>JACSVZ010000009.1:5575000-8487500 GCA_014706295.1 Lycocorax pyrrhopterus obiensis
ATTTGTATGCCAAAGGAATATAGGAAGAGAGGATATGTAAGTGTGTGCTTAGGAAATATACTTCCCCTTACAGTGGAAAACCCTCTGCAGCAGTACATGAGCACGACAATTATGAAGAAACAGAGCACAAAAATATGTATAGATGACTCCCACCACCTCTGGCTTTACCTTTTTCCCACACAAAAGTAACTGCACTTTGTTTAGCCAATAGGGTCTAGCACTTCCAATGTGTTACAAACTGGCAGAGCCAGAAATTCAGAACAAACTAACACCTTCCAGCAAAGCTTGGCTCACTCACAACCAGGTCACAGTATGTGTAACTGCAGCACTTTGTGCAGGAACGCCCTGTTAACTTTCTGTACACAGCCTTCAGCATGGTCCTGCTTCCCATGTGGACCAACTACTACAGCAACACATTTAAAATGCTATATACTTAATCTGCCCCTGCCTTCACCCCTTATTCCTGCCATCCTAGGAAAAACCCCCAAAACCCACAATAACTGGCAAACTTACAGTTTCTTAGGCCTTCACAGTTCACTTCAGCAACGATCTCAGTACACAAAACTGAGAATCCTTGTGGACGTTTCACTCTTCACTATATTAAGTTCTGGAAGAGGTCTTGCTACAAATTCCTTGTTTCTCATAAAATAACATTTCAAGATTTTGTCCGCACTTCACTAGCTTTTTCAAATCTCACCTTCTAGTCGGGATTCCACTTAGGATAGATTTTCCAGGCGTGTTGCTGGATACCAAAACAAAGGAGTTAATATCTGCATCCTCATTCAGGATGTGGGACAAAGGTACACAACCAGGCTGGAAAAGAGGACAAATCACTCTCCATCAACATTGCTGAGACTCTAGTTTTCTTCCACGATATTCCTTCCCTACCAGATATTGGCAAGTCTAAAGGATGAAAAACAAACTGATGAGAACAAAGGAGTGGTTGTCTCTCAGCCAGAACCTCTCTACATGAAGGAAATGGCATGGAGAGCAGACATATGCCACTGAAGGGTAATGGGAGCATGTCATACTCTAGCCATCCTCCCATGTACCATCTTGCCCTGTTGCTCAGGGTGTGAATGTGACTTGTGACTCCAAACTGCTTCAGAAAGGGAAAGCCCAGCAGGAGTAGGCATCATGTCTTGACAGCTGTGCAAAGATGAAACCAAGACTCTGCTCCAGCTAAGGGCCTCCAGGCTATGTGGGACACAGCATCCTGGAGTGTATGAAGCAGAAGTGCTTATGTGTATTTTGGCACACATGGTGGTGAAATAGTCCCTCTGCAGGAGGCTACTCCCTCCCGAGTCATTATGGACAGGAGCTGCCTGTCCCAAGGGGTTCATGTACCACTGAGTGCTTCGATGAGAGTCTGACATATGCAGTGCAATTTAGGCTTTAAACTATTCTTTGCACTTGTTTCAAGTATGAAATCAACTTTCCTGAATACTGTCATCCCCAAATAGCACACTGCACTTCCAAAAATGCTTATTAGAACTTTATACAATGGCATTATTATTTCCCTCTCTCTGTTTTAAATATCTCCTCATGCATTCCACCTTCACACTTGCATTTCTCATCACCACACTACATTCATGATTCACAGTCATGCAGACACCAACTGGTGCACAGAGTTATTTTCAACTTCTCTGTTATTTTCAACTAAGGAACATAGAGTCTGAAGCAGAGGCATTATTAGATATTAGCTGACAATAGTTTGATTTTCTCACCAATTTCTCTTACTCCTCAAAGTCATCTGGTAAATGCAGTTTGAAATGTGATGTAATTAGTGTAATTAGGGTTCAATTCTCCACTTCAGTTAAATTACCGACGTAAGAATCAACTGTCAATTTTCAGTGCATTTTACAATCAATCTCAACCCTCTAACATATGCATTTTTCAGAGTGCAAGGCTGCTTTTTCTAAGTCAGCTATCTGGAATGTCTGGTTAACACTTTTCTGACAGAAGCCAGCTCTTTTGCATCATTAAGTACAGGCAGTACCTACACCAAAATAATAGTGGAAGGAAATAGATACAGCAGAAAGATGATGTACTGCCATATGGGCTTTTTGAATATGTACAAGCTGCTTTTTGTAATAATTAGTAATTACAGTACACATTTCTTAGTTCATACCCATAGAACAGGTTCTGCTGAATTTCTTGACAGACAGAAGAACCATAACATTAAAAATTACTTAAAACTACTACATTTGCATTGATACGTAGCTTATTCAAAACCGCAAGATCCAGAAATACCATTAACACGTTCAGCCAAGGAAGTAGAGAAAGCATCCAGCTCCTGCCACACCTTTAGAGAAGTCGTCTACTCTCAGTAAAGCATGCAAGAGGAATATAGGAATTCATCTGTGAACTGAAATCCCAGTTTTAAACTCTAATTCATTATTATCTTCTATCCTGTAATGAACAGTATTAACAATTTGACATCATCATGGAAATTCCTGATTTATAAGAAATAGTGTCTATGAATATCCAAGCTAGATCTAATGCTTATGACATGGACACACTAAATAATAAGATACTAATTCTGCATATAAACATCTGCAGTGTGTTAGGATTTCAAAGAGAAAAGAGCAACACAGATTTTACGTCCGGTAGGGACCCCTGGTGTTTAAGGCAGTTATAACAGGATCAACATCCCTAGCAGAAAAGGAATCCATTACTTTGGAGTCAGCTGCCTTTCTGCATCTGCACCTATTGCATCTTCCTCCTCCGAAATTAAGGAACAACACATAGTTGTATTATTAATTGTGAGTGTCTTACAGATCTGTCTTAGTCTTGCAAATGCTTGCACAGCACACCTCATACTCATACAGGCCAGAAGTTGGCTACAAAGCACCTGGTTACTCTAAGGGCAGGATGCTAGGGCTGGACTGCAAGCAAATTTTGCTAAGGCCTTGCAAATTTCCTGACACGAGGTTCTCTGCATTCTTCCAAGATACCTTAGTATCCTTGTCTTTCCCAGAGGCAGCTGTAGTGAGCCAATACAGCCTGAGAACAGACATGAAATTCTATGTAATTGCTGGCTTGGGCCAGCTTCCTTTTTGATCAACTTCATCAAAATAACTGATAAGGCCTTAACAAAAAGCAAATTAATCAACTTCTGCATCATTATTGTTTTAAGTTAACTGCTATGAAGAACAGTCCACTTTCAGAGAGGCCACATATCTACCATGCAGAATGTTACAAAACCCCTTACTTGTACTTAAAGATGCCTTTGTCACCCTAACCTCTGATCTAGCCCAGATGTCTGTTCTGTTCCTCTCCCTACACTAAGCATCTTTGATTTTATCTTAGACTCTAGCTTCTGCAGACAGTGTGTGGGGTATTCTGCCGTTTTTAGATTACCTTGATTTTATGTCTAATTCCTCTTAGAAAATTGCCTCTGGCATTCCCAGAAATAACAAATGCTCTTGCAGTTCCTAACAGCATTCTCTGCTTCTCGAATTGGCAAGGCATTTGTAGACCTCTTTACATGGAACTAAGTTGCCTTTTGTCTGTACTGCATTCTGGGGAACTATCAGGAGGATCTTTTCAGAGTCATCATATCCCTCCAGCATAAGTTTGAGGAATATTACAAGAGGAGAAGTACTGTAGCAATATGTCCTTATTCTATAAGCCAGCACAGAGGATTGTTAGCAAATTGAAATGGATTTCTGGCAGCATTTAAGTTAACAGTATTACCATCTAACTTTGCAAACAAACATTTCACACACTTATGTAGCCCTCCATTATCTGAAGGGACCTGCAAGGAATAGGGATTCTTTATCAGGAACCTCAGTGATAGAACAAGAAAGAATAAGTTCAAACTGAAAGAGGGGAAATAGATATCTGGAAGAAATTCTTTACTGTGGGGGTGGTGAGGCACTGGAACAAGTTGCCCAGAGAAGCTGTGGATTCCCCATCTCTGGAAGCGTTGAAAGCCAGGACAGGGCTTAGAACAACCTGGTCTAGTGGAAGGTGTCCAGGCACATGGCAGGAGGGTTGGAATGAGATGATCTTTAATGTCTCTTCCAACCCAAACCATGCTGTGATTTTATGACTATGTACCAGCTGTGGTACATTACAAATGGTACATTACAGAGAAAACATGAAAACATGGGCTTTAAGTCATTTGGGAATAAGGGGGAAGCACCCTCACCTTGCCTCCCTTCATTTTGCCTCTTTGGTAAACATAAGAAGCTGATTTTGTTTAGTCTTTGGTCACTAGTCAAATGACTTTGGGGAAAAATTAGACCCAATATATTTAATTCTAATATTTTCCATTTAGCTGCTTACAATGTTTTCCTATGCTTCCCGACAAGCAGGTCCCAATTAGAGTCAGACAAGCTTTGCTGCATGGCCTGTTGCCCAAAACAGCAGGGCACTGGAAACACGGATTTTCGATTTAAAGGCTGCTTTAGTTACGACCGGACGGAACGGGGGGGCACTGCGCGCCGAGGCACCGCCCCCGGGGGGGGGGCGCGTCACCGACGGTCGGCGCGGGGCGGTCGGTGCGGAGCCGTGCCGGCAGTTGCGCCATGCACTCCCTGACCCAGGAGATCCGCAGCTTCTCCAGGGCCAACCTGCGGAAGCAGCGCACCCGCGTGACGACGCTCACCGGCCGTAGGATCATCGAGACGTGGCGCGGCGCCTGCTTGCACATGGAGGAGGAGGAGGAGGCGGCGCCCGGCGGCGGCTTCGTGCAGGACCTCAGCGCGGACCTCCAGGTCGGCGTGGTGAAGCCCTGGCTGCTGCTGGGTGAGTGGGGCTGGGGGCGGCGTGCACGGAGAGGGGGGCGGTGCGCCGGCCGGGCAGGGGCTCAGCGCAGCAACGGGCACGTTCTCTCTCTCTCCGTAGGGTCGCAGGATGCTGCTCACGACCTGGAGACGATGAGAAAGCATAAGGTAACGTTATAGGGACATACAAATGCATCTCGCGTAATGCGTGCAGTGAGTTTCTCTTGTAAATTAAAAATTCGAAAATATTATCTAGCAAATCTGAGGAAAACTGTATTCCACTTGCATTTTCAAAAGGCTGCTCCTTTTGCAGGTGGATGGTTTTCTGTTGGCTTCACGAGAAACCGAAGTGCTTTCAGAGAATACCAGAATCTTCCAAGGGACTTTTGGAGATTATCTAGTCCAAACCCCCTGCCAAGGCAGGGTCACCCAGAGCAGGTGACACAGGAACGTGTCCAGGTGGATTTGGAACGTCTCCAGACAGGGAGACTCCATGACCTTCCTGGGCACTTGTTCCAGTGCTCGGCCACCCTCAATCTAAAGAAGTTCTTCCTCATGCTGAGGTGGAACTTCTTATGTTTAAGTTTATGGCCACTGCTCCTCATCCTGTTGCTAGGTACCACTGAAAAGAGTCTTGCTTCCCTGCAAGAGTGATGATTGTTCAGAGCTGTTTAATGGAACAGATTCCTATGCTCCTATATGCATTTCCACTTCAGACACTAAGCAATACCGTTCCTCCTTGCCTTATGGGGATTGATGAAATTAGAAAAACAAAGCAGCTTCTCTAAGTCTGTCCCAGACTTTTGTCTTTTCTCTATTGCAGTGATGGGGCGATAAGGCCTTTGGACAGTGGTGCTTCTGCAGGACAGGGTGTGCACCAGGCTGGCATCTGGTGCCACCTAAATGTCGCTTTACTGTAACTTAAAATAACCCACAACCTGGCTGTAGCCTGGACAGAGCAGAGATGGCAGGAGGCCAGAGGTGGTGTCGCTGCCAAGAACAGTTTACTTTGTAATCCTTCTGCTTCAGCAAGTGGTTATGGTAACCAACCAGAAGGAACATTAAGCTGATGGGTTAGAGCAGGCTTGAAATTTGGGGGATTGTTGCGTGGTCTGTGCTCATTCCTATTGCTTTCTCTTTTATTTTCCAACCATGTGCTGACAACTCCCTTTTCTGTTGAAAATCCATTTTTTAGTCTGTGTTTGAGCAATGATCTTTTCATTTCCTCTCAGAAAAACCCTGAGATTTATCACAGTATGTTTTAGCACACTTTGAAACTTTGCTTGGAGAAAAGCATACCACAGACAGCATATGTATGTAAAACTGAACATTGCATCTGTATAAGGTAGAGTCTCCATATGCCTGAAGATTAATTCACCTTTGTTACTGCTAATTTTGTTTGCTGTCTTCAGAAAATGCTTTTTTCTTTTCTTTTTCTTTAATTTTTTTTTACTTAGGTCACTCACGTTCTAAATGTGGCATATGGAGTCCAAAATGCCTTCCTCAATGACTTTATATACAAGACCATTTCCATTCTGGACCTCCCAGAAACTGATATCACCTCCTATTTCCCTGAATGTTTTGAGTTCATTGAGAAAGCCAAGATCCAGGTATGGTCTATCAATAATTAATGTTAGTAGTTATCCTGTTTAGATTATTTATTACACTATTCAAGAACTAAAGCAGCTTCTTTTGCTAAAAGAAAATATGGTACCAAATGAATAGTTTTGCCATTGTCTTTTTAAATTTTAAATAGAAAATCCAAGTAAATTCTGAGCATTCCTAGAGACATGGCACTGCTGTTAATCTTCATTCCCTCCAGCATTGCTTTTTCAGAATGACTGTCTTGAGTTTTAGAGAAATGCTTCTTTAATACAGTTGGACCAGGGGTGGAGTTTAGATAAAATTGCATCCTAAGTCCAAGTCACTACCCCTGACAGAAGGAAATGGAGAAAATTTACTTACCCATTGGGGATGTTATTTTGGATTAGAAACCAGCCTGGATTAGAAGCAAGAAACAGGGCTTTTACAGATCTGTGTGGTTTATCATCTGGTGGTTTTTCACCTTCCTTGTGCTTTTCATCATAGAATCATTGAATGGTTTGGGTTGGAAGACACTTTAAAGATTATCTAGCTCCAACCCCCTGCCATGGGCAGGGACACTTCGCACTAGACCAGGCTGCTCAAAGAAGAGGCTATGAATCCAAATACATACCAAGAATATCAGAGAATGTGTTAGTCGTTTTGGAGCCAAAAGTGATTTAACTGCTCACAAAATCCTGAAAGGATGTGACATAGAAAATAGGCTGAAAAACCCTTCTGGGGTTGCTTGGCAGAGTTATCTGTAACCAGGAACATGCTCAACTCACAGCTGTTAAATTCAGGCTTACTGTTTAATTTACGACAACCATTGTTTTGGTATCCAAACTATAACTCGACAACCAAACATTATTGCATGTTATTCTACGATATCTATCAGGTTCATTGTTTATGTAGATTGGGATTAAAGATGATCTTGCCCCAGTTTTCTTTGTGTCGCAGTGTTCTTTCCTTCTCTCATTTATAATTTACAAGCTATGTGATAACGTATTGTTACTTAATGACCTTTTCGAGGTTTCTAATTACGGTTTCCAGTTCATTTCTAAATGAGAGTTGTCATTCATAACTGCTCAATTTTGCCTTCTGCCTCTGGTGTTTATGTCCCAGTTACTATTTAGTAAGTTAAGGAGTTTTTAGGAAAACTTTTACAGCAATATTAGTAGTTTTCTGATGGGAGAGGTAGATGAAAGAGAAGGTAATTGATGGAATAGTTGTTCTCCAGGATCCGTTCAAAAAGCATGTGATAGTGGTATACAGAGACAGATCTCTGGGTGGTTTGAATTACTTTATTGGCTTTGTCAAAATAGTGTTAAAAGAGCTTATGATAAATTGTGTCATGAAGTGCTCTTCTGTTTAAGTAATCACAGAGATACTACTGTTTCATCTCCTAAAATGGGGGAGGAAGAGATGTTCACTGGTGAGAGAACATGATATATGAGAAATTATTTCTAGAACGTGGTTAACTCAATGAAGGAAGTATGAGAGCACGTGAATTTGAGGATGCAAGTGAAGCCTGCACTGTTCTGTAAGTCATTGCCAGCTGGGTACTTGTAACAGGATTCACTTTTCTAAGACTGTAATGGCTCCAGTCTCTAGACACCATGGTACAAATTCTGATACTGGTCAGAGCTCAACTTTTCTTCTAGGCTCCAAACTGGTAGGCAGGTTTTCCATGACCTGTTCAGTGACCCATGTCAGGTCATAATACTATGAATGAGGGATACTTTTTTATATGTTTAATATCTAGTAATAAAACTTCTGAAATTTTGTGTTTCCAAAGAGAAAGTCTTTGCTTATTCATGAACAACGCTCCTTATTGCTCCCTCTGTCTTTCCTAAGGAAAAAGCCTCTGTTCCACTGCAAAGTAAAATGGATCCATAAAGATTACATTAGTCTTCAACTTCACCAAAAACTTTATGCTTCTTTTAAATTTCTTTCCTTGATGAGGCTTTTTGCCCGCTGTATATAACCACTGTATAATCACCTTTTCTGTTGGTGGAAGGTGATTTTGCTTCTCTCTCCATAAAAATTTTTTAAAAAACCCAACTTGTTCTTGAATCTTACATGGTTCTTGCAAGTCCATAGACCATTTCTGGGCAGGAAAACGTAGGGTATCAGGATCAGAGCAAGGAGTTCTTCGTAAATAGAGATGAATTTCCTATTTGTAATCTGTTTCTCACTTTTATTCTGTATTCATAGCTAATACAATATTAGTTAAGAATGACATGCCAGATTTGTTTTTGTATGAATTGTAAACAATGGGCTTTAGCAAGGAAAGATAAAGTATTAAAGTTGGTTTATTATTATGGCCCAGATTCATTCATGTTCAATAATTTTCAGGATTCATGGGTATCACTATATAATTTTTGGCAGTGCAAAACAAACCAGTTATTTAAAAAGACACATCAAACTTAAATGTGAAAGAGGGAAACAAAGTATGAACTGTACAAAGGAAAAGAAAAATTGCTTCCAATGCATATTATTTACCCATGTTATTTTTGTCTCTGGGTAAAATTCCCATTAAGTAACTTGTGCCTGTTAAGGGCAGACAGAACAGGTTGTTTATAACTAGAATAGTTTTGTTTAGCCTCAAGTATCTGAGCACATCATGTCATGTTTCAGTATCTTCATTCAGAATATGGAGGTGCTGGGGGTTTGGTGGCTTCTTTTTGTGTCAAAGGGGCATTTGGCAGACAGTTTGGACTGAGCCTTTTCCAGATCATAGTCTGACATGCAAACATGACAACATCACAAAGCCTGGGCCTTGCAAATACTGCTTAAGGCATGCTAGATTGTCTAGTTGTCTTTGCGTTAATTTGGGTGTGTTATTTCTTAACAAAACTTGCAGTGCCTAAAAAGAGCCATTCAGGTGTCTCAAAGGTTATGTGGGAAATGTTTAAGTAGGATAAAAACCATTAATTTTATATATAATTCAGGATAAGCCTGAATTCAACCCCCAGAAGAAGCATTTGCGAATTTATGGGAGGTTGAGTAGTTTTGGATTTTGCACCCTCGTTCCCAGTTAAGGGACCTTAGTTGTACCAGCTATACCAGCTGCTGCAGTTGTACCAGTTGTGTGACGGGAAGGGAGAGATCTGTTGCAAATCACATGGTGTCTTTTCTAATTTTTTTTCCCGTGCATGATCCCTGTTACCCAGAATCTTCGCTACAGAGTACACAAGAGACATGCAACTGGAACTACAAGATGTTCTAAAATCTGCCTCTGTGCCTAGCTGTTTGCTGCCTTGCTATGTTTTTAACCTTTAACAAGATACTGTCAAGTTCCTTTCCACATGGCAAATAAAATCTATTTCAAAACTGGCACCCAATTAGATCAGATACTTTAGTATCCCAGGTGTCTGTGATTTGGTTTTTACATGAAGGGTCTCAGGAAGAAGGACAGAGGATGTGTTTTACTACTACGGTATGAATTAGGTTTGAAAAATTTGGTAATAATAAAGGGTTTGGGGTAGAAAAATAGTTAATTTCACACTTATATCATGCTTATATCTGTATTTGGACTTAACTTATATGTGTAAATATTTGCTTTGAGCTCAGCAAGGAGCTTTCAATAAGTCTTAAAAGAATTTTATATAGTTTCTTACACTTGTTATCTCCCTAATGAATATCCCAACTTACGTTTCATTTCTTTCTTGGAGGATGGCGTGGTACTGGTTCACTGTAATGCAGGAGTCTCCCGTGCAGCGGCTGTAGTCATTGGTTTTCTAATGAATTCAGAAAGACTGAGCTTTGCCAGAGCCTTTTCCTTGGTGAAAAATGCAAGGCCTGCAGCTTGTCCAAATCCTGGCTTCATGGAGCAGCTTCACAAGTACCAAGAACAGATTATAAAGGCAAATGGAAGCATAAACAATCATGACTGATCCAAAGGGAGATGTGAAATAATCTGTTTTGACTATACAGGAACAGATGTTGGATGTACTTTAATCTGTCATTTTGAAATCCCCTTTCAGATGTGCATTTTCAAGTCTTTATGTACCCTCCTTTGACCCTCTTTTTTCCAGCATGTCATCAAAAGGCCAAATGGTGTTGTACTGACTTCAGAGAAGTTTTGCCTAAAACCAGGGCACCAATAAAAAGATAAAGCTCAGTTTTCCTTGAAATATTATAAAACAATAGAATTATGGTTTGCTTACTGAACTGTCAGAAAATGCAGCCAATAGAGAAAGGAAATAAAACAACTGAGATAAGTTGCTTTCTTTCCAAATCTGTGCATTCCTAGTTGGTTGTAAAATCTAGATAATAAAATGTTCATATAATGAAGTACCTTGATATTGGATTTTAAAATTATATTGCAACTATAGATGATATTATTGAATTTTGTGGGCTACCCCGCCATTAATTTTTTTTTTAAATTAAAACGATGGTCTTTTGAGGATGCTCAAAATGCATAGGATGCTTTAATGCTTTGTGTACTTCTACTCTTTCTCATCTAGTAGTGATTTGAAGTGCACTATCATGATGATTCCAGTCTTGGAACTAGCAGGTTTGGGGTTTTTTTGTAAATCATTTCAGTAGCGATAAAAAAAATGTTGATAATGATCTGTCTCTGCTCATGCTACTGTCTTTTCTTCACATTTGGTCCTCACATGCTGTCCCCTCACTCCATTCCACATCATATGTAAAGAACAGACATCATAGGGTATGTAATTTTGACCCTCCTGAGAGACCCCAGGCTGAAATTACTGTCTTAATATGTCATGCTTAAAAAAAAAATCTGTACAAGATTTTAAAAGTATTTTGTGGCCTTCATGCCAGCTCTTAATGCTTTGATATATTAATATGCAACAAAATAAAGAGAACACTGTGTTTGGATAAATTGTGTGCTAAAGTGATTTTAAAGGTTTGGTTTCAAGATTTGTGTTCTGTCCTGGTACCAGTAGTTTGAACTGTAGCATATCATTGTGTTTGAACCACGACCTCTCTTGTTCTCAGTATTAATTGCTCATGCTCAAGAACATGTAGTGCCAGGACAAGGGGGAATGGATTCAAAGAAAGAGAGTAGGTTTAGATTAGATTATTTACAGTGAGGGTGGTGAGGCCCTGGCACAGGCTGCACAGAGAAGCTGTGGCTGCCCCATCCCTGGAAGTGTCCACGGCCAGATTGGACGGGGCTCAGAGCAACCTGGGATAGTGGAAGGTATCCCTGCCCATGGCAGGGGGTGGAGCTGGATGAGCTTTAAGATCCTTTCCAAGCCAACCCATTCCATGATTCTATGCTAAACGTTAATGCGGGGTTTAGGCAACCCCGCTGCATCTGATCGCTGGTCGTGGTCATCGTTCCCCTGTGTCCGTGCGGGTACAGCTCACGGCGTTGTCCCGGCGGACGCGGGTGGCTGTGGTGCTGGCAGCCTTGGCAATGACTGACAGCCCTTTCCCTGGGGAGGCAGTGTGGGGAAGCTGCTCTGAGTTCTCAGCCTGTGGAAGCAACCGGTAACGGTACAATCCCCGTAACGGTAACCGCGGTTCCGTTAACTCTGTTCACGACCTGGCCCTCCGCGGGGGGACCGTCTGCCGGGCAGCCGTGAGGCGACAGCCCGGGCCGGACTCCTGCCCGCTCCGGACTCCTGCCCGCTCCCGAACGCCTCACCCCCGTGACAAGGTTCCGCCCGCGCCGCTTCATCACAACATGTCAGGGGACGGGTCGGAAGTGACGGTGGCAGGAAGCTCTGTCTCGTTTGAAAGCGCCCGGCGGATCCGCCGCCGCTGCCTTCTTCCCGCCATCCGGGTTGACATGGCCGCCTTCGCCATGGAGCTGCCGCCCGCAGGTGAGCTGGGCCCACGGGCTCCCCCACCACTCACGTCGTGCTTCGGCTTTGCCGGGCGCCGCTTCAGAAGGCTCCGCTGCCCGGCCGCGGGTGCCCGGCGGGTCTCCCGGAGCTGCCTGCGCCCCTGTGAGGGGAGTGGGGCCGAGGCTAGGCGGGGGAGTGTGGATGCTGCTGAGCTGGAGTGGGCAGTGGGACACGGCGCCGGGAAGGGGCGGTTCGCGCTGGGGTGAAGCGAAAGGGGAGTGGGGTTAAATCAATCGGCCGCCACTTGTAGTTGCGAAAAATGCAAGGTTGTGATAAACTCGGCTTATCTGTAAAATGAACTATTAAACCGCCTTTGATCTCATCCATACATGTAAATACCTCAAAGGCGGGTGCCAAGAGGGCGGTGCCGCGTTCTTTTTGGCGGTGCCCAGCGACAGGGCGAGGAGCAATGGCCATAAAGCAAAACACGGGGAGTTCTATCTCAGCATGAGGAAGAACTTCTTTACACTGTAGGTGGCCGAGCACTGGAACAGGCTGCTCAGGGAGGTTGTGGAGTCTCCCTTTCTGGACACATTCCAAATTCACCTGAAGACGTTTCTGTGTCACCTGCTCTGGGTGACCCTGCCTTGGCAGGGGGTTTGGACTCGATGTTCTCCAGAGGTCCCTTCCAACCCTAGCGATTCTGGGATTCTGTGATCTTAATCACTTATTGTATCTTGTGTTACATTTCTTTAATAGAACCCACAGTGGGAAAAGTTAGCTCACTTGTCTTTTTCATATTTTAAAATTTTGTTTTCAGGAGCTGAACCAATGACTCTTGGCTCCCCGACGTCTCCAAAACAAGGAACTAGTGCTCAATTTCTCCCTGGGTTTTTGATGGGTGACTTGCCTGCGCCAGTCACTCCGCAGCCACGTGCTTTATATGGCCCTTCAGTTGGTGTAATGGAAACAAGGTCTCCACTACTTGCAGGTCAGAATTTGTTAAATGCTGAAAAATTGTCCTGAAAGCAAAAAATTGGTTTGTCTCATTGTTCTACATGACTGTTGCAGACTTGAATCCTTAAGAGTTTTATATCTTTCTATAAGCAAACTCCACTGATTGAATAAGTGGTGAACTCAGTGTATTCGATTATAGTAAGTGTTTTAAATGTGGCAGTTTTGGTATCAGGAAAATTTTGTTTTACAGGGAAGGTAACAGGAACCTCTCCTAAAAAAAAATCAATTTATATTACTCTTTACAAGTCAATTACACATATACTGATGTGTTCTCTTTGTTTAAAACAGAGATATCTGCTGGCAAACTAAATGCAGCTTGTGCAAACTGCTAATTTCTTTGCAGAAATTTTTCTATTTCTTTGAATTCTAAAAGGCCACTTACAGCTTGTCAAACTTAAAAAAACTGGGTGGAGAAAAACTAAAAATATACTTCTTAATTAGTATCTAGTGGTTGTAGCTACAGTCTTGATGTCTGCTGTCATTGGACTGGAGTAGTGACTTTTCCTAGCTGTAGATGCTCATTTCTCTTCGACCACCTAATTAATCAGACTAGGAGAAGTTCTTTACCCATGTTAGTATTGTATGTCTGCTTTCTTCTCTGAGAAGAATGAGTGAGTAGTTGACGTGTCATGGGTGATCTTGGCTTTTGTATGAAATCAGTTGGCATAATTTAATATCTGATGGTGTTAATTTGCTAGTCATTTTGAAGGAGAAATTGAGGATTAAAGTACTGCAAAAATTTCTCTTAATAAAATATTCTCTTCTTTGAATGTCAGGCAGGATTGGACTCGATCTTCTTTCTAGGTCCCTACCAACTTAAAATGTTCCATAATTGGGGGTTTGTTGGTCTGCTTCTTGCTCTTGTCTGCCTGCCCTTATCCGTCTGGGGAGCAAACCTCTTATGAAAATATTTATGAAATTGAAAGCAATCACGTGAATTTCACCTAATTGTTTTTTAAAGGGTTTATTACAGCCTCAGAGCATCAATTTTAGGAAAAGGGGAGCCAGTAAGATACTAACACAGACTTCCCAAAGGGAGTGATCAAGTACATCAGTTAAACTGAAAACCTTGATGGGAGAGTGCTTTACATAATGCACATTATTCCATGTAACAGTAGCAGTTCTTATATGTGTTAAACAGTTCAGAGTGGAGTCTTGAAGCTCAGAATTTAGGATTTAAGAGTATTTTGGAAAAGCTTGGTTTCCAAATGTTTTGCAAGTGAAAACTTGATGCAAACTACTTTTTTATTCCCTGGGGTAAATCCACACAAATTGTTAAGATACGTGAAGTTCTTTCAGGGAGTTTAATTCTCTGTTATACTGGAAGTCCCAAAGTTTGCAAAATGGGAGGGCAGCTGGTATAGCTTCATCCTGTCTATATGCAAGCTAGTCCCTGCTCTCAAGAGCTTACATTTCTATTTAATATGAAATTAGATGGGAAGCTGAGGAATTTGGACAGTGGGAATGTGGCAGCAATGTGCAATGTCTCTGTGCATTTTGGTATGGTTCTTTAATATGTAGGATATCTCAAGTCTTAAAAATCTTGCTTTTGTGTCTCTGCTATAGGCAAGTTAGTCTCTGAAACAATTAAAATAGACTTCTAGCCTGGCTTAAAATTGAAAGATACAGCCATGCTCAGAACTTCAGAAAAAGAACCTGTAAACAGTGAATAGAATGGGTTAATAAGAGGTCTGAAAGTTCTAAATGGTACTTCTGTAGGATGCTGTTTAAGACACATGTGATGCTCCTACCTAGAACATTCAAACCTGAACAGTTCGGTAGGACAGATGGCTTTGCAAACCTCCAGTGAAACAATCAACAGTCTCAATAACAATCAACATGAGAGCATGGTTGAATTTATTATTGAAGAACAAGTAGCAGCAAAGCAAAATTACAAGTGTTCTCATGCTCTTTTGTTCCTTTGAATTGCAGGAGGGTCTCCCCCACAACCAGTAGTTCCTACGCATAAAGATAAAGGTGGTGCTCCACCAGTTAGAAGCATATATGATGAGTTATCTAGTCCTGGGCTTGGATCAACACCTCTCTCCTCAAAAAGACCAGTAAGTGTCTTCAGTACTGGCCTGTTCTTAGCAGAAGATGTGAGGCAGCTTACTGAATCAGTGAATTCTCAAACTTAGTTGTATAAACTGCTGTAGCAAAATGACTGGTGACCCTTCAGATCATGCTGTTGCTTAGTCTGGGTTGTTCGGTGTACCTGTTCCTGTGTACACTAAACAAGAGCTGTGGTCATGAAGCAAATTCCTGTTGTTGCTAATTTTCAATACAGTAGGAAATGAAAAATGCAAGTCATGCCTCAGTTATGCTTTGTACATACAAATTCAGCCTTGTTGCAGCTTTTCACTTTCTTGTAAGTTTACTGGGCTGCTAATTGCCAGAAGGACCCTTTCACAACCTGAAAGGGGGTTGTAGCAAGGTGGAGGCTGGTCTCTTCTCCCAGGTAACAAGTAATAGGACAAGAGAATATGGCCTCAGGTTGCACCAGAAGATGTTTAGATTGGATATCAGGAAAAATTTCTTCACTGAAAGGGTGGTCAGGCATTGGAACAGGCCACCCAGGGAAGTGTTAGAATTGCCATCCTTGGAAGTGTTCAAAAATGTGTGGATGTGGCACTTGGGGACATGGTTTAGTGTTCAAGATGGCAGTGTTAGGTTAATGGTTGGACTCAATGATCTTAGAGATCTTTTCCAACCTTAATAATTCTGTGTTTCTATGATTATATTTTAGAAGGCAGTAGAGGCACTTACTGAAACAGAAGGAATTTTTTTCCAAGTAAAATATCTAATCAAAGTTTGGGTAGACAGTTGGGGTTAATTTTGAAAGAGGAACACTCAAATTCCTACAAGGTAAATTTTATAATAAGCTCTGCTGCTTAGCTGACTAATCAAGCATTACTAGGCCCTTTTTCACTGAACCCTTTTGATGCAAGGAGAACACTTTTCACTGAATGAGCAGTCTTTCTATTGAGTGCTGCCTTCTGAAAAGTTTATTCTGAAAGCTGAGGTTCTCTGTGAAGGACAGAATCCAATAGTATCTTAAAGGATTGGATATTAAATTTCAATAAATGTTGAGCAGCTATCAGAACATGTTCCTAGGTCTACAGGTACTCCAGGTTGTTCAATTTTGCATCTGAGAAATGCCATGATTCAGGCTAAAAATAGACTAAAATTGTTTTGGGAAATCCTATGTTAAAAAGAAAACAACTAGTACCATCTAAAACTCAAAGTATACTTTCCTTCTAGGCACTAAATAGTTGAGCAGGAAAGTAAGTCTACTAGTAGTCTCTACAAGTGGAGGTTATGTTTCTGTGATTTCTGGACCCTTTAGGCAGTGAAAATGCTGATAAACTTAGGATACTAATATCCTTCCCATCAGGATGCACATGAATGTGTGAATTATTAATAGTGCAGCAATAGTGACATGACTATTTTGAGAAGTTAAACTAAAAGGTTTCTGAGTATTGATACTTAGAGGTACTTTGTTTCACAAAGCATATGTCAAATATATTGTCAAATAACTTTTCATTAATACCTCTTGGTAATATTTTATTAAATATACATTGCAAATATCTGTTCTTACCCTTAAAAGTTAGGAATAACTTAAGCCAAACAGTTAATATTATTACCTGAATGTTTAAATCACTTGAAAAATGCCTCTCTTGATCTGAGCAGTATACCTATAAGAATGATTTTTTACTTTCTGTATCTTAATGCAGGCCAGCTTTACTTTAACACAGAGCCCATCAGTCGGAATTCTGCCATCGACTCTGGGAGCAGGTAGACGTCCTGTCAAAATTTCTAATCTCTTTTCTTACTGCTTTCTTTAATACAGAAAAATCATCACTGTTCAAGCTACATCAATTCCTTGCTGATTTATGAAGAGGTTGTGTATTTTTTAGCTTTTCAAAAGGTATATGGATATGAGTAGGAAATAATTATCCATTCTGAGACTGACTGAGTTTCAATCAACTTTACTTGTTCCTTGTTACAAATGTGGTGTTGAACTGAGCACGGAGGTGGTTGTAATTGAATGAAGCAGCTGAGACTGATGGATTGCCTTTTATCTTCACAAGGTTTGATATCTTGAGTATGAACCGGTGTCTTCTTGCTAAGCTTTATTCTGTTGGCCTGTTTCTATTTGGCAAGTGTATTAAGCTGTTGGTGTTTAGAAGTCAAAGAGAACACTAGGTTGCTAGTCATAAAAACTTATTAGTGTGTTTGCAGATGGGAAATTATGATTGACTTACTTTTTGTGTCTGTGAGTAAATCCCCATCAAACTCTTCCATAGACAAGTGAAATGCTTGACACTGAATTTATTCTTTTACTATAAACTTCTGTCTTGCAAAAGAAATTTGTTCAACAATACCATTTCAATTTAACAGCTTCAAGCATATTCAGCCCTGTAAGTATTGGGCAGCCTAAGAAGACTACTCTGTCTCCTGCTCAGCTAGATCCTTTTTATACTCAAGGTGATTCCCTAACTTCAGAAGATCAACTCGATGACACATGGGTAACTGTGTTTGGGTAAGTTGATTTCCAAAGTATTAGAAAATCCTGGGTGAAGTCTTTACAGCATACGGAGAGAAATACTTGGGCATTGATGTTGTCTGGCATGGGTAGGTGTGCTGTAGGTTAAAGCAAGCAAACACACATTTCAGGGAGGCGTCTTAACTTAGGCTACACATTATTTTTTCTAGTTAGAAAGGTGCCATTCTGCTGTTGGGGTGTGTGGTAAAGTTCCTAGAAGGTGGTATTTCTCAAGTCACTGCTTCTGATGTCATTACAGTGGTCTCTTCTGGATTTCTATAAATGCTTCATAGGGTTGTATCTTAACACCTGAATTCTTAAACTACTCAATTTTTTGAGTATTTTTTTCTGTCTTTCAGATTTCCTCAAGCATCAGCTTCCTATATTCTTCTACAGTTTGCTCAGTATGGAAACATATTAAAGCATGTGGTATGTCTTAGTTTGACACTTACGTCAGAAAACATTGTGAATTATGCATTTAAAAAACTACATTTCACAATTTTCACTTAATCTCATACAGATGTCTAACACAGGAAACTGGATGCATATTCGATACCAGTCTAAGCTTCAAGCCCGGAAAGCCTTAAGCAAAGACGGAAGAATTTTTGGTGAATCTATCATGATTGGTGTCAAGCCTTGTATAGATAAAGTAAGTTAATAGTTGTTTTTAGTTAAATATAAGGCACTCTGCTTTTGGTCTTTGGTTTTATTTTTCCTGACCTCTTTAATTTTTTTTTTCTTTTGGAATTGCAAATTGTAGGTAGTTCATCTATATAGATATAGTCTGTTACACATCTACCTAAGTTTTTTCTTGAGTATTTGTCAACATTTCCTGCTGAGAAGGATCATTATGGGCAATCTCTGTGCTCCTTGGATGTTACAATGCACAGAATTATATTGCTGTATGAGACAAGGAAGTGAAACCATAATATAAGAGATGAGATAAGTTTCCTGACTGGAATTTCTGGCTTTTAGGGCCTGCAATAGAGATGTAATGGCAGATTAAGACTGTTGCTGCTCCTGATTGTACCTCTATTTTTTTATGTGACTATGTGCTTCTGGCTCTTGAGTTTATCGTAGTACTTTGGACTGAAAATTTGTTAGCAAGAAAATCCCAATCCTATTCTCCCACCTGCCCCTAGAAAAACACGTCACTCTCTTGTAAGTAGTAGTTGGGGTAGACATGGCTGTCTTGTAGTCTTAATATTAACATGAGCTATTAGAGTCTAGGTATTGGCAATGCCCTGACCTTTAATTCTTGCTGCGCTTTGCACTAGGTACTGTACGTTAGCTTAAGCAAATAAGTCATTCTTCTATAGTGCACAGATTATTTGTTTTGTCTCCTTTAAGGATACATGATATCAAAGAGTAATGTAAGCTTTCCAATGTAAACCATTCTGAGAAGGCAGCCCTAGAAATTGAACTTGAAATTACTGAAGTTTTAGCAGTTTGAAACATTTCTTACACCTAATAAAATTCAGAAACAAAAGTACTTCTGTGTCCCTTTTCTCTGTGGGCTTCTGGTGGTGGTCTGTCCTTGCCTTTTTATTATTTTGGTGTCCAGTTTGTGTTGATGAATGAATTGCCTGTTAGCTGAAGCTCTAGAAGTAATGATCTAAGACATATAATTGCCAGGCATCTGATCTTCATTGCTTTTGAATTCTCATTATGTGTTTTGTGGCTAGTATCCACTTTCATATACCAATAAATAAACCCATAGTCATTAACTTGTATTTTTGGAGGAAAAAGATTTCAGGAGAGTAATCCATTGAAGGTTTGGTTTTACTAAGACTTTCCTGCAATTGAAAACTAGACATTATGGATTTGACATCAGCACTTAGGCTTCTGATTTAAAAGTATTAGTTAGTTCCATGGGTTCCCCTTGTGCTAAGCAGAGAGTCAGATGCCACCCATAGTGTCCACCAATCCTATTGTTTATTTTGGAAAGCACTCTTCTGCCGAATGTGCTGCTAAATTTCTGCTATCTTTAGGCTGGTTGAATGCTATGCTCCACTGAGTCTAAATGCAGCAAATCACATCTCCCCAGGCTGGTTGTTATTTACCATCTTGTTTCCTCTGGTTTGTTGTGGAACTTGTGGTTCCCATCAAGTCACTTGCTACCTCTTCCATTCTGCATGCATTCCTTTCTAAACATAAGCTTATAAAATGGAGCCTTGTGACTCCTTTTCTAGCATTTGCTAAGGAGACTGAGTGAAACAGCTTGGCAAGTTGAATCTGAGCAAAAAGCTGCAAGGTGGTAAAGGCTTGGAGACCGTACTGTATGGATCAGGTTAAATATTTTAGAAATATTTAGAAAGAGGGTGTTAGGCTACTTAGTTCTTCTGGGCCTGAAGCAAGTTACTACTTGAAGTTTATTGCAAGTCATACAGTATATTTTCTCTACATTGTTTCACACTTGGTTGACATAGTACAGACAGTGAACAGGTTCCAACCTTCCATTACTTTGCAATGGCATAATTCAACATGTAAATGATTGCAGTGAGGAAAATGCTTGGTGGTCATGTGTACCTGTATGCTCTGTACTGACATGACTTTTATCTTTTGTGATCCAAATATGTTTTATCAAAAAATTTTAAATAATAGATAACTTTAGATGATAAAGGTTGGAATACTGCTTTTCAGTATTTGTTCACATTATATTAACCCTCTATTTAAGAGCCTGATGGAAAACTTTGAAAGAAGCTCTACATCCTCAATGTCTTCGATTTTCACTCCACCTACAAAACCTGCTGGCACACCAATACAACCTGCAAATAATACTACAAGGATTTCTACAATGAGACCTCTTGCAACAGCATATAAGGCTTCCACTAGTGACTATCAGGTATTTTCAGGGAAACAGAAACATGTGTTTTTGTGTTGTCTCCCCTTAGCTCTATGAGGCTGTACAGACATTAACTTCAATGAGACCTTAGCTTTTATCTTTTGCTGTCAGTTCTTTAACGATGTGGTTCAAGTACAAGCTCAGTGTGTTCAGTCTCTAAAATAGTAATAAAAAATACTAAATTAATGATTTGTCACTTTTCCAGGGATTAAGGGCTTGTTTTGAAAATATTTCAAACATATTTTGTTATACTACAGTAGCGCTTAGGAAAAGAAGAAATAAATGGTTAGTGTAAAATCTATTAACTATATGTTGACTGATTCTCTGTATTTTCTCTTTTTGTTTTTTCCCTGCCTTGTAGGTGGTTTCTGACAGACAAACTCCTAGGAAAGATGAAAGTATTGTATCTAAAGCAATGGAATATGTTTTCGGCTGGTAATATACAAGAGGAAGTAACACACTAAGCTGGTCAGGGTTTGAACTATACTACTGGCATTTGTAGTTAGTTGTATAACTACTGGTGGCAGTATTTTATCTTACATAGCACCTCTTACACCTTCAGTTAATTCAGAAGACATGTAGCTTGCACTTTAAATGATGGCAATGTACACATGGTTTTACGAACTGAGTAAGTGTAAATAAAAGTGCTTTAGCCCTATTTGTGCTCTGATGGCATGATTGTGAAAAAGTCAGCACTGAATTTTCCTCTGTAATTGCTTTCTGTGAATTACTTCACAGTAAGTTGGAAATGCTTAAAAGGGCAGCTAAATTTACTGATGCCTTTAATTTTTTTCCCCCCTCTGGAAAGGTGATTGGCCGCTTGCAGGAAGAACACTATGCAGAGCTGTCTACCAGGGACAGGGCCTGTTATTAGTATGTGTGATTTTTTTGAAATTAGGATTCATTGCTGTTTTACAGTTATCTCTGGCATACTATTCTAAATGTCGTAGTAACCTTTTAACTCTTTGTTTTATTAATAAAGTTAAGTTTCTTTTCTTAGGTTGTTTTTTAAACAAGTATGAGTTCTGTTAGGAAAGAACTATTAGCCAGTACTCTTAACTGTTAAACATGTTGTTGCCTTATGTTTATTGAAGTGTCATCAGCAGAGCAGGTGCTGCTGATTTTTACCAAAGTAATACCAACCAGTATTCAAACTATATGGATGTTTTATACCATTGTGCACTTACCTGTAGCTTTCTCAACTATAAAATTTTTATTTGAAGTAGCTGAAGTGAAAAATGCAGTGTGTCAATGACCAGAGCTTCTTTCATTTCAAGAGGTGTTTAAGAAAATTTCACTAGGGTATTGGCCGAATGGCAATTGATTTTTCATATTTTTATTTTTTAAATGGAACTTTCCCCTTTGAAGTTTTGGAGGTGAGTCTCTCAAGTAATCATAGGCTCTTTCATCTGGAAAGAGAACAAATTTTTTCTGTTATACTTGGGAAACTACAGGCCACTATTCCATTTTGTGATTTTGTGTCTGTGTTAGTGTCAGTCAACACCAGCCTTTTTGTCTGGGTCGAGAGCATGTTGGCCAGGTGACTTTCCAGTCATATCCATTTCCATGCCTTCCTTCATGCTGCAGAGTGGTTTTGCACTCAGATGAAATTAGATTGAAAAAGTAGACCAGAAGCATGCCTAATGTTCCTCAAGTGCTAATGACACAGTCCTGAGTAAAATCCCCAAAGCACTTAGTGAGAAGTCATGTTTCTACCTCAGATTCAGAGATTTTTGAGATGCCTTTTACTAATTTGCTGGCTTATGCTTTCAGAGTATTGGTTATTTGGTTGCTACAACTTGATTGTCTGTTTGCTTTTTGATCAAAGGGAGCTGCTCAAACTTAGTATCTGAATGTGTTTTCTTAAAATACATCTGGCTTTTTATTGACAAAAAATATTTGTCATGCAGGTGGTTTCAGAAGCAAAAGGTAGTTCAGCTAAATTCTTGTTTTGCTAGTTGCTTTGTAGAATACACTTCTGGCTTGCTTCAGAGTTGCGATGATGTGTACTGGATTTGTTGTTGTGAAGTGATACAGAGCAAGATGGAACTTGGACCAAGTAACTCTGAAGCTAAATATATAACAAAGAAGTTGGAGCCAAAGTCAGTAGTTTGGCTGATCTGTTTTATCAATAAGTACCAGACTTAAAACTGTACTGAGTTGTTAGTTTTCTCAGTTTTGTTTCTCCTAGCTTTAGCAATGACTCTACTAATTGTTCATTACAGCTTCCTCTAGAGTAAAAGCACTTGGGATGTTGTTTGCTTTGCTCTGGAGTAAATAGGAGAAGAAAATTCAGAACATGTAAATCTGCGTACTTCTGAGCAGTATCATTAAGAAATTGTCATCATGTGGCTTCTGCTGGTGAAGACTGCTGGTAAGACTAATATGTTGTCATGGTGTTGAGCACTACTTAAATGCTGGTGTCAATGATTTGGGCTTACCAAGTCTGAGAACATGACAGTCCCACACTGCACAAACCACTGTGTAGCTTTGTTTCAACAAACCTGATTATGGTGACTCCTCAAGCTTAGAGGCATCAGCATCCATCCCACCATGTCTCTGACTTTCTAATACCATAGCCTCATATCTGTTATGTAAGGGAAGTTAGGGAAGGCAAGTTTAAAGGGTTCTCAGTATAATCATTGCTAAAAGTATCGCTGTCAAGAATCCTAATAACAACAAGCTTGGGCAACAGTCCCAGAAAAAAAATTTCCTGACTGCTGACTCAACTGCCAGGTGGTATGCTGAATACTCTTATGCCCATTCAGTCCATGGGGTATTTAGCTGGCTGTATTACCTCCCTGTGCCCCCAGTATATACCAAGTGACACCCACACCTTCACAAGCACTGAGGCAGAGGCAATAACCACTTTGCATACTCCTGATGCTGTGGACCTCATCAATCAGCAATCATCTTTGATGCTCATCAGCTTCATTTTTACATCCACGCTTTTCAGCAACAGATTGCCTGAAAAGAAAAAATTGCTGGGGGGGGGGGGTCACAAGGGTTCAATCCTCCTTTTATGGGCTTTCAGAGCCAAGCTTTTTCTGAATTCCTGTTACCCAATGTTATCCAGTGAGACTGCTTCCTGCTGCCTGGCAGTGTCTTTGTAGATGGCCCTGTGCAGAAATGTGTGAAAACAACTTAATTGAAGGCATGGGGGTGGTACCAGTGGTTGCTCTGACTTATCAGTTGTTCCCCCAGCATAGTGGCCAGCAGGCTGAAAATAAAATCACAGAATTACAGAAGATCTTGGGTTGGAAGGGACCTTACAGACCATTTAGTTTCAATCTCCCTGCCATGGGCAGGGATACCTGCCAGAAGACTAGGTTGTTTAAGCCCTGTCTAACCTGGCCTTGCACACTTCCAGGGATGGGGAAATAGAGGCCAATGGGGGGTGGGTGATTCCATGGCCTCACTGGTCTGAAGCAGTGCACACCAGCTTTTACAATCTTGCAGCAATGTTACTGCAAGATGTCCAGATGTATGTAATGCTTCCCTTTCCCAGCTGTGAAAAACTCCAGATAATGTAGATTGTAATACTGGAATACCCCCAGCTCATGCCAGAGAGTACTACTCCAGTAATTCCTGCCTCCTCTCAGGCAGCAGGCAAACCCTCACTTCCACGCTGAGATGCTAGGGCTCCCTTTCTTCAGGAGACACCTGAAATGAGGAACTCCCTCCTACTTTACAGCCTTGGCAGCTCCTGGCCCCATGTTCACATTCATGGAGGTGGCCTCAGCTGGGCTGGGCACACTTGGAGTCCCCAGAGCCAGGGAAACAGACCTCACCTCAACGTCCTCCAGTGTGGACACTGAAAAGCTTTAGCAGAGAGATTTTCCGGCTTTGCGGCATTTTTGTGAGAGTTCTGTCTTTCCCATGCAAGTAAGACAAAACAATGTTACAGTTTTGTAAACTTCTTGCAGCTGCGGATTGTTTTGGTAGAATTGCATGATTCTAACTAGAAAAACAGTCAGAGATGGGTGTCTTAGAACTTGACCAATCCCCTTAGGGGGTGGATGGCAAAAACCAATTACCTTATGCCGCTTAATACACTTTGCGAACTAACATATAAAAGTCTTCTGAGAATTCATTAAATCATTCATCCATTGATCCCTGAGCCTGGACTTCGTGTCGTTTCTCTACTCGTCCATGGGGAAAACAGCGACACTCCAGGACCTGAAACACCCCGTACACCAGGGAGTCTCTGGCCCCTCAGTCCAGTCCTGCACGTCCCAGAGCGGCAAGCACAGAGTGGGCAGGGGCACGAGACAGCCCTCCTACCTCCCCTGGGGCCAGGCTTTGACAAGCACTGCCCCATCATGGCCATGGACTCCCAAAAGCACTGCTGGAAGCATCCTGCTCCCCAGCCACAAACACGAGCACCAGCGTGCAAGGGCCCCACCAGCTTGGGACACAGCTTCAGTAGCTCACATGAAGACACAGTGGTGCTTATGGTGAAAGCAGCCTGCTGGCACAAAGCAAAGCCCTCCTGTGGGACTGCCCCAGATATGGGCACTCACCAGCAGAGTTCCGTTTCGCCTCCGTGGCTTCAAGGAATGCTCAAAGGTGCTGCAGTCATCCGTAGTGTGGATGGCACTGCTGACCTCAGTGATCCTCTGCAACAAGGAACACTTGTGCTGCAGGTCCTGAGGTCAAACAGCAAAGCACCTCTTGAACTCTTGGAAGGGCTGACAGGTGAGCACTGCCAGGAGCAGCCTACGGTGAGGATGGGGTGGGGGTGGGAAGGGCTTCAATCTGGACATTGAGGACAAACTTTGTGGGCCCTAACAACAGCACCCAGGCATCCCTGTTCCTGTGTCCCATACTCCACAGGATGTTGCCCAGGATTTCTTTATCCACACAGATGAGCAGCTGCTCCTTGGGGGCATACAGCATGGTGCCACACTAGGTGCACATGAGAGCAGCACAGGTGTCCTGGACTTTCTCCTTATGCTGCTGCTTTACTTGTGTTGACAGATATGCCAAGACATCAGCCCCAGGACCCCTGTGGGCTCCTGCAGTAGGCTGCTGCCCTATACCTTCAATACCTCCTTAATTCCCTACGCAGTTCCCAGCAGGTGCCCAAGAGCTGTGAGCCCTGGGGCCAGGAGCTGTTCCCTTCTTGCAGCAGACACTGCTGTCTGTTCTACCACTGTTTTGTTGCCAGAAGAAAAATGACTTGCACCTGGGGGGTTAATACAATGCTCATTCTTCAAAACCCACTGCCCTATGGACCTGCACAATGCTTATTCTGTAGCAAAAAGAACTGGAAAGCAACCGGCCCAGTTGTGTCAACTTTTACCAGTTCACCAGGCAGTCAGGTATGACTTTTTGGTCAGGGACCACCAAAGAGACCCCTGGGACAGAAGAACATATGTATAAAGGAGAGGGAAGATATGCTAATGATTTTGGGGAAATTATTATCATATTGTCTTGGAGTGATTCTATAATACTGTATTCCCCTATCATCTGCTTTATGCCCAGAAATGGGTCCTGCAGCTTTAAGCTGGGTCCAGGAGATGGGAAGAGAGCTGGAGAAATTCCTTAGCACCGTTTGTGTTCAGACACACGCACTCCCCCATGTTGCTCAGCTTTGCAGCGGGAGAGAGTACTTTCCTGCTTGTAGCTAGTTTCTTTTCATTAGCTGAGGCAAGAAATTTTTCCAGGACTACAACAGCATTTCTCCAGTGACTTCTGTGGCTTCTTCTGAGCTGTTCGGCTTAGCTGTGATCCGAGAACCAGATCATCGGACGCCGCGGACTGGGGCAGAGGCCACAGTGACACCGCATCCTGGCCCAGGCCTCGGGAGAAGCCAAGCTGCAGAAAGAACTCTAAATCCACCAGCTTTCTCTGCAACGAAGAGGTTTAATGACTAATGTTATTAATTTTTTCCCTGTGCCTTGCAGGCACTCTGTTTGTTAAATAAACAGTTTTTTTCACTTTCATCCAAGAAATTCCTTTTCTATTGGTGGGGGAGGGAGTGCCAAAGCCTATCTTCTTTAGAGGAGACATTCATTCCAGAGCGTTTCCCTCCTAAACTTGTCTCAAACTGAGACAAAATTTGGTGCCCAAGGTGGGGCAGGAGAAAGTGGAAAAACAGTAATAATTACATTCTGGTTTTAAACACTTTGTATTGGGGTACAGTACTCAGTAGTCACCATGCTGTTTGATGTAATAATGTGTCTGGTCCCTAGGCATGTTTGCCTATCCACAGATGGGAGCAATTTTGTCCCTAGCATATAACTTTTACAGAGCAGGGATACGAATCAGGATTGCCGTACTGATGTGCTTGGTAGTAATGGTTTATAGAAGGTTAGCAGAGGTACTGGGAGCTGTTGAAAATGTGTATGCTTTGTTGTTTCTCCATCCTAGTCTTGGTAGCCTGCTTTGGGGGTTTATTAGTAATTACACCCAGTCTAGTAGGGAAAAAGTAGGGGATGATGTTTCCCAGCCCTTCATCCCTTTCTTCTGGTACGTCACCTTTTGAGGATGTTCAGTTTCCTCTGGATGTTAAAGATACCACCTTCCTGGTGTTTTATCTGGTAGGTTTCCTCTATACAGTCTGCAGCTTGTCTAGAATGAGGGCTGAGATTTCTAGCGGGGCTGACCAGACACCTGCCCCAGGCATGGAGAATTCTGAGTGGTGTGGGGTATGGGAGGACATAGGCCAAACCCAGAAGGAATTCTCTGCCCCAATGGCCTGGAACTTTCCCCTTGAACAAATTCAGAACCCAGCTGTGGTGGGGAAATATCTGAAAGAGAAGTGCAATGACAACTCTACTGAGAAGAAACTCATTGCAGTATGCTGGGCCCTGGCTAGTGCTTATCATACACTGCTAGGTACTGTAGGGCAGCAGATACAGCCAGAGGGGCAGAAGGATGAATCAGCAGACAGCCCAGTCACTCAGGCTGCAGCTAAACTAGACAGGGAGCCTAAGCCAATAGTAATTGCTCCTGTCCAGAAAAGGAAACACAAAACCAAATCCATTCGCCCACTGGATGGTGATGGGGAGCTAGGATCCTCACAGCCAGCAGAGGAATCAGAACCAGACATCATTACTGAGTCTCTGTCCATAGAAAACCTTCGTGGCCTAAGAAAGGATTACACCCGACAGTCTGATGAATCTATATTAAGTTGGTTGGTCTGCATCTGGGACACCACAGGCGATAGTACAATTCTGGATGGTACTGAAGCGAGGCATTTGGGATCCCTGTCATGTGATGTGGGTATCAACCAAGGGATGGCAAGGAGGCCCGAAGCTCTCAGTGTCTGGACACAGCTCTTAAGAAGTGTGAAGGAAAGATACCTGTGCCCAGAAGATCTCCAGGTGCAGCAAACCGCGTGGAAGACCATAGAACAAGGGATTCCATGCTTGAGAGAACTGGCAGGGATAGAGACAGTTTTCTCAGATGACCAAACGATTAAGAGTCCAGACCTGGTAAAATGTACACCAGTGATGTGGCTAAAACTCATACGACTTGGGCCACAAGAATATGCCTCTGCTTTAGCAATGATGAAGTGGAATGAGGGGGATGAGATCGTGATTGCTATGGCGAGAAAGCTCTGGGCATATGCAGATACTGTGCATGGCCGAACACATGCAAGAATCGCAGCTGTGGAAACAAGTCTGTCAGAACGCCTACAGAAAATGGAAGATAGGATTGAGAAGGCTCACCAGGAACTCAGGAAGGAGTTTAAAGAGGACCTTCTCCAAATCTCATTGGTACAGACCAGAGGCCCTGTTACCAGAAGCAAACGTCCCCCAGCTAGGGAGAGAGGGTACACCCCAGGAGCTCAGCTGTGGTTCTTCCTGTGTGACTGTGGGGAAAACATGAGGAGGTGGGATGGAAAACCCACTTGTGTCCTGGCAGCACAGGTGCGTGAATTGAAGGAGGGCAAGACTGAGAGAGGAAGTTCCACCAGAAGGGAAGTAGCTCCAGTTGACTGTAGCCAAGCTGCCAGGCATAATGGAAGGGAAGATGATATGTCCAATCCCCTTAATGGAACCTCTAGAACATATGCCCAAGGAGGGAATGATAACCAGGACTAGAGGGGCCCTGCCTCTAGCAAGGTAGAGGCCAGGGAAAACCGCGTCTTTTAGACTGTGGATTCGTTGGCCTGGCACATTAGAACCACAGAAATATGAGGCCTTGGTCAACACTGGTGCACAGTGCACACTAATCCCATCATGACATGTGAGGGCAGAACCCTGTTTCTATTGCTGGCGTGATGGGGGGATCGCAGAATTTGACCCTGGTGGAAGCTGAGGTGAGCCTGACTGAAAATGAGTGGAAGAAACATCCCATTGTGACTGGCCCAGAGGCCCCATGCATTCTGGGCATAGACTTCCTCTGGAGCAGGTATTTCAAAGACCCAAAGGGACTCAGGTGGCCATTTGAGATATCTGCCACGGAGACAGAAGGCATTAAGCAATTGAATGCCTTGCCTAGATTATCAAAGAACCCATCTGCAGTAGGCCTTCTGAAGGGGGAAGAGCAACGAATACCAATTGCCACCTCGACAGTGCATCGCCGGCAGTACCGGACAAATAAAGATGCTATGATTCCCATCCACAAGTTGATCCGTGAGCTGGAGAGCCAAGGAGTGGTCAACAAGACCCACCCACCCTTCAACAGCCCCATTTGGCCTGTATGCAAGTCTGACAGGGAATGGAGATTGACTGTGGACTATCGTGGCCTGAATGAAGTAACTCCACCGCTGAGCGCTGCCGTGCCAGACATGCTGGAGCTCCAGTACGAGCTGGAGTCCAAAGCAGCGAAGTGATATGCCACTATTGCCATTGCTAATGCATTTTTCTCCATTCCTCTGGCACCAGAGTGCCGGCCTCAGTTTGCCTTCACCTGGAGGGGCGTACAGTACACCTGGAACCGACTGCCCCAGGGGTGGAAGCACAGTCCCACGATCTGTCATGGACTAATCCAGACTGCACTGGAAAAGGGTGAGGCTCCAGAACATCTGCAGTACACTGATGACATCATTGTGTGGGAGAACACGGCAGCAAAAGTATTTGGGAAAGGAGAGTAAATCATCCAAATTCTCCTGGACGCTGGCTTCGCCATCAAGAAGAGCAAAGTCAAGGGACCTGCCCGAGAGATCCAGTTCCTGGGAGTAAAGTGGCAAGATAGATGGCGTCAGATTCCCACCGAGGTCATCAATAAGATCAAAGCAATGTCTCCGCCAACCAACAAGAAGGAAACACAAGCTTTCGTAGGTGCCATAGGCTTTTGGAGAATACACATTCCCAAGTACAGCCAGATTGTGAGCCCTCTCTACCTGGTTGCCCGTGAAAAGAAAATTTCCATTGGGGCCCTGAACAGCAACAAGCCTGCACCCAGATCAAGCAGGAGATTGCTCATGCAGTAGCCTTGGGCCCAGTCAGGACAGGACCCGAGGTGAAGAACGTGCTCTACTCTGCAGCTGGGAACAACAGTCTGTCCTGGAGCCTTTGGCAGAAGGTGCTTGGTGAGACTCCAGGTCAACCACTGGGATTCTGGAGCCAAAGCTACAGAGGGTCCGAAGCCAACTACACCCCAATAGAGAAGGAAATCTTGGCAGCCTTTGAAGGAGTCCAAGCTGCCTCAGAGGTAATCGGCACAGAAGCACAACTCCTCCTGGCACCCCGACTACCGGTGCTGGGGTGGATGTTCAAAGCAAAGGTTCCCTCTATCCACCACTCCACTGATGCCACATGGAGCAAGTGGATCGCCCTCATAACACAATGCACCTGTATTGGAAACCTGAACTGCCCTGGGATCTTGAAATAATTACAAATTGGCCAGAAGGTGAAAACTTTGGTCTCACTGACAAAGAGGAGCAAGAACAAGTGACGTGCTGAAGAAGCTCCACCATACAACCAACTGCCAGCAGAAGAAACACTACGCTCTTTTCACTGATGGTTCCTGTTGCATCGTAGGGATGAACCAAAAGTGGAAAGCAGCCATATGGAGCTCCACATGACAGGTTGCAGAAGTTACTGAAGGAGAAGGTGGGTCATGCCAACTCGCTGAGCTCAAAGCCGTCCAGCTGGCCCTGGACATTGCTGAAAGAGAGAAGTGGCCAAAGCTCTACCTTTACATTGATTCATGGATGGTAGCCAATGCTCTGTGAGGATGGCTGGAAAAGTGGAAAAAGGCTAATTGGCAGCGTAGGGGACAACCAATCTGGGCTGCTGAAGAGTGGAAAGGCATTGCTGCCCAGGTAGAAAAGCTACCTGTGATCTGCCATGTAGATGCTCATGTCCCCAAGAGTCGGGCTAATGAGGAGCACCAAAACAACGAGCAGGTAGATCAGGCTGCAAAGATAGAGGTGTCACAGATAGACTTGGATTGGCAGCACAAGAGGGAGTCGTTCCTAGCTCGATGGGCCCATGATGCCTCAGGCCATCAGGGCAGAGATGCCACCTGTAAGTGGGCACAAGACCGAGGGGTGGACCTAACCATGGACAGTATCTCCCAGCTTATCCATGACTGTGAGATGTGCGCTGTGATCAAGCAGGCCAAGCAGGTGAAGCCTCTATGGTATGGTGGGCGGTGGTCCAAATACAAGTATGGGGAGGCCTGGCAGATTGATTACATCACACTGCCTCAAACACGCCAAGGCAAGCGCTATGTGTTCACAATGGTAGAAGCCACCACTGGATGGCCGGAGACCTACCCTGTGCCTCATGCTACCGCCCAGAACACCATCCTGGGCTTTGAAAAGCAGATCCTTTGGAGGCATGGTACCCCTGAGAGAATCGAGTCTGACAACAGGACTCATTTCAAGAACAGCCTTATAAACACCTGGGCTAGAGAACATGGCATTGAGTGGGTGTATCATATCCCTTATCATGCACCAGCTACTGGGAAGGTGGAGTGGTACAATGGCTTGTTAAAAACCACCTTGAAGGCACTGGGTGGGGGAACTTTCAAAAATTGGGAGCAGCATTTAGCAAAGGCCACCTGGTTAGTGAACACCTGAGGCTCCACTAACCAAGCAGGCCCTGCCCAATCTGAGCCCCTGCATACAGTAGACAGAGACAAGGTCCCAGTAGTGCATGTCAGAGGTCTGTTAGGGAAGACTGTTTGGATTAATTCTGCCTCAAGTAAAGACAAACCCATCTGTGCTCAGGGACCAGGTTGCACATGGTGTGTAATGCAGAGGGATGGAGAAACACGTTGTGCACCGCAGGGAGATTTGATGTTGGGTGAGAACCACATGTAATGTTGGAATGCCTATAAGCCACTGTTTGCTGAATGTCACTGCCACTATTTGTACATAGCTGTACATATGTATATATGTATAAATGTGTGTGTTTAGAGTTGGAATATATTCGTTTGGGCATTAAGCCGACAATATGGAATAAAGGGTGGAATGTCTTGGGGTGATTTTATGATAATAGTGTATTCCCCTATCGTCTGCTTATTGCCCAGAAATGGGTCCCATGGCTTCAAGCTGGGTCCAGGAGAGGGGGGAGAGAAGCCGAGCGAATTCTTCAGCGTGGTTTGTATTCAAGGACTCACACACACTTCCCCGCATTCTCACCACTGTAGAGCTGAGGGAGCACCTTCCTGCTTTTAGCCAGCCTGTTAGCTGAGGCAAGAAATTTTCCCAGGACTGCATACTGAAATCCTCCGGTAATTTCTTCATCTTCTGGAACTCTTCAGCCTAGCTGTGATCCAAGAACCAGATCACTGGACCCCGTGGACTGGCAGCGAGGCTGCGGGGATGCTGCATCCCGGCCTTGGGCCTCGGGAGGGGCCGAGCCAGCTACAGACAGGACTCTAAAACCACCAGCTTTCTCCACATCGAGGAGGTTTATTACCTAACATTACTCTTTTTTTTTCCTTTGCCCTGCCAGCACTCTGCTTGTTAGATAAATAGGTTTTTTCACTTTCACCCAAGAAATTCCTTTCATATTGGTGGGGGAGGGAGTGCTGAAACTGTCTTCTGGGAAGGAGACTTTCCTTCCAGAGCGTTTCCCCTTAAACTTGTCTCAAACTGAGACAAGAACTGATGGCTGCTCCTCAACAAAGAATGGGGGGGATGATGAATTGCCAGGAAATGTGTTTAGACATAGGAGTAGGTTGTGGGAAAGTGGACCGGAACAGAGAGAAAGTTTTGGGGGATTGGAGAATTTTAGTCCAACTGCAGGACACACTAGAAGGTGATGAGGAGATGCTAGGGAAGTTCTTATGGTTCCCCTCTGGCAGGTGGTCGGGAATCATGGTCTAGTAATTGTGAAAACCCCAATTTCAATAGTGGATTTAATGTCATGGAAAAAGGCGGTGGGAGTTTATAGAGAAGACGCAGATGGAGCTGCTAAAGTGTTTGAAATTAGGACTCAGGGCCCTGACCGGAATGACATACAAGTGATGTTAGATACATTGATCGATAGTACAGAAAAAAAGATGGTGTTCATCATGGCCAGAAAGGAGGTGGAGGGGACACACACTAACGGGGACTTAGAAGGAACTGTAGATCAGAATTTTTCTTCACCAGACCCAAGGTTGGACCCTAATTTACCTGGGCCCCGAGATCATTTAACAAAATATCAGAGATGGGTATTATTTGGTGTGAAAGCATGCTATACTGAAAGCCATGAACTGGTCAAAACTGTATGAGGTAAAGCAGGACAGTACTGAATCCCCCATGACTTTCATGGAATGATTAAAAGTGACTGCCGGAAATTATACTAATCTGGATCCTGAGAATCCAGAGGAGGCCATACAGTTAGCAACTATCTTTATAGAGCAGTCGGCCCCAGATATTAGAAGGAAACTCCACAAACTGGAAGGAGTGCAGTTGTGCACAGTGACTTAGGAAAGTTGTTAGATGAAGCTTGGAAAGCATATCACAACAGGGATAAATTATAATAATTTGGAGGGAAGGGGGTTGCATTTTTAATCTCAAGGGAAGCTCCTGCCTTCCTTGGCAGACACCTGTCTTTCAAACCAAGACAACTTCATATTCCCTCAGTGACCCACATGTCCCCTCAGCATCACTTGGGGCACCCAGCTTTCCCTCAGTGACCCTCACGTCCCGTCAGCAAATCGAGGAGCAGCAGCCACCACCACAGTGATGTGCCCCAAGTACAGCGGGTCGTGCTGGGCAGGGGCCACCAGCAGCCAGAAAGCTGCCGGGGCTGGGGAAAAGGCCCTGCCCTGCATGCAGGGTGGGCTGGGAGCTGGGAGAGCTCCATTTCCCCCCTCAGGTTTCGGAGACAGGGGCTCTTGTCACTGCCCTGGGAGAGGGGTCAGCCTCTTGGGCACTCGTCCCGCCTTATGAGGCTACAGTGACCTTTCCCAAAGACACGCACTGAAAAGTGTCGAGTCTCGGCGGTCACGTGATCAGGCAGCACTGGCTCTGTGTCAGCAGGCTTGCCCAAATGCGAGGGGACCCGAAGGTCTAAGTCTCTCAGGAGCCCCGGAGGCGAAAGAGGCAAGGGAGAGGACCAATCCATGAAATCTTCCAGGGGTTTATTCTCCCCGAAAAAGAGGGGTGGACTGGCCGAGGAGGGCCAGGGTTACCGAGGTTTTCTACAGGGGTGGTACAGAACAACCAACCAATAGAGGGTAAGCCCGGAGGAGGATCCCGGGCACACAGAACCAATGGCCAGGTTACAGAGGAGGGAATTTACAAAATAAACCTATGAACAACTGGAGAAGTGGTGTGGGCTCAGAACCGGGTCTCACCCACGGACTGGTCTTCGCTCTCTGAGTTGTCTGCCCATTGGGTAGGCATGGCATGATGGACAGCAGGCAGACCCCAAGTGGTCCGAGGCACCCCAACAGGCTCTCACCCTCCTTATAGGGCTGCCCCTGTCTCCAGGCAGCCAAAGGAGCAAGACGGCAAAAGGCCAACTGCAAAGCAAAGACCCAGCCCTGCTTGCAAGGAGGTCACCCAGCGCAAAGCCAGCCGTGGCACCCTGAAGGTGCCCAGCGCACTCTCGCATATCCGTGCCCCGGGAATGGCAGGAATGCCCTTTGCCCAGAGGGCCTTTCTGTGGCCCCCATTGGGCTCCAAGCTGCTGCACTTCTCACTTGCTCTTGCCTAAAGCCACAGAGTTCGGCCTCCCTCACTGCAACTGCTCCACCTCTTCAGGCTGCTCTCCTGGGGCAGCTCCAGGGCCTTCTTCCTCCTCCTCCATCCAGGCCAGCTTGGGCACGCTCGGGGGGATCTCTGCTCCATGTCACTGATTGGATTTAAGGTGACTTCCTGGAGAGAGATCTCGGAAGAGCTCTGACTTATCATGCCCTGCAGTTGTGCCTTGATGGCACCTACAAGACAGGAGTCTTGGGAAGCCTACTGGACAGCAAGTCCTGCACTCTGGTCTCAAGGGCTCCTGCCACAAGGACAAATTGTGTAAAGGATTGTGGTCAGCAAGTCCCATGGTCTTTTTGAGATTCGTGCCCTGGGAATGGCAGGAATGCCCTTTGCCCAGAGGGCCTTTCTGTGGCCTCTCTTGGGCTCCAAGCTGCTGCACTTCTCACTCACTCTTGCCTAAAGCCACAGAGCTCGGCTGCCCCCATGGCAACAGGAACAAGAATCCACAGCCAGGCAGTCCAGCTCAAGGCCTAAGGCTGAGGGGCTGGGCCCCCCTTCCCCAGGACAGGGAGGGCACATGCCCAGCCCATCAACTCCTGGGCCCACACCTCTGAAAGGCTGGGACCAGGGTTACACGCCTGATTACAGGGGGTCCCTCCAACCGCCTGCTGAGGGAAAGGCCTCAGGGAAGCGCCACAGCAGCCGGGTGGCAAGAACAAGGCGGCTGCCTGGGGGCTGCTTATGGCCTCTGACAGCCAGTTCCTTCATGGCCTTCTCACCACCCCGGCCCCTCAGGCTCTCCCCCACCCTGGCCAAGCTGCCCGCAAGTTGCACAGCCCCAACAGAGCTCCAGAAGAGCCGGACAGAGAGGCACCTCGGAGCCCTCAGCAAATCCAGCCAGCAACGCACGGGCAGGAGGACACAGATGGCAGCTCCTGCCTGGGACAGGGCTTGTGGCCATCTCCAGGCACCAGTCTCACAGGGTTCCCCACAGCTCCGGCCCCTGCCCACCTGCTCTGTCGGCACCATTAAGGCTTCAGCAGAACCACCAAAGGTCAAGGGGCTTCTGGACATTTTCCCCCCCAAACTGCAAACGTGGGCAACTTGCTAAATGCAAGCACCCTTTGTCCCCTCTTCCCCTGTGCCCTGCAGACACTGGGCACCAAAAGAAAGCTCCTGGGAGTCTGTGTATTAGAACACATTCTATATTTACATACTAAAGGAAAATGAAAAGAATAAAAGAACAGTCCTAAAGAAAAGAAGAATCCCCGCTGGCTCAGGGGGCCCCAGAAGACAGAGCAGAAAGCTCAGCTCTCAGCAGAGCTCCAACAGCACAGCCAGCCAAGACCCCAAAGACGAGGCCGTGTCTTCCACGCACAGCGGAGCTGATTTTGCAGCCTCCGGAAGATGGAGATCGGAGCCCTCTCTACCGCCTTGAGAAGGTGCAACATTTCTTGTGCCAGGCTTCTGATGGCGAGCCCGATGTCCTCTGCCGTATCTTCAAGGGCTGGGACAGAGACCTGTGCCCCCGGGGGGCTTCTCTGCCAGAGGGCAGCCAAAGCCAATGTGCATTGGGGTCTGTGCTCCTTCCTACAGGGGGCTGCTGGCAGGGGCACCTGGAGCAACTGGGGGCAACACTGGGTATCTGACAGGAGATGTTGCTCCTTTCTGGAATGAATTTTTTCACGGAAGGGATTAGCAGTAGCACCAAAGCAGCATCAGCTGCTGAGTTTCACAGGACAAAGAGATTCTACTGAGACACTGTGACGTTTCCTTGTGCTTTTCTGTCTTTCTTGCATTCTGGAAATAAAAGAATCAGCCCAGTCTCTGGTATTCAACATTCCAGTTGCTGCGTGTCTGGCTGTGGCAGCTCACGTCCAAACACAACGCATGCCTGCTGAGCACGGTAATGGACGGCCACAAGCAGGGAGGTTCCTCAGGGAACATCAAGGGAGACACCTGGGGAAGCGCAGAGAATAGGGATAGCTGTGGGAGGAGATGCTGCTCGGCGTCTCTGATTATGGTGCCAGCACCCTGAAGGAGCAGCCAAGACAGGCGCTGGAAGCAGACGTGTCCTGCCCTTTTCTGCTGTCACATGGACACGGGACACACTTGTTGCCACAGGTCCAGCAGACTTGATGCAGGAACAATGGAGGGCCATGCATTGGTAGGGAACGGCCTCCTGCAAGAGGAAAGCAGGATCCTCTAGCAGCAAAGCCTGAGCTTGTGAACCGGGCCATCTCCTCTGCACACACCAAAGCGCTTGCCTCCACCCTTGGACCTCAGCCACAGGAGTCCCTACTTTTACTCAGCATCTGCTACTTCTTCAGTTCTGCTGATCCATCAGATCAAGGCTGAACCCATTTGCTGTAGTGATTCACCACAGAAGCAGCATGAAGCATTAAATACCTGGGAGCAATTAATATTTATGCAGCCAACTAAATTTTGAAAATATAAATACTAAAGGTGTCATGAAGGTCTCTGAAGGGCGTGCGGGTGCCCTGAATGCCCCTGAGGCGACATGGGGGTCACTGACGGGAGGCGCGTGTCTGGCGTGTTCCTGAGGGTAGGTCGGGGTCACTGAGGGAACGCCAGGGTCACTTGAGGGGGAGACGGGCATGCCGGGGGTCGCTGAGGGTACGCGAGGGCCGCTGAAGGGACGTGGGCGCGCCCTGAGGGACACGGGAGGGGCGGGCGGGTCCCCGCTGCGCCGCCGCCGCCTCCTCCGCGCCGCAGGGGGGCGTTTCCCGCCCCGCCGGTCCCCTCAGCCGCGGGGCGGGAACTCGAACCCGCTGTGTCCGCCCCTCTCGGCGAGGCGCCGGGCGGGCTTCCATAAGCGGTGTGGGAGAGGCCCTGGGGCAGCCCTGCCCCGATGCACACGGAGGGGGGATGGGGCAGTGTTGTCACAGCACTAGAGGGTGTTTCAGTTTGTGGGAGGTAAACCTGAAGTAGCTTAGAGGGAGAGAACTTCATAGCGGAGGAATGCTGGAATTACCTGGTGTCACCTGTAGGGAACAGAACGAATACTTGGGGGTTAAAGTTGAGGTAATCACTGCACTGGGAGAATGAAAGCGGAGGTAATCCGTGGAGCACGTGTGGTGGACATTTTGGCGGGAAAATTTGAGGTGATCTCTAGGGGACAAGATTGCTTTTGAGGAAAAGTCTGAGGTAATTTGTAGAGAACAGAGAGAAAATTTTGTGACAAAGGCTGAGGTAAATTTTAGGGGACAGAAAGAACATTTTGGGGGAAAAATCTCAGGTTATCTGACTTCCCACTAGCTTGTCCCGTGCCCCAGCAGGAGGGCCTTCCTCTCCTTGTCCCCAGCCAAAGCAGCCTGGGCAACATGCGGGTGTCCCCACCGTCCTGCTGAGGCCAGGCCTCCAGGGCTTCTGCCACAGGTGTGGGAGACGCTTTGGGAAAGTGCCAGAGCAGCCGGGTGGCAGGAACGAGGCATCTGCTTGGGGGCCTCTGACACCCAGTTCCTCAGGCCTTCCCACCAGCCCGGCCTCCTGTCCCCTTGTAGCCTCCTGCCACCCACTCCCTCAACATCCCCCTTGTGCCTTCCCACTGCCTTGTCCCGTCAGGGACTCTGCAGCGCCTCATTCCTTCATGGCCTCCTACCACCCCGGCCCCTCAGGCTCTCCCCCATCCCGGCCAAGCTGCCCGGCAGCGGCGCAACCCCAACAGAGCTCCAGAAGAGCCGGACAGAGAGGCACCTCGGAGCCCTCAGCAATCCAGCCAACAACGCACGGGCAGGAGGACACAGATGGCGGCTCCTGCCTGGGACAGGGCTTGTGGCCATCTCCAGGCACCAGTCCCGCAGGGATCCTCGCAGCTCTGGCCCCTGCCCACCCGCTCTGTCGGCACCATTAAGGCTTCAGCAGAACCACCAAAGGCCAAGGGGCTTCTGTCCATTTCCCCTTCCACAGTGCACGCCCGGGCAACTTGCTAAATGCAAGCACCCTTTGTCCCCTCTTCCCCTGTGCCCTGCAGACACTGGGCACCAAAAGAAAGCTCCTGGGAGTCTGTGTATTAGAACACATTCTATATTTACATACTAAAGGAAAATGAAGCGTAGCAAAGCGAAGCAAAGAGAAGAGAAGAACAATCTTAAAGACAAGAAAAGGCCCCGCTGTCTCAGGTGGCCCCAGCAGACACAGCCTCCCAGATCAGCTCTCGGCAGAGCTCCAGCAGCGGAGCCAGCCAAGACCCGACAGACGAGGCCTTGTCATCCATGCCCAGCTGAGCCGGTATTGCAGCCTCTGAAAGATGGAAGATCGAGCTCTCTGCACTGCCTGGACGACGTAGAATGTTTGAAGTGCCAGGTTTGAGACCTCAGGGCTGACGTCTTCTGCCATGTCTTCAAGGGCTGGGACAGAGAGGAACAGAGCCACGGTCAGATCCCAGATCTGCAGGGACCCGAGGACACCCCCCTGCCAGGGCCATCCCAGCTCCCTCTTGCCATGGCCAGGAGGGAGCAGGGACCAACGGGATCAGCCCGAAGGTGCTGGTCACGAATGCCCCACGTGGCCCCTGAAAGCCCTCTGTGCTCTGCCCAAGGCACCCCTGGTCCACACAGGGAGCAGAGCCCTCCGCAGCCGGGGCAGGGATTGCAGCTCCCCCCCCGGCAGCCCCCGCTGACAGCCCGCTGCACTCACTCGCCTTTGTAGATCAGCTCGAACTCTTCCTGCTGCCCCCTCAAACTCCGCCCGGCGATCCCTGGGAACACAGAGCCTGTCACGGCCCCAGCGGCACAGCTCCCTCGCAGCGCCGCTGCCAGCCCCGTGGCCACACGCTCTCCTCCCCCCGGCAGGGCTCAGCCCGGGCCCTTGCCGCATCCTGACGCCCGAGGGCACGGCTGCGAGAGGGCGGCCGCGGCCCCGAGGGCAGGCGGGGCTCCACGGCCCCGGGCCCGGATCCCGCTGCAGCCGGGGCAGCAGCCGGGGCTGGGGCTGAGCTGCGGCGGGGCGGGGAGGGGCCCCGGCCTCGTAGCTCACCGATGAACCTGACGGCCGCCTCTCGCAGGGACTGCTGTGGGCTCTCCAGGTAGGGCAGGACCCTCCGCAAGTGCTCGGCCGCTCGGCTCCTGTCCTCTGCCAGCTGCAGAGAGCGCCAGGAGGGAAGGGTTGGCGCGGGCTCAGCCCCTTGGCCGGGCACTCCCTGCGCCCAGCCCGGGCCTCCCCTGCCCGCACAGCCCTGAGGCCCGGCCAGCAGCCGCTGGCGCCGGGCTCTGGAGGGGGCAGAGGGCTGGGTGCTGCCCGGGGAGCCGCGGTGCTTGCCCGCCCCACAGCCCAGCGGGGCCGGGGCTCCATCGGCACCCGGCTCGGGACCAGAGGAGCCTGGAGAAGAGCCCGCGTGCCCTAGGGAAAGGAGCAGCAGGTGGGGTGCCGGCTGGCTCCCGTGGGTGCAGCACTGGGCAGGGGCACAGCTGCCAGCCCCACATACTGAGCACCACGGGCAGGGGGCTTCTCCAGGCTGCAGCTGTTTCTTCCAGGCTGTCCTTACCAGGCACTCGGCAAACTTCCACAACTGCTGCTTCTTCACCGACTTTTCGAGACCCCTCCTCTTCAGGAACTTGCCCACTCAAAGCAGTGTTGTCTGAGAGTCCTGGAGAGGAGCAGAGACCCAGAGATGGTACCACAGCCCAGGGCACAGGACCCACGTCCCTGTGATAAGGCCAGGAGGAGGCTGCAGCCAGCGAGGTGCCAAGCCAGGAGGCAGCCGAGCCCCCTCCTAGGTGCCGACGAGTCCTCACCTCTGCCAAATTACCGTTCTCATCATGGCAGTGGAAGAAGAGTGGGAGCAGGCTCCTGCACACTTCTGTCTTTAGGGGCATTTTTCCTTCTTCTGCCAGAAAAGACATCAAAGTCCTCAAGACAGACATGGTCAGCAGCTGCACCTGGCTATCATCCTGTACGACAGGAAGAAAAAAAGACCTCAGCATCGGCTGCTTGGTGCTCACCTGGGCGCAGGCCTGAAAATCCACAGGGCAGAAAGTGTCCAGGGGAAATGCCCCCTGGCCTCTCCCTTTGTTTGAATAAAGTAACGGGACTCCTCTGTCTCCTTTTTGGACATAAACCTCTGGTATTTGTGGATTAATTTTCCTGACAATTTGGGGGCTCTCGTCCAGGATATTTCCACCATCCGGGGCCGGTGGGCAGCGAGCGGAGCTGAAGGCGCGCCTCACCCAGTTTCGGTGATCAGCTCCCCTTGGCGACAGCCGGCACCAGGCGATCGATTGGGTTCCCGAGACTGTCCAGGAGACAGACAAGTGGTGGACCAGGGAGGTCCGTGAAGAGTCCACAGGGAAGGAACACTGAAAATCTCACCGGTGAGTACAATGGGATCTTCAGGGAGTAAACCTGGGAAGGCACCCATGGAGGGTAGCACAGGTAAACCTGAGAGGGCACCCATGGAGGGTAGCACAGGTAAAACAAGGCACCCATGGAGGGTAGCAAAGGTAAAGCCGGGAAGGGGCCCCAGCAAAAGGTATGATGATCCCAAAATATCTCCGAAGAATCCTTTGGAAGAATGTGGAGTTGGTTTACACATTCTCCCAGAGGTAATTAAGGACATAGATGCCCAGAAGGGGCAATAAGGGGAGTCGAGAAGGGGTCTCGACAATCCATGCCCAGAGGGGGCCAATAAGGGAAAGTCGAGAAGGGGTCTCGACAATCCATGCCCAGAGGGGGCAGTAAGGGGAGTCGAGAAGGGGTCTTGACAATCCATGCCCAGAGGGGGCAATAAGGGGAGTCAAGAAGGGGTCTCGACAATCCATGCTCAGAGGGGGCAATAAGGGGAGTAGAGAAAGAGTCTCGACAAGAGGAGATGGACGAATAGGGTTAATATGGTTGAGGCAAGGAGCAGCAGGACCGGGCGCGGAGCTGCGGGACTGGGAGCATGGGCTGGGGACCTGTGGGGGCTGTGGGGCAGCTCGGGCTCAGCGCCGGGCAGTGCCTGACCCTGCCACCCCCGGGCAGGGGCGGCAGTGGCCGCCAGCCCCCTATGAGGTTGCGGGACGGCCCGGCCACCTGTGGTGCTGCCAGCCGTGCCCGCCAGGAGCGCCGGGGGGGCTGAGGAGCTGTTTGGACACTGCGGCAGGACAGAGACCATCTCTGGAATACAGTGTGTGATAAAGAGAGTGAGCGCAAAGAAGAGGAAGAAGGAATATCCGGGAAATGCAGATTGTACGTGGAAAGATTAGAATTTTCTTTTAGGGATTTTGGTTGGTTCACTGGAGAAATGAAAGATTTTGAGCTGTGGGAGAATGAGCAACCACAGGCAGTAGTGAGGGGGACTAGAGAAAAGGCAGAATAAGTCCCTGGATGAACTGGTTAGAAAGATACAGCAAGTGTATGTAAGAAGGGATGAAGAAAAGGCAAAAGCAAAGGCAAAGGTGATGGCAGAGTTTTATGGCCCCAGAGGGATAAAATACAGGGCCCAAGGGGTCCTCGGGGATAGAAGGGATGGGGTCGGCCACAAGGAAGTGGCAGAGGCATTCCCTCCTCAGCAGGGGAGAGCTGACCCAAACAGCGGTTGGGAAGGAACTAGTGTGTGTCTGCAGGGCAGAGGGACACTGAAAGTGAGAATGTCCACAGAAACAGCTGGATCTTCAGGAGGAGGAAGTCCAGAGGATAATGGAGATGGGTTGCTAGGGGTGTCAGGGGCTCCCATTATACCAGGGACCCACCACACTGGAGCCCTTGCTAACTTTTAAGGTGGGTCCGGATCGAGAGTAGTTGTGTTTCCTGGTAGACACAGGGGCCTCTCCATCCACTTTAAATTTTATCCCTAAGGGGGGAAACTGTCAAAAAGATCCTTGATTATTCAAGGGGTGAGTGGAAAGAATGAGCGAGTGCATTTTATTCAACCGCTGTTAGCAGATGTGGGGGATAGGTTTGAAATGCATGAATTCCTGTTTGTTCCTAATCGTGATTGTAATTTATTGGGAAAGGATTTGATGGCTAAAGTGGGAATGCAAATTAGTATTGTGAAAATGATACAGAGGCTAACACTGTGGTAACTTTGTGTAAAATGTCTGAGAAGGCTTGTGCTGAAATAAACCCGAAGTGTGGGCAGCCCCAGGGAAATACGGAAAATTAGACATAGAGCCTCTCCAAGTTAGTTTGAAGCAACCAGGACAAGTGGTGTCTAAAAAGCAATACCCTCTTTCAAGGGAGGGAAAGAAGGGATTACAGCCTGTCGTTGAGTCTCTGCTAAAGGCTGGGCTTTTGGAGCCAGGGATGTCTCCCTATAACACCCCTATCCTGCCAGTTAAGAAACCAGATGGAATCTACAGAATGGTGCAGGATTTAAGAATAATAAATGAAACTATCAGACCAAGGCATCTCACAGTTCCAGATCCCTATACCATCCTGAATCAAATCCCTTGTCTTGGTTTGAAAGACAGGTGTCTGTCAAGGAAGGCAGGAGCCTCCCCTGAAATGGAAAATGCAACCCCCTTCCCTCTGAATTATTATAATTTTGAAATTAAGGGGCTTTCAGGCAAAGATATGAGGGGTAGGAATAACAGTTCTTTACATATATATATATGTATGACAAGGCAAACAAGCAACAATAACTATGGCAGTAAGAGCAAACAGAACCACAAACCCAGTGCCAGCCTCTCTCGGCTGTCAGGCCCTCTCCCCTTCGGTGCAGTTCCGGTCACAGCCGGCAGGGGCGCTGGCGGCTCCCGGTGAGCAGGGCGGGTGCGATGGTTCCCCCGCGGCTGCAGGGGGCGCTCCGGAGCGAGCGCGGGGAGCACGCGGTGATGGCAGCTCGGGGTCCTGGGAAGGGATGGACAAAAAGCTTCACAAACCCTCTGGGCAGCTGATCCCGGTGCCCGGCCAGACCCTCGGGAACAGCAGGCTGGAACAGCAGAGACGAGCACAGATCCCGGGTGGCAGACGAGATGTATCAAACTCCAGAGCTGGGGTGGGAACCCCGGGAGGTCTCAGCCGGCAAGGGTGTGCAGGGCTACAGTGTAGCGAAGGATCCAAGCGGTGGCGGAGGCAGGGCGGCTGCAGCCTGGCTCCCAGCAGGGCAGGGAAAGGTGGGCTTGGGAATCCCGGGTTTCTCCAGTAGAAGGAAAGCAGCTGAAAAACAGGAACCTCCAGCTCTGACCAACTCCTTCTGAACGCTGAGAGCACCAGCAGCCCCGCCGCCCCCACCCCCCAGGTGAAAGACAAATAGCTAGTTGGACCCCCCGCCCGCCCTCTGTGGCCAGGTCTTTTGTTGTTCTTAAGCACCCAGCAATTTGTTCCCCTGGCAACATACATGGGGAAAATTCTTTAAGAGAAAAAGAAAACAGGAGAACTCCTAAAAACCCCAACGTCCCTTCTTCACATCAGTATTATTCAGTGCTGGATTTGAAGGATGCTTTCTGGGGGTGACCGATTACGGAGGACAGCAGACAGTATTTTGTCTTTGAGTGGGAACAGGAGGAAAAAGAGAAAATGGTAAAACAACAATTGACCTGGACAGTCCTCCCGCAGGGATATACAGAGTCACCGGTTTTGTTTGGGCAAGCCTTGCAGAAATTATTAAGAGAGTTTACTCCACTCTTGGGAGTTAGGTTGTTGCAGTAGGTGGATGACTTGCTTTTATCAGGGGAACAGGAAAAGGTGGTTGAAGAGGCTACTGTGAAGCTGCTTAATTTTCTTGCTAAACTTAGAGTATCTGAAAAGAAGGTGCAGTTGGTAGAGAAAAAGGTTAAATACTTGGGACACAGTCTGACTGGAGGGTTACGGTGTATTGATCCAGAAAGAACACAAGGAATTTTACAAGTACCATTACCCCAGACAAAAAAAAAAAAAAAAAAAAAGGAGCTACAACAGTTTTTCAGGGTTGGTGGGGTACTGCAGAGCACGGATTGAGGATTTTTCTGTTTTGGCCAGGCCTTCATATGACTTTTTAACCCAAGACAGTCCTAATGTCATGGTATGGACACCAGAAGGAGAGCAAAGCTTTAGGAAGTTAAAAGACAAATTGGTTAATGCCCCAGTCTTAGCTCTTCCAGACTCAGAAAAGGAATTTGAGCTATATGTGGATGTTAAACAGGGCCATGCTAAAGGAATTTTGGTACAAGAGCATGGGAGAACACAGCGGCCTGTTGTGTATTTTTCTAAGCTGTCAGACCCAGTGGCCAGAGGCTGGCCCCATTGTCTGCAGAATTGTGCAGCCACAGCTCTGATGGTAACAGAGGCCCAAAAACTGACAAGGTGGGGAGGGGGGGTATCTGATTGTTTAAGTTTCACATCAGGTTAAAGCTTTGTTAACTGAGAGAGCCTCTAATTGGATGACCAGCACTCGGTTATTACAGTATGAATCTTATTTAATGGAACAGGCGGATTTAGAATTGAAAAGTGGGGAAGGGTTTAACCCAGTCTCTTGTCTGAACGGCCCTGAAGAGGGGGGCCGGGAAGAGACCCATGACTGCATTCAGGTGATAGATCTCCAGACCCAGGCTAGGGAAGAGTCACGAGACACTCCCTGGCCTGAGAGAGAAAATGTGTTTATTGATGGGTCTTCAGGGGTGATAGAAGGGAAGCGAGTTACAGGATAAGCTATCGTTAATGGAAGGGAATTAAAGGAAGGAAGGAGGTTACCGCCCACAGGGTCAGCTCAGACAGCAGAGCTGTATGCGCTTGTGAGAGCCTGTGAATTATACCGGGACAAGATAATGAATGTTTTTACTAATTCTAAATATGCGTATGGGCTGATACATGCATTTGGGAAGCTATGGGAAGGAAGAGGTTTATTAACCTGCAGGGGAAAAATATTAGCTCATGAGAGCTTAATCTCTCGCCTATTGGAGGTGGTGAATTTACCAAAAAGGGCAGCAATTTGTACTAGTTTGAAAACAAACCAGTGGGAGGCACCAAGTCAGAATAACAATTTAGTAGGGAAATCAAAAAAAGTAAAGGCAGAAAACAGTGGGTTAAACTGACAGAGTCAGGATACAACCTTGTTGTGGTGACCCAGCCCACCACTGGGCAGTCCAATGCTCGTCAAATCTTGCCCATCCAATGGGCTGACGAGTCAGAATCTGAGGGGCTGTCTGTGGGCGAGGCTGAGGTCTGAGGCTCAACCTCCCGTTCTGGAAAGTTCTTAGTCATTCGATTACCTATTGGTTGCTGTTGGTTCTCCCCTTCCCTGTTCACATCGTATTGGTTAAATGTTACCGGGTTCCTCCCCCCGTGTTGTTGTTCACTGGTTCTTCCCGTTTGCTCCTCCCAACTTTCCCCTCATATAAAAATGGCTCACGCAATCCTGCCCCTCGGCTGTTTTGTCCCTGACACCTTTGGGAATAAAATTCCTGGAACTCAAACGAAAAGGTCCTCTCCTGCCTCCTTTATTCCCAGGAGCTTGGGATAACTATATCCGGTCTCCTCAAGGCATGCTTGCTGTGCTCGGAGCCAGTGCAGCCCGGATATCGGCCGCCGAAAATCGGACACACTTTGTTAGTCACGTCTGCAGGAAGGTCACTGAAGCCTCCACAACAGGAGAGACACTTCTGAGGCTGACCCCAAGTGACACAACCTGACACCCTGTTAATCAGGGTGGCGGTAGCAGTCCAATAAGATGGTGGCTGCAGTCCTCCTGAAGTGATGGATGTGGCTCTGTCGAAGCAGTGGTCTGGTAGAAGGGTCTGCTCTTCCTCAGAAAAGTCCAGTGGTGGCTATGTAGCTCCTGTCCTCTGGGAATCCAGTGGAAAGGTTGTCTGTGGTGTTCAGAATCTCAGATTATATCCAGGATGGAATGCTTGGTTCCTCCCTCTGGGTGGAGCATCTCACAATAGAATGATGAGTCATGAGGCCAGGTGTTGATGGACTCATTAACAGAAAATAGTCCGGAGGGAGTTATCTCTGAGTCATGCAGCAGGGCATTGATGGGCCATTAACAGAAAGATAGTGTGGAGGGAGGAGGCCAGGAAACACTGCCCCACCTGGTTTTAACAGCTCAGGAGGATGGTAATAGAATACACTGCAACCCAGGACACAATTATACACATCAGGGGACACCAGGCAGGGTGCTCAGAGGAGGCAATAGGTAACCGACTGGCTGATGAGGAGGCTCGGAAAGCTGCATCATTGCCAGAAATCTCTAAGATCCTCGCCTTGGTCCCAGTAACTGCACTGCTGCCAGAGAAACTGTCTTTTCCACCAGAGGAGCTTGAGATAATTAAAAGGAGTGGGGCAGAGGAAAGAGGGCATAATTAGGTTTACAAGGGATGGTAAGCAGTGGATACCAAAAGCTCTGGCCTTACAGTTATTAAAACAACTTCATGAAGGGAGCCATTGGGGTTCCTGAGGACTGGCAGAAGCCTTCCTCAAAATGTATGCTGCTGTGGGTCTTTTTACTCTGGCAAAGTGGCTATTGAAATTTACTTGATTTGTGCTAAAACCAATAACAGGGTTATAAGGAAAATTGTCAGAGGAGGGAGGCCTTGGGCTGTACATGCCTTCCAGAGATGCTAGGTGTATTTTACCGAAATGCCCCAAGTGGGAAGGTTTAAATATCTTCTGGTAATAGTATGTCATCTAACAAATTGGCCAGGAGCATTTCCAGCTGTTTCAGCAACTACAAGATCAGTTATTAAAGTATTTTTGGAACAAATAATTCCAAGATACGGGATTGTGGAAGCAATAGACTCAGATAAGGGAACTCATTTTACAGGAAAAATTCTTCAAGGGGTTGACTGCTTTAGGAACACAATGGAACCTCCATACACCCTGGCACCCCCAGAGCTCGGGCTGGGTTGAAAAGGTGAATGGAGAAATAAAGAAACACCTCCTGAAGCTGGTGATAGAAACTAAGATACCATGGGTATGACTCTTGCCACTAGCTTTAGCAAGAATAAGGGCCAGACACAGGGGAGAGATTCAATTATCTCCCTTTGAATTGATGTTTGGAATTCCTTACCCTTGTAATTCTCAGCCTAATGGGAGGGTAGAAATAAGTGATGTATATTTAAAACAATATGTGGCCTGGATACTGTTTCTTGTGAAATCTCTTCGACAGGAAGCTCAGCTGGCACAGACCCTGCCTTTGGACTTTGCTGTTCACAACATCCAGCCAGGAGATTGGGCCCTAGTTAAGGAGTGAAAAGAAGCACCACCGATGGTGAAGTGGCGTGGCCCATTCCACGTGTTACTGACCGCAGAAACAGCCGCCAGAACAGCTGAACATGGGTGGACCCATCATACTCGGGTCAAGGTCTCTGAGGCCCCAGAGATCTGGATATCGCAGCTGGAGGAGAAGGACAGGAGGCCAGGACTTACACTCCGCAGGAGTGGACCGGAGCAGTAGCCTGTGCGTCGACATCAGGGGAAGCCCCGTGTGCCCACCCACAGACTGACTGCTGAAATAGTCTGTGTGGGCATCCCTCCTTTAGAATCTCCAGTCACTGGGGGGCCAATCCTCGCTGTCATTGTTTTCTTTGTGTTAAGCTGTTTCTGTGCCTTCGTTGGCCACAGGTGGTATGGGAGACAACGTGAAAGTGAAAATTAAGTTAGGAGATTAGATTACACCATTAGAATGTTTCTTTCAACAATCTTACCTTAATATTGTCAGTTAGGTTTGGGCCAAAAGTGGGAGAATAATTTTTTTAGCCTTAGGAGAAGAAATAGCAAAAACCTTTAACCTTAGCAATTGTTGGGTCTGTGGAGGGCCAGGAAGATCTGAAGACTGGTCATGGGTGGCCAGCCCAGTCAGACCTAAATGGTGAGTCAGCACCCTGAGTGAAGTCCGTAATAGAATGGGATTTTAGGGTGAAGAAGGAAGCACATGGCTACTTCATTCTTCTGAAAGAGGCATTTATTGTCTAAATAGAATTGGAGGTGTATACGTGGGAAAATGTGTTTGTGACTGGACTTTATCTTTGAGTTTATCTATTAGCAGAAGAAGGGGGAGTGATTTACCAAAATTTGGGCATGGATCTAATACCGATACCCAACTAAGACAGACAAAGACTCTCTAACTTGTCAGGGTTAGAAAGTGTATGTTTATTGGGCGCCGGGCAGCCGCGTGGGATCATTCCCTAATACACGGTGCCAAATCACAAAACAATACAGAGTCTATTTATCTACAGAAAGTTTTAAATATTCAAAGCACAAATACATATTGATAACATAAACATCTCCCATTCCCCGCTTCGTATGGAAATTAGCTAAAAAGCCATTAAGCATGCGTAGTTGGCCCTTTGAAATAGGTCTGGGATCTTTATTAGGGGAGGGGTCCTCCCTTTGATGAAGTAAGCTCTTCTTCCTCAATTTGACCTTTCTACCCCTCTGGTTTTTGACAATACATATGACTTGGGAGGACTCCCAATCTCCTCTTCAGTGGTTTTCTAAATAAGTTCTTAAATGGGATAATTAATACCTGTCGAACTTTCTTTTAGATGGTATTTGTTTCTCATTACACTCTACAGCGGAATAAACAATCCACTCCCATATCTTAAAGACTCATTCTGGGCTCAACTTAATTGTTAACTTCCTTAATTAGATCCAACTGCATTTGCTTTTTAAATCTGTTTTAACTAATTTTAGCAAATAGCTTTTTAGCTAAAATCTTAATGCCTACACGTTTAAGAAAATGTTTTAACTAATCTTAGCAAATAGCTTTTTAGCTAAAATCTTGATGCCTACACGTTTAAGAAAATTCTATGTTTCAGGAGTGTGTAGAAAAATACATGACTCAAACTGCTGTTTGCAAATAGACGACAATGGAAAAGTCGTGAAACAAATAACAAAAGGAATAAGAAAGTTAACACATGTACTGGTCCAAACGTGGAAAGGATGGGAATGGGACATGTTTTCATAGTTACCTGGTGGACTATGGGTTAAAAAAATGCTTTTTTCTCTTATGTGCTGTAGCAACCCTAATCTTTTTACCATGCATGATCCCCTGCTTAGTGCAACTTATTCAACATGCGATCAAAGGGATGCAGGTAGTAGCCATGCCTACAGATCCAGAGATGGCTACAAAAGGACAGAAAATGATGTCACTGCAAATAATTGCAAAACCAAAAAAAAAAAAAGACCCAAAACCAGAAAATTAAGTCACTAATAACTAAAGTTTGTAAAGACAATTATTAAAAAAATAAAAGAGGAGTGATTGAAAGGAATCAAGGACTTGTCTTTACAAACAAGCTGTGGGCCTGCTGGAAGATAAAACTAGTACTGAGAGATAAAAGAAACAATGGGAAGGATTCCACTGATTGATGAATAGAAAGAGATTTGTCTTTACAAATAAACTATAGGTCTGCTGATAAATGAAATTGGATATTGAGAGATGAAAGAAACAATGAGAAGAACCATAAATTCCATAAGAATTAAAATAAAGGGCGGGGGGGGGTTATACATTAGAAGGGAGTCTTAGGTATTAGGCATTTCGGGAAGTCTGTACCTCTCAAGTACCTCAGCCAATGGGGAAAGAGAGAGGGAAATGGGGCCGGGAAATTAGGATAAATAGGAGGCTGCACCCTCCAAAGATTTGAGAGACCCTAGGGGAAATGCCCCATGGCCTCTCCCTTTATTCGAATAAAGTAACGGGACTCCTCTGTCTCCTTTTTGGAAATAAACCTCTGGTGTTTGCAGATTAATTTTCCTGACGTAACAAAAGTACAAAACCCCTACCTCTTAAAGAGGGAGAAATTCCAAAGCTTACATTTGTCATAAATGAAACAGCCAATTTAATAATTAAAGAGAATTTATTAAATTATCAAAGTATAAATTTCGAAAAAGCCACAAGCAAAGCAGTGCCGGGCCAGGCGATCGACACCGGGTGAACTGGATTCGGGCTATGTCCGCTCCGAACCCCTCTAGTTCACAAACGCTGTTCCATGGGGTACCTTTTTATACATTTTTGGGCTCTGTTAATCTTATCTTTTAGCTTACTGCTGCGTCTGAAAGTTCCTGGAACAAGTAGATGAATATCTTTTTTTATGATTTTGAATAAGCTTCTTTGGTGACGAATATTATCTTATCGTATATGCATATTGAATGCATATTGCTGGAGTCTTGCCAGATGAAAAATCCTTCGGAATAAACTTCTTTGGAGACGAATATTATCTTATCGTATATGCATATCGAAGGCATATCGCTGGAGTTTTTGCCAGACAAAAAATCCCTTGAAATACACTCTTTTGGAGACAGCTTCATGTCTTTGGTATTTGTATTTTTCTCTTGGCTTTGGTAAAAATGCTATAGTCTTAATTTTTAGCACGAATTACTTTGCAACACATATTACACATTGAAATCCATAGTTAACACTGAACTCTCCGAGAAACCCCAAGGTGGTCAGAGGAGAGATATGGTCACAACATTTCCCTGTAATTCCCTACCATCAACAAATCTCCAAGAAAAATATGGACAACAGGTAGAGGAAACACAAATTGAATATCTATGGAGAATTTGTTTCACGGGGGAAAATGGAATATTATTGGATGATATAAAAAGTTTTGAATTCTGGGATGTGAGTGTCCTGTTACCTCATGAACCAGATCCTCCTGACTTAATAATTCCACTCTGGGCAGGAGGAATGAATATTATTAAAAAAGGGGGAACACATTGCCCCTATGCAGTCAGCTAAAAATACCTCTGCTGCTGCTACAAAAACCCACTGTTTGCAAGCACAACACAAACATGCATATGCAAGGATTCCAGCCTCTGCAGAAGTGGATCTTAATGTATTAAAACCATTGCTGAGAGAAACCCCAACTGTGCTAAGAGATCGTTTAGCAGAAAAATGGATAACAACTACCTTAGCTCTTGAAAACTGTTTTCCAAGGCGGGGGGGGGGGGGGGGGGGGGGGGGTGGAGAAGAAACGGCTATTCAAACCCTCCGTCTCACAGAAAAAAACCCAAAAAATAACACTACTTTACAGCAGGGAAAAGCCTCAAATCCTAAGGGCTAGACGACCCTTGAGCCAGCTACCTCCAACACATTCCTGCATTTCAAAAGCTTCTGATTATCCGTATCACTCCTCTTAGCTGTAGGTGCCCAAAAATCTTTGAAAATTTGTAGTTAACACTAAAACTTGAAATCTCTTTTAAGTACTCCTACAGAAACCAAAAAGCTTAGAAAAATGAATTCAGGAGCTGAATTTTTAGCATTATAATATTCAACATTTATTAGTAGAACAAAGGCATATCACAGTGCTGGGGGCTTAGCAATATTGCCAGAGGCGCCCTCCATTCATTTTACTGGACTCAAGTACTCTCTTAAACTGTTACATATTCATTAAGCCCAGAAAGTAATTTACACTTCACTCAACTTTCCCCCCTCTCCGGTCCCTGCCCCCTTTCGCCAGCACCCCACCGCCGCTTCTGTCCTCTGGATAGCTTCAGAATTGAAGACAGGCACCCCCTCTCCGGTGCCTCCCCAGTCTCCAACCTAATTTGTAGCTGAAAGTTTCCTTGGGAGGTGTGAGTTTTGATAACAGTCTTCCTGGGATGCATGTGGTTTATCTTTTTTGTTTCTTTAAGATGTCCTGGTTTCTGGCTCTGTAGTTTCTCAACTCAAAAGACATTTGTTACCACGTGTTTATTACTATGTTTCTTAACATATTACAACTATTTCAAACTTACAATTTACCTTAATCTCGTTTCTACTTAACTACATTTTACCTTAACACTATTTCTACATAGTACATTATCACTTATAAATGTTAAAATCCTTTATGCCAAAGACAACATTTATCATTCACTCATTTATCACAAAGCTAAACTTAAATTGTAGAAAAAAAAAAAAATTGGTTAAACTAACTTTAATAAAAAGTATCTCTTACACTGCTAAAATCTGTCTTAATGTAATTAAGATTTTAAAACAAAAGCATTGTATTTAAAATGCATTCTACTTACAACTCTTCTGTTTGACTAATAAAAAGGGCAAACAGAAGCCAGTGTTTAAAAATTGGTTCTCAAAACTTAATCCTAACACAGAATCTTTTCACTACAACTGTCCCAAACACATTAACATATAGTTTATACGAGTGGCTGCCTTCAGCTAAATACCAAATTGCCTCTAAAAGGCGAAACTCCTGAGAACTAATAACCAGCAAATCAAACTGTAATTACAAAAGTAGATGTTATATCTACTCCCCACTACTAAAAATGTTCCTGGGTTTTCTGTGATAGCCACAGAGTTCGCTCAGATACTTTAACTTTCCTTTTGAAATATATGAGTGCATATGCTAACTACCTGTGTATGTGTGTGTGGCAGCCAGGAGAGCAGCTTCAGAGATGCAAATTGACACTGCTGAAGAAAGAAGAGATAAACAATAGAAATTCCCCCTACCTGAGGGAGAGACTAAACTGGTTTCCTCTCAACCCCCAAGCTCTGCCTGCTTGCAAAGACAAGATTTAAATACCAAAGGAAAAGCCAATAGTGGTGATGTCTCACTCTGCAACAGATCTGGCTTTCTGATGCCTCAGCCAAACGAATTAATGGTAAATTGAAATACAAGGCAATGGCTCTGAACATTGAAACAACAGTACAAGTGTCGCTAGCGAGCAGAGACCGAGGAATAAAGCGACATGGATGGTTTAGTACGAGAACAAACCGACACTTTATTAATTTACAGATTCACTTATATACCTTAGCACGCTGGACTGACATAAGGTTATTGGTTCAGTGACCAACCACCCCCCAGAGGGATTGGCTGAACCCAACAACACTTACTTCAGATATTTTCTCTTTGGTGTCATAACAATACCATCGTTTACGAAATCTCTCAACTGTTTTCCCATAGCGTCCGTGAGAAAGCAAGGCTTTCACACAGACACTGTCAGAAAACTGAGAAATCTCTCTGCAGCCAGGCTTTTAGCATTCACAGTACAAGTGATAAAAGAAAGACTGGGAAGCGTACCAGTAAAAGAATTGAAAGTTGTAGTACTGGTAGAAAAAGAAAGACAAAGAGACAGTGTACGATTGATTTTGTATGACTATTTGGGCTGGTGCCACATAACGATGATTGTGTCAAAGAAAGTGTTAAGTTGGTAAGTGAACGAAAAAGAAAAGTTTTAGCAAGAAAAAGCTTAAACGGTTGTCTTTGCAAACTCAATTCTGATCCATATAAGTTGAGTTAAAACTCATGCAAAACCCCCAAATGTTACAAGCCTATTGTAACAACAAAATGGATTAGCCAACAAAAATCAGAAAGGATGAAAATTAATCCACAACACTAATATTAATTTGGTAAATGATTACATTATAAAATAGGTCATACTAAAAACCTCATTTTTGCAGCACAAAGCGCAGACTAACCATTGACCAAGAAGGTGTGTAAAGTACTTTTTATACAATATTCCCAGTACCAACTGAGGCTTCGATCAAAACCATCCAAACCTAGCAGCACCCTTACATATCAAAAGATAACAAACCACTCTGGCCAACTTAGCAAATAAGCCATATTGAACCTCTAAACCATTTAACAGTTACAAATAATTACCACTAAAAGCAAGCATGCTTCACAAAACCTACTGTTTCAAAACTCAGTGACTGATTTTCCAGTCTCCCTGTCCTCAGCTGTACAAAGTGACACCCGTGCCTCTGTGCAAGTTTAACCTTGCTCTGGAACAAAGCAAGTTTCTCCCTGAAGCCTCGCAAAGCGCTCCTCCACTGCCTCCGTGTGACAGCAGTGAGCGTAGCGCTGAGTTTGCAGCTAGAGCCCGGAGATGGAACCGCTGCCGTAGCTCTCTGTGGGAAACACGTCTATTATTGCTTAAGTTCTGTTGTTTTGACTTCTCCAATAACCTCGAATGTTTAGGTATACCCTCACTAGACAAAAGCTAGGTGTATGTCCGGACTTGGAACAAGAAGCCATTCAAGCAACAGTGAAAGACTGTCCACTACCTGCACAGCTGTAAAAACTAATGAAATTCCTGGACTCCTGTAGGCGAATGAAACCAGCTCCGGACCCAGAGGAGCAATACTGGACTGCACAGTAACTGATGAATCTGCTGTAGCTAGAAATGTTAATTATCATATTGCCTACATTTTTATGCTTACAAACCAATGTTTGCGACAAATGTTACCTGACCTTTGGAAAGGGAAGTTCACATACAAGCTGAGACAAGCTGTGACACTGGTAACAAATCACAGCGACTGCTGGATCTGTTCTCAGTTTCCCACTCACTCAGATGGAGGTATTCAGATGATGGGAATCCCCACTCCAAGCATATTTTCCAATGGTATTCCTTCTGCTGAAATAATGCTCTTTCTAGAAGGGAAGGCAGTCCGAACTTTTACAGATCAACAAGTCCTAACTGTAGATTTAGTAGCCGTGGAAACCTCCTGTGTTCACAGATGCCTGAAGGGACCAGGGGTGACTCCACACCGAAAAATGGAATTACCTGAGTGCAGCCTAGGGATCATGGTAGGAATCTACCCCAAGTGCCATTCATATTTGGATGGAACTGGGAAAGGCATGTTAACTACACACTGGTGGCCTATTCCAGACAATATGGGATACTACTGGCTTTGTGGAAATCAAGCTAGGAAAGCTCTACCCACTAGATGGCACGGGATATGCACTGCTGGAACTGTAGTCCCCGAGAGAGATGTCATTGATTAATCAGAATTCCCCAGAGGACACTTAAGATCTTTCATAATAAGACATAAACAAAATTTAAACCCCTTAGTTGAAAGATCCTCTGGTTTCCACAAATTTGTGAGGGGACTTCTACCGTGGCTGGGAGTACCTGAATTAGAACAAGCAATAGTAAATGTATCTGGAGTCATTGAACAAACAGAAAATCAGACAAACGATGCAATCAGTGCTCTGCAACAAGAAGTTACCAGCCTCTCAAAGGTAGTCAAACAAAACCGCATGGCTTTGGATTTACTTTTAGCTGCCAAAGGCGGGGTAGGTACAGTTATCAACACCAGCTGCTGTGTATACATAGATCAGACCCTGAGAATACAAGCTGATCTAGAAGAAATCAGGAAAAACACTGGAATCTTACATGAAATCCAAAGGGATCAAGGGACAGATATATTTGATTGGATAACCTCATGGATTCCAAATCTAAGTGCAATCATGAGGAAACTGACTGGTGTAATAATTGTAGTTCTAACATTAATGTTTGGTATACAGATTATATTCCAAAATTGCCAAACTGGAACCAACAAAATGTGTACATCTAGCAATAACCTCTAAAACCTCAAGAAAATAAATTTAACCTTGTTCACATAGCATTAAAGCCTTAATTAGTACTTTCGAAGTACCAAATGATTTGATAACTTTAATTGTTTTAATTAATATTTGTATACCATTTGTAGTTTCACAAGTATTGCTTTAGAATAGTTGTACTTTCACTCTGATTGTCACAGTGGATAAAAAGGATTTCACCCTAAATATGACTTGAATTTCCATATGATTATAGAATCAATTTTGATTCTCCTTACCCCTCCAAGGTACAACATAAGTGAGCAAAACCAATGAAGTTTCATTACATCCTTGACTCCCCTGAGACAATCAAACTATTTCTTAGCTAGCTGTAATTTTAATGGTACCTTTAACTCCACATGTATATACTAGCATTGTCTTTTTGTCTTATCCCTGTGTGGTAATAGTCTGTTCTAAGTCTTATGTCTGTTAGTTTTGTGTCTATTAATAAATAATTCATTTTATAATAGACCGAATCAGCCATTATTAGAGACATGCGGATGAGAGTGGATTTTGGAGTGCTGGTCACCTCAATAACATGACTGCCTGCTGCCAGAGGCCTGGGCAACAGACAGGAGCCGATTTAAACTTACATCATCCATTCCTAACACCAGGGGAGGCAATATGGGAAATGTGGACACCCAGAAGGGGCAATAAGAGGTGCCGAGAAAGGGTCTCAGCAACCCATGTCCAGAGAGGGCAATATGGTTCTGGTTTGGGAAAGGATTGGTGGAAGGGGAGTGTGGAGAAATATGGTTAAGGCAAATAGCAGTGGGAGGCTATGTGATAAGGAGAGATTGGGAAGTTCTCTGCCTTATCTTCAAAATCTGCAGTCTAATACAGGGCCAGCTGCAAGTCCTTTGTATTCCCGGCTTCCAGGATAGGGAAAACAGGGAGATACTGTTCCTACAGCCCCAGCCCTCCCCGGGTCATTATGGAGCCAGGGTGGAGGATTTGGGTTTGTAAGGCGGTTCCTCCATAGTGAGGAGTGCCAAGGCTGGATTGCGAGAGTGCGGGATTGGCAGCACGGGCTGGGGATCTGTGGGGAGGTGTGGGACCGAGCCAAGGCTGTGGGGCAGCCAGGGCTCAGTGCCGGGCGGTGCCCAGCACCGCCAGCCCCGGGGGCAGGGGCTGCAGTGGCTCCCCAGCCCCATGAGGCTGCAGGACGCCCCGGCCGCCTGCCTGTCCCTGTAGCACCCTTGGCTGTGCCCGCCCGCCGAGCTGCGCCGGCACCTGGTGCTTTACAGAGCTGGGCAGGTGTGCTGTGGGGCCACATTGGGACACTGCGGCAGGACGGGGACTGGCTGTAGTATACGGTGTGTGGTGAGGAGGGTGAGCACAAGGAGGAGGAGGAGGAAGGAATATCTGGGAAATGCGGATTGCACGTGGAAGAATTACTATTTTCTTTTAAGAATTTTGTTTGGGTCACTGGAGAAATGAGTGATTTTGAGCTGTGGGAGAATGAGTACTCACAGGCAGTAGCGGGGGGCGGCTAGAGGAAGGGCAGAATAAGTCCCTGGATGAACTGGTTAGAAAGATATGAAAGAAGGGATGAGGAAAAGGGAAAGGTACAGGCAGGAATAATGGTCGTTTCTACAATCCTAGATGGGAAAAAGTGCAGGGAGCCCCAGGACCAAAGGGAAGGGGGCAGCCTTGAAATGGATCTTAGTGCCTCTACTGACTTTGGGCAGCAGGTTCCTTACCGGGCCCAGACAGTTTGGCTCCTGAAATAGACAAGGGTCTGCGCAAGCCTGAACTTCGGAACTTTGGGGTAAAACAGTAGGTTCAAGGGGGGATATGGGGTAGGCGGCTTGGGAAGGCTGTACCTCCCTAGTACCTCTGCCAACGGGGAAAGGAAGAGGACAACATGCGGCCGGGAGTTTAGGATAAAAGGGAGGCTGTGCCCTCTGAAACCTCGAGAGAGAAAACCCGCAGGTGTGTGCCCTGGTGGGCTCTCTCCCTTTATTCAAATAAAGTTGAAGGACTTCTCTGTCCCCTTTTTGGACATAAACCTCTGGTGCTGGTGGATTTTCCTGACAAGGTCAAGCACAACAGTGTTCCCTCAGGATACAGCAGTCCTGAGGGGTCTCCCCGGAGCTGCCTGATGCCGCCCACACCCTGTGGCACCAGTTGCTTTCCTGTGGAATGTTCTACCTCCCCCAAGAGTTAAGAGGGAGCTGGAGAAGGAGCTTGCCAGGCTGCTCTCACTCCTTTACCAGTACTGATTCTCATGCAGGGAAGAAGAGGGGAGAGCTGTACTTTATTGGCCATTTTGATATCTATACCAGGAGGAGGATCAGCTTTTTTGCAACATACTCATTGTTTGGGGAACTTTCGTAACACCGAATGGACTTTGACTCCTTGAGAGCTTTTATTCCTTAACAGAATGATGATTGTATCATCCCTTCATAGAAAAGTGTTTGCAAACCAAAGAATGGACACTTTTATTACCTCTGTGTAGTGCTATTTCTTGTAAAGTGACTCTCAGTGGATGACATTAAGGCAAATGAGTTGCTGCTTTGAGATGGGAAGCAAACTTCCAAATCTTTTGCGTTCTCAGGCCATACCAATTACTTTGGGAAGTTGGCAACTTTCTGGAACTACTTGAGTTGAGCAATGGGAAGTAAAGCTTTCCTAAATTGTGGATTATTGAATGCCAAATTCTTCTGTGCCTTCACAGCAAAGATGTTTTTGTGCTGCAGGAAATTATTTCAATGAGAAAATAATTCCAGCATGAAGAAAGAGATTTTGACAGAGACCAAGCATTGCCCCCAGTCAATCCAGGTGCTCCTGCCACCAGCCCCCTGTAGGAAGGAGCACAGACCCCAATGCACCTTGGCTTTGGCTGCCCTCTGGCAGAGAAGCCCCCCAGGGGCACAGGTCTCTGGGGCAGGAGACGGGCACCAGCGCTGCCAGGGCTCGGGGGCTGGCAGGTCTGCTTCGGCGGGGACTCTGCCACACCTGCTGATTTCAGTGCTCCCCGGGGCCCCAGGGCTCAGAGCAGCATTCGCGCCCTGGCCCACACGTTCCTTGTCTGTGTCACAGCCCCGGCTTTAGGATGGCCACCAGCCGGGACGTGTCCCAAGGAGGCTGTGCCAGCTTCTGTGGAAGACCCCGAGCCCTTCCCGCTGCAGCTGCGTCGGCAGCCGTGGGGGCTCCTGGTGCTGCCCCGAGCCCGCAGAGCAGGGCAGCATTTGCTTATGGTTGGAGCCGTTGCTAAAGGTCCTGTTGGGCTGTCTCAGACACTTGGGGCAAGGGATTCCTTCCAACCTGGGCCACTTTGGGGGGGCTGGGGGTGGCCCCAGGGCAGGTGGCACTGTGTGCAAGGGTCCTTTGTGACATGGTGCAGCATGGTCACCGCGGGATGGAACGGGACAGGGTGTCCCAGGGCCCTTTGTGACACGTGCTGACAGAGGGGCTGGCGGCGACGTGGCCACGCCACAGTGCTCGGAGCACGGGACGGGACAGGACGGGACAGAGCGGCGCCGTGAGGAGCCCCCGCACAGCGCACTCGTTCCTTGCCGACCCAGAGCTTTTCTGAGGCGTTACTCCTGCAGGTGACCTCGAGGCCAGACCACAGGACTTGGTGACCTGTGGCCTTCCCGAGGCTTCTCTTTTGCAGGTGCCCTCGAGGGCAGACCGTGGGACTTGGTGCCCCGGAGCTTTTCTGAGGCACCTCCCATCCCTGCGGCCGGTGCCCTCGAGGCAAGACCGTGGGACTTGGTGACCACAAGCCTTGACAAGGAGTCTCCTGTCCTTGTGGCAGGAGTCCTCTGAGACCAGGGTGCAGGACTTGCTGTCCTGTAGCCTTCCTGAGGCTTCTGTGTTGCAGGTGCCTTCAAGGCCAGACTGTGGCATGGCGGGCAGATTCCTTCGCCTGTTCAAAGTGTTCAGGGGGAAAAAAAAGGAAGGCCCTGGAGCTGCCCCAGCCCAGCAGCCCAAAGAGCTGGAGCAGGTCCAGCAGCCACTGCAGGACGGTGAGTGGCAGAGCTGGGCCACAGGGCGGATGGCTGCTGCCAGCTTGGCCGTATCCCATCCCATCCCATCCCATCCCATCCCATCCCATCCCATCCCATCCCATCCCATCCCATCCCATCTCCTGGGAACAGGCCCATGGACAGAATGGAAGAGGGGCCAGGCCAGACCCTCCCGCAGCAGCCGAGCTCCATCCCCTGGGCGTCCCGGGCTGTCCCTGCCTGGGCAGTGCAGGGCTGGGCTGTGCTCTCCGGCCTCTCCCGCAGCCCCTCAGCTCTGGCTGCGCTCACTCTTTGCCAGATGCAGCCGTGGACCGCACACAAGAGCAGGACCGTGCCCGCGGCCGCTTCCGCAGAACAGCGCAGGTACCTGCAGCCATCCCCACCTGGGCTGGGCCTGCTGTCGCTGCTCAGCCGAGCACCGCGCTTGGAGCACCCCGTGGAACATCCCTCTCCTCCCTGTCCTTTGTTCTCCTGCAGATGTTCCGGAAGTTCATGTGCATTCGGCGTAGAAAGACCACCACCACAGCAACTGAGGGCACAGCCGAGCCTGACTCTGGGCTGACCGAGCTCCAGGCAGAGCCTGATGTCAGCACAGATGTCACTGAGTGCTCAGAAGACTCTGACAGTGCATTGAATGATCACACGGTGAAGACTCTCACGGCAGTGACTGAGGACACTGCAGTGACTGAGGACCTGGTCATCAAGAACACCGACACCGGAGAGACTCAGGGCATCGCAAATACTGACACCACGCCCACTCCCACTGTGGTTCGTGCTCCCAGTGTGGACCTTTTTGAGGAAAGTGATGTTTCTTCTCAGCAGCAGGTAAGCAGCCTGGGGTCAGGGCTGGAGGCCTCCCAGGATCGTGTGCCCCCTCAAGCCATGGCCGCTGGGCCCCCTCAGCCTTTGAGGCCAGCACAGTGTGGTGGGAAGGGAAGCACTTCTTGGGGGCAGCTGGGGAAGTTGCTCCCTTGGACAGTGCTCCAAGTCTTCCCCATGCCTCCTCCAGGTGCCAGCCATGGTGAGGAGCATTCACCAGAGACTCGTGTCCCATGTCGCTGTGGATGCCAGGCTGTCCATTAACATTCTGAGGCTGGCTGAAAAACACCCCGCTGATGTCGTGCTGACCCTCCTGCGCTGTGCCCCATTGTGTGACAGGTACGGGGCCCACCTGCCTTGAGAGCTCAGGGCTCACCAGCCCTTAGGGCCCATCGCCCTGTACAGCCTGTCCAATGGGATCTGCCAGACAGGCAGAGAGCTCCAGGACCCTCGGGCCCCTCTGTTTCCTGAGCCTGCTGCCATGCTCCCTCCCTGCCCCTCAGGGCACCGGGGCTCTGTCACCTGGGCCCCCACAGCTGCACAGGGCATGGTACCGTGACTGAGATACCCCTGACACAGAGCTCTGATCCCACAGAGCCGCCATAATGATGTGGAGAATCCTCGGCTTGTCGGGACCAACACTGGAGAAGGTGCTGCCAACACTTCTCTGTGTGATGGAGGACTGGCCTCTGCACAGCGTTTGCACCTCTGATGGGGACAACAAGGACGTTTTTGCCCTGGCTGTGAGTTTCTGGAACTGGCCTTTGCTCGTCCCCAGGTCGCCGCGCCAGCAGCTCTCCATCCTCTCCCTGCCTCAGGCGCTGGGCTGAAACCTGGGCTAGGGGCAGGCTCAGGGGGCACCAGGCCCGGTGCTCCTCCTGCGTCTCCCCTCGGGCCCTGCCACATGGACAGCTCGGCACTGAGCGCATTCTTGGGCTGCTTCTTTTGCAGGCAACTCTGGCGCTGTGGGTCATTGTCCACGTGCCTCGGTGCCATGAGGCGATGAACCTTTATTCCTCCCGCCTCTTTGTGGCTCTGCTCTTCCAAATTGTCATCACCACAGAGCCGATGCCAGAGGAAGCTGATAACTTCTGGAGAGCATGCCGGCAGCAAAACCGCCTTCCCGCCAACCCCAACAGGTCCCAGTCCTCCTGTCCTTCCCATGCCCTTGTGGCCAGCGCCAGTGCTCCCAGAGTGACCTGGGCTTTGCTCTGCGCACAGGTTTGCAGTGCAGGCCATGAAGGCTCTGCTCTGTCGACTGCGGTACAACAAAGAGCTGGTGGCTATGGAGCGCAAGCGTGTCTGGGACACGCTGCTGTGTGCTGACACCCAGCACTATGCAGTGGGTCTGCTGGCCAGGTGAGACCCCCTTCTCCCCAGCTGCCCCCAGCATTTGTGCCCTGTGTCCGAGGTACCCCACACAGCCCCAATGGCCATGGGCCAGGGAGCCTTGTCATTGAGGGATGGCCAATGACACTGAAAAATGCTGGGAGAGGAGGGTGCCCAGGAGCAGCCACCTCCCGGAGCACCCACCTTCCCTTCCAGGGATGCTGGGGAAAGACCGCACCTCTGTGAGTCAGTCCTGGGACATGTTTGCTCCCTCATCTGAGGGTCTTGTTGCCTTTTTCCCCTCTGCCAGAGAGATGCGCCGGGTCTCCCGCACCCTGTGTTCTGGGATTGCACTCCGCCTGCTTGGGCTGCTGAGCAGAGAGGAACCACGCTGGGATCTGCCCTTCCTGGCTTTCCTTGTGGAGGTGAGCCTGACGGCCAGCGCTGCCTCGCTGAGCTGCCTCCCAGCTCTCTGCCCTCTCGTAGCCGCAGCTGCCTGGGACGGTGCCCGCGCCCTGCGCTGCTGCCTGGGCCCAGCGCTGTGCGGTTCCGGGCTCCTGCCGGCCGGCTCCCCTGTCACTGCCCTGTGCCTTTCAGGTCCTCGAGTGCACGGACTTGAGTGACTGCGGTGACAGCATCCTGGAGATTGTGCCAAGGTACCTGCAGAGCGAGTGCAGGCAGAGATGTCGCCTGGCGCTCAGAGGTCTCGTGGTGCTCAGCAAGGATCCCTCGATGGTGAGAAGGGGGCAGCGGCTGAAGCTGCGCTGGGGAAAGCAGTCGCTTGGGCTTGGCTGGGCTTCGGGAGCTGAGGCAGCTGCTCCCAGCTCTCCTGCCTCCCGGCTCAGCTGCCCGAGTGCTTCGGGACAGGCCTTTGGCCTCTGGGCCCTGCGGCACCCGGGTGGGGTTGCAGGGCCAGGGTGGTGTAGGCAGTGCAGCCGTTCATGGCTTCACAGCACAGCCTTGTGTTCCACACAGGCCAGAAGAATGTGCAGCCTGTCTCAACGGCTTGTGGAACTGCTGGCTGATGCAGATGGAGAGGTGGTCGGGATGTCCCTCTCTGTGTTCACGAATATGCTCCAGAACAAAGACATCGGGATATCCAGCACCACCGCCCCGAAACTGGCCAAGGGACTCCTGCCACTCTTTGATAATGTAAGGCTCTGTGCCCCCAGGCGCAGACACTGGGTGCTACCTGCAAAACTTTAAACCTTATGGATTTTCAGGGCTTTTCCTTGGTGAGCCTGGAGTAATTGGTCTTAAGGTCTTTTCCTTTTCTTTTCCACCAGGACAACAGCCATGTGCAGCTGTACTCCGTTCACCTCTTCTGCAAGGTGATGGACTTGGTAGTGGAGGAGGGAAAAAAGCCCCTGGAGAAGATTGTGAGCCAGAGCCTTCTCCCACTATTCTTGCACTGCCATGAGGAGAACCAGTGCATAGCAGAGGTGAAGTTTTGTGTGATGCTGCTGCATCCCAAGGATGCGGCTCGGCTGCCTCCTGCCCTGGTGCCTCCCCGGCAGCAGCCTCCTCCTGGCCTTGGCACAGAGACACAAGTCCTGTGCCCTGGGCTGTGGTGCCATCTCCGTGTCTCTGCTGCTCTCCAGGCCTCTATGGAAACTCTTCTTTGTGCAAGCGGGTTCCTGAAGAGGAGGAATCTCAAGAAACTGGTGAAGAAGCAGCAGCTGTGGAAGTTTGCCGAGTGCCTGGTAAGGACGGCCTGGAGAAGCCCAAGCCGCAGCCTGGAGAAGCTCCCTGCCCCCGGTGCCCAGTGTGTGGGGCTGGCAGCTGTGCCCCTGCCCAGTGCTGCAGCCAGAGGCGCCAGCCTGCGCCCCACACGCTGCTCCTTTCCCTGCGCCGCGCGGGCTCTTCTCCAGGCTCCTCTGGCCCCGAGCCGGGTGCCCATGGAGCCGCGGCCCCGCTGGGCTGTGGGGCGGGGCGGCACCGCGGCTCCCCGGGCAGCAGCCGGCCCTCGGCCCCCTCCCGAGCCCGGCGCCAGCGGCTGCTGGCCGGGCCTCAGGGCTGTGCGGGCAGGGGAGGCCCGGGCTGGGCGCAGGGAGCGCCCGGCCAAGGAAGGGGCTGAGCCCGCGCCAACCCTTCCCTCCCGGCGCTCTCTCCAGCTGGCAGAGGACAGGAGCCGAGCGGCCGAGCACCTGCGCCAGGCCCTGCCGTACGTGGACAGCCCGCAGGAGTCCCTGCGACTGGCGGCCGTCAGGTTCCTGGGTGAGCCACGAGCCCGGGGCCCCTCCCCGCCCCGCTGCCGCAGCTCGGCCCCAGCCCCGGCTGCTGCCCCGGCTGAAGCGGGATCCGGGCCCGGGGCCGTGGAGCCCCGCCTGCCCTCGGGGCCGCGGCCGCCCTCTCGCAGCCGTGCCCTCGGGCGTCAGGATGCGGCAAGGGCCCGGGCTGAGCCCTGCCGGGGGGAGGAGAGCGTGTGGCCACAGGGCTGGCAGCGGCGCTGCGAGGGAGCTGTGCCGCTGGGGCCGTGACCGGCTCTGTGTTGCCAGGGATCGCCGGGGTGCTCATGGTGGGGCAGCAGGAAGAGCTCCAGGTCCTCAGCGAGGGTGAGTGAGTGCAGCGGGCTGTCAGCGGGGGCTGGCGGGGGGCAGCTGCATTGCCTGGGTAGGGAGCTGCAATCCCTGCCCCGGCTGTGGGGGCTTTGCTCCATGTGTGGACAAGGGGTGGCGTGGGCAGAGCACAGAGAGATTTCAGGGACATGGTGGGGAGCTTCATGGCCAGCACCTTCCATCTGATCCCTTTGGCCCCTGCTGTCTTTGGCCATGGCAAGAGCTGGGTGAGATGGCCCTGGCAGGAAGGTCTGCTTGGATTCCTGCAGATCCAGGCTCTGACCGTGGCTCTGTTCCTCTCTGTCCCAGCCCTTCAAGTCCTGAGGAGAGACGACAGCCCTTCCCGCACAAACATAGCAGTTCAAATGATATTCAACGAAAGAACTGCAGAACTATGTTCATTTGCTGGCTCAGAAGAACCAGAGTCCTCTTAAGACCTCCAGAGACGTGGAACATGAGTCTACCTGGAGACTAGAGTAGAGCAGCTGGACCTCCAGGCACAGCTGATGCTGGTCACAGCTGAGCCTGTGGAAAGCTTCCGTAGCTCCTGCCTTCTCCCTCCCTTTTGACGGCTCCATCCCTCCAGCCCTCAGACCCTGCCCATCCCCTTTTTTCCCCTCCATTCTCCCTCCCTTTCTACAGCTCCATCCCTCCAGCCCTCAGACCATGCCCATCCCCTTTTTTCCCCTCTCAGCTCATCCCTTTGCTTCACCTTCCATCAATAAACAGTTTGGCTTCTTCGCTTGACCTGCATCTCTGTGGTGCTGAAGTGGTGCAAAACCTGAGCCCTGGGACACACAGGCCCCTCGTGCCGTTCTCTTCCGCGCCGTGTTTTGTGCAGAGACACAGAGGAACGAGGGGCAGCTCAGGCTGGAAAGGTCCCTGTCCTGAAGGCCCAGTTCCACAGCACTGTGGAGTTAAAGGTCTTGCTGAGCACCCTGAAGGCCCTGGATTTTAGAAGAGCCAACTTGAGTATGCTCTGGAGGCAGCTGTGAGGGATTCCCCAGCAAGCCTCCACGGAGGGCAAAGGAGCTCGGAATGCTGGAAGTTTTCAAGAACAGCTTCCTGAAAGCACAGCAGTGCTCCATCCCTGCACAGGGTCAGGAAGAGGGCAGAACCAGAGACCATCCGGGCTTAACAGTGGGCTCTGGGTGTGCCTAAGAGCAAACGAAGCAGCAGCACAGTGGCCGAGATTTGGATGCGCGACCGTCCCGGTGTCCGGAGCGCTGTCAGGCAGTGCCGGGATCCTGGGTGCGGTTCTGGTCCCCACAACTGAGGAATTGCAGCCCCTGCTGATACCTTGAGAGGCCACCTAAAAACAGAGACTAGACAAGAATAAGGGAATAAAGGCAGGTATTTATTTGAAAGGCCTTTAAAGGTACATCCTGGGGAGCCAGAGGCTACTGCCAAGATGGACCCCAAGCTGGACGACAGGTCATGAGTTCTTCACACTTTTATAAGTTTGGTTTATTTGCACATCAGGGTTAATTCTCCAATTAAAGTTTCAGTTAATGATGTCATTTCCCCAAGCTTGCTCCCCCTTTAGAAGCTTTTGGTTTATACTTTTGGGCCTAGGACTGTCTGAGTGTCCTTGGAGAGCAGGCCTGGAGAGGCTTTGTTATGTCTGCCTAGTATGAGAGAGCAGAAGTGAACAGGCTACAAGAAACTTCAGAGTTACACATTAGGCAGTACAGGATTTGAAAAATACGAAAGTTAAAACCTAAGGCATCACTGCCTCAGACCCAGTCAGAAACCCAACAGAGTGAGAGCAGGGGAAGGGCACCCTTCCAGTCTCTCTTGGGCACGGCTGCAAAAGAGCCCCTGCTTCTTCTTCCTGCGCCTGTGTTTGGGGGCTGCTGATCGCAGATGGAGACGAGTTTAGACAAGTCCTGCCTTTGGCTCAGATTTCTGGCAGTAGCTCTGTTTGAGGCGGCCTGCACCCCAAACGTCTCTCGTTCACAAGTTGTTAAGAATGGCTGATTAGGTCTATTACAAAGTGAATTATTTTTTTAACAGGCAGAAGATTAACAGACATAAGGCTTTAAACAGACTACTTAGTAGACAGGATAAAACAAAAAGAACTGCTAGTAGATAAAAAATACATTGCACAATGAAAGGTAGCTATATTACAGGTAGCAAAGAAATAGTACAGAGCAGGAATTAATGTGACTTTCCACCTAATTGATGGTGGAGTACACATAAAGTCCTTTCCGTCAATTTCCTTAAAAGTATCCACAAAGATGCATCCAAACTTTGAGGAGAAGTCCTACATGTTTCCAGGGCGTGTGTGGGAGACTTCTGCCTCTGTGAAAGTTTGTGCAGCTTTTATAGTTTGTAAAGTGGAGTGTCTGTCAGTCAGGAATTCCAGCTTATCTCCCCACATCTCGTTCTCAAGGCAAGTTGTTCCTTGTGTCCTGGTTTGAAAGACAGGTGTCTGTCAAGGAAGGCAGAAGCCTCCCCTGAAATGGAAAATGCAACCCCCTTCCCTCCGAATTATTATAATTTTGAAATTAAGGGGCTTTCAGGCAAAGATATGAGGGGTAGGAATAACAGTTCTTTACTAATATATATATATGTATGACAAGGCAAACAAACAACAATAACTATGGCAGTAACAGCAAACACAACCACAAACCCAGTGCCAGCCCTCTCGGCTGTCGGGCACCCCTCCTCCCCCTTCGGTGCAGTTCCAGTCACAGCTGGCAGGAGCGGCTCAGGGTCCCGGGAAAGGATGGACGAAAAGCTTCACAAACCCTCTGGGCGGCTGATCCCGGTGTCCGGCCGGACCCTCGGGAGCAGCAGGCTGGAGCAGTAGACATGAGCACAGATCCCGGGTGGCAGACGAGATGTAGCAAACTGCGGGGCTGCAGTGGGAGCGCCGGGAGGTCTCAGCTGGCGAGGGTGTGCGGGCTACAGTGTAGCGACGGGTCCAAGAGGCAACAGGAGCAAAGCGGCTGCGGCCCGGCTCGCAGCAGGGCAGGGAAAAGGTGGGCTTCGGAATCCGGGTTTCTCAGGTGGAAGGAAAAAAAACCGCCGAAAAGAAGAAACCTCCAGCTCTGACCCACACCTTCCTCACTCTGCGGGCACCAGCAAACCCCGCTCCCCCACCCCCCAGGTGAAAAACAAGTAGCTAGTAGTACCCCCGCCCTCTGTGGCTGGCCCTTTTGTTCTTCTTAAGCACCCAGTGATTCGTCCCCTTGGAAACAGATACGGGGAAAATTCTTTAAGAGAAAAAGAAGAACAGGAGAACTCCTCAAACACCCAACATGGGGTCAGGCTCTGCCGCACCCCTGGTCAGCATGCTGATCATCTCTCGACACCAAGTGCCTGTAAGGTTCGTAAACATCTGCAAAAGAAGGAACAATAGGGAAGAGAGGGATGATCCATTGAGTACTCCAACGGTGATTCTTGGCTGAGAAAGTGGGGATGGCTTTCAGTACCTGGCCTATAAAGCGCCAGCACCTACGGGCAAAGTCCTGCTCTTGTGTGCGGTCCACGGCTGCATCTGGCAAAGAACAGGCACAGCCAGAGCTGAGGAGCTGCGGGAGAGGCCGGAGAACACAGCCCAGGCCTGCACTCCCCAGGCAGGGACAGCCCCAGGATGGCCAGGGGATGGAGCACGGGTTCAGGGGGTTCAGCCCGAGCCCCTCTCCTGTCCTTTCCAGGGGCATGTCCACAGGGGATGGGATGGGATGGGATGGGATGGGATGGGATGGGATGGGATGGGGCCAAGCTGGCTGCAGGCACCAGCCCTGTGGTCCAGCTCTGCCACTCACCCTTCTGCAGCAGTTGGAACTGCTCCATCTCATTATGTTGCTGTGGTGGGGCACCACCAGGGCCTTTTTCCACCTTCTTGGGTATGCTGGGGGGGTCTCTGTTCCATGTCAATGTCTGGATTTATGGCTACTTGCTGGAGAGATGCCTTAGAAAAGTTCCGGGTCAGCAAGTGCTGCAGCCGTGGCTTGAAGGGACCTACAACAGAGAAGCCTAGGGAAGGCTACAGGACAGTAAGTCCTGCAATCTGTCCTCGAGGGCTCCTGCCACAGTGACAGGAGATATTTTGTAAAGGTTCTCGGTCAGCAAGTCCTGCAGACTGCCTTCAAGGGCACCTGCAAAAGAAAAACCTTGGGAAGGCTATGGGTCACCACGTCCCACCCAGCTCTTGCCATGGCCTGGAGAAAGCAGGCAGGAGACAACAGGATCAGCTGGAAGGTGCTGGCCATGAATCTCCCACAGGCCCCTGAAATGTGCTCTGTTCTCTGCCCACGCCGCCCCTCGTCCACGCGGGGAGCAGAGCCCTCCGCAGCCGGGGCAGGGATTGCAGCTCCCCCCCCGGCAGCCCCCGCTGACAGCCCGCTGCCCGCACTCGCCTTTGTAGATCAGCTCGAACTCTTCCTGCTGCCCCCTCAAGCTCCGCCCGGCGATCCCTGGGAACACAGAGCCTGTCACGGCCCCAGCTGGCCCTGCCAGCCCCGTGGCCACACGCTCTCCTCCCCCAGCAGGGCTCAGCCGGGGCCCTTGGCCGCATCCTGATGCCCGAGGGCAGGCGGAGCTCCACGGCCTGTCTGAGTACTAAAATTCTGTTCTCCTGCTGGCTAGCTCGAGGTGTGCAGCTGAGCAGTAAATTTGACGCTGAGCCAGGAGCTTTCCGTTCTTGCAGCAAAGCATCCACATGGGGAGACCCTCATAGCGTTGTGCCATTGATGAGTAGGGATTGTGCCAGAATAGCTGTCCCTTCCCTGCTGCGTTTGTCATGGAAATTCATGGCACCCTCCTTTTCTTCGCACCAGCCCTCAACTTTAACTTACATTGAGCAGTGAAGATGCCTTGTTCAGCTGGCAGGGAAGGCATGAGGGGAAGAACATTAATTTTCCATGAGCCTCATGACAATAAAGAAAAATGATGTTTGTCTTTTTGGTGTGGTGGGTTTTAGTAGTTGGGTTTTTTCAATTATTATTCTTTGTGACTGAAATCTTTCACTTTATCAATAGAGCAGCTATAGAAGTTAAATAAAAATCTTTAATTGCAATGTGGAAGTTATAAATTTGGTAGACACTTGGCCTTTTCTTTTTTTCCTGTGTAAAAATGCCAGCTGGAATGAACAAATCAGGTCGTTTCCTGCAGCCCATGGACAATTTTTACTGAATTTTAAGTTGGACAAAAGTGTGGTGTTAAGTTGTACACTTGATGATATAGCAACAGCTGCTATGTTGGAAACCTGGGCAAAAAAGGTTAAATTTCTTCTACTAAGCAGCTTTAGGACATGAAAAATGCAGAAGTCATAGCTGACCCTCAGCTCTCCAGAGTCCTCCAGAAGAATCCTGTTTGTGAAGCACCATGGAGACAGGCTTACATAGCACAGGAGAGGAATGCAGACCCCTTGTCTCCCCTATGGTTTGAGTTGCTGACACTTGCCATTTGCAATGTACAAATGCACCTGCCAAACATGCTTTTTTCTCTCAAATGAAAACAGTCCTGCTGAAAGTATGTCCTAAACCTGTTTTTATTGCAGATGTACCCAGTGAATCCTAATTTCTTGCGGGCTCAGGTCCTGGGTACAGGTGTACTACCGAAGTATGTCCCACCTCAATTGTCTTGGTTTTCTTTTTTTTCCCCTCTCCTTAATTAAGTTTCCCTGGCAGCTTTGTGCAGAGTTTCCTAACTGTATCTGAAACTTCTCTGTTGCATTTGTAGTGGGTTTTTAAGCTAAATTATATACATTACTTTTTTGATGGTTTTTTTTCTGTGAGATAAGCATTAGAAGAAAAAAGCAAAGCAGGGACACTACTTGACAGAATAGAAGAGATTTATTAACAGACTTAGATGGAAAGGCTACAACAGAACAAACTTTCAGAACTCTTTTTTTCTCCCACCTTCCCCTCTCTTAATCAGTATTACAATTCTAGGAAGGGAAAAAAAGGGGTTTCTCTTTTGCCTTGCCTGGTTTTGCACACTGTCACCATTTGGCAGGTTTGCTTAGAATTAACAATCTCAGCTGCTGTGTGACTTGGCTGGGCACACAGAAAATGTAAGCACTTGAGGGGCACTTGCCTCAGCAACACACAGGCTGAGACGGACACCAAAACCATATGCACTCAACAAACATCTCATTTTGCGTCACACAACTCAGCCTCAAACATACACCAACCCAAACCCAACATACAAAACCACTACTACTGCTTTTCCTCTCAGCTACAATCACTTCATCACTCTTCCCACACTTCCCCCCCCCATATTTACACCTACCTACACCTTGCCTCACTGCAACCATCACTTTTAAACACAATCGACAACCTTTAGCTACTTGTTCGCCTTTAAATGTGGAATCTTTGCTTTCTTGTACATTTTCATTACTTCTCAAACACTTCAAAACTTGCCTTTGGGGGTTTCATTTGAATTGCCCAGTTCTCTCTATGTTGTCTTGGGGCTTTGTAGCAGCTGGGTTAGTTCTTTTGACAGGTATTTTGTTTAGGTACTAACTAAACACTGCTAGCCCGGCCACATGCCCTCCTCCCTCTGAGGGGGTGTGGGTTGGTTCTGCAAATCCCTGCCACTCTATCACCTCCCTGGCTTTTTTCCCCTCTCCAGCTCTTTGGAGGCAGTTTCCAAGGAGGCAAACTCATTCCTCTTGGTATTGTCCACAAAGAAAGCCCAAAACTTTCTTTTAGAAGAGGGGTTTTTTGACAGATTTGTTGGATTTTTAAGATAGGAAGGAGACTGTCTGCTAACTCCTCAGAATCATTCAGTATAAAACTTCTCTAAAACAAGCAGACTTATTTGTCTCTAAGACCTGTAACACTTTCTTTTTTGTCCCTCTGCTTACCTTTGAAGGATTAGTGACAGGTCTCTACATACGCTCTCTCTGGCTTCTTTCCTCAGATGCTCCAAACACTCTGTTGATGGGATAAAGGTCATCTTCTGACAGATGGTTTTTTTTATTCCCCACTTTGCTATAATCACTGTTCCCCGAATGCCTCTGTTCCTTGTACAGCGGATGGATTTCCCAAACATTAGAGTCCTTGAAAGCTGGACCCTGAGAGATGATGTGGCAGGTGGCAGAGATCACTGTAACCTCCCCTGGTGTTAATTAATGTGGGAGGGCATGTCCTGAGCTCTTTCCAGGTAAACTGGAGCTATGATCAAAGAATCATCAACTCAGCAAATGCCAACCCATTGGCATTTGAACCTTCTCCAGAACAGACACTTGTTGCCACCATGACTTGTACCTGAAATTTGCATTAGTCAGAAATTTGCACTGTTACACTGTGAGGGGTGTCCAGATACAAAGAGTTGTGTTGATGCAATACTAGATGAGGTCTCATGGTCATTGTGTGAAATACTGGGCAGACGACCTCTCCCTTGGATGCATTTTAGGAGATCAGATCCGTGTATGCCTGTAACATGCTTTCCATTTGGTTTGCTTTTCATTTGGTATCTTTTAGTATTCAGGAGAAGAAAGAATAGGTTTAAGAAAAAAACCATGTCATTAGCTTCATTACTTTCTCAGGATTTTTCCGATAGTTGCTCCAAGGCTCTTGTTCAGTTTACCAGCAGTGTATAGCTTTGTGTCCAAACCCACCTGGTGTTTTAAAAGGCATCTCAGGAAGGGAAGGGTGTTGTTAAACATGAAGGAAATCGGTCTGCGTGGGATTGGCTTTAGAACATTGGAACCAGATTCGGAAGGAGGAGCATGGCAGTGCCACAAGCACATGGCTGTTCAACGGATTGCATTTTCAACTCTCACCCAAAATGCCTTCCAGGCCTGTGATGGTGGCAGTGGCATCTGGTCCGGATGATGGTTGTTGAGCCAGCGCATCTTTCCACTTACACAGTGCACCAGTGGAAGTCAGAAATGTTCAGCCTGTCATTGCAGAGAATTTTCCTGGTAACGCTCTGAGATTAAACTGCAATGATCTCAGGCAATCCAAAATTTGGAATTTTGCAAGAACCTGAGCTTCTGTGTGGCACTTGGGGACATGGGCTAGTGGTGGCCTTGGTAGTGCTGGGTTAACAGTTGTACTCCATGATCTTAGAGGGCTTTTCCAGCCTTAATGGTTCTGTGAATCTGTGTCTAATGCAAGAGAAACACCATCGGGGTTGGATCTGTTCTTCCGTTCTCTCCCTCACAGGGTTTACTCTCTCTTAAAGACTCTTACCTGCTGATTTTGTAGTTTTTACCATGCTGATTTTGTTGTTTGCAGTCTTTTGTATTGCTCATCGACTTCCTAATGGATGATCCTGACTCACCTCTTGCTTCTGGCACTTTTCACTTTGTCCCTTCCCAAATCAGTCTGTGTCCCAGGACTAGGTCTTAGCAGGGATAATGTCTAGGGGCCTCTCCTGTCCAGGGGCTGATGTTTCCTACAGCTCCTCTGTTCATGTGTTCTGAAATCACTGTTATCCCACGTTTGCCAGGGCCCTGTTGTCCCAAAATGGGTTCTTTCACCCAGTGCACAAGAGGCCAATCCCCACACAGAGTCAAGGTATTTGTTTTATTTTCTGCACAGAAAAGGGGGCTGGGTGGCAAATCCACAACACCAGTGCGCTGACTATCAAAAGTATGCGCTATTTATAAATTTTAGCAACAACATTAATGTTCATTGGCTGAAAGTTACATCATTCTTTCATTAATTAGTATTCTTTTATTGGTTAAATGCTTCCCTCGCTTCTTAGGCTAATTAGTTTGCATGATTAGTCTTCCTTTGAGTTGGTGGGTTTCCTGAGTTGGTGGCTGTGAGTTGGTGGTTGTGATCTGCCCATGCTAGAATTTCCATTTTCCTTTTTTGATGAGTTGTCCTTGTTTGTTTCTTGCAATCTGGCCTCATCTTGACTCTTTCCATTCTGTCTGTTTTCTGTTTCTTCTTTTATAGGTGCCATTGCTGAGGCTGCAATTATGGAGACGTGCTAAATGTGATTTAAGCTCGGCGGTGTCGCTGCCCTGCGATGTGGGTCAGCCTCGGGGGGGTATTCGCCCCCGTGCCGGAGGCTGCAGTCACCTCCCGCAGGCAGGCACTGCGAGATAAAATCTTCCCGGCGGCTGCTTCGGAGCCGCTGCCGCTCCGGCTCGGTCGGAGCGCACCCGGAGCGGGGGGGGCTGGTGGTCTCAAGCCCTTCAGGAATTCCGGAGCCAAAAGAGGCAAGAGAGAGGACCAGTCCATAAATATTCCGAGATTTATTATCTCGAAAGCGCTGGGGGGGTGAACGGGGTGAACGGGGTGAACGGGTCAACTCGTCAAACTGATCGAACTGGTCCCAGAACTCAGGGGGCACCGAGGTTTTGAATCGGGGCGGCACAGAACGAACAACCAATAGGAAACAGACATAGAGGAGGGTCTCAGGGACACAGAACCAAGGGCTAGGTTACAGAGGAGGGAATTTACAGAACAAACCTATTAACAACCGAACTTATCAGAACTTTCTGGAGAAGTGGTGCGGGCTCAGAACCGGGTCTCGTCCTCGGACTGGTCATCGCTCTCTGAGTCATCTGCCCATTGGGCAGGCATGCTGTGACAGACAGCGGGCGGACGCCGAGGGGTCCGAGGCACCCCAACACGGCGGTACATCACTGCCACCTTGCACTGGCTCCAACACCCCGGGGGCCCGGGCATCCCATCTGCCAGTTTTCCCCATCCATCCTGCTTGTGCCCCTCACCATCCCACCCCAGACCTTGTCCGGAATGTCAGGTCTGTGCTACTGGCACGTACCTGCGAGATGTGTCTGTCCGTGCCCAGCACCATGGTGGCAATGAGCTGGGAAGGAAAGAGTGGGCGGCTGCTTCGTGGGGTCCAGTTCAGCATCCACAAACAACCCTCCCTACCCAGCTCTCCCTAGGGAAACTGAGGCACAGTTCCCCCCCCGCCCCCCCAGATGCTCAGCATCACCCTTCCAACCTTGGTACTCCCACTGTATCCTTACCTTTGCCATCTCTACCTTGCTGGGGAGGGGCTGGAGCTGTGTCCTGAAGTGGGTGGTCTGGAGACGCTGTGCTGTGCAGGTGCTGGTGTTCTGGCCTCCGCAGCACTGCTGCACAGGGGGGATCCTGCACTCAATCACTGCCTTCCTGTGGGATGGGCACGGGGAGGCTCAGTGCCCAGCACTGTGGCACCCTGGGCTTCACCCCACTGCACCAGGGAGTGAGTCAGGAATGCTTCCCAGTGGGACACGTCCCTTCTGGCTCCCCTCCACCTGCTGCATGAGACCCACACCCATCCCACTGGGCTGGATCTGCTGTTTCTTTCCCCATGGCCAGGTGAGCTGGCCATTGCCATGGCAGGTCCGGGATCTGGGCTGTCCCTGCTGCAGGGCTTGGTTTTGGGAACTCCTTTTACAAAGGAAACTGGCTTCCCACCGAACCTGAGGTCAGGCTGAGACCAGACACAATTTATTACATGTGGCTTCAGTGCCCCTGCGACAGACACCTGGCTAGACAGGGAAGCACAGAGGGGTCTCCAAACCTGCCAGACCTAGGGCAAGCACAGCTGACCACCTGCAGCCCCTCTCTGCTCCCTACCCAGGTGCCCTAAGCTCCTTCTGCCCCACCCAGGAAAAAGTTCTCCCTTGTCAGCCCTCCCTAAACCCCGGGTGCCAGGGATGGGTGCTCAGGTCCCCTACCTGTGGCTGTGCTGTGGCTCCTCCTTGGCAATGGTGTGATGTTGCATACAGGTAAAACCTTGTGGATGCTGAAAAGCTTTAGCAGAGAAATTTTCCAGTTTTCTGCAGCATTTTGTGAGAGCTCTGTGTTTCTCACAGAAACTATGAAAAACGTTGCTACGGGTTCTGTAAACTAACTTTATCTTGCACCTGCTGTTATTCAGCAGCAGGGTTGTTATGGTATACTGAAGAAAATATTTTCAAATGAATGTTTTATAGCCTCAACCAATCATTCTGGGAGGTGGATGATCAGTGATCAATGACCTTATGCCATGCTGGCGACCCAAGTTATAGAAACCGATTTATAATTAATTAAATGTTAGTGCTCCTGGACTTGGACTTTATGTCGTTTCTCTACTCATCTGTGGGGAGAACAGCGACAAAACCTAATAAAATGAAGGCCCTGTTGCCTTTGTAAAATCATGGCTCAGGCCTGTTACTTCTGCTAGAGAAGGACCGTGGGAAAGAGGCATAGCCGAATTAGAGGTAGAAAAACATGCTGCGTGATTATCGTGTATTCCCCCAGTGGTGCGTGGTTGAATTGGTGAATCAAGTGATTGGTTGAATCAAGTTTGTTGTGCTTTAACACTATGTAAACAGCTAAGAAACTATAAAAGACGCTGTGCGGTATTAAAGATCAGCTTTTTGCCTTCTGAACGGAGTTGGTGTGTGTGATTCGTGAGTGTCGCATCCATCTCAGCTGCGACAGTGTGGGGGTGCTCAGTGAGGCTGAGGGGCGGTGGTGGCAAGCACAGGGCAGTCTCGAAGTGCCTGTGGAGGGCAGGAGTCTCGAGTGGGTGACAGGGGACAAAAGACCCACCCCTGCTCGGGGCAGCGCCCCAAGACCACAGGTTTGTACCCCACGGCATTCTCTGCCTTACCCCCTCCGCTCATGGATGGGGCTGCAGACAGGGTTCAGCAAGGTCAGACCCCCAAGGCACCCTCATGCCTGGCACAGTAGGGCACTGCCAGCACCCACCTCCCCCAGTCCCACCCACACAGTCCCCTGATGTCACCTGTGCCAGGTGCTACTCATGGGCCAGGAACTTGCATGTTGAGGTTCCGGTCACAGGACAGGCACTCATAAGGGGCCAGCATCGGCCTAAGGTGGGAAGAAAAGGTCTGGGTGAGCTTCTGGGGGGATGCAGCACTGCTGCCTTGCAGGCAGCAGGATGGAGCTGGGCCCATCACTGCAGGAGCCACAGCATTTGCAGGCAGAACCACAGGTTGTGGAGCCTGGATTCTCCCGCATTCCCCAGCATGGTCCCACCCTGGTGGCTGATGCGAGGTGAAGGACACAGGCACCTTTGCTGCCCAGCCAGCCCTTGAACTGGTTTAATCGCTTTGTTAATGACCCCGCTGTGGCTTGCCACGAAGGCAGGTCACGATTCAGCTCTAGGGCACCACGTGTTGCATCCATCTCCGGGGGACAAGACACCATCCCCCTTCACTTGCTCCTGGAAGCCTTTGCATCCACACCCCAGTTTTGGTTCAGGAGGGCTCTGTCCTGCAGGTGCCCCCTCTTCCTGTCTCCTTTCATGTGGGGAACCCGCTACTGGTGGGAGGAAAAGGCACAGTTGCTTTGTCAGCATCCCCATGGTTTGTTTGGCAGCTATATTGGTCCGATACCAGACGGGCACTGGCTGGGATAGCTGGAAGGAACAGGGCCCTAAAGCCATCACTGTCCACATCACACTCAATCCCAGCAGCATCATCATGCTCTGTCTTCATCCCCTCCTTGGGCTCCTTGATGCTCTTCCAGGTCTTCTCCAGCTGCTTTCGGAAAGGTCCCAGCTCCAGGCGGTCCAGCTATGGACAGATGCACACCTCAGCCAGCTGCCTCAGGATGGGACATGGTCCCAAGGAAAAAGCCAGGAGGGGATTCTCCGAGGGATGCTGCCTCAGGCTGCCAAGCCTTCAAGGTGCCAGTTTTACACAGCGGGACAAGGCACCCTCACCTTCCTGTCTGTGATGTCACTGAGCTGCTTCTGCACCTCATGCCAGCGCTGCTCCTGGCTGGACACTCGGCTCAGCATCTCCTGCATCCTCTCCTCCAGCCGCTCCATGCACACCTCAAACTGGATGCAATTGACTTTGGTGCCCAGGGCTCCTTTGTCAGCTTTCTAGAAGGCAGGAGAGTGGTGAGGAAAGGGTGGAGGAATGACAGGCAGAGCCAGAGCATTCAGGGGCAGAGGGATTGTGCTTCTTTCCAGAAAGTGTGGCCCCACTTAATTTCATCGCCCCTGCTGGGTCGGTCCCACCAGCCAAAGGCACCCGGAGGGAGACAGAGGGACCTGGCAGACCACAGCTGGTCTGGAAATCGTCCTTCCCTCTAGGCCAGCTCTTCCACCCAGCCCCCAAGGGACAAGGGGCATTTTGTCACCCTGCCTGGGACCCCTTGGTCTTGTACTGGAGCCCCTCAAAACAGTACCCCATTACTGTCAGCAATAGGTAGTGCTCCTCTTCTTCAGTTTCTCCAGGGACTGGAACAGAGCTTTCCAGGATAGAAAGCACCCCATGACACCGCAGCAGGAACGGAACTGCGTCCTGTGGCTAGACAAGCACCCACCACTTCCCCCCCAAAAAAAACCCAGGGAAAGGCACTTTGAACCCACATGGATTGGCAGGGGGACAGATCCCTTGCAGTCCACAGGTTGGGGACTGCTCTGTCACCACAAGGGTTTCAGCCACGCACCTCAGTATCTTTCTCCTTCTGTTTAAACTCTTGCAGGAGGCCCCCTGTGACAGAGCTGAGCCACTCACATTCCCATTGCAGGTGCACGACGATATCCTAAATGCGCTGCAGCAGCTCCTTGTCCTGCTTCAGGGAGGATGACAAGGTGCTGCCATGCAAGAGGGGCCCAGCTGCTCCGCAGGGACAGAGCCAGGATACTCAGACAGTGGCCATGGGCCCTCAGTGCCAGAAGGACATTTGCATCAAGGCTTTAATGTCCTTCCAAGCTGCTGACATGTCCAAGCCAATTTGGGGGCAGGGAGAGGTTTCCCCCCAGTACAGCAAAGCCCAAGCAGCAGAGAGGTTGTGGCAGCCCCCAACCAAGGCCCTTGTGCTGCCGTCTGCCTCTCTGGCTTGGCCACCTCAGCTGCCTCCCCACATCCAACTTGCCCACCATGGGCAGCCGTGACTCCAGGCAATCTGCCAGCTCCTGGAGCTTTTCATAGTGCAGGAAGAGCTCCCCAACATGCACCCCGGTGTCTGAGCTGCACCTGGAGCATGCTGCCTTCTCCTGCTCCTGCTGCATGCTCCCCACCATTGCCATCAGTTTGTCCACCTGCAGAGAGGGGAGAAGAAATGAGCTCTGAGATGAGACAGATGCAGCACCAGACTCAGGTACTGTGGAGGCTCAGAGACTCCATCCAGCCGGGGGATATGGTCAGGAACTCTGCCAGGAGCACCCCTCTGAGCTGGGAGGTGATGGGACTGCTCCCTGAGAACCTCACCTGCTCCTGCAGCTGGTCAGCCCTCCTGGATATCAGCTGATCCAGCACACTCTCCTTCGTCTCTCCCAGCTCCTCCAGCTCCTGTTTTGTCTCTTGCAGTGCAGACCCGGACAGCTAGATGGGGGCAGGGGCAGATTTTGCCTCCACGGGGCCGCTCCGGTGGTGTCTCTTGGCCCTAGACTGGGATGCTCCCAGCACTACTGGGCTCCCTTTGCAGCCCCACAGGGTACAAAACTCTCTCCCACCCTCTTACTCAGCTGCAGGGAGAGCTGATCGCTCATACCTGCTTTCCTCTTGGCCCCATCCTCCCTCAGCTTTCTGATGGCATGCTCCAGCTGCCTGATCTGGGATGGGCAGTGGTGGCAGAATCAGGACATGGACCCCATGTTGTCCCAGCACAGGATCCCCTCAGCTGCGTCCTCCCTGCCCAAACACCATCTTGCATTGCTGCAGATCCCTCTGGGACTGCTGCCAGCTCACCTTGTCCTTCTCACCCTGCAGGTCACTGGCCAGGCCCTGCAGGGAGGACACCTGGCTCCACAGCTGGTCCAGCTCGCTGATGATGCTCTCGTGGCCTAGAAGGGCATGGTCCAAGGGGACACACTGTCACTCAGGGGGTCTTGCCCTCAGGGCAGGCCCAAGGTATCCCCATGCCACCTAGCTTGTGGCATCTCTCTGTGTCCCCAGAGCACCAGGGGTGTCTGCAGCCTGGGCTTTCTCAGCACCAGGATGACTGGGTTTCATGCCAGTGGAACATGGCTGAAGGCCTGCTCCTCCTCCTTGGGTCCCTGGAGATGCTGGTTGCATCCCTGGGATGGTGGTCTGGCTGTGCCAGGATGCTGGGTGTGTCCTCAGGATGGTGCTCTTAAAGGCTGGTGGAACTTGACTACATTCCCGAGGTGGTGGCACAGGCACCATATCGGATCTGAGGGAGCACCTGCCTACTTCTCAGAGATCCCTTATTACTGTCTGTGTCCCGGCTCTGTGGGGCATACACGTGCACGCACAGACGCGCGGGTGAGTTCAGTAATATAGTCGGTAGCAAAGAGTTGAGAACGGTACTTGCGTGCATTCCAGCAGAAGCATTTATTGCTTCTACACTGTCGAAGATTCCAGGGGCAAATACAAACATAATCCTGAAACTCAGTTTTATCCGGGGGCAGGGAAAAGGCAGGACTAGGGAACGGGGACCTATGGGGAAGCTCTGGGGGAGTGACGAGGCAGGGAGAGGCTAACAGCCAACCGGGGAAGCCAAACTGGGGTAGATTACCATAACAGAACAATGCATCTTGGGAGAAGCCTTTCTGGTCACCCTAACATAATGTAATTCTTTTGGTGCTAGGGACTTGTCTTACTGAAAACTCTCTGTCCCTTGTAACGTAGGTTCACTGGCCACCACAATCCCTGGTGCTCTCTGCATTCCTCTTTGGGTCTCCAGGGAAACAGGCTGTGTCCCTTCGCTCTGGTCCTGGCTGCCAGCTGCATACCTGGTCCCTTCATCTCCAACTCTAAACTTGATCTGGGGGTGCCCGTGGATGAAGTGGGGGGCTCAGCAGAGGCAGACCAGGCCCCATAGCACTCCTGGAAGAAGAAGGTGAATGGGACCAGCTTGATGGGCACAAGAAGAGCAGCAGCAAGGGTAGACTCAGCCCCCCCCCCACCCTGTCCCTGTCCCCTGTCCTCTAAAACCCAGTTCACGGAGCCAGAGTCAAGTACCCCACACCACCCAGAGATGCAGGGCAGGGGTGGCAGAGAGACAAAGGGAGGGATGAGGAGGGGGTGAGGGTTCAGCTCCCTCCCAGGGGAACTGGTGGCAGCTCAGCTGTCCACGTGCCTGCTGCATCCTCTTTATGTCCTGTCCCATGCTGGATTGCTCTGTGTTCATCTTGCCTACCTCCTCGTGGAGACCCTGGCACAAACCCATGGCCTAGGACCCCCCATCCTGCCCTGGGGAGCCCATCATACAGCCCGGGTCAGCAGGGATGGACCCAGCACCTCCTGCCCAAGCCAGACTCCGTGCTGGAGCATGAAATCCCATTTGAACGGCAAAGAGCTGCTCCCACAGGTTCAACTGCTGCCTGGGCAGGGAGGACAGTGGCAAGTGCTGCTCAGGAAGCGGGGAGACATGGAGCAGGGGGTGTCTGGTGGGGGAGCACCTGCTGCTCCAGCATGGCCCGCAGAAGTTTTTGCAGGACTGCAAAGTTGACATCAGGCTTGCCCTTGATGGCAGAATCCAGTAGCTGGTACAGGCTGACCGTGTCCATGCCCTGCCCAAAATCACAGTGCCTGTTCTGGGGGGCCCGGAGCCTTCCTGCCCAGAAGGGTTTCTGTAGGGTCAAAGGGTGCTTAGCAGTTTCCTTCTGTCCTGAGAGGACAGGAGCCTTTGTCCCAGAGGGGATGCTGTATGGTGGGTTAGGTATGATGTAGGGGTTGTTAGCCTGCAGCCTCCTTGTGTCCTGGGGGGCCAGGAGCCTTCCTGCTCTGAGGGGATAGTGTCTTGTAGAAGATGTGAGCAGTCAGCAGCCTCCTTCCTCATCTTCCCCCTCAGAGAATTGAAGCCTATGAGGCACGTGCCCCTCTTCATGCCATTGCTTCCTCATTGCGTCTCCCATTCCTTGGCAGTGCCCCACGCTCAGCAGCAGGTAGGTCATAAAGTCATGGAGTCATAGAGTTGGGGAATGGCTTGGGCTGGAAGGGACCTTAAAGCTCATCTCATTGCACCCCCGTGCCATGGGCCAGGACGCCTTCCACCAGACCAGGTTGCTCCAAGCCCCGTCCAACCTGGCCTTGGACACTTCCAGGGATGGGACAGCCACAGCTTCTCTGGGCACCCCGTGCCAGGACCTCAGCACCCTCACAGGGGAGAATTTCTCCCCAGTATCCCATCTAACCCTACCCTCTGGCAGTGTGAAGCCATTACCTGTTGTCCTGGCCCTCCGGGACCTTGTCCAAAGTCCCTCTCCAGCTCTCTTGGAAGCCCTCTAGGCACTGGAAGAGGCTCTAAGGTCTCCCTGGAGCCTTTTCTTCTCCAAGCTGAACACCCTCAGCTCTTACCCTTTCCTCACAGCAGAGGGCTCCAGCCCTTGGAACATCTCTGTGGTCTCCTCTGGATTCACTCAAACAGCTCCATGTCCTTCCTGTGGTGGGACCCCAGGGCTGGAGGCAGCTCTGCAGGTGCTCAGGTCTCACCTGAGCAGGGCAGAGGGGCAGATCCCCTCTCCTGCTGCCCACGCTGTGGGATCAGCCCAGGACATGGTTGGTTTCTGGGGGCGAGCACACATGGCCGAGGCATGTCCGGCTCTCACCCACCAGCACCCCCAGGTCCTCCTTGGCAGGGCTGCTCTCAATCTCTTCATCCCCCAAGCTGGATTGATGCTGGGGGTTGCCCTGACCCAGCACTTGGTCTTGTTGAACTTCATGAGGCTTCCATGGACCACTTCTCGAGCTTGTCCAGGTCCCTCTGCATCACATTCAGTCCTTCAGGTGTGCTACTGCACCCTCAGCTTGGCGTCATCTGCAAACTTGCTGAGGGTGCACTCGATCCCTTCATCTATGTCATTCATAAAAATATTAAACAGTACCAGTCCCTGTACGGACCCTGAGGGTCACTTGCCTTCTCCTAAGTCGACCGTGACACTGGAAGTGCATGTGGGACAAAGTGGGTGGCATCATGTCAAGAGACACTGCTTAGGATCACCATGGTCATGGCTAAGTCTTGGCTCTCTTTTTATTGCATGTAAAAAAACAGTCTCCATTTGTAGCTCTCTTTTCATGTGCTACAACTCCTGAGAAACAGAAACAGATTTCCTGCAAAACAGAAAAATAATCTCAGGAAGTTTTCTTGGAGGAGTCTGGAGCTGCCACCCAGGATGTCAGGTCCCAAAACCATAGATTAAAAGACTCCAGATGCCTGGGATGAATCTTGGATAGATGCCAGAGCTGAGAGTTTCTCCGAAGGAGAAAAATGACCTCAGGTAGCATCCTGGGAGTAGTCTAGGGCTGACACCTTGGATCTCTGAAATCAGAGATCAAAACACTCTAGAAGATCCCTGGGAAGTGTGTCAGAGGACTCCTGGAAGAAGCAGTCTCCATCAAACAAGAATTGTACTGAATATATCCTGTATCTACTTGATCTCTTCTGCATGTGCTCAATCCAAAATTGCAGCTTGGAGCACATTTTAACAATAGGTGAAATCCACACAGCCATGTCCTCTCAAGACACATCACCATGTGACACTTGAATAATTCAGTTTCAGCAAGAAATTTATATGCAGAGTAATATCACAGACAGGTGTAAAGATGTCCAGAATCCGAAAAAGGCAAACAGGGCTTAGTCGAGACAGCCTGAGTTGAATCTTCTTAAATAAGTTTTTCTAGCTTGCTTATCCACGAGTATGAGCAGCAGGATGAGGGAAGTGATCATTCCCCTTTAGTCAATCAGCTGCTTCCTTGATTATATTTTTCTGGGGCTAAATGCATTAGAGGAGGCACAGGCTTCCAGCATAGTCTGGTGGAGATGGTGCCCATACGTCTGGGGACAGGCAACCCAAGCCACGTGACATGAGGCTGCTGTACCAGCTCCCCTCTGCCTGGGACGCACACTAGCAGACAGAAAGGAGAACACACTGAAGTTCCTCTTGCATCACCCTTAGCAATTTATTATCCCTCTGATTTCCAGCTCTGACAATGACCTGTGAAGGCCCCACGGCACCATGGCCTGAACTGGGGGAAGGATGGAGCCCTGGGGCTCAGGCTGTGCCATGATGCCAACCACCTCATGGCTTTCTACTTCAGCTGCCCCTTTTCCAAGGGCTGGTGGTGACTTCACCTGTGGAAGTTAGGTGCCACCAGCTGGGGGACAGAACAAGAACAAAATTAAGCAAAGTACTCCTTTTTCCCACCCACCAGAGAGAGCAATTCAAAGGCCATCACTGGCACCCACAGTACAGAGGTCAGCTCAGCAAGGATTGTGCAGTGCACCCACCCTTCCGATGGTGGGCACACAGGTGTGGATGCTGAAGGCTTGGCTACAGAGAGATTTTCCAGCTTTCTGCCAGTGTACATGTGAAAGTCTTGCTTTCACACGGATGCTGGCCGAAAACAGTTAGAGGTTTTTGTAAACCAATCCCTTTGTGTTGCAGGTGCAGATTGTTATGAAGTATTGTTATGATACTGACTGAAGAAATATTTTGAAGTAGGTGTTGTAGGGTTCAGCCAATCCCTCTGAGAGGTGGATGAACAAAGAACCAATAACTTTATACCACTAAGACATATAAACGAGTTTGTGTATTAATAAATTATTCCATTCCTTCCTGGATCGTGTCTATGTCGCGTTCTCTCCGTCCTCTGCACAACAGCGACATCTGGTGACCCGCGACGGGTACTACAACTACACGCAACTAGAAGGTACGTGTCTCCTCCCCCTCCTCCCCCCAGGGATGGGGAAGGGATCGAAAAAAAAGCTCCTGCAAAGATGGGACTAAAAAACTCAAAAGATGACACGATACTTTCTGCCTGGAAAATCTCTCCGTAGCCAAGCTTTCAGCATCCACACAGGCGAGGCCCCAAATCCCACACTCTTGGTATAGACAGCTTGCAATGATAAAGGCAGCCTTGCAAACCAGGATGAGAGTCTGTCCAGATATGGAATACAACACAGCTTGGCAGCTTTGTCAGATCTTCTAAATGGTCTGAAAAGGCACTTCACTCCCCATCTGGGGATGGAGAATAAAACTGGAAAAAACCTTAGAAAGGGAATGTTTAGAAGAGGCTCTATAGGGCTGGTGCAGCACCCCTCCCTGTCAGAGGCAGCAGTCCACATGCTAAGGTCAGCACTGAGACAGCCCATGCAGCACACACCCCTATGGCCCCATGCAGATGCCGGGATCCAAGACAAGTCCAGGGCCATGGCATCCCCAGCAGCCCAGGTTCAAGCGGACAGGACTCCCTGCTCCTCCTGCCCTGCCCCAGCTGAGGGTTTGGCTCTGGCTGGCAGCTGCCCAGCCAGAGGGCTGTTGGGGTGCAGCCGGCAGAACCGCCCCAGCGTCCAGATGGGGAAGACGTTGCGGTACGCAGTGTAACTGATGGCACATGACTTGTTGAACACTCCAGCAATGTTCTCCTGGGAGACAAGCAGAGAGCAGAATGGTATGAGTGACAGGAGACTGCTGTGTGTTCAGGAACACCTTGGAAAGACTAAAGATGTACCTGAGGCCAGTCCCCATTGGGCAGCTGCTTATCCATCAACACTTTAATGCCCCTTTCCAGCACACTGATGTCAGGGTACCTGCAAAGCACAAGGGAGATGTGAGCATCTTTATCCAAACCATCTGCAAGCCCCCATCCACATGCCTGGGGAACTCAACCACCTCTAGGCTGCCCTGAGCTTGCCCCAGGCATGCTGAGTGCTTTGGGAAGGGCTCCCCACAACCCCAAGACACTAGATATTATGAATATGGCACCATTTTCCCAGGCTGGAGGCCTGTAGTCATGATCAAAAGCTTTGCTTTGCACTGGGTCACACCAGCCAGGCCCAAGGTCACCCAACCCAGCTTGCACCTCCCTTTTCCCTGAGCACTGGGGCCAGGTGGGGCTGCTCTTACCTGACAGCCATGAGCCCCAGCAGGGCCCAACAGGTGTTGTGGATCTGCGACTCAGCACTCTGCACGTACGTGCGCTGCTCACAGGACTCAAAATCCTCTCCCCACCCGCCATCTGCCATCTGCTTAGAGACGAGGAACTGGCAGGCCTGGGCCACCTCTTGGCAGACAGTCCTGCAGGGATGGGGGCCAGAATCAAGACAGGACTGGGGACAGAGAGTGTTTGGATGCCCACAGTTCTCAGCTGCAAAGAGAAGCGGTGCCCACGGCTGGGACTGCCCCAGGAGTTTGAGGGTCAGGCAGCAAGTGCCCTAGCCATACTGCAGGCACAGGATTTGGGAGGAGCAGTCCCTGAGGCAGGAGACTCCATGCGCAGCCAGGGCATTCATCCAGCCCCACCATGGAGTCCTACCCTGGCCCAGGAGATAGGTAGGAGCAGGGCACCCAGACATCCCCTTCTCACCCGTCGTCGTATGTGTGCTGCATGCTGGCAAACGCCTCCAGACCAAACCAGGTGCCATAGGTGAAACAAACCCCCCAGCTCCTAGGAGGAAGGGGAGAGCAGCACTGTCAGGGGTGCGAGACCCCAGGGAGAGGCAGGCTGCAACAAGACTGTGTTCACTGAAGAGCAGAGCCAGGCACAGAGCTGCAGCCTGCCTTCCCCTACGACCCAACCATGCCCAGTCCCACCAGCACCTGCTCCCATCTAACTCAGCTGTCAGCAGAACTGGGACCACAGGAACTGGAGCCACCCCAGACTTCTCTGGGTCTTGTGCAATGCACAAGGTACCTGTTGTACCTGGGCTGGAGGGAGAGTAACTGAGAGCAAAGCACACCAGCTAGAGAAGGATCAGCCCCTACTTTCCCTCCCACAGATCCCACCAGCCAGGAATGCTAGCCATTATGATCCCTCTCCCACTGGGGCAGCCACAAGAAAACTGGGTGCTGGGAACACAGCTTACCCTTCCCAGGACCCATCCGCTCGCTGCTTCTTGCGACAGAAATCCAGGCCCTTCTGCAGAGTCTCCCTGGACAGGACAGAAGTCATCCACTTCAGAAGCAGCTCAAACTCAGTGTCTGGTTCACTGGGGGCTCCATCAGCCCCTCTGAGGCTTTGATGGGTCCCATTATTGGAGGGCACAAGAGGCAAGAGCATGCAGACAGGCAGCTACATTGTTCAGGAGGCCATGGCAGGCAGCTTGGAACAGTGAGCCTGTCTTCTCCCCTGCCCAGCTCTCAGTGCCTCACCTGATCTCCAGGGCTCGGTGCTCAGGGAACTGGCTCTGGAAGTGTTTCAGTGCCTGCATGACAGCTGATGTGCACTCCACATAAGTGTAGTCAATCATGATGTCACCTGCCAGCAGGCAAAGGGTATCAGTGCCACAGCCCCTGTGTGGGCAAGCCTCCAGGCCAGCTACTGCCAGCCTGTCCCTCAGACCCAGGGCACACTGATCCCCCATCAGGCACCCACTGGGCATGGTGAGCCCAGGCCCCTTTGTCCCTTCACAGTGGGCAGGACAACCAGCCCCCACAGCTCCCCTTACCAAACACCTCGGAGGGGTTCAGCAGCTCCAATAAGTGGCCTCCTCGCTTGGTTTCATATGTGGCAAAGCCCCCATCTGAGTTCCTCATGCTCAGCAACTGCCCAGACAAGGAGAGAGGGGGGTGGGACAACCTCATGGGCAGTACTACTCCAGTCTGGCCCCAAGCCAGCTGTGAGGACAAAGTCAGACCCACAGGTCTGTGGGGCCGGAAGAAAACCCAGGTCCCAAACCACCGTGACAGGCAGGCCCAATCTGGACCATCACATCACATCAGGTCACATACGCAGCTCTGAATCACAACAAAGAGTATTGCCACACCAAGCCTCATACTAGCTCAGATCTAATACCAGATCTAACAATTCCTTGGGCCTTGGCTTCTCTTACAGTCCTGCATGTCCCTTGGCCTAATTTTTGCAGCTCTTACCACATTCACAGCATCAAAGAGGCGCTCAGGGGGCACAAGCTTGGCTATGAAGGGACACTTCTCCTGCAGCAGCATAACTGCCTTCAGCCCCTCTGCTGTGCAGTCTGCCACGATCCAGCCACAGTCCCGTGTGCTGAAGGGGAAGCCACCCTGGAAAAGGATCAGGTGGGCTTAGGGAGCAGGATCACCTTCCCTCATCCACTCTATTCTTGGAAGAGAGCAGGTGCTGCCCCTGATTCCTACTCCCTCTGCCCAAATCCCTGCCCCAGTCGTGCGTCCTTCAGAGACCAGTCTCAGCCATCATACCTTGTTCATATGGCGATAATATTTCTGGTAGTCGGGTGGGTTCTCTGGGATCTGCAGGAGACAAGAAACAAGTGAGGGCAGCCTGGAGGTGCCTGGCTGCAGGACCATGGGCTGAAACCATTGCTGGTGCAGAACCATGTGGGAGTGGACAGCACCTGCCTTTCACTGAGGGAAGTAGACAGGAAAGAGGTCAGCTCTGGAGCAGGGAGAAATCACCTTTTGGCCTGGTTTCAGCAAGTGTTGCTAAAGTCACCTTTGGAATCTTGCCTGCCAGGGAACCATCTGCTTTCAGTGCTCCTGCTGGTAGCACCATGAAGAAGACCCATGACTGCATCTGCACCAAGCTGCTGGTGACAGTGACCCTCACCTTGAGCCACTGCTGGCCAGGCCAGCAGAAGCTGAGCTCCTACAGTCACTATCCAATGATGCTGGGTTTCCCAGAACGGTGCCTCAAATGTGTCAGTACCAGACAAGATGAAGGGCAAAAAAGCCTAAGCTTTCAGTTTTCCAGCCTCTCTAAGCTCAGGTAGCCAACCCAAGCATCCCTGGGCCTCGCCAAGGTCCTCTCCAAGCTTCAAAGATGGTTCCCTGAAAACAGGGAGCAGGAAACAGGAGGCTGGGCCTAGGACTTTGCTAGTCCAGCCCTTCAGAAGATCTCTTCAGAAGGCATCAGATGCATCCAACAGGGTTCTGAGCAACAGCCAAGCCTGCACAGCCAGTGTGTGAGACACCACTGACCAGCTCTGCTTACCTGGGAGAACTGGAGGAACCCATGGGCATTCTGGAGGCAGGAGGTGAATTCAGGCATCTCCTGGGCTTCTGCCTGGAAACAGAGACGCACAGTGAGCAGTCAGCAAGGGGCTGTAGCCAGACATGTTTTCCCAGCTCAGTCATAGGATGCCAGGCCAGAACAGGCCAGAACCAAGAGGGTGCACAGCAGGAGCTCTGCTATTTGGGGACACATGAGCAGAGACCATTTTCCCAAGGCAGCATGTAGCACTGAAGGGTGCATTACCTCCAAGAAGGCTTGGATGGCAAAAGCAGTATCCCAGAGCTGGGATCCATTTGTGCCCTGGAAGAGAGAAAATAGATAGTGAGAGGCAGGTGCTAGCAGCAGCCTGACTCAGCTGTGGGGTCTATGGGACAGCACATCCCTCCTGCATTACCCCCAACAGCTCCCTCCACCCTGTTTTATGTCACTCTGCATCACGGCTGATGTGCTGGCACAGAGGACAGAGGCGGCAGGTCAAGGAACAGCAAGGGGACACAAAATAAGACGGCTGCATCAGCCTGCTCTGTGCACAGCCAAGGCAGGAGAAGTGGCTAGCATTAAGGAACAGCAGGACACAATGACTCGGAGAGAAGCAGAGCTCAGCCCACATGCAGGATCAGGAGCCTGGCTCTCTCCTGCCCGTCTCCCAGGACTCATGAGAATGGAGGGAATGGAGGCCTAGAGCTGTCCTCTCAGTTCACAGCCACAGGGAGGCAAACTAGCAGAACAGACTGTACTCCCTCCTGGCACAGCTGGGAGAAGTGGCAGTGAGACACAGAAGGCCACCAAGCACCAGAGGTGAGACGCCAGGAGCTCAGGCTTGGGATGAACGCGCTATCCCATTACTCCATGGGCTGCCCCAGCAGACCAGGGTCCCTTCAGTCACAGGTGAACTCCTACAGCACTTCACCTGCATCTTCATGCCGTCGAGGCCCAGCCTGTGGGAGGAGAGAGCACAGTGCTGCAGCACAGGCACAGTGGGAGCACCAAGAGGCAAGTCAGGAGCCATGGCGTGCTTAATCCACAGGGATCAGAGACCTGTGCTGTGTCAGGTAGGTCACACTCAGCCCTTACCAGAGATAGTCAGGGATCCTGGAAACATGCTCCTGAAAAGCTGGAGAATCCTTCCCTTCCATGAACCAGCGAACCAGCATGTTGATTGTCTTGGAGATCTGCCAAGAGGAGCATTGTCACTGCTCTGGATAGAGCTTCTTCCAGCCCCAGAGACATATATCCCCCCCACTCAAGACAGAGCCACCCAGAGGTTGTCTCGGCCTTGATCCCAACATCTCCAGCTGTGGCATCACCCAGCATAGCTGAGTTAGTGGGGCAGGTGCCATGAGATTACTCCAGAGCTTCCTCTCAGACCATCTCCCTGGACCTCAAGGAGAGATACTCCTCATCAGGGCCACAGCTGTCCCCATGCCCTCTGCATCTCCTGTGCCCTGTTAGCCTTAAGCTCTTGAGCATCAGGAGCAGCAGGAGCTGAGCAAGAGCTGGTGGTTATTACATGCCACAATTGCACAAGCTGATTCTTAAAGAACAAAGGGTGATTAAAGAACAAAGAGAGAGTAAAGGATTAACAGCAAGTGTCCTACTGGCCCGATGCTGATGCACTTGGTGAATCTATCATCAGCCTTGATGTGGTCGTACAGCTCTGTGATGGCTCGCTGCCGCAGCGCAGTGCTGTGGTGGGCTTCATACACGTTCATGATGGCTACAGAAGAAGAAAGGGACATGCAATGAAAAAAACCCCACCCTGTGCAGCCAGATTCACTTGCTGTGGCAGGCTGCACCCCAGCTCACGCAACAACAGGTTGAGCAAAGCATCAGGATAGAGCAAAGCTCTGTCCCAGAGTGGTCTGAGGACATGGGCACAAGGCCCTGCTGCTCTCAGGGAGGGAGAACCCCATGGATTACATAATTCCTGTCTTCATCCCAGCTGCGGGGCATACACCAGTAGCTGGCAGTAGACTCTTAAGAGCTCTGAGGGTACAAGGCAGCTTCAGTATTCCCCGCAGCAGCTCCCGCACTCACCGTAGGCAGCACCCAGGAGCCAGCTGTGTGGGGTGTACACGTCACAGGCAGCCACGTTGTTCCTCTGTGCTGGCCAGTCTATGCTGGCGTAGTCTTGCACATACAGCTCCTGGCACAAGACAGCAAAGGGCATCAGTCTGGCCAGCCAGGAGCAAGCACCTGGGGCAGTTACTGCTGGGAGCTGGCTCTACTGTCTGACAGACACCATGCAGGTACTGAGAGCTGCCACTTGGCAAGCCAGAGGCTGGCCCACAAGGACATGGCCAGCACAGCAGGTGGTCATGGAGCCACGTATCCTTGTCCAGCAGGATCAGCTCCTTCCTTACCTGCCGCAAGCTCCGTATGAGCTCGTCCTCTTCTGCTGACAAACGCTTGGCATAACAGTAGCTCATGGGAAGGTAAACCTGGCGGCAGTGACACCAGAGCTGTGACGGATGGGCTGGAAACCATGTAGGAAGCAGCCTGATTGCAACAGAGAAAGTGCTGCTGTGAGGAACAAGGGAGGCAAAGGGCAACATGGAGAGATGTTGTGCGGAATGCCCAGAGCAGGGCATGCCTTTCCCTCCCCTGAACTAAGGGATATACATACAGCCTGGCCCTGCTTAGATTCTCCCTCCAACAGGGATACTCCCTCCTGACACCACTCCAGACCCAGCTGACGCAGGGCAGGGAGGACCTCGAGCTCAGAGAAGAGGAAGGGGAGAAGTCAGTTCAGCCACGTGGGACTTTGAAGGCAGAGGCCTGGTCTGACAGTAAATCGCATTTGCTGACAAAGCACCAGCAGCTCTTGGTACTGTGCAGCCCCCGATTTCCTCCAGGCATAGTGTCATACACTTTCCCTCTCTGGCACCCAGCAGCCCTCTGAGTATTCAGAGAGGTCCAAGCAAGGCAGCCTTACATGTGGCTGTCCCTTCCTGCTAGGTCCAGTTCTGGCTGCCGGAAGATACTGGTGGCAGGCAGGGAGCACATGAATGTATTAGGGACCCTGTGGGAAATGCTAACAGGGCTGTGCTCTGGCATCTCCCTTGGATGCAGTGTTCAGTGCTGTCCACCTACTGGCTGGCGGGCTGCTGGCTCCCAGCTCACAAACAGCCTGAGCACCTCCAGTTCCTGACTGTAGCTGGAGTTATCCCAGCAATCACCAGTGCCTGGGACAGTTCTGGGTCAAGGCTGGTGGCAGGACTGACACTAGCTCCTCTCTCCACAGTGAGGGGGGCACATACCACATCTCTGGGAGAAGCGTGTTCATTCCCTCCCAGCTGTAAACGTTCAAGACAGCCAGCCAAAACTTGCCCCAGGAAGGGATTCCCACAGCACCTCCTGCACAGAACAGTATCAGCTTTCAGGTTAAGACAGCCATGCCAGCTCCCAACTTTCTTCCCCATCACAAGACCCACTTCTCCCCATGTTTGGGAGCACACCACTAAGGCTGGGATACACGTCCCGAAACAGGGCACGCAGGCAATGGTACAAAAATGCAACACAGCTTCCCATCATTAATTGAAAATGCAGTTGCCATGAAGGGCAAGTAAGAACAACAGTTCTTCTACTACCTGGCAGCCCCCAATGTTCCCTGCAGCCCTCAGGTCTGGCCAGACCTCTCTCACCAGTGTACCAGCCCCATGGCTGACCTTTGCTGTGCAGGTTGACACGGGCTCGCACAATGTCAGGGTCATCTGGTCCAACCCCCAGGATCCTCAAGGCTATGTAGTTGAGGGCTGTGCCAAACACTGTTGATTTGTCTTCCACATGTCTGTCAGGAGCATATACAGAAACACCACATCCATTAGTCAGCTATTGCCATTAGCCAGACACAAGCCACTGCACAGGGCTGTCTCTGTTAGGGTGAAGTGGGATGCCAGGGTTGACTTTGGAAAAGAGGGACCTGACTAACGCAGGAAGAAACATTGCTCTGCACTACCCTGTCACACACAATGCTTCGGGATATGGTGCCCCAGAGGAGATGTGGCCAGACTTGATGCTACAGCCATCTCTGTGACAAACAGTGCACCTGGAGTGCTGCACAAGCAAGTCCAACCACCCAGAGCTATCACAGGTGCTGAGTCTCCCTCCCTGAGTCTGGGCAGATCTGACAGCAGCTCCAAGTCCTGGACCTTGGAGGTGCCATCACTCAAAGAAGCATCTTTGCTACTCACAAGCCCCAGCCTCCGTCCGGGAGCTGCACAGAGCGCAGGTAGCGTACCATCTCCTTCCGGAACCCCTCGGGCAGCTGGATTTTGGCCGTGTGGCAGGCGATGAGGAGACCTGGAGGACCAGACAGGCCGGCACTGTAGAGAGTCGAACCCCAGGGCACTCACCCCCGGGCAGGTGCCCAGGCCTACCTGGCAGCAGGAACAGCGGCCCACCGTAGTCGCCCGCCCAGTGCCCATCCTCGGCCTGCAGCGCTGCGTAGAACCGCATCCCGTTGCGGGCCGCCTCCCGAGCCGAGCCGGCCGCCGGCAGCGTCTGCAGCGCCGCGCCCTGCGGGGAGACAGCGGCACTTCAGCGGGGCGCTCCAGGCAGCGCCCCGCCGCCCCGGCCCGGGCCCCCCGCACCGTGTCCAGCCCGAGGCTGTGCTGCTCCAGCGCCGTCTGCGCTCGCCGCTCCCCGACATCGCCATCGCCCAGGTAGCGCCAGAGCTGCCGCCCGCCTTCGCAGCGCAGCCGCCAGGCCGGCAGCTCCGTGGCCGCCGCCGAGCGCCGAGGGCCGCCACGCCGCCGAACCGCCCTGCCAGACACGGGCACCGTGAACCGCGGCCGCCACCCCGCTCCGCCCCGCCGGGACCCGGCTGCCCGCCGCCACCGCCGCTCCCGATCCCACCGCCGGGACCCACCCGCTGCCCGCCGCCACCGCCGCTCCCGATCCCACCGCCGGGACCCACCCGCTGCCCGCCGCCATCGCCGCTCCCGCTGCCAGCGCCGGGGCCGCGCCGGCTGGTCCCACATCTCCTCACGGGCCGCAGCCAATGGGGGAGCGGGCGGGGACGAAGCCCGGCCCCCGCCCCGCCCCGCCCGGCCCCCGTGCTGCCCCCGTCCCGCCCCATCTCCTCCCGTCCCCGCCTGCCATGGGACATCGCCCGCCCGGTTGCCGGGACCTGGCTCCTCCGTCCCACACGTCTGCCCCCGGCACAGCGACCGCTCTCGCTTCCCCAGGAATGACCCCCACAGACCCCGACAGCCGTCCCGTCCCTTTGGGTGACAGCGCCAGCCCCTAGAGCGACTGTCCGCACCTCCGTGCACCCCCAAAGTCCAGGCGTGTGGTTTCCACCGTTAATGGAAATAATAAAACAACGCCGGCCCAGCCTGGGTGCCCAGCTCGTGTCCTCGTGGGCCACGAGGGACTGAGGACACGTGTCTGGGTGCGGTGCCAGCCGTGGGGACAGTGCACCCTGACCCACGGATGCCCACGCTCCCGCTGCCCCCGTGCTTCCCCGCTGCTGGCACCACCCTTGATCACCGTCCTCAGCTCTGCTTTCCCGGCCACTCGCTAAACACGGGGGCCCTGCCCGGGTGAGGAGGGGTGTGGCCGGCGGGGGTGACACCCGTAAAACACTGTGTTTTGTTCTACAGGCGAATCAGGTATCCTCACTATGAACCCTGCACTGGTGCCCCCAGCCCGGGTGGGGGGTGTCACCTTCATGCAGGTGGTGCCGTGGGACAGCAGCCCACGAGGAGGTGGCAGAGCTCCTTCTGTCCTGTCCCAGTAACATGTCCCCATCTCTCTCCTAACACCCTCAAATGTAGCATCACTCCCTTCCCAGGCCAGTGAGCAAGTGGGTGTCAGCCCTTCAAATCCCCTCGGCTCAAGAAGGCTCCCCACAAGGAGGCACACAGGGAATGTAAATCCCAGAGATGCTGTACTTGCTGCTGCTATGCTGTTGGAAGGGCTGGGTGGAAATTTAATGTGTACTTGTGTAAATGGAGTGATAAAATTCCTTTCAGCCTTTCAGAGTGACCTGGCTTCCCTCCTACCACAGAGGTGACACCAGACTAAGCTAAGCTGGCAGAAAAGCCCATCCATGCCGTTGCACTGCCCAGGGACAAAAGAGCTACTCCCAAATGTGACACCCATCAGCACCCCAGGACAGAAAAATGCGTGTCTATTAATATTTATAATTATATAATCATTAATACTTATATAATCATTAATACTTAGAGTATATAATGCACACTACAAGTTGAATATAAAATACTCCTCTTCTAGCAAATAGCTCTTCACTTATGTCCAGAATAATGTCAGGGATTATTTGGAGAGGATACAGTAATTTTATTTGGGAATTAAAGAATTAATTTGGTATTTATTTTATAAACTAGGCTTAGGTCATGCACCGGTTCAGCCTTGGCTGTGTTCAGTAAGAGCAAAATGTTTTTTTGGATGGTGCTGGACTTCTCCTGGAGGGAGGATGGATGGGGATAATGTCTTTGACTTGTGTCTCATCCCACTGGTCCTTAGGAGGGAGAGCTGTGCTGCTTCTCTTGCACAGTTTATATGAGCAGAGGGAACTCTTGAAGTTCACTGACATGGGTGTTGTATCTGGGGCTTAATAGTCTGTTTATTTTTGGTTTAAGAAAAAAATTGTCATAATGAATCTGCCTGAAATGAGGTTCATGCAAGTACCTCCACTTCTCTGTGGATGCCAAAATCTTAAGATAATTTATGGTAATATTTGCCTAAGGGGAGTGATGGAGGATGAACAACTTGGTTTTACTTTTCTGTCTCTATACAACCCACCTGCCCTAGATATTTTTAATAATTGCCAAATTCCCACAACTTAGGCATTATTTCCATACAAGTTTTGCTATGTCTGAACCTCAGCTGGATTCAGCCAGGAACTAGCTCACCTCTGGCTGCTGTGCTTGTAGGTGCCAGGGAACCTGCTCCTTGCAAAGCTGCTCTGTGTGCTGGGACTGTGAGTGCAGCCCTGCAGAGGCAGAGGCAGTTTCTTCACCCTCCCACCCAAATTCCTCTGCTTGCATTACTTTTTTTCTCCCAGTTCAATGACTGCTGGCCTTTGTCTCGTGGTCTGGCGGAGCCTGGCGCCGCACACACCAGAGAGACAAAGAAATAGGCTGGATTTTCTCCCCAAGCCTGGTATGAAGAGCCCACATTATGAGGGAGACAGGCAGAGTGCTGAAGTGTTTTGCTCAGCCTTGGGCACTGTAAAACCCCCTTGCTTCTTTAAACACATCAGCCCAAAGCTCTGGCAAGGAAGCCCTGACCCTGAGGAAAGGAGCCCCAAGGTCGCACTCTCTGTTCAAAGATCAGAACGTGAATTTTAAAATAACAGAAGCAGCTCTTTGGGCAACACTGAAAGCATAGCCGTCTCACAGCCCCACACCCATATCCAGACCTCCTGGACTGTCATAGGCTGGGTTAGGGATGATCCAGGCCAACAGAGCAGTCTTTGAGAGGATATGAGCCTGGACAAGGATCAGAAAAGTTGCTTGGAGTTGCTCATTAGCAGAGGCACGAGAGGGTCAAGGTTCCTGGTGTTCACACCTGATCCTGCTGTTCCTTCCCATCCTATCAGCACATCATTCCAGATTATTACCTGTAAATACAGAAGTCAGAATGATTTGGGGTGAAATGGACAGCAAGAATCATCAGGAAAGAGAATTTAAAGACTGTTCAAGTTTTGATCTGTCAAATGCTAATTTTTCTGTTCCATTTTAAGGAAAGGTCACTTTCCAAAATGACATCAGAAAATGGTTTAAGGAGATGAGCTAGGACCTTGTCTCTGATTAGAAAAGGTTTACTTTAATGCATTTCTTGGCTAAGGGCTGAGCTAGAGATCTACCAGATCAAATCGCTATCAACAGAAAAATGCTGTCTCTTTACTGCTGACAGAGAACCCTATTTATATCCAGCTCTTATAGGAATGCAAATACTCTTGGAAAAAATCAGAAAGTGCAAAATTGCTGACAAACTACCTCCATGCTAGAAACACCACTATCTAAAAGCATCCCTGCTGTCCCTGCTACTCTCACCAGAGCACAGATAACTGGTGTAGTTTGCAATGCCCTAAAAGCAAGAATTTCAGTGGTCAGGTAAATATTTAGAGTTGACATACTCAACCTTAATGGTGGGGAAATTATTCTTCCCCGAACCAGTGTTTGAGCCTATTACAAAAGCTTTCATGAGCTGATGTAAGGAAATGATCAGTGTAGATGGGTTTCTTTTACACCATGTATGCGAAAAAGTTTTTTAAGTAACATGGTCGGTGTTGTATCAGTAGATTTGGGGAACACAGAAACTGCCAGGGAATATGTCTGTCCAGCAACAGGGTTTAGATAAAAGTGCATGTAATGCCAGTTCATGGTGGCTGCTGGGGCTGGCAGGGGACTTGTGAACAAGTTTTGTATCAAGACCCCATTTAAAAGTAAATAAAGAATTTAATTTTGAGAAAACTTTTCAGAGTTTCTGAAAAGAAAATTTTTTTTGTAGTGTGAATCAGTACACAAACAATAACTCATCTTTTTCTGAGTTTTGCATGTTGATTTACACTTCCCTTGTCAGAATTGGTTCAAGATATTTGCAGTTTCACTTGTCTCTAGTGTTAGGTGGATATTTCTTGAACATTTCAACATTCCTTGAACAATACACACAGTAAAGTATAAGGCTTATGCTCACACTGACTGCAAAATGTATTCTCATTGATGCTTTCACTCACTCACTCCCATGGTTTAAATGGTTTTGCACAAGCAGCAGTGGTTTCAGTTTGATAAACCATTTTGTTGGTGGCATGTTTGGTGAAGCTGAGTGAATTGAAATAACCTTATTTTCCCTGTCTGGTCTGACTCTACAATCTTAAAACAGTAAAAAGCAGAAAAAGTGTGTTCAATATTAACAGTGTGCTCCCAATGATCTGGGGTAAACATAGTGAAAAGATCAGGCATACAAGGAATTGCCATTTTTGCATACTCACTGTTCAGAGCAGAACAGCAGCTTTAAAGAAAGCACATACATCTTTGAATTGCAAGCTTGATTCACAGAACATTCTATGCATTGAAAGACCCATCTAATGAACAGTGAGTAGGCATTCTATCTTTGAAAAATATGAACAAATAAATGGCACCATAATAGATTTATTTGTAATGTGTAACAGCTGGCTCTAGGGATAATCTCCAAGTGCTTGTTTACCAAAAAAAATCAGTTTCCTGCAATACATTTTGAAACGGGCTATTGTCACTATGTATGTGTCACCTATAAAAACCGCTTGACTGCAACTATGTCCCCTTACCATCTTCAGAAAACAAGTAAAGCAGGCGGTGTTTTCCTCTCGCAAGGGCGCCTTTCCAGCGGCTCCCACGTGGCGGCGGCTCCAGTCCCCGCGAACAGCGCTGCGGCGCAGGCACAGCGCCCAGCTCGGACACCCCGCCCCGGCTGCCGCTGCCTCCCCGGCTCCCCGCGCAGGCATAAGAAGGCAGCGGGTCCCCGGGGTGCCTGGCCACGCCGCATCGCTGTGCCACAGCCCCGCCGGCAGCAGGGAGGTGAGAGGGGCCGGGGGATGCCGGGCGGGCTGTCGCTGGAGCACTCCTCAGCCTTAGCGGACGGGAAGCAGGCAGGGCAGGAGCATGCAAAGGGCTCTTAGGATATTTTCTACCTTGTCTGGGAACAGTCTTTCAGTTCGGACACTGGCGGCTGGGTGGGGGAGGACATCAGCTGTGGGATCAGATTCAGTACCTTGCGGTGGAGAAACAGGAGCCAGGTCGCAGGGCAGAAGATATTTACCTGCGGGATATGAACGAACCGAGTGCCAGGCAATAAGGCTTTTTTATTTTCCCAGGTTTTGGGAATGTGGGTTGGCAGCTTTCCCTATTTGACCAGAGACTCTTTGGTTTGTCCATTTGTGAAGTCTGCAGGGAACGCTGCAATCCGAATTATTATCATTCCCAAGAGGGTCTCCAGATCAAGTGCGGGACAGGGAGGTTTGAGAGGTGTTCATTTTGACCTGCTGGCACTCATCAAAACTGGTTCCTACCCGGTTCCCCTGACTGCTGGGCTGGAGATAGGTCTGCAGGCAAAGGCATAGGCGAGGGGACCTGTGACAGCAGGGTCAGCAAAACCTTTCTGAAGCTCCGGAGCTGACCCCACGCCTGCCCCTCTCCTCGTCTTGTGGCGCTGCTGTCTTTGAGAGCCCCTGGCAGCAGAGTAATGGTCTCTCGGGACCTTACCCCTGAAGCCAGAGCTGCTGCCAGTGCTTCCCAGCAGAACGCCTTGAGCGCGGGTCCGACCTTGCTGATGCATGGGCGGAGCCCCGGGGGTGGCCGTGCTTCCAAAGCAATAGGAGTTGCTGGAGCTTGCCCAGGATGGCGTTCCCACGTTCCCTCTGACCTCAGGGCCACGCCACGACCATGTCTGAGCTGGAGAAGGCGATGATCGCTATCATCGATGTCTTCCACCAGTACTCCGGGAAGGAGGGAGACAAGCACAAGCTGAAGAAATCGGAACTGAAGGAGCTCATCAACAACGAGCTGACCCACTTCCTCGGTGTAAGTACTGCCCTCCGTGCAGCCTGGCTGGGCTCAGGGGGCATCGAGCAGCCACTGCACTCCATTAACTCTGTCTCCCACAGGAAGCCAGCACAGGTGAAGGGGTTTATTTACACAGCAGGGCATTAAATCCTTTGCTCCAGCTCTACAGAGCAGCAGGATGAGGGCAACAGCCTGTATGGCAGACTGGGGTGTGGGTTGGATACTAAGGAAATGACCTTCCCTGGCACGGGGGGACAGCCTTGCTCCAAGGGGCTCAAGATGTCCCTTCCCAGCAGCACAGCTGTGGCTGCGATTCCCAGGGGCACAGGACAGTGCCCCACCACAGGCTGGGAACAGCCACAAGATATTTGGGATGTGTCTGAACAGAGATTCAGCCACGAGAGCATTTGAGAAATGGGGACATGTTACTGTCTGGGCCTTGCTGCGGTCCTCCCCAGCTTTGGCTGCCTGTTTCTATCCCTTCAGGAAATCAAAGACCAGGAGACTGTGGACAAAGTCATGGAGGCACTGGACTGCGACGGGGATGCAGAGTGCGACTTCCAGGAGTTTGTGGCCTTCATTGCGATGGTCACTGCTGCTTGCCACGAGTTCTTTGAGCATGAGTGAACTGGTGGGAAGCAGGCGAGCCCCTTCTGCTCATGCTGGAGAGACGCAAGGCAGCATTGCTCCTCCAGGAAAAGGACTGGGTGTGATTACAGACACCTTAGAGTTCAGCTTGTGCTAGACTTAAGCAGCTTATTAAAAGTGCTGTGGCTTTGTGAACAAGAAACACCTGTGTGGCTCAGGAAGGGCTATGGGCTAGTGCCCACTGGGCTGGATGCAGTAAGCGAGTGCCTTGCCTCAAGCTCCTTCCTGTTTTAAGTCAGGAATGTGCACGGGGCTAGAAGCAGAGGGATGCTGTTATCCAAGCTTGCATGCAAAGGAAAAAGGGAAATTCAAGGAGGAGGTGATGCAGAGGGGCTGGTTATGGAGACTTGCTGCTGAGCTCACTGGCCTGAATGGGAAGGCTCCCAGTGATTCCTGTGGGCTCTATGCATGGCATTAAGGCAGGAAACCCAGCTCCTGTTCCCTCACAGGTGCTCAGTAGAGCCCACCCATTTCTTGGCACATTGAGATACCTTTGGCTTGCAAGGCAAAGTATAACAATCTAAAAGCATAACCATCTAAAAGCATAACTATCTGACAGCTTAGTCTTTTCTCTTGTTGATCAATCCTGCTTTTAGCAGCCTGCAGAACTGGAAGCAACAGTGTATGAGGTTCCTGCGCTGGGGTCAGCTCCTGGGCCTGGGATATGCCTTGACAAGGTGTCCAGGCTCAGTCAGAAGGGAAGGGGGATTGGCCTAGTGTGACCACAGACCAGGCAGAGCCTCCTGAGTGTGTAGAAATGACAAGAATAAAATATTGGTTTGGCCTCTGTGAAAAAGGTGTCCTTTTGTGCCAGGCTGCTCTGCACTGAGAGAGGAAGGCTGGGGGATCTGGCCTGAAGCACTGCTACAGCTCATGCCCCTGGGTTTCTTGTTGGGCATCGACCCCTCATCTCCTCTCTGGTGTCAGTGTGACTGACCAGACATCCCGCAATTGTCACCAGCACCGTGTTCCACCTGGCTGCCCACCCTGCCAGGTGTACCTGCCAGGACGAAGGAACTGGTGGGAAGGCCCCTCTGCAGGATGTGACTGCTGCTACCACAGTCATCCAGGGGCTTGCAGCGGTGAGCCCTTGCAAAGCCTCAACTTAACCCAGGACAACCTCCCCAAAGCCTGTGCTTCTGCCTTTTCAGTCTGCACCCGCCATCCAGCTCAGCAATATCTGTGAGTTGGACCTTCCTGGCCTGCAGCATCAATAGTGACAGATTCACAGCAAAGATGCTCTCAGATGACACTGGATTCACCTCATTCCACATTTTATAATGATTTCATGCACAAAATGACATCTTTGGACAGGGACCATCTTGCTATTCTCACCAGCCTCCCCCAAGCTATGCAGGGGGACACTCAGGCAGAGCTAGGCATACAAGGGACAGCATCCTGTCCTAACACAAAAAGCCATTTTGCCATCCCAGGGTAGCGCTCACTTGATGAGAAGCTGTTCAGCATCCAAATTACTTCCACCACAGTTTTAACATCCTCCTCAGGTCTCAGTTCAGCTGCTTTCAACACTGGTAGAGACCTGAGGCCATGTGTGAGAACAATGGGTGAGGACACTGTCTGTCTCTATGTCCCCAAGGTGAGGCAGGGTAGACAGGACTCTCTGGACCGTCTCTCAAGCTTGAACCTGAGTTCAGCAGAGGGGTCTGAGGTTTCAGAACAAGGGTCTGCCCGTGAGCCACATTTGTGAGTCATGCTTTTGACTCTTATGAAGAGGATTCAAATGAACTTCCCACCAGGAAGGACACCAACAGTTTCCTACTTATCAACAGTAGTAAAGCTGAAACAAAGAGAAGTACAGCAACAGGAAAGGCCTGAGATTTTTAAAAGATGCAAATTCACTTGTGAAACTAGAAAAGCGTCAGAGGGGCAGATTTTGTACATCCATGCTGTATTGTACTTCTGCTGAATCATGTTTTCAGAATTTAAAATGCTGCAATTACTTTCTGCTCTGGGAGATAAGAATCTGCACTTTTATTCTCTCCCCAAATAATTTTAGGAGATGTGCATCTTTGAAAGGGAACCCTCTCCCTGGACCAGACAAAAAATTACCAGCACTGTAAGAGCACTTACAGACACCCCTCCCCTCCCAAATGTTCTTCCACACAGGATCTTACCAGGAGTGCTGATTGTTGCTCATCTAAAAAAACATATACTTCATCTTAACTGTTGATGAAAGTGGATCCAGGCTGGATCATTCAAAAGCAGAGCTCACATGCTGACAGCAAGAAAAAAAAAAGATCTTAAAAAGAAAACTATGGTTTTCTTCCCACAAATGAGGTGTGGACTTTTACAGACCCCAGAAAAGGAACAGAACCAACCACAGCACTGTCATTCACATTTGGCAGAGAAAAATGGCAGAAATAAATAATGATTTTGCAGTTACCTTTGCTAGACAAGTTTTAAGGAATGCTAAAAATAGCACTTTTATGTTTAGGTGAGAATAGGGTTAAATAAACCAGAAGTGACTGGAAGAAAAAGCAGTGGTGTATATTATTTTAATAACATATTGAAATACAAAAAAATAGAACTCTGCTTATATGGCACTGGCATAACCAAACCACACCATAAAACCTGGTGTACCCAGTTCCTCCTAAACAAAACAAAAATGACACAAAATCCAAACAGAAACGCAACATCTGAAGACTGTAGCAAAAACCCACATTAGAATTGGTCATGACAAGGAATTCTGGCTTGCAAATATCTCATTTGAAATATGTGACCACATAAATATTTAAAGTATATTAACCAGCTGCTTCCCTTTTTCCACTAATAAACTCCTGGGTAACAATTAATAATAAATAAAGGCATTAAAGCAACGTCATAGTACTGTTGCTAAAGTGTCATAAAGATTTTAAAATGCTGGTATGAAGTGCTGGCTCACAAAGAACACTGATGAAATAAAGGCCGATTCATTAATGTTTACAAGGTTACTTAATACTCACTTGCACCCCAGAATAAATCTGGAACATTCTGCTTCAACAGCATTCCCTCTGCGTACTGAGGGCCAGAGAGCCAGCAACAGCAGCACGTTAGTTCAGCAGACAGGGCTTAGAATTGCCTGGTTAGTACATTTATATTCCCACAAATCAGGTAAAAATCCACCAACCAACCAACCTAAAAATCATCCTTATACCTTTACTACAAGCTGGGATTTCAATGTCACACTCATTCAATTTAAGATGAATTACAGATTTTTGAATCCTGTCCTCATTAGTTTTGAGAAAGATGAGTTAAGTTGCTTTGGCATTGAAATCCAGCGTGCTTTAAACACGTCACACACGGCACTTTCTGGATGCGAGGCACAATGCCTGGCAGGAATTAAAAGTGAGAAAAACAGCAAAGGCTCCAAGATGCCATTGTCTCGTTATGTACAGTGCTTTTAAACACAAATCACATTTTGCAGGATCAATTTGTGCTTGTTTCCTAAATCTACTGTTGGTACAAATGGTTTCTGCAGGTGCCTCACCTCTCTTGCCTTTTCAAACAAAACATTTGCCTTCTTTTAAGAGACTACAACTTAATTTACTTCCATAAATAAGGATCTAATGAAAAGCAGGTGCTTTGGTCAGGAACCCTTGAAAGTCATTAAAAAAACTCCCAGAGCTCCTTTCCAAGATGGAATGCCCTGTAACCACAGAGTGTTCTGCACACTGTGGGCTGATCGTGGGCCCAGCAGTCTGACCCATCTGCTACACCCCAAAGAAGTTTTTGCATTGAACTTTGTGTCAGAGAAAGGAAACCACTTGGAAACACACTCTGGAGTAATGCTGGTGCAGCACATAATTTTGTCTGGATAAAAGTTAAACCACACACCCTACCTCCCATGAGCCACATTGCAAGAGGGACAGGAAACGTTGTTTTAGGGACTTTTAACAGCCTTTCCAAACGGCTGCAGCTGTTGGAAATGACATAACTTTTAAAATTTTTAATTAATGGTTTTATTAAATTTTGTTTTAATTAATCAAAACCAGTATATTAATTATAAGCAGTGTGTTAGCCTTCTATCACTTTTAGCCAGCATTTAGCAAAGTTGTCTTTAAGTTACTTTTATGGGAACACAGCTTGGGAAAACTACTGAGACGTTAACTTTTGATAAACTAACTCTGATATGCGTCAATGAACAAAGCCTGGGAGAGAAAGATATATTGTTGAAGCTGGACATCTGGAATGCAGAATTTATGGACTACAAAGACGTTTTGCAGAAACCAGAGGAGACTAACAAAGACCGTGTCTGTGTGTTGAAAGGTCCCTACTGGAGGAAACAGATACTAAAACCCCTAAAAATATGGACTAATTAGCATGAACAGCGAGGAATCAATAATCAATAGAAGACAGTATACTAATAAATGAAAGAGAATTATGCAATTTAAAACCAATGAACATTAATTAGTTTGCTAAAAATGTAGGAATAGGTGAAAAAGTTTTGTATCAGTGTCTGTGTAGAGGCTAGAATTTTGTCAGCCACTTATAAACCCTGGCCAGGAATAAAGTACTGCCTCACTCTCCAGCACTACAAAGACACTGTTAGAGGGTTTTCTTTATCCTGACAGTTCCGGAGGATTTCGGTAGCACAGCGGCTGCTGTGGGTCAGCCGGATGAGGTTGCTGGAGGGCATCATCCCAGTCCTGCTGTTTCTGCTTGTGCTTTTCCATTTCAGCTAGTGCTTTCTCCCTAGCAGTCATCAGCCTGGATCTGGCATCAGGCCCCTTTCTGTCCAGCTGGTGCCTTCTGGAATGTTTCCCAAGGGTATAAACCTCAGTGGATGTCCAGCTGCAAACCAAACAGGGGCATGGCCAGTCTATGCCTGGAGCTGGAGAGCTGGAGCTCAGAGGCCCTGGAAAGGCTCACCCATGCACAGAGCAGCTGCCTAGTGGCACCGTGGCACTGACATCATACCAGCCATGCCCCGCCAGCCCCATGGCAGTGATGTTGTATGTGACATAGGGACATCAGCATTGCAGCTTGGCAGAGGTTCAAAACCCAGGAAATTCAGGACCATCCAGGCTTTACAACTGCTTTACCTGCAAAGCAATTGCAGTGAAGCTTTGCAGAAAAAGCTCTTAAGGCATTAAACTATCTGAAATATGAGTGGGAACTGTGCTAAGCCAAGGTTTTGACCTAACAGCCTAAGTTTCAGCATTCATCAAGTCAGATTGGCAAGAGCTTTTTTGAAATGTTTAATAAGCTTTTTGTTTTAAGATTTACTTTACAAGGCAACTTGTTTCACTTTTACCAGTATCTCAATACAAAAGTCTTACAATGCTTTATTTGCTAAAAAACTACAACATGGAACTGGGGGTTAGGGAGTTCTCTCCTTTTGCCAGCTGTTTTGGCAGGAGGGGAGTCCCACAGCCCGCTGCTGGAGGCTGCTGCACTCAAACACTAAGTTACACAAGTTCTGTACATAATTACAGTATGCAGCTGTATTATACACCACAGGTAAACACCATCAGGGCCCATAACTACTATAGAGGAGAGCTTTTTCTTGAAGATTTCAGAGTTTATTTGACCATGGATAAATCTGATATATCAGGGGACTGACATCCATCTTTCTTAGGCACTGGTCCAGGCAGAATTGCCTTGCAGAAAAAACTGCCTCTTTTGCAAACTTGTGCATTATTAAAAAATTTTTATGTAGCTCTCAAAGTCTTTAACAAATCTATAAAAATAATTATTTGCTAGTCTCATGCTTACCTTCAAACACAGAAGTATTTGAGTAACTTCATATTCTCTTTCTGCATTAGGTTCACTGCAGTATTACATCAGGCAGAAACTTCAAAACCTTAATTAGTCCAAGTGTGACTCAACCAACTAGATAATTTAGCCTGAACAAAAGAGTTTAAATACATCTCCTACGAAAACAAAAGAAGTTTGTACCACAGCAGCTCAAGCTAACTAACACTGAATAGGTTTTCCATGGTGGGGGAAAAAAGTTACTATTTTAGGTTTTAGCACAGAATATTCAGAGAAAACATATTGTAAGCCCATGCTTTGTAAACATTTGTACAAATCATTCAGAGACTAGTGGCTTTGGAATGGATTTTCAAATCCTTGGCGTTATGCAGGGCAGGAATTAACAGCTAACACTATGAAAACAAGCAACTTTACCATGGCGTTAGAAGAGCAAGAGCACTGAAGGCTCCTGCATCAAGTACTTAAAACTGGATGTTATTTTGTATTTTATTATAAAGTTTATAGCATTACAGAGTCCAGCATGGCACCGTAAGTAACCTTGTTACAGTATTTGTTTTTGCTTGGTACAAAAAAGCTTAACAGCAGCGTAACTGTTACATTGAATCCGGGATTGGAACAGGTTGGCTTCTTCTGAATAGGGATGAGTCAGCGATTTAAAATAAAAAGGCTGCATTTTTAAATCTCAAATATGTGCAAAATTCCTTTCAGTAGAGAATGTGGTAGAGGTGTGTGCAATGTTGAAGGTTACGTCCCAACCCCGATACTGCCGATTTATTGCAGTCATGTGGAGGGTGAACTCTGGATCGTTACTCACGACTTTGGGTGCTGTTTCCAGGAGTCCTCCTCACAGCTGGTGTTCTCTCCCCACCCCATTCTATGTCCTTTTATGCAGTGCATCAAGTACTGACATTCATAATTATTCTCGCCCCCCTGCCCCCCCTAAAATAAAATTGGTCCATGATAGTTCTAATAAGCTTCCTTCAGGAATTCCAGTAAACTCTCCATCCTAAGACAGCTGTGACTGTTACAATGGGTTTATGAAAGCAAATGCAATCTGGGAGATGAAGGTCTGTATGTAAAGAGAAGTATCTCCATTTTCCTAAGGTCTTCAACAGCTTTTAAAAACACAGAGCATGGATTCCGATGTTATTATGAGGAAAGTCCCTTGTATTTTGGTGCTTTAGCCTTGATGTGATTTGCTGTTTTCACATGTTGTAGGCAACATAAATAGGATCCAACTGATCAGCTAAAAATCCATCTCTCAAGTGCATCCGTTGTTTCTCGCCACGGGAGTTGATGGGAATGACCCCAGGATCCACGATGACCACAACACCAACGATGAGATAATGCTCCTCCAGGACCACGTTCGTCACCAGTGCGACCAGATCCAGCGCTTCCTGCTCTGAGCCTTCCAGCTCCACCACCACCACCAGCAGGTTTGTCCACGTAAACACAGCACTGTCGGCATGACACACACGTTAATGGGGAGGAAAAAATACCTAGACAAGTTATTAAAAGAAAGACAAGACCTCCCAAAGCTTACAAGTAAACCTGAATGCTTTGAGGCTGGAGAGGACTTACAGCCAATGATATACATAATTCATTAGGGCCAAGTGGGAATAATACATGTGAGAACACACCATCCATGACATCCTTGAGATGTGTTTACCACACCCACACGAGTACATTCCAACACAGCCAAGGAAGTTACAAGTTCTTCTGCTTTAGAAGAAACAAAGTGATATAGAAGAATAATACTGAGGTTCTTACCATTCTGCAATGCTCTTATGTGCCCTGATTACAGAGGTTTCTATGTCGATGGGGTGGTACCTCATTCCTCTGAGCTCCAGTGTTTCATCCAGAGAGCCCACGACATACAGGGCATCGTGCCTCTCTGCAATACAGCACACATATTTCAACATCATCACAGCTGCAGGACAAACGCGTCACTCGTATGCGCTTATTCCTGACATTCTAAGATGCTCCCAGTGCTTCCTAGGGGAAAGAGTCTATAATACAAGCTCTAGCATTTGAAGAAAATGAAGAGCTCACTTCTGCCTATGGAATCCAAGCAACTGAAACCACACTGAAAAGAATTTCTGGGTCATCCAGTTCTGTCCTTTCTCTCATGTAATGTAACCTCAGTTCATAAACCCATGCGAAGTCCACCGTTAAAGCATCTTTTTGTTCCACTATTCTTACAAGAGAACTTTTCTTCTCTGATCGACACAAACACTTTTCCAATTTCTAAATTTAACTTCTTGCTTTCTTTTTAAGACCAGCTTATACCCACTTGTCCTCATGCTGGCAAAATTCTACTCAGCTTCTTAAGATCCCACAATTTACACAGTAAGAACAACTCTGTCCTCTCCCCAGGCTCAGCTCTGCCAGGTTAAATACACAAAGCTCTCCTAGACCCTACCTGAAGGACATAATTTCTACATTCATCCTGTAACTCTGTTCAGTTCAATTTTGCTTTTTCTTTGTTAACTGTTTTATAGTTCTGCTCAGTTGTGTCACTGGGGGTGAAAATCATGCTGGGAAGCTGTACTTCATGTGTACTGTATGTTAATTCACTGCACAAAGCCTCTTAAAAGCTAAAGGACAAGCGACATTGTTCCATGGTGATAAAAACCTCTATGATATGTGATTTTTCAGAAAGCTACAAGGCACAAAAACTTGCTATCGTTACCCAGTGGCAGCAGTTGGGACACTGACACTATTCATGTAGACACCCTCATTCATTTATGTCCAATCACAGAAAACCAGCAATAGACATTTGTTATTAAGTTGCAAGCACTCGAACTCCTTTTTTAGGATGTTTAGAGATTTATTTTTTAAAATATATGATAATCAAGAGCTGTATCTACTTTGTGTTCTGTCTCAACAGACAACAGAGCAGATGGAAGATAAACTTTTCCCAAATTTAGACATCTTGGCTTATATCAAAAACCCCCAAGATTAACAATTTATTTTCTATACTGGAAAGTTTCTCCTCTAGACCTTTAACGTTTGAAAGACTGCAAAATCATTGCTGTCTGTGCACGTCCTGAACCTGCTGAATGATAGAACATCTCCTACTTAATTCAGGAGTCTTCTGTGATGGAAGTCAGCATAAACTTGCCGGACAGCCTAATCTTTGCTGGCTCGGCTTCCCCAAGGAGCCTCACACAAGTACCCCTGTAGGTCCAGGTGTTTCCTCTCACCTCCGCTGGCATCCGTCAGCTCTGTCCTGCGCAGGAAGCCCAGGTACCCGGTGCGAGCCCACACGGTCTGAGTGTCCCCAAAACTCAGGCGAGCAGTAAAGTGATCAGCATGCAGTGCTTCTTCTCCATACACCGTGTAGTAACCAGTAGCATTGTGTGGGCTACTCACCCATATCTAGGGGATAAACCAAATCCAAACTGGAATAAACAGAGGTTATCTTGCCAGACACAGACAGCATCATTACTAGATTTAAAAGATCTGTTTCACTGACAATTTTAACTACTCCAAAATGCCACTTGTATTGAAATCATTAACTTCCGACCAGAGAAAAGGAGTTTCGTATACATGTAATTGGGGGATGGTAAAGACCATAAAAAAATGAACCAGGCATTTGGCTTACTGGAAAGGAACACCTGCTAATCTATTAGCTGGGCATCTTATTACACAACAAAAGATGCCTATAAAACAAAGGTTAAACCAAGCAGCAAATTACCTTTTTGCTGCTGCCCACTGATGGGAGTACATCCCTACCTGTGCTAGCTGCCAGCCAGACATGGACTAGTGCCCTGGTCTCACATGGTGCTGTGTAGCCACATGGGCAGGAATGCAAACAGTGCCAGCTCTGTGTGGGGTTCATTCACATGCCACACCAGGGCGATCCTGGCCGTCCCACTCAGGGGAAGGAAGGCATTTATCTAAGAGGAGGTATCAGTGTATCACATCACTGCTGATAAACACAGTACAAGGGTACCAAACCTTTACCTCTCCTAAATGCGAGTCTCCCAGAGGTCCCTTGGTTTCTGTGTGTGCTATGATGACCTTTACTCCCGGAAGAATCTCGAATAAGAAGCAAATAGAAGTTAAGAAAATGAATTAATCAAAAGAAAAGTTAATCAGAAGTCAACAGTCTGTGCTTCCCTTACTACTCCTTTCTGCACCACAGATACCAACCACTCTTCCTACCACTGTTATTTAACATGTTAAATAATTTTAACTCTGAGTAGCTGTTTTCCAGCTTCAGCATTGGTTTCACACCTAGAAAATACCTTCAGAAGGCCTCAGATTAGTTTCGGTGGTAGCAACTTATACTATTGCTTCATGACATGCACCTGTCTTCACTTTAACTACCCAATCAGAACATGCTCTCCTGGACACATTCTGATTAGCCAAGCTTGTCCCACATATTCTTTACTGAGATCCAGGTGATGCAGCTCGCTGCCGAGGTGAGGGCCATGAGGACATAATGAGTGTCACAATGGCTTTAAACTGAAACAGGAGGTTTAGATTAGATGTTGGGAAGAAATTCTCCCCTGTGAGGGTGGTGAGGCCCTGGTACAGGTTGCCCAGAGAAGCTGTGGTTGCCTCACCCCTGGAAGTGCCAAACGCCAGGTTGGACGGGGCTTGGTGCAACCTGGCTTAGTGGAAGGTGTCCCCGCCCATGGCAGACAGGGACTGGAATGAGATGAGCTTAAAAGTCCTTTCCAACCCAAACCACTCTGTGATTCTGTGAGGAGGAAGGATCATACTGAGTCTCTCACCTTCCCAGACTCCATAAGTGGCAGACTGTGTGGAGAACCTCTCTCCACCAAACGCACCCTGAGAAAATAAGAGGATACATTTGTACAAGGCTTTAAGAACTGTTGGAGGTTAAGATTTTTTTCTTTTTCTCTCAGGGAATTTTCTCCCATCTGTTGCCTAAGAGATGATAATGACTGGTACTTAAGAGAGACAAAAGATACAGCCAAGGAGGAGGGGGAGGGGTGCAGCTGGCTGCACTCTCCTAGCTGAGGGGCTTTCTCTTGGGAAGGGCAGAGATTTTGGCTGGGGGGCCAGGGGTTGGGCTTGGCTCCTCTCTCGCTTCTCTCTCTCACTCTTGGATCGGAGGGGACTAGTCTGCAGTAGCTGTGGGAAGAATTTACTGCCACCGTGGAGTTCTGCCTTTTACTGCTTCTACCATGAGTGAGGCTGCTTTGCTCGTAAGAGCAGCTGTTGAACTGGGACCTTAGTAACACTCTACCTCAATGGAAAAGGACCCTCACCATCTACTTGGGTGCCCCAGGGGAAAACCCGTGACCCTGAGCCCCTCCCCGCTCCAAGGGAGTCTCTCCCGGCTGCTTGCGGGAGCCCGGCTGCCGCTGCCCAGCCCCGCTGTCTTCTGCTGCTGCTTCAGGTTTTTCAGTACACTTCACCCCGATACCCCGTGTCTGCCCGAACCCTGCAGTTCCTGCTGTGGCTGCGGGGTTTCTGTTACATTTTGTTTGCCACCCTGGGGTGTGCCCGCCCCGGCCGTTCCAGCCGCTGCTCCGAGGTTCCCGCTGCAGCCCATTCTGCCATCCTGAGGGCACCGACACCGGCTGCCCCTGTGAGGTTGCAGAGGAAGCCCCTTCTCCACCCCTTCCGGGCTCGCCCGCCATGAAGCACGTGCAGAGAGGCGGCCGAGCTCGCGCCACAGCGCCCCCTGCAGCCGCGGGGGAACCATCGCACCCGCCCTGCCCGGCCGGGAGCCACCGGCGCCCCTGCCGGCTGTGAGCGGAACTGCACCAGAGGGGAAGGCGCCTGACAGCCGAGAGAGGGCTGCTCCTGGGTTTCTGGGTTGGTTTGTTGTCACTGCCGTTGTTGCTGTTTGTTTGCCTTGTTATACACATACATACTAGTAAAGAACTGTTATTCCTTTCCCGATATCTTTGCCTGAAAGCCCCTTAATTTCAAAGTTACAATAATTTGGAGGGAAGGGGTCACATTTTCTATTCCAAGGGAGGTTCCCGCCTTCCTTGGCAGACACCTGTCTTTCAAACCAAGACAAGAACTTAAACAGAAGTATTCTAGTATATCCACTGCTACCCCAACCTTAGCTGCACTGACTGAGCTGCAATGAATCACCCAGTTACTCTCAGTTATTCACAACTTACAGTTACAAGTTTCCAGCTGTCTTCAAAACTTCCCTATTAGCATTCCCATAGACCATGTTTCTTTCAAGAATCTGTAACTCTGCTCTCTGGAAAGATGAGTAACTTTTTCCAAAAAAGCCTGAAGGTTGCAATCCCACCAGCATTTTAAATTCACCTTCTTTTCTGGATTCTCCTAGACCTCTACTTGTCACACTGAGTCATGGCAGAGCATCAGGAGGAATTACGAACAGTAAAGAGCAAGGAGCCTAACTGGAATTAAATGCAGCCCAGGGAAGGCTAAGGGAACAGAGTTGTTTTGGTTTGAAGAAAAAAAAAAAAAAGACTACGGGAGACTCTGTACTATTTCCACTACCTAAAGGATTGTGAGAGAGCAGATTTCTTGGAATTGCACAGCACAGGGATATAACACGGCAGGGAGTCAGTTTGCTGCTGCCAAGGATATTTGAACAAACCAGTGCACTGAGGCTGAAGCTTCTTCTCCATGGCCATTGAAGACTAAATGCTTTAACACAGACTGTACCTGTCATGTCGAAGTGCTCTCATATCTACATAGACTGTTGTTGGATCTGGTCCTGCTGTTCCCTAAGAATAAGGAGGAAGAAACAAATTCAACAGAAGCCACAACATCCTGCTTTCATTCTCACAGCCACATAAATTCACAAATTTCCCTTTTTTAACGACACTTATAAAGCACTTCCCTAATGTACAAGAAATAGAGTAAAGTAGCCCCCCTTTCTACAGTGACTACTGTAGAGTCTTTGCTTTTTATGGAATCAGTCAATGAATGCACAAGTGAAGTATGTAGTATGGGTAAGTCTAAGTTTTGGAAAATTTTTAAATTTAAAATTCAGCTTTTATGATTTTATTTGAGTAAGCACCTGCTCTAAAACCCACACAGCCAGTGCGAAAGGATGTAAGCATAAACCTATGTGGGCCTAGTCCCTAACACTGCAGAACCAGATGGACTTTAGGACGTGAAAAGCACACATGCATCACTATACCTGTTCAGCCAGCTTGCCCAGCCTGTTTGGCTGACAGCAGGACCACAAACAGAAGTAACAGAGGCCATCAAAGTGTGGGAAACAGAGAGAAAGGGGAAAAAAAGAAAATACAAACAAAGAGGCACTGGAAACACAAGATACACACAGTAAGACAGGAAACAAAACTTACACTGTTTTAGAATGAAAAGAAAATTTCCATTTCAGATTATTTAAGAACTCGGCACTTTTAGGTGGTTCTTTGGGAAACATGCAAGTCAGAGACAACGAACAAAAGAGGGCTAAAGCAACTCATACATTGCTTCATAATAAATCCCTTCTCCCTCCGTAAGACTGTTTGCAGCTTCAGAAACACTTTCTCAGTGAACCAGTTCAGTAGGGTTGGAAGACAGGTATTTATCTTCCTGCTAATTTGTATCAAAAGTTTGGTCATTCATTTAAATCCAATTTATTAAAAAAGTCTAATACACGTACCACTTTGGAAGAATGGGGGAAAAGGGGTAGAAAACCCTTTCCACCAAAAAGGGGCTCAAGAACGGTAAACAGAGATGAAAAAGGCATAAAATAAAGGGGATGCTTAACTGCCCATCAGTCCTGTATTCCTCACAGGGTTTTTTTGGAGTTCTTTTCATGCTGCCATTCAGTATTCTGCAGAAAAACTGTTTTCTCCCCCTTTATCCCAAACTGGCTTCTGAAATTTTTATTCACACAAGCAATTTGGAAAGCTATTCTTTCACACTTGGCAGCTGAAATGTTTTATTCAATGAATTCAAAATCTTAATTTACAGTCATCTTGATTTCATGTGTATCCTTCCTGTTTTTCTACCTATTGATTCATAAAATCACTCTGACCTTATTTCATTATAACCATTTAGCTTGGTCTTGTTAAAAATCCTTTCTCATTTAATTGTGAAAGAAATTACAGAAACTAAGGAAACAATTGTGAATAGCAACATATTTAGGTAGCTCGTCACAAAATATCTCTCTTGTAGAAAACCTAGAACACGCTAATATATTCTGAGAGCTAAAAAGGCTTTTCTTCATCTAGTGGGCACCAGGAAGAAGAAAAAAGGAAAAACAAAAGTTTTGCAGAAGTACAGTAGCAATTTTCATAGAACCCTATTTTATTAAGTGTAATTTATACCAAAAAAATGAGACACTAAATTTACAATTACACATACTTAATCCAGGTGCCCCCTAAGATATTCCCCACACACAAAGCTACATACTGCCTCATCTGAAACCTTTATTTATTAACTCAAACATCCTCCAAACCCCAGGGTGCTTTCCCATTTTCTAGTCCATGCTTACTTAATACCTGATTTTTCAGGTAAGTTTTGGAATATATATATTTATGTGTTTTTTTAATTTCCTGACTGGAAAAGAAGTATCTCATTAAGGAAAGTTAGACTTCATCTGGTTAACCACACTTAAAATATTATTATCAGCTGAATACTAAACTGTCAGAGGGGGTTCTGGCCCACAGCATATCATTATCTCCAGACTGTGAAGCAGGGCTGAGTACTTTATGGGCATATCCTCCCTCTCAAAGCTTCCAATTTTATACTTTTAAGTAAAAAAAAAAGGCCAGTTCTCACACAAGGTGCGACAAAAACATTTGCATGTTGCTAATACTCATCTGAGATCTTTCAAAGTCAAAAAAACCTGCCAACTGTGTCAATTTTCCTAGGTCTTATTTACAGAATTCTGTCTTCCATTTAATTCCACATTATACAAAACAAGACAAAATCTGAATCACAAAAAAGCTGAAACAGCACTGCTTGTAACATAAAATATTTATGAAGAGGAAGTTGTTTATTTAATACTGCTCCTGCACAGAAGGAAGGAAACAAGTTTCTTAGTACTGACCCTCTGGATTGGAAAAGCAAATCAATTGGTCAATTAGTACAGAAAAGTGAATTTATCTTAATCAACATCGTATTAAACGTCTTATTAAAAAGCTTATTTAACTTGGTGATGAAGCAAGCAAGCAATGGAGCTCTAGTTCATTAGAAAAAGAAATCCATTCAGCTGAACACAATTTTCTACCAAGTTCCCAGAGATTCTGTGTAAGGAACAAGCAGTTTAATCTCACCTGTAAGCAAATTGCTACGTTGACCCTGCACCCAAAGGTAGTGCTCACTGCACGAGCAGAGAGGCCCAGGTCTTTGAATAACTTGGAGAAAGACTGGGTGAGGGTGATCCTCGGTCTCTCCTCTGCCACCACCATGCAGGTGCGCACACAGGACAGGTTAACCCCCTTCATCTGAGAGGGGAGAACAACATTGTAACTTCAAAGGCAGCATTTCTAAAAATAAACTGTTTTATTTGTGCAACAGAAGTGCTTTAAAGGCACTACAGTAAGACATGAACTGGTTTAACACTACAGACATCGTGTAGATGCAACACAGGCACTCAGCATTTTGAGCTGAAAAACCCTTGAAATGTCATTTTGGCACAGGGCTGGGCTCACCAGAGACCTGCTGGCTCCCAGCACTGCACAGTTTAGGTGTTCCAGATATCATCAGCTCCTCTGAATGTGAATGTGAACCTGGAGCAACTGGCTGTGGGCCAGGATTCCCTTTGGTGAGGTCCAGGGGAACAGAGGGACAGGTTTTTTTTGTCTCTATTGAGAGCACACAATACAGCCACCTTTGTGAAGGAGCTGCCACATTCCCAACGGAAGTCCTGAGCAGCCGAGTTACTACAGCTGTGGGAATGCTCCTTCCTCTTCAAGGAAATTAAACCCGAGTTAAGAGATTTTCCTCAAAAATAAATAGATGTATTAGGGTGCAGTTGCTGTTGTTAGGAATCAAAGAATCATATAGCATAGCTTTGAGTGGGAAGGAAAGGATTTTAAAGCTCATCTCATTCCAACCCTCTGCATGGGCAGGGATACCTTCCTCTAGATCAGGCTGCTCCAAGCCCCATCCAACTTGGCCTGGAACACTTCCAGGACTGGGAAAGATTATATCCATTTTAGAACTCAACACTTTTGGTATCAAGTGATATCTGAAAGTAAGTCAGACTTGCTGAGTTTTGGGGGGCTTTTTCTTTTGGCTGTTTTGGGTGAGGTTTTTTGTGTTTGGTGGGCCTTTGGTATTTTTCCTTCTGTTGGTGTGTGTTTTGTCTGGGAGTTTGTTTTTTTGGTTTTTTTTTTTTTTTGTTTGGTGTTGGGTTTTTTTCTTGTCTCAGACACAAACAAGTTGATAGGCTTGCTATGTATTTTGCCCAAAATCTCAAAAACATCCAGCAGCACAGAGGTTGCACAAATAACTAAAACTGAAAATAGAAGACTTCTTTTTTTTCCTCCACCAGAAACATGGAAGCTGACTCTTCCAGCAGTCTCAACACTCCCCAAAAATCAAGTCATAATGGAAGGCTCTCACAGAAACACTTTAAAACTCATCTTCTCCAAGCCAAAACGAAGTATTTTTAGAAAGACACATGTATGTTTATGTCAGTATGTGGAAAAATGAAGCCCACTCACCCGGAGAACATCAGTCTGTGTCCCAAGGCCTTTGGTGCACATCTCCATCACGGAGTACGAGCAGAAGGTGACACGCACTTTGTACTGGCTGACAGCAGACAGCCACAGAGACACGTTGCTCTCCAGCTCCAGAGGAGGCACCAGGATGGACTGGTGACCTGAATATATACTGGGGAGAGGAAGCAATAGGAACATGAAAATTCAATTAATTAATGCATATGGCATGTTTTAAAAGGCAAAATAATTTGCAGCTTTGTGAGATGAAGTTACTCAAGTAACTAACTGACTTAAATGGATTTTCTTAGCACAAAAGGTGTTTTCTGAACTACTGACATAAAGGTTAATTTGGGTTTCTTTGACAGTTTCACCCATGTCCATTCCCTGGGGCTCTGGAGGAGGCTGGGCACATGTGAGGAGACCCAGAGCTCCAGAGTCATACCTGCACAAGCACCACAGTGCAAAGCCTAAGCCACAGTAGGGGTCCAGGCAGATGGCAATCTGTCGGGATGGGTACAGCTCACACTGGAGCTTTATCGAGCGACATAAGGCACTTGTAGCTGCGTGTGACATCTGCAAGAGGAAAACAGGAGCTTTCAGGGACCTTCTTCTAGAAAAAAAGGGTTTTACATATTTCTTTATAAATGTAAAGAAATAAAATATGATTATCTCTTGTTACTCTACCTTTACTCCTGCTAATATACCAGTAGTAGACACACTGAAGTCCAAGTATGCCAACATATCTGGAGACGTAGGTCTGAAAACACTAGCCAGCTTCTTTTTAGGCATATCATCTATTTAAAATACATAAGTAGAGAAGAGTACCATATTATTTTGGGAAACAAGCACAGGACAAAAAAATGTATCTTTACAGCGTTATCATCAGATTCTTCCTATAGTTTCTGGACAGCTATTTTAATGCAATGCACAATACATCCACTCAATCAGGCAGCTGTGTAGCAAAATAAATACATCACTTTTCAAACTATTTCCATTTTGGCTACTGTACCTGTATCCAAAATAGTGGGCCATGTTTTAATATCTACAGCTGCTGCAGCCTCCTTGGACCTGAGGAGTTTCATTATAGCTTGGGTGGTCAGTATACATGCAGACTTACTGACCTGCAAAAGGCACAGCATTAAAACCATTGATAAAACCAGGGAATGCATGCTCAAAGTCATGTCATATGCATCCAGATGAGATAACCAGTAAGATGAAGAGATGAAGAAAATAATTGGAGACAAAGCAAAATAAATCACGACAATAAAAGACCATTTAAAATGAGTTTCTGAAGAAGCCATTATTGACTCAGCCACAGCACACTCAATATTTATTTTCTAGCTTATTTTACACTGACCGTGGCAAAGCAATTCATCAGGCTGCATCAACCATTCCACACTCCCCAGAATCATGAGGAGAGGAATGTCTCATACCTACCTCTACAATCATTTTGACAGTGGGCAGAGTGGTAGCAAGGTTCTGAGGATGAGGTGGGCGGACAGTGATGGGAACACAGCCAGCGTACAAACAGCCATAGAAAGTTGCTATCAAGTCTACTCCTAAAAAGGATATTTGTGAAATTAAAGCCATTTTTATCAGAACAATAGGCCAAACTACTTCATCAAAATCAAAATACACAATGTTACTAAGATGCAAAGATTTGTCACAAGTGTCTCTTCAAATCAACAGGCTGCTCCACAACCAGCTTAAAGTGTTTTGCATTTAAGAGTTAGCAAAAATTACTCCAATCCAATTAATGGACAGAACTTCTTTTCTTGTGCTGTGTGACTGTGGGTTTTGCTGTCTGTGTTGCTTTACCTGGAGGGTAAACCAGGGCCACGTGGTCACCAACATTCAGCCGTCCCTTCTCCATCAGCGCGACTGCCACTCTCTCTGCCCTCTTGTGCAGCTGGATGCATGAGGCAGTGCTGGCTACAGTTCCCTGCACAGGAGACAAGTGACAGCAGAAACCTTTATAGGAACAGCAGCAGCTCAGTGACTTGGATATTGACATGAAAAGGTGTAAACCAAAAGGGTTTCTCCTGGAGACATGTGAACACACCATGTAGCACTGTAGCTCATTAGTCCCCAGCTATTTAAGACAGTTGTTCACCAACAGGTAATTTCTTTGTGTCCAAAGTTTTGTGTTTCCTTTTGCAGAGTCTCCCTATCAAGGGTAAAACTTGCCTGAACAAAGTGACCCAGGAAAGGGCTGCTTCATACTAGAAAACTTCCCTCAAAATCATTTTTACTCTGAGAGAGTTAACCATTTTAACAATAAGAGTATTGAAACAATTTCTTCTGCTAAAGCGCAGTATCAAAAGGAAAGTTAGAAAGTTTGAACTATGTCCTAAACTCTTTTGCCTCTCTGAATGAGACCTACAGATCCTTCACTTCCCAAAGACTGCTGCTGCACTTTCTGGAAAACTCCTGTCTGTAGTACAGCACAGCACAAGGCAGATCCAATTTGTTCCTGGGCTGTTACTATCACTCTATGTCCTTCTTGAGGGCAGAGCCTAGTCCAGGGCAAGGCATCAGTGTCCCCTGCAGGGTGTGACAGTGCTCCTGGAAAATTTGACTCCAAAGCTGTCCCAAGGGCTCTCTACTTAGGCTCTAGATCTTCTAATCAGGAAATCCTCCATTTCTGACTTACAGTCACCCTTGTTCTCAGGAATGAAGACAGAATCATGGTTTCCATTATTATGACAAAAGTTGTGTTCCAGCAGGAAATGCAATTACTGCAATGTTTCAAGCTACGCAGAATGCATACTGAAATTCCAGATGTGAATAAAAGATATGTCATAAAATTCCAGAAGTGGAAAAATTCATGCTGCTTACTACCTAGCAATTTTTGTCTGCTTCGTTAAAATAATCTGCATCATTTCAGGAAAAGACTTATAGAAGGCATTTTCTTAGAATCTAAATAATCCTTTGTTTTGATCTCAATCTCCAAGTATGACCTAAAGTGCATCTCACCTTGGAATTCAACAAAAGGAAGAGTGGATGATCTGGAGTTGTCTGAGCTCGCCACTGAAGAACATCTGCTAAATATAGGAACTGAAATAGAAGAAAAAGGAGATGCTCAGATTAACTCAAAGTGCCTCAGGCTTACTTTCAGCAGAGTATCATACCTGGTCTTCTCTCATTCTGAATAAGCTAATTCAAATATTTAATAATACCAGGACCCCAATGTCACCTTTCTTGCCTGGTCATTGTCCTCCAGCTGGCTAACATCTCTCCCTGAGGCTTGTGCAATCCTCTTGCCAGCTACGAGGTTTCCTACAATCATTGACGCAGGACCAACATCTGCATTTTGAAAAGAACAGTGCAAAATGAGGAAAAACAACCTAAGGAACAAGCAACAGTTCAGCCTGCAGGTGCCCTGTAAGACATAGGTCTGGCAGAACTAGCACATATTCTAGTTTCCTCACCTGGCTGTTTCTGTCGAGGCTTGGGCAGGTTGGTAACACACGTGTGGGGACACATCAAGACGTTACAAGGATGCAGAGCACCCTCCAAAAAGCGCTGCTTCGTTTCTGAAATATGAATTCCTCCGAGTGGGGCCTTTGGCAAAGTGTTGGCTGGCACCAAGGCAAGGCAGTACACACCTACTTGGTGAATGCTATCAATTGCCTTCACAGAAATTAAAAAAAAAAAAAATACAGTCCACATTATCAACTGGGATGTAGCTAGAGCAGGAATTTGAATTCAAGTCATTTATAAGCTTAAAATTTTTACTTGCACCACAATTTGCAAATAAAGGGTCCAATTCTGCACTCACTGAACTCATAGAAGCTGTGCCATGACTTCAATGGGAGCAGGAGCAGACCCAGGACTTTGCTTGTGCCCTCTATCAAGGGGATGCCACCTGCACATCAGGGATTAGGAAAGTCTCTTAAAAGTGGGCAAAAAGTGCAGAGATTTTCAAAAGCCAAGTTACATCACAGCAAATTTAGCATGTATGGCACAATCACAAAAGCGCGGTAGAACATAAAACTCACAAAATTTAGGAGGGAAGCATTTGCTGCCTAAGTCTAAAGTGTCTCTTTTAGCTATGACACTTCTAAAAAGAGAAACAAAAATATTTTCTCCCAATACCAGATATTCTCTCCAAAAAGATACGAAAGCTGAAATTAGACAGAAACCATTATTACCTAACTGCCTTACTCATAAGAGCAAACTTCCCTTAAGTTGCTCTCTGGATCCTTCCCTTCAGTTGTCCCCTTACCAGAGTCTTCCATAACTGATCTCTCAATTTTCACTTCCTTAGAACTGATTAATTCTAAAAACTGCAAATGAATATCTACCACAGTTCCCTTTCCTCCTGTCCTTCACCCCAAGGAAATACAGTAAAATAATTAAGGGAGAAAGTTTTTAATACTTCTTGATGCAGATCTAGAATAAGGTTGTTAGAGATAAAAAGCTTTCAGGGGCTGTTCTGATACTTGGCAGTATACTCATGAATATTTTCAGAGGTAACTCTCAGTATGAAATCAGAAGAGACATGTAGCATTAACCCAAACAAAACCCATCACCCTTAGGACTCTGAGAATCCTAGTAGGAGAAAACTAAAAAAACATTCTGAAAGAAAGTCTTACTTTTTACAAAATTCTGTTAATTCTCAACCCTAAAAAAATTAGCTTATTACACCTGTCTGTGGTTACACTGATAGGTTTTGCTTATGGAAAGGAAAAAAAAGCTCTAATATTCTCATTTCATGCATCAGCCTTATTCACCTGGAAAGAGAAAAGGACAGACTGACTACCTGTAGAACCCTGCTCATCCACTGAAAACTATCCTCCTCTGAGGCGTCAGGGCGTTGCTCTGCCACAAGCACTATCCGATCATCATGCAAAACGGGCACAGAAAACACTGCTATCCTAAAACACAAAGGACAGAAGAATGATAGGATGCAACACAGGGTGAACAGAGCATGGCTTATCATCACATGGGAATGGCTGCAACCTCTCATGGCACTGTTTCACACACACAAGCATTATTCATGCCAGATCATCACAAAATCACAGAAAAATTTAGAACCCATCTGAGTTCCTTGCTGTAATTGATTTCTGGTTGGGGTCAGGTGGATTTGCAGTCACCCATGTAGCATGTGTCTGACAGGCTAATTCCATACATGCAGGGGCTGTGCAAACCTAGCCTGCAGACCTCCATCATGCACACTAGACTTGTAGCCCCTACATACGATGTCCCTTCTGGAAGACAACTGTGCCAAATTACTGACCACCAATGCTCGCACTGAAAAATACTTAACTCCCATTTGGGAATTACCTTAGTTTTAGGCTTGCCTCTTCTATGATAAAATACTAATAATGCCTCAGCCTGGACTGGTTCCAGTCTGAACCCTGAGAGACTCCACTTATTATTGATCTCCATCTGGACATTGAGCCACAGACCACTGAAGAGCACTCACGTTGGTGATACAACACACTATCTTTGAGGGTCCTTCAGGATCCTAGTTTGTTCTTTAGAACAGGATGCACAGTTCCTCCCTAAGCCACCCAAAAGGCTCAGGGGACAGAGGTGTTTTACATCTGGCATGAGCTTCTTCTGAGTGTCCTAAGAGAAGCTTTGAAAGAAGTTTTAAACAGACTCTTTAAGATCTACCTTTATACTGTGTGAAAGTAATTTAAAATCTATTATGCATGAAGCAGGGTGTCAATATTTGTCTTTCAAGTTAGCAGGAACAGCCAAATTCACAACCTAGTGCCAACTTTCCTACAAAACACACATGAAAAAGTTCACATGCATAGCTCCCGTGTATGCTGTATCACTTGATGACTGTCTGTGGGTTAAAAAAGGAGCAACAAAGCCCAATCAGCAATGTTGAAATTTTTATACACTCACCTTCCCCGATAGACAAACTTCATGGGTTCAACTGCCAACGCGGTGGCTACCACATCATCTGCGTTGTGCCTGCGGCCGCTAACTGTCATCAAGCCATCCAATTTTCCTACCACAAACACCAAATAGTCCTGAAAAGAAGGAAGGATTAGAAACAGAGCAGAAAAACCTCCTCACTCCTGGCAATACATGCCTGACTCTAGCCAACAATACTCTTGAGATCTATAGGAGGTCAGTGCTCTGACACAAAATCCTGCTGAATTCAGAGGCATCACTTTAGAGCTGGGAGTCAGGACAAAGCAGGGCCCTGAGGGCTTGTTCACACTTACAGGACCCACAAAGCCAAGCAATCCTGTTCTCGTGAAGGGCTGGTCTGATACAGGCATGCCAGCTGCCGTCACTGGGATGGCCTGGAAGAACACAGAAGGATTCAGATACTCACTGGACTGGTAAGGACTTTCACTCCTTTATTGCCAAAATACATGAAATGAGGTACCACTGCAAGGAAAAACATGGGCAGAAAGATTGAAATGCCTTCAGGTAACTACACCTAAGACCACTGTGTTAATTCAGAGCTAAGATAAATTTAAATGCTCACATAGGCACTACACTGGACTGTGGAATATAGAAGCAGCTGACTGACTGCAGATGACACCTGGTATTTTTGGTTGTAAGAGACAGAATGTCTTGTTATGATTCTATGAATGAAGCAAAGTGTATCTTACCAGGGCTTTTTTCTAACTAGCTAAAAACCAAACCAAACAATAACACACACACACACAAAAAAAAAAGAAAAAATAAAGGACCTTTAAGGAATAAATAAATCTATTTGCAAGAAGAAATACTAGAAATATAACAATTACAAAGAAATCCGAACCTCAAATACATTCTTGGTGATTCCGAGGAGGCCAAAATACGCTGTCCCAGTTGCTCCTGAATTCACACATATTTCTCCAACCTCATCAGCTTTACATAGATAAGGAGTCCCGTCCACCTTCACAACACACATGTTGGCTGCAAGGAGGAAGAACACAGAATCATAGTGTTAGATCGCTCCAGCAGCTGACACACGTGGTGCTCTGCTACTGACAGATAAAGATTTTAGTATCAATTATTCATCAGCTACAGCAAAAACAGCTTGTAAGAGAGCTCTCTTTAGCTTCTTGACAACCTCCAAGATTAGGTTCACAAATGCTGTGTTTTTTTCTTACAGTGCTTCACAGCCTCCACATCAGCTGCAGATGAATCCAAGGCACACTGGACTGAGGGAGTTTGATTTACCACTTAAGAGGCAAGATCAAGAAAGAAATCAATAAATCTACCCAGGTCAATACAAAATACACGTGGCAAAGCCAGCTCTGTTGCCTGCATTGCCCAAGAACTTCTGGTAAAACAGATTTGTGGGTACATTTTCAAACCTTAGAGAAGTCTTCCAATTGTCAACATCCTATGTCTGAACAGGTGAGACAATCATTCACCCTACCAATAGATTGACCTCTGAATTATCTTGGTTTCATAAAAATTACCTATCAGAACAACTAGCAATTATTAGTAATTGTTTGAAACCATGCAGTGATAACCTTGGGTGACCAAGTAAAGAGATGCTACTCAAATTCTGGTACAGTTGCTGGATATTATATGTATGAACCAAACGTCTGGAATTAAAGTCTACAGTATGAACTATCGGTCATGCAAAACCCCACACTGTGCAATTGAGAAGGAAAAAAATAAAACTTAATGGTAAATTGGAACTGATGAAATAGTTTATTGCTACAGGAAATACCTTGAGATAACATCAGAACTCTGTACGTAACACTTAAAATGATGCAAAGAGAAGTGTTAATAACTGGAGAAAGCACAATTTGTGGGCATACACAAATGTTCAGCCCTCACTGCATTCACAGACATGGAAAAACCAACGGATCAGCCTGCAGTCCCTAAATGATGCTCCATCCATGAAGCCAAAGGACAATCCTATCACCCTGATCAAGTAAAAAAAAAAAATACTTACCAGTAACCAATGTATGATACAGGTAGTCTACAGGTACATTCTAACAGCAGGCACAGTTCTGCCCTGCCAGGTTATACTGCAAGGCTGCCCTTCTGCAGTATCTGTGGAGCCTCTACTCTCGCTTCTCCTCCTTTTCCTGCTTCATGTGTGACATACAAGAGAGTGCATCTACCACCATTTCAGTCTCTCTCAACAGCATTGCATCTGAAAAAGAATTAAAGAGAAGGGAAAAGCAGATGGGACGGGAATGTACATGTGGACTGCATGTCACGAAGAACACAGATTCCTGCTAAGAAAGCTTTCTTTCTTCAAGTGAGTCCACATGTACATTCTGACAGATGGTGACTCGCAGCAGCCAAACCTGCCAAGGAGCATCCTGGCAGAAGATGAGAATCCTGCTGTGCAAAGGACCACGCTGATGCCCTACCAAAGACTGGATTCAGCTCTTGATGTTTCAAGACTAGCACAGCAGGAATGCAAGAATAATGCCGGGGCCTGCACAGCAGAAGGCTGTGACCAAAGGTACCAATGAGGGTCAGGAAGTGCTCTCTTGTTCCCTTTCCAGTGTTTCATAGTGGATCCATACACAATGGCTACCCTTGCACTGCAGTCTTTAGTTAGAACTTCTCTCCTAGAAGCATGAAGCCTTAGGAAAAATACTAAAATACCAGGATAAAATGCCTCTAGAATCACTGTGGAAGGTATTTGCAGGGTTTCCAGAGAAACCTCATCTTTGAGAAAAACAGCATACAAGGATATCAAATGCAGATCTGAATCTCTTCCTGCTCCTCTGGAAAGGGCAATAGGCATACAGCAAGCCAACTTCGTAGAGAGGATGAACATAAATCTAGACTCTAAAGGTGATCATGAGCATCTGAAGTCTAACATTTAAATTGGAAGAAAACATCTCATCCCAAGTGCACACTGGCACAGGTCTCCAGGAGAAGTTGTTCTGCAGTGGCTGTTGTGCCATTGTGTGACAGACATGAAGCCATGTGGAACACAGAACTGATGAATATGATAAATTCTAAGGGCTGAGTGGAAAAGAGGTGCTGTTAACTCACAGTCTAAGGAATAGAACTGTAAGCTTCACCAAGTTGTTCTGTAACAACTCTTTCCACTGAGGTAAAGAAACCAGATTCCCTCTGCAGTGAAGATGCACTGTTGTAACTACGAGAACCTAGGCAAATGTTTGCTCAGACATGGACAGAGGAAACAATGAAATACAAGACATCCATGGGCTGGAGACAATGTGAGCCTCCCGACATTTAGGAAATTGGAACCATCTCCTTGAACTTCTAGAAAAGGTACTGAATGCAGTCACAATCCAGAAGATGACACTGTTCATTGCAGAAGATCTTGCAGAAGCCCAAGATTTAGTGCCAACCTGAAGTTTTCTGCTTGAGCTTAAGAAAGTAGCTGCTGCAGCAGTACTGTTTCTAGGAACCAGCCTTTGTATGATCAGAGGCTATACGAATTTAGAACTTTTGGATTCAAGAGTGTTAGCTCTTGTCAAAGAAAGAACATGAGAAGGATCCCAGTAAAAGAATGGAAAAGATTAGTTGGGAAGGGAGACAAACTCAACCGCAGTTAACATATCCACTAAGCAACATATCCAGGCTCAAACATAAGGCATAATATGCTTCCAAGATGACAGATAACATGGCAATCACATTCCAGTTCACGTGAAAGTTGGAGGCTGAGAACGGGCAGAAGAAAAGAGGTTTGGCACTCTCCCTACCATCTTTACCAGTCCAATTTGAAAAAATGAACTGAATGTTGTTATGAGCCAAATTTAGCAATGCCAGTCTCAGACAGAAATGATGCAAAATAGCCCAAGGTGGTCAACAGGTGGGGTAAAACATCATCCCTCCAGGATAGGATTCCAGGGGAATGCATACTAGATTTTCTCTTAAGAATTCCCGTGCTATCTTTGAGGGGAAGATTTCTCTGTGGATGCTGGCACTTCCCTTGAGGGTCTTGTGACGGGCATTTATGGTAGATAAAGAATGTGAAGGGAATGTGGCATCAAGAACGGCCTATGGGTTGAACAGCAGTGACACATGACATGAACCTGGTGCTGATGGCTCTGTTGAGTAAGATCCCCTGAGCAGGTGGGCTCAGTGTCTCAGAAAAAATAGCAAGATCTGAGGAAAAGGAGGGTGAGAGCAGATACTTTATCCATGACCTTTTAACCAGGTAAGTTCCTGAATAAAGCATGCCAGAGATCTTCACAGGTAATGAGATCAAAAGCATTTGGCTTAACCATGTCTGAATTAAATTCAGGAAATGTGAGCTCCTATGTCACAAAGTATTTGAAAGACTAGGGCAGACTCCCAAGTTCAGTGGGGATCAGAAGATGGAACAAAGCCTTCAGAAAAAAAATACAAAACCAAAAAAGCAGATCAAGAGCAATACTCATCAGTCAGCAGAGGGGCAATGAACAGGTGGTGGTATGTTCTCTCCTGTATGCCAAACATCAAGCCAGAATGGACAGGGCACACCCTCCATGAATACTACACAGGGAAAAGCATAAATCTTACCAAGTAAGGCACAAGTATCTCCACTGTTAGAATGTACATGCAGACTCATTAGAAACTAGGTCATTCATTTCCTTAAGTCATTAATTTTTTTCATTTAGCACACCCCTGTAAATAACTGCTAGTCTTTTGACTTCCTTCCTACTCTGGAGGATTTTTTAAGAGACAAAAGTTATCGATTATCCTTTATAATGAAATCTATCATGTATATTCTGACTTAAGGAACATACAGAGAAATTTCTGCTGGAATTTTTAATATGTGGATAAACTGAAGCAAATCTGCCCCAGATTCTGACAGCCCAATGCTAATCAGAGTTTTAATGGAGTTAATGAATTAAGTTGCCCAAATTCTGCTTAACCTACATGTAGTTTTACCACTTACTACTGTATTTTCAAATAGCAACAGCCATCAATTACAAGTCATACCACTCTGAGGCACTTAATGGTACGCATTTAACTGTTCTCCCCTCACACAATCAGACAAGTCACTTTACGCTTCTTACTCACATAGAAAGTTATGGTAGTGTTATCACTGACTGCCAGTGGCACCCTAATCCAGAAGGGTCTCCTGTATTTGCCAGACAATGCTCCAAGGAATTTTGACAAAGGAGAAGGGTTTTTTCACAGATCCCTCCGACTGCTCAATCAGGCATTTCACAACGACAGGGACGTATTTTTTGATAACTCATAGTGAGGTGAAATTACTTACCCGTAAGCATACAGGGAACTTTTCCAACATCCTAAGGCAGACTTGAACCTGCCACTGAGCAGATGCTCTGTGGAAAATTAACCCAGGGAGCTCCAACAGTTGAATATGAAGAGTAGCTGCAGGCAGCTTTGTGCCTTAGTGAGGTCAAGCACACTTTACTGTGAGAGCAAGCCTACAGCAAAGCCAGGAGCATCCCTGTGTTGATTTTGCATGGCCTGGTTTTTGGTAGTGGGGGTGCCACAGAGGTGGAGCCACATGGGATAAACTGATCCAAAGAAAGATTTCTATTGATCCTGCATCTAATATCACTTTTTTGAACAGGAGCAACACTGAGTTTAAGCTCAGTCAGTTCACCAAAGGATTCATGACTACCAGGCACACAAACTTGCTCCCTTCATGTCCCTGTGACTAACCAATAAGCGAAGGAAACACTGGGAGCACAGCTGAATTTCAGTGAGGTTTCAAGGGGACAGCAGTAGTGTGGACACCCCAAACAGACAGCAGTAGCAGCACATGCCATCTGTATTCTAGCTGAAGCAGAAAAATCACTGTTTTGTTGAGACACCGATGCCAGTCACAGAATCAGAGAATTGATTACGTTGGAAAAGACCTTTAAGATCAAGTCCAACTGTGAAGCTGAAGTTACTACTGCTTTTCTTGGAATTTATTATGGACTTTCAAAACAACTTCAAATAGTCTTAATACAAAACAACTTTAGAGAAGCCACACAACAACCAAGCAACTTCTCTGCTTCATTTTGGTATGAAGTGCAGAGCTTCTGCTCAGTCTTCAGCAGAAGAAAACTACTGAATTTAAGTTCAATAACAACAACTAAACCTTCGACTTGAGGGGTGACAAAGGGCTTCTGGGGATAATAAGGAAAATTAAACAAGACCAATGAGACTTGCACACAGTGGCTGAAATTTTCATCAGCGGAGTGAGAAGCTGTCTGCCTCCTCTTATCTGTTACCAGGGGCTTTGGTTTACAGAGAAAAGGTTGTTGCTGAAAAACACACAAGTTGAGTCTCCACTTTACCTTCAATAAATGCTCTACAGAGAGCAGGGCTTTAGAATCACAGCTCTGCAAGGCAGAAAGGACTCTCTGCATAAGGAGACCAAGAATAGCAAAGCCAATGGTGCCAAGGGCATGACCACAATCAATGAGGTTCTGTGGTAACTGCATAGTAAACTTGAGGGGTGAGGAGAGTTCCAAAAAATCTGTATTTCATCCTCTCCAAGCACACCAGATCAGATCAGGACAGGGCCTGAACCTAGTAGTACAGACGGTGCCATGGAACATTACACTGCCAGCCTAAAAGTTGGAGTAGATGGCACCAAGTATCCAGTCCTTCATCCCACAGTCTTAGGTCTGGTTTGGCACTTTACTAACTTTCTTCAGAGTGCTCTTCCCTCCAAATGCAGCTGGGTCTCAAATGAGAACAACAGGGATGAGACTAAGTCTCTTTGCTTCAATTAATGGGCTGAGGAACAATACCCAGCTCTACTTAATTCAGGAATCACAGTGCTGCAAACAGGTGTCATTAGGAAACAGGTTAATCCAGGTTACTCTTGATCACTTTCTTGTTCTCCATGTGCATGAGAAAACAGTTTCCAGAACTAGTTGTTCCACCACCTTTAGAGGGTTTGAGATGAGGCCCCTTTCAACTGAAATATTCTATTCTATTCTATTCTATTCTATTCTATTCTATTCTATTCTATTCTATTCTATTCTATTCCATTCCATTCTATTCCATTCCATTCCATTCCATTCCATTCCATTCCATTCCATTCCATTCCATTCCATTCCATTCCATTCCATTCCAAAACCAATTCTGCAACAAGACAAAAGCATTTGCCCATACCAAAATCTAGAGTCATTCAGATTTATTGTGCATGAATCTCTAATCATCATGTGTTTAGGTAATGTGTCAAAACATAAGTCATACTACCTTAAAGGTATTTAACATTTTTATTTATTCCATGCACGCAAGTGTAATAGTAAAGATAACTTATGTGGAATATGCTGAAACCTACACAAAATGTTTTCCTACCTCCAGGCATAATCTGCCCAACATCCTGCACAGTTAACACCGACAACTTCTCCTCTGTATCCACTCTGATCACGCCGAAACTCAGACAATTCATGGATAACACTGCTTTTCCTGGAGGGGGGCCACCCAGTTCAGAAGGTCTGGAAGACAGAAAGCTCAGTTAGCTATGAATCAACAGACCAGTATTGATGATATGGTCACTAAAAACATCATGCTGGTTTCTCAGGCTTGGTAAGGTTAAGAAAAATAATTGTTTCTCACTTTAAAGAAACAAGAGTTCAAGACTTATATCGTAACTAAATGAAGGAAGAACTAAAACAAAACTCTCCAAAATTTCAAAGTTTTTTGCTTCAAGTTTTCTTGAAATCAACTTTCTGAAAAAGCACATTTTGATCAGAACTGCTATCAAAAAATTCCAGCATATCCCATCTACACATCTATTAATAATTAAAGTACTTCTTTTTCTCAGAGCATCCCTTGCTATCTCCAGAAATCCAATGGTATTTTTCAGACCAGTTACAAATATTTTTTTTTTAATTTTAAGCCCCTGTTTACAAGACATCGTACATAAGCAATTAATGGAGGATTCACCATCTTCTTCCTCCCAAATAAGTCAGTCTTGTTTCGGGGCACTTTAAAAGGTCCTCCAATAACTTCAGTGAGGATGAGACCTCACTTTCCCAAAGCATGAAAAAAACACCTTCTGCCTGACTATTCTTAGAAAATATTAAACTTTTTAAAGAAACCAAACAAAAGTCACCCATCCTTCAGTGAAGGAGATACCTGTGAGCTTCATTATTTCCTCTGCCTAAGTCTTTGGGCATCTCTATGTGGGTTCATGGTATTTTCTGACTATCATCTTAGCGTGAGATTCCCCATTCCTGGAAGTGTTTTACACCAGGTTGGACAGGGCTTGGAGCAACCTGGTGTAGTGGAAGGTGCCCCTGCAGGGGGTTCGAACTCCTTCCAACCCAAAGCATTCTGTGATTCTATGACACATTTCAATAGTCAAGAAAAGCTTCAGTTCACTTTTTAGAAAAGGGAATTACCTCCGAATAGCAACAGTTAGTGCCTCTGAAGAACTAGCACAGGGACAGATTACTTCTGGTCTCAAACCTCTGGACTGAAATACATTCAGGAATGCGTCACAGGAAGATATTGACCCTAGAAAGAACAATCACATAACTAGAAACATTTTTCTAAGAACAGGAAAGCCTGAGCTGCAGAAATCAAAGTCTGTGCTCACTCTCAGCTCAGTTATAGGAATATTGTCACATCCATGTACAAACCAAATATTCTTTCAAACTGTCTAAAAGACTTTCCAGTTTATTATTAGAGAGTTGATTCAGAAAAAGAACTCCTAGTGACTAACAACTACACTGAATGAAATTCCCAACCGCATACTCCTCCTCTGGCAGCATTCACTAGCACTTAGTATCATGGAAAGTCCTTCAGGGATCAGAATACCTTGTCACTAAGGGTAACTTTATGTCAACTTCTTATACAGCTCCTATCTGATTGTTTCTTACAGAGGTCACGGCACTTAAATATCAAACAGTTCTGACATACCTTCAAAACTCTACCAGGCCTCTAGCACTTGGCCCAAAGCAGATTATATCTACATTTATATCTCTCAGGTATCAGTTCAAGTCAATTCATGGAAGAGTATAGCACTAATGAAAACACGAAGTTTGAAAAATGAATTTACACAAGAAAATATAGCCAAGAAGTGTAAACAGCAATGAAAAAGCAGTGGCATCACTGGCACACAAACAGTGTTTTACTACAGAACAAACTGCTTAACTCCCCAAGCATCAGCTCTGACATAGGGCTTACAACAAACAGAATCTTGGCAACTGACTGACACTCAGGAAACGCATCCATACTCACACGGATTGGCTCCATCTGCCACTATTAACATCCGTAAGGAGCTCAGGCTGACATCTCTCTGATCCCTCTGAGCCAAAAGTGACCAGTGCATATCACGGGATTTTACTACTGCTACACGGGCTGGAAATCAAAACAGTAATTATGCTACATGTGCAGAACAAAATAAAGATCAATTATAAAATTATGTAAGTATTCTTGTGTATTTACACAAATTTATGAAACTACAAATTTATGACAAATATTTATGACATTACAAATGAAGAAAACAAACGCCAAATATTCAACTACTGTAACACGTGTATTATCAATGCCTCCAGATGGACTTGATCATAGAATTTAAAGGCTTGCTATAAATTCAAATACTAAGAAACACAGTTTCTTTAAAGGTCTTTCAGAAGAAGCCATCAACATCACTCATCAGTGAAACTATCAGCAAACAGAATACTGAAATGGGGTACTCAGTGGCGTACACAGACATTTTGCACAAACAGTTTAATTTGTTTTTAATAACCCAAAAAGAAATGGGTGAAATAAAAAGACTTCTAGGGTACCTTTGTATGAGCAGACTTTCTGTATCCAGGAAAGTGGATTAACCTTCATTAATGCATAGGGAATACTGATGACATGCATCCTGTTCATAACGCTCTATGAGAAAGAGATTCATAAATAAACTTCCAAGTGGCTTAAAAAATATAGAACATGTAACAATGCTTAAATAAACTCCCCCATCATCACAGCTACAACATAACTCTTACAGTCAACTGGTAGTGAAAACTATGCGTACACTCTATGAAAAAATAAGCTACCCAAGTTACTGAAAAAGTAACAGTTTATTCTGAAAAATACAAATATTGAAACAAAAACCATTTGAGAGAACTGATGAATTTATGGCCTCATTCTGATACCAGTACACTACCCTTGAAAGAAGCAAATTGCTGCAGTTTTTTGCCTTTCTTGCAATACTCACTGTTAACACTCCATGCCAAAGGCCAGCCTCTCTTTTGAAATCCAAGACGTTTGTTAGTGTTTCAGCTGAAAGTGAAGGAAAAAATAATCGTATTTAAAAAGCATATTTATAAGAATACTTAAGAACCACAAACGTTTGTTAAAGCAACTCTGAAACTTCCACGACTGCTAAGAAACCAAAGCTCTGTTGCCTGTAAGAAACAGGCCACTTAAGCTCCAAGTGGCTTGTTTTACTTATAGCAATCATCTTTGAATTGTGATTACTAGACTAGAATATTACAAGGTATTTAAGACTTTGATTCATTATAATACCCCTTCCATGTGAGTTTGTAACAACTGCCAAAAAACTATGCAGACTGAAAATTTAGTCTTGAAGCAAACTTCCTCAGCTGAACTGAAAAAATTCATCGGTATTTGAAAGAATTAGATCCAGTAAAAAATATCACCATGGCTCTAAAAAACTTTCTTGAGTATTTTCTCTGAGAAATTTGAGTATCTTATGTGATTCAAAAAACAAAATAAGAATCAAAGATTTTAAATCAAGGATTCAACCTGATTTTCGAGAGAGATCTTGTATTGATTAGGTAAAACTTGCTTACCACCGATGTAGGATGGATGTATGCAGGAAAGTGCTTGGTTAATGGTAGCACAGATTAACTCTATGCACATGGTCAAAACCAAGTGCAGTTCTTGGCCGTTCACTGGAAGCATGACTGCAAACAAGCATATCTCTCACTATATTCGCATCCCTGGGGAGATGTTTTTTTGTGGGACTTGATTAGCTAAGAGGAAGATCCCTTTCTTGATTATGATTTCACAGGTGGCTTAACTCTCTTTCACACATCACTCCCATTATGAATGAGGAAGTTTGTCTTTCCCTTTGCAGTTGAAGCTACTACGCTGTATCTAAAGTTCTCTAAAGACAGCAAACATGATTACACAACATAAATCATCTGAAGATGCAAAGCTGTCAGTATCATTTTAAAGTTACACCTATCTAACTTACCTTCTGAATAACCACATGCCTGAGTCAGTGCATGACAGTGTGCCAGCATGGAGGCATGAGATACAGTAATGCCCACTGTGCTGCCCTCTTTACTTGTTTTGTACTGAGAAGAGAAAGTGTATGCAAGCATTAGATTAACAGCAAAATCAAAAAAAATTACAGTAGTGAATATAAAAACAAATCCAGCTTTTTTAAGTCAAAAAGCTAGCATAAAAATATATTTATGTCCACAGAATACCCTAATATGGTAAAAAAATCTGTTTCTCTACTCCAATTAAATTATTCTGGGGAATCCAAAATGCTGATTATCCCCAATCTTCAACCTGACTCCACACAGTCACTCAACGGACAGTCTGCCTGGCAGACTGATGGAAACATTCTTGTTTCACAGTTTAAAATATTATAGCCGTCTCTTTTATTGTATCAGGAGTTTAAAGGAAGAAAACATCACATAAACTACGATAGAGTAACCATAGAAGTTATCATATTACACTGGATCACCTCGATATAAGCAATCTCGCCGCTGGCATCCCGAACCTGCGGATGCCAGTCCTTGGCTGGTTTTGCCAGATGCTTCCCATCAATCACAAACCAAATGAGAGGAGGCCAGCCTTCAAAGAAAAAGAAAAGCTACTGTCACCACAATTCCAAAAAGCAGAGTTTTTTCCCCAGTATTCAGGGATAACGACAGGAGGCAAGCAAAAACAAAATCCCCTGCCTGAGAGGAAGAAACAGCACAAGGCACTGCCATGACAATCAAGGCAGTTCTATATGTGTAAGAACCTTGCAAGCAAACCCAAAAGATGAAGTATGACAGCAACAATGAATTTACCTGCTTTTTATCCCATAAAAAATAAACCCACACCTTTGAACGTCACCACCTCGCCAGTCTGAGCTTTCGGGAGGCCTTTCTGACAGGCATCAGTGGTTAAAGCTAACGTGACTCCACAGCTGCCCAAAAGAAACCCAATCTGCTGACTGCCAGCATCCTGTAGAGACACCAAGTAATAGCAAAATTACAAATAACAAAGCTTTTGGACAGTTTTTTGTAACTTCATGTTTAGAAAACATTAAGTCAATTTATATCACAGGAAAAAACAGAAGTCTATCCCATAAGACCTTTAAATGACTGAGAAAATTTAGTTTTGCTTAGTGCCAACTAAGATTTGGCAGCAGATCTAGTAAGGAAAGCAGTGTCAGAAGCAATGGTTGTACACCCCTCCTCAACTCAACAGGGATGTTTATAAATTCTGCTAACAGAAAACTGGTTTGATGCTGTTTCTGAGTCCTGACACACTGAGGAGCAGAGCCTGTAGCTTCTTAGCTCTTGCCTAATAATCTCCAACTGTGTAGGATTATACCTGTATTTCCAGTACCTATGGTGTTTCTGCCTGCCTCATTACTTAGCATGAGAGCTGAAAGACAACCTTTCTCTGATATACTCAGAGAAATACTTCCACACATATTTTTGAAAATAATGAATTAAAATAATTTCTGCAATTACATATCCTAAAATACTTAAATTACTAGCTTAATATTATTTCCCCCTTTCCTTAACTAAATATTAAATATAAATCCAAGCACAGAATGTACACCGAACAGTCCAGCTGATGCTTTCTAAAGAGTAGGCTCGGAAGGACCCCATGCAAGGACTGGAGGATTTAGACATACACACACACAGACAAACACTTCATTTATTTATCAAACCATAAAAATGTTGAATGTATTTGCCTACCTTTCTTGTCAGTGGAACTTCTATTGGGACAGGAATAAGTTCTGCCAGGAGACATCCATAAAATGCCACCATAAACATAACTGGATCACTATTAGGAAATACAAGAGCTACCTACAAAAATACAGTAAAATAAGAAAATATATTTTTTTTTGGTCATTTGGCAGAGAGGGGGGGCTGCTTTTTAATTTGTGGTACAAAATTTTCCCAACAATGTACAGGTTAATATATAACCAGGAACAGAAATACTAAGTATTGGGACAATGCATTATTATAAGCAATGATTATCTCACAATATATTATTACAGTATTTTATTACAAGGCTTTCTTCAGCTAAAGCTGTTCCTCACTATTCACCCATAGGGACCACTTCCAACAGCAGCCTACCCGGTCTCCAGGCTTCAGCAGAGGCTCATTCTTAGTGGTTAGCTTGTTTAGCAGGGTATAAGCTAACTTCAAGCTTCGACTCCACAGCTTGCCTAAAGAATAAAAAAAGAAATTTAAGAAACTAAAATTTTAACACTTAATTGGCAAATCTCAGTCCCTCACACATGCACTAAGCATAACTGTATCAGAACAGTTGGCAGAGAGTCCAAGTACAGTTTAGAACTTGGCTTCTTTTTGGTCTACCTTTTCCTTTTTTTTTTTTTAAATTTTAAATGTAAAACTAAACATGATATTCTAAACAACACTCAGAGCTCCACTGCAGAGTAATTACATTACTGCAGCTGTTCAGCTATATTTCCTGCATCCTTCATCTGTGAGAATGCAAACAATAAAGTTTAACCCTCTAACATACTATATAACGAAATGCTGCAGTGAGCTATCCTGAAGGACACAGTTATTTTCCCCAAAAATGCAATTTACTATAAAACTTCTAGTTCATTAACACAGGAAAATTTCACTTCCCACCATTAACATCCTGATTATGCTCCTGAGGTATGCATGACTCTTCTCTATAAGGCTGTGCAAGAAGATGCTAAAAGGGAACGTCTCCTCTGAGAATCTGAAGAGTGCCTTATTAGTCATCTACCTCCCAGTTTACACTGGGCTATTTTTAGTGCTCTTTTATGAAAAAAACCCCACAATTCTACAAGATTTACAAATAGCCAATTGAAAAGAATCAGTATGTTTTACAATAAACATTTTCCCTTCCTTAACTTCTTTAAAAACTTTTTTCATATACTATGAATTCATAATTTACATTCCTACAGCAATCTCACATCGTGTGTTATGAGCACAGGCAGTCCCTCGGAAGTAAGGCAAACTGCTGTTCCACAATGAACACCTAACTCCTCCTCACAGCTGGCTCCAACACGTACCATAGGTCAGGGTATAAATCGCTTTCCCAGTGGTATCCAACGCCGTCAGACAAGGGGCTTTGGGCTGGGTGGTTCCCCAGCGCTGCAGGGCAGCCAGCAGTGAGGGGGGCCAATTGGTCACAACCCCCAAGGGTTCCCCTTTAAGTACATTCACTTGATTTCCTTCAGGCTTTGGTTGATTTGGGTCAGGCTGTTGCACTAAAACCAGAGAACAGTAAAAGGGAAATGTCAATCTGTACAAAACATGTAAGTTACACTTCACCAACTAATCTATGAACCATTCACCTCTTCCTCACAGCTATCACTACTTTTCCTCTGCTTTATGATGATGCAATGCTAATTATCTGTTGGCTTCCCAAAAAGCAGTGACCATCACTTTAGAGTTGTGATTCCACATTATCAAAGGACCAGAATTTGAATCTCTAGCTCACTTCTCTCTACTTCAGAAAGCTGCTGTTTTCTGCTGCTTGTTCTCCCCATCTATTTCAATGAAAGCCTCCACCAAGTCAAGCAGGGTTATCAGAGACAATGGCTTCAGTGACATCCGAACGCTGATTTTTGCTGCACTGAATTCTCAACAGGTGATGAAAAATGACGTTATGCCTGTCTAACAATATATTTTTTAAGAAAGGCCATCTGTTAAAATTCTACTCCAAGCTGCTCCAGAAAGTGAAGTATCTTGATCTTAGCTAGCGAAGTCCTGGTTGGAGTTAGCTAATACTCAATGTAGACAACCAGCAAAATGAATGGTTCCAAGTGATGCTTTCCACAATTACATGCAGCTTAATGGAGTTCATCTGGAGAAACTTCAGCAAAAGACTAGAAACACAAAAACATTGTATCTTACAAGTATCAAACCAATAGTATGGGAAATCTAGTAGCGGCTGCTGAGAAACGTCACACTGAGTAGGAGGGTTGAGTTAAAGATTATCTTTCACTTGTGATAACATACGACCTTTCTCACTCCACTGCATTAATTTTACCGTGACTATTTTCTAAACGTGAATAGTTTTCTATTGAGAAGAGAAAAAGAAACCAACACTAGCTAAGAAGGATCAGTTCTGTCATGAACCACTTACGCAAGTAGTAAAAAATGTATCTGAAAGAAAATTAACCTTCTAGCAGTTCTTCAAAATCATCCACAAAAAACTCCTTCAAAGGTGGGCGCTTTGGTCTTTTCAAGGTATTTAGCAGCTGCTGGATTTTAGAGGACACTCTGCTATTCACTGGGACACCTGCCAAATGGAAGAGATTTCTTATTTATCATGTATTAACCAAAATACACTAAAACACACAACTTTCAGGTGGAAAAGTCATTCAGGACGAGTACCTTGTTTGGAATAAAACAGCTTTAATCAGTAAGAGTTTCCACCACGGATTTATTTGCTTTCAAACAATGCTGTTCCTTGGCTACCTGGCTGACACAGACACCTTCTCACACTTCATTTTAGCTTTTCAAACCACTGACCCTTTAATGAGATTTCAACTGAAACATGAAGAATGTCCTTTTCTCCAGGAGTCTAGGTATTTACTACACCTTAACATTCATTCCATTCTGAAAGCATCAGAACGCTTGGAAAAAATGAGTCAATCTTCCAGTATTTTACAGGGCTTGTAAAAATAATCACAACACAAAACACGATGAATGCTGATTTTCATTTGCGTATGTTAAATTAAACGTAAATACATGTTTTTATATTTATCAAAATTTAAAGCTCTGAGGCAATATAAAATTAAGATGCATATGAAGATATATATACAAGGGGACACAGATGGAAAGGTAGGTCTATAACGCAATCACCATCTGCAGTTTCCAGAATGCTGCTGCTGTAGCCTCTGGGCACTCCTCGCACGGATGCGACCTGCGGGCGCTCGTGGTGCAGGTATTCCACCAGGCCAGTGGTCACATCAGGGGGGGCAGAGTGGTTCTCTGCAGAAATGCAAGACAGATATAGGAACTCATCAGGCACCTTAAGAATCAACATAACCAAAACTGCTTCTTATATAAGGCACTTCACAAATCCTCACTTTCAGGGGCTTGAGAACCTCCTTACAACCTGGAGGCACAAGCCTGCTTTGCGTGGAGCTGTGACCCATTACCTGGCTGTAGAGCAATGCTTAGGGAATGTCACAGAATGGTTCAGGTTGGAAGGGACCTCAAAGCTCACCTTGTTCCCACCTCTTGCCACGGACAAGGACACCTTCCATCAGACCGGGTTGCTCCAAGCCCTGTCTAACCTGGCATTGAACACTTCAGGGATGGGGCAGCCACAGCTTCTCTGGGCAACCTGTGCCTGGGCCTCACCACTCCTACAGGGAAGAATTTCTTCCTAATCTGAGTCTCTCTTCCTTTTTAATTTAAAACTGTTCCCCCTTGTCCTATCACTTACTGCCCCTGTAAAAAGCTGCTATCATCATTCCAAGACTAACCTAGGTTATAGAATGGTTATGAATGGAATGGGTTAGGAAATGGCAGTATTTTTGAGAAGCGTTTGAACAACAGACAACAAGAATAGGAGGCCTGAAATATTCAGAATCCTGATGAGTGAAAATAGGAATGCAGCAGGGAAGAGCTGGAGAAAACCCTGCTGCTCAGGGCTGAAGGAGCTGCCTCTGCAGACACAGCCCTCAGAGGACCTGAGCATGTCACAAATCCTGCCAGAAAAACTACAGGCAGCAGGAGACCTGGGCAGTGCTGTGAAATACCTACAATTACCCCCCACTCTGAGGCAGTGATCAGCCCCAAGATAGCAAGTGCTTATAGAACTGGTCCCATATTTCCAGAGCTGGCACACAAGCCACCAGTCCAGCTCTAAGCGGTTTTAGAGGGATCACCAGGAGAAAAATTTAACTCCATTCCCATCCTTTCCAATGGACCTCACTGCAATGCCAGTGTTCGCATTGCAGAGACTGAATTCCTTTCATGTGGGTAAGGTACATGAAGGAGAAAGTGTTACTTCATCTCTCAAAAAAATGCCCTGGAATCAGTAACCACAAAGATGACAACTGCGTAAAGCTGACCTGTAATAACCATTGCACAGGACCTACAGAGAGCCCATGTATACACCTGCCTCGTGTATATGCTCTCACGCTGTTCTGTGTATTTTTGAAGTTGCTTTTTCGTTGTTTGTTTTTTGTTTTTTTTCCCCTTGGCTTTCCCAAAGTCCCAAACCATGGACTTCCTGCAGCACACAACTTGGCCACAGAGACAGGTGTACCTGGTTCCCACCACCCACCTGACAAACCCTGCAGGGACTAGCAATGTCTCAACTATGTATGGAGAAGGAATAGGTCCCATTTTCAGGATTTATGCTCAGATAAAAACCACATTAGCTTGATTAATCATTTTGGCATTTTATTAATAAATGCCCATGAGACCATATGCTATTAGTTTGTATCATCCAGAAATACCACGGCACAGCAGGGTAAGAGAAGTGGTGAGGAGTTAAAAAAAAAAAAAGTGTGAGCAGACTTGTGACTTCAGGAAGAAAAGTTAATTGGATTCAGACTGAAGGACCTTTCCATTAGTGATGACAAGAGAGAGGTAAATGCAAGAGAGCAGTGTCCGAAGAAAGAACATATTGGATATGACAGAGAATTAAAAGCCATGATGATCTGTATTTCCAGCTGCTCTAAGAGCTAAGGTGGGAAATACTCCACAGTTGATATGGTGACCTTGAAAAAAACCAAGACATACCACCAGCCTTATTAATTAAAAAAAAAAAATTACATAAAAGAAAAAAAAAAGCCCCCCAAGGGTTGTCCTTGCTGCTATTAAGTGAAAGACAAACATCTAAAAAAAAATGCACATTCCTATGTGACTCCATTAAATACTGTAACCTTGCACTTCCAACACTGCAGTTTACTGCCTGGGAACTTAGTTTGAGCTCACCATTAAAAATGCAGGCTGGAGAAGATGAGCTGCAAGGGAACAAGCTGCTAAATTTAAATTCTCCAACATTTCAAAACCGTGAATAGCTATTCAGTACACAACCAAAACACAGAATATTTCAGTAGGACACAGCAATTAAGATATGTAAGATGCCTTTCAGATTGCTGATATCAGCACACTATCTGAAAAAATAAATAAACTCCTCTTCTATGCTCTAGGACAAATCAAAGTCCCTTTTAGAAAGTATGTGAGTATTTATCGAGAATCATAAAAGTTTGCCCTGCAAGAACTGAGTAAGTTTTCATATTCTTGTGAGCTAGGAAAAGCACACACAGACAGGAAAAATGTCCCAACTGAACTGGTATTGGCCATGCATGAATGTTACCAAGCTAGGAATGAAAACTGATAGAACATGGCAAGCATTGCAGAAATGAGGAAGACCATTCTTATGTGAAAACGCACCTATATTTTTTGTCAAAGGCACTGGAAATTTTATCTTTATAAATATTTTTAATAGATCAGCTCTTAACGATCCCTGAGCTTCCTTCTTGATAGATACTATAATTATTTATTTCCCATTACTGAAATTTTAAACCTGCATACAGCCTAACATTCAGCTGCTTAAATGCTGGACTCCGAACTCTTAATAAGGCCTCGATTTTGCATACAATGTTGTTGATTAAATAGTCCTGATGGACACATCTATCTGGCCTGGGGCATGAGACATAACAAGATGCTGTGCTACATTTTGTGTATCTTGCAAGTTTTTACAGCTATATTAAGCATTTCATCAATCCCAATTAAGCTTAAAAGGTTAGCCATAACTGACTTTGCAATCTTAAGGAGTTAAACATGATTTCTATTAATCCATATTATGAAATCCAGAATGGCTTAAAGTGAAATGGTGACAGATTACCTCTTTCTTACATCTACCAAGGTCAAACAAAACTCTGGATTTCTCATTATTAATAAGCTTGGAAATGGGAATATGGAAAATTAGGTTTATTTAAAGGTTTTGTACAAACAGCAAAAAAATTTCCCTAATGATTGGTACCTCTGTTTTCTCGACTTTCCCAAACATTCCGTGTGTTTTTCTGTCTTTTGGGTGCTTACCAACTGAATCATGTCTGAAATACACAACCTGACATTGTTTAGGGTAAATATATGTAGATTTGAAAGCATGCACCAAAACCAGGATTCCTTTGAAATTCTGCTTTGGAATTCACTAAAACTGAACCTTAGTTTCTTGGTAAAGCAAGCATTTTACCAAGAAGAACGCATGCTCAGATCTCATGAACAACTGGCTTGGGTTAAATACATATACATCATACCTACCTGGTCTGTGAATTGCACATTTTAAGGCTATTCACAGGTATCTCCTGGTGAAGACCTTTGTGTTTAGCCCTGCTTTGGGATTTGTAATCTGATTTTATTCCAACCACACCGGCAGGTTTACTGACCTATCTGGGTGTGTGCCATGAGATCTGCAAGCACAGTGGCAGCAGTGGTGGCAGGAGCAGTATTTGAAGCAGCAGCAGGTTTCCCTCCAGGATGAGATGAGGTGGAGGATGCAGAGGATGAGGTGGAGGAGCCCTGAATGACCCGGTTAAGCCAGGGCTCTACGTTGGAATGGCTCTGGAACGGAGTGGAGCTGATCCGCCCTTGCCGCCGCAACGAGCCCTCATCTTCTGATGCTGACGATGTGTCTGTGGTCAAAATAATGATGACAGGCCTGTAATGTGGGAATGGGAATGACCCAGCACCAGGAACACGGCACTTGGCCATGTTCCATGTGCTCTGCGCAGCATTCTCACGCGCTACACATGAGGGGCGTGTATTAAAGGAATGGGATATTCACACGTACAAATCCCTCTTGCTGCCGTTTTTTGGGTTAACACAACAACTTCTACACATTAGGGCCAGAACACACCTGGAGCAAAGTTTCAGTTACCTCCAACATTTGGAATGACATGAGAGTGAAAGAAGGCTTCTACATCCAGTGGAGGCTCAGCGAGCATCCCATCCCATCCCTATTCCACTGAAAAAATATTTCTGCTCTGAACAGTTAAATTTTATCTCATCCCACCTGAATAAAACCCATTAATTTTTTTGTTATTTCCTTTTTTACTCTTTTTGAGGGATGGGAATTCTTCACTTTCCAATTCTTCTGAGAAATTGTTTTGAGAACTACTTCCTAAAAAAACCATGGTGCTCTGAAGTTCAATGAAAGAGTAATTACAAAGCATGTATTTTAACCACATAAACTGATATTAATGAGTAATACACAGAAATGCTTAGTAAAGCATCTTTTCATTCTAGATGTATATTTGTTGCTGTTAGAAGTCTGACAAAGGGCTCCTAATTTAATTCCCATCCAGTTATTTACAACTTTCCAGAAGTTTCCCTTCAGCATGCAACCTTCCCTTATTTATTATCCATCCAACAACAAATAAAAAGGTCATTCTAAATATCAAGAAAATACATCCCTTGTGATTTTGACTGAAAAACAGAAGGTCTTATTGCAGAAAAAAATCTTGCCCTCGTAAAGAAATTGCTGAATTCTAATGACTTTATCTTTTACATGCTTTATATAAGACAAGGTGTCTGTTACTATACTCTAAGAGTCCCAGACATGGAAATCTGGCATGGGTTACATCAGGAATTCTGCAACCTTGATTTTCGCTGTTTTCTTAATCCTCTGAACACGTAATTGTTCAGCTAGACACAATTCCATATAAATGTCTTGAAGCAACATAAAAAAAGCCAAACTACTCCTCATCTTGGGCAACGCATTTCAGTTACCAGCTCTTTAATTTTCTGATTTTCAAGAGTATGTGCATTTTCAATAGCTTTAGAATAATTTCTCTCGGCAGTCTGAAATCACGAAAACCAAAAACCATTTAATAAGAATCCCGTTTAACTTGATGGCATTTTCAGAGTTAAAATTGTTGATATCTCATTATTTTACCTCCCTCATCAAACATGACAATTTTGAATGAAAACACCCAAACAAAAGATCTCTGAGAAGATCCAGCTGTGGTGCATCCCCATTCCTGGGTCCATATCTCATGTGATATTTCTGGTCTGCTGCCACATTTGGAGTTTTTGGCAGCTGACTCCATTTGCTCCTGGAGAGAAGCCAAACCTGTCCTGTATTGCTTGCAACCTTCCCTTTCTTTTAGGCAGAAAGCAAAAATAAGTAATTCCAGGAATATGGAACAAGATAGGATTATGAGCAGCCAGGGATTGAAAAAAAAAAAACAAACCAAACCACCATGTTCGCAATTTATAATCACTCCAGAGGAAGAAATAAAACTACAGAAAAAGCAGGTTTCTCACAGAATACACACTCTGACAATATCTCCTTACCCAGATTCAAGACAAATGAAATCTCTCTAATATTTCTAAACTTTCAGCTGTCTTACATGAGTGGAGGTGAAAAAATCCAAACCCTTTAAATGTACAATATTAACTGTGTACAAAAATGGAGGATCCATGGTAAAAGCATTCTAATATCAAAACATAAATAACACCAAGAAGCAGCAAGGTCACCCCAGCAGTAGCCCTGTGGTAGTGGCAGGGGTTAATCCATGGATCCTGGTGTGTGGTGACAGAACAGTGACAGAATACTGTGTGCTTGGCTTCCAGCTCTTCCTGGCTGGGAGCTGACCCAAGACAGTCACAAAAGCCACCCCTCTTTGAGCCAGACTTCCATGAAGGCTACAGCTCCAGTTCTGATCACAGGAAATCCGTGTGGGAAGGATCAGAGACTCAATAGGACAAAACCAAGAGTATGTTAAAATTTTTGGAAGGATGACAGATAAAAGTAGTTCCTTTACAGCCAGCCAGGAGCTGGATTTCAATTTAACATTGTGCTGAGAACCATGGATTCAGGTTTGAGTTGGAAGGGAACCTAAAGCTCATCTCGTTCCAGCCCCTGCCATGGGCAAGGACACCTTCCATTAGACCAGGTTGCTCCAAGCCCTGCCCAACCTGGCCTTGGACACTTCCAGGGATGAGGCAGCCACAGCTTCTCTGGGTCAGTGCCTCACGACCCTCAGTGTAAAGAATGTGAATCCGATGCTTCCTTCCTGGTACCTGATGGTAGCTGTTTGTAACAAAATTTCAGTTATTAATACCAAAGCATGTTTTAATTCCATTAACTCCTGCCAATACAAGCACTTAAGGCAGTGGGTGAATGGCTCAGGACTAGATGCTCGGCACTACTTGGGTTCTTTGCAACTCTGGATCCTTCTCGCTGAGCTAACTTTGCAAATAAAGGTAGGCCCATAAAAAGACAATTATTTTTATGATTTGATATAGCTGGAGAAAGTACCTAGAATATTTTTGAATGTCCTGGTTCTCCATGATACAGAACTCATCCAGTGGCCCATTCTCTTATAGAGATAAGGAGATCTCATAACACCTTTTCTTAGAAAGAGCTTGACAGATTCTAGAGGCACTTAACTCTTCATAGAATATTCTGAGTTGAAAGGGACTAATGAGGAATACTGAGTCCAACTCCAGGCACTGCACAGGAGCACTCCAAGAATGACACCATGTGCCTGGAGCGTTGTCCAAATAGTTCATGAACTCCAGCAGGCTTGGGGCCACGACCATGTCCCTGTGGTGGTCACACCACTAGCTTTCAGCTCCTATTATTTAAGGTGCTACTGCAGCCTGCTCAATCCCAGTGTGAGCACACTTGGCTCCTCTGCTGACCACCTGCACAGGCATGTTAGAAGATGACACTCCAGCAGCACAAACGCACAAAAACACGCAGATCCCATGGCCTCATCTTGCTCTGTACACACATGTACAGCATGGAGTACAGGCTCAGGGGCATGGCCAGGCACGTGTTCCATTTACACACCACCAGCCCTTTTGATTTTATTATCCTGCTGTTTTCCCCACACTTACTCCTCTCTAAGTCTGCCCCTTTGCCTGTCTGCACTTCCTCCCCTTAACATCCCATAACAAGACTCATGCAGTTCCAAAACACTCTTGCCCTGCATGCTATACTGTGTCCCTCTGTGTGTTCCCCCCAGTCCAGAAGCTGATCTAGTGCTGACTGGCCTTGATGGGCTTCACACCTATCCAGGAGGACTCTCCAGGGACAGGCCTGGACAGGGTGACCCTTCTCTGAGTCCTGAACTTGCCTTCCTGCCCGATGCTGGTCCCAGTGCTCCTCTGGGCTTGTGCAGATGGGTCTGGGACAGGCTGGTGGCTCCTGGGACAGGGCATTATTTGGGCTGCCCCAACTGCCATGCCCCACACTCCTCCGCAGGTGCGCAAGGCAGCTTTTATTACATAACCTAACATTATCTCCATAGCATCTCAGCTTCTATTTAATAGTAACTCATTAAAAAAAGATACTTTAATTAAAAATACTTAATTTATCTTCTAGGCAAAAACATTAAGGGTCGAGAAAGACCACATAGAAGAACAGAGAAGATTATTGTTTGTTAACTAATGAAGTAACTGGAGAACCCACAAAAATAATATACTTAAGTGTGTGACTAGCAAACAAAATGGAATTCTCTTTAAATGGGAAGAACAGAAAGAAGAAATACAGCTCAGAAAGCAGGAGGGCAGCATACCTGAACTCTTCTTTTAGAGGAGGGGGTTAAGAACTAGAAATGATGAAGAAGGGCAGTAGAGGTCAGTGTGCTTCTGCTCCTGGGCCACGTTACAAAAGACAAGAGCACATCCGCAAAATTAAACATCTTAGGAAATCACTCTTCTCTTTACACAAGACACTGGCCTCAAACCACTTGGCTTGCTAGCACAGCATGTTTTAAGATTTTCTTAACCTCCAGAAAATTCACTGTGAGACAACAGAAGATTACTTTTTGCCCCTAAAAATTAAAGAAGACATTCTGCCATAACCAATCTGAACAATTATAGCATATGATTTTGGGACTGTTTCAATCTGCTCACCACTGAATAGTTGAAACCATCTGATGAGTGCTCTGCAATTAATGCAGCAACTTAATGCTCTGGTATTTTCTTCAACTTTTAAAAAAAGAATCTTCTGCAATGTGAAATGAGGTATTTTCAGCTCTGACATGCTTGCCTAGATTATCTCCTCCGAGCGAGATGCGATGTAAGAGTACATACTTAATGTATAAAGGGCACCTGCTCACTCTGTGACTGCTTTCACGTGGACTTTCAGCAGCTACAATATCTCTAGATGAGACACTAAAAACCATGAGGAAAAACATCAAAGCCTAAATCCAACCAAGACCTGACTATTGGGAAATACAGCCATGATACAGAACTTTAGTGCAACCTACTAACAACTTAGGGCAGGGACACCTTCCACTATCCCAGGTTGCTCCAAGCCCTGTCCAACATGGCTTTGGACATTTGCTGGGATAGGATAGCCACAGCTTCTCTGGACAGCTCTGTTAATTCTCTATGTTCACTCAACATGTACCTGGAGGGGTGTATGTCTCTACTGAAGAGTGCACCAGAACAGAGCGTCTCTTTGAGGGCATGGGCATCTTCCTCTCTTTATACTTTGCAAGTGCTGCTTGTACTGCTTCAGTGTGGACATCTATACAGAAAACAAACAAACAAAAAGGTTAGAAATTCAGTTAAACAGGAGGACTGCATCAACACTACTGCCTCCAGCTCCAATCCAGTGCAGAGATAATGGTTTCCAAAGCTAAGGAAGGAAATAAGCAGGGTCAAGTTGACACATTTTCCTCATGAAATCAGCCTGAAAAGGCTCTGTGAGTAGCATTTTGGAAACCCCGCTGAAATAAACACTGAAGTTACAGAGTATCCAGTATGTTAGTTTTGGAGGAGAAACTTCAATGCAGATTCTGTAAATTCGCAACAGCATTTGACCCTTCATCCTCAAAATCCAGGAAGGGAAAAGAAGTACAAGTACATGCGTACTTGAAGGTGTCACAAAACAATGCAAGTAATAAAAAACAGAAAACAGAGACTACTGGACTCAATGATCTTAGAGGTATTTTCCAACTCTAACAAAATTCTATGATTCTATATGAAGAATTAGGGAAAATATACATAGAGCTTTCACTTTCCTGAAAGCAAAAATTACCCTAAGAGGTCCATGGACTATATTTTAACTTTTCTAATTTTTAAGCCAAAACTGATATTCAAGAGGAATTCAGTGTTCAATCAAGACGTCACTGCAGATAAAATTTAATGTATTCCAGTAATTTTTCAGCAGCTTTTTCTCTTTGACATCTACATTTCAATGGTGTCAGAAGCTAAAACTTATGCCAGAAGAAAATTCATGAGAAGTGAACAGATGTTGAGGAGAAATGAGGCAGACCAAAAATATACTTTGACTTACCACCTGGTATTCACACTCAGGAAAAGCACAATACAACATATATACACTTAAATATAGTTACAATGGGCTTGTTGCGGTTTAGGAATGGTATTCTCCAATTTAGTCTTCCCTCTAAAAACACTGCTTGCTCGCTCCCCCCCCGCCCCCCCATGGTAGGATAGACAGGAGAATTAATTAGAGGCACAAAAGGCAAAGATCATGGGTTGAGATAAAAACAATTTACTGAAAACAGCAATGAGATATGACAATGCAGAGTAACAGCAAGACTAATGACAGAGGGTACAAGAAAAGAATTGCTATTGCTGAGTGTGGAAACCCCTGTCAACAGACAGAACCCGAATCAGGATAGAGCCCAAAAGTGAGCACATGATTATGCATTGGGCTGACCACATTTCTTCTACATGGAAACTGCTGTACAAGATTTTCAGAATTTAACTATTTAATTTGAAAGAAAATACATATTCTTTAGGTAAATATCCATCTATTCTTTTGTTAATATGCAAACATGTAACAGGTAGACAAATCTGAAGGTATGAAACTACTTGTAGGTATGTGTGTATCACAGACGTATACTTACACGACTTACATATAATATACAGTGTAATGTAATGACTCTATCCCTGTACCTACAGGGGTTTACCATGTTGATGACTACAGGTAAAATGCTGTACTTTACAGTACTTTTTCTTTTTTTTTTTAATTTAAAAAGTATAATTTCTGTACTAGCCCTGAACCCTCTTTGGTCATGCTCAGCATAAGGCCCTTCCTAAGGAACAGCTCCCTTCAGTCTGGCCAAATGGATTCTACAAAATCACAAGAATCCCTGAGCATATGGTCCCAGACACCAACCAGCTCTTCACAGCAATAACATCACTTTTCAGTCTGCAGTTCCCCCCAGATAATCTGTTCAGAGCAGTACTTAAAATATGCATATATGCAAATATACTATCCTACCTCTGTGTTCCTACAAGATTCAGGAATGTAGTAAGTAGATGCTTATCTCAGAGAAGAACTTTTTGTGCAACTAACATGGGAGGTTCAAATACAATGTTGTTATGAGAGAAAAATATTAAGAAGGAAAAAGAAAAAAAAAATCAGTAAAACCTCTATCCTTTAATACAACAATTTTTTTTGTCCTGGGCCCCCTGTCAGATTTTTGCTGCTGTACTTCACACCAAGGACTTAGTAATAGATGTTTTATAAATTAAAAAGTCCCCTTTTCTTTTGTCTGCCTGCCTCCCTCTCCATTCCCACATCTAGGCTTTTTGTCAAGTCTTGGCTTCTCCTCATCCTTAGTTTTAGCTGTAATTGTTCACCAATGAAGTTTATTCCTACGGATACCCAAAAGCAAACCTTTTATGTCCCCAAATTCCAGAAACTTTAAGCAGGATTTAACATCAATTAAAGGTTGTTTTTGCAGCCTTAAAAGTAGAGGCAAAATGCCCATTCTGCAGGACACATTTCCCTGGCAGAACTTCCAGTCAAAACCAAGCTCGAATGTTTCTAGAAAGAGACAGTAACTGTGAGATGCAGTCACTTCCACCATGCCTACATCTACATACAATTTAAAAGACATTTTTGTTACATCAACATCTCATAGGAAGCAGGGGAACGTAAGTTGTTTTTCTCCAGAAGAGGTCTTCCAAAGAGCAAAATAACACACAATATTTGTAGTCCACATATAAATACATTAAGTCATTAAATAATGTGGCAGATAAAAAATGAAAGCATTCTTAGAGAGTTGTCCATTTTGAGAATGGAAAGGCCTAGTTGGGGCTTTTTAACAAAGCAGAGCAGGGCAGGTCATAACATCACACAGATTTGTGGAAGCAAGCATGAGAACTACTTTTTATTCCATTTCTGGAGGGCAAGATCACAACCACCTCCTCTTCTAATCCTAACTTCCACCCCAAAACCTGGAACAGACTGGATTAAATGATAAAAATGCAATCAGGAAACAGTCGGGATGAATTTTTATACTGCTCCATGTTTTATTTTTACAGCGCCAATTTAACTTATCATTCCTTCCATACTCATTAAGATCTATTTCTGGCTCAAAATCTTTCTTATAATATCTTGTCCTTGGACAACAGCTGAGTAGGAACATCCTCTCTCATCCAAATCAATGAAGTAATTGCTTTCACTTCCCTGGAACACTTTGTTCCTATTCCACTTTTGCTTTAAGAGCTTTTCTACATGATGAAACACATTTCAATAAAAGAAGTAAAAGGAATGAAAATATTTTAAACAAGCAGAACGCTTAGGGTACAAAAATTAATAAATTAGTATAAATTAAATTTTAACTGGATATTGGAATCGCAAAAAGAAGCTCTCTACCACTGTCTGTTACTTAAATTCTTCAGAATTTACTGTGAAAGTGATTCACCATGTAAGAACTGTGGAGTTCAGTTTTCTTCAGGGAATTAAACACTCATAATCAGACCAAATGTGTCACATTTTTGAGAAAAGGGAACACAAATGCTCAACAGTGATCACTTGAAGTGATGAACAGCAAGCCCAGCATTTCATTAACACAAAGAATATATGTATCAAAGTGAGGGAAAAAAACATACGCTGCCATCCAAAAGCAGAAGAAAAAGTCTTGGAGAAGTATTTCTAAGCTGCCCTTCATTAAGTTGCAACCAACCATCAACAATTAGGAACTGATTATAAACATTTTCTCCTTCTGTTGTAGTAAACCACATAATCTTCTCTCCCATTCTTTGTATCTATTCTCATATTCTTTCTTTCCACATGTCCTCAAAAAAGGATAAGGGAGAAAAACTAAAATAGTTTGTGGACTATAAATCACCTAAACTCTTACAGCTCCTGCACTGTCCAGCTATTAGAAGAGCATTTTTCATTCCCATTTGTAGCCTCTGAACATTTATCAGCCTCTGATTCTTGCCCCTGCCTTAGGCAGAGAAGGAAGAATTTCTACAGTCGGTCGAAGAAAAAAATGACATTTACAGGCTGACCAGCTGTCCCTGCTGCTCATGGATTTCAAAAAACCAACACGTAAAGCAATAAGCACTATCTAGATGGGATGGGGAGAGGACCTGGAAAAAGGTAAAATCCATGGGTTGAGATAGGAACAATAATAACTGAAGTAAATTAAAATGTAATAATAATGATGATGATCATAATAAAAGTAATAACAATAGAATTAGAACAAGAATAATAAAATATGAGCATTATTCTCATTGTAAATCTAAACCACAGTACTGTACCAACTATTAAGAATAAAATTAACATTATTCCAGCTGAAGGCTGGACAACAGGCTTGTACTTATCAATAGTATTCACTGTTGGAATTTTTTGGATAATATTTACTGTTTGAAGACAAGTGTCTGGGGACGATAAGAACATACAGTTCATTTAAACACACAATCCTTCTGTGAAACTCTTAAAAAAAGTGCTTAAAGACAGTAAATGACAGATTAATTGCATAAAAAGACAAAATTGTTTCACTTCCTTGCTTATTTTAAGGAATTTATGTTGACGGTTCTAAAGAACCTGTAATAGCTCCAGAAAGAGATCCTGTTCTAGGAAAAGCGGCATTCTCCCCTCATCAACTACTCTTGAAAAAGACATAGGAGAACTGATGAGATTTGAAGAAAGGAAAACAAGAAATAAAGACCGGAAGGAAAGAAAAAAGAAGAAACAACACACCCTCCCCTCCCCACAACAGTCTAAAGAATAAATAAGGGGTGAGATTGAGGGAAGGAGGCTAAAGCTGGTTATCCCTCACAACAGGCAACAGCACACAGGGAAGTTAAAGAAGTCAACAATATCTATCTCTTCGCTGAGATAAAGAAGCCAATCACTAATGAAGTAAAACTGAAGAATTTTTTTTTTAATTACAGAGGACAAAAGGGAATAGATATCGGCTTCTGAAAGCCATATCTACATTTCCTTGCACAGACCTAAATAAGTTTAACCTAAACCAAGTCAAACAAAACCGTCACTATTTGGTTTTGATACCATCTGAGCACATTAAGCCTTGTCATCAATCACTAATGGGAAAAGAAATCCAATAATGTGTGTTGTAACTAAGAATCTTCCAAGTTTCCAAGTGAAGAACTTGTTCTAGGCAGGAATACTTAATGAAAAATTAGTTTGGGGAGCAGTGATAGGAAACCACAGAAGGACACAGGAGTCCTCACCAAGGACTACCACCCAAGGATTTCCTGCTGTAGTTGTGATCTTCTTGCAGATTTTTATTTCTGTTAGTTTAACAATGGCACATCTTACTTTAATTATCATCTATAATGTAATTTTCTATAAAACATTTTTGTAATTTAGTAATTATTTTTTGTATTTTTAAATATGTCATTTAGCTAATTTTGACAGTATGCAATATTCCCTGACATTCAGGAGTTTCTTCTCTGTGTAGCTGAATACAGGCATCTTTCCCAGGAGTCTGTACATATCCTCAGAATATTTAAGAAGTCTCAATCATCATTCAATTAGCCCTAAGGAATGTATAAGGCACATCAGCTCCACCTCAGGAGTAAGGTTTTACAGATCAGCAGGGCAAGTAGGATGCAATAACCACTCTGCCCACACAGTGGTAAGACAAGGTGACCCAAGACCAGCCTTCTGTTAAGGATGTGCAGTGCATGCCATCACTTGCACTTCTCATCCCCAAACCCAAGATGCGGAATTACCCTGGACAACAAACAGAAAAATATCCAGTGACAAGTCCAAAGGTATTTAGGAGAGAAAAGCTTCCAAACACCTGTTTTTCCTCACTATTGTGACAAGGAATTTCACAGGGAAATGGTGCACTTCAACCACCTGAGAAGTAACAATGAGAACAGGATGCAATAAGGCTATCGGTATTTTCACACAATTTTCCAAAACAGGTTTGTCACTGTGGTGTCCATTTAAAATGAAGTAGAATATCCATTGTGACATTTCCCTTTTTTGTGCACTTGCTTTAAACCAGGAAATATTTGAAAGAAAGCTACAATAAATATACAACCTTCCTTTAACAAAATAACCCAAACAAGCAAGCAAAACATCCCCGAAATTCACACACTGTAGTCTTCAAAATTTTTAAGTAACTCTTCTACAGACTGGAAACACAATTTTGTTTTCTCTGCAAACATGAAAAAACTGTTGAGCATGGTAAAATTCACAACAAGAAACACATGAGAAGGCAGGTCTACAGTCTCTTTCCCTTCTAGCATTTCCTCCAGGCTGGATTCAAACAAAACCACTTATGCATCGAAACAAAAAGATACTTGAAAGACAGTCATTATCTGTTCCCTTCTTCCAAAGCACTTCCAGCTTTCTATGTAGGTGCAGGTACCATTTTACAGGTATACTTTTCCTCTTAGGACATGTGATGCCTCAGCTACATCTCTGTCCCTTACCGGATCGGAAGCGCTCGTCCCTCGAGTTGGTGGATCGGGATTTCTGCTGTTTTGATACTGCAGCAGTGGCTTGGGAAGAGCCTGGGACTCTGTTCTCTGCTTGGAGGGATGGATCCACACCTGAAACACAGTTTTATTTTAGTACAAACTCAGCTTTGCAAATATAACATCTGCTCCCCATGTCTACGTTGTTTCACCACCCTCAACACTTACAAGTTCAACTGGTGCAAGACAGTACCTTTAAAAAGGGCTCATCTTCTACCTGCATTTTAATCCAATTTAATCTATACCCATTGAACAGAGCGATACTCAGAAGATTCACATTTTACAAAAATGCTGCAATTCTGTAATAAAACCTTTGCAGATCTTAAGGCAGAATTACTGTCAGCATCAGGTGTCTAAAAGCTCCTGCTGTAGTCTAGGTTGGCTGGGTGCTTCATGTACTCCTGAAATGATGACAGACCTTCCCAGCGCCATACAGGGCAACAAAAATAAGAGGAACTGAACCATTCTCTAGTTGTTTGCTCTGCACCTGATTAGAACAGCACTCTAGATAACCCAGAGCAGTTGCTTACATTTAGGCTGGCTAATGTTCAGGAAGATGAATCTCAATTTTACATTGTAGCACAACAGGAATAAAAAACCAAAGGGGTGGACAGTAGCCATTAAATATCCACTATCACTGAAACGAGGAGACTCTTTGCTGGCTCTTGATCCATCAAGGACTATATAAATTTGGACTAGGAACTTCCATTTGCAACTTTATTATACATCCAAACTTATAAATGTAATGTAAAAATCTAATGCAGTTGAAAGGGTTTTTGCACAATCCTCATATAAATTTAGCTTAGTGCTCCATTTTACAAAAAACTTTCCTCAGCCATGTAAGACCTGCTGCATCAAGTCCACTGTATTTACTCAGCCCTTGTACCACACAGGGCTGAGTATATCTTTCATTTCACTCCTTCCTTCCCTCGAAGAGCTTCTGCTTTCCTACCTGCCCCCAAGTATTTTGAAAACAACACATTTTGGAAATAAAGTATTCTGAAAACCACATTTTCAAAATGCAAATATTTACCGAAAGCAGCTCCCACTGAACTGAAGACATCATTCCAGAGGAATCTGGGCCAGTTCCTTTGCAAGGGAAGATCTTACTTTAACAAGTAAGAAAAGGTTCCTCTCTCTCTCACAGGGTTTCTGTTCCCTCCCCTTTGTTACAAAGTGAGTACCAGGAAAGAAATTGGCAATTACTAACAAATCTAGCAATTATAAGACATTTTAATGAAGACCTTTCAGTAAGATATAGTCTTTACATTAGGAGTGTAATTGGATTAAGTATCCCAGTTCTACCTCAACTGATGAAAAAGAACTTTCAAATACTCTATTTAAATATAATATCCTCAGGGAAAGCATTTTATCATCTTCAGGACAAGATAAATTACTATATACCAGCTTTCTTGGGTATGTGTTAAGACCTTTGGAAGAATGCACTCCATAATCCCTTTCCCATCCCCTTTGCAGCTAACAGTGAACACCTCTTGATGTTGAAAAGGCAACCTTGAGCTAGACATGGGTTCGGGGGGGGAGGGGGGTGTCTGTGGGGAAAAATGATACTAAATAATAGAAAAACGAACATTCAATAAATCCACAGATCTAAGTTTTTAGAAATTAGTCCGACTCCAGAGATACACTCCTCTCTTTTACAATCTGTGATAAAGAACAAACACATTCTCACCTAATTTTTCTATTCTCCAGAAGTAAAGCCTTTTAAGCAGATAAAAGAATATCTAACATCAACTGCATTTCCCAATGGGATAAATGGAGACAGCCCAGCAAAGAAACCAAAGTGTCCTCAATGGAGCAGAACAGAACATGCGCTTACCAATATGCAGACCTAACATTCCTTGAAACACTAAAGCAGAATTCTGTTTGTAAGAGAAAAACAAATGCTGCCTCCCAACTGAATTGATTCAACAGATCTGATAGTCAGAGTGGTGAAAACACTGCAGAATTCTATTCCACATTTCATTTGAACACAAGTTTCCACAACCACAGCTCAACAGTCATGAGGGATTTGCTGATCTGGAAACAATAAATAACAACTTTAGATTTTGTTAAAAAGATCGAGGCAAGTCATCTCCTTAAGCCTGAGCCAAGCAAACAGCCAAGGCAATGGGATAACATGATAACTAAAATGGTACAAAAGAGAACAGGCAGCTGGGCTGGGAGGGTCCCTCAACTGAGACTGCTTATGAAATTTTCAGAAAACAGCATATCTACATAATTTTTGTGTGATCTTGTCAAAAGAAACCTTGGGTGAAAAAGATAACAAAAGAAAACCAGAAAGGTTTTTTTGTGTGCCATTTCTTTTCCTCCAGGAGGGCTGTTAGTTGTAAGCAGAAAAAGAGATTCACGTTCTTTCCAATTCCTTACTCTTCCCATTTGCAGTCTTGTAGTAACTACAGAGCCTTGAGATCAGGACTTGTAAGAGCCTCTTTTCCACTTTGGGATCCCCTGTGGGAGGCAAATAATCTGGAAAGAGCTAACTGTGTATAATCCATCAGCAGATGACAACCTGCATGCGGGATGTCCTGAGTCACGTGCAACCCCAGCACTACTGTTTGGCCACACCAGTACTGGGGGCAGGAGGAGTAGGGAAGAAGTGACCACACACAACAACAGGAGTGCATGACCAACTCCAAAACCAGAACACTCTCCTCCTCCCAGGACTAAGATCAGTTTTTTGTGAATCAGAGTTATTGTGATGAATCAATGAATCTCACAAGTTCCCTTTAAATTAGGATGAAGCATGAAATCCTTGGCACTGTTAGAAACCACAATTCAGTTTCTTCAGATTGAGTCTCCTTTCTTGCTTTCTCAAAGAAGGTTTCATATCCTAGTGCAAAAATAGCAACAATGAATCTGAAAAACATCACTTTTTGGTAAAAATAGTAAGACAGTGCATCTGACTCTTAGGCTACACAACTATGTGCCAGTAAAATCCTGTTCCACAAGCTTGGTGAGCTTGTTCATTTATTCTCCTAGTATGCAAATCACTACCTTAGCCTTCAGCAAAAGCAGATGGGTAATTAGGCTAAGTCTCCCCACTCACACCAAAGCCTTTACAAAATAACATGTGAAAAGACATATACTAAAGGCACTTGATCCACTATCACTGCATCTTGTCCATTTTTAACTTACCCAAAGCTAGCAAGAATGAAGTCATCTTAAAGAGGCTGCTTGTTCCAACTAACTGAACAATCTGCTTCTACAGGATGAAATTAAAGCTAATATTTGAATTATTACGGTATTTGTCCATCCACAAGCACTGGAGAATCAAGACTAATACTGGCATTTCTGGCAATTTTCATTTTTACAAGCAAAAATGATTTTATTATAAGAGCAGTGAAGAGCTGCCAGGACCAGGAAGATTCTCTGCTGGCATCACTGGGGAGGATGCACAGCTAAAGACATCAGGTAGGCAGAGATCAAATTTTCAAAACATAATGTACTAAAGAGCTCTGTAGAGAGGAGAGAGGAAGAGGGAGGCCAAAGAGGAAACTCCAGACTCTTTGTACATTATCAAATCTTTCTGCAGCTATTGAACTGGGTCTGGAAATAAGAAAGGAACAAATGACAGCAGCCAGGTTCAAAGCACAAAAAGAAAGATAAAGGGGTATGACAAGGCAGAAAATCCAAAAAGTGGAGGTCTGGCTCTGGGTCAATTACTGAGTATTCAGTCCTCACTCATGTTCACAGTTCAACATTATCATTCTTTACTGTCATATCCCATCCCAGAACATATTACCTGCTGTACACACTTTTGTCTTCAAGATCCAAAACTAAGTGTTCATACCTTCCATATCAGAGGGACTGAACAAGGGTCTTCCCAATGTAATTTATTACCCAGAATAAGGTATTAGAAATTCAAGAGATCAAAAGTAATAATGATAACAAAAGGCATCATACACATGCATTGTTTGACAATCTTCCATGATTCTGTAACATTTTCCTCTACTCAAGGAAGTAAATTCCAGCTCATAAGCTTCCACTTGAAGCCTATGAAACCATTTTAAGGGCATTAACACTTTCCATTCAAGGAAGCATAAAACAGCAGCAAAGAATATAAAAGCATAGAAGACACTTGTTATAAATTCAATGAAACCAAATATAAGCCAGGATTTGGATCCAATTCAGAGAATCCAAACACTGACTAAACCATCTCAATGAAAACACCCACAAGCAAAGAAACACACTTATTTAGACACTATGACAGACTGGTAAGCAGAACACCTACATGGCATTAGCTAGGACTTTAATTTCTCAAAATAATAGTCCATTTTAAGCAGCAGTTCAAGAGGCGCTTCACAAGCAGCCCAGCACTCCTAATGCAAAAGGATGTGCACTGAATTTCATGAAAAGGCACAGGAATAGCAATCTCTTAATATTTTGAGAAACTGTGAGCAATGAAGCTATGAACTGCTTTTTCAACTAGCCCATGTGAACACATTACATTTTCACGTACCTCATTTAAACCATTTACACCAAGATCCAACCAAATTAGCCAATTAAAATTTGGACATACTTTGATCATAGCTGTTACACCCATAGTATAAAGTAGGAGTTTTAACTCCATAGCATCAAGAAAGGTACTTACATGTTTTTCCTATAAATTATAAGAAATTATAAAGCTTTTGTAGACTCCAAGACACCAGAGTAAGTTGCACATTCCTTAAAATGGAACTATAGGTACAAAGTGCTACAGGGCATGTAAAATTCATCCCACTCTAACTGAATGAGAGGCTGAAGGACCCACAAAGAAGTAAAAACAAAAATCACAGTTATACAGAATCACAGAGCAACCCAGGTTGAAGAGACCTTGAAGATCACCTGGTCCAGCCAGGAATAGAAAGCATATGTATTCCTGGAAGCAGCAGAAATATTTTTCAGAGACATAAAATTATGAAAACGTAAGAAAAATAGAAGTATGGGACATGCCAGCCTCAATGAAAACTAGAGGAGGCTTCATCATCATTTTCCTTTAAAATGAAAATTTGAAAATGGTAACATTTCAATTTTGCTGAAGCAGAAGCGCTAAGGAAGAAAAGAGAAGAAAATAATAAAAGAAAAAAAATTTAATTAGAGTGGAATTGCTCTGACAACCAGAGGAGAAATGAAGTCACTCACCAAGGTGTTTATCTAGCACTAACTAAATCTAGTGAAATAATTTCCAGGGAGTGCTCTGTAAAGCAGCACCAGGACACTAACTGCAGTTGCAACCTCATTTATACAGCAGAAGAGTCAACTTGAAAATAACCAGTAACACTGTAAAAAGATCAGTAAGAAATCAGGATAATCAGGAAACAACCCTTACAAGGCAAGGGTTTTACTTGAGCTGTTAGGAAGTTTAAGACCATCACCTGCCCATCAGGACAGGATACTCACTGTAAATGCTGCTTATTTTATTGTGTTATTTCTGAATGTTTTTACACTCCAGCTCTACCCACATTCAAAATCACCCTCTGCCATGTATGTTATCCATCACTCAGAAGCTTCATCATGCAGCATGCCAGGTTGCCTACAGATATAATTAATTATTTCCTCAGAGTTTTATCTGTAATTTGCATGCAGAGCTTGACTGAGGAAGCCAATTACTGACTGTTAAATTTTACTTCATTAAAATAATTAATTACTGTTTAATGCTTGCTATTACTCAACACTTGTTTTTGATTTTGCACAGTGCATTTGGACGGATCAGTAAAAAATAACTCATTCTAGTTAGTATTTCCATATAACTACACAGTTTTATGGTCCTAAGCAAAATCTTTACATTTCCACTAATTCTTCATCAATGCAGATTCAGAATTTTATAATACAAAACCATCGACAGGAATGAGACTCTTGAATCACAAGGTGTTCTGCTTAATTTTCCTGTTAATTGAAAATATGCTTTGCAGCCACTTCTGTCTTTTTCTGTTCACCAAGCCCTCTGTACGGCTGTTTAACACTGTCTGGGTAATGATTTGGCTCCCCACGGATTCTGCTACACAGTGCAGCAGAACACAGCCCAACCCATTTCACATGGTATTGAAAGAGCAGGAGCTTCCACGTGATTAGTTTGTAGGTGGCAGTTGATGAGGTGTAACATGGAAAGCTAAACTTCCAGAACTCAAACCTGTGAGCATGCAAGTATATTTGTAAGACATAAAACTGTAGAAAGACATGATTTAGTGGTCCTGGGGATGGTCAAATCATAGAGTAAGAACTCAACAAATGTAAAACGCTGACATTCATCAGTCTGCAAAAACTTGATGGATAATGAACCTTATGAATCCTATCAGGAATGCTGCAATTAAATTGTTAACGATAAAAAATTTCTGCAGGCTCAAAGCCTCTGGGACTCCCACACACTATTCTGAGCCATGCTGAAGCTGTGTCAATTAAGCAAATTCCAAGTTAGAACTGGGTTAATGGAACATATGTCAGGAAACTGAAACAGGCAGTTAGCTTCATGTTTTAAGCAAATTTTATCTTTTTGCCAGACCATCATTCTTTGTGCTCAGAGGCAGACAGCCAATTCGTTTTTTTAGCATATTAAAGCTAGATTCCTGTCAGCTTAATGCTAAACTAGGCAGAAGTGGTAAAAAAAAAAAAAAATCAGGTAATCTGGTATTGCTTAGAAAATGTGGTATCAAGCAAGTAGGACAAACCACAGGATTTGCTGCCTCATTAAACTACTGCTTAAGGTGATTAGGGAAAATATGGCTGAACAAGGAGAAAAATCTTTAAGCAGCTGAAAATCTAAACTTACTTTAACAAGTATGGCAGACAAAGTACTGGAGTTGTCTAAGCTACGTTTGAGAGCTCAGTACTTGAATATCTGTGCAAACAGCATTCTGAGAGCTGAGAAGGAAAAAATATAAAGTAAAACCCCCACTGTCAACACAAAGGAGTGAAGGCAGGGTAAATCAAAGGTGATGAGAGATTAAACAAGAGATAGAAATCCAAAGACATGACGTTCTAATCAAAGTGCATTGACAGAATATTTCTAATAACTGTAAATGCTCAGTCAAAATCCGTATCTCGCCTGGTCTCAGAATCTTTAACCAAGCTGAGTTAGAGGACAGGGTACTTTGAACAGAAAACTGAGACAGTTCTTTTCACAAAAATGGTGTAAGGAGGAGAAGCTGTGGCAGGTGAGGCTAGAGCTTGCTGCTGACTGTCAAAGTCATCCTAAAAATCCAAACTGCTTCTTTGCAAGGAACGAGCCATTTTGAATAGATGAGTTTGGTTCTGCTTGGCCTACAGAGATTATAAATTTGCTAAGGGAAAACCTACATCTGCTCTTAAAAAAAACCCCTAACCCAAATAAAAACCAAAACCACAAAAAAGAAACCTTTGCTAAGAACCCCCATGATGAAACATCAGATTACATTCTGACTGTTCAACACTGTCTCAGTTTACAGTCTCATTATTGCTTCCACTCACCTTGGTTTTCTTCTCATTTTTCCTTATCTTAAAATCTGTCAAGCTATGGAAAATTGGGGGACTATACAACACCAAAGCTCAGTGGCAGCATAACAGCCCTAACCCTGAGTGATTTTAGTGTCCTAGTAAAAAAATAAATTTAAAAATAGTTGGGCACTTAGGTTTTGGCTGTGGATGATGAAGTCTGATAATAACCAGCTTCAGAAATAATAGTTTATAATAAAAAAGTCAGTACTTTGAAGAAACAGAGAGAGTGAGGAGGTGTGTGGAAATGGGGTGAGGCACAGGGCGAATGCAAAAAACCAGCACATTAAAGCATGAGAGGGATGACTACTGAGCATTTTCAGCTAATGAAAGCAGCCAATTTGATTTCAGCAATAACTTTACTCATTTCTAAAGTTATCTTGAAGTCTCAGACGCAGTTGTCAAACTGAAGTTTGCTGACAAAAATGTTACCATTTAACATTTCATATAAGACTATTAAAAAAACCGTATTTCAGGCTTTTTCATTGCTCTGCACTTCTCTGTGACCGCCATTTCCCACTGCTGGTTAGATGCCATATCAAACAGTATTATAATTCACCCAGTCTATTTAGTGAGAATTTTCCATTTTATATTTTTACAGATTTGGCACAAAGGTGTAACTTCCATGCAGTTTCTCACCTTGAATTAGTGGTATGTACCGTGCTAACAGCTTTGCCCTCTTCTTTTCATATCCTTTCTGAGTGATGTCTCCTAAAGAAAGAAAAAATAAATACACGCTGTTTGGAAATTCTACATTTAAATCTTTGCATCAAGCACATTCTGTCAGCAACATTCACATTCTGTCAGGTGAAAGAGTTTAACAAAGCAAACTATGCAGGGAAAAAACCAACCAAAAAAAGGTGTTAATTACATATATGGATCCAGCCTACCTCTGTCCAGGTAGAACCCCTTTTACTCAGTCAGATTTTACACAGAAAAGTTCTTACTCTGTATTCTAAAAGGATTCTCACGTATGTTCCTTAATCCATAAGGGCTGCATTTAGTTTTTTGCTTAATATTCTCAATTTCCTCAAATATCCACCTCACCCCTGTATCAGAGAAAACTAACAGACACAACGTCACTTCATTCTACCATCCCCAATCTTCATCCAAGTGAATATGCATCATTTAAAGCTATTGACACTCTGCCAAAACAAGCAATGGGAGTTCAAAGACATTGTTCAAAACAGGTAAGAAAACAAATGCACATTCTGGAGTGCTTCAATCATTGCAGGTATTTCAAACTGCAATCTACCTGTTTTTCTTCATAAACCCAAGTAAATATTATATATAAAATTTGGACACGAGACAGAAATTACCATTTTTCTTGAGCGGAAAAGAATTTAGCAGAAGAAATACACAGAAATATAATTTATATATAAAATCATTATATCAAAATGAGAATGAGATCAAACCAAAGCAAAGCACCACAAATGCCCAAGCAGATTTGTCTGCCTGGGAATAGATGGTCAAAATGACAAACTACACTTTTTGCAAAAAAAGGAAAAGGATGTCAGAAGAGATGCATCGTTTTCAGTTATGGAGAAAAAAAACCAATCCAACAGACAAGAAGCATCAGTAAGAAGAACAGGTTTTTTTAAACCAGAAGTAATTTGTAAGACTAAAGATCAGCAAATTCTTTAAGGATCAAAACTGTACCTTACACAAATGTGCTGTACTGTAAGCTCAGTGAAGACATCAATTTTCACAGCTTCATAAATGCTCCACATAATCCTTATCCCAACCCTCTGCACAGCTCAGCCTCTGCCAGGTACCACCCAGCTGCATAGGTAATCCACGGAAGCACTGATCAAAAGGCAAGGCTGAAGAGAGAGACCCATTTAAACCAGAGCATTTCACACGCTGGCATCTTGCTGCACTTGGAAATTCTTTGATTTTGCTGGAATGCTGACTTGAAGGACTTTCCTTGAATGAGGTTAAGCAAAGGACAAAGTCAAAAGCATCTCTGTCGCCTTCTGCATCGCAGTGGCAGGTTAAGCTGTGCTGCCCAGCCACGCTGGGCTTTGTTCCTTTCTCCAAAGCCTGGGGGTGGGCTCTTCCTGACAACTGCTCCCCCCTTGCCCCCAGAGCCTCAGGGGGATTAACCCATCAGATGCGTTTTTTGTGATCCCTCATTTCTTCCAAAAAGAGCCGCTTTGCCACATCTGGTATGCTAGGGCCACAGCTGCTGTCATTTAGCCTCACTTTCTCCTGAGTTACTGGATTACACAAAAGCAATCTGAGGTTCCTTGGCCTCAGCAAAGCAGCTGGGAAGCCTGCACAAAGCCAGACACTGGGCTGAGCCGTTAGAGCTCTGTTTGGAAGAGATCTTTACTTGAAATATCTGAAGTATTGTAAAATCTATATTATAAAATATGTCAGAGGTGCCAATAAAATTAATCTAGACAGCGATGAAAGTGTTAGCATTTCATAAAATGATCTATAAAAATATATCCGTCATTAGTGCACACAAGAATCTGTCAGGTAGTTACCCTGATTCTGCCCAGGCATGGTTCTATTCCACCATGTTAGCACTAGACCTAACAGAACTTTAATGCCAAATTCACTAAAAAGAGCTGAGAATGGATCTGTGAGAGCCTGGCACTTGCTAAAGACAGGGAAATGGCTCCTGGTCCCCAGTTTGCAGAGGTCAAGAGCAGAGACATTTCTAAATGAACCAACTGTGCATTAAATGTGGATGAACCTAACCACTGGATCAGCTCTAAGAACTGCACTGTTTGGCCAGTGGTGAGCACAGTCACAATCGCAGGTCCATCACCTTGACAAATCACTGCAGAAACCTTTGCCAGTTCCTTCAGGATAAAGTCAAGGGCACGAACATTGGCTTCTGCCTGCAGAGCTGGCTCCTGGGTTTTTTGGAAAGGCAGGCAAGTTGCCAGTCTAAAACATAATTCCCATGTCATCTGTGGAAGTATTTAAAGCACATCCCCCGTGTTTCTGGGATAGGCTGCCACCGTATTTGAAAAGTTGGTGGAGGTGGAAGAATCAATTCAGCAGACATCATTGCTAATTCTACATCTTAAACAGCCTTGTTAAAAAAGTCCCTGAAGATGAACCAAAGATCAAAATACAAATCCTTTAAGATAAACTATAAAAACATTGGAAAAGATGGGAGAAGGTTAAGAAAAAATGGCAGAAATTAAACAGTCTAAAGAAAACTGGAAGTGGCTTGGGACCTATTTTCTCCATTGCACACCTGTGAGCTTCAAGCTGGGACACACACAGGTGTGCCACCAAAAGATTCTGGCCGTGACAGTTCACAATCATTTTTACTTAACCCACAAGCTTTAATCACCACCTAAATCTAGGAACCAGACCAACTTCTCCAAACCTACTACTAGTACCCATTCCAAGCCGCAGTTACTTGTTACATGTTCTCCCAGACACTACACTGGTGTAAATCAGGCAAAAGCCAAACTGATTAATATGCAATAAAGGAACTAAAAGATGAAAATCATTACTTGCAACTAAAGAAAGTTTTGGATCTCCAAACTATACCGCAGTCAACATTTGCTGCCATCCCTGAGATATGGGCTCTGGTAGGTCTGTGCCTACCACATCTGGTAGGTCGACTGATACCTTAATTTAGTTTGCATATGATGAGCTAAGTGAAGTGTGAAAACATCTTGATTGGAATCTTTCATATTACAGGAGTCTCTTCAAAATGGAAATGACATCTGATCATTTCATATGGTGATGCATTTGACTAAGCCATTAGAAATTCTATTTCAAAGATCCTATTTGAAACATCCTGAGAGCATCATGATGCCTTTGAAACAGTATTAGAAGTTTGGCATGACTTCACTGAAAATGTATGTTACCAGTAATTCTTAATTTGCAGCAGGACTTGCATCCCTTTGAGGGAATTTAAGTTATCAAAGTACAAAACTTGTCTGATGCAAAAGCGGCAGCATGGAGATCCACAACTATATAAATGCAGAATTTCATTAAACCTTTGCACATACAACAGAATCACTGAAACATCAAGTTCTAGACACTAAGCAAATACTGACTAGCTAATTATATGTATCTTAATGATAGAAAGGGAAGGAATTTGACCAATATGTTAATAGCAAAAAGGTTTGGTCTTCCACTTAGTTCACAATTACACAGTGGGACTATATTTTACAATACCATTAATTGCCTAATAAATTACAGAAGGAATTATCAAAACTAATAAATTTAGTTTGATCAAGCCACTAGAAATTTTGCAATTGGCAAAGCAATGCAAAGTAACATCTGGAATTAGAAAATTTGAAATTAGAATAAGAAAATTCTGACATTTACATATCACCTTTTCACCTTGACGTTTCAAAGCAGTTGCAGGACAAAGGCACCACCTATATTTTACAACTTTAAAAAGCCAAGGTGGGTGAATCCTGCAGTTCAGAGAGCATGTGCAAAGTCAGTGCATTCCAGGTCATTCTGTTCTGTACAACCCACACTTGTGAACTGCATGTGTATGTAGGGAGAAGCGAAAGCTGCTCCTTTTTAACTCTGGAACTGCCTGGTTTAAACACTTATTTGCTTCATCTGCCAGGAGTCAGCATTTGACAGCACTAAAGAAGGTTAAATAACCGGATCACAAAAGCAGCCTTAGCAGCAGTTTCTCAGTTAAGCCAAATTAATGAATTGTTCTTCCACTGCTGCAGTAAATCCTTAAGCTTGGTCCACAGGGAGACAGGAAAAGCTCCAACTCTGCCACTTCCCTTCTATGCTGTTGGAACTCCCTGCAGAACACAGACACAGACTGACAGATGCCAGCTACAGGTACACCTGCGGGTGAACAACATCTATCACACCAGGTACCGCTCCCAGTTCACATTATGATGGAGATCAGTAACGTTGCCATCCCCTTTAAAAAGCTAAGGAAAGATACACGCATGGGGAGGAAGGAATGGGAATCCTCTGGCCCACAGGGAATGTACTGTCTGCTTCCACAAAAGCCAACAAAAAAAGTTGGAAAAAAACAGACTAGGATTGGTCAGGCAGATCAATGGACAGGATCTTTTAAAATTCAAGCCAAAAATTATACTCTAACACAGTTATTTTGGTAAGATTCCAAAGTGAAAAGCTTTAGAAACAATGCTGTATACATGCAATGTGTTCCCCATCACGAAAATGTTATTTCAAAACAACCAAAATTTCAGTGTACTATAGAAATGAAAACACTCAGAGTTTCTGTTTGTCACTTCCTAAATGCATCAAAAATAAAAATACCAAAGTAGAATAACTGTCTGACATGTAGTAACCAACCACTATAATGAATGAGGCCAGAAATAATCATCTGAATCAAGTCATTCTATGGTATCCCCAAAAAATTCCATGAAAACTGACCCCTAGAAACAACCAGGTATGGGGAAATCATACAGAAAAGCCTTTATAAAGCAAAGTTTCTTTTCCTTTCACATCCTTCACAGACTCACCATATACGGCATAGTGATTAATTAACACAATGAAGATACTTCAGACTGTTAAACTGGTATGAAGCTTTATTTTTATGGTGTGTTTTTGGATGTCAGCAACATCGATTTTTTTTTCCCTCCCTCCACTAATATGCCAGAAGTTTTATCCCATCAGCCACAGATATTTCACAGGCAACAGCACTTCATATTTACTACTTGCAAAAAGCTCATATTCAAACTTTGGTAGCAACCACAAAGATCACAGCAAAGGTGCCATTTAGGCATGATGCACCATGTTAAAGACTGAACCAGCCTGATTCAAAAATCCCTGACCATGGAAATATCCAACTCATTTATGAGACCATGAAAATCACTGAAAAACCCACCAGCAAACCCCAAAATACTCAAACAGCAGCACAACACTCAAAATTCACCAAGTATGTTAAAAACATACAAAGAGACGGTCTGTAACCTGCAGTGTCTACTCCATACACAAGTTATTTCAATTTGTAAACTAGGAAGCTTTTTCAATGGATTTCTAGGTCTTGGTTTCAGGTTTGATTAGTATCCTGACACGTCATTGCCATGCCCTCACATGCACTGTAAAACCGTGCTTTTAGAGAAAAGATTTACAATTAATCTTGAAATAATTGGGGTGAGGGAGTGTGGCTACTGGGCAAAATTTTACGGTGAATGCAGACACATTGACTCTTAAAATAAAATGCTGGCATATCTAAAAAAAAACCAAGATCATCAGTATTCATGCTAAAGCTACATAAATAACATAAAAAATGTAATTTTACTAAGAAATCAGACCTCGCTACTATATTGGATGCACACAAGTCATCTGACATGATAACAAAGAATCAGATGAATGATTCAGAGATCCTGGCTGACCTACAGAATGATAAACTGAAAAAAAAAAAAAAGAAACCAGCTGAATTATTCACAGAAGGAGGCAGCAAAGCAAGCCAGCTGGTGCAGACAAACATCCTCTCATGGCAGGAGAAAAAAACCATCAATCCATATTAGGACCAGAACAGTCCAGTGCTTGTACACTTGGGAAGCCCCAGCATGGGTCCCTGTGGTGGCTAAACTTATTTACAATTTATTTCCAGTTGCAACACTATTTATTAAGTGTATTTTCTGATGAACTGGATCTATCTCTGAAGAGCAAGAACAAAATGTTGGCAACAAAATGAGCAAGGAGGTCGGAGCAGATGACTCACTGTGGTCCCTTCCAACACGGCCCATTCTATGATTCTGTGGTTTCTGCCAACTGCACCTTTTTCCTCGTTTATCTGGTTAAAAAGAGCCGAAGGAAAGCCAGGTTTGGTGTCTGCAGTCTCAGATGCTCAAGCCCCCAGCCAGCACCTGTTTGAGGTTGAATGTAACATGCTGGTCCCAGGTTGCTGCCCAGGCAGGGGCTCACCACGGGTATTTTCTGTGAAGCAAGGTTTGTTAAAACCTTACTTGTGAAATGCATCTTTATCACAACAAAGCATTGAACACAAGAACAATTTTTAAATCGGCTGCTTAAGAACAAAGCATGTTAGGGAGAAAAAGTGAACCAACTCCAGTACAAACCAAATGTACTTCCAAAATGTCCCAGGCAGTGATACCCATAATCAACGGCCTGAAAAATAACTCTTTTGCAGTAAAATATCCTTAGTTACCAACATTAATGATGATCTGGAAGAGACAGGTTGGCATTCACTTATTCTTCCTTAATACTTCTGCCTAATCTTTGCAATTGCTGTTTCCCAAAATATGCATATGGATATGGATTCTGTCCTGCATCTTTTGATCCTGTATCCATGTATTTGATGGCATTGCCTCTAAATATCCTTACCAAGCTATTTGGTTATTTACCTTCACTAATCCTACTGTAAGATAAGAAGTATTCGATTGTTAATTGCATGAGAAATATGAAGTGCCTTTAACAGGACCAAACCTGAGAAATCTACTAAAAATGCTGCCATTTGGGAGGTGGTCACATTTACAGAATCAGAGAATGGTTTGGATAGAAGGGACCTTAAAGCTCATCTAGTTTCAATGCCCTTCTATGGTCAGGCCCACCTTCCACTAAACCAGGTAATTAATTAGAATGTACAGTTATTATATAATGAGTGTCACAATACCCACTATTATCAAAATACTATAATTTACAATTATTATGATATAATTAATATAATTTATAATTCCCTTGTTAAGGTCATATCATCAAACTGCTTTTCACTTCATTCATAGTGACTTCTAATCTTTCCAGCTTCTTACTATCACATCACTAACTCCAACACCTCTATTTTTCTCCAGGATTCCCCCATGGAAGTTATTCACAGAAGATTTTGGTCCATACAAAAAAGCTGGATTCTCAAGTCTTCTCTAGTCACACAGACCTATCTCCTCCTGTCCTAGGATATGCTCATCTATTTCCTGCCAAATTACGCCTCTGCTTTTTTGGTGGCCAATTTCTTACTTTTTTGAGTCTGGGAAACACACAGGAGACAGAAAAATACCAGTAAATTATTCAGAAAATCTGTACTAGAACAACCATGAATGTCAGACAGGCAACTCACTTCAGAGGTTTTCCTTTTCTTTCTCTCATGTGTGATCTCTCCATGTCCACATCATAGAGATTCATCGAGGGCTCACCTCAAATCTGGTGTGCAGCTTTGGTGCTGTCATTAATGCCAGTGCTGTTGAAAGGTCAATTAAATGTGCTGAAAACTCTGTCCATCATGAGGGTGGCTGAGGAGGGGTGCAGCAGCAGAACTGTGAGAAACACAGGCGGGAGGCAAAGGGTGCGGATACACAAGGCAGGATCGCAATGGGAAAAGAGGGACCTGCTCCCTTTTGGATGCCCCAAAAACAACTGCTGAGGATACATTCTGCACCAGGCCCCTCAAAAACCCACAACGCAACAAAGCTTCAATTAAACAAAAAGCTTCAACAAAACCTAGTTTCAAGGAAGCAACAAAACACCAAAGTTCTTCCACTTGACTCCACACAGTTCTGCTTTCCTCAAGCTCTTCCATTACAAGCAGCTCTTTCCACCACAGCTCCTTAACACTGAGCACTATTAAGTAATTACTAATCACTTAATCACTTGGAATCTCTTCATTAAAATAAAAAGATTGCAAGCAATTCCCTTAAAACAATATTCATCTACGAACTTTGGAAAGTTCACATATTTGATGCCTTAACAGTGAAGTCCTGTACAAAAAAGCCATCAATGCAATGCTACCCAGTACTAACAAACCACTCTGAGTGTCCAGAATGCAGACTTAGACAAACTATTACACTTACAAAGACAAATACAGGAGTACAAAAATATCAGATTTAAGCTTATCCATTCAGTCCAACAAAGACCCTCGCGTGCAAGTACTGGGAAAATCTACATGGCTACACTTATTTTTCAACAAGACCCGTTACTCATCCGGTGCACTGAAGAGACATTGTTCAATAAACAGAACATTGAACAGGTATCTGTTTTGGTTTTTAATTCATTTGCCAAGAGAGAAAAGGCTTCAGAATGCAGGAGCTCATGAACAGAAGGTCATGGACGAAGGCACAGATTGGCGGTACTTGTGAAGGAGAAGTCACCACCTGTTTTAACTTTTTCATCCTAAACCAGAAAATCTGTACTTGTTTATACTCAAAACAGTCTTATTCAGACATGTCACAGTATGAAAAGTCACCTAATCCTAAATTCAGATTTAGTCTGAGCGTGGATTTATTTCAAATTACCTCCAAGATCACCAGCAGCATCTCTTGCTGGTGTTGAAACCTGATGAAGCAGCAACAACCTGTTGGATGCTTGGGACAGGACGCAGGACAGAAAGCAGGACCACCCAGGAACTTCAAAACCAAACCAAGCCAAAAAAAACTCCCAAAAAACCCAAAGCCAAGAAGAGATGCTACTATTCGCATGGAAGTCAGTACCTTCAAAGATCTGCTTTCACCTTGTAAAAAACTGCATTAAAATAGTTTCAAGATACATGCAGAATCAAGCAATCTACTGGTAAGTTGGTTTTTACTTGATCTCTTGCATTTAAACTGAGGCAATCGGAATGAATATAAAAGTCTCCACACAAGAAACTCATTAGCAATTAAACTGTCCGAGTTCAAAGCACAATAGGTTCCGACACTTGTCTCCAAAAGCCTCAGCACCATTGACATTATCGTTCCAAATGCTGTGCTACAGAAGCACTTTCTCAGACAATTGAAAGATTTTGTTAAAAAGCAGCACACTAAACTGCAGTGGTTTATTATTTATTATTAAAAAAATTAATTAAACATTAAAATGGCCAGAGCCACTTTAGCAAACTTGTGAATTTCAAAGGATTATGCTCAAGGGCTGCTTGCTTTTTCCATCTCTTATGGCAGCGACCGTTTCAATTACCAAGACTTAGACAATTTCTGCAATAAATGGAATACACCAGCATTTTTTAAATTGACACCCCAAATCATGTTTAAATTGTTTGAATAATTGGATTAAACATTCCTGAAACAAAGCAGTTCCTGTTCAGGCATCTACATTACTTTAGACTGGCATACAGAACTCCCTACATTGCTAACACAGAAAATGCAGATACTCTTAGAGTTAAGGATTTCAAACAGCTATAATCAGTTCCTTCATTTTAACTGATGATCGGAAGACACTTTAATGGCCTTGCTGCATTTCATAAACAGCTGTGAATTTTAAATCAATTTAATTCCTGTTAATCTAATATCTAGAAGCTGCTGATGTGACCTGCTACAAATGCTGTTTCACTTCCTCTGCCCATTCATCTGGACTAGGCTTCTCAAGTTCCCCAGTCTTTCTCTCTCCAGTCTTGATTAAGACCAGGAAAAAAAAATCACACATCTGTATGTATTTGAATAAGATTTTGCATTTGGAAATGCAACTCCTTTCCCAAGAAAACTGTCTTGGCATACCATTACTAACAGTTCTGTTTTTCAGCCAAAATTCTGCAGTTTTAAACTTTCCAATACCTCCAAATTGCAGAGCTTTTCTGATTTTTATGTGTTTTCCTAGGATGTGCCTTGGTCTTATGAAAACCACTGAATCCCAGTAATCCTATATTCTCCACAGCTGCACGGCTAAATCCTCCAGTGCTTCAGAAATTAGACATCCCCCCAGAAGTTTAGCTTCTCTCAGGAACACAGGCATTCTAGTTTTCCTTAATTATCTTGTCACCTTTTCCCATGTACATGACTTAACCCATAAACCATGGGTTTAAAACACTCTAAACCTGACACAAGTGGATAATAATTTCAAATTCTTATATATTTCTATTAGATGCTCAAATGCTCTTTCAACAGCTTGACTGATTTATTCATACATTTAGAAAGTAATTTCAGCTCCCAAATTCTGAAAGATACTTAAAAAATTTAAAATTTGAAAGCTTTCGCAGTTGCTATGGTTCCCTCTCCCCAAGATTCTAGAAAGCCCCTAGAATAAGACTGAAATCAAGAAATTCTCAAGAAATCTCAAGAAATTCTATTCATGTCAGCCTAATGCAACATCCCTAAAAAATTCTACAAGTCACTGCAGTTGGGAAAGAAAAAAGAAAAAGTAATTTCAAAGTCAGTAATTCTGCATGCAGATTTTCCTTAAGATCCTGTTGTTACTTTCTCTGTTGTGAGCAAAAAAAAAAATTCACTATGAAAGCTACCAGTAAAGGCCCTTCCTGCAGAAGCTGGAAATCAGCAATGTTATTAACATGGTGTCAAGATCTACTGAAAAACCAAAAGAAGGTTAAAGGCAGCATTGCAACTTTCTTCTGTCAAATTACAGATTCTATGTTTATTTCTATGTTTATGCCTCACTTTCGATAGCCCTCAGTCAAGGACCTGCTGTTCAGAATCTCTGCTAATAAACTCATGTATTCAAGACTCTCCAGAAGTGCCATGTGAAAGCCCAGACATCAGAAACTTTCTTGAAACACCTAAAATAAACCTGAAGATGAGTCTCAAAGGCATAACACCAAGTCCTATGAAGTTGGCAACTGAATTTCCTTTAAACCTAAGTTTTCCTCAGTCTCAAAATGCAACCCACTGGCATTTACCATGAAACACCAATGGCAGAATTCCACTAAATACATACTAGTTCACTGTTATTAAAAATGCCTACAAACTGACAAACCTGCAAAAGTTACTATACTATCATCAGGTTTATCATCAGAAGATAGTATATCACCGTGATTTTTTGGGGGTTTGGGTAGGGGGGATGGGGTGGGGCAGGTTACCTCCTCTGGTCGCAATGTAAAGGCATTGTGCTTACAGAAATATCTCTATTTAAATTAATCCAAACCGTGTTTTGCTGAAGATACTTTTACTAATTACAAAACGACAACATTAACTTCAAATGAACTGCTATACCGTCCTTCTAGCCCAAATTTAGGCAATGTTCTTTACACAGCATCAGGTAAGAATTTTACTGCAGCCATTCTCCCAAATACAACACCCACTGATGAGAGCCACAAAGTAAGTTCTCAAGTTTTGCAGCTCATAGCTTCCCTTATAAAAGGGCATTGAGAACCTATTTCATGTGATGAACACAATTTTGATAACATCAGTACTGCATGACTCATCAATCTATCCCACAGTCCCCTTCAATCACCCCAGGGAATTATCTCATTCCGATTCAGAATCTCTCTTTATTTTGCAGTGTCAAAACGTTGCTTGTTTGAACACAGCAAGGCTACCTCTTGTCATGAGTCAGTTTATTGGGCTTCCCAAACTGCACCAGCTGCACCAACACGTGACTGAAAGCCCTGCAGAGTACAGCTCCAAGTTAAGCATGAAGTGTCTATCAGTTCACTACTTACAAATATTCACTAAAGAAAGGAAAATACTCCTAAAAACCTCGTGGGTTATTATTAGTGCTGAATACTTTGGACAGAAATGCACAAAACCAAGAAAAGGCTCTTTCCACAGTGAGGAAAAATCTACTTGTTTGTAGCACAACAGTGGCTAAAAGGGCCTAACTCAAAAAGGGAACAACCCAAATAAATCGTACAAGCAATCCTGATGCAAGAGCTTGCCCATGGAAGATGCAGTGAGGTGCTGTAGGGCACAGAAAACACGTAATGATCACAAGAACAAGTTGTCAGTTATTAGCCACTCACAAGTTTGTATGTTTAAACTGATTTTTCATTTTTTTTCCCTCTGGATGCAGACCAGGGAACACTGGTCCTGCCAGGAAGAAGGATCAGCAATACAGCAGTTATGTAAGTACATACTCAGCCACTGAGTTTGTCAAATCTAATTTATATGGCTTCCATTTTAAATAGAAATACCAGACTATTTATTTCTTACTACTATCTACCATTTCCTGGTTTCACTAAGCATTCTGCTACTCCTCCTCTGTCTCAAACTAGCCTGTAATCACCTCATCCCAACTACCCTGCTACAACTCTGCAACACAGACTTATCTCACAGTTTAAGACCCATACAACTTGCTAGGATAAAAGCAACATATACAAGGATTTATACATAGCCATTTTATAATTTAAAATGCAATTTATAATCTTAATGGTAATTTAAGATTAGAATATGGAGCCAAAGCTACAAGCAAATACAGAATATGCGTGTCAAGGAAGGTTTTTGTAGTTTTGTGGGGCTGTACCACAAGTTACTTACATTGTAAGTAACAGTAAGGTAAAAATCAACTAAAAATCGGTTTCACTGGAAAAGGAAAGGGCAATAACCATAGTGATACCTTTCGCAGATCTTCATCCCATGGTCTCTGGAGCAGCCCCTGCCTCCTATAAACACCTCTGTTACAGGCATTCCCAGCACCTGAAGTTCTTCTTTCAATAAGCAGAATCTAACCATTCTGAAGGGCACCTGAAAACACCTTCTGCTAGGAAGGGAAGAGTCTCATTTGTTAATAGTCAGTCTCGGGCACTGATAAATTGATGTCCTATGGAAATCAAATAAAATCAGAGGACTGTCAATATCTGCTAAAACCCAAATCTGAAGAAAACTACAACCTTGCATTTATTTAAGCAATAGTTGCTGATACGTCTAATCCTGGCTGCACAATTGTGAAAAGTCTAGAATCACAGATATAATTTGTCCCAACCACTAAGTTCATCAGAAGAGTTTCCCGTTTAAAAATACCCATTTCCTTAACACATTCCTTCACCTGTAGCACAATCACACTGGTTGATTACTATAAGTAATGCTTTTAAACAGACTAGTTTATTGAATTATTCATGAAAAGTAACCCAAACCCTCTCTAACAAGGAGGCTGTAGACGGAAAGTGAGTACAGGGACAACAACGCCCATCGCCTTGACTCCTGCGCTATTGCTCAAACTGATATGTCCAGTCACGGTTCTGGATCTGACCACCACAGAATATATTGTTTTTCAGTTTCCCAGACTGCTCAAGGCAGACAAACACATGGCAAAAATACAATACATAAACCCACAGCAGCCAAACTAATCCTGACCTCACTGGTGTTTCTGCGTACACTGTTAAGTGTAGCCCAGGAGCCAACTGAGACTATGCAGAGCCAAACTGGGAGGACCTCCAGAGTGAAGCTCTTAACATGCTTGCACTAGACCATGGCGGGGGAGGGGAGGTGGGAAAAAAGACCTGTAGCTCCTGCCAGGAGTGACTCTGGGGTCATCTGCTTGACTGTTAAGAAGTCGCAAGGTCATGCATTTTACTACATAGACATCTAATCCAAGGGCAGTAGAAAAAAGGCAAAGAGCAAGAACGAGCATCCCTATCTTAATTCCTACAGCATGTACTACACAAACACAACTAGCTGGTTTATAAAGTTTAAGCTTCTTAGTGATTGTTACTTAGCAAATGAGAGCTCAGGCAAAAGAATTAGAAAAGATGCTCACACCTAAATTTGCTTTTCTCAAATACTGTTTCTGAAAGAAAAATGAAGGGAAAAATCTTTACTGAGCTGCCATGTCTGAAAACAGTGAATATTCTTTGCAAGCTGAATACAAATATTCACACCAAATACAAATTATACACAAACATATGAAATGAGGAACTTCAGTAATTTTGTTAGACAACACATAATTGCCAACAAACATTTTGCCCCAGTGGTCGCAACACCTTTTCCTAACCCTACCAAACCCTGTGCTTCCACAATATGGCCTGTCTGACATGCTTTCTTTGCAACCTCACATTATGGCACTTTCTTCACATTTCTTAGTCCTTATAATGTAAGGCAGAAATCTCATAACGTGGGACTTTGACAGAATTCTGCCTTAATACACAGGCAGCTGGTACATACGGAGCTGAAGTCCCTCTAGTTATATCCAAACCACCTCCCAACACAGGTTTTCATTTCTCCATAAGCAAGTTAACTTTTCGAACACTATTTGATAAAATGCTGAGTTGGCTAGTATTTTCCCTGTATCTGCGGAATCCCAGATCTGTGGGACACAAACATATTGATTATGATTTATGGGTGCTTTCATACTTCAATTTCTAGGACAAAATGCCACTACAATCAGCAAGTCCAATGTCTCATTGGAGGCTGGATCCAAGACAGATTGAAGGAACAGCTGTACAGACACAGGCAGATGCTGAAAAAATTTATTTTGAGTATGGATTCATGATGCAGCTAAGCTGAAATACTGGCACCCTCTTTCACTCTTCTGCCCTCAACCCAATCTCAGCTCTGAGGCCATCTGGCTATAAGTAGGGAAAAGGAAAAATAAAAAATATTAAAAATTTGAGCCACAGTGAATTATAACAAAAAGCCATAAAAAAGGACGATTTGCCTCTGTCTTCATAATATCACAACACCAGCTATTAGTAACTTTTCAGTGTCCATAAATAGCAAATCCTACAACAGGCAGATTTTTGTCAGACATCACTGGTATCCAGCAGAACTGAACAAAAACTCCCTGCCAGTTGAGGGATGAGGCCCAACTGGCACCAGGTGTTGATATTCTCTCCAAGTTCTTAAAGGGATGTACACAGAGATAATCAAATAGAAACGTATTGGCCTTTAAAAGGTAACAATAGACACAGAAGATTAAGAGCTGCTTCTTTCTTCACTGAATTGTAAATTGCAGACACCTGCTACACGGCACAAGCTTCCACACAGGAACACAACAACAACAAAAATCCACAGAAGTTTAAAATCTTTGTGTCCTGTTGAGCGCTGCTGGGGAAACAACAGCTTGAGAAAGAACAAAGGTCACAACAAACCAGTCAGAAAGTGATAGAAGGATATGATGATGATTTGGAGGCTTTAATTATTCAGTCACACATTTCAACTTGGTCCCCTGAATTCTGCATTGTAGAAATGCTTTGTTTGACCTTTGCACAGGAAAATCATACACTCAATTTTACTGCACATCATGGTGGGGTAACAGTTGGACTCCATGAGCTCAGAGGTCTTTTCCAGCCTAAACGATTCTATGATCTTTGAATTTGGGTCTGCAATCATCACTTCAAGAAAACTTAGGCGAACGCAGTGTTTCCTCAGGAGCTACAAACCTTGTGCCAAGAAACTGTCAAATACTTTGATACTTATCCCAAGGTAAATACAAGGGATCTTAATAACCAAATGACTGTCATGTAATCAAGAGAGACTGACATGTTTCCCTCTCCATTCGCATACAGGTATATTAAAGTCCGTCTTTCAGTAACAGAACTGGGTGATACATCTGTAACTCAGCTGCATGAAATGTCATCAAGCAGGCACCCTCTTTAGTCCAAGAGATGCCATAGCCCATCCTCAATGAAATCACATTTCAGAAGAATTCCTTTCAAAAAACCAAACTAACCCAAAGAAAAAAAATCTCCCCAACAGCATTTTAACTAGCAAATGGAAAAGAAAAAGTCACTTCATGATCTCAAGATTGGCAGAGCTTAATTTAGGTTTAGGGGAAGGATAGGGAGGTAGAACATAGGATAGTGTTCAATGCTAATTTTATAAAGGTCTATTTACTTCATAAATGTGCATTTATAATTTTAAAGGACACTTATTTTTGCACAAGAACACCTGGAAGAAAATGTATTTCCTTTAATTTTCTTAATGTACATGTTGCTGTCATACTCTCGTTCCTCACCAGGTTTTAACCTTCCTTGACAAAGCAACATATTTATATGTTGCATACATATAAATATGTAACAAGATTTCTGCTCAAATGCAAGGAAGAGATTAACTTAAACACTGGTTAACTACAGCAGAAATCCAGAAGACAACTAAAAAAAAGCCCCAACCACCTAACTGGTTGAGTTTGAAATTCTGCTTTGATGGGAAAGGAAGTTGATGACCTAGTATTCCCAGTTTTCCTGGTTCAGATTCTTCTGTTTCCTCACAGTGATAAAGGTAACAGAACAGTACATTTAGTCCATTTTTCTGCAAGCCTTTAAGTGCATCACCATCACTCTTAAGCTGGAAGCCAGAGCCAGCAAAATAAGAGTGGATGTCCTTCTGCAGGTCCTCACTGCTCACAGAATTGTTTCATTAGAAACAGCTAAAGGTAAGAAGCGTAAGGATGCTCTCAGCTGAGACTAGTTACCTTGCTTATCCTCCTATGTTCCAGAAGGCAGGAAAGAAAAAATGGGAGGGAGGGGCAGCAGAATAACAATGATGGAAAATGAGTATGATGGGAGAGTGGGAAAGAGAGCAAAAGGGAAGGCACATTACAGATGAAAACCATTGCCAGTTGTATTGTTCCACTGCTACAATAGTGGTTTCTAACATGGTTGCTAATATTTTATGTCAATTCAACAAGAGTCCCTCACCCAGCTTCTCATTACCTTCCAAAATAGAGGGGAGAATTAAAAAAATCTCTTCTGATCATCCAGCACATCAGACATGGCAAGAAAAAGAAAATGGGTCAATTTGTTTTACCCTCCCAGTGCAGAAAGGTTCAGAGGACGCTTGGCATCCAATGTGCGGCCTGAGGGCATTGAGAGGAAAGGGTGAAAAAGGAGTAACAGTTCCTGGGTAACCTATTTTTTGTGCTGAATATAGAAGCCTCACTAAGTAGCACCATGTGGTCTAGCCTACCCTGGTCTGGCTAGCACATGGCTGTGGCTCCGGGAAGGGGGAAAGAGGCCAACTGGCAGCGTAGAGAAAGACCAGTCTGGGCTGCTGAAGAGTGGAAAGACATCGCTGCCCAGGTAGAAAAGCTACCTGTGAAAGTCTGTCATGTGGATGCCCATGGCCCCAAGAGTAGGGCTAATGAGGAGCACCAAAACAATGAGCAGGTAGATCAGGGTGCGAAAATAGAGGTGTCACAGATAGACTTGGATTGGCAGCACAAGAGGGAGTTGTTCCTAGCTCGATGGGCCCATGATGCCTCAGGCCATCAGGGCAGAGATGCCACCTATAAGTAGGCACGAGATCGAGGGGTGGACCTAACCATGGACAGTATCTCCCAGGTGATCCATGACTGTGAGACGTGCGCTGCGATCAAGCAGGCCAAGCGAGTAAAACCCCTATGGTATGGTGGGCGATGGTCCAAATACAAGTATGGGGAAGCCTGGCAGACTGATTATATTACACTGCTTCAAACCTGCCAAGGCAAGCACCATGTGCTCACAATGGTAGAGGCCACCACTGGATGGCTGGAGACCTACCCTGTGCCTCATGCTACTGCCCGGAACACCATCCTGGGCCTTGAAAAGCAGATCCTTTGGAGGCACGGTACCCCTGAGAGAATCGAGTCTGACAACAGGACTCATTTCAAGAACAGCCTTATAAACACCTGGGCTAGAGAACATGGCATTGAGTGGGTGTATCATATCCCTTATCATGCACCAGCTACTGGGAAGGTGGATTGGTACAATGGCTTGTTAAAAACGACCTTGAAGGCACTGGGTGGGGGAACTTTCAAAAATCGGGAGCTGCATTTAGCAAAGGCCACCTGGTTAGTGAACACCTGAGGCTTCACCAACTGAGCTGGACCTGCCCAGTCTGAGCCCCTTCTAACAACAGACAAAGGTTCCAGCGGTACATTCAAAAGGTATGCTAGGAAAAACTGTTTGGGTTAATTCTGCCTCGAGCAAAGACAACCCCATCCATGGGGCTGTCTTTGCTCAGGGACCAGGTTGCACCTGGTGGGTGATTCAGAAGGATGGAGAGACACGATGCCTCACTCAAGGGGACCTTGTTTTGGGGTGAACTGCCTGTCACACTGCACCTGTATCTAGATCTAGATGTATATATGTACATAATCAGGATAATGCATGCATGTATATAGTTTCAAAGATTAAGTGTGATATAACATGGTGGTATTGGAAAAAATTCGGGGTGGATAATGCTGGAGGTTAGGGGGTTTTTTGTTTGCTTTTTTTTTTCTTCTCTCAGGGAATTTTCTCCTATCTGTTGCCTAAGAGATGATAATGACCGGTACTCAAGAGAGACAAAAGATATAGCCAAGGAGGAGGGGGAGGGGTGCAGCTGGCTGCACTCTCCTAGCTGAGGGGCTTTCTCTTGGGAAGGGCAGAGATACCTCGAGATTTTGGCTGGGGGGCCAGGGGCTGGCCTCAGCTCCTTGCTTGCTCTCTCGATCTAGGATCAGAGGGAACGGTGAAGTTGCTGCTACCGCAGAAAGAATTCACTGCCACCACGGAGTCCAGCCCAGCGCTGCTTCTTCTTAACCGTGGGTGAGCCTCTGCTCGCAAGAGCAGCCAGTGAACTGGGACCTTAGTAACACCCGATCACACTGGAAAGGACCCTCACCATCTACTCGGGTGCCCCAGGGGAAAAACTTGGGATCCTGATCCCCTCCCCCTTCACAGGAGGGTCTGTCTCCCAGCTGTGTGCTGCAGCTGCTACGGAGAAGTCCGGCTGCCACTGCCCAGCCCCGCTGTTTTCTGCCGCTGCCTTGGGCTTTTTTGCTGCACTCTAACCCAACACCCCTTGTCCACCTGACTCCCGTGACTCCTGCTGTGGCTGCGGGGTTTCTGTTACATTTTGTTTGCCACCCTGGGGTGTGCCCGCCCCGGCCGTTCCAGCCGCTGCTCCGAGGTTCCCGCTGCAGCCCATTCTGCCATCCTGAGGGCACCGACACCGGCTGCCCCTGTGAGGTTGCAGAGGAAGCCCCTTCTCCACCCCTTCCGGGCTCGCCCGCCATGAAGCACGTGCAGCGAGGTGGCCGAGCTCGCGCCACAGCGCCCCCTGCAGCCGCGGGGGAACCATCGCACCCGCCCTGCCCGGCCGGGAGCCACCGGCGCCCCTGCCGGCTGTGAGCGGAACTGCACCAGAGGGGAAGGCGCCTGACAGCCGAGAGAGGGCTGCTCCTGGGTTTCTGGGTTGGTTTGTTGTCACTGCCGTTGTTGTTGTTTGTTTGCCTTGTTATACATACATACATACATACACACACATATATATACATACATATATACTTATATACATATACATACATACATATATATGTGTATACACACACACATACTAGTAAAGAACTGTTACTCCTTTTCCCGTATCTTTGTCGGAAAGCCCCGTAATTTCAGAGTTATAATAACTTGGAGGGAAGGGGTCACATTTTCTCTTCCGAGGGAGGTTCCCACCTTCCTCGGCAGACACCTGTCTTTCAGACCAGGACAAGGACTTTGAACTCTTAACACTTATGTTAACTGCCATCTCTCTTAAATCTCTCATTTATGAATTAATTGTACTGAGAACATAGCAAGGTTTGGATAAAATCTCTGTTGTAGCACTTTCCCATAGGTGAATGAGTAGTGACAGTCTGCTCCCTTGCTGAGGAACAGGCTTTTCACTTGGAAAAATGGATCCCTTGTGTAAGGTAACCGTGAACCTTGCAATGGTAACTACTCCAAGCCACAAGACTGTTTTATAACAAATAAACCAATCAATAAATCAAACTCCTGCTTCCCTTTGAACACAGCATGACTATTTAAGTCACAAACTGGACCAAAGGACACAACACAGCCTGAAGGATGTCAGCCAGGTGTCCAGACCTTTGCCGGGTGTTAACGTTTGAGAACAAGCTTTGAAGACTTACCCAGTCCCCATGGGCATTTGGCAAGCCCCAGGTACTATCACACAATTAACAGTTTCTGTTGGAGAGCCCAGAAATTAAGCAAGAAAGATGCTGCAGGTCACGTTTCACAGACTGCCACCTGTCTCCCCAGTCACGACAGTCCTTCCCACTGACAGTCTCAGATCATATTTATTTCCAAGTATTTCCAAGAGTTCCATAATAGAAAACTACCATTTTAAGACCAGAAAAAACGTAACTCCCAAATATCATGATTTATGGCAAGAAAAATAGGTGCAAGTGTGTGTGGGTGTCTCTTCCTCACCTGATTTCACATACAGAAATTTAATACCACATCAGTACTGTCGGTGTAACAAAAGCACCTAAACTTTTCAGCTCTGGCCACTACCTTTAGGTTTTGTAAGAAAGGTGTTCTGATCAAAATAAAAGCATTCTTTTATCAACTTATTTTTTAAAAAGCCCAATCAGACTAATTACAAAAAGTTTTTGCTGAAGTATTGCTGGAATATTTGCAGTACCCAAAGATGTCAGACATTAAATACCTTTACTTTTTTCAATAAATACTTCATAGCTGGTATCTTCTTCCACTCAGGAATTACCTGCAGTACTTCAAAATGTGCCAAAAACCCCCAACCCTTGCAAAAAAACCCCAAAACAATAAAACCCCAGAGAAAGCTTCCTTGTCACACACACAACTTCTTCCTTTCTTAAATAGGAAATAAAAAATTGAGATAAAAATCATATGAGAGTCAGCTTTCAGTCTAGGCAGATGTAAACATCTGAAGGGGAGCCAGAGCAACCAGCCCACTGACCACTCCATGTAAACTGCATCCTTCACCACTAAAGCTCAGCCACGCTCAGAAGAAACCTATGAGCAATGCGGCAGTAAGTGGAAAATACTCCTCCCCAAATCAACAGAGAAATAAATGAGGTTACAATTAAGATGGTAAGCTACATGAAATACTTTTCTATCTCAGAACTAATCCTGCAGCCTGTTTGACAGAAGTCATTGAGAACAGTGTTCCCCATCTGGCGGTCGGTGGAGTAATGGAATAGATTTGAACTAGCAAAAAAAATCTCTTCAGCCTCTTTACTGTAGGTAATCTCTGTTCAGAGTTTCAGCTTAGTTCATAGAATCATTAAGGTTGGAAAAGACCACCAAGATCACCAAGTTCAAAGTAAGACCAACCTACAAATTCCTAGCAAACAGAAGAAAACCCAAATCCATATACTTGATGTTTCAAGCTGCAGAAATTCAGACAAAAAAAGTGTACCATTCACACACCGGTCAAATTCCACCTCAAAGTTGGTACAACTGTATTTTTCTTCCCGCAGTTTTTATCCAATTTTTACTGAACACAAATCCTGTGTTGTGCATCCTAATGACTAACTGGATCCAGACAGCAACAAGCACCAAAAATTTCCAAGAAAAGAAATAAACGTTTCAATATGTTCTTGTAAGTCCCTGAACTGCTGGCTGAGGGCACTGCTACCACCACCAGTCCTAGAAGACAAAGCCAACACAAGCTGACACCAGGTCCTCATTGCTACATGAACACATTACACAGTTTTATCTTTGACTACTTCTACGTATCTTGTCTTTAGATGATCAAGGAACAAGTGAGGCATCTTCCTGCACAGATAACCCAGAAGAAGTAAAAAACGACCCAATTCCAAAGTGGTGTACAAATACATTTAGGTACATAAAAATATATACAAATATATGATGCACTCTCATAGAACAAGTACAGGCCTTAAAATGCACATTGATGCCTTTCCTACAGAATCTCCACTGCAGATCAGAATTTTTTAAAGAACTGTTTATAACCTTAGTTGTCTTTCAGAGCAAAGAAGAAAAAAACACATCAAACCCCCAAAACAAACAAAAAAACCAACCAAAACCCAAAACACCAGTGTTTTATAGTTACTAATAAACAACATGAAGTACTGGAGCTTCACAGCATCCCCATCATACTCTGACACAGATCCTGCCAGGCTGATTAGGGAACTCTGCATCTTTCCATTACATCAGAAAGCTGCAGCATCTTAGAATCTTAGGGTAAGGAAGCCTAGCCTACAGATCCATCAGCTGAAACACAGCTTAGGTGCCAGGCATAGTCTCAAAACTCTCCTTATCTCACCAAAACGTTGTGGCAAGCCTCTTAGTTTTCTTTACAAGATTCACTCATTTTTTCCAACAAGAAAGAAATTACTGTTGATATAACAAAGCAACACAGTAGCATCATAGTACGGTTATTTTTTATCCCCAACTATTATTTTTCTAGTACATGAAGAACACAAATAATGTCAACCAAGCGATTAGGATCCTGTAACGCAGAAGGATTCATAACAGTGCACATGACTGGAATTGTATCATGAACTGGCATTCCATGCCCATCCAAAACTCTTCTCAGCTGAACGTTCTACTTAGAATTTTGAGTTGTCTTTATAAAGTACCAATGTGCTCATGTGTCCATTCTTCTCTACACCTAAACACAAACACTTTTCCCAACTTTTGCTATGATCATCTGAAGCAAAACCAAAGGAGGAGATTAATCATCTTCCTGACTTATTTTTCACAGGTGAAAATAATATAATCAAAGAGAACAGACACTATTTCTGTCTCATCACAACACACACAATATTTCAATTAACAAAGTACACAGACAAAGCAGAAAGGAACTTGCTCTCATGTTTCTCCTTTTCTCTTTCTCCCTTCACACTTCCTCTCAGATGATGGGAACATCCGCCCAAGTACTGACCTTCTCTAACTTGAGGCATATTCAGCATAAGAAATCTTAGATTGCTATTCCTTCCTCTCCAAGCAAGCAAGCTCTGAGCATTAATGACAGAGGGCTCCACTAAAAGCTGTCCATACAAACATCAAGCAATGGCAGGATAAGAGCATGTAACGTATTGCCAGATGTTGAAGAACTACTTGCAAACGTTTTCCAGTTTAGGAAAGACAGAGGAGTCACATCTAAGCTCATAAACTAAGTCTTCAGAGTGGCCAAGAAATTCAAGCTCACATTACCACTTTATCCAATCACTCCATTATTCCAGCAGCTACACAGCAACACACATTCCACATCAGACCCACAGCACTAGGACAGTGTGCAATCACTTCAGGCATCTCACAGGTTTAACATACTGCAGACCCACCTACAAAAAAATATTTCATCAGTTAAACAAACACACAGTCAGGAACTACACAGCAGAGGAGCCAGCCCCAGGATATCCCTGCACGTGTCAGCAGGCACACAGGAAGAGCCACTGTACCCAGCATGGCCACAGAGCACACAGTCCCAGCTCACACGCAGGAACTTGTCTTGCACAAGCAACAGGGCATGCCAGGTACTACTTCTGACCACGCCAGCAGACGTGCAGCGACAGGTTACACCTGGACAACAGTCACCCATCCTACACTTCTCCCCTGCCTCTGCACCAAAGCAGAGGACAGCACACCTGTGAATAACTTCCGAAACTGTGACCTGAATCAAGCAGCACATTTAGGTGTAATAGCCCCAGTTTTGCCCACCTGAACCTGCTGATCTGAAAACCGCAACATCTGAGGAGCACACTGAATGCTCCTAATCCCAAAACCACAGATGGTATTAACAGGTTTTTAGCTCTTCTATTCCAGAGTGCAGCTTGACAACGTAACTGGGGAAAATGCAATGAGCAACAGCTCCCAGAAAATGCTGCCTCGGTCACCTCCACCCTGGCATGCCCTCCTGCACCAAGTGCCTGTACCTGCCTGTCTGCAGGACAGGCCACGCCAGAGAATCAGTATGCAAACAGTTCTTCCCCAGCTCCTTAACAGACACCACGACTAACACCCACAGGGATCACAGAAGGGCTGTTATCACCAAACGCTGGCCTGGAGGTGGAGGGGATGTCTCCTTCTGGGGGCTGAAAATCCATCAAATGGTCACAGCGACCCTTTGCCTGGCACTGCATATTGTCACCTCTGGGCTCATTAATGCTCCAAGGGCTGGAGCCCCTCCGCTCTGGAGACAGGCTGGGAGAGCTGGGGGTGTTCAGCCTGGAGAAGACTCCAAGGAGACCTCAGAGACCCTTACAGTGCTTGAAAGGGCTCCAAGAAAGGTGGAGAGGGATTTTGGACAAGAGCCTGGAGTGACAAGGGAGAATGGCTTCCCACTGACAGAGGGCAGGGTTAGATGGGATACTGGGAAGAAATTCTTCCCTGTGAGGGTGGTGAGGCCCTGGCACAGGTTGCTGTAGCTGCCCCTGGATTCCTGGAAGTGTCCAAGGCCGTGGATGGGGCTTGGAACAACTGGTCTAGTGAAGGTGTTCCTGCCCATGGCAGGAGAACGGAACGGGATAAGCTTTAAGATTCCAACCTAAATAATTCTGTGATTTTGCGGTTCTATAAAAATGGAGCAAGCATCACCATATTCCTACCTGTATATACAGTGAAGCACAAAAAAGTTGGAAATTAATGATACAGAGGGAGAGGTTTAAGGTTTTAGCTACAGTTAGGAACAGATATTAAAACTAAAATAAAATAGTCTTTCCAGAGTATCCAGCTGCACACTAACTGGCCATTTGGAAACGCTCCTGAGGGGCCCACAACCGCTCCCGGCGCCGGCCGCAGGGGCCGCGGGCGGGCGGTGCAGCCGCGGGGATGGTGGGGGACGGCGCAGGCCCGCCCGAGCCCGGCGCCACCGCCGGCTCCCGGCTCCCGGCCGAGGGCTCCGGCGGGAGCGGAGCCCGGGCCTGCCGGGGCTGCGCCGGGGAGCGAAGACACCGCCGCCCGCAGAGCCCTCGGCGGCACCGCGCCCGGGCCGCCCGCGGCAGCCACCCGCGGCCTTCCTGCCGCGCCGCCGGCCGTGCCCGGCCCCACAGCCCGTCCGCGCCCCGAGCCCGGCCCCACTCACCCTCCGACAGCTCCAGCTCCAGCTCGGCCAGGCTCTCACGCACCTCGGGCGGCAGTGGCACGGCCTCCAGCGCGCAGCCCCCGCGCTCCGCCGCCATGGCGCGGGCGGGCGAGCAGCGAGCGGGCCCGGCGGAGCCGCCGCCCAGCGCTGCCGCAGGTGGGGCCGGGGGCGGGCCGGAGGCGGGCAGCGGCGGTCCCGGGCCGGGAGGCAGGGAAGGAGGGAGGAGGTGCCGCCGGCCCCGCCGCCCCGCGCAGCCGCTACCGCAGCCCGCGACGCGCGGCCCGCGCCAGGGGCGGGACGGGGCCGTGCCGCTGGGGAGGGGCTGCAGCACGGCCCGCCCGCTCCTCTATCCAGCCGCTGCCCTTCTTACTCCCCGTCCCCTTTTCCCACCCTTCTCATTACCTTCGCACCTGCTATGCTGAGGCCCCCTTTCCTGAAAATACCGAAACTGCCTTTTCCCTCCTCACTTCTTCCTCCCAACGGAAAATTGGAACTGTGACCGAGCCTGAGCCCACGGGGCCCACCCAGCCCACCGAGTGGCCCAGGACAGGGCATGGACATTTTCATGGTACAGAATTCCACTGTGAGAGGGTGGATGTAAAGTGGTGCATCAGACTGCACACAAGAAAAAAAAAAATAGCGTCTTTTCTAAAGCCAACCACTTCTCAAAGGGCACTAGAGACCAGCAGGAAGCGTTTGAGTTGGAAGCTATTTTGAGGCAGCAGCTTTTCCCTGTTCAGCTATAGGTTCCAGGGTGCGTGTGTGGCAGGACAGCACGGCCTGATGTTCTGGCATTCCTGCAATCTCCCAGAGACTCCGGCAAAGGCAAATCCAGGACCTTGCCAGTGGTCCTGACCACCCGAACTGCTCTGCCAAGTAACAACTTTCCTAGAACTAGAAAACAGGGAAATCTGGGGAATAGTTTTCTGCTGACAACTGCTTCTGTCCAAAACACCTCTCTGTTTTAGGATGATTGGGTTCATGTTGAGGCTTCCGATTTCTCTGCTCACATTACTGAGGTCAGCATAGCACAGGAAAGTGTGTCCCATGTGGCTGCCCTTCCGAGGGCACAGACACAGCACACCAGCAGGAGGAAAATCATGCTGCTTAAAATGTCATTCCTTACACTGGGCAGAAACAGTCCTGCTTCCACTGCCCTTCAGAAAGCTGTCTGTGGGTATTGGGGAGCTGATGGGAATGTAGCCCCAGGGAACACACTACCTGTAGTTCAGATCCTACTGGGTTGGATTCCTTCTCTGCAGATTTCTTTTCTGAATAGGAGGCTGCAGCATCTGCCCCTTACCCCCACGTCCAGCCCGTGTTCTTTGAAACAGTGACTGCCCAAGGAGACTCTTGGAGGGGCATGTAGGGAGGAGGTATGGCAGGGAAGGACTGACTGCCACAGAAAAGTTCCTCTGAGTGCAAAGCCCTGCCAAGGCTTGGGAAGAGCCCTGCATATTCTGGAACATAAAAAAAGCCCCTGTAGATTGATTTAAAAATGTGCCAATGCAAAGCCAAATTCTCTTGAAACAGAACTGATCCCTATGATGTGCCAACTGTCCTTTAAAAGGTAGTTTTAATTATCCACCTAGAAGTGCCAGATTTTAAAACTAGGCATTAATTTGGATTTGCAGTGTCAGTACTGACTGGCTAACTCTGAGCACAGGCCCTCAGGCCTCACAGCCCTCCTGCTTACACTCAACGTGGAACATCCAGCTGTGAGCGTGCTATTACAGATGGGATTTAGTGCCAGTTCTGAACTCTATTTTAGAAATGCATTGTTCCCAAAAGTAGATCTTTTGCTTTGCTTTGCTAAGCAAAAAGGGCACCAGCACCATTCAGTGTGCGCAGTCTGACAATACTGCATTGAGTGTTAGGAGTCTTAAAATCTGATTTTTAAAAGAAATATGATACAGTCACTGAGCCAGCTTAAACTTAGTTCAAACTGATTTGGAACTCTGGACAAGTTTAGTTACTGTTGCCAAGCTTTTACACCAAATCAGGTATTGTTTGTTCACAAACTTAAATTTAAATTTTAAGTTAAGCCCTCTTAAATTTATGCCCAATCAGTTTAAGGGTTCTCCTACAGCTGTCAGAGGGTAATAAATCTGTACACATGCCAAGATCTCTCTCTACCACATTTTTTTTCCCAGAGAACCAAATGGTGATCTACCTGACAGATAAGTAAGAGTTTACCAAGACAAAAGCAGTTAAATAAGTAGTAAAACAATCTCAGATGAATGCCAATATATAATTCTCAATACCCAGTAGAGAAAAAAATCTTTTAGTAGGCTGCAGGAGAACAATTTGCCTCCAGAAGAGATTTTTCTCATGCTCCAAAGTTAAACACCCCATCTGCTTTGAAGGTAGAGATTTCATGTTTCCAGAGGTTTAAAATACTTTGGTATTATAATTATTCCTATGCTTTTTCTAAAGAAATACAGAAATATCACAGAAAAGTCTTATTCAGCATTATACTTGAATCTCTCTCATTTTTGCCTTGAGACATTGTGACTGGAAATGGGTGTACCATTTCCTCTTCTCTGACCAGCAACTTCACACACATTTGGAACAGCCCCCCTGAAGGTAGCTACAGCACAAGATACCAGACAGAGGGAAGATCACTTACACTGGACGTAGATAGAATTCACAGGTTTTGTTTGGTACATTTTGCCAAAAGTGCATAGAGTTAAACAAAATTATGGGCCTTTTGAACTAGAAAAATGAAGCTAAAAGTGTCCAGAGTAAATAGGACAGACTGAGGGAGGACTTACGTACTGAAAAACCAGAAGAGCAAACCCTAAATTCACAGAGGGCTACAGGTATCTTTGACATTTGTCAGAGTATTTGAGCTATTCCTTTAATTGGAATGATCCTACAGAAATATTATAACCCAAACAATTTTAGGAACAGCAAAAGAAATAAATAGGCAAGGTGGAAACAAACAACCACACAATATAAGAATTCACTAATAAAATGCCATTTTAATAACTTTTTTTACAAGGAGTCCATCTATACACTATAGAAAAATAAACACCACAGAGACTTTTTGCAGCTTACAATACAGCAATGCAGGCACACTTCAGCTGTTGACTTAATTTCACATGAGAATGTAAAACATTGTTCTTAGTGAAAAGTAAGTCCCTCTTAAAGTACTAAAATATAATAAAAAGAGTCATATAAAAATCTGCTGTAAAAGCACTGCCCTTTATTCAGTTGCATGGGAGATTGCAAGTGCCTCTGTTGAGGACCAACTCAGAGGAAGCAGGAACTTGCAGGACAGATTTCATAAGCGTTCCCATCACTTTTTCAGGTTTTTCTGCTGAGGTGAGCCTAGCACTCGCCCTAAATTAAAAAAAAAAAACCCCACAAATTGATATTAGAAAACTGCTTGTGTTATGAAGCAACAGTGTACAATTAGCAGCATGTTATTTCCTCAAAGCACTTCATACGAGCTACACTGAAAGCAATTCCAATTTTCACGAGCCACCTAGGAGCAATCCAAAACAAGATCAGAAAGCCTAAACATCTGCCAAAGCAAACCTTCATACCGTGGGACCAGTGCTCCATCACAGGCCTGCTTTACCCCCAGTGACAGCTCAGTCCTGCCACTCCTGTGGTCATTCTGTTGCTGGGCAAGGTCTTGCCACTGAGTAGATGTCCTGAAGTTCATTAGGAACTGAGAAATCATTTGGCTGACAGCACTGTTCTAAAGATTGAAGCATCATTCTGTAATGCCTGACATTATCATCCTGGTAGCATGGAAATTACATGCACTTTTCACAGAAGTGCTCTTCATGGTGTCCCAGCTGTGGAGTACTTATTCCACACTTAGAATGAAGCAAAATGTGTGACTTCCATAAAGGCTGACATGTTTCAAGTCTAAAATCTGGTTATCTATCTGTATCAGCCATACAGCTGCAGTATTTGGGAAAAAAACCCCAAAACAAACAAACGCACAAAGTCATGGTAATAAAGTTTCTAGGTAAAGTCCTGCTGAGAACAATATCAAAGTTCCCAAACTCTTCAGGATTTCAGGATGATGTGATGACAGTTTGTGAGTTCCTCCTTAGGACAAGGTGTTTCTGTGCTACAACCAGGCACAGAGGTAACTAGGTAACTATGTAACAAGGAGGTAACTAGACTGAATTAAACTAAGTAAATTCGGTCTAGAAATAAGGTGGAACTGTTTTAAATAGCAAAGCTAAGTGCCACTACAATCCTTTGTGTGCTCTTATATCAATCTTAGAAATAGATGGCTGTATTTACCAGCCTCCAAATCTTTTTTTAAAATCTGTTATGAACATAAGGAAGTGATAAATAAGGAAAGCATTACAGTTTGTGCTGCAGAGAAAGCCCTGCTCAGCTATTACAACAGCTCTGTTCGACTTTAAAGCAAAATAACTCTATGCACAGCTTCAGTTAAATTGCAACACTTGCTTGTTTAGACCTGAGAACAGGAGGGGGCCAGAAATCACATGAAATTATTCAACCTTATCTCTTTCATTATGAACTTAGAGAAATGCCACACTTGGACTAGTTTTAGATACGATTTAGAAAGGTTCCCTTTCAGAGACTGACTTAGTTGTTACCCCCCAATAATGATAATTATTCCTTAAAATGATGCTCTTTATTGGCAATGTGTACAAAGATCCTTGCAAAAAGCAGCCCAGACTTGCAGGAGCTGTGAGGGGTAAGAAGGTGGTTCTCACCTGGCTGCAGCCCTCCCAGCCTTTGCTGGATCACCTCCAAGCGATGGATATATTCTGTGAGTGATTGTTCAGGATCCTGAGGTGGCACAAGGGACTTTTCTGGAGCTGAACTTGGGGACGGATGCAATCTTAAAAAGAAAACAAATTATTTTCTCCTTCTCATGCTATACTCTCAAATATATCCAGAGGGTACATTCATATAGGCAGGAATTTTGGGCAAAGAAAACTGGAACCACCACCACCACCCCGTCCATCTGTATAGCTGTTCCTGGAAACAAGAGCAGAAACAGGCATCATTTAGCCTGCCTTGGAACCACATCAGACTTGAGCCACCACTAATCCAGTCACACTGAGCACCAGTCAGGGCTGCTGTCATTAATACCCTGTTCCATATCACACAGGTGACTTTCTTTGGCAGGGATGTCAGACCCAGACACATGCCATGACAAAGGAATAGGGTGGGGTAGAATTAAGTCTTTTAGAAGTGCTTGCAGGTCTCAGACTCTCCAAAACATTTTGTCAAATTCTATGCAAACCAGAAGACTACCTGGCTGTTGTGACAAGCACAGTCTGTCCCCCCAGTGTTAAAAAAACCCTACAATAATTTGAAGCATCTCCTGTCTTTGCAGACTGACCTGTTGTGTGAGTGGGAGGAGGATCGTGGGGAGAGGCTCATGAATCTTGCAGCACAGCTGGTTCTGTGGCACAGGCCTGTGTCACTGTCCTGGGTCGGGGGAGAGCTGATGGGAACAGCAGAGGGCTGCTGCTCTTTCAGGACTTCTGTTCTAGCACCAGAGGCTGTGATAAATATGAAGGGTTAAAAAATATGCACTAGGAACCATTGAGAACAGGCTATCATAAACACATCCAATAAACCCATGAAAATGACAGCAGGGTATATGGTTAAGTTTGGTTTTAAATGCAGGTAAATACACTTTCTACAGCTACCTGCTTTTTTGGTTTGCGTGGGTTTTTTGTTTGTTTTAACCATATTTAACAGAATTGTTATGCAATTTTGTAGTGAGGTAGAAAGTTCAGCATTTGAGGATTTAAGTTTCTTAGGAATCACACCACAGTGGTTTTATGTACAAAGTTGGTGCTTTCTTTTAAAATAAGTATTTCCAGCAACTTAGAAACAGTGAAAATTACATAGTACCAGCTAATGAAAAATACACTATTTAATCCAAATTTTGTTTAGCATTGAAAAGGCACAAGTAATGGAATATTACATTAAGGGCAACAGTTCCCCAGTATTGGGTGCTGCATTAGGATGTTTGTTAGAATTCTTACACAGGCACTCATCAGTAACTCAAAGGAACACTCAAGTGTTCCTCAGGTAACTCAAGTCCTTATTGACCTGCATCAGACCATCCATCATCTACTCTACAGATGGACAGTGGCAAAGTAAACAGATTTTCCCACTTTGGTTTTGTTTTTAAATGAAGAGAAATTATGAAGAAAACAATGTATTTGTCCAAACACGTACCTGTGTTACCTCCTATACTGTGAGAAATGCTTTCACTCTGTGCGCTCTTCCTGCCAACTTTGTTCCACTTCTTCACCAAAAACTTTAACCTTGGTAAGAAAACAAATTTGTACAAGCATTAAAAATAAGCAGAAATACATTAAATTTTAATATTAAGTTATTTGTTGGTATAGAACATATTAGGCAACATAAGTAATAATTGTAGTGGGAATGACGGGAGAATTCTTCAACTTCAGTCTGGAATACTGGCTTATTCTATTTTACCCTGCAACAATCCTTGAACTGCTGAAAAGACTTGCTAGTTTTGGCTCTGCTCCTAATCTCCAGAGAACTCTTCCTACCTGACATGAGAAGTTTGGAAGTCACTGCAGGAGTTTGGAAGTCCTGCAGCCTTTGCTGTTATTATGGTATTCATGTCAAAGACTATGTCATCTCCTGACAGAAACTCGCTAGTAATCATTTTTACTAGACAAGGAAATTGCTCAGAAATAACCACCTATTATATTTAAAACTGCTTTTTTTTCATTAAATGGGCTTAAAGCCATTGGGAGATGGCATATTGTCTCATGGACAGCTAGCAAAACCCACTTGGTAGTGACAGAGCATGACAGAATCACACCCAATGAAACACATGCTACTGGATTCCAGAGAGAACCATCCCTGACAGATCGCATTCTGATACAAGACAGACTATCCAGTGAGACCAAGGAGATAAGGGTCAGCCCCAAAGGACTTCAGTTTGTAATGCTGTGCACTGGTTCCCAAATATATTGCAGCTGGGTATCACTAAAGTAGCTTTTTCATAGACTAATGGAATGGTTTGGGCTGGAAGGGATCTTAAAGAAGCCCACCTTGTTCCATCCTCCTGCCATGGGCAGGGACACCTTCCACTAGACCTGGTTGCTCCAAGCCCTGTCCAACCTGGCCTTGAACACTTAAGGGATGGGGCAGCCACAGCGTCTCTGGGCAACCTGTGCCAGGGCCTCAGCACCCTCACAGGGAAGAATTTCTTCCCAATATCCCATCTAAGTCTACCCTCTTTTATCTTAAAGACGTTTTTTTTACAAATATTTAGTACAGATCAAACTCAGCTAAGAAGTCATGCTTGAACCAGTTCTGGAGATTGCTTCTGCTTAATATCAATGTAGGGTAAGCCACAGGAACTATCAATTTTTTAAGTTTCCAAGAAAACATCACATATGAGAGACGGGGTGTTTTGGCTTTACCTTGAGATGGCAATGATGGCTCTGACTGCACACCTGAACTTGGTGAAAGGCCGGGAGTGTGATCGAGAGAGCTGCAGGTCTGCAGGAGAAGGATAGATTCCCATGCGGGCGATGAGAGAGAGAGTTGCTTGCTCACAGTCCTGAAACCCCCCAAGCAGCAGCAAGAGGTATTTCTTCTGATAAACTAGAGCCTTTCTAAAGCTCTCTGCTCGAATGTACTTCCGATATAATCTCTGCAACTGTAGGAAAAAAAAAATTTACAAAAAAAATTTCAAATTTTCACAGTTACTGTTGCAAAAACCCAGCCACAAACAAGGTGTCTTCAGTTCCAGTGTCCAGACTGAGGACACAAGGGCAGCCAAAACAATTCTGTACACTGCTAAAACCCACCCAAATTTGGAGCGTCAGACTTCTGTAAATCTCCTGAATGTTTTCAAGCAAAATGATCATACTCAAAACTCTAAAACAGTTTAACTCTTTAAAAAAGAAAATAACATCTGCTTAAAAAAAATATTAGCCAGAAAGCATGGTGGGAGAGATGCCTATCAGACTCGATTACAGTCAAGAGAAATATAGAGAAATATACAGAAAAATAAAAAGTATTTAAGATTAGTCAGCAGGGATTAAAAATATTGAGTGTTTTCTATTTTCATGCTTAGACAAGAAATCCAAGTCTCCCTCTCATTTAAGAGTAGAAAGAAATTCTAAAGATCCCGATTACTTTTGATGCAAGTTCCTGTCTAACACTGAGAAAGTTCCAAAGGAAGTTCTCCTCTGGGGAAAGTTTCTAATTTAAAATAATATATCAAACTGTTCATCTAGAGAATCAACCTCTTAAAATAGCAACTGAAGATTACAGCAGTAAGTGAAAGACAAATGCCATAATCTTACAGATCCCTTTTTTCCCCAGCAGATCAGGTTGAAATGACACCTCCTGGCTGTGGCACTGCTTGCTCTCCAAGCTCCAGAGAGCCCCTTTGCTGGCTATCCCCTTAATTTTACCTTAAGACTGGAAGTTTCTGCCACTGGTTTGTTTTCAATTTCAGCACTGGCTTTAGCCAGCTGGGATTCCGCCTGTTTCAGTGCATTCTGCAGCGTGGTCCTCTCTCGCTGCCAACCCTCTCTTTCCAGCTCTTGAACAGGGTCAGCACCACCTGTAGCTCTGATCTAAAACAGAAACCAAAAGGAAGTGAGCCACAATGGGTTTTGCACATTACTTCCACAGTCAAACATCTCAAACCGAGTAATAACCCAACTTTATGACAAATTAAAACATAAAAACAATGAACCTGAAAACCAGCAATGCCATTCAGGTGTTAAACAGCACAATGGGAAACTGAAATGCATGAAAAGCCCTTCTTAAGACGTAACAAATTTTTGTTCATCAGGCTACCCCTTCTCTGATCAGCCTTACAGGAATCCTTTAGTAACAGTCTCCCAAAACCTTTGAAATGGAAACAAAACATCTGACTTTCTTCTACATCCACGGTCAGCACAGAAATTGTGAAGATGTCTGTGTACATGCAAACACAAGCTGCACATATAACAAAACCAAGTTGTGAAGTAAATTCTGAAAAATCACACATTCAATTCTGAGAGTCTGTTGTCCAAAGAAGCTGTGGCTGCCCCATCCCTGGAAGTGTCCAAGGCCAGGTTGGACAGGGCTTGGAGCAACTGGTCTAGTGGAAGGTGTCCCTACCCATGGCAGGGGGCAGAACGAGATGGGCTTTAAGGTCCTTTCCAGCCCAAACCATGCTGTGATTCTATGAAACTGAGTTTTGTGGTAAGTTATCTCTTGTAGGAATGAGACCCAGGACTCCAGCTCCAATTCTTCATGGAAGTTCTGCCTTCATGACCCTCTTTGTATCAACTACAAATTTAATGGTCAACAGTTACATCAGTGCATGATGCAACAGATCACAAAAGAAACAAAAAGATTTTTTTAAGGTAGTTGATGTTTCATCCCTTGAAATAAAATCTATACATTAGAGAAGCCAGTACAAACAACTGACCCCAGTTTCTCCTAGCAACTTATTTCAGTACAATTTGTAGTATCTGAAGGAGTTCTACATGACTCATCTACATCCTTGACTTCTACTGCACCATTTGGCAGCTGATTGACCAGACAGCTCCATTTTGGCACAGATTTTCCATGCTGACATTTTGCCAGGTGCCCTGTCCGATACTCCCCAATTTATCACAACTCAAGGAGGAAGAAAATTCCTTTGGTCTCTTGAGCATGTGGTTCAATACCTTAAAGGAAGGAGAAATTCAGGGAGGAGACTGAAAGAAAAGGTGATTATGGGAAAAAAAACCATCAAAGCCTGAAAAGAGGGCAGAGAGGAGGGACTGTTTGTGCCCACAGAAGAAAAGCTATCAGGGTGGAGTTTTTGCTCCTAAGCTCTAGAAAGGCATGTGTAGTTAAAGTGCTCTACTGAACACTTTTTTTGTTACACAAAATTTAAGTCAGGAAACTTGAGCTCCTTTATTTTTGTGTGATCAGTCTCTGAAGGAGGGAACTCTGCTCCAACAAGAGTTTTGTCTACAGCTGACAGCTCTAAAGGTTTGTGAGAGGAAGGCTTAACCAAAATAACCCCGTGAACTTGGAGAAGAGGCTGCATCCCCCTCCTCAAGACTGGAGATGATCCTTCTGTCACCTGTGTGGCTGCACAGGTGACAGAAGGAAAATATTAACTGTATTTTGTAAGCAGGTAGGCACAGGGAGAGCTGCAACATGCCAAGGCAGCTTGTCACACATCAGACTTGTGAACAGAAAATACAAAAACCTTTTCACATATCACACAGTCGTAGATCTCTGTCTATTGCAAGAGAAAGACATAAAACTGCAACGTTATCTGGGGAAATCAGATGAAATCTAAAAGCTATGATTTTATGTATTTTGTATCAATAAACCTGAGCTCGGTCTTTGGCAATCCCTGGGCTTGTGTAAACTATTTGCAATACTGCAAACATGGGTCAGAACAGCCTTCCTGAGACTACAAACCACTGTGGTGCTTTTTGAAAAGTACTTGGCATTTTGGTGAGAAACAACTGTCTCTGGATGCAGAAAGAAGCTACAGCAACACATCCCAAAGACTGTGATCCTTGGACACATTATGTATCTAGGAAAAAAATGCTGTCAGAAGCAGACCCTGCAACACAACAAAACAGGGTTGGACATTAGAATATGTTAATATTTTCCTTACCTGAGATGTAGGAGAAGACAATAAATCTGATTTTAGTTCTCTTAATGTCTGCAGTAAAGAGGCTACAGCTTCATCATTTGATGCAGACCAATCATTAACCGTTCTGTTAGACAGAAATACCTTTTCAGTTTCAGGTTGATTTGTAAGAATGTTAACACACATTTAATTGCTTTCCCACTACATGACCTTTAAGTTCTGAGGCTTTATTTATACAATATTTACCACACAAATTACCACTATGAATACACTGAGAAATTAGCAAGTTCTGTTAATTTTTAAGAATTAAAAGAGCGCAGGGCTCTCAGCCATGACCCACACAAGTTAAGAAGCAGGATGGAAAGCAAAGTGCTAGTTTATGAACTCACTTATCTAGAATCTTATATATGAACTCATTCAGGTGCACAGCCACAAAGAGCAACTGCTGCCTTATCTTCTCCAGCTGTTGTTGCTGCTGTTCCAAGTGGGGTTTTTCAGTTTCTTTTGTCACAGGCTGTTTGGCACTTCCATCTTTGCTTGAGGTACACAAGAGTTCCTCCTGACAATTTGGAGGTGGAGGATTTCTTTCTCTTTCTTTTAATACTGCCAGTATTTCCTGCAGTTCTTTAATTCTTTGTTCATCCCTGTGGTGTTGCCGTTCCAAGTTTTGCTGTTTGAACAGAATAAGTAGTAGTTAATTGCATCTTATACATACACACTTATGTAAGTGTCATCACACCTAATTAGCATATCCATCTGAGTGTTCCTTAATTGCCAGACCACTTTTGGGGGAAGGCTTAGAGCACTGCTTTCCAGGGTCACCAGGAAGCCATTTAATGACACTGGAGTGGGCATTGTCTCCATCCAAGAAGAAATCCAGGGTGAAACCAATACTGTCACAAACCATGATTGGGATCCTAGCTCAAAATAAGGGCAATGACATGAAACCTAGTTTGGTTCCATCCTGCATTTAACCCATATTCATCCCCACCTGTGAACAACCAGCAATTCCCAGCACAGACAAAAATGTAAAGATCAACTTCCATCGACAATAAACCCAGACACAATCCCTTGAAAACAGCTACATTTGAGAAAAGCAGGACAAGAGCTCATTTAATGCATTTTTCAGAATGCTTTAACAGAAGGAAACATTATCAAAGAACACCATCCAGGGGGTTAAATCCCAGTGTGTGGCTATTTCAGTGTAAGGCAGAGCATTCTCACCAGTCTCTCCTGATCTCTCTGCCAGTCCTTCTGTTTTTGTAGCTCTGTCTGTTGCTGCTGTCGCTGCTCTCTCTCCCTCTCCTCTTTCCTGTTCTTATCTTGCTCTTTCAGCAGCTTGAAGAGTGACTGCAGTTGTTCCCAGTCAGCTTTCAGCTTGGCCTCTCTCTCCCTCTGGGCCTCCAAGGAACAGATCACATCTTGCTTTTGTGCCTGAAGAGATTCCAGGGTGGCTCGCAGTTTGTCACTGACCTCCCTCTCCTTCTGGGTTTCCTCGCAGCACATCTGTACCTCAGCCTCCAGCTGCCTTTTGGACAGGATGGCCTTCTGGTGCATTTTCTCAATAACAGCAGCAAGCTCCGTAGTTCGGGCCCTCTCCTCTTCCAGCTGGGCTTGGAGCTCTCGGATGAAGGCTTGTTCCAGCAGCGACTCCCTGTGCTGACAGGAAGCACCTTCCTTCACTCTCATGCTCAATTGCTCTGTCAAAACACGCTCATGATTCAAGGAATCCAGGAGCTCCAACGAACGGTTTTTCTCAGCATCCAAGTTTTTCTGTAGCTCCCGCAGTTTGGTCTGTTCCTGGGACAGCAAGGCTTCGCAGCGGGAGTGCTCGATCTGCAGTTCCTTGCGGAGGTTATCTGTTACGGTTTTCTCGTGCTCCAAGGACACGGCCAGCTGGCAATTCTGCACCGACTGCACATCCAGGGCAGCCTGCAGCTCCTGGGCAGAGGGGGGAGAACACATTAATATTCCAGCACAAACACTCGTTTGTGGGGCTGGCTGGTATTGAGCAATTTCCAACCTCCTGTTTTATCCACAAAGATATTCAAGACTTAACTAGAATAGTTCAGGTATTAAAAAGTTTAATTTAAAATTACAAGTGTCAGAAAAATGCTCCCTAGCAATCTGCCACCAAGCAACAAACACAAAAATTATCATGTATCTGCCAGTATATTATTTCTTCTTCAGTTAGTAAGACCCTCATTAGGACATCACTACTCTTTACATCACTCAGTCCCATTAATAAATAACATTTGAAACAACAATAACCCATGTTGTTTTGAAAAGAAAAATCTAAGCCATAAGAGTAGCTGTAAAGCTTCAGGACTTGGCTGCCCATCTCTTCAAAGCACAGAGTAGAGACTGATAAAAAACAATCACAGAATGCTCCGGGATAGAAAGGACATTAAAGCTCATCTCATTCCCACCCCGTTCCATGGGTAGGGACACCTTCCACTATCCCAGGTTGCTCCAAGCCCTATCCAACCTGGCCTTGAACCCTTCCAGGGATGAGGCAGCCACAGCTGCTCCTGGTAACCTGGATGCCAGGGCCTCACCACCCTCACAGGGAAGAATTTCTTCCTTACATCTAATCTAAATCTGCCCTCTTTCCCTTTAAAATCCATCCCTAGGGTCCATTTTTGGAGGCAGCCTTTCTTCAGAAGGAAAGGCAGGGACTGAAGGGGCAGTCATAGGGCACTGCAGACAGTCAGAGCTGGCACTGCTGCCCTAGTAGGGAGGGCTACCCTGCCCCCCACCTAGCCAACACCATTTCGTATCTCCTAGAAAGATAGGTCAGATGCTAAATGGCAGCAGCTTTCCCTAATGGGGCTTCAATAAAGATTTGTGAATGCCAGACTAATCTGTCACACAGCTACCCCGGGGCAATGCACTTTTCTCCTGGCCTTGGCTACTCTGTCCTCCTTGCATGAGCAGGTTTCTGAAAAGGTGGAGGATAGTAGCAGCACGTCCTAATCATGCAGCAGTTACAAAAATCCCAATAAAAATCACTCACAAACCTAAACACCTACCAGGAAGATGAGAGGAGAAGCCAGACTAGAAGGAAATAGTCAGAATTGTGATTCCTCACTTAGGGAATTTAGGTAGGATTGTTTGGAGGTCTTTGAGAGAGTTTAGTTTTGGGGTTTAAGAAATGGTTTATGTTAAATCTTCCTCCTTTTTCATTCACTGTAGGGCTTTAACAAGCACTGAGTCATTGCTATTACAGTCTTGGAGAGAAAGCTGTTAACTTGTTTTCTGTTCAATTTAGAAAGGAACAGGATGACTTTGGTTAACCTCCAAAAATACATATCATATGGAAAAGGCTCCACTTACTCTCTGCCAAACCTATTTATCATTGGGTGGTTTTCTTTATAATCTCAGAGATCATACACCTCACATCCTCATGTTAAGTTTGCTCTGGAATTAAGGGTGCAGTTATACAGCTGTAGAATCTGGCTGGCCCTACTCAGCAAGGGGCAGCACACAACAGGGGAAAATGGGAAAGCAAAAAACACTAAGAAGATGTGGGAAAAAACCCCAACATGGCATTCAAATTTGGTTTATTTCTGCATGTGCAATTAATGAAAGTAACTGAAAGCTTTAACTCTGTGAAAAAAGCAGCTATGCACATTCAGAAGAGGTTTGGGGGTTTTAACAGTTACTGAACAAAAAACAGTGGAGGTGAAGACTGCACAAATAACCTTCTAGTTAACGTCATGCCCCAGGGGAGCTGGGCATTACCTCCATGGCCTTTGTCTTTTCATCCTCTGCTTTCCTCTGCTGATGCTGCTGTTCCTCAAACCAACCTCGAAGCTCAGATCCCTTCAGCTGCTCAGCCTGCAAGTCTTCAAGTGCAGCTGCCAAATACTTTTCTTTTTTTTCCAATTCAACACTGCAAAGTTCAAAACGGCATTTCTATGTTCAGAACAGAACATCCTTCACCAGCATTGCAAGCAAGACATTTTGGGTTGGTTTCTCTGAGTTTCTCTGAGTTCTTTCTATTGATTTGTTTCTTTAAGGTGGCCTCTTTTCTTTCTAAAGAGTCAGTTTTCAAGTCACAGTTAGTTAGCATCTAAAAACATTTACTTCCTTGCAAGCCAAGCTAGAATTGCTCGATTTAGTAACAATTATGAGATAGAGAGAAGTTATTTATCCTGGCAGAGCAAAGCCATTGTCCTGTGAGAGGAAAGAAAAATATTGGCATACACTAAGAAGGGAGTGGGAAAGGAACATACCCAAGAAGACAGAATTTAGTAAAGAAAACATAACCCTTAAAAGTGAAAACCCTAGTTTTCCTCCCTGTGTTTCCAAGTGCTAAGCCCTTTATAGATCCAATTAGTATAAAGCTCTTTCAGACCTGCTGATAAATCAAATAAATGAATAATCTACTTCTCACCGTAACTGATTTATTTCCCTCTGAAGCTCTTCCCGGGATTTCTGCAACTTTTCATTCTCTCGCTTACTTTCAGAAAGCTCTGATTTCAGGGATGCTTTTTCCTGATTCAGGAGATCACATGTTTCAGAGGATCTTTTCTGCTCCTCAGAGAGGGTGCTGTGCAAGTCACTTACGATAGATTTTTCCTGCTGAAGCTTATATTCCAATAATTCAACTAGGATAAGAAAACACTGTAACAGTTATTTATATTACAGAGACCTTGACAATATGTTATCACTTACACTAATTCAAGCATGAGAGGAATCAGCAGAAGGATGCACAAACACTATGATTCTATCATTGTGATATTCTGTAAGCAAACTGTTACTAAGGGATTTTAAACCTCATTAAACAAACTTATCCACTTACATAAACATTTTATAACAGGAATCACTATATAGAACCCGTTTTGCCAGCTCTGTTCAGGCTAGTGAGTTAAGAGAAACAACTCTCCCTAAATTTGGAGGTTCCTGTTTGATGAGTACTTAAAAAATAATTAATGTACCTATGTCTACAGTATTATGTAAATAAAATTAGTGATAAACTTCTGGATTTCCAGAAAGCTTCCCTCTATTGGACTAGTGCATGTGCTATTTATAAGCTTTTAAATGGCTGAATCCTGAACGATAGTGAGGGAAAAACAAAAACAAGGGAAAAGCAGTGTTTTGCTTTGAAAAGAGATGCTTATTTTTGACCAAGGTCACTTGCACTTTTTTCTTTATTATGTAAAGAGAACCTGCTGTGAAAACCAAGGCTTGCTTATTTAGTCAAGAACATGGTTCAGCAGTGGGCTTGGCACTGTTTATGGTGGGACTCCACAGTGTTAAAGGTCTCATCCAACCTAAATGATTCTGTGATTCCATACTACCAAACATATAGATAAACAACTCCCTGCAAACAAACAGGAGTGTTTTACTGTCCTTGCTGGGTTTTCTCCATGTATACACTACTTCTGTTCTATTGCTTTGGGTTATTTTACAGTTTCTCTTTGCTTTTCACAGATTTGTCTCAACTACTGATATGAGAAAGAACTGCTAACATCATAGGCAACCTGAGTGTATTCAGTAAAACTGAGGAATTGTACAGCATCTGCTTCTTTGCATGACACCTTTTTTTGCCTTTTACCTTTGAGGCAAAAAGGAACTGATGAAGACAGAAAGAACTGACACAGACAGCAAGAATTACCTTTCCTCCGGAGCTGGTGTTCCTGTTTGTTTCCATGGTCTTCAGCCTTGGTAAGGGTTTCCTGTAGCTGCTGGAGCTTCTCCTGGTTCTGGAGATGTGTCATGCGGAGCTGAGCTCGGAGGTCCTGGATTTCTGAGAGCAGGCTATTCCGGTCCGAGGAGAAGAGATGCTCCACAACCATCTGCCTCTGCTCCTCCTGAAACAAACCAAGGCCTATTCAAACTACAAGGCTATTTCCATATCTTCTGCAAGGCTAAACACTAAGGAAAATCTTGCAGTACAAGTTCTGTACAGAAGCACTCAAATTACTAAGTTCATGCTTCATGTTAATGCAAAATGTTAGTGTTATGTAAAAAAGAAAAGCCCCCCTTCACTTGCCTTGTCGAGTTTATACATAACAATTATGACAACCTAGAACCTAAATATTATTGGCAAAAAGCCTCCAGATTCAGAGTTAGTTCAATATATACCCTTTGCAAGAGAGGTCTGTGAAGTTCTAGACAAATGGGAAGGAGGGAAACAATTCAACCAAGTATTTCCTATTCACTGTCACAGTCTTTCTGGATGCCAGCTAAAATAATCAATAGGCTTTGTAAGACCATGTACAAAGTTCAAGAAAAATGCTTTTTTTCACAACAGAAACTCTAAAAGCTACTGATCCCACGCCATCTGCATTAACACGCAAGATTTAACAACAGAAACAATAAAACTGAAAAAAAACCCTTTAAAAAATAAAAGAGAATAAAGAAGTGATTTTTGAGCAGAACACTTTAAGTGCTTTTCATACTTGTTGTTTCGTTATATACTCCAGCTTTTCCCCTAATGAACTTGCATCATCAGATGCAGGATTGGAGAAGTGAGACTTCAAGTCAATTTGCAACACATTTCTCTGCTTCTCAAACACACTCTGTACTGCTTGCAGAAGTTCTCCTCTCCAGTCAGCAGCAACACCTGAAGTTTCCTGTTAAAATGTATATTTTTAAAATGGCATCTCTCCTCTCTCAATCTCTAACCCAGTGTCTTTCATATCATGAGAATATATCTGTTCATTTAAGCATTTTTAGAAGTGTTTAAAGCATACTGTCCCTTACTCCTTAAACATATATATACACACATATGTGCCTCATAACATATTATATATAATATACATTCATATATATATATACACGTATATGTATATATATATATAAAAAACCTGGTTACCTTGCTTTAAAGGGTAATTTATTGCCATACCTTGTCTCCTCTATCTGCCACCTTGCTGAGGTAATCCTTCAGCGACTGGATAGCATCCAGCAGGGATAATCCCTCCTTCTGCCAGCCCTCCATCGCTGCTCGGGTCTGAGGGATGTTCTTCAGCTCCCTAAAACCAAAGGGATGCTCTGACAAAGCCAATATTTTGCGGCTCTCCTCATACACCATCTTCAGCACAGTCTGAGAAGGGAAAAAAAAAAAGATAATATTAGGAAACAGGCATCAGCATCCTGGCTGTGTTAAGAGTAGGATCAGATAGTACTGGACAACAAAAGTAAGGCCTCTGTATCAACACGCTAAGATGCGATTAAGCATAAATTATTATTTATGCCAAAGGGCTGTACTTTACCTTTGTTTCTGAAACATTTAGCTAACTTTCTTGGGAATAAATTAAATTCTATCAAGTCTGAAGCTATGTTACTAAACCCCAGTGATGCCAGAAAACTGAATTATGTATTTAGACAACCTTGGCTTAATTTAGCAAATTGTGTACAAACAACAACTCCCAAAATAATCAGTTTTAATAATTTACACAGTGGAAATTGTTTCCTCTGACATTGTCAGGCCAAATAATATATTTTAAATAAATTCCCTGTTCACAAACTATTACATCATGCACAGCTGTTTCCTGGCCTCTTTTCAAGGAAGGTCACTGGAGGTTTAAGTCCTTTTCTTATACACATCTCATCAGAAATATCCCAGCTTCCATGTGGAGCTGTTCCTCATTGCTACTCACTTCAACAACAACACAGAGTACTTTTATTTAACTCTTGATATTCTTTCCTTGCACTTTTTTTTTTAATTACTTTTGAAGCAACTTGAGTTGCTTTTCTGTCACTGGAATCAAAATAGTGATTACTTCGAGAATCAATGAAAACCTTTAGTAAACATTAACATCAAAAGCACAGTAAACTGTTCAAACTAAACATTCAGTACTGGAATATGCACTCAGATCTTACAGCCAGTAAAGTCTAGGTTGATGCTCCCTAAAAGAAACTAAAAAAACCAAAAATCTCTTTTTCTTAAGGTAAAATAAAATTCACCTCTTCCATGAAGGCTCTGAGACTTATGTTTTAGAGAATTATTAATTTTTTAGACACAGAATCATAGAATGGTTTTCAGTTGGAAGGGACCTTTCAAGACCATATCTAGTCCAACTCTGCTGTGACAGGCATGGGGAACATCTTCTGTTAGTTCAGGTTGCTCAAAGCCCCATCCAATCTCATTTTGAGTGGATTCTGGGATGGACTTCTAGGGATCCACCACCTCTTTGTGCCAGTGCCTCGTCACAAGAAATTTTTTACTTATGTCCAATCCATTTCATGATCTTACTGGGCAGTGAGGTGAGGCTGAAAGATCAGTAGTTTCCAGGGTGCTCGTTATTATGCTTTTTAAAAATGGGTGCTATGTTTCCCTTTTCTCCAGTCACTGGGGACCTTATCTGACTGCCGTGACTTTTCAAAAATGATGGAGAGTGGCTCGGCAATTGCAAGTGCAAAATTTCCTCAGGACCCTGGAATTCATGTCTTTGGGTGCCACGGATTTACCTATGTCCAGGTTCCTCTGGTGGTCTTGAATCTGATCTTCTCTTACAATAGGAGGGACTTCATTCCTCCAGTCCCTTCCTCATCTAATTTAAAGCTTTCCTTATAGGTCTGGCCAGCTTATTGGTGGAGACACTCTTGTCTCATTTGGTCAGGTGAGTTCCATGAGCTCCCAACATTTCTGGCTTCTCAAAGGTAAATCCGTGATCATAAAAATGAAAACCTTGAGCACTGCACCAGGTGCACAGCCCGGGATTCACCTCTGTCCTGGTCCCCTTCCTCTTACTGGGAGGATAGAGAATATTACGCATGGTCCCAAACCTTTGAACTGCCCTGTTACAGTACTGTTAGACCCTACATGGGTGAGAATCTGTAAGGCTCACTCAGCTTGGCAGCCTCAATGATAGCACAAATACAAGCTGCTGGTAAGCAACAAACTTCTCTAGAGAAAGTATCTGGATGGCAAGAGGGTGCTTCAGTGCCTCTCAGCAAGGAATCTCCAATTACTAACACCTGATGTGCTTTTCTGGTAGCACTGGTTCTAATGCCAGCAGATGGTTTCATCAGCTTTGCATGTTTGGCTTTTCCTGAATCACATCAGTTATTCCATGTGCTCTTCCTTCTCCAACCCTAGAGCATCATGTCTCTTATGAAGGGCAGATGGATGGGGGAAGGGTCTTCATTCTGACTTCAGGAGCGATAAAGGCCCAGTCTCCTTCATCTTGTGAGTTACCTGTGCCAGTTAGCTTGAGTGAGTTTGAATTCAGGCTTACCTTCCCCTTGCACAAGTCTTCCTCCATTGTGCTGGGCAAGCTGAAAGAACCTGCTAAGCATATTAGGAGGCAGGATTCACTTTCTACGAAGGGTATTTCTTCTAGTTTCTTATTACTTAAGAACTCACTGTAACCTACTGTATTCTCTCGTAGATGAGAATTTCTCCCTTTCCACAGCTGGAATTTGAGAAATGGCTGAGAGCTTGTTCAGCAAACCAAAGAGTTCTAGGCATATCCTTTCTTCAACTTTTCTTACTGACTAGAGTGAGCACTCACTGCTCAGTCTTCTGTATATTCCTCATGTTGCTTGAACTGGCTCTGACATATCCTTGCACACCTTGAAATGGTGTTTCCACAGCTCTCCATCATATCAGGATGACAAGAATATGCAGGGGAGCACGATGTCAGCCAGCTATGGTTGCTTCTCAAACAACTTTCTGTGAAGCCTCCAAGGCAAACCCATAAAGCAGATTAACCAGTCCTTGTACCCCCACGTTCCGAAAGAGCACCAGTGTTGTCCCAGCAAAACTAGTTCAATTCTAGCAAGTACAAGCAAATGTCAGTAATGTCACAAGAGATGCAAGGACAAGAACCATAATCAACTTGAAGTTTAAACCATTACAGAAGAGTTTTCATTGTAGATGTAGCAGCTATTTTATATTAGCATTTAATTTTTGCTGCCCAGTTTTAATTTGCTGGTATGCTCATACTAACAATACATTACCTTCATCTGTGGTGAAAGTATTTCCTTTTCTTTCATTGATTCCATAATATCTGGAATCATTCCCTGGTATCGCAGATAAGCCATGACATTGGCATCTAGATGATCTGATGTTTGTAGCTCCTGCTTTAGATTAGCTGCCAAATTTGAGCTGGTATCTGAAGGAAGAGACAACCCCCCATCCCCACAAAGTGTTATAAATATGGAAAGAACTTGAAACTAGAACAACCACTTGCAAAATAACCATGATTTCTTCTGCTCACATAAATGCAGGGTCAGAGTGGGTTGGTTGGTTGAGATCTCAACTAACTTAAACAAGTTAAAAGTCAGTAAGTTGCCTTCAGAACCAGAGAAAGTGTTGTAGTTAAGTCAGGACTCACTTAAACCTCCTGCCTCTTTTCTGTATGTAAAGATGAAAAGGTAAAAGCAGGCACAAATATACATATATATGTATTTTTTTAAACAAAGAGCCACCTGACAAAGGCATAGATTTCCAATAAAAGACCCACAGTAAAAGAAAATGGGAGAAAGGAGAAACATGTTTTAATATTGAAGTTAACAAAAGGTAAAAGGAATCTACAAAGTTCAACTTACTGCTGCCACATCCATCGCTCATCGCAGATGCTCTTGATCTTTCATCATCTTGTAAATCAGAAGGGGTTAAAGTCAGACGAGCAGCTTCTCTCATCTGCTTAAGAATAAATTTTTCATGTTAATTTGGTTTTCTGAACCCAGCTGTTGGTTTCTGCATTTGTGACAACTTTGTTACTAGTGTAGATTTTAACAAATGCCTACTTGATCCAAGTGTTAGAGATGGCAAATACCACGATTAATGCAACATTGGTGCTCTCTGGAAGCCACTCCATCTCAATTTTTTCCTCTTTTAACAGTCTCAAGAAAGATACATGTATTTATATTTAACCATCAAACCAAGGCACAAAAATACACAGCTAAAGATAAATTTTCTGAAGTACAGACTTTATCTTCCTGTGAAATTACAGAATACAGACAATATATATGTATACAATATATAAAATATTGCCATTAAAAAGAAAAACCTCTGTTCTCTGGTTTTAAAAGAGTCTCTTCTAACATTCAACAACAGATTGTTGAAGAAGTGGGGAGTTGTTACAGTACACTGAGTACTGTGGTAGCAAAGGTTTTACAGGTTTAGCTCAATTACTGACACAATTATCACAAATTTATCAGTTATTATCACAGTAAGAGAGGAACTAATAATTGTATGTCCAGAAATTCATTGGACCTATTCCCAGCAGTGTGTAGGTTTCTACTACTTGGAGCTCATGACCCCCCAATGATCCCAGGGGGATCCAGAGCTGAGCAGTCTCATTTAATAAGAACTAAATCAAACATGAAATATCACTTACCAGAATCTTCTTCTCCATATCTTTGTCATCATCAACAGAATAGGTACTTTCAGAGAAAGCTGGAGATTTTGTATCTACTCCCACTGCTACATCCCCACTGCCATTTTCATCAAGGTTAGAATATCCCAGTGGTATGGAATGATCTCCTTGCAGGGATGACCTTGTGTGCACAATTTCAAAATCTGTGTTTTCAGCTTCTGAGAAGGGTGTCAGGTGAAGGACTGGTTGAAGTTCCACGCTTATATCTTGCTTTCTCATGATCTCAGGCGAGCCCCATAAAGACATACTTGCAATTAAATTCTGGAAATCTTTTGGAGTCTCTTTGTCTAAGTTCCAATTGTGTTTTGGTGAATCAGGAGTTTGATGAATTTCCAATATTTGCTGGCAATCCTTTTTCAAATCTTGATCCCCTTCAGAGCTGCGGATCATGTCCAACTCCTGGTGCGAGACATTTTCTTGCGATTGCTTAATCTGCGTTTTTGGATTTTTATTGTGAATTGCCAAGTCAAATATAACTTCATCTTTTTCCTACAACAAAATAACACATATTAATTGTTTAATGGAATTTGAGTATGATTTTACAAACTGAGAAACATGCACTTAAAAAAAGATCTTTTAGAATTGATTCATTTTTCCTTCAATCACTTTAAGTAATTTAAAGACAAAATTACTCTTAACCTCTGATTCTGTGACTGAATCTAAATAATGCACTATTTGAGAAGATATTTTAGTTTATTTTAAACCTGTCAACATGGAAATTTCATTTCATCCTCCATGCCTGTTAGTTTGTCAGATACAGTGAGTTATTGTTATCCCTCTCATTTTAGACCATCACCTAAATCCTTTTGTGTTAATCATCCCTCTTAATCATCTGTTTTAAGCCTAGTGCTAGCTGCCAGGACTTTACTCTTTTTGCTGCTCCTCCAGCTTTCATTTTAATACATTTTCTAATTTTCACATTGTTTCCACTTTTGAACCCAAGCATAACTGTAGGAAGGGTTCTCTGCTCCTCTAAGAATGCTGTGAATATTATACTTTTTCTAATGCTAGGATGAACTAGATCCATAGGAAAAAGTCTATTGTTAGGAATGCTTGAAGACATGGTAATTTATTTACTTTGATTAAACATATTCTCCAATTTTGATAATTATCCCTCCTCAGCCTACTTAACTTCTAGCACCTAAACATGGAAATACATATACTGACATATAAACATCAATTTAAACCTTTCAGAGTCTGAGTTTCTACTTGAAAAGTGATTTTTAAATCATTTAACTGCCCCCAGAATTCCAGCATTCCCTGATATCCTTTAAAGTGTTACCAATTCTCTCTTCACTGGATCCTAAATGACTTCTGTTTTTCAAAAAGGGATCTGACAATCCCTACCTGTATAAGCAACATGGTCCAGCAGTCACTGGACTGGAAGTCTGCTGCCTTGTACAGACACATTCCATGGTCTGAAGTATATCAATCTGCATGGGTCATTCAACACTTTTCCCACCTGTTTCCTTTTCCTGAGAGATTTCTGGGACAGACCCTGAATGTACAGTGCCACCCAGGCACTGATGGCACTGCTCCCAACTTGAACTTCCAGGCAAATAAAAATACAAACACCAGGAATGATCACATGTTTTGCATAGCTACATCCTTCATTTCCACTTTAAAAATAAACATGCCATTATACATAGCAATTATCCTATCATTTCTTTAAGTAAGTCTACCTTGGATGATGATTATATCATACTGCCAAGCAGGGCCCTGAAATTCCACATAAGCCTGACACCGAATGTTTTTCCTCTCCTGTGTGCTCAAACTCTTCATATAAGCCCTCTTAACTAGCATTTATCACCTCTGTAAGTCAGCCTTTAAAGACAGCAAGTTGGTATATGACAGATTTCTACAGCTCTCTGAAAAAAGGGTCACCTGGGTCCTACTGCTTTCTAAAATAGAGTGATTTAATAAGAATTTAAGAAGATTAGGTTACTTGGAGGAAATGGTTCTAGTAAAGATTCAGAATAATTACAAGAAAGAGTCACAGTAAATAAGAATTTCTGAAAAGAAAAGGAGACATGAAGTGTTTTCAAGTAGTTCTCCAATACAGCCATGAAGGATGGCAAACAGTCTTGGTAGCTCATGGTGGGCTCATTGCTTGGCTTGCAGATGCCCATCCTCTCACTCTCCCTCCTCAACAGATCAGGAGGAAAAAAATACGCTGGGAAGAGCTTGCAGGTGGAGAGAAAGGAAGGAATATCACCTACTAACTACTCTCACAGGCAAAATAGAGTAAAATGGGGAAAATGTATTTAATCTATTAGTCTAGAAATAGATTATTCTAAAAAAATCTCCACAAATAATACTATTAAAAATCAAATTATGTACCAGTTTAGCAGTAGGGGAAGCCAATACTCCAAATGACTGATCAATATTGGCTTCTAATTCCTCCATTCCATTTTTAAGGGCTACATCTTTTCTTTTTCTCTGGCAGAATGGCTTGAGAAATTTAGTCTCTTCATGATCTACTTGCTCCTTCAGCTTGTAAGACTCCAGCTGTGAAAGAACTTCAGCTCTTTCCAATCGTAAGGCTTCGAGCTCTTTCATATGGGCCTTGCTTTCACCTTCCAGTTTTGCAGTGCTCCCTTGTAGTTCCTTGATTTCTCTCAGATAAGCTACTTCTTTCTCATTCAGTGCTTGCACCTGGAAATCAAGTCTAGAAACTTCTAATTGAAGACTGTAAACATCCTGTGCCTGACTTGCATCTCTCTTTTCCAACTCTGATTGGAGCTCTGCTGCCTTTTCTGTTAAGTACTGCAGCTCAGTGGTGTCAGCTTCTCTTTGATCTGCCATTGTCTTAATTTGCATCTCTTTCTCTAGAATAGTTGCTTCCCTTTCTCTCACCTTATCTTCAAGTTCTTGAACTCGAGATGTAGTTATCTTTGTCTCAGCCTCTCTCTGAGACAAACGAGTTTGGGAAACACTGTATTCTTCCTGAAGTGCCTGGTGCTGGATTCTCAGGGAGGTGAGCTCTGTAACAGACTGCTCTGATGACTCTCGCAACTGCTGGCATTTTTTCTCCAAATTTTCCACTTCTGTTTTGAGCTGCAATTCCTTTTTTTCCAGTTGCTGCTGCAGAGCTTCTTTAGAAGCTGAGACAAGCTCCAGCTCCTTCTGAAGTTCTGTCACTTTGGAGAGTAGTGACTTGTCTCTTCTGTTTGGATCAGGATCACCCTGACAATCTACCAGTCCCTTCTTCAACTCCTTCTGAAGGTTTTCCACTGACTGTCCCAATGCACCTTCATAGATATAATCTTGGCTGTCACTATCTTCATGACATACTGGTCCAAATTGTGCCAGCTCTTTTTGAAGCTTCTCAATTACTCCATGGAGTTGCTCCACCTCTTCATCCTTGTCCTTGCGCAGCCTCTCCTGGTCAACGCGAAGGTGCTTGACCAGTGATCTGAGTTCTTCAATTTCAGGTTTTTGGTCTTCTGCAACCTAAGCAAAAGGATAAGGACTGAATATTACTGTATGTAGGGAATTATTATTGCACACGGAGTTTATATTTCTCATCTGAATCACACAGGCATTAAATCACACATTTAACAGCAGAAGAACCACACATTTCAGCTGGTAACTTCTCAAAATAATCCCTGCTTTCCTAAGAGAATTATCAAACAGATTTCATTTACAATAAGAATCTGCACACCTTGCTTCCCCCAAAAATCAAGCAATGAACATATAGTAAGCACTCTTACGTTATTCTCCAGAGCATTCTGCAACTCATGGTGAAGTCTCTTCATCTGCTCATTCAAGTGATCGATTTCTTGATTCTTTTCTTCAAGCAGTGCTTGTGGGAATGACAAAGCTGAGGAATCACTAATACCCAGGTCCTGACTTTGCTTCACATGAAGTTTTGTTAGATCCTCCTGACCAGAAAAAACAATAATCTCATTAGAAAGGACTGACTTTCTCTCTCAACCTAATGGCAGAACAGAACTAGGGGCTTCATTTAAACATTCTCCTCTTTACTGTAATGGTGAAGAGCTCAGGAGCACAACTACAGCTTCTTTGGGTTTGCACCACTGTATTGGACTGCCCCAACCCAGAAAATAACCTCAGCTTTTGATTTAAATCAAATCACTGGAGAAGATAATGCTACGAGCATGAATTGAGAATACTGCGGGGCTTTAGTTCTACAATACACCCAGCATTAGTCTGGTAAAGGTAATGCAGTGTTCTGCTGGCAAGAGAAACGACCCAAACATCTGTTTACAACATCATGAGATGAAGGCTTCAACACTCAAGAAAGCAGGTGCTCTGACATTTTAGGCAGTGCACTAAAGCTAAAGGAACCTACCTTCAAGTGTGCATTCTCTGCCTGAAGCTGGATGATGTTGGAAGTATTGAGGTTTTTTTGTATCTCTAACTGCAAGTTCAGCTGCAATATCTCCTCATCTTTCTTGCTCAAGTTATCTTTATATTGTTCTAGTTGGTCTAGCAAGTTTGCAATCTAAAAAAAAAAAAAAAAAAGCATAGTTGTTTCAACTGAGTCCTTCAAGATAAAACTTCATTCATTGTATTATTTAATGGCAAGAAGTAACTTCAGCAAATTCAACAATTTAAACTTTAATCAACCTGCATTAATAAAATATCTGAGACATAAAAAGAGAGTGAGAAGCTTGTGTTCCAGCTCCTCATCTGCAAAACCAAAGTACTACAAAGGTGGGTTTCTGTTTTCTTTTTAAAAAAATCTACCTGCTCACAAAAGCTCCATTAATCTGTATTGTGAACGATCAAGGCTTGACTGATGTCATTTGATGTAACAATATGAGACACATTAGCATTTGATGTGCAACAATGACAAGCAGCCAATATAAACAACATCCTTCTCCTCCCAGAAGCCAGAAATGAGCATTGCAGTGCCAATCCCAGTAACACAGACAACAAAGAGATGATTCAATAACCACACTTTTCTCTGCAGTGTGATGTTTTTATCATCTCTTGCCTTAATGGGTAGCAAGGTATAGTGGCTTTGGGAATTATGATTGTTGAAATCAAACTTCATAAGAGAAATGGAAAGTCCATCTGTAAGAAATTAATTTTTATTATCTTTTACTACTCTTGAAAGAATGGTGTAGAATTGACTGAAGGATCACTCCTGTTTTTCTTCTTTACACATCCTTAACTGGACTATGTTTCTATATCACAGATATTATAATAATTATTTAGTAACAATATAAGCATACAGTGGGGTTGTGCATGCATCTATACATGTAAATCCAATAAAAGTTCCAAATACTGGGACCAATTTCTCTGTGTTTCTTCTTAGCTTGACACAAAAACTCATCACAAACATTCTCTCAAAACAGGTTAAATTACACTAGTATGGGTAATTGCCCTTTCTGGTCTTAAAAGAATTATCCCTTACTCTCAAACAAAAACTTATCTACCCACTTCAACTTTGGAAGGAAAGGAAAATCAGTTTACAACTGATACTGATCAGTCTCAAAGTTATGTGAATCATCACAAGACCGTTTCCGGCAGGAAGGGAGATGGACACAGAACAAAGCAAGAAAAAGGAAGGTTAGTTGAGGCTAAAGCAACTCAAAGTCTGCAGGACTCTCCCAAAAGCTCTCACCTCTCTCTCCTTGGCCTGAAGTGCTTCCTGCTCTGCCTGTAGCTGCTCCTTCAGCACCGGGGCAGAGCTGCCATCCACTGGCACTCGGTGCCTCGCTTCATCCAGTTTAGACTGCAGGGCAGAGATCTGGATCAGGTTATTGTACTGCTGCTGTTGCAATGCCTCTTTATCCTGAAAAATGATTTTTTTAATGTTAGAATTAATTGCTGTCAATATACAAACCTACCTAACCAGAACAATCCCGCCAAAACACTTCATCAACCCTGACACACCCCATACAAGAAAAGTACATCATCCCAATGGCCTATAAACAAATAGGAATTCAAAACAATGGAATGTGTTTAGCTCAAAGTTTTTACCCCTTTCTTTTTTGTAATCCAAGCTTACAACTTCTGAAAATTTAGCGTTCAATGATAAATTACACTTTCTCAGTTACACAGCATTTTATACATTTAAGAACATAACATCTTGGTCTTGTAGCCCTTTCCAAATTTCTTATGATACCATTGTCTTGGGGTGACTCTATCATGTGTATCCCCTATCATGCTCTATGCCCAAAAAGTAATTTTGTGCCTTTTCTGTGCCTTTAAACTGAGCTTGGAAAAAAAAAAACAAACGAACTTTTCAAAACAGTTTCTCAAGGACACAGAGATTACACTCCTCTGCGTTCTCTGGCTGCAGGAGCAGGACGGAGCACCCTGCTTGCTTTCTTCAGCCAGCGGTTTCGGGTTTTTTTTTTCCCTTCTTTTCCTGGCGTGAGACGGAAAGCTGAATTTTGTTTCCTAAGACTTTGGTGTTTTTTCCCTTCTTCTTTTCTAGACTGTTCAACAACATCAGAACACATCGGGAGAATTTTTCCCCGAGGCCCGGGGGTGGGCCCTCGCCGACCCAGCTCCGAGGAGGAGAGAGACCACACCTACAGAAGGACTCTGAAATCTTCCCAGGTTTCTCTCTATAGCGAGAGATTTCATTTCATTATTTAGCATTATTATCCTTTTCCTGTGTGTTTGTTAAATAAATAGTTCTTATCTCATTCACTTTCCTTCGAGGAAAATATCTTTTTTTCCCCGAACCCTGTGGGGGGGGGAAGGGTGGTTGTAACCCGGTTTCCTCTCAGAGGATATATTGCTAGGTTTTAGCCAAACCGGCACAACCATATATGTGCCAAACTAAATTTGACAGATGGACACAACTTAAGAAATGAAGAGTTCTGGGTAGATCAAAACCTATTCATAAATACATCAAGTTCAGTTAGAATGTGATAAAGCAGGACTAAGTTTGTCCAACCTGTGATCTGCCAAGCTACCATAGCTTCTTTTTTTATGTAAAAAATTCTTTTTTGATCCTCCTTCTCTCACAGTCCTTCTCAAGAGCTGGGTGAGTCCAAGGAGGAAAGGTTCACTCGGGAATTGTCCAAACAATAAGCATACATATCTGTACTTCATGCAGTAAAGGAAAGCTTGACAAGAATTCTAAGGCAGTAATTGCCTCTGCTGTTCAACACTTACTCTGCTCATAGTTTAATGCACGTATCTTTAATAGGTTATTTTAGACTCATTGTATGATTTGTAAAAAAATACATAAATTTAACCATCTTTTCTCTAGTTCAAGACATCTAAGACCCAGAGTACATGGCTAGCATCTTCTGATTGTAAACTGAAAGTAGTAGCATTAAAAAAATAAAAATAAATTGCAAAGTTAATGCCATATCACAGTATCAAAAGGTAAGGGAAAACCAGAAATTTTTCTTGCCCTCACATGAAACCTGTGATATCAACCAGCCTCTCTGGCAGCCCCTCAGGAAAGAAAACACATAAAACCAAACCCCAAGCAACAGCAGAGCCTTTTTTTTTTTGGTTTTTTTAATCAACTAAAAACATTACCCAAACCACACTGATCACAGACCAAAACTCTTCAGCAACAAGGTGCAATCCAGACTCCTGCAGAAGTGGGCTGCCTTAGCTCCAGTGTCCCTGCCTTTCCTGGACACCAAAGCTGCAAGTGTGCAGTGTCAGTACAGCCCTGCACACCAGAGTTCAGCTCCTCCTGGCATTCTCTAGTTGCCATGTCCTGAGGTTGCTACAGCGACCCAGCAAAATCAAGTGGCAAACCAGGCAAAAATCAGGGCCTTATATAATGCACCTTCACTGTAAAACCTTCGGGGTGGTCACTCACTTGTAGTCTAATGTGGTGTCTTCTTCCACGAATCCCAAAATCCACAGGAGAGCATACTCCCTAAATTAGCCCCACTTCTTAGATCTCAAGCAAAAGGATGAGCAATCCTCCCAACACAACCCTATCCAGGAGCTTCAATGTTACATATCAGCAACCTGAACCACAGAAAAGAATTGGAGCAGGATAAAACAAAGACCTGCTCCATGCACATCACAGCAGGGCAAATGGATCTGTTAGCTGTGACTTTACTCAGTATTCCTCACAAACTCCCACTGTTCTATATTCAAGACATTCTGTTTCCAGACCTATTTCTTATTTCTCTATCACCTGCAATACATGCATTTTTCATATGTTGGAATTTGGGGGACAATAAAACTCTGCAATTACCATTCACATCAAGTGTATTTTTACAGAAAAATACCACGGCATGTAATTGTTGTAAGAGCTCCACTGGAACTTATTTACTGCACAAAATTGCTTCAAGACAAGCTATTACAATGCTTACAGGTGGCAAATTGAATAGTACAACCTAGTTTAGATTGGATTAATTAGTTTCTCAGAAAAAAAAAGAAAAACCAAACTCAAGAGTTTGGCTTATTTAAGATATTTACAAAACACCAACTGATGGGGACATTCGGACAACTAAAAGAATATTCTGAATTCACATGGTTAAAGAAAGCCTGTTTAACAGCAAGCCAAGATTCCAGAGAAAAGAGAAACTTGTCAACAGCAAGCAGCACCACAGTCTCCATCCACTCCAAGGCAGACAGAAAGTGAACGGGCGTGGCTTTTGTATGTTTGGATAAAACCACAGAAAAAATTAAGCTGGGAAAGGTCTTTAGAGTTCTCTGACTCAAAGCATAACCAACTTGTCTCTGCTCAGGCAATTCTCACATCTCCAGTCAGACACCACTGCCACTCTGAGCTTCCTTTAAGGAGTGGCTGCCCGCAGTGTGACCACTTCCCCCTTCCATTTAATTGGAATTTTCCTTGTTTATACTTCTATCTTCCCATCCTTTCATTTGCACCTTCTAGTCTGACTCCATCTTCTTATAACCTCATATTATGCGACTGTAGGTAACAAGAGATCCACAGAGCTTTTAACAATGCTCAACCAAGGAAAATTGTTGGGAGGAAACTGAACATTTACTTCCAAAGGTAGAAAAAGTTACTCAGATGTTTGGTAACTTTTGCTAAATGGATTGCAATTCTTAACTCTGGGCTGTGATTAACTCTGTAGTAGTAACAAAACACTAGAAGTTTTGGACCATGGCAAACAGATCTGGCTTCAAAGACGCAGAGCAAGAAGGGCGACAGATTAAGATAATTTGATTTAAAACACAGGTACTTACTGAAGACCCTCAATGTTTGATATTCAGTAACCCTACCTTCTCAGAAACTTCCAGACAAGCACAAGAGCAGCTCTGAAGCAGCAAACATGACAACTGTCAAAAGCAGCCTCCATAGCAGGGCTTTGAGTAAGTCTTACTTAAGTCTTATAAGTAATATCTAAGTACACACTACTTAGGAGTAGTACATAAGTCTTTATAATGGACTTAGAGTTTGTAGAAGCAGAGCTTATTTAAAACTGTGGCTGTGATATGTGCCATTAATACACCAGTTTAAGTCACCACTGAGTGCGAGACAGCACCACAAACACTACTGACAACCCCCATAAAGCCACTGTCATGTAATGCCAATCCCATTTAAATAAGGATTTAAAATTTACCTGTTTCAGTTCAGTTTCCACTTTCTTCATTTTCTGCAGCTGTTGTTCCAAGCTGTGTACAGTCTTTGAGACCTCAGCACCACTGAGCTTCAGCTCTTGGATCTGTGCCACCAGGTTTTCTATCTCTTTATCACGAGCTGCAATTTCTTGGTGTTTTCGCTCCTTTTCTAGTAACAGTTTATTGTAATCATCCATCTTCTCTTTTATTTCTGCTTGCAAAGATTCTACCTACACAGAAATCACAGTATATAAATATTCAGGCAATATGAACAAATTTCCTTCCACCTGAAAGCAAGAGTAATTTCATGTTAAAGCAGGATTTACTATGGATTAAAGTAGTGCTAAAATCCCAGGTGACAATAAAACTAAATATGCATAGAAAGTATGAAAAAGTTAGCTTTCTGAAATCTTGTTTTCCAAATGCAGCAGCTCTTAGATACACATGTGATTACTCTCTCAACATTTGCAGTACTCTCATGAAGCACTAGATGAAGGTATACTCTCAAAGGAGCCTTTTGGTGGTGGGGGCTAGTTGGTTATGAGATTAAAAACCCACCAAGATTACATGAATTATTAATAATAGCTTTGGATTTATTTCTGTAACCTCAGAACCCTCTTCCAATATTCCAAGGAATTACAGTTTAAAGGAAGATACCAAGAACTGAAGGATAAATATGCATTCAGAGAGATTTCCAGGAGTCAACATAGGACAGGTACTTCTTTTTCCAAAAATCATTTAAATATGAAGAGGATACCAATTTTGAATTTTAGCTGCAGGAAAACAGTCATTCATTCATCCCAGTAATCAAGGTGAAGGCAAGGCTAGGAGCTTTGGTGTGACAGACAGACTACCTCAGGGTGCAATAAAGTCATTTAGCATAGTGAAAGCAAGCTCAGGCAGGAAAGCAGTGGGAAAGGAGAAATAATTTAGTCAATACCCATGAGCAAGGAAGATGGGATTTTACAAAATAAATGTTGTGTTCATCAAAAAGTGTCTGAATTGATGTAAATCCCACTTCAGCATTATGAAATAAAAATTCTTTGCATTAATATAGATCTTTACATCTTCAAAGTATTGTGCAGATACTACTAAAGCAGCAAAACACGCTTGAGCAAATAGAGAAGAAGAGTCAAATTAATAAGCAGGGAGAGTGTAAGAGACTGGTTACAAAAACCAAAAGTTTTGAACATTACATTTTCAACTGCTTACAGGCACAAACATTTCCTTGACTGTGTATGTATCTTACTCCCTTCTCTCATCAGCAACTAACCACTGCTAACCATAACATGAGCCTTACTTTGTAAAGCTTTTAGGTATACAAAAATCCTCTAGAAGTCTAATCTTTCAAATGCTACAAAATTTTGGCATCAGAATCCCAGAACTATGACACTTCAGACATAAAAAGCGTGTTTTTAACACCACATTGCTAGAAAGCTGGTGCTGCAGTCCTGTAGCTGAGAAAACACTTCCATAACCTTCACTCTCACAGTGCACACTGCAGCTCCCAAGAACCAGTCAACACTCTTTTTACAAAATAATCCCACTCACACATACCCTGAGCCTAGTAAACACCAGAGAGGGAAACGTGTTATAACTGCTACGTACAGAAATCAGGAGTTCACTTGAGCTGATTTGGTTTGAAGTGAAGCACTTACTGATGTTGCAGCTGCATTAAACAACTGAACAAATACTGACATTTCCCGGCACAGAATGCCTGCGTACCTCACCCTACCCACAAATGTCACTTGCTTAGTTACCATCCTTGTGTGTTTTTCTCCAAGTAAGTTTTCATCCTTTCTGAGAGAGGTTGCAAAGCTACAGCATTAATTTTTTCAGCTATGCCCTCCAGCATGGAAAATTCATTCACTGGAAATTCATTCACATCGAAGATACAGATGTGCACCTCTCACACTGAGGTACGCAATTCCATAAACTATACATAAAGACAGATGGAAATGAAATTAAGTCGTTTACACATCGAAGTTTTGGTAAGAGCCAGGCCACAAACAAAAGCTGAAGGCTAAGGCACAGTTTTATCATCACCATTCCAGTATCACTGTTTCATGCTCCAAACCTCAACTTCTCCTTTCATACCAAAAGGCTCTTTCAGTGAATAACTGCCTGTAACACCTCTGAGCAATAAGCCAGGAGAGCTAAGTACTTATGTATAGGAAATTAAATTGAAAGCAGTTCTTCATTCCCTGCAAGAATTCTGCCACCCTAAAACCTGTATCCTTAGCTCCAAGTCATGCTGAGTCATGCCTTGACATATCAAGAAGAGGAAAAAAGCTAAAGCATATCTAGAAGGGGTTGGAAGGAAAAGGAAAGAAAAGTTAAGAGACATTCATGCTCTTTTCCATACCTGTAGAATCAATTCATAGTTCTGTATAATGTTCATTTATGTGAAAAAAACCGACCAAAAGAAAAAAAAAGCAAAAGTTAATTTTCTAAGCCAAGCATCAAACAAATGAACATGTGTAAAAAAGGACTCATTTATAAACTTAAATAGGATGAGGCATGCAGACAAAGGACATCTCTATTACAATTGTTATAGCTTTAAAAAATAAACATATTTAGAACCCAAAAGTCATTCCTCAGATGCGTTTCTTAGAGTGGAGTGTCTATAGTGTTGTCCTCCGTGGTTCACTTAAACCAGACTCAGAAACTTTACTGTAAAGCACATACAACAGCTCTATCTCCATAACAAATAATGTAAGTAAACCCTCATTGCCTAAATGTAGTTCAATCAGCTGGGGAAAAATCTGCTCTCTGAGAAACAGAGGAAAAAAGTCTCCCGAGAGCCAGACCCCCAAGAACATACAGTTTTGGTATTTAATTGTGTGCCGGTTTGGCCAAAATTTAGCAATATATCCTCTAAGAGAAAACCAGGTTACAACCACCCTTCCCCCCACAGGGTTCGGGGAAAAAAATTATTTTCCTCGAAGGAAAGTGAATGAGATAAGAACTATTTATTTAACAAACACACAGGAAAAGGATAATAATGCTAAATAATGAAATGAAATCTCTCGCTATAGAGAGAAACCTGGGGAGATTTGAGAGTCCTTCTGTAGGTGTGGTCTCTCTCCTCCTCGGAGCTGGGTCGGCAAGGGCCCACCCCCCGGGCCTCGGGGAAAAATTCTCCCGATGTGTTCTGATGTTGTTGAACAGTCCAGAAGAGAAAAAGGGAAAAACCAAAGTCCCAGGAAACAAAGTTCAGCTTTCCGTCTCACGCCGGGAAGAGAAGGAAAAAAAAAACCAAAACCGCTGGCTGAAGCAAGCAAGCAGGGTGCTCCCTCCTGCTCCTGCAGCCAGAGAACGCAGAGGAGTGTAATCTCTGTGTCCTTGGGAAACTGTTTTGAAAAGTTCGTTTGGTTTTTTCTTTTCTCCAGCTCAGTTTAAAGGCACAGAAAAGGCACAAAATTACTTTTTGGGCATAGAGCATGATAGGGGATACACATGATAGAGTCATCCCAAGACAAATTGTAATAAACAAACTCCTTTGGCCACCAACTCTGATTTTACTCACCCTATGCTCTCTGGACTGTCCTGAAGTCTGTGATTTTGCTGACAGTTTTAACTGTTCTTCCAATTTCTGAATTTCCTGCTGAAAATCATCGCGTTCATGTTCCCTTTCTATGGCTTGTTCCTGTAAACCCAGCCAGAGAGAATCAAAATATTTTTGACGATTTCATTATAATCTTGAGTACAAGAATAATTTGGGGTTTGTTTTTATGGTGAAGAAACTGTTAATTTAAAAAATAATTAACTAATTATTAATAACTAATCAGGACTACCTTCTAGTAGTCCTGAAAGCATGTCTACAGTTACAGGGAAATAAAAAAAAGAGAAAGCACCTTTTTGACTGCAACGTACATATAAACTACAATTATCAATTAATACAAAGGAAAAATTACTCTGCAATACAACAAAAAAGGAATTGAAAAGTTAACTTTTTTTTTTCTTTTATGAAACTAGAATACCAAAGTCTTCATTTCAACTAAAACTGAAAATAGCCCATTTTGGGAACCATCTTCCATGTCTCAAATGAGCATTTATCATCTCCAAACCCATGGAAATGTGGTCTCTTACTTACATCCATGAACTGCCGCTGGTTTTTAAGCTGTTTTTCAAGAACTTCAATTTGCTGTTTTAATTCAGCAACCTCCAGTAACTGTGTAGCCAGGTCTTGGTTACTGTGCAGCTGCTCTTCCAGTTCCACCTCCAAAACCTTCATCTGAGAGCGTAAATTGGAATGGTCCTTTTCTGCCTGACACTGAAGCTCAAGTTTCTCCTTTGACAAAAATTCTACTTCTTTGAGTAGACCTGAGTAAGAACACAAAAATAATAAGAGCTGTCAGTGCAGGGTACAAAAGTCAAATGCTTCAGATGAGATTAAATTTGGGTATTTTGGACAGCATCAAAACAAAGAAAAATATTTATTCCTGAGGTGGGCTGTAAGAGACACCCTACACTGCTTTACCCTAAATCCTTGCCACCCTTTTGTCCCAAATCTCTCCTTAATCAAGCCATCCAATACAGAATTCTTAGTTCCTCTAAACTCTCACGCCAAGATCCTCCTTAGACATCCAATATCCAGTCTCAGGCCAGTTTCTCCATTACTCCTGCCTCATGCCATGCTGGATACTGCTGCTGCCATCTATACTGGTGAGGCAGCACCCAGTCCATCTTTCTAGTGGCCACTGATGCCCAGCCTGACCCTGAAGCCAGCTGCTATGAAAAAACAAAGTCACTGTATTTCTCTGAACCTGAGTGGGGATTAAAACCCAGAGAAAAATCACGCTTACAGAGAATCAGTCCAGTTCTGAGGTTACAAAGGGAAGAAAGCGCCTGGGGAAAAAAAAATGGCACATATTTTCCCTATGCAGACTGCAAAAGAAATACCAAAAATAGGGAAGTGTACATAGCTCAAATTACTTAAGTTACCAAGAGTTAATTTATAGCTACAAACTGCATTTTCAATCAGTTGGATGCACTGAATACACTGTTTAGGAGACCAAAACTGAGACTCTACTGTGAACACTCTTGGAGAAAAGCTACTTTAATGTGAATATAGTTAGTAACATGAGCATGAAAAGAAGCTTGTCTATTTTGTATAAAGCAAGGTCCTGCAAGAGCTCATGGTTTTATTTTTCAAATGTTCCATTATTCACCTCAAATGTTTTTGGTCATAGGTTAAAGGTAAGTCTATGATCCAACAAGGACCTTAAGAAATCATCCAGCCCAATTTCCAGAACAGACAATTCCCTTTTTGAAGTATGACCAATTCAATGGATGTGATTTCTAACCTAATGTCATTACAAGCTGCTCTTACAAATCTTTGATACCACAGCCTACCTACAACATTTTTTCTAGGGCTTCACTATCCACAGGTATTTAATGACATTTCTAGACCCTTGAAACTAAGCAAAAAATCATGAAAATTTCCATGTTTGTGTATAAAAGGATAAGTGTAACAGGCTTGGAACGATGCAACAACATGTACACTACACATTGGGGAAAATGTCACCACAGGGAGGATAATGGAAAACAATGTGCAGGGTCTGTGAAGCCTCTGGCTCTGGAAACCAAAAAAAGCTGGACAAAGAGAAACAAGGAAAGTTTGGGACAAAAACATAGACTACATAAGCTCTCGAGCTCCACAGCAATCCTGCTGTGGATTACAGCTCCATTCCAACTACATTTCACTCCAAGCACTAATTATAGCCTACGTAATAACCACAGTGCAATCACTGTGCCACACTCCCTACTTTTTCTTCTATTTTTAAATAATCACGGCAAATAATCACAAGTTCATTGTGTTGTGGATGTAACTCAGGCTCTGGCAGAATGCATGAAATGAAGACTCTACCCTAATTTCTCTCCCAACCCCCTTGGAGCTGTACTGTACACACCATGTATCATACGTATCATGTGATGCAACCAAAAACACCACAGAAAAACCCCAACAATAGCCTGAATTCCCTTAGGACACTCAATCCCAGCCATAGCTGCATGACAGAGAACATCTTTTGCCAAGAGCTGGGTTTTGCCAGGAGATGGGAATAATGTGAATAAAATAGCACTCTAGTGTATTTGCTAATACATGGTGCAGAGAGGAGGGCAAGGTCAGGTCCTACAGATATTTGGGCACCCAGAGGAAGGTCATGAATGTAGACTGACCCTGACAGAAAAGAACTGGTATTTGGGAAAAAAAGCACAAGAATTTTGCCTCCTATATCCTAAGAAACATGGTTGATGGCTTCTTTTATAGATTCCAGAGGAACACTAGTACTTTATGAGGAACAAAATACTGATTAGGTAACATTGACCTACACAGTCACCTCCTCAGACAGAAATGCAAGTTAATTGAAAAAAATAATTAGGCAAAAAGATTTTACCTGGAATCAGCAGTATTTCATAGAAAGCAGGTATCACATTTTGGCAACCTCAGCACAATCTCTCTGACAAATTTTTAATTTTTTTTTTTTAAGCACATGTTTCCCAAGTGTATAAACAGAATTTCAAGCCACACACCAATAGATCATCAGCTCACAGATTTGTTTCTTTGTAGAGACAAAGCTGCTATTTTTTTATTAATGCGACTTCACATCATGCAATTCCCCTTCGGAAAGGCCCCAGCACACTGCTCCCCACTCCCAAGATAATTAGCAAATGCCAAGCCCCAATCCAAAAGAGTTTTAATTAGCAAGGCCATTCTACTCACATTAGTACTCCACATGAAAAACGGGAGGAGATGTCAACTTTTCAAGGAATAAGCCCATGTCAATCAACTCCAAACAATACGATTTATATTTATCATGTTTTCCACATACTACAAACAATTCCAAACCTGAGGAAGAGTACTACAGATGGCTGGGGTGGGGGAAAGGGGGTGGATTTCAGGACTCGGCCCTTGCAGCAAAAGCAACTGTTCAAGTCCTAAGGAGCTGCTGGCAAGAGCTGGGCTGCAGCTCCCGGGAGAATGTCAATCCCAAAATACACCGTAACCAACTCGGTTCTACATTCCCTCTCATTCAGAGGGCAGCAGCAAATTTCAGGACAGTGAGGTGGCTACCAAAAATAGGTTAAATTAAAAATAGTGTTTGAGGGAGATCTGAATGGACAGAAGGAATAAAGATACAGTAATGGGCAAGAAAGCTCAGTGCAACTTTTTAACTCTAACAGGAATTTACCTATGTAACTTTTTATTCACCTGACTGATTTAGTTTACTCAGCTCACACTCTCTGGGGAAAAGAAAAAGTCCAGAAACAGTGAATACGCAAGAATCTATGAATATATGCATGTGTATAAATAAAATTAATGTAAAAAACAATAGGAAAATTATATTTTGAGCAGACCACAAATCAGTCATGGCAACTATGAATTTATCAGATCTAAATGTTAGCCACTCAGGAGCTAAGTATGCAGACTTTAGTTTCGGAGGAAAAAAAAAATTCCTCCTTCAATTTGGCATCCACAAATTTGACTTCAGCACTAGGCTTTCAAAATCAGTGTCTAACTATGGATCCTTCTTGCTTATTTCTGGTTTCCTTTTTTATTCCATTACCAGCCTTCCCTACCATTCTGCTTTCCTTTTTTCTGACCTGCCAATCCATTCAGTTACATTTCTCTCATCTCCCTTAGACGTCCTTAAGTTCTTGCTGTACTTTTTTTAGATCACTGTTTTATGTCACCTCACCCTTCTTTAACTTAATTTACTCATTTTGACAGCCCACTTTGTACCACTAGAAGCTCACAGCCAGCTTGCAACTCACTCCATCCCCTCAAAAAAAATTAAGCTGGCAAATACAAAGACAATGGCACAGTGTACTTTAAGCCTGATGGCAGCATCTTTTTCCCTCCAAATACTCATAATTGAATTAAATATTCCTACTTTTGCATCACAGAAGTCGTAACCTTTTTTCTGGCCAAGATACTTATAAACCCAGTAACCTGTTGGGCCTAATTATGAAGTACTATTCCTCATTGTTAAAATTAAAGTTATCAATTCATTCACTCAGTGTTACAGCAACACGGCAAGAAAAAAATCCACAAACAAGGTCAGTACAAACCTGAACCTTCTTTTCGTGCTACATTAGCAACAGGTATTCCTAGAAGTCAAAACACAGACATGTACAAGACAAGAATAGGGCACTGTGATCCATTCCATCTTCTAAATGGCTAAGAATTTGTATGGTATACAGATAGTGCCTACCTTTAGGTATTTCACCTTTATTGTGACACAAAGCTCCTGATGAGCTTGATCCATGTCTGTAGAGCTTTCTGCTTTTACAGGAAGACCCTCTCACCTGTGTACCAGTCTGAGCTGCTCACTAGGCCATCAAGCCAAACTCTGATCCATGATAGAAGGGCATTGCAACGTGCCCTGACTGGACACAACTTTGTTTTGCACTAAGAGTGCTATACCCTCTCCTCACCAAGAATTGCTTGCTCCTGGGTTAGCTCCTGGAAGCGTTCCCGCATGTTCTCCAGCTCCACAACAAGACGCCGCTCAGATTCCTCTTTCAGGCTCAAGGCCTCTTCTAACGCAGCTTTTTCTGCAACGTAGCCTTCAATAATGCCTAGGAGCCAAGTCAGAATGCAAATAAAGCCATAGAAAAACTAATCTGTTGGGAAAAAACAGCTTGAAAACATAAGTAAACAATTTCTGCCAAACAATAGAAGGTGACACAGAAAGGAAGAAGTAAAAGATGATTCATGTTTATACTGTAGCTAGGCTTTTGAAGTATCTTAAGGAATAAAATGTACTAGTTAATGTATTCTAAGATTATCAAGATTTTATGAGGCTGACACATCACAAAGTGTCTCCAAATCTGTAGAATTCAAATGGGGATCATTAAGCTTTGATGGCCTGGGATGAGCTTACAACACGTCCTCTGCCAAGGGCTGAGGTTTGAAGAAACAGAATCTTCAGAAAGTAAGAACAATTGTTAGATTTAGAGCCCAAGAAATCCAGGACACAGAAAGCACATCATAGATACTGGGAGGAACAAGCTCTGAGTAAATGACACCACAATCTCAATTTCCTTTCCTTACCCTCTGCCTTATGAAGCTCTAGTGCCAGCTGGTTCTTGGCCTCACTCTCCTCACTGAGGCACTCCATCAGCTCCTGGTGCTGACTCACCACCTGGGCCGTCTCCCGATTGCGACGGCTGAATTCTTCCTCAAACTGCGCATGGTTCTCATGCATCTTCTCCAGCTACAAGTGAATAATTTCCCCAGCATCAGACCTCGGATGCACATGCAATACTGCAGACATTTCAACAAAAGCCTTCTCAATTATTTAATAACATTTATGCACTAAGGTCCAAGTTTTGAAGTTTCATTTTAGTACTAAGCTGACTTTTCCCAAAACCTCTGGACACTTTGGTGAATCCCTGCATAACAGTATTTTTGCCACAAGTCTTGCTTAGGAATGCAAGTTTCTTCACTGTGCATAAAAAGAAATACCTCTCTATTGGCTAAACTGCTTAGCTTGACACTTCCTGGGCCACTTGAAATTCAAAGCATCCTTGCACTTAAATTCTTCAAGAGATTCAGTCATGTCTAATAGACAGTGAAGTCCATACATGATCAGGTTTCCAAGGTACACCACCAGTAAGCAAAGTATGCTGGATCACAGCTGATGAGAGTCACCTAGAACCCAGATCTGCTATAGCTTGGCAAGTGCTTTAACCACAAGTTAGGTATGTCTTAGTAGAACCATCATCAGTACCTAAAAGCAAATATTTATGCATCTGATACTAGGAGGGATTTTTGAAGATGGTGAATATATATTTCACACAGACACATATCTCTGGGTTTCACAAAATACCTGATGAGTAGATTAATTTCAGACATGTTTTTCCCCTTCACATTTTCTCTTCAATTAGGGACTTCCTTACTCAACAAACTAATTATTGTCACACTAAATTCAATCCTCAGATGTATACAGTGCTCATGCATCCACCCCAAATTTGCAGTCTAGACACTGCAAAACTCATTATGGAAATACTCAAGTTCTTCTATGATACTAAGTGCATCTCCTTTTGTCACAATTAAAGCAGCATATAAATACAAGGATGTTTGTTTCTGCTATCTACATATTGCCCAAGCATTCTGACATGGGGCTCAGTTTTTCTGAACCCGCTTATCAGTATTGAAAAAGCATCAATGTGAAGTGTGATAAAACCCCCTCAAAAAAACTCCTGGTCTCCTAAAGTTCCCAAATGATTTTAAAATCCTAGTTTAAATCTACTTAAGGTGACCAATTTATTGCCTTCTCACAGGATCTGTTAAAAGGTTAAATATACAGACTTAAAATTGATTTCACCTTTTCAGTGTTATACACAAAATCATGGAATGGTTTGGGCTGAAAGGGACCTTTAAAGACCAATTAGTTCCAAACCCCTGCCATGAGCAGGGACACCTTCCACTATACCAGGTGGCTCTGTACAGATTAAAAAGCTTTACTTGTTTGGTTGACTCTGTAACCAGTTCCAGAAGTCTCTCCACTGCAGTGCGCAAACGATGACAAATCTTCAGTATCGTTTCTTCACTTTCATACACCAGTTCGGGCTTTGCAAAAACACTTTCACATAAGTGTTGGCTCAACTCAGACACCTCATCAGTCCCTGGAGACAGCTGGTTGTGTTCTGTGAGAGTTTCATCAAGCAGCTCCTCTACTGAAAACAAGGAAGCTGTTGAAAAACACAGAAAAGTGACAGCTAGCCAAAAAACTGGTCACCAGATAACTGACATCAGACAGTGACATTGTTCTGGACATGTACTACAAGGTGAAAACTTAGACACATCAACAACTCGATGTTGAAATATCATGAGGGTTTCTCACAAGGTTTGGGAATCTTGTGCTATACATCAAGACCTGGAACTCTGCATTCACCAAGTCCATCTTTCCTGCCCTGTAATCTATCTAGGCTTTTCTAACAACATTTTAGTAGTTGCACTATTAAAACAATTAAACTGAGAGAACACTGGTAGACACTATCTTAAGTGTGGAACAACTCTGAAAGACACAAACATTGCAAAAAGAGACATTCTCTTTCTGATCTTCATCCACACAGAAGGAAATGAAAAGGCAGTTTTCAAGAATATGAATTGACTACATCCAGGTTTGCTGATTTGTACTCACCTTTTTCTAGGTGATGGTTTTCTTTGGCTTTAAAATACTGCATGGATCCCATTTCTTCCATAATACTCTGAGTTTCTTTAGACTTTCCAGAAGCCAGACTGTCATCAAGGCAAAGACCAATCTTGCTGCAGATAAGGTCCTCAATAGCTATTGTCGCCTTCACCACTTCCATAAGCAGTTTCAAAACATGCTGATAAGATTCACGCAGTTTTTCCCTAGAACAAAAGCATATTGAATACTTGAAAAATTGCATGCACTTGATTTGAAAGACACTTTGACCCTACTGAAAACCTGACAGTCTAAAATGGGTACTGCCATCGTTGGGCAGTTATCAGTGAAGATCATTCAGATGACTCACAAAAACCACATCATTTTTAAAGAGCTGGCACAGCAAAACACCTTTGTCCTCTCCACAGGTAGATCACACTACAGTCACAAGCATCTCAGCCTCCCATACCTGTGGAAGCACCAGCAAGGAAGATATGTCTGCTGCTACAGTATCAGTGACACCAAAATAACTAGAGGTGTTCTGGCAGACCTGACAACAAAAGCTCTATTTCTATTTATGAAAATATTTTAGTTTTAAGATTAACACTAAGCCAGTTTCTAAAAGATGAGAGGGAACTTTAGAAGCTTATTCAGCAAGACAGTTTCTCTAATCCATGCATCCCCATGACATGCCAAACCAATCCACTCTATCTGAATGCCTCTTGGGCACAGAACTTCTCTCCATTTTTCAGATTTTTCCAAGATTGGAGACAGTGAAAACCATAAAACACCAAAGTCTTCAGCAGACTGAAAGAAAAAGAGCAGGGAAAAAACCCAACTTGCTCTTCATGTCAGAATAGGTTTATAATTTTAAAAACCCCAAAATAATTTGCAAATAAAAACAATATATAATCAGCCCACACTATTATTTTGAGCTGGCTTAGTTTTGCCTCGTTATTGATTTCTTTATGAAAAGTGAGAAAAGAAGCAAAAAAAAAAACCCAAAAAACCCCCAAGCACTAAGCATTATGTAACCAAACAGGAACAAACCTTTCCTCCTTGGACTGCTCAATATCAGACCTCAACAAGGCTACCAAATTCCCTCCTTCTTGGTGTTCTCTGTCCCGCCGCTGAAGGAGTGTCTCCAGTTCAGAGTTGGTCTCCTCTATTTCATGCTTTAAAGATGCCACTTTCTTTTCCAGCTATGGAAATACAGTCACAACACAACAAAGTCAACAATTTTGCCTAAACTTTGCTTTATAAACTCTACCTGAAAACAGGTTTCTGGAAAAAATACTTAACTCCTCATATTTATTTGTTCAGATCATACCTATACCTGATTAAAATATATGATTACATATAAATGAAAATACATATTTCTATGTATATACCCACCCCTACCTCCAGATTTGGCTGCCATTTTGTTAGAAACTCTGTCTCACAAGTAAGCCAGCAAATAAGTCAAAATATCTGTTTGGGAGAAAACTGCAAGGAAAGAAAAGCATTCTTCTCTGATGCCAATGTTCTCAACCCACATCAAGTCCTACAAGAAGAGCTGGAAACAGTAATGCACTCCCAGTCAGGAAATTCTTAGTGTTACTCTGTTTCCCCCTAGTCTAATATACCACAAGAATTACACCTGCAGTCCCTTTATATACACATTGAGACAGAGAGCCCTGTGCTAAAATACACCTCCAAATGCACATTTAAAATCTAGGTTTAAAGTATTTTCTCCACACCTGGATAATTATTGCTGCCTTTTCCTGCAGCTGGGCTGATAACATTTCTTGTTCCTTTTGGTGAGCAGCCTGTGCCTTCTCCCTCTCCTGAATCAACATCTGCTCCTTGTCATGTAGTGATGCCTTTTTTTCAGCTTCAAATTCATCCTGCATAAATTACATATACTTGGATTTACTGAGAGAAGAAAAAAAATGCCCAAACGCCATCACCATCCTCCCAAAAAACCTCAATCATCCCCCACATTTTTTCTGTATTCTTTAGAAGTACACTCTTTGCCTCTCAGAATAGTAAGCAGTAACTTACACATCAACACCTCCACACAACAAAATTATGCTGAAACTGTGATCAAAATCAAAAATAGTGTGGCAGAACCAAGGCAGTGACTGTCCCTCTGTACTCAGCACTGATGAGGCACAACTTTATCTATGAACAGCAATACACTCCAAGGTGATGGCCACCTATTTTTTACACAGGCAAGTCAAGAAAACAGTTTTTCCCCAGGGCAAGAAATAAGACTTGCAGAGTTCACACACTTGGTAAAAACTTAGATAGCACTGAATTTGTTTTTGCCACATACACACAGTATGTGCAGTAGACATGGGATGACAGGCCAAGGGCACAGTCTCTGCAGACACCAAGAAGAAAAAGTCTCAAATGACAAACTGAACACGTACACAAGGAATGGTGCTTAGAGCATGTTCCACTAATTGTTTTGGTTTTGGCTGAAGCACACTTCATTTCCAGTTCAGGACTTTAAGACAACCCTATGGTAAAGGCAACTGCTCACAGAACATTGCTTTATTTCCAGTGCTGTTTTTCTCATTCTAACATTGTGAAGCATGGGAGAGATCTCACTCAGACTGCCATTTTAGAGGCTGAAGAACAAAAATCGTATACCAATTGCTCTTTTTCAGCAAAACACACTCCCAGTGCCTACTCAGAAGTGCATTTTCACCAGAGCCTACCTTCAGCTGTGCAATCTGCTGTTCCAGTAGCACCTCTGACTGACACTTCAACAGCTCAATCTCCTCCTGGAACTGAAGCTGCTGCTTCAATTTTACCTCCTCAAATTGAGCCAGAAGAGCTTTTCTCACAGATTCTACTTCAGAAGCTGATGCAGAAGCATACAGCTGCAGACAAGGAAGGAATATAAAATATTTTAGCCACAGTGTTAGCATTAAGGAAAAAATGAAACTAAATCAAACCCACCAAGCTCAACCAAATTCTTAAGAGCACATTCACAATCCTCAAGGTCAGAGAGCGCTGCTGTCTATCATCATGCTGAGTATAGAAAAAAGCACGTTGATAAAAATAGATAAGAAGCAACCAGGCATTAGGTATCAAGTATCTCCTGTATTCATGAGGCCATCAGGTCAGACTAACAAAGTATTCCTGACTTATTCTTTCTAGCAGACACTTCCCTAAATGAAACTCAAAGAAATAAGGAGGAAAGAGGGGGAGAGAAACACAGGGAGAGCATATTTTTTTTAAGATGTGATTTCCCTTGTTAAATTGAGAGCAAACATTACACATCTCTGTTTAATGCAATTATCCTGAGATACAACAGAGAAAGGTTTGAGAGATTTTTGTTCATTTAGGGTTTTTTTCCCTACTGTTCTCTCTAAGAAGAGTCACTGTAGTCATCAGAATAGACATAAATCCTGTTTCTAGGATGATGTGCTTGAAGACTGGATAACCATGAGAACCTCCCAGGAAACTAATGAAACTTCCTCCCCAGGCAATCTGTTCTTCTAAAAGTGATTTAAGAGTTATTTGCAACATTACCCAATTTTCAATTTATTAAGTGAAAAAGCAAAAGTTAGTAATATTTTAACTTAATGTGTTCTGTGGTTATAGCTGGATAAAGCTCATTTTGTTTGTGACTTCTCCTACTATACGAATGTAATATATAACACTTGTGGCTGCTTGCATCCACAGAAGTCAGATTGGATCTTCTTTTTATTGGCACTACTAAAAAAATTCAAAAAGCATCTAGATATACAGCCTTATTTCTAAGCTTAATAAAACTGAATTTACTCTATGATAAAACATGGATTGTTTTGGGTTTAGGTATTAGCATTATTCTGACCTCTTGCTCATGTTCATGCTGTGCTTTTAGTTTTCCCAGTTCTTCTTCCAACTCCCTGGAGTACTCTTCCTTATGTTTCCTAATTTCTTTCTCATGAAGATCCTGAAGCTCTTGAAGTGCTTTCCTGTGCTTTTCCTCCATCTGCAACACTTCCTCACGTAACAGATCCAGAGCCAGACGTTTTTCTTCTTCCAGCAACTGCCTTTGATTTCGAAGAGCTGTGTTCAGATCATCCTGTGTAAGCATTAATTAAAAAAAGGGGATGGAAAAAAAGTAACTACAAATATCTTTGCAACCCATTTGTCATGCACATGTCCTGCTGTATCAAAGCTTTTTAAGTAAACAGGAACAATATTGTTTCATGAAGGATGAGCATACATACATCCATAAACATACACTCTACAGCATTTAAATGGGTTTCTTTTTCTTATCTAGTAGAAGTTTTGTAAATCCCTACTTATTCGGAAGGATCTTTAGATCCCTAGAGATATGGCTTAACCTCCAGAATTGCATTTACTTTGTTCTAATCACTTTCTGAAGAATTGGACAACAGCTCTACCAGGGAGAGACGATCTGAGCCCCAAAATGGAGACCCTCCAGTCTTAATTATGTTAAAAGATATACCTCATTTGTACCTTTTCCACACATGATATAGAAAACTCATAAGACTAAGCATTTGGGGCAGGAAGCAACAGATGGATTTAATTTTCAGCTGGAGTTTCCCATTTCAGCTCATAATAAGGCCACACACAATGTGTCAGTGCTGGCACAAAGAGGTTGTGAAAATATCCCCTGAGAATAAGGGAAAAGGTGATCCCACACAATGTGCCATGAAATTTCACCTCCTATGCCAGGTTTTCTTTCTGACTCACCTTATGAGCTTCTTCTGCTTCAAGAGCCATGGTTTTAAGCTTTTCCATATGAACAGTAGCTAGCTCAATTTTCAAATTATTTTGTGAAAGTTGAAGCTCTTCAGCATGCTTTAATTTCAGCATCTCAATCTCCTGAAGCAGTTGTGTCTGATGCATTTTATCCCGCTCTTGGAGCTGCTCCCTGTGCTGCAGCTGTAGCTTCTCCAGAGCCTGACTGTGTTCATCTCTTATAGTCTGAATTTCAGATAGGTAGGAAGACTCCAAGGAATCCAGATTTGATAAGTGTTTAACCTCCAGCTCATCGATTTGGGCCTGATGCTTTGTCTGTAGTTCAGCAATACAACTTTCAAGCTGAATCTGCTGTTTACTTTCCAGAGTAGATTTAAGTGTCTCAATTTCAGCTTGGTGTTTTGCCTGAAAATCAGCTGTCAGAGACAAACTCTGCTGCTTATGCTTCTCCTGTAACTGCTGACTTTGGAGTTCCAGCTCATCCACATGTTTCTTTTTCAGCTCTTGGAGAAGAATCTCTTGCTCAGTTGTGAATTTCTGAGTCATAGCTTTGTGTTCCTCCATAAACCTGTATTATTTCCAAGAACATTAAGAGACCACTGTCAAAAAAGTCACTGTTTTTTAAATAATTGAACTAATAAATAAAAATCAAAGGAAAATAAATAGACCTCACTTAGCCTCCACAAGTTTTACTTGACGCTTCAAATAGAGAACTGAATTCAAAGCAACCCACAATGATTTCATAGCCACATAATTAAAGGTTTCTGCAATGTCACTTGGGAGCATCTGGTTATTGCTAGAGAGACTGGCATCCCTATTAACTTACAGACACAGAGCAACATGTTTGAGAAATACTGCCATGACAGTATCTCATGGGATATACATTGCTACATCTCAAACGTGTTGTCTGCAAATAAATGAACTCTCATAATAAACACCTCTAAAAACATCTGTTAAAGACGGACATAAAACCACTGTGGAAGTGTATGTGGGATACTTGGGGGCTCCTCCAAACTCAGCTCAGCTCTCTGGATTCTGCTTAAAGCTTGATGCAGAAGATTTAGTATCTGAAGCACTGCTATTTACTGCAATCAGTAACGACACTATTTTGCATGCAGACACCAATAACTAAAAACCAGTTATCTAAAAGTTAAGTTGCTGCTTTCAGTGTTTTCTTACAGTCATTACTTCTCCAGTCTTGTTCTGTGAACGTATTTTTGGGGAGGGAAGAAGGGATAAATTTGAAGCAATGCATGCAAATACCAACATGTGGTTTACTTCCCTTAATTCACTTGAAACAACAGATGTAGGAAGGGGAAGAAAAACAGCAGTTCCAGGCATCTAACCAGAACTAAAGAATACCAAAGGGGGCCCCATCAACCTCAGCATTCAATGGTTAGCACAAGCTCCATTCACCAGGAAAAGCGTGTTTACATTCATTCGAATTGTTTAAAAATACTTAGAGAATTTTTCCACTTATATATCCTGTCACACTTCTCTTTGAAGGCTGGTATATGATTTTCAGCTGTGTTGTACTCTTTGCAGGCAAAACTTGACTACACTTCATTTTATTTGCTAGACTAGATGAAATGCCTTTACACGAAGCAAATCCTACAGCAGATCCTAACAGCTTGTTCCTTGGGACAGCAAGCTTTGCATATGTAAGTCAGATAGTGCCATCAAGTGACTTCCCTACACTATCACCCATTCAGTTTAAAACAAGAAAGAGCAACTCTAACAATGAGTGAACTCCTACGGGAAACTGACTTGTTTTGTGCTTCCAGGAGTTTCAGTGCACATTCTTCCTGCAGGCAGAGTGTGGCCTTTTCCATTTCTTTTGCCATGAGGGCTTTGGCTGCCTCCAGGTCAGCTTCGTATTGCTGCTGAGTTTTCTGCAAAGCCTGGGCACCTGCAAGGCTGTCCTCCAGCTGCTGCAAGTTGTTTTGCTGCTCCTTCACCAGCTTCTCCAGCTCTAGAATTTTGGCAGCTTGGTGATCTTGAAGTTGAATCATTTCAGCTTCACGGAGTTCAAACTCTTTTTGTAAGTTCTGCTTCTCAGATTCTGCTCTGGTTTGCAGTTCTATGTGCAATAGTGATAACTTCTCTTCTGCTAGGATTCTCTGGGCCTCACTTTCACATTGCCATTTCTTCTCTTTTTCTTTGTACATATTCTCTATTTTCTGGACTTCTTCTCTTAGTTCATTTTTGTGATCCTCAGCAATTTTATATTTTACCTGTGAAGACAATTATTTAAAAGAAAAAAGAATAAACCACCAAAACCAAACTGAAGTGCATGAAGTGAACACTCTCAGGCATTTAAGATATTGGAAAGATTAAATTCTTGTAGTGAAGTAACCCTTCCTAATGAAAGTAAGGATGAAATGACAATTTATAAACTGACATGCATTAAATTCAATGCATTATTAGGAATTAATTGGGGTTATGAAATTAAGAGAAAAATAAGGCAAAATTCTAGAATTAATATGGTACTCTATGTTGATTTCTCTTGAGGCCACTTATCTTCTTTTCAGCAGTTCAACTTATACAGCTATGGGCAGCTTAGGTGTTTATACTGGGCATGAATAAAAATCCATTTTAAACTTCTCCTTCTGTGTTCCAGTGGTATTTTATATGTAGTGTCCAAGTTCATGACAAGGGCAGTAGCCTTGGACATAGCATAAAAGCCACATAAAAAGCATGTAGCACAAAACCAGAAGCCCAAGCAGCAAATGATTGCTCAGTGACAGAAGGCAAAAAAGACTGTCTCTGGCCTTCTCCATCAGTTTCTAAGCCTGGAAAAGAATACACATATCCATGGCTCAAAAAAAGGAGGAAAGCAGGACTTGATAAATAAGAGCTTCACCCATCTAGTTCTCATATGCATTCAAATATGCAACAATTTAAGCAATGAATTAACACCCAATCTAAGTTTATCCTCAGATGGAACAGCTGATTTAACATGTAAGAGCAACAGTACCAGGTATGATTCTCTCAACTCTAAGACTTTGAGGTACAAGAGTTACACCAATAGTAGAAGAGTATTCCAATATTTGTGTCTATCCAGGCAAGTTCATTTAAAGCTTTAGCTACTATCCCAAACCAGGGACTTTTAAAGGCAAATGCTGCCTCTCCCTCTCGGCCTTCCCACCAGATTGGAGCTTGCCCAACTCCACACAAAACAGCTCTGTAGTACAAATTACCTTTTCCATTTCTTCTTTCAGATGCTTTTCATTCTGCTCAGAAATATCTTTTTGTTTTATAATCTCTTCCTTTAAGTGCCTTATTTCCTCTGAGAGCTCTGCTATACGCTGTTTCTCAGAGTTGGAGAGAGAGAGCTTGGCTTTGTGCTCTTCCTCCAGCACAGACACTCGCTCAGCCACCTCCATCTCAACCTGACGTGCTGCATCTTGAGCACTCTGGAGTCGCAGTTTGGTGATTTCTGGAAAGAAAAAAAAATAAAAGAAAAATCCAAGCCAGATGATAAAATGACATTCTGGAATTTATTTGATTTTAACAGCTCCTACTAATGCACAGAAATAACGCTGAATGTTGCCAGCTGTGCAATTTATCAGTAGCCATGCTAACTACAGGACAAGGAGAACCCCTTAGCTGGATGATTTTATACTCTGTTCCATTTTATCACCAGCTTGGGAATTTACCAGTATCAACACACACAGAATAATCATAAAACCTGTGGCAGGACCTCCCTCCTTATCTGCAACAGCCAAAGGAGCAGACTTTCTTTCTGGGCAATGTATTGGCAGGTTTATGGAAGTTTTATCTCCTCTTTTGCACATACTATTTACACAAGGCATTTCCCCAAAAGTCAGATGGGACAACTCTCTAAACATTATAATTTAAGCAGTTTTGATATCCTGTCTAGTATTAAAAACAAATAATTGAAGATAAGAAATATAAGTGCAAATTAAAAAAGCTCTACTAATCCTTTTAACCAACATACAGTGGAATACAATTATAACCATGTGTGTTAAATTAGCTAAGTTACATACTGTTACTCCAAATGTTTGTATGACAATGCCCTTCTAGGCATCAAAAATGGAAACCTGATCAACTCCTTTTAGCAACTGCTCCACAGTTCTAGTAGTTTTTACTAGAGAATAAACAACTTCAGGTCATCACATCTTTGGAAGTGCAACTCAACACACCCATAAGTGCTTGATGAAAGGGATTAGCATCTGTTAAATGTTCCCCATAATTTAGGGTAAACTAGTAAGTTGAAAACTTCTTCAGATAAACCTGTTTAAAGAAAAATATAAGCCACACAAGCAGCTTATTGTTTTCCTTCCCAGTGTGTCAGACCATCCTACCTTTAGAATGTTCCTCTGAAAGTCGGGCACGGAGCTGCTCAAGTTCTAAACAATGCTTTCTTTTCATGGCCTCAGTTTCTGTTACATACTTGTCTGACAGATCCATCTTCATTTTCATCAGGTCCTCTTTATACTGAAGTGCAAGGGAGGATCTTAAGGAATCCAGTTCTTGCCTGTGTTGTTCTGTAAGCTGTAGCTGCAAACAGGCAAGTTCTTCCTACAGAAAAAATGGGTTAGGAAGAGATCTTTAGCTTCTAAGAAACCATGATGAGAATCTTTCAATGAGAGAAAGGAAAATTCCTTTTCCAAACTCTTAGTCAACTTGAAACAAGTTGAGCAAAGATGTTGAGATCTTCAATTACAGCAAGGTGCATGAAAATAGGGGCATAAATGAAAGAAGGGCCACATTAGCACCTTGGCTTGAAGAGAACAAGGACAATTACTACCAGAACTATAGAAAAGAGAGACACCATGAATTCTGCATCTGTGCAGAAGAACTGCTAAGCTCCTTACTCAGCACAGGATAACCCAAACAGCACATAAAATTACAGAGCACTGTTTCAGCTGCTCTGCTCTACAGCCTCTCTGAGGCTGAGAGCTATTTAAAGTCAGTAATTTACAACATTCTTGTCAAAAATAATTAAACCCTACTAAACATCTGAAATTAATTTACACTTTGTAAGAGCTAGGAATCAGACATCGGCTTTCATACAGGTCATGTAAAGAACAGTAGAACTTTTAATATATCAAAAATCCTACCTGTTGTTGTTCAAGCTGTTGATTTAGCTGACCAAGTGCAACACTTCTCTCTTTCTCAGCAGTCTCTTCAAAAACTGTGACAGAAGAACTGAGAAAAGGGTTTTAAAGTTTAAGACTGTGATATGTCATGAATTAAGTTAAATGAACTTGATGATTTATGGTGTAGTATGAAAGTAGGCAAAGAACAACTGTAACAACTGCTCAGTCCCAATAGGTTTCATGCTAACATCATATTTTATGTTAAAGAAAAATGGAAGGATGCTGTCATAAAATGAAAGGAAAAAGAACAGATCACCTGATGTCCCCTGCTTGATCTTGACTCATTTCCAACTCTGACAGTGAATAGTCCTTCAGTTCTTGCAGTCTCTGATGCAACAAAGTCAATTCTTCTTTGTAGTTTTCTTCAGCAACAATTAACTTGTTTTCAAAATAAAGTCTCAGTTGTTCCAATTCAGCTTCATGCTCCCTGTTTCTCTGCTGATGCTGCTGCTCAAACTCCTGTTTTAAACACTCTTTTACCTGTGATGCTCGAGCCAGGAGCTGCTCTTTTAGCTCTGGAACAGAGGCAAAACCAACACAAGCACTAAGAATATATATCTTTAAGCTAAGTCATCCTGTGAAGATTAGATTTAGTTGCCCCGAGTGTCAGTGGTTTAGGAATGGCATTCCCCCATTAATACTTCCATTAAAAACACCGCGGCCCACTCTCTTCTCAACGAGAGTCACAAAAGGCAGAGACCACAGGTTGAGGTAAGAACCATTTACTGGAAATAGCAATGAGATACGAAAAATGAACTTCTGAAAGACAAAAACTCCTTCCTCTGAAGACATTCTCAGTTACACTGCATTCAGAGAAACCATCCCCATGCTACAAATCAAAATCACCAGCACACTGTTAGCTCTCCTCATTTCCTTGCAGTCCAGGACTAGGCTGGTAACATGCAGAGTCCTGCACTATTGCTTAATCTTCACACCTGCTTGCTGTTGTAGCACCCAGAAGCAATAAATTATTCAAGAACATTTAATTTGCTCCAGGCAAAACCATCCAAACAAAACCAGCTTGAGCATAAACTGTGCAGAAAACCAAAAATCACAGGAAAGAAAATAAAATCAATTCTGGATTACTTTAATGATGGTTTGCTACCCATTGTGTGCTCAGAGGCTGAACTGACTGGATTAAAAGAATCAACCAATAAAACAGGAATGCAGTAAAAAGCAGCTACCAAGGCTGGTTCAGCAAGCTGCCCTCCTTCCAGAGAGTGAGAACAATGGCCAGCATTGCAGCCGTTTCATTGGCCCTCTGAGAGCTTTCTTCCCCACCTTCTGTATTAAAGCAGCAGTAAAGTTTTGGGAAGTTAAAAGGTAGGAAAAAAGGGGAAAAAAATCTCAAGAGAGGTAAGTTTTCCCAATAGCTCAACTTTCCAAATAATTCAAGTTAGTCAAATCCCCACAGAATCAGCTGAAGAGGGAAACACATTTAAAGAAGAAGGAACTTGGAGAAGTTTCTTGAAAAGAAACTACTTGCCTGGAGAAAAGCAGTTGCTTATGTTACACAAGAGAAACTTAAGAAACGCTGATGGAAACAGAGGATGCCATCCAGGAGCAACACAACTGATTGTCACAATGTGGTTTTGTGTAGCAAACCAGAAAATGCACTTGTGGCATGAAAAAATTCTTACAATGAACATGCAAACAGAATGAGTAAGAGAAGAAATAAGTGTTCAAGGCCAGGATGGATGGGGCTTGGATAGCGGAAGGTGTCCCTACCCATGGCAGGGGGTTGGAATGATATGATCTTTAAGGTCCCTTCCAACCCAAAGCACTCCATGATTCTGTGAAGTAAGTCCATGGTTCAAGTTTGCTTCCAAAGGGAGAAGCTGCCAGGCTCAGGGACCAGAGGAATCAAGTGACAAGAAGGGACCAGTAACACCATCAATGCAATAGGCAAGGCAAGGCCAATGTGACAAGGGTAGGTTTTGCCTAACCAGCAAAGTCTACTGGCACAAAATTAATGCAAAAAAGTGTTTCATTGTTTTGAACTGGTATGTCATTCTTACACCAGAGCACCAATCCCATCAACCAGCTGCCATGATTTGAATCCTACCATCAACCCAAATGCATGGTCATATCATCACTCAAATGAAGAACAGCAGAGTAAAACAAAACACCTTTAAGATCTCACACACTAAACGAGATCCTCACCTGGACCATGGTCCTGCATTCTGGTCTCACCATCTTCAAGAAAGATGAAGAAACAGAAAGGGTCCAAAGAATGGGAATGTGAGTGATTAGAAACATGGAAAGACATGTGAAATGTTAAAGATTAGGGCTACAGAGAAGAATTCCAGCAAATACTATAAAGTGCTACGTGCTATAATTCTGTAATATCAGAACAAAAAGATGAAATATTCAAAGTAAAGTCTGTCTAGATAGAAAAAAATTACTTATATAGTGTATGACCAAACCAAACACGTCCTCACAAAACCCTAATATACTTCAAAAGCTACCTAGAGTTATTCAGAAAATCTGAAATAGTATTTGAAGTATGTTACATGTGCCTCCTATTCTAACTACCCCAGCAGAAGTCAAGAACCTCACGTTACAGTCTCAACACAAGGACAACACTGGCAGAGTCATGGTCTCGAGGGGTTTGTTTCCCCAAAAGTTCTTTAATGTGTTATACATGTCCGTGCACACACATCTAAGACATGTTATATTTTATTTCAAAAGTGTACGCCATCCCCAACCACTACACTGCAAAACTGGCTGTTTTATTTAATACACTTGGGTCTTAAAACAGAAACAAAAATAGGAGTGTTTTATTGCATTGACCAGCATTTTCTCCAGTTTTTAATTACATTATACTTAATTTGACATTTCAATGAAAAACCTTTGGTTTTCACTGAAGACTTTTATAGTCTGCAGGAAGGGAGTAGGAAGGGAAAGGAAAAGCACAGGAGTAAGCTTTTCCCCACAGTCATACCATGCTTTTTGACACTGCAGGACCTGTCATCTGACACTGACTCACCTCAATCTAGAAAGAGATCATTGGGCTACAACCCACTGACACTGTGGTCTTCCTGTGTGTTTCTAGTACACAGCTAAAAGTATTTTGTGTCAATAATGTGTACTTCTGTATGAAGAAGAGGCAAAAAATAAAATGTGTCAGTTTGGAACATACCACTTAGCTCTTGTCGATTTGCTCGGGTACTGTCAAGCTGAGACCAAAGCTGCCTGATTTCTTCTTGTGACTGAGCCTTGAGTTGTTCATGCTTGACTTGAAGTTGGTCCAGCTACAAAAAACACGTTAAAAACAAAAAAAGAAACCCACCACGACTTGTTAAACAATTTTGTTCTCAAGGCTTATTTTACAAGCAAGAGACACTTCTGGCAGAAATAGGTGGAAACAGTGACAACAACACTCTCAGCTCCTGACAGTGTCAGAGATACTGAGTAGCAGCATCTCAGCTATTAAACCCACTCCTCTGACATGGAAGAATTTGTTCCTGATGCCATAATTATCTTCACTGGCAAAAAATAAAGCATTAGCCAGATAAAAACAAAATGTGAGAACCAGCAAATTAGGAATATAAATGCAGAGGAAGAAATGGCACCAAACGGCACAAAGGCAACTGCATCCCAAAGGTTTTGAACTCCTATGGAAACTCCTGGAGTCTTTACCTGCTTCCTGAGATGCACGAAGCTTTTTCAATAACTTCTCTAAATACAAACAGGTCACCCAAATGATACGTATATGGTCTAGTTTTTTGTTACAGAAAGAGTAATCAACTACTCTAAACAACTAAAAAAATGTAATTTACCTCCTTCTGAAGATCCTGTTCTTTTTCTTGGCTTTTCATCTTTATCTCTTCTAGGAGTTGGTTATGTTCAGCCTGCAGCTGTTCTTGTAATTTTGTGATGGCTAACTGGTGTTGCCTCTCCAATTCTACACATTTCACTAAAGTTAAAAATTAGTTCTGTTACTCCACCATCCCGGTTAATGAATAACCTGTACAACTTCTGTGCAACAAAAATAGAAATGCATGTCTCTAGCTTAAACACTAGTTTTCAGGGAATCACAGAAATGCTTGAATAGTAAAGTATTTGAAAGTCAAACATTTCCATGAACTGCTTCCTAGTTCTCTGCATCCCACACTGTTAGTTAGCCAAGAGACAACCAGTCTGTGGAACTTTTGTTCCATTAAGCCTTAACTATTCACAATCCAAATGCGATTTTTTTGTTAGAAAAAGCTTCTATTAATACTAATCACAGTTTTGATTAACTCAGCAACTTTCAGCTGGAAGTAAAACAGCACCTCCCTTTAATATTCGCCTCACATCTCATACTCTCTGGAAGTCAAAATGCAACAATGCTATCCAGGTTTTAAACAATCTTTCATTTACAACCTGCTGTCTAGACAGACTCATGCCATCGTCCCAGTTGGTAAATAAGGCTACATAAATGCATCTTGTATTTGCTTTTATACATGTTGTAAGATCACTTAGCTATGCCACTGCTCAATAAACAGCTGCCTCCCAGACCATGGTACATACTTTTAGATTGTGCGTTCTCAACAGAAAGAAGCCCCAGCTCTGCTTTGACTTTTTCCAAATCCATTTCCAGAGATTTCTGCAGTGCGATCATCTCAGTCTGATGTTTTTCAGACAGCTCTTCACACACGTTTTTTAAACGTGTATCAGACTCTAATTCCCAGTCTCTTTTGAGGGTCTACGAGAATAAGACATGCATTATATTAAAGCAAACACATTTAGTAAATTAATAAACTTTTTTCTCCATTTATTTGTCCTTTACAATAAATGCGTAGCAGATCTGGGACTTGTACCAGCTCTTGTTTTCGGAAAGGAGCTTTATTTTTTTTCTTGTATGAAGAACAGAATTTGTACCTCTAATGCCTGGATATGTGTCTCTTCCATTTCCAATTCTATTTTCCTTCTCTGGTCAACTGTGAAATAAAATACGTATTAATAAATTTACATAAAATATTATTAAATGAAAAGTAGAAATATGGATGAGATTACAATTTTCAACATCAAACTCAGGACTTAAATGGGCAGGCACAGAGCAGGGTAAGGTGCTGGGTTCTATCCACACCTGCTGTTATGTTACTCACTAATTCACTTTCATTTTACAAAACAAGCATTCTAGAACTTACAGCAGCAAAGACACCTCAGAAAGTAAAGTTTAGTTAGTAAAGCCTGCTTAACTCTACAGAGAACATGATACTAAAAAGAAAAATAATCCTAAAGATACAAATTCAAATGACTATTGATGTCATTTTAACACTTCACTGCACACCACTATGAGCACAGAATCATCTCCAGAAAGACAGAATGAGTAGCAGGCAGCAGCACAAGGTAGGAAACTTCAAATTTCTTCTACAAATGCCTAGGAAACAAGACTGCAAGACAGATGCCACCATCTGCTCGATTATCACTGACACCAATAACTTCTTCCTTTCCAGCTCCTCCCTCGATTAATTCCAGCTCTTTGTTTGGCCCCTTTTTTGATTTGCAGGAACCCTGTAAAGGCCCATCAGCCACCTTCCACAGCATCAAAGTACTGTTGCCTTGGCTTATTCATAATATTTAATAATTTATAATATGCAACCATTATTTCAAGTCTTTCTATGGGAAATGAAAACTTAAGAGATTAAACTGGTATTAAGTTACATTGGCAAAACACACCTTAACAGTGTTGATATTAAGAACTGTATCTTGACCTCCTCCTGCTCCCAAATCCCACTGTGCTATCAGTTCACTGCACTACTGCTGGTAACAAATGGTTTCCTACTTTTAGGTCATAAAGAAACACCCTTAAATGAATGTTCTCTTTCTCTCAGGGAAGGACAACTTCCCTAAGGAAGGAATGGTTTCTAAACCTTATTTCAGAGCTCAGAGGGGTGTGATGAGCACTGCAGAGTCTAGCTGGAGGTCTGCAACTAGCAGTGGTCCCCATGGATCCATCTGAATACAAGGAAAAACTTCTTTACTGTGAGGGTGACAGAGCCCTGTAACAGGCTGCCCAGAGAGGTTGTGGAGCCTTTTTCTCTGCAGATATTCAAAACATGCCTGGACACAATCCTGTGCAAATTGCTCCAGGTGAACCTGCTCTAGCAGGGGTTTGATGATCTCCAGAGAGCCCTTCCACCCCAAACGGCCTGCGATTCTGTAAATTTCTTCAGTGGAGTGCTGCAAGATTCACCTTTCTCCAGAAATTCCTCAAGCTCTGCCATACAGGTCAAAAACGGTCTGACCTGGAAAGAGGCAAATTTCCCAAACAATGACAAGAGCATCATCAGCAGGCCTTCAGTACGGTGAGGTGGAACTGCCTTCTTGCTCATGCCACAAAACAATCTTATATGAAATGCAGCTCAAAGGACACCCAGCTACAGGTTCTCACTGAGCCTTTCAGTTCCTTCCCAACTCCTTCCTCACACTGAGAGGGCAAGCCAGGAAGTATTCACATATCTTCTCAGAAAGACAACAGTAGTGCTGACTTAGGGAAAGAAAAACCCTGAAGAAACATAAAGGATAAGAGCTCTACTCTTTGCACTGATCAAGTTCTTTAAAAACTATTTTTTTTTTTCCTCAAAGAAAGTAGTTCAGTTTAACACTAATTTACAGATGAAGAACAACTAAACCTAGGTCTGCACAACTTCACTTTCATATATAAAACATGCGCTCTTGCCCGTGGCAGTCCTGCCCACATTAGAGGCAACACCAGCTGTCATTCACAGGCCAGCTCTACGCCAAGACAGGAACCTGTGCAGGAAGAAAATACTTATTCCCCAGTTTTAATACCTAGTTCTTGCTGATACTTGGACTTAAGGTCTTCTTTCTCCTTCAGACACTGTTCTTTGATCTTCTCCCACTCCAGCTGGTGGCAGCTTTGCAGAATCGCTACCTCCTGAGCACGTTTGTCATTGAGCATCTCCCGCAGCTCCATGAGGGCAGTCTCCTTCTCTTTCCTCAAGTTGGACTGCGTAAGCTCCAGCTGAGAGGTGTGCATATTGTTTAAGGTCAGGCGTAAAGCTTCCAGTTCAAGGTTGTGCAGTGTCTGCAGTGGAGGAAAAAAGGGTTTCTCCCTCTGCTCTAATGAAATGCGCTCACTTTTTTCATGACTAGTTTCAGTTCTGACTGCTAAACATATCTAAGTTTTGCCTTTCTGTACTTGGAGAGTGTGTGTTCGTGGCAGGCACCCTTAAAGGAACCCTTAAAATTAGCTGTTATGAGATTTGAATGTTTTCAGTGCAATGTAAAAGGCTTTCCTTATCTGCCTCTTCGTCTCCTACAATACCCTGTATCTGCCCACTTCCTCACATCAGAGTGGAACACAAGCTCACCCCAGCCCTTCACTGTCTATTGAAAGAATTCCTAATGTTTGCTGTTGGTTATAATTTGTTAACAAAGTAAAGTACTAAGTAATATTGGAAAAGTAGAAATAAAATTCACCACTTCTCAATTCTTAAGTAAACTAACCAGTGTACCAACGGGTTGTAATTAGACCTAACACTAGACATATTCTTTCCATTTCCACTTCACATTTAGTGGAAGCGTTCAAAAACCCAGGAAATATATAGAGGAAAAAAGCCAGTTTTTCACACTTCAGCTTAGCAAGAAAGCATTCCTGATTATACCAGTGGTATAATTAAAAAGTGGGAGGGGCTTAATATCCTGCATAAAATTTATTTGTTAAACTTACCAAGACAAAAAATTGCAAAGTTGTTTTTTCTCTCTTAAAGCCATCAATTTAAACATCCAGTTTGCTTCAGAATTAACATTAAAATATAATTGCACTGAGGATTCTGGAGAACTCCTCTAAAAAATATCTACTACCAGCCACCAAGAGAACACTCCTATTCCTTCAATTGCAGCACCACGTGAAAGAGCACATGTAATATCCACAAAAATTAAGGAGAAGGCTCCTTGATTTCTGTGTACGCTGGAGATCATCAACAGTCAGGTAAGTATTACATTAATCACTGTGTTTCCTGTTTTTACCTGGGATTGGAGCTGAGCTTGCTCATGCTCTGCTCTGTGTGTGGCTGCCATTTGCTGCCGGAGTTCATCTAAAAGGTGCCTCTGTTCTTCCTTGAGTTCAGCACGGAGCTTCTCCATTTCCTCTGCGTGTTTAGCAGCCAGCTCAGAGATTTCACGATCGTGCTCTCGTTCATGCACCTGCAGAGAATACTCAGATGAAAAGCTTTCTTCAAAATATGCTTGTTTAGCCCTAATTATGGAACCAGAATTCTCCCCTCCTCCTGACCCCAAATCAAAAGCACCATGTAAAAAAAAAAAAGCAACGAATAGAATCTTGCATCTCTAAAATGTTTACACTGCTTAAATGACAATGCAAAATGACTTTATTTTTCCAAAATAAACCCAGTTACAGCATGTACCTTTTTTATTATAGCAATCTCTTCCCTTCTTTTTTCTTCCAACTTCTGTTGTTCGTCCACTTTGTCTTTTATTTCCGCATTTAACTCTTCTATCTGAAAACAGGCATACAAACATTTGCAATGGCTACCTTAAGCATTCTGAAATCCCATGACTCCTGCAGTTATCAGGGTTTCCTACCTCTCTCTTGTGTGTCAAACTCACTTCAGTTAACTCAGCAAGGCGCTGAGTCTCCATCTTATCCATTTCCTCTTTGTAATGCTTCTCCATCTTGGACTGAGCCTCCTGGGCAGCTTGGGCAGCCTGACAGGACTCCTGCAAGCGAGCCTCAAGCTCCAAATGAGCCTCTTTCAACTGGGTGATTTCTTCAGTCAACTGGCTTTTTTCCTCACTGTATTCAGTAGTCTTTTCCTTTATTTCAGCAGTAAGTTTATCAATTTCTTGGTTGCTGAGGTTTATCCTGTCCTCATAGCTCAGTCTTTCACACTCCTGTATGTCTTTGATGTTTTTCATTTCAGCATTAAGCTCATGGATGTTTTTCTCAAGTTCCTCAATGATGCTAGCATTCTCTGCTAGCGCTTTTTCTGCTTTCACTAGATCCTCCTCCACATTGGATAGTCTCTCTCTTAAGGCTGTTTTTTCCTTCAACAAAAGGGCTAAATTTTGTTCTTTATTACTGATTTCAGCTTTGAGCAACTCCTGTTCTTTTAGCAGTGTCTCTTCAGGTATGATTTTCTGACTGAGCAGCTCTGCTGTTCTCTGGTTTTTAGCCTTCTGAGCATTAAGCTGGCTTTGCATCTGATCCCTTTGACTTTGCAAAGCAGCCAATTGACGGCCAAAAAGAGACTGCACTTCACTTGTCACGGAATCAGAAGCTGTTTTCTGCTCCTGAACATCTCTCACTAACTGCTCCTGAGTTCGCAACTGCATCATCAACATGTCTCTTTCGTCCTGGAGGTCTTTCACCATTTCTAGCCAGGTAGAGGGGTTTGACACTTGCGTTAGAGATAGCTGGCCTCCATCCTCACTCTGCTGCTTTACTAGAAGCATGAGTTTATTTTCAAGTTCTTTCTCCTTCTCCATTTTCTGAAGAAGCTCTTTTTCGCAACAGATCCGTGCTTCACGTTCTTCCTGCAGTTTCACATGCATATGAGAGAGCTCAGACATGGCTTTTTCCCAATTTCGAACAGCTTCTTGTGTGTCCTGATGAGGCATTTCCAAGGCTGACTCCTGATGGAGCTGTTCAGTTGGCTTCAGATGTCTCTCTGCTAAACACATCATCTCATCATCCTTTATGTCACCGTGGTCTCCAGTTTTGTTTTGCTGCAGGGAACCATCTGACACAAATGAAACAAAGGCCTCTGCTCTCACCTCGGCCTCTTCAAAAACGCCTTGAGCCAAGCCACTAAGACACGTCCCCTCATCAAGGCTAGAGTTTAATGGAGGAGATATAAAATCTCTGTTGGGTTCTAGGAGCACACTGTTGTCTAACCCGTATGTACTGCATCTGCCCTCTTCAATGGCACGGCCTTCTGAAGAGCTGGACGCATAGGACTCTTCCAGAGTTTCTGTGGAAATGAGGTATTTAGCCAATATGCCTTCATCACCACTGAAAAGCCCTAGTTCTGACAAGGGTTCTTCGGACAGGTTCTCCCCTTCACTACTTCCATTACCCTTCATGATCTCTGAGTTCCTAGTTTCTTCTAATTGATCCCTTGAGGAGTCACGCTGGAACTCCAGTTCTCCATGCACTGGCTCATCTCTACCTTCCAACTGATGTTCTTTGTCCCACATCTCCTCAAGACCCGCTCCCCGCAACTGAGACATCCCTGATAAAATCTGGTTTCCCCTCAACTTCAATAGCTTTTTATTGGAGACAATCTCTCCATCACACTTTTGCTTTACATCTATACTTTTTTCAGCCTCATAAAGTCGCTTTTCATTCAATTCCTGGATGTAGGAATTCAGTTTCTGAATCTCTTCATTCAAGGACTGTTTTTCTTGTTTATATCGCAGGGCTTCCTTAACTGCATTAGAAAGTTGATACTTAAGGCCATCAATTAAATCCTTGCTTTTAGTTTCTAGTTCAGATTTTTCCCTCTGAAAGTCTTCCCGTTGGTTTTCAAGTTTCTTCCTCAAATTTTCTTTACTAATCTCAGATTCTTGAAGACTTACATTTAAGTCGATTATTATGCCATTCAAATTCTGAATGTGTTCTTCAGAATTCAAAGCACAGAGTTCTTTTTTTAACTGTTCAAGTTCATTTTTATATTTTAAAATAATTTCTTTTTCATAGACCTGCTTGGCTTCTGCAATTTCTCTTCTGTGGCACCTCTCCAGCTCACTCCTCAAGTTATCCAACTGTCTGCAAATATCCTTCTCATGACTGATTTTCAGTTCTTCAATACGTTGCTGTTCTTTCACTTTGGATAAAGCTATTTCTTTTTTTAATTCTGTTATTTCTGAGTCCCGCAGAGAAAGTGTGTGCTGAAGTATAGACAAGCCAGATCTTTCTGATGTCAGCAGATCTTGAAGACTTTTAATAAATTGTTCTTTTTCATTGATGCTTTTGTGTAGCTCTTGCATTGTATCTTTCATATCCTCTTCCATTTGGGCAAGCAGATTTTCTTTATCTTTGGTATTCTTAAAAATAAAACATTACATATAAAATATGCCATGATTTCATTTCCTTAGGCCTCATGCTTTTAATTTACATTCATAAATAACAATGTTTAAGTTTAAGGTTTCTATTTATGGCAGTACTAGTTACACTCTTAAAGGAAACCAGACCTTACGCTGTTTCTTTAATGCATGTTAGTCATCACAATCCCTATACATTTCTATATAAAAATACTTTTTTCATGGTTATGTCACTACAGCAGATTCAAGTTATCACCAAATTTGAAATAAATTTATTAAAAAAAAAAAAGTATGTTTTTACCTTTTGAGAAGACTCCAGCTGTACTTCCAGGTCATGTGCTTTCTCACGCAGCATCTCCAAGTGTGCATTTTGCTCTCTGAGACGATCCTGAAACAAGGACATTTGCTGCTGGACTTCTAATCCTTCATTTTTCTTGAGACTTTTACTCCTCAGTATCTCAGTAACCTGGACACATAAAAGGCACTCACAGTCAGGAGAAAGTTAACATCCAAACAACTCATACACAAGACTCACTGTAAGCATAAAATACAGTGTATTTACAGATTTACCCTACATTTTTCATTCTCAAGGAATAAAAATCATCCTAAAAAGGCAGATAACACTTGTCATGTTTTAGATACTATTACTAACTGCAAAGATGCAAATGTTAGATAACTCATCTCTATGGTGAATTATCTAACATTACAAACCTATAAATCTAACATAATGAATCATACTGAATTCCTCCAATATGAAGCAGAATTCCCAATGGACCGGACATGCCATTAAGAGGACGAAAACCAGTCTTCTCTGCAAAGAATTTATAGCTCATTACTAAAGGTTGATTTCCTTCCTCTCCACATCCCTTCAAATGAAAGGAAAACATTTCCCCCATCAGGGTAATAAAAATACGTTTTATTTATTTTTAACATATTTTTCTCAAGATGTTGCTAAAACCAAGGAAGAATATGTAAGACAGTATTAGTGCTTTCATCTGTTAACAAAGTTGATGTGCTTCCACAATGTGCATCCTCTGACATTATTTAGAATATGCCTGAAATGCTATTTAGAGGCTTTATCCTTGTCTTTCAATGGCTTATGGTGCAAATCCCAAACACCTGTTGAGTAGCCATCACTTTTACCACATTTTGCTGTTGCAACCAGAATTGCAGATAGAAAGCAGTATTTTTTGTTATTTCACAAAATTTCATTTAGCAGACAGTTTACTTTTCAGGGCAGAAGCAACTCCTTTAAGATAATTCCTGGACTAAAAAGTCTCAGTTTTCATTTTTAAAATTTTTTAAACTCCTTTCCCTTCCTATCCAGACTTTTAAGATGTGTAATCCCACATAGGGCAATTCTTAGCCTGCAAACCTGAAACAGTAACTATACAGAAATATTTCTCCTTGTCATATACAAGGCTCCAAGGACAACAAATGCACAGGTTCAGAGACAACAGCCACTAGAACACTGAGCATGATCAAAAAAGAATAAAGAACTTTTTAAAATGCATTTTAAAGCAGAGAAAGGCTGCAGTATATCTCATTATCCGGGGATTAGATCCATGATCACCCTGTTGCACTGAAGCAGGTTCCTAGGTGTCATAGGGGCTTCAACCATGCTCAGGTTATTTTAAATTTCTTTCTTGGAGCCAAGTCACATTACCCCAGCACAGCAAGATTCTGTCTGACAGCTGAGATGTTCCAGTTGCCCAAGCAGAAACTCAGAGATTTCTCTGGCAAAGGACAAATGATCACACGCAAACTGAAATTATGTACCAACAGTTGTGTATAGGCCACAAATCACTTGTGGCGGGACATTCCCCTACCACAGAAGGGCTTATCTGTTCTGCCTATCAGCTGGTGAAATAGCTCAGGGCATCTTCCCCCCTCACATGAATTTGCTAATTGGTGGAATATCTCAAGCCAGACATCTGTCTGGTAGTGAGATATTTCTGGCACCATGGAGGTGGCATTCCCAGCTGACAATAAACATCTTGCCTTGGGAGTGAGATTGAAGGAAGATAAGCCTGAATTTCTGACTGACAGGCACTTAACTTTACAAACTATAAAAGCTACACCGAACTTTCACAAAGCAGAAGTCCTCTGCACGTTCCTGGGAAATGTGTGGGGCTCTTCCCCAAAGATGGGATGCCACTTGTGGTTACTCTCTCAGGGGTTGAGTGAAAGGAACCTGTGCACCCCACCATCATCAGCTCGGTGGTACGTTACATTAACTCCTAATCTATCCTATTTCTTTGCTAGCTATAATATAGGAACCTTTATGTCGTGCAGTGTTTCATGTAATCTAGTAGTAGTTCTTTGTTTTAAGCTGTGTAGTAAGTAACTCTATTTAAGGCCATTTGTCTGTCAATCTTCTGCCTATTCAATAAATAACTCATTTTATAATAGACCTGATCTGCCATTCTTAAGAACTTGCGAGCCAGAGCGGTTTAGGTGTGCATCACCTGAATTTAAGCTGCTGCCAAAAATCTGAACCCAAGGCAGGGCTTGTCTAATGCTTTCACTCAATCCATAACACCACTAACAACATTGTGTAAAATTCCCTAACAAGGGCTTAAGTGATGAACAAAGAAGTGCAATGACCTCCCAAAACATTACGCAAGCAAGTGGAAAATATGAGAATATTTCCAGGACTTCTCCGTAGCAACCAGGAAAAAAACCCTGCCTCGCCCTGAAATCATTTTCACTGCTGTGCTACAAACTGAACTATGAAGAGCTACATCATCAGCTCAATACTTTTACATTCATAGTCTGAAGTTGTTCTTGTGGTCTCTGTAAGGACACGCAAATTGGAGGAGAGGCACACCTGATGTAACTGGAGCTGTAAATCATGGATCTGACCAGCCACACGTGAAGCCTCTTCCTGCAGCTCATCCCGGTCTTTCTTGGCCTGTTGAAGGCAGGTTGTTAACTTCCTGATGATTTCATTCTGCTCTTGAACCGTAGTTTCCTACAAGGGTCACAAGAAGTGCACTTCTAACATTAAAATATTCTTAACATATTTGGAACCAATTAGGTTTTCTTGAAGCAAAGTTGTTGGAGAGTCTGTAGTTACATTTCGGTTTTAACCAACTTGCACCAAAGAAATCTTTGTGTCCAAAGAAGATGGAAGAGGAGTCTTAAACTGATCTCAGAGACGACAAACCTAATCAAAAGTCATTTTGAAAACAAATAATGGGGTACCAGAAATGAAACTGGTATTTTTATTTCCAAATTTGTAGCTCTTATTGATGTAAAAAGCAAATAAGTTTTCAAAAAGGATATAATGAATATTTAGTACCCCCTAAATTGCTTCCTATCTGCCAGCAATTCCCTTCGGTCATGTGAGAGGAAGCTAATGAGATGGGATACATGAATCCTATTTTATGTTAATCACATTTATCTTTTCAATTTATTTCTCACCAACAGGAAATGTCTTTGTTTCCCCAATCCTAGAATAATAAAAAGAACATATAAAGGGGAAAGTAACTAGTCTTAGGAAGCACCTGGTAATAATTCACCTTTACATAGAACTGCTAGAGAAAGAGAACTCAAAATATTATTTTTTAATATTCTGGAAGAGGATGCTGCTTTTTGCAGTACATGTTAGCAAGGTGAAGTACTTCTCATTTGAAAAACTATAGGTTTTTTGAGTCTCGTGGCCTAAATATCTTTAGGATTAAAATAAGGTAGTATTATCCCATTATCCAGTTCCATGAAACATACCTGAAGCTGCATAGAATCATTGTACTGGGTGAGCTGGTCCTGCAGCTCATCCATCTGCACAGTGAGTCTTTCCACTGCTTCCTGTTTCTCCAGCAGTCTGCTGTCCAGCTCAGCTATCCTTGCCTGACACATCTGAGCATCAGCCTCGCTGTATTCTGCAGCAGAATTTATCCTATCTTTCTTCATAAAAGAAAAAAAAAGCATTTATTCACTAAAAATACCATTTCTGGTTTGTGATTAGTCTGAAAACAAATTCAGCTTCAAGGTTAAGTTCTGGGCAAATTCTACTTTAAAAGTAACTCAACACTGGGACTTTGCATCTAATAGAAACAATATATATATAAAGTCCTTAATGCTTAAAAATTTCAAATTAAAAATGATCACAGATAATACATTTTCATGATACTTTAAGGCACAAAAGTAAAGTAAGAGTGCTGTGATTCTGTAGCACCAAATGGTGGCAATATGCCATTTTGGCATGCATTGGGGTTTAAATACCTCCAGTTGTGAGGAAGGAGGAAGAATACTACCAATTTAAACAAAGCTTTTACATCCATCTGTGCTGACTGGAGAACAGTCCACCCACAGGAGAATGTAAAGCTCTTGAATTAACTTCCTGTGGTCTCTCAGGAGCAACATTGTTAAAAATCATCACAGAGGATACAGTATCTTGTATTTTATTTCAAATACTTTTTGGTTGTATTGTATGAAACAATTAAGAATGAACCTACGTATCAATTGGAAACATTAAATACATCCAAATTTCTCTGGCCAAAGTCTATGCTTTTACAAAACCCAATTTTCTTAGCAACCAATTTTCACAGCCAGTACATGTACATACAGAGAAATGCCTGTTTTATACCATAAAATAGTGAAATCGCATCAGTTTTATCATATTTGATAACAATGTCCAATTAAAAATTTTAGCAACCAATTATCACAATTGTCTTTCAGCTCTATCCAGCATCTTTTACTAAAGATACATCCTTTCACACTTACTTCAGTTGCATGATCATCCAGTGGCTCCCAGCTAGACAAATCAGTGCTGCCCTGGTAAATAAACAAATAAAACAAACATTATATCATGGCTATTTTAAACAAAAATAAGGAAAACCAGAATTATTTTGGAAACACCCTAAGAATGAGCCAGAAAGGTCTGTGTTGTGAGGGACTGACTTTATGCCAAACCCAGCTGGTCTTTCATGGTGAAATGATCTAAACTGCAAAAAACAAACAAACAAAATTATTATAATGTCCACTTAAATTTAGGGCTAAGCCACAACACTGATTAAATGTTGGATCCTCTGCTGTTGTAGCTGGCAAATATTTGAGCAATCTTTAATCTACTACTAAAAATTAGTAAACTGACAGGAGATTATTTAACAAACATGCTAAAACCATTCAGGCAATCACAAAAGCAACACATTCTTCTGCCGCACAGATTTAACCTAGCTTGATACCTTGAAAGATGTTCCCCTCTCACTAAATTCACAAGACCAAGATGATGATAGCATTATTTGGAAAAGGCAGCCCACAGCTCCCCCTGTGTTTTGAATCAGTTTGAAGTAGTTCCCAATGATTACTGTCTCCCTGGAGGTACCCTCTCCAGATAACCTAGAATTCCAGTTGCTTTACAAACCAGCTATTTTGACAAAAGCTGCTTAGCAGCAGTAAGTGATTTTTGTTTGTTTTCTTAATTTAAGTTCACATGAATGTAGCAAGGACACGGCTACGGCTGAGTGACAAAACACTATGTTTTTCCTCAGTGCAGACACTTCTGTGTAGCTTCATAAAAGCCCTTGCAATGCTAACATTATGCTGAAGATATCCTGAAAGCATCAGGGATACCCTCACAACAGAAAGCAGGATAACACATGCAAATTTTATCCCCCATCGGTGCAGGTTCGCAAACACACTAGTTTGATGCTGTTGTGGTATGTCGTGAAAACACACCAACATCTGGAGAGATGCTTTTGGTGCAGAAGGCACCAGCTCCCCAAAATTCTTTCCACTGAGAACATGACTACCTTTAGAAAGTCATCAGTACAAACATAGGGAAATACATCAGACACAAGCGGAGTCTTAAACAAATCTGTGGAAATAACATCTATGCTGGCTTTACAATGGCTACTAAGAGCTTGGTGGAATAAATTGTCATTTTTCAGAAAACATTAAGCATATTTGAGCCAGCCAAGTGATACAAAAACAAATTAATGCTGTGCATTATAAGGTCCTGGCAGTTTTTCATCTGTTGATCTCCCAATCCAGATTTGCCATTTCATGAAGTCACAGCCACATAACTGTAAGCCTGCCCAGAGAGAAGTCCATGGCAGTGAAAAGTCAAAGACTTTAATTCAGCAGGATAACAGCTCCCTGGCAATAACAGCTGTCTAGGCCACACCATGGAGATGTCTTACTCAGTAAATGAGATCACTCTGCAAGAGAGTGAACTATTACAAGTGAAAATACACCAGCTGACTTACCTCCCAAGGGCAGCTAGTGGCCAGTGCCAGTGAGCTAACACTCATCTGAGTAAAACGACCACGAGGAACACTTGCTACCTGCAGACGGAGTGGAGCGAAAGCAAGAAATACTAAGATTTACCTGTGTCTCTGTTGTTGCCTCTGGCAGGTTGGTGTCTTCAGCCTGACACTCTACGCCCTTCCCAGCATCTCTGGCTGCTACTGGGTGCTCTTCCTTCGGAAGGTCATGCGCGTGGACAGCCGAGCCCTTCCTCTTCGCCGCCTTTTTCTGCGGCTGCGCGACGTCGCCCTTTGCTTTTCGCTGTCTGAAGTAAGCAAACTGTGCAGGAAAGATTGCAAGAAGTACAGGGAGAGGTAAGCAAGGAAAAGGTAGCAGGACCACAAGATTAACACAGTCATGGGTGACAGAGATCCTGTCTAGATAAAATATATACATCTGCAGAAAAACTGCTTTATCTGCCTACTTTCCACACATTCACAACATACTGGATAACTGTGCCATTAAGCAACAAATCTCACACCAGCACTAAAGGCTCATTTCCATACAAGAATCAAAGTTTTACTCAGTGAAACTTTGTGTGCCAATGATAATCCAGAACTACAGCAAGATAAATTAGTAAAGGAACGAGTTGTCAATATACTAGAAGCATTAGGAAAAAATAATAATTGAGCAATCTTTCTGCAAGACCAGCAAAAACAAGAACCCCCCTGTCATGGTGCCAAAACCAGCACACCCCTACAAATACATCTAAACAGGTCTTAGCCAGCGTAAGCTTTGAGATGAGGATTCACTTCCGTTAATTTTAATGCTCCTTCCCTGCCACCCCCCTAAGAGAACACAGCAAAACTTCCTCGCCAGAAAGCAGCCTCCAGTACATAAATAGAAAATCAATTAAGCCAGGTCATTTTAATTTCTTCTGTTGAAGAATCAGATGCTCTACTTTATCAGGCTATCACAGCTCTACAAAGCCCCAGGGACTTGTAAAGAATGTCACTGACAATTTATTACCCAACTCTCCCGAGCACCTTAAACAGCTTAAAAAGGATTATTGTTATTTTCAACTCTAGTATTGTGTTTAGGCAGCATTTTGAAGTAACATCTTTCCCACAGCATAAATCCAGACACCCTTCTCATAAGGGAAAAGCCTTCAAGGTTAAAACCACAGATAATCAAGTGCAGTGTTATATCCTTGTGATGAGATAAAACAGTTAGTTAACTGATGACTGGATGTAAACATCACTCCCAAGTTCCACCTGCAATACATATGAAAATCCATTGCTTGACAGCTTGGTTTTCCTGTCAAACAGCCACCTTGCAAAAAAATCTTGTCCCATTCTTCTCATTCAGTTTGTGAAAAGGATCTAGTTCAGTCCCCACTCCTTATAGGAACTGCTACCTGACAGCTTAGCTACTCAACAGGTGCACAGTTACACATCTGCTACACCCAGCAGACCATTTAAAAGGTATATTTGCAGAAAGACACCAATTCCTTACCAGCTGATGAAATTCTTATGAACAAATAACTTATTTTTAAGATTACCTTATGTAATTTCTACAGTTAGTAATACTGAAATGCAGATTAAATGAAGATTGCCAGACTTGTGCCTCTCATAGAAAGCAAAATGAACAGGCCATGAAGCTGCAGTGAGACACAAATACTATCCTCTGAAATCAGGTGTCAACTCCAGCACTTACTGATGGCAACGTATGTCAAAAATAGCTATGGCACTAATTAACCTGATAACATGGGGACACCAGGCAGGAGGAAACCTGCAGAAAAATGGAGGGTAGAGGAAACTGCTGAAGCAGGGAAAAAGGGAAAACAGGAGTAAAACAAGCAGAAAAGATGAAAGGCAGAGAGAGTGGGCACTACAGAGAGCAGTTACTGATTCATGAAGGCAGACCAAGTATCTCACATTAAAATACCAAGACTTGGCATGACTGAACACCTAAACTGTATGAATTTTTAAATGCACAGGTCAAAGAAAACAAAACTTATTTTGTCCCATTCACATGCACTAAACATATAAAATCATAGTACATACCATGCAAAAATATCTAACTACACCAAAATTTTATGGAACTACTGGACTTGGTGGAGTGGCTAGATTCCAACATGCTCCAGATTTATGGGAAAAGTTTTATTTAGAGCAATATTGGGTTTCCAAAGCTTTTCATCATCTACATAAATTTAAGTACCCTTGTCAGAATCTCAAATATACACACAGCCATCCAACACGGAGTAGTGAGTGTGAATGTGAAGAAAGCAGGACACAACTGCCTCTGCCCCATCACAGTGAGATCCCATCATGTCCCTTTTGAATGACTTAACCCTCCTTGTGCTTTCTAGAAGCACATGAAAAGGCAAAAGCTTTTCCTTTAGCCAAGATGTAGCATTACCACAAGAACCCTGAGAGCACTGTCCTCCACAGCATCCCAAGCAGCTGTTGTAACACAAGAACACCTTTCTACAGGGACCAATGCACTGCAACTTCATTTCAGCAGGACCAGTCAGTTAGAAGTTGATGTATTACTTTTTGTTCTTCAGAAATTAGTACCAAAACCAACACCCAGAGAAAATGGAACAGAGCAGAAAACCACATCAGCACCAAACACAAACAGGTTGTTCAAATAAACCTTAGTCCAGCTCTTGGATACAGCAAACACAAGCAACAACTGCTCTTAGACAAAACCCAGAAATATTTTCTAGACCTTCCTCAAAATGATGAGGCAAGAAAACTTCCTGGAAAACCCAAACTAATTTTCCGGCTCCTATCTGTAAAATGCAGGTGGAGCACAACTTCTTACACCTGAGGTATGGCATAGAGAGCCCTGTAACTACAGGCACAGGTGGCCAACACACAGACTAATTAATGTAAGGTAGAAAAAAAACAAGGACAAAAAACTAGCACTGAACAGTTAGGCTTGTTCTGTTTCTCAGTTACTACTCTGGCTATCAGTATTGCATTTATTAGAAACAGGAATCTGAGCTAACTGATACAGTCAGCACTTAGCTGCCAATTAAAATCTCCAATTAATACAACAGCTGGCATTATTATTATTATTAGGTGATAACTTAAATGCATCTCAACAGTGGAATTTGTATTCCTATATGAAAAAGAATAATGCAAGTACTGGTTTGAAAAGGAAAACATTTAAATAACATTTCTTTGCCAAGTCGTTGCTTAGCAGAATAAAATCTAAGGATGCTAAAGATAAAATAATTCATTTTTTGGAGGGTGGGGGTGAGGCAAAAAGCCCTCGAGAGCTCACATCTCCAGACTGAAGCAGCATCAAACTGCAGTCACACCACAGCACAGGTTGCTACAACAGAGGCCGCTCACATACAAGCCAGCCTCACTGCCGTCCCCTGCCGTCAGGAGCACCTGTGCAGGGATGTGCAGAGATGGTTCAGGAAGCTCATCTGATGGACACTGAACGCTTCTGTGTCAGACCACAGATGGCATCACCTTAAGCTGCTCTAGGCTGCACCACAGGAAGGAAAACCTGTACTTGCTCATGGTTCTTCCTCCCTTTCAAAACTGCACTGTACCCATGAGGAGGGGAGCACAAAGAAAACCAGAAAAAAGAATAAAAAAGGGGAAATGTCATCTGGGTGGTTTTTGGAAGCTGCCTGGTGCCCACAATCTGCCAGCCAAGGAATGGATCTCTGTGACATTTTAACCAGCAGAGGAAGCACTACATCTATCTCTGCCTCTCTAAAACCCTTCCTCTCCTCTCAGCATACCATATGATACCATGCAGTAACAACATTGATGGGGCTGCTAATAATGTTGGTTTTGGTTTTTTTAATGGGAAGAGAGAGATTTAGCACACAGTATAAAAAACAGTAAATGCAACACTGGCTCTGCAGGTATAACTTGAAACATAAGGCAAGTCCCTGCTTTTATTTTTAATGGCAAACAACGGTTTTCCAACAGGTGGGAATGAATAACTTTTTCAAGCTTAGTCTGTCACATTTTTCTAATCATAAAGAGGTCCTGCACCTGGAATTAATTTATGTTAACAGAAATGTTTACACAGATCATGCCACACTAAGGCAACCTTTCAACCTGAAGAACTCCAACTTTCAGAGTTCTCTCTCTTGAGCTAATCATGCAATTGTTCTCCAGCAGAGGATCCTGTTCTCACAGCACGTAACAAGGCTGGGAAGGCAGGCAGATGAGAAACTGCTGAACAGGAGCAGGCAGTGTGGAATCCATCAGGGATGGAGGAGCTGTACTGCCCATCACCAGGCTGCCGCTCCAGCATAGCTCCAGCTACAACCCTGCTCCCTTCCAGAAAAGCTCTTTGATTTTCTTGTGCACAGCACTGGCGGGAAGCAGCTGAAACAGAAACGCAGCAGACAGGGCAGCTCCAAGCCACCTCTGACCCCACTAGGCAGACAAGTACCCTGCAGAAAGGGCAGGATCTGGAAAGATCTGATGGGTCTGAACTTCCCAAGACCCTGTGCAGCCTAAGCTATCCCTGTTTACCAATAGCCCCCATTCCAGTCCTACTGGAATGGTGAGAACAGGGGAATGCTGTAGCCACAGACTGGCAAGCCTTATTTAGCAGGGACAGAAGGGAAATATGACAAAACCAGCTCAAAACACAGCAGAAATGCTGAATTAAAAGGAAAGTAACCAGACATTTCCAACCAGCTCCTTGAACATCATTACCAAAACAAAGCAGAAGTTTTTATCTAACGGGGTTAGCACAGAACCAGTGTTAAACACATGGCTGCAGGTAATAATTACTGGGAGAATGTTATCTTTATATATCAGCGTCATCCTGTGAGCTCTACACAAGTCCCTAAACTACACGCAAGTGAAGACACCTGAGTGCTCCAAGTTCTTGAAGTGCTTGCTACCGGCGTGAGTGGACACCACCAAACCGAGCCCAGCTCCCTGCTAACCCACCTGCGGGCACACAGGAAAGCGAATGAGCCAACAGAGTCATAAAACACACCTGTTCTTTGGGATCCTCAACTGGAAATGCAGTATTCCCGCAAACAACTGAATCCTAGGTTAAAATGGGAGAGCTGGGAAGAAGAAAAACCCAACAAACCAGAACAGGGCCTGAGGGAAGGTATATGCACTGCTGCCAGCTGCTCTGTGTTCACCCGAGGTAATGTTTCGATGCCTGTGTAGCGGGACGGGCGCCTCGCAGGCAGCCTGCACCGAAGCACCGCTGGGCACGACTTCTCCGGCAGAGCCGCGGTGCCAGGGGAGCCCCACCGGGCTCCGGGGACAGCCCCGGGCCGGCAGCGGCCCCTCGGCTCCCCCGCTGCCCGCACCCAACTCCGAGTGCGGCACGGAACCCGCCACAGAGGGGAGAGACCCGGGGCGGGCTGGAGCGATGCCGCCCCCCGGCCTGCCAGCCCCCTCAGCGCACCGAGACCGGGGCGGGCGCAGCCTCCGCCCAGCCGGGACCCCTTCCCCTCACCTTGGCCCTGTCGGCCTCCAGCTTGCGCCGCCGCGCCTCCTCCTGCGCGTCCATGCGGCGGCCGGGGCGGTGCGCGGCGGCCGGGGCGGTGCGCGCCCCCTGCGCTGTCACGGCGGCGGCGGCAGCGAAGCTCCGGTCATGGCCGCTCCCCACCCGCCGCCGCACCGGCCACACCGCGCGGGGCGGAGCTCTGCGCCCATTGGCCACAGCGCCTGACGCAGGGCGGCCGCCAGCCAATGGCAACGGCCTTCGTCAGCCGGGCTCCGCCCGCTCCCGCTAAACGGCTCCTGGGATACCCCGGGCAAGCCGGCGCGAGCCCCGGCCCCGCCCCCTCCGCGGCAACCACCAATGGGAGCGTCCCGCGCTATTTCAAAAGGGCCGCCGGCCCCGCCCAGCGCGTGAGGCAGCCAATGGGGAGCTGGGGCTTGGAGGCAGCCAGAGAGGCGGGGCCGGAGGTAGCCAATGGAGGCAGGGCTGCGGCAGCCAATGGAGGGGGGCTGGAGGCAGCCAATGGGGTGCGGGGGCGGGGCTGGCGGCAGCCAATGGAGGAGGGGCTGGCGGCAGCCAATGGAGGAGGGGCTGGCGGCAGCCAATGGGGCGCATCCCGGGGTTCGCGGCTCCTCTCCCGCCTTTTCGCTTATTTATAAAGCTTTAGCAAACAAACAAATTAATGTTCATTGGTTCTAAGCTGCATGATTCTCTTCAGTAATCAGTATGCTGTTCTCTAGTGCTTACTGATTTGTTCTTCTTCGTGCTCATTTGGTCCGTGTTCTTTAGTCCTCTTACCATCTTTTTCTCAGGGAGTCTCCAGCTTTCCCGGCCTTAATCTCCTCTGGTGTCTTCTGGTTACTCCAACGCCCTTGAAGGGCCAGAAATTTAAGATCCCAGATGTCCAATCTTCAGCTCCCTTTGGCTCTGCTTATCAAAGCTACAAAACCGGTGGCTTCTTTCTATTTTGAAGTCATTAAATTATAGAAATACAGGCTTTAGTCAAATCTATTACTCAGAGCAGTGTGCTGGATTGGCAAACATTAGAAAGCCCTTCTGCATGAGTTCAGGTTAAGCTTTAACCCATTGCAGAGGTTTCTGGGGTACAGTGTTTTTGGCTTTCCCCTTCATGAACAATTTTACTCTTCTAAGGAAGAGTGGGAGTTTCAGTGAGCAAACCATGCTCATGTTAGATCTGATAGGGAAGATGTGTGCTAATGTCTTTACAAACAATTCTATGGGTGAAGTTACGGGTGTTAAAGTCTTTGAAATGGGTCTTAATGTCTCTACTAACTTTGGGCAGCAGGGTGGTTGCAGAGCCCAGACAGCCTGGCTCCTGAAACAGACGAGGGTCTGCACAAGCCTGAGTTCCTGAACTTTGGGGTAAAATGACAGGCTCAGGGGAGGATATGGGGTAGGCGGTTCGGGAAGGCTGTACCTCCCTAGTACCTCAGGCAATGGGGAAAGGAAGAGGGCAACATGCGGCTCGGAGTTTAGGACGAAAGGAAGCTGTGCCCTCCAAAAGCCTGAGAGAGAGAGAAAACCCTGGGGGCATGTGCCCTGGTGGACTCTCACTTTACTCAAATAAAATTGCAGGACTCCTCTGTCTCCTTTGTGGACACTGGCTTTTCATAGCGTGACTTTCTATACAGATCTGACACAGGATGAGCTCCTAAGGCTAATTCTGGTCATCTCCTGCTTTGTCAGCTCCTGAGGTGTTTGTTTTTCCTGGTAGTACTGTCATGCTCTCTGATTTCATAGCCAGGATTCTGAGATTGTCCCCAGCTAATACCAAAAGACAAAGTCTGAATTACAAAATTTCTTAGTGAACACCTCCAAGGATCAGGCAGCCACAACTTCTCTGGGCAACCTGTTCCAGGGCTTCACAGAGAAGAACTTTGTCTTAAGATCCATCCGAAACCTACTCTCTGTCAGCGGGAAGCCACTCCCCCTTGTCCTGCCACTCCAGGCTCTTGTAAATAGTCTCTCTCCGTCTTTCTTGTAGGCTCCCTTCAGATACTGGAAGGCCACAATTAGGTCATCATGGTTTCTCTTTTCCAGACTGATCAATCCCAATTCTCTCAGCCTTTCCTCATAGCAGAGTTTCTCCACCCCTCTAATCTTCTTGGTTATCATCATAATATATTTTAAAATTGTCTTTTAGAACTCACAGAAATTAAAATTAAGGGTATAAAATATCAAAATCAATAAAAGACATCAAAGAAATGCACTACTGGTATGGACCTCATCAGGTTATCTAATCCATTCTTGTATCTGAGGAGTCCTACAATAGTCCTACAATGTTCAACACATTTGGTTTTTTAGTTGTTCGTAAACAACTTCTGTGAAAGTTTTTTGTTTGCTTGCTTCATTTCCCTTAGTGGCTAACTAAGATATTTTTTTCCCTGTTTTTATCAGGTTTTCCTCTTCCTCATTAAGCCAAATGCCTGCGTTTTTCCAGATAGAACCCCCCCACCCCACCCCACCCCGTTCTTGATTGTATCCTCTCATTTACTTAAACATTGCTGGCCTGTCCTCTTCTCACCATCTACTTACTAATTAAACAAAGCCAATTCTTTAAAGTCTTCCTTAGAACCTACGTTTTGTAAATGCCTCCTTTTTATTTTTTTTTTCTGGACTTTCTTTCCCTCTTAAACCACCATGTCTAAAAATAGGCGCAGTGTCCAAACTCTGACTTCAGCACTGCTAAATAGAGCGGAATAATTATGTCCTGTGAGGTGCATGTAACACTCCTGTTATTCCTTTGTAGGATTAAATTTGTCTGGTTTTGCCCTTTTGAATCCTCATGCTCAAGTGTGATCCCTTGTTTGGGATTCAGCACAGCCATAGATCCCTTTCAGCAAGATCTTGTGTGTGGCTGGCACGTTCCTGGCTCCTCATTAATTAGCAGGTTGTAAGATGTTCTAAGAGTAGGGATCCCACTGTGACCAAGGCATCCATAAGTGTGGGAAAAGAGAGATCCTTTAGCAGGTTTGCTGGAAAGAATTTTTTTTTGCCTGGTATTGGATTTTCTCTGGGATACCTGTCACATCAAGCAAAAATTTCTCTCCCTTTCCTCTTTAGTAAACTCAGTTGCTTAACACTGGTGCTGTATTTTTAATGGAATACTTATACCTGGTTCTTTTTGTCAAACTTTCTTGTAACCCTCTATTCATACTGCAATGAGGGCTCTAGAAATTTAACTTTTTGGGGCACTGTACTAAACCATTGATCGTAAAACAATCAGCTCAATATTCACCAGCAATCAAAAAGGGGTAGGTTTTTTCCCAGCACAGAAGCAAACTATACTTCTGCAGTTTACAGGCGTAACTGGGCTTATGCTTTAGGTTAAGATGACTAGGAAACTCCTTGTCCAACATCGTTGCAGCTGCTCAGGTGAAGGGGTCAAAGACGTTAGAGAAAAATCTTGTTGTGGTTTTAAAGTACAGAAATGGACTCAGAGTTGTTTCTCAGGAGAGCTGCTGGCAGGTGAGAGGTTTTCTGTTCTGGCTTGTCACTCCTGCCATTCACCACAGAGCCCTGCCACAGGAAGCTGAACCCAGCTCTGACACAGCACAGCTGTTTTTGGGATCCCTGCACCTCACTTTCCCTAACTTCTCTAGTGACTTCCAGCCAGGGTATTTTTAGGGACGGGCTGTGTGGGTCACAGCTGGGAGAGCTGATCTGTACTGCTCTCACACAGCTTAGGAGCCTCTCTGAGCTGCTCCAGCTGCCAGCAGTGGCTCTGCTGCAGTTTTGCTGTGGCCTTCGAGTGAGGAAGGGGCTGTAACTTGTCTCTCCTGGGAGCAGAACTGGGCTTAAAATATGATACTGAGGAGTGTCTGTTACTTGGCTTTTTTCTGTTGCCTTGATGTTCATTTTTTGGATGTCACTGATAAATGTTACCCTGTTTTTATGCTGGTAGGGCTTTGCTGGGAGAGGGAGACATTCTACGGGTTTCTTGGAAGATGGTAACCAAAAGGATGTTACACCATAGCCTCTTTACTCTTGAACTTACCCAGGGGTGAGTTCCAGCTATGCTCCTTCATTTTTTTAGTTACTGTGGGGCAATGACAACTCATGTAAAGGGTTATGTCAAAAGTGTGCAGACCCCTTACAGTGGGATAAACAGGTACCAATCAGCAAGGTCATAATCTGACCCCTGGCACTGGGCTTGTGTTAAAGTACCATTGGCTTTTATTTCTTTTTTTCTTGTCCACTAATGTGCTGGGCATTTGCTTTACCGAAGGTACACAAGCTTCTGTGCCTGGAGATTAAATTGTTTCTGTTATGTATTGACAGTACAAACTCAGCAACCAGGTTACAGGCACAAACCTCTGAGCTAATTAGAAGGCTCTAACAACACAGAGGCCAGGTTTAGTGACGCTGCCAGGGGAAGGATAGCAACCATTAGGAACAGACAAATAAATATTCAGTGTCAGTTGCCCTCCTGTGAGCATCACAACCTGCCGCACAAAAGCGTGTTGAGAGAAATGGCAGGAAAAGCTGTGTCTGTGACGTTGTGAATGCCTCTACTCATTTTTATCTGGGAGTGAAACTGAAGCTTTTATCTTCTTCTCTCAATTTCTACTCATCTTGTATTATTGTTTTTTAATAACGGAATCATTCTATGAAGATTGTGGAGGGAAAAAATGAGCACTGAAAACCTGTCTGCCTCTGTTTAGCTTTTTAACCTGTTTTTGCCTGCCTGCTCTTCCAGAAGACAATGGCAGATCCTTCAGCGGTGGATCACCTGACACGACTGAAACTCAAACTCCTAGAAAAGGTAAGGGAATAATTCTGCAGTGGTCACCTTTGCTCTGCTTTTTGCTCTTGCATGTTTAACAGTGTATTTTAAAATAGTATAACTCTACTGAGATACGCTGAGGAGTGGCACTACTTACTGTCACTTTCTTAAATAACATTGTACAACTTTACGTGGACCTACAGTACATTAAATTGACTTTGATTTTATGGGAGATGTCACCAGTTAGCTTAAAGCCAGTTTGAGCTGTGACAGGCAAAGTTTAGGAGTAAATCGTGGGTAAAGAGAATCTCAGATTGTTTTAAGGCAATTTTGTGTCTGCTTTCATATAAGATGTGTTGCCTGGTCAGACCTTTGCTGAATCAAAAGTCCAGATCTTGGACTATCAGGCAAGCCCAAACTGAACATTATCAAGTTCTTCATATGACGCAGCTCTCTGCCCTACAAAATAAATTATGTATACAACTCCTGATTCACGATGCTATCAACTTTCAGGTCTGGAATAGCCTGGAGAGTTGAAAGCATGACTATTCTTTACTGTAACTAGATTTGTAGTGAGACATTCATACTTCTTTAAGAACCACCATTTTTCTCCACTTCTGCTCTATTTCTTCCATCCCAAACCTGTGCCATAGGCTTGGAAATCCTTGTGAGCTTTTCTGCCTGACTTATAACCAGTTCTGGTTATGGTTCTGCCAACAGAGACTAGAAAATGAACAGGAGAACCTAGAGAAGATGGAATTGTCTCTCCCACCTGCAAGTAAGAGAAGCATTTGTTTTAATTATGGGCATACTTTGGAAAGGGCTTGGTTATGTTCTCAGGCACGAGTTCCTCAGGAGATGATCCCCTCCCTAACAGCTGTGAGCTAACTGCTTTTTATCTTTTGAATTTCTTCCTGACCAAGGGAAGTGAACAACCAGCTGAGCACTAACCTGACTTCCTGCCCAGGTATCCTCTGCAGCCTCTCAGCTGCAGCTGCTGGCTCAGCTGGAGCAAACTGATGGTGATCCAGTTTGTCCTAGCTCTTACACCTAGGAGTGAGCCCCTGTTGTGTCCAGCTGTTTGCTTGGCTTTGGTGATCCTGAAAAGGCAGGAGGAACACTTCATTTCTTTGCATGGCACATGCATGGTTTATATTATCTATGGATTCAAGGCTACCAGTAGAAGCTCAGTGATATTTCTAGATTGTACTCTGGGCTCCTATTCACTGATCTGATGCACAAATAGTTGGAAATGTCTAATGCTGTGGCCAAACATTTTCAAAAAAAACCCTATAACAACTTACAGTTTCAAAATATGAAGTGGTGCTTTCCAGAGCAGATGCCAGGCATGGCTCCAAAGTACCTGAAAACAATCTTGCTTATCTTCATTTCAAGCAAGTTCGAAATCAACCGTGTGTGGGACGAACTGCAGAGGAAGTTGACTCAGAACAAAACAGAAAAGTTGGCTTTCAAACCTGAGTTTGTTTTGAGCTGTTACAACAAACAGTCATCCTCTGCATGCACAGGGTACATCTAGAAACTTTCAGGCTGAAATGGATTCCTAAACCAGGAGGTTAAAAGGGGGCTTTAGAGAGCAATCTAAAGAGTTTATTTTCAGAGAAGGTGTTTTGCCTTTGTAGAGCTGCTGAACAGCTGTGACTGCACGTGGCATAAAGTCATTATCCATACATGTATTTGACAAGAAAAGTAGCCCAAGCCTTTTGTGGAAGAACTCAAGCTATCTAAGAACACATTTTCCACATTATTGTCATAATACAGATGCTGTAATAGCTCTGTCTTTGTGATCCTTTGAGAAGATAATGGACCTTTCCTCTTCCAGGGAACAGACCTCAGGATATGCTCCAAAGTGCCCTGAGGCGAAGGAAAGATCTGCTGCAGGAGCTTAGGGTAAGAGCCCTCTCTGGCCAGAAGTAACAGACAGGGCCCAGTTACCTGCACATCTACTGCTGATGTGGATTCAGTGTTCTCCTGTCCTTTAGTTCTGGGGCTGGGCAGGATTTAGTACTCTGCTGCTTTGGAATATAAAGGCTGGGCCAGCTAATCAGGGAGAGGGCCTGGGGAGCAGCTTGGCTTCCCTCACTACAGCTGTGGAAGCTTGCACCTGCTTCAGGTACTCAGTGGGATGATTCTGTTTGTTCTGAACTGCTGTATCATAAACTTTCTGTGCCAAAATGCAAAAAGAAGGGATTTTTAGTGCTGCTGAAGTAGGGACAATTGTAATTATTATTTATTCCTAGTTTGTGGAGGATACCAACTCTTAATGAAATGTTTTCCCAGACTTTTGGCAGCTTGTTCTGCACGTAATTTTTTTCCCAATCCTTTTTGCTTATGCTTCAGGATCTGTGGGAAGGAGAATTTTATACTTATGCAGGCACTGGCAGTACCCTGCTGCAGGTTCCCAGGGGCTAATCCCATTTAGTCCAGAGATCATAATCACACTGTCTGCCTTGCTGTGACCAGATTTCCTTTAAGAAAATACTTGATTTTGCAGGAGCAGCACCTTCTGGAAGAGCTTTCACAGCCATGTGCACCAGCTGGGGGACACTGCCATAATCACAGAGCTGCCCTCCCACAAGTCTACCAGATCCCTTTTCCAGCTTCCCAAGTGGAGCCACCAAGGATTATCCAGCAGACAGTAAGGGTTGTCTCCTAGAAAACACCACTAGCAGTGTGCCAGCCTGAGCTGACAAACGTTTGGGAGCTGTATGGAATTGCTCATCCCACAAAAAGGGAAGAAATGCCTCTTGCTCTTTTATGGGACCCTTGCTGCCCTCAGCAAAACCTAAGGGGAAATCATCTTGCAAATAAGGCCCAAAATTAACAATGGGAATGGTTTACCCTTGGAACAAGATGGCAAAAGGAGTGGCAGGGCTGCCCATGCTCCAGCCTGGCCATTCAGCCACTTTCTAATGCACATCACTGTCTGCTCATGCAGCCCACAGCCTCAACAGCTTCTCCACGAGGATCCCAGAGTTTTCTGAAGCCTAGGCAGATGACAGCCATTCCCATAGATGGGGGAGCTGGCCAAAACCAACCCTGACTTCTCCATTTTCCTTCCTGTTCCAGATGCCAACTCAGCCTGCCACCATCATCCAGCAGTTGCCTCAGCCATCCCCTCTGATCACGCAGATTCCCCCAGCCCAGCCCTTTGCAGCCCCCCGCTCTGGGAGCATTAAAGAAGGTAACAAACTCTCCATGTGGCAGCCAGCTCCTGTCACCAGGGCTGGAAAGGGCAGGGCAGGTACCATGGCAAGTGGAAGGGGACAGGGGATGGTGTCCGAGCTAGTTAGTGACGTGCTGTTTCATCAGCTGGTGGAGCTTTGGGAGTTGCACTCCATAAGTGGGATGGGTACCAGTTGTGAGAGGCTTTCAGGCAAACTCTTATCACTAAAACTAAAGAAAAAGGAACTACTAACTCAAGGGAAGATTGGGAAAGCAAAACAGCTCAACTCGTGGCACTGAGTAATATTAACAAACTCATGCACATGGATGATTCCAGAATTAGCAATCAAGCTTCTAGAATTTGGTTTTATTCTTTTGTTCCTTCCTAAGCTGCTGTTCAGTCTCCTCCGGCTTTTATTTGTGCCCTGTGTTTGGAAACAAGACAGAACGTCTGAAAGTGTTGTTCTAAATATAGTGCAATGCCAATAAAAGGGTTTGTTTCTAAACAGAGGTGGGTGCTACTGTGAAATAATACAGGAACTAAAACCTGGGACAACTTCCCTGGCTCAGCCTTCAGCCACAGGTTCATCCCACACAGGAATCCTCAGTCATGAAACTGCAATATTTCTCCGCTCATAGTTCATCTAAGTGTCTGGATTTTTGAATCAGAGTTTATTTCCATAACCAAAATAGCCCCAGTCCACTCATGATTTCTCTGATGCTGCTACATGTAAACTACTTTTTGTATGATCAGTAAGAAGAAAAATGAGAGTTGCCTTCATTATTTTTTCCCTTCTTTTTTTCTCACCTCTCCCTCTTCGCTTCTCCCCAAGTGAATTAGTTACACTGCACAAGACCTTTGGATCCCAGAGATCATGCAAGGAGATTTGAGGTGCATGAAATGACAGTTTGAGGGTTGGACTTGATGCTGTTAAAGGTCTTTTCCAACCTTTACAATTCTATGAGTCAGTGGACTCTCAAGGTGGCACTGCAACATCACATAAATTTGAGGAAACCTCTCACATGGAAAGCAATGATCCGGGGCTGAAGCAATGGAGAGCACAGCCAGGAGGAGCCTGTCCATGCTGGAGTAAGGGAAAGCTGCAGCTCAGCTCTTCTCCATCCTGCCATTCAGCATAGCTAGGGGTGTGGGCTTGCAGGGGAAGCAGCAAACAGAAGACAGTCAGCAGCAGCTTTCTTGTAGAAGGGAGGAGAAACAGGAAAGCTGGTATGAACAATCCCACTCACAGGCATTAACTTTGCACTGTCTGGGGAAATAATGCCAATATTCTTCATGTGCCCCTTTCAGCTGCTTTGCCTTGGTAGCAGTGACCAGTCTGTGTGCTCGAGGGCACTCCTTACCACAATTCCTCTGCTGCTTGTCAGTTGTGGATAAAACTCCTTTCTTCTTTTCTTCTCTTCTCTTCCCAGATATGGTAGAGATGATGCTGATGCAGAATGCTCAGATGCACCAGATCATGATGCAGAACATGATGCTGAAGGCTCTGCCACCGACAGCACTTGCACAGCTTGGGGGAGCCAGCCCTGCCGTGCTCCAGCACACGACACAGGTAACAACACCCCAGCCTGAAGGGCATCCTCACCCACACCAGGCCATGGCTCATCTCCCTGGGAGGGCACAGGGCCTGAGCAAAACACACAAAGAGCTGGGAGAGCCAGAGGACTGTGGAGGACACTGCACCTTAGGAAAGATGACAGAGGAAGAGCGTGCCCCGATGCCCACCTTCCTCTCCAGGCCATCCTGTCATTCTGCATTTCCCTGACATTGACTGATGGAAAAAATTGGAGGGAGTGGGGTCTGAGTATCAGGTGAAATCTGAAGTCACCAAGTGTTTTTGGACCTTCTGTACTGGAACCTGCAAACTCTTCTCCAGACACATCTTCCTTTCCCAAGGGGTGGCTGAGTGGAACCCTGGCCCCTCAGCCAGGGACACCCCCGTGGGGGCACAGGTTTCTGCAGCCACCCTTTGTCTCTCTCCAACAAGGACCTGCAGCTTGCTGCTCCCCTGGCCGTGAAAGCAGACAGGCCCAGGCCACCTGTGGTACACCACCACCACCATTACCCTCCCACGGGGGTGTTCCCAGTGCCCCCCAGGAGCTTCCCATCCACATCCACAGCGCCGCACTGGACCGGCAGCTCTGCTCAGCCTATGTAAGTAAGCAGGCAGCTGTGACGTGCACTTGGAGCCCTCCTCCCTGCCCAGGTGGGGTGGCGAGGCAGATTGTGGAATAAAAGTGGGGATCTGACAAGGATGAGGATCATACAGATCCCCCACCCTGCCATGCTGCATTCCTCTGCTCTGCAGGGGCTGTCACCCTGGTTTTTGGATCTCCCTGTGAACCCAGCAGTCACCTGCTAAATGAGGCGGGGGGAAGTGTTTTACATTCAGGCTAAGGTTCCCAGCAGGATTTAAGTTCTTAATGCACTACTGAGACATTTGCTAATCAGAAATTCCTGGGGAAATACAAAAACCCAAACCACTGGCTAAGAAAAATGGTACAAAGGAAGGGGAAAACAGAAACAATGCTGAGCCTTTGCCATAAGCTTGTGCTTGCAGCTGAAGGGGGTGGGTTTCAAGTGCATAAATGGATGAACTTCTCCCCAGGATGCTCCCGAATCCGTAGAGCCCTTGAGCCCTGTGCAGAGGTCACAGCCAGCTCCTCCAGGGGCTCACTTGCTTTGTGCCTTCCTCTGAGCTTGTCCTGCTTGGCTTCCTAGGTGCTAGGAAGTTCTTACATGCTAAGGCTGGCGAAGAAATGCACCTTGCTAGAGCACGGAAGGGGAGGTGACATGGGGACACACTGTGAGAGCTCAACTTTTATTTCTGTGCCATGGCTCTTTCAGAGCCTCAGTGAACAGGACAGGATGGAGGCAGCTGCAGCCGTGGGCATGGGTGACCTGCTGGCAGGGGTATCTGTGCAGCCCTCTTTAGCAGAGGATTTGAATTCCTGAACCGATTATTTACCTAATGGGATTATAAGGGATGAAGATTTCTACCTATTTCCCTTTGACATGGGTTTGTAATCTGAACCAGTAAAGAACTCCTTGCTCCTGTCAGGATCAGTGCAACTCACTGTTTGCAGAAATCAGTAAAGATCTTGTTGTGGCCTTTAAACTATGTTCTTCCTCTTCTTCAGCTGCCTTCCACCACAAGATATGAGACCAAACACATCTTTTTGCAGCTGCAGCACTGCTGGCTGTTACTAAACACAATAACCCAATTTTTCTTGTTGCAGGTGGCCCACACACTGACAGTACAGGATCTTCTGCAAGTGGACCATAGCCTTTCTAAAAACAATAAAATCCTGATGTTCTTCCTCAGCCATTGACATGTCTTTTTCTTCAGCAACATAAATTGAGCACTTTTCCCTTCTTTACTTTTCCCACTAGTTTTCAGAGGGCAGGCTTTAATCCATGCCCATGCAATCCTGTTCTTTTTAGTTTTATTTACAACTCCTTAAAAGGCTCACTCAGAGTTTTTATCAGGCAACACATTTTCATGCTCTCAGTGGCCTGGTTTTGCTTAGTATAGATAGATGAACAATGATTTTGTAGCACTTTTTCAATATCTTCCCACCTTCTGTTTTAAAGAGAGAACATCTGTACACTGGGTTTGCCTGGTGCCGTTTGTGAGTGAGTCTGATTAAGAAAACCCAGGGACCTAAATTTTGTTTGGAATGAAGAAAAGATAGTAACTGTCACTGCTGGAAGCTAATTGTGTGCTGTCTGTGTTCCAAAAACAACTAATGAATAATTTATTTACTATGTAAAACCTACCCTGCTCTTTGCCCTCTCTGCTCTGTTGTCTTTGAGATTCTTATCACTCTCTACAATTTCTCACTGTCTACAACTACATGAAAGAGGAAATGGCCTCAAAGTTGCGCCACGGGAGTTTAGATTGAATATTAGGAAGAAATTCTTAACTGAAAACATTGTCAGGCATTGGAAGAGGCTGCCCAGGGAAGCATTTGAGTCCTGCCCCATCGCTGTAGGTCTTTAATAGTCATGTAAATGTGGCATTTAGGGTCACAGCTTAGTGGTGTGCTTGGCAGTGCTGGGTTAGCAGTTGGACTCGATGTTCTTAGAGGGCTTTTTCTACCTTCACGATTCTATGAGCCAAATCTGCTGGTGCCTGGCAAGTTTAGCAATAAATTGTACTCGGTGATGCAAATGTCTGCACTTTCACTGTCTGCTGTTTAATTATTGTATGTTGGCTCTAATTGGCTCCCCCCTTTTCAATGCTTACTATGGGCAGCATTGGCTCAGCAGAGCATTTCCTCCCAAGGATGGGCATGGGAAATGGTGTCTGCAAAGATGTTTCCTCACAGCCTTGTCCAAGTCCTGGAAAGCTTCTTCAGAGCAGGCATGGACCTTCTCCTAAGCATCACACCCCAAAACTCCTGAGCCACACACAGCTTCCTTGGATGAAAAATATCTCAAAGATGGGATGAGGCTCCTGGGCAGGTAGTGTGGCTCACATCCTACCCTCAGGAGAGAGTCTGTGAGGCTCCAGAAGTCACTCCACATTGTCCCACCCTCTGCAGTTGCAGCCCAGTGAAGCACCAGCAAATGCCTGGCAGATGCATGTTCTCCTCCTGCTCTGTGTGTGTTCCTTGGAGACTGCAGGGTTGCTCTGCAATTTCCAAAAGAGGCCTTTGGATAGAGCTTGACTGAATAACACCACGTTCCCATCTCTGCACCTCCGGCTCAGCCAGGCTGACTCCCTGACAGTCTCTGGGCTGGGAGTTAAACTTTAATGTGAACCGGGGAGAAGAACCCAGGTGTGACTCAGCCACCCACATTCTCTCCCTTCCCCTCCCCACTGGCAAGGGCAGCGGGACTGGGGAGAAGCAGAGGGATCAGAGACAGAGCAGGGATCTGAGACCCAAGGGCTGACCTAGCATGGAGCCCTGTGACCCACGAGGGAAAAGAGTTGCTATTATCGGCGGTGGTCTGGTAGGAAATGCCATTTAGCTGCTGCATGATTGTGTTTGCCGGGGAGCTGGGGCTGTAAAAGCACTGCTTGAGTGTGGGGGTGAATGTTTTTCTTAAAATGATTCCTCGGTCAGATGACGGGGTGCTGCGAAGGGGTTGATTGAGTTCCTACTGTGGGAGGCTCCTGTCCTTTTGTCAGAGGAAGGGGTTTGGGTGGTGGTGGAGCAGTGGTGCCCAGGGACACTAAAACCCAGTCCTTTTTGGGCTGCCAGGTCCCGCTGTCCCTTGGCTGATTTTGGCTGTAACCAAATCTCTAATGTGAAATGCTTTGCAAGGACTGAGACTGGTAAATGGCAGGCTGAGAGGAAATGCCTTCCTCTGCCCACTTTTGTTTGGGAATGGTTTTCATCCACTGCTACTTGCAGAGAGGTGTGACACTGAAGGCCAGGCTGGATGGGGCTCTGAGTAACGAGGTCTAGTGGAAGGTGTCCCTGTCCACAGCAGGGGGTTGTAACAAGATGGTCTTTAGCATCCCTTCCAACCCAAACCATTCTATGAGTCTGTGATTCTATGACAGCTTGGGGCATTGCAGCATCTACATCTCTCTCTTGACTTTTTGGACATTAGCTTCTTGGAAAAGAGTGATGACAGAAGAGGCTGTAGTTCTGACAATTCATAATGGAAGTTAAATTTTAAAAGTTATTTAAATAACAAACAGGACATATTTGTACTGTTCTCCCTCACTGTGTTCCCAAGGGAATGCTGCAACACCCTGAATTCTATTGAGGAAGGTAAACACAGTCCAAAGAGGAGCTGGGAGCTTGCCCACACCAGCTCCTGCTGTCTCTGGCTGAAGAGGTGAGCCCTGCTGCACTCAATTGCTGTGTGTAAACAAGCCCGAGCTTGGCATGACTTTATAAAAAGAGTTTTGATGGGTGGCTTTTGTCTTGGAGACTCTGCAAACATACAGGGCTGCCGGAGGACTGCTCTTCAGTAAAAAGTCTTCTAAGGTTCTTGGTCAAAGGATCCCCCTGTTTATGCTGAGCTGCATCCCCGATCACTTCTTTTCTCATTAGTGACCTCTGAAATACCTCATCCACCATTCCTGATCCTTGTCTTGTAGGTGGGTGCATTAAATGCCTGTTTCTTTGCTAGACGAGGTTTCCATGTTGACGTTTATGAAGCCAGAGAAGGTAAGTTCAGCCTGATCATTACTGTGTGAGCTCACTGAAACTGTAGGAAAATAATTAAATCTGAGAGTGGCAGTTTGGGGATATTCTTTTCTCTCTCCCCTTCAGCTCATGAGGTGGGGAGGAGCATTTATTTGAAATTCATCTTGTGTGGAGGGAAGCTACCCTTTAGCTACTAAAATGATGCCCTTTTTATATTCTTGGCTTAAACACTGATTCAAATCCTCACCTTTGAAGCTTGGTGTCTGCAGGAAGCATTATAGTACTGTGCTGGGTCAGAAGGAGAGATGGAGCCTCTAGGTCCACAGGGCACCACGAAAGAGAAATTAGGATTTAGGGCCAAGATGCTGGCTGAAAGGCAGAGAAATTGTTCATCTTCAGTATGTGACAGCTATCAGACAAATAAAACCTGGGCAGAGGTGGCAAGCCAAGTGGCAGGGGAGAATGACACCATGGAAAGTGAAACTCGACTCAAGTGTGCAGTGAAGGGAAGGAGGAGCCATGCCTGACACATCACTGTGGTAACTCTTCCTGCCCTGACAGACATCAGAACAGGCAGTTCTGCTGCAGGGCTTACAGTTGCTAGAAGTTCCACAGGTTCAAAAAGCCTCTGATTGCTCTTACCTGCCTTCTGAGTTGGATGGCTCTTACTGCGCTACTCCGGTTTTTGGCCCATTGCTTACACTCCTCATACATGTTGGGATGAGGAGGCTCTGCCCCATGCACTGGCCAGACAACCCGGGAAGTCTAAATGAGGCAACCTGGAGGAGGAACAGGCCAATGCCCAGACATTTCCATGAAGAAGGTGACCTGCTAATGTCCCAAAAAACATCAGTCTGTGAGCCTCAGCAGAACCTGCCAGGCATTCATTGCTCAGCCTTCTGCATTTAGAGGGGAAATGGCTCTTAATGTTAATGGGCCCTCTGGCACGTGGGGAGCTGTCAGGATCCAGCATTCCCTTTGCAGCACTTGGCTGCAGCTGCTTCTTCCAGGCTAGAGGTGGCACGGAAGATCCAGGCTAGACTCCCCCCTACCCCACTGCTGTTGCTGCAGGGGCCTGGGAGATGTTCCCCTCACCAGGCTGTGCGATCAGTGCCTCCATAACCAATTGCTCCTCCCACGCAGATATCCGAGTGGCCAGCTTTGCCCGTGGCAGAAGCATTAACTTGGCCCTGTCTCACAGGGGACGCCAAGCCCTCCGCGCTGTGGGGATGGAGGAGCAGGTACCCTGGCACGTTCTCTTGGCAGGGGGTTCTCTGTGGTTAAAACACTCTTGCCGTGTCCCAGCCAGACCTCTTCCACTGCATGCCTGCAACCTGGCTCTCCCCTGCTTCACAGCACATCTGCCACCAGGATCTCCCCCACCCCAGGCAGCCGGGCTCTGCTCCTGGCAGTGGGTGCTTCCCTGGGAGACCAAACAGCTTCCAGTGTTTACCTCCCTGCCATGCTTCCCTCCCTCCTGGAGCTGAGGGCAAACAGGGCAGGAGTAGATGGACTCCCAAAAGAGCTGATGCAATAAAGCAGGATGCAATAAAGGCAGCTGTTTTCCCAACTGACATGTCCAGATTTGTATTTTCCCACAAAACCTTGATCTTTGGGCTGACCCCTGAAATCCATCCACACTGCCTTCTGCCCAGCACGCTTGGCTGGGAGCCCAGCACTGTTCTGCAGGGTGCTGGCTACCGTTTAACATCCAGCTGTTGGCAGTGGTGGGATCTCCTGGTCCCTGGATCCCTGCAGAGGAGCCCAGACTTTGACAACACATATCCCAGTCCCAGGATGTAATTTGGCTGTCATCCCCTGCCCTGTCCAGCACTGGGATTTTTCATGTCCCTTCTATCCAAAAACAACTTCCCTCTGATTTTTATGAGAATGAGCTTGTAAGTGATCTCAATAAACTGTAGTAAATGGACCTGACAGTCTTGTTAAAGTTTTCTCCGGTGATTTGGAAATGTGTGAGGAAAGAGCCCCCCATTCTTCCTCGAGTGCAGTGCTTGGGTGAGGGGATGATGCTTAGTAACTTGTACTAAAACCCACAGTTTTACAGGCCAGAAGCCTGGGTTGCATTCCCTTCTGTTTCAGATTGTGGCCAAGGGCATTCCCATGCGGGCAAGGAGGATACACACACCTTCAGGGAAAAAATACTCTATCCCTTATGGGAAGAAGAACCAGGTACTGGAGCTGCTTCTCAGAGCACAAGGGGTCTTTGTTAGCATTTGTATCTCTGTGTTATGGACAGTGTGGGGATCGTGGATGTGGGAGAGGCTGGAGAGAATGAGGAAAGGGGATTGTGTGGAGGGGAGGGTTTCCTGTCTGGCCATGCGGAGTGTCCTTCAGCAAAGCTTTCTGAACCCCCTGTTTGTTTGCCTTGCAGTACATTCTCTCTGTGGACAGAGCAAACTTAAACAAAGAGCTGCTGACAGGTAGGTTGTCACTTCTGTTTGCGAATACTTTTAACACGCTTTTTGCTGGGGATTTAGGGTTTGCCCCATGACCAGAAGACTTTGGGCCCCAAGCTCCCTTACCCCGCTCTCAGAAAGTGCAAACCTGAACTAGCAGAGGAAAACCTGTGCTGTTTCCCAGCTAAAGCACGAGACACCTCCTCAGCCTTGTCACGGTTTGTGGCATTTTCCATAACCCCTGATCGCACAGAGACAAATAGAAATTGAAGCTCTATGGCCAAGTATGTAATCAGACTAGACCAAATTTATGCAAATTTCCCACTGACTGTAGGAACCTCATCCCATCCTGAACTTCAGTGGAGTGATGGTGGAAAGTAGTCAGTGACTCATGTCATTGTGGGGAAGAAAAAAATCCTTGCAGGATTCCTTGCATTTTTCAAATAGTTTATACCATAGTTGACCAGTCCCAGTGTGCCCTGCCTGCTGGCCCTCATGCAACACAGCAAATTATTTGCTGTAATGACAAAAATCCCTATAATTTAGGGATCTCTTGGAAATATTTTTTGCAGTAACAGTTAACTTGTCTACATTTAGTTCTTTTCTTTTCACAGCTGCTGAGAAGTACTCCAACACTAAACTGTTCTTTGGACACAAGTTCCTTGGGTGCAATGCAGAGTTGGGGACATTATCCATAAAAAGGTAATCCCTGGGTAAGCGTGGGATCAAGCACTGTGGTCAGTTAGTTTCTACTTAATCATTCATAAAACCTCAAACAATTGAGCAATCTCAGTTTTGAAACTACTGTGCAGGCAAAACCTTGTGCCAGCTTTGGAAAGGAGGGACATCAAGACAGGGTTCATGGGAAGACTGAGAAAGGTTTAAGGAACTCACTAACACCTCAGCCTGGCAGCAGGCACACACTTCCTGACCTGTGCAGGGGATAAAAGTGCCAGTATCCATAGCACTGGGTTCAGGGACAGATTGCTTGTGCTGGAGCTTGCAGTCTTCTGAGTCTTGGATTATGATTTCTCAGAGCAGAGCTCCAGCAACACACAGCAACCAGGAACAACCACATCCACTTTTGGCTCCTCCCAGGGCTTGATTTATAGGGCTAATGCCCGCCCTGCAGCCACAGCTGTTTGTAGGAGGTTGATGAGCACCTTAGGTTGAGGTAGTCTCAATTAATAATTGGATTCTGGTATGGATCCTGGTCTTGAGTGAGAGTTTGGCTAGTGCATACCAACAGGGTTTAAATGCATATTACTACAATTGCTCATCAGGGAGGGCAGATAACTGGTGATGCCCCATCCCTGGAAGTGTTCCAGGCCAGGCTGGATGAAGCTCTGAGGACCTGGTGTTGTGTCTCTGCCCATGGCAGGGAGTGGAACGGGCTGAGCTTTAAGGTCCCTTCCAACCCAAACCATTCTGGGGTTCCATGACCTTGTTTCAGTCTTTCACAGAAGTTCTGGTCCTACCCCCCATTCACCTGGCAGGTGCTGCAGGCTCTGCAAAGCAGCAGCGTTATCCCAAAGGTGCCTGCTGCATTGCTGAGTAGCCCTGGCAGAGTTATGCTTTTGATAACCTACAGGATAATTATTTATCCTAATGCTGAGCTTCCCAGGCAGTGAGAGCTGATCTTCCCTCCCCCTAGAAGATTAATAACACATTTTGCAAAAGGCAGATCCTCTGGGCACAGTGGTGCTGAGCTGGCCTGGAGTTACAGGACGATTAACCATAGAATCATAGAATGGTTAGGGTGGGAAGGAACCTTAAAGATCAGATTGATCCAAGGGACTGTCTTGCTTTCAGATCTGACCAGCAGACCTTGGAAGTGACCTACGATCTCATCGTGGGGTGTGACGGAGCCTTCTCAACGGTCAGAAAACAGTTCATGAGGCAAACGCGCTTTAACTACAGCCACGAGTACATTCCTCATGGCTACATGGAGCTGACCATCCCTCCCAAGGATGGACATGTGAGTGTGCCTGTCCCAGGAGCTGCTACAACCTTCACAGGTTGGACATCCCACCCCCTTCTCACTGTGGCTCTGCTATAACAGCTTTGGAAGAGTTAGTTTCTCACCTGGGGTTCAGGCAAGGGGTTAAACCTTTCCTAAGAGAAGGCATGGATCTCTTCCTCTTCCAAAAGTGGGGCCAGTGTTGGTACTTGCATGCAAAAATCCTAGAGACCCTGTCTTGGAGTGGTGGGATTAACTCTGGCTCTGAGAGGTCCTGGGGATATGGGAACATGTCTATGAGGACACCAGCAATTGCAAAGCATCAGATTTTTGCCCATATTTCTTACCCTTTCCTCTTTCCCCTGCTCTGTGTTTCCTTGAAGCATCAGGGAGCAGAAAGGGGCCCTGTAGTTGTTGTGTCTTCCCATGGGAGCTGTTGTGCTGGTGTGGGGGGGAGCCAGAGCCTGGGCTGGGGAAGCTGAGCAGGGCAGGGCAAGGATACAAGGCAATTTTCTTTCTCTTTCAGTTTGCCATGGAACCAAACTACCTCCATATCTGGCCGAGAAACACCTTCATGATGATTGCACTGCCCAACATGGTGCTAACCAGGGCCATGTTCTCTTGGGGCACAGGATGGGGCTGGTGGGGATGAACTGGCTGTGGTGGCAGGGATTGGGAGGGTCAGGAGTCACAGAATAACAGAATCACAGAATCAATTAGGTTGGAAAAGACCTCTGAGATCATCGAGTCCAGCCTATGGCCCAACACCACCTTGTCAACCAGAGCATGGCACTGAGTGCCACATCCAGTCTTTCCTGAAAAACCTGCTGGGACAGGGACTCCACCATCTCCCCGGGCAGCCTATTCCAATGTCTAATCATCCTTTCTGTGAAGAAATTCTTCTAAATGTCCAGTCTAAACCTCCCCTGGTGCAGCTTAAGACTGTGTCCTCTCTTCCTGTCCCTTGTTCCCTGGGAGCAGAGCACAACCCCCACCTGGCTACACCCCCCTGTCAGGGAGTTGTAGAGAGTGATAAGGTCTCCCCTGAGCCTCCTTTTCTCCAGGCTGAGCCCTCCCCAGCTCCCTCAGCTGCTCCTCATAGGACTTGTGCTCCAGATCTTAACCAGCTCTGTTGCCCTTCTCTGGACACGCTCCAGCACCTCAATGTCCTTCCTAAATTGAGGGGCCCAGAACTGGGCACAGCACTTGAGGTGTGGCCTCACCAGTGCCGAGTACGGGGGAAGAATCACTTCCCTGGTCCTGCTGGCCACACTGTCCCTGACACAGGCCAGGTGCCATTGGCCTTCTTGGCCACCAGGGCACATACAGGCACATGTCCAGAGAAGGAGCCAGGAGGGACCCCCAGCCTGTGCCAGGCTTACCACAGCCTGAAGGGGTGCAGGGCAGGGTGCTCAGAGCCAGTCCTACCTCGCAGCGCCGAGTAGGTACCCGGGGCACCTCTCTCTGCCCACACATGTGAGCCCAACCAGACCCCCACAAACAGCACTCTGCAGCTGGATGTTATAAACTACATACCAGGAGCATCAGGACAGTGTGCCAGGCCCATGCTGGCCACTCACACATTGTTTCTGCCTCCTCTGTGCCTGCCCACCATGAGAAAGGGGGTGGCCAGACACTCATGCCTTGCTGTGCCAGTGGGTCACTGGGATTGCCAGGTGACAGGCTGGGCACTGAGCTGCTGCTTCAGGTGCCACGTGCTCTCTCTGGCCTCTGGGCTTCTTACTGACCTTCCTTCCTGGCTGGCAGGACAAGTCCTTCACCTGCACACTCTTCATGCCCTTTGAGGAATTTGAGAAGCTCACAACAGGCGAGCAAGTGCTGGATTTTTTCCAGACCTACTTCCCAGATGCCATACCCCTCATCGGAGAGTAAGTGTTCCTGTCTCCCCTCTTCACTCATCAACACAGTTATCTGTTATGGGATGGACTTTTTCTTGGATGATATCAACAGTCTCAGCTGTGTTAGGCAGTCTCCTTTCCTCTTAAGGTGAATTATCACAGGACTTCATATTAACTGAGAAACTCAGATATTCCCTGATATGTCCTTCCTACATTGACCAACATCTACCACTGCCCACAGTAAGAGGACCAAGATGTCAATGATCAAGTTGTGTGCAGAACTTAAAACCTGCAGACGAAATATCTGGTCCACGGGGGGGAAAGTTGACTTCCACATTTTTCCCAGCACAAATAGCCTAGTGCACAGGCTTAGGGTTTGCATACCAAGGCTGGCAGTGCCTGTGGCCTGGCTTCCTGAGCTTGGACATGGCATGGCTTGGTCTTCTCTCTTGTGGTCCCACACAACAAAATCTGTTGTTTTACCCGAAGGCAAGAGCTGAAGCACGATTACTTTTTGCTGCCAGCCCAGGCTATGATCTCTGTGAAGTGCTCTTCCTACAACCTCTCTTCCCGGTGCGTGCTGATGGGAGATGCCGCGCATGCTGTTGTGCCCTTCTATGGACAGGGTATGAATGCGGTAAGTTCATGGCTGGCCTGTCCCTCTTGGTGGGGTCCCCGCTCCTTTAACCCACAAACACCTGGTTTTAGTGTTTAACTCCATAGAGTTCATGGGCTGGCCTGTCCCACAGCCTGATGTCCTCCGCATTGGCAGGGGTTGAGCTCCATCAGGATGACCTCCTGGGAAGAAACAGGGGACAGGGTGATGATGCCACCTTCCCATGGAGCAGAGGACTACGTAGGAGGGGGTTCCAGGCAGCTGGGAAAGACAATCCCCTGGATTTCTCTCAAGACCTCTGTCAGAGGGGCCTGGAGTAAGACTCTTGGTCTGAAGCTGTGGTCAATGAGACCAAACAGCTACATTAGCTAAGCATCCATGACAGCACTTCTCCTGAGTGTGTGGCTCCTTTATGCCTATTAACCCCCTAATATTCCTCCCAGGGCTTTGAAGATTGTCTGGTCTTTGATGAATTAATGGACCAGTTCCACAATGACCTTGGTAAGTGAGGTAGTTGGGGAGGAGCGAGAGCAGAGGAACATCCCTTTTCAGCTGAGGGCAGCTGGATACCCTGCAGGGAGCTGCCTGTGAACTGCTGCTTTCTTCTCCCAGGCGCCTGCCTCCCTGAGTTCTCCAGACTGAGGGTGCCAGATGACCACGCGATTTCGGATTTAGCCATGTACAATTACGTAGAGGTAGGTGAGCCCCACACAGACCTGTGGTTCCATGGGCCATGCACACAGCAGTGCTCTCAGGATGCATGCAGCAGGCAGGGCCTCTGGCAAGACTGGCTGGGCTCTCACCCCGGCAGGCTTTAGCCTCAGAGCTCCTTGGGAATGTCACTGGGGCTGAGGAGGCGCTGATCCCTGCATGACCTCCAGGACAGGCAGTGGGAGAAGTAGCAAAGCACAGGGGAGCTCTGGCAAAACTCCTTGCAAAGGGGTGACTGTTGCTCTGTTGCAGATGCGTGAGCACGTGAATTCAACATGGTTCATTTTCCGAAAGCACGTAGACAACTTTCTCCATGCCCTCATGCCTTCCACCATTGTCCCACTGTACACCATGGTAAGCCAGCCTGTCAGTCCCCACTGCCATGAGCTCCTCCTGCCTGGCTTTGGGGTGTTGACATTCTCCTGCAACCTTCCCAGGTGACCTTCACCAGAATTCGCTACCATGAGGCCCTTCAACGCTGGAAATGGCAGACAAAGGTTGGTCAAGGGTGGTGCCCATCCTCCCCATGCCATGAGCCTTGGGAGCATCCCACACACCAGCACTGCTCAGCTGTGGGGGCAGCTTGGGTGGTGGGATATTGCCAGGTGTGATGACTTTGCTTGGTGCTGCAGGGTCGGACCCAGCCTCTGATGATGTTGGGGTTTCTCTTTGCACTTGCAGGTAATTAATCGAGGGCTCTTTGTTGTGGGGGCAGCAGGACTGGGTGGCACCTACCTGCTGATAAAGCGTCTGGCACAGAACTTGAACTTCTGCTTGGAAGACTTGTGGGGCTGGTCCCATTATCTGAAGAATATTGGAAATCTTCCCTTTGGTACACAAGTGGTTTAAATGTAAGGGGAGATCCCTGTAGTAATAAAATCGGAGGCACGGGCTGTTGGCTGAGCTGGGTGATGTTTCTCTTGGGATGTGGTTTGGCAGCTCCTGCAGCCCCTTGGAAGCAGTTTGGCCTCTCTCCCTCTCCCGGGTGAGAGGAGCCCATCAAGGCACAGAGTGCCCAGAAAGCCTCTCCAGGGATTCAGGTGTGTGACCCTGGCAGCCTGGTCTCAAGGGATGTGGTGTGTAGCTGTGACACTCAGAGATTATGGTTTAGTGTTGGACCAGGCAGTGCTGGGTTAATGGTTAGAGTTTTTTTCCAGCCTTAATGATCCCATGATTCTATGACCTGACTGGCATGTCCCAGCCTGCAGACTGCTGCTCTTACCAAAAACAAGCCAACATTTTGAGGGTCCTGAAGCCAAAAATAGCTGCAGCCTGGGACAGTACTAGGAGGAGTATCAGACACACTTTCCTTCTTACCTTGCCCTAGACCCTCACAGTCACTGCTGAAGAACAATAAAATGGCCCAAATTGACCCCTGATCTGATGTGGCACAGCCAATCTCATTTGAGGTGGTCTTCGTGCAGCTGCCAGCACATGGGCAGGGATGAGAACTGCTCTGCACTATTCAGTGAGTCACTTTTGGCTTGCAAGGGAGGACCATTCAGGGCATAGATGGCAAATTATGTAGAAAACAGTTTGTTTCTCTAGCTGGGATCTTTCCCAGGCACTGTACCTATGGAAGATGATGGCAGCAATGACAAGATGTGACTGTAGTTTCTCCAATGAATGCTTTAGCTGCTGCCCTTGAACCTAATTCTTAGCAGGACAGATGTATTTACCTTATATATTAATCTTTATTCACATTAAACCTCTTCAGAGAGCAAATAAAGATGCAACACGATACAACTCTATGCAAATTAATCCCAAACTTAAAGCAAATAAGGAATTGTACCACTATTTCATGGGGATGATCCACAATGTAAGAGCAACTGGCTGCTGTGTGTGGTTGGGATAAGTGCTGAGCTGGAGATGTTCTGGGTGCTGCCAGGTGTTTTGCACAGCTGCCTCCGGGTATGCCTGACATGCTCGCAGAGTAGGGAGGTCATGTCCCAGGGGGTGGAAGAAGCTGTGGCTGACCTCCAACCTGCAGGGACTTTTCCAGGTGCACACAGATCATAGATAATAGATCAAGTTTCATACATCAGATGGTGGCTCCTTGCTGTGCAGAGGACTTCAAGGCATGATGGAGGTAAGCCAAGCATGCAGAAGCCCAGGCAGAACCTTGCCTGAGGTAGGTCTGAGCAGGAAGCAATGTCAGGAAGCAGTTGGTGATTTGGGAAAAAGATTCAGTGCATGTTCTCCAGCTGCTCCTCGTCACAAGGTACAGGTGCTCACTAGCCCTTGGGGCCCATCACATCACTGCAGCCTCTGGAGCGGTTGCTTGGACCCTTTATGTCCAACTCAGCAGTGAGTTCTCTGGAAATCATTGCATAGTGGTGGAGACCAATGCAGCTGGGGAAGGCATGGAGCAGCCTGGGAGCAGATCCTGCTGGAGCAGAAGAGAGACAGCAGTTTTGAAATCCCAGCTCAAAATCAAAGCTGGAAGCACTCTGTGCTCTCAGCTGGCTTTGGGGCTCAATGTCCAAGACTCCTGCCAGAAAGCAAAGTTAGCATCAGGAGATGGGACAGGAGCCACTGCACACTCCTGTGGTGAGGCCTGAAGTTGTGTGTGTTCCCCTCTCCCAGCTCCACTAACCCAACTGTCGAGCAGTGGGCCAGGAGACTGGCATGGTGCAGTCCCTCAGCCAGCACCTGACGTAATGGGGGCCTCTTGGAAGAAGGGAAGAAACCATGAGGATAAAGAAGAGTGGGTGGGAGCCTTAGTTTAAGATTTCCTTAGTTTGAGCTTTCCTTAGCTTGGCATTTCCTTATTTAACAGTGGGTCCCAGCGCTGCCAGGTATTGCCTCATTCAGTGAACTTGGGGTTGACGACAGTGGTGGTGGCACTCTTGAAGAGGGGGTTATCAGCCTGGAGGGAGAGAAGTGAGAGGTTTGTGTTGGGCTGTGCTGGATTTCCAGCAGAGCATTACCCATCCCACCCATCCCAGTGCCAACAGCACAGACAGCACTGGAAGAAGAGCCCACAGGATATTTAGCCCCCTACATGGCAAAATCCAGCTGGGCTGAAAAATGCGCAGTGGGGAGGGCTCAGGTCTACATGGCTGCCTCTGGAAAGGATGTCCCCTCCTACTGTCCCCTCCCCAGTGGATCCGAGTGCCCCAGAACACCCCACTGGCACGGATGGGCTCTCCTACATCATTCCACTTGGCTTTGGTCTTCTCCTTCTCAAACCGGCGGTATTCCCGGCGGTCAAGCAGCTCCATCAATAACCGCCAGATGAGCAGGACCAGCACGCCAATGAGGAACACGCCGGCGATGGTGCTGCCCACGATCAGTGGGACGTTGGGGGGCTGTGGGCACTCTATGGGACAGACAGACGGTGTCGGGCTGCAGCCCCTGGCGAAGCAGCGAGGCTGCTGTGGCAGGGTTGGCAGCCTTCCTGTGGCAGGGCAGGAGGAGTGGGGATGGGATACCTCTATCAGGATCGACGATGATGGTGTATATCTCCTTGCCATCCTCCTGGACCATACGGAAGGACATCCAGCAGTTCTGGGAATCCTTTTCCCTGCATTTCCTGTCATTTATGCTCACCTCTGTTGAGTTTGTGGGCAGCTGAATGTTGGGACAGGCCTGGGAGCAGTTCTTCTCAAAGGGGCCGCTGTTGAAGAACTTGCACTCCACACAGGAGCTGCAAAACAAGCAGCCACAGCTCACATCTGCAGGGGCAGAAACCCTCTCACCTGGCTTTGGCTACAGCTGGGCTCTGCCCAAGCACAGGCAGCGCCTGCCTGCGCCTCCCTGGGATATTGGGGATCCCCGCTGTCCCCTCTGTGCGCATCACTCACATGTATTTGCCACAGGGTGAAGGGCAGCCCGGGCATTCCTGGCAGAAGGGGGGCTGGTACTCTCCCCAGCACCGGCAGCGGTTGCAGTGGCAGGTCCCGCGGAGGCTGCACACGTGTCCACGGGTGTTGATGCAGCCCTCTGTCGATTGCTGGCACTGGCAGGCGCTGCCCTCGTACCCAGGCAGGCACTTGCACACCCCGCAGTCGCATTGCCCGCGTGCTGCAGGGGAAGATCTTTCAGATCCTGCAGACAGCCAGGCGACCCTCCCTCTGCCCGTGCTTGGAGAGCATCACCCACCCTGCGCTCGCCACACCACCCTCCATGGGATGCTCAAGGAGGTCCTACAGGCTGGTGTGGTGGGACCCAGCAGCCCAAACCCTCCCACTGGGGTTATGGCACAAAAAGGCTGCATCTCCCTGGGCATTTAATTCTTCTAAGCAATAGCCAGTTGGAAAAGCCGTCCTAGGCGCATCACCTGGGCCGCCGCAGAGGGAGCCGTCGAAGAACTCGCAGTTCATGTTGTCGCACTGGCAGTGGGTGCCGTAGATGTACTTGCCAGGCACGTCGCTGGTGTGGCAGACGCACTGCCCGCACACGCAGTCCCCCTGCCCCGAGCAGATCACCGAGCTGTTGTCCCTCCGGCAGCTGCGCTCCAGCTCCTTGCTGGTCTTGCCTTTGGTGTCGCACTCACAGTTCTTCCCCGTGTATCTTGAATTGCAGCTGCCACCAGAGGAGAGAAGCAAGCTCGGGTCAGTGGCCATGGGGCACGCACAGCGCCCGGACCTCCGCAAAAGTGCAGAAAATCTGGGACAGCCTCACCAAAAACCAATGACACCATGTTGGTGCTAACTCCATGCTGGAGCAGGGTGGCTGACTGGGAGCAAACCTCAGAAATGCTGCTTTTCCACCAGTTGTATTCACGACACCAAATAAACGCCCAGAAATTATTGTTATATTTATAATTTCCAAGCCCTTGCCAAGGAGATGTGAGTATTTCCTGAGGAAACTCAGTCTTTTCCTCTCCTTGTCACTGAGAGGCCATGAAGCAATAATTACACTTAAAGACATGTGTGAGCTGCAACCAAGAAGTGGGATTTTGAGAGATTTCTACAGAAATCTGTGTCTGCTCAGTGGGTAGATTGGTGGATGATTTGATACTGGGATGGATGGCTGGATAGTTGGATGGATTGAGGCCCTTAGGAAAGCAGCATAACCTCCACCAACCAAGAGCCAGCTCATTGTGTCCCCTGCCTCCTGAACACAGGGGACAGTTCCAAGGGGAATGCACGAATCTGCCTCTCTGAACAAAAAAATTTGTGTAAAGCTACAGAGCCCAGCCCTGGCTTGGCCGAACATCCCTCCCCCAGCAATTCCCCAGCTCTGGCAGCGTTTGAAATCGTGTTTTGGGTGGACAGCACATACCTGCAGATCCCACATTCAGTGATGCCATGCCCGTTGCAAGCGGCTGGGTCAGGCTGGTCATTGCAGTGGCAGTCGCAGTTGCTGGCCACATGGACAGTGAGGGTGTCTGTGAAGCCTAGCGGCCGGATGGTGAAGGAATAGTTTGGAATGCACGCCTTGGCTGTGACCTTCACTTTGAAGGTGACCTAGAAAGTGCAGAGTAGGACAGGGAAGGGCCAGACACCCAGCTGTCAGAGTGTGGTATCAGCCCTAGGCTGAAGACATGCACATCCAGAACAACAGAGGATCCCCCTCATCCCATAGCATTTTGGACACTCTTGGCATTTAATTAATATAAACAGAAAGCCTGGAAGAGCACCCAGGGTTCCTGTCACTAAACAGGATGGGCAACAGAAACGGTGCAAGCTGTGGGGTGTTCCTGGTACAGGAGAACATACCTCATCATTGATCTTGACATTGTCACACTGGCCTCTTGCTTCATCCACAGAGTCCTTGTCATTATTGCACTTGGAGTCATATTTGACATCCAGAGTGTCCAGCAAGGTGGAATGGTCCAAGATGATCCGCGAGGAGAGGTTCTTTGGAAAAATGGTGGAGAAAGTGCCATCAGTCCAAAAGTAGACCAAACCAAGGGGGTATGAGGTTGCAGGTCAGGAAAAAGAGCCAGAGAACACCACAGGTGAGGATCTCATCTGCCTGGGGTGGTTCTGGAAGTGCAGGTGATGGCATTGGAGAGGTGAGAGCTCCAGCACTTACATTGTAGGCCACTTGGATGAGTTCAATGATGTTGCTGGAGTCCTCGTTCAGCTCTCCCACCGCCGACTTTGGGATCATCTCACTGAGTTTCTGCCAGTGGAGAGCAAAGAGGTGAGCACTTCCTACCACGTGACAGCAGAGCAGGAGACAGCAGCAGGAGACACATGCAGCTGTGTCTGTCCTCCTGGGAAGGGGATGGAGGCACCTGGACCATTTGACATATACCCACCTTGTAAACATCCACCACCTTACTGGTGACAGCAAAAATGGGCTGAATGTTGTTTTCGGTAAGTTTCTGGACCAGCTGGCCAACAGATGGGTAGTCCTGGATGGGGAGAGGGATACCACACTCAGCACAACCTCCCCCACTGATGCCTTTTCCTGGTCTTAAAATCAAGAGTCAAACACGGTTAGAAGGGAAAAAGGGATTTTACCTTGGTATTTATTTTAAGGATCCTTAGGTGCACCATGCCCAGGTTGAATGCACCTCAATGCCCACCGTAATGCACACCCACCAAAAATCTGGTATATCATTATAGGTCTTACTAATTAGCATATCTATCAAAAATTCCCCAATGAGAGGCTCAAATGAGCCCCCTCCCCAAGGAACCTTCCCCTGGATGGTTCTATCTTAGTTTACAAAATGTGTTCTGGAGGACCTTGGGGTCTGGGGCACACTGATCCCTAACTATGAAGCTTCTAAGATGTTTAATCTCCTAGCTTAACAAATAAGTCCAAGAATGTAGGCAAAAAGCATTAAGAATACAGAAGTTGTAAAAAGGTATAAAAGGGTATAAAAGAAAAGGCAAAAAATCATCATGGCATCACTACCAGCAGAAGAGTAGACACTTTGGGTGTGGCAGCACAAATTATGGTGATTATGGTGATGTTTTGGTCTCCGCAACAGGCTTTTTTACATGACATTGTCTTTTCTGCCTGGGAGACCGAGGTGCTGGGTGCTGGAGATGCTGAGCAGCCCCCAGGTACTTACAAACTCATTGCTCCTTTTGTACATGTTGTCCTCCAAGTGGCACTTGCCATCGTTGGGGGTCAGGATGCCCCCAAGCTTGCCATCCCCGGCAAAGTGGAAGCCGTCATCAGTAGCAAACACCAGCAAGCGGGTCACGTTGCGCCAGCCAATCAGGTCCTGCAAGTGGCACAGAGAGTGGCCCCGGTCCCTGAGCAGGGCTGGCAGGACAGTGCCAGTGGGCGCGGCCCTTTCCAAAGTCTTGTGTCAGCCACAGCATGGGGCAGGGGGCACGGGGAAGGTGGGTTGAGGGAGATCAGGGTTAGGAGGCTCTGGGGTACGATTTTCTCTTGTACTCTCCAGAGTGACCTGCCCTGCTGCCAAATCAGAAGTTACACAGGATGGGTTTCCAGAGCCCACCCGGAGAGGGGCAGAGCCACCTGTGTGCGCGGGCCGCAGCCCTCCTGCGCGAGCACAGTTCCTGGCAGCAGGGCAGGTGCAGGACTCACCCCGCACACTGCTGCCTGCATCATGGCATCCAGCCCCCCCTCTGGGGCGTCCAGGTTCCCCGAGATGAACTGCTTCCCCACTTCGTTCTCAAACTGCTTGGCGTTGTCAGTCAGCGACAGGATGTGCTTGAAGGCGAAGGGAGGCTGGCACTTCTTGTCCTTATTGGGGCAGGGGTTCTGCAGCTTCTCGGGGTGCGTGTTCACGAATGGCAGCACTGTCTTGTCCACAAAGGAGCCAAACCCTAGGGTAGCCAGACTGCAGTTTCAGGGGCAGAGCACAGGGCACAGGGCATGGACAATTTGCTGGCCTCAGTGTACATGCCCATGTCCCTTGCCCTGCCACACTGTTCAGCCCGGCAGAGGACACCTGCTGCCCACTTCCTGCATCCCCCTCCAGCCCTGTGGCTCTTCCCAGCAGCAAACAGCTGTGCCGGGCCGGAGGCAGGCTCACCAATGCGCCGAGACGGGGTGGTGCTCTCCAGCGCCCTGAGCAGCTCCCCTCCCAGCTTCTTCACCTTCTCCAGGTCATCCAGCATGGAGTAGGAGAGGTCCATGAGGTAGTAGAGATCAATGGGATACCCCATGGCACGGCGAAACTTCACCTCGAACATAGCAGGCTGGCCTGAGGGACAGGGATGGCGGGATCAGCTGCCATGTTGTGCCAGCTTGTGCCATCACCCACCCCTCCTCTCTCTTGGAAGAAAAGGGGTGGAAATGCAGGCTGCAACATGTTGCTGTGTCTCAGGTGAGTCGGGGGATGAGTGGAAGGGCATTGTTGGCAGGCCACGAGAAGAAGGGCATTGGGAATGCGAGGCAGAGCATACCTATCCTCAGCTTCAGGTGCACCTCCTGTGGAATCAGCTGTATCTCGTTGCTTAAGGGACGGTCCTGTGTTCTTTTGATCTCATTGCCTGGAAACTCAATCTCACTGTCTGGGCATCCCCTCTGCTTCAGCTGCTCGATGGTGTCACAGCGGATGGAGTCTGGCTCGCCGGCTTTGGTGAAATTCTATGTATGACAACACCAGCAGGAAAAAAAATCAGAGGAGCAGGAGGTGAACAGGCACCTTGCAAGATGACCCGGCCCCCAAACCAGGTCTCCAGGACATTGATGGAGAAAAGAAAACCTTTGATGCATATTGATGGAGAAAGGTCACAGCTATTGGATCCCTCCTGGCCCCATCCTCCATGCAGGACATGAAACACTCCCACAATGAAGTCAGGCAGAGCCAGGCAGGCAGGGTGACTGTCCTGATGCCTGTTAGCTGACTGCTGGGGGGTGAAAACTAGACAGGCTACATGGACCTACCAGCTTCTTGCACCAGGCGCAGCCAGGACCAGACTGAATGCAGTCCTTGCATGTCCCCACCTTGATCTTGGGGCACTCCATGGCAAAGGCTGGAAAGGAGAGAAGACAGAGTTGGTGTGGGGGGCAGTTGGGGCTGTTCAGACACACAACACCAGGCACCCATGCTGGCCTGAGCCTCTCTCAAACCCATGCTGGGGGCCCTGGCAGAGTGCTCGGCTGCCTTGCTGTCCTTCAGCTGGGCTGGCTCAAGTTAACTCCAGTTCCCAGGAGGTGTAAGGATATGGCCTTTGCACACTTCTCAAGGCTGTGTTCCCGCTGCTGTTGGGCAGCATTTGGGATCCCCCACTATTTCGCTGCCCATGAAAGGTGCTGGGAGGAAGGCAGGTCGGGCTCACCTGTTGTCACCAGCAGCAGCACCCAGGTCACTGCTGGCAGCTGGAGGCAGCAGTCACGAGGCATTTTCTGCAAGACAAAAAGCATTCTTGTGACCACCTGGGACGTGCCCCAAGGATAGGGCAGCCACAGTTTCTCTGGGCAGCCTGTGCTGAGATCACATTCATTAACACTGTCGTGTCAGCCTTTCCCCAGCAAAGCCCTGGAGCAAACCCTGACAGTATAATGGCCTTGCAACATGGATGAATATGGGGAAGTCAAAAAGAGGAATTTGTAAAAAGAAGAAAAAGGAATAAGAAAGTACAAAGGAACAACAGACATTGCCCTTTTTAGCAGTATTAGACATAGTGCCTGAAAACCAGGTCATCAGTTTCAAAATAGCTCTGATGCTGCCCTGAGTAAGAAAAGAACCACTCCTTGGCACCTGCCATCACCCCTTCCTGTGAACTTGCCAAATAAACAGCAATGAGAAAAAGGAAATGAGAAAACATGGGAAACCTTCAAAAGACACTGAGGCAGGTTAGTATGTAGGGCTGCTCAGATCCCCTTCTGAGGCGTCAGGGTGTCCAGTCTTAGCTCATCAGCCTCTGTAAGACATCACACCAGCTGAGGATGACACTGGTCAGCCTTGAAAGGATGTCAGGTCTCCTCCCAAGAGAAGAGAGAAGGTCTAGGTAGGTCAGTAGGTAACGTTTGCACAGTGAGGTTTGGTGCCCAGCTATGGTATAGATTTTTAGATGTGGCAGGACTCAGGGTAGTGGGCACCACTGATTATAGCAGGGGCCATCAGGAAGCCCATCGTGCCCTGGATCCAGTCTCCCTGGCAGAGCTCCACAGCCAACACCACGTGGCTACACAGCCAACAAAAGGTACCTCTGTGGCCAAGCCCGCAGGGTGACGTGGCCTGGGAGCTCATTCTACCACATCTGCACAAGACCATCCTATGGCAGGTGGCCAGAGCCTTTCATGACAAAGAGATCCTCTGCAAGTTCCTCTCCACCACCACAGTCCCCCTTGGTAGGATTTTAAGGGCATCATTTATTGCCACAGCTGCAATGTCCCTGTCTGTGTGACATGCACTCCCTGTGCTTAGCTGGCCCAACACATTCCTGTCACCTCCAGATGCTGCCAGCAGAGTTTGAGCTTGCAGGAAAGAAAAGTGCCCCCTGCCCTTGTTTCCTGTAGAACTCAGTGACTGACACCCCAAATGTGCCTAATTAGGCTCCAGTTCTGCTGCAAGCCACAAGTTCCCACACATGCTGTGAAGACCAAGCCCGTGGACTCAATGAGCTCCTGCTATTCCACCTGCCCAGTGTTTCCAAGTGTTTAATTCCTGCTGCCATGCCAAAGTGTGCGGTGGTGATGGGATAGAGCTCTGTGAGCTCCTTGTTCTTGCTGGAGGTTGGGACTTCCTGCTTACAGGCTCATCTCATAAAATAGAGCAACCCTAAAACTAGATTAAAAAAAGCTCCCAAACTCCAGAAATACAGTGGGACTCTCAACACGCCCCCAGTGCTAGCTGCTATCAAGTATTGTAAAGTAGGGTTCATGTTGTGGGCTGGATTTGGATGCCTTTTTCACCCCCACAGTGGTTTCTTGCTCATGTCACAAGAGTGTGAAGCACATCCTGATACTTGGAGAGAGCAGCAGGAGGAAGTTCAACACCTCTTCTGCCATGGAGGGAAATTACACCCCGGTGTGTGGGCGGGTGAGCGCATAATGCGATGCAGGGCTTTCAAAGAGAACTAATAGGGCTTCTGCCTTTGTGTGCCTCCTTACAGCCTTCAGAGGAGGGCAAAGCAGGTTTTCAGCCTGACTCTGCATGAGCAGGGTGCCGACACAGGCCTCAGCAGCATTTCCTCCAACCTCCTTGATGATCCCTTCAGCTCAACCAGACTCGCAGTCACCACTGGTCCTGGGTCTCGTCTCCTGCATGTGCTCTGCCTGTGAAGTTGGTTTTTTTTCCCCTTCTTTCCCATAAATTCAGGCAAGCAGAGGGGTGCACATAGTCCATCCTCCTGCCCTGGTGTGAAGGAGCAGAACTGCAGAGCTTTACAACCACCTTCATCCTGTGGTAGGGAGAGGGGTGCCAAGATGGAGCAACCCAACTAAGGGCAGGACACATTGCCACCAGGCTCTGCTTCCTGGCTGCATGGTGGCATCAGGGAGAGAAAGCTGCACCTCAGGACCAGGGTCCTTCTTGGCCCTGTGCTCTGATCTTCTCACCACATGCCTTGGGTGGCTCGGGATCCAGGTGCAGAAGCCACCAGGATATTCCACCAGTGGAGCATCTGCTGTAAGGCAAGATGCCCCCTAAGGGTCTGTGAGCCAGAAGATGTGAAGGTGGCCTCAGGGAAAGTGCATAAGCTAAAAGTTGGGCGCTGTCCTTGCTGTCCTGTCTGCGCGCAGGGTGCAGAGCTGGGGCACTCTGGCACTCAGGACGTGCTGGTGGCTGCCGCTGGGATGGAGCCGGCTGCTCTTCTGCAGGAAGGAGCAAGCTGGGAGTTATAAATAAGGCTGAAGGGGAAGTGTTGATGCCAGCAGTGATCTTGTTGCTATAAATAAAACAAGTGTTCAACAGCAGAGATGAGTCTTGAAGTCTGTTAGCCACAAGTTCCCATCAGGGCATTGCTAAACATCTGTTTTCCCACAAAAAGGGAGGATATGCACTTGTGCCTGGTATCCTGTGGTGTTTGCACCATCCACCTGTAATGGTGAGTGCCACTAGTGCCAGTGCCCATGGGTGCTTCCTCCACACTGCCAAGCATCCCTAGTGCTGGGTCACCATCATGCTGGGACAGAGATGCCAGGTATTGCACCCAGCAGAGCTGCTCCTTCCCACCCCTGCAATCTGGGCAGCTCCAGATCCCAAGTACAGAAGGGAAATGAGCAGAGTGGGGTATGGTGAGGATGGGAGAGCGGATGTCACTTGACTTGGGGCTGATTCTTCCATCACTCAGTTGTGCGATGCAGATAGATCCCACCCACGTGGTCATACACAGGGCTTTCCCAGGCCATGCAGAATATCCCACTCAGTGTGTGTGTATATGTATTTTTATATATATATTTTGTATATATAAACCACGGAAAAAATACAAAAAATAAATATATATAAACATATTTTAATATATAAAGAATAAATAGAATTAAAGAAATAAAAAGTATATATATATATTCCCACGTCCTGTTATAGGAAACATGAATATATTTTATATATATTTCCTTCCAGCAGCCTCCAGTGCCTGCAGAGGACAGATCTGTGGGGTGAGCTCTCTCCCATGTGCACCAAGTCCCTACCTAGTCTGTGGCATCCCTTGGCGCTGAGCACCAAGGTCCCTGGGTGCCCGTGGGACCCTTGCCCTGCCCTGGGAGTAAGGGAAGGAGGGGATTTGTGCTGATGGGTCTGCCGGGGTCAGAGTCCTGCTTGGGTGGGACGGGGCTGCCGGCTGGCTGTCCTGCCCTGGGTAGTGTGGGGTCACCACACTCTCCAGCCTGCTGAGATCACTCGGAGCAGCACCAAAAAAGTGCAAAACCGCTGTGTGAAGCAGGATGTGACAGCTGCAACAGCTAGGATAGCAAAATGCACCGTTTAGAGACTTCCCACAACTTGCAGCAGCCCCGTTCCAGTGTCCGTGCTGGCCACAGGACATGATGTCACCACGTGTTCACGTCTTTGCTTCTCACCTGCCAGGAGGCTGGGAGCTGTAGCTGTGACATTGGAAAAAGCATCAAAAACAGGGACCAGGCTGCTTTCCCTGACACCTGGGGTGTGCCCCACATTCTATCTGCATCCAAGAGCCACTGAGATGTTGGGAAGGACCTGCCCTCCCCAGGGTCACATGCCTGCAGAGTATTTGATGTGTGCAGCACACAGAGAGCTGGAGGAGAAGAGCGAGGGGCTCACTCCCGCTCCCGGCTATTCCCGCAGGCCCACAGGGGTGCAGGGACACCCGGGAAGGTCTGTGCACTGGCATTCCAGGCGGTGACACTGTGCTGAGCCCTCCAGGCAGCCGTCCCTGCCACCCTCATGCCATGCTGCCATGCCACTTCCCTCTTTCCCACTGCAACCTGCGGCTGGCTGTGGGAGAGATCCCCAGAGGAAGAGAGGGTCACGGGAGGGGAGTGTGGCAGCCCACAGCCCTGGTGCTGCAGGTGAGCACACAGCCCATGACACCCTGCCCGGTGCTGTGTGTGCGGGCGTGGGAAGAGCACACTGCACCCTCTCTGCTCTGCTTTCTGAGCCCGTGGGGTGGCGAGGAACAGGAGTTTTGGAGGTCTGGGATCCTCCCCACAATAAACACCTGCAGTTCCAAGCTCAATGCTACCTCCAAAGGCAAAACTGTTACAGACCAGGCAAGCTGCCTTTGCAAAGGCTGCACAGACTGACCCGCCTGCGGGAGGGACGCCATGCCGAGCTCCCTGAAGCTGCCTGAACTCAAGTGGCCAGAGGTTAGATCAGGAATTATAAAAAAAATGCCCTTGAAACATCAGAGCTACAAAACTCCTTTTTTGCCTGGCTGCCTCCCCCCAAGAAAAGGAGGAACAGAAGCAAAAAAAATTGAGATGCTGTACTCGCCTGGCCTCCAGCTCTCGTCTCTGTCCCGTACTTGGGCTGGGATGAGGATGGTCTCAGCTTCTCAAGTTTGGCTGGGAAAAGCAGCTGGGCATCAGGAGCTCTGTGACGTACCTCAATCTTTCCTTCCTATTTCTGTCTTGCAGTTGCAGGGGAAGAGGAAGTCAAGAGTGGTGCCTGTGGGAGGGCGTGTTCCCCCAAAACCCCAGCAAGCCCCACTCAACCTGGCCAAACCCACAGCATCCTGCCTTGTGGGACTGGGGCTGGTCTCCCAGGGATACCCGGGTGCTTGTAGCCCTCCCACTGCACCTAGGAAAGGGACCCACCCAAAACCCCACACTTTGTGAGAACTTTTCACCTTTCACATCACTGCTGGGGACCAGCCCTGACCTCAGTGGGCAAAGCAAGCTGGGAGTGGGGGAAAATAGTTCATTTGGGAGCTATTGGCAGCTCTCGGGTGTGGAGAAGATGGGGAGCTGGCTCCCCTCAGACTGTGGGTTGGGCTCTGAAGTCTTTGTGTCAGGGTAGCCAGGCCTCCTCACGTGACAGGGGATGCAGACGCCGTCCTCTGGCAAACCTCAGGGCTGTGTGGGGATTTTTTTTAAAAAAGCCTTTTAGTGCTTTTGTGTTGGCTTCAATAACTCCTCCCAGCAGCAGCATTTCCCTGAACAGAGAGGAACCAGCTCCTGGCAATTTCCTCTTAACTTCTTCAGGGCACTACAGTAAAAAAAATAAAGTCATTTAGAAAACATACAGGACTGTAGGGTTTTTTAAAAGGTAATTAATGTGAGTCTTTGTTAATTGCTTTGTAGGTTCTCCTTCCAAGCAAGCTGATGTTGAATCACCGTGTTGCATTATCATGGAATCCCAGAAGAGTTTGTGTTGGAAAGGATGTTACAGACCATCTTGTTCCAACCCCCTGCCATGGTCAGGGAAACCTGAGGCATTATAAGACCCTGATGCTGTTCACCTGCTGCTGTGTTACAGTTATGGGTTATTTTTGCAGCAAGAAAAGAGATTGCAGTGCCAGCAGAAAATTTCCAAGCCCTGATGGATGCTCTGTGGATTGGTGCTTTGATTAAAGAAGACAACACAGTCCTGGCTTGGTTTCATCACAGCCAGGTGCAGCAGGAAAGCATCACAGTAGTCCTGGCAGTGGGACAGGAGCATCGGAGCAGCTGATGCAGGATATGGTGGGGATGGAGCCTGAGGGTGAGCCAGCCGGAGCTGGGATGCTCACCCAGCCTGGATGGCTGCAGCTGCATGCTGCAGAGCACTCCCCAGGCCTGGAGTGGGTGAGCTGTGGTAGATGAAGCTGGGAAGGTTGGTGGAGCTTCCTGCCAGCAGTGGGGGTTGCAGATCTGAGGGAAGGAAGTGTGGTTGAATGAGATGAGCTACCGTAATTTTCCTTTTGTATTGCATGAGGCCCTTAATGAGAGGATCTTTTCTCCTCAGTTATTTCATGGGGTTTGTCCAACCGCTTTGCTTCAACTGACTCAAGGTTGCAGGACGGGGGTGGGAGAGCTGTGAGCCCCCGGAGTCGGAATGGTAGGAGCTGAGGGTGTACCATGGGTCCTTGCAGCCAAAGCTGAAGCTCGCTGGCATATCCCCATTCCTTCCAGCTGTTCCTCAGGCTCTGCTGCAGCTTTGGCCTTCAGCATTGAAGGTGAAGGGAGTTTGGGGATATGCTTGGTCACAGCACATATGCTCCCCAGCCTGTTTTGTAAGCATTTTAAGCTGTTAAACATTCCCTTTCCTATTTTAACTGCCTTTATTTTTATTGGTTCCTCTTTTTATTTTTACTAGCATGGATTGTGTTTCTCCCCACCATTATTAACTGCAGGGCTGCTGCGGTTTATGCAGGATGCACTTGAGCAGCTGGGGTGGGAAGCTGGGCATCCAGCTGGGCACTATCGGAGTGGTTTTTCCTCAGTCATTGATTTTGATGATCAGAGTTGTCATTTTGGGCTTTTGCTCGTAAATGATGCTCACCCAGCCTACAGCAGGGTAAGGGAAGTTTTCCTGTTGTTATTTTCTATTCCCGATGAACGTTAAATCTTTCTGTCCCTGACGAACATTAAGTCTTGTGGATGCCCCATCTCTGGAAGTGTTCCACATCAGGCTGGACTAGGCTTGGAGCAACCTGATCTAGAGGCACGGGAGTGGGACAAGACGATCCTTAAGGTTCCTTTCAACCCAAACCATTATGTGATTCCATATCTTCAACATCCTCTTGAGGGGAAGCAGGGGGCCAGACACTGATCTCTTCACTCTTGTGACCAGTGACAGGACTTGAGGAAATGACAGGGACCTGCATCAGGGGAGATTTAGGTTGGATCTTCCAAGGTTCTTCCCCCAGAGAGTGTTCAGGCACTGAAGAGGCTCCCCAGGGAATGATCACAGCCCCAAGGCTGCCAGAGCTCCAGGAGCATTTGGACACTGCTCTGAGTTCACAGGGTGAGATTGTTGGGGTGTCCTGTGCAGGGCCAGGAGTTGGACTCGATGATCCTGATGAGTTCCTTCCAGCTCAGCGTATTCCACGATTCTATGATCTTTCCAAGTATGTTCCCAGAGGCCTCTCCCTGCGTTTCCTTGGTACCCACAAGGAGTGTCACTAGCTGTGCACTTCTATGGCCCAATATCAGGCCCTGGGAAACACAACCTGGAGGGGGATGGGGAAGGCAGAGGGTGTGCAAAACAAACAAGGGAGCACCTGTCAGGGCTTGTTAAGATCAAACACACTGCGGCTCCAGGCCTGGAGCTTTTTATTCACCTTAGAGCAAGGAGAAGCAGCTTTGCATTTCACCCCCTCCTATGTGTGAAAAGGTGCAGCTGGGGCTTGGGTTGCTTTGTTGTGGTGCCCACCTGGGCCCATGACTGCATTCTGGCAGGTGTTGGCGCTCCTTAGGGGCTTGCTGGGTATTTTCTACTGTTTCAACTGTAGAAATAATGTCTGGCAGGAAGTTTTAGAGTTGTCTTCTGTCCTACTGTGGCAGCCTGGTCGCTGGCTGGTCTTACTGTTACCAAGAAACCTCTGAAATCATTGGGATAAATAAGACTCTCTCTAAAACTGTCTTTTTAGTGTTAGTGAGTAAGGTTTTATTCCTGGCCAGGAGGAGGTGTGTGCGTGGCTAACAAAGTTCCAGCCTCTACACTGACCCCAGTACAAAACTTTTTTCACTTATTTATACGTTATATATATATATATATATATATATACATACTTACATAGATATACACACATACATATAAAAAAATATAAAATATAATAGATATAATACACTACAGAAATTAATGTTCATTGTTCTAAATTACATAATTATCTTCATTATTTAGTATTCTATCCTGTATTGCTTATTGATTTCTCACCCTTCATGCTAATTTGGCCCATGTTCTTTAGTCCTCTTATCATCTTTTTCTCAGACAGGGAGTCTTCAACTTTCCAGGCCTTAATCTCCTCTGGTGTCTTCTGGTTTCTCCTTGAAGGGCCATAAATTTAAGATCCCAGATGTCCAATCTTCAGCTCCCTTTGGCTCTGCTTATTGAAGCTTGTCAGTGTTAACCAACTAAAGGTTTCGGTGATTTAATGATCAAAGTAACAGTAAGAGTGTTTCTGGGAAGAAACTTAAGAAGTGGGCACTGCTTACAAGTAATCGAAACAACTAACTAAACATGGGTTTAGGAAAATTGTAGTATCATTTCCAACCCTACCAAGAGCTCTCAGCTCTTACAGGGGCGTACACTTAACTTAAAACTGTGTTGCACAGTGTCTGGGTTTAACTTAAGCGCAGTGAACTACCGCAGGCTGTTCCCAGGAACCACCTTGGGCAGGCTGCAATTAACCAGAGGGCAATTAACCAGAGGGCAACTGTCCGCGGGCTGCCCAGCAGAGAGGCTGCCGGCACAGGGCTGCCGCAGGGCCTGCCACCATTACGCTCCAGGGTGCGCAGCCGGGGCGGGCTGGTTCGGGCTGCCGAGGAGGCGATTCCCGAGCTCCGCCCGTGGAAGGCAGGAAGGCGAATTTCCCGGGGCGCCGGGCGCGCTGCGGGCGCAGCCGGAAGGTCCCGCCCGGCCCGGCCCCTTCCGCCCCGCGCCGCCATGGTGGGCAAGGCCAAGCGCCCGCGGCTGCACCGCGCCGCCCCCCGGCCCCGGCCCGCCCGGGACCCGCCGCCGCTCCCCGAGCCCGGGCCCGGCCCCGCCGCGGGCGGATGGAGCGCGGCGGCCGGGAAGGTACCGCGGGCGGGGACACGGGGGCGGCGGGCGGGGGCTGGCGGCGGCCGTCTCGCTGTGACTTCTCCGCCTTCCCCCTGCAGAAAGGGCCGGTCCCCGCACACCCCCAGCCGCACTCGAGCTCCTGTGGGTCTGTCCTGGCCGCACGGCCCCGGCGGTGTCCGCGGATACCTCCGGGCCTGGCCGTGGTGGTGCGGCGGTGGGGGCTGACAGGATGGCGCAGGCCGCGTCCCTCCTGGCAGGGAAAGCCCTGCTGAGCCCCTGGTGCTGCTGGGCAGCTGCTGCTCCCCGCGCTCCGGTCACCCGTGGGAGCGTGTGGCACGGGCTCGGCAGGGAGGTGACAGGAGGGAGCCTGGAGCTGCTCCAGCACTGTGCACCATGGCAGCCCCAGCGTGCTGCTCCAGTGCCGGTATCACCAGTCCCGACCAGCAGCTGTGCCGTGGCAGCGCCGTGGTGTCCCCAGCCCACGTAGGGTGGTGACACGGTGACACACGTATCCCAGCACTGCTGGTGCTGCTGGAGTCAGGCTGCCTGTGCTGTGATGCCGTGGGGTAACTTTCGTGCAGCAGTGGGGATCGTTACCAACTAGCGCTGGGAGAGGAGGAGGTCTTGCAGTGCCTCCCTTCAGTTTTAGGTTTGGGCAGGTGGAGAGAAGCTGTTAGTTTATACAGAATTATTTAGGAAATCCTGGCTTCCCCAGCTGTGATTTGAATACACAGTTCAGGTGCCTCCCCCCAGCCCCCTCACAGCAAGGACACAACACCCGTAAATGTTTTTTATGTGCCTAAGCTTTCCTTGTGAGGAGGGAGGATTTGCCTGCACCAAATACAGCTGGGTTTATACCACTGTGAAGTTATGTGTTGGTGATGGTAGATACTGTTGGCTGAAGTAATAAATTCTTCTAATCCAACCAGAGTAGCTACTGCAGATCTTAGGACTTAGGGAGGCGTTGTGTGCTTAAAGCATGATGCTGAAGATTTGGTGAGTTGCTAGTAGTTACTGAATCTGCTTAATGTCCATTGATTTAGGCTTTAATCCCCTAATCTGTTCATTTGTTGCTTGCCTGTGTTGTTCTGTACCTGTAATAAATCTGTCTTTCCCTAAGGATGCTGTTCACAGCTTTCCTGGGAGCGGATGCACTTGAGTGAGGCGAGGTTGAGTTGAGGCAGGAATCAGGAACAGAACAGACTTTGTGAAACTTCCTTCTGTATGGAAAAGCTGGGGGGGAAGGGTCGGGGAGCAGGACAGTAGGGTGCCTTACCTGCCCTTGCCTGCTCAAGAGAGACACCTGCTCACTACCACTGTTCCTATCTGGATAGTGCTGGGTTTGATTTTAAAATTTTTTTTAACAAATACTGCCTGGTGGTGTATGTACTGATTCCTGCTTTATGTTTCTTTTGGATAAGGACTGGGACTTCTCATCTTCTGGTGTATTTTCTGGGCTGAAGATTGACCCCGATACCCTAGTAAAGAAGCTTGACTTGGACTCCAGAAGCATCATTTCCTCCAGAGCAGGTTTGTTGTGAGTGAAGACACTGGGGACTGTATTTGCAGTGGGTTTTAGTGGCTGTCCCAGGAATCTCAGGGAACTACAATGCAAACATTGCTTCCTGTGAAGGCTTTTAGAAGAGGTTTGTTTTTGTTTGGGCTTCTGCATGGATGTGCTTAGTGATCCCTAGGTGGGGGATCTAGCTTCAGGCTATCTGTGGGGTGTCCTCGTGCAGTCAAAGACTGCCAGGGCTGAGAGCACAGCAGAGCCCAGGCTGTGACCTGATCTCTGGGCTTCCTCTGTGGCTGTTTTCGCCTCACCAGCAGCTGCCGTTGGTAACCCAGCATTTTGTCAGCAGGTTCTCATTGTGTACCAACAGTGCTTCGCTCACAGTAGGCTGACTGCAGCAAGTCTTCTCCTGTCCTTTGCTGTTGTGGGGTCTGTGGCTCGAGGATTCCTGGGCAGGAGAATCTTAACTCATCGAAAAGTGAAAAAAGTGGGAAGAGGGAGTACTTGATAGAGCCCTTTGATTTCCAGTTCCATAACAAGGAAATGCTCCCCTTGACTGCTCACTGTGAGACAGAGCTTTGTATCTGAAAGCAGTTTTCACTTCTAAATACCTGCAAGGTCTCAAAAAATTTCTCTGAAACTTGAATCCCAAACTTCCACAAACTGTATGTAAATGTTTAAAAAATCCTAGAAGGAGCAAACTACCAGACAGAGCCTGGTAGCACAGCAAGCTGTTCTGATGCAGAAGATGCGTGTGACTCCCAAATACCTTCTTTGCGAACTAAATTAATTTCTTCTCTTCATGTAGATAAATACTACAGTGGCTTTGTTTTCCTGTCCAGGGCTACAAACATCAATCACACAAGGGCTAGTGGTTGCCTGAGCAGCGGTGAGCTGCCCGTCAGCCACATTTGGGCACAGAGTGAGGAAGTGGGGAGGTCGTGTGAGGACACATTTGCCTGCTCTCTGCACAGAAATCTTGGCGAAACATACTGTTTTTGAAACACTGGGCTCATTGTTGGTAACTTCTGGGAAAAGGACGTGTATGCATCTATGTGTGCATGTGCACATTGCCATCTCTTTAATTAAATCAGACAGCTTGTTGTTGGGGGCTGGCAGCCTGCAGTCCCAGCCTTTCATTGCAGGCTACAGCTGTACATGTCTGGGTTATAAATAGAGCCATGCTGCTGGTCCCCGTGCAGTGCTGATGATGCAGATGTGCAGTGCCTGGCTGCCTCTCTCCGGGCTACGTGCTGGCTTCCTGCAGACAGCCATGCTGACCCCGATGCTTTGTGCTCCCATGCACTTTCCAGATGATCAGCTAAAAAGAACTGTTCATTTGGGGGCTCAAAACTGCAACAAGGCAAAAAGTGATTTGATTTTTTTTTTTACGTCTTCCCCAGCTGTTGTGCCCTTTCTTGTTGTCGAACTCTGGAGCCATGTAGAGGCTTTTTTGTTACGGAAATCAGTTCATTTTTTTTGTGTTAATTCAGTGAACTGTAACGAGGCTGTGCATACAATGGCAGACACCCTGGAGTTAGAAAAGAGATTCTAGGCAGACGTGCTTTGTCTCCTGGCATCTCTGGTCAGCTCAGAGCCTGTTCAGCAGGAAATTCAACCTGACTCTAGCCCTTCTTCCACCTCTTCCTCCCTTTCCCTCTCAGCTTAGTGCACAGGGCAGGAGGGTAGGATTCTCCTACACATTGCTATTTTAAGATTTAATAACAAGACAAAAGCGTGCTTCTCTCCCACTTGCTTTTCAAGCTCTGAGAAGGTCAAGTTGGCAGACTGTAGGTGGGCTCACTATCTCCTGTGCTTTTCACAGTTAGAGAGGATTTTTTTTTTCTGCCAAGGCTGCTGTGTGGCAGTTGGGAAAACAGGTATTTGTCCTACGTGTGTGTGTGTATCTCACATTATCCAAGATTTATTCACATGGTCCAAGATTGCTGGTATCTCTGTATTTTAGGTTTAGATCTGGCCTTATGCTGTGACTCTCTTCCAAATAAAACCTAGTCTGAGAATGATCTTGGAATTGGGTTAGATTTTAAAAGATGTCAGCTTGGAGCTCAACAGTGGTCCAAGAAGCCAAGAGGCTGTTGGGAAGTAGGAGGAAAAGAGAATGTGGGGAGCATTGTTATGCTCTGTAAATAAATCCATGATGTAGGCAGCTCTTTGATGCTATGTGTACCATTGCAGGGGCAAACTAACCAACAGCAGAGCATGGTTACTTCCATGGGATAAAAGGCTTCACCTGGAACAGCTGTTTGGTATGTCAGAGCCAAAGGGCTGTAGTCCTGTGGGAAACCAATCCACTGTTGTGCTGGGGCTTGAGGGCTGTTGCCTGTGGTTGCCGGCAAGAGAGGACACTTCTCTCTACAATTTTTTGGTCATAGTTTTCCTCAGTTTGTAAGTGACCAGCTTTTTCTGCTCTTTTGGCTGTGGTGGTTTTGAGGGAACGGGGAGAAACACAATGTGCAAATTGGAAAGTCCAGAGTCTCTAGCAGGTTATCTCAGTTAACATGAGTGCTTGTGTGTGCTGGGGCTGAAAGGAATGAGGCCCCTTGTTCTGAGAGGATAAACTGGTGGTGTTGGTTCTTGTCAGCTGAAGGCCTAGTTTTTCTGGGTATTTCTGAGTATTGTTGGTGCATCTGGTTGAGGCAGGATGCCCTGTGGAAATATCTGCTACTTATGGTAATGGTCTGTTGCTTCCTTTAGATACAAGGCTGATTCAGTGTGCTTGTGATTTGTGTGAGGTACCAGCACACGCTGTTCTGGCATCAGTAATCCTTGTGGCATGAGAAGGAGAGGGTGGAACTGTAATGAAAAATGTCACCAAAATGGAATTCGTTGTAGGTGAGTCTTGCATTGTGTGATATAAAAAGCCAGTGGTCTAAAAAGGAAAGTATTTTAATATGGTAGCTCTAAGCTGTGTTGTGCTGTGAAGCAGACCTGCTGCAACTGCTTTCCCCTGTTCTGCTTTTTGTCTTTAATCATTAGCTCCGCTTAAAGCCAGATTCCAGATGATTTCCACACGCATGTAGGTAACAAAAGCCAGTGGCATCCCTGAGAGTGCTGGAGTTCAGTCCCTGAGTTACTTTCTTGCTCAGTGATTGCTTCCTGTCAGTGTAGTTTACTTAGCCACTGACGTAATGTAAACCAAAGGCTTTGCCATAATCTAATCCACGCAGGGACCTCTGTGACTCATGTGAGTGGATAAATCTCATTTGGGTGAGCCTCTGTAGCGTGGGAATTAAATGTTTCCTACCAAGTCAGAAATAATGGCCTGTCATATCAGGGTTGCTGCTCGTTTTTTGTTGTTTCTTTAGCTTTCCTTTGTCAGTGTTTGCTCCTTGAAGCAAGGGCCTATTCAAGCTTGGCTCTGGCCGAGCAGTTTCCTGTGAATGTCTCGTTTTTTGGAGAGGATGATGAACCAGTTGTGGAATGATATGAGCAGTTGGATAGGTAGCTTCCTGCTTTATTTTCAGCTACTCCAGAAGGGAACGGTGACAGGCTGTGTTGTTGAGAAAACAAAAGTGCAACACCAGCAAGTTCATAACTGTTTGAAAAACCTGATGCAAAATCATTCTGATTTCTGAGGTTGGATTGGACATAAAGAAAGACTTTTCATTTTACAGTGAGGGTGATGAGGCCCTGGCACAGGTTGCCCAGAGAAGCTGTGGCTGCCCCATCCCTGGAAGTGTTCAAGGCCGGGTTGCATGGGGCTTGGAGCAACCTGGGATAGTGACAGATGATAGAGGGAGTTGAAGTAGATGCTCTCTGCAGGTTTCTTCCAACCCAGGCCACTCTGTGGGTCTGTGATTTTATACCAGGGTGTGAAGCAGAGAGTGAGGTAGGTCACGAGCCTGAGCAGAGGTTGTGCTCTGAAGACCGGGACTGTCTTGCAGCACGGGAGCCACTGTCACAGAGGGGCGCAGAGGAGGGAAATGGTGGAGCATCTGACAAAGACGGAACTCTCTTCTGCTCCTGAAGAAATGCGGAGATAGGAGACAATAAAATCAGACTAAGCAGGAATTTACTGACAGCAGTGAATTTCTGGGGTCTGTAGGCTGTATGCAGCCTTGCTGTCCTCCTTTCTGAGGTTCTCTGTGAGTTTCTTTTGTTACCAAGCCTCCCTTTGCAGAGTCACTGACAGATCCCTTCTGGTTTGCACCTCAGCTTCTGCTCTGGAGTTCCAGATCTGCTGGGTCTGTCACCTTAGCTGCTTCCTTCTGCTTGGGCTCTGCACCCACTTGTCCAATTCTGTTCTCCTTTTGTAGCCTCCAAGAGAAGCAGAAACGCTGTGGTTGGCTGGCATTGTGGTCCTGCATTAGCTTCATGTGATAAGATTTGCTGTCCAGTTTTGGGGTTTTTTTAATGCATCTTGTACCAGAATGTTACAGAGCCCCTGTAAGACCTCTCCTCTGACAGCATTGCTGTTCCTACAGTGTCTAGACTCGTGGTTACCCCTGCAGGGGATCCACTCCAGTGTGGAAAAATTGCAGCCATGACCAGGCCCCAATTACTCTTCAGGAGCTCTTGACAGGATGCCAATCTTTGTGTCCCATAGTTTATTCCTGTCTGTTGACTGGATTTCTGCATGTTTATTGCCATTAAATGTTATGGTTCCTCCTCTTTTGTCCTCATCCCTGATCATCTTTCATCTGTTTTGATTTTGTGTTTTGTTTTTTTCCCTCTCTTCTGGCATACTGTTTAACAATTGAAGGATTCAAAAATAAAAATCAATCCTGTTTGTTTTAATGAATGCATCTGTCCTGAATATCAGTTCTAAACCTCTGCTCTTTTTCTTAATGCATGCTTGGGGAATTTTGAAATCTGCTTGTGTTGGTCATTCACATTGGTGGTGTGGAAAGGTGCTGGATCCTCACAATTCTGTTGCTGTTGCTTTTCTTCAGCCTTTCATTCTGTGCTGGCAGTTGTCAGGCCTGTCTTGTGTTTGTTTTGTGCAGAACGCCTTCCTCAAGCTGTTCCCCACCGTAACACTGCTCAGATGGGAAGGGGTGTAAACGGGCTGCTCCACACGCTGAGGATGGCAGGGAGTGGCTGCAGCACCTCCAACATGCGCGTGGAATTTCCCTGGGAAATGCCTGTGTGCTGTGCTAGACCCAAGTGATGAGGTGTTCCTCCTCCATCTGTCTTTGTTATTAGCTGCCCAAGCTTTGGGCTGTGTGAATGTGGGGAGTGGTGAAATGCTCTCCCTGATGCTGTCAGTGATGCCCTTGGTGGGGTAGCACTCGAACCATTTTTACGTCTTTGAAAATATCTGATGGGTGTGTGGGTGCTGCCCTGGGAGGAGCAGCTGTTTGAGTGGTGTTTGAGCTGGGAATTCTTGCTTTAGCTCTCCCTTCCCTCCACCCCATACCTTCTGCAACGTGTCTGTGTCCTTTGTGTCACCTGCACAGGTCAAGGATGTGTCCCAGGACTGAATGTGCAGGTCTCAGCTCAAAGGGGAAACTTCCCTCCATAAGCTGGTGTTGCGTCTGACATTGTGTGTGAAGTGTTTGAAACCTCCAATAACAAAATTTGCAAGAAGGGGAAAGTTCCCAGGGAGGGGAAAATGCTGTCTAGGGATTAAACTCTTTACCTCTCCCCCAGGCCCAAGGCTGGCCGCGCTGGTAGCTTGATAAAGTGACAGATGGCAGTTTACCTTATCTGGGTAAATTGCTTTAGGTAGCAAATTACTGTACATTCCTTCTTCCTTGCTGTTCGGCTGAAATTTATTTGGTTTTTCGACTGCATCATTAGGACCTGCTTTTATCTTGACAATGCCGGATCACCTTTTAAGGGCAGATTTGGCGTCTGAGAGTTTTGTAACAGTATGTTACAGAACTCCACTGTGTTTGAGAGCAGCTGAGATAGTGGTTTGTGGTCCAAGAAGCTTCTCCAGTGAGGTCAGACGACCTCAGTCTACAGGACACCTCAAATAGATTCCGTAGTTCCCAACAACTTGCCTCAAAGCTAGAGGGTTTTTCTGTTCCTTTGGTCTAAAGGATTAAAGTCAGTGGGATCTTACTTCAGGAGTCAGATTGTAGCAGTGGTGAACAGCTGTGGGGATTTGTTGAAACAGAGAACAGAGACCTGCTGTGGTCTCTGGGAGGCTGTGGAGTGGGAATCCTACTGAAAGCTAAAGACGTTGGTGCCTTAAATAGTAATTAAAACAAAAAGGTTAAAAATCTTCACTGCTTAATGTTGCTTTAACAGTTTGTCTGTGCAGTGTGGTGCTGACTGTGAGAATAGCTGTGGGAAGCTCCACTTTAATTAAAGTAAATGCAATTAATTGAGAAGCAGTAAATGAGTGTCTGAAACTTGCACTGTTTTCAGTGCTTTTACTACCCTTCTGCAAATAGAGCATTTCCATGTTGTGAGTGCCTTCTGCCAGATCACAGGAATCAGTTGTGTTAATATTTATGGAACTAATTAACTTTTTTGTTTTCTTTCCCTCCCTCTAGCTGTGGCTAAGTCTCTGTTCTTAAAATTAACATTAAAAAACCAAAAGATTCCAATTAGCTCGTGGTCATGGATACTGAGCACTACACAAACACAAACATTTTCCAGAGAGCCCAAACCTTCCAAAATGTTTTGCAGTCTGCTCCAGGGGAGGAGGCTGTCAGTGGGAAGAGCTTGAAATGAGTCCTAGGATTTTGAAGGACGTGTCAGATCGCTCTAGTTTCTTGTTATGGTTGGTTCCTTGGCTGTGCCTGCTGTGTAATGCTCACCAGTAGCACTAGTGGACGGTACGTGCCTGCCCTGGAGCAGCCTTTCTGTGCTGCTGGGTGGGTGGAGAGGAGGATATGGCTCAGTGAGGGATTGGAGACTTCTTTGGAGAAGCTCCTGAGGTGCTGCTCTGTGCTTTTGCAAAGCCTTCTTCCAGCTTTTGTAAAAGTTGGGTGCTCAAGCATGGTCAAACATAGGTCAAACCTTATCAGTGCCTTGTGCCATTCAAGGGCTTGCTGAATTTGAGTCCAGGGTGACAGCTTGCCTTCCTGGCCAGCTGTGGTGGAGCATGGCAGTCGCACGTCACGCCGTGTCTTGCTCTGTGAGATCATGATTCCTGGAGCTTTAAAAAGATACTAATCTAGCCTGATATTCTCCTGTGAAATGAATTTAAAATGGTTGGACATCCTTACACAAAAATAGATCAGCGCTGCTTAGGAGAGTACTGAAGCTGCAGCGTTACAAAAGAGGGTTATGAACTGAAATCCTTGTCTTTCCTGTACTAATGTTAAAGCTTTAACATAATTGAGTTATAAAATTATAAATTCTACAAAGAGAGAATGGCTTTGCACTGGTGTCAAAGGGGCCTCCCAGCACGAGTTCCAGTAATGCAAACGTCTTGTGGGGTGTGAGAGGGATGGCTCAGCACTGCAGGAATTGAGAAACCAAATCCAAAGAGGCGTGAGGAAGCACTTGTGGAAAGGGCAGACTGATAGCTCTGGAAGTCAGAGCCGTTTCCTTGTTACCAGCAGTGGTATGGTGTTGTGTCAAGCTGTCAAATGTCTCTCTGAAATACGTGTCCTGGGAGTTTAATACATTCTGTTTAGAAAATTGGTAGAGGCTGGCGAAAGGTGGATGGCATGAGAGGTTTCCCTCTTCTGGATTGCCCCTTCTGACTTGTCTTGATATGTTTCTCCGGTGCAGGAATAAGTGAGCCTCCTCCTTCTGCTAACACCTCTGGGAAATGCCTACGTGAAAAACGTTATTTTGCTTGGGGTTTTTTTTCACAAACTTCTATGCTACATAAATCACATTTCTGATTTACCGAAAGAGAAATCTCTGCCCTGCTAATGTGGGTCTTACTGACTTACAGGCTGTGTTACGGGGAGATCTCAAAAGTTTGTGTCTGTCATTCAGATCTAGTGGAATCTGTAGTATTATTCTAGTCTATGCAAATTATCCTTTATTCTGGTCTTTGTGAGCAATTTATGGACCAAGGTTTTTTTTCTGCTTGGGTGGAAATGCATGTATCAGCTGAAGATCTATTTATCCCCTTCAGCATTTCAGAGTGGCACTAATAATGCTCATATGTGGCATAACTGATAATAACATCTGATTTGGGCCTAGGTTTTAAGTCAAGTGGCTTGTAGAAAGGGGTTTTTGTTGTCTTTTGGTTTTTTTTTTAATGAAGCTTTTAACACAGTAAATCTCAATGTAGATTGTCTGAGCTAAATGTGGGAAACACAGCTATGCAAGGATTAAATGCAGTGGGTACTGGAATATTCTGGGTTGTTTGAAACGATAATTTGGACAGATTTAGATTGAACTAGCAGTGTTGCAAATGTTCCTTAAGGCAAACCACAGAAAACTCTGGAGAAAATCCTGCTGCAGAAGAATAAGCTATCCAAGCAGTTTTTCAAACAAGAAGGGACTGTGAGCTGGAAGATACGTAGTGATAGTGATAACCAACTCCAATGAAATGTGGTGTTTTAGAGAATCCCAGGCAGGACATTTGAGGGAAAATGGGGCCCACAAACTTGTTTCCTGACCCGCTTTTACTGTGTTCTTGATTGCTTGGAGAACACACAGCAAATCAATAGAGCTGCTTAAAGAATTTTGGCTTCTATAGATGTTGTGGACATTTGTGCCTGGTGTGGTTGTGCGTGTGTGCGCTCTGGGCTGATTTCCCTCTGTTGCATTTCCTAGCTCCATGGCTTTTTAACTTTGTTTTTCCTTATGTCTATTTTCCTCTCCAAGGTTATTTGTAAATTCAGGTCACTGAGTGTTCTTATGTAACGGGAATGGGCTTCTTTAGCATGGAGAGGACATTTCCAGCTGCCACGGGTACAGGCTGTGTCTATACACGCAGCAGCTATTTTGCAATGTGGTTTGAGTTGAAATAACCTGGTGTGCCTGTGGATAGGGAGGCATGGGAAGGCTTTTCCAGACTGCAAGAATTGTGCTGCCAGAAATCACAATTTTAAATTGCTTTGTTCAGTGACACTTCCATATTTTGCTCAGCAAAGCCTCTGGCTGTTGCTTTTGATTCATGCCAGTAATTTGTGACTGCAGGGCTGGGCTTGAGTAGGGCTGGATTTAGGTGTGCTCCTCTGCAGCTGCAGGTGTGCTTGTTGTTTTAGTGCCTGTACCTGAGTGGGTTTTTATTTAAGGAAATAGCATACAGATATCTAGATACTGTTTACATGGGGTTATTATAACTTCTTCATGTATTTTCTTCCTCCAAAATAGAGGGCATTGGCCTCTTTGCCTGTACTGGGTGTAAGTGGCAAGGTTTTGGTAGCAGGACAGAAGCCAGAGCTGTCACATTCTGGGCACAGCCAGGTCCAAAGAGCTTAAATGCACCCAGTGGAGCCACAGCTGAGCCTGTCAGGCACAATGGTGTTGGCTCTGGGAAAACATATACTTAAGAAGGAATAGAAAAGAAGTGAGAGAGCCCTATGGAGACCAGGGGCAGAAATGGAGGAGAGGAGGTGCTCCAGTCACCAGGACCCCAGTGGGTAAGTGTGAGGAGGAAGGAGCAGCGGAGAGTGGCTGTAATGCCATTCCCAGGCCCCGTGCACTGCTCTAGGGAGCCAGGAGTGAAGAAGTCAGAATGAAGGAGTGGAGCTGAGAAGGGGGTAGGTGGGGGGAAGGTGTTTTAGTGTTTGCTTTTCACCATCTGATTCTGTTTTAATTGGCAATACATTACATTAATTTTCCCTGAGTCAAGTCTGTTTTGCCTGTGATGGTAATTGGTGAGTGAGCTCCCTGTTGTTTACCTCAGCCCACAAACTTCATCATATTTTTCTCCCCTGTTCTTTTGAGGAGGGAGGGAGCAGCTGGATGGGCAGCTGGCCAAGGTCAACCCGCAGCATCACAGTAGCTCAGTAAAAACTGAGATGAAACTCAGTACCAGGTAGAACTGTTGCTCCGTGGCTGTTCCTCTGCCTTCCTTACTCTGTTTTTCAACTGAATGTCTTCTGAGCATTGTGCAGATGCAGAGACACCCCTGCATGAGAACCAAATTCCTTTGCTTTTAATTGATGCTCACAGGTGTTGAAGCAAGTCATTCTTCCACGTGTCTGTGGTACCTGTATACCTGTAACAACATTGTGGCCCTTGTGTCTTGAAGGTCAGAATTAGGAACCTCTCCCCTCCCTCTATTCAGGAAGGAAAGGGAACAGAACAGGACACAGCCATATACTCCAATCTACATTCAGGGAAGTACAAAACAGATCTTGGGCCCATCTAGGTGTTTCTTCTGCCTGTCTTTGCTGTGTGGGAGGTGCTGCTCCAGCTGTGTCTGTGTTGCTGACAGCTTTGTAGCACGAGAGGACGTACCTGTGGCAGAGCAGAACAGATCTCTTTTGAGAGTGTTCTTTTTCAGATGTTAGATGTGCTCATTAGAGGGCAGCAGAATAACTCTTCCTTTTTCTAGGTCAGGTCTATATTTTTGAATGATATTTTTCATCTCTGCAGGGCACAGAACAAAATTTTCCAGTTCCTCCTTCAGTTTTTCCTGGTGCATTAAGTGTACGAAACAACTATGCTCATATGAGAACCTTAGCCTGTATAAAGAAATATGGAGTATTTATAGTAAAACTTGCTTCTTTGAAGCTTGGGGGGGGGTTGCAGGCTCATATGAGAGAGAGCTTCTCTAAGATTAAACCACAAATGGTCAGCACAGTATGTGGAAAAACAGCCAAAAGAGTGTTTCACGGCTAACTTATTTTTTGCTCAGCCTAATTCTTATTTGACCTATATGCCCATATGCATCTATGGATTTGTTTGCTTCACTAAAGCTGCTGCTGCCATCTTTTTCTGCTTGAAGAAAATGTTAAAGAACCAGTCTTGCTTCATGCGAAAGTAATCTTTAAATGAGATCTGATAGTACACCCCCCACCATCCTCTGGAATGTAAATACTGTAAATAATTATGGCACTGTCTTTAAAGGCTAAGTAAGGCTGGGATTTGGAGTCCAGCATCACAATACTTAAAATGCATTATTTATTATGTAACATTCATAGAAGGCGGCTGTAGCACTGACTTTGTAGCCAGTGTGTTTCAGGCTTCTGAAAGAGCTGTGTACAAATGCTGGCTAGGAGTGAACATCTCCCATGCACATCTTACTGGCGATATTTGCATGCTGTTGACTTTTGGAGAAGGTGAGCTGGTTCAAGACAGCTGGAATAGCCAGAAATTTTTTGGTTTTTTTTAGCTTTAGCAGCATCAGCCATTGGTTTCCAACAGCTGACTGATTTTGTAAGGTCCTCAGTGGAAGAAAAGCTTTATTAACTGATCTTTGCTCCTTGGCCTGACATGGTGGAGCAGGCGGGAGGATTGGCAGGGGGAGACGTGACACCTTTCTCTCTTATCCACAGTGTGTTGTATGTTTTGACATCCTGCAGGCTTCTTTATCTCCCTTTCCTCTGCCCAAAGGTGCATGTGTCCACCCAAAGGGGCAGGTCCCTCAGGACTTTGTGGGTGCCCTGTGTTCCTCACATGCATGGAGGCTCTACCAAAGCAACGTGTAGTTGGCTGCTGCTTTCTGCCCTGAATTATTTTTAGGGCGGCAGTATCCAAACCTGCAAACTGCTGAAATGGAACAGCCTTCTTGACATTGTCAAATGTTGTTCCTGGCACAGTGGTTTGGATCAGTCCTGCTTCCTTGAGAAGTCCAGATTGTGCTTTGCACTCCTGGTTTGGGATCCACTGTGTAGCTGGCATTTCTTCACGTCATGCTGCGACACCTCAGCAAAGTCAGGACTAATGGGGAGCTCCTCATCAGGGAAGGAAAGCTGAACAAAGCCAGAAAAATGTGAACAATGGCTCATAGCTCTTGGCAGCTCTTAGGCCATTAGGTAAAATTAATATCCTGTCAGCGGGGTAAAAATATTAAACTCAGTGTTACACCAAGTGAGAAACATGATGAGTCTGTAGGCGTGTGGATTTAAATCCATTGGACTGTGATCCATATTAGGAAATTAGCAGGCATGGTGCTCGTGCCACAGCCTTCTTCATGCAGAGACACACTCTTCCTGCCAGCATCTTCCGTGCAACGTGGAAAGATCTGGCTTTCCTTATACAGTGAAAGTCTCTCTCTTCTGGGAACTAATGTGGCATTTTGTTGGGGATACAGGTATTGTCAGTAGGTGGTTTTTTTGGGTGTGGTGAGCCTAAGTATTGCAGATACTACTTGGGAAGGGGTGTGTAGCTTTTTTGTTCAGGGAGCATTTTCTTCACAGGATGGATGCCAGTCCTTGTTGCCCTCTAAGCGTGGGGATACTGAATGAGAGAGGTGAGGGGATGCATGGACAGTCTCAAGGTTTGCTGCTGCTGGTGTGGTCCCAGACCTGAGAAGATCAAGGCAATGCCAAGTGTCTGGCAGCTCTGAAAGCTGACAAGGAGTGTCAGAGAAGCACCTACTTATGGTAGTTTGTTCTTTGCCATCCCCTGTTATTTCTTTTAACATCATGGGTGTTCTCGCCACAGCTCTGTGCTGGCAGCTGCTGATCTCATCTCTGCATGGGGTGGATGGGGCTGGGCCCGTTTGTGCTAGTGCAGACAGTGTAAATGAGACTTCATTGTCTGCCTGTGCTGCTGGCAGGGGAGAGCATCAAGTACAAAGTGGCAGAGCCATGTCATTTTTTAAAAATTTGGCTTGCTTTAAAATAGATTCTACCAGGAAAATGTCATTCCATGATGGGTGACCAATGCTGACCTGCAGGGTTCAAATAAAGAAAAGGGGAAGAGGTGATGGGCTGGATAAAAAACAAAACAAACCCCACAAAATAGTTTCTACCTCTTCTAGAGGGGGCCCAGACCTTGATTTTCCTTTTTAAAAAGATTTCTTCTGCATTTAAAAGAGCCAAATGTGTATATTGGAGTAGAGAGGCTTGCTCTAAGACCTTTTTTGAAAAACAAGTCTTGTGTGAGAATCGTTGTGGGCTAGGCGAAGAGCTCCTTGACAGGGGGCAGGCCTAACTTTGTCAGGAGATGCAGAATGCTGTGGGAGGTGTGCAGTGAGGTGATGGTCACAGGGGTCTGTTGAGGGGCTTGGCAGTGGGATGGTCCCCTGTGTCCCTGGAGGTAGGGGAGGAGCGGGATTGGGGTGTGGGTGTAGGTCTGGCCAAGGGGGGAAGAGGCTGTGTGAGTGCCTGTGTTGTGTAAGATGACAGAGCTGCTGATGCTGTTGGTGCCTCAGGGCTTTTGGGAGCTCTGAATTGTCAGCTGAAGCGGAAGAGCAGTTGAGACGGCACAAAAGCAGCAGCCACCAGAAGTGGCAGTGGCAGCTGGAAGAGATGGTGAAGCAGTGTTTGGACCAGTTCCACTTACAGGGCAGTCTGTGCTCCCAGGAGGAGGGAAGGAGACTTGACGTGCTTGGGCAGCACCTGGAATGAGTGTTTTCATGGGCTAGGCTTGTTCGACTGCGTAATCAACATCACCACCATGAAAAAAAACCCATCAAAACCAGTAGTTCACTGTGTCATGTTTGAATGCTGGAGCTAGTAAGACCCTTTCAAGGTTAAAGGGCCATTATGATCACACAGGGGCTTCATGCAGACACAGGATCACCTTGATCTGTCCTTTAGGGGCTTCTGCTTGGCTGCTCCAGTCTTGACCTTGTGGTGAAACAGTTACTTATCGATGGTGCTCAGTTGTACAGTGCTGTGGTAAAAAAGTCATCTTGTTTCTGGTCTAGACATAAGCCCTTTGAGCTGGGAGGGCTGTGTGCTCATGTGGGGCAGGAGGGGGTGCCTGGGTTCAGCAGATGCTAAGTTGCAAAAGATGCTGAGAGTGGGTTCAAGTTCCAGGTGCAAGGATTTTTTGCCTTGTATTTCTCCAGGTGATTATTTTTCCAGCTCCGTTCTTCAAATATTTCCCAATTTTTAAGTTTGCTGTGTGTGCTCCTAAAAAGGGGAAGAACGGGAAGTGTTCTGCATTGCCAATCCTGCGTGTCAGTTGCTGCCCAGCTGAGCTGGGAGCTGGAGATCAAACATATGCCTGTCACAAGCTGTTTGGAAAGCTTTCCTGGGTATTCTCACCCTCCTTACTTTGTGTTAGTGTTTTAGTCCTCTGCATGTTTATAAAGCCACTTATGATGCAAGTGGTCTTTGAACAGATTGATCAGAATGTGACCAGATCGGGCTAATAATTCTTAAATTATGTAAATAATGAAAGTCTGCTGGTGTTATACAGGCTGCATTGTGGCGCTCTTTTCTATGTCTGAATCTAAAATTACTTTGTATATATTGCCTAAACAGACTCTCGGGTAAAAGAAATGAATATGATTACGTTTAATACATGGCTGTTCAGTGGTAGAAGATGTGGCTGGACTTAGTGTTTCCTCAGTGCTCCCAAAGTGCACGTGTGTGGGTTTCCTAGAGTGTAGGAGCTCTGACAGCTGCAGATGGTGGGATTAACTCCTTGACGTATGGTTGTTCAATAGATAGGGCAGCATGGGAGGGAGAGCACACTACGCTAATCTGCCACACAGACTTAACAATCGAGGGCAAGCTCTGACATGTGATTACTTTTTTCATTTCACTGTCAATGCATGGAGTGTTGTGAGTGGGGAAACTAACTCATGCCACAGGGAGCCTGAGACCAGACATGTTAAAGAATCCAAGGAGGAGTGCCAGGAGAAGAGAATTAATCAACAGTTAAAATAACAGTGGAAATTTTGCCGTGGTCCTAAAGCTCTGAGTAAGGTTCAGAGTAATTACTTCATGAAAAGAATTGATTGGAGTAGTCAGGAAGTGTCTCTAGAAACTCTCCTGCTTTTCTTTCTGCTGGTGTGTAGGCATTGCCCAAGTCCTTGTGGCTGTGAATGTGTTGCCAGGTTCACTGAGCTTCTTTAGCACAGGGGCAGGAAAAGCACATGTGGTTCACCTCAAAGGAGATATAGGAGCTCACAGCACTGTCTGCTGTCAGTGCTGTCCTTCCTGAGCTTTCAGATTTATCTGCAGATCAGGTTTTCAGCATTGGTACCAAAGGTGTGGAATATGAGCAATGACTCAATTGATCAGAGCTCTTTTGCTTGAAAAATACGTCTGTGAGAAAAGAGGAGTTGATGAAGTTTAATCAAATAGGATTGCCACAGAGACTAAACTTGTTCCCCGTGTCTTCCAGTAAGAAAAAACAAACTAGAAGATGCTGGGTTCAAGGTGGGCAAAGGTCCTTCAGGAAAATGGCAGTTAAGTTGCAGGACTATTTGCACATAGTTGTTCTGAATTTGTAGTACCCACATGGATTCTAAGCAGATCCTCCAAAATGAATATACACTGGAGGTACTACAGGCAAGCACTCTCTACCTGGGCATCACACAAAGCTGTAGTCAGGCCTGGTGTGTTCTTAGCCCACTGGTGCTATTTGCTGGTGGTAAAGCTGGACACCAGGGCTCCAGTTCAAGTCCTCAAAGTGCCTTCTGTTAATGCTCTGTGAGATGTTGGTATGTAGCCTCCGCCTGTGGCTGGCCAGACAAGGTGAAAGGCCCATGGATGCTCCAGTGGGTGCTCCCTCCAGCCCAGTTTCATTGGCTTTTTTTTGTCTCCTGAAGCTACAGCTGGAGATGGGGCAGAAGGGCTGCCAATGGTACAGCTAAGCATTGCCAAAGTGGAATTTTTTTGTTCCTGCCCTGCTCCCAGTCCCAAATACATTCATGCAGTCATTCTGCCCCTTGGCTATTTTAGCATAAAGTTGTCACTATAGTATTTCTATTGCAATTTAAAAACTGGAGTGAAAGTGTTAAGAATCTGACATTGTACATACTTTGAATACAATTCTGTGTCAGACCTGCTGGAACTGAGAACAGCTGATTAAAATACATACGAGGTACAAGTTAAGCTTTGGGCTTTTTTGTCCATTCTGCCTGTAGCGTTTTTGTAGCTGCCTGAAAATTGGTATATCTTCCCAGTCTGTTTTGCAGTCATTAGTCTGTACTTACTTTCTTCTTTCCGGTGCTTCCTGCTGTCCTTCAGATCCATCATGGAATTAATTGGTGGGGAAAAAAGAACAGGGAAAGCAATTTGTCTGCTGTGCATGGCAGAAATTTGCTGGCAATGCTACCTCAGGTCAAGTACAGAATTATGCCTTTCTGTAAGGTACCAGGCATCTGCTCTGTGTTTCCTGCTTCAAAATAGGATATGCAGGTTTTGTCTGGAAAATAAGGCCTATGGCCAAGACTGGAAATGTTGGCTCCTTAGCACTAGGGAAGAGGGGAGAGATTACAGTTCAACAGGCAAACAGGGCAAGAATATGGTAAGCAATAGAAATGCTGACTCTGCTCCCTCAAAAAAGGGTAACTTGAGCCCGAGTGGTTGGGAAGCCACTGTTTGGAGGCCAGGAAAGAGCTGCTGTTTGGAAAGCAGAGGCAGGGATCTGTTGGAAAGGTCAGGAACTGATTGGATTAACTAGGGCAGCACTGAAGGCTCATCAAAAAGAAAATAAGGTGGGGCAAGGCTTTTTTTAACTTCTTATTGGTGGTTAGTTTTGCCCAGGATCAGGCACTGGGACCTCCTTAGAAGAGGCTGGGACTTTCTCCCTGCCCCTTTGTCCCAGCAAAGGATGTGCCTGTGCTCCTAGTATGGGCCTTCCTGGAGCCTGGTGTCTGCACATTGCAGCATCTTGGATCGTGTGGCCTTCTGCCCAAGCCTTCCTTCTCGCCTCATGCCCATTCATACAGCAGACCAGAGCATTGAGTCCTTTCCTGGGCTTCTCTTCTAATTCTGTTTTCTTCTGTTTGTCTGCTCGTGCTACAATTCAAGCTGTGTCTGTTTATTCCCTGTGAAATTCCCATGTGCGCATCTGAAGGGAAGTTTCTGTCATGTTTGCATCTTTAATTTAGAGGCACATACTCCTATCTGGGTATGTGCTCTGGGCCACACAGAGGAGTGGCTGAGGGAGTAGCGCTGGTTTTATGTGTATCCTATGCTCTGTTGTGTGCCTGGGATCAGTTAGGAATCTGCTGTTTGCAAGCACAAAACATGTAACTTGCAGGACCGCGGCAGTGAGGACACAGAGATGTGTGTCTCCAAATGTTATGCATATCTGCTGTAAGTTTTATATTTCCTGAGGTCCCTGTGGGGGAAAGTTTAGTGTCCAAACATCTCTGCCTGATTTTTTCATGTCAGCAGCTCTCCAGGAGCCAGTTCGGGCACTTTCTTACTTGTTACGTGTGTCCAAAAGCTGCTGCATCCTTGGTGGGCTTGCACAGCCTCTTACCACCACCTTCCTGATAGTCTTGAGCTGTTAATTTTTTGTTATGTAGTCTTGGTGGCCTAATCTTTTACCATGATCTCCCTTCTGGGTTTTGAGGCGGAGGTGTTGGCATCCCAGTACCCCTAAAGAGTGAGCAGGAAAGTAAAAGAGGACTGTAGACATGGTGGAAAGCTCATTCCTGGGGCAGTTATGGGACCTCAGGAGGACAGGGGAGGCACTTGTGCCACGACAGGCTAAACTATACAGCTGTAACTCAGTCTGTGGGAGAGAAGAGAAGGAAGAGATCCTGTAGCAGTGTTCATGATAACTGTTTAACAGACAGATGTGGGAGACAGAATTCACTCCAAAAGCTTTTCATTCAGAGTCTGCATCCAGGTTTCTCTGTAGGAGTCCTCTGCCAGCTGCTCCCCTCCTTTACCTTCTGTCTAACTACGGGGGCTCTTCTGGAGTCCTGTGTCTGAGTGTGGCTGGGAAATAAAAAAAAAAAAAATCAAAGTTTTGGTGTTGTGCAAAGTCCTGCCTCTGGTCATCTCCCTTCTCCTATGCCACATGTTGCCTTTTTTCCTAGTGGAGCTGTGGCCTCTGCATTTTGGCTGGCTGTTCTTCTAATTGGGTCCTTGGGAAGAGGCAGAACCCAGCTAAGAAATCTGTAGCTAGAAATACTAAAGGAGAAGGGGAAATAGGGGAGGAAGGAAGATTTTTCAGGCTGTTGATGAGCTGGTGTTAGAGCAGGTCAAAACCTGCTGTTTGATGTTGATCCCTGAGGTGCTTCTGTTTTTTGCTTCCAGGCTGCAATCAGAGTGGGAATTGGTGCTAGAATGTTTGATCAGAGAATTTGTTTCTTCCTTCTGATGGTCAGACGCGCGTTTCTCTATGGTTCCTGTGTGTGGGAGAGCTGTGTTTGCAGGGTGAGGGTTGGGGTGGGTCAACCAATGATTTTCGTGTTTGTCTTGTTTCTCATGGCTTGCTTGGTGCTGTCACTGCTGAATCTCTTACTGTGACAGGATCATCCCCACTTCCCCATGACGCTTGGCATAGGAGCTGGTGTGCTGTGTCACAACGAAAGAGTATCCAAATTGGACACTCTCATCTTTTGGCAGCAGCCAGCAGGGAAAGCCTTGGGAATATAGCAGCACTTTCCTCAAAATGCTTAGCTGGGTACTTCAAACATCCAGTGCCTAATAACTGTTGCAAAAAACAAACTAGTGAACTGCACCAGTAGTAGGTACCACCAGTGCTAAATCCACTGAGTGCCCCTGTTCCTCCAGCCGTGAGAAGTGCTACAGACATTCCCTCTGTCCTTGCTTGTGAACCTGTTCCGAGGACTGGGAAGTGCTCGTGTGCTCATTCATGTCAGGCTGGAATAGGGGCAACGGTTGGCCTAGAGATATGTTGCTACTGATGAATTTTAACTTCTGTCTAAAATAGATTATGAGTACTTCAGACCTTGGGGCTGAAGTCTGAAAGATCCAGCTGTCTCACAGAGCTCCCTGTGTTCCTGACCACACGTTTCCCTTGGTTTGGCTCAGCTTGTTAAAGAAGCAGGAGGCTGACCTGGGTGCAGGGCAGTTGGGTTTGTGTGCAGGACCTGGGGGAGGGCAGGGTGGAAGAACCAACAGCAAATGCTTGGGTAAGCTAAGCCAAGGCTAAGCTCTCATTTGGCAGCACCCTGAGCTGCTCTGGAGTCTGCCCGTTGTTGTCTCTGTGCCAAGTTTCCAAATGTCATGTGTTGACACTGCCCCTGGTATTGATACTGCTTCACATTCCATGTCGATCTTTCCAGAGGAAAGAGCCCTGGCTCTGTGTCATTAACATAGAAGTCAATTACAGTTGATGATATTTTTTTTTTTTAGTTCCATTAGAGCCAAGCAATCCAATATTGCATTCAGTATTCCCTGGAGCAGGTCAGCACTTTGCAGACCTCTTCCCTGCTCCCCAAAGCACCCCCAAGCATCCTGCCAGCATCACTGCAGAATTTGAGAGTGTGTCTGCAATCACTTTAGCAGTGGGTGGGACGTTGGCATACAGAGACCTTGGAGTGGTGTTCTGGAGATGTTGCCTGTACAGTCATGTGGTGGAAGAGGCTGCCAGTTTGCCAGGAAAGCAGATTTACTGAACAGAGAATTTATTAAATGAAATCAGGACTCCTGCCCTGATGTGTGGCCCAGCCAAGGCTGAGGGCTGCCTACCTTAGTGGGGCTGAATACACTCAGGTTTTTTGACTGTTGCCTGACATGTTTTTTTGGAATATGTGTTTTGGTGAAATCCCAGCTTGATTGTAGATGCTAAAGCACTATTTCTGCTTAATGGAAGTTTTTTTGAGGAGGTGGGGGGGGAGCAGAGTTGTGACATTTCAGCTTCCTTGTCCTTGAGCGATGCAGCTCTGGACAATGGTGGCAGGGTGGTCCTTCCTACTGATGGAGTATCCTCTCTGCTGAAAAGGCAGCCTGAGATAGCTACTTGCCAGTGTTAGAAGGGTGCATTCAGTCAGGGCCATCCAGCAAATCCTTTTCCTCAGGTCTGGATTGCAACACACCCTTTAGATGCTAATTTAGCAAATCGCCCGAGAAAAAACAGGGAAACTGTTAACTGAGAAGAATACTTTTATGAATCTTCAAAGGTTTTTCTAGGATTTCTCATGGTTTTGCACATGTGCTTTCATCGCATCCTTGTATTTCTGGACACTTGTGAAGAAGGGAGGACTTCGGGAATAAATTTTATTATTTTATTATTTTACTTTGGGCAAGTTCAAGTCCATGTTGCTGTTGGAATAGTTGTTGCCACGGGAGATGGAAGGATGCAGAGATCTGGCTTCGATGTTACTTTTGGGTCAGCTGTCATGTTTGAAAAGTCATAGGTTCAGATTTTTCTGCAAAGCACTGATTGGCATAAGCACAATCGCTTCTCCAGTGGAAGTTGCTGAAGTGAAGTACTTGATGCCCTTCTAGCAAACTAGAGTCTGAGGAAGTAATGGTAAGGGGGAATTCTCTCCTCTCCCAGCTCTTCTCTGCCTTCTGCTGTGCCCTGAGTGCTTATTCCTTCTCAACTGATGGAAGGAGAGGATCTGTCCAATCTGTGCCTTATGTGCCCTGTGGAGAAGAGAGGGCTTAGTGAGTAGGTGCTTCGAGTCACCAGGCTAGGAACGGAAATGATCCTCCTGCCTTCCCGTCTCCCCGTCTGCCCAGATGGGCTTTCTGTGGGCTTGGGTTTTGCTGTGGCAGCCCCGCACCTTTCTATTGGAGGACAAACCTCACTGAACATTTAATGGTGTCCTGTGAGCATCCAGCTTCCTTTAATGTCCTTGTTTCTGCCCCTTCCCTTGCTGTTCCTGCTTCTCTCCTTTTTGTCTCTGCAAGAGCTTTATCCTTATGCTCCTGTCATTTGAAACTATCATTTCAGCCAGTTTTGACAGTCTTCTCTTGACCTTCATGGCTCAGTTCTTCCTCCTTCACTGTGGAGACATTTGTGATGTGGTCTTTTCTCTCCTCTCTGTGCTGCTGAAGCTCCTGTATGTAACTCCCACTTATTGCTGATCCTGTGATGGTTTTGTTTTTACCCTGAAGTTACATATCTACAGAGTGTACTCAATGCAGTTTCTGGCTGACGTTGTTGCCTGGAAATATAATTAAGTATTGATCACTGGGCATTCAGCAGTCAAATGAGTTAATATATTAATTATGTGTAAGAGTATGTCATTCCAGTAATGTTTGTTACCTACTGGCTGACACAGTGTGTGTATGTGTTGAGAGGAAGGATGTAGATGGACCTTGGAGTGGTGTTTGCTTTGTCTTTTGCCTTTTAATAGTTACGAGTCCCTTGACCAGTGGTGGTCTGGGCATTGCTGTTTTGCTGGTGCTGTTGTTTCTTGCCTGTTCCTGCTCGTTGTTCTCCGCTGATCATAAATTTTCAGAAACCTTACACTACCTCAGTGGTTACTGCAGAATCCATTGGAAGCCAGGCTGGAGTAATCCCAGTTAACATCTTGCTTCTGGGCGCTTCCTGGGAAATGGCAGCACCTCGCTTACTCAGACTGTCAGTGGTGGACCTGATTCAGGAGCTGAGTAGCTACTGGCTGGAAGATGCGTCTCTCTGCCAAGCCTCCACATCACAGAGAGTGCAGAAAAATCCACCTTGTCTTCCTTGCTCCCCGGTGGTCTTCACTGCTCTGACTCCCAGCCCTCCCTTAGACCTACAGAGGGGATCCATTGTGGATGTGTGGCATAATACGGAAAAAAAGGTTTCTCTGCTGCAAAGTCTTGCTACCAGCTCACATTGGATTCTGTCCATCAAAAATCTTTGAAAACCTCTGGCCAGAAGCAGCTTTTATTAGGAGCTGTGTGATTAACCTGAAACAGTCCCTGCCAGCTTCCCCTGTGTCACAACTGGTGTAAAACATCACATGGCCTGACCTCTGTGTGTGTGGTGGGAGATTCTTCACATGTCCAGAGAAGGGCAGTGGAGCTGGTGAAGAGTCTGGAGCAAAAGCCTGACAAGGAGCAGCTGAGGGAGCTGGGGCGGGGGGTTCAGCCTGGAGAAAAGGAGGCTCAGGGGGGACCTTTTCACTCTCTACAACTCCCTGACAGGAGAGTGCAGCCACGTGGGGCTTGGGCTCTGCTCCCAGGGAACAAGGGACCAGAGGAAATGGCCTCATGTTGCAGCAGGGGAGGTTTAGATTGGATATTGGAGAAAATTTCTTCACTAAAAGGGTGGTCAGGCATTGGAAGGCGCTGCCCAGGGCAGGAGTAGAGTCACATCCCTGCAAGTGTTGAGAAAGCGTCTGTGATGCTTAGGGACATGGCTTAGTGGTGGAACCTGCACTGGTAGGTTAGTGGTTGGACTTGATGATCTTAGAGGTCTTTTCCTGATATCCAACCTAAACTTCCCTTGACTCAGCTCCCTCCCCTTTCCTCAAGTCCCGTCACTGGTCATGAGAGTGAAGAGATCGGTGTTTGCCCCTCTGCTTGCCCTTGGGAGCATGTTGAAGACCACAGGTCTCCCCTCAGTCTTCCCAGGCTGAACAAAGAAAGTGACCTGAGCCACTCCTCATAAGGCTTCCCCTCCAGACCCTTTTCCATCCTTGTGGCCCTTCTTTGAATGCTCTCTGTCAGCTTAATGTCTTTTTTTGTATTGTGGTGCCCAAAACTACACACAGGACTCAAGGTGAGGCTGCAGCAGTGCAAAGCAGAGTGGGACACTCCCCTTCTTTGACCAGCTGGCAATGGTGTTTTATTTTATTTGTTTTATTAGTGTCTCTTCTTTCCCCAACACTTGCCATCAGGTAAAGTATGCACTGTCTTTGCTCAGCAGGATGGAAGGGCTGAGCCCTGGGATTCCTCCTGCCTCTCTTTTTCCATCTCCATCTGAGGAAAGGTCCAGCTGTAGCTCTTGCTACTGGCTGCATCCCTGCCTTGTCAGATGATTAAGGGAGTGGTTCCTGCAGGCACTTGTTTCACCAAGCTGCACAGTGAACACGGTCCGGTTGCCTGTCCTTCCTCATTTCAGTTAAAGAAACGATTCCAGATGATACAATCTGAGTCCCTCTGTGTCCTGTTTTTCCCAGGAAGATGGCTTTGAATGCTAAACCTGACTCAAAGGAATGAGGAAAACTCGGTATTTCTACCAAACCAATGAATCCATGAAATGTATTGTGTATAGGAGTGGGGGGCAAGATGGGGCTCTGCACGTAACAGATTCTAGTGTTTGCTGTTATCCCTGAGAAACAGCAAACAACTCCACAACTTGTTCTAGGTGCTGTCTCACACCTCCTCCTGTGTGCAGCTGGTCTGCTGCCAGTGCTGCAGTGGCACCTGACAGTGACATATTTGTCTGTCTGCCTTGGAAGTCTGTCCCTCTGTGCTTTTGTCCCTCTGTCCTCTAAGCATCTTTAAAACCTTATTTTGTTTCCCTCTCTTCCCTGTTTTTGTCTGCTCTCTCACCTTTCCCCAGAACCCCATCAGGCTGCTGCTTTGGCTTTGAGGGGAAATGCAGCATAAAATGCTGCCTGAGGCAGGCGTGGTTGGAACTAGATGATCTGTAAGGGCTCCTCCAACCCAAAGCGTTCTGTGATTCTGTGATAAAATGCAGTTTCTCCACGGAATCCATCCATTGGGAATGTAATAACAAGTACAGCTGAGCAGGGCTGCCTCCCCTAAGGTGCTGAAAGAGCATATATGAAGGCATAGGTAAAAGAAATACCAGGTGCCAAAAACAGTAAGAAAGGGGTTATAGGAACCAGTGGCTGGAGATGGAAAACTTCCCTAGGGAATGCCAATTTAATTGTCTACTAGCTGATATGCAGTTAAAAGGCACGGAAATTAAGGTAGACTGATGTATTCTTGCTTTTTGCATAAATTAGAAGCACCAGATAAAATCCAATAGTGTAACTATTTCAGATCTAGATCTTTCACTGTGTAATACTGTAGAGATACTGAACTACTGATTTTTAAAACTTCTCGAAGGACAGTGTAATCAAAGGTAATCTTATTATCAGGAAAGGAAAGGGTATTTTGGGGAAAATCTCTTTCAAATGCAGGCCTGCAAGGCATTGTCAAAAAACATAGCAATGTTTCAGTATTCTGCCTCCCTTAGTAAGCCCTAAGGAGAGAATTTACCCATTGGTAAACACGAATTATTCCTGGTCTCAGAATAAATCTCATTCCAGAGATTTGTTGCTGTTCAAGCTTTTGTAGAAATGGTGTTCTGTTCTTCTCACTGCCCTTTATTGAAACTGCAACTTCTGCACAAATAACTCTGGTGCATGTATCTCTGTTGCTAAAATACAAATTTTTATCCTTTGTGAAAGAACTCTTGCCAACTGTCCAAATTGTGCTGCAGACTCAGTGGAGTCTACTTTGGTGGTCCACTTTGGTCAGATAAAGCAGGTTGTTTAGGACTGTGTCTAGTCAGGTTTTGAATATCTCCAGGGATGGAGACCTGGAGGCTGCATAACCTCCTGACAGTTTAAAAAATCATAAAAATTATCCCAAAAACAAGTGGTTCAGTGTGTACTCCTTGTTTCTGGGCACCATTGGGAATAATCTGTCTCCCTCTTCTTCTTCCTTTCCATCAGGTACTAGGCACATTGATAGGATTTCCTTTGAGACCTCTTTTCCAGCTGTCTCAGCCTCTCCTCAAGTAAAAGATACTCCAGTTCCTTAATCATCTTAGTGGCTCTTACCTGGATTAACTCCCCCAAGTGTGTATCTTCCTTGTCCTGGGGAGCCCAGGAGCCCTTCACTCCAGATGTGGCCTCAGCAGTGCTGAACACTGAGGAAGGATCACCTTCCTTGACCTGTTGGCAGCACTCCTAAAGCATCCCAGGGCACCACTGGCTGCTGTTGATGCAAGGGCACATGGCTGGCTCATGTTCAGCTTGGTTGCCCCAGGGCCTTTTCTGGAAAGATGCTTTCCAGCTGGTGGAGGAGTGCTTCGTACCCCAAGTTTATGTGCTGCTTCCCAGAAATAGTGTGAGTGCTGGTTGAACGAAGGAGGACAAGTGGCTTGCTAGGTCTCCTCAGAACAAGGAAAGGATCAGCAGTGGGACAGAGGCACTAGAGATCCTGTCAGACCAGCAGGAGCAGGGAAGCAGGTATAGTGGGTGTAATCCCAAGGAGAGTCATGTGTTGCTTATCTGCAAAACTTCTGCTAGGGAAGAGTTAAGCTTTTGGGAAGGCTGGTCTTTTGGGAAGTGAGGATTGCCCGTGCTCCCAGGGGAGCCTTCCTCTGAGTCGGATCTTGAGGTCTTTGCAAAACTCTGTATTTGAATATATATCCTTATATGTACATATACGTATTCCTGTATCTTCCCCTATGTCTGAATTGCAGCAGAAGAAGCTGCTTTAACTGCGTGGCAATGCTTAATGCCACTGTTCAAGCTCACCAACTTTTTTTCTTCAGGAATGTCTTGAGCCAGTCAGTGTTGTTTCCTCTGGGTGAGGGAGAGTCCAGGCTTCCCTGGTGCTGCCTGAAGCAGCATTTGGCCTCAGCTCCACTGTCTCAGAGATGTGACTCTTGGGCTTATACATGGGTGGTGGAAGCAAAGAAAGCATGGTTGACTCTCCTCTCTGAGGGGCCTGGGGCCCTGAAGTTGCCCTCCGCAGCCTCTGGTGGGGTTTCTCTGCTCACAGTGTTAGGGAAGGATGTTGGAATGGTCCAGTTTCTTGGCTGCTGCAGACCTACAGCTCTTTGGACCAGCTTTATTGCAAGAAGGCTTTGCCATTCATACAGTCATAGACTCGTTAAGGTTAGAAAAGCTCTCTGAGTCCCACCATTCCCCCTGCACTGCCAGGTATGCCCCTAAGCCACGTCCCCAAGTGCCACATCCCCTCACCTTTTGAATGCTTCCAGGGATGGTGCACTGATGCTGTAGCCTCTGCTGCTCTTGTGGCTGAGTGATCTTTTGTAAGGCTGGAAGCTGCAGCAGAACTTGCTGAGAGCTGCTGGGCATAAAATTAAATTCACTGTGGTCACGGGTGTTTAAATTGTTTATGGGGCTGCACAGAGAGCAAATATATGCCAGAGAAAGCAAAGAAAAAGTCAACTTTTTTGCCATGCCATTCCTTGACAAATAAGAATATTTGCACTGTGTAATTTGTGATACTTTTGGAGAACTCTTTCATTGGAAGAAATGTACACACACTTGTTGCATGTACGTGGAAAGGGGTGAGGGGGCGTTAAAATGTCTTTTCTTGTAAGCAGACTCATTCTCCTAAAGCTGGAAAACCCTGTTCCTTGAAGGAGATCACACCTGGTCTTGGAAAGTCCGTGACATGGCATGTGTTTCCCAGGGCACCTGTCTGTGGATGAGCCTTTCTGCATTTGTTTTGTGGCCTTTGAAGTTTTCAATGTCAGAGAGTACTGAGACCTGCCCTTTTTTTTCTTTCTTTCTTCTTTTTTCTTTTTTTTTTTTTTTCTTTTCCCCACATCAGGGGTTTGGAATGAGTTAAGTCTTTAAGGTCCCTTCTAGCCCAAACCATTCTATGATTTCTTTGATTCACCGTGCCTGAAATAGCAATACCAAGCTCCTGGCTTAGACAAGGCATTCTGCAGTCCTTGTGGCACGCTTGGCTCAGAAGTCCGGGTTGCCTGTGGCATTTCAGCCTTGGTTATAAAAATAACTTTCAGCTGCACAAGTGGCTTTAGGAACAGTGACACCCTGGGCCACCTTGAGCATCGTCTGTGTGCCTGTCTGTGACTGAGCCTTCCAAGGGCAGCCTCTGTGCTGGGGAGGGCTGCTGAGAGCATGCAGGTGGGAAGGATGAGGACCTAAAATGGAAAAGGCCTTGGGCAGAGGGAAAGGAGGTACTTTTACCTTGTGGCAGAGGCCGAGTGTGCCAGCAGTGCATAAGACACTGTATGGAAGGACAGACTTTGTGTGCATATTGTGACTTCCCAGTCACCTCCTGAGGGGATGTGCTCCCGCCTCAAATGGAACATCACTTGTGCACTTTTGTGAGCTGAGTCTGAGCTCTGCTGCACTGGGAGGCCTTGTGCCCTTGCTGGGGCTGCTTGGAGCCTGGGGATGTTTACCAGGCCTGATGGAGCCGTGACCTTGGTGTGAGGCCACGAGCTGCACTGCTGCTCTGGGTTTCCAGTGGGAAGCCAGGCTTGAAAGTAGGCTTTGCTTTAAATAACCAGGGAATCTGAAGGGGCTGAGAATGCAGATCCCACTTTTTGTAGGATGCCTTCTACATTGGGGCAGGAGGAGCGCTTGCATGCTGGTGTAATTATTAAGTGTGAACAAAAATGTGTAGCTTGTTTTAGATCATGAAAAGCAAATGCTGTATCCATGGAGAAACCTGCCCTGGCCCAGCAGCAGCTGGCACCTTTTTCCTCCCACACTGGTTCCCAAGCCTGCTCAGGGTGTGGCAGGACTTGGACTGGGCAAAACCTAAGTATGTGTTTTCTGTGCCCCATAGAGGTACCAAGCTGTCGCTGGGGGCTCCTCTAACAGCAAGAGGACAAAGAGCTTGGATACAACCCCCTACCTCTGTCCTTGCCACCTCCAAGCCTTGGTCACACTAGTGACCCTGCTGCATCAATGCTTTTGGGAGCAGTGGAGCTGGATGCTGATTGGGAGCTGTGGGTGGGATGAGGGCAGGGAGCTGCTGGGCTGGCTCCTGTGGAGCATCCTCTCTGCCAGAGGACATTTTGGCTGGCTTTTTGCTTGGCCTGTGTTGTCCCTCAGTTCTGTTCCTAGAGGAATAAGAACACCTTCAGGGTTGTGCACTGAACAGCTGCCAGGTCACAGCACTGTTGCGTGTGCCCCAGGAGACGGTCCTTACCATTTCCCAGGCTCCTTCACTGGACAAGAGTAGCTCACAATTTACAAGTGACACTATGTAATTTAGAAAAACAACCCCAAACCACACCCAATATTCTGCTTTTGGATGTAGTCTGACTTCCTTCATGAACTCATCCCACAGCTGTAGGCATATGCTCATTCTTGCTGTTACACAACTGAGGCTAAAATTAACACATCTGTTAGTATTTTGGCAAACTGAAGTTAAATAACATGTTTTGAGCAGCAACAGCTTTACTGTTATGTATCATCGGGGTTCTGGGAATAATAATTAATGTTACATGTTGTTTCTTAATGTCTCATAGCCAAGGTGGAGCTTTGCAGGGGGGACAAAATGCCTGGTGCTGAAGGACCCTCTGTCCATGTGGCATTGCACAGGTTTATTGAATATTTCTGCTCGTGGCTGAATGCTCCAAGTAATGTAGTTTCCTGGAACTGTCAAACCCTCTTGGTTGCGGAGCCAAACTTAAATAGTGGGATCTTGGGGCAGGGAAGCCTGTAGCGTTACAGCTTTAACTCAGTCCAGTTTCTTTCTGAATGCCTAGAAAGGATAAAATGGGGATTTCTAAGGTAGGATTTATAGATATATTTAGTCTAAGGAGTTCTTTATGAAAAGTAGTTATATATCTATATGTGTATATATATATAGATAGATAGATATTCAATTTTTATTTTTAGTCTCAGTCCTTTACCAAAAAAAACCCTCAAGATTTCTGAAATTAAGGAAGCCATCCTCAAAAATCTGCTTCTCTGCCATGAAAGCAGGATCCTGAGGATTGCCGGGAGTAGTACCAAACGCTTGACGTAGGTGGCAAAAAGCTATTGTGTTTTTTTTTAATCTGTTTATATCTGAGATGTCTTGTACTACACAGATCAGAGGGAAGAAAGAAAAAACACGTTCTCGCTAAAACGAATAATTGTCAAGTTTACAGTATGGAAATTACCCTCAGCTCATGTAATGGGGCTTGCTCACCTTTCCTCCACACATAGGGTTTCAAAGGCAAGTGTTGTTAATTTAGCTGTGGAATGGGCTGGAGAGGGGGATTCAAACCCTTCTGATTTCACAGGAAAATAATTAAAATGGAGCTGCGGTTTGCCTTGATCTCAGAGGTGCTTGCAAGCTAAATAAAAATAAAAGACTACCTTGGGGACAGTCTGTGCCATTAATTAACCAGCTAAATTCTGCCTTCACCGTTCTTCAGTGGGTTTCCAGCGGTTTTGGCACTCGGCATCGCAACTGGAAGCTGCCAAACACAACTTTGCACCTTCCAGCAGCTGAACAGCCTTCTGAGGGGCAGGCTAGGATATGGAAATTGGAGTGTCTAGGGAGCCAGGTGATGGAAAAGGGCAGGAGCTGGCTGCTGGCAGAGGAGGGATATGCAGCTCCTTTCCCCTAGGCACCCTCTGGTGATCTGTGGCCACCTTCCTCTGGCCAGCAGCAAGGTTGGGTTCCTGCCAAGAAAACAGCTTTTGTGTTTCCTTAAATATTCCACTACTGTTAGGGGGGAAAAAAACACCAACCCAAAACCTGAATTGCTATTATTACTAGAATTGGCCAGCTGGCTGAATTGGGCCTTTTTTTTTCATTAACAAATGCTGCCAGGCGCTGTTTTTCCAGTGAAGTCATGAGTATGTTTCCAGATGAGGGGCAGATCTTCCCAGCACTGCCATGGCTGAGATCTGGGCAGGCTGGAGCAGCCATGGTGTCCTATGCAGGCAGCCTTCTGGAGATCATTGGGGTGTGATAATAATTCCATAATAATACTACTTATGTGATAATTGACTATAATTCATCCCTTTTTCCCCTGAAACCACAGAAATATGGGGTGATCAGGGGTGGGCATAAGAGTTGGTTATTGGACCATGCTGTTTGTTGTTTCAGCATCTGCTTTGATATCACAACAAACATGGTTTTAGTAAGTGCTTTTTGGGAATTAATTTTTCTGGGAAACGAGGCTGTGGAAGCTTCATTCTCCCTGTCTTAGAAACTCCAAACGTGGTGGTTGTTGGTTTTATGGAAAGGTCCCCTTAGCCCCAGCAGGTTTGTTCTGTTCTTAAGAAATTACTAAAGGACGCTTTTGTTTAAATCATCCTAAAAGATCTGTAACTTCAGGGAAGTTATCTTTAGTGAGTTGTTTTCATAATTGTATTGAATTCCTTTCTTCCCTTTCTTTTGGAGGGGAAAAAAGGGGTACTTTTTCTTCCCCAGACTTAAGAATAAGCTAAAGTGAAAGGCATGATCTTTGGGGAGCTTGTTACTCTATTGGAATTCTGGTATTTCCAGTGTATTTCAGGAGAAAAGTTGACTAAAATCAATTTTGTTTTGAACACGTGAGGTAAGATATAATTTTATAGTACTTGCAACAGATCTCCAGTAAAAATATTTGTGATGGTATTTTACTTTATATTGGATATCAGTGCTCAACAGCTGTTTTCCAAATACTGAATTTGGTAAATAGGAGGTACTAGTCTTTTTTACAAGCTGCTAGTGATCAGCTGCTCCTTAGGGCTGCCCTAGGTACATTTCAGGAATTCCTCCTTGTGAGGGTGGTGAGGCCCTGGCACAGGGTGCCCAGAGAAGCTGTGGCTGCCCCATCCTTGGAAGCGTTTAAGGCCAGGTTGGACGGCGCTTAAAACAAGCTGGTCTAGGGGAAGGTGTCCCTGCCCATGGCAGGGGGGGGTTGCAATGGGATGAGCTTTGAGGTCCTTTCCAGTCCAAACCATTCTGTGATCCTATGCTAATGATCTGATCTACTTACTTGTTCCTTGTTTTTTAACTCACAGCAAGGCAGGTTTGATTTGTTTGGCTAAAAGCTGGGGTGCAGGATAGCCTCTGGATCTGCCTGCAGCCTGCCTCCCGTGCCAGCAAGTTCAAAAGCATCAAGGGTTGAACAGAATCTGTTGTGCAGGAACCAGGCTCCATCTCATGTCTCTTCTCTTCTAGGTTTGGAAGAAAAAACAGTTCTTTCCAAAAAAGAGAAGATGAAGCTGAGGAAGGAAAGATGGCTGCAGAGTGAGTATTCCTGTGACCCAGCATCACAGACCATAGTTACACTGGGTTGGGTGACAGTGCTGGGAGAGGCTGAATGCTGCTCAGAAACCTTCATCCTTCTCCAGCACTGGGGTAAAAGTTCCAGGCATTGCTTCTCAGTGTTCAGCCCCAAGACTCAGTCATTGCCCCAGTTCTACTTTTGATTTTTGACCATATGTAATATATATGACTACATAAACCCTTTCTTTATCCAGAAGGGCACTGTGCCCATGTAAGTTTAGGATATTTTTCTATCTTTTAAAGCTCTTGTACAGATGTGAGTAGCTGTCCTAGTGGAGCTTCTCCTCACCCAGGATCTGTGGGGATGGCAGGACAGGCTGGAGCTGAGCTCCATGCTGCCACCAGCTAATCCCAGACCTCTGTGGTGAGAGCCTGCAGTGGGCTCTCCTGCCCCTCAGTAAGGGAGAACTCTGGACACTGCTGGTTGTGTTACTGCTCTTTCCCACATGCTGCAGGTCAGTGAACCCACTTACCAGACAGTCTGGCCTTTCTTGAGGCAGTGAAATATGAGCTAAACAAATCCAGCCCATGGCAGAAATGCTTCTTTTTCCTGTGGGAAGTGTCTGTATCTTTGCTTTGAGTGTCTTAGCACAGTAGGGGACTATGCTGTCCTACCCAGTGTAGCAGAGGGATGCCTTGTGTCACCTGAAGCTGTTCTTGGGACAGGTTTTTCTCCTAACACCTTCTTGCCCAACAGAGTTGGATGCAGACTGTGTTTGGGGCAGAGGGGTGCGGCTTTCTGCTACACCAAATGCTTTCTGTGCCTGAGCTCTGAGCACAAGTTCATTAGCCTGTGATTTCACCAGTTGCACTGAAGGTGTGTCTGGCTCTTTTAGATAAAAAGCTAAGGATTTAATACCCATGAGTGTGAAGGAAACCTCCTCCTAAACAACCAGCCAACAGCTTCCAAGTGCCTCGACAGCGTGCTTGGACACAAAGCACAGATGGCTGTGCTAGTCAAGGTCAGCCTTTGGAACTCCTTTGGAAAAGCCCAGGAGCAGGATCCCTACACTGTCTTAATCCAGCCCTCCTGATGCCTTTGTAGCATCAGTCTTTCCCGAGGTCATGTGTGCTATTCTGGCCCTGTTGTGGCCTCTTTCCCTTTCTCTTGGCTCTGAAATTACTAAGATGAGAGAATATGAGTGAAATGCAGAGGCTTTGCTTTGAGGAGGACACCAAGACAGTAAACCCCAGGACAAATTATCTGTCTTAAGAGATACTAGGTGTTAGAAGTGCTTTACAGGCACAGAAGTACCTAAAAACTCTGCCAGTTCTTTGTGGAGAAAGAACTCTTTGTTCCCCGAAAGAGAACCCAACTTGGACTGCTGAAGTTATCACTACATCTCTGTTTTCCTAAATCTGAGTTTGTTGTTTCTTCTTGTCCCAGGGCTGCTTTTGTGACACTGGATGCCAAGACCCTGGGAACCAAAGTTCAGCCCAGTAGTGCAAATGCAAAACTTGGAGCTTTCTTCCATTCCAATAAGTAATCTTAGGAGAGACTAGAGAGGGGAAAAATCTCATGTAATGCTTCAGACATTAGAAGTATGCACATTTAAAAATACATATATTGCATGGCTCCTCAGACAAACAAGACTTCATAGGAAAAGAATTTGGGATGTTTGCACAGAATCAGGTGTCTGAAAATTTTAAGCACATACTGTTTATGAAAGCACTGAAGTAGTCAGCTTCATAAAGCCAGACCAAAAAAAGAAGTAATGCAGAACAGAAAGCTGTGTTCTTGGCAGGGATTGCTGTGAGGAGAAGTGTTTCCAATCCTGATTTGTCACAAACATCCATGTACAGCAGAACTGTAGTTCCTGAAAAACTGTAGTTCTTTGACTCAGCTGAGTTGGAGAACAAGCAAGGCAAAGGTATTAAAGGAGCCAGCCACTGAATTTGAGTTCTGCTTCCTTGACTGTGGGAGCAGGATTAGACCCAGGATTGTGGTCTGTAAGTGGGACTGGCTGCTTTTGTGCTCCCACCAAAAATACTTGGGCTTCTGTGGCCATGCTGCCTTGGGAGCTGTTGGCCTCTCTCTGTCAGCAGCTCAGCCCCATGGCTTCTGGCACACTGTCATGTCCGCACAAGGAGTTTGTAGCTCAGCACTGAGGCGCATCCTTGCACTTGTCCAAGGGACTTCTGGGTCAGGTTGGGGCATCTTGGAGTTCAGCTGGAGGCTTGTAGCAGTGCTGGGCTTTTGTGGGCTGTCCTAAAGGACATGTTCTGCTGGTGCTCACCCTGGAAGCTGCTGTCTTTGAGAAGTGTGAGCAGCTATGAGACTTATTGCTGCACCAGGGACCCTCAAGGACTGAGGCAGAAGCCTGTGGCTTTCAGTGCCCACCTCCTAAAGCAAAGAAGGAGACAGATGTAACATTTGTGGAGCTTTCTGTGCCCACACCCTTGTCAGAGCTGCTGCTGGGAGACTGGGAAACCTGGTCCTGAGAAAAGCCATCTGTATCTGCCACTTGGTGCAGTGCTTTTCCAGGGGTCCAGTTTATCCAGCATCTGACTGCTTGCACTCCACAATGAGTCATGAAGGTGGAACCTTGACTCGCTCCAAACTAAGTAAACAACTGAAATTAAGTTCATGTTTTCTGCCTGTGCTAGGAGACCGTTGTTTGGTCCCAACAGCAATGCAGAGAGGGGGCTGTGCCTCTTTGAGGCCAGATGTGGAGATGACTGTATTTGGGTTGTTCCTTCCCCTCTTGTTTCCCAATTCCGTGCAAGGTCAGTGTGGTTTTTGCCACGCCAGGACTCCTGTGCCGTTTTGCTGTAAGCAATGAACGTGTAAGGGATGGAAACAGACAAAATCAGTCTGGGAATTTCACTTCCCATTGCAATGTCAGAAGGGATGTATATAGTTCCAAGCAAACACATCAATGGAGGGAATGGCCCAGCTGCATTTTGTTCATTTTTTCCCTGGTTTAAATCACTTCTGGCCTGTTGTAAATGGTAAAGCAACCTAGCTCAAGGGTTATCTCCTGCAGGTGTTTCTGCTTCTTCCAGTAATGTCTTGTTTCTGACTCAGAAATAGAAAGTGTAAAGATGGCCAAGCAAAAGCAAAAAGCTGAAGCGAAGCGGAGAGCAACACCTGTGGTGGGAGACATGCAGCCCTTGATGGAAGCCCTGCCTGAGCTCTCTGACCTGACCACAGGTGGCAGAGGCAGGAAGCCTCTCAAAAGGTATGTGCCATTTAGGGATGGGCTGTGTATTTCCCTTCTTCCTGCAGGGCGAAGTGTCCTTCGGCTCAGCTTGTAGCTACAGGCAACAGTCAGGAGAACAGGGTCTCATTCTCAACTCTATTTTAACCCTTTCCATGCTTCACTTGACACAAGAAAAAAAGATGAAATGCGTCTTCTGAACCCTCAGCTAAGAGGGGAACCATATTGCTCAGATGAGGCTTGGCACGAGGCAGGCTGGGAGCATCCAGATGTCCTGGGAGTTACAGGAGTGGCATGTAGGTGTCCACATTGTAATGCTGCTGACCTCACCTGATAACCTGGGCTTGTGGTGTTGCAGCCTGGCATTTCATCCTTCCAGACCTTCATCCAGGCTTTCTCCTGAGGCAGTTCAAGCCCTTTGAGCAGAGCCCTTTGCGCTCTGGCCAGAATCTTTCTTGTCTTGTAGTGTGACTTCGGCCAAGAGCATGGCTGAGTTGGCTGTTCCCTGTGCACCGTCAGCTCCCTCTCTCCCTATCCCTGACCTTTGCCAAAAGTCTCTCCTTTTAGAAGCCCGAGTTGGCGCAGTGGAGGTGGGAGTTTGACACGGGCTGATGTCACCTACATTGCCTGTGACTTGCTAACCCAAAACCAGCCCCCCTTGGTACTGGCATGGAGGAGCTACATGCTCCCCTTGCTGGCTTCTGGCTTCCTGGATGTCTGTATAGAAGTGTTTGAAATAATTAGAGGAGGCTTTTATAGGATTTGAATCATTACAGAAAGGAAGGGTAATACTCTGGTGATTTGTCAGCAGTATTAATAAAAGATTAGATTCTCCAGGAATTTGATCTCCTGCAGGGTAAAAGCGCATTACAGGGAGGTTTTTATTCTGTTTTATAATGAATGAAGGCAATGAAGTGTAATGAAGCTGGGCTGCTAACAGGGTCCAAGTGAACAGGCAGTGTGCTGGTGGTTTTGGGGGGAAATCCAGCCAGGAATGTATTCTAGAATAACTTTCCTTTAGACTTTGTCACCCTGTGCAGAGCTGCTCACCTCTGAAGGGACTGCCATGACGACTTGGTGGCACACACAAGTTTGGCAAGCCCTGCTGTGGTGACCAAGGGTTCCCATCCAGCTTGAGAAAGGATTTTTCCTGAGATTCTGTGAGCATTCCAGGCAAACTAGGACCAGAAGCTGTTCCTGTGCTGAGCTGTTAAAAATGAGAGGGAAAGGGAGAGGAGAGGAGAGGGAGAGGGAGAGGAAAATGAGCAGGAGCTCATTGAATAGAGAGGGGTCATGGAGATGAGTGACATGAAGGAATGTGAGGCAAGGGGAGTAAGAAGAAAGGAAGAAAGAGGAGGAAAAAAGGCAAAATAAGAGGATGGAGGGTAGCATGGCAGAGAGGGAAACAGGAAGAGGAGGTCACTGTAACAAGAGACCAGATCCTGCTGTCTTGAAGGGGAGGTGAGAAACTGTTGTGTTTCCTGATGTTTGGGGCAGATCAGGTGGGGTGGCCATAGCCCCCAGCACCCACCAGTATGGGAATATTACTCCTTGATCCCTGCTCCAACAGAGAGGTGGGATGCAAGCCCTCTTTCTTCCCCTTGGTCTGTGTGCTGGGGCTCTGCTTCAGGGCAGATTGGGGAGGAGCTACCCCACGGAGGCAGACCCTTTTCCCAACCTGTTTCTCCTGTTAACTTTCGTATCTGTGTAATCCTGAAGAACAGAAATTTCTTCTCCTTTCCTCAACGTCCAGTTCTACCAGCAACTCCCCTTGTGCACCACAAGTCCCAAAAGCAATCTCTGCCCTTCCTGCATGTCCCTTGCTGGGGCTCAGCGCTGGCTTTGTGGTAAATCTCTGCTGCTGCTTGGCATCAGGCACCACGTGGGATGGGGTTATGCCTCTGGTCTCCTTGGACTTTGCCCAGGAATAAGAAATGTGTAGAGAGATGGCAGATCCGTATCTGCTGTTGCGCGTCTTCTGCACAGAGTGCGCCATCCTGCATTACAGCGCGTTATATCCCAGTGATCCCAGTGCAGGAGCCAAAGCGGGGCTGGCAGCTCCCTCCTCTTGCTGAGTATCCGTGGCGCTCCCTGTAATGGATGGCTGCGGAGGCTGGAGCGCGGCGGTGTCAGCAGCGAACATGAGCTGTGCAGGGGTGACATGTGTGGTGGGGAGGGGAGGTTTGATGGAATCTTTTCTCTAAGCAACAGGATCAGTTTGACCTGGAGGTCAGTGATAAGCAGAAAGTGATCTGGGCATGGCCAGCTAATGACCAGTTCTGGCACCGAGCGATCTGGTTTTCCTGTAATGCCTCCTGCTCTGTCAGCCTTGGGTGGAAGGAGTTTGCATTTCCATGCAATGCCTGGCTATGGAAATAATTGCCTTTCAGGACAATTTCCATGCAGGACAATTAATTACCTGTCCTTTCTGGGAAGGCAGATGCAGAATCCCTGGACTCTTTCCATCTACACAGCCATTGCTAAATTAATGCTCTAACACTCACTTGTTTTGTTTCTTCTCTGCACAGCCACATAAAAGCAAAGGCAGAACCAGCAGACTTCTCTCTGATGAAACAAGCTCAGAAACATCAGCTCCTGTAAGTACCCAGTTGTCAGTGTCCAGTCCCTGCAGAGCCTCACGGAATGGTTGAGACTGGAAGGGACCTCTGGGGGTCACCTGGTCCAACCCTTGTGCTTAAGCAGGGTCACCTAGAACTGGTTGCTCAAGACCCATGTCCACGTGGCTTTTGAATATCAAAACGGATGCAGAACTTAAATGTTTCCAAGTAACTCCTGGACTTAGTCTGGCAACTCCTTATTCCTCTGTATAATCTGTTGTATAGTTTATACTGCCATCAAGAACTTCATTTTCCCTCAGCACAGCTCTCCTGGGGCTAGGCTCTGTGATCTGGCAGCGTTTGCTTTCTTGTTTCTAGGATTTCTGTCAGTTTTGAGCCATTCAGCTTCAAACTGAGGCTGAGCAGTCAGGCTACAGACCCACCACTGCTCTGCATGAACACCCTTCTCTGTCAGAAACAGGCCAGTGTTGGTGCTGGGATGCCTTTCTTGTTCAGTGCTGCCTTTCTTTACTTTTTGCTGATCTGGGAAGTCTATGCTTCTTGGGAGGGAAAAAAGTTTGGAGGAAGGTCTTGAGGTTTCTTTCCCAAGGTATTAGTTCGGATGAGAGGTTCCCTAAGCCTCAGCTTATTGCTCCAACTCAAGCTTCAGGTTTGGCTCCTCTCTCTGTTCCTCTGGCAGGAGCATTGAAGGGAAGGGCCGTGCTTGGGAGGGAAGTACCTGCGTGCTACCAAGTGTGTCTGGCGAGGCTGTGGAGAGCCTGGCAGTCTGAGGGAGATGGGGATGCTGCAGTGGCTGTGGCTATGTGAAAACTCACAGGTTTTCTTTTATACTCCTGCTCTGTTCTTGTCCCTCCCTGCTTGCTTGCTTTTTAAGGCAAGGCCATTTCCCCAGGAAGCAGCTGTGACCAGGCATGCAGAGGTAATTCTGTCATGCTCTTCCCGTGGTGTCCAGCTAGTGTTGCATGTAGGATTACTGAGGCTCAATGTTCAGCAATAAAGAGAGTCAGTGGATGAGCTCTCTTATGAGAATTTGATTTTGTGCTGGTGCAGTCTGAAGTCATTTTCATTCCTGGTGATTCACCAGATCCACAGTCTCTTGTTTCTGGTTTACTAGGGAAAAGCTCTAAAAAAACCCATTCCCAAGTGATGCTGGACACTAACGTGATTGTGTCTCTGTGGCATGAGATCGAAGTCTCTGGCTCCCATGAAGCTGGCAGCAATTTGAGCTTTGCCCTTGGCTAAATTAGGTTTATTCTTGCCCTGTCTTTCTCTGAGGTTTACACCCAGGATCACTCTGTCTCAACAGAAATCTGCTGCTTTGTGAGTTGTTCCTTATCTGCTCAGTTCCTTTCACTCAAGGCACTTGGAGAACTGGTATGTTATTTTTCTTTCCTCAGAGAGGAGGAAGTGGCTCGGTTTCATGAGGCTATCACCAATCCCCAGTACAGAGCCAACCCCCTCCTGGCCATCAGCAAGCACCTCTCCCAGAGGCTGAGGCTGGGGGAAGAAGGGGAACCCCTTTAGAGCTTCAGCTGGGCCCGGACATGTGCAGGCTGCGAAGGAGCACGTCCCTGGCACGACCTCCCAGCCACTTCGGTCCTTGGATGCGGTTCAGCCGATGATTAAATCCAACAGCCCTGGTTTCTGTCAGCAGGAATAACGCAACTCTCTCCTGACAGGGGCAGCTGCTCCTTTACAGGCAGTCTGCATGGAGCAGGGTGTTCTGTGAGATTCTTGTGCAAGCATTAATCTCCCTGCAAAGTGTCTTGATACATTTGCTCTTCTTGTGAGCAGGCATGATTTCTGAAATTGTGCCAACAGCCATGTATCTGTTTTCTGTCATTCCCCCCCCTCTTCCTGACAACTCTGAGAAGAGATTCTTGCTTGCTCTGTTGGGATGGTTCAGGACCCCAAGCCTGGGAGCCCAGGAGGCTTTTGGAGTTCATCATGACCAATGCTGCTGTTCATAGACATTGTTTTCTGTGAGAAATTTAGCTTTGGAATAAACATATTTTCATACAGCACTGAGTTTGTCTGGTTCTTGTTTTGGTAAATAGGAATTGAAATAAGAGTTTATTTCCTTCTTTGGAAAAATGACTTGAAATAATTGTTCTTTCCATGTGCACAGTGAATCAGGAGACTGCTACAAGCAGTGAGAAATGACTGCAGATCGCGTCTAAGTCACAGACTTGCCTTCCTCCTGCCCTGGAAGCATATGCTTCCTGTGGGTGATGCTCATCTCTTTTGGCCTTTGTTCCCTTTTTGGCCTGCCCTGTAGGAAGTATCCCAAAACATGCCCAGCCTGCAGGCTGTGAACTTCAGCCAGTCATTTTTGGGGTTGAGAACCTCTGGAACAGGCCTTTCTTTTACTAAACCCCAATGTTCACAAAACCCCAGTGAATTTTCATGGGGGACAACTGAAGGCAGGGCCAGTCCCTATTGGAGATGATCCTGATTTGACACCCAAAAATACCAGTGCTGTCTTTTGAGCCATAAAAAAAATTTACTGATGCTTCTTAACCTTGGGAAAGCAGCCTGCTGCAGTTGACACTGACCCAAGTTAGTGCCTGAAGCCAGCTGCAGTGGGGGTGGCTGGACCTTGATCATACCTGTCTTGCCTCAACAGTAATGCTGCTGCTCTTCTCTCTCTAGGATGGCACTGTTGAATAAAGGCTTTGTCTGGAGCCTCTTGGCTCTGGCAGTGCAGACACTGTTGCTGTCTCTGCCTGTTAGAGAAATGCCACCCCTTTTGCCACAGGGCCTGGCAGGAGCTTCCTACTGGCAGGGGCCATGGAGAGCAGCTGACTGTGTCCCATCCTCCATCCTGTTGCTCTCACGCTGGCCAACCCCAAGTGCAGCCATCCTTGTGCTGAAAGGGAGAGAAGGTGGGAGATGAAGAAGGTGAAGACATCCAAGAATTGAGATTGTTCAGCCTGGACAAGAGAAAGCTCTAGGGAGACCTTTGAGCCCCCCCACCCCCACTGCCTATAGGAGCTTCAAGACAGCTGGAGAAGGGCTGTGGACAAGGGCCTGGAGGACCAGGACAAGGGGGAATGGCTTCACACTGCCAGAGGGGAGGGTTGGATGGGATATTGGGAAGAAGTTGTTCCCTGTGAGGGTGGTGAGTCCCTGGCACCAGGTTCCCAGAGAAGCTGTGGCTGCCCTATCCCTGGAAGTGTTTAAGGCCAGTTTGGATGGGGCTTGGAGCAACCTGGGATAGTGGAAAGTGTTCTTGCCCATGGCAGGGGGGTGGAACTGGATGAGCTTTAAGGTTCTTTCCAACCCAAACCATTGTATAATTCTCTGTATGATTCTAAGTACAAAGGAGGATGGAAAACTGGAAACAGCAATGAGATAAGAAAAGGAACAGCAACAATATTAATAACAAAAGAGTACAAAAGAGGGGGTGATTCACATGCAGAAATGCTCACCCAGACCCTGAGACAATGAATGATGGCAGACAATACTGCTATGTTTTTCTTCGACTGCAAGCCAGAGTCCCTACCCCCCACCCTGGTAATGACGTGAGGTGGTATGGAATAATCCCTGGGTCCTGGCCAAAACTTGGACATACCTCTGCAAAACCAGCTCCAAGCACATTGGAGCCCCCCAAAGCATCACTGTCACGAAGGGCTCTATGTCTGTAGCTCTCTACAGAGTGGCACCAAGGTAGGGTCCCTACCCCTCCGGCTGCGCGTGGATTTCCCAGCACCTTTAGGTGGCTACAGCCAGAGCTGCTCACCGGGAATTTGGGCACCAACTGTGCAGTTGTCCAGCACTTTTTCCTTGCTCAGCCTGCTTGCTGGGTCTCATTCTTTCCCTTCAAACCTCTGGGAGCCAACAGAGCTGAAGCCTCATTATCTGGAGAGCGAAGGGCTGACTGACCTGATGGAGGTGTTGAGTAGGGTGACCCCCGTTTTTACTGCCTGGTAGCTGTCCCCAGGTGGAGGTGTTGGGCCACTGAACCCCCTCAGTACCTCCTGTACCCAGGCTGGTGGCTCTTGATGTGCATGCACAGCATCACTGTGCAACACATTCACACCTTTCCTTCACCTCGGATGGGCCGGCGCCATCACTCGGCTGTGTGTGTGTAGCTCTGAGCCCGCTGTTTGGAATTGTTGGTCCCCCAGGAATTTAGCAGCAGTTAAACATGTGAGTGTTTAGAGCTCCAGTTCACAGCCTGCTGCTGCAGGCATCTCCTGCCCCCGCCATCCGAGCAGTTGAGCAAAGGACTTAAAATCTGCCAGGAAACAGGCGTCTGAGACACAGAGTCGCCTTCGCAGTTGGCATGTTTTCAGGATGATAAAAGCTTTCACGCCTTTTTTTTTTCTTTTTTAGATAGCAGGGTGGGAAAAAAATAGCTTCCAAGCTGTAAGGAGTAGTTGTGCCAGAGGGGTGGGTGGGGGCCCAACCCGGCAGCTCCAGACTTGGCAAGAAGTGAGTAAGCAGTGAATGCACCACAACTCGGGACTGGAGAAATTTGGGGCTACTTTTTTGAGCTGTTCTCTTTCTTGTTGGGGATTTCGCCGTTGAAGGCTGTTCATAGAGCTGTGTCTGAAAGCGGGAGCCAGGGTATCCTGTCCATCTGGTCGTACCAGTGGATATTTTCAGCTACACACAGAGCAGTGGGTGGAAGGGGATTCTCCCTTCCCAGCAGCTCATGGGTAGTGTTGTTGGTGTGCAGGGATGTTTTTTAATATCCCTGCTCTTACTACTCCCACGTTTCTCCGTGGTACCTGCGATGGCCCATTGGTTGGTTCCTGCTGGAGTGGGGCTTGCATCAGGGCAGCAGCACAGCTTGGAGAGGTGCAGTGAGTCACACAGACCCGGTCCCAGCCTTTCATCTAACCCTAGGAAATCCCTTGGGTCGTGAGCACGTAGCCTACCTCCTTCTTCCTTCCGCTTGCTGGCTTGTCTGCCCTGGAAAGTTTTCCTTACAGACCTCATACCAGTCCCCTTCGCCTGTGGAAAATATGACTTTTGCCGGGTATAGAGCACTTTTGCTTACACCCTGAAGCCATGAGCTGCCTTATCTGCCCATGGCTTTCTTTGTTCCCCTGGAGCTAAGTGTGTGAGATGGCTTTTGCCAGCCCTGTCAGCCCCAGCACTGAGGTGCATGCTGGTGCTGTGGGTATTGGGGTGGATCTGGCTGCCTCCCAGGCTACTAGGGAAACCTTGTGGCTGCTGGGGTCCAGATGGCTTGTCCCAAGTGCTGGCTGGGAGCAGTGGGGCTGGCGGGCTGCCTTGGGCTCCTTGAGATGAGTCCCAGGTTCTCCCCTCCACCACCTGAGAGCAGGCCCTGGGTCATGCCATGGTCTGGTGCAACTCCAGCTACACTTTTTACGCTGTCCTTAGGGTGCCAGTGGCAGCTGGTGAGGAGCAGTGGGAATATTGGGAGCATTGGGTCTCTGCTGCAGTGTGGTTGCTCTCCTCTGCTCCCTGCCTAGGGCACAGTGGGACTGACTCCCTTCCATGCATGTCTTCACCCCAGCCACTGGTCAGTCTGAGCTTTGAGCCTCTGTGGGTCACTTGGGGGTGTGTCCGTAGGTTTGCTGTCTGGGGGTCAGGAGTTGTCTCCCAGCTCACAAAGAAGACCTGCACTCCTCACCCTTCCGTAACCGCACACGTCACCAGTCACACCCCAGCCCACAGGAGAGTTTGCTTGAGGCACTTTGCCAGGGACATGGCTGCAGGTGCCAACAGACCCCTCCAGCCACTGTCCTCAGCAGTCCCACTGTGGGCAGTGTGGCTGACCCAGCACTCAGGGAGCTCCAGACAGTTGAAACTCCAGTGTCTCCTGCTCCTTCTGGCCCAGGATGTGGCTGGCAGAGCAGAGACTTGGCACTTCTGGCCTTCTGCCACTCTTGCATGCTCCAGCATGTGCAGCGAGCTCTTTCCCTGTGTGGGGTTATTTCCCTCCCCAGTTGCCCTCTTCCCTGGCTGCTCCTTACATTTCCCACACTTGTATCTGTTTCTTTTGCCCTTTTTTTACCTCTGAAACCAGCCCAAGGTGGGTTCCTGCAGGAGCAGCCTCAGGAAACTCAAGGAAATACAACTGCATGCAAATTCGAGCTGCATGATGGTTTTGGAAGCAGATGAGGTTGGCACCAGCAACTCCTGTCATCGAGGTGTTGCACAAGAGAGGGGCAGAGGTGAATCACCTGATCCAGCCTTTGCCTCAGAGCACAGCCCCACTTGTCCCTGCTCAGAAGCACAGGTTTTACCATGGCCTTCTGCCTTTGTCGGTTGGCATCACTGCCCTTGGTGGCCATCCTGCATCGATGTGCTGACACAGTGCTGTGTCCTGGCCTTTTCAGAGCACTCGGGTAGGATGCATCAGACCTTCCCTTGAGAGATGCAGTCCTGTTCATGCTCTTCACTTCCTGACCTTTCACCAGTTACTAATCCCAGGAGGGCTCTACCTCTTATCCCATGGCAGCTCAGTTTCTTTAAGAGCTTTTGGGTATTCTTTAAGTGGTTAAGAGCATTGCCACATAACATTTTGAATCCCCGTAAAGTCTGGTTAATTGGATCACCCTTATCTCCATACTCACCATTTCCTTGCAAGGGAAAGTCATGCCCTGCATGCTGACTCTTCCCGATGAGATAATCATCTGGGATCTGCTGATTGTGCTCTGAACCCTGGTTGCTTCAGTGTGAGGCGTTAAACCTGGCTTTGTGTTTTTAGTTTGATCAGCAATTTAATCCTGTTCAGACGTTTTTTCTGGGAGAGGCAGCTGATGTGTGGGTCTGTGGTTTCTCTCCATCCGGTCCTGATGCCTCACTGGGTGCTCTGGCAACCCAAACTGGGAGTGGCATCAGGAGTGGCGTTGCTGACAGGGGCACATGGATTTTTGTGGTGGCTTTTTTTTTCCTTAACCGATTCAAATTTCCTTACGAGGAAGCTGTTAAATAGTGCAAACAAAACACAGTGTCTTACCAGCAACGTTTTTAAGATTTAGACCTTTGCATCTGGATGCTTTGAGATTTTTCAGACTGCTTGATTCCAAGTAGGATGCATAAAATATTATCTAAGGGTTTCTCTCTGCTTTAATGATTGGTGTTTCATGCCAGATGGGGTGTGTTGGTGACCCTGTTTGAGCTCAGTGTGATTTGTACATGAACCATACAGGCGTGCCTGTATCTGCTCCTTGTGGCTCGTCATCCCCAAACATCTGGGGAGCTGCAGTTGTCCCTGACAGTGCTACCCCAGGGAAGTGAGAAGTGGGATCTGGATCCAATGCTCAGAGTTCCTAAATTGAGGATTTCTGTGGTTTAATGCAGTGCAGGTTCTCTTTGAGACTGAGTAAGCCATGACCAGGGGGTTTGCTGCTGGTCTGTGTGCCCAAGGAGTGTGTAGGATGCAGTTTGCTGTGGAGGATGTTGACAGTGGCGTGCAACACGTCGTTTGCCTGATGCTCCCTGGACTTGGTTTCAGCAACACAAGTAGGAGAGGAAGCTTAGACAAAGAAATGTCCCAAACAGGAAGGTGCTAGAAAGGGAACAAATGTCAGGCCCCAAGCAGGTAAAAGATGATGCCAGGATATCCTCCCAAGTGAAGGAGATGAAGGAAGAGATAACCACCCCGTCAAGGCACCCCTTTGTTCCAGCTCAGCCAGCCCGTTCTCAGCTGAACACTTGGTCTGTATTTAATGTGTGGTTTGTCCGGCTTTAGCAGGCACTGTTTGAGGGATTGATGGACAGAAGCCAACCCACGAAAGGGGAGAGGCAAGAAGAGTTGCTTCCCTGGGGGATGTTGCTGCTCCTAGCCCCCTGCTTTCTGCAGGCTTGGCAGGGAGGAAGGGGGCTGCTGAGAGCCCTGCTGTGGGACAGGGCCATGGGGGCATCAGTGCCCCCCACAGCAGCGAGGACTGCAAGCCCAGACAGCCTGATGGGTTTATGAACACATCCACATCCCTGGTGCCGTGGCCTGGAGCCGTGCCGGTGGCTCCAGGCTGGAAGCAGTGTTGGTGCTCTGGGCAGAGGGGACATGGCTGTGTTTACAGCTGTTTTGGATATGCTTCATCTGAATGCGTTTACAGCTGTCCTGGGTACCTGTAATCACTGCTCACCGATGTGATGGTTCATCTAAACACCTTCAGTGGTAAAACAACCCCTGCCTGCTTCATGAACCCCTTTGCTTTGGGAGCAGGAGGTGTTACTATGGGAAGACACTTAACTCTTACAACTCTGTTGATGTTGCTCCACCTGCCTTTTGGCCCTCTGTGAAAAGGTACAGCTCGTGCTGCTTTCGGGAGTGCTGTGCCCACAATGCCTAATGTTGGTGGTGGGCTCCAAGTGAACACTGGGATGCTCATCATTGCTCTGTGTGCAATGCAGGTGCATCAGACAAGCAGAGGATGCTGCAGGCACCTGGGGTGAGCTCTGGATGCTGCTGATGATGGTGACCAGTGTAAATAGAAGTGATAAACCAGGTCAAGCAATCCTTTTCCATGCATTTTTCCAACTTCTCACAGTCTATGTCTTGGGATTTTTGAGCCAGAGATGTTCTTGTACTTGAATAGCACTTGCTGAATCTTGCTTTCAGTTTTTCCTCCCCTAATTCTCAATGTTAACTTTACTTTTTTTATTTTTTGACCACTCATTGTCACAATTCCACAAAAGGTCATCTCGGTCTGTCCTGGTGCCAGGGCCTGGCAGCTGAGCAGTAGTAGCCAGCCTACACTGCACCTCATCTGCCATGACCAGAACCTCCCTAGATGCTCATGGTTTAAAAATTGGCCTTAAAAATGTGTTGGTCACTGAGCAAGTTGGTTCATGACCTGTTGCTGGGCAGTGCTCAGAGTGTCCCCAAGGCAGTTCTGCATTTTGGCTTCTGGTCCTGCCTGCCCACTGTGACCCCAAGGGACATTTTGCCATGGGTGGCACCACACATCCCCATGCCTGTGGCTGCCCAGCTTGGGGGTGTGAGAGGGTGAGGGGGAGCCAGAGTCTTCCTCTGCCCTGTACCACAGTGGGGTCCCTGCAGATGGGGTGAAAAGACAGGATCATTGGTGCTCCTGTGAAATTGCATTGAATGTCACTCTTCCTCCAACCCCAAGGATGGAGATCCCTGTGGATGGAGATCCCTGGCTCTAGGACGTGTCCCCAGCCCAGTGTGGGGGCCTCTCTGTCTTGGGGCTGCTGTGATCCAGCTCTTCTCTTGGATGACATCAGGCAGGGCACTCTGCTTGGTCTATCACCTGATCTGTGTGCTCACAGGCAGTCTGGAATCACCATCCTGCCTGTAGACCCAGCCCTGGACACCGTGTAGGCATGAGGACACACCTCAGCATTGTTCAGGGGTCTACACAAGCAGGTTACTGCAAGAGGAGCTGCCATACTGCCTTGAAGCATGTGCTGGCCTTAGAAATTCACATTACAGGCCATCTATGAAGCAGCTGAATCTTTGATTAGGCAGCTATGCTCCCCAGTTGTCCTACAGCAGCAGCCACCACCCCGGTGAGGATGCCATTGTCCTTCTACAGGACTGCCAGCTTGCCACTCCGCAAGGAATGGGTTAAACATCCTCCCTCCTTCCTTTTGCAGCATGGATTTGGAAACAGGTTCCCCAGGCTTGGCAGATGCTCTGCTGAGGATCATATGGCGACAGCAGGGAGAAACTACCAAGCTTGGATCTGCTGCCAGGGCTTTTCAGGGATGCGGCTTCTGTTGGGTTGGTGGCACAGAATGGTGGAGGAGGTGCTGGGTCTGGCAGTGCATCCACCACATCCTCAGGTGAGGTTAAGGACTCTCAAAGTAGGTCTGGATGAACTGGCATGGAGGATGCAAGGTGTGTCTCCAGTATGGTGGATGTGGGATGGAGAATCCATATTGCAGAACTGTGCACCAGGACTAGCACACAGGCATATGCTCAGCACATGCGGGGACCCCAAGGAGCAAGACCAGTTTGCAAATGATGTTTCCCTGAGGTGGAAAATCACTGTCAGAGTGTGGAAAGCATGAAGCTGCTTTTGGCATGTGGTGTTTGAAATGTGCCATGCTCACTTCTGTGAGTGACTGCCTACTGTTTCTGATTTCCCAGGACTTTGGTGAGAAAAACATTGTTAAAAAGCCATTCATTTATTAAAGTGGGTTTACAGAAAACAAACCAAGCCAAAAAACCCCAACCAATCAAAAAGAACCAAAAAACCCCACACACCAAGGTTCGAATGATTTGGAAAAATGTGATGTTTCATAAGCACCAGTAACTGAGTCATAGTGGCTCAGCTCAGCAAAGCCAGTACTGTTTGGGGAGGGAGCCCCTTTCATCCCCCAGTGGCAGGGAGCCAGCTGATCCGTGGTGGAATTGGGTCTGCCATCGAGCGGGATGAGGAGCCTGGGGACACCAGGCACCTCCCACCCCAGCCTTGTCCCTGCCACATTTCAAGGTCAGGTTGGAAGGGACCACAATGCGCCACCTCGTCCAACCTCCCAGCTCAGGCAGGGTCATCCCAGAGCACATGGCATAGGATTGTGTCCAGCAGTGATTTTCCCAACATCCTGGTGGGATACAACCACTTTGGCTGGTGACACGGAGGTGGAACTGAGGAAAGTGGTTTCGTTTCGTGGCTTCACTGATGATCCTAAGGCAGGGGAAAAATGTAGTAGTTAGTGTTAAATTCCCTGAGCTTAAAATAGGATAAGAAAACACAGACAGGCATTCCCGGAGGTGGAGGCATCAGCAGCCAAAAGCAGCCTGCCCGTTGATGCTGCTGCTCCCGGGCAGGGCAGAGGCGAAGGGTTGTGCCTGCGAGAAGGAAGTATAAAAATAGGTTGTTGTTTCCAGCACTGCCTTTTGTGCTGGTCCTCTTTGCCCTCCCCGTGAACGCCTGCATGGATCCTTACCCCACCAGGAACAGGGAGAGAAGGAAGAAGCCATGAGCCACTCAGTGCTGCACCTGGAGCTTGCAGTGGGCACTGAAAGGACATGGTAATGTGGGTGTCACCACCCAAACACTCTGGAGAAACAGGTGAGAAAGCACACAGAGTTCTCAGCATGAAGTTTTAGTAATGTCAAGGTGGTTGATGCAGCAAGTCGTGTCAACACATATCCAGGACCATAGGAAATGGCCTGAAGCTGTACCAGGGGAGGTTTAGACTGGATATGAGGAAAAAATTCCGTCACTGAAAGGGTGGTCAGGTAACCTCAAAGGGACAGAAAGCTGGGAAAGTTAACATTTCTCTTTGACCAGCTGATGCCTGTGGTTAACTGTGGCCAGGAATGAGATTTTGGGACATGATGAAAATGCTCTGAAGGGCAGAGACAAGAAGTGGTATCAGGCTGCAAGCCTGAAAATTGACAAAAACTGGGAAGAGCAAGACCAATGTTGCATTCCTCTGTGTCCTGCAGCATCCCATGGGCTGGGCTTGGTTCAGGACCTGCAGATGTCTTTAAACAGCACTGACATGCATTGGTTTTAAACTGACAGTGAGTAGGTTTAGATTGGATATTGGGACGAAGTTTGTGGCTGTGAGGGTCGTGAGGCCCTGGCACAGGTTTCCCAGAGAAGCTGTGGTTGCTTCATTCCTGAAGTGTTCCAGACCAGGTTGGACGGGGCTTGGAGCACATAGTGGAAGGTGCCCCTGCTCATTGCAGGGAATGGAATGGGATGAGCTTTAAGGTTCCTTCCAACCTAATCCATTCTGGGATTCTATGTCAAGAGCAAAATGCAAGTCAGAAACCTGCTCCCCAGGTGACCACATGCCTTCGTTCTACAACTGCTGTCACAAACAGCCAAGCTTTAAAGCAGTTGTTTAATCCTTTTACGATCCCCTGAAACCCTAACACACATAAAGGGCCATTGACATGGTGGAAGCACTGATGAACTTTACTGATGGTGTTTGGGTGGACATCTCCCACTGCTTTCTGGAAAACACTGTTTGGCCATCTTATCTTGGCACGGTGGGATGCACTCGGACACGGACACCGCACCCAGGATGACGCTGGAATGGCAGAGGCTCAGTCCTCGGGCCCCGTGGGGGGTGCCGGATGCCCCGGCAGCTGTGGGGGCTGGTACCGGCACCCCTTCGGGTGTGGGGGGTGCGGGTCGGCGCCCCGGCGCTGCGGGCGGGCCCGCCCGGGGACGGGCTGAGGGCTCGGGGGGGGCGAACGGTGCCCAGCGCGGCCCCGCCCCGGCCGGCCCCGCCCCGCGCTCGCCCAATCGGCGCCGGCTCCCCCGAGCAGCCGGGCCCGCCCCTCGCCCCTCGCTGCCGTCTCCGCCGCGCGCTTGTGCGCGAGCGCCCTCGGCCGCGCCCCCGCCTGCCCGGTCCCGCCAATGGGAGCGAGGGCACCCCCCGCCGCCCCGCCCCCACGCGCGCGGGGCTCGCGCCGCTGGCGGGTCCGGCGCGGCCTGCACGTCGTCGGCGGCGCGCGCACGGAGCCGCGGCGGCGGCGGTGCAGCGGGGCCGCGGCGGGGCTCGGCCGGGACCGCGCATGGCGGAGCGGCGGCGGCGGGGCCCCGGCAGCGGCGCGGCGAGAGGTGAGCCCGGGCTGCGGCTGCGGCGGCGGCAGGAGCGCCCCGCGGGACCTGTCCAGGTCCTGACGCGGTGGCAGGTGCCGGTGCCGGTGGCGGCTGGCCCGGCTGCCCCGCACCTGTTGAGCGCGGCGGGGCTGGGCGGGCCGGGCCGCGGTGGAGGTGCCGGTGCGGGGGCGCAGTGCGGCGCGGAGCGGGGCCCGGCCGTTCCCGGCGGGGGCGGGCGCCCGGGCGGGCTCACCCGGGCAGGGGCCGCGGCGGCGGCGTCGAGGCCATTTTGCGGGGGTGGCGGTACGGCGGGAAGTTTGGCCCCGGCCACCCGACCCGGAGGCAGCTCTCCAGCGGGACCGGCCGCCCGGCACGGCGCCTGCCCCGGCCGCTCGGGGCCGCGGGGAGCGCGGGAGCGGGGAACCCCCTGTGCCCGGCCCCCGCTGCCGCGAGGGGGGGCTTGACCGCCCTGCCCTTCTCCCGGTGCCCCCGGGCCGCCGCCGCGCTCCTCCGGCGTCGCCGGGTCCGGCCGCCCCCGGCACCGCCGCCCGCCCTCTGCAGTGGGGAGGCGGCGCGTCCTTGGAGAGCAGCTCGGGCGTGAAACGCAGCTGCACATCCCAGCGCCTTTCCTTCCCGGCTGGATAACCCCCCAAAGCCCTTTTCCATCTGTTGCCGTGGCCCCCGGTGGGTTTCGTTGTTCCTTTGGGATTTGGTTCGATTTGTGTTGTTGTGGAACAAAACTGCGGTCGTGAGATCTGTGATTGTGCTTTTAAAAGTCTGGTTTGCTTTAAAAAAACCGAAGCAAAAGACTTCCGAAGGGCGCCTGTCTGGTGCCTGGTGACGGAGGGGCACCGCTAGCCTGGGCCATCCCTGCTCTCTGCCCATCTTCAACTTGTACCTCTCAGGACTCAGGTGAGGGAAGCACTGGTCATGCCAGAGAGGGTCTACAGAGCATTCAGGACTCTGCACTCAGGCTGGTGAAACCACAGAATTGATGGATGAGCCACCATCAGCCGCACTGGTCCTTGGCCTGGGCATTTTTCTCTTTTTTCTTCTTTTTTTTTTTCCTTAATTTTTATCACCTTTTTTTGGTGGTATATGAAAGAAAAACTAATTTCATGTATTTTTTAGCATAAACAAGATTAGGGTCTCATTTCTTACTGTTGTTTATTTTATCCAAGTGGTGGTGAGCTTACTGGAGCTGTTGGGATCCCACAGGCACCCTGCTTGCTGTGTGAGTTACTCTGTCACTGCTGAGAGTGAAGTTGTAGCGTTGTTCTCGGAGCTGTTTTATGCTGGAGAGTGGCAGCAGGCCAGCCTTCCCGGACTAAGATGTTTAGAATAATTAGTGATGGAATACTCTTTTAAAATAATTGTTTGGGTTTATCTAGCACTCAATTGTAGCAATATCTACCTCTAAAAATAGGCAGGCCTCTGTTGTAATGAGCCTCGTAGTATAAACAAGTCACGTCTTGAATGACTGTTGTTAGTTTTGGGATGTCCGAGATAGACGCCTTTGGGGGTTTTGCCAAATCTTCTGTCTAACTTTTTTTTCCTTCTGCAGTGAACTATGTTTCTTGGCCCTTACGCCACGTAATTGTGTGCACTGACCAGAGGCAAGGCTCTGTAACCCTCGCTGTTCAGGGCTGGCACAGCTGCACAGAAGAGCTTCCCACTGCTCCTCTGGCAGCCCAAGGTTGAGCAGTCCTGGTTTTTCCATGAAATCCATGCTCATGTGGAGATGGCTAGCAGTGGGCTCTGCCAGGTGACTGTGCATCGCCCCTGCTCTGAGGCACTGCCCTCCGTGAATTCAGTGCAGAGCCCCGTTTATCTGTGCTCCGAGTCCACAGTGTTCCACGAGACAGAGACTGAGCATCTTGGGTGTGATCCTGGCTGTGCTGCTCCTTCCTGGGATACCTCCCCCAAGTTTCCCGGGGCGCAGCTCTGTGAGCTCACTGTTCTTGCTTTCAGGAGTTGAGAGCGAGGATGGCACGAGGAATTTTCTCACATTTTGCTGTGTGGTTTATCAGAGCGTGACGGATGAGCGTTGGCCCAACCTCTCATGCGCACGTGCTTTTTGAAGTTTGTTTTCAGCAGTCAGCATGCTGGCCGAGGCTTCTCTGTGTTGCTGATGTTCAAGAGCACTGGCTCCTCAGCTTGAGAGAGAAAAAATGGCCATCTTTTTCAGCAGGAGGAGGGTTTGCTCTGTGAGCACTTATTTTCTGAGAAGGTACCAGAGAGGACGTTGTGCTCAGTGTTTGAAACAGGAGTGTCTCATAGCTTTGATCACACTGTGCTCACAGACCCCAACCTACTTTGGTATTGCCCCCAGTTATCCAGATTTATCTGCTCAGTTGGAAGTTTAGTGCCCTTCTGTGGGCTGTATGTGTTTTGGGAATGGAAATGCAATTCTGTAAGCCATCAGTGGCAGGCCTCTGGCTTGCTATGAGCACAGAGGTCTTCTGGAGTACTTTTATTATAACTAAATGGGACTTTCTTCTCTTTTAAAAGCCACCTATATTTTGGTTTAAGTGAGTAAAACCTAAATGGCTGAGCTTACTAGCTCAGACACAGTTTGGGACTGGGACCAGGTCAGGCTCTGCTGTTTCCTAGCAAACTCATGCCTACACTTGGCAAACCCCAGACTGCTGCCTCTGGTTATTCCCAGGTGCCCAGTCAGAGATCCTGCATGGGAACAAGGGGTTCCTGCTAACCAGGGTGATGGCAAACACTGCTGTGAGAGAGCCGTGGGACAGACCATGAGTGTAACATGCCCTCTCAGCAACTCAGCATCATTTTTGTGAGGTGTCACCTGTGACTTGAGGAGGTTTTGGGGATGACGGTGGTGGTTGTGGGGAATGTTTCCTTGGCTGCAGGGGCTGGGTTGAGTGTGTTGGTGCTTCTAGGTGCCAGGGTGGTTTCAGGTGAGGCTGAAATGGGTTGTCTCCAGGTGCTTGCAGTGAGTGTCTTGTTAGGCTGATGCCTCTTGTGTTTGAAATTGTGGGGGTGCAGGACCCTGCGGGTCTTTGCTTGGATGCCTGAGAATGTGGTCTGATGAAGAGAGACCAGAGCTCTTGTTGTTTCTGCAACTTCTGAAACCAGTAGGTGCTTGGCACATCTGAAATTCAGGCCATCCAGCTGCTGCAGTGTGGATTTCAGCTTATATTTAAATACTGAAGATTGAAGCTGTGGGTTTGGGCTGTATTTATCAGTGGACGCTGTTATTTATGTGTCTTGGTTTTAAAGGAAATACCTTAATAGTAGAAATGCTGCCTGACCAAAAAAAAAAAAAAAAGCTTGGCGAAATGATTATGTAAGCAAGTGAAATGACATTTTAAAGCAAGTTTCTTTCCTGTTTGGAGACAGTGTGGCTGGGTTTTTTTGCTCTTTCCTGCTGTTTAACATTTTTTAAATCCTTTTAGTGGATGTTTCTTGTATGGTAGGTATGAGAAATAGTTGTTTTTGCAATTTAAGTCCTTGAAGAGGTCATCAGCAGGCTCTGGCAGCTAGCAGGAGCCAGCTGTGAGTATTTGGGGCTGTAGCTGACCAAAGCAGCAGCACATTTAGTGCATTTAAGTAATATTAAGGTAAAAAAAACTCCAAAGAAAGCCATGTAACTGCTACTACTGTGGGAGCTGAGCTCAGAGGATGCTCAGAACAGTTGTCCTCTTAAGAATGTCTGGTTGCAAAGGGATTCGGGATCTTTTTCTGTTCTCTGCCTCCGGGTCAGCTGCGGTGTGTGTCTGTCCCCACGCCAAGGGAATCCATCACCTCCACAAGAGCTGCCGGGGTTACCTTGAGCCTCCGTTCCCGGCGGGAGCGCAGGGCTGAGTCAGTGCTGGCTGCCCAGGGCTGTGACTCAGTGCTGTCCCCTGAATGCACGGCCAGCCCGCCGCCAGCACAGCCGGGGAATAACCTCATTCCACAGCTGTCCTCTGTGATATCACCTGGTTAGAGGGGCTTGGGAATGTCGGGCTGCTTTCCTTAATTGTGTGTGTTGGTAGAAGTTGCCTTGTTACTGAGCTTTTTTTTTTCTGTGTGATACTGAGCATCTGTGGAAGTGCTGGGGAGCTCTGAGGCAAGAAGCTTCTTCTCCTGTGTACAGTGCTATGGTTTTGTCTTCGTGGGTTATGTTCTTTCTTTACATTTTATTTCAACTTACTTATTTTTAAATTATTTTTTAAAATTTATGTGCTTGAAGAGAAAGGGTGCTTTGTTTTTCTTGTGGAGAAATGTCTTCCCTGATGCTCCAGGGTTAGGTCTCTTTGTGGTTCTGTCTCCTGAAGTGAGAAGAGCTGTCTGTGCTTTTAACTCAGGATTGCTTCATAAAAAATGTCTTTATTGGGAATTCTGGCCGTCTTCCTGTGCCTCTAAGCTCGATTTCCCATTGCATGGCATCACACCGTCAGTGCTCTTGAAGGAAATTGGTCAACACCGTGAAAAGTCCATCAGGTTTGACAAGAGGGTGGATATGTCACAGGTAAATACTGAGAAGTTGTGTGAGCACAGGAATCTGGGAGGAAGGAAGTCTTGGATGAGTGCTCTGCTGAAAGAAAAGCTGTTGCAGGAGTGGAAATATAATTGGACATCAGAGCATCTCTGTGGTAGTGAGACAAACAGGAAATCAAGTTTCATAAGTAGTTCCAGTAGAAGGTAGGTCCTTATGTTCCTGAGTATCCCTTGTTTTCCTTTGTGGAAGTGGAGAGGAGTGATTGAACGAGCACTCTTGCATCATCATAGGTGATAGAAGAAAACCAAAGGTTTGGGTACAGTCCCTCACCCTGCCTCTGGGGGCTGAAGCACGAGGGAGATGAGCGAAGGTTTTAAATTTCCCTGTAAAGGCTCTTGCAGTTGTTTGGGATAATGTCCTTTTATAGGTTTAGGAAAGCACCGGGGTCAGGATTTTTTGTGCAGAGTGCTTTTGGCAGAGATGCAAAAGGAAGGGCTGCTCAGCAGATTGCAGAGGAATTTTTGGGTTTAGTTTATTTTAAAGAGATTTTAACAGAATGGAGTTCTTGGACCTAGGTAAGATGAAGAGTATCCTCATTTGGAGAAAACGTGAGGAATATACCGTATTTTGAATTTAAAGTAGAAGTCTTCCTCAGTTGGGCGTGAGTTTGGTGCTGCATGGCAGAAGGTACTTTCTGATTACTTTGCTGCCTGGTGCTTTTGTTATTATGATACTTTTAAGTTGCATAAACAATTTTGTGATGGGTCTTGGGTAAAATTATGTGTGAGTACTATACCAATGTCCATTTATCTTTGTTCAAAACTCAATTTATCAATGGCTCCTCCTTTCTGCTATTAATTTTGTCATATCAGCTCTGGAAAGAGGTAAACTGTTTAAAATTTGATCAAAAAGAGAACAAGCAAGTATGCAAAACACTAATTTCTTTCATTTGTCATATGTAATGTGAACATGAAGTTTTTGCATAGAAATTGTGAGGCAGCCTCAACTTGGAGTATCTTTTTCCCATTTAGTCTGTGTAGGTCTTGAGATTCGCAGAGATAGTTAATACCTGCCTTTGCCATTCTAAAGGACTTCTGCTGAAAGTATTCTGTGTGTCTAAAATGAGGTTGATTTTGATTTAGATTGATTTACTCAGCTCTTCAACTTTATTAGCAAATGAGCCTTCAAGTTTAAGCTTTCACTGCCTTTTTCCTTGCTTAGTTGTGCTCTAATATTTGTGCATGGTCTGCTGGAAAACTATTAGAGGGGAAAAATACCTTTGACTTCTTTCTTTACATGCAGATTTTATAAAACCTTGTTTACAGAGGCCATTCTGTATCAAAATGAGCTTTAATTTTTCACCTCAAATACTGAGCACAGATACTGAGTACTTAATAAAACAACTCTAAAACTCTTTGGATGGCTCCCAGTAAGAGCATAGTCGGATCTTTAATTAAAAAGCATGATTAGCTCTATGCTTTCATTAATAAAATTTGAAGATTAGGTGGAAAATAAGTGTGGCCAACTCTAGAGGAAGACTCCAGTTAGGGATAATATAAACACCAAGGTCCGGACCATAGATCATGAAATTTATGCAGCAGAAATTACCAGGGACTTGGGAGAATACTGAAGGAAAATACCTCTGTAGGCTTGGTCTGAGGGTAGTGTACAGCCCTCTGGATGATGGAGCCTTAGTGTGGTGCACAGGACAGGAAGAAAAAAATGCATTCTGATCAAAACCGGACTAAGATAACACATTGTAATGCTGCTTTTGGCCTTTGAGTTGCCATGTTTTTCACAGCTAAAGATAAAGGATCAGTGCTGGTATATTTAAATCTCTGAAAAATGAGAAGAATTAATATAAGCCGATGGCTGAACTGTGCTTTGTTTGGGAGAAACTTGTAATAAAGCTGGCTCTGTGAGGGAACCAGGGTTATATCCCTTCTCCACTGCCCAGGTTTTAAAGCTTGCTCTTGATATGCACAAGTAGCTCACACTGGGAGATCAAAGGAGGAGGAGATAACTTCTGTTTTGTTGGATGCTTACTCACTTTTATAACCCTGATAGCCTTTGGTCAAGTTTACACCCGGAAAGCACTTTGGTAGCATGTGTGTTTTCCACAGTATGGAAATTACCAAGGGTTATTAAGTAGGGAGAGATCTTCTTTGTGATAGCTTCTGAATCTGGAAGACAAATAGCATTTTTCCCCCTTAAATTTTGGTAGTTTTGGTAGCTAAAACTTGTCAGATGGTTGAACAGCCCCTTTTGGGTGCTGACTCTGCAAGTTTGCAGCCCCTTGGATCTGTTGCCTGTGGAGTCTGCACAAAGTCTGGGTGTTGTTCACAGGTGTGGAGCCACAGGCAACTGCACAGTCATATTCTCTGTTAAACCAGAGTAATCTTTTCCAGCTAGACCAGAGCATATTCCTGTTTTTTTTACCTGTAAGCTTTTCAGAGCATCTGTGTGGCACAATGCTTGTATTTTCTCAGCTGTGGTGGCTTTGATGTCTTCTCTGGGGCTGCAGCCCCTCTCTTGGTTAGAAGCACTCTTGCAGCCAGCAAAGCCATCCTTCCAGTGCTGAGAGCAGATAGGCTTTCCTGGGATTTAATGTGTATTATACAGACCTTCTTGTAGTGATATTTTTACAGATGCTTTTTATCTCCCGCCGCTCACCAGTGCCAAGTGGTGTTCTGCAGTTTGATGTCATGTGAGACTGTGTTTTGATAACAAAGAGGAGCTGGAAATTAATGCTTAACTCAAACCAGTGATGCTGGCAGTTGTGGGTTGGGTGTGTATTGCCAGTGTTTTAATTGGAGTTGGAAACATGCTTCTGAGTCTACAAAACCACATAGATGTGGTACATAGGGGCATGGTTTAGTGTTCAACCTGGTTAGACTCAATGGTCTGAGAGGTCTTTTCCATACTTAATGATTCCATGATTCTGTGACAGTCTTGTATGTCTCCACCTCTGTGCTTGAGCTGGGATGGGGGTGGGAGAGCATGCACAGGCTCCCTTCAGAGGAGGGTGAGTGCAGAAATGAGCTCTAGGGCCATGTCCACTGCCTCTAAATTTGTGATTGGATTGTGCTTCTGTCGCTAATGAGTGTTCAGAGTTTGATTAATCAGAAGCTAAATCAGGACCCTCGCTGAGTTAGCAGCTCTCAAGAACGTGAGACAGAAGAGCACAGCTGATGCAAGTGAAAGCAGGAAGGTCTGGTTGGGAATGTGTGCCTATGCTTTTGGCAAAGTACAGGCAAAGGGGTGAAGTCTCCCAGAAAAAGCTTTTGTGAAAGTGGAAAGAATCCTGTCTTAACTCCATAAGCTACCATACATGCTCGAACTGGTGGGAGCTCAAGCCCAGTAGCACCCCCCTCTACTTCACGAGGACTGTCAGGTCCTTCCATCAAATCTGCAAAATCTGTTTTTTCTCGTGTCTTTGAAACTCTTGCAAAAATCTGTTATGTTAAATACAACTCTGCTGTTTTCCATGAGGATGATAATGAGCTGGGAAAGCTTCCCAGCTAGTGGAAAGGGCGCATTAGTCTGAAAGCCTTTGGGTGGTTTGTCCCTGTTTGATGCTTTTGTATCAAAGTAGATTTCCCCAGACCTCAGTGCTGACAAATATGGATAATGAGGGATAGTGAGTACTACTGTAGCTCTGTAGTTTTTTTTTTTCCTGGTGCAGCCTAGTTTATCTTCTCTTATCCCCTGAAAGCTATTCTTAGTAAGTAGTTGTTTTTCTTGAATTAAATGAGTGAATAATCACTATTTTGTTCACTGTCCTTACATATGCTTAAATATAGTATTAACCTAATCTTCTTATATGCTTTTCCTTCTGCTGCTCCTGAGTTCCTAAAGGAATCAGGTTCACTATTAATAAGATCTATGAATGAAATTGCCTGGAAATGAAATACTTCTTTTGGGCTTTGGCTTGTGTTTATTGCCAAGATGGTAATTTATTCATATTTTTGGACAGCAGCATCGTTCTTCGTACACATAACTTCTGTGCTGTCAAGAGAACTTTTTCTGTGTACAAATTCCTCAGATACAGTCTGTGCGATGGTTTTGTTTTTTTTTTTTTCCTGCTTGGAAGGGAAAAACGACTGTTTGGTAGCAAACTTGGTTTTCCATTTTAGGAGAAAGGGAGGGAGCTCTCCATGGTACCGAGCGGGGCCGGGGCCGCCGGGCTGCGGGTGCTTGCTGCCGGCGGGAGGGAGGGAGGCTCGTCCTGCCCTCCTGGTCCTGGCACATCCCAGTTATATAAAATATTACATGAATTATATCTTATAGATTTTTTAATATTAGTATATGTATTATATATAAACAACTTCAATAAATACAGCTTAAATAAATATAGCTAGTATTCCTTTAACTCCATAGTTCTTTTTCAGCTTGTCCTTCTCTCATCACTGTGTTTCAGATCATGATGGCTAGCTGGCTTTTTTTTTTGCAGCCCAGGTAATACCCAGCACTACTGGGCAGCCACTGCTTATTTTCCATCCCCTTTGGCCTCCTCATGCGCTTATTCTCAGACAGAACCCAAACAGAAGCTCTTCATGCAGGCTTCAGTCAGGTTTCAGTCAGCAGCTCAGCTGAAGGTGAGCCGCAACCCTTCTGAGGCCAGTCTGCCCAGCCCAGGTATGAACACCCACAGCTTCTCTCAGCATCTATGATGCCCTTGCTGGCTTTCAGCAGAAGCCTTTTTCAAGTTCAGAGTTCATAGAATATCCAGCGTTGGAAGGGACCCAGAAGGATTATTGAGTCCAACTCCTGGCCCTGCACAGGACAACCCCAAGAAGAGCTGTGGCTTGTTCTCCTTTCAATATGTTCTTTCCTCAGTCCTTTGTTCAATAGATTTGCTTTCTTTTAAAGTTTGCTTTCCAGACTTAAGCGACCTTCCCCGACAGCTGTGAGAACATTTTCTAAGTAGCTGCTCTTGATGGCTTTCAGTGAATATGGAAGGGACTAGAAGTACAACATTTGATTATTGTAATAAAAGCTCTGTGGAGGAATATGGCTATTGACTGTTACTCTCTTGCTGGAGTGTCACCTGATCTGTAGGACAGCTTAGCTGAAGCAGGCTGCTTTTAATGCTGAAGAGAAAAAACCCAGTGTTTTGAAGGTCATAGCTTTTAGAGTGCAGTGGTAGAAAGTAGGGAAAGGAATTTTTCTCCTGGTAGCTTTCAGTGTAGCAAAGCTCCTCAGCACTACTTATGGCTTTGGCTTGGGTATTTGTGCATCTCCCTGGGTCACAGACCTTCCTTGCTGTCTTCTAGTGTTTTCTTGTGTAGGTTTGGTGTGTTGCTGTAATCCAAACTGGACATAAATTGTAAAAATACAAAATGATAGAAAAATTGTGTTAATGGGTATTTTTAAATCCAGTGGTACTTAAAATGCATACAAACACCTCTTGCTCCAGCAGTTGTCCTGGCAGCATTGCTAGTGAATACTACTTTAATGTGTGTGCAGTGGGGTAATTTTGAATAAATGACTTTTGGATCTATCTTAGGAGGCTGCTGATGTTCTTATTGGAGGATTTTACCTCCCAGAGCTAAGTCTTGGTTTCTTGTATAGTGTATGTTCACAGTGCATAGGTTATCCTTGAGAGAACAGCCAGCTCCCTGTATTTCTGAATCGGTATCTGCTTCTTTACTTCACAGAAAATTCATGCAGTATCTGCATATGTTAAAACTACGTGCATATGTATAGTATTTTGTCTTCAGTACTTTGTCCAGAATAAAAACTGCAGTCTAAAAATAACTACAGTAAAAGGTCACTAAAGTAGGTTCATAATCCAAATTCCACTCAACATGGGGTTTTTTTGGCATATGAACTGATACGCTCTTTGCTTCCGTGACTGAGATCTCTTAAGTAGTCTTGATGGCATTAAATGAGTCTTTCTCCCAGTGGTTTTGTTGTATGGAACCTGAAGGAAATGTTATGTCTTGAGTTATTTGCTCTCCTAGATTGGTGTGCCAGGGGAATGGGGATTTTCCATCCTCTTGCCTGGAGCAGGTGTGCCACAGTCTGTGCAGAAGCAGTGCTGGTCTCCTTGGTGGTCTGCTGCTGTTTTTAAAATCTTGGGGACCTCTGGTGTGGTCATCCTTGGACCTTAGGCATGCGCTACTGTAGGTGTTGGGAGCAGCAGAGACAGAGGAAGGATGTGGGGGTGGTCCAGCTATGCGTGTGCCGTGTGAGATGGGGGGGATGGCAGCAGGCATTTTGGGTGGCTCCACTTTTGCTTGGAGTGGAAATACAACTGAGCAGGGAAGACACAACTCTCTGGTCTCCAGCAAAATCACAGGCAAGTGCCCCACGTCCCAGGTGAAGGCCTGGTATCCCTTGGATTTTTCATCCTTCCTCCACAGCTCGTGGCTGGTTGGTGGTGGGTGCTGCCTGGTTGCTGCCTGCCTGTGGCACACATGGAAGGCTGGCAGCTCTGCCCTTCTCCTGGGACTACCTGGATATGCTTTCTGGAAGGCTGTAGAATAGATGTGCTTGGGGCTAATCCAGTGTACTTGCTCTGCCAGCATTTGCAACGTGTATCAATTCTACTTGAAAAGCATAGACTGTTTCTTGCCTTTGATTCTGTACAGTGCTCCCTTCCAGGACTGATAATTGTTTCCCTTTTTCCCTTTTCCCCCTGTATTTGCACAGTCAGACTCTGATTTGTTCTTGCAGACTGAGCGGCTCTTTAGGGTGCTTCTCTCATGCTCCCTGTGCTAGGTATCACCCTGTAGTCCTTCCTGTTTGCCTTCTACTTTGATGTGATGCTAATTTGCAGGAGGTAGCAAAGTTGGGCAGGGTCCTGTATGCACAGGAATTCTGTTGCCCGGAGAAGCTGTGGCTGCCCCATCCCTGCAAGTGTTCAAGGCCAGGTTGGACAGGGCTTGGAGCAACCTGGGATAGTTGACGGTCTCCCTGCTCATGGCAGGATTTGGAATGAGATGACCTATAAGATCCCTTCCAACCCCAACCAGTCTGGGATTCTATGATCTGGAACTTTCATCACTTACTCATTAATTCTTCCTCTCTAAAGAGTTTCAGATTTGTCTTGCTGGGAGATTCTTTGGGGCTACTTTGTGTAAATAACTTAGTAGATAAAATAGGTGTAAGTATTTCAACTCTCATTTATCTTGTTTTCTTTGGCTATCAGGAACAACTTTAATACTCAACAAATGATGTTAGGTTATCTGAAAAGCTATTTATCAATTTTTATTTGAACTCAAAAAGGGTAATGAAAATTAATGTATGAGTTACCTCCCAAGATTTCAGCCCTTGGTGGGGGGAGTACATCAAAACTGTCTGATGTAGTCTTGAGTCACTGTTTTGATACATTCACAAGTTTTGGTCCAGTTGCCCTCTGATGTGGTTTTTGTTCAAGGGGGACCTTATTGCTCCCTACAACTCCCTCACAGTAGGTTGTAGTCAGGTAGGAATAGATCTCTTCTCTCAGACAACAAGTGACAGGACCAGAGGAAATGGCCTCAAGTTGTGCCAGAGCATGTTAAGATTGACTAGTAGGAAAAATTTCTTCACCGCAAGGGTGGCCAGGCACTGGCACAGGCTGCCCAGGGCAGTGGTGGAGTCACCATGCCTGGAAGCGTTCAAAAGGTGTGTAGATGTGGCATCTGGGAACATGATTCAGTGGTGAACGTGGAGGTCCTGTCTGAACAGCTGGACTCGATGATCTTAGCGGTATTTTCCCACTTGAGTGATTCTGTGATTCCATGTGCAAGTAACGCAGACCACGGGTCCTGACATGTGCCTGGTCGTGCCAGCATCTTCCCTCTCTCCTGCTCTCCTCCTGCCCTATCCAAAATCTTCCAGGTGTTTTCCTTGCTTGCCTTGTCAAACTCTGGGATGTCTTACAGTTTCTTGAGTATGAAGGTGGTAAGTCCCATTTCTGCACAATGTGGCTGAAAAATGTCTAATATTCTGTGATGGCAAACACTCTGCCCACACACCTGAGTGGTGATGGCACTCAGATTTTACAGCATAAGTGTGGTTGGTGGTGTGAGTTTGTGGTTGTTTTTTTTTTTTGTTTGTTTGTTTGTTTGTTTTTTCTTTCTGTGTTGTTTGTTTGTTTGTTTTTTTTAGCATACAGTAACTTGATACTGAATAACACAAGGAACTGCTCTGGAAGGGACAGTTTGAGTCAGTCTTTTGTTAGAGAGATTCTTGACAGCCAGTTGCATTTGAGATCCTGAGGAAGGCTTCCAAGATCTCAGAAGACTGGCGGGAAGTCAAGGTGCATCAAAAGTTAGCTTGAAGTTCTTCAAATCTGCTCATATTTTAGTAGGAGAAAAGCAGAAATGTGACTGTAGAAGTGAAATGTAACACTTTCATATTCTTAGAAGTCCAGCAGCTTGTTCTTCCTAAAACATTGCAGAGATGAGACACAGATGTCAAAATCCTGGAAGTCTCTACTGTGGAAATGCAGACTGTCAGTGAGACTTGAGTCACAAATATGGGGTGCTTCTAGTTTAGCTTGCTGCTTCTATGCTCCCTCTCTGGGACAGCCTCAGAGTGGGCCTCTCTGGGGAAGAAAACTCACTTTAAGATGCAGGCACTGGTTTTTTGGCTCCCTGCTGCACTGGGATACTTGGTGTCTTTTCCTTGGCTGATGTGGTGGGTTGAGAGCCACCATGTGTCCAGAGTCCTTGCTGTGGTCCAGTCCCATCCCTGCATCGCTCCTCTGCGGTCTCCAGAGCACAAAATTAATATCATAAATAGAGAAGCAGCAAAAAAACAACTGACCTGGAAACATGCTTTCCAGCTAACCCAATCTTTTGTTGGGAAAACAGCGTGATTAAGGTTTCTTTCAGTCTTTTAACTGTCCCTGGAGTTCCTGTAAGGTGCAAGTTAAAGCTAAAGGATTAAAGGGCTCTAAAACTCTTCCACATTACATGCATAACATATATTTTAAAAATAATAGTAAGCCTGGTAAAAAGGCTGTTGGTGGGTGCCATGGCTTTGGGTGCACATGTGCAATCCATGATTTGTGTTCCGCCGGTGTAGTTTGTGCTTTCTGGCATTTTGTGCACAGCAGATGCAGTTTGTGCTGTATCTCCCGTGGGGGAAGCTATTGGTGAGCTGCAAGCTGATGGAGAATGGTTGGCTTTGGGATTCATGTCAGAGGATAAGCCTGAAATTCAGCCTGTGCCCTCATGAGACTCCACCTGGAGTACTGTGTCCAGGTTTGGGGTCCTCAGCACAAGAAAGACATGGGCCTGTTAGAGTGGGTCCAGAGGAGGCCTTGAAGATGCTCCAGGGGCTGGAGCCCCTCTGCTCTGGAGACAGGCTGGGAGAGCTGGGGTATTTGCCTGGAGAAGACTCTGGGGAGACCTTAGAGGGCTGAAGGGGCTCCAAGAAAGCTGGAGAGGTTCTTCAGGAAAGGGCCTGGAGTGAAGGAGAAGGGAGAATGGTTTCCTACTGACAGAGGGCAGCATTAGATGGGATATTGGGAAGAAATTCTTGGCCCTGATGGTGGTGAGGCCCTGGCACAGGTTGCCCAGAGAAGCTGTGGCTGCCCCATCCCTGAAGTGTCCAAGGCCAGGCTGGATGGAGCTTGGAGCAACCTGGTCTGGTGGAAGGTGTCCCTGCCCTGGAAGATGTCTCCTTCAGGGCAGAGGTTGGAACAAGATGGTCTTTAAGGTCCTTTCCAACCCAAACCATTTTGAGACTATGAAATGTGCACAAACAGTGACTGTGTTAAGCCCTGTTTCCAGTGTGTACATTTTACCTTGGTGAATTCTTTTTACTGAAGTTGCAGCTCCCTCTTGTACTGTTTTGTCTTCATCTTGGGGCAATAAACTGCAATCAAGTTGCCTCTCATCAACAAAATTGAAGAAATTTGTTGTCTGGGCTGCATAAGATGTTTTTTCCTGCAGTGATTTGTGTGGATATGTCTTTGCCTCTTGGATCTTGTCAGCAGGGGGGATGGTTTAAATCTCCGTCATGTCACTTGTCTTCTGTCAGGTGCTGAGAAGTAACACTTGGCCTCTCTGTGTTCTGCTGTTAAATCCAGGAATAAATCACATTGGTTCTTGAGGCTGCAGGCACGGTCTGGGAGCTCCCAGTGAAGGGTGTATCACTGCAGGCATGTCTTAGTATGGGCACTTCATCCCACCCTTGCTAATTCTCAGTCTCTCTCCCAGCTTTGTCAGCAATCTCTTGTTACACTGGGAGGCTGGAGGCAGTGGCACAGCCGTCCCAACCTGTCTTTAAAAGCAGAGGTCTGGGAATAAAGTGCCTTGTTCTGGCACTCCTGAAGCAATAAACTTTATTTAAGGACTGTGGAGAGTGACTTCCCATGGTAACAGCCAGAGAAGGTACTCATACGTCCTTAATGCACAACATAATCTCATGGTTTTGAACACTATTAAACTGAGTGATAATTCTTTGGCATCTTTTATTAAACATTGATTTCTGAGGCATTTTTCTGAAGACTAATGCTAAGTACAAAGTGTTCACATGCATCTAATCTTTGCCCTAGGGTGGGAGTAAGACTGAAAATATTCAAGTCTGCCTTGTTGTGAAGGCTGGAAAATATTGCTGCTATTCAAAGGAAGAAAGATTTGCATTCCTCTAGTATGTGCTGCACACATGTAGAACAAGTTTGAAAAAAGTTTTACAGGTATTTTTTTAGAATGGGTTAACCTGAAAACCTTGGTCAATCACCATAGCATTGAGGAGAGCTTTCAGCAGTTTAAACAGTTGGTGCAGCAATATCTGCTCCAAAGTGGGGCATTTACCAGTGTCAGAATTGATCAGTGTGGTAGGATGGGTGGGTTGTCCTGTCTCTGCTGCTCCTGTAGCCTAAATTCTTGTCCACAATTTGTCTGTAGTAAAAAATAACTTTTTTTTTCTTTTTTAGCTGTTGTCTAAAAAGTACTAATACCGAATGGAGAAATTACAACTGATTTCTTAAGTTCTGTTGCCTTTTAAAAGCTGCTGCTTAGACTGGAGGTTGCACTGTTGGACTATTTCTGTTTGACTAATGTTTAAAGCAGCTAAATGAGTAATGTAAATGTTTAAACACTAGCTGTAGTGAAATCATCAACAACAAGATTAAAGCCTAGGTTCCCCTGAAGAGATTTATGGTAATTTTACTCATGTGAATAATTCCTTTGGCTTCAATCACGTTCTCTTCTAAGGTAACTGCTCTTATACATGGGATGATCCTGTAAAAAGAGGTGTGGCATTAAAACCTTTGATTTTGACATGATGTTGTTTCAGTATCAGAATTTTGTATGGAGGCTTTAGGATGCCAAATGAACCAGTACACCAGTGAATATAAGTTTTCAAACATAGGAAATGGCAAAATTAAAAGTTAGAAGTGAAGAGTTTCTTGCTGATATATGTGAATATGTGAAACCATTTCTGGTGAGACAATGTTTGAAAAATAATTTACTGTGTTTCTTCCTGAACAGTTTTTAAATAATTGAGTGTTCTAGAATAAATGATGAACATACTTTTGTTTGATACGTGCAGTAAAAGCTTGGATATTACTTGATGGAGTAGCATTCTTTTTTTTTTTAATCCATGGATTCCTGTTGCTTAATAGCTGCTGAATTTTCTTAGCTTTTGAAGTGTCAGTGAACTTTGTTTCAGTGTCTTATGTATAAAAAGTACCTGTTTGTAAGCTCAAAAAGAGTTTGTTTTATATCAAGGGAAGGAGAAGCATTTGACAGCTTGTATCATGTATAAACTGTACTTCTTTTTCCAATTGCAACATTTATATCCTTTTTTTCCTAAACTTTTTTTTTTTTCATTGTGGCGCTCAGTTGCTAGTCTTTCTTAATTTACTGTAGAGTTTTAAATGAGCAGTTCAGAAGGGCTGTAGGGAATGTGGGTTGGGTTTGGGCTATTATATCTTTAATTCAAACTGATAAACTGAAGTAAGTACATCATAGATGTCAAATTGGTTCTTCGTATTTAGGTGGAAAATGTTTTCAGAGGAAAACTCAGTTCTGTGGTTGTGCTGTTGAACTGCATTTGTAGTTTATGGTGGAGACTCATGACTTGGTGTATGAAAAAACACGTCCTGTCACAGAATCACAGAATATCCTGACTTGGAAGGGACCTGCAGGGATCACTGAGTCCAACTCCTGGCCCTGCATGGGACACCTCGAGAATCCCACCATGTGCCTGAGAGCACTGTCCAAACGCTTCTTAAACTCGTGTCTTTTACTGGAGGCTCACAGTATTGTTTTGTGGGATCAGGAACAAAGTCTTGCTTGAAGGCATCTCTTTCTCACATTCCGTGAGTGACTTTTACACTGGCACATAGTGATAGGACAAGGGGGAATGGTTTTAAACTACGAGAGGAGAGATTTAGATTAGGTGTTAGGATGAAATTCTTCCCTGTGAGGGTGCTGAGGCCCTGGCACAGGTTGCCCAGAGAAGCTGTGGCTGCCCCATCCCTGAAGTGTCCAAGGCCAGGTTGGATGGAGCTTGGAGCAGCCTGGTCTGGTGGAAGGTGTCCGTGCCCATGGCAGGGAGTTGGATTGAGATGAGCTGTAAGGTACCTTCCGACCCAAACTGTTCAACGCTGGATTTAACATACGTGTGGTTTTTGTCATGCACCAGCAGTTGAGGTGCCTCAACATATTACTTTTCTTTTTCAACACATGAGAAGTAAAATACATAGGAAAGTAAATATGTAAAGATTGGAAGTGGTGGTTTTTTATCCTGACCATAGGACTGGTGCTGAGTGATGAGTGCCTCCAGGTCATTGCCTTGGTGTTTGGGTGGTTTTTGCAGGTTTATGGCTTGAGGTAGTACCTCAGATGTCTGTTTTGATTCTCATTGCCTTGAAACATTTCCAGCTGGTCTTTAAAAAGTTAGTATTTGAAGGTGTTCCTAAATGGCCAACATGTGATGATTTTCAAGTATCCTTTGCTGCCCTGGGAGAAATCATGGACTTGTTTCTGAACTTTTTAGGGTAAATTAACTCAAATGTAAGTGACATGTAAGGGACAAAGAACCGGTTAATTGAATTTTTTGGAAGGTAACAATATGGAGATGCCGTGGCAAAGTGCTGGGCTGCTAGAGGAGCCCCTTCTGGCAGGCTCTCCCTGCAGAAGGTGTTGGGGAAGCATGTCATGACTTGAACAAGCCCCAAAATATTCATTTGCCACTGGGCAGAGCCAGGTAGGACATGCTGAAGATCAGAGGTTTGTTCCCGGCTATTGTAACATAGTGTTATTTTCCTTTCGTTGCTATTTAGAGTTTTTACTGGTTTAAGGTGTTACAAGTCTCAGTTTTTCCTCCCCCTGTCTTTACTGCTCACAGTATAACAAAAAGAATTACTAAAATAAGCTTTTTTTCCCCTAGTTCTTAATCCTGGCTGGTTCTTTCTCTGTAAAACTCACTGCAGCTGTCAATATGTAAGGATTTTTGGTACTCAGTGGTAAACTTAAAGTCTGAATTTTCATGGATTGTTTTTAGTCTGTTAGAGAATTATCGACTGGAATAATGTTGTATATAAGGAAGATAATATGAAATATAAAATAAGTCAAGGATATACTGAGATAAAAACTATTAGCAGTGTGTTTTCTCAGGATTAATTAGAACTTTAAGCAATGCTCACATAGGAAGAGAATTATCAAAAGCTTGTTTTTAAAACACGTTTTTGGTGGTTGTTGCCACAAATATGGGATTTTCACGTCACACCTAATTTATAGGTCATATTCCAAGAGTTTGGAAGTTTTTATTGTGGATATGGGATCACTAGATTGGGACTTTGACTCTGAACTGAGTATTCTGGGCATTTTTCCTGCTTTATGCTAAGACCAATGTAGTATGTACATTAATCTTTTTATTGGAAGATGCCAGCATGAAGTGTTGGGAAATTTAAATGTCTTTAAAAAAAAAAAAAAAGCTGAGATTGAATTGATGCAATATGCTAGTATATAGACTTTAAATATTGTGTGAGGTCCCTTTGTGACCAAACCAGTTTAAGACCGAGATGTGCATCCATCAGCTTGTGTTGTGTAGCTGTGCTCTGTGTAACTTGAATTCAGCGCAGGTTTCTGCAGGGTACCAGCACCCTCTCGTGGGCTGTGGTTGTGATTTTGGAACCATTTTAGAATAGTCTTATCTTCACACTGGTAAGGCCCCATCAATATTTTTTTAGAACTAGGAGGTTATCTGTTAAATTAAAGCTGTCTGTTCCTGATCCAACAGCTGTGCCTACTCGTGGAAATAAAATTTCTCACAGCATCCCCGTTATCCTGTATCCTCCTTAGAATAAGAATCACAAAACGGTTTGGTGAGAAGAGATCTTAAAAATGGGAGTGTGTGTTTTACTCTGCATCTATCAGTTGTTTTCCACTCCGCTGCTGGTAGTTGAGGGATTTTCCTGTTTTTGCAGGAGAATACAGACTGATGTCAGTGGGATCAAGAAACTGGTATTTGGAAAGGGGTTTGGTGTATGAGGGGCCATTTATATGGATTAAAATCAATCTCTAAAAGTAAAAACTGAAGATCTAAATTTAAAAAAAACCTAACAAGATGAGAACTCTGGATTTGCTTTCAGGATAAGTTGGCTATGATAACACAAGTTTATTTTTTATTATTTACCATATTTTTTCTGACTCTCTCTCCTAGAAGGTGCAGAGATTGCAGATTGGGTTCTACTACATAACTGCTTGTACCTCAGGGATGTTTCTTCTGACCCCCAGTATTAGGTGCCTTGAGTCTTGATTTCTTTATATCTTCTTTTGAATTTTTTTTTTTTTTTTTTTTACCAACCAGGAATGTCCAGAATGGTCTGTCCCCCTCTCTCCACTAGGGTGACAAAGGACTTGGCTCTGGGACTGTGTATGTGTAGTATGGACTATTTATTTTTAGAGAATCAGAAATTTGTCCCTTTTAAGGTCAGGGGTTGCCATTTGTAATGCTCTTAAATTTTTAGAGAGCCAAACAATTAACTGGGTTTCCTCTTCTTGCAGGTTGCAGAATCAGCATGTGTCTCCAATAGTTAAAAAGGTAAGCACACCGTATTTGCAAACATCGAACAGGATTCTCTGTTTTCTTGTTGATGCATTTGGCTCATAACTTGGAGGAGAAGAGACTTCATCTTAGCGTATTTGAACACTGATTTACTTTATTGTTATATCTGTAACTTTTGTGTTTGTACTTTAGATCCCTTCACAATTATTGGATCAACACAGTTTGAAAATGGAGAGGATATTGGTTTGAAGTATCTAAGGGCATCAAGTTGATACTACAAAAACTTAGTTACCCTTCTGGGTTCAAATTTGTATCCAATACATATTAAAAAAGTAAATAGGCAGAGCTGGCATGTAGGACTTGAGAGTTTGCAGAGTGTTTGAGCAAAGCTTAATAACTGATTTTGGTGGGAAAAGAGGAAATAAGTCCAATTTGTAAGTCTGTCTCCTAATCCCAACCATCAGCCTACCTGTGTGACTGGTTTTTATCTTTTTATGAAATAGCTTCAAGATACCAGAGTCTTTTTTAACCTCCTTTAAAAGTATTTTCGATTCTTCTTCCAATTAGCTATTATTTTCCTTAGCACTGGATAGCTGTATCAGTTATCTTTTAAATGATGTTGAAAATATTGATATTACTTACTGGGAGGTTTGGCTGCTCAGTTTTTCTCTCTGAATAGTTACCATTTTTGCCTTGGAAGCACATCATAAATACATTTCTGGCAGTCACAGGTATTTGAGGAGTCCTTCAGAAGTAAAATATGTTAAAAATGAGATGTTCAGTCCTAACAGTAAGCCGGTAAGGAGGTTACAGACAAAGGAATAAATCTGCAAACGTCTTAAGTTATTTCTAATTTGGAGCAGAGCTCTAGACTTCCTTGGTCGAGGGAATAGATGCAACCTCAATTATTTATGTAACAGCAGATGGCGCTGTTGGAATGGATTGAATAAACGCCAAGATGAGCAATAAACTCCAGTATGAGGTATATATCAGAGCTCTTGGGGTTCCCAGTGTGCAGCCAGCAGCTCTGGATCTGGAATTTGCTGGGCAGAGCAACTTCTCAGGCTGTAGTTTAGCCCCTACTAATTCTAGCAGTTGCTGCTAATTTATATTCATTCTTACTGAAGTGCAGAAAACTAAAAGGAAGACTGCTGTTGGCCTGTAATATTGTCCTTGTGCTTGAAAAATACGCAACTTGCTTGTGGGAGTGAAAAATTAAAAAAATCTTTGAAAGTGCTTACAAAATACAGTGTATGACTATTTCTTCAAAGAGTACGTAAAGTAAGCTGATAATAGGGGCCAAATCCATAAGTAAATGAGATTTGCAAGGATGGTTTTGGTGTGTGGAGATTTTAATGTGATATATATTTAAAAATTTGTCATATGGTATGTGATGTATATGCATATACTTTATATATGTGTAAAATAGGGGCTGCAGCATGGCCTCGAGCCTCCTGCTGCCAGGGGACCTGATGGGAAGGGACTAGAGGTGCCACAGCTGCAGGGTCTCCAAGTTGGGCTCACAAGTCCTTCATCACGAAACTCAATCTATCACAAGCCATAAATCCATGGAAAAATAGACTGGCTTTGTTCCACTGGGTGGCAGAGGGGAGAACTGAGGAGATGCTGAGGTTTTCCATCAGTCTGGCTCTGTTGCTTCTGATCTTGCCTGGGTTAGTTTACCTCTGGGATTTGGGTGGAATATGCTTGAGTTGTTTAGTGTCTCTGCTTTCCTGGTTCAGTGATGCAGGTGAAATGGGAGTATTGGAGGTGGGTAGGTCCCAAATTCCACCGGGGAACTGCTCTTTCTTTGGAGAGAAGGCAGCCCATTTTCTCCTTGATGCCTCAGTGGGTGTCAAAGCTGTGAAATACAAGATGTTTGTACACAAGATTTACTGCTTCCAGCACACACATTAATGCTGAATGCCATAGTTCTGTTCTATGTGCAGCATTTAGTTCCTTGCACTTGGTTTTCACCCTGCTTTTGTCTAATCATGTGGACATTATAATAATTTAAGGATATTGAGTATTTAACTTCATGCATGTTACAGATTGCTTATTACAGGGTTGTTCAGCCTGGAGAAGACAAGGCTCTGGGAGACCTCATTGTGACTTTCCAGTACCTAAAGGGGGCTTATAAAAAAGAGGGAAAGTAACTTTTCATGTGGACAGATAGTGGTAAAAGAAGAAGGAACAGTTTTAAACTATAGGAAGAGAGATTTAGATTAGAAGTTAAAAGGAAATTGTTCTCTGTGAGGGTGGTGAGGCCCAGAGAAGCTGTGGCTGCTCCATTGCTGGAATCATTCAAGAGTAGGCTGACCAGGGCTTGGAGCAACCTGGTCTAGTGGAAAGTGTCCTTGCCTGTGGCAGGGGCTGGAAAGAGATGAGCTTTAAGGTCCCTTCCAACTCAAACCACCGGTCTATGATTTGATGCTATGATATTTTTTATTTCCTAAAACTGTTGTTAATGTCACACCTGCAGTGGGTCACCAAGTTTCTTTCCCAAGTGCACTGTGTATATTCTTTAGACAATAGTCAGGTTTTAGAGACCTTTTTCTCTCTTCAAAGCTGTCATCCTTCAAGGCCTTGTCTCAGACCTCCTTCCTGAGTGTCATACCGCAGAGTCACTGCCTTGGGGAGCAGACATTGGTAGAGTTAGGAGCTGCTTTGGGGAGGAGAGCTACAAAAGTGACCTTGAGAAGTTTCTTTTCCATCTTTACACCAAAGTTTGTGAATGAAATCTCTGACAGGGCAGATAAAGCAATTATTAAAAGCAAAATCACTTTTGACTTCTAATAGCTAATGCAGCAACTCTTCCCCCAGAAGGAAGGAGAAATACACATTGTTATGTATCTCTTTCTTGGCCGTGCTGAGAACAACGTGGTAAAAATTTGAGCAGCTGAAGGAATTATGGTAAAGAGCTCAGTAGTTGCACAGACTGCTCTTCGCATTTTACAGTGTGCCATTTTCTTAAAGGTGCAAAATGAATTCTCATCCCCCTAAGGGGTGTTTTTTCCCTTTCTCTGTGTCGTTGTTGCTGTTCCTTCAAAGCTGTGTAGATGTAGATACCTCACCCTCCATGTCCTTGGTCTGTCACACACAACTTATTGTGTATTGAACTGTGAGACTTGGCCTGAAACTGTTAGTTGACCTGCAGAACAGCACACCAGATGAGGCACAGCACTAGTTTGGGGAGTTGCTCTTAGATGGGGGACTCATTTCCTTCTGAGTTTCTTGGGGGTGAACATGTGACTGTGGCATGACTATGGCATTGATGTCTTGTTTCTCTGTGGTAAGTTCTTTCTAAATTATGTCAACTGAGCTCAAAGGTTCCTGTTGCTCTTTCTTCATCCTTAGAGAAGTAGTGTCTAATAACATGGATGCTGAAGTAGAACTTCAGCTCCTCTGAAGTGGGGAAGTTTGAAGCTTTTAGTGCTTAGGCTTCAGACAAAAATAATTATATTCACTCAGTCTCTGCTTTCCATCACAATCTGGAGATATAAAAGCTGTTATATGGGATCTGGGGAACGAGTGCCAGCAGGTAGAGCTCCTTGTTAGCACATCAACCCAGTTCCAGTGGTGAGCTTGAGCGTGTTGGGTTTGGTTAATGAAGTTCTGCTAATTTAAGATGCCAGTGGCAAAGTTTTTCAGAAAATGCCAGCCTGGATAGTTGTCAAAATATGATGGTGCATGTAAGTCATCTACCAGAGTTCCTCTACATTCAATCATGTGCTATGTTCCTGATGTACTGAGAAATAAAGGTCTCAGAGCAGCTGGAGGTGACTGGTCAGAGAAATCTCATCACTGTAGTAACACACTGAAGAAACCTGTGGAGCTTGCCCCTGCAGGCGTTCCCTGCTGGAATGTGCTTTTTTGTCCTGTGAGGTTTAATCTGAGGGCAGGATTAAAGGATAGCTGCAACCCTCAGCCTGAGCTGATGATCTTTAGCATCTACAGGATCAACATATGTTTGTTGGTCACTCAAATGGGGAAACAGGATATCACCCATTATTCCATAATGTCACATGTTACGTTTTCGTTTATGAAAAGGCTGGAACATACCACAGGTAATGTTGACAGTAGGAGGCCTCTTGGTCAGGCCTGGCGTAGAAACCCTTGTATGGAAAATCTGTGACTAAAGTTGATTTGAGATTAGCGTATTTATGTATTCCTGCAATTTTCAAATACATTTTGTGCCTTTTGAGGCAGTATGTGAAATGTGAACATGAGAAACCGTTGTAAAGGATGCTGAAAGCATCTTGTTTCGTGCACTAGGCTGTATAAATATTTCCTTGCTTATGTCTCTCCTTGTTTCTGAGCTACAGGACTGAAGAGTTGCCCTCTTTTATTAATAACAAAATAAAATTAATTGAGCCTTTCCACACCTAGCTGTGAGGATGTCTTTGATCTAGTCCTTCTAAGAGAACTGTCCTTCCTTGCCCCTTCTGTGTGACAAAGGGTTAATTGTCACATGTGCCTCTGGCAGTGGGTAGGGGTGAGCTGCATCCTTCACTCATCGTTGTTCACTGGGCTGTGCATTGGTGCGCTCCAGGGTTCCAGGGGCTGGGCAGAGAGAGCACAGGGATAACCCTCCTTTTGGGAATAGGTTGCTGCTGCTTTGGGAGGGGGTGGCACAGGCGGTAGCGGGGTGCGTGGCATCACGTCAAGCCATGGCTCTGGGCATGGGGACCCTCTGCAGCACGGCCCGACTGCGCTGGAAACGCAGGAGGACAAAGCGATCTGAGAGGAAAGGTAGGGCTTGAATTGCTGCATTTAATTGCTGAAACAAAGGAATTGGTGGGGGGTGCTGGTGGTGTTGTAAACATAGTTTTCAGGTGAGGTTTGAACCTCTTTGCTAAGTGCAACCTCAGTGTTTGCACTTTGGATTCATAAGAAATCCGGTTTGTCGGAAATATTTTGAGCAAGATCCATTTCCCAATGTTTTATTTCACTTGGCTTTCAAAGTTTGGAAGGAGAGGACTTACTAACAAATATGAAACTTCTCTAAAACTGCAGCTTTCTGACTTACAGTGTTTTCTAATAGTTTTGTGTCATCTGTCAGGTTAATGGGATTTTTTGCATATATGCCATTTGCTGAATGTAAAGCGTTGTTAGCTGCTAAATTTCCTTTTCAAGACATATTTAGGTTTTCTCTCAGTAATGAGAATAAACCAAGATAACTCTTAAGGTCTTTCACAACTCTTTTTTGCATGCAGTCGATACCTAGGATATTCAAATAGAAGAAATGCAGGTGATTTCTAAGTCCTCCTGTGGTGTGTGCTTACTATAGCTAACATTTACTTAAACATCTCTCAAGTAGTCTCCTGTGAAGATAAAGGCAAATTCTGTTGTGTTGGCTGCTGCATTTTTCCGATGTTCTTCCTATCTTTGGAAATACTCTACAGGAATTAAAGACTTTAAAACCAGGAGAGGATTAAAAGTATGCTTTCTCCTGGCTCCACTTAAATTAGCATACATTTAGATATTGTTTTCCTGTTTGATATGGCTGGCTTTTAATGCATCTAGGAAAAGAAAGGTTTTTGTAGTCAGAACATTTCAGGGTGTGCTGCTATGCAGAATCCCTTGGCTTTGGTGAGTCAGTTTAGGTAAGAGCTGGGTGGAGGCTTGGTGCTCTGTGTTATAAACAAAAAACTCCCCTCTGCTACACCAGCATAGTGCAGTCAAACCCTCAATTTATTTTATCAGTACACCTGAGAGAAAACAGTCCCTGCAGCCATGGAGCGGGCTTCTGCCACAGCCCCATTCCACACAGGACGTGCTGTAAATACACTGACCCAAATCACTTCATATTTATGGCAGTTATTCCTTATTGCTGTTTTTGAAAGTTTTGTTAATCTCTGAACAGCAATTAAGCTTTTTCCTTTACTCTTACATTTTTTTCCCAAATAAAAGTTTTTTCCAGTGCTGAGAATGTTACTGTAGTTGTGTCCCTTGTCTCAGAGCAGGATTTTAGGAACAAAACTTGAGAGTTTATCATACCTTGGTGTCCAAGGCAGATGCCCAGCTTCAGTGAAGTCCTTTTGGAAGATGTCCTTGCTCAGATGCCAGATGACCATTGCCCAACCTCATGTGGAGGCTTTGTGTCTGTAGGACCTGAGATGTTCCTGGATGTCAGTTGCTAAATGGGCTATTTACAGGCAGTGAATGTGTTTATTAATGCAGTTTTGCTGCTCAAATAAAAGTTTGGAAGGTCAAAGAAGTCAGAAATGCTGTTCCTTCTTCAAAGTGAAATGATAACTGAATCAGTATCGTTTTCCGAAGTAATCAAGCCTGCCTTGGCAAGAGAGGAAGCTTTTTTTGTAGTGAGCAGCCCAGGCTCAGAGTCAGTTTTGTGAAAAAATCTCCCCTCTCTTTCTGAAAGCATACATAGGTCCTATTTTGTATGGAAAGACTTTGAAAAACCTTTTTTCTTGTTATCAAATCCTCTACATTTGAAAGCCAGGTAGAAAAAAAATCCATGGATTACAGTGGGAGGAAGTTTGGAAGATAAATGTGTATACAGAGTACTGAGTTCATTCTCTCTGCCTGGCTCAGTATTGTCTCCTACACATTATTCATAGAATCATACAATGTTAAGGGGTTGGAATGGACCTTAAAGATCATCCAGTCCCAACTGTGGGCAGGGACACCTCCCACTAGACTAGGTTGCTCAAGGCCTTATCCAGCCTGGCTTTGAACAGTGCTGGGGTTGGGGCACCCACATCATTTCATACTGTTTAAATATCAAATTCATTCTCTTCCAAGTATTTTTGACTTGAAGTGGGTGGTTGTTAGAAATTAGTTGTAATGGAAATAGTTACTTGTATAAAACACACACAGTCTTGTAGTGATGTGCTTAGAGTAAGGGAGGCTTAGCAGGCTGCCTTGGGAAGTGGTGGAATCACCATCCCTGGAGTTGCTCAGGAAACAAATAGACATGGCATTTCATGCTTTGGTTCAGTGGGCATGCTCTTATTCAGTCGAAGGCTGGACCTGATCTTGAAAGTTTGAAGTCAGTGGTTCTATGGCTCTTATGTTCTTTACCAGAGTGATCTGCTGCTGCAGTTGTGGGGACTGGAGAGAGGAGCTGAGCACTGCCAGCTGTACGCATGTGTTTTTTTATAAAGAAAGGATTAGGAAAAAAGGTGATCATTCTTTATTTTCCAAGAGTAGTCTAACTCTTAAACACATATGGTTAAAGCTTAAAACAGAGAGTTTAGTGTCATTTGGCTGCATTAATACTGTAGGATTGCATCTCCTAGGTGCCTTAGGGCTCTTCTGTCAACTGTACTTCTTGGCTGTTTATCTTCCTTGATGCTTCCGGAATCTGTTTTGGCACAGTTACTGGAATTATTTTAAAAAACCCCGAAGTGATACAGATATTTATGCAAGTGGAGTTTCTGTTTGCTTCTGCTTTTAGCAGAGAGGAGCTTGCCTTTTCTCTCCTTCAGGCTGTGGGGTGAGTTGCTGAGCCCAGGCTGATCACCCAGCTCCTCAGGAGGGTTTATCCATGGTGTGGAAGTGTGGGGCAGCTCTACAGCCTTTTTCACTTCTAGCTTGGCTCAGGGAGCTCACTGATCACCTTGGTAGGAGTTAAACCAGGAATTGTTCAAGTCTTTTGTCCTTGAGTACAAAGTGGTGCTGCAGGAGTAACTGGAGCAGGTGTGATGTGCTAATTAAGGTGATAATTATTTACAAGTCCTGTTGATTACAGTCAACTAATTTCCTCTTGTTACAGTGGAGTGTGCTGATGTTGTGTAATGCAAACTGTCTCAGGTGTTGGGCACAAGGAGTTATAGTGGATGGGGTGACATCAGGTGTGTGTTCACTCACTAGTGGGGTTCCACAGGGCTCCATCTTTGTCCCTGTGCTCTTCAACATCTTCATAAACAGTCTGGAGACAGAAATCAGAGGAATACTAAATAAGTTTGCTGCTGATACTAAATTGGAAGGAGTTGTTGACTCCCTCGAGGGCAGAGGGGCCCTGTAGAGAGACCTTGACAAATTTGAGGGCTGGGCAGTCACCAACCATAAAAAGTTTTAACGAGGGCAAGTGCTGGATTCTGCACCTGGGGTGGGGCAACCCTGGCTGTGTGTATAGACCAGGAAATGAGAGACTGGAGAGCAGTACTGTGGAAAGGGACCTGTGGGGCTCCTGGCTGATGGCAAGTTGAGTAGGAGTCAGCAGTGCCCTGGCAGCCAGGAGGGACATCAGGCACAGCATCCCCAGCTGGGCAAGGGAGGAGATTGTCCTGCTTTGCTCTGGGCTGGCCCTCACCTTGAGTTGTAGCGACAGGTTTGAGCACTACGATATAAAAAAGACATGAAGCTATTAGAGATTGTCCAAAGGAGGCTGCAAAGAAAGTGAAGAGTCTGGAGGGGAAGCCATAGGAGGAGCGGCTGAGGGCACTTGGCTCGTTCAGCCTGGAGGAGAGAGGGTCTGTCCCTGTGGGGAGACCTCATTGTGGTCTTCATCATCCCACTCTGGCCTTCGACAGATTGGGGCTGCATCTTTCAGTCACTGACAATCATCTCAGTTTTAGGAGGGATCTTTGGTCAGGATTTACCCAAACAGCCCAGTGCCAAGCCAGGGCCCAGGCTGCTGCTTTTAAAGGACATTTAATACTTTACCTTACAAGTTGGTACCTTAAAGCCTAAATATCCCCCTCCCTGTTTTCCAGACAGAAGCAGTCTCCGCCAGCCAAGAAACCAGCAAAGATATTTCACAATGGATGTAGACGATGAAGAAAACATGAGTAAGATGTGTTTATTTACATAGTAATAAACTCTAATAGAAGGTGATTTTTTTTCTCCCAGGCACAGGGGCGACTGCAAAGAAACTTTGGATGCAGAAAAGAAAATACTTTAAAATGCAGTGAAGAAGAGTGAATTGGAGCTTTTGCGTTAACAGTGTTTTAAATACGTTAATATAATTATACCTTCTGTATTACACTTTATACCTTATATTTTTCTTACAGCAGCTGACTTCTCAAATAAAATATTTCCCTGTTTTGAACCAGCAGTGAGGAAGGGAGGGATAATATCAGTAGTGCCCATGCCAAGACTTAAGTGCTGGTAAGGAGTGAGGGGTAAGATGAAGGGGATGGAGTTGAAGAGTATAATACGATGGAGGGAAGGCAGAAACGGAGAAAGGAAAAGGCAAAGGAGGAGCTGGAAAAGCTCTGTGCAGGTCTCACATAGGCTGATTATTCTCTTTAGATGTTGATTGTCCCAACCCTGAGCTACTGAATTATTAAAGTGATTTTAAAGCACAAAAATAGTCAAATAAAGTAATCATCTGATGCATTTTTGATGTAGCCAAGTGCGTGAGACTGCTAACTCTGGGGTATAATTAAGATCCGATAACTTGGGAGAAAAGTATTCTCATTAAACCATTCTAAAATATTTTTACTGTTATTTGCCTTTCAGCTATGTCTTTTTGTGACTCAGAGAATTGTTCTGTTGCTGCTGTGCTGCGCCTGACTGTAAATAATTGCATATTATGTAATAACAAATGTGCTTCTTTTTCCCCCAAGTGACAGTGGCTAAAGAGTGCATCTGGCAAAGGTGACAAAGCCCAGCAATTGCTTTAGAGCAGAAGAGTTGTAGTTCAGTCTGGAGGAGTTGCAGAACAATTTTAGGGGGAGATAAGGAAGTTAGATCATTGTGTTAAAATAAATCAAACAAACCCAAAACAAACATCCTCCCCCTCACACTGCCAAAACAACCAAAACCAAAGCGAAAATTATTACGTGAAATAGAATTAATCTTTTTTCCTTAGTGAAACAGTGAACTCGACTGGAATATGCTTGGTATAATTATCTTTTCCTTGATATATAAGAAATTACTTCAAATGGATGTTTTAACTGTTTCTAAAAACGACCTCCCTAAGGAGGCCTTCAAAAAGTAGTGTAATTGGATAATTCACATAAGATTTTTTTTTTTTGATAAAACATCCCTTTTCTCAATAATGGTATAGCTGAGCATGAATAGAAGGTGCCTTCCTGAGCTGGAGAAATATAATCTCTTTATAGGGGCATTCTTTAATTCTGTGTCATTAAGCAAAACACTAAATTTTTGTCTGCTTCTGGGTTTTTTTGTGTGTTAGTGCATCATTATGGGAAACCATTCAAGGACTTTGTTATTTTGTTAGGAGCCTGCCTCCATGGAACTGTTTAGAGAATGCATTTGTATAACTTCAGTTTTGGGATGTCAGAACCTTGGCTAAGCCCAGTTCATATAATGTGCAAGATGACCTTCCTTTGTGTGCCCACGCAAACATAATGAATTTGAAATGTTAAATCATCTGATTTGGGGCGGGGGGAGGAAGGGAGAAATCAAAGTTTAAATTCTTAAGTTCTTTGCTTTGATTTGTGCAGAGATATGTTTTTTTATTTTTTTATCTCTCTTTACTTTTATGTCTCTTAAAATAGTGAAGTGGCATATTAGAAGTCGCCTGTTAAATTTTTTATTCTATTATGTAACTGCACTTGGGGAAAGTTTCTTAAAGGAAGGGAAGGTGGGCTATGCAGTGTTTGTAGCCTGTGGTTGCATAACGAGAATTCCTCTGCAGAAGCCAGAATTATGATGATTGTTTTTTGGTTCAGATGAAATATAAAACAGTGATGATGTCTTACATTAATAAATTAATATCCCTGACAAACAGCATTTCAGACTTCAGTTTTTAGTGTTTTCCTTCTTTATCCTTTGGTCATAGAGATGTTACCAGATATTTGGGGAAAGATATGGTTATTTAGAATGTTTTTATTTGTTTTCTGTTGCTTTGCATGGCTGGTGTATCTGCATCACTCTGAGCACTTGGGACACAAGCATGTGACTCTCCTGACCTTTCTCTTTGATCTGTTTGCTCCTTTTTCTAAAAGATGCTCAGAAGAGAGCATGTGGTTTTTTCTGCTTGTTTTTTAATGAAAAAAAATGACTTATTTAGAATTTCCCCAGGCCACTAAATGAGAGCAGCAGTATAAGGGGTAGCTAGAACCATCTTTTGGTTCAGCTAAGAGTCATCTAAATTTAATTAATTGTGTTCCAGATCAGACAGAGCAGGGGCAGTGTTGTCTCTCAGCAAGCAGGTAATGGAAGGTCCCCAATAGATAAAATATCTTAATGGCAGACACTTTTTAATTACAGGGAATAAACCCAAAAATAAGCCAGCATGTCCAGACAGAAGATTTCTTTCTTTCCTGGCATGAAAAATTCCCCGTGCCTCTTTCCTGCTTCGAGTGTTCTTGTAAGCGCTCAGATGAGATCTGGGGGCAGGACTGTCCGTCAGCTGAAGGAATGATGAATGAATCAGCTATGATTTTTACTAAGGTGGCTTCCACAGACATCAGTCAAATCTCTATTTGAAGCTGCCAGCTATTTTTAATGACTAGAAAATACACCAATCTCATGAAAAATGTCCAATTTTTAAATCATGGGTTGTATAAATGTTTAAGAAAACAGGATCTCAATCAAGTGTTTTTATATGTGTTAATACTGCTTTAAAGCCTTAAATACACAGCAGATGTGATGGACCTCAAAGGACTCTCCAAAAAAAGCATTCATTCCTTGAAAATTAAATTTAAAGACTGGAAATACTAGCAATTTCTCTAAAATCATGCATAACATGGGGTGTTTAATATTGGAATCATCAAACTTAAAACAGCAAATAAAACCCAGGAGATGCATTAAGAGATGTTTTCATGCCATTTGTAATGAAGTGGTGAAGTGCCTTGCTCAGGACATCATGTATGCTATGAGTTTATGGGGTCTTTAAAAGCCATTAGAAAACTTTTTTTGGGGAAAAAAAAAGCACATGTGGCTCCCTGCCATGATCTCTGTGAGAGCCCAGAGCTGCGAGACTGCTCTGAGGAGGGTCACTGTGTCCTTATGCTGGTGTGATACCCTCTCCTGGAGTCTGTTGGTCCTGTCACAGATAGGGAACTGGGCAGGGTGAGGAAGAGCCGGGAGGGTCATTCCTAACTTCCCTGGAAGGGTGGCATGCCTGGAAAAGGTGTCAGGGAGCAGCTGGCCTGGAGGAATTATTCCATGTCTGAACATGGACAAGATTGGAGGTGACATCTCTGGCCTGAACAGGTTAGGTTTTGACTAATCTGTGAGATCTTCCCAACCCCTCAGGTAATTAGAGGGCCTCAGCACTGCTGGGCAGGACAGGCTGAGGAAAAGGACCAAAAGCAAACCTTCACCCTCGGTCTGAGAGGGAGGGACCTTTCCTTGCGACTCTGTGGGTTGAAACAAGCACAGGTCCTTTTGGTTTGCTCAGGAAGTCTTTCACCTTCCATGTCATACTTGGATTTGGATCAACTCCACAGTGTTACCTCTTTCCTGGTCTCTTGGTTTGACTCAGGATCAGCTCCCTGTGTGCTTTCTTTCCAAGTTTCTACCACCCTGCAGATGCTCCAAGGCTAACAAAGCCTAGTAGCTCTCAGGCAAGGAGTAGTTTTCTTCCTTTCTCTCTTAATGAGACAAGGTAAGCATGCAAGTTTATTTCCTGCTCCCTACAAGTCCCTCCTCTCTTTCAGGACATCGTTTCCCCTACCTGATGAAGGAGTTCCTCCAGCTGCTATGCTTATATGCAAAAAGTTTTCTTTTTAATGTTCAGCTGGAGTCTGCTCAACTCCTATTTTCCTTCTGTGGTTTCCACAGGCACTGGTAGTTTTCATATAAGAAGAGATGAAACCAGAGGCCCTTTATTAGTGTTAATGATTTCTGTTTAGCCTGAAAGTCTTGGTGGTTGATAACAAATACCTGGTGCCACCAGTAAGGGCAGTGTTCCAGAAGTGATGTTTTAGATGAGATATAAGAAGCTCACTGTAAGGAAAGATTTAAAAATTTCCTCCATTGTCCTTAGATTCCTCCACCATAAATATATATTTTTATAAAGAATATATGCATGAACACTTTGTATTGACAATTGTGGCCCTATAGTCTTCATTCTCCAGGCAATATGTTTGTGGCTGAACAAGAGATACTTGATTAAATCTAGCGGATTTCTAGCAATTAAATGCTTCAGAATTTCAATTCTTGACTGAATTTAATCGACTTAATTGCATGATCAGTACTGTATAATTCTTTGTTGTGCTGCTGTGATTTAACAAAATGTGTTCCTACTTTGGCTTTTTCTTTTGATCTTTTTTTTTTCTTCCTTTTTTTTCTCTTCGAGCACCGAAAGGAGTAACCTATCGAGCTTTTGCTGGAGGATGTTATAAATGAAAATTTAGTAACCATTCCATCAGCTTTGTAACCTGGGCAAAGTGATGTGTGCATGGTAGGGGATTCTTAGGGAAGACTGAAAGCGTGACTGGAATGTGTCACTGTGGAAGAGAGCTTCCACCTTGGTTTGCTCTAATTTCAATGAGCATTTACCACCTTGGATCGGTGTAGATGTAATACAGATCTATCGAAGCTTTGGAACAGGAGAGTTAAAAATACTTGACCTATTAAATTCGCCTTTTCATTCACAAATGCTAATAGAAAGCACAAATAGTTAATTTCCTCAGTTTCTTTATCAGGGTGAAAATGAGGTCTTTGAATTCATAGCAAATTTAATTCCTTAAATATAGCTCTGACATCATTACCCCAACTTATATTTTTGAAAACAAATCATTAAATTAATATTATATCATCTTCCCTGCTCTCTCATTAAAATATTATCACTGTGAGTGTGCAGCTTTTGTCACACTTCTATTGTGTATAGCCTTAGAGAGGATCTCTAGTGATTTTTGGGTTTGTAACTCCATGATAGGAGTTTTCTTGACAAGGAATTACGCTTTGTAAATGACGAATAAGAGATTTTTTTTTAACAGAAGGCTGTGTGGAAATATGCAGTCTTGTGGCCATAGTGGCACAGTGGGCAGCTGTAGTTCCTGAGAAAATTGGGATGAGGTAAAATGAATGTTTAGGAAAGGCATAAAAAAGAACTGAATTTGAAAAATATGGAGTAGCTAAATAGAAACAAAAGCATTCAAACACTCTTCAGTCATGGTACCTACCAAAGAGCTGCCTAATTTTTCATTGCTCTGAATGAAGGTTTTATTTATGTAGTTTTTCAATTTAAACAACTAAAATCACTGAGAGAAAAAAGTAACATGACTAAACTGATAATATAATAGAACTAAATATCTGGCTCATAGTTGTGGTCTTAAGCATCCATTTTTACTTTACTAATGGTAGTTGTTTGTTTCGTGGGCATATGTTGCTATATATATTGCTGATTTAAAGCATTTTTGAGGCTAAGTATAACTTACAAGTAAAAGTTTTGTTCCAGCCTAATTAAAATGAAAAAAAAGTTGTAGTGATTTTTTGCTGTACGGTTGTATCAAGTGTGTAGTTTGAAGACTGAGTATGTTATTTCTTGAATTATTGAGAGGTTGTGTTACATTATCATCATCTCCAGTTGTATTACACAAACATTTAACCTGTGAGCACACATCACTTAACCAGTTACAAAGAGAGATAAAGGAATCTATAAATTTTGCATTTACAAGATCCTGCACCGAAGGCATTGTAAGTTACTCTTTCTGGGCACCGCAGGTTCGAGCAGCACCGACATTAAAGAAAACCGCAATGTGGACAACGTTCCCCCCAAGGACAGCGCCGGGCAGGGGCCCGGGGAGGGGACCCTGCTCTCCAACGGTGGTGGCAGCAGCAGCAGGAAGAGACCTTTGGAGGAGGGCAACAATGGCCATTCCAAATTTCGCCCCAAGAAGAGGAAGAAAACGCCTGGCCCTGTTCTGCCAAAGAACGCCCTGATGCAGCTTAACGAGATTAAACCTGGTTTACAATACAAACTTCTCTCCCAGACGGGGCCGGTCCACGCCCCCATGTTTGTGATGGCAGTGGAGGTCAATGGGCAGGTGTTTGAGGGCTCTGGCCCAACAAAAAAGAAAGCCAAGCTTCATGCTGCCGAGAAGGCTCTGCGCTCCTTTGTCCAGTTCCCAAACGCCTCAGAAGCCCACCTGGCCATGGGCAGGACTCTGTCGGTCAACACAGACTTCACATCCGACCAAGCAGATTTCCCCGACACCCTTTTCAACGGGTTTGAGACGCCAGTCCCTTCCGACGCTTCCTTTTATCTGGGGTCCAATGGGGATGGGTCCTTTGGCTCCGGAGGGGACTACGGGTTGCCATCGTCTGCCGTAGCCAGCAGCCTTTCCCAGTCGCCTCTCCCCCCACCCTCACCCTACCCCACAGCCAGCGGGAAGAACCCCGTCATGATCCTCAACGAGCTGCGCCCGGGGCTGAAGTACGAGTTCCTCTCGGAGAGCGGAGAGAGCCACGCCAAAAACTTTGTCATGGCTGTGGCGGTGGACGGTCAGACTTTCGAAGGCTCGGGAAGGAATAAAAAGCTGGCAAAAGCTCGGGCTGCTCAGTCAGCCCTGGCATCCCTGTTTAACATGCAGCTGGACCAGACTCCATCTCGCCAGCCCATTCCCAGCGAGGGGCTCCAGTTACACTTGCCACAGGTGAGAAACCCTTTGCGTGTTGTGGATGGCTTTGGGTAATGACCAAGAGGAGTCAAGTCGTGTGTATTGAATCAGTTTGCACAGCATTTCTGCTTCTGTAGATACGTGTGTGTGTATATATACACATATATATATAAAATATATGTATATATGTATTAGGGGATTTATCCAGTTGTAGCTTCTGGCAATTTGTATTCTTTTGCACAGAGAAGAGACTTTGTTTCTGATGTTTTCAGCCTTGATCATGTTGCATAAGAGAGCACCAGTGCCAGCCTGAATTATGGTTTGTGCTGGGGAAAGATTGAATCACATCTTGCTCATCTCAGGCAGCAAGACTTAGATGGAGTTCAAGTGAGAATTACTGCTTTAAGTGAAGTTATTATTTGATACAGCAGTTTTTAGTGGAGAAGAAAATCATTCTCTCCTGCAAACAGAAATTGTTGGATGTCAAGATCAGATTGAGGCTGATGCAATTGCCACTGATTCCCAGGGTGCAAACACATTCTGTGTACATGTATCCAAGATGTGTGGTTAAAGGGCTGTCATCTGAAGGGCTGTGCTCTAAGCCAGTGAATTAATATGCATATGGAAGTTGCTTAGGGAAATAAATCTGGCTGAGAAATAATTTATATCAAACAGTTAGTGAACTAGGGGAAGTATCAAACATACTGGACACAGACCAGAAATTTAAAATCACTAGAATGGAGTCATTTTGAATTTAATGCAGAAAAGTTCTCCCATCTTTTCTTGTTTATGTGTCTTCCCAGTCAAACTACACTAATAATTGTTTGACTACTGTCTTTCTACTGCGTCTCTTGGGTCCTTTTAATGATATTATATGCCCATCTAAATTAAAATATTTGCCTGTGAATTCTTTCGTAACTTTCTGTTTTAGAATTTCAAGGCTTTGACCTTTTCTGTCTCAAAACCATTGTTCTAGATTTCATTAGAATTCTGACATACTGTTCTGATTTGATAATGTGGGGTCAAAGAGTATAAGTAGATGTTGTGACTATTTTAAATACATTGTTTTTGCAAAATACATGGACAATATGCATATTTTAGAACTTCCTATATGGTTTCATTTTAGTGTTGCACAATTATTGTGTTACTGATAAATGTTTCCTTCATTTTCAAATCCAGGATCATGCTGTTTTGGGTAGTTAGGATTTCTTCAGCAGATTCAGTGATTTCAGAGTGCATTCTCTGCTTTTAAAAGTAGATTTGACCTCAGACACCAAAAAAATTTCACTGCCAGTAATTCAAGTGTTATTAGTTCTTGCATCAGTAAAATGGTGAAAACTGGAACTGGAAGAGGGAACTGTGAAAAACCCAAGCTGAGCTGGGAATGATCTTACATGGATGCTTCCTCATTTAGACCCAATTTCAAGTAATTTTTTTATTCAGGGGCTTTTGATCAGCTTGTCATCAGGATGTCATCAAGCACTTCACTGTGTTGCTTTGCTTTGAATTATAATTAGCTGTTATTGGAATTACATTAGGTCTTTTGCATATTAGTGATTTTACTCTGGTATGTATTTAATGATTTAAGCATTTATGGTGTTTTCAGGTCCTGCTTTATTTATCTTTTTTTTAAAGTCTGTGAGTTGTTTAATTTTTTTTTTTGGATAGTGATAACTGTGTAAAAGACTGTTAAATTCAGAGATAATCCTAAAGTGGGTGAAATCACAAAAATTGGAGAGTGCAGGAATGATGTAAATGAGGATAGGATTTGATATAATGCATGGACCAAATGAAATGTTGATCGGGTTGGAAAAAATGAAAGCTAGAAATATGCAAGGGGACAAAAAATTCAAATACCAAATGCTTAGGGGAAATAAAAGATGTACAGTGTGGTTGTGCCAGTGAAGATGTTGGAATTGATTGCCTGGGTGGCAGGTCCAAACCTGCCTGTAGCTCTTTTGTGATAAGAAGAATGGAGTTGAGAGGAGAGATGATCCCTGTGACAGTGGTGGTCGTGAGTATGGCTGAAATGTCTGTCTGTGACCCCACCAGACCTCCTGAGAGCTGCAGGTGCCCCAAAGAGAGTTAAATGCAGAAACACATGTGCAAAGTATCAAAGGGTACAGAAGGGTTGCTGCAATCAAAAATTGATTGTTGTGAAATGGGTGTGAGAATAACCTTATGGTCTGTACAGGGGGTTATCGAGGTGCTGATCCTGTGGTTCAATTCTTCAATTCAAGCTTGTCTGCTTGCTCACAGCTTGGCCTGTTGTCAGGGATGAAGGAAGGTTCTCTGCAGTGAGGACCATCTCTGTGCTGGGAAAGTGAGTTAAACTCAGGAACACGCTCAACATGTGTCTCAGAGTGGGTAAAAATGTCCCACTGAAAAACTCAGCAGTTGTGCATTTATCACCTTGGCAGTGGGTGTGATGGGATTGAACAGGTTGTCACACTTGCATTAGAGGGACTTGCCTCTCCAAAACAAAGAAAATATTTTTATGGTTAGGTCTGCTTTGGGAGCTGATCAAAAAATCATAGAATCACAGAATGGTTTGGGTTGGAAGAAACCTTAAAGATTATCTTATTCCCACCCCCTTTCATGAGTAGGGACACCTTCCACTATTCCAGGTTGCTCCAAGCCCTGTCCAACCTGCCCTTGAACACTGCCAGGGATGGGGCAGCCACAGCTTCTCAGTGCCAGGGCCTCACCACCCACGCAGGGAAGAATTTCTTCCCAATATCTCATCTAATGCTGCCCTCTGTCAGTAGGAAGCCATTCCTCCTTCTCCTTCACTCCAGGCCCTTGCCCAAAGTCCCTCTCCAGCTTTCTTGGAGCCCCTTCAGGCACTGGAAGGGCCTCTAAGGTCTCCCTGGATCCTTCTCTTCTCCAGGTGAACACCCCAGCTCTCCCAGCCTGTCTCCAGAGCAGAGGGGCTCCAGCTCTTGGAACATCTTGGTGGTCTTCTCTGGAGGGGTGTCACACCTCTGCCAAAGATGGCATGGTGCTGTCCCTAAAAGAAGTTCTCAGGCCAGTACCAAATGCTTTGGAGTAAAACTCAGAAAAAAACGTACTGGTAGCAGTAATACCCCAGTATATGCTTCAAACATTCAGCAGTCCAGGCTGCTAGTGTCACTCAGGGAAAAGTTTTCCATCAGACAGCGGGATCCTGCTGGTTGGAAGTATCACCTCTTCAGGCCACTAATGATTTCTGTTAGAAAGTTGATACGGAGATTTTCCTAATGTTATCTCCTCAAACTGTTTACTTAACAAGATAACTGATTAGTCAAGGTGTGCAGAGAGGTGGCAATTGAAATTGTACACACTGAAGCTTACAAACAGTTCCTTAGATCAGAAAGCTGGACTGTTGTGAGAGAAAGCAAGTTGAGCTCCACAAATGAGCAGTGTAACTGCAAATGAGATCAGTTTGATAAACATCACTAGAGAGAGTATTTTTAATCATTCACCTAATTCAATTTATCCTTTCTGTTGTTGTGGACAAACATTGAAACAAAACGTTAAGCAGGAGAAATGGGCTGAGAACCAGTACTGAATGGCTACTTGTACTTGAAGTGTTTTTTTAGTCCTGGTTCAACCTGGGGTGAGGGGAACTGTAAAACAATTATTCAAATATGGAAAAGATATGCAAATAACTATGAACGTGATTGGAGATGTGGGAAAGCTGCTTCTGCAGAGGTACTGAGGAGTTCTAGGCAGTTCATTGCAATGGACTGCTTAGTGTATGCAGGAGAATAAGAATGCAATGGATTCAAACCTGGGAAAAAGATAATTTTGAATTTATTTAAGGGAATATCATGATTTATATGTTGGAATAATTGCTGTGGAATTGGAAGAAATGTACAAGATACATTGGCATAAGCAGTGAAAGACTCTACAACCAGGCAGAAGTTTCTTTAAATCAATACAGGAAACTTCTCTGAATTGTGTGTGCTGGTCACTGTTAAAGGGGAGGACCTGGCTGACCTTGATTTTACCTGGAGTGGGAAGTTCACATAAGCTGTAAACTGTGAAGAAAAGAAAAAAAAATACCAAAACAAACCAAGGGCGAACATTTCTCCTTGAGAAGGATCCCTGGAGATCCAAGGAGAGTACAGAGGACTTGAGATGTCTTGGGTCAGTTCCCATGAGAGCTGTGAGCTGTTGCTGCTGCCTTTCCCACTGTTCAGGGATCACCAGCATTCATCTTGGGTGGTCTCCATGGCCTGCCAGTGTCGTCTTTCAGCTCCAGATTGACCTGAACTTCATTAGCTCCAGAATATTTTCAAGTGTGAATGGTCAGGGTGGTTCTGCTACAACATTGCTGCAACACCTGAATTCAACCAAAACCAGTCTGTGTGTGTAGAAAAGGAGTGGATTCTCTGTGACTTCATCAGAGAAAGGAGCAACGCACCCAAAATAACTTGGAGCTAACATGCCTTACTGAGCCAACTGTCAGCTATTTTAGGTCTTTCCTTTTTTGAATTACTCAACTTGGAATAATGATTTAATGCAGGAGCGGGGGTAGAGAAACTGTGTGTCAGATGTTAGAGCATTCACAGGGAAGGTGAGACATGAATTCAATTTCTGTTCCAATTAATATTTATTTATATGAAAGGCAGTAGAGTCAGAATGAGATGTGAAAGATCCCTACTCAGGCCAGTCAGACGCCTGGGCTTGTTGTGGAAACAGCTTCAAGTCCTTGGTTTTGAGATGGGGACAGCAAGGACATAATTTCTGGCCACTGAGTCTTGTTCCCAGCATTGCCTTATTCCCTTCTCTTCCATGCTCTTAACTATGTCAATGTAATAGACTGCCTGGGAGAGAGGGATAATTCTTCTAATTTCTTGGGGGAGTATTCTTATAAAAGACCAAAATTTTAGTGACTACATCTGTAGGCATTTAATAGTGTTTATTCCTCACTGCCCAGCTGTTGTCACACAATTTGCGTATCAAATAGAAATAACAAATCTTTAATATATCTGCCTGTTTTCTGGCAGTGATTTTTTTTCCCCTCCTCTCCAGTTCATCCTGGATTGTTTGCATCTCCAAGGGTCATTTTGTCTCGCTTGAGTTCTGCTTAGTCCTTCATATGAGTCCTCCCCAGTGTCTGGCTCCAAGTTCATCCAAGTGTTTCTAGAATTCCTTGCCAGCAGCTTAGTTCCAGGCCCTGTGAGATGTAACTCCATCCCGTTTTGCTGTGCCAGCTTCCATCTTCCTGGAGGAACTCACTGCATGCTCATTTGTATACCAACACCACAGTTTCCTCTGCTTTGCTTGTTATGTGAAAAAAAGGATCCTTTTGGAAAAAGCTAATGGATCCAGCCTGTATGCAGGCTTCCTACCCAGCTGCTCTTCAGGGAGCCTTTTGTCAGTGGCATTACCAGGCAAGGTGGCCATGGATTTCTTCCCAGAAACACCTGGCAGTTTCAGTTCCCAGTGTTGGGGAAGACTCCCCCAGGTACCAGTCACCACTCCTTTTTTTTTTTAAATTTTTTTTTTTAGCAAAGTTGAATCACATTGTTTATTCCCTGGATGCCAAGCCTTTTCTAGCAGGTTTGAAGCCTCTATTAAGCATAGAAGCATAGCATAGTTTGGGTTGGAAGTGACCTGAAGCATATGTTCTCTTTGTGGATCAGGTCCATCTCTGTCTGGAATAGTTTGGTTCTGTAGTATCTATATCCCATCACAGTGTCATTCAATGTGATTTTACCCTTCAGCGTGATTTTACCATGTGCTGTGCAGCACATCACAGTGTAGGGTAGAGCAGAAAATACACAGATTACAGAACTGAGAGCATAAAACTTGCAACTGGGAAGCAATATCTGTAACTATGCAATGAGGCTGGGGATGAAACACTGAAATGGGGACTCTGTGCCTTGCCTATACAGTGATCTGCCTGCATGGCTGCAGGGAGGTTAATAATTTAAGCCTTTTGTGTATTAATTTTTCATTTCTAGGACCAGGGTGATTCAAAAACACTCAATTATTTGCTTTTTTTTGTGTATTTACCTTAAAGTTCAGCTTTCTGCATTAGGTAATACCAGGACAATTAAATGCAGATTTAGTGCTGTGTGGTTGTGGTGCTGGCAGAACATGGACTGTAACCCAGTTTTGGGTCTAGCAACAAAAAGACCATGTTTGAAAATCAGTGCCTGACCAGACACGTTCATAGCCTCTGAGCCAAATTGTGTTCCCGAAAAATATCTGGAGTTTCTGAGTTGCAGTCCCTTCAAATGTAGCAACAAAATTGGTGTTTGCAATGTCAAGAGTCTTCTGATTCCACAAGTTGAGCGATTGCAAAACACGGATGAGGCTGGTGCAGTTGGGACCTGACTGCTGGTCACTGCTTTGTGTCAGGCTCTGGTGAGAGCTGCCGGGCTCTGTAATCATAACACCCAAGCTTCAGCTAAAGCTTTTCCAAAAGGAAGTTAACATTGAGAGCATGTCCACGTCATTTCTAGGCCGTTGGTTCTCATGAGCCTTGTTAAGGAAATGGGGCTGAATGGGGCTGGTGGTCCTCAAACCTTTCTCTTTTCTTTTTTTCTGTCTTTTTTTTTCTTTCCCCTTTCCCTAACACATCTGTATCATAGAATGGTTTGGGTTGGAAGGGACCCTAAAGCTCATCCAGTCCCACCCCTTGCCAAGGACAGAGACACTTTCCACTAGATCATGTTGCTCCAAGCCCTGTCCAGCCTGGCCTGGAACACTTCCAGGGATGGGGCAGCCACAGCTCCTCTGTTCCAGTGCCTCATTCAACATCTGCATGGCACTGGTGGGTGTGACACAGTACTTGTGTCTTTGCAGCGTGTGAAGCTGTGGGCCAGGTGTGCACACTTAGAACATCTCAGATACTGCTGGTTGTCAACACATGGTTGCCTTGGCTTCAGTTTCTTTTCAGGTGAAAATTCAAGAATTTGGTCTTGACTCATCTTTTCTAGCAGTTACAGTTCCAGCTGCCTTGAAAACAGCAGGTGAGATTAGCTGCAGTGCTGAACTGGATTGTCTGTCAACAGGAGCAGGACTGGTATTTCGAAGTTTTCCTTCATTTTAGAAGTTAGCCCCACTTACAGCCTGACTTAAAGTGACTGTTCAAGTTTTCCTGAAAGACAGAAATCTTTCCTAATTTTGAGATAGCTTATTTGGGGTTATACACTGATATTTTCTATTCCTAACTTTGTATAGGTCTTGTAAAAATAAGACATAGGAAGCGTTAAACTAGTGTTGAAAACAAAGTTGCCCTTATTTATATAATAGTTAGATAAGGAATTAGATTGTTATAAAAGGTTTGCTTGAGGGGAATGGATTTTTACTTCAATCTTCTTGTCAGGTTCAATGTTGAGGATACTGAAATGATGTGTTTTGAGGTTTGAGCATGAGAGTATAATCTGTCTATCCAGTTGTTCTCCCAAGCCTCAAATGTTCATCAGGATCACGGGCATTAGATACTTCGATGCTTGGCTTACGGCTGTCTGACCTTGTTTTAGTAGACATGGAGTACTCATACCTCTACTTCCACTTGCAAGTGATGCCTCAATGTCAATTTTTAAAGTGAACAATAAAAACTCACTTCATTTGCTTTGTCCAATCATATAAAAGTGTAAATCTTTATAACATAATGCTCCTGTAATTTTTAATTTTTTTAAAATTTTTTTAATGTGCATTTCTGTGTGGTCTTACAGGTTTTAGCTGATGCTGTTGCACGCTTGGTTGTAGATAAATTCAGTGATTTGACAGAAAATTTCACATCTCCACATGCACGTCGAAAAGTCCTTGCTGGAATTGTCATGACAACAGGTGAATAAAAAAAAATAGTATTTTGCATGCTTAAATATGAGAGCTCTGTTTGCATCTAGTAAACCAGTATTGAAATATATTTTTACTGTTTAATCTTGAAGGTGGACTAAATATAGTAATTAAATCTCAGGTACTTAGAGGAAAATTAGACCTGCAAATACTTCTGTTTCCACAGAATTCCTGTCCTCTGCCTGATGGAGACATCTGAGTAGCTCAGAAAATGTAGGTTTTAAAGTTAATTATGAAACTTTGGGAAAATAAATAAAATCCCCCATTGGCCTTGTAGATGATGTTCCTGGTTTGGGCATGTTTTATTCTTAGCGCTCTATGTCAGTCATTTTAGTAAAAATATCTGAAGAAAGCAGTTTATGTTTTGGCAGATGGCAGTGGTGTGCACGTGTCAGCAGTGGTGTCATGGTTCTCTGGGTGCTGACAGGAGATCTCTGCTTGTCCAAATCACCCAAAATGGTGAAGTTCTGCCCCAAACTAATCTATGACCACGCTGCTGCTGAGTTTTCCTCACATTAAGGTTTATCTTTGTCTTCAATCCATGTGATCCTTTGGTGGAATATTCATTTTGAGACTGTCCCAGCCTTGTCCCCTGCTGGTCTCTTGCCCTCCCACTCACACAGGCCCTTGGCAGGTTTGGGAAGCCTTGATGCTCCTCAAGTACTGCTGAGCAACAGGCAGACCTCCATCTGGTAATAACACTGTTTTAGCCCCAAATACATGAGGAACATGCTGTAGTTTTGTTTATTTTATTTTGTGATATTTAACAGGTTTTTATGCTATTTACAGCCCTGGATATGCAATTCCCAGAAGTCATGTGCCAAAGAATTAAAACTTAACTAACACTTGAATACGTTTTGATTAACTGAAGAAATAGCTTTACACAGAATTAGAAAATATCTTGCCATGAATACATGTCTGGGGAATGCCTGGAATTGGATGTCCCCATTGCATGGCCTTGTGTTGCAGCTCGTGTCTTCTCCTCTAGCCCTGTGGGCAGGAGGGCCCAGCTGGGCTCAGGTTCATTTTAACTTGTTGGGCTTTTCTTACCCTTGAGTGTTTTGCTAAGTGGCATTTTGATCTGTCTTTCTTAATCCTTCATTCACCTGGGTTTTTTGAGTGATAAAGGCAGTTCTCTGTATAGAAAACACCCACCCAACATACTTTTTAAATTCTACTGCATGGGATGGTTTAATACCAAGAACTACACATTATACTGGTTATCTTTACAGTGATTTAAGCATTTACATTTCTTTTTTCCCTAGTCTTACCTTTCCTATTGTTGGCTCAATACCCTTCCATAACGTGTTGCTGCTGTAATAAACTGGTAAAAAACACTGGTAATAAACCAGTGCCTTTCAGATTTCTAAAGTGGCTGTGCATATCTGCATAGGTGGCCAGAAGGTACACGCTGAAAGTTGCTGGCTGCCTGAACCTCAGGAAAAAAAGCACTTTGAATCTCGGGCTTTAATAATTCTTCTTGAAGCAGCACTTTTTACTTGCAGGTATTCAATTTTTAACTTGTCTGAACTCCACCATGAAGAGAGTAGTTCTCATAAGAGCCACAGACAGTGCTGGTGCAGGGAGGTATGGCTGAATGAAGCTTTTGTTTTAAATAAATTATCAGAAAAAAAAACATTATTTTTTTAAAAGGAGCAAACAACAACAAAAAAAAGAGCCTCATTTGGGTTCTGCAAGAAGATCACTCCGTGCATTATTTGTGATGTTAATTGTATCTCCTTCCTGAAATTTTGTTTTGCAGGTACAGATGTGAAAGATGCCCTGGTAATAAGTGTTTCTACAGGAACAAAATGCATCAATGGTGAATACATGAGTGATCGTGGTCTTGCATTAAATGACTGCCATGCAGAAATTATAGCTCGACGGTGTCTGCTGAAATTTCTGTACACACAACTTGAGCTTTACCTAAGGTAAGCTGGAGGGAAAAAGATGATGAGCTGATCCCACAGAGCTGAGAAGGTGTCTGTGGAAAACATCTGTCTTCTTAATTTCACTGTACAACACTTGTCCTGTTGCATTAGGATGTTGTATTTAGAACTTGTGCCCTTTGCCCTCAAGTTTGAGTTGAACAAAACATTTATTCAGTGAGGCGTCAGTCATGAGAGGAGAGGACAGGGAAAATAATTGGCAATCATTTTGTAAACTGTAAACATATAAATCAAAATAATATGAAGTGGGCTAAAGGTTGCTGATGTTTCATTTGAGTGCCTGAAAGCTCTTGACATCTGGGGTTGCCACAGGCTCTTTGTTTCCTGTCTCGATGGTCCTTTAATTTTGTTAATTGTCATAACTGTTAGATTTATATTACAGAATCTTCAGCCATCCCATGTTTTTAATTCCTGTTAAGTCTGCCCAGCTTATGCTTATTTCCATGTTAATGTCAGTTTTGACTCTAGCTTTCTTCTCTGTTTCAGCAATAAAGAAGATCAGCAAAAATCCATTTTTATCAGATCGGAGCAAGGCGGGTTTAAGCTGAAGGAGAATGTGCAGTTCCATCTTTATATCAGCACGTCTCCTTGTGGTGATGCTCGGATTTTCTCACCCCATGAAGCAGCACAAGAGGGTATGACAGCAGTCCTCTTCTACCCAAGGGAGCTTAAATTATTCTTGGGGCATGTACAAGTGGCACAGTTAAAACTTAGGTGTTTTCTTTCCTTTTAGCATAGAGGTGTGTTAGACAAAGATCTCTTCCAAAAAAATCTGAGCTGTTCTTCCTCTGTGGTAGAAGTTCAGTATAGAGTGATGAGCCCTGTGGTCTTGAAGAGGCTGATGCTAACTGAGATAAGCCAGTGAGTCAGCAAGTATTCCTACAGAACTAACCATCCCCTTTCCTTGTTTCCATCCTTTAACAGCAGTTCTCTGCCTGCCCCTTCCACAGTCTGCCCATTAACTTCATTTTAACTCTGCAACACACAGAACAGAGCTCAAGAGCTGCCTGCTTCCTACTGCTCCTCTGGTGAAAGCTTGGTCTAACTGCAAGTGTGTTTTGGAAGGCAGTATTTGCGAGAGGTGTCTGATGCTGTAGCTAAATTGCCAAGAGCAGCAGGAACTGTGATGCAAGCCAGCAGTAACTGCAGGCAAATAGCTCAAATCAGTCTTTCTTACTGTGATTCTAATGTAAAAGCCTTTGAGAACGTTCCTCAGCTGATTCTCAGTGTTTTTTATCCTTCAGACCAAGGGGACAGACATCCAAACCGCAAAGCCAGAGGGCAGCTACGGACAAAAATCGAGTCTGGGGAAGGGACCATCCCCGTGCGCTCCACTACTACTATCCAGACGTGGGATGGGGTATTGCAAGGAGAGAGGCTGCTGACCATGTCCTGCAGTGACAAGATAGCCAGGTGAGATGCTGAACGACTGGTTTTGTTGCTATTGATGTTACTGCTGAAGGAGGGCATAGGACAAGGGTTGGGTTAGATGGGATATTGGAAAGAAATTCTTCCCTGGGAGGGTGGTGAGGCCCTGGCACAGGGTGCCCAGAGAAGCTGTGGCTGCCCCATCCCTGGAAGTGTCCAAGGTCAAGATTGAATGGGTCTTGGAGCAACCTGGGATAGTGGAATAAGATAATCTTTAAGGTTTCTTCCGACCCAAAACCATCCTGTGATTCCTACAAGAAAGGAGGGGTGCATGGTACCCACAGTGAGTGTGCAGGGAATTGATGGGCTTATGTCACTGCTTAGACATAGTGTGAGGGTGGCTGTCACCCCGTAATAAAGCTCTGATTCTTCACCTGCAATTAGTGTCAGACCTTTTGCTGGCTTCAGAGGCAAGGTGGAGTCATTCTGTATCATTCCAGCCACATCAAGTCATGACAGCTTTGTTTTGTATTTCTATCACTGGGGAATAGCAGAGGAACGTTTTAGATTTTTTTTCCCCTAAAGTAGTAGCATTAGGAAAACAGTACAATAAATCTATTACATTACTTATATTTGGATAACTTCGTCTGGTGATACACATCCTTGCCCCATTGTTGGAAATGTTCCAAGTCGGGTTGGATGGGGCTTGGAGCAATCTGGTCTAGTGAAGGTGTCCCTGCCCATGGGAGGGGGTTGGAACAGGACAAGCTTCAAAGTCCCTTCCAACCCAAACCATTCCATGATATCAAAGATACCTACATTTTCCATGCATAGTTTAGATTTTTTTTATTTTGTATGGTGGAAAGTGTCCCTGTTAAAAAAATCCTAATGGACGGGCACTTCTAGTTTTTAACTCTAGAATTTTAATTATAGTTAAAGTATTTTATTGTAATTAAATATTTTGTTTCCAGAACAGTATTTTAATTTATATTTCATCCAATTCCTTCTTTGTTGTCCTTTTTGGCAAAGATTGAAAGATTGTTGTTTGTTTTTGAAATCGTAAATTGACAAAAAACCATGTAGCAGTAGTATCCTTTAGCAAGCATCAGAAGTATGGGAGAGTTGCAACATCATAATTTTTTTAAATGAGTCTGTGTGTTTGCAGCCTTTGTGCTCTTGCAAAGTAGATGAGAAATGCCAAGTTTTTCAGCTAATGTTACTTTAGTTATTTTTTAATTATATGTATGTTAAATATGTTTTAAAGTCACCATTAGCCTGATTCAAAGTTTATTAAGGATATTAAGTTGGAACTATTCTTGTGAACTGCATATGCCAAATGAAAAATAGAGGAGGAAAGTTATATAATGGCTTTGTTCCTGTAGTCTTGTCTCAAGTAATCAGCATCTCTACTGAAGGAAAACATTTTATTTTAGTTTAAATACCCCTAACATAAATGAATAGGGTCTTTCAGAAGCTAGGACAGGCAGCTGGGGAAAGGTAATTCTACAAAAATGACATTTCAGCTTCTTTTATAATATTTTCAGTAAAATTCACGAAATAAATTCCCCAGTTTCATGCCAGGGGCTTCTCCCAACCAACTGACTTGAGATTCATGTCACATTCTTTTATCACATTGTCATTGCAAATATATTAAAAAAAAAGCCAGTTGTTGAGCTAGAACACATTTGACTCTTTTGTTGATTTTGTGTGATGCAGAACAGAATCCATCTCTCGCTTCCGTAGCTAGCTGTCACCTCTCCTTGGGGCTAATGGGAATAATTTTGTTTGTGCCAGTGAAGGAAGCAAATAGAACCCCTTGACACAGAACAAAGACTGTATGACGGGTAAGGAGGCCCAAATTTTCATCTTTTTTTTTTTTTTTTTTTTTTTTTTTTAAACATTGCCCTGATGTGTTTTGTCCATTTACATTTGAAAGAATGCCTTGCTCCATAGTGTCCAGCAATCAGTCCTCCAGTATGCCTCAGACCTGGGAATTACCACTGATCTTTCCCAAAGGTTCGCAGTCACAGCCTGGGAAGGATGTGGATAAATTTGGGGTGTGGGACCGCACTTGTATCAAACCGCTTGTATCTGACCTGCCTCATCCGTGTGGATTATCTGTATAATCCAAGTTGCTGTGTCTAGCCTTTGAGGGCTTTGCTGCAGTGTGCTGCCCAGCACCCTCCTAGACCTGGTAGGAACATCCAAGAAGAGTTGTGAGAAATGTGGGAGGGCCATGAGTGTAATCCCACTTGGGCTGGAAGCATTAAAACAGGATTGTCCTGGTGTGTTAGAGCTTGGTGGCTCTGCAGTAAGGTGTTAGGGTGGTTTCTGACCAGAGTTAACGTTAATATACATGCACTTGTTTTAAATGTATCCTGACCTGGTGCCGTGGTACTTCACGATGTTGATTTTTGTTATTCTCCTTTTGATGTGCTTTTCTGCCCATATTTTTGGTTTCAAATAATTACTTACCTTCTCATTAAACATTCCAGTTAACGGCTAACGTCCTGCTGAGAAGTGTAAAATTTCTTTTCACACGGTTTCTCTGGTATAAAATCTCTAGGAACTGAGAAAAACTTTCTAGGTTGAGTTGTTAAAAGGGAAGTCATTGGTGCTCTTCTACTTTAAAGAAGAGAAAATATTTTTCTGATAAACTTTTGTGTGAAAGGCTATCACATGCCCACCCACCGGCCTTGTTTTGTGCTTATTCAGAGTGGGAAATCCAAATGGACATTTGTAACTCAGTCTTCCTTCTTTTGTCCCCAAAAGAGAGCATTTCTCCTCACCAGTTCTTAACCCAGTGACAAGGGCTGATGTGAATTGCAGTGGCCACTTTGATGTATGGTGGCTGTGTGGCACTTAGGTAAAATACCTGAGGGGAGGTGGTGAGAAGCGACTATCCAAGGTGTACCATTATGGAACCTCTCCAACTAGGCTTATGTGTGTTACGATCTGGTTTAAACCCAGAAGAGCAAAGAAAACAAAGTCTCTGTGTATAAAACAGAAAGAACTCAGAAGGTTCAAAATATACCCAGAAACGAGATTAAAACCAAACGAGGTTAGATGTTGGTGCCAAAAAATCGATATGTTTTATTTAATAGTAAAAGAGGCAAAGAGAAAGAAAAGAAAGAAATAGAGAAAGAAGTGTGCGTGGGGGTTGGGGGGACAGGGAGAGGTGACAGGGGTTAGGTGGAAGCATGTCACCCTTCCAAGGGTCCCAACGACGTCTCGTTGCTCCCCTCCATCTGGTCTTGGTGAGGGTGCCCTGCTGCGGTGCTGAGGGGTGTAGGGTGCAGTGGATGAACACAGGTTTTGGGCGGGTGGGAACGCCCAGGTGCCTCCCCTGCAGGGCGCCAGGGTGACACTGTTCCTTGCAGCACCGTGGATCTGCTGCATCACCTCTGGTTCTCTGGTGCAGGGTCTGGGGACCCCTTTGGGGGGCCTTTGATGGGCCATGACTCCCCTCTGTCCTTCACGTGGATGCAGCTTCTCCCCGGGCGACGAGGGCCCTCGGCTGGGCTTCCCTGCACAGCGCAGGATGAGCGTGCGCTGCCTCTCACCAGAGGCTTTTCCATCAACACCCGGAGCCTCTCTCCCCCCAGCCTTTGGTGCGAGGGTCTGTGCGAGCCTGGCAGCTGACAGCCCCGGGGCTGTGGTGTCCACTCCTGAGCTGTTAAGCTTGTGCTTCGTCAATGTCCCCAGCCCTGAGTTGTTACTTTATCTTATCTTCATCAGCGAGCGGTGATGGGCGTCAGTGAGGCCTGTTCAGGGTGTGGTGGTCTTCTGTGGAGCTTTTGTAATACAGTTTTGCTATAATAGGCAAAGGTCCTTCATGAAGATGTTTAAGTCAAACTATAACATTTCAGTCTCTGACAACATACAGGCAGCAAATCCAGACAATGCTAAGAAAAGCTGGGACAAGTCAGAGCTATGTGGTTGCCTGCCTTGGTGCAGCTACAAGGGGAAACACTTTTTCATGTCTGTAATTGCAAATCTAAAATGGTGTTTGTGAGAAGGGCTGCTGTCAAAGACCAGAGACTTCCTGCACTTATGATTTACAGTGTGGGCTGCTGAGCCAGCTACTTGATTTAAAAGAAGCTCTCTCTCCTTGTAAAGATACTGCTGCCTGTTTACAACTGTGTCTCTTGAAGAGGAGTGCTCATAGAGACTTAATTGATCTCTTAAGGAAACAAGGAGAAATCGGGTTTAAAGTTGTGCCTTCTGCACGCCAGAAGGAAAAGTGCTTTCTGGGATAGTCCTACATCTTCCACAGTGACACCTTCTCTCACTTGCCATCAGTTGCAAGTAAAAACTTGTGATAAACAAAGTGCTAGCTAAATAATTTTCATTTCTTTGTAGTAATTGTTATTTATAAATAATATTGATATGAGAAGCTCTTTGAACTGTAAACACTTGTCAGGTTTTGCCTTGTTTGAGTAGTTGCAGGAGACTCTTGTTTTCCTGAGATGAATTTTGACACCAGTTCCATGTGGACACCATTGTGGATCACACTTAGTGACTCCTCTCCCCCATACTGCTCTCTGCATAAAAATTAGTAACAAGATGTTTGATATTAACATCAAATTTTATTACTTACTGCTGTTAGGCCCCCCTCAATTCTGTATTTTCTCTAAAATAATGTGAATAACAGCATTTCTGTACCTTTTGAGTTTGGAAAGTTCAGAGGGGAATTTTTACCTGACACGTATATTTTTAGCTGGTTTTATTTTTGGCAAGAGGTGCTACCAGCACACTGTGAAAGTGTTGCTGAGAGTTAAATTTTACTTACCTTCTCATGTGTCAAGAGCTGTGAAATCAGCTGCATTTCTTGAAGAAATCCACAGACCTTTTAGGAATCCACTGTAGATACCTCTGAGCAGATGGTGGTCCAAAGCAGAAATGTGACAACACAGCAAGGAGGAGAGGACTCCTCTTGATTTGGTGTCAGTCTCTGGTTTCTCCACCCTCTTTTTTTAGTGAAGTGTGCTTGAGAACAGCAAAGGTTGAGGAAGTGCATCCATCCTCCAGATTGTTATGAACAGAATCTAGAGTAGAGAATACAGAATAAGAAAAACAGTGACTATGATAAATTTATAAAATTCAGATTTCCCACTGAGGTGGTCATCTGTAAGACCTCAGGTGAGCACAGTACACAGACAGTGTCCTCTGTGTAAATTGTCAGGAGTTGAACACAACTCATGTGCATTGATCTGCAAAGGCCAAGGTGGGGGTCGAGCCTGTAAAGGTGTTGAGGTGTACTGGTTTGAAGGAGCATTTCCCAACACTGTCCTTGTACTCCAACAGTGAAGAAATCACCATTAGCTGTACCCCAGGCTCAAATCAGGGCAGCTGTGTTTAAGTGTTGGCAGTTTGAACGTAAATCCTGTGGCTATTTATACCAATCTAAGAGCTTGCACTTTAAATATCAATTTTACTTTAAGGTAAAGTTTTTGAAGGTTGTCAAAGAAAATTCTTGTAGTAACTTGAAACCAGAACGCTCAGAATATGTTAAATACTGTCATAAGACAAATTTTTTTGCTTAGCTTAGACAAGCATCTCATGTGTTTCCAGTGAGAAGCTTTACATTGGAAAAGTTTCCCTGCCTGCTTCCCTGTTCTTTCCCATCTGCAACTCTCTGCTTTACATGCTTTACTTTAGGCATTTCAGTATCTCTGGATGTGATGCAGCATTCTTGTGTTCTGCTCGTGCTCATTCTTTAGCACCCAGATTTGGGTTTGTAAGCTAGATTTGAGTCACTTCAGTTACTTACTTAACTCTTTTCTGATGCTATTTTTAATGTGAAGAAAAAAAATCCATTGCTTAATTGCTCCACTGGAAAGACAACACTGACTTGAAGTTTTCTGTAGTGCATTTTGCTTTTTCTGCTCTGCACCACATGGTTTGTAGTGAAATACAGCATTTGGCCCCTTAATTTTAAAAGAAATTGTGCTTTCAGTAGAGGTTAGTGCTAGATTGGCAGCAGTTGTTGGTGTGTGTTCTGACAACCTGTGTTTGTAAACTGGAGGACGAAGCAGTTTTACCACTTCTGGAGGCAATGCCTGTGGCCTTTTGAAAACTGATATATGGTGGTGGTTTCTTCTCAGTTTATATTCATAAAGGTTGTTCCACTGTACGTGCTAATGGAAGTGAGACATTACTGTTTGATGGAAGTACAGCATAAAAAAGGAACAAGAAGAAAGTCTCCATGCAGTCCTTTCTTTCACTCTGCTATGATCTGCAGAACACGACCATAAATCTGACAGGGAGAAGCTGAGGGATCTGGGGGGGCTCAGCCTGAAGGAAAGGAGGCTCAGGGGTGATGTTCTTGCTCTCCACAACTCCCTGATGGGAGGGTAGAGTTAGGTGAGGGTTGGTCTCTTCTCCCAGGTGTCAAGGGACAGGACCAGAGGAAATGGCCTCAAGCTGTGCCAGGTGAGGTTCAGGTTGGATACTGGGGAAAAATTTGGCCAGGCACTGGAACAGGCTGTCCAGGGAAGTGGTGGAGTGTGGGTGGGAAGTGTCCAAAAGGTGTGTGGATGTGGCACCTGGGAACAGTGGTGAACAGGGTGGTGCTGAACAGGGTTAGTGGCTGGACTTGATGATCTTAGAGGGCTTTTCCGGCCGTAGTGATTATGTGATTCTTTCGGGTTTCATGTTCATCTCTGCACTATCACCAGTTTCTGATGTAAGAATACATTTTTGTAAAGAAGTATATGTTCTTTTCTTACAACAATGAAATTAAAAGCTAGTTTTATAAACCTAACCACCACCCAACCCTGCCTGATGAATATTAAGAGCTTTGGTTGTATGAGTGATTTCTGCAGTCCCTGTCCTTGAACAGGCCCATTGCTCTGAGCCCAGCATGAGCGTGTGCTGCAGTGGCAAAGGGGATTCAGCACAACCCAGCAAACCAAGGCCTGTGCCCTGTAATACCAGTTCATACAGTCCTCCTTGCAGAGGCTTGCTCAGCTGTCCTCGCTCCTCCTCCTCTTCTAATCAGAAGTTCACAAGACAAATGTCAACTTTCATTTTCTGCGCCAGGGGAGGTCACCAAGCGTGGGAGGAAGCAGCAAAACACGAGCTCTGGAAATACTGAAGTCAGAAGTAAGGAAAAGGGTCTGGCAAAGGGTTTATTTAGGAAGTAAGGGCTTGCCAGAGGGGTGCCTTGGCCTGTTTTAAAATGTCTGTCATCACTCAAGCACTGATCATGTAATGTCAAATGTGATGTGCCTTGTCTGCAAACCTCAGTTTGCAATGCTCAGTCTTGAATTCTTTCCACGTTTCTTCCATAGTATTACCTGTGTCCATAGCAGTCAGAAAGGCATATTGGTCCTGGGAAGCAACAATTTTCACTTGATATCTTTACTCTGACACTTGGTTGCTGGTTGTGTTTTCAGTCTTACTAAAAATATGCCTTTATTCCATGTGAAATACACCTCATTTATTATCACAGCATTTTTACTCACTTACTAGGGCCAGCTTTTTTAATGACAGGTGAGTAAATTAGTGCACATTGCCTCCATTTTCATCCTCAGTAAAGATATGCAAAGAAATTGTTTCCTTGGATTACAATCTTTGTTATACCATTTTTATAGAAAAAAAAAGAAACATGTTGCAAGTCCTGAAGCCAGCCTGTGTAGTTCAGTTTTTGCAGTAGTGAAACAGTTGTGGTGTGGAGTTTGTAGCTTGAAATGATGCTGATGTGTAGCCCTGCCATCCCAGCACAAGCTGCAAGAAACACTGTTAGCAACATCCCAATTCCCTGTTCTCCTAGGAGAACCTTGCAGCCTGGCATAGGATGGGCTTTTTAATAAGGACAACCATTCTGTGGAGCACGAGAGCTTCTGATGTGCTCATCTGTTTCATTCAAGCACCAAGGGAACTTTTCCTGCTGCGTGTGTCTGGGTGTTGCAGTTGGACTCCAACTCCAGGTTGGACAGGGCTTGGAGCAACCTGGGATAGTGGAAGGTGGCCCTGCCCATGGCAGGGGTTGAAACTAGATTATGTTTAGGGTCCCTTCCAAGCCAAACCATTCTGGGATTCCATGACTGAAATATGCTGTTTTCATAGTGCCAAGCTTTTTGCACTTATTCCTCAGACCAAGGCAGTGAAAATACTCTGCAGGAGATGTTGAAGTTTTCAAAAGTATTTTGTGTGACAGTTAAAGAGAGATTGACAGACAAAACTTTATCAAATGAACACAGCTAAAAAAAAAAAGTCAGAATCAGGATTTTACTCCTAGGCATTCTATATCCCTGCCACCAGACCTGATCCAGTGTAAATCACAGTGCTCAGACAGGGATTTATGTTTGGAATCTGTGAAGCAGCTAAAGGGAGCAAAGACTACATGCATTCTTTGCATGTTTTCAGTTTTCATATTCACTTGTCTCCCTGCCCGTGGATATTGCAAGCCACTGCCCATGTCCTTTCTGTCAGCAGGATGTGGGCAGTTGGGCTGAGGTTTGAAGGACAGGCCTTTCCTTGTTGATGGTGAGATGTGGAGGTCTTGCAGACAATCCTTGTGCTCTGGGAAGGATGCTCTTCTCCCTGCCACGTGTCTTCTGGAGGCATCAGCTGCTGTTTCTGATGGAGAATCTCATGGTTTGGCTTTCTCCCATTGAATGATCCTGTCCATCTCTGGCATTAGAGTGCTGGAAAATGCATCACCAGATACGTTAGCGGGGTTACAAGGAGTCTGCTCCTGTTTTAGGTCATTTTACTCAGGATTACACTGAGTATCCCCTAAGCTGATCTCTGAAATTCTGGCAGGTTTCACAGCTTATGTTACCATGGTCATGTGCTGGTCAGGAGGAAGGGCTGAAAGTCTGGTCCATTGTGATTAACTGCTGTTATGTCTGGCAGATGTTACTTGTTCCATTAAAAAGAAAGTGTTTTTTTGTTTTTTGTTTTGTTTTGTTTTTCCCTCCCTCTTAGGTGGAACGTATTGGGTATTCAAGGAGCCTTACTTAGCCTCTTTGTGGAGCCAATTTACTTCTCTAGCATCATCTTGGGGAGTTTATATCATGGGGATCATCTATCCAGAGCCGTATACCAGAGGATAGCAGAGATAGAAGATCTACCACCTCTTTATACACTCAACAGACCTTTACTTAGTGGCAAGTATCTAATGGAGAAGGCCGTGCCGGTAACTAAGTCTGTTCCAGTAGCATTGTGATTTTGCAGTTCTCAAAACCTTGCAAACTGTGTGCTGTGAGTAAACTGCTTGCTGGTTACAATAGAGAAGTTGTGGTCGAAACATAATACAGATACCCAGGCAGGAATACTGTAGCAAGGACCTTTAAAAGCTGGAAAGAACTGGGGGATGAAACTTTGGATGAGTTTTCACACCATTCCTGTCTGGAGCATGCCCTAGGAAGATGTGAGGCAAGTTGAAGGCTTAGTGAAACCTCCTCCCGCCTGTGGAATAGTGTGTTAGCACTCACTGTCGCTTCTCTTGCATTGCAGATTTTTGTTGAGCGGTCCCTTCATTTATCAGTATGCCAAGATACACACACTTGGTTCACAATTTCTAGATCAATAATCAACTCAAAATGGATGGAGATAACACTTCACCTGTCTTAAATTCTAAAATGGCTTGTTACAGTAATGCTCTGAAAGCTTTAAAACTGAAATCTCATCCTCCCTCTCACTGCGTGCATCGCTTTGTTCTGTAGAGCTTAGCTTTTGGCATGTGTTTATTTTCCAGGGGAAAAAAAGCAGCTCATAATTTTAAAGCATGTTGAAAGTTTGACGTGAATTTTTAAAACAGATTTAGGGAGGGAGTGGGGAAAAGACCATTGTGAACAATGAGTATTTCTTCAGGTATGAAAGGTAATTAATAAGGATTCCCTGAATTAGGATGTATAAAAGTGCTAAATAACGTATTTGCCCTTATATTAGCAAGTAAGTAACAGTTGCAACACTCTGTACCAAATATCTAATAGTTTTATGGGCACAGTAGCTGATGCATGGACTGTTTCTGCCTGATTTTGGGGAATTTTTATCAGTCCTTCAAGACAGCAGGTTTGTGGCAGGGTGAGAAGAGTTTTTGTTTTCCTTTTCACAGCATAGAACAGTACCTTGTCTTCTTAAAAATCATCTTTCTGCAATGGTGCTATCATCTATTTCCCATGAAACAGAACCATCTGTTTCAATAGTTGAGCCAGGACTTGCTGAGCAGCAGAGAGTTCGGAAATGTTCTCAGCTGTTGAGTTTTCACAAAAAATACGCATCTCAAAAATGTGCAGATAGGTTCTTTAGGAGGTTGGGCAGAGAACTACGTTGATGTATTTTCTTTTACTGGTTCAGTCTTGAAAGCTGATTTTCTGACCTCTGCTGTTATATTCAGCCGGGGCATTCGTGTAGCTGCCCATGTGCTCTTGGATTCACATATTTTTCAGTGTATTCTTACCTAGAACAAGCGCTGCAGAAATACCTGTCTCCAGTTCTGTGTTCTTTCTTGTACCACACACACATCTCTGTGATTTTTTTCCACCACAGGGATGAACTAGAACAGAAATACCTGTCTTGTCCCACTGTCCTGCCTGTTTAGCTGAGAAAGTACTGTAATAACAGGTTTTCTTCAATAAAGTAAATGTTATGTCTGCTGGGGCACCTGCATTAAGTCAAAATTATTTTAACTTTGAGGTACTGTTATATACTGCTAAAAATTGTCTTTTATCATCTTTCTTTCTTTACAAGAGAGTTTTTAGTTACACCTTTTGCCAGCAAGTTGAATCATAGAATCATTAAGGTTGTAAAAGACCCCCAAGATCATCGAATCCAACCATTAACCCAGCACTGCCCTGTTCACCACTAACACGTGTCCCCATATATTCAGTTCCAGTGGGGAACATGCATACCAGAGCAGCTGTTTTTCAGGTAAGGGATGCAGGAAATCTGTCTATTGATAGAAAACTCCCTCCCTGTGCTGACTCTTGGAAGCCTTTTGGTTGCAGGAACCAGCTTTTCAGGGTGCCTTTAGCAGCCCAGCACTGAGGGCAGTTGAACTCTCCCTGAGAGGTGGCCACCCCACTTGAAGAGAAGACAGGTTTGAATCTTGTAAATTTCTAGAATAATCTGAAAAGGGATTGATTTCTCAATCAGATAGAGTGAGGATGTTTGGATAAATCAGCCAATATTGAGTTGCCAGTCTGCAGGGTGACCTGCACAGACTCTTTTTGGTGGAGCCACTGTGGGAGGTGGGCGCGCAGGAGTTCACCCGTGCTGAAGCCCGAGTCAGGTACTGAGATCTTTGTGTTTAGAAATCCTTAGCACATCTTTCATTTGTTCATTCCTCGTTATGTTTATTGAAATGGTTTCAACTTTTTGCCGTCCACAGCCTCCTTGAGTAAGGAACTTCCTTTCTGCTAATTTAATTAATTAGATGTTCCTCAGTGCTCTGTGAGATCCAGACCATAAGTGGTCATGACACTCAGGTTGGAAGGAATATCTCAGAGATATAGAAAATTAAGTCCTATTTTTTGCAAGCTGAAGTGTCTTAGTCTACTTTGTTGTTCCTTGCACAGAGACCCTTTCACGTAAGGATCATTTTGCAGACCCATTTTTGTGCTAGTGAGACCAGGGCAGTAGCTGATATTCAGGGTAAAGCAGCAATACTGGTTTGTGTGGTGGCATATATTCTGTTCACTTCCTTGATCCTTCACTAATAATTCCTAACATTCACTTTGATTACTATTGGTGATTGACCTGACTTTTTGGTAGAACTGAGTATTAGAAACTAAAATCTCATTCCTGAATGCTAATATCAAACTCCAGGTCCAGCACTCCTTGTGCAAGATTGCCTTGGGTTTTTTCCTAACATGTGTTGCTTTATATTAATCTGTGAGGAATTTCATCTGCCTTTTTATTTCCCAGATGCCCAGTATGTGAGGTTTTTTCTGCTACTTTTTGCAATTGCTCCTCTTCTTGCCTTTTAAAAATAATTTAGTATCATCACCGATCCTACCTCAGTTTTGCCCCCACACACATCCCAGGTCTGCCCCGAGCTGGAAGCTCTCCAGCTGTGTTCACTCTTCCCAAGGAGACCACCTTTATCCAAGTGTTAATGAATTTGTTTTTAAAGTAGACAAAAATAAATCCTTCAGCAGAACTTCTGGTGATTCTTTTTTTTGGCTGTTCCCTTGGTACCTCATCCTCCTGTTCACATTGGTGCTTTTCAGCTTTCTATGTCCTTTTTAATGAAGCTTGTTTTAGCTGTCTCCTCAAAGAACTGTCAAGCGTTATTATTTATATAAGCACTGGCACAAAGAGCTGTGACCTTTCCTTTTGCTTATTATATCCCTTTGTAATAATATTCAACAGTAAGTTCTGAGCAATGTTCTCTAAATAGCTTTAGTTCTATTAGTTTTCAAAGGAGAGTAAAATGTTTGACTTTCTATCCTAACTTTCTTTTCTATTTCTAATCTCAGCATATTGTGCTATATTCATGTCTAGATTTTGAAGGGGAAGATATGACCCACCTGAAGTTTTATCAAATGCTGTGATTTTGAGATGACCTTTATTCCCTGTCCATGCTACCTGTGATCCACCGTCAGGGACTCCTTTGCTATCTCTCTAGAGTTCTTGCATACAAATAAGCAGCTGAATGCGTTGTTATTAATTAAATCTATTTGAAATTCTAAATCTAGGTTGATTTGGTGTTTTTTTAAAAAATTTAATTAATTCGTCAAAAAACAAGGAATTGAATTGTATAATTGCAATAGAAATGTAGTGCATACTGGATGTTCAGCTTTCTCACTTTTATTTGATTTGCTTGTGGGACTGGTTGTGTTATCACATGTGTTTTGGAGTACTTGATGACCTCTGTCTGATCCCTGTACTTGTTTAATAGTGTATGGAATGAAAGCAAAGGTAATAGTATAGATGTAATTAAATGAAAGAAAAAAAAAAGACAAAAAATTGTCACGTGGCATCAATTTCTTAGCACTCTTGCCTCAGTACTTTTGGTAAAACAAACTTTTGTTCCAATTCTCAATTTTTTCAGCTTATATTTTAAGAAAATGGGGAATAGTAGGTTATTTTCTATTATTATTCACTTAATTATTTCTTATCAGTCATAGTGACAAGGTTGATCCAAACCAAGGGTAAAAATACAACAGCTTCAGGTGGTTTATATTTTGAAGTGTTTCTTTGTTTATTAAATGAGGAATTGATGATAGGAAGCAAACTGAATTTTGCGGAGTCATTCAGACCTTGTAGGTCTTGCACACTCTCAGTGCTGGGCCCAGAGGTGCCGTGAGACTGAGCCGGGTGAGCCAGTCCTGCTCCCAGTGATGCCATGAGGATTTTTTGCCTTTTATACCCCTTTTATACCTTTTTATAATTTCTGTATTCTTAGTGTTTTTTAGCCTACATTGTTAGACATATTTGCCAAGCTAGGAGACTAAACATCTTAGAAGCTTCGTAGTTAGGGATCAGAATGCCCCAGACACCAAGGTCCTCTCCAGAACACATTTTGTAAACTAAGACGGAACCATCCAGGGGAAGGTTCCTTGGGGAGGGGGGGCTCACTACAGCCTCTCATTGGGAAATCTTTGATAGATATGCTAATTAGTAAGACCTATAATGTGATACCAGATCTTTTGTGGGGGGATTGCGGAGTGCATTTCAGTGCATTCCACCTGGGCATGGTGCACCTAAGGATAATAAATACAGAGGTAAAACCCCTTTTTCCCTTCTAACCATGTTTGATTCTTAAGACCAGGAAAAGGCATCACGAGGTGCCCAGCTTCATTAGATTGCATTCCAGATATCAGCCAGAAATGCATCCTGCTGTGTTGCTTATGTTCAATTTCCAAAAATTGTCTAGATTTTATTAAGTGTAGGACCTGGCCTAACAGTGGAGTGGACTTGAAATAGGTTCTCAGTGAGACGTGCCTTAAAGTAAAAGCGGGATTTTTATTTACTAGAAAGAACAAATTGCCCTGGTGCTTTGTTCTGTCCTGGTGAGGTGACTGAGGCATCCTCAGTAGAGTTTTGCCACCCCTGGAATGTCTGAGGAGTCACATGTGCATGGCAGCAGCTGCTGTGACCTTCGTTATGTACAGTCCATCTTGGAGCACCAGGGTGTCGTGGGGAATAAATCTTGCCGTGGGCAGGCAGCCAGCCTTGATTTGCACTTGGGTTGGATTGTGGTGGCTTTGCTTTTCCATCCCTGGAGATAGAGCCGTAGCTGGAAGGTGTCACATAATTTAACACCTGAGCAAAGTGATTCACATCCTGTTTGGAGCCCTGTGGCTCCCCATCTCTGGGCTCAGTGTGCAACACTGGCCATGTAAAGTGGGGAGGCAGCTAGAACACAATGGATTTATGCTGGAAGACCCAAATGTCTGCCAGTTCTGGCTTTGTGGAGGGTGCTGAGGATGGGGCTCACTTTCATAGAATCACAGGATGGTTTGTGTTGGAAGGGACTGTAAAGCCCATCTCACTCTACCCCCTGCTATGGGCAGGGACACCTTCCACTATCCCAGGTTGCTCCAAGCCCCGTCCAGCCTGGCTGTGAACACTTCCAGGGTTCATAGTTTCACATCCATTTGGAAGTGAGATGAACCCCGTGAATTCCTGCCACAGAGCTCTCCATGATCCCCTCTGCTGAGGAGGCCGCTTTCTGCAGCGGTGCACACTTGCCCTGCTGGGAAGGACAGAAGTACAGAACACTTTAGCCAGTATGAGAGTGAGATGTCCATGGTGTTACCTCTGCGAGTCGGTGAGAAATCTGCAGGAGAATGCCCTCAAAATAAAAGATCTGCTTGTAACACTGTTTACTCCCCAACAAAAAACCAAAAGTCAAGCGTTTGTATTTATTATCATCGTTAAACATCACTTTTCTTTCAGGTATCAGCAACGCAGAAGCCCGTCAGCCAGGGAAAGCCCCGAACTTCAGTGTGAACTGGACAGTAGGAGACTCTGGTCTGGAAATCATTAATGCTACAACTGGCAAGGATGAGATGGGCCGTGCGTCGCGCCTCTGCAAGCACGCCTTCTACAGCCGCTGGATGCGCATCCATGCCAAGGTACCGCTTCCACGGGGCCAGGTTTGCCACTTCTTAAGTCTTAGTGAAATACCTGGATGTGCTTTCTGTACTCAGAAGCCACTTTCTCAACCTGTTTTAAGCCAAGTCTGATGTTAGAACCACAGAATCATTGAGGCAGGAATAGACCCTTAAGATTGTCAAGTCCAACCATCAATGCAGCAGCACCACCACATTCACATTAAACCATGTCCTCTAGCACCACATCCACACATTTTTTGAAGACTTCCAGGGGTGGTGACCCCACTACTTCCCTGGACAGCCTGTTCCAATACTTTACAACCCTTTCAGTGAATTTTTTTTTTCCTAATATCTAATCTAAACCTCCCCTGGTGCAGCTTGAGGCCAGGTAGCTGCTGCTCCATGCAGTAAGGGAAAAGAACAATGTGTTTGTTAACTTACTCTTTAATGTGATGATGTCTGGTCCAAAATGCATATTCTTTGGTTTACAGCTGAGTAAGCAAAGGATGCTGTCTCCTTTGAGCTTGCCTTTGCATTTTAATTTATTTGGAAGGATAATCCCATTTTCACTGCTGAGGTTTCACTTTTTACTCTCAGAAAGAAAGCTTCCAGGAAGTATGTCTGTGGCTTTTTGGCCTCAACATTTTCTTTGGTAGATCCTTGCCTTGTTTTAATATTAGCTGTTTAAATAACTCAGTCACTCTGGTACTGTTTGGCTTAATAGGGTCTTGTCTCTCATCCCCACAGCTTTCCTCCAGCTTGCGCTCAAAGATCCTCAAGCCCAACCTGTACCACGACACCAAGCAAGGAGCCACTGAGTATCAAACTGCTAAAGAGTGTTTGTTTAAAGCATTCCTGAAGGCAGGACTTGGAGCCTGGGTGGAGAAGCCCATAGAACAAGATCAGTTTTCTCTCACGGTCTAATTCACAAACTGCACATCACTTTGGAAAGGGAGTTGCTCTGGAAATTCCTGGTGTCCAGCATTGCTTTCTGGCATCTCCACAGCCGTCAAAACATCTTTCTGCTCTTTGGAGTTGGGTTTTTTTTAAATTTCACAGTAACTGTTTCTGTTTTGCCTAAGTATTGAAACTCAATGATGATCCAACACATAATTGTATATTTTGTTATAGGAAAGTAATTTCTGGTGTATTTCTAGAAATACTTTTACTGTAGAAAACTTGCAGTAAGGCTGTCCTTACTGTATACAATGACTCATTTTTTCTGGGTTAAAATAATTTCTTTTTTAATTCAATGTCATCAAGTGCATGAAGAAATTAATAGTTTCTCTAGGTTTTACACCACACTTTTAGGAAGTAGCTTAATTTTTTAAAAAGAAAATAGGTGACAAAGCTGATTCTACTCCTCTGTTAACTTGTTTTTCAACTGCAGGTATTTTTAGCACATAGACCACAGAGCCAGAACGGAGTCTGGACAGCTAGTTTTTTCCCAATTCCTTGCTCTTTAAAACCAGCTGCTGAAAATTTCATGTCTTTGATGTATGTATTTATTAGTCTGTGAGCCAGTTTTTAACATGCAGCTTTTTATTCTGTTTTTAAAAATACATTTACCTCCCATTTACACCCATTGTGAAGTCTTCATTTTTTTACCATTGTAAACTGGAAACAGCAAAATAATTATTTGTAAGTTAAGAAGTTTAGTCTATAACATGCAGAAGCCTGTTTAGAAGTAGATGATTTGTATGTCCCAGGAACTCATCCAAATACAATCTTCACTGTAACAGCAATGTGACAGCTTTAAAAAAATCTGCTCATTTTAAGGGCACCAAGCCTGAGTTGCCAAAACCAATCATTTGGTGGGTATTAATTGCTCTCCTCTGGAAGCTCTTGTAACAGAGAGACCAGTTGTTAAAACTTATTTCCTGTGAGTTATATCTGCTTTCAGCCAAATTGTTGTGTCTGAGATTCCCTGGCCTTTGGGCTTTACATGTGTGATGGGCTTCATGAAGCTAATTAGGTAAGTTGCTCTCAAATGTGTGTCCATCTGTTTTGACTATTCCTTTAAAAAGTGTTTTTCCTGAAGGTGTGGACACTTCTGCTTTATGTAGAAATGTGAGATGGAAGCGAGATATTGAGGTGTGTTTGATTAACTGCTGTGTGGAAGGAGGACCTCAGCCCCAGCACCTCTTGGGTCACCAAGTTCTTGGGGTGTTGGAGACTTTGGTGTAAACCCACTTCTGGCCAATCATGAATGCTAAGGCATTTCTGCTCGAGTAGGAACCCATTCTCAGCTTTAAAACCTGATCAGACCTGAAAATCAGGTTTTGTGCATTAGTTGAAGTCTTCGGGTTCATGTCTTGGGAGGAAGACACTGAGGTGCAAACAGTACATTTGGGTGGTACTCTGGATAATAGCAAGCATTGCTCTGGGAAGGCAAGAGAGTCTGTGACCCAGGGGTCCCCCTCAGGAATTTGGTGCTTCTGGAGGTTACTGCCTTTTCCAGATGCCAGGGCAAGAAGCTGCAATAGAAGGGCTGGGTCAATTCACCTTTGTGGTGGCTTCAGTCATCCTGTCAGCTGCTCATTAAAGCTGAGGGCGCTCCTGTGGCCTCTGCAGGCCCAACAAGGCTCTTGGAGTCATCATCCAGCTGAGAGGTTGGTAGGTAGACTGACCGCTTCCAAAACAGAAAGGAATTCAGTTGCACGTGGTCAGATTTTGCAAGCACTGGGACACCAGCCTTTGGGATTGACCTTGTCTTGGTCACAGTGCAGAAGTTCTGTTTGGGGCTGTAGCTGAGTGTGTGGACATGTTTCTGCAGGGTTGAGGAAAAGGTGGTCACACCGTGTGTGTTTCCTTGGAGTCATTACTCCTCTTAGGTGAAACATACATTTTTAAGGGACTCATTCAAAAGTTGGTGTCTTTCTGAATTTTTTTTGAGGACTAGGAAAGTAGTAGCTCAAACTATTTTTTTTTATGAAGTCAAAAATATGAACAAAATATTTAAGTATTATTATAGACATAGTTTTTTAGCTGTTGAAATGAACTATTAACATTAAACTGTAAAGGAAATACGTTCCATGCCAAAATCTTTTGACGGAGGAGTGGTGTCAGGTTATTTATGAGGAATGAGTTCTCTTCTTGGTAATTCTGGGATTTTAAAAAGAAGTTTTCCAGGGTTGTGTGCAATCCATATCTGTCTTCTGGGAGTCAATACAATACTGCTTGGCTTCCTTCAATCCCTTGTTCCTTTTTGTGCAGTTCACACATGGAAGGAAGTAGGGAGAGTTCCCTGGAAATCACTGTCACTGAGCAGGGAGGGATAGCAATGTGTATAATCGCAAGTGACTGCAAAAGATACGACAACTCAGCCTCTGGCAGCTGCCAAATTTTGTAGGGGACCAGCTTTTGGAGGCTGAGGGCTCTGGAGAGCCTGGGCTGGGTGGGTGGGAGCTGGCCTGCACAGGGAAATTGTACTGACGCTCTGGGAGCTGCTTCTTTTCTTTTACTTATTTTTTCCCTTATATTTGATTGAATATTTATATAATTATTTTGATTGAATATTTATATAATTATAATTGAGTGTTTGTCTCAGGATCTTCAAAGGACTTAAGAGTAACAACTTTAATGTTGATGAATACTTGAAATTGAATTTAAGGTGTTTTTTCTCCAGATGGCAGTCTGGCTTGTAGTAAAGTTTTGTAGGTTAGGTAAATAGATAATTTTAAATGTAGATGTTTTAAATATATATATATATATATGTTCTGCAGGATCGTTTTACGAAAATCTGGGCCTAAAGGTTAACACTTGAAATCTTGCTTATGGCTGTACTCAGGACCTGGTAATAACTGTAGATTATTCTTACTGATTGTGTGAGTGTGTCGTGTAGGAGCTTGTTGGCACTGGGGATGTCCAGCTGGCTCTCCCCCTGGAACAGCTGGTGATGGCAACAGTGACTCTGCTGTCTTAGGGATTTACAACAGTGGGGTTTCTGTACAGCTGGCAATTCTCACTTTCTCCTTGTCTTGGAGAAATCGTTTCATGGCTGGTTCCTGCACAGGCAGCTCCGGAGTAGAAGGTTTTTGTGTGCTGTTCCTCTAAATCCAAAAGAACTAGCAGCTGAAAGGCTCAGGATCACAGAACTTGTGTTGCATTTCATCAGTCCAGTTCTGAAGACAGGCTGGGAGAGCTGGGGCTGTTCACCAAAAGAAGAGACTCTCTGGGAGAGTCTCTCTCTGGGAGTCCTTAGAGCCCCTTCCAGTGCATAGAGGGGGGGCTCCAAGAGAGCTGGAGAGTGCCTGGCACGTGATAGGACAAGAGACGTGGCTACAAACTGACAGAGGTTAGATTTTGATTGGATATTGGGAAGAAATTTTTCCCTGTGAGGGTGGGGAGGCCCTGGCACAGGCTGCCCAGAGAAGCTGTGGCTGCCCCATCCCTGGAAGTGTCCAAGGCCAGATTGGACGGGGCTTGGAGCAACCTGGGATACTGGAAGGTGTCCCTGCCCATGGCATGGGGTGGAGCTTTAGGTTTAGTTTAAGGTCCTTCCAACCCAAACCATTCCATGATTTTGTGATGTCCAAGAGTGCATCTAGCCAAGGGAAACCTCAAAACTCACTGTGCTCTCTGGGCAAATGTGCACGAGTTAAAGCTGTTGGTTCAGAGTGTTTGGGAGCATGAGGCAGAGCCTGTGTCATGGAGTAGTGCTGCCTTTGGAAACCAAACTGTGGTTTTAAAGAAATAACCAGCCAGGAATTGAGAATCTGTTCTAAGAATTGCTTAGTCTTGGTCACCTCATAGTTAAAATTCTGGCTTTTTTAAATATCAGTGGTTTTCAAAATAGTTTTATTTCCATTCCTTAAATTAATATTTGGAAGGCTCATGCTTGCAGAGAAACTGCACTTTGAATTCTTTGCAATTTCATCATCATTAATTGTCCACTGTGAAAATTATCCCAAAGTTTACCGAAAAGGAAGGACAGTTGCAATTCAGGTATAGAGTCAGAACAAAAATGTCTCATGTTATTTAAAACCTAAAACCCCACAGAAATAAAATGTATAAAATATAACTGTTTTGTCTCAGAATCACTGTGTGGTTTTTGTTTGGTTTATTTATCCATTTATTTATTTATTTTCTAATACCAAGTGTTTTCAGTTGAGCTTAAATGTTTCCACCTTCACTTTGTGTGCTCCTGTTGGGAGAGGAGGTAATGTTTATCCTGGGGCTAGAGCTAGCAGAGACAGAGGGGTTTTGATAAGGACACAAGGGGGGATTTTAGAAGGGATGCTGAAATTCGTGCCACAGGACTGGAAGGGGGAAGTTTCCTGGGCTTGGTCCCTGTCCTGCTGGTGGCTCACTGGGATGGATGTGCTACAGCTCTTGCTGAGTCTGCATGTGATGGAAGCAGGAGAAGAAGAGAGAAATGGAAATCACTGCTTTCTCTGGTTTTTAATGTAGAAATGATGGCATGGGATGGGGGTTTTGCTGGAGAGGCCCTTGGGCTTGCAGGCACAGGGAGCATGGACCAAAGGAATTGCCTACCTGGCAGCAGGTGCTCCCAGCCACTGCTTTTCCCAGAAATGTCACAGCTCAGCTCAGATGTAGCAGCAAAATCTGAGGATTTTGAGGTTCACTGGGCTTGCTGCTCTTCCTTTATGCAAACAACTGGTCCTGGGGTATTTGCAGCGATTTTGGGTTGATTCCCCATGGGAGGAAGTTGTGTGGGTCTCTGGGCAGGCAGGCTTGGTGTTTGGAGCTGCAGGATGGGGGGGGGTTCATCTCTAGGCAGGTGTTTGTCCCTGAGTGGATGCACTCTGGCAGTTCTCCTTCAGTGCATCCACTGGCATTGTGTGCTTGAGCCCATACGGTGCTTCCAATAAAACTGCTTTTTCCGTAGTTCCTGTCTAGCTAGGAACGATGCAAACCAGTCATCAGGAGGGCTGCAGGAACTGAGCTGGGGCTGGAATCCTGGACCTGGCAGGGCTGTGGGAAGCAGGGAGGGCACGAGTTCCTTCTTGGATCATGTCAATGTACTGTGTTTTTCAGAACCTTTCAGCCAAAGGCCTGTCCCATTACCCATTAATAAATGGGCAGTTAATTGCACCAACAGCACTTGTGTTTGCAGGCATGAGTTTTGTGGGTAGTTGTGTTTTGTTTTCTTCAGTCATTCCAGGAAAGAGGAATTGAGAGCCATGTTTGCAGCCAGCCTCGGCACATGGAACAGTTTAAGTAATACCTGTTCTCTGGAGGGAAAGATCCACAGTTGGTGTCACTGCAGTGTTTTTATGTTTTTACTATCTTCATCACTATCATACCAGTATCATTTTTGTTGCAGTTTGGCTGAGGTGTCCTCAACAAGTTTAAGATCCAATGTGTGTGTGTGTGTGAATATGTATTTATACATATGTATGTACAATATTGCTGTATTTTATTTGCATTAAGCAGTTACTCTTCCCCAGTCTCCCTGTGTGACAGTGCAAATACATCAGCTTTACCTACCTGGTGTAAGGTTATTAAAGAACACTCTCAGATACTGTCCTTGACACTTTCTCCATTCATAACCCCAAATTGAAGAGGAGACCTCGTTATACCTCTGGTTTGTCACTTTCCTTCCAGCACTCTTGTCCCTCTTCCGGTGTCACTGCTGAAGCACAACCCCTTGGTCGATTATTCTAAGCAATGACTGTTTTGCATACTACCTTGCTTTGTTTAAGTAATGTTTGTACAGAGATTTCAAAATATAAAGAGCTATATCATTGCTAAGTTTCATTATTATTTTTTTCATATCAGTGTTGCTAGTGACAGCAAAACAATAAGTGAAACATCACAAAATACTGTGCATGTCCTTAAGGTGGTGGTTTTGGTTATGTCCTGAAGAGCTGGTAAGAGCATGGGAAAGGTGAGGGCAAGTGGCAGGTCTGTGACTCCACTGTAGACCCATGGCCTGTGTCAGGGTCTGAGAAGGGCTGTGCCACCTCTGGTGTGTTTTAAAACTGGCATTTTGCACTCAAATCCCAAGTGGGATCCCCAAAACCGGTAGGCGGTCACCAGGGTTATCACCCCAGCACGTGTCTGCTGTCGGGCTTGGATCCTGCCCGTGGTGGTAGCCCTGAGCTGCTGCTGTGGGAGCTGGTGAGCCCCGGGGGCAGCCTGCACTGCCACTCCCCAAGGAGGGGACCCAGCTCCCCAGTGCTGGGACAGCAGGAGCCCAAACACCTGATGGTCACCTTTATCCAGCACCTGTGCCAACTAAGCAGGGAGGTTTGGTCCAAATGTACTGCTCTTGCATCCTGCTCAAAGGATGCCTCTGGAGAATCCTGGTCTCAGCTGATCAGTCAGAAATGCCAGCTCCGAGCCAGGGCTGCAGCACTGGATGAGGAAGCGTGGGGAGCCACTGACACATGGCCCCTCTGGATCTGGACCCCTGGAAGCAGGTGCACCAACTGACCCTGCAGAGAAGAAACCCATCTTAAAAAGGAGTCAGATCCAAGACAGTTCTGCTCCACAGCTTGTTGTGGGACTATCGTGGATAGTAGCCTTCAGCCTGGTATTTGTTGCCCCCATCATCTGGCTTATCAGATCAATTTCTGATTGGGAGCAGGAGTAAGATGGGAGATCCCTGCATGGGTGATGCACCTGTTTTGGAAAGACCCCTTGTAAGCTCCAGTGATCCTTGTGAGTCCCTTCCAGCTTGGAATATTCTGTGATTCTGTGACCTTTCCTAGGGACAGCAGGGAAAGCAAAGACCAGGAATGTACAAAAGGAAACTCTGTCAGTGTGAAAGTGGTTTCTGGCTTGATGGGTTTAGGTTGGACTCGATGACTTCAGAGGTCTTTTCCAACCTGAGTCTGTGGTACTGTCACCGAGCACTTGCACAACCACAGTTTGGAAGATGCTGGATAAGGGGCACCAGTCCCAAGAGCAGCTCCTGGCTAAGATTTAATACATAAATCCAGTATTTATGAGGACATGGCCACCTGCCTGAAGTGATGGCCCAGCTAATGCCTACACCGAGTTGTTCAAATAAAGATAGTGCTCTGTAACAACAGTAAAAAGGCAACTATTTTAGATGCCACACAGGAATGGTTGCATGCTTTTGGAAAACAAACCACAATAAGTCCCAGGCATGAGAGGCATCATCCCAAGCTTGGCAAGTGTGTCAACATTTGAAGCAGTCAGCTTGGCAGCATTACTGCCACAGCCACTGGGCCTTCTGCCATGGGGGCAAACAGCCTTTGGAGCAGCTTTTTTGAACCTCAAACCAGTAAGGTGCGAACCTATGAGTTGACCCCAGAAGAGACCCAAGGGATGCCAATAAGAGGTAAATGCTTTGAGAGAGGCTATGCCTACAGGAATCAAACTACAGTGATGACCCATCACACTCTTTGAGACAGAGGACAGCAGAGGGTAAGGTCTGGTGCTGCACAGGCACCTCTCAATTCACTGAGGCCTCTACTGACATGGCCCCACACCACTGAGCCTTCCTAGAACCCAGCAGGGCTGTACTCCCCTTTTTGCAGAAAAAAAAAAAGATATTCATCCCCCTCTCTTCAATGGCTTATGTACATGGCTGGAAATAGTTAAATCTCTCATGAGCTGCAGAGTGGTGAACCTCAAGAAACATTCTCCTTCTCGGATGGCTGTGCAGTCACCCAGGGCGCCAACAGCTTTTTAAGGTGAACGTGCTTTTTCCATGGCTGTATCAAATGCTGCAATGGAAATCATGGGAATCTTCTGGTGGGGATCGCTTCTGGATGTTTGTATCACACAACAAAAGATGAACCATCCAAAAAAGGTGGGTTTCAGCAGCAGGCCTTTGTGGGAGCAGGAGTGGGCTTCTGCAGCCCAGGGAGAGGGAGAGCTTGGACCACTTGGCCAGGACTGTGGCAGGACAAACGTTGTTTGTATTACAAAGCAGACCCTGATGAGAGGGAACAATCTGATTTTTATTTATGCCTCAACATACGTCATGAATCCATTTTCTGACATGGGGTGAAAAGTTACTATAGGGGCTGTACACGTGCTGAAAGGCCTAACACGTGCCATGTGTTAACGAGGCAGAAAAGGGAGGGGAGCCCTGTCCCGGGGAGGCCTGGCCTGACCGCCCACCAGGGCAGAGAAAGCTTCCGCGGCTGGGCTGCAGGCGGGCCCTGCCCCCTCGGGGCCTTGCCGGCCGGGCAGAGCCCCGGATGCCCGGGACACCGACCGGGCTGTGGGAGGAGCCGTAGCACACAAACGCAGTGACCTGCAGCACAAGCGCCGGGTTTGGTTTCTTGGTGAGCAGGGACTGCCTGGGGGTTCGGCTCCCTGCAGAGCGGCCTCTTCCCTGCCTTCCCCGTCTGCCTTCCCCGTTTCACCGAGCAGCCCGTCGCCACGGTAACCTGTGCTTGGAGGCCGCAGGAGCCGACGGCAGCCCGGAGCCGCCCCTCTGCACGAGCCCGCCGGCGCTGGCCGGGAGCCGCTGGCGCTGGGTGGGAGCTGCTGGCGCTGGTTGGGAGCCGCCGGCGCTGGTTGGGAGCCGCCGGCGCTGGTTGGGAGCCGCCGGCGCTGGCCGGGAGCCGCCGGCGCTGGTTGGGAGCCGCCGGCGCTGGCCGGGAGCCGCCGGCGCTGGTTGGGAGCCGCCGGCCCTGGCCGGGAGCCGCGCCGAGCCCTGCAGCACCGGGGCTGCTGTGTGCCTCGAACAGGCGCCAGCGGGGCCCCCGGGGTTCTGCTGGGGACGTTCTGCCTGTTTTGCCCTTTCTCTCTTTTTTATCCCCTCTTCGGCAGGGACATTTATCAATAAACAGTTCTCAGATACGATACTGCCGTGTCTGCGCTTTATTTTCGTCCGAGAAATCTTATCAAAAAGAATCCTCCCCGATTCTTCTTACAGCAGGACAGGACGCCTGATGAAAAGATCATCATGATCTTATCAGCCTCTATTCCTTCATCATCTAAACAAAGCCACCCACTCCCCCCTTACTCGCAGGTGCAGAGTGAGAAACAGAAGGCCTTGATGCTGTGCAAGTGCTGCTCAGCAACAGTAAAACAGAAAAGTTGTTGTCTTGTCAACACTCTTTTGGTCTCAAATCTGCAAAGCGGCACTGTGCCAACTACTGAGAAAAAAAAATAACCTCTGTCCCAGCCAAACCCAGTGCAACTTCCACCTCCAAGTGTGTTCAAGTGATTGACCACCCTCTTGGTGAGGAACTTGTCCCCCAGTTTGGATGTACATCCAGAATTGCAGCATTTTAAGAGCAGAATCCAGCATTTGTCCTTGTTAGATTTCATTTGGTTGGTGGTTTCCCAAGTGCACTAATCCATCAGGCTCTCTGTCATGGTCTCTCGATCCCCAGGGGAATTGATGGCTCCTTCTAACCTATTATCATTGGCCAATTGGCCCTAACATTGAGCCCGGGGAGCACCGCTAGGGATTGGCTGCCAGCTGAGTGTTACCTGAATTTCCTGGAGCTGTTTTCAGTCTGTTGTGTGATAGTCCCAGTTAACAGCTGAGAAGCTGAAGTTCCCTATGAAGCGAAGGATCCAGAGATTTCCCTTAATTACGTATGGAATAGTACAGCGGTGCTCTTTTGATTGATCCTGCCAACTTAGGAGGAAAAAGTTATTTTCCTCCATTGATAAAGGTGAATCCTGCTGGGCACAAACAGGCCTGGTGTTGTGCAGACCGCCCCTTGGTCCAAACCCACAAAATTTTGCCAGTGACACCATTCTCAGAGCCAGATATGGATAAGCTGCTTCCACCTGTTTCTTTTGATGTCATTCTCTACAACTGGGAGGATAGAAGGGAATAGCACCTCTCCTCCTGAAGCCTTTAACAATCTCCCCACAGCCCCAAAGACACTTTGATCACCCTTGGACTTCTCACTGGGACTTTGTTGGTACACACAGAAAAGTGGCAGCGAATAATGATCCCAAGGCCCTATGAGGCTATGGAAGTTTCCTGTTAATGTCTTATCCTGAGCCCCAAGGAGGCAGAAAAATTCCATGAAAGCAGAGTTTGGTCAACAGATCGGGCCCCTTGTTCCCCGCAAAGGCCAATTTTTAAAAAATTTCATGGAGATTGTTGTTAATTACATGAATGTACAGGGGCCACATGTTGACAAGTACACCTGTGAAAAATCTCTGGAATGTTTGGAAGGTCTTCAAGCCAACCTTTTCCAGGATAGCTACTGTTGTCAGGTACAATTGCGTTTAAAAATCCAGTTTTTATAGTTTGCTAACAGTGTACCTGCTGCTTTGCAGGAAGGAAGGATTCTCTTCTGCCTGTAGGTCGATGTGATTTACATTAAAACCAAAGTTATGGACTTCAGCTAGTGATGGGAACATACTCATGAAAGGGATTTCTGATTTTACCTACATGGGGTTTCTTGTAAGACTGCACATGACACTTGTTGTAGGGTTATGGCTTCAGTTTAAAATAAAACTTATGAATATTTATTTTCTGTTTTCTGCCTGTTTCACAAGCATGTTACTCAGGGATCTAATTCTCTTAGTACATACATCTGCACAGGCTTTAAATTTGGAAGGGGTTTGTTCTATTGTCTCAATGGTAATTTCCCTACAATTTAAGCTATTTTTTGGATAAAATCTTGGAGAGGGTGTTTAGTTTTTTTCCTTCTTTTCCCCTTCCACCCCTCCTCAGTTTAGCTTTCTAGTAACTTTCAAAGCGAGTGATGTTTATTTTGGCAATTCACTGACATAAAAAGGGGACAGAATGTTACAGTATGCCTCTCATTTCAAATTACAGGCTTTTGCCTCCACCGTGTGGCAGTTCTTCAGAACTGTCTCGAAGTGCTTTTGCATAGAGGAAGAAAAAAGGACAAAGCTGAGTTTGCTAAATAGGTTAATTCAGCAGTAATTCAGACTTCTAAATATTGCTTCAATTAGGTGGTTCTTAAACTTCATTTAAAATTTTACCAGTGTTCACTCATCTCCGTTTTGAGATGGGTACATTGACCAAATGGTATTTCAGCATAATATACCATAATACAGGTTTTTTTGGTATAAACATAATTACCTATTTTCTGATAGTCTGTGTACATGTGTAAAAATACAACACTTGCATCAGTTTCCTTTAATTCACAGATGAGCCTGCAAAAATGTGCTGCCTAACTATATTTAGGAACATGAGGCTGCTCAGCTCTTCAGTGAGGGAAAACAAAATCAGCTGGCCCACAAGCAATTTGGATTTGGGAGCTGGTTTATTGAATTTCAGAGTGCAGGTGAGAAGACTCAGGAATAAACGTTTTAGATTAAAAACTTTGTACAATGCTTTTTGCCTTTATTAAGGAATGCTTTGACTCAGGTATGTTGTTGAGTTACGTGTATGAGCTGTGCTTCTACCAACACAGTGATGTTTCCCACTTTTCCACAAGTAAAACTCGTGTTGAAATCAGGAGCATGGCTGAGAAGCTGTAAATTCTGGTGTCCTGTGTGTCAACAGATGTCTTGGTTTCTCAGGTTTGTCAGCTTTGTAAGTGGACTTTCAGCTTCAATAAAAAAATTATTTCTGATGTATTCAGATGCAGTTAAAGTGACCCCAAAATTCTGATCTCTGTGATCTCTGCAGATGGATTGTGGGTTTTGTTCATTACAGTTCTTTGCCTGAAGTTGGAGTCTCTCTTCTGTTTAGAAGCAGCAGGAAAGTGAGAAATTGTTCTGAACAGCCTTTGTTGTATGGTTTGAATTGTTTATTGCATCAGGTTTTGGTAAAGTTTACTGCAGAAATCTGTTTACAAACATATCATTTGTTGTAAGGATGAACTGATTTTTTAGAATGAAAAACTGAGAACTTTTCAATATTTTTTTCTTTTCTATTGTGTATCTCAGCCACCTAATTTTTGGGTGCTGGTAAGTTAAATGGTGTTGTTCTTTTGCCAAAACTCCTGTTTCCTCCTGGTAACTAAACTTATAGCTGGCTTGAAAGAATTAGAGTTACAAAGTTGTCTGTAATGACAAAAAAAGCACTGTAAAATGAATTTTTTAAGCTGTTTAGATCTTTTAATATATTAATAACCTATACTATTAATTCAACTGAGCCAGTTTTGTCTCCTGCTCAAAAATGCTCATCAATCCAGACTGTAATAGAAGTCAGCTCTTGCAAGAGCATCTTTCTAAAAATTAATCTTGTTCATGGACACGAGCATAATGAAGAATTTAAAATGTACTTTTAATTATGTTGTTATGGAGACATCTAGCCTAATAGACACATGATGATTAACTGCAATATGGGTGTTTGAGTGGAGTGGGTGGTAGTTATCACTGTCCCTTCAGCTGTAGATGGTCAAATTTAGATGTTGCTGGGCATCTTCCTAGCTGAGCCTTGAAATGTTTGGGGTTTTTTCCCAGATCTAAGTAGAGCTGCCACTGGGAAAGGTCCTAAAAGGTAAAGAATCATAAATTATCCCAAGTTGGAAGGGAACCGTAAGGATCATAGGATCACAGTGTCCAGCTCCTGTCACTGCAACTGTGGCACTGGTACCTATTTTAACTTACTGCTACTTGTACCGCAGAGGTGGCAGCTGGCATTCTGACCCCTAGGAGATGAAACCAAGTTTATTTAGGTGAATTAAAGCTGTAGTAGTGTTGGAGTGAAAGCTTCTCTGGACTCAGGCCCAGAGGAAAGCCAAAGCACAGGAGTTGAATGAAAACCTTTGGATAAGCTGAGATACATGAAGTTACACCAAAGTGAAACAGAAATATAGGTTTTTAACTTTTAGTAGAAATACATGCTAAGTGCTTTAAACATTGAAAAGCTGCAGCAAAGACCTTAAGCATAGTTCTTTTTGCTGTAGCAGTGTTATCCTTTCACAGAATTCTTTATTTTAGACAAAACAGAGATAGAATGTTACTGTTCACATTTTTTAGATGGAGTGTTCACATAAACAATAAGAGCTGATAGAAACTGTATACGCAAATCTGTGTAATACCTATGTAATGCTTACGATTGTTAAAATTAGACTAGGATAGGTTAAGAAAAGAAAAACTAGAATCATGTGTTAATTTCATTGGTCAGTTAACAAATATAATCCACACTTCTGTAAGAAAAAAATTAATTAGAAGAAATTAGAAGAAGAAGCTGTTTTCTGCCTGCTGTCTTGCTGCTGCTGCTGTTGCTGCTTGGCTTTACCATGTAACCCCCTTGAACTCTGCCTTCAAGAAGTTATGAGACGATGAAATAAAGAACTTAGCAGAACAACAGCCTCCTCTGCTCTCCTTTACCCTGGTCTGAGAAGGAAGGGTATCTTGTCAAAAGCTCAACATAGTAGTGTATCAAATTGTGATGCAGGAGCAGCTGCATAGATGCTTTACTTCCAGAAGGCTTTTGTGACATCTGGCTCTCGATGGGCATTTAATGAACGTTGAGAAATGTTGTGTGTATGTGACAGAGAGTCAGGGAGTCATCGGTACAATGCACAATGTGACAAAGACCAGGTCAAGTACAGTTAATTCAAAATGAGAGTAAAATCTGTGAGGCATCGGGAATAGTCTGAAAAAGTGATTGGGAAACTTCTAGTGTGCAAATGTCACCAAACTCCTGTAAAATGCTGCAAGTATTGGATGCTCGTGTTCTGATGTATCTTCTGCCATCTGAGATGTGTTTGAACAGTTTATGTCCTGGTTTAAAGAACAGAATGTCTGCTGAGGAAGGTGGAAACTTTCCTGGAATGGGAAAGAAGACGCCCCTCCCTGCAAATTATTATAACTCCAAAAATTATGGAGCTTGCAGGCAAAAATGAAGGAAAAGGAATGTAGCGGGTTGAATTTGGAAACCGGGCAGAAACACCAATTTAGTGTTGTGGTTTTAGTTTGAAATATGGATTCCTTTGTGTGAGGTAAAAATTAGGAGAAAACAAAGCAGGCACAAAACTTGCAGACTATATAGAAGTTTACTAACAGACATAAGAAGACAAAAAAAGGACAAAAAACTGCTATGGTGTGACACATCTCTTCCATGAAAACTCACAGCTTTGTTACACTGCAAGACATGGACCATTACATGGGGTTATTAATTTTTTAAGGATGAGTTATTTTGGCTTGAACGCAAAAGTTTTTTTTGCCCCCAGTCTTTAAAAAACCCCTCTTTCTCTCAGCTTTTAAAGAAACTGGCATAGGCACTTTTTTAACTTTCGCAAGCCACACGTGAACTGTCCATCCCCCCATGTACTTTAAATGGAGTAAAGAGACAGTTATGATATTACAGTCTTTACCCACGGCATTGCAAGAAGCATTTTAAGCTGCGTGCGGGAAGCGCGGCAGCACCTTCCATCTTCTTCCAAAGCCATCTTTAGAGGCTCTGGAGCGTCGTCCGACGTAATCAGCTTTTTACTTCTCCCTCTGCCTCTGAAGTTGCTGTTACCGTTCAGAGTCCACGGTGAGGAGACCCCCCTGCTCTCCCTGCGCTGCTAACTGCACGGTATTCGCTTCAGTTCGGCGTGAAGTGTGCTGGCTGTAGGCTGGAAGCTCCCGCCGGCTTCTTAAGAAAACTGAGTTGGATGGCTCCATAGTTCCCCCTCCCAGCGACCCAGGGTCCGTGCTGCGGCGTTGGGAGTGGGGAGGGGCAGGGGGGCAGGAGGGAGCAGGGGCGCCCAGCCCGACCCGGCCCGGCGGGGCCCTGGGCTCTGAAACCCTCCATCCTGTCCTGTCCCGGCACCGAGCTGGAACGGAAAAAACCCACTCCCAAAAATCCTGGCTTTCCATGCAGTTTAAATATGTGAAATTGAGAGAAGCGTAATTGGTTTAACAGGCTGTCTGTCAATTCAGGTCAACCCACCACAAGGAATAACGGTTCTGTACTAGGATATATATGTATGTGTATATATGTAACACAGAACAGAACAAACAGCAACACAGTAACAGAAGTTTCCCACCTGCCAAGCACGATGTCTTTTCAGATGAAGAAATGACACTGCCCTGGAAGGGGTCAGCCTAGCTGGGCAATAATCCCAGGTGAGGCAGCAGTGTCCTTCCCGCAGACATGCAGTGAGAATGCTGTGTCTCGGCGGCCGCGTCTTTGGGCAGCACCGGCTCAGCGGAGGCGGGTGTACCCAATGCGAGGTGACCCAGGTGTTCAGGTCCCCAGGATCCCAGGAGGCGAAAGAGACGAGGGAGAGAGCCACTTCCAAGCCTTCCCAGGTTTATTGACCAGAAAGGCAGGGGTGAGGAAAATGGCCGAAGGGCCAGGGTTACACGGTCTTTTTATAAGGGGGTGGAACCGGACAAACAACCAATTAGCAAACAGACAAAAGGAGGATCCTGAACACTTGCAACCAATGGGAGACCAACGGAGGAGGGATTAACATAGAAAACCAATGGGGAACCAAACTTAACAGAACATTCTGGAGAGATGGGGGTGGCCTCAGACCTGGGCCCCGCCTACAGACGACCCCTCCTGGATGGGCAGGGCGTTAGGAGCCGGGGGCGGACCCCGAGTAGCCCAAAGCGCCCCAACAAAGAAATTTGCTGAGAGACCTACCCCACAACAATTTAAAATTCTGACCTAAATTTAGCTTTGACCTGTATCAACGGGGCACTTGTCTCTGACCCTTGACACCTCCCATGGAAAAAATGAGGTTGTTGTATAATGTATTTAAACCCTGTTGGTATGCACTAGCCAAACTCTCACTCAAGACCAGGATCCACACCAGGATCCAATTATTAATTAAGGCCACCTCAACCTAAAGCACTCATTAACCTCCTACAAACAGCTGCGGCTGCAGGGCGGGCACAAGCCCTACAAATCAAGCCCTGGGAGGAGCCAAAGGTGGAGGTGGTTGTTCTTGGTTGTTGTGTGCTGTTGGAGCTCTGCTCTGAGAAATCATAATCCAAGACTCAGAAGACTGTGAGCTCCGGCACATGAGGTTGCATAAGTTTATTTGCTTTCAGCCTTATCACTGCATATGAAAGAGAAAGAAATGGCTTAAGAACATTTTCTCAGTATTCTTCTAGTGCCCTTTTTTTGTGCAATTGAAGTAGCATGATCAAAGTTGTCCCCTCTGTTTCTGCAAGAGCTGCCAGCTCTGCCCTAAGGTAGAAGCTCCTGGAATGTGGTTGACAGAGCAGTGCTGTAAATGCCTGTGTGAAAGAAATGCATAGGGTTTTCTCCATCCAGCCTGGTTTTGCTTGGCATTCTGAGCCAGGTGTTTAATTGCTGGATGAAGGGGTTCTTTTTAACACCCAAAAGTGCTTTTGTGGCTATCGTGCTCTGACCATCTGGAATTGCTGACATTTGAGTCCCAGTAGGATGGTCTTGGTGCCTGTACTTTGTATGAACTCTTTGGGCTAGAAGAAAGGAGCTGTGTAGGGATTTGATTCCGCAGTCTCTATGTTAGGTTCTGTTTGGTTTTTATGGTTTCTCTCAAAAAATTTTTATTAAAAACCCAAGGAACACTACCATAAAAGTTAACTAGTAGAAAACTGTTATTCTTAACAAAATTAGGTAAACTCTGATCACAAAGCCTATTTTTTTGCATATATAGACTTCAGTTTTTGGGTAGGGACTAATGATTGATCAGATCATTTGATATGAACTGCCTGTGAGCAATATATTGTTTTTGTTCTCTGATGTCACTAAGAGCCAAAAAATCATTATACTTCAACTATAAGTCTAATTGTTCTTTTCTGAAGCCTTACAATATTTTATTTCATGTTCTATGGGTTTAATTTTCTCAAACTTTTGTCTCCTAAAGTCAGTGAGAATCTTAAAATTGAAATCTCCAGCTATGCAATGACAGGACTAAAATAGCTGGTGAGTTTGACAGTGTGTTAAATGGATTGTGTTTAATAATAGCCTCATAGAAACAAATGTACTAATCACATCAAAGAAGATTCAGTAAAAGCAAGGTAAAGTTTTATGCAGCTCAGACTTTAAATTCACATCAAATTTTTGTGGGGGGAGTTGTGGGTTTTGTTGGTTTCTTTGGTTTTTTGTGTTTGTGTTTTAGAACTAATGGTGTAGACTTTCTTTGTGTCCAATAATATAAGGAGTATAAAACTTAGAAATTGTTGTGGCTAACTGCAGCAAATTAAAGAAAGCAGCAACCTGATCTGGCATATTAGGTTGGAATACTTGCCCTGACAGGATCTAGAGTTTCACATATAATGGGATTAAATACAAACATCTTTTCCTACAGCTAGTTGCAAAAGAGAAGAGGTGAATGTTTTTCACCTGCATGCTGTTATTGTGAATGGTTCATCATGATTCCCTCTTGATTGCCCTTTTCAATCCCATCTGTTACTTTCATCCAACAGTTTTCTTCCCAATTTGTTGCATGCTCAGGAGCAAAGAAATAGTTTTTCTTTCTGTGGAATACAAATAAATGTTCTACAGAGAGAAACATAGCCTACCACAGCAGGTCTTCATCCTGCTCTTAAGAGCACTAAGGGCTGTGTCACTGTTCAGAGATTCACTGATCAAATCTGCTCCCACTGTATCCCAGGCTGCCTTGGCACAGCAGGAAAAGCCTCCTTTCATAGAAAGAGATACCAGTACCTGGAAATTCAGCTGATAAACCATTGAATTGTTTTTTTATGTTTTAATTGCCAAGATTCTAGGCAGGAAAAAGGTCACAGATCTTCACCATGCAGGAAGGAAAAGTGTGGGAACAGCAAGTCTTACAGCAGATAATGGCTGAGGAAGTTTAGGTCCCCATTAAAACCTGTGTTTTCTAAGTTTTACTCTTGTGTGGGAAGGATCTTGTTCTTGTAGGAGAATCTGTCTAGAACCCAGGTATCTCCTCTCTTATTTGCTGAAGATTGTCTTCAGCAGAAATATTCAAAATCTGAAAACTTAAACCTTCCAAATCCTATGTGAAGGACTTGACCTTCTGGAGCACAGGGTCGTTTGTTCTGGTGCCTGTGCTGTTGCACTGGTTTTAGACTCCCACTCTCGTCACAGTGCCTTTGGTAAGCACTGCAGAGACACTTTGGGAGCAGGTACTGCCCTTCAGAGCTGAAACCTGGAAATGTGAGACTGATGGAAATTGGGGTCTCCCTTTTATAGACATGGAAATGACTGAGCTGAAAGGTCAAGTGGCTGGACCCAGGGTTACAGGGTGGATCTGGAGCACCAGAACACATGTAGATCAGAGTCTGGTTTAGCACCGTAACAAGAAATGTTCTTCCCTTCTTGCTAGTGTCACTATGGAACAAGCAAGTTTATTTTATTTGAAGAGAACTTGGTGTTGGGCAGCTCCTGGTAGAAAACTGTGGGTAAGGCTGTATTAGTGCACCTTTTCTTTTGGAGCACGAACACACAGAGGTGCAAGTGCCTGCTCCCCTCCTTTGTGCTCTCTCTGATTTTGAGAGGGGTGGAAATAACGTTTTACCTTGTCATCTTCAAATGCGGCAGCACCTGTAAATCAGCTCAAAGTCAAGAGCTGCACGCAAGTGTTGTCACTGCAGTGCAGCTGGGTTTGGGTCGTAATAGCAAAGAGGAGAATAGAAATAGCAAAGAAGGGGCTGGTGTGTCATGCAGTAGCAGCAAGTATTACATACATGAAGGTTAAGTCCTCCTCTCGTGCGGAAGCAATAGAAATCTCGCAATAAAGAAGAACAAAGAAATACTGTGTCAGGCAAAGGAGGCGGGGTGAAATCTTCCTGTATCTGAAGTATCAACCACACAGTGCAGCTTCTCTAAGTGAGGGGAAGGAAAGCTTGTTTTTTTCCCTCCCACCAGAGGTCCTGTCAGATTGAGATTTAAATGCCCAGCTACCCTACAAAAACCAGACCTATCCTAATACATGCATAAAAGATTTCTTATTTATTTAAAAAAACCCTGACTTTGGTAGGAATATTGGAATATTTTGGTGAATTGTGATTTTGGTGACAAATAGAAGTAATACACCAAGTTCTCATTTTTTCCTTCCCCCCCCTTGCAGTATTCACGCAAAGGCAGGACTTCGCACACAAGATGGAGAAGTGCAAAGCGTTTATTGTGCAGGAAAATATTCCCTAAATACCAGCACCCAACAGGATATCACATCATATAAACAGGAAAGGTGTTCACCACAGTGTCCCCCAATCACCTGGGGTGTTGCACAGAGATTACCTATTATGGTAACAGGTAAACAATACCCTATAAGGTCACAAACTACAATTGTCACTTCTCATAGGTCCAGCACTGTCCACAAACCCACAATCCTCTCTCAGCCCATCCTCAGTGACCTGGATACACTCCCAGGGTCACCTCTGGGTCCAAGAAAGAGGCTCTCTCTCTGGCCCTCAGGGCCTATCTCTCTTCCAGCACATAGTGCACCCCAACACCCCCCCACCCCCCCATGTTTGAATAATCTGAATAAATGACTATATAAATATTTTTCTTCCCAGGGATAAGGAAGGTAGGCTTAAAATTAGCATCTTGGTGGTAGGAGTATAGCCTGTAGAAAAGCCAGGTGTGTATCTCTACCACCAAAGTCTTTGCAAGGCTTGGCCTCTGGAGGGGCTTTGAAAATTGGCAGAGATGATAGCAAAAAACAAAGAGCTCCTGACCTGGCATCTTGAAGCAGTCCTAGAGGCTGTCCCAGGTATTGATCCAAATGTGTTTGACTGGAATCTCAAAAGTGATGGCTGCAGGTAAGATTTCACGTGGTCTCTCCTTAGGCAGTGTGGTTTTAAACAAAGATCTCTGCAAAAGATTCTCAGGATGAGAAAGAACTTTCTGAAAGGTAAAAAAGACACCAGAGGTAGAGACAGCAGTGCTGTTTGGGGTAGTCTTATGAACTGAGTGCCTGCTCACACCTTTTCCCCCTTGACATTTTCTGGTCATATACATTAGCCTTGCTTCTACCCACTAGAAATATGAGTGGAACAAAGGATGTCACTTGGTATCCAATAGTGACTTCAAAAAATTCTAATTAAAGATTCAGGTCCTACTAAAAGTGGTTGTATTAAACCGATTTTGGACTGCAGTCCTATGTAATTGAGAAGAGATAAAGAATCAAATCCAGTTAAAACTCTCACATTGTTTTTAAAAATAAAATAAAAAAAATAGAAGCAAATTGGCTTGGGAGTGATAATTAGGGTATTTGTTGTGTTGAAACGAACTTTTTTACAAAATTGGGCTAAGTAATGTAAGCTTTGTGTGCATCTACTCCTTTAGTCATCAGTTTAGTGATGTCATTTAGGTTTATATTTTCTTTCATCAGATTTTGGCAGTTTAAGCTCTTGTTTTCCTTCTGCATCTCAGTGAAGGCACACGGAACCTGGTTCTTCTGTGGACTGAGTTCTGTCACAGGATGGTTCCTTGGGTAAGGGTGTTACAGTAAAAGGTACCAAATGAAACCCTAAAGCAGAGCAACAGGATATCTCAAGTTGGTTTACAAAATGTATGCCAAGCTGACTTAAATAAACAAGGAACAGTTGTTTTGTTCTTATATTATGATGAAAATAGAAAACCCTCTGGTTTTTATGTTAGAAAAATCAAGGAAACTTTCTCAGTATTGCTAGTGTTGAAATACAAAATTCAGTATGTTTTAAAATGGGAAAGCTACCCTTGGCCCAGATGAGAAGCCAGGTAATTGATTAATTCATAATTGATTGTAATTGCAACTTGTAACTCCTTGCCTACCAGACAGAGTTTTTTTTACTGGAGAATAATGAAGTGGGGTTGACCTAATTAGTCTGTCATGTTGTCCCTTGTCACATAATGCAGTTGAACAGCTCATTCCTTAATTGTCTGTCCTCCTTCTGGTGACACAAAGAGAATCCTTCTATTCATGGAAATACAAGGTACGTTTATAAAAATAAAATATTCATTTAATAAAGTTTTAAAACATTTCAATGTTCAAGAGAATAGAAAAACCTATAATTCAAAATGTGGTTTACATTCTGTTGCCTTGTTTCTGGCTTCACCAGTTTGCAAATACTGAGTTGGGCTGGTTTTGTGGAGGGACCTTTGTCCTCCAGGGGTTACTGGTTCCAGTGTCTCATTGTTATTTCATTGAGGATTTTCTTTTAACATATTCTTCTATTAACAAATTAAATCTTTGGGTTATTTTATCCATTAGTACTATTTTAAAGGAACTGTTGGGTACTGCTTATATATTTCTTTATTTCTGGTTTGAGCTTATACTGTGGAACAGACTGACAACAGTCCCAGGTAATACTTTTTATTGGCAATGGTCAGTTCAGGTTCATGTTGAGCCAGTCTGAGGATGAAGGTCCCAATTCCAGGAAGGAATATGTAATTTCTTAGGATATCCCCATTTAGCAAATTATTCAGGGATACGTTGCATTGAGATAATGGGTTTAAATAATATGGACTTTAGTGTAGGCTTCACAGGAGGCCTAGAGCTTACTTTATGCATCAGTGTCTTGCTGAATAGAAAAAAACCACCACTGAATATCAGAATATAATTTTTTGATAACAAAGAAATATATATAATGGTTTTTATTTGTTTTTGTGTGCATATTGTACTAACTGTCCTGGTAATACAAAACCTGCATGTGCTTCTACATGCATTCATGTGCAAAATTAACCTGCCCTTTCGTAGTTTTCAGATGTGAAAACTGGTTTGCAAATATGCAAAATAATGCATATGAAGCAGAGATCTTATCACAGTCTTTAGTGAAAATCAGCAAAAAGTGGTTTATGTTGAAATTCAAGTGTGTTTCATTTTTTTTTTTTTTTCATTTTTGCAACCCGAGTGCAAGGTTGTTATACCTGAAGTGTATGGAACAGGATCTGTTCTCAATGTAATACTTTTTAAAGTGGTTTAAGCTAAACAAGGTGAGACTGCAGAAACAAACTCTGTCCTGTCATTAGCTCTTTATGGTTCGTTAGTTCCAACATTTGGAACCAGATTGCCACCTGGGTGAGCCTGCAGAGGATTATTTTCTGCAGTGCTGTCTCTCCTGATGTAGTGCTGACTGTCATTCTCCTCTAAGGACTGCAGGCTGGCACGAGTGGGAAACACATCGTTCTCATTACATGTGCAAAGCCAGGAGTGAGGGAAACAAGCTTGACTAAATGCTTGGATTCCAACCAATGGTGCAGCAAACTAATGCAGGTCCTGAGAATGAAAACTGTTGCTGTATATTCATCAGCTGAAAACACTGTGAGCTTTAAGAATCAATATTTAGAAAAAGAAACTGAGTATTCATCAAGTTAACCCTCTTCAGTTTAAAAGCTTCAGGATTAACATTCCCTTGAATAATGAAGGTGCTTGTTACTAATAACAATTAGTGATTTTATGCTGAAGGACACATGTGGCACTTTTATTTTGAGTTGATGCGTTCCTAGGTGGCAGCAGCCAATAGAAGTGGATGGAAATGTTCAATACCAGTAGCTGCTGCAAGGACTCTTGTAGGTCAGTTTTTCTGGCTATGCTTTAAAGCTAAGAAAGTTGCATCAGCAGAGTTCCAGTTGTCCTTGAGAGCTTGATCCCAGCTTAGAGCCCCTCGCTGTCACCACAGTGTGTAATTGTGCCACTGTGTTTGTGGGCTGGCAGGACTCCTTTCGAGCACAGCCCTGCTCTTGCAAACAAGCTGTTCCCATTTACACAGCCCAGCTTCTGCCACGTAAAAGCATTTTCATCTATTTTTTTTTCCTTTCCAAAAGCCCACAGAGTGCACAGCTGTTTATTAGTGTGTGTGATAGCTTAAATGGCTCTTGTCAGCAGTTGCCCAGTTAGAAAAGTGGCAGTCCTCATTTGTGATGTTGAAACAAAATGATCTCTAAACAAGTCTTGTGTACTTCTTAAAATATAAAGTGATATCTCTCTAATGTACTTTGTGAGGTAGGAAACAATTCAAAGAATAATTTGTGCTCTATAACAGATCAGTATGGAATAAAAAAAGTTAAGGTTTTTAGAACGTATCTTTGGAAGACCAAGTTGTTCTTGTGCTTACCAGCAAAGTTCTGGCCCCACGTGAATCCTATGGTTATGCCAACACTGTTTGACAAAAGTAGTCATAATATAAAGGGAGTAACATTAGAAAAAGTAATATGTGTCAAATGTACAATGAAGGAGAAGAGAAAAAAAGAGTTTAATTTCCAACAGTTCCAGCAGAACTTATTTCCTGGAATACTGTCCTTTCTCAAACACTCGCAGTGTTTTTTAAATAGAGCAAGAAATTCGGCCTCCACTGAATCTAACAATGGGTAAAACACTGACTCCTGTGGGGTTTGACCCCTACAGTTCTCAGACACTGCTGGCTGTGCTCTGTGGGGAAATCAGACCTGCAAACTCTGGAAGTGAAAATTCACCATGTTTTTTTCTAAACAGCTTTGTAAATAACTACTGAAATCCAAGGTGGATTCGAGATTGTAAAGCATTTGCTAAAACAGTGTGTGGGGGAAGCGAATGGAAAAATTTTGGTAACTTTGGTAAAAGTTTAAGCATCATAAAGGATTCCTTGAACAAAGATTTATCCATCTACTTTAGTGTAAACCTGTTTGCTATGTGCAGGTGAAATCAGCCTCAAAACTATTCAAGTTTTCTCACACTTACCGTTCTCTCACTTGACAATACAACTTCAAGTTTGTAACTGATTCCAGAGCAGAGAAATACTTTGCTTACATGGAGAGAGAGCATGCATACTTAATAGAGAATCTGTCTTTTTGAAGAAGATAGGGCAATTAAAATCATTATAATTTATGCACATAATTACGTGCATAATATGTGTATAATTTATGTGTAGACAGGGGAAAAAAATTCCTTTACTGGGGAAGTAAGGCTGCGAAAACTCGAGAGGTGAGCTACTGATGTGCGAGATGACTGCAAATTTCAACTTCATGCTTTCCTTTTCCATATTCATCGTTGCTATTTTATGAGCGTACTTCTGCGGAGAAGTTAGTCCTGACCCAGACCTCTTTAGAGAAAAAGCCTGAAAAATCAGAGTGGAAGTGTGATGACCTGTGTGGAGAAAGAATTTGAAATGTTCTGTGTGTACAGTACATCCTCCCATACCCTATGGCTTCCTAGTACCACAGGGGTTACTTGGTTTTCTTTTTTTCTGGTTTGTTTTTCAAAACTCGGTGATGCAATTGCTGATTGCTTTAACACTAGTTTAGTTTTAACAGTTTGCCAACCAAATACATAAATTCATGAGATCAAAAGATCTTACCGTGGCTCTGTAAGGGTGTTGCTGTCCTGGAAGTTTCTAGACACAAGTGGGACCACTACTGATATAAAGCTCTCATGCAAGTCCATAAATTGCCCTGTAAGTCTTTATTAAACTGGAGGAAAGGGTGACCTACTTGATGAATAAGGAGTGGACTGTGCTGAGCAGCCTGGAAACAGGTCAAGGAATGCTGTAGCTGTTGTCTTTAATATGTTGTAGCATATTAAAATACTGCCCTTGAGCACTTTTGATGCTCATCTGTAGCGCAGAATAAGATCAGTGTAACAGAGACTCCCATCCCATCCCATCCCATCCCATCCCATCCCATCCCATCCCATCCCATCCCATCCCATCCCATCCCATCCCATCCCATCCCATCCCATCCCATGCCTTGTTTTCTTTCTTAGGATTTTTTATTTTTCTGAAACAGCTATCCCACTTTCCAGGGTATTTCAAACAACACAAAAATGTATTTTAGGTAAACCGACAATCCATACTTCATGAACAAAGTTTCTGAATTAGGAAGATACTCAAGAGATTAATGTTTTTCATTTCCAATATTACTTGTCTTTAGGTTAGGACTATGGGTTATGAAGATTATTATTTATTTTGCTTCTTGGTTTTCAAGTAACTATGTTTTAAAAGAGGGTAATTGTTTTTGCTGCAGCTGTTTTTGCTGTAGCTAAAGGGCACTCAGTATCCCAGAGCAGCTGCCTTAGGTGTAATAAATACATGCATGGACAACCAGACCATGCATGTATTTTACCCTTTATCTATGGGAATAGTAAACAGTGACTATGTGGCATGTTAAGACCTAAATTAGTCTTTTGTGCCACTGGAATTTTTTTCTTTAATGAAACATCAATTCCCTTGGCATTTTTATGAGCAGCCACTGTTTTTCTTTCTTTCTAGTGAAGCAAAATCTTACAGTGCTGCACTTTGCCACCTTTTTTCCTTATTATTTTTGGAGTGTCCTAATGGCTTTGAAAACTAATTTACTTCCTATTCCACTTCTCTCGCCAGCTTGGGTAAAAATGGCTTGATTTCATACAAAAATAAAATACATCATAAAAAGAAAAAGAAAGGAAAAATCATATTAAAGAACATGCAGGTTAGAGAGTGATACAGCTGAGGGAGCAGAGGCTGTTGTCAGAACTGTAAGAACAGCTGTACTGAGTTGTAGATATTATAATATTGTAGTATAAATATAGCATAGTCTAAAGTATGATAGGAAAGCAGAGTGGATGAAACTGGAGGATCTCGTCTGTGCCACTCGAGGCAGATCTGTAGCACTGGATGAAATTATGGTAATTTTTAATAAATATCCCTTTGAGGCACTTCTTGAAAGTGTGATGAACTTGTCAGCAAAGCTGTAAGGGAGAACTGTGGAAACTAGAAATATCCACTAAAGGCAGCTGGTTACAGCCTCTCTGCAGAGGCCCAGTGAACAAATGGATTTATTCCCAAAGGAGGGAACAAGTCCCTTAGTTTTGCTTTAGGACTTTGGGTTAGGATCTGATTCTGTAAAATTCAGAGAAACTTTGGAGTGCTGATAAATTTCACCCCCTGCATGAAGTCTGTGTCACCTTTTGAGGGTTTTCAAAGAGAACTGCAGCTTGTTTATGAATCCTAAACCCATCAGCCTCCTTCTTCCATTTGTTTGAGAAAGAATTAAAGATTGAGCTGGGTTCTTATGAGTGTTACTGGTTATTGCACTGCACTGTGATTACTGATTAGCTGCTGTGTTTGCCAAAGATAGGACACTTGAACTTCAGAAATGTAGTAATAGTGACCTTCAGGATGCTTTTGGGAAGACCAAAATCTTGCAGTGATAGATGCCAGGCTTCATGAGGTACTAAACAGAGAGAAGTACAAAGTTGTACTGGTGTGACTGCTGCTTGTAGAGTAAAATTCTCATTTTGTTGCAATATGAGCCACAAAACTGAGGTGCTCAGTATATCCATTTTAGCTTTCTCTTGGATCATTAGTAAAGAACAGAGAATATGGTACATATAAATAGCCAGTTCAGTCTGTGTCGTGTCAGGGAACACCAAGGGTTAACAAGAGCTGTATAGATGTTTTTCACAACTGAGATGCAGCTCAGGCTGTGTAGTTTCTGTCCGGTTTATCTGGAGGAAAACAAATTCCACCTACTGCAAACTTGGAATTCATGTGGCGTGGTGGTAGATGCAATCCCGTAGCCATTCTTTCCAAAGCTTATTTTCCCATTTCATGCATGTGAACACATATCCAGATGCTTGCTCTGCAGAAACATGGGTGCAGAAAACCAATTTTAATTAAACTTTATTAAAGTTTTAAATAGATGAGTATTATAAGGCATTCTCATTAAAGCTCGACAGCAGATGATTTCATTATTTTCCTTGGGTTAGGAGTAGCTAGTTTATAACAAGGCCAGGAAAAACAATCAGCTTTAAAATTGAGGTTATCTAGTCTTTTATTCTCTGTTCCTCCTACTGTTTGATGAAGATTAATCAATTCACCCTGTGTTCTGAAAATACAGAGGCTATGAAAGCCTCTTAATCTAAGTCTAAAATACTCTTGCTGTTCCTGCAGTGGAATCTGCCATGACTTGTCACCAAGTGGATGCACTGGGCTCATTCTTTTTCGCTCTAACATCTGAAGCTTTTAGCGGGATTGGCCAGATTGTCTGCGGTGTGAATTTGCTTAGTGAGGACTCTGTGTATTGCCAAGTGAACTCCTTTCCATGCATGCTCTCCCAGCAGTCTGTATGGGAGCTGGGAGGGTATTAGGCATGTGTAGGGATAGCAGATTGTGAGAGAGATTAGAGCACTGGTGCTGGGCATCTTTCCCTCACAATTTTTCACTCTAATAATCCATGGCAAAACCCAGTGTTCTGGTTTTGGAACTTGAAATATTTTAGCATAACTTCACCTCGAAGATGGTGGAACCTTAGTTTCTTCTTCACAGTATAACTTAATCTCTAAATTCTTAAGAACCATAAAGCCCAAATCCAACAGTTATAGTTTACTTTTTTCTCTAGGCTAATTAGATAAATAAGAACTTGGGAGTTGCTTGGTTTTTGGGCAGCCTGAAGGCCTTGCAGTCTTTTTATTTTTTATAGATAGCTGGGTCAGGGATCTATACCTATTTCGTCTATGGCTCTTCTCTGTGACACGCTGTAGTGTGTTTCATATTTGCTGTCCTACGGAAATGCTCTCCAACATTGGATCTGTAGGTTGCTGCTGAACATTGAACGAAAAGAAAGTGGGTAAAACCTCTGTGCTGAGACCCTTGTTTTCCAAAGAGCGTTCAGAGGGTGTAGGGCACTGCCCACATCTGTGGTACCACTGGGAAACGAACCAGTCTGTAGCCCCAGGCTGTGCCGGAGCTCGCAGTCTTCTGATCCTTGGATTATGATTTCTCAGAGCAGAGCTCCAGCAGCACACAGCAACCAGAAACAACCAACTCCTTTTGGCTCCTCCCAGGGCTTGATTTATAGGGCTAATGCCCACCCTGTAGCCACAGCTGTTTGTAGGAGGTTAACGAGTACTTTAGGTTGAGGTGGTCTTAATTAATAATTGGTTCCTGATGTGGATCCTGGTCTTGAGTGAGAGTTTGGCTAGTGCATACCAACAGGGTTTAAATACATTATACAACACCAGGCCTCTGTCAAACAGGAAAGGGGAGCCCTGAAGCAGCACGGTGACCTGGCAAGAAGAGTTTTCCCAATAGCAATGATGGAGTCTTAAAAAAAAAAAAAAAGATTAAAAGATAAGCTTTGAAAACTTTTTTGCTCGCACAAAAAGTACTGGGAGGTGGGCAGGATGGTGCAGGCTAAATGCATTTTGCTGTTTAGCTTCATTGTGGTTAGAAATAGACTTCTGTGAAGGGATGACTTGACACCAGGATGTTTGTCAGCCTTTTGAGGGAGAGACGTGAGCTAGACAAGGACTTCAGGAGAGGGCTGGTGATGGTGAAGCAGGATTCCCCTGTCCCTTTTGGTATTTATGGGAGGTTTTGGATCTGCCACTCTCAACTGAAGAGCTCACATTTCACTCTTTCCAAAGAGACCGTAATCAGTAGTAGCCCATTGAGCTAATTGTTTGCTTGTTGTGTGTTTGGAAACAGCAAAATTAAGAGAGAAATGAGCAGAGGCAGGCTGCCTTCTTAACAGAGTCCCAGAAATTAGAGTAATTTTCTGTGTGTTGAGCAAGCCTGCAGCCAAAGTCTCTTTTGTCTGAAAGTGACATATTAGTCTCCGAGTTCCTTAGAAAAGAGGAAATTACTGGCCAGTGGGGCCATTTATTTTTCTTTCTGTGTGTTTAAGGAAAAAGAAACACAGTCCGCTGCCTGGATCGAAAGGAGTAGCTCACTCTAGTACCCCTCCCCTTCCTGATCCAGAGAACAAATCCCCATGGTGGTATTTTAAGGTGCTGCTCTGAATTTTGTTGCCCTTCCAGTTAAAATAAAATATAAATTTTTGTAACTGCAAAGGCATTGGGTGTGTAGAACTCAATGAAAGAATGGATTCATGGTTGAAAATCTCTCTTAGCTGTTTCTCTATTGCACTCAGGCACTCAGGTGCGTATCAAAGAGCAGAAATTCACACATAGGTTATTCTCTTACCAAATTTCCTCCCTGCAAGTACAATGAGTAGATATGATTCATGTTGGGTAATAGAGCAATGGCTAAGAAGGTATTAAACTCTAAATTTTTAGTTATCAAAATGCATGAGAAGTACAGAAGGGATGCGGTGGAGGGGAAAGATGTAAAGGGGTGAAGGTACCTGTCTTGGACGATGTAGCGGTAAAGCTGGACTAATCCTCGAGATCCAGTGGAAAGATTTAGGGCTCATGCTCACACAGTGAGCAGCTGTAGCAGTTTGAGGTGTTGCTACCCTGTGGCAGAGTGTGGGAGGAAAGCGAATTCTGAGATGAATAAATACATGGTTCCCTCTCCTAGCCCAGGGTACTTCTGCTCTGTTTTGAGATGCATTTGTTGGGGATGACCTTGCAGAACTATTCCCTCAGGCTGGAGTTTGGGTCCCTCTTCTTTATGGCAATAACAGTCATAAATTGGTTATGGAGTTCCTAAGTTTCTTGCTCTGAGAGGTGAAAGGAACAAACTTCTAGATATTGTAGGCTTGAAAAAGTTACAGAGCTTCTTAGAGGAGTTAATTTTCTGCTTTGGTACAAGAGGATCAAAATAACTTTGTGAAAGACAATTTTATGCATGTTAAAGAGAATAGTATAATGTTATAGTGTCGATATAACATACTCTAAAGTATAATAGGAAAGCAGAGGAGGTGAAACTTGAGAATTTCATCTGTGCCACTCAAGGCAGCTCAATCTGCCAAGAGCGTGGAAATGCACCTGTGCCCTGGTGATGAAACAGGGTCCAAACCTGTGCTCACTCACAGGCACCCAGCACTTGGTACATCTCCTTTTGAAACCACTTTGAGATCTCTGTCACTATTTCAATGGCCTTTGCATGCCTTTGAGTGTAATTTTCTTTCCTTTGGAAGAATTCAGTTGATGAGCAGTATTTTTTCTGCTGCTGGGAATACCAGTTGTGTGTTTCAAACCATATCTGTTTAATATATGTATCGTACGTATTTGTGTATATTATGTATATAATGAAGTCCAGTAGAGAAATACAGCCAAATGTAGGCCTATCTTAAGTAGATGAAGAATGAAGTCTGTATTTAAATGGGTCTGCTTTGCATGTATTGCGGCCTCTGGGAGCTGGCTTCCCTCCCAGCCTGTGCTGATCACACTCCAAACACCTTACTGAGTGCTCTGAGATTTTATATGCATATACATGAACATAAGAAGTCTAGAAAGTCTGGAAATCTATGCAGAAATTGCTTCCAAACTCTTGGCAAGCAGCCAGAGCAAATGTGAGAGAAAATGAGGATCTTTTTTTTCCAGCGAGCTGGGCAGTGTTTGGTACCTGGGTCTCTCCTGGGCACTTAGGGATGCATTTACATGCAGCGGAGCTGTAGTTCTGTGTATTTCCCCATTATCCTTAACTCTAAATTTGTCTCCCAGCAGCAGTGCTGCATGCTGAGAGTCAAGGGGGCTTTTTGCACCTCTCTCCGTGATGATGTCTCTTCTAATGAAATATAATGCATACAATACTTACTAGTTTCGTTTCAGAGCATGATGTCAGGGGCAGGAATAGTGAGCCCAGTTCTCCAGCCTCCCGGATGAGTACTTAATAAGCCCAAACCAATGCTTTGTCAGCTCAGAGCAGCCAAAACCACTTTGTATTTTATTCTTTCTGGCTATGATTTCAACATGCATCGTGTTAGTGTTTGATCTGTACCTGTGTATTCTGGTATACACGTAAGGGATGGCAGGATAGAAGGTGCTCGAGATGGTAATCACTCGTATTTCTATCCAGTTTATTTCGTAGAGGTCTTGCACTAAGTGACTACTGACTCGCTGCTGTACAGTTTTGGTTGCATATTTAAATCCCGTCTGAGTGCCCTCAGCCTCGTAAACCCTGGAAGCTGTTTTGTGTTTGCAACAGCAGTAGGGGCTCAGCCTCTGGAGACCTCTCCATGTGTGCTGCCAGTGTCAGGACTAAATTATGGAGAAGCCAATTAGGATCCATACCCAACAAATTCTCCACTGAGATAAAGCAGTCGGCAGAGAGGTCTTGTTTCTGCTTACAGAGGTGTTTCTTAATAAGCTCCAGCAGGTCTAGGAACAATTTGATCACTGGAGAGTTTCTCAAGGAGGCACTTGAAAGATTGTGGAGACTTGAATTTTCAGGATGATTTTCATGCCTGCCTTGCCTGCGTGAGGCGGGATGAGCTAGGATTTCAGTTTTCTCTTCTTGTTTTAACTCTCTTTCTCTGCCTGTGAACTTGGTGCAACTGAAGGAGGAGAGGAGGAGAGGGCAAAGACGCTCAGCAGAAATCAGTCAACGATGATACAAACACAGAAATGCCCTGAAGCTGGTTTTACTGCTGAGACTGGAGGGAGGAGAGGATGTTGAAGTGTCAGTAGGGCATCAGCGCTATTGGAGAGTCCAGTTGTCCCTGGGTTTTGAATTCCCAAACAGAATTTTGCAATAGTGTGGTATTTCATGTTTGACTTCAGCCATTTTAATCTCTAACAAGGAGGAGGAATCCAGGGCAACAGTGTCAGCAGAGCTGCAGGTGAATGCAGGGCTGTAGGAGATTATTTTCAGTGACATCTGCTACAATAGCCTGGAATTGCCAGGCAGGATGCTTTTCTCCCTGTTCAGAGCCCTTCTCACCAAGAGCAAATGAAATGTAGTTTTCAGGTCTATTGTCACTGAAAAATGGTGTGAGATGCCCCTTAACACTGTTGAATCACTTGTTTGGCCAGCACTGTGCAGAGCCTGTGAGTTTTATACCCGTGGCTTTGATCCAAGAGTGACTTCCAGAAGGGGAATACCAGGGTGCTAGAGCAGAACTGACTTTATCTGAGTCCCTGACCCCTGGCTTATGGACAAGACAGACAAATACAAGGAAGAATTGTTGCATGAAATTCCAGGCATGCCAACCATTGCTGTTTCATCTGTAGCATCAATTGCTGTGATGCCTTAATTATTTTACAGGGAAATTCAGTCTTTATGGTGTGGTCTTCGGGAGTTCTTAAGTGGTTTTTTCTGCTCCTCATCCTCAGTAATTGTGTTAACTCAACCTGCTCCTCAAAGGTCCAAATTTAAATGTAAAACCTATGAATATAGGAATGATTTTCTTCATGTCTTTGCAGACTTGCTGACAAAGCATTCAGGGATAGAAAAGACATAAAATGAACAAGCAGGTAACAGGCAAGTTTTATGGAATTCAAAGTGCAATTGTTCCTTCTGTCAGCTGAAAATCTGTATATGAAAGGAACTGCTAACCCAAATGGAAGACCCAGACAAATTTAAATGTAAAAGTACCCTATTCCTCTTCCCCTTCTTCCGCTGGCCTTGTAAAAATAAGATTTTTTGGCATTTTGGATAGATTGATGTAGTGTGTCACTGTGTCACGACTTGGAGTTTCAAGCCATGTATGGTTTTGTGGTTAAAACCAGCACCAAAATATGGGCTAGAAATCAGATGAATTTTTTTCTGCTAAAACAAAAAAACCTTCATGACAGTAGTAGTTTTACTCCTGGAGGCAGGATGTATAGCCATATGTCCCATTTAGGATTCACATTGAGGATCCTGTGGAGATTCACGTTACCTGCAGGGTTTGAGGATTGCGCTTTTTTTTTTTTTAAGGATTTTTTTGTGCTAAAAAATTGTACTAAAAATGTGTATAAATTCTCCTAAACCTGCTGTTGAACTTGTAAAATTAATTTCTGAAACAGCTGGATTTGAAGAATTTCAGATTTTAAAACCTTTTTTGACACAGGGCTTCCACCTGAGCTCAGGGATGGAACAAGCAGCCTGTACTTGTGGGCAGTGTTGGCTTTTCCAGAACTTGGTTTATAAAGCGCCCAGAAGATGGTGCCATGGTGTTGGTTTTGGCTACAGGAATGCTGAGCTCTTGAGGTTTCCTTTGGGTTTAAATTAAATCAAGTAATTTTATATGCTCTGATCAGAAGGTAACATTTTAAGAAATGGAATTTTAAAAGTAATTGTAGAGGTAATGTGTGTTTTTGCTGAAGAAAGCAGCTGGATTTGATACACATGGCTGAAATACCTCCACTGTCCTTGTAAACGCTTCTGAAAACAGAACCAGTTTTCTAGGGAAGCCATGACTTTGCTTGATCCCTGTTCATGGAGAGGTGCAGCCGTTGTCCCTCATGGCTCTCACAGCATCTGGCACAGTTCAAAGGTTCAGCACCTTTGTCTCCTGTGAGAAACAGGAGTTGCTTAATGCTGTGTCTAGAGGGGGCAAGTCAGTTCTTAGTAAGTATGTCTGCCGTTTAAATCCAGGTACTTTCTACCCCACACAGTCATCTCTTGGTGTTAATAATCAGTGCCAGACAAGACACCTTTGTATTTCCACTTAATAATGATTAATTACGATTAATTAGAAGCCGCTGTTTTGGAAAGATAGGTAAACAGTCTGTCTACTTGTTCTTGGTGCTGCCCGTCTCATACAAAATCAAAGGGTTCGTTTGGTGCTGGAAATTTCAGGCTGAAATGCTGCAGGCTGAGAAGCCACTTCTGGATATGAGAACAGTGGATTACATCCCCTTTACAGCTCTTAGGCACAACCTCCAAACAATCAAACAAAGAATCCCTACAAATGTGTATGTACATATATGTATGTGTTGGGGTCACAATTAGCGGAAATCAGAACAAAACCTTAACAAAAAACCTTACTAAGAAAGCAGTGAGAAGGTGATACAAATTAGTTTTCCTTCCCTGATCCTCTTAAAATGTGCCTGCCAATTTGTCAAAGCTTCTGGGAGGCTGCGATGTTAAAAAATGCATGCTGAGGAATGGAGAGAAGTTGTACAGCCCTGCAGAGACTTGAATCCTTAGCAGCAGATGCTGCTTCTGTGTTCTCTTTTACTCCATTTCTGAGTAAGCTACACAAACTTAGCATTAGAGCCAGAAGCAGTGAATAAGGAGAAAATCATGTCACCTTTGGAGACAAGATTCAAACTGTATAGAAGAGCACACACGAATTCCTTCCAGGGTTATACAGGCTTGCTTCAATAATTTGTTCATAGTGTTTAAAAAACCATTAAATTAACTTGCCAACCTCCTGTTAATAATGGAAAAGTCCTTCTAGAACCTGAAGACATGAACAATGGAGATGCCCCAAAAGTGCAATAGGTTTTATTGTAATCATGAAACCGCAGTCTGTAAATATTTAAAATCTCTTAAAATTGTGTTTCTAACTCTCCCTTTCGCAGGCTCCTGAATGCAGTGTTAATGTGAGTGAAATGCTTCTGGGAAACCCAGGGAAATGCAATAAAATTCAATTTAATACCGACTTACCCACATTCCTGTGCCTGCTGCTGCTGGATTTTGGTGGTAAATCAGCCATGGGCCACTTAATGTTTATTTCAGCAAATATGAGCACTGGAATCCAAGTTCATATCCGGAGTTCAAACACTAACTTCTTTTAGGCTGTTGTGGGGTGGAAGCATGGAAGAAGCAAGCGAGCGTAGTTATTGGAGGAGGAATTTGAGCGGTTGGTGTTTTACTGATATTTTTAAGCTTAGCAGGCACTGATGCAACTCCTGGTTGAGTGATAAGTCACACAGTGTGATGTGTCTTACCTGGAAAGTCTCATTGTGGCACAGACTACAGAATGTGTGATGTCCCTGGGTTTTGAACGTTCTTCAGCCTTTAATTCCACAACCACTGTTGAGTGAGAGAGCTTCTTGCTCACGGTACAAGGGGTTAATTTGCAACATAACATCAACTGGCCTTTCACTGAGAGGCAGTGTCAGATTTGCTGACTGATGTGCTTTCTGAAAGTGCTTCTCTGCTAAACTGGCTCTGATTAATAAAATATATGAAGGCAAACAAAAATTAGCCCTCCCTAGCTGAGTTTTTTTTGTACTTATGACTAATTTACATGTGCAAGACCTTTAAGACCTGCTTTTTCAGGTTGTTATGCTTGCATTTTAGGCCGTCAGGCACAGAACTGCTCTAAACTGGAAACTCTTAGTTGCTTTGGCACAAGGCTTTGTTTAAACTAATCATCTTTGGTGAGAGACAGGACAAGAATACAGTGGAATGACTTTTAGCCTGGATATGCTGAGGTTCTGGTGGATTTTCAGGATAAGCTTTTCCATGGTTGTGGCCAAGAGGCATTAGTCCATAATGCTGGAATTTTTACAAAACTAAGAAAATACTTAAAACCCGCATCTTCCTCTTGCCTTGCACAAGTCAGTAAGGAATAAAAAGGTGATGGCTCACTTGGTGTTCAGTGCACGCAAGGGTGTGTGCCTACATGGGCTGCCTGGTGTCTGAACGAGCCTGCTGTCATTCCTTGCTTGTTCCTAGGGAAACAAGTCCTGTCTCTCCTTGCCGTTTTGCCCCTTGGCTGGCAGTCCCCATGTTTCTCCTCTGGGCCAGCACTGTGCCTGCATACGCTGAGATGCAGTTGCTGCAGATGTTCTGGATTCCACTTCTGCAAATGAATATTCAGGGAATTGCTTTATTTCAGGCTCTTCCTCGGAATTTGAGCACCCTATGTTTGGGGTGGTCAGCACAGACCAATCAGTTTGCACACCCCTGCTTTTCAACTCATTCAGCGGGATTGCAGCAGGCATTCCTGCTTTTTAAGCCCACTGGATGTTTATGGACTCCTCTACTGCACAGGCTCTTTTCCCACACTTTGAGTGAGGCAAAAGTCACTTGCTGTTTTACCCACAGTGCAGCAAACATGGATCAGTGACTGCAGAGATTGATTAAAGCTAGTCAGGAAGAGTAAAATCAAGTCAGAGGCTTGCAGAGTTGTGCTACTTACTTGATACTCTCCTAATACTCAGAAATCAAGTATTTTAATCTCGCATATTAAAGCCTCAGGCAGTACTAAATTAAGCAGGTTATTTACCTATTTGGTTTTCCTGTTTAGGAACAGCACAGCTGATGTATCTGTTGAGAACAGGAGAGAGAGAGGTGTATACAGCCCACTATTTCCTGATAAAATGCATGCCCTGGTTGTATACACAGCATCTTATGTTTGTAGTTACAAGCCTGTCATTGTGACTCAAGCTCAACTTCCTACCACATCCCAGTTATGGTTAGGAAAGCATATTCACCTTAAAAAAAGAACTAACATAAGAAATAATGGAATACCAGGGTTTTAAGTATATTTTAAATCTGTTGAGCAAAGCTGAAGCAGTGAATAAAAGTCATCGCTGTGCATTATTCTTTATCTTTTTGCTTTTAATGGTCTGATTTGAATTTTGAATGCTTTGGCTAAGCAGCAGTGCTCCAGGACTCAGTAGGACCCCCTCTGTCTCTTTTATTTAAATAAATCTGAACTAACTTTTTCAGGGTAAATATTCTAAGATTTCCCTTTCTGAAAATCTGTGGTTTTTTATATACCTGATTCATTCCAGCTGAAATATCCCCTGTATTCTAAAAGTCCTCCTCCCTTTTTTTCTTTCCCAGGCACCAGGAGACTGGCGTTCCCCATAAATTTGAGAGCAGTAAGTTATTAATGATCTCTGTAGGTTTTTCACAGGTAGTTGTTGCTGCCTTGGCTCGTGGCCTTTTCCTTGCTGTCATTTGCATGGCCTTCACCACAGGTGATAATGTGGCTCCTTGACTCCCCCAGAACTGGAACAGGGATGGGCTGGGCAAAGTCATCTCACAGGCTGGGGCGTGCTTGAGACTGTCCTATCGTGCACGTCCTGGTGCCACTACAGCACCTGGCAGAAACAAAGCAGAAAAGATTTATTGAGGAGGCTTTTACAGTTAGGGCTACACAGATTATAGCAATCATCCGAATGAATTTTGTATAATACGGAATAAAGAGAAAAGGGCAAGTATTTAATCAGAACAGCATTGAGTCCCAAAGGAAGGATAAAATCAGTGAGATAAGAGTTGCAACTTGATTTTTAAAGATTTATCACCCAATTTATTCACTTTTTTTCAGACAGATTAAACCTTAAAACCCAGCTATCACCATGCAAATATCAACAGAATTAAGCATAGAATCTTTGGAGACAAGTATTTAAGTCAAGTAATTTAGCCAACCAGTTAAAATTTTTTCTTCTCGAACATGCCTTTCACCTCTCTTATCTGCAATGCAGATCACTTGTGTTCAGTTTGGCCTGCGTGGATAATTTCCAGTATTTCAGGATGTGAAACAAGGTGAGAATGCCTGCAGAGTTCTGCAGTGGGCTGAGGGAACTGGATGTCTGTATTTTGAAAAAGTACCTGCAGTGGTCCTCTAGTGGTCCTCCCCCCTCTATCTGTGTCTCCTGTTAACTGAGGTGTTGATCTCACCTGTTCCCAGCATTTGTTGGTTTGGAAGACAGTCGACCACTTCTTTCTGAGTTCAGGCCTCTGGCTGCTTCAGCCTGAAGGGATGAGTACCAAAAGCATCCTGCCTGATCAATAGTTTATTAAAACCTTTGCCAGAGTCAGAAAGGGAAATGTTAATGCAGTTGCATAGAAACCTGGGGGGTCAGAGAAGCCTTTCTGACCACCTGTGGCACATTCAGTCCCTTCCTGTGATTTTTGCTTAAAGGTCATAGAATAGAATGAAATAGAAACAATAAGGCTGGAAAAGCCCTCTGAGATAATTGAATCCAACTGTTAACCCAACACTGTCAGTGCCACCACCAAACCATGTCCCCAGGTGCCACATTCACATGTTTTTGAACGCTGCCAGGGAAGTCAAACCAGTTTCATCTTTTCAGCCTAGAGCTGATGTGGGGAGGCAACTCTTCTGGGTCCAGCCTCTACTTCTTTATCCCTTTGTTCATCCCTGGATAACCAACTTGCACTTTGCTGAAGAAACCAGCTCCTTTGAATTGTTTTCCTAGTGTTGCAGTTTGGTTTTGTTTCCTTTGTTGTCATTCACGTTGCAGCTGCTGGGGTTGCTTTTGTTATTACAGCTGTTAATATTGCATGATCAAATGAATTGTTAATTGCTGAGCCTCTGAAGAGCAGACACGGGCTGCTCACTGCCTCCAGTACACGTGGGAGGCTGTCAGGGACAGCTGGGACCTGGTGTCAGATCAATCATGCACTGGAGGCTTGCATCAGAAGGTGGTTTTGGAAGTGAGGAAGCAGATCCAGGGTTGAGAATATTCCTCAAACGGATGCATTCCTCCCTCTTGCTGAAAGGTCCCCCTTGAAGTGTCAGCCCATAGCTGTAGTTACCTGACAGGTAGAAGTGCTACCAACTCATGTTTCTCCTGGTGTGGGAAATGTTTTTCTATCATAGGATAGTCTAAAACGGTGTCCTGCACTGTAGGACCTGTTTAGAGATGTTTAAAATGTGCACAATGAATCGTGTCAGTGCTCAAGGATGCTGATTTTGGTGTTTGTCTCTCTCCCCTCCCTTTCCAACGAGGCCCAGCTGTCTCTGAGCACTGCTGCCTGCCTTGGTACCCTGCTGTTATTTAAGGAAAGTTGATGCAGATTTGTTGTTTTCACTTATTTTTTATGAACACTGAAGATATTTTGCCTCCTAGGCAACACACTTCCCCCCAACCCCATGTTTAGCTCTCCCAACAGTATTAGGGAATACTACTTAGAAGCACAGAAGGGAAAAACTGGAGAGCAGCTTGATGAGTGGGTCCTTTCGTTTGAGAGCAGACAAATCATTCCATATGAAATTGATGTGATATGACAGCATAAAGAGCAAATGTAATTTCATTTTGCATTATTATTTATTAGATTTATAGCAAAACTGCAGTTACAGGGGAGCCTTGCTCATTCAAATATGCTGAGACAGGATCAGTTTGCACACAAAGAAAAGTTAATAGTATTGCAGCGAAGCTGCTGCTAGCACAAAAATGCATTCATTAGAGGTGGTGGTGAGGTTTTACTTAGAAATAATGAATCTGTGACTTAAAAGAGTGTACATCAAGTTCCAAAACCCACTCGTGGTGGCACTGGCCCCAGAACAGCGGAGGTGGCAACAGAACTTCAGCACAGTGACATTCCTTAAATCTCTTCAAGTCACTTCTGTTAAGGAAGCTCTGTCTAAAGATGGATGTCCCATCTATTGTTTCTGCTTCTGCTGATAAATAGAGTTGGTGAAATATCAGACCCTTTTCTAGCTCTGCCATAAAAACCTCCAAACCCTCTACAGTATCTCTGTGCTGGTGTCACAGTTAGCAGAAAGGTGAAATAGCAGCAGACCAGTACAAAGGTGGCATGAATTAGTTTCTCTTCCCTGATTCTCTTCAAATGTGTCCACCTGTTTTTCAAGAATTGAGAGGCTGCAATGTTAGAAAATGCAACAGCAAACAAAAAACCTTATTTTTGGAAATACAGATTTCCATTTTTACATTGAATCTTACATCTTAGTCAATAGATAACAAGAGAGGAGGATGGAGAGAACTATGAAGAAGGGTCCTGGAGAAGATCAGCCTGCCTGCCTTTTAATCTGCATGGATTCTATTTCAATTACAGTCATTTCATCTACAGAAAGGAAAATTGCACTGATGAAATACAACTGTGCTCTCTGACAACTGGCTTTTGGGAAGACACTCATTCACATGCACAGTAGGGGCATGACTACTGTAAAGAAAGAGAAATCCTTGCTGGTCCACTTACTTTACTTCAAAAGGGATGCAAGGGAGAGTGATGATGTGCTCTGGTGTTTGGTGGTTTGGTTTTTTCTATTGAGAAATTGCACCTTAAGAGTGTTTTCACTTAGAAATCAAGATAGCAGGAATCTAAAAGGAGCTTGCAGAAGGAAAACAAAAGCCTTCCAACATTCCAATTGAATAAGGTTATCCAATTTTCCCTTTTCTCACAGCACGAGATAGGTAAAACATGGACAAATGCTGTGGATAGCGGATGTATGGGATCATTTCCCTGTTCCACTGACGTCTGACTGCCAGAAAAGGGGTGCTCCTGGGTGGACCTTGGCACACTGCTGGAGACACTGGTGGGTCTGGTGGAGGTGGGTCTGTTGACATGTGCTGAAAGCCATGGATCCCTCCTTCCAGCCTGGAGTGGATTCGCATCCCCACAGCTCAGACAAGTCTGCAGCCAGACCAGGTAACACTCTCTGGGCTCTTATTCACTGCTGTTTTGTTCCTGCTAAAAAATCAGCCCAACATGTGTGTCGGAAAAGAAGAACATCAGCGTGAAGGAAGAGTGAGTAGGCTGTGCTGGAGCTGGTCCACACTTGTAAGTATAAGTTAATGATCAAATGTGATCATAGGGAAACTCATTTTCTTGAGAGCATACATTTAAAAAGAGATATTAACACTGTAGTGTGGAACAAAAGACACTCCAGTATCCATGGTAGAATGCCAATGTTCCAGAGACCTGACAAATCCAGCATTTGTTATTTACCTATCCAAAATGCTTTACTTTGAGAAAGCAGTGCTGAGTGCCAGCAGAAGGGTGTTCATTACAAATTCAACACAACATGCAGTCAGCTTCAGCACAGAGCTGACTGTGGCTCCACTTATAAGGTAGAAAGTATATTAATTGGTCCATAATTCAAGCTGAAATAAGGAAAAGAGAGAGATAAGATGAGCTGTCAAGGAAAGCAGCTACATTCACTGGTGAATTTTGGGGAGTGAGTTGAGGGAAAGGAGCACTTACCCTTGAGAACTGCACAAGATCATTTGTGAAGTCATTAGTCTTATGAATTATTTTGACTCTTATTGTTATTAATTATTTGTACTGAAGTAGCACTTGGAGAAAAGAGTTATGCTAAAAATCCTCCTGGCTTCTGCTAAAGCACACAATAAAAAGGCAATCTTTCCCCTGAAGAGCTTTCAGTCTTAATGCCACTCTATATTCAGTGTTCATCATTTCATCTGGTATTTCCATGCTCTTTTATTCTGGTACATAGCACCTGAACTTCTTCCTCAGAACTGTGTTGGTGTTTGGCAAATATGAAATTCATACATCTGCACTCCTGTGTCTGACTGTTGTTTGGTTTTCCTCTCCTCAGTGTTTCCTTTTCTCACAGTTAACATTCCCCTCCTCTTATTTCCTTCTCTCCTTTTCTGCAATTTCTTGTATTGTCTCAGTCTCCATTTTTAAACCTTTGTCACAGTTCTCTCATATTTTCCATGGATGCTTTTTTGTCTGACATTTTCCCACTTGGTTCTCTTTGCAATTTTGGGGGAGATCTGTGAACAAACAACTCCTGCCATCATTTATCCTAAGGCACTTTTTTTGGTGACTTGTTCTATCCCTCTTCGCTTTCCATATCCAGCAAGAATCTGCCAACAGGAAAAGGTCATGTGGAGAAAGCACATCTTTTAGTAGAGAAGGTGACTGCATTGCACTGGGGAGAGGAGCACTGCCAGCAGGTCGAGGGAAGTGATCCTGCCCCTCTACTCATGATTTCTGGGGGGGGGGCCTGGATCTGGAGAGTCTTCAGTACAAGACAACTACACCGAATTTACCTGGGATAAAACCTGGATATTACAGACTTTTATAAATAATGAGCTCTGGGAGCTCCCTGGCAAAGTCCCGATCATGGTGAAGAAAAGGAAATTTGGCAAAAGGAGCAAGTTAACTGTCAGCAGCTTGTCCCTCAGCTCCGCTGTTAATTGTGGTGCCTCACTGCAGTTTGTTTGCAATAATTCCAGCTGTACTGCCAGGGTGGCCTTTACACAGAATTGCTGCTGTTGTCACAACTGTTATTGTTCAAGAACTGCATTTTTCAATTAGGGGGAATACATGAGATACATTATCTGTAACAGTCTCTTTTAATGACAACAACAAATACGGTAATTAGTCCAGTGTATGAAATTAAAGATATTTAAATAATTATAGTGTAATCAAGTCAAAATTACCGATGTCTTTATTTGAGGCTAGATTATGTGGAAAACACCACAGGAAAACAAGTGCTTTGAAATCTAAAAGGCACCAGTATTTGATAGCACATTTGCATATATTGCATCAAGTAAGTTTGGCATATGCCTGCCAGGGATTTAAAATATAAATGACAGTCACTAGGCCAGGTTTCAGAGCAACTCCTTTGTGGTTCCGTTTGCTGGCATGTATCAGCTGGTTTGGTATGGTGGATTTGCAGCATAAAGGTGAATTTAATGGTGCTCAACAGGTTGGCTCAGAAATGTCTGCATTCTAAACGCCTGCTTATTGGATTTTCTTGGAAAAGCTTCAATTTTTTTCAGTTCCCTTCTCCCCTTTCTTGTCTGATACTGCACATACTCTTTAATCAAAGATAAATAAACGAAAAGACCAGGGAGCACAGAGACATCAGTTCAAGGGAAAATATTAATTTTTGCATTATGTGGAAAAAACCCCAACAACAACCCCCTGCAAAGCAAGCAAACAAAACCAAACCAAACTAAACATAAGCAAAATTAAAAACCACCACACATGAACACAAAATTCACAGCTTCTCCCTCACTCTCCCTTCTCCTTTTCAGACGTTGAAGAAAACAACCTCTGGTGTAATTTTTTACCTTTAATAGCAGGTGCTGACTCACCAAGCCGGAGGAAGGCACAGTTCAGAGGTCTGGCAGAATTACAGCTGGTGGGTTTCGGGCACTGCCTGTGTCAAAGGAGAACTGGAAACAGCTGTTTATTTATGTGTGTGAAAAGGATGGCAAGGAAGTATTTTTATTATTTGACTTTACTGCAGAAGTTTATAAAGGCTATATTTATATTTTATTTTCTTGAGGGATGTAATTCCCCAAAGTGATGTGAAATATTGGTGGCAAACCCCAGTTTTCGATCTGGGCTCTGAATTTTGGAGGAGGCTCCTGAGAGACGGTGCTGATACCTTTGGTTGGCAAGGCGAGCACCGAGCCCCCGTGCTGGTGGTGCAGAGCAGGGGCTACAGAGATGCATTTAAAATTGAAACTTCTTTCCAACTTGCCCATGCAAACAGAAGAGAAACACTTGACCCTCAAGAAGGTAACAGGCATCTCATGATTTATTGTAGACCAAAGTTCATTCTTTTACCTGACAGAAAAACATTTGCAAGTGCAAAGGGACCGATTCAGAGGGGACCGACTCCATTAACTGCAATTTTTCATCCACTTTTCCACATCAGCAGCAAATTTACCTTTTCTCTGGGTTTGATGTCGAGTATCTTTAGTGTCCTTAAGGTCACAAGTGTTTCTCCAGCCCCACAGGTGCAATAACCAACAAGAAGAATAGTCCACGCAGGATTTTCTTTCCATTACATAGGTGATGCTGGGAAAACAAGAGGCTTCTTTACTTCCAATGTGGTTATTTAATGTGAAATTTTTTTTAGAGTTAGTTGTTATTATTAAACATAATTGCAAGATGGAGCAATTACTAGTTCTACAGTAAAGACAGTGAAAACAAACAGGAAAGTAATTTTAGGAAATTACTTTCCTGTTTGTTTTCACTGTCTTTACTGTAAAACTAGTAATTGAGATAAGGTTTTAAAACGGGATGTTTCTGTGTTTGGACAATTTAGTTTGTTTTACATGAGGATGTTCTCCCTGAGGAACACCCCCACCCCACCTCCAATCCTTTGAAAGCAAGATGAATAACTAGATTTCTCACACAGACATTCTGCAGCTTTTACTAGATGCAAGCATACTTCCAGAAAGCTTTGAATTGCTAAGAGGTAAATTGATTAAATTTATGCTAAATGCCCCTTTCAGCAGGTTAGGAAATGGATCCCCTGGTTTTGGTGTGTCACACAGAATGGTCTGAGATCTGACCTTGAATCAGTTTTATCAATACAGTTGAATAATTTCTACTCAGAATTTATTTACTTCTTCAGTGTCTTGCTTAATTTGATTTGTGAATCTATTATTTTTTTTTGCTTTAAAGTCATGGGTTTTATATTCAGTTTTTCAAATGCTTCAGCAGTAACTTCTGTTATCCTTGACATTTCTGTGTCACCATAATATGAACTGCTGCAGTGGGAAACTTAATCCTCTAATCTGTCTAGCTCAGATGCATTGTTCGTATAGAGACATTTTCTAATTCAGTGTATTTATTAACAGCTCTGAGCACTCTGTTCGCTCTGGCATCTGCAATGGGAGCAGATTTATTAATGGAAACTGTAGTCAGAGAGTGGTCTTCTGCCTGGTTCTGCTGCCTGGAATGACAGGGCTGCTCCATCTGATTGTAGGATCCAGCTCTCTGCCTTTTGGTTGAAGGAGCTGTAAGGTACACACGAACGTGCGTATGTACAGATGTGTGTGTATGTATCCAGGCTGCCAGTTTATCAGCTCTTTTATTGGAAGGCAGATCTGAATATTAACCCAAACTTTCCTAAGTTTTCCTGGGAATCCTAAAAATGACTTGTGATAGCTGTTCAAGAAAACAAACCGTTCTGGCAGTTTTGGACTTTCAGAAGAGCATTCAGTTTTCTGTAGAAACAGATTTTTCTGTGCTGTTTTTCCAGAACCTCAGGTTTAGGCAATGGAACATTTCTGACCACTCTCACTATTTAATTACTTTATTTCTCATCTATTTACTCTCAAAACCAAGTTGGTTGTGGCAAATAATTTGCCACTGTTGAAGCTGGAAAACTGATCTGGATGAATTTGCAGGGTAACTGATCTGCCACCTTCATTTGAATGCTGGAAAAGACACAGAGCAAAGTGTGAATATAAAATATATCAAAATACTCTTATAAACTTGTTATTCTTCTTATTAAATATTAAAAATAAATATTAAATTACTATTATTTAACTTAATAAAAATAATATCTGCATTAGCAGGTGCTTTTAATAAAGTCAAACCAAACTGCTTTATTGTATGCAGAAAATCACAGGATGGGGTGGAAGATCATTAGTGATATGATGTAGTTTATGCAGTTCAGCTGGAGATTAATGGCAAATACCATCATGATGTTTAGAAAGGAGATTGAATAGTACATAGGAAATAAATACTGCTCCCCCATGACACTAGGATTCATCTTACTTATGATTATTCCATGCTGGAAGCATGACAGAAAAGTGCCTCTCTTGCTGGTGTAACAAAACTTCCTTCACTCTCTCTATCCCCTCAAAAAAAGCCCCAAAGAAGTTCTACACACAGCCTCCCAGAAAGAAACAGGATGAAGACATTCCTCAAGCTGCAAAGCAAGAAGGTCCTCAGCACTAATAATGTTTTCTATTACCAAATGCTCTGTAATCTGAAAACTAAAAACAAGAGTAAATATTATTTCTGTTTATCTGTCTGTATGTGCTATACTATAAACACATGCTCAAAGGTTTAATTTTTTTGTTTGAGAAATACCCATTAATGACTATGATTCATTGTCCAGATAATACAAACTGATTGGGCAAAAGATAAGTTTACAACATGCAATTGTTTTGAATAATGGAGATTTATTTTTCTCAAGAATTGGCACATTTTTTAGGAAGCCCTTTGATGTTTCTTGGAGAAACAAATCAGTGCTAGTTGGTTTCATCCTTTATTGACAATGGCATTTTGGATTTGGCAGTGTCTGGAGAACTGTTTTCAGCTGAAGTTGTTGGCATAGCCACTGAATGATGCTATTGTGAAGAAAAAGTAATTTCATTGTAAGGCGACTGAAAGCTGCAGTGAAATCGCAGAAGAAATATCTGCTCACATTGCAACTTAACATGCTAAAACCCACAAGGAAATGGCTGCAAAAAGGTATATTTTGACAGTCTTGGAAAGAAAGTATTTCTGTTTCACTGTTATCAGGTGCTTTTGTTCCCCAGTAACTTCAAGACATCTATTTTGTATCATTGAGTCAAATTATTCTTTGTCACTCCCATGCCTTCTCTCTTCAGATTTCCCCTAAATTTGCTTCCCAGTTTACACACCTTTGTTTCTTTCTGTGTCTCTGTGCTATTCCTTCCAAACGCTGAAGAGTGCCAATGCCAACCTTCCACATACAAAGTTGTTACTATCTCTGGCATCTTCCCTACCTAAGTTTTCTTGGGAAGCTGTACATCAATGCCCCTAATAAAAATCATTGTTTGAGAGTCCTGTGGCACCTATAAGAACCAGAAATATGTGCCTATGCATCTATACATCTTCAGTTTACTAATGTTTTGGGTAGCTTTGTGCATAATGAAAAACCAAAAACTACTGAAAGTACACAGAGAGATTTTGGCAAATCTGTTGGTGTTCAGATATTTCCTGGTAGCAAGCAGATATTTCCTTTTGCAAATTAACACTAAATGTAGATGGGGTGTGAAATTCACTGGGCCTGAGTACGCTGCACTTGTCCATTACATTCATCATTTCTGTTCTCACTGACCCTTACTAGGGAGTTACTGAGCCCAGTGCCATAATTTGCTGCAAATAGCCCTTATTAAATGAGGAATTGCTTGTGAGAATGATGAATTCATATAGTGATATCTTTCACAAGATCAGATCTAATAAAAGGTCACCTGGTACAATTTCTTATGTAAATGAGTTTTCCTGACTGTTTCTCTTTCTACTTGTGCTGTTGCCTAGGCTGTCATCAGACTTCAAAGAAATTCATTATTCTTCCAGCTTTTGACTTTAAACAAAATGCTTGCTGAACCTAATTGATGCTGCAAAATGTCTCTTTGCAGGGCAAAGAGAGTTGTGCAAGAGTAATTCAGTCTATTGAGCTACTCCCAGCCATTGTGTTTGACTGTGCCCCACTGACATTGTGTATTTTTTCTGAAAAATATTGGAAATCATTTTCACTGATGGAACTGATGAGAAATAATGAGTCAATCACATAAGAGAGAGTGGATTCAGTAAGCTCAATGCAAACTATTGTGAAAGTTTTGAAAGTCTCTTTGTCCGCAAAATGTCAGTGGGTTTTTTTCCTCCTCAAGGTTATTTTGAAAGCAAATATTTGGAGGCTGCCATACATTCTTGACTTTTCTGAGAGCCAGTGAAGAAAGAAACAAAAATATCTACAGTGAGAGACAAGCAGGCAAGAGGAATGAGTAAGGAAATGTGAAGGCAGGTGCAGTCAGTTGTGTGGATTCCAGGTAAGCCGGTGTAGGGTTTTTACATCTGCTCCTGTGAAATGGCAGCTTTGGGTCTCAGACACCCCGATGGGTCTCTAGGATAAAATGGGGAAACAGAATTGTTGCCAGCTTCTTGCTCTTTCACCCTGGAAATCCACAGGAGCAAACACTTCATGCCAGTCAGCAACATTTCCTGCAATGTAGTTAAAACGCAAGAGCATAAGTGAGTCCAGTGGCTACTCCGACCATCCTATGGAGGTTTTAATTTTGGCTAATGCTGAAGTGTGACCCGGTAGAATTTGATCCCATCAGTGCCATATTGAGCTTTACTAGTTCCAGTGCCAATGTTCTAAGGCCTTGTCCTTCTTTCCATTCTAAATCCCACTTCTGAATGAATGAATGCCTCTCATTTATTTTGGTTAAAGTTTGCCTGTCTGGTCTTGGTCCATGAACAACTCGCACTGCACTGCTCTTCAACAGTTTGGTTCATTCAGGGCATAAATCTGAGGAAATTTTTCTTATTTTTTCTTTAATTAGTGTAGCATAAAGTGCTCAAAAATATACCAGCTATTGATTGTGAATGCTAGCTAATTATGTCTTGGTCCTTGTTATACTACTGATTCAGAGAGCTAATGGACTACATTCCTATCTTGGTTTGGCAGCATGTGAGGACTAAGCGTTGAATGTCAGCTACGGTTTTAGAGTGGGATTCCTTGATAACAGAATGGTTTTTATTTTGGTGAAGATACTTTCCCTAAAGATGCTGACTGGGGAGGAAATTTTTACACATGAGAGAAATACTGTGGTTCATTTTCCCCCCACTGTCTACCGGAGCAATCTCTATGCTTGTGACTGCTGTAATGCATTCACGTGTAAGGTGCTTTGGTATCTTTATTTCCTTCTGATTACCATTTCTCCTCTCCTTGTAGCCTTAAAAAAACCTCAGCCCTTCAAAACTGATGAGAATCAAACTGCAGAATATGGGAAAAGCTGAAAAGTTTTCTGCCTTTCTGCCAATTTCCTAGCAAACGAGATACTGTACTTGAGCCTTGATTTTTCAGACAAAGGCTGTGAGAACAGCAGGCGGCACGACGTGAATCTGTTCCTGTGTCAATTACTTCAGTGAAAATGGAACACAGTGGTGCTGCAGCCCCTGAGAACCCTTGGAACGGTCAAGAGCTGCGCAGGCAGGAGACGCTGCTGTGCCCAGCGCCGCTGGCTGGAGTGCGCACACCAGCTCCTGAAAGCTGCTCTGCCGAGCTCAGGCACTTTCTTCCTGCTGTGAGGGGCTGTTAGACATGGATGTTTATTACCAACTTTAATAGAACTGAGAGCCAAAGCATATGGAGACACTGTGTAAGGGAGACGGCCTTGTGATGGAAGTGCCGTGTGCGCCTTGTTTGTGGGGTATGTGGATATAGAATTCAGTGTTCGGTGAAGGGAGTATCCAGGCTGAACCACGAGAAATACCCTACTCTCCAGCCAGAAATAAATTATACAAAATGCAAGAAAAGCGGGTAATTTAACTCACCCTTCTGATTTCAGGCCTGCTGCTATTTCTTTACAATAGGAGGCTGCATGAGAGTACATGAGATTAACCTGCTGCTAAGCCATCTTTCACAGCTCTTGTTAAAAACTGACACCACTATCAAGGGGCAGATAGAAGCACAGGTCCTGCTGCAAACTGTGGGTCTGCGAGCCTATGATGGTGTTGCATGATCATGTAATTGTCTGTGCTGGAGTCCGTTTCTCTTGTCCTCTCATTTAAAGACAAAAAGCTTATGAAGCTTGTCTTGATGCACAATCTGATTTTTCTCATTGTAGTCTTCTGAAATTGGGTATGCTGGGTATGAAACTCTTGCTGGCCTTTCAAAAGTAAACCCTGAGTAAACCCTGCCTCAGTGACAAAACAATTGCGATTCTCCTGGGTTAGATGCTGAAATCAGGCCACTCAGTGAGCAACAGTCACTGAATTAACCCTTGGGCTCCTAGTGCCTAAGAACTTAAAATTTTATTGAATTACTAGCTTCCTAGGGATCGCTAAATAAAGCAATACTTACAATGTTTTTCATTTGAGAAGGTGTAGGAGGGAAGATAGGTTCTGTTGTCAAAAAAGTTTCCAGCACAGATTAGAACCCCACACTGAAGTTCAAGCAAAGCCCATGGGTGTCCCCAATGTCTTATGTACTTAAATTCTGAAATAGATCCATTAAAGACAATTTTGGAATTTCCCCACCGGAACCAAAATCTTCTCATCTCTCAAAGCTCAGCCACCTTTGGCCTCAGCTTGATTATATATATTTTTTTTTTTCCATCAAAGCTTTTTCTGTCTGCTGAGAAGCTGTAAAAGACAATGCATAAGGAGAGTGTACGATGGGTAAAGCCTAAGTCACACAGTGGTTGAGTTTGAAACACATGTGCTGTCTTTTACTCTGTCCACTTTTGGCGTTGTGAAAGTCTCTCCTCCACGATAATCTCTTAAGTACTTTATTTAATGCTGAGTCTGAGAGTTCACTGGTACAAACAGTGTGAATATCTTGGGTAAGTGATAGTTGGCAAGTCCTGCTACACATGTGGGTTCTTTACAGTACATAGAGCCTTGAGGGAGGATGGCTGGGGGGTGTACCTAGTTACACAAGAAATATTGAACCAGTCCAAAAAGTTTCTATCCTCAAATTAACAAAAGAAAAAAAAAATTCCTGAACTGAACCCAAGCAGCATGCAGGAGTTCTGCTGAATACAATACTTGCCATGTCCTGAAGCAGTGCCTAAATGCAATTACAAATTGTATCCTGCCTTCTGGCTGGGAAGAATGCATTTGAAACATATGATTCCTTATCAGAAAGTTCTTATGAGAACTTCATTTATGGCAAGGAGGAGTGAGAATCTTTTTCCTTCTTTAACAGGGCATACTTTGTTGTGCTATTTTAAATAAATGCCATTGTGAAAGGAATGCAGTCGTTAGAGTGGTTATAAGGAGTCAGACTTTTGGTCAAAACAAAACAAAACAACCCTGCGATTACAGTATATGGGATTTGGTTATAAACTGCCAGCAGTTTTCACAGCACCTAATAGTTCATGGTGAATTCCTCTTTGTGATAAAACTAGTCCAAATTATCTTCTTGTATCAGACTGAAGGTTTCCTGAGAGATTTGGCCCATCAGAGATTGTAAAGAGCCTTACTAAAATGTCTACATTTATATCTATGCTAAAACACAGAGATTTTATTAGACCAGTAAGGATTTTTAAAATAGTAAAAATAAATTATGTTCCTGAGGGTCTAGCTCATTCCTCCTTCTTGAGGATATTATCTCAGTGGTCCTTAGTTTCTTGCATAAAATATGGTTTTTATAAGTCACCAGAAATTCTGTTCTGACTGAATTAATGGGGGACACCCCACTGAATAAGAATTTAAGTCTTTTCTTATAGTCAGTGTTCAGTGTAGCAAGTTTCACTGCCTGATTCTGTAGTAGAAGAAATAGAGGTAATTTTGACTTTCACAAATTAAGTCCAGTTCCAGGCATTGCAGGATTCAGTTGAACTCAGATTTGAGCTTTATGCAGCCAGTAGTACCTTGTACTTCAGCTGAGATCTTCACTGTATCTACTTGGAAACTGGGCTTTTTACCCCATCTGTGGCTGGCTGTATCTTACAGCTGTGTGTCTTGGAAGTACCTCATGGCATTAGAATTGTCCTAACTCAATTAATTGTAATAATGGTGAAATGGAACTCTATGAGACAAAGCAAGGAGATCAGACAGCTCGGAGAGCATGGCAATTTTGGAGCACTTCATCCTTTTCATAGCGCTGCATGGTTTCCTTTCTCTCCTTCAGAGCTGACACTCAGGTGTCTGTTCTGCTTTGGTTTGTAATACATCTTCTGAGGCGAGGCGTGCCAAAGAACTCCTCCTGATGTAGAGATCAAAGCCAGGACCTATCAAATGTGCTAATGAAAACACCTCAAAACCAGTTCAGTGCATAAAAGAAAAAATCTCTCAGCCAACAATAGTTTTCATGTAGAATGCAATGCAAGGTGGTTGATGTCTCCACAGCACAAATTAATGCATTTTATGAACCGGACTGAGTTCAGGAACATAAAAAGAAATGTGTTGTGCTGCTGCAGTGAGTTTTGAACCACTCTTTCAGGCAGTTTGCATTTGTAATCATCCTTAGAATGTGAGATCCTTATGCTCAGTTACATTTAACGTGGCAAATAAGTTCAGGCATTCGGTTCTAAAGTTAACTTTTCATAGAGTATCAAAGTGCTGCTAGTAAATCCAAACTACTCAGTCTAGTGCATAATGAACAGCTGTAATGCTCTGAACAAATCCACTACTCAAATGTATACTGCAATGAAGGTATAACTCATTAGTGTTTGCCTGACTTTGTTTATATGGTTAAGATTAACAGCAATGTAAGCAACATTGCAAACACTCAAAAATCCCAAATATTTCTGGATGAGGATTGAGGAAATATTATCTGTAAAGTACACCCTGGATAATCTGTGTCTGCAAGTGGAAAATAAAGCTTCTTTCAATTTTTTTTTTGTACACAGCAGAGAAATAGAAAACCTCCTAAAAGCTCTTCCTAAAAGATTATATGGCACTAGTTGGAATTTAGTCTAGCAAAAGTGCTTCTCATGGTACATAAGGAAGTGTGATATCCCATTAAAACAGGAGAGAATACTATTAATCTCTATTAAAAAGACTAATGAAATGGAGTACGATATCCTGCCAGCTGTGGCTTAGAATTCTTCCCTCTTTCATTTGAATTAGAAACAGGAAAACCCATAATCAGAGCAGGGCATGGAAGTGGTGGAGAAGGAAGTAATTTAGAAGTGTTTTCTTTCATTTTCGAATCTGAAGGACCTGAGGGATTCAGCTCTTGGTTTAAACAAGAGCGGCCATCTGACATGCCGTAGCTCTCCAGAAAATGCAAGTCAAAAAGTCCGGGCTGTGGGAATAAAAAGCACGTGTGGTTTTTTTTTCCCTTTAGTCTCATTTTGATCTTTAACATGCAGGAATTTACTAATGCAGGGAGATTTCTTCCATGTTTCATAGTAGATGAGTTATATGGGCACATCAAAGGGCTGATCCTGCATCTGTGAGTCCGTATGTTCGGCAGGAATAGTTTACACACCTTTTGGTCATGGCACTTCGTGGTTCTTGCCTTCTTCTATGGCATTAGAACAGATATTTAAGTGATTCTGGGCCTCAGCTGGCAGCCCGTATGAAATGCTGATGTACAAACTGTTCCCCCACAAAAAGTCAGAACACCACTCCTGAGCATTGTGCACCTTGAGGTGCACAGAGCAAATATCCCAAAGGGAAAGGGCATACGTTGTCGCAGTCCTGTGGCAATGCCAGAGGGGTAAGATTTACTTTGGTTGTCAAATTTTGTTTGTTTGGTATTTATTCAGCTACTCTGGATTAAGTATATCATTGCTCTGCAAAGCCCCAATATCCCATTTCTCATATCAAAATATACCTCAGTGCATAGTGCTCAAAATAAAGATGTAACACCACAGGTCAATTCGACCTATGAAAGGGGCACCAAAAAAAGCGCCTTGGGGTCCATGAGCACATTTCTGTGAGGCAGTTTGTTGGGTTTCACACCTTGTTACTCATGACGTTTAGCGGTGTATTCCTACCCCCATGGCACAGCTTTCCTGCTGACAGGTGCATATAAATTCCTGGCTAATGCCGGTCAGTGGAGCTCAGGTTTGGGCTGGGTCACTCCTGTGGCAGGGTGCTTTACAACCAGGGCCAGCAAGGCCAGCAACTGCACAGGGCTCATCATGGGAAGTTGTTACAGACCAAGGGGCCTACCACTGCAGGGCTTACCAGTCCTTCTCTTGAAGTTAAATATCAAAATTTAATCAAATATTAATTAATTATTATATAATTTTGTGGCAAAACCCTGGGGCAGGTGGGACAGTAGGGAGCAGGGGAAGGAAGACCTGGGGGTGATCTTGCAAATGTACTTAATGGTATTTGCACATATCTAACAGTCAATAGAGAATAGAAAAAGCCACTCATGTTCTAATATCCTTTTACAGGTCATCACAGTAGCTGTGCCTCTATGAAGATGTACATCTGTGGGGTTTTCCAGCTCAGCTGGCAAGGGATGCAAGTACCTCATGAAAAAAAAATCAATCACAGATAAGTGTTCCCCTTTTGTAATAAGCTGAGCATCATGTTAGTGCTCAGGGCTATGAACATTTATTTCACTTTATTGTTGCAACAGAACACCAAATTAAGATTTTTGGATAAATTATTTATTTATATATAATGACAAGTAATCCCTGACTAAAATGTATTTGAGAAGACATTTATTTTACGAGCATTCAAAAAGAGAATGTGTTTCACTGAAATGTTGAAGCAGAATGTAGGAGCTGATTAGACATGCCTGCCACGTTGCCTAGGCATGACCTTGAAGAACTTGGGGGATTTGGAGAGTTGCAATGCTACTGACATTATACCTGCCAACGTGGTAACTCAGAAATCAAAACTATACACACCACTTGTTTTCAAGCTCGGTGTCTCACCTTTTATCTAAAGTATGATTAGGAAAACCAACAGCAACCCTCTCCTTTCCAAAAAACCAATCAACTACCTCTACAGCTATATAAAGATGTTTATCTTGAGCAAAATGTTCTTCTCTGATGAATAACCAGCATAATAATTTGTCTTTCCTTTTAGTGGCTTTTAATTCCACTCAAATCTGAGCTTCTGATACAAATTGTTTAGATCAAGAAGTAAACTTGTATTTCTAATGGATTACTTGTGGAGCAGAGCAGGCAATAAAATGAATAATGGAGGGGAATCTTTAAAAATTGCAAACTGGCCTTTGAAATGTCAGAATTTGGATGTTTCCTGTAATCAGCATTCTGTGATAAACGAGAGCAGTAAATGTAAAGATCCTTGGTTCAAAGTGTGTGTAATCGAAATCCAATGCGAGATCGATGGCCTTTCGGTGACCTTTTCTGAAAAGGTCAAATGACAACATTTATGGGAAACTTTTCATGTGCTTGGAGGATGATTATAAATGGGTTTATTGCATTTCAGTGTTCTAGTTATAGAGGAAAACTGTGCCTATATGTCTGGGGTCTATATATTTGTATGAGGATGTACATCATTGTCAGTCAGTCACCCTTGTAGGTGCGTCAATTTTGTACATACAAATATGTATACACGTACCCTGACATACTTGTATTATTTGAAATTTTAAGTAAACATTGCTATAAAATAACATAAATGAGAGAAATGCTACTTTAAACATATAAAATATCACCTAATTATTTTTAAGGAAGGCAGCAGGAGGATCTAAGATGACTTCAGTGGAAAATTGGTTCCATTCTGCCAACAGTGACAACAGATTGGAAATTAAATAATCAACAAAAGCCCCTATCACATCATCACAATCCACAAGACAGTGTTGTAAGTGATGGAGAGTAAGTCTCCCTCTCAGAGGCACCTTTTACAAATAAGTCCACTGACGCATTTTTTTCTGAGTAGCTGTTGGAGGATGTTTTTGTGCTGACCTTACACACCAAAATGCCTAAAACGATCCAAAGTTAAATTAGAGACCGTCATCACCACATCACCAACTTTTTGACGTCTGCCTTGCAGTTCTGTATTTCAAATTATGAAAAAATGCTATTTATTTGTCTGAATGATTGATACAATTTTTTTTCTGAAATTATATATATATATATATATATATTCAACTTTCTGTGAGGGCCTGCACTACTTGATTTTCTTTTTATCTCTGTGAAAATTTATTCTTAAAGTAGAGATATCTTCCACCTTTCTGCGGAAAAGAATTGGTTATGAGCGCTTACATTTTATAACAAAAGCTTCATATGCTTGTAGCTTAAGCATAATTGCTTTAAAAAGGTCAGTTATTGCATCAGTCTTATCATTAGTTACCGGGAAATCATGTAGACACCAGATCATCCCCACAGAAATACTCTCTTATCACTGAGGAATGAGAATTTGCACTTTTGGGCAACTGGTAGTTGAAGCATAGGATATAAATCCACAGGAACACAGTTTTAGGAGCTTTACTGGCCATGGAACTGTTTCCTTCCTTGATGGAAATTGAAATGGAGGGCTGAGAGCCCAGCTCAGTTCTTCTCTCCTTTTGCATCATTCATCATTAATGAACCAACATGGATAAGGATATAATTACTCTGATCATAGTAAACAGGTTTGATGGCTCTGGTGACAAGTAACCTGCACAAATGCTCCTTGCTCTACTGGTTCTGTCCTTGTTGAAAGAGTAGAAATGGGTGAAGAGGGAAAAAGAGATTTAGCAGTGTGAAGTATCAGCTGTACCTGGACATAGAAATAAATCTGTGGAAAGGTAAGCAGTTTTTACTGTGACCCCATTCAGAGCTGAACTGCAGTTTAAATTAACTGAAAAGGGCTCTTTCCATATGAGAAAATAGAACTATGTCTAAGATGACATATTTCATTGATATGCAAGTATCTAATGCCAAATCGCAGTGATAAAATCACAGGGTCTCTGATCTGTAAGTGTCCTGTTCTATTAATATTTCTTTACAGTATGCAGCCCTAGCTATTTCTGGAACTATCCTAAACTTAAATATGCCAGCTATTATTTCACACCATTATTCTGCAACCCGAAGCTGGAGCTGCAAGCTGTGATGTGCTGTGTTTTTATCTGCATTACCAGATAATTTGATATCGCAGGAAGATGGGAGCTGGAGTCTCATCTTTCCGACATGGCTGAGTGATGCATTTTCTATTAAATACAGTCAGGTGAAACTGGCCAGGAATATCCTATCTCATGATTACTATAACTTGTGATTAAAAGATGGGTTATGTTGAGACAGCGTTGTCACAACTTTCCTTTGAAAGAGAAACTACATAGCTTTAGATTCAGGCAGTATACAAAGCACGTCAAGATGTCGTCTTTCAAAGTGGTGGAAGGAATTGGTTCCTTTCTTAACAGTTTTGGGCTTCACAATGAAATGAGCTTTCAGTAAACGAGTCCTCTAGCAATAGTGTGGATGAAGAAAATAAATTAGAAGAGCAGAAGTCAGTGAACAGTTAGGAATGCAACCACTTATTCAATTATTTTTGTACTTTGGGTAAATTTTCAGCCTTGAGTACAAAATGCCTTCATTATTCTAAGGAGATTTGCATTTTAATTCACTGCACATAACAAACTTCTATAAACCTTTGTGTTTTGCCAAAAATAACAAATGCCAGAACCTTGCGAGCTCCAGTCTCGTTTAAACAAAAAGGGATGAATATATTAAGACCTTAAATCTATCACAAAATTAGGTACTTTGGCATTAACACAGGAGTTAATGTTAGCAGTTATACATAAGATGGCATGTTTGGGCATTAAATCCTTGGACTGACATGTCAGGTAAGGAGTAGATATTCAGAAGAATAATTACTTTCTTCACGTGAGCAAGTGCTTTGCTCACACTTTTGTGTTTGTCTTTACAAATCTTAGTTTGTTTCTAAATATCAAAGTGTGAATTGAGTATGTGGAGATGCAGAAGGTGAGCTTTGCTTTCAAAATTTAATTTGCAAATATGTATTACATTTGTGGATACCAGGGCCAGGTCTCAGATTTAAAAATACTTGCCATGGTAAAATATTTGTCCTTCCAACATAATGGAAATTGTTCAGCTGCCAATGGAAAAGATTAGTTCAGAGACGTTTTTTGGTTGGCGTGTTTTACTGATGAAATCAGGATAATGATTACTTGAGGAGATGCTCCAGCAGGGATATATTTTGAAGTGAAGTGAAAACAAAGAATTCTAAGACTACTTAAGAAGTGATAATGCTGTGAAACAGATTTGAAAGTCCTCAGGAAGTTGCCTCTTGATACATGAGAGAACCTGATCTAACTTATCTAAGTTTTGATGTTTATTTCTTGTTCTCTTCTATTCTCTTCTACCTCAGTGAAATCAAACTGTTCATGATGCCCCATGTAAAACTTCAGTCTGTACTAGAATAAGCATCAGCTGTTTCACCAGCTGTGTGAGGCTGTTCTGGATTTTATGAACGAATCTATTCTGGTCAAAAAGGTTTCTCTTGGGCTATCAGAAGCTGCCTAGCGTAGCAATAATATGCAATTTTCTTTTAATTTTTTTAAAGGAAGTGTACAGGCCTTAAGCTTTCTCTCACAGAATTAGAGGCTCCAGACAGTATTAGAAAGTGTATGTTTGGTGAAAATTCACCTGAAGAGACAAAGCCCACCCAACTGGCTGTCACAGCAGGTGTATCTGAAATATCACCAAATGCCACCATGCTGTCCTCCTGACACATATGTGTCTCTCCACTGTGTTTGGCCAAAGATTATTATTATGGTAGGCTAGGAGTTATGGTTGTTTTGGGAAGATGGTAAAGATCTGCCAGCTAGTATAATGTTTTCCTGCAGATTTACCTGATAAAATTGTTCCAGTAGAAGAAAAAAATGCTGTGGTAATTCATAAAGGAAACTTTCTATTGTTATTACATTTTCAATCACTGAAAAGATGTATGGCATTTAGAAATGCCTCTTTCCAAAGAGAAAGGTAGCTTCAGGGTTTTTTTTTCTTTCCAGTGGTTCTTCAGATACTTCCTTAAGAAGAATTTGTCATTATCATTTTCCCTTCATGAACAGAAATCCAAATGCTGATGCTACCAAATTTCAGCTTTGTAGAAATAAACAATTTGTGTTCATTCAGCACAGTCCTTGCTGTAGAAAGTGCAGACACCTATAGGTATGTGATGACTTGCTCTTTGGAAGGATATTTGGAAAAACGTATTCAGGACATGCGCTGAATTCTCCCAGGACCACTTCTTAAATTTGACCGAAAGAAAAATTTCAGAAAAGAAAATGAATACTTCCAGGCTGGTTTTATGCTTTTTCCTCTATAAGCATCAGACTCAGCCCAGCTTGGGAGGGGAACATCAGCCTTATGTGATATAACTATTCCATTAGTGCAGAACAGCTGAAGAAACTCTCGAACAACTTTTTCATTTAGCACATGGAAAAGGTAAGGCCAACAGAAAGGGAAAATGGCCAAACACATCAACACCACAAAAAGCTGCTGCTGCCATCTCTTTGCAGCTAATGTTGCTATATACATGCATCTCTGCATGGGTTTTTGTCAGTTCTGGAGGGTGAAAGAAGGCTTGGGTTTTATTCAGGTGAAAGGCAAAAGCAAATTCTCCAAAAACTGTTAAACCCACAAGGCTTGTGCTTGGCTAAGGGCAGGTGAAATCTCAGCACAAGTAGAACCAATACAACAGAACACACCCCTCTGTAATCAGAACTTAGCACAGGCAATATACTTCAGTGTGCAAGGAACTGCAGCTGTTCTTCTAAGTTTTAATCTCCATTCCTGAACTACCAGGGTCCAAACAGGCAATAAAAGTGACCTTCCCTAGCTTGTGCTTCTCATTACTGAAGGTGAAAAATGACAAGGCAAACAAAACAAGTGGTTAGAAATCACACTGTCATGACTGATACAACTGATTCATTTGACACTTGTACTGGAATCTGATCCAGAAAAGACAACTACAGAGAGCTAGGAAACATGGACAAAGTTAGGAGACACTGTATAGCTTTAGGAAGGAAAAAGGAGGTTTCTTAACACATTTATCTTTCCTTGGACAGGCCATAAGCAATGCCTGTGCAGTCACGTATTGCTGAGGCAGGTGGCCATGCAGGTCAGGCTGCTGAGGGGCTGCCAGCAGAAATCACAGGGATTAAGGCTTGGAGGACTGTGGGCTGCTGCAGTCTGATCAGTGACTAGTGGAGGCTGATAAAACGCTGCAAATTACTGTGTGTGAGATTTATAATGGTTTTCTTCAAGTACTCCAAGTTCAGACCTGGAAGTTGAGTGCAGGAGGCAGATGTTTGACTGCTCCTGTGCTTTGAGACCAGAATGGTGATAAACAGCCTGACATAAAATGAGCAGCGCTGGATTCAAACAGGGTTCATGGCAGACAGAGATACAGTCGCATATTATATGGGGCTTGAGCAATTTATTGAAGATTCAGAGCTGGAGTTCTGACATTGAGATATCAATCACATGAGATTAGTGTTGAGGGGTGTTTGCTTTCTGCCTACAGATAAACATCTCCCCTGAATGAGTGGAGAGATTTGCATGTAAACCTGCTCCGTACCTTAAATGTGAGTTACAGGCTTTTCTTTTCTGCTTTGTCATGAAAAGTATACTTAAAATACACTTGTATATACTTTATAAAAAGTATATTTGTGTATACTTTATATATGCTTATGTACATAAAAATATGTTTAAATCTCAGCTTGGGTACATAGGTAACTGCAGTGGTCTTTCTTGTACAAAACAGACTGAGAAATTTTTTCCTCAAGTCTGCTGGTTCTTTGAATATTCCATCCCTAAGATTTACCATTTTAAATCTCAGTTGTTCTTCTGAGGCTGGGATGTACTCAGACAGTATAATGCATCAGGCTTGGTGGATGCTGAATCTGAATGTAAAGGAAAATCAGATGTTTAGTCTTTCTATCCATGTAAAATTGTGGCATCAGTGAGCTGAAAATGTGGTAGGATGAAATTTAACTTTTCCTTTTGTTTCTGCTTAGAATTGAGAAAGTCTTACTTTTCCATTCTATGTTACTACAATTCTTACATTTTCTCTTTAAAGAATTGATTCTGTATTTTGTATTTTTATTTTATATTTTATTTGTGTACCCAATAGAGTATTTGAAGCATTCTCTTAATGTACTCAGCTGTAGAAAACAGAAGCTATTACTAGATTTGCTGTTAAGAACACTGATGTCCATATTGAAGCAGAGATAATAAAAATAAGTTATTCTAAATTGTAAAAGGTATGGTAGATTTCCTTGACATAAAACCTAGTAATTGGCATTGTTATATAATGGCAATTAAAAAGCACTATAAAGAATAAGGTCTGATCCAAAGGCTGGCTGGACAAGAAAAACAAATGTCCTGTAAAGGAAACATACAATGTACATGGAAAGAGGATAATATTCCATTATTTGATATACAGTCCTGGAGAACACACAGCAGAAGCAGATCTTTCTGAAAGCTTCCATAATTTGAAACTACACCATGGAGGAATCCAGGTGAGTGAGAAAAATCTATATACAGATCTGAGATACTGGACTGAAAAGTGTATTTACCCTCTCCCACCTAGTTCAGTAAGAGGGATTATGAAAGCCAAAAGCATAGAAAACTGTGTGCCTCATTTGGTACGAAGATTTCTGTACCTCCTCCTGATCTTTCTCTTGGCGCATATTTGTCTCACTGTCCCGATTGCCCGTGTTCTCTCACACACTTAATCAAGAGGTAACTTTGGGTTCTCCAACTTCTCTGCCATCTTCTGAGGACTTTGAACTGCACCCTTCTGGCCACTGCCAAAGGGCTTGGGACTCCAAAGTCCTTTTTATGGCTGTATGTGAAGATACTTCATCTCCCTTTGGTTGTTGTTTAATCTGGTCTGTTTCTATAATTCACCCAGAAACTTTATCTCCTCTTGTGCCCAAGAGATGGTGAATGGATATAATTTTTCTGCAGCCTCCAATTCCACCCACCCTATTATCTCTTTAAGACCCTAAGGATTTTTTACTTAATTCTCTTTTCATGTATCACGATCATTATCTTGACTTCATGCCATTAATTACTACTGTACGTCTTTATTGAACGTTATCATCTGAAAAGAGAATGCAGAAAATCATTGTGGGCCTGCTCACAAATCTACTTAGTTAAATGTAATCTTTCTATTTGATTTTCAGTGGATTTAGAATTACAGGTGATCATTTTCCTTCAAAATAACTTTACCACTAAGAAACTCTAGCTAGGATTCCTGGGAAAGTTATTATGTTATTTTCTGGATCAGTCTTGAAGTTCTTTGTTCCAGTAAATCCCTGGAGGCTGGATAACTAAAGGAGCTTTGGATTAGCTGTCTGAAACTAATGGCATTAAATCAATTGCTACAAGAATATATTTAGGCTGAGCATTAATAATATGGGAGGCTGGATGACATAATGATGGAGCACTGGCCTGGGATTTGGGAGGTCTGGACTGTGTTCTTGGCTCAGCCCGGAACTTGCTGGGCGACCTCCGGAAAGTCACTTTACTTTTGCCTTATTAAAAAGTTTCATGTGGAAAGTGCTCTGAACTCTTCTGATGGCAAGTGTTATGCCAGTGCTGTATATTTTGTAACCACCTAAGTGAAATCTGTTAAATGCCAAGCAGAATGAAAGTGGTGAGTGCCTGTGGTTAAAGAGCCTTTCATGGACACTGCTCAAGCCTCCTGTCAAATATGTGTTTCTGAAACAATCTTGTAGGAGAAGTGGAAGGAGCAGGAAGATGCCCAAATAGCCCTTTATACTGATAAGGCTGGTTTAATAATGATATATTGTACAATATAAGATGCAATGAGAAGGATGTATCGTGAGATTCTGCAGGAGTTATTCTGGTTATTGCAGTATCAGCCTTTTCATTAGGGCACAGAATACGACACTCCAGGAAAGAATGGAGAGATTATCAATGATAGAGAGTGCTGGGATACTGCTTTAGATGGCGATTTTCCTGATAGGTACCACTGGGAAAGCTAACATACTTCATACCACTTTTTTCCTGTGAATCAGAGTTAGTTCTCAGTAGGAAGATCAGCTACACATGAACAGTGGCACAGAAGCAGGATTTGGAGCTACAGCAGGAGAAGAAATCATCACAGGGAGCTAAGCAACGTTTGACTTGTGAAATTGGGTGGACTTGGTTTCTCTTCACTGGGAGCTATGAATGAGGTGAATCAAATAGAGGCATCAAAAAATATCTTCGAGAAAGTCTGAAGAATTATGAAGTCCTAGATCCTGGAAAAGAGTAAATGCAGTCCTTATCTTTAAAAAGAGGGAAAAGGAAGATCAGAGGAATTACAGATCAGCAAGCCTTCCCAGAAGAAAATACTGAAGAAACAAATCATTTGTAAGGAGAAAACCCAAACACAGCACAGAACAAAATGAACCCAAGGAAGTGTGAAACAACAAAGCTAATTATCCAAGTTTCAAACCTGCTTTTTTTTCTATGAAAGAATAGAACTGGCCAGAGTGGTGTACTTTGAGCCTTGTAAGCCTAACATGGCAGCTTCCAAAGTAGACTGGGAAAAGTGTGTCTGTAATTAAACTGCCCTGAGGTTGATACAGGACTGTCTGGAAAGCCTCCTTCACAGAGGTTATTAATGACTCCCTGCCAAACTCTCAAGCAGGATCCCGTGTACTCTGGGTGCAGCAGTAAATTCTTCATCAGTAACTTGCATGATGAAGCAAAGGTTATGCTTAGTAAATATGCAGACCATACCATCCTAGGCAGATTCAGGCATGCTGGGAAAATAAGAAATTTTTTTCCAATAACTTTATAATTTAGAGAAATGGTCTGAAAAATAGATTGGAGTTGAATTAAAGACAAATATGAACTGTACAATGCTGTACAATGTGATTGTACAAGGATAGCCAGCTCTGCCAGTTCAGAATACACTGGGTGATGGAACTGCAGGGGAAGATCTGAGCTATTACTGGGCACCATAAGTGGAAAGAAACACTGTCAAGCTGTTGTGCAAAACACAAGCACTCACTGGGTACACAAGATCAGGCAATGGTCTCTTCTCTCTGGTGGCCAGGGACAGCACCCAAGGGAATGGCTGGAGCTGTGTCAGGGGAGATTTAGGATGGATATCAGGAAAAGGTTCTTCTCGCAGAAGGTGGTCAGGCACTGCGCAGGCTCTCCAGGGAAGGGTCACGGCCCCAGCGCTGACAGAGCCCAAGGAGCATTTGGACAACGCTCTCAGGCACAGGGTGGGATTGTTGGGGTGTCTGTGCAGGGCCAGGAGTTGGACTCGATGATCCTTGTGGATCTGTTCCAACTCAGAATGTTCTATAAAAGAAACAAGCCCTGCAGGGTGCGTGAAGGTGCTCTGGTGAAATCTGATGTCCATTTCCAACACTAGGCTTCATGGAAGATAACACCGGAGACTGGCAAGTGGAAGGCAATGAGAATGACTACTAGTGAGGATTTAATGAACTGCTGTTATTTCATCTAAAGAGGAAAGAAGACACAGGTGCTACAGGATAATTGCCTTCAAACTGAGAAGAGACTGCTGCAAAGGTAGGGAGCAATTTTTCTCTGTGTCCAAGTGAATGAGACATGGAGTAATAAGCTGAACCTGAAGCAACTGATTTAGATTAGACATTAGGAAAAAGTTTCCAGCAGCACGGGTAGTTCAGGGTGAGAACAGAGTCTGTGCTCTCCACTGACAATTTCTGTAATAGGAACTTTTTAAGAACAGGTTAACCCAATGTCTAAGTGACCTCTGTATATCTGGCTCAGCCCCAATGCAGCCATACTAGTCACGATCCTACTTCTCCTTGTCGAGGGCAGACCAGGAGGTGCAACAGCCACCGGGGATATGGCATTTTGGGCTTTAGTTCCAGTGATTGTAATTTTTTTTTCCATCTGGTACATGTTTTGCCTTCTGCTTCTCTTGCTCTCTCAGTGTAATTTATATACAGCTAGTCTATGATAGTTTCATTAGAAGGGGAATGTAAATAAAAGGGGTGAGAAAAATATATTAATGTTTGTAAAGTACTTTACGAGCCCAAGTGAAAGGCAGTATATAAGCACAAGCACTATTATGGGAAATCAATGAATAAAGTAATAAACCAAATTGAATAAAAAATGAGACAAACCCCAAAAAACTGCTATACTCTGCACACAAACCCCATAAAAGATATATTAACCTTAAATAATAACAACCCATTTTCAGGAGTTGCTGGTTTTTGTTGGTTTTTTTTTTTAATTAATTAAGTCTTTTTCATTTACCGAAGTTCAAACAATTAATCACAGGCCTATGTAATCAAAAGTAGAGTTTATTTCTTATTACCTATTCACATTGCAATCCCAGCATTTGGGATGATTACATACTATATATAAACACACACCTACTATGTAATCATTTAAAGTGCTGTGAACAGTGTATAGGTAGTTCAAAACGAGCACTGTGTATGCAGCACAAAGCATTAATAGCATTCCAGGGTATGTCACTATTTCTGTTCCTGAAATGAATTTGACTTATTCATTAGTGAGATGAAGAAAGCTGATTACAGTGAACTATTTTCTTTTACATCAAATAAGGGATAATCTTACCCTAAAGATTTGGGGTTTTTTCCTTGAAGAAAAAGATCTGTTTTAAAGAAGATTGTGTTTTTTAAGGCAGCTGCAACCGGTCAATCACGCTTGAATCCTATGGCACTATTTTTGTTGGGTTTACTTCATCAGATCATTTTAAAATGACCTATTCAACTTCATAGCAAATAAGTAGGGATTTATTATTTCTGCAAGTTTCTCTGGTACAGGTCCAGCACTCTTTGGATACTTAAAGAAGCAGTAAAGATACATAAGAGTTTAACGAAAGAATTTTTTTAGTTGGAGTATTAATGGATAGTTCAGGCAACAGGGTTTGGAGGGAAATGTAGAGGATCGTAGCTTATTATGAGGAAATGCATTAATCAGAAAGGGAGCAGCCCAACAGTCAACATTTACTTGTTCATTAATGTTTGCAGGATATGTAAAAATACATAATATTGCAAATAAAAATGGTGTGAACAGCCTGTTCTTTTCCTTTCATAGCCAGGTTATTCAAATTTGCATTTTGTCTAACGCTAATCCCAACTGTAACTGGAAACAGCTCCAGATGCAGCAGCAGCAGCTTAAGAAGGACATTGAGGTAGTTTATGAAATGAATTAATGAGAGTGAATAGTGTATTCTACATTTGCAAGTCCTTTCATCCAAGGCTCTTGGAGCAATTAATGAACATCACTGCACTGCTGCAACAGAAGAAACAGCTGCTGCATAAAAGTCTCAGGGGTGAGCCCTACTGACTTACACCCGGTGCAGGGACTGGGCATCTCGTGGCCAAGTCACCTTAGAAAAGGACACTTCAACACCTGACTTTCGACTAATTTTTAAGTATTTAGATGCTTTCAATGCCTTCCAATTTTCTTTATTGAAGGAGATACAAGCACAGAGAGCTTGGTTCTGTTCTCTTACCCAGCTGGGAGCTGTTGGCACCAGCAAAGCTCAAATCCATGATGTGCTGAATGTCTTCATAAAATAATCAGTAGGAAATGGAGAAAATGGAGATAATGTGTACCTGCAGCATCTGACAGGATTTATAGGGTCAGAATTAGGCCCAGAAATAGGACATAAAGAAAGTAATGTAATTATGACAGAGAGTCAAGGCTATACTGTGCTTTTACCACAAAACTACCTTCCTGCAGTCACAGATTATTAAAATCCAGGGTAGGACTTGGAGAAAAACAACAAACCAACTAGCTTTTAAGGATAAGTGAAGTAACCAAACATAACATTTGGGCTATCTGGGCTTTTTCATGCAGAGAAACAGCATTCCTTGGACACTTGACCCTGTGAAAAACCAAAAAGATTGAAGCAAAAGTAACAGTTATTCCAAAGCGATAATATTACTTGCAAGAGTACTGTAAAAAGGAAGTGAAAAAAAGGAGAAAAAGCCAGAATTATTTACTTTGTTTTCTAACCTTAATTCCAAAATAAATAAATTACAAAGCATCAGAGAAATTGCATTATTTTGGTGCAAAGAGGCTTGGACAAACCGTTTTACTTTCTTATGTTTTCTTACTTCTCACATACTTCTGGAGGACTTGAAGAACTGTTCAAACTGTTACAAGGTCGGTATTTTGCCCTCTGGCATGGGAAGAAACAGGTCAGTTGTATGTGTTTATGTCAAAGGAAATTTAAAGATCTTCTTTTAAATGAAAATTCATCCACAAGCCCTGGTGACAGTGACCCCAGTGGATGCCAGGGAAGGGAGCCTGGAAAAGAAGAGGGGACTGCTGATATTTGGTGAAGGGCAAAAGGACTGAGGGAAAGGTTCGATAGGCAAACATGGAGCATGGTTGTTGCACATAGGTGTGGGAGCACTGATCAAACACAAACTGGTTACAGAGCTGTCAGGATGAGGTTCAAGAGCCACCAGCAATCCAGGAGCGGCTGATGGAGCATAGCAGGCAAGGCAGAGGCAGAAGACACTTCACAACACAAGCTCTGCAGCAGTTTAGATTGTTTTACTGGTGAACTCTCCAAATTTAAGCCTGGGTCTCACTGGCATTGGGATCTCAGCAGTTAGGACTCCATATATCTTTTAGGACAATAGCACAGAGATGTACTTGGCACATAACACAGAGGATGGGAAGTTTTATGATGTGAGTGGTCATTTCATCCCAGGTCATAAAGCAACAACTGCTACAACTCCCCCCTGAGGGTGGGTTTCTTCAAGAAACATATCACTTCAGGGAGGAAAAGGGGAATTGTGTCCTGAATGAAGCAGAATGGCAATTCAAGGGGCTGTTTCTTGGGACTGTACAGAACTTGGACTGGGTCACCACTTTTTGGGTAAAATTTCTACAAAGTATCAGAGTCTCTCAAGGAATGCAGTGGATTGTGGGAGCACAGTTGAGTTTGCAGCTGATGGAAACAGGCAGAGGGGGTCTGCACTCTGAGTAAGCTTCCAAGTGCCTGGGTTACTTGAAGTGAAATGTAGTAAGACTTCTTGGCAGTATTTGGTGTTGGGCACTGATGCAGAGTACAACTTATAAGAACTGATAGTTTCATCATTTCAAATAGTTCACTGGGATGCAATTTGGTTGGTCCAGCAGGTCTTGGCTCAGGTCTTCACTGTGTTACATCCTGTTCGTACCAGTTCTTACTCCTTGGCATTCCGCTGTAGTTTATGCCCTCTATCCAGTAAAGGATAGCAGGACATTGTCAAGATTAAATGGTAATGGGTCAGCATCACTGTCTGGAAGCTTGAAAGTTGCTGACCACTGCCTCAAATGGGATAGTCTCTTCCAGAGGGTAACTTGTTGTCAGATGTCTTCACATCTAGGCAGACAAGATTTGGGCTGTCATTTGTCCTGTAGGTTAGAGCAGAGATGAGCCGTGCACTGCTCAGGAAGAAATGTGGGGCGAGGACTTTGGGACTTCAGCATGTCCTGATTTGTCTGGTTGTGAGTCTGAATATCTGATTCTGACAGAGGTGTTGGTGCATTTCTTTATGATCCCTTGTGATAGTCTATAAATGACCATAAAATCATCTCGATCTGGCTCTGTTTTTATTGTCAGGTGAAAGAATTGGAATTAAATGTCTTAGCTAAGACCTCTTCTGGACTTGATTTATGCAGAGAACACAACCAAAATTGATTGAATACAACAGGATTAATTTATTTGCCTCATGTTAGAACCTAATCCAAGACCCTCAATTATCTTTCAATCAGTGTCAGTGAAAAATGGGGAAATACACTGTGATTTCTTAAACTAAGATGTTATTTGCCTGCATGTTCATTTAGACTCAAGTTCAAAAAAACCCCAGGAATCTGTGCTTAATATCTCGAAGTCAACTACACCATCATCTCTCTAAGGAAAGACAGTTTTACAGTTAAATCAGAAAAGTTGTTCTGAAGTATCAACATTCCCCATCAGTACTTTTTGTCTAGTGCTTGCTTTGATTCTCAAAGGTGTAAAAGAAGGTGTTCTTATTTGATAATATTTGAATCAGATTCACAGTGAATCATTGTACTACAGCACGGTCTTTTCCTTTTTTTTAACTCTCTTGTAATTCCCAGTTACTTTGTAACACTGACACAGCTCCATCTACTCTGAATTCTGCTCAGATACACAAAACTTGTGTCAGGACTGTGTCTCTAGTGATGCCCTCACTGCTCTCCTGTGGCACCACATCCTAGAGATGTTTTCCCAGTAAAAGCAGCGCAGAGAGCAGATTAGCCAGGCTTTCTTTTGCTGCAAGGCAGAACTGAACAGTAAAGTACCATCCATGGGCGGCAGGGAACAAATAGGCTTTACCTTGGAGCTCATTCTTGAGGCGCTTCCCTACCAATGCAACTGGAGAGCTGTCACTAGTGCAGCACTGGCTGGTGACATATGAAAGATGACCATATACTGTATTTCTTGGGTTTTTTTCCTGCTGAGACACACCTGAAGGCAATACACGCCCTCTATTCTTTCCCTTCTATGCACTTGCCAGTAGATGGTGGTAGCAGTTGCTCTATTGATGGCAGTGCCATCCGGCGCTGACGTTTGAAAAAAGCAGTGTTTTATGACAGCAGCAAGAATTACTTCTCTTTGGGAATCTATATTCTGTCAAAGAATGTGTGTTAGGCCCTGCTGAAGTGCTGCCACTTCCATTTAAGCTGAGGCCTCTGCAGCAGCAGCTCCACGAAGGGGTTCACCTCGTCAACAGCGATCGCACCCGAGTGTGGGATTAGCAGAGAAGCTGCTGAAACAAAAGATACTTGTTAAATACAGCGAGGGTCAGCCACAGAAGACTGACGTTCGATGTTCCAAAAACAAGGCTTCAGGGCTCAGGGAAGAAGTGCAAACTCTTATGAGGAGTGACTGCTGCCCGTGCGAAGCCGTGGGCTCAGCAAAGCAGGAGTTGGGATACGGTGCTGGGCAGCTCCCACGCTGTTCTTCGGCTGTGGTGAGGGAAATGTACTTAAATCAAAGTTACAGGGCAGGAGCCTGCTGATTGTCAAGCTGCCTGTTAATAGATGGTACATTTGGGAAGCCTAAAATCTCTGCCATAAATTAATAAGCTGAAAACTGGCTGAGACAGGGCCATTCTGTGATGTGCTAAGAAGGTGCTCAGCCAAGTCTTAATAGTAAATTCTCCTCAGCTTTAAGGTTCAAAACCAAGCAAAGGATCCAAAGCCCACAGCCACCCTTTCACCAAAATCATGGAGCCACATAATTCCACTGGTGGTTATGTGGGTGGAAGAAGGCAGTAAAACATAGAGCCTGCCTGGGGCACCAACAGACCTGGTTGTGAGGGATGGGCACCCAACAAAGACAGGCTGCAGGGGCAGGAAGAGGGGGGACAAGGATGTGACCAACTAAGATGGACTTTTCTTCTAGTAGTACAGTCTGATTTTTAAGAAATAGGTATTTAGCCCTTATCTGTGTTCCCTGGACTGATGTGATATTATTCTGGTGTACGCCAAAGCAGTGTCTGGGCATATACATTCCATAAACAAAATAAGGGAATTGGGCCCTTGGAGACCTTTGGAGCTTAGCAGAAATGGTAGGAAAAAATGAGATGGCCACTTTACAGGTGAAGTTTCAAAACTTAGGTTAAATTAGGTAGGAAGCAAGTTTTCCTACACCTCAATTTCAGAATCTAAATCTAAAATATCCATTTTCCTTTTCCTCCTGTAAGATAACCACAGCTCTATTCTCCAACAAATCAGGGAATTTTCAACAACTATACCTTCATGAAAACCTAAAAATGTAGTATCTGCAGTTTGCTGGCTTGATTTTTCAGCCTGCACAGCATTCAGCAGTTCTCTGGCATTCCTGGGATTACTGGCTGCTTGGCATTACATTGAGCTTCTTATTTAAGTTTCTGTAGTGTGAGTTTAAGGATTCGAGTTTTAGACACAAATTTTTGCTTTGAAAATTGTGTTCAGCAACTGTATAGACTTTAAAAAAAAAAAATCCTGACAAGAGAGCTCTCCTCCTGAGTCTTAACCCTGGCAAGTTTTTAATTTCTCTTTCCTCCCTCCCAGGAAAAAGATTCACCTAAGATGCAAAGCATATAAAACTGTCAGATCAGATGCATGATATGTATAATTAATGGTGTAGAACAAAGCAATAAACCCTGCCCTGAAAATACAAAATCTTCCCTTTTTAAAGTTGCCTCCTGCTTTCACCCTTCCAATTCCTCTAGGACTGTGTAACATTTAGATGAAATCAGCTACTTCAGGGCGAGAAAGCAGTGCCAGTGTTACCATTTTCATCTGAACAGGAACATTTTTCAGCCTGCAAAAAAATCCCTGCTAGTCCGTGGCTCTCCTTTGGCCCTCATGTCCACTTTCCTGTATTCAAAACCTGCCTGCTCGGGGTGTGCTGACCTGCTGGTTGCTCTGCCAAGCTGTACCAGAGAGGTGACATTGCTCTGTGTCCCCGAAACACAACACAAGGGAGGCAGCCAAAAGTGAGGGGCTCACACCTACAGCACATTGCAGATGCCTCATCCCTGGAAGTGTTCAAGGCCAGGCTGGATGCAGCTCTAAGCAACCTGGTCTAGTTAAAGGTGTCCCTGCCTGTGAATGCTGAAAGCCTGGCTGCAGAGAGGTTTCTCAGTTTTCTGACAGTGTCTGTGTGAAAGCCTTGCTTTCTCACGGACGCTACGGGAAAATAGTTGGGAGATTTTGTAAACGATGGTATTGTTATGATACCAAGGAGAAAATATCTGAAGTAAGTGTTGTTGGGTTCAGCCAATCCCTCTGGGGGGTGGTTGGTCAGTGAACCAATAACCTTATGTCGGTGTGCAGCGTGCTAAGGTATATAAGCGAATTTGTAAATTAATAAAGGGTCAGTTTCTTCTCGCCCCAAACCGTCCATGTCGCTTTATTCCTCGGTCTCTGCTCGCTAGCGACACCTGCCCAAGGCAGGGGAGCTGAAATGAGATGTTCTTTAAGGTTTAAGGTGAAATCCTCGTTCACAAAGTTGTTTTGGTAGGCAAAGGGAAGACTTTTTTTTATTCCTCTGGAGAGCTAGAGAAAGAGCCCATTTAGGGGACATAATCCAAATGTAGGCGAAGGTACCACTGGACCTTTATTCTTGTTTGGCTTCCTGCTGTTCTTAGCAACTTAAAATAAAATTAGCAAATAAAGGGGAAATCGCTTGCACATGAAAAAATTCTCACAAAGAAACCTGAAGAATAATATCCATCAGAATAATGACTTGAAAATTATCACTCAAGGAGTCAAGGTACCTAGCTCCGTATAGGGAATCTTAAACTTGAGATGGTCTCTATGTGCTTGATAGTTTCATTCATACAACCCAGATGTGCCTTGCAGACAGCCTGGGTGCAACACTGAAGATTCGAATGGAGAAGAAAGACACAAGTTAAGGCCCTGATAAATGAAGAAACATACAATCTATGGGTGGAAATCCAGTATAAAGTGCTTCATGTAGCCTGTTAAAGCTTATTAAGCCTTTAACAGTTGTACTGTGAGCCCTTACTGAATGGCAGAACGGTTGAGGCTGAAGGTACCTCTGGTGGTTGTCTCCTCCAACCATCTCCAGATGACTTATGAGTATCTCCAAGGATAGAGACTCGATAGCAGTTATGCTGGGGTGAAATGTTCTGGGCCAGTTATCAATCACACACTGAAGAAATACTTGCTCTTTGGTGACACAGGAGCTGCCTGAAGAGTGTAGTTAGTACTGTGTGAGGGCATGGCCTGAGCAGAGCTCTCTGACACAGAAGTTCAGCTGTGCCTTTGGGTATTCAGGTTTTGCTTGAAATGACTTTTAAGATGTGTCAGATAGGAATTGTTTAGAGGAATAAAACAAAAAAATCACAGTAATGCTCTTGGTCTCCTTCAGGCAACAGAACATCTTGACTTGCCCCTCTGAGGGAAAACTGAAAAGTTGGAAAGTTTAAGAACTTAATTTTCTATTGAATAGTTTGAATTTTTCTTTTGGCCTGTATGTTAATGTATGCACCATGTGTATGCCAAGTGCTCTGCATGTCAGAACATCATCACTAATCTTGGGAAAGAGGAGTCCTTCAGAGGAGGACTCTAGGGAGTTGTCATTTGAAAGGTCTCTGTATTTCAGCAGTGCTGGGTATGATATGGAAGGCCAGCAATGACAGAGGCAAGGCTATAACATGGGTGTCTGACCACAGGGCTCAAACTCCTGGAAGAAGCACCACCATTTATTCTGTGAAGTATGGCTGGCAAAATTCTTCACCTTGGGAAAGATCTGAAGTGAGTTACATAAAGCAGCTGCTGTTGGCTTTGTTTCCTTTCTTACATGACCTAATTGCATGGAAAAGGCTGACCATTGCATGACCATTTTACCTTATGGTCAGGTAAAACTGGAAAACAGTTGCTGAGTAGTGTTTGATGTTGTTTAGTATTTGCTGAACGTGTTGTTTAGTGTATCTGTTGGGTAGTAGATGTACAAAGTGGGGTATGTGAGCCAAAGGGAACATTTCCTGCTGCGTTGTGCAGGGACAGTGGAGAAGTCAAGGAAAGTTCACTCTACTCTTAAAATCTTAGTTTGTGAGCTGTTCTTTTGAAATCCAGGCCGGCTTTGCTGAGCTGCTGCATTTAATCTCAATAGCTACTCTGTCATTAAAGCACTGATTTGTTCTTTCTTCTGTACTGAAAATTACACTGTTCCATGAAAACTGCCATCGCTTCAGGAGAAGACTATGTCTAGTCTTCTAAATCTTTGTAAGTGGGCATTAATGGCATTATATGACTTTAGTGTAAAATAAACAGGAATGCTTGAAACAAACACCTGCTTTCACAGACTCTTATTAGAGCTGGGATATTGAGAGCCTGGATTTATTTGGGTGGCTTGGAAGATGTGTTTCACCTCTGTTTTTAGAGGCAAGTGTGCAACATAGTTCTGTTTCTGCCAGAATGTGTGTTATTAATTTATGGAAAATAAAGGCAGAGTGAGAGCTGGAAAAAGAATTTTTTAATGGCTATAATTCAGGCGTCTAAAAATAATAGTTCCAGGTTCCTTCTATAGCCTATTGCTTGTGTCTTTTCTTTTTAGTTCTTTGTTGAATGAGCTAATTTTTCCTGGGTTTGATACAGCTACTATTTCACTATAACTCTGTACTTGAAAAAGTAGTTAGAAACACCTGCTGCAAGTTTATTTTTTATTTAACTAACAAATCCATTTTTTTGTTTTTTGCAGTGCACTTAGCAACTTGAGTTGACCTCATTTGTCGTATTCAAAAATGTAAATACTTTAATTACACTACTGTCTTACACCTCAAATCATTTTAAAATGATGGAATTTCAATTTGTATAGTCTCTCCTCATATTGTACATATTTTTAATCTGAGGTTCCAGCTTATTACCATCTGTACCACTTCACAGGCATACAGGATGCTATTAGGCAACCAGGTTGCAAGGACAGAACTCAGCAGACAGATTTCAATTTCCTTACACTTAGAAAGAGGGCTCCAGGTGCCAGGGAGAACTATTCCTCCTCATTCTTTCAAGATTTTTAAGTCTTTTATAATTGGTACTTCATCTTTATTCCAGACACCAGTACAGCAGACAAGCAAAGCAATTGTGAACTCTTTTCATGTGGGGCTTGTCTTCCCTCCTTGATGTCTCTAGTTTATATCATGCATCCATTTGTGTACATAACTGTACAATGTGCAAAATAACACTTTTTCCATTGAAATAAAATAAAATTCTTGGCTTGGTTCTGCAATTCTGCATTTTGTCTAACACTGAACTGATACTTTTTTTTTTGTTCAGTATATGAACTAACCTTGTGGTATTGAGGACAAAATATTAAGCAGTGCAGTAAAGAAAGTTACTCTGAAGTTACAGTTCATGCCTGATACATATGGATTGGCATCAAATCCTGATACAACAAATGAAAAGTTAGTGGCTGGACACCTTTCTAATGACTTTCTGAGCCAATAATTCCATGTACTGTGGGCATGTGTGGGTTTCCTAATGTGTGAGGATGTCGCTTGGTTCCTTGTCCTATATTTTTAGGTGAAAATGAAATTAGACATCTAACAAAAGAGCAGGAGAATGTGTTTTTGAATATCAGAAGATACAGTCTCTGTAGAAAGTCCTTGTGGGACTATTTATTTATGTATAGTTAAGGTTTGCAGCCTCTATGTGTTATGTGGTGATTGCCTGTAGGGAAAAAAAGTGTGTTTATACATAATGAAGTAGTGCACAGTTCCTACAAACAGATATGCTGGAAATTAACCCAGGAAAGAAAATATTTCTTTACACTATTCTCAGTGGTGTGCTGGGAATATACAGAGTTCCCTAAATTATACTTGGGCCTCTCCAATAGGTGCATTATTAGATGTTTGATATAAAACTTCACTGGCTGTGCAAAAACCCAGGATGTATCATTACAAATGCATTTTCAGTGAACTCTTTTTTAAAATGCCACATAATTTCATGTTGCATTACTTTCACCTTATTTTCAGTGTAAATAATAATATAGAAAGCATTGTTTTCTTTAATACCACTTTTGTTTTGTCAGCTTCCTCTCTTAAACACCTAAGCCAGCATCACAGGAACAGGAGTGAACAAAATCAAAAGGTTCTCCTTTTTTGTGGGCACCAATTCGTTACATGCAATACCTTCAGCAGGTTTTGGTAGAAGGAAAGTAAATTCTACATTTGCTTGCAAAATATTTATTTTTCAGACTGATTATTTTTTCATTTAAGACAAGTGAATTTCAAAAAGTTTTTACTTCTGTTCTTTTGCCCGGTATTGATTTAAGAAAAGAAAGCTTTGTTACAAAATAAATGCAAGTGGCTGCGAAAAAAAGGTATCCTAATATGCTGCCAAATGTTTAAAATGCATTATCAAGTGATAAATGCAGAGGGTTTTTTACCTCACCCTCTCTCCATGCCCCTCATCACAATTAAGTGCATAGGAGATGTCGCTGTTGTGCAGAGGACGGAGAGAAAGCGACATAGACACGATCCAGGAGGGAATGGAATAATTTATTAATACACAAACTCGTTTATATATCTTAGTGGTATAAAGTTATTGGTTCTTTGTTCATCCACCTCTCAGAGGGATTGGCTGAACCCTACAACACCTACTTCAAAATATTTCTTCAGTCAGTATCATAACAATACTTCATAACAATCTGCACCTGCAACACAAAGGGATTGGTTACAAAAAAACCTCTGTTTTCGGCCAGCATCCGTGTGAAAGCAAGACTTTCACATGTACACTGGCAGAAAGCTGGAAAATCTCTCCGTAGCCAAGCCTTCAGCATCCACACGGCGGCATGTCAGCTGGACAGCCCTGGAGACAAAAGGTAACACTGTATGGGCCAGGGCAGCAGGGGGTACCTGCCTGCTTAGAGGCTTCAGCTGGAAACAGCAGTGGTCCCTTTGGAAGAGTTGTCGCAGATCATCAGTCAGACCCACTCAGTCTGTGGGTTCCCTTCCTGGCTGCCCAGTAAGGACACCTTTCCATCAGTGACTACACCTGCTGCCACAAAAGAAGGTTCTGTGGTGTCAATGTATCTCTACTTAGAACTGAGTGCAGGCAAACTCTTTTCCCCCCCTAAACTTAATTTCTGTCCTTCTTTTATTTTTCCACGTCAACACAGAATTAGAATGGAACAATCACAAATATACCCACGACTGCCAGTAGCCCTCTAGCTCCCTCTCAGAACACCACAGGATATCAGAAGGCCAAAATGAAATATTTTTGATGTGGTGTTTCTGTATCCTACTAGAATACAATGAAAATATGATTTCTGATTGAGATTATTTATCCATATTTTATGTTTGAGTATGCCCCGATTCATATGATCTCTTTCCCCCATATGATGGAAAACACAGAATCATTAATTTTGTAAACCTTTTTTTACGTTAGAATCACAGAATAATTTGGGTTGGAAGGAACCTTAAAGATCATCTAGTTCCAAACCCCCTGCCATGGGCAGGGAAATGTTCTTTACATTATTACTGCCAGCCAAGAGTTACACACAACGACAAATAGGATTAGGATTTAATAGTAAGCCAAAGAATTTATCACAGATCTATAAGCAGCTACAAAAAGCAGACACTAGACCTAGAAGTTTGGGGAAATGTTTTCTCTTGCACTGTTTCTACATAGAAATAATTCTAACATTTTTCAACAGGCTATTCAGCTATTTCCTTCATCAGTGCCACATTCTATATACGTTTAAAATTTTCCAAAATATCCTGAAGTTTAACATCTATATCTAGAATAAACTGAAGGGATTCCCCTCCCTGCTTCCCAGCACAGGAAAAAAAAAGTAGAAAATAGAAAGTAAAAAATCCAAATATTCAAACTGCACTAAGCTTTAAATCCAGCTTCCACAGGCATATAGTATCAGTCACCAAAAGCTATCAGAAGTCCTTACTTATGTGTGAAAGTAAGATAAGGAATTGTTCTGTTTCTCCTGTAATGCTTTAAGTTTGCAAAACTGGGAAGAAGGTTTTTAATCCTGAAACACAAGATTTGTATCAACCACTCTGGGTAACTATTTCCTTTCAGATTCTGACTGCATGAAGCTCTTGCTCTTACAAGTCTACATGAAAAACTGCATGTAGGATAATCCAGATCTAGGTAATATTCTGTAAAACTGATAACAGTATGAGTTCCATTCTTTCTGTGGAGTGCACAGTTGTGCTTTCGGTTATTCCTGATTAGGTGATTTGTTAGTAGACAGAAGCTCTGACAAATATCTCCTCTTTGCTGCCAGAGCCAGGTACACTGGGTGTGACTGGGATTTGTAGGAGCCTTTCCCACACACCAGTGTGTGTTCAGCCCCCTCCTGCAGTCAGAGTATCCCTGCCCGGGGAAATGGTTCTTCTGCAAGTGCCAACAGCTCTGCCTGGCCCTGTATTTGCATGGATTTTATGACTCAGCTCAATGCAGATTTTCCTACCTTTTTTTTTTTTTGGCACCTTCTTAGAACAACAGGCTTTTTCCTTAGAAAATAACTTCCTATTCCATGGATGTTTTTGCACAGCCGTCACTGCTGCACAGGAGTAGATACGAAACTGTTCATAAGTTCAGTGAAAACCTACCTTAAAATCAGTTGTGGTTCACCGATGCTGCAAACATGTACTTTGATCAGTTAAAAAACATGGTTGCATTTACTAAAAGCAGTGTCTGGGATGATTTTGTTTTGATTGTTCAGCACTGTTGGTGTTGAAAACAGCTGTGTCAGCATTTGAAAGATGGTCCTCAGGCACTCAGATTTCTTTAATAGCAAGCAAAATTCTCATTAACAGGCAATTTTAAAAAGCAATAATATTAATTTTTTGGGCTATTAAGCATATAGAGTTTATATTGCCAGCAAAGAATGAATTAATGGAAAATAAAGTTCTGTCATGCACTAGTGCCACAGCATTGCAACATAATGTATGTGAGGCTGATTACAAGTCAGCCTTTCAACAGGATTACACATGATCAAAGCTCCTCGAGTGAGAACTATGTAACTTAAATGATTGAAAACAATTCTAATGTTTGTCTTCTCTGTTTCAAATTAAAGTTTTTTTCTTGTTAGTGATGTGTTAAACTAAAAAATCCTACACCTGTGGGTCTCCAGATCTCCCTAATAACAGGCAGATGTGTTCAGTGTCACATCCGTTCAGCACAGACAGCTCAGGTGTTTTGCCTCAGGTGCCCATTACTGGTAAGATTGACTGTATCAGCCTGGAAATATCTGCCTGTTTTGATGTCTAAATAACAGATCAGGGCCAGGTCATGACAAGGAAAAGTGCTGTTCTTAGAAGGAAAGTCCCTGCAGGTAGGACAGTGTGTCCAGCAGGGAGGGGTGAACTCATTCACAGGGACCTGACTTTCCACCCTCACCTTCCACAGCCCCTGACTTCTCTGAGAATAATTCACCCTGGAAGGCCTGGTGCCTGAAGTAGTTATCCATCACTATAAGCACATCTCAAACCATCACACACCTCCCACGGGGCTCTTTCAGATGTTAGGTTAGTGATTTTATGTCAATGAATTGTCTTCTGAATTTTTATGTGCATGGACATAATGCTAAAGTCTAACAAAATTCTGTGCTTTTGAAAAAAGCTATTAATGAGATAATGAGATAATACTGAAGCTCTTACTTATTAATTTTTTATCATTGCCCAGAAAAGACTCATGTAATCAAGCACAGATGTATGGTTTTGATATAGAGCTCATGAAAACAACCATACCCTCTGTTGTAGGACCTAGTGTAAATTTGCTATCACTGTAGCAATGGTACATGATGGGAGTTATTGTTCTGAACAAACCCAAATGGTTTCATGAGCCTCAGAATATGGTCATTTCTGTGACTACTCGCACAATCACATTGATTAATTTTTTCAACAAAAACCATTTGCTGCCCGTAAAGCAGAAATTGCAGTCTGTTGTCACAGACTGAGATGTGCAGAGGTGCCATCAGTCTGTACAGGTGCTGTGACAAGCTCTCCCTGCCTAGCACCTGCCCTTCCAAGGGGCCTCTGCTGGGAGAAGGGTCACTGCCCCACCGCACACCACTGCGGAGCCTGGACACGGGGAATTAATGTGGTGTCAGTGTTCTGCCTTTCCTCAATGTCACTGATCTTGCACATATGCTTTCACACAGTCGGCAGATGTGGCCAAGGAAAGACACAGAATCAAACTCTGCAGGAAGGCTGCTTGCAAGTGGTATTAATAGAAAAAACACATACAGGAGCAATTTAAGTAACTTCACTTCCTTGAGGAGACAATACTGTGGTCAGGAAAAAATTCAAAACTAAAATGTTGTTAGAAACGTGAAAAAATAGTGTCTCCTTCTTTCCTTTCTTCCCCCTTCTTCCCTCCTGCCCCCTCCAATTTCATCCTATTGTTTTGATGGAGGCAAATACAAAGTATTTTGTCTGCAATATCCATTGATTGATTTGTCTGCTTTTTTTTAAAATTAGATTTCTTCCAAAGAAAAATATTTTTTTGTTAGTGGCCCCCAAGGCTTCCTAAGAAGAAATTTATGCCAAACCCAAAATTAAAGAAGAAAAGGACTATTCTGTTTTAGCCTTGTTATCCATTATCTTATCTCAAAAATCTATCACTACCAGAGTGCTTTAGCTGCCTTTTAAACTTAGGGAGTAAGGAGACAAATTCTCCAAATTAACACTTCAAAGGAGTTGGTTTATGTCAAACGACACACAATTTGCACAGCACTTAACCCATGCATTTTCCTGACTTCTAGAGCTCTTTCCTTGGAAATCATTACGGAAAGTGTTGAAGTAGCAACTTCTGACATTGATACTGCAAAGTACCTCCACAGCATGCGGAAAGTCTGAGAAGCTTCCAGCTGCTTGGTATATATGTTAGAAATTGTAGACTTTGTCGTGTTCTCCTGTTTTTGCAGTGAGAATGCCCTCGAGGCAATTTAGAACATCTGCTGTGAACACATGAAACCCTTCCCTCTGCAGCCAGCTTGCCACTCGTTTAATGGAGCCAAGATACGAGGCTTGGTCGGTTGAGCCAGGCACAGCTTGGACACCCAACAGTGTGAAAATCAGCGAGTCAACAAACTTTCAGTATGAGAAAAATGAGAGAATCAAACAGAGAAATTAATGCCACAATTAAAAAAAACCAAACTCACATATAATTTTGTGTTGCTGTTGCAGCAGCACTGCAGAATTTATAGCTAATCAAGCCATAAAACCCAAGGTAACATTAATCAGCTTGCCAGCCCTTGCAATATACACTTACTTTTAAAGAACTACATTTAAAATTGTCCTCATTTCTTTTTCTGAAAACCCCCAAGATCCTGATTGTCCTGTTCAGTGAATGTCTGTATAAACAAACAGTTATGCTAGCTTGCCATTGAGCCACCCTTTTTCAGTTTCTTGTACAGTAACAATGAAGCTGTAGATGAGTGCTGATATCACTTCTTTTCTTTTTACTTCCCTTAAAAAATTTGTTGTTAGTGAAATGATAAAACTCTCATTTGGTTCATTCCTACTTAAAATTAGTAACAGCTCTAGGTTAATGACAGTTCAGAAATTAGTAATGTTGAACAGCATCCCAATTCTGTATTTTTAATTAATATCCTTAATTTACCAGTTCTGTTGTTCTCTTGTTCTGGCTCCACAGTTTGAAGGAAGATCTGTGAGAAGTCCAGTCAGACCAGTGTAGTTTTGTTGTGCTGATGACCTTTCTCTGAAGCAAACAACAGAAAAATATAGCCTAGGTTATGCTTATGATTGAACTGCTGTTGGAGTTTGGTCCTACTGCTGCTAATAGCAAATCGCACTGGAACTGGTCAATGACCTTAATTTCATTAGAAGCTGCTTCTGGTTTTAGGCAAATTTGGAAAAAAACACCAAACCCTCAGGATCCATAAACTAACCACACATTTGTATATTTGTTTTTTATCCTTCACTGTATGAACAGGATGGATAGATACTGAATTTAGAAGGGAAAGGATTTTTTTAAAGGGGTATCATCTCCTAGCAGCTCTGTCACGCATGCAGGATGCCCATGGACTCTGGAGAAACATCTCCATTTTAACTTAGGCCACTTTCTCCTCCAAACAAAACATTATCTCCCATCACCTAATGCAGAGTACTGATATCCTGCCTCCTATTTTCCAGGCTCTCCTTTAATTACTTGTTTGGGTGTCCTTGTGCTACAGCACCTTTTACTTTTCCTCTGGTCAGACTGGTCAGCAGCGTTCTTGGGCAGAAAAACATGGAGCAGGAAAAACACTTGGTACTTTCTTAGGTCTGAGACATTCACTAGCAAGGAAATTTGAAGAGGATTGAGCAGTGTTTTCCAGCATTTCCTTCTAGTGTCTCCTAGCGCTGCTCTGCAGTGTTTCCATCCATAAGCCACTCTTCAGCATACCCTGATTTTTATATGGCTTCATGTTTCCCAGAACTCATCAGAAGGCTGATAGCAAGAAAGGAGGTTGCAAAAGTCACACTGCAAGCACTGTACCAAATGGAAAAAAGCAGCACTGGAAACCTGTTCCCTTATGGATGTTTCACTTGAGACATGGTCACAATTATCTTAGGAGGGAAAACATCACACACTAAATGCATTTAATTATTTGGATCTTTTCCTGCTTTGGACAGATTGGGACAATCTTACATAAACACTGGCACCAAGTATTAGGGCAGTCTGATTTTTGACCCAGATCTGATTATTTTGCAGCACACACAACTGTGCTTCCAGTGGAAGATTCCCCCATGTCAAGTTTCTAAACAGGGTAAATAAAGCCATCTGTTGTGGAAGCAGGATTTTTAAATTATATGCCGTGTTAACCACTGTTTTGAACACTGAGTTATTCATGTCTAAAGAAATAATCTTGTGCCTTTATAAAAGGAGGTCTGCTCTCCTGATTTACACATTTCTGGGCCAGGTATCAGATGGCTAAATTAACCTTTATTCCTCTTACATTTACTTCTATCAGATGGATTTCAATCTTCTCCCTTTCCATTGACCCCTCGTGTTTCTTTCTGCTTCCTACTTTCTCTTGAGCTCTATTACAAATATAATTGCAATAAATGTTTTACAAAAATAGGTAACGAAACGAATATTTTAAAATATCAATATGTTATACATGTTATATCTGGTAAAGTAATTAAAATATCTCTTATGAAAAAGATCTTATCAGCCTCTAGTCCAATGCGAACATCATCTCTGCAGGGATGAGCGAGGAGCACTTAATGTGAGTAAAGGGGGGATTTCCATGGTAAGAATACACATGGTTTCCCCCAGACCTTTCAGTAAGTGCTAAGAGAAGCATTTTTCCTCTTAGATAAGTGCATTTGAAGACTCCACTTGTTTAGCTAAATTGTTGTTGAATCAGCAAGAGGTTAAATTGCTATTTCCAGGTCTATTCTGCTCTCTGCACTCCCCTCAGTCACGAAGAGAAATAGTTCTTGTTAGAAAAGAGGGGAGTGAACAGAAATTTCTGCTGCAAATTAGCACATGGAAGGAACACTGTGTGCTGTTTCACTTTATCACTTCGGGGGTCCATATGGGTTACTTTAATAGGGCTTAATATTTGTCCTCTTTTTATTCTTACAATAACGGATACACCAGGCTAGACACCGGCGTCTCCTTAAGGAAATTGGGGCACCATCTGGATTCATGCCAGCCAACATTCTGCTCAGTTGGCTCTAAGCCTTAGAAAAGTTCAAATATATATATAGTTCAAGTTTTAAATTCTTCTGCATGGTTTATTATATATTTATTTATTTCCATGGCGGTGTCTTGCCCTGTTAGTCTACTGCGAGGCTTTAGGGTCCTTGGTGATTTTGGGATTACGAACTCTGCCAGTCATGCGATTCGCAAACATGAGGTTAAACCCACGGAGCAGTAGCGTGGGTAACACTTACATAAAAATATACATACATTTAAATAATACATGTAATTTGCTGATGTAGAAGGCAGTGCTGGATCTCACATTTCAAATTCTAATTTTCAGCAGTTTGCTACAACTGAAGCATTTGCTTTGATGACTTTAAAATATCAAGTATCTATAGAGATGGACAAGACATAGATCATCTTGTCTATGTTTTAGTAAAGCACAAACTTCCATGTTTACCCTGATACCTCTGTGTTAGAAATATCAAACGCCCAATTGAGATTGGACAGCCTAATTTATGTTCTTTTTTTAATAGTCACTATTGTCCTAACACACCTCTCCCAGTACTGCTTTGAAGATAAAACTTTGAATACCCCACAGTTAATTTGAGCTTGTTTGACTGGTCAATTACCCTTGTTGTTAAAAATTCGTGCTTGCTATCTACACTTACTTTATTTAAACGTTCACTTTATGTCATATCTACAAATGAAAATACAATTTTATGTGGAAAATTAGAAACTGGAAAAACTGCAAGAAATAATGAAGAAATGGTCTGGAAGATACCTGAGGTGAAATTTAGAAATTTCTGAATCTCAGAAATGGCACGAACCAAACCATCACTTTTCCTCTGACCCAAGTAAGTCAAAACATTTCTATTTTTTTTTTTAACCCAATGAATTAAAAGGGCACAAATTGGTTTCTTTAGAGTGGATTAGTTTATATTGTACCCTCACTGACTTCTATTTTAACTTGAAGATCATTTCAGGACGAAATACACAGGTTTTTTTTTTACAGCCTTATCTTTCAAATTGATAATTTCAGAGAGGGCAGATTAAAAAAACCCATTATCTTGATAAAAAGTACAGCCAAATGTTCTGATTTAATTAGCTATAAAGAAGTGGTTAAAATGCAAACAGAAAAATGGCTAAATTATTTGCCATGTTAATATATTATTCCTTCTCATATTCTTTCTCCCTGTAACTTTGCTTTCGTTTCTAGCTAAAGGCTTAATCCTGCTACTTTTAAATAGTAAATTACCCCCAAGATCAAATGAGATCCTGAGGGAATTATTTAAAAAGGAGAGAAATGAGGATATTTATCCTTTTTGCCATTTGGCAACTAACTCAAATATCTGAATTAGAAGAATTTTTCCCCTCAGTTTATCACGTGACGGATAGAGGACATTGCAGTAGACAGCCCACAATGCTAAACTAAGTTCTTGCTATGAAGAGTCTTTTCCCCTAGACAGCATAAATAATGTACAGATGTAAAGAATTTAAATTTAGGTGATAATAGCAGCTCTGAAGAATATTGACAGGCTTCTGAGCAAGTAAACATCAGTTGATAGCAAACAGAACAACAATTCGACATATGGACATTTAATCCAGTACTGCTAAGTATTTATTAAACTGTGTCTTGACAAATAAATTAGTCCTAAGTAGATATGATTGAACTCAACCATTTCTAGGCACTTAATACTATTAAAAAAAAATCCACTGAAAATCTAGATAGTGAACATTTGATAATTGATTACCATGGCCCTAATTTTGTCTTCTTTTTCTTCACATAATTTTTGTACCAGGTTATATTAATAAATAATTTACCATGTGCATGAGGTACTGAAGGCATCTCAAAAGAAAATCTCATTTCCATAGAGCTAAGATGCTCTAGATGTAGTTACATTTTGCATTTGTTTTTTCTTTCTGCCTCCTCTCTGTTTCTAAGTCACCACTAGGTTTAGACTATTTTTGAGCTTTTTGAGGAAACATGAACTCTTGTCGTCTGGGTTGTTTTCAGGTAGCATAGTGTACTGTAGCCCTGGAAACCGTCCAACAACCATCCAGATTTCCCTTCTTTCTTCTAATAAAATGTGCAGCAAAACGGGCCAGCTTTTCCATAGCGTGTCAGAATGGCAGCTAGCAGATCTATACTGGCTCTTAAACTGAAGGATTTTGTTTGCAGGTACAGCCTTTAGGACTTACACTTTGCGTGTGTGTGTGTGTGTACATATATATATATAACTTAAAGTATATATGAAGTGTGTGTGTATATATATATATATTTAAAATATTTACTTTTTACCCCCTTTTTCCAGTTTTCTCCTTTTTTCTATTCACAGGTTGCAGCCCTCTTCCGAACTTTTGCTTTTTGGCAAATATGCTGCAAAACCAGCACAGTGACTCAGAAAATGAAATGAATACATGATTTATTAAGCTTTACAAGGATGGACTCACAGGAAACCAGATTTACTCTCCCTTGAACCAGTTTTCTAAGTTCTAGGAATAGAGTTATAATGCAAAATAGAATAGTTGGAACTTAGTAGATTTAAGTGTTTATTTTTCCCTACAGGACAGTAATCAACTTTTTGGTCTTTCTTTATATACTACTGAGCACAATGGTCAAGATCTAAAGCTCCTACATGAACCTGCGTGCAAATAACAGTTTTCAGGTGAATGTTAAACAGTTTTCAGCACTGATTATACTCTAGTCCTTGGAAACTGTGTAAAACAGCACACTGGCCTAAGCAGATATTTTCTGGAGAGGGGACAGTTGTAAGAAGGTTTTAACCTCTCCCTTCTTCTCCTGTTTTCTTGTCATGGTGATGAGAATTTCCACCATCTTTGGAAAGCTCTGCCACTTCTCTCATTTCCAGCCAGTTACTCCTGCTAACAGGAACAGGGATAAAACTGGTACACAACACAGCTGGCAGGTGAATGGGTGCACCTCCCTGCTAGGATCCACTCTCATCATCTTGGGTATCAAGAATTACATCCTCCACTTTCATGTTGCATCTTCATCCTTTTCCTGCAAGGCTGTGGCCATTTTGAAGGAATAATTTGATCTAATGCATTTTTCATCATCCATAGCAGTTTTTTATGGCAGCAGTGAATCCTTTCCAAGGACATCTGCAGTAAAATGCAACAGAGAGAGAGAAAGGAAACATTCAGCAGCTCAATTACTATTTCTGCTTAGTGTAGATATGGAAAAATATTGGAAAGAATGGTGGAAGTATTAATAAAAGCCATGTCCCATTATACTTTTGACCAGATAGGGTTGACTCTCATGTCCCAAGCTGCTGGACATTCACATCAGCAAATTAATCATCCCAGGAAACATTTACTTCAGATTTGTGGAGAGGTGTGATTTTCAGTTTAACTATAGGTCTTTTTCTTTGAATTTCCTACCATTTAAAAAACTGCACAAGAACAAGGCCTGTCTGTCACTTCACAAACTGTGTCAACTTACTTTAAGGCTTCCTGTCTCTCACCCTTCAGGCATGACTTAGTTTTGCAGAATTTACATATTTTTATAATTCAGAAACTTTCTGGATGATTTTCCATCATGACTTCAGCTCTTTTGTTGTAAAGGTAACTTTTTACTATGTGACAGAAACATAAACAAGATCCCACCACAATAGTTACCATGAACTCATCTTGGCAAATGCATTCCAGGAAACCAGTCACTGTAAAAAATAAAAAATACTAATGGCATTAAGGGTGCGAATACAGACAGGGCATGGATGAAGAATCAGAAATAAAAAGTTCTACTGTGCCCTATTTTTTATTAGAAATATTTCAGTTCCTATTAGGTATATTTAAAGGACCCAAAGCTCAAACACAGAAAAATTCTGAATTTAACATTAGCTATAAAGCTAATAAAGTAGAATGTGTTAATTTAAAGAATAGCTGGTGACATAACTTCTGGTGTTCATTTATCATATCTTTATGTGCTACTACTTTATAAGATTTTAAATGTAATGCTTATTAAAAATGCAAGTCATATATGAAACAAATACATATGTTACTGTTCCATATGAAAAATCTAACTCTGATTTGTGGTTACATGTAATAGATCAATATGTACATTGTTCCTGTCCTCCCACTAGATGGATCTGATCCGTTCTGTTCTTTCTCCCATATGTATTCACATCTGCCATAGTGGGAGGTAACCGGTTTAGAAATGGAGAACAGAACCTTGGACTAAATTCTGATCTCATTTACATCACTCAGCAACAGAGTTACCAGCCCTCCACACAGGAAATCCGTTATAATTGCTATTTGTACCACGCCCTCACCCTCCCCAATTAGGATTTCTTTTATTCGGATAACTCACATTATAATATCATTTCTATATATAAGTACAGAGACACAGGCCAAATCTGTAGTATTATGAGATGCATGGAATTAATTGAAAGATTATTATTTTTAAAATACTGCCTTATGTGTCTCCTGTTGAATATAAACCACCTCATCTTCAAAGTTTCCTTTGAAATTGTAACCTTTTCTGCTTTAATCCTCTTTTGTCACATAACTTCCCCTATACTGATCAATATTAAGGACAGCTTTGCCACTGTACCTAAGTGCATTATAAATACCACCAATGTTAGTCTCATTCCCCTTTTTTGCTTTCAGTGAGGAGAGACCTTCACTGAACTATGCATGACAATTTTGTTGCATTTCAGAGTTATTACAGTTAATTGAGAATCCTTTTAAATCTTGAGGACTCTGAAAATGGTAGGAAATATACTATACAGACCGGACAGGTATTGACTTCTTTGGTGCCCATTGGATAGTTTTAACAGTGTGGCTCTATTTCAGCCTTAAATTGGAGCAGAGTAGTCATATAAAAGGAAAAAATTCCTTCAACAGAAAATGCACAAAGCATAAACAAATCATTATGTCTGTAGATCCTTTATTATTAAAATTGAGGGAAGGAAGGGGTACTCAATGTGTCAGTCACTTTGTAAGAGAACCTGGATTTTGACAGCAGCAGAGTAGTGAAAGCCAGAAATAGAGAGCATACCAAAAAAGATTAATTCTCAGTGGAAAGGCGATTTTCTCCTAAGAACAACCTTTATACTTGCTGTGAAGTTAAAGAAGAGCACACAGCAAAAAAAGATACCTGATAGCAACCACAACCTGGCTGCTCATGAAACTGCTAACTAAGCACACACAGTATTTGCAGCTCAGAATTGTGCAACTTTCCATAAAAATTTCACTCTGTGGGAAACTACGTGTATTGAAATTCATAGAAATGCTTACTCACTGCAAAAATGCTCAATGTCCAAATTAGATGCCCTTCATGAGGCAGTAAAATATTACAAATTCAGTATTTTTTACATGCCCACTTTCAAATTGACTTTACAGTACACTTGCACTAATTACCAACATTGCCAGACCTCTACCATTAAAAATAAGTAGTATGCAAACAGTGAGGAGTTTTTTTAAGTGCATGTGCTCAGTCACAACTGGTTACTGAAGGACATATTTTTGTTGATCTTTCTTCCCTCACAGAAGCTGTATCTTTCGGTGAAAGTCAGAGAAATATTTTCCACAACTCAAATGCAGAGCTGGGGAGAATTTGGGTCTGTGGTGAATCCTGGAGGCTTTGTAAGGTTCTTGGTGCTCTCAGGAAGTGCATTGTTGCTGTGAAGGACAAGAAAGGCACAGGGGAAGGGGTGATTTTCCTTCATATCAGCCCAATCCAGAACCATTTCTGAAGCCCTAACACCTGGCATGCTTTCCAAGGCTGCTGAGCCTTTAGGCGAGCCTCAGTTGGACATCCGGCATCATGGAGACACCCCAAACTGAGGCTGAGGCCACCGAGTCCTTGTGGCCCTTCCAGACGGTTCTCCCAACACGTGCCCTGGCCTGACTGGACCCAGTCAATGATGATAACCTTCAGGGGCAGCTGCAGCACCACAGCCGGCCCCAATTAACCCTGCTAATGTAACTGCTGCTGCAAATGAGGGTGGGGCCCATTCTGCACACCTGGGGCTGCTCCCGGCCTCAGTCAGGGCTGGCTGCTCCAGGAGCAGGTGTGGGAATGCAGGAGCATCCCTTTCCTCCCTCAGAGAAAACCAGCAGCTCGACCTCAACGAGCGTGTGCCTATGTTGCTGTTGCTTTTAATTTGTGGTGGTGCCCTGTTGTCACTAAAAATGTCGGGATAAATCAAACTAACGCTAACATTAGAAGGCAGGCATTACTTTATTCGCAGCACTCAGTGTGTGTGTGGTCGCTCCCCAAATGTGCACGCTCACTTTGAAAACTTCTCAATATTTATATGTTTTTAGCAAACAAAGCAATTAATCTTCATTGGCTATCAATTACATAATTCTGTTCATTAATTAGCATTCTATCTTTTATCGATTTCTCCATTCTCATGCTAATTAGCCCACATTTGCACTCTTTTTATTATCTTTTTCTCAGAGAGTGTTTCAGAGCAATTGCTGAATTGTCTTTGTTAGTTTCTTCTGTATCTCTGGTTTCTGCAAAACGCCCTTGTAGTCCATAAATTGTGCCTTCTTTTGTGTGCAGTTCTCGGCAATACATCTCTCCCCAGGTTTTGTGCTTTGACACATACCGAGGCTGGTTTAGCAAAACTTAGTTTCAGTAGTTTTCCCAAACTCTGTTCTAACAATAGCGGCTTGTAGAAAAACCTCTGCTCCGTGCTGGCCATCGTGGAAAAATCACACTACTTATGATGAATTAACAAAGTTAATTAGAAAAGGAAATTAAACAGAATTAATTAGAGAAGTGAAGTATCGGCTGCCGCGGCCGGACCCGGTTGCTGGGCTGATTGGGGTTGCCAGGCAACCGCCGGGGCCGACCGGTCCAGGCCTGGGCCGGGGATAACTTAAAAACCACAACAAAAACCCCAATCCCAGCAAAAACCGCAGAAAAAACGTCAAACCACAGGTCTGATGAGTGCCCCGAGGACCACTGTGCTGCCCGTGGTGGCCGTGCCCACCCGCCTGAGGGCTCGGGGCACTGCGGGTTGCTCTCAGGGCATGCCTTAGGGGCATTCCCGTGATAACGCTTCAAAATACTTGGCTTTTTAAAAGCTGCAGGCTTTGGCTGCTGGATAGAAAGCTTCGGGCTTGAGACTTTGATGGAATAATTGCATAGAAACAAATGAAGATTTAATTATACCTCCTTACAGAGGAGTTCAGGAGAACACTCAAGGGTTGTTTGCCCCCCTAAGACTCCGCTCCTCACTTGCGGAAAAAGCTTTCTTGGTGACCATGTTCTCTGGGTGCCCGAGCATTTTATTTCCGTGCCCATGACTAACAAAAGTTAGAGCTGACACTTTCCTTTTACCTGCAGGAGACTGCAGTGGAATGACAGAACTGTGCTACAAAACAGTGTCATTGTGTATTTATCTTGTGAAGTTATGAGTAATTATAAGTGAGGCTCTCCCTGCAGTGCTGGTTTGGGTGTTCCTCGGGAGGTGGTGGGGCTTGGTGTGGCAGTGCATTCCCAAGGAACGGCACAGTGCTCCTGTGGGGCTGATCACCTGTGTTTCTTCTGAATCTCTCACACAGACCCTTCTGTGACTATTAGGGGGCTGACTCAGATGGTGGTGTCAAGAGTGAAAGGAATAAACTTGTTTCACCAGAGGAAAAATAAAGCAAGATATTTAATGCATGTAAATATCTCAAAGGCAAGTGTCAAGAGGATGGTGCCAGGCTCTTTTCAGTGGTGCCCAGTGATAGGACAAGGAGCAATGGCCATAAACTAAACCATGAGAAGTTGCACCTCAACATGAGGAAGAGCTTCTTGATATTGAATGTGGCAGAGCACTGGAAGAGTCTGCCCAGGGAGGGTGTGGAGTCTCCCTCTCTGGAGACATTCCAAACCACCTGTGTCACTTGCTCCAGGTGACCCTGCCTTGGCACAGGGGCTGGACAGGGCTATCTCCAGAGGTCCCTCTCAACACTAATGATGCTGTGATTCTGTGAAGTGGTTCAGTGGCAATCACTCGCCACCTGCTGTGTGCAGGCTGAAGCACACAGGTTTCTGAGCAAAAGATGGCAAACCCTCCAAAACCTCCTTGTTTTCTCTCTTACTGCTAAGCACACTGTTACATGATATGGAATATCTAGCTAGAGTCACCTGCCTGGTTGTGCCCCCTCCCAGCCCACTGCACACTGTCCTCCAGTCTGGTCGCTGGTGAGGCAGAGTGACAAAGAAAAGGCCTCAGTGCTGCTCAGCAAAAGCAACAATGTCACTGTGTTACCAGAACTGTTTTGGTCAACAGTCTAACCTACAGCACTGTATGAGCTGCTGTGAAGGAAACTAACTCAGCTCTAGGCAGGCCCAGCTGCTTGGGTTCTGGAAATCTCCACAGGTGGTGGATCCTTTCTGAGCAGGTCTGTCCGCTTTGCCAGGGTCTATCCACTCCCACTGAGAAATTCCAAATTTTTTTTGCATGCAATGGGAGTTTCCATTGCTGCAGGCAGTATTTGTTGCTTGTCCTTTCACTGATTGACTTGGGCAGGAGTAAGGAGCCGTGTCTTCTCCACAGCCATGCTATAGGCTGCTGAGAGCAGTAGCAACACCCACCTCTTACAAGCTTCCTGTTCTCCAGGATGAATAGAACTTGTTTCTTCAATCTCTTTCTACGTTTCATGAACTAAAGCCTCTGCTTCATTGGAAAGTTAAAGATGCACTCTTATTTTTGCCTCCCCTGAGGGCTAATTGTTGGTCCTTTGTGTGTGGAACTCAAAAGTAGGCAGCGTATTCCAGGCATGGCATCATATTCCAGGCATGGCATCATATTCCAGGCATGCCTCCCTGCCAAGTAGCGGGTAGTCACTCAGCTTTGACCTTGCTGTGATCTTGCTGATCCACACGTTACTGACCCACGTTAAAATCCTTGCTCAGGTAAGACCCCTCAGAAGCTTTTTTTTGCAAAGCCTGCTACACGGTCATCTCCAGCCTGGGCAGTTTCCAGGGGATAATCTGTCCACACTGCAGAACTCTGAAGCTGTCTGCTCGTTTTAACAAGTTCTGCCTTTCTGCTGCTTTAAAGCAATAAAGTAGAGCAGTAGTGCAGAACAAGAGCCTCCAATCCCGATATTGGATGTTAGAACTTACTTGCTCTCATGTAACAGATGCAGACAGAATATCTGAGTTAGCTTTAAAGTTTCGTGCCCCTTAAAAACAGGGGGGACGTGTCCCTTTCTCAAGTGTCTTTCAGATTACTTTGCAAACTGCAATGAGCTACAATGCAAAGTCTGAAATATCTGGTTGTATCAATTTGGGATAATGTTCTGGTTGCTATTATCTGCTGTGGTGAGTGGAGCAGAAGGTACATCAGGCTGGCACAGATAATGATTCCCTCATATCACTTTTTCTGAGGTACTTGGACTATCCAGACTAGTTTCAAAAGACTGTAAAATCTTACAGTTTGCAGGTTTGCATTCTGAATTTTTATCTATTTCCAGCATCTGCCAGCTATATTGAAGTGATACTGTATTATGTATGGGGAAATAGAAAGCTATCATCTGAAAATAGACCATAATATTGCACCTTATTAAAAAATACAAGTGGGTTTTCTGCCAGCAACCATGACTTATGATAATGACTGTTATCAATATGCAATTACTTCTGTTACCCTGGAACATATTGACATTCATTTATTTAAAGATAATGTAACACATTTGTATTCATTGAGGTAATCACTGGATATGATTAAATGTGAATGCCCATCTTATATGAAACAGTAAAACAAAAAAAAAATTGTCATTGGACCTTCTGCACTACTTAAAATAGGTTGTAATAAATTCTGAAAATTGCATTTGAGCTTCTTTGAAACACAGTGACAAACAACCATAAAGAACCAAAAGCATAACTTGGGTGATTGCCAATTTAAACATTCATTCTTTCTAATGATATAGGGTAAACCTGACAATAAGAAAAAGACCTTCAAATAAAACTGTAATTCCATGTTTGTGGAATGGACTACAGAGTTTGTGATAGTGTGGAACAGAAGTCCATTTAAATCGTGACATTAAGTGCAGGCAGGAATCTGTTTGACTGGGTTGTTTAGATCAGTTTTGAAGATGCAGAGGTTAGATGTGTCAACAGGCAGGCATTTAAATCTGCTGTTTAGGTTTTGAATAATCATTTTATTCCCCAAATGCTTCAGAGTTTTCAGGCTTTTAACTAAAATGCATCTGTTTATAGTGCATTTGCTATATAAGAGTAGTTCCGTGGTGACAGGTTATTATGATAATAAACACCTTGAGATCCACTTCTTCAAAAACACCAACCAGAGCAGTTTCAGTATTCTGAGTTTTCAAATACTTCTGTTGGTGATGATGGAGAGAGTGAACCTCAGCATGTTTGATTGTCCAGTTATATGGTATAAAATGCTACATCCATTTCTACAACTAACTACTTCTTTGTCTGCTGCTTGTCTAAAATACCTTGGTTTTGATGAACTTCGAAAAACAAACCCCAAAGCAACAACAAAACATACCCCTCAAACCCCACAAGAAACCTCCAGTCCAAAACTATCTGTGGTGTTTGTTTCTTGCTTGAAAATTAGGGAAGTCCTGGTCAACTGTTGGATGGTGCATGGAATCATAGAATGGTTTGGGTTGGAAAGGACCTTAATGCTTATCTAGACCACTTTGAACACCCCTGCCGTGGGCATGGATACCTTCCACCAGACCAGGTTGCTCCAAGCCCCATCCAACCTGGCACTGGACGCTTCCAGGGATGGGGCAGCCACAGCTTCTCTGGGCAACCTGTGCCAGGGCCTCACCACCCTCATTGTGTGTGTTAACAAAAAAGTAAACAAAAAAGCCTTACTTAAAGCCATCTAAATTGGATATAATCAAGTCTGAAACTATTTCCCTTTGTCCTGACACTACAGACCCTGCTAAAATGCCCATCTACATTTTTCTTATAAGCCGGCTTTCCCCCCCACCTCTTTTATTGAAAGGCTGCAGTAAGGTCTCCCAGGTGTCATCTCTTCTCCTGACTGAACATTCCCCAAAAGTCTCTTCTTGTATGAGAGATTCTCCAGCCCTCTAACAGTTTTCTCTCTCCTCTGCAGCTGCTGTCAAAGATCTGTCTTGTATGGGGACCCCAGAGCTGGATGCAGTACTCTAGGAGGGTCTCATGAGAGTGGAGTAGAGCAGAATCATCTCCTTGACCTGCAGCCACTCTTTTTATGCAGCCTGGCTTAAGATTGGCTTTCTGGGCTGCAAGTGTGCACTGCTGCCCCATTCCAATGTTTTTCTTTTGTCCACCAGTATCCTCAAGTCCTACTCAGCAGAGCTGCTCTTGGTCTGTACATCTCCCAGTCTGTATCAATAGTGGGGATGGCTCTGAGCCAAATTAGTGATCAAGTGCAGTTTTCTTTCCAAATAACAAAGCTGCATTTTTTACCAGATGATGCTACATGTGTAGATGCATTGTGAGAATTTCTTTATTAAATGTGTGTATATAATACAGGTGTATACATTTTGAATCATGCTTTGTGAAAGGACTGGCTGTCTTAATAGCAATTTATAGCTCAGTGTGATTAGAGGAGACTGTCTTCATTCCTTGGCTGATTCCGGCAGTAGCTGCAAAACAACCCAGGGATCTCAAAAGCCTTTCCCCAGAATGTTTGTCTCCAAAGCAAAGAAAAATGAAGTTACGTGTCTCAGAAACGCAGCTTTAATAACCTGAGCTCACTGGAAGGCTGCAAAGAATTCTCATGGGTACAATAACTCAAAAATTCATCAATCAAACGAAGCTTTTTCAGTAAACTACGTGTTGCTTTGAGTAGGGCCTCACTGTGGTACTGCCAATACTGTAAGTTGTTTCGGTTTCAGTTTATCTAAATCTGTTTACCTCTAGTCTCCTATTGCAGTTTGTGTAGTTGTGGTAAACCCTCCTCAGTTAGGGGGGAGTTGGTAACTAGTTTCAAACATAGAAACATGAACTCTTCCATTTGATTTGGGCCTAATAGTTTGTTCATCTACAGCTGCAGGAACACCCATTCCTCTTATGAATAATTCCTTTTGAATTTGCAGAGCTTTATCTGTGCTGAGAGCTCCTGCTGAAGCTCACAAATGCTTATGAAGCTGTTTCATCCATCATATTTTTTTTTGTACTTCTGCATAAACTGGGATGTGCTTTGTTCTGTGACCTGACACTTTTCTGAAGTGAACTTGCTCCTTGTTGGGAAAAGCTGATGCAGAAGTTTTAGTCCTCTGGAGAAGCTCTCACAGTTCCTTAATATCATCAGCCTTGTGGTGCCCCACCACACTGCTCCCAGCCTAACCTGTATCTCTGCATGATACAAACCTATGGTATTTCCAACAGACAGTAGTTAGGAGTTATGGAATACTGTTGATCTCATTTGCTGCCTAGACACTCCATTTAAAAAAAAAATAGTTTTCTGTTACCTAAGAGAAATTTTCTGGGCATATGGATAGATGTAGTAAATTGTTAAAAGGAGATTGTACCAGAAATTTTCAGAGCTTCTGATTCCCAGTCCTTCAGGAAGATGAAATTCAACAAGGTTTTCATGTGTTGCCTTGGCCACTACTGTCTCAAGGTGCCTGCTCTGGCCCTTTCCAGGATTTTGACCATGCAGCAGCCATCTGGGAGGGCAGCCCATCAGCGTGCAGGAATTAAGGGTTTTCTAGGCTGACCTTACTCAAACATGAAAGCCAAGGTCAGCAGTCAGTCTTGAGACTTATCTATAGCTCTGACTTTGGTGTTAGCCCTGAGCTGATTTCTTGCAGCTTCTTCTGAACCTTGTTCAGATTGTATCGTCTTGTGTTGAATCTCTAGAGTCTTTAACCCTGGTCTAATCCTTCTGTGCACCAGGCAGTGCCACTAAAATGGCCTAACGTAAAGCTGGTTAACCCCTGAGGCGGGTGCAGCAGCAGCTGTGAGTTCCCCAGGAGTAACCTGCCCCAGCACACTTCCAGGGGGAAGCCTGGGTCTGGGTGATCCTGTGGTTCGCTCTGCAGAAGCACTTGCTGTAATGCAACTCAGGGAGAAAGTGCTGCAGGTTAAAATAATGCCTGCCTCATGTAATTTCATAATTATGTAATTAAATGTTCTTGTAGATGGTCCAAATCCTACTTGGGTGGAGGGGTATTCAACATTTCTTCCATACTGTAGAAATGGAGGCTTTAAAAATAAACATATTAGCAATGTCTCCTGCAAGAAACTTCTAGAAAAGACTCAAATACTGTAATTTATTTTAAAGTGGCCAGATCTCGACATATAATTTTTCATCAATTATTGTTGAAAAGATTTTGGATTTTGAAAAATTGTAGTAGGTTTGACAAGCACTTGACTGACATCATGTTGATTAAATAGCATTTCCTCTGACAACCCCAATGAGACCTCCTACTCACAGTAGATGCATGAGCTAATTGAATTCTTTTTTTAAACTGCTTTTGAATTTCAAACTATACAAGTGACACCAGACCCCCTTCTCCCACACAGCTCAAACATATACCTTTCTGATGGCTCCTTTTGGCATGTCACGTAGGTAATATCAGTGCCTTTGGTAAATCATCAGGATGTTTCTAGTGTGTTCTGAATCAGAAATATGGAACTAAAAGTTTGGTGTTGTTTTTGGGGTTTTTTTGGAAACTGAGTTCAAGCCTAATACCACCAATTTATAGTTTTGTGGGTGATAAAAATGTGTTATAGCTAAATTTTACAAAGATAGAATATCATAGAATCATACAATGCTTTGGATTGAAAGGGGCCTTAAAGATCACCCAGTTCAACCCCCCCTGCCATGGGCAGGGACACCTTCCACTCGACCAGGTTGCTCCAAGCACAATGTAACCTGCTATTGAACATGTCCAGGGATGGGGAATTCACAACTTCTTTGGGCAACCTGTGCCAAGGCCCCACCACGAGCTCTGATTGATCTGGCAGTGATCTTTTGTCCCAATGTCTGTGAAATAAAATTATATTCATCACAATGTTGCTTGTGAGGGAGGAAATATGGCTCTACATACAGTTTTATTGACTGCATGCTTCGTATAAGGGTGTTTCTATAAAGCAATTAAAAACTATATCAAGGCATGATAGGAATAAGTCTTTAACTCGTATTAAAATAGGATAATTTTCATCCCTAAGTACCACTACCTTTTATATGAAAGAAACTATATTAGTGGTGCATCCCAGATTATTTAGCAGAAGATACCTGGTTTTGTCTTCTAGATGTTGAGGAAAGCAGTAAGGAATTCAAGGCTGACGGAGGCACTTGGGCCAGCAACATGTGTGTATAATGATTTCTGCTTTCCAATTGTATTTTCTGCTTGTGGGAATATACCAGCCTAAGCGTTGTGTGCTTTGAAGGCATCTCTCTTAGTCAAAACTCGTTCAGTATCATTGCAGATACCTTCTGCAGGTTTCTAAATATCTGATGTAGGATATAACAGTTATTTCCAGTGCTTAAATATTTTTGCCCCATATGGATATAGCTCGAGTGGAACAAAATGTTTTACCGTAGGATATATTGACACAGTCTGGTTCCATAAATGCAGTCGATGCTATAATTAATTATGTGATAACGTAGTTGAAAACATTAAATTATTATCTATCAGCCATTCTTGCTGTTTCTTTGGCTCCCACATCATCCTGTCTGGCTGGGTTTAGGTGCAGGTATCTGGTGTGGTGAGTGATGTTCAGGCTGAAATGGCTTCTAAGTGTCTTCCAAGGTTAGTTTTGGAATAAAATGATTGGTCTTGTCACATAAATACAGTTCTGCATTTTGGAGGGGAGAAGAAGAAAAAAGGTTTTTGACTGTCTCTTCCTTTTCTATTATGGAGTTAAAATGTTACCATGTAATACTGGCAGTGTTGTGGAAATTGCTATTTTTGTGGTAGAACATTCCTTGTTATTTTCTTCAGTTCTGCTGATTGTACAGTTCTCTCATTATGCTTTGAAAAATTTAAGCTTTGCCTCTTAAACTTTCTTTATAGTGTATAACTAGAGACTCCCAGTTCATATTAATACTACGATATTTTCTTTTCTGTACATATGGTTTCCTTTGAAAACTGAGATGAACTTCTGTAATATGTGTTACCCACTTCCCAATGTGTCTGTACCCACCAGATCAGCAAAATGAAGCTTCAACATTATACTTGTTTTGCCTCACTCTGGGAGCTATCTTTCAGATTTTATGTAGTTTCGTGGACAAGATTATCATGGTTAGAATATGTCTCATAATCTATTTTGACTTACTATTTTAAATTTTTCAATAGTTGTTGTCTGCAATTCAGATGTCCATGTGTTTTATACCTATGATATTAAAACTATTTAAAAAATTACGAAGGCAAGAAATTTGAGAGATTGGAGATAATGAAGGTGCATATCTTGGTTATGATAATAACGGGTTTCTTTTACTTATTTCTGTGGAGGGAAACGCTTGTGGAAACAAGATGCATTTGTCATTTGGGTGTGCTGTGTATCGATAAGTTTTTAAAATAAGAAAAATAAAACTCAACCCGTTCCCCCCATCCCGAACTGATGAGTCTTGGAGTAGAATATCTTTCTATAATGGCTTGACTTACTACTACTTGCCTACAGAAGGATATTCTGAAAAATGTCTTGAAAATGGACTAAAATGTCTAACAAGCACTAATAAAAAATAAAATGAACCAAATGACATTGAACTGCTTCAGCCAGGCAAGGTGACATTGTGCATTGATTGCATTTTTCTTGATGTTGCACATTTTTTTGTAGGTATTAGTCAACTGTCAAGTATGTTATCTGGTGGACAAAACTAACTTTATTAACGTGGCCATTTAATAACAAATGTATGTTATATAGTATTATTTTTTGGTCCAGTAAATCAGGCTGACTTGTGTGCTCTCTTCTTCCAGGGGACATAAGAAATGAATATATTGTGTATTCTGAAAGTGAGCCCTGTCTTAATAATGTGAGGGCATAAAAAGTGCAGTGTTTGGTGTGGAATGTTATTTGCCACTTCTGGTTTTGGTAGCATAGATTGTATTAATTGTTTATACAAACATTGAAAACCAAATTTGCCCAAGTCGAGTATGTTTTGCCTGTAATGGTAATTGCTGCGTGATCTCTCTCTGCCCTTACCTTGGCCCACAAGCCCTTAGCTCTGTTTTGCCTCTCCTGTTCAGATGAGGAGGGGAGTGGTAGAGTGGCTTTGGGCACCTGATGTCCAGCCCTGGTGGGTTCTCCTCACTGTTCTAGCTATGACGATTATGAATTAATTTTATCTTCATCCATGCTTATGAGTTTATTGCTTGAACATTAATTATTATCTGGAGAATAGCTAATTATTGGTAGAGAACAGGGTGATTTTCCTGTTGGTACGGGCGTGACCCTGCATTGAGATATTTTTTAATGTGTTCTGACGTAAAACTATTTGACAAGTAACAGTAACTCAAAAAAACTAAAACAACAAAACTGTGAGTGTGTACCAGTTTCCTCCTCCACGAGGATCTGGCATAAACTACTTTACTAACCTTCAAAAAGATATGTAAATGCAACTGTGCCCTTCACTATTAACAAGAAAGTGAGAAGATTCACACATTTAAATATGGTGTTTAGAGTCTGAATGAGTAATTCATAATAGCAGATAGTTTGCCATGTGTAAGGAGTTGAGTCATTGTCATCCCTTTCTGTTCACAGATTGTCTGTAAGCTGGGTTCTGGGAGCTCAGTGAAGGATGAGTAGCTTCCAGTTCATGTTGGGAACGCATGTGTGTGCACTGGTCTGCATAAACTGGAACTGTTCCCCTGCCTTGATCTGTCATGTCCAGAGAAGCTATCCTCTTATAACAGGGCAAGAGGTGACGAAGCTGCATTGCAAACAAAGTAAACTCCACTGAGACTGAAGTGTTTATGAGGAACACTTGTATCTGCTGTCAAGTGTGTCTCTTCCTCTTTCACGGTGAAGCTCAAGAATCCTGTTCTAAAGGTCCAGCTAAGTGTGTCAGTGCTGCACTTGACAAATTCATACATAATGTGGTCCTAACCTTGAGCTAAGCTTCACAAAGGGCATGTAAAAATGTTGGAGTAGCTCAGTGGTCTCTAATTAATGAGTTCTTCTAGTGTTTAAATATTCAGATACTTTTCCTAAATATTATTCTTCTCTTAAATGTTCCTGATATGTCTGCATTAATCTGCTAATATTCAGAAGACCAGGATACATTTTTCCTTAAGATATTCTGAGCTCTGGTGAATATTGAACAATATTTTTTAGAGCAGACTGCTGCTGCAAATAACTTTCTACTAAGTGACGATGGATGGAAACTCTTCATGAGAGGTTAAAAAGTAATTGTTAATTTTGATGTGACAATCTCTTCCTGGTTTTATTTGTGTTTTCCTGGTGTTTGGATACAAAAATTGTCTGACCTCTGAATTTTCTCCCTCCCTTACTTGAAAGTAAAATTCAAACTGATCATTAAGTAATTGGAACAAGATTGCTCTGGGCCAGTTGGTGTCCCCTTCTGAAGTCTGAAGGAGATGATGGACCCCCATACTGCCTTTTCTTGTAGACAGAGGCAGTTGTAGAGTGTGTTCAATCTTTTTACTCTGTTTTTTTTTTCTCTCCAAGAAGTTGAAGAAATAGATTGATTTGGTCATCTTCTCTGAAAGCAAGAAAACAAGTACCTAAGTTAAACACCAAACTTGGCCTGAACATGTGCATGATGAGAAGATTAAAAAACCCCTAACAAAACAAAACCAAAAAAATCCCCAAAGCCAAAACACAAAAAAACCCCAACCAATAACAGCCACAACAAACCAACTCAGGCCTCTAGAAAATTTTATTAATGAAAGTGTGAGGGTTGTGTGACAGATGCGAGACCTTGGGAGCAGCCTGGCTCCAAAAAATGCAAGTCAGAACAGATGTGTGGTCTTTTCATTCCTCTCTTACAGTATGCTGATTAGTGTCCTGTAGGACACAGTAATTTCTGATGGGTTATTAGTGGGTATTTCGTACAGCTAACAAATTAGCAGAAGCCTCACTAGCTCAGTTCTTCATCAAGCAAAGAAAGGCCATAAAAGAGCAACACTCCTCCTTGATACAGACTGGGATTCAGGTATCTCCTCCCTTCCAGCCCAAGCAATACTAGTCCTCATCATGTGATGATCTCAGGGGTCTTTTCCAATCTAATTGATTCTGTGAAATATTTGTAGAAATGAAGAGTCAGCTATTAGAGGTACTTTAAGGGGGAACAAATAAATGTGATTTCCTGAAAAGCCTGAAAAACTAAATCTGCAGGCTCAGGCCTGGAAAAAAAGTAACGTTTAAACTTGAGCATCTGAACCTAGGTCATCTCTTCACTAGTTAAAATCCAAATAGACCTGTATTTTGTAAGACTAGGATGAATTTTCTGAGTTCACTTGCTAGTAAATTTGGATACTTGCCTGTCAAGGAAATGGAGGGAAAGACTTCACTGTTGCTCTGTTGTTACAGAGTATAGTATTTTGCTGTGCTGAGCTGTCTCAAAATGTGCTGTTTCAAACCACTTCCATGAAACACAATCTTCCCTCTCCCTGGACAGCTCAGACTGCAGCTCTGTTCTGTATGTGAGCACCAGAGGGACACACCTTCCCTCATCATGTGCTGAAGTTAAACATGCCCAAATTCTAGCTGATAATCTGTTGGTCATCTAATTGTGTACCAGGGAATCAATTTGAGTGGCTCTAATGGGGTGGGATAGAGGTATCCAACCAAAAAGCTTCACTGCAGACAGTGTGCTGTTATCTGTTGACCTGAAAGAAAGCTTTACATCAGTATGCTGAAACACTGAAATTCTTGCCATTTCAAAATGGTTATTTTTGAGTTATTTTGACATTTTCAGATTGACATTTCTAATTGTACCGTGTGAGAGCTTTCTTCAGAAGGGATGTGCAGCATTTCATTTAGCATTTGTTGTAAAAGAATTTTGGGATATTTTTAGAGGAGAAAATTATCAAAGGCCTAGAAAATTTTGAACAAGGCTTGAAAAGAATGCATGTAGCAGATGTAATTTTAAATAAGAAATAGACCTAGTTCAGAATTTTTGTGTCTAATTTTTATTAAACTCCTTGACTGTGATAATAACTATTATCTATGGATCAGGTATTTTCTGCTACTTCTAGGATTTTGGATTGTACTTCAGCTTAAAAAGGTGTATGAAGATGGCCATAAAATTTTAATTCAGTAGCCATGGTGTGTTTGTCCTCTCATGCTTTATGTGGAAAGAAGAGACTTGTTGAATAAACTAATTTTAGTAATGCAATGATGACTGACATTTTTCATATAATTACTGTGCATTTTTAGTGTATTTACATTGATGAAAGACTTCAGATATAAATGTAGAAGACAAGTTATTTAGAAGTTCCTTAAACTAGCAATAAGAATGGATAAAATCAGTGTTTCCAGTTTTTCAGCTTTCTTCAGGATAGATCTTTCTTTCCAATTAATTTTCACATTTAAATTTATTTCTTCTTCCTCTCTGTCCCTTCCTCCAAACCAAAACCCTCATTCATTAACTTAAAATTATTCAAGGATTCCTGTTGATATTAAACAGATCAGAGCAGTCATTTTGTCCTTCTGTGCAGCTTATTTCTAATCTAAGCATCCTTTCACCCTGGTGGACCTTTTAATTTCAAACTACTTTGTTGCTCCCATCACTTTTCAATGAGTTTTGGGCTTAGAAATCACTTATCTGTGAAGATTCCATGAAAGGGGAGATTTACAGAAAACGTGGAACCATCACCTGTCTTGACTTTTTTCTGTGCAGCCACTATCTTATGTTTTCTTTGCTCACTGCCTCCCTTTTATCTCATAAGAAGCACTTGCTCTTTTGGACTGTCTGTTTTCATTTGTGCCCTTATGCCCTTGCTCCTTACAGACATCCTTCTGCTTCGGAGTAGCCATTTCCCCCTTCATCCTCATTCTTTCTTTGTCACATGCCTGCTCTAGTGTGTGATTTATGAAGTCTGTCCACCAGTCTTAATTACTGATACTTCCTCATCTTTGAGTGGTGTCCTGCAGTATTTATTTTGTGTGTGTGGCAGTGGTGACACAGAATTGACTTGAGAGCAGCAGAGACCAGTAGAGATCGTCACACCTCGACTGCAGCGTGTGTTTGCAACATGCACACTTACACTGAAAAAGAATTTCCTCTTTGAAAGAGATTACTTTTAAGATAGTGGTGAATAAGAAGGAAAAGTATGAGGAGAGCTTTCCGTGCAGCTGGAGGACTGGTCAATGAAGTGAAGCAAGGGGGACTTGCATTGAGCGAATTGCACTGGTATAGATGTGTTGTGATGCGAATAGTGGCTGTGAATCCTTGGTGCACGGATGGACAGGAAAGCCTGGCCTGAAAGATAGCAGGAGTAATAACCAAGGCTTAGCAAGATACTGGATGGGAGGGAAAGAATTGGCAGTGACATGCAAGTGATGGGTTTGAGTGACAGGGAGCAGAGAATGGCCTTGCATGACTAGGAAAAAGAGTTAACTTGAGTGGGAAGGTCAGGATTTCCGTTTTCGCCTTGTTGAGCTGTAGCCGAAATATCAGCAGCCATAAGGAGATGCCAGAATAGAAAGCCCAGAGATGAATCATTCACTCGGAAATGATGGTTGCGTTTGTATTTCCAGAGAAGACAAGCCAGAGGCATTTTATTGAGGGAGATGAGATGTAGAACACATGGAAATTTCTCTAGCATTCCTGGAATCCTTATTCCCCCTTTGGAAGGGAAAACTGGTAGGCTGTCTGATACTGAAAAATGAGGATTAAACACACGAATAATTAAGGGTATTATGATAATTTATCTGGTTCCTTTATAGAGTTCACTTCCTCAGATTACTTCTACCTTTCTGGTTTCTGCAAGTACACTCCTGTGTTGAGATCTTTCTAAGAACTATTTTAAAATGTGCCTCATAAGCAAGTATCTATTTTCCTTTTAAAGCCTTGAGATAACTTCTGTTCTGTATGTTGCCATTACCCAGAAGTCAAACTGAATGTATTTGTGGTGCTGTAATTTTCAGAGCTAATTGCTGTAATTCAGGTATTCTGAATTTGTTGCCTGATATTTCTCCTCTTCACTTGAAGAAAAGCAGCCACATTTGTGCCAAAAAACTTGATATTGCAAGTTGGTATCTTGACACTGATGGAACAGGAGTTGTACAAGGCAGTAGACAACGTGCAGATTGATGGTTTTTAATTCATATTGAAGCAGGATGTTAAATGGGAGAAGGGAATTTTTGTTAAATAAACAGCTAGGAACTTTGTTGTTTTGAAATACCTAGTTTCTTCAGCAGTGGTTTTCTGCTGCTTTGAAGTGTGAACTAAGTGAAAGGATGATACAGGTGCTTCCTGGCCCTCTCACATGGAGGAACATTGGGTTCAGTCCTACAGGTAGCTTCTGATCTCTTCCCAGTCTGAAATAATTACTAGGGCCCACAGGTGTGCTTCTGCTCCTCGGCAAATTGCCTTTGCAAGACAAAAGATTAAGCTTTCCACTTCCATTGCTGGGTCTTAATTGACCATTTTGTTCTCAGTGGTGGTATTTGCTTACTCCTCCTGAGGTATTTGGTGGAGAAGGCTCTCATGCAGAATGGATCTAGAGGCATCTTGCTCCTTGGAGAGCATTGTTGTGCCGGATACGCACACCCTGATTTGTACTGGTTTCTTAACTATTCAATGCCATGCATCTTCTGTCTCAGCCACTCCTGCAAAGACTCTTTTGAAAGCCTCTGTATGCCAAGAAATGTGAATTTAATCTACAGATTTCAGATCTCTCAACAGGTCTTGTAGCTGGACTTCTCAGCTCCCAGGTCAAACCCTGGCAGAAGGGTGTGGATGCCAGGGTGTTCCATGACACCCAGGACATGAGTAAAAAGGGTATTTTCAGTATTTTCTCATCTGCCTTTAGATTTGCTCTTTCGCATGCAGATGGCTCACAGTTGGATCTTGCTGCGCTTAAAAATGGATCTTGCAAAAACATATTCAGGCTCAAAGAATAAAGTAGGAAACAAAATAATTTCAACTTTTTTTGCTGTGTTAGATTAAAACATTTGTACCGATGTTCTCACTGGGCTGAGGCTTTCTATGCTATAGTTTTGAGGACAGGAAGGTTTTTGAACTCTGGTTCACTCTGTGTATCTCTCAGCATTTGAGAAGATGATGTGTTTAGGAAATTTGGTGTATTCTTTATTCAGGCACGTGTGTGTATGATCCCAGTCAGCACATGTGCATAGCCTAGCCTGAGCCAGACTCCTTGTTCCACCGCTGTTCTCAGTGCTTGTGTGGTTTGTCTGTGTGATAAGCTGGCACACTCGAAATTGCTTTCCATCTGCAATTTAGGGCTGTGCTGAGGATGGAAATTGTTTCTGGTGGATACAACAACTCTTCTTTCTCAGCTCTATGAGCAGTATGTGATGTAGGACTGGAAATCCTTCCCAGCAGAGCACTGCTGTAAGGTGAAAAAGGGCACTTTTCAATAAATTCCTGGTGCATTGTTTCAGGCCACGGCCTGTACTGAATCGTTTGTGCAGCAGTATTTGAAATCCGTTGTGAGTACACAAAAGGGAAATGGTTCCTCTTCTCAGACTGATGTGATGATCAACTGGAGAGATAAAGTAGTCCTGCTAGATTTTCGTTACTATTAAAGGGAGTGTAAGTTCGTGTGATTAAGTATCACTTACTGGGTCCAACTACAATTCAGCATTTTAATTTATCATCCTTTCAAAGAGCAAAATGACTCACTCTGAGTTTTAGGCAGACTAGCTTGCAACATTTAAAATAAGGTTTATTCTAATAAGTTTGTGCTTTTCACACTAGTGAAGTTACTCTAAAATATCTTCAGAGACATTGGTATATGAGAAGTACCTTCAGTTCTGAAGGGCAGAAGTCTCCATTTAGGTAAAGTGACTAATTTTTTTAATAACCATGCGTGTCTACTTTATCTCTTCAATCCAGCTATATTCATCAGCAGCCTCTTCAATGTATAAAATATTTATCTACTGCAGAGAACTTTAGTCAAGCTCACATGTTTTCTCCAGGGAAACAATATTAAAACAGTCTGTTATATGTTAAAAGCCTTTTTGTGGTGTCTGTTGGAAATAGCTCAATTGATGACTTGTTACCATTAGGCAATATGTCAAAATATTTGCTCAAAAGTATTTTGCTAATAGCTACCCAAAAAGCGATAATTCTTACTGCGGAATGGATAGATCACAGTAGAAATGAATTGACTGCTGATTATCTTCTTGAAAAAAATATATCTCTGCCTTTAAATTTCTTCTAAAATAATAAATGAATTAAAAAGTTATGTCTATACAGCATAAGAGCAGTCAGTACCATCTCATTACACCTTAAATGGCAAATGGGACCATTCTATTTATATAATTGCTGCACAAATACAAATGTTTACCTAAGCAACTTGACTTCAATAGGTAATGGAAGGCTGGGTGGTACTTCTATGATTTTAATCAGGCATGTGAGGAATTGCAAATGAAAGAGAAATATTATTTCAGAAAATAATTTCTCCTTATTACCTTAAGCAGCAAAATATCATCCATGGGTTTTTCCCTTGTTCTTCTGTGTGTGTACTTTCCCAACCTTGCCTTCCCTAGAAAAAAAAGTAGTAAAAAAAGTAGGCTTCAAAAGTAAACTACGGAAATGATATTTCAGCAGTTCTTGTGGGAATCATTTAACTCACACTTGAATAAGTGGCTCAGGTACTTGATGTCTATCATAGCAGACAAAACCAATAACAAAGCTACAACTGAAATATGTCCAATTAGCTGAAAACCCCATTTAACAAGAAAATTAAATACATATATGTTCAAAAAAGAAACCCTGCAAAACCCCACCGCAAGCCAATCAAAGGAAAATAAAGTGAAAAAAAAAAAGAAAAAAAAAGAAAAAAAAAAGAAAAAAAAAGCCAACCAAAACACCAATACCCACAAAAAATTATTTCAATATTGTGTCTATGTTGGAAGTGCTCTTTATTTTTACAAAGGCTTTCAACAAGAATTTGAATTGGGTAACTGTAGCTGTGGAGGAAATATTTAGTAGTTGAGGTGTTTGAAGGGTCAAACTGAGCTAAGAAAGCCCTCCTGAAGGGATTGCTGAAGGCAGGGGGGAGTTCAGACAGAAAAAGGAAAACTAGCTAATAATTTAAGCAAAAGCCAAACAAATATCCCCCCTCCAAAACCAATCCAAACCAAAAAAAAAGCGAAACCAACAAGCCAAGCAAAAACCCCCAAACAAACAAACAAACAAAAGCAATCAAAAAAACCAAAACAAAAACCAACCCCCAAAAAAACCCCAAACCAAAAAAAACCCACCAAAAAACAACCCAAACGAAAGATCCCAAGACCCGAAATCCAGCACTGGTCTGGAGAAGCCAAGTGTGTGCATGCAGGGTTTGGGACAAAAGTAAAGAAACCCTTAGGAAGTACTGTGCAGCTGAGTCAAATAACTCTGGGAAAGAGTCGTTAGAAGTCGAAGTAAAAGATTAAGTGGCAACAAAGTATGAGCTAAATAAGTGACTGTACTTGTTAGAGGACACTGTGCTCCCTTAATTGCTCGAACATGTCAGATTAGCAGCAATGGATGCAGCAGTAAGTACGTGCTTCCTGCAGGATGGTTGTGTGGAGCAGGTAGTTCAGTGGTTCCTTCACTAGACCGCACCGGAGCTGAGAAAATTCCCACTTAGTGTCTCACACAGGGTCCCTCATCAGCCTCTGTTGCTGCTCAGCTTTTTGATTCCTTCTCTTTCGGGTGTTCTGTATCCATATATAGGTGGAATGAAAAAGAAAAAAGGTGGCAGCAGTATAGGAAATTCAAACAAAAGATTCCTAAAATCCCTTTACACTTCCGTTCAAAGTCTCAGACCTATGTGACACCCCAGAGCTGGATGCAGTACTCCAAGAGGAGTGGATTTGGGAGTGGGATGGAGGGGTAGAATTACCTCCCTTGTCCTAATAAAATATTTATCATTTCTAGATGATTCAGTAAACTGTTTTTCTTTGGTTTGCATTTCAGTATGAGCTTGCTTTGTGTTGTATCTTTTATTGGACAAGTAGCAAGGTCTTTTGACCGTGGTTTTATTGTACAAACATAAAGGTGATTTCAGTAGTAAGAGATTTTCTCAATGTATTTTCAATTTCCTGTCTGCCCTATGTTGAATAGATTGTACAGGTAAAATATTACTAGTCCTTAAATTAAATTGTAATGGAAAGTGTTAAATTATGTTTTTCATGAAGCTTCTGTAAGAAATGCTAATACTGAATAAAATATAGCTTGGGTAATATAAAACCATACCCTGGCTAGAGATTGGTACTTTTCTTATCTATTTGATTTCCATTAAGGTTGCTGATATAGGAGTCATCCAAAAAAGACCTTTCCCAAACCACCCTCTCCCATTTACCACCTTGGTGCCGGTATTAGATCACATGACTATCTTGCATTGTTACTGTAGAAACTATTCTCAATGCTGGTTTGCAGTTGCCACTTAAAATTCAGCTCTTAAAAATACAATCATGGTATCATTGTTTGGAGGCAGTGAAACAATAAAGCAACTGATTCTTAGCAAATCAGTTCTTTGAGCTAAAGAACCAAAATTGTTAAAAGGCAGCTAGAGGAAGCAAAGACTGAGAAGTCAGGGTCTGGAGTAACAGCTGTTTTGGTTGTTAATAATGAAGTAAATATCTGTGCTCGACCACATAGTCTTTGAGAACACGGGTCCTTTTCTGGACAACCCATATATTGTCTTGCTTCTTGCAAGTAGGTAACCCTTTTAATATGAAAAATTTAATCTTAAATTCCAGATTAAATGTTTTTCTTAAACCAAAAAAAAGGGAGTGTTTCTTTTTCCTTAAGGTGCTATGCAAAGAATTCTTTTCAATGTAAATGAGTTAGGTTGTCATCTTGAAGATATCATTTGGCTTTAAACTTCTTTGGTCATCTTTGTTTAAAGATATTTGGGTTGGCAAAACTCAGAACAGTGTTGAGAGAAGTGACTGTAGAGGCTACACAGAGACAGTCGTTGGTCCTTCCCATGACGAGAGCCTGGTTGTTTTTCCTGTACATAGCTGTTGAACGATTCTTCATAGCAGACAATTTACTTAATAGTAAATTGACCTTCTGTCAGGTCTTCCTATAGTGATAAGGTCAAAAACGAGGTGCTTTCATGCCACGTGGAAACACCTCTCTCCAGATCCTATTTTGAGTGGTGCCATCAAAACTAGAAACCCAACCCTTTACTGAGTATTTGACAAATTATGGGGTAAAACTGAGGCACCAGAAGTGCTGACCCTGAATTTTCTGTTCCCTCAAAGCTCTCAAAGTGCTGCTTGGCTGGGAGCCCCATCCATAGCTTAGAAGTGTGATTCCTTCTGGGATGGGAACTCCTTACCTGTAGTCACAGGTAGCTTAGCCTGTGCCTATGTTGCAAGATCAGCAGCTGTTGCTGAAGTAGGAGATGCTTCATTTATGGCTGCTTCAGATTTTTCGCAGAAGGAGAGGGAAGTAATCGCTGTCTAATGCTTTGATGACTGAGCCGTCACTTGCAAGGGGTGTCTTGCATTATCTCAGCTTGCAGATCCAGTACTCAAACAGGTTTTACAGGGCTGGAAGCTGCTCTTCACAGACCACCAGGGAGGAAATTGCCACGTTCCTGGTCATTACCACGTAAGAGGGGTTTGATTTTTCTGACAATATCTATTCTTCAAGAGCCACTTTGTAAAAATGATGTTCCCAGCCTGCCAATGGGTCGGATTCCCAGTGAAAACTAGCTCTTCCTTTTGAATATCCTGTGTTCTTTAACTTACCTGATTGATCTAGTCATACAACAAGAAAAATTTTTTGAGAATAGTGAAAAATATTATTCTTGGCAATTCAGCAGCATACATTTTTAAGGCAGGAGAAATGTCAACAGTCAATTACTGCATGAGACACTTCCAAATCTGATGTCATTCATTCCTCTTGCCCTTATTCTAGGAATTCTATGCATATTTTCCAAGTGTATTTAATATGAATATTTTTATATTCTATCTGGTGGCTTATATAATAGTTGTGTGTGTCTTGGTAAGTTATAATCAGCTGTGAGGAGTTAGATAGACTGATACTTCACCCAATTTTCTTCTCTGTTTATATTTGAAGTTTAGTTTTTTCTGTCTTGTTTTTTCTTGTAGCAATTTCAGTGTCAAATCTTATAAGGAGATCAACAGTGAATTTGCCTCTGGCAGTCAGAATCAGCAACAGAATCTTTTTAATATTTAGAGATAGAAGTGATTTCAGCTTTAGTGCTGAAGCTCTATCAGGTGTAATGGAAGATTAGTCCTCTACAAGATGTCTGTGGTGAATAGCTGAAGTGTTGTGGTAGTTGGGCATGTACAGCGTTATCTACAGGCTGTATAGGAACAGTGCTTTCATCTGGTTTGTCCCTTACCAAAATAAGTTGTCCCTTGAAGTTCTTAGTCCAAGCTCAAGCAATGAGATGTTAGTCTAAAAGTGACGGCTAAGTTTTGTGCTTCCACATGGCTTAAATTGTTCTCTCATGGTTGCGAATGCATAACATGGCTGCTTTGATTTTTGCTGCTCTTACCTATTTGCTCCTATAATCAATGTCCTACTGTAAAACTGACCCTTAGAAAAGGAGAGGAAAGCAATGAACCAGAGCAGCTTGTCAGTTGGAGTGCAAAATGCAACACCAGATCGGCATCAGGTACGTCTGAGCTGTGTGTGATGGAAAAGGTGATGGACATGCAGCAATGCAATGGTATGGAAGGAGATAGAATGCTCTGGGGCTGAGTGTGAAAAGGGTGGGAAAGAAAAAGTTTAAACTTCTGAGTGTAGGGGAAAAAAAAAACCAGAAAAAACCCCTACAAACCCACACCCCACCATCTCCTGTGAGGTTTTTTAATGCTTAACAAAATGTCAGAAAAATTTCCACATCAGAATGTATCCTCTTGTGGGTTTTCTTGGAGAAAGCCATTCAGATAATTTTCTCTTAAATTTAATATTCAGATTTGGGGTTGTTTCCCCTCGGTGAATAATCTATACAGGGAAATGTGATCTGAAACTGTTCATGAATTTAGGTCAAATTCAAACAGGAAATAAAGTTTTAAATGTAGAATTATAAATGAATGCTGGTGCCTTAAGTAGGCCAAGTCTTAAACCAGTCGTCTAATATTTGAGGGAGCAACAATCAGTTCCTTTTTTTTTTTTTTTTGGAAACCTGTTTCATAGTGCAACTTGACAGGGTGACACAGCATCATCTTGGTGTTTTTTTGTTTTTTTTTCTGAGCATCTTCTATGCACATGGTAATGTGCAAAGCTTTAAATAGTGTGATGGATGAATTTACAGAGCCTCAAAGTCAAATGACGTATCACAGCTGATCTGAGTCTCAAAGAAGCTGAATGCAGCAGTCAGGCTTTCTGTGATAGATGAGATGTTTGGGTGATTGCCTCTTCAGCAGAAAAAAAAAAGGGTGGATGTGAAACTTGCATTCCTTAACATATTTCAATCAGAGTTATACTTCATACTAGGTTCAAACTTCCAGCTTTCTTTATCCAAATAAATTTTGGTGTTGAAGAATATTTTTGTTTTGAAATATTTCACCATTTTCCCATATTTCAGTGATATATCAAGAGATCTGTTTACTATAGCAAAGGGTTTGGTAAAACTGGCTTCATGCAGTTTTCCACTGCAAACAACACTAGGAAACTGTCACAAGAGAACATTTGTTAGCACAACAATTAGCACACCTTTTTAGTTACTTCCTACAGAATTTTGCAATCCAATATGGTTTTAGTGAAGCTCTGGGTTTGTACTAAAACAGCTGGTGTTGAGGGTCCCTGCTTTCCTTCCTTTCTCCAACAGGGAAGAAAGGCACATTCACGAGTAACCTTCCTGTATCAGTATAGTCAGTCCTAAGGAAAATATTCAGGCATTCTCTTTGGACCCTTGATCTACTCTATTGTCAAAATTCTGCCACATAAACAGGTACGCAGTACTGTGTGGCCTAACACAACATTCACATTTGCACATTCAGTTATTCTTTCTGGAACAAAAGTGTGAAAAAAGTAGGAAAAAATTAAGCCAGGAACCAGCAGTTCTGGCCCTTCTGTTCTGTGTATGAAAAGAATGTAGCAAATATTTCCATATTTTGGCTTGTAGTCTTAATTTTTTTGAAATTACTTTCTCTAGTTGTTCTTGGAAGAAATGAATATTTATCCTTAAATGTATATTTTATTTTCACAGTAACAGTACAGCAACAATTTGTTATTTAAAAAAATTACTGAAAATCAGTTTGACTTTATTAAATGAGCAGTAAGTGGAAAGCCCAACTTTATCAGTATTTCCAGGCACAAAAAATGCTGCATTTGCTCACTCTGAATACACTCATGCAAATAAAACAGATTTTAAAAAATACATTATGAGTTGAAAATGAATTGCCACAGAGTCTTTGAACTAATGGATATTAAGACATGAATTGCATGTGTTATTTATAATTTAAGAATATTTCTAGGGATCTGTGTAGTTCTTGTTTGAAGCAATGCAACATCCAGTCTTCAGTGGAAGGCGTTAATAAAGAGCACTGTCTTTGCACACTTACCAGGAGTTTAATAAAGAAAGACACAGATTAAGAGTGAGGTAGCTTGGGAAATGGGCCATTAACTGCACTAAAGTGCCAGTAATGTAAGGAGACATATTAATAATGACAATGGCAATGTCATTGGTGATGAAAAATACAACTTCTGCACTTCATAGAAGTTCTATTTTTTTCCCCAGGAATTGCTGTTAATTGCCCTTTCTCTGGTCTCCATTTACAGCTTTGTTTCTCACTTTTTTTTCTGACTGTGTTACCTTATTGGAAACTAACACAAAGTAAACCTAAAATAGAATAAAAATATCAACAACTGCGATGAATCATCTGGTGTATACTGCAAGCATATTGTCCGCAGGTGTAATATTAAGCTTGTTAATAAAAAGCTTTCCTGATGCATAAAAAATTTAATGGTTTACAGATAAAACCCTCAGGAGTTCTGTCAGCTAATGTTTAGAGGGAATATAAATCACTGCACAACTGGAACTTCACAGCAGTATGTTCTTTAGATGGATACCCGAAAAACCTATGATTTTGCTGATGGAAGGGGATGGCACAAAGTCTGTGCAACAGATAAATCCGCACTTAAAGGTGAATTCTGCCCTCAGAAATGTTCTCTAAATTCATAGCTTAAACCCTCGCTCTTTGCATTGACTATCCACATATCACCTGTTTATGGTCTATAATGCAAGGTTTAGGTGACATGTTGCCCTTCCATGAAGGGAATTGCAGTAGCAAAATAAGAATTAATGGGAAAATACAATTACGAACTAAATGGCTGTTTGCACTATTTATTACTGTGTTCATTGTTAATGTTCACCTTCCATAAATATTCAGTTATTTATATATTAGCATTTCATTAGTGAAAAATGAATTTCTACTTATAGGAAACTGTTGTGAAGAATATTATGGCTGTGCTTTTTGAAGTGCTTCCAGAATCCACTCCAAAGTGTCTCTTGCTGAGCTCCAAGTGAGGAGGGCTATGCGCTGTAGGGCTGAGCATTGCCAGGATGCTGTGCAGCAATGTTCAGGAGGGAGCAGTGCCAAAAGGGGGGTATCTTAAACTGAAACTTGGCTGGCTAAACATTTATAGTAAACTGACAGTAGGCTTGATCTCCATCTGGAAGATGCCAGAGTTTCCCGTAGGCTATTATTTCACCATTTCTTGCAACTTTCAAGCAGACCTTGAAGCATAGTGAGCATTAATGCAGCTGGAGGTGATCTTGCTGTGCCTCTGTGAACAGAAATAAAGGTAAAAATAGCTCCTTTCCAGGTGGATTATAATCTAAATTACTTGAGAGCAACACAGACTTTCTCAGCTGCAACCCAGAGAATGCTTATGACCCTCTCAGACACCTGGGAAGATGGCAAAGCAAACAGTTCAGTGGCAGTAACTCCTGATCTGCCTTTGATAATACACAGGTGAACATTTCTCCTTACCTCAGTTCTTGCCTTAGCCCTGACCTTGCTGCAGGTGTGCAAGGTGAAGTCATTGGTCTCCGTCTGGAGAGATGGTTAATCCATTAACCACCAGCCTCTGAGCTTCGTCTTCCAACCATTGGACCTATCCATCCATCTAGAGTGTAAAGAGCAGAACTTGGATACCAGACTCTGGTTGAAAGTCTCACTAAATATCAAGTAGATGCTGTCTGCTGCTCTCCCGTTGTCCACAAATCTGGTCACTTAGGAGGCCACAGAGGAGGTGGTCAGGGTGGTCTGGCAGGGTTTCCTTGTGGCAAACTCTTGTTGACTGTTCCTAATTGCTTTCTGTTCCTTCAGGAGTCTGGAAATGCATTCCAGGAGGATTTCCTGCCTGGCTTTTTTTAGTCAAGCAAAGTGTATAATTTGAAAACATGAGACTTTGCATAACAATGACAATTAATGCCTGCCTGGTATTGTATTTAATGAACAGTTCTGTAAAAAGGATAAACAGTGCAAGCCATCCTATTTGGGATGGATTTTAATTGGGTAATTAGCAGCAGCAACCAAAGGAAAAGTATATCACTTCTAGCATATATCAGTAAACTTGCAGGACTACTTTTCATACAATGTCTCCTTTTTGAATAAGTTTCACATTTTGACTCTTGGTGAAATCATTGTGTGTGTTAATACAGGACAGAGCCAAGAGAACGAGGGTATGAGAACATTCTCTTTTAGGATTTTAACATTTCTTGAAGGATTCTTAACAGATGCTTAGTTTCACTATCTTCAAGTATATTAATTTACATGGATTTGGGAATATTGGTGGAATTAGCAGTCTGTGTAACCTCTTAGAAGAGAAGAAAGAACAGATATAAGCTGATTTTTCAGATTTACTCACAAAACCAGTTAGTTTCATGATGTCAGATCTATATTTTTCCTGTCTGCTTTTGCCTTTTTCTCTAACTGAACTTACATTAAAGCTGGATGTGTTTTGGCTGCACATCTAGGAAAGTGGGGTGCCATACTATGTTTCCTTAACTTAAAATGTAGTTTGAGTCGGTTTTTTCATTTACTAAATACTTGGAAGATACTAGGAGCCTTGTGCTAGTTAAATACAACAGATTCATGGTGATAGACTTGCGGGGTTCTCGGAAAAGGGTGGAGAGGGGCATGTGCAAGAAAAACCTTATTTTGTACAAAGTGAGTGTGTAAATGAAGTAGCAGCTTTGTTCCCTCAGCGTTTGATTGCGAGTTGAGACAATATCTGAAACTCCAGTTCCACAGAGAGTGCAAAGCGAAGGACAGCATTCAGCTGGGATTAGTAGAAGCATCCACAGGTGCTGAGCGAAGTTTGAATTGTGCTGGTGATGCTCTTGTGAGGAGGTTGTTTTGAAGTTGTGTGTTCTATGTAACTGGAACTGATGGTGAAGAAAGGCTGCCTATCAAAGGCTCTTAATTCCCAAAGGTATGGAGGCAATCAAACTTTTAGGGCCAAGAATTGTGACTGCACCTGCGTTAGTTTAGAGTAGTGGTTGAAAACCAAAAAGTAGCCATGGAGAGAGTCTTATGCATCCAACACGGAAATATGGGTGAGATTGTCTTGGAAGTGATAATGCAAAAAAAACCCAATACAAGAAAATATCTGCAGAGTTATTAATGATTTTTTTCTACAGGACAAAATTCAAGGGCACCACAAAGATCTACGTGATAAGCCCTGTAATTGTTTTGCCACTGCAGCCAACCTGTGTATTCTTAGATTAATTTGTATTGAAAAAGGATACTTTAAGTAATTGCAATAGATTTTCACTAAAGCAAATATTTATTTGGTAAAAATCAATGCATTTTAATTTGTGAGCTACATTGCAATCCTGTGTCATGTATCCAGATGTGTGCTTTGGGCCAGTATAGAGGAATATGAAGAAACAAAACACATTTTTCATTTGAATATCTTTTCTGCTTCATCAGTTTTTAATGCCTCTACCTCAGTTGTTCCCTCTTTTCAGGCCAATTGCTTTTCTCTTCCTATAGGATTTTACAAGTTCTTTTCCTAAGATGTTTGTATCTGTTCTATGACTTCGTTTGACATCCAAAATACGTGTGAAGGTGTTTCTAGCACCGAGTTATGGTCCCAGCCAGAGCTATGCACTAGAGATACCCAGCAAGAACAGTACACTTTGTGTTCAGTCTTAAACTTCACTGGTGTGAGGTTTCTCCTGAACTTGGAAATTTGTCCTCTGCAATTGGTTTGTCTATAGAAATGCAGAGTTTAGAGTTTTTATGAGTAGAGGGGAAAAACCAGTTATTTCAAGTATTTAGTGGAAATAATTTAAGGGATCAGTCAATATACCTGCACACAACTGTCTTGATGTGTGAATTGGTGACTTTCTTCATAGGAAGCTCTTCAGTTCCAATCTTCAGTTTCTAATTCTATATTCCTGCTCCCTTCCTGTATCTTGGGGAATACACTTGGTGCTACAGTAAATATTATGGAGTACAGTAAACCAATTTAATTTCTGTGAGTCTGAGACTTCTGATGCAGATGTTTAATGAAGTGAGCTGGTTCCCCACTGACTTTGCATTACCATTTTGAGTAATTTTTCTAACTTGCAGTGCTTTTGTACAATCTTGTTGAAGTAAAAATAGCAGCTGTCTTGTCTTGAGTTTTTCCTGTGCAACATTCTGAGGAAATAATAATTTTAGCTCATACAAACAAATTGATAATAGTGTGGTGGGGGAGAAATCTGAAAACCAACATTAGTGCTATTAAGGATGTGAAAACATCCTGCTAGAAATTTTTCAGGATTTCGGGAAGAAAAAAAAAAAAAGCACTAAACAAATATGTTCTTAAACTGCAGTTGAATTTTTGTGGGGCAATAATCCCTCATTGAGAACCTTTTCTTGGACTGGTTTTAGTTGAGTATTGTGACTCTCAAGATTTCACAATTGGGAGGCAAACTAAATTTTAGAATTTTCAAATTCAAACTAAGTATTAAAGTAATTAAGTATTAATTTTTAATGTAAATAACAGTTTTTACTATTTTGTAATAGTGATAGTAATACAATATATACCGTTGATGCTAAGAGTGGAAAATGGTAATTCCAATGAAACCGAAATAAAGGGACAAAAAGACCTTCTGTAAGACCAAATAAAACCAGGGGAACTTGCACATACTTGGCTGGGAGGACTGTGAACAGAATTTGTGGGGTGGGACTGTGCAGGCAGTCAGAGCTATTGTTGCGTGTGCAGGTGCAAGGAGGGTGGCAGGAGATGAGCTTTCCTTCAGGATGTGACCCATCTGCATCAGGAGATGCTGCCTCTGGCCTACAAGAGTGGTCTCTGTTGCCTGGCACACACGGTGAGTGGACCACCCTGACTAAAATGATGCGCTGGTTCTGCTAATTAAGAGCTTTATTAATTCAAAGGGTGAAGAGTTATGCTATAAAAAAGACACTACTGAAGTTTGAGGCTTAAACTTAGAGCTTTCCTAGTACTACATGTTTATAGTTATTTAAACCAAAGCTTTATTTCTACTGCTACAAACAGCACCATACCAATACCTTATTATTTTTTATTGCTTGTATAATTGTTTTATGTAATCATTTGCTGCCCTTTTTCTCTCAATCCTGTTTCATGTAAAAGTATCTTCTATGAAACAAGAACTGCAGCCAAATGTTCACCTTGCCACTCACAGCTGTATTTATCAGGCTCACAGAAAAGTGTCACTTACTGTGACTTAGCTTTAATTAAAAAAAAAATGTATAATCTATCTCTTGCGTATTGGATGAACTCCTTCATCCTTTGCAGCTTCAATGAGTGGGAGAGAGTGCAAGCAGCACTGGCTGCTGTGTTAAAGATGCTTTTAGCAGATAAAAAATTAGTTCTGAGACAAAGTATGAAAGGCTGAAAACAGGAAAATAAAGGACTGGACTGAATACCATAAATTAAGAAAGCAATATATCTCAAATATATATCTGAGAGAGAGGTTGCTGAAATTCCCGTTCTCTGGAAGACTCCTTCTGTCATGTGTTTCTGTGTTTGATCTCCCACTGGGATCTGTTTGTACTCTGTGAGGTTTTTGTGGCTGGTAGATATTACATAGTTAGATCTCTTAAAAACATCTAGTAGTCTGTAATATTTGTTTTTACTCAATGTTTATTCTATTGTTTCATTCTCTGAATACTCTGACTTGCACTGGATAAAATTGTAAAGTTTGCACAACATGGAATTTACCTCTTGCCACTGTATCACAATGTGCTATGAACCTGTTAGTCCCAGCTCCTGATTTTTCATTTCTCTCAAACATTAAAAAAATATTGGTTCAATCCTGTTTTATTAAGCTGGAATCTGGTATTCAGCCTTGGCTGAAATAAGTAACTGGAGAAGAGGGCCAAACCAACTCTTCATAAAATTGCTGAATTAGGTTTTTCAGTTGATCAGTTCCTTTATTCTTTCGGCAAAACCAAGACCTCTGAGGCAGTTGGCACCTACTTAAGCTACAAGGAAACACTGGGCAAACTTTCTGCCATCATAACAATCTTTACTAGGTGGTATTTCCCTACAAGTCAGAAGAGCCAAGAAATTTGACCTAAAAGTGGGCATTCTGTATGCTGGAAGTAGATAAATCTTCTTTAAAAGTATGTTCTAAAATACTTTTCTCAGTCAGTCTCCTGACTTCGGAGGTTCCTTGCATGTAACTAGAGGTGTCCTTGCAGACAAGCAGGTGGACACAATCAAGGCTTTTTTCCCCCTCTGACAATGCTTTGAGCAGAATCAGAGATAACAGGGCAAAGCTGAGGCATCCCAGCACACATGCAAGGTTACCAATTACATGGAATTGGCCTTTTAGGTGAATGATTTAAAAATGATGACTTTCAACGATACAAATGTCGTCCATTTGGGAAAGTTAAAGCTCATGCATCCTATATTGTTACCTGCAGGCAAAACCCCATAAATTTGTTATCTTGTGGGAAAAAAAAATGTTGAAATGAGTTCAGCCAGCAGAAACCAGTGATTCGGGGGAAATATTTCCTGCAAAGCAATTAAACAAATTCAGAAACTATTTTTTGATAAAATCAAAGATTTTTTTTCTGAAAAATTACATATATATAATATATCTCTGTATATATAGCCTTTATATATAGAAACTTATAAAAATTCACTTAACTGTATTTCAAGCTTAGCAAGAGACCTTAGTGTCCTTTGAGGGGAATGAGTCTTTAACAGGATTTAATCAGCAAAATTTGGGTTCTCTGTGCTCTGGGAATCATCTGCAATTCTTTTCCCCCACAAAATCTGCTGTGTCTGATGTTAAGATGGGTAGTTCTACTTCCCTAAGAAAAATACACTAGAATCTTTATGCTGAAGGCCAAACCCTAATATACCTGCAAAAGAATTCCTTGCTCTAGTATCTTATTGCTTATTCTTCTGTTTCATTTCCCAGTCGCAGAACAACTGTTTTCAACCATATTCAGATAAAAACCTACCTCCAGTTCTAGTAAGGGCTAAAAGGAATATTAAAGGCTAGGCTGAAGTCTAGGTGGAGATCTAGGGACTATGGACTGCTTCTGACAGCAAACTGGTGCCTTTCCAAGTAAGTTTTAAGTAACTAGCTAGTTCATTAAGGTGCTCAAGTCACCTCATCTTAGAATATTTGGTCTCCAAAATGAAGTAACACTTAATTTGCTTGTCACTGAGTGTATTTGATCACAATGCTTGAAAGCGTATTATTTCAAAGCAGACATGCCTACCTTCAATTATTGTCCCTCTGAACTTTCTTACTGTTCCCTCCTACTATCAGATCAAGCTATTTTAGTGTTCTTTAGTATTTCTTTAAATGGACCTTTATTGTAGAGACGTGGTTTCTAATAGTCAGTGTCTGGGAGTCATCTCAAATACTTTGTTGTTTTTGGTGTAATACTAGAAAAATAGAGAAGGGCACGAACAAAAATTTCAGTGATTTAGTTCTAATTTTGCTCAACAAAAGCAAACAGCCCTTTTCGAAATTGGTGACTTAGCTGTGATGTCGTAGGCACAAAGGTATTTTCTGGTTTAACCTAAACCCTGTTGGAGAATCCAGGCTGAGACACACAGGAGGGGATGAGGATCAGACCTGACAACAGATGCTGTTGCTGTCCCCAGCCATTTGCTCCGTCGTTTTGATGGATGTTTCTGACCCCGAGGCAGGGATGTCTGCTCAGCTCATGAACGAGGTCCTGAAGAGCAGCAGTTTTCAGTCTGGTGCAGTGTGGTAATGAACTTCTGCTGTGGTTTGCCTTGCTTTAGAGGGCCACAGGCACCACGTGAGGTGATGTGAGAGGGGATTTGCAAGTGGATCAGATGGGGTGTCTCTGGCATAGAGGTGGGCCATGCAGGGAGGTGGCTGCAAACTTAGCACCCCAATTTTGGTCTGTTGCTGCAAATTTTTCAGAATTTTAAAGGGGTTGTAAAGCAACTGATGAAGTTACAGTTAATTACTTCAGAGGTAAAACAAAAAGTGATGTAACTATTTTTGTCATTTATGAAGAAAGGAAGAACAGGGCAGCCTTTGTCTGGAACAGTAATAAACTTGCTCTTCCACTGGAAGACAGACCAGCACCTTGAACTTGTATAGTCCACAAGATTTTTAGCTTTCTTAATAAAAATCCAAAATTTTTTTACAGCTGCAGCTGTTGATAAGAAAGTACATTATGAATTGGCATGTATTGTATTAAATGTCTCCTTGCAATCGTACAATTAACCTGGTTAATTACCTGAAGCTTCCAAAACTGATTTGAAATTGAAGAAACACTTTCTTCAAAACCTTTATTAAAATAGTTCTGATCTCTATTGACAAAAATATGTGAATGTAGTATACAATGATGAGTCCATGCATATCTGTAAAGGAGGGTTAAGTGAACCACAAGGCTACCCCTCAAATAGGGCATAATCTTCTGAAACTTACTGGAAAAGCACTGGACTTGCCCAGAACCTTTCTGAATGCTTTACTTTGTGTCAGAGAGTAGAATTGTAATGCAGGAGAAAAGGGGACTGGCAGCTGCTGCTGGTCCTACCCTCTTACATGCCTTTTGAAGGTTTAGAAGGTACCCCACTGGAGGAAAGACAAGAAGGTGCAGAGGCCCTGTGTCCTGCACCATGGAGTGGGACAGGCTCAGAAGAACAATAAGCATGTGCTGAACTTCTGCCCTAAGTACAGCTGAAACCAGTCATGCACTCACCTGACTTCTTTTGCCCTTAGACCTGAAGCTGATTTTTAAAACAGTATAAATGGCATTGTTTATACCACGTGTAATGTCTTCCAGTTAGGATTTATCATGCTTTCATATTGGTTACCTCTTGTCATACAGCTTAGTTTCCCCCTTCTTATTTGGATGCTCTTTTTTAACTGAATAGCATTCAAATAATCTGAAATGCTTTTAGTAGGTTTTTGTGGTCCTAAAACTAAATGGGAAATAATGGTTAAAGAAAAAGCAGAGTATGAATTTATTTAGATATTTTTCTTGTCTGGGAATGACTGATTAAATTAGGTGAAGATAATGTCATTTACATTTGGTGCATTTTCTTCTCTGTCAGTAATTTTTCTCATTATGTCTTTTCGAAGGCTTGAGTAATTGTGCAAAACACACTTAGAATACAAATCAGACCTATCAGAATAGTCTCATTTTTAATTGGTGAAGATGATTTAATGAATACTTTAACACTCTTTTATTGATTTTATGTGAGCAAACCTGTATTACACTTCTAGCAGTCTAAAATTCTGAACATTTTTATTTCACTTCACGTGCACACACACAGAGAACCCCCCCGTAATTTAACATTGGTTTTGCGTGGACGTGAAACCTGTTGTTTTTTTTGAAATACTTACTAGTATTCCAGTGAATTGCAGTAGGGTGATTTGGTGAGCTGTGGAAGCCAGGGTGGAGACTCTAGATGTCATCCTGTGAACTGTGTGGAATTTCCACCCTCACTGCTGCTAATAACCTTTCCATACACCACTGAACACAACTGTCCTGTAGGTTTAGTACAGACCCAGCAGCTCTTCGGTGTTAAAGGCACTGCCTGTCTTCAGCCAGCCCTGCTTAGCAGGGATGCTCTTTTTCACACCTCAGCAGCCCTCTGCTCTGCTGGCTGGTGGGTCTGTTCCATCCCCAGAGGGATGGGAGCACTCTGGGGCTGTGTTGTGCCTGCGAGGCGCCTTTGGAGCTGTCCCCTGCGGGCCCCTGCGATACCCAACGCTGCGGGTGGGTGACGAACCGCGGCAGCAGGGTCAGGGGTGTCCCCACACCAAGGCCTGGAGCTGCCCTGTGGCTGGAGCAATGTGGGGTTTAATTCCTTCATCACGACGATTGTAAACGATGAGATTTAAGCACGGTCTGGGTATCATTAGGACACGCCAGCACTTGGAGCTAGAAGAGGACGGGGGAAGGGGACAGCAGTGCAGCCATGCATTTTTGAGAACAGAGCTGGGAGCTCCTTCTCTAACAAATTCTGTGGCATCTGTGTGCACAAGGCACACAAGATAAAAACTGGGTCAAATCTGAAAGCTGGCCATCACTAAAAGCCAAGCATCCTAGGAGATCGCTTTCCAGTTAAGTTAAATCTTGAGTCCCACTTGCTCAGACTTCTCAGGCTGACCTGGAAGGGGCGGATCTATCCCCAGGGCAAAAATTCCCAATGAACTGAGAAGGCTAACAGATTTTGGGGGCTGCAGTTGTGCAACCTGCAGCAGTATGTGTGAAAGATACTGCAGTGCTGTATCCTGCTCTATGACAACAGGAAACCAGATGCAAAGAAGACTTAATTAAACGCTGTCACCTTCTTCAGCTGATGCAGCAGAACATCTGAAGATTAAATGAGATTATACCTTTTAGTGTCCTCAAATTCAAAAGATTCTGCATCATAATGCAAAATACTGCACTGTCCCTCAATACATCCTGCATGGTAGTGTGATGGACTATCACATGAGGTTGTCCATAAAGCTTAACTGGGCTAAAAATGAGAATGTGGGCAGTCTTGGAGCATGTAACCTCCAGGATAGTATGTGGGTGTGAATTAGAGATGTCTCATTAACCTTTTTGCTGTTCAAACTGTGCTGCACTATCAACTGCACCTTAAAGGATTCAGTTGGGAAGTTAATTGTGTCAATTTAGGCTCTCGCTTGATTCTCACTGAGGCTGGCGTTCAATGGAGCACTGCAGTACTGGGACAAATAGAGTTTTACTGGCCTCTAAAATTGTTTCTGGAACCAAGAGCACTAGAGAGATAGCAAAATGTAGGAAAGACTGGGTAGAAATAATAAAAATACTGTCTAAAAAACTCCAACACCCTTATGAAAGAATGAGATTTACCTAGGTCTACTTGTATCTCTGGATTCCATTTAGTATGCAGGAAAGAATTGTGTAGTATTTCATCACTAGAAAATATGGCAGATATGTTACTACTGTCTGTTCTCCATTGAAAGGAACTTCAGTTTTCTTAACTACACCACTAATCTTTATCAACTCTGTTTCAATTCTATTACAGTTACTCCTATTTCATGCTGGTTCTCAAGTTTTAAAGCAGAAGTTTTGCTTTTGTTACTGAAGGTTCTTTGTCACAAACTGTGAAGGTGCAGAAGATTCCTCTCTATGGAGCTAAGTCTCATTTATCTATAGTTCTCCATAACAAAGGTGCCTCATCTGAATGGTACACTTTAAATGTGTGCAGTGCCTTAGAATACAGATGCGTTACACGAGGAGGGGAATCTGTGTCACACTGCTGGAAATCATCTGAGCATCACTGATAAATGAGACGCTGAACAGCCGCAAGGCCTGTGTGCACTGGAGTGTGTTGCTGTTCACTCCTCTCCTTGTTGTTCAAATACTAAAATCTCTACTAGTAAAATATGCTATACTCATCTCACTGAATGCATAATAAAATAATCTTTCTTTATGGAGAGCCTTTCTTACAGTGGATAAATTTTGGCTTTGTGCTGGTCACACTACCAGTGAAACAAAGGTATTTTGTGGGCAAAATTATACTGAAGTACTGAGGTTGTTGTTTTGATTTGAAAGACTAAAGCAGATCTGCTTCTTGGTTATTTTGTTGTAAACCAAATGAGAGTTTGGCAGTGAGATACTGGTTTAATTAAATGCAAGCACAAAAATGCTGTTTGGCTCCATCAGTATTGTTGCTATTTCGGAAAGCTGATCTGTAGTTCCACGTGTACCATGTTTGTGTTACGTGAAATGGCTTGAAGGCATTGGCCTTGGAAAACTGTACTGTGAGTCGCTTCCAGCCGTTCTTTTCTCTGTGCTTTGTCCCTCCTGGTATAACCTGTGTGCTGCAGCTGAGAGGAGGCAGTGCAAATGGTGCAAGTCTGTAGCCCTTGTATGGTGCCACTATGGCTTTGTCACAATTCGGGCTCACAAAGGACATAATAGAGAGAAATCCAGTCCTGGTGTGGTAATGGAGGTGGAGGAAAATGGAGAGACAGGAGGCACGTGGAGATGCACAGGCATAAGGTGCCATGGGGGTCTCTAAGTCACTTGGCCGTGGTCATTCAAAGAGATGCAACCCCCCAGACCTGGGCAAAACTGGCTTTAAGAACAAAGCAATAGCTCCCAACATCCATGAAGTGTATCATGTAATAAATCTGGATGTAATGTGAAGCTGCAAACTGATAGAGAAAGAATAAATAAAAAAATGCTAGCAAACCTATATTGAAAAAGCTCTGCCCTGAGCTCGTCCCAGAGTGAGGAAGAAGAAACCATCATCATGAGCATCTTTTTCCCCTCAGGCAAGGACTAGTGATGATGGCAGCTCTGCAACCACATCAAGGCCAGAATGGAGCTCCTGGCTGAAGGACTCAGAGCAGCAGGGGAGCTAATACCAGAAAGGTAAACATTTTTATATGCACACTTCTTTTTTCATTCTTCCTTTTGTGTTAGTTAATTTCAGCTAATAATAACATGAATGTTAAAATGTCAGCTAGACTGAGAATAAATTTTTGGTTTATGTGTGTTTTTATATATCAATGAAAGATGTTATTCCTGTTTGTCTACAAAGAAGGGTTTAAACACAGTAAGAATAAGGCCTCCTTTCTCAGGGGAGAAATTCCTCTGGATTTGAAAGCCTCTTGAAATCTCTCTGCTTTTGCACTCAGAAGGGATGCCGGGATGCGATCCTACAATTCCGTCTTAAAAATCAGATGAATAAGCAATCAGCACTCATGAATATTGTCTCAGAACTGCATATCGAGAATAAGAGTAGAGATTCATTACTCAGTGCTTCTGCACAGAGGTATTTTGCAGGAAATCTGCATCATAATGCATGACTTCCTATTGGATTGGATTTAATAAAACAAACCAGAGGTTCAGCATTTTTTATAGATTCCATTTTCAGCGATGGCTGGATTTATTTCTGTCTAAAAATAACATTATTCTGCAGCTGAGCAATAGAGAACATTCTTCCAGTTCCTGCAGCATCAGCAGTGCTGTGCCATCTATTTTCTAGCATGTGTGTTGAAATGATCCCTTTTGTGAATCTGGAGATGTGTCAGTGGCACGGCTGAGAATAGCAGGGGTGGGCATGAGCTGTAAACCAAGGGCTAGACCCCTCCTTGATTTAAGAACACTGCTTTGTGTTTGGCCAGGTCAAGATCCTGGCATCAGGTACTTCTGACTTGGAAACTTTGGCTTCATTTTGAGAAAGTAATTTCCTTTGTTATGGTGAGTGAAAAGAAATGGCAAGAGATAAGTAGAGTGTCCATCCCCCCCACACTGGTATGGACTGAACAGAACCTAAAGAGAGGTTGCTGTTTGTGTTGTGGTTGTCAGCTTGGATTTGTTCATCATGGGAATATTTTTGTTATGCAGTAGTGTAATTTCTGTATATCTGAATGATTTAATGACTGATGGCCAGGTATCAAGAAGGGCAGGCATGCACACAGAACCATACCTGGAGTTGGGGATTGTTGGGGTGGTTGCTTTATAACTTGACTCCAATTACCCAAAATCTTAAGCCTGTTTTGAATTTTGCAGGTGGAATTCAGTCCTAAGCAAAATGCTCTAGTACATTGATAATAAAATTTACTCAGACATCTGCTAGCTCATAGCTCTGATGTTGCACACAGAGAGAAAAAGAAAAACCATTATCACAGTACTCTCAAATGTTTGGTTTGTGCCATATCCCTAGAGAGTGCTAAAAATTCTGGTTGGGAATCAGTTGCTGAATAAGTACATTTCTTTAGCCAGTTTACTCAAATATGCTTGACTGGAAATATTATGGAATAAATGGTCTGATTGAGGAGTAGGTCAGTTGTCCCTGCCCTTGGGATGGAGTGGTCTGTGGGGGAGAGCAGAGGGCAGGGTGTGATAATCTCTTGCCATGTTTGTGTGTGAGAGCACTGAGTCCACCGATTTGTGGCCCTCTGTGTGAACTGAAAAAGAACTTTTTTTTCTTTCATTCTATAGTTAAACCACTTATTTGATCAAAGTTCTGCTGATACGCTCTGGTTATGCCAAAGCAGAATCTAACCCAGTCTTTTTAGGGTTGGGCTTTTCTTTTTCCCCTGTCAGCTTTATGACTGTATCTCTCAATGCTGATCCAACACTGTATCAAAAAGGAACCTTCTCTTTGTAACCTAGTTTGATGACCTAGCTATTACTGGTAGATAAGTCTTTTTTTTCCTTGACTGCATTTTTATGAGGTCTGAAATGCCAATAACCATTAAAATAAAAATTTTAATTGAACTTGGCAAGGGAAAACCTGATAAGGTGTTGAGAAGACCATGTGATTTTTTGACAAGGTGAGAGTTTCTTGGGGTGGGGGATTGTAGCACGTCTTGGTGGGGAGAAGGGGGGTAGAAAGAAAATAAATCAGTGCCTCTGTATTATATTATCTAAGAGTTTTTAATCCTGAGAACAGATTAGCATTCTCTGTCGGGGAGAATATGTTCACTATATATAGCAATATATCTCACAGTTTATTGTGTTGATGTGTGTAATGAGCTGAAGCAAAATCTACTAAAAAAGAGCATAAAAAGAAACTCCTAACATGTTAGATTTAAATCTGCTAATATTTAATGTGCACTTCATCTGACAGATTGAAGAAAAGCCCTGGCGATATGGAATTGTAAGAAATGAATAGGTTATTCTGGTGCATGTATTCATCTTGCTTTTCATCAAAGAAACAATAACCTGGTCCACAGCTTAGCCTGTTGACAACAGGTATAATGCATTTGTGCCTGACACTTGCATTATCTTAAATATTAATATAAATATCAGGAATTATATCTGCAAGTGAAAAGTCAGGAAAGGAGATGGAGAACAGCATGCAGTACATTTTTAAATAAAAATAGCATTGCTTATGACCTTTTAAATATAACTTATTATATGCATGTGCTGCATCTATAGCCCGTGCACGAAAATTGTTGTGGGTAATGTGCTGGTAGAAACACCACTTTGGATTCACGGCAAACTTTAAACAGAAGAATAGACTTTTATCATTCAAGAAGCATATGTGCATTATACCTTTTCACAAAGCAGACTGGGTGATATTATTTCTGAATGACGTATAGCAGTAGTCTCTCCTCCACTTTTGCAGCTGCTCTATTACAGAATGAAACATGGAAAGCTTCATCATGTTTTCTGCTCCTTAGGACTCCCCTGAGGCTGCTGTGCTTGTATGCCAGTGCCCTCGGTTGCTTTAGGAATCCAGATCAGGACAAAGGTAACTTCCCGCAATGGAGAGTTTCTGCAAAAAAGGGAATTGTTTAAGGGGTGAAATCTCCGTGCCTGTTAACACTTCTTCAAGTAGAAATGATATCAAGGTCACACCAATGATTCTCCTGATCTTGCAGCTCCAGGCAAATGGTCACACTCAGCTCCAGGTGAATTGTTCTGTAAGGTGCTGGAATTGCTCTTAAAAAAATAGAGATTACTTAATGGTCCAGTTAAAAAAACCACCAACAATAAAACAAACAAAAAACCACCCCCCCGCCCCGTACTCCAAACCTCAACTAAACCAACCAACCAAAAACCCAGAAAAACCCACCCTCAAACCCCTCTTTCTATCCAAGAAGGCACTACTAGCTGTGGAAGTGAGATGGTAGAATCCCACAGACCTCTTGTCTCCTCCAGGCACCATCTCCTTGCCAGGCAGATCTGTGAAGTTTCTTGAAACTTGTGCGGTGTTGAAATACAAATGTTTAATTGACTCTATGACAAATCATGCAGGGCTGTAGATAAGGAGCCTTGCCTCACACAGATCCTCTGTTCTGTCTCCATCCAGGTGCTCCTCTAGTCCTGCTGACATCAGCTCAGCCTTGGTACCCGCTCTGGGGAGACAGCTGTGTTGCTGATTTCTACAGAGAGAGCTGGATGGGAAGCCTGTGACCTGGGAAGAGCCTGGTTTATGGTGGGCTGTGAGGTATTCTGCTCTCACACTGCAAGCACACAGACACCATCACTCAGTGCAGAGCTTTCTGTTTGAGGTTCCCTCTTGCCTTGCGTGATGACCTTTCCTCTCTCTGCCTGACCAGTGGCCTCTAGAGCTCAGCAAGGAACAACAAGAAATCTCAGGAACTTGCAATGTGATCCCAGTAGGAATGAGGGGAGCATGCTGCAAAAGAGGGACTTGAAAGTATTTTTAAAATTTCATAACATTTTGTTTTAAGCGAACCTTGTACATTGTAGAATCATAAAATCATTTAGGTTGGACAGACCTCTAAGATCGAGTCCTACCATTATGCCACAACTGATTGTTAGCAGCAGAGTAAATTGCATTATTAGCTTTGCTAGCTCTCTCCTCCTGAAGGCGACTGTTCAACTTGGTTTTGTCAGATCAGACAATTTGCTAATTTTGGTTTGACTTGCATTGATTTGTTAGAAACTGCACGGCTCCTTTGCCCACAGCAAAATATAAATGACTGCATCCACAGAAATTTCCTGTTGAGATTTTTCAGGTGTCCTTTAAGGCTCTGACCTCAAGGATACATACAACCTTTTGATATATCTACTTGCCTGATAACTTAAAATTACATAAGGTAACTTTTTCTATTGATTTTTAGAGATAATTATGAAAGATGTTTCTATCTGCTGAATTTTGAGACTGAAGTTTTCAAGCATTTATGGCGCTAACATGAGGTATATTAAGGAATATCTAATCAGATCTTTCTCTGTTCTTTCAGAACTATTTAATATTGAGAAAATTGGTTGTAGAATATTTCTGACACCAAGAAAATGTGGAAAAGAATTGAACCTGCAGTGAAAAATGCATTAAAATAGCTGCCTTGGACCAGGCTCTGGTGTCAATATAGAATGCTGGTAGTTGGTGTTCAAACTCACCGTAGCCCATAAGGCACAGAACTAAGGGGGTATTTTAAGGCTGCTTAAAATCTGCTTCATCTGATCAATACTTGAATCAAATGATTCATCTGGAGAAGCAACCAACAAAACAGCTTGATGAAAGAGAAAAAATAATTAACAGTCAGTTAATTTGCTAGACATAAAAAAATCCTTCTAGTGTGTAGTATGCCATAATACTTTCAAAATGTCATGAGGAAAAAGGTGTGAATCCATCATGATGGCACTCAGAAAGTGCAAGCCCTATTCAAAGTGGACCACACTTATTTCCTTGGGTAAATATAATTTAACCATAGAAGTAGTGAACCATACAGCTGTCAAGTACTTTGAAATAGCAGAAGCACCTGTGTTCAGATAGAAGTGTTTCATGCAGAAAGCTGTGATAACAAAAGCAGATGCTTAGGTATAAATCCTGTCTTGTGAGAACTCTGTAAAAGAAATTCTTCATCCATGTGGCTGCAGAGTAAGTCTCCAAGGCAGGTTTTCAAGGATGGTTTGTTATGGTGGTTGTGCCTAGTGACCAATTAAAGTTAGGATATATAAACTTACAGTATTTTCTTGGAAAACTTGTAATCTAAAAAAAAAGGATTAACAACTGGAGGGGCATGGGGAGAAAGGAGACAGTGGGCAGAGATACATCTGTAAATCTGCAGTCTTAAACTAAATGCCACTTTTTTTTTCACTCTGGTAGTAAGGAGTAGTAGTAGCCAATCTTGGGAAAGACTGCCAGGAGGAGCACCTCTGTGAGAAAGCCATGCATGGGACACTGATGATATTTCACATGGGAACAGTGTAAACTGAACCTGTTATGGAAGTTTCATAGGAGATTCCTCTTAGCTTTGGTACTTTTCCTGATATGCCTGGGGCCACAGCTAATGATTCTCCTAGAGATACTCTTCATAGGTTCCTATCAGAATGAAGGAAAAAATAGTCTTGAGAGAAAGCTGATAGTTGGTTATCTCTGCCCAGCCTTCAAATGTGAAAAGATCTGGGGATAAAAGGGAACAATTTTTGGGTAACATGATCTTTAGCCACTTCTAATTATTATGAGGTTAGAAATTACTGGGAGATTGATTTATGTACTCACGTCACTTTTCAATAGGCGGTATAGACCAGAGAGATGGTGATTGATTATAATTATTAATAATGTATGCCAGAAATACATTTTTATCTAGAAGTTTGAAGTAAACACGGAGTGGTCTTGCCCACAAAAGCATACATAAGAGTATTAATGAGATTGCTGAGTCAAGCACTAGGATTTAGAACATCACAAAACTGTGATGAATTAAGCAATAGCTGTATCTCTTATTTTTAATCTAAACCATTTACTGAGGTGGCAATTTTTATTTTTTTTAAAGGAATGTGTTTAGGCAGTTAAGGACTGTTTTAAAATGCATGTTTATGGGGAAGAAGACAATTTTTTTTTTATAAAAAACACTTCAATGCGAAAGGAAATTCACAGCGTGAAGAAAAGTTGTCCTATAGGATGATGCAAGATGAAATATCAGTGGGCTACTCCGAACTACAGAGATGTAAACTAGTTATTTCTCAGGAGAATCTTATTAAAATGGGAATTATTATCCTATAGTAAAAGGCAAGTGCTGTGATACCTGTAATAAAGGTGAAGTGTACTTTTCCACTCCGAAAATCCTCATCTGCCTGAAGAAGGCAAACTAAATTTTAGTAGATAAAGCTAAAACTTTGCATGAGGTATTATATCGGATTGATAGGAGGATTCTGGGGTGATAACAAGCTTTACCTGGTGTTTGCCAAGGAGGCGTTAAGAGGGAAGTGACCATAGAAGAGCTCCAAACCTTTGTCTCCCTGTATTTCTTTATTTCTGTTGTTTCTTCAAGTCTTTACCTTGGCTCTGGGACTGTAAAATCCTCAGGCTTGTCTGAGGTTGCTTTTTATTCTGGGATAGGAAGTATCTTGCATCACAAACTTACAGGACTGGATGAGAGGACTAGCATCTACAAAGAAAATCTGGTTTAATTAGTCCTTTTGGGGTTCGCCACTGAATCATATTGAGGCATGGAGTGCTTGCCCCTACCACCAAAGGGTTTTCCAAGACCCTTCAAGACCCACCTGTCTGCTCATTTCTGTTTATTGATTGCTATATGGATCTGGTGTTGTAAATTTGGCTCACGCTTTGTGGGCATTGCTGACTTGCTCAACTGTGGTGCCTTCATTCCATGTTGCAGGGGAACTTCTAAATTGGGTTTATTATTATTATTAGAATATTGGGACAAAACTAGCCTGACTTTTAAGTGAAATTTGACCATTAAAACATGTTATTGAAGAAGAGATTGACTATCTTAGGATGTGTAGGTGAAACAAGAGACAATACTTTTCTTTTGGTCTCAAATTTGAATGTCAAGAGTCAGCTCCAGTAGCTTGTGTTCAGTTTTAGAGAAGGAAGAGGCTGTTCATGTTCATGCGAGTAAAGGGAATCTCAGTTCCTGGTATTTTAGAGTAATCTATGGCTGTGCTGTTCCATGCTGCATTATCTTGGAGCAAGTGTTGTGCTTGTTGGCTTTCTCTTTCCAAACTGCAGGAAGTCTCTCATTTAGATATTTGCAGTCTTAGCTGCATTGTCAGATTTTTCACTGAAACTGCTAGAGAAGCAATACAAGCTGGGAAAAGCCACAGTTTTTGTTTATCATAGCAATTTCATCTGGATCAAGTAGTCTTGTGATGTACATTTAGCTAGGAAAGAAAAAAGCAGGAAACCATATAGTACTACTGGAACTTAGTGAAATGTAGTGCCCCAGATTTTAGAAATTACTTCTGGGAATAATTCCAGTTGATAATTACCATTTTAAAATATCTTTTAAGCCACTATGCTTAATTACCCATGTAAATATGTATTAGAAGTTAAAAGTACCAGAGATGCACCAAAAATGAAATGGGGAATGTGTTTGTTTGTAGATACAATAAAAATGATTTTGTTCTTTGATGTGTACACAGCGCTAAATAGAAATGTAAATAATAGCAACAGCATTTGAGTGGCACTGTATACAGTGCTGCTTTTACCCCTCCTGGTTTCTGTAGGTCCAGTTTCGTGATCATGATCACATGCTGAAAAGCCTCTTTGCTTTCTGTTTCCTGGGCACGTTTGTTTTGAGACTCCTGGAAGCAGCAGACTGAAGTGGTGGCTGTTCAGTGGAATTTCTTTTTCTACTGTAAGGAGAGTAGAATAGACATTTAAAAATGTGTAAGTACTGGAAACTTTGAAACCAGCAGTGTTTGCTCAGGAATAGATTTTTGAGTTGAATGTGTGTTTGGTTTACTGTAGACTGGGCTCATTAACCTGGGGCTGCAGCTCAGGCTGAAGCCTGCCTTGGTCAAATTTTCACCACAGTGAAAGGCAGAGGCCACTTGTCTGTGTGTCGTGAGAGGAGGCCAAATGTTAATATGGTCTGTCATCTGCTGTGACCAGATCTCGACTGACACATCATCATGAACTATCTGGGCTTTGTGACCCAAATTTGCTATATTCTCTTTCGGGTCTCTGTGTTGTTCTTCCTATTTTTACTTTGTTTTCCACTCACACCTTCAGAGCAGTTTATCCCGTGGCTTCTGGGCACACCTCATTTGAGTGTATGCTGAGATAAAGACCATCAAGCCCAATATTCACGGGGACCTGAACATAGTTTACCTGGACCCTAAGGCTGCCATATGAAAGTGTATTTTTTTATGGGTTTTTTCTTTTTTTTTGGTTTGATTTTTTTCCCAAGCAAGAGGTTAAGTAGTTGTAGGGAAGGCAAAGAGCTATTGAACTTTGTGCTCTTTGAGACAAGATACCAGGCACAATGCGAAAGACACTTACCATGTTAAAATAATTTGCTTTGGAATAATTACAACGGTGTGTAAACAGGTAGAACTTTCACTGCAGCCTGGTCTTTACACCGTCATCTTTCCCTAGTCCATTTTTCAGTAGTGTCTTTAGCCACCCCCCTGTAGCTTTTATGTGTGTAGATGGCAGATCATCCAGGGAAACGGGAGCAGTGTTGTAAGGGAGAGCAGTACCCATGGTGTACTTAATAAAGGATAAACTTCTGTGGAATGGAGCATTTGGAAAATACAGGGGTTACACGACAGTGATGCAATCCTAAAGATTGCCCTCCAGTGCCAAGTTAAAGCTGTCCAACTTTGATAGCGTGACACCGCATGTCATCACTGCCACTGTCACCTGCCTGAGGCAAGGAGGAGCACTGGTCGGGTTTCCAAGAGGATTAACGTCATGGGAGGGCGAACCTTAGCATCTCTCAGTTCACATTCATCACTGAAAGGTCAAAAAACCTCTTACTTTGAAACAATTTTTAGAGCATTTTAACAGCTTCTCTCTGTTACGTAAATCCTTAGCAGAGAGGCTGAGCCTCTCCAGTGGAGGAAGGGTGCTGGAGCTGCTCCTACAGTCTCTGTAGCCTCTTCAGCTGCTGTGTGAGAGGGGGGTTTTGGTTAAATTGAGACACTTGGGGTTAAGTAACACTTATTCTACTCCATACCTAATCCCTCCAGTACCAGTTATTATCTTTGCTGCTTTTATATGTAGGGCTTTTAAGAACTCGTTCTGCGGTCCAGGAGAGCTTGTGTCCCATGTGAACCTGTCCTATCTCTCCCCTCCTTTTGAAATGGTGCCTGTTAAAATATTCATGGAAAAAAGATTAGGGGCACGGTTGAATGTTTGTGTTTGTATGCTAATTAATGAGAAAATTCCCCTTCCCCATGTTCTTATTATAAAAATCTTCAAGATTGTGAGAGTCTGTGTATTAATATTAAACATGCCAAGGGAATGTTATGGGAGCAGGCTATGACTTGGCCATGTGGACTTATACTTTCATAGTGTTATTACTGTATGCTTGTCTGAAACTGAGTCTTTTAATAAAAACCCTCATGAAAATACCTGTTTTTCCCAATGTTAATTTGAAATTCTTAGAGAAAAGGAAAAACCCTACAAGAAGTGTCTGACTGTAACTCATAACCAGAGAGGAGAAAGAGGTGAGAGGCAGAGTATGGGTAAAATATCCAATAACCTTTCAATCCTTCTGCAAAGTGAAAAAGTAGGTAGCAATAAAGATTTCTAAGTCTGATAAAATACCTCCACAGGACCTAATTTCTTTGCAATATTGTGGTTTTACTAAATCAAGGTCAGATGAGAGCTAGATTAGCTACATGATTAATGTGTATATTGGGCCTCACATAGCAAAGTCAGCCAGCACACTGAGGACACTTTCATTATAAGGATTGTTCAAATAATCACTGATGTTTCACCACGCAGTAGATTTGACTGAAACAATTAGGTTATTACTAAAAAATAATGTCTTTCAGTCACTTCAACAGAATTTACTTCACAAGAAACAGCAGCTTGAATGAAAGAGAAGAAAAACAAAATCCTAACAGTGCAATGAATGGTCTGAAAACCCTTCAAAAAAGTGTACATTAGTGAATTAACATTCCACGAAACAAAAGCACTGTTTCAGGCTTTTATTACTGTAATGCTTGTAGGAAGGGAGTGTAGCAGGCATGCAAAGCCCTCGCTGCTTGTGGTGCAGCACTGAATTACCCATCAGAGGTGGCAAGTTTGCTGTGCACACTCAGCAGGTCTCTTGAGCGTGCCCAAAACATCTTCAACATCTGGAGCAGTTACATTCTGCTCATTGTACTGCAAAGCCTTGTAGATAAAGTAGAATAAGTTTCAGTTATAAAATGCTTCTGAAGAAAAATAACAGCAAGGTCTAGGTTTGTTAGACTTCGTTCTCATTTTTCTTTTTTCTCTTAGATTAATAAAAAAACACCCCACAAGTGTTTGAGACAATGTTTAAAATTAAGTTTGCCTATCCAGGTAACAGTAACATGGTAAAAGAGCGTTTGTGTGAAAGCAAGTAATAAAATGTAACTTAATGGTGGTTGTAGTGAAATCTATGTGAGAAAGAAACTCTGCCTGAAAAGGTCTCATAACATGGAGAATTCAAACTTATTGACTCAGCGGGGCCTGGGTATATTTGGGAAGAAATTGTGGTGACAGCTTCCTTTCTGAAAGGAAAAGGAATTCCATTACTCCTTTCATCAACTCTGGTGGTGCATAAAAATGTAAACTGTCACTGAGACCTACTCTGTTGTTAATGATGGCCTTGTCTACCAGCCAGATGCCCATTTTACTGGCTACTGTAGAAACCATCACTGGAACAGCTGATTAAGTAGATCACAACAACCAAGAGCTAAATTGTGGGAGCATCTTGAATATACAGTTTGCTTTTTGTTGGAAAACCACCAAAATAATCCTATTAAAGCAATAAGAAGGAATCCTTTAATCATCTACTGACAACCCAACAGAACCCTGAACTTGCCAACTCAGGCCATCTGCATTATTTACTTTTAAAATAGTTTCTAAGAAGAAAATTGCAGAATTGACAGAGGTGCTGTTGGTAGTAGTACTTGGAAAGGGAGCCGTGTTTGTGCTGCTCTCTGCAGTGGGTCAGTTGGGCACAGCATGATGACTTACTTGTATGCAGTGAGGACTTCTGGAAATGGCAAGGTGAATCTTGCTCCCGTGTAGTTTTAAGTGAATTGAGTTGCATAACTTCAGTGTCAATGTTTGGAATTACCTGCACAATTTTCACTTCTCCAAACTCACCCAAAAGTGAATGCACTTACAACTGTAACAACTACCACCACCACTGCCCCCCGTGTCTGTGTAATTTTCACTTGGGGAGGGTGATGCCTTTTCCTGGTCTTAAAATCAAGAGTCAAACATGATTAGAAGGGAAAAAGGGATTTTATCTTGGTACTTATTTTAAGGATCCTTAGGTGCACCACGTCCAGGTCGAATGCACCTCCATGCACACCGCAATGCACACCCCCAAAAGATCTGGTATAACATTATAGGCCTTACTAATTAGCATATCTATCAAAAATTCCCCAATCAGAGGCTTGAATGAGCCCCCCTCCCCAAGGAACCTTCCCCTGGATGGTTCTATCTTAGTTTACAAAATGTGTTCTGGAGAGGACCTTGGGGTCTGGAGATTTCCGCTCCCTAACTATGAAACCTCTAAAATGTTGAGTCTCCCAGCTTGACAAACAAGTCCAGGAATGTAGGCTAAAGCACTAAGAATACAGAAGTTGTAGAAAGGTATAACAGGGGTATAAAAGAAAAGAAAAAAATCATCATGGCATCAAGGGGAATCCTAATTGAGAACAGAGAAATAGAGAAAAAGTGGGCAATTTTTCCTCCAATGGGGACATGAAATAAAAATTAAGCCAGGGAGGGGAGAAGTGCTGTGAAGTAGAACTCTGGCAGCCTGATGTCTGCTTAGGGAAGAGTGTTTAAGAAACTCGTGAACTTTTATTTTGCTATTACCCATTCTAACCAGCTTCTGAAAGACAATGTCTCTTCTGGTTACTCATCTGTAGAACACACTGGGCTTTGGTTTTGGTAGTTTCATTGTATTTGTTGAAAAAAAGAAAGAAGCCCTCAGAGAATACTTCAACATATTTTTTCCCACTAGAACGAATGAGCAGCCTGACCAGATGAAAGATTTGTCCATTCAGCCCTGTACTTTAAATGGCTACTACATCACGCCTGGGAAAAAACCAGATTAACTAGGCAAGCTTTTAGTGAGATTTCCTCAGAGGGGTCTGCCAGCCATTAACAATTGGCAGTTTATGTACTCTTTGACCTAAACATATTTTGGTTTTGTATTTAATAGCCTGTAATTTATTTTATAAAATTTTCTGGTTGCTTTCAAATCATGTAAACTAGTAGGAGTTATTATACCCTCTGCTGAGAAGCTCACAGGTTACTTAGAAGACTGGTGTAAAACAAGCAAAAACTGCATATTTACACTGCTTTGTAAGAAAAAGTGACCAAGTGCATAAACATAGTCCATCATCCCAAGGATATGTTCTTCTCTCTCACTTTGCTGTCTCCTGTGTATGACAAGACCCCACTTGCTTTAGAACCAAGATGTTTGTGAGGAACTTAAGGCAGATACCTGCTTAGACTGTGACTTGAAAACACCATTAGCAGCATTTGGAAATTACTGGAGTAATATCAATATAACAAAGTAGATCCAGTTAATGGAGAAGCTCTTGAGGAAAAAAGATGTTCAAGTTGTCCTTTTCAGAAAGGCTTTTAGGGATTGAAATAATATGTAAATTATTTTATTGGTGCATGAAACAACTTCCTAGAGGTCAAATTGCCATCTCCTATTTCTGAAAGATATTATGACCTTTTTGACAAAGCCAGACAGAGAGAACTTACCAAGAGAAGAAACTGATGACAACATCTGCATTGTGTTGAGAAAACCAAGACAAACACCTAAAAAACTAAATTTGCAATTCAGTTGTTTCCTTTTCTCTTCCTTCCAGGACTGCTGAGAAACTCCCAGCACTTGAAAGGTGGAAACAAACAGACAAAGGGCCCAGGAATGGCTGATCAGAACATCTGTTCTCTCTCTGCTTCTTCAGAAGTGGTGTCTTGTTTTGCTGTTTCTTCTGTCTCTTTTCGAATGTCACTTCTCCAGAACAGGATTAAAATTTTAACAGTAACGAGAGATTAAAAGCTCTTTCACTAATGTATTTTCTTATTTTGCAAAGTAGCTGTTAATACCATCTTTAATATCTATAAGCCTGTCAAGGAAAAGGTTTCTATTATAAATTTTGTAGTGAAAGGGAAGGCAAAAAGGAATATCATTGAAGTACAGCTCATGATTTGTATTTTAAATATTCATCTGTTTCTACCTCTTCTGTGTATCTTTAGTAAAGTTTTGCATATCTGTTTTAAGGAAGTGTCTGCCACAGCATTAAACATGCTTTGTGTCTCAAATACTGGGCCATTTTTAGTTGTTTAAAATGGGTGGGGTCTGTGTAAACACCACTAATTTAGGGGTTAAAAGTATAAGAATTGAGATTATTCTTTATGTAGGCACTGGATATTTGTTCTGGGGATACCTTGCAAAGAAGAATAAACCCCAGTGACACTCCCTCCATTTCTTAAAATGTCAAAATTAAAAGAAACAATCAGCTTTACTCGTTTACTGCCGCACAGCAAAGCTACCAGTGTAGGTTACCTGTTACTGATTTTCAAACAGAAGTTGTAGTTACTTTAGATGTATTTGGACCACTCTGTACATGTGGCATCTGATGCATGGGTTGATCAACCCTTTGGATCCCAGAAGAAACACCTGCAAAATGACGTTGTGTTGATTATCCTGATTTTCCTCAGGCCTTTTGACCTCATGGTGTAAGTCACTAACCAAAATGTGTGCTGGGCATTCTTAGCTGAATCTGGGTTCTGGTTCATTGTCTGTGTCCTGTGATGCCCATTGGCCAAGTCTTAGTCATTGGAAAAGCTGCTGTCTTATTCCTGTGGCTTTTAAGGTCCTTGCTGGTAGCTGGAGCTGGTGACACCAGTGGTGTGGCAGCTCCTGAGGGCACATGGAGCTCAGGCTGGCGATTGCAGTGAAGATCTGAGTGAAAGAAGATGAGGTCTAGAATAGACAATATATCTGTAACTCACTGAAGGAGTTCACAGAAAACCGTTGTTTTCAGAGAGAAATACCCTTGACACTGGGCACATCCACTCACCAAGCATTCAGTCCAAGCAAGCTGACAAACCTCAACATGGTTAAATTATTTCTGATGTTTTTTTTTCCCTAAGATGGAGGTTTGTCTATTTTAAAATTTTCTAGAAATACAATATGCAAGATCTCTGTGAAAGGAAAGAGAATTTTCTCAAAGAATAAGACAGATGAATTTTTTAAAATATATTTTAACATTCTGAGAATGTGAAAATTCCTTTTTTTTTGGTGTCTGGACTGTCAATACCAACTCAATATCCATGATAACAACAAGCTAAGCAGAAAGTTGTGCTGCAGTTGTGAGATAATGCTGGCAAAATAATTAACTCCATCAATCAAACTCACAGCAGGATCCTCCAGAAACAGAAAGGTGAGTCTGCAAAAACTGATAAATATTACTCAACAGAAATTCTCAAAGACCCTGCTAGGAGGGATTTTTAAGGAAGTCTTAAAACCCATCTGTCTGGAGACAGTTCTTCCCTGAAGCAAGGGGACACATTAAAGTTAATATTTTGTTAGTAAACTCTAGTAATGGCATTTGAGTGCATAAATATCACTTGCATTTTTATACATAATTGTGTTAATACATTGATATAATACAAATTCTCATAAGTATCACACAGAAGTATCTGTTATAGGCACAGGTGCCCCCACACTTCCATTAGTGTTAGTAAATCCAGCACACATGTGTGCTTTGAAATCTTTGTTACCGTGGCGCCAATAGTGGAAGTCAAGCTTTGCTTTAAAAGTTTTTCTTTTTTCACTCTCCTCTGGTTTTTCCCTCCATATATAAGTTTTCAACGAGGAACATAACTGTGTTGTCATGAAGGCTTTCTTTTTTATTTTACCAATAAAAGTCAATGCATTTCTGAACAGTGCCTTAAGCATTTGTTTAGTTTAAAGGAAGGCTTGAAAAAAGCTGTGCTTAAGCACTCTCCTAATTGGTGCCTTGAAATAGAGTTGATGCCCAGAATTACCAGGATCTGGACAAGGGCTCAACCCACCATGGTAGAAAATATTTGCCAGTCAAGATCTGTGGATGCCTTGAAGCTGTCCCTTAACATTGGCTTCCAGGAGTTGTTGTTCTGGTGGGGCAAAACTATCTCAGCACTGAAGAGACAGAGGAGCTTGGCTGCTGCGTCCTGTCAGTGCTGGAGTGTCCTGCTGGCACATCTACATCTCCTGCAGGCTCAGCATCCTGCGTGGCACTCTAACAAGATGCAGCTTCTTGTGAAACACAGGTCTGTGCCTCCTTCTTCTCTTGTGCTTTGTGTGTGTGAGAGCAGAGAAATGTCTGGCACTTTGCAAGTAATGGCTTATAAGTTGCAGCAATTATTCATGCAGGGAGAAAGCAAGCTGATGTAAATGTTTCATCACAGAAGGATTGAAAGGCTTTTTTTTTTTTACACAGGTAGATGTTGGCTTCAAAACACCTCTCTGGGCCACTGTTTCTTTTGAAATTTTTTTTCTACATATTTAATGCCCTTTATGCACATAAGAGTGTATGTGCATAGGATTCTGCGGCTTTGGGGATTGCTGTTGTAGCCTGAACACCTAGAACTTGGCACAGCAGACCATAAATACTGGTCTGATAAAGCCCTGAGCAGCTTCAAGGACACTTGGAGTAGAAGGTTATGTGCTCCCCTAAGGTCCTTTCTAACCTGGACAAATTCACAGTGTAAGAAAAGATGCACAAACTTAATCTCAAATAGGAACAGGATTGCAGTTTAATATCTACGTGTTTGTTACCTCTGCATGTAGATTAAATGTCCTCAGCAGCATCTGATACAAACTGACTAAATGTTTATGTTGGTAAATTGCACAAGTCAGAACTGGAAAAATGAACCCTTCCTCCTATCTCTCTTTTCTGCTCCTTGGGGGTAAACTGATAGTAATCAGAGCCAAGCTGTAATTATCCAGTGAGACTGAGTTGCTTAGGTGTGCAGCTAAAAGCTTTATCCTGTGTAAGACACTGCCTGTGTTGGCAGTGATGCTCAGAGCACACCAAGGATCTCCCCGTGGGAGATTCCATTGGGATTTATCTGCCCCATGGGACCCCCCTGAGCTTCCCAGCTTGGTCACCTTCCTCATCTGGAAGTCCCTATTGCCTGAAGCAATTTAACATTAGCTTGGGCATCTAAACTGTAATTTAGATATATTCTGAGCTATAACTTCTCCTTCATATGGTTTGAAAACAGGTGAGGAAGAAACTCTGAAGATGTTTTTTATGAATTTGCAGCAGAGTTTTCCCTTCCCGAGGGGTTTCATCAGAAGCGGATTACATTGTGCCCCTGGTAATCATTGAATAAATATGTTAAAAAGTGCTCGATCATTTTAGCAAGTACCCCCCTGTGGCTTCTGCAGTGCCTTGCTTGAATTGTACAACATGTTCAACATTTTCTATGCCTTATTGGTTTGACCTTTAAACATTATTTAAAAAGTGAATGTGATATCATCTTCAACCAGCAGATAAAGGCTTATGAGTAAAAGCACAATATTTTGTTGGACGATTGCTAGATTTAAGAATAGCATAACCTTTGAAGGTCTTCTAAAATAATAATAAAATTAGTATATTTTTGTAAAATAGCAGTGAAATTGGTGTCTTTTTCTAATATAAAAAAGTAAAAGGCTACAGTTTATAACCTGAATTTGGAAGTTTTTCCACCTAATCTGATTTTTTTTGTTATTTTCTGTATCATTAGTCACATGCCAGGCAGTATGAAGGTATGTTTATAAAAAGATAGCTTAGGTGCAGGAATATATAAGAAAAAATGCCACATTTCACCTTTAACGTAAATTCTCATAGTACATAACCATGCAGCTGTAGGGTGCATGCGAAGGATTTGCAGTTTCTTAGAGGAGTCTGGGTGAGGAGGACCATGAAGTAAAAGTGAAAGATTTCATTATTTAAAACCCCAGCTGGGTAACATAATTATATATAAATGTAACTTTTGTAATTCCATAACTATTTGGTGTTTTAATGCATTTTTCAGATTGTTTAGTTGTAGAAAAGGAATTTGCAGGCTGTGAATGCTCTTGGGTACTGCTGACCTCTGAGAGGAGGCTGGAGTGCAGCTGTTGGGCAAATTCTAGGACTGGGTGGCATCTCTGTCTTTGCTGTGACCATGAAAGGTTTATACCTGTGTTGCTGAAATCCCCACCCTCACTGAGAAGCTGTGCATTGTTTTATTGACGGGTTCACAAAACACACACTGGTATTTTCTGCTCTCTCTCCTTCTGAGCACACTTAATTAAAGCTGCAGAGTTGAGTTGTAACAGCATTTGAGATCACATTGTCCACTTCTGCTGTATGTGTATTTTTCAGATGTGGGTCTGCAGGCCCTTCTGTTTGTAAGCCTTGAGCTGTGTTTGGCAAAGAAGGCTTTGAAAAGCTCGGCTCAAGCAGAGCAGAATGAGCCTGTTGTGTCAGCTGGGACTGCAAATGCATCCCCTCAATGTGGTGTTGCAGTCAGGCTCCACCGCCTGTAATTACTCCATTAGGGAGACCACTGAGACTATAAAGAGATCCTGGGAGCAGTTTTTCCCTCTCTGACCGTGACCTAGGAGCAGAATGACAAAAGTAATATTGTGTGAAGTGTGGGCTCTTTTAAACCTGATTGTTTCATTATCCTCCATCAACCTCCACTATTTAAAAAAAATAAACTGTAGGCAATAGTAGAAGGCAATATAAAAGGTACCACTGATTGTCAACATTTTAAAAAGTGGTTTCTACTTTGCTGCTTCTTCTATTCTACTGCTTTGCTTCTTTTTTGTTATTCTAAAGATTATTTTTAAGTATTTTAAACTGAAAGAAATTTGTATGTTCTCCCATCAGTTTTCTATTTTTCAATCAATTTTGTTCAGTTAGTTAAAAGGACAGCTGGTAGAAATTCACTTTGTTTAACCTTAGGCTTAATCTTTTCCCCTTGGGTGGGATTTGAAACCCTTTTGTGCTGGAGTCAATAAATGCTTTAAATATAATAAAATTAATTTCTGTTTATACGAACATTTTAATTCGAAGAGTAAAGGATGTTGTAGTTAATGACATGGTTGAAATTGTTAAAGTTAAGTCTCAGTTTGTGTAATAAAATATCACTACATTCCCTAACATTTTTCTTTATTTTTCGGTGTTTTTTCCCTCCAAAAAAATTACCAACATGCCCACTATCACACAAACCTTCTATCTGAATATTTTATTTAAAAGAACTTACAGTATGTAGTTTTGTACTCCTCAAAATTAGAAACATTTTAGGAATGTTTCACTTGAATACTGCATTCATTTTCTTATCTTTCCCAGAACTGGTATGGCAGAAAAATTTTTCACACTGCTGAAAAAATAACAATGAAAACCCAAATAATTTTGGACAGATAATGAATTCTCTCAGGTGACACAGCTTCAGCAGCTTTTTGTTGCTTTGGGCATACACAGTTATGCGCTTGTTGCTGAGAACAAGACTTGCTATTGCTACCCATAAAGAGATCTGGGAGGGATTAATGAGTCTCAAAGAGAGTTGCAGGGGGTCTCCATGACCATCCATAATGGAATGAGCTCTGTGGATGAGGCTCTAATGATGGGGAAGTTCTTCCTTCTGTCAGGGTTGTGCCACCTGAGTGTGTTCTTATCACTATTGTGGGCTTCAGTAGCCACTCCCTAATGAGAAATATCATGAGGAAACATGTACTTCTGTAAATAACAGGGTTTTTTCAGTAGTTCAGCCACTCAAGGGATAGCTCAGCATCCCTGAAGCTTTTCCTTTGGTGTTCCATGAAGAACCTTTCCCTCTGAATCAAAGCTTTTTGCTGTTTCTGGCAACAAAAGACCAAGTGACTTTAAAATAATCAGTACTTCATCATTTTGCAATTGTTCTTACCCCAACGTTTGCATGCTGCTATGCCAATCTTAAAAATCAAAGTCTCATTAGCTCTTAAACCCAGGGACATCTGGAACAAGGGCACTCATTATTTGCTCCTTTTTCCAAGAGGGAAACGCAACTGCATTTTCCAAAACACTTTATCAACAATATTTCTCGCTCACAATGCAACAGGCGGATGTGTTAACCTTCGCTCTTGACAGGAGCACTATATAATTTATGTGATTTGGCAGCAAAAATGTATCAATGCTGAATGCTTAAAATTTGAATAATTAATTGACTTATCTTTAACTTGCTTTTAGCTTTTTTAAGGAACATGTAAAACATGGAAGTTCTTGCTTCTTGGATCATTTACAGATTTAAAAAAAGTTTAAATGTTTCTTAATTTCAGCAGTTGTTAACTTGTTTGTTATTTTACCTGGAGATAGGAAACATTAAAACAGTACCTCCTTTTATACTTTTCACTGCTTTCAGCAGTGTGTCTGTAACGCTGTCGTGAAGAGGCTTGAATTCCAGCATCTTTAAGACATTTAATAATTACTTTTTATGCATGATTAAAGGTACAGATTTATATTTCTGATCTGGGATTACACATGCCCTCAGATCATGGTGGGACATGTCATCCCTGCCATTTCATCTTTGACTCTTCAGTTGCAATGGAATTAGGACAAAGCTGGAATCTAAACCAGTGATGGGTTCTGGGAAAAAGGAGGTTGTCCTTTTTTTTCTTTTTGCATCAGATTCAAATGAAGATATTCCCTATGAAAACTAATAGCTGTTTCAGAAGCACTAACTACAATGGTTCCAAAAAGGCATGTGTAAGATTAAAAGTGACTTGCTGTATTTTGGCTCTCTCAAACCTCTTCCTCGATCACCGAGTGTGTATCATCTCCCTTTGGCTTGCTTTCCCGATAGAGCTTGCTATTTACCCATCCCTAAATCTTGGCATTGCTAAAAGCTACAAGTTAAACTACTTCTGTGGCAAACTTCATACCCTCTGTTTGGTTACCGCTTCCGAGTGTCGTATCTTATGACATTTTGGGAAGCTTATGACAGTTTATTTTTCTGGAGGAGTCTGTGAAGATTACACTGTCTTCATGCTCTTTCACTTATTAAACCTTTCCCCTCCTCATCTGCTTAAAGCTAATACAAACTAACCTTGAAATTAAAGTTTAGCCTGGCTCTTCAGCAGCAGAAATAATTTGAAAAATGACCCAAGACTTGCAAGAAATGGTCAAAGCAGGATTAATTCATTTCTTAATTACAAAGTCCTTTCACCCCAAAAGGAGACATTATTATTGCTGTCATTCTTGGCCTTGTATGAATTGCTTGGGTGTACTTAGTAACTGTCTTGTAGCTGTCAGTGATGCTTATGGATGTGACATTACCACTGCTTTGTTTGAGGCTGAGGTGGTCAGTGGTTTTGGTGCTGTGAGTGCTGGCAGGAATGAAGATGCAGTTGAAATGTCTGCCAGAACAGCCCCTTAATTCTAGTTTATTGCAGCTAGTTATAGTTTAATTATGTTTTTATTTATAAATGGCATAATAAAGACTTCAGTGGATTTGAGATTACCCAGTGTGTGAGTGGTGGTCCCTCTCCTCCTCTGTTATCTCCATCCCGTGTAACATATCTCTGTGTGATTTATGGGTGTCTAATGGAGCATTTGTTTGGGTGTGCTGGCTGTTCCAGTATTGGATCTGTCCCCAGAGAACATTATCTCCAGATAAAGACATGACAGCCATCAATGAGATCAGATTAGCTTGTAAAGGCTTATTTAAAAAGGGAATTGGAATTGTGATTATTAATTTATAATTTATTTCCCCATTTACCTAAATGCACCTCACAGACTTTAAATTAGATTCTAGGAAACACTGATCAACATTAGACAGGAGCAAATACCCAAAAGTTTTGTCTTCTGAAAAATCACAGTGGATTCATTTATGAACTGTTCAGGTGATTTAAATATTTTACCCAGTTTTGGGCAGAATATTCCATTTGGAGCTGTGCCATATCCTGGCACATGAGCTGTGCCTGATGCTTTGGAGCAGTGGAGCCTCAGTTAGTCTGTGCACAGGCTGTGATAGAGCCCTGGGACAAACCTGGTATCCTCAGGCTGCTTGGAGCACCTTTAATTTAAAAAGTGGATGCCTGCTTGGGCATTCAGTAATCGCCTAGGAGAGATTGTCATCTTTCATTACTGCATTAACCTTTAGAACTGACAACAGTGTGCCAGTGTGCAATAATTGAGCACAGGTCCATGAAAATTAGTTTCTTACCTTGTGATTGTGCATATGGTCAGGTTGTTCACTCACTGGGGTTATTTTGTGAGTGGCATTCCTTTCTCACTAAATTTTAGCTTTATTTTTTAGTTACTGGTTTAGACTGTTGTCTCCTAAAAATACCTATCCTGGAGCTGGAAGAGGAAGAATGGGAGAAACATTTCTGTCTCCTTTGAAACTTGTAACTTGCAGCTGTTCCAGCACTGCATTTCTGGAATTTGATAGAGCATGAATTAGAGGCAATTCGTATTGTTGTGTTTTGAGGGAAGGAACAAGTGTTTGGGACATTGTGCATTCTGAAATAAAACGTCTAATTTTGTGTTTCACACAATCTGTCCTTCCTTGCCAATGCTTCAGCCCAAACACCCCTTATCTAACAAGCTAGAATTTCTTTTTGTGGTATAATATTCAGAAGTCTCAAATATTTATCATTTAATGGAAATTAGGTATGTGTAATGTCCATACTAATGGAGTATTTGTGTTACTTCAATAAACTACATTTTAATTAGAAGTTACACTGAAGGTCTGATTGGAAAGCAGAGCCCTTCTAGGGATCAATTCTCAGTCAAATTCAGATGATGTAAACGTAACTGCAAAGTTATATATTTGTTAATCAGAGTGAACAACTTGCTCTGTGTGAAAGAAGCCTTAGAGAAGTAATTTTGCACCCTGAGCACGTTTCTTGTCTGAAGCACGTTATTAGAGGCTGTTTTCAAATTGCATAACAAGCTTTAGACTTCTGCTCTTGAGGGCAGATCTACCATTTCCAGTTATATATTCTAGCACTTTCTTAATTTCTGATAAAATATATGTGGGATAGGTTGTTTTACTATAATTTCTCTTGCTTTATAACTTGCTAATTGTGAATCACACCATACTCCACTTGTAAAGAAGCTGTGCATACTCTAGATGCTGAAAAAGGATGCTGAGAGTAATTTATTTAAGGGACTAATATCTCCCCATATCACTTCCAGTCACTTAAGCAGCTGAATAAAGCCCAAATATTATTTTCTTCAGCTGGGAACTATTTCCATTATGTCACTTAAAATCGAGGGATTGGAAAATTACATGCTATGAGGTGTTTTTGTTGTTTTTTTTTTCTGAAAAGCTACTGTTTGTTTATTTATTGTGGTGCTGATAGATGGCCAAGACACTTAAGGAATAATCAGGCAATTTCCAAAGTACTTATCAAGTGAATTAGAGGCAAGTTGAAGCTGCAGCGGGATGAATTCATTCCTATTAAACTAAATTGGCTTAAACTAACGAGGTAAAGAGAATACGACTTGTGTCCAGCCTGTGGTGAAGATTTTTCCCTCCTTCAAGTAGAGAGATTAATGATTTGTCTACATATGCAAATGTCCCAGAATAACTGTTTTGGAATATTTTTCTGAATAGTTGTTTTTATATTTCTCACACAGGCAGTCATACTCTAGAAAAACAAGATGGGATTTTTTAATGGAAAAATGTTGTTAATCTGTCTGCGACTTCATGGAGATTTATTCCAATATAATTCTTCATATTGACTATCAAATATTGTAAAGCTTGAGGAGTCTAAGGACTCTCATAGTTTATGTACAGTTTTATAGAGCCTGAGGCAAAAAGGATCCAGAATGTCACCAAGCCTGCTGGAGCATGTGTGAAAGTCCTTTACATGTCAGTGTTATCCTTGTAATTTATTGGTTTCACGTGTAGCTAATGCTGGTTTGGTTTTAAAGATGGATCTTCTACAGCGGTACTCAGCTTTTGTAAATTTATAGTGTGGAAAAATTGCAGTGCAGTTACATTTCATTGTTCTAAAACTCTAAATATGTTTGCCCTCATTCCTCCCCGAATGCCCCGTCGCTTTGTTTTCCTGATGGAGAAGCAGTGATGAGGTATAGAAACACAACTGCTCACTTAGTGCTTTTTTTTGATGAGGTACTTGATTACAAATTTGCATAACAAGCAATTTAGTTTGTCATTGCCATCCCTGGCAGTTTTGATGACCATCTTTGTAAATGTAAAATTGTATTTGCCGTTCCAGCGAAACTGGAATGGTGCAAGTTTGTGCAGTATGGAAACATGTCCTTTGACAGAATTCTCAGAATCCCTTAAGATGATGTGATGTTGACCAGTTGAAACTTGCCGGTTACTTTACCAAGTGTAATTTACCTGGATCCTTCCTGGAAGAAGGAATTTGTGGAGAAATTTTGATGCATATACAGCAGCTTTTTATATTCTCAATTTTCCTGTTGCTAATTCAACTTCCGTTGCCTCCAGTTAAATGTATTTCTTTCCTAATTCCCTATACATATCTTTTATGAGCTCTCAATCTCTCATGCTTGTTTCCACAAGAGATTTCTGACAGTTGGAAATAGTTTGAGGGCCAAATGCAGTTTTCCCAAGCTTGTAAACAGGTTTTTCTATCTTCAGCTCTGTCAATATGTATTACAGGGCCTATAAATGCAAATATTGTTAATGAAAGTTCAACATCTCCCAGATGCTTTATGCTAAAGCAGTCATACTGCTTCTGATTAATCACTTAGTTAGATAGCTGATGCTTCCAATACTTTTGATGAATATTCTGGCTTTTAGATCAATACTGCATTTTCCAATTTCTTCTGGGATCTGGGCTGCTACAAGTGACAGAACATGTGTGCTAGTGCTGAGCATGTTATTAATCTTTCTTTACAAATTAGCATGGTTTTCTTTCAGTTTTGCTTAGACCTGTGAGGGTTCAGTGAGTATTTGGTATTGTCAGTATCTCTTCAACTCCTCGGTTTTGTTTCATGCTGTAGATTGTAAAAGCAGCTCAAACTACTGGATTTTCACTGAACTTGTGTCCTGTCTATCACTTAGGGCTGTGCCAAAGTAAGAAGTGTCATTGGTCTGGGAAGGGCTGCTCACATCAGGTGCTCGACACGCAGTGCTGATATCTGGCAATAGTAAGTATTTGCTGATGGACTGGTCGTGTGAAAGATGAAATATGTGATCAAAAAACTGATTATTAGGAGCTTGACTCTCCTTGGTGCTGATTTTACTGTGTCTTGGTTTACTAAAAGGCTTTTTGGCTGAAAATTTTTCTGTGATGGCATTTCTGGAAACATAACCAAGTGTGATGCTGAAGGAATAAGGGTCTAATGTAGAGCTCAAGAAAAGGGAAGCTACCAGCTTTCACTGATGTTTATGTTTTTGGTGTGACATACTCGAGGCAGAGAATAGGGAGTATTAAGTTTTAATGTGAAATAAATCTTAAAACAGAAATCCTTGTTTTAATCAGACATAGTTAGGAATTTGACTACACATTTCCCACACATTTAATGTGAATTAAAGGACTTTTTAATCCTGATGCTAAAGTAAAAGGTGCCTCTTTGCTCTTGTCCTAGGGTAGGGAAAGAATATTTTAATGGAAAAGATAAACCAGGAGCTCAACAAGGTCTCTATTGTTACAGGGTCTGGCGTGGTCATGGAGAGCTCCTTAAAGCAGTGTGGCCACTCTCGAGGAGGATCTCTCGATTTAGGGCACAACTGTGGTTTGTATCTCCTAGCTGGAAAAGGAATGTACCCATAGAAGTCACAAATGGGATAATGAACATTTACAAAGAAACTTTCCAATTCGACAGAACCTTTAGGCAGAAAATTTTAGTGGGTCTTAATTTAAGAACCAATTAAAATATCAGTATCTATAATTACTGGGACCTGTGTGTCTTTACATAGGGTGTTAAATGCAGCTGATACCTTGTCTAGATTTTACTCTAATTAGATCTATTTGAATATAATATTTTGGTGTTGAGAGCAGTTACTGCATTTCTACCTTGAATAACCATTGACTAGTTGGCAAAGTGGGAATATTCTGAAAAAAGCAGATTTTTCTGCTTTGTGATGGTGTGATGGCATGAGTTTTTCTGTAATTACCATCCTACAGGTACTATTCAGGAAAAAGTTTACATCTGGAAAAATGAATTGTGTTGAATTCAATAAATATCACATTTTAACTATTACCAGATCCTGGTACAGTAAATACTTTCTCCTGTGCATGAATGCAACAAATAAATAGGATTTGTTGTGGGCAAATACTTTTCATCTTTTTTGTAAAGGAAACAGAACTCATGTATTGTCTTTAGCACTGAAATAAGACTAACTTTACTAATGGCTAAATAATCTAACTACTTTCTGTATGGCACTAGATATCCAGAAATTGCCCATGGTTTAGGGGCTGTGGAAGCTGTTTTGAATGGTGATGCTGTGTGCTGCTACTCTCTTACCCGTCACGAATTTCTGCAAAAAAGGGCACTCAATCATCATTATGAAAATCTTTCAATTAATCATAGTGACTCGTGAATTTTAGGAAAAGTGGGATTGCTCATTCTTTAAAAGTCACACTGTTAGGATGGCATTCATCTCAGTTACTCTCAGCTGTCTGAAAGTGGTATCATTAGTTTAAGGTAGTTGCCTGGTCTCCCTCTGTGTTTAAGACAGAAAATCAGACATTTTAAGAAGCGGATTTGGTCAACCTAATGAATTGATCTACTGGACAAAAAGTCATCTGGTGTCCATCAGCCTCCACTGAATGCAGAGGGTGCCTTGATAATTAGCTTTCACTGTACCCCTAACCTGGTACGACCAATGTTGTTAGATGTGTCCTTTTCTGAGTCTCAAATTTCTATGTTAGTAAATTTTATCATTTTCTACCTTCAGTGAAGTGATTTCAGCATTCGAGTTTAACTGAGATGATCACATACCTTCCTGTAATTTTGAACTGGAATGCCACTTTGCCCATCAACCTCACAAAACTTCTAAACTGCAACGTATCAAATAATGACAATAAAAAAAGTTACTCAGGTGAAAACAGAACTTTCTGTAAATATTGCTGCTCAAGAAATTTCTTTTCAAGTATTTGCAAAAACTCAGAACTTTGGAGCCAGTTGTCAGCTTATTGAATTTGTGTACATTTGATTTGTTTAATATGGTTAATACTCACTTTGCTTCAGTATGGCATTACAAGCATGTACATACATTATTTATGGTAGGAAAATGGTCTTGGAGGGATAGGTGGGAGAGCTTGAAAAGAAAAAGAAACACTGAGGAAAAGAAAAGGAAAACCTGAGTGGAAAGCAGTAGGGATGAAATGAAGCTTTAGAAGTATATAATACATGTTAACTTACCTAGACATCTCAGTAAGAATGGATTTTAGTAATAATCTAGACAAATAAAACCTGGAAGGAATGCTGCAAGTTTGGTGGATGAGAAAACATCAATTGTGTGCACCTATTTTGATCTAACGAGAGCAGGGCAAGGACAAATTTCAAATGTTGAAATATTGTAGAGGAGAGTTGTTTCAGTATCACATTAAAATGCAGATTCTGAAGGATATTGAAAATACCTAGATTTCATTGATAGTTGTGTGCAAGGATGCCTAAATTAGCAAATGTTGTTGACTGGTGTCCGAAGACAAAAGAAATGTGTGCACGACTTGCTGATCTATGCCTTTCTGCAAATATTATGTAAAAGTTGTGCTTGACTGTCACATCCAGAAGCAGCTGTATCACTCCAAGTGTGTGTTTCTGTAACTTCATTATCATAGTATTGGATGGTTATGCATCCTCCCTCCCTTTGAGGACAAGTCTATGGCTGATTCCAAATTCAAGAAGTTGCTAAATTACAAGTGTCCTGTGTGGTGGAATGATGGCATGATGATGCCTTTCCCATAGATTCTGCCTTTGTTTCTACTGTGGTCATTTGCTTTGCATTTGCATTTGTTGTGTGTGCCAGCCAGTGGTCTGGTGCACAGCACCAGAAGAAGCCAAAGAGGTAATGACTGGACTTCCAGATGCCAGTTTTATACTAATCCTTTGGCATTTTAAGGCTCATTACAGACTGTGGGTAACTGGGAGCAATGATTCTGTAGGAAACAGCATATCTGGATGCTAATAATTCACTAAAACTTTGTAACTAAATGGAAATAGCAATTGAATAATTCCACTGTTCCAGCTGAACCTGCCCAGTCAGTTCCTTTTTGGTTTTGTAGAGGAGCCAGAACAAATTCCCTGGTTCCACTCTGTCAATTAAAACCCATATTCCTTGTTTTACTTTTACCCTTCTTCACGCACGCTCAAATTTGCAGCTTCAAAATTATTGCAATAAACATTCTGCTCTTTGCTCACTGGGAGCTTGCATGTGCAGCATTTTCAGCCATGCATGTCTCTGAAATTTCATCTTTAAGCACATCCACAACTGGCAGTTTCATGCAAATGTATATTTAGATCCTGATTGCATTTTAACTGAAGCAGAAGCCAAGGTGAATGTTTTTGTCCACTCATACTCTGAACAAACAATAATATTCTGCTGGGTCTCGAAGGTATAATATAAGCAAAAACAATTTTACACTGCTAATCAAAATATCCAAAACAAGGTACCCAGCAAAGCATACAGAGAAAGATATTAAGGAAGAGCAAAAAAGTTTTCTTAACTTGAAATATGTGAGGTCAATCCAACTTTTGCATTTTTACTAAAAATCTTCCCATAGGAATGTTTGTATATAGGTGTGTAATTAGGAGGGAGGATAAGTTATGGGGGAGAGAATGTGGGACTTTGAGCTCTTTAAAAAAATGGTTTTATAAGAGGGCCAATGATCACAACCAGAATGTTGGGAATTTACCTTCAGATCTGATAAAAAGTTTTCTGATTCACTTGATAAATTCAGCCAGTTTCTGTTCACCTTATTTGCTTGTCTGAAAAAACATAAGGTAAGGTTTAACATCCTAATCATCAGACTGAATAATAATAATAATAATAATAATAATAATAATAATAATAATAATAATATATTTTATTGCTGCTGAACATAGTGCCAAGAAAGAAGCCTTATTTACAAGAGACATGCCCAATAATAAATTCTGGAAAACATAAATTCATCAGGAAATGGATGGCCTCTAAATTTAGATGAATTTGAAATGTCACTCCTTCTGAAGACATAATTCAGATATAAGCAAGACATGCTGAAAGGAATTCTGGGTCATATGCAATAGCTATTTTAAATCAATTTTTAGGAGACAGATACAACTTTGGTGTTTTTTCTTACATATGTGTTCAAGTATATATGAATCAAAACTGTACAATTGCTTTCTAGCTGCCAGCTATTTCTTTTCTATAATCTGATAAATAACTAGCCAGCAAGTTGTGGCCTCTGTTGCCAATTAACCTTTAATTCTTTGCCAATTTAATCCTTTGGTTTTATGCTGCCTATTTATGAAATAGCTCAGTGGCTTATTGATTTTCATAATGACTTCAATTATAAAGAAAAGTCCACGTATTTGTGAAGTATCTAAATAAAAAACAATGCATTTGTTGCCCTGAAAACACTCTATTCTTTTTTAAGGTTATATTGGACTATCTCGATACCAGTGCCTTGTGTGTTTCTGAAAAGAATGGTGTTGTTTTGCAGTGTCTGACAAAAATGCACCCCAGAGTACAGGGGCACTCTATGCTTGTGATCTAGAATATCTTGCATTGTCTTCCCAATCCATCTTTATTTTTTTTCTTTTGTTTCCAAATAGAAATATTGTGGTGTGGGTCAAAAGACTTCATTTAAAATCAGTGGTAGTTTTGTGCTATAAAACCATCAGGAAGAATATGAATAACTTATTTGAATCAATGTTTTTTCCAATCTTTCTTGTAACAATCATTCTCTCTGCAAGCACGACTCGTGGTAACAAAGGATTTGCTGCTCTGTGAAACTACCTAAATGATCTCTGTAAAATCTGTATCTCAATCAGAAGGGGAGGTTGTCCTTTGGTAATTTATACAAATGATAGACTATCATTTGATTACTCATTTATTTAATGTGCTTTTTTGATCTGCAAGCGCTGATCAGATATTCATGCGGTGGCAACGGTCTTTTAATAATGAATTCATTCCCATGCCCGTGAAGCAGTAATCACGGGGACCTGTCTTTTAATAATTGCTAATTAATATAAGTACATATTCAGTCTTTGCTTTCATCAAAATCATTGTGTGACACTTGGCATAGAAGAAAATATCGTGTGGAATAAATTGAATTTCTTCATCTTGATGTGACTCAGGACTAGTAAATGCCCAAGCAGATGTTGACATAAACGCAAATCAAAATGTTACCAGCAAATTCTCTATTTAATATCCAGATAGTCATCCTCATTTCCTGATTTCTGTACAATGTTATACTTTGGGTATATTTAACTTTGAAATCTTAGCCATGCAAGAAAACAGGTGAGGGAGAGGAGGAAGATGAAAGGAGAAAGAGTTTGCTTCTTTCTGGCAAAATTATTCTATGTTTCTAGGGGCTGACCGCAAGACCTGGCAAGTACATGTGTGAAAGAGCTCATTAGGTAGCAATAAATTGAGTTATTCCAGCCTTGAATCAGAGTATAAACACCAGCAATGTTTGTACTCTAAGATGTTTTAGAAATATGTAGGAGTCCATTTCATTTCTGGTACATTTGTATAGAAGTTGAGAATTTTTTAGCTGTATATTGTTCTGTGGGCATTTTTCTAATGTGCATCATAGACACACAATGGTAAATTCATTGCTATTGCAAAATGTGCTTCAGATATCAAACCGTTGTAGAGGTGCAACGATGAGCCAGAAACAGACTCAAGGTCACAATTTACTATATCTAATGCTGTTGGATCCTTTTGCCATCTTTAATCCTCAACTGCAAATGCTATGACTCTCCTCTTCATGGCTGTATTGGAGGGCTTCTGGTGGCAACAACTGAGGTTCTAATACTTTTGTACTTTATAGGAAAAAGTTTATAGGAAAAACAAAGAGCCATAACTCACAGACAACAACTCCTCACTTCTGGACTTCCCATTGCCAGTAAAAATGTGGAGGCTCTGTCAGTGGGACGGCAGTATGACTTGGAGTGTTTATTCTCTTAATTAATACCCTTAGATACCAAGTCATGTGGGCTGACAGATGACTCTGCAGCTGATGGTAGTCATTTGCAGGAGTATTCATTCCACAGCAGACATGGTTTAATTAACAATCAAGTCTTTAGAGCTGTCATCTTCATTAAGCATTAGCTCTTAGTAAAGTATGCTATGTACCAAGGAGGTGCTTGGAGCTGTGCTAGTACTCAAATACTTCAGCGAAGGAGGTGCCTCTTCCATTGTTCCTTTAATTCCTGTCAAGTAAGGACAGTCTGGCTTTTGGGTTTTCTTCATGAGACAAATCACTGTTGTTGTATAAACCTGGTTCCCATTAGGAATATTTACCGTGGATATATCCCAAATGAAAATATTCCAGAAAATCTCCAGAGAGCAGCTTCTGTATGAGCCTCTGAAGTGCTGTTAAAAACCAGTAGAACCTTGGAATGGTTTGGGTTGAAAGGGACCCTAAAGATCATCCAGTTCCACCCCCTGCCATGGGCAGGGACACCTTCCACTCCACCAGGTTGCTCAAAGCTCCATCCAGCCTGGCCTTGGACACTTCCAGGGATGGGGCAGCCACAGCTTCTCTGGGCAACCTGTGCCAGGGCCTCACCACCCTCATAAGGAAGAATTTCTTCCTAATATCTAATCTCTACCTATTCTCTTTTGGTTTGAAGTCATTCCCCCTTGTCCTGTGACTCCATGCTCTTGTGATAACTCCCCCTTCATCTTTCTTGTAGGTTCCCTTCAGATATTGGAAACCCACAATTAGGTCACCCTAGGACCTTCCCTTCAAACATCTTACATGGAGCTTCCCAGTAGAGACTTTTCCATAGAGATGCTGCAGATATTCCTGATATTTTATAATAATTCATCCTTACATGACTTGATTCTCTCATTTTTACACAGAACAAATTGGAATGTCTTTATAAGTCCCCTTGGTGTACACTGTTGTTAAATTGTTGCATTTTTTTGTAGTATGCATTATCAGGCATAAACAAACATTACAACAATTTGCCAGACAATCATAAAATGATTCTACACTGTGCAATGTTTTAAACTTTGAGAAGGAAATTAATTTGCATACATCCCTGGTGCATTATAAAGGATTAGCTAAAGCTATTTCTGTGTAATGTAATTCTTTTAGCTCATTTTCGTGTAGGGGCAAATCCAGGCTTGAATAAATTGCTCCCTGCAAATAACTTGCTCAAGTCTAGTTGTGGGAACAACTCTTAAAGAATTTTCAATAGAAAACTAATTTTCTTAAAGCACCCGACATTATGTCTAAGGATTTCCTCTATTTGCTTTGCATATCTTTAGTCCCTTGTAATGTTTGTTTATGCTAAAACTGGGTTTTCACACTTTGTCTTCTCAGAAATAAACTGGAAGAAAAAGTCTGAACCAGGTATTTAGAGCTGTATTTGAGTCGCTTGTGACCATTTGATGTTTGCTTGTCTTAGAAATGTCTCTATTTGGCAGGTATCAGCTTAGTTATCAGAAAATGCCTTATTTAAAAAACATCTCCAGTTGAGAAGAGTGTGTGTTACCAATACTGTGTATTTTTGGGAGTTAAGTGCTCTTTCCTACTCTGATTAATTAAACGGTAAGTGATCAATAATCTTCACAGTTTTATCAGACTTCATGAAGTATTGAGGACAGAAAGGCTCATATTCTTTGCCATAAAGTACTAATTAATGATTGGCATATAACTTTATTTTTTACCCTTTGAATGTACAGCGTACATCATTTGAAGAAAATGAAAGGAAACACATTTCTCTTATAACCCTATTTTCAGATACCTATGCATAAATAAATGCTACAAGAAATTTCCAATACAGCATCTCCCAACCTTTTCAAAGCAAGCATCTTCTCTTTTCCTTTCCCTTGAATCTCTTCTGCCCAGCTCCCCTGCACCTGTGGCATGTACCTGGCTGGTTGGTAACTGCTGGGAACCAACCCACAAACCCCAAAACACCTCAACAAGGCAGCCAGGCAAGGCTATAGCCTGTCATTGCACACGTTGGAAAAAAAGATTAGAGAAAACGCTGGTGCTCACAGAGGTTACAGAGGACAGCCAAAAACATCCTCCAGCTGCATCCAGGGAATACTACTGTTTTATGAAGGGCTGCCAAGTGAGGGGGAAAGCATTTCGGAGGAGTTGTTTTCACTGTGTACTGGTGAAATGCCAGTTAATAGCTAGAGTTGATTTAGACTCTGTTGCATACATATTCTTTCAACAATTTGTTTTTATGATACTTGTAGATCCCAACTTCTTATATATTCTAAGAAATATATAAGAAATCTAAGAATATCTAAGAAATACATACAAAAACTATTTCTTACTCCATGCGTTCATATACCAAAATTTATGTTTCTTCATAAAATTAGATACTTATTATGAGAAACATAATGAAGGAGATAGTCATGTATGGTAATGGTGGCTCTGTTTATTTTACTTGGTAGTAATTAATTGTCTTTTATTTTGGATTTTAATGTGTCAGTGTTTTAAAGTAATTTAATCTATTTAATATGGAGATATAAAATGCCATTTTAGAACCAGCAGAATTACCTCTTTTAATTCACATTTTCCCACTGGGAAATGAAGTTTATCAAACCTTACTTTTCCAAATAAAGGGGATGGATTTAATTAGAAGTACTTTAAATAATTGCAATGAAATTGCTTTTCTGATTCTTAAATGAAAGTGAATCTCTTCTATTTGAGCTGAGATGAATGTCATGATTTCCATCTCCAAACAGTGATCTAGTGCATCAGTGAAGCCAAATCTCAGAGTACTGTGAGCATTTCCCAGTAACGCCACTGACTCTGCACTTTGGTCTGTATCTTCCCTACGTAGTAACATCCACACCAGGAAATCTCTGCTGCTTGTAGAACATTTGTGCTGCATCCTGGGGTTCCCAGTGGCACTGATGCTCTGACTTTACGGGTTCCAGCTTGTTCTATGACAGTCAGTATTACTGGAGATGTATTAGAAACATCCAAGTGACTTATTAGTCAACAGACTAAGAGCTTTAAAGGGGATTGGAGCCTTGGAGCAGCGGCTTTGGCTGGCAGATCTGAAATTGAGCCTTCCCAAAAATGCATTGCCTTGGGATGAAGGCAAAGGACAGAACATGAGTACAGAGCATCAGAGTGAATGGTTTACTCGTTCAAATTCTCCTTTCCTGGGGCAGCTCCGCTGTGCTCTAGAGAGGGGTTTTTTTAATAACTGGCTGACATTTTTCTTCAATCAATTGAGAATCAGACTCCGTGAACTTGCAGTCTGGATGGCTTGTGAGGCTGTGAGCACATTGCAATAGACTGTGTCTCTGGAGAACAAATCCTAGGGAAAAATACGAAGTTCTGCAATCAGTGCCACATGTAGTTTATACTAGACCGAGATGCCTCTGGTTCTGCTGCTGTGCAGGATTTGCTGAGCTCTGAGGTATGCCTCATCAAATTCCTGTGACATTCAAATCACTATTGTAATCACCTGCTTCTTTCCCAATAAGCTGACCAAAATAAATGTCATTTGTTCCACTGTGTGCCTCTACTGTGCCTCAAACATAATACTTATTTTTGTCACCGAACATTTTTGCCTTTTATCATTCATAGGCAGTGATTAATATTGTGGGGTTTTTCTAATTCACCTTTTTTTTTGCCTTTTATCTTTACCCAAAATATTTTAACATTTGACTTTCACAAGATGCCTTTAGTCCAGTTTTTAAATATATTTATATTCTGCCCTGAACCTCTCCCTGCTTCTCCTTCTGACAAATGGGGAACATCATCTCTGTGCCAGGTGATAGTCATGTAATGACTTACAGTGGTAACTAATTTTTCAGGAGAAGGTTCACCTGCTGGCAGCAATCCCTTTCATCTCACTGCCCCAGTTACCACCTCTTCTTTTATAATTCCCTTGACTCAGCCTTTAAAAGGTGAGAAGCTGTCCGAGATATGTGAGTGCTTATGTCTGCTCAGTAAGGGGTGTACTTCTTTCTTTAACTTGCTCTTGCATATACAGTGTTTTATTCTGTGCTTTATTTTTAAAATCCACGTTAAATGCAATACAAATTTATTTACTTCATGTTAAATTGTACCATGACTCTTCAGGAAACAGCACACAACCCAACTGGTCTGTAATTCCAAAATGGACGGTCTTTAACTGGAACAAATATGATATAATGAGCCAGGACTGATAAAAAGAATTGGATTTAAGGAGTACTTGTCTAAGAGCTGGGAAAAGAAATGTCTGGTGTGTAGTTTAAATATTTATCCTTTCTCATTAAAATGAAGCTGAGAGTAAACATTGGGTACAGTTGGTTTTGAGTTGCAAGGAGTATTTATATATTCAAGGATATTTTGTACAAAAGTAACTGATCTAGAAGTCATATCTGCCAAAAAGCTGGGTATCAAAAGTAGAATAACTTCTGATTTCACTTGCTGCTTTAGAACTTTATAATGGAAATTTTTCAGTGGTATGTATTTCCCATCTGCTTATTGTTCCTTTGAAGGGGGCAAAAGGGTTTTTTTTTCCATTTTTAATGGAATATGCATCCATAGATCCTTCAGAACAAGGAACTATAACCTAAGCCATAGCTTGATTGATGAACTCCAGGATTCATCTCTGCACATGTTACGTGCACAGAGAAATCAGGTGCTGTGATGCTGATATGTCCAGACTTGAAGTCACTTGAAATTACAAATGGAATAAGCAAAAGAAAATGGACTGTTGGTCTCTGTTTTATGGAATAAGTGTGGAGCATCTGTGAAAATCAGTCATGAAACTCATTCTTTTGTACTCCCACTTTATGTATATTTTTAGTAGTAGCTTTGAATTCTTTATTCTTTTCGATTTGACACCATTTTAAGATTACTTAAACATTTTCTGCTTTAACTTTTAAACTCATTATTTTTAGCTGCATATTGACTTTTTTTTTTTGTTTGGAGAAATGTGTTCCTGAATGGCTGCCAATAAAACTTCTCTCCTAGATGCCATTCTTGTCATCAGTTATTGTTCCCTCATCACCCTGGACAGAAAAATAACTGTAGTTATCTCATCACCAGTTGTGCTGGGGTTCTGACCTACTAATATAATGTCTTTCTTTCAAAAAATATTCTTAATGTAGCTGATGTATTTCTTTTTGAAATTTCACAGGGTGATTTCTCCCTCAGATTTTTTCCCTCTAGATGGTGTACACCCCTAGGGAGTTTGTGACCTGCCTTATTTTAGTGGAGCTCCATTTTCTTCTCTGTTCTATTGATTTAGTAATTTCAACACTTTCTTTACTTTTCACCTGTTTGGAGGGCTGGGAAAAGAGAGAAGAAAATGTACTGTGTTCAGTCAGTCTATTCCTTAGCATTAAAGGCATCTCTGGTAGTGTCCTTTATGCTTCCCTATGCCCAAGTTAGTTTAGGTAACTGCTTGTTACCTAAACTTAGGTTTAGGTGCTTCTTCTGATGTGTTTCAAGTGTATGTTCTCTGGTTTCTTTAGTCGCTGGTCTACAGCTGAATATATCAACAACATCAGTTGAAACCTATGGAATATGACAAAGAAATGCTGTTAATTGCTCTTTCTCCTAGCTTTTGCTTTTCACCAGTTTCACAAATTACTCTGGACATCAATTAATCTGAATACCTTCCATTAAAAATAATTTAATTTAACACTGATGGATTTTCTTATTCTCTACTCTTTGTTATGATTCACAGCCTGCCTGTCTTCCCATATAACCATATCCATGTATGTATCCAGTGGCAAAAATCCTATGGATGCTTCAATTCATTTTGCACAAGACTTGTCATTCCTCAAAATCTCACCTTCTATTTTTTTTTTTCCTATAAGAGTCCCTGTTGGTCAGTTTGTCTTCTATTAGTAACTTTGAATTATTTTGGATAGAGAGAAAAAGAATGAGCAAGATGGGGGTGTTGAAAGCAGCTCTGATTACTGGTCAGGGAAAAAGGCTTTTTTTTTTTTTTTAATAGCAGAATCTGTATCTGCATGTGAAAAAAATAAAGGTCTTGAGAGCAGTGACAGCAAAATGGAATGAGTAGAAGTGCCATTTCAAAAATGTTAAATTGATAATATCAGAGCAAATGGAGATGTTACACTTGAGTATTTCTCAAGAATGCTGTGTTTTGAAACAGTCTCCATGCACTTAGGTGAAGGGAAGGTCAGGTTTACATCTCATTCTCCTTTCTTTGTGAACGAAACAGCTGGGTGGATTTCCTCCCTCATCCAGGATCCTGAGTGTCACAAGACTGAGCCAAAGATTGTGTTTGATACAGACTTTAGTCTTCAGATTTGGGCAGGGACTTTTTCTTCGCACCAATTCATTGCTGAAACTGGCAAGGAGGGATTTACCCCTAAGTTCTTCCTTTTTATAGAGTAAAATATTACTCCAATGTGACTGATACACAAAATAAGTCATTCTAATACTGCACACTCCCTCCAATTGTTTGCTGACTGTGCGGGAATATAGGCAGCCGAAGAGCAATACGTAAATTTGGTCAGCGCTCTAGTTGATGAAATGACACTGTCCGTGCCTTAATTATGCCTCCTCTGATAGGGGAGAATTCCCAGAGCCCTTGCCTGGGCTCTGCAGACGAACGGGACTTTTCCACGCTTCTTGCTTTCAGAAAGTTGTTTATTAAGTCTTATCAAAAGGAGCTTAGCCAGAGAGACATGACTCCTCGTAGAGCATGCAAGAGAAAAGGCGAGTTATCAAGATTACACCATTCTTTTAAAGGTAAATCACCCAATGAAAACTCAAAACGAAAGATATTTTTACTTTTCTACCAATGTTCAATAAATCTTTCTGTCACGTGAAAGGAACTGCAGAATTTTTCACCCAATCCTCTCAATCCACTTTTGCCGCAAATATGGAGTAGTTGAAGGAGGAAAAGAAGGTCTGGAGAACAACAAGAATCCTCCATTTTGGAGTTTTTGCTTTTTTTCTATTTGCTATATTAACAAACCCAACACCTCTAAATTTTCACCCTGTGACAATCTTACATAATGTTCTATCACCTAATTCACACCAGTGTAGATTCTGTTTCTTCTCAGAGGGTAGGTAATTTTCTCCATGGACTAAGGTCAAAGACAGGGTTGTCCAGGGGGGTAGAACTCTTCAAAACAGGCAGAGAAATATTCCCTGCGCTTTGGACTCCCACAATGAAAAGTGCCTTGGCATAGATGATTCCCCCTGATCGCCCTTTCCCATTTTACACTCTTTATCCTTAGTGTGGCTCCACAGCATGGATGTGGTATCCTGAGCAGTGGGATGGCCCTGTCATTACTGGTTGTGTTTTCCCTTTAAGGAAAGGAAATTAATTCACTGAACTTGACCTAATATTTCAGTCGTGAAAGTGAAACCTCATGAAGAAATACTGTGCTAGTGCACAAGCAGTGAAGAGATTGAGTTTACCTTGCCTAGAGGGTAGATTCTAAATGAAATGGGGCTGGTTGCTTAGATACAAGGGCAAGCCCAAGCCTTGGTGCAAGACGGATGCAAGTCCTGGTCTACTTTGTGCCAGCTCTGCGTGTATGGGGTGGTTACTGCAGTGCCTGTGAGTCACTGAACCTTACGTGAATCACATCTCATTCTAATTTTTCCCATGTGCAGACTTTTCCCTTCTGGGAAGGATTGAATCCACGTGTGCTTTACACTGCAGAAGCAGAAGAAGCAGCGCCCTGGCTCTGCACTATTAGCTGTGTCCAACACGTCTTGTTTGGGAAGTTTCTGTTGTAATGGAAAACAAGATATGCAAGGTACAGTTTTGGTCCATGTGACTGGAATAGCTTGTAGAGTACCTTGACTCCCAAAAAACATGTAAAAACTTTGGCTAAGAAGGGGAACCATTGATTAATACTGCTAAATTAGTTGAAAGAACTAAAGATTCCCTCTGGTCCTCTTTCTCTCTGTTGTGGTTTAACTGAGCCCCAGATAGCCGCTTGCTCACTCCCTGACCAGTGGGATTGGGGAGAGGATCAGAAGAGTAAAAGCCAGAAAACTCATGGGTAGGCACAAAACCAATTTAATAGGAAAAACAAAAGCTGTGCACTTAATTAAAGAAAAATGAGGAATTCATTCACTGCTTCCCACGGGCAGGCAGGTGTTCAGCCATCTCCAGGAGACCATGGCCCTGTCACACATAACAGTATCTCAGGAAGACAAACACCATGGCTACAAATGTTCCTCACTTCCTCCTTCTTTCCCCCACTTTATATACTGAGTATGCTGCCCTATGGTCTGGAACATCCCTTCGGTCACTGTGAATCGCCTGTCCCAGCTGTCTTTCCTCCCAAAGAGAAAGAAGGCCAGGAAAGGCCTTGGCTCTGTGTAAGCCCTGCTCAAAAATTACAAAAACATCTCTGTATTATCAACCCTGTGTTCAGCACAAATCCAAAACACAGCCCCATACCAGGCACTGGGAAGAAAATTCCCCCTACCCCAGCCAGAACCAGCACACCCTCCCAAAGCCACCACGCTGTGCTGGCGCTCCGAGGGTCCTGACTCTCCACGGGAAAGCCTTTCCCAGTTAGGCCATGTGTTCCTGAGCTGTGTTGGTACAGCGAGGGACACCACCCTTGGCTCAGCATCCAGAGCTCATAGAACTGGAGTAGAGGGGATGACCCGTCATCTCAGGCACTACTGTAGATAAGCATATTTAACAGCATCTCATGCTGTTACTTCTCATCTCTTCTTAGAGTGGAATGTCTGAATTAGAGGTTCAGGTTTTTTTTGGAGTTTTCTGAGTCCTCTAGGTGTGACTACAACATACATGATAGACAACGATATATTGCAATTCAGTGTATTTTCAGCTAAGCTGTTTTGCCTATGACATTCGATGAATCAGATCTTAAATTTTCATCTGGTTCTCTGATACTTTAAAGAGTTATCTTTTATTTAGTGTCTCCCAATGAAACATCTCTGTAGCATCATATATTTGGGTCAGAAGAAGCCCAAGTCCAAAGCCTTTAAGCTTCTTATGTGAAAAGAAGATTCAAAGAAGCAAAAATGATGGAAATAAAGTAAAACTGTTGTACTTGTGGAAGTGACAAATTGCCTGGATCAGTCCTTAAGATAGAGCAATGTAAGTGCCTAATACATGAACATGCTTCTCGTTTCCTGATCTGCTGATAATACTAGTTCTTTTTAATGTGGATTTTGTGAGTTTTTTTTCTTTTAAAGAAAAACTAAATTTCTGCTTATCCAAAAGTTTCAACTCTGTCCTGTCAGTCCTACCAGCATGGTAGTGAGACTACAGAAATGAGCCCACTGACTGTAAGTATTGCAGGGCATATGCAATGTGCAATATCGTTAATTTCTTACCAACCCAGCAATCACACTTTTGAAATTGAACATTTGCATCTGATACTGTTTGCATCTAGTGAAGATGGGTCTAACTTGTAAGACTATTTCCACTGTGGATGTACAGTTAAATTCTTCTAATAGAAGTATTAATGGAAACCTTCCTGAAATCGGTGTTCAGAGTTGCCCTCATTGATTTTAATGATCTCATATTAATCTTCATTGATCTTTAAGCAACCCTAATATCAAAACAATTTAAAACTATTTTTTAACAAGGAAATGTGATTTGATGCCTTGATATCAAGAATCAAAGTAAATTTGATATGCAAGAATCTGTGCTGACTCTGCATTCCTGAGACTTTAAATGCTGAAGATGCAGCCTCAAATTAGTGGAGATTAGTTACCAGGAACTTCTGATTGAAGCATATTTGGAAAGCATAAGCACTTATTTGTTCCTGAAAATTTAGTCCTCTCTGATTTTGCAATTAATTTTTTTGTCATCTCTCTTCTTGTTTTCTGGTATTTTTAAGGGTACTTTTTAAAAACCTGTTTTAATTTTTTTTTAGGGCAGCTTGTTTTACTCCTTTTTGTAATTGAAATAATTAATTTTCAGTCCAAGAAGTTTACATAGCCTGGTAACTTCCTGCCACACCTTGTCTCATTCCCAAACTGGATTTTGTTTTTTCTTTGAAAATCTGAAGTCTTAAAAAAAAAAAAAAAAAAAAAAAATTTAGATGAGCCTGAGGCATACAGTAAAGCAGAAAGCAAACTTCTGAAGTAAAGCCCAAACACAGAGAGGATCAAAATCAAGTGTTATTTCATGATGAAAGGTTGTTAAGATTGCTGGAGGGCTCTCAAAGCACAATGTACTTCTGTCAGTATTTATGTAAGTCTGGACAAGTTACAAACATTGTGTAAATGACCTAAGTTTTTGTTAATTTCATCAAGCACTGACACAAGAAACCCTTCCATGTTTGTAGGCTTTTGGGAAACAAACCCCCAAAGCCTGCTTCATCAGCTGAACTTTACCTTTCAAATAAAACAGGTACTAAAAAAAGAGTGCTTGAAGCTTTTCAGTCTTTATTATGAATTCTGGACTCAGGTGCTGATGGTTGCCTGAAATACAGCTCTATCTGCTTTTGAGAGGGAGAGAGGGAGTCAGTTACAAATGATTTCAATTAAAGAAAAAACCAACAAAGTGATCCAGCAACAGATAAAAGAAACTGTCTGTGATATAAAAAGTCTTTGAGAAGCTGTCTGGCAGTAATTTCCTGTAAATTCAGGTGTTTCAAGAACTGTCCAAGGTTTATTCAGCAGTCTTATTCAAATGGAAGACCTTCATAAATTTCAGCAGTACCTTTCTCATTCATCAAATACTTGCTCAGCTTTTCACTACAAAAAGAAGAGCTTTTGTTTTAGCTTGTATCTGAGCTCTGTGTGTTCATCTGAATGTCTGACTTGCAGAGAATCTTGAACTTCAAGAGCAGGAAATAGAGTTGGAAATAAATAGAAATCAAGTGCAGTTGAGTTGAGTGGTGAAGGTACCCTTTTGTAAGCACAGAGGGTGTGAACATGTAAAAACCATCAGTGGAAACGTTGCAAAACATCAGAGCAGTGGGAATTCCTAGCAGCCATGGGGTGTTGTTTTGTGGCTCTCTTGTATCCTGAGAGGCCTAGCAGGTCTCTTAGTTTTCAGTCTCCTGGTCCTCTTGGAGTCACACAAGTTTTAAAGAGGTCTTGGTTTGGTACTGCCAGACAATGAAGTATTTTGATTGTAGTACTGCAGCCTCAGAGCCCCTAAGTGGAGAATTGTACATACATCCTGCAACATATGACTATCCCACAGTAACTTGTAGATGCAGCAGTCCTAATACCAGTGATAGAACTGTAGTTTATTATATAGGTATAGTATATACTTGTTCTAGTTCTTTTAATTACTGAATGATTGTAGATGCTTACCTGATCTGCTGGGGTTTTTTTTGCTTTTTTTGATACAAGTGCCTTGTGAGCACTTGCTATGCCATCATGTACTCAGTAGTATCTATGAACTTTCTGCTTCATCCTGTCTTCTTTCGTAATGAGCAGTGTTACTCTAAGCTGAATGCAGGAATTTCAAGCCTTTGTGAGCGGGTTAATGCCTGCATGATGATGGTGCTCAGAGGTGTTGTCTGCTAAAGTTGTGGCTTTGTTTCTTTTCTTCCAATCCTGAAGCTATTTGTAGTCATCTGCTTATTTTACAGAATTTCAGGCTGTTGTATTCTAAGCTGTGCCATGCACAGGTTCCAGCTCATGAGTTTTAATCTGTGTCTGTCTGAGAAATTTTAATTGATCTGACATCCAAACTGCAAGAAAATACTATTTTCTTTGTGTAAATTGCTTTGAAATCAGGTGTGGCTAATCTTGGGGGAGGTTTCCCTTCCACTTCTGGACTACTTGAAGAAATAACTACAAATTAACAAACAAGAAGCTCAGCTCTCTCCAACAGTGCTTCGTGTGGCTTAGTGTCTGAGCAGGGGTTTGGAGCTGTGTAGTATCAGTTGCTTATCCAAATGTGGATGCCATGTACAACAAATAACACCTCTAGAGGCTGTTGTAACAGACCTTGTAAGTAATTACTCTAACACTTTACACTGCCTTCCCTCTCTGACTTGTCTGCCTCTTGCTTGTGAACAAAAAGTGCACTAGAAACTAGGCTAACAGGGCTTGCATACCAAACATGCAATTCAATTGCTTCTTGAATAACAGGTTTCCATCTACAAAAAGGGCAAAATCTGCTGTGTTAAAATTGCAGTGTTTTTTTCATACAGCAATGTATGAAATATATTTTGTAGACTTGCCAATGTTTCCAGCTTGAATTTTTACCTCCTAGAGGCTGAAAATGTTCCTTTGTCCACCACAAGTCTGCTGGGATCTTGTGTGGTGGTGTCTCCGAGAGGCTGCCCTGTGCTGGTGACCCTGGACTGTGTCCTGAACAGCTGCATTGCAAAGCTGCTGGAGACTGGTGGGCACCACTGCTAAACAAGGAATGGATGTTTACAGGTCCAAAAAATTAACTGAAATCTGCCAACCTGTCACCACTTGTGAATACTCTGCTTAGATCGATGCCTGAGAGAAGGAGAGTGAGCACAGGTGGAGAAGGAACCTCTGACAGAGAGAAAATGCTAATTCACTTTTTTTCCTACATTATGTCAACTTCGATTTCTTCATCCTCTTTGTCTACTTCCCTAAATTATCTGCCATAATTGTGCAAGTGGCCTGAATGAATGAAGGCTTTGCCTAATTAAATTGTGATAGACTGAAATGCAGGTATAATCTGATTATCCAAGCAAAATGACAAAATAAAAATAACGTGCAAGTGATTGGTGTGACCTGTTGAACCCAAATTTAGCTTGTTGGTTGTCTTACTGATACTGCTTTGACTAAAACTGACAGCACCTTGCATGTTTGTACAACCAGCACAAATAACTTTATCTTGTGTTTGAAAAATGAGTCTTTGTAAACCACACCTTGATTTTAGTCACTGATGGTTCAAGGGAAGGTGTTTGAACAAAGCTGATACTAATGGTGCTTCCTATATGTCCTGTTAATTTACATGCAAATAGGCCACTTAAAGTAGTTTTAGGCTGATCATATCACATTGGATGAAATGAATATACAACTCATTGAATTTGATTTCTTTATTTCGGAGCTGAATTTAGACCTGTAGGAGCTGTTGATAATAGTTCTCACTTATCAGGATTGTTTATCTTTGTCCTAAGATCTGGACAAATGTAAACATTGTAAGAGACAGATGTTAAACTCATCCCTGTCATTGCACTGTTGTTGACATTGTACCAAACTCAGTGTTCCTGGTGTAGCTACACTCTTCACACAAAATGCACATATAAATATTGCTTCATCATGCCTAAATCTCTTTGTTTAATGGCTGCAAAGTAACTCAGGCTATTCATGGTGAAAATGGCTACATTTTATTGTACCAGAGTATCCTCCTGGTAGGGGAACCAGTAAATCAATTTTCTGGCTGAAGATTTTCAATGCCATTTTCTCCACATGATCAAATTAGTAGCAGGTGAGCTTCCCACTAAAACCTCTAATAGCGCTTTGTACATCTTCCTCTCTTCCCATCTGCCACCTTGTTTCCACAAACTGCCAGTGTGCCCACTTTCCTGTAAGCCTGGTTACCATTCCAGCTGCCATCTGCCAGCTGCTCTTTCTCTTGAAATGCACTTTGAACGACACGGTGGTGGTTTGGGTGCTCTCACCTGTGCTGGGATCCCTCGCCGCTGTTAACAAGTGGTAGGTGACACTTTGGACTGACTTGCTCAATGATGACTTAGTGTTTCCAATTCAGGACTCTGCTTAAAAGGGACTGCTTTTGCCAAGGCAACATAATTCACACTAAAAAGGTGCCTCAGCTCTTTTCCTGATCCAGTTCAATCCCTCCATAACTTTTAGCTGCCTTTCTTTAAAGTGCCTTGGCAAGCTTTGACTGTGGCCATACTTAGATGCTGAGGCAGCAAGACTCAAGACCCAGCATCTCTCAGCTTCAGACATTGAATTTAACTGTCTAAGTCAAACTTCAACCTCTGTCATTTGTATCAGGGCATTAGCTGGCTGGGTTTTTTGCAGGAAGATTAAATATTCTGAACAAAGACAACTCATGGGGATAAAAGTCTCTTTGATTTACAGATATATAAACTTCTATCTGACAAGGTTATTTGCATTTTCTTCTCCATTAAATGTTTACTTCTCATGACAGAAAAATATGTATGTTTCTAAAATCTATTCAATTAAATAATTCTATTATACTCAAGATGAGTTAAGTCTATATTATTGATTTCTTTCCAGAAAATGCACGTAGAGTAGTGAATATTGCTGCATAAATTGTATATTTAGGTGTTTGAACTGGTTATTAGCACAGAAAACAAGATGCTTCTGATATTAGAAATAAATACATTGAAGGCAAAACCCTCTTCATGACACTTCTGGAAAAGATTTTCATTTCCTGTGCTGAGGAACACAAAGGGAAGTTTCTAAATCCAACTGCAGTAGCATAGAACAACAGGTTCAATTTGGTACGGAGGTTTGAGTAAAGCAGTTCCAGCCAGTTCAGAGTCCCAATCAATATAATTTCAAAGGAATAATAATATTCTTCTTCCAGTCTGTCCTGTCTTTTCTTTGATCCACTTTGGAATTCTTTCTTTAAAATTTGGCAGAAGCCAGATTGATTAAGTAGGTCCAAGCACAGGCTTTGTATTCGAGCCAAATATTATCTTTGTCTATGCCAATGCAATTAGAGTAAATGAAGTGAAGCTGCAGAGACCAGATCATCAAGAGTAAATCACTGCAGATACTTTAACCTGAAAATGCTTGCAAGACTGAGCCAAGACAAGTGGAGCTTTTGGACTCTGATCATTCATTGATATTTTAATTTTACTTGAATACTATTTTTAAAAATAATTAATAGCCAGTAGCACTTTGACTTTAATAGTTTCTTACTTCTCCAATACGTTTTTTAATTCAAATCAGAGGTAGGATGAGAATGAGAATAATTTTGAAATTATTCCTTAGTAAGTGGTGATAGATATTTCCCGTACCTGGTATTGACTGAACATCTTTTTGAACAGCTAATGAAATAAAAGCATTGATTTTGTTTGGTGTTTTTTTAGATCAATTTTTTTTTTTGCTTAATGTAGCCTTCTCTCTCTAAAAACTGTTGCCACAAACATGTGGGGAAAGCAAAAGTGTTTATCTTATGGTTTCCTGTATTGAATCATATGGATCCCTGGAGATTGATTAAACATATAAAAAGATGAAAGTTTTTTTTAATGGAGTATATTGGTTATAAATAAAGCCTTCATCCTAAAAGAAAATTTAAAGTAGATTTCAGTGTAGTCTTTGTCCTTTTCCTTCTAAGCAGTAGTTGCCTCTGATCTAACATTGCATCTGAATAACATACCTGCTCTGCAGCTGAAAAATCACAGCTTCTTTCTGCAATTCAAAGCTGCTGAATGCACACAAGATATCATTCCAATGCCAATGTGTAATGCTTCAGAATGCTGGGTTTAACTTTTCTGTGATTTTTCCTATTTTTAAATTATCATTTAAGATGCATTTCATGTTCTTGCCCCTTATTTGCTCATGTGCAAAAAGGTAACACCCGTCCGGTTGATCATGTTCAGACCAGAGAGAAAAACTCCGTGATGGAAATAGAGCAGTTTAGAAAATGTCTTCCCTCCACCCTCCCCCCCAACCCGTTTAATTATTGGATTCTTTTAAAAAAGGTTTCTCAAATCAGAAAAGCGACAAGTTTGTCACTCAGGCTTGAAATAGAACAGACAACTATCAGGAATTTTTGGGCTTTGTTTCCTTTGATATTCCGTGGTATGTTTAGCAAGATTCAGTCTCAGCGACTCATTTTAAAATATCCATTGAAATGTGTGAGCTTTTCCAGCCTTGAGTTTCCTTTTCTGCAAAACCCAAACTTCATTTTTCAGGGAACAAACTACCAGCAAATGGGTGTGAAACCACGAGCAGCTTCTTGTGCATGTACTTGTGTGGAGAAACTGGGAGAAATCACATATCTGCTGCTTCACACAGAACATACAGTGTAATTTTCTGAAATCTGTTTGCCTTAGCTGGTGATAAGGGAGGGCTCCAATAGCTGTTTTTTAGCCAAGAAAAAGGCTGAATGTCACTGATATTTGAAAAAGAAGTTGCAGTTACACTTCCTTCCTGGTTCTGCTCCTCAGGAGGAAAGGTTGCTCATTAGAAAAAGGCAATATTAATTTACAGCATCAATATTTAATTTGAGGTTTTGCTACATTTTTCTATTAGATTTGTTTACAATTGAAACGCTAAGTGCTTTGCTAGATGACATTCATATTCTATGTAATATATCATGTAAAATAATGTACAAAAATGAAAATATGATTTAAAGGGAATTCCAGAACAGTATTTTCTAGTCTCTCGTACTAGATTAATTGAGATTTGCATCATAGCCAGAGTTTAGCTGGATTTAGCCCTTTTAAAATTAATTTACTGCAAGGTTTTGGATTATTTTTCTGTTTTCTTTTAGATTCCTTTACTTCCCTCCATTCCTGTACAACCAGCAAGAATTTAGTCACTCATTTTGGGGCAGAGGACTCTAAATCAAAGCCTGTACTAAAGTGGTTAGGGAATTAGTATTTCCAAGTTCCAGTTTTCACCCTGATCTCCAATCTCATGCAGAGGTCTTCTGTCAAGATGTTAAAACTGAGTCCTTAATGTGGTCAGAATGTACAAGGAAGTGCAGCTGGGGAAACAAATCACACATCAAAGCTTTGGTGTTTTCACTCTGTGTGTGAAATGTGACATGTTAAAACAGTATGGTACTTTACAAAACTGTTATCATCAAAAAAATAACTGGAGGAAGCTTGCAGCAAAGCTCCAAAAGTCAAAGGGATAACTGTGGATTTCCATAACTGTTAAATAAAAAAAAAAGTCCCATGCATCTTCAAGAACTGCAGGTCTATCTGTTATGGGACTTGCTGCAGTTTAAATAAATTGAAAATAAGCTGTGTTTTAAACATAGAAATGATAAATTCTGGCTTGCAATAAGATGAAGTTGATTTGTGAAAGCATTAAACAGTGACATGGCTTAGCAGAGAGTGGCCACCCTTGGGAGAAGGGTCTGAAAATACAAACATGGATAAAGATGAGAAATCAGAGCTTATGTTCTGTCATTCTGCTCTGGGCGGGAGAATTGTGCACTGGCTAGTGGACTGTGGCTGTACAGGCAACAGCAAATGTGGCAGTGGTACTTCTAAGAAATTGCTTTAATGATCTTCTACCAGCTTTTCTACCAGCAGCTGTCAGAGATGCTGTCCAAGCCTGTACACCCAGACTCTGCCCCAGCAAACGAGCATGACTGTGTTTAAAGCAAGTTTGTTTTGTGTTTTCCTGTCTGCAGGCCCTGTAGGGAACTGTCATGGCTATACCAAAAGGAGCTTGATACCAGAATGCCTCGGCATGAACAGAAACGCTTTCCAAGTCCTCAGGTTAAGTAAAGTCAAAAAGTGTAAGATTATATTGTACAAATATAAAAAAAACCCTGAATCCTCTCCTTCCCCCCAAAAGAGCTGCTTGTAATGTTTACTTTTCCAGACAAAGCCAAACTTGGCTTATGTGTTGTGAGAAAAGTTTAGGTTACTGTGAAGGACTTCAGTTAATGTTTTCTTGCCAGAATTAAGCAAACTGGTTTATAAGAAGCATTATTAAATTGAGTATTTTGAAGTGGTGTTCCCACCCATGGCAGGGGGGTTGGAACTAGACGGTCTTTAAGGCCCCTTCCAACCCAGGCCATTCTGTGATTCCATGAGGTTGAACAGCTCTTGCCCTTCTAAGTGAAGAGCCATGAATTTTGTGTCTAGTTACTCACCAGAGTTGCTTAGTCAGTTTTTCTGTAAGGTGTTTGAAAGTAAATTAGTCTAAAACCTGCTGGCTAGCGATGATTAGTGACCAAGGATGAAATGTTTCTTTCAGATTAATTAGAGACCAACCACAAACTGCTGGAACTCTGTGCTGCTGACAGGAGCACTTAGATCCTGGCAGTAGTTCATGTCAGCTTTGGGATGTGCCATGTCTTTGGTAAAGTTGTTGGGATCGTTGCATGGTTAATAACGTTTGTTTAAGGTTAACATTATAAAGTTAAAAAATGAGATGTTAGATTTCCTGGCACTTGAAATGTTTCTTACTGTGGATCCTGTACTCAAAACCACGGGCTGTGCAGGTCCTTCTCGTGTGTGATTACACCATGGGACTCCCTTTACATGAGATCATTAAATGGTTGTGATCTTATAACAAATGGGGTTGAATAGAGCAGGGCTCTCCTGATTTTAGTCTAAAAATAGATTAAAACATAAGAAGAACTAGAGATTTGCACCTCTAATTTGCAGTTTCTAATTGATCTAAAAACAACATTTTAGAAGGGCAGGTAATAAAATAGTAGTATCATATTTATGCTTCTACCTGTTTTAGCTCTTGATCTGTATTTGTGAACTTCAGCCTTTATGGTACATGTATTACTGTGAGGTTTTCCTCTGCAGTGTGTTACCCACTGGATTTTTAAAATCTAGGTCCACATACCCATGTTCAGTAGCTCATGTTGGGGTCCATATCAATTTTTCATCATCATGACTCAAGTTGTTAGTGTTGGTGTGGTCATTTAAAATCAGTACTACTTCCTTCCCACCCCCCCTGCATTTCAGATGTACTCTTAGTGTTGAAAGAAGTGATGTTTAGAAATAGTTCACTAATAAAAATCACTTGATGATTTATTTAATCAAATTTCACGAAGAACCTTAAGATGTCTTCAAATGTATTTGTTATTTTGCATCCAGCAGTGTGGAGCAGACAGTCAGTGTGGAGAGTTTTTGGGGTGTACACTGACTATAATTGTCTATAATTAATGTTAAATACTTGCCATTTGAAATCAAAGCAATTTGATAGGATGCAGGAATCACACAGTTATTTTTATTTCCTGTTTCAATGAATCTTTCTGTTAAAATTGTCAGAGAACTTATAGAAAGCAGCTCATCTGAAATTTTGTATTTATATAAACATTCTGTCATCAAACTTCTTGCTGGAATATTTACATAAAATAAAATATGTGACTAAACAATTAATGTAAATGCATTTAAGGATGCAGAAACATAGTCATAAACATTTATTTCCATGCTCACTTAGATTAATTGTACAACTGAGCTTCCTGGATACAAGTAAAGCATCTTTAGTTCATCTTTATCCTTTCTAGTGAAACAAAATATATGCTGATCTATTAACCCCACTGGAAGTTTTATCACAAACACTTCGGATTTACTTTATCTAATATGACATCTGTGCATAATTATGCATCCCCTCCTCTATTAAAAGCATCAGGACAATGCTGCAAACATAACGGTGCTGGGTTTTAATCAGCACAGTCACGGTAAACAACTGTTCATTAGGAAGATCAGAGTAAAAAATGGCTTGAAGTTATAACTTCTAAATAAAAAGCTAAATAAAATGATCTCAAGATATTCCTTATTTTAGGTGTATTTTCCATCTGTGTCAGTTGATAAAGAACTTCTGGCAGTCTAATGAATTCTTTGATCACTCTAACTACTACACCTGCATTTTAACTGATTTGAAATATATTCGTGCACATCTGTAGGAGTTTCTTCAGAACAACCTGTTACGGAGAAAGTTCTCAATTTCTTTTACAGAAAGATCAAGTTAGAAAAACGTCATATTTGTATTCACATGGAAAAGAATAATTGAGTTGTAATGTTACTGTTATATTAATACATGTATTGTTCCTATTAATCTTGGTTTGTTTTAAGTTCTGGAAGTTCATCTCAAATTTTGCATGCAATTCATCTTATGTTCATATTATGTACGTGAAGTAACAGAGGGGAGTGCAGGGGAATTAAAAGTAATGATGGCCTGCTTTGCTGTTGAAACTCTCCCATCAGGTGCTGCCTGTCCATGTGGAAATCAACAGAAATAATACAAGGGTTTGAAATGCTTGTGTAACTTGAGTGACAATCAGAATTGTAAAATGCAGCCATGAAAGCTGGCAGGTGAGATTGGGTTTCTGGCGTTATTGACAACGCTCAGTTGGGTGTTTTCTTAGCTGGTCATCCTCATATAGCAACTTATTCTCAGCTGCTTCACTTCCAGTGAAGAGAGGAAAGATTTGCAGCTTGGTGGTGGCACATCCTTGTTCCACCTAGCTTTGATTGTGGTGGTCAGTATGCAGGTACATTTTCTGACTGGGATCAGGAAACCTCAGAGCTCTGTATAGAGGCTCAAGCAGTGATGCATGGCATGAACCATATCAGTTTGCCTACTAAGTAAACCCTAGTGATATAATACAATATTTTTATAGAATAATTGTAAAATAAATTATAGCTATATTTCCATTTTCTAGATAATAATTTCCAGATAAAATTTCTATAATATATGTGTACATGTGTTTTTGAGAGAAAGGTGGTTTTGTTCAATGCACGTGCATTGAATTCTTGGAAGTGTTGTTTCCCACAGAGACTACGGATGTCGTAAACCGGTTTTTGTGGGAGGTTCTTTTCACTTCCACCAAGGAATTACAGCACTCACCAAGGTGAATTGAAAAATTTTATTCTGATTGAGGAGTCCACAGCACTAATCTGTTCAGAGTGCCTGTGCTAGAAGGTTTAGGGTTGAATCTCCTTTTTTTTGTGTGTGCCCAATGTGGTGTTTTGTGTGAAGTAGCTGAAAATGTATTATGTCAGAGAAAAGCAGGGAGAGAATGAACTTACAGTGTGGTAGCTAGCTGAGAGATAAGGACCTGTTGTGAAATTATCACCACAATGGTAGTTGAGGTGAACAGATTTTGGGTGTTTTCACCCTTTATTCTCAGTGCTATTCACTGTCATATATCCATGTATTTAATGAGAACGAGAGATGGAATAATTCCACAGTCTCGTGTATGACTCTCATGTGGAGGTAGAATAAATCTTTGCAACAGGTATTTTATGATCTTATACCCAGTGGAATACCAGTAGAGAGAATGTTTTTAGAGGATGTGACCCTGGTTGTCCTAGCACTCTCCTGGGACGTGGCTCTCAAGGGTTCGGATCTGTTCACGCAGTTTTTCCTCAATAGGGGATTACTGGCTAAAACCATGAGGGTAGTTCTTCTCTGCATCAATGCCATATCCTCTTTTCTTTCCTCCCTCCTGCAACTGAATCAAACCTAATTTGTGCTTTGGGCCAGAACTCCTTGTGGGTCCCTTCCAACTCAGTTTACTCTGTGATTCTGTGCTTTTATTTTCCAAGATGGCAAATTTTTTTGGTGAACAAATTGTTTTGGAAAGTGGGGAAAAATAATCCTGTGGGCAAGTTAAATACCAGTTTTCTTTGTTGGATAAAGCAGTTAAAAAATGCCAAATGATTTAAAAATACCTGTTGACAGTTACCTTAAATGGGAAAATGTCCTTCAACTCTAAAGGTGACGCTGTGTCAAATCTATTCACTGACAGTGAATCACTCTAAAGTTTCTGTCTGTATTCCTTTTCTACCAAAAATAGCAGAAGAACTAAGTGGTCCTCAGTAGCGTCCTTTAGAGTAAGGATGTGGCTCAAACATGTCTCTTCACTCTGTTCATATTCTACAAGCTACAATTTGATGTAATATCAATTTAGAGGACAAAATAACAATTGAATAAGATAGCAGATTGTTTAAAGCTTTTCAATAATCACTTAAGATTCAGGCACAGATTCTTGACAGACTTTGAAAGAGAAGATTAAACCATCTGGATGAAGATTGACAGAAAATAACAAAAGATAATTTTGCATGAGTTGGTAGATGGATTTTCTTTGTTACCGGTGGCTTTCAGATGCAATCAGCAAGTGCCTCTTTCAGCTTCTGGTTGTAAATCCTGAGCAAGTACCATTCTATATGTATTTTGAATTTGAAGTGTGATTTAAAACGTGCATATGTTTTTGAGAGAGGTGTATTTAAAAAAAAATTAAGATGAACATTTTATATCTGTGGATAACCAGCCTAAATTTGTCATGACTAAGAGGTATAGAAAGGTTTTTCCTGATTTTCAGAGGAGCTAGAATGATTTGTCTAATTTCTGAGAGAATTATATTGGTAGTCATTTAGGATTTTGTACAGAGAGACCAAGAGAAAAAAAAATCTTGTGATAAGGAAGAGATATTGTGAACTCAGCAATTTAAGAGGAGGTATTTTACACTTTGAAAAATTGAGTGTTTTGCTGAGACAGCTCTCACCCACTTGGATATAATGAGTCCTTGAACTGCTTATTCAGATGTCATGTATTTGCATTTTCTGTTAGTTTCCTACCACATCCAGAAGGCTAAATAAAGTAATAGGGTAAAGAGAGGAAATGCTTTAAATCCGTGGTGGGGAACCACCAAGTCAGCGTTTACTAGCAGCTTGATTTTCAATCAAATGTCAGAATGGCTTTTTTGTCACTACGTTGCTCTAAGTTAACTAAACATCATGTTTAGGGACATATATTCTGTGCAGGGGTCACCTATGTGACCCTGTGCACCTCAGCTTTCAAAGGCATGGCTGCTTATCTCCTACAAGCAATTATCTGCCTTCCCCGGTGATGCACACTGTGAGGCTGGAGCATCGTGAATGTGTAGTCAAAGTGATTCCCTGCCAGTGAAACTTGTTTTGGGCCTTGAAGACAGTTTATAAATTACTTTCAGAGGATTTTTTCCCCCCTTCTATTAAGTATTTGGTAGCATCCGTTTCAAATGCAAAAGCAGTGTGGTATGTCCCCTGCCAGCTGGTTGGATTTTACTGGGAATTGGGTGGGTGAATGCATGGTATAGTTGATAGACCAATAGTACAGTGTGAAAATTCTATATTCAGTTGCTCTTCTCCAGTAAAAAAAAAATATCTTAACTAACAGAATAAACAGAACAAACATTCCATGCCCTTCTTGGACAGTTGTTGGCTCTGAAGTAAAATTGGCTAAACCGAACATTTGCAAGCAATCCTGTGATAAAATAAGAAGCTTTTTTAAGCTGTGAGCATACATGCAGCTTACCTAGAAAAGGGCTCAAAGTGTAGCATCTGGGAAACTGTTTTTCCTCTTCTCCCTGCCAAGCACTTCCATTTCATAATGTCAAATTCAGATAAGCACATTGTAGCCTGACCACTGAATGCTGAACTGACATTAAGAAAAAGATTTGGGAAACAGTTTGAGAGTCTCTGGAGTAGCAGATTTCAAACAGGGATGCTGCAAAGTAGAGAGGGAAAAGCGGAGTGTTGGAGCGTGTCAAGTCTTGAATTTATAAATGTTAAGACAGAATTCCATTTAACCTTGGTGTGAGTTCATCAGAGTCATTTGTGTGTGTCTTCTTGTGTAAGAATAAAGAATGTAGAGGTGTTTGGGGCATCTGGGTTTTTATAGGTTGGTGGTGGTTATAAGGAAAACAATCTTGCATGGCAACGTTTGCAAAATGTGTGCACATCATGAATTGTGGTCTTAGTAAGATTTTTTTTTCAGATAAGTGGAAATTTTAGAGAAGAACTGATTTAAAATAGCGATATTTCCTCCTATGTCTATCTTTAAAAGCAGCAATAAATTTAATATAGTGGCTTAAATTTGTTTTGCCTCAGCACAACAGGAAAAAAGTAGAATAAATACCTTAAGGGCAAGTGGCAAAGTAATAATTTGAAAAAAATTCTCAGTAATTTCAGTGGGCCTCTGTTTATGATCAGATGGAATGGCAAAACTCTAGGTAAGGTTTTCCATGTTTTGCCCTCTGCCTGCTGCTTGCATTTAGCAAGTGCATTCATTTCAATGAATGCAGAGTGTCTTGTGTTAAGCTGAATGTCCTGTTTGCTTCAGTGAAACTTCGATCTCCAAACAAAAATTCCTATTGACGTTAGAAAATAATTGCTAAGTTTCATTGTCTGAAAACACTCATGTACTGTCTCATCCTTCCTTGCTGGCTGGCCAAGCCACAGATTCTGTGCAAAGCAGATCTCTGCCTTATTAATTCTGCTCAGACCTTGCTCTCCAAAAATCAGTGCACTGTTGTTTTCTCATCTCTAACCAAATATTCATCATTAATCTGCTTTGGAGTACAGCATGGTTTGTGACACGTCAGTAATATATCTGACATAAGCAATCAGGTGAAACATTACTGCAAGGCAAGCAGGCCAGAGAAACAATTTTAAAAATTAATAAGGGAATAAAATATGTGTGTTTTATGTATTTGTTTTTCTTTAAACAGTTTACAAAGAAATTGTTTTCTGTTCTGATAAATCTCCTGTGTATTTCTTGCAGTGTGACTGCCCCAGTGTGAGCTGCTGTTCTAACAAGGAAGAAGGGCCAAAGCCATGGTTTCGAATTTTTGGAATTACTTTTTCTTCAACATGGAGAAATTATTGAACAATAGTGGATGATCCAATGCAGAAACATGTATTTTCATCCATATACAACACAACGGTGAATTTGGACTCCATTAGGAAGTTCATAACTAGGGATGGACTGCTGGTTTAATAATGAACATGTCACTTTGAGTAAGTGTTTTTAGGCAAGAGTTTCCCTTTTATGGTATTTGTCAGCTTGAAGTTGATCCTCTTGGCCTTGAAAAAAATGCTTTTTGCAGCTTTAGACTTTTCTCTTGAGACACAGTTATACCTGTCTGGAATAAGAAAGTATAGATTCTACCTTTTCGTGCCTCTGCAGATTTTCATTTTGGAGTTCATTCATTATCCTTCTCTGAGAAAAGAAGAGGTAAGGTAAACAAGGAGTTTGTTGTCTGCATCCACAGCAATGACAATTCATGGAAAAATATCAAATATTGACTTTGGAAGTCTTACACTGACTTAGTAGGGTGAGAATCAGGCATATGTTGTTATAGTAAAAAGGAAAAGAAAATCTATTACACATTCTTTCTGGGCAGTTTTCGCTGAATCTATTGTATTTTCTACTTCCCTTCCCTTCTATGAACTGTATCTACCTGTTGCCATAAATGGATTCATAGGGAAAAGCAACATTATGACAAACTCATATGGTATTCCTGCTCCCCTCATTCTTCCAGCCTTGTTTTTATCTAGGAGTCTTCCTCAGCCTCATGTGGTTATGCTGGATTTGACGTGTATTATTCTACTAAAGTTGTTTCTTGCTGCCAAGTACTTCCAGGGGAAAAAAACCCCACCTGAAAAGTAACAACAAAAATCCTCACAAACAAAAACCCACTAACCCACACATGATGAAAACAAGCCAGGGATGAGTATCTGGCTCTGCATGCCAGGATGGTTTGTTCTTGAAGAGATCCTTCGTGGTGCAACCTCTGTGAATCGCTGTCACAGGATCCTATGGATGTGATGTTTGGCCTTTCATTTTCCCCAGTAAAACCATGCAAATCTTCACCACAATTTTTCCCAGACCTATTCATTTACAGAAAATTCATGGAAAATTAGTTAAAACACTTAGAATGATACGCCAGCAGAAGTTGTAAGGGCTTCTTTGTGCCTGAAGTATTTTTGTAATTCCTGCAGAGCTGCCTACCTTGGCTTCAGCGGGAGAGGAAATGTGCCCTGTGCATGGTGATGCTTCTGGAAGAAATTCTTCTGAAAGGACACTCCTTTTCCCTTCCCTCTGTGGAAAATGTGATTCAGCTTGCACAGCAGCTGGGGCTGCAATCTACTTTCACAAATCAGCAAAACAACACTAAACTACTCTCATTTCTGTCAAAGAGCTGGTGCTGCGCCAGTGCTGCTGTCTCATGTCTCGGTGTTTTGTAAGATTTGACACACACTGCGCTGAGGATTTGGAAATCACTTCGCCATTCGGGGGTCTCACTTGGGAGGTGAGACAGAGGAAGTCTGACCAAAATGAAATATTTTACTCTACATGTCAGTCGTGCTGTATGATCTTAAAGGAAAACATGATGCCTAAACTGGCTGCCCCCTGAGATTTAGGCAAACTCTTGGAAGGGAGATCTTTTGGATATGAAGTAAATGCCAAGTGGGCTGTGCATGGGGGAAGTGGGGTATGTAAACTTGGCTTTCTGCCCATTGCTTAGATTTCTGTGACAAACAAAAAGACACTTGGAAATGGTGTGGCTTCTGAAGAAAGCAAGTCTCCATAAATTCCAGCCCCTGGTCTCTGGAATAGCCATCTGGGTTTGGCAACAAGAAGGTTTTCTCAGCTTTATCTTTGTTAATGGGCAGAACACTGATTTAAAAAGTCAGCTTTGATGTAAAATAGAAAGATGTTTCACTTTGGTTCTGTGGTGCTTTGAAGATTAAATACACGTGATTTCTCAGATCTCTTTGTTTCCCCCTTATCCTTACTACTTCAGTTGCTGTTCTCTAGAGTCTAAGACCTTGTAGGAAATGCTGTTTTCAGAGATGAAGGTGTTTTGCACTTTGGTGTTTTGCCTTTTCCTGTGTAAGTACACTTTGTACACACCCAGGTGTCTGTTGAAGGAACCCTGTGTTCGTATCTGGTTGAAAAGATAATGCCTTGCAAAAGATTAGTTTCACACAGCAGCAACAATGTTTGAATTCAGTTTATTTGACTATCAAAGCTGGGGGAATGGTGGAGGGGAATAAGTAAATTGCTTTTCAGAAGTGGGGACTGATAAATGCAATAAAAGCTTTTTGAGTTGTGGTGTTTGCCAAGGCAGCAGGATGGACTTGGGTGTAAAAGATGTCAGCCAGTTGCAGTTTCCTTTTGTCCTATGGGGCAAGAAGGACCACTTTATTGCCTAAACAGAGGACTTTATACCCCGAATTTCTGTATTGTTGTAGCAAGGTAAATGGGTAAAAAAGGGAGCATATATTTCTGAATGTAGTTCAATCATTTGCAGTTGCATTGGGACGTAATTTTCATAAAGGATATCAAATAGCAAGTGCCATAAATCAATCATTAAATACTTAGAACTGAAAATAAATTTTCTCTGTGGGCAGGTTGTATCTTGTTCGTGATGATGCTTCATGTAATTCCCCTCCAAATGTAAACAGTTGTTTGTAGTGGAAACCTCAGTATTGCACATGGTGGGGAGGAATTTGGTGGTTCCTCTGTTTTTAATCCTAGTGAAAACTCTGTTTGCAGGAGTTTGTATGTGGGGGTTAAGGGTATCCAAGATTCTCCCTTTGCTTTCTCTCTGGAGAGCCTGTGTTACGTTTTTAGATGCTTTGTACTGTTCTTTTGTCTGTATTGTAACACATAGAGAGGAAAAAGGGGTTCCTTTGTGTTTTTTAGATAGTTGATTCTGCAATTGTTCTTTTGGAATAATTTTATTTTGGGAGGCAAGAATAACAATTGCCTCAGTGTTTCCCTGCAGAGTCTTGTAAATATCTATTGCCCTCTTATTGTACTTGAACAAGAATAAGTGTTATTATTACGTGACTGATTATTTCCTTTGCTGTATTCTATGTTTTTCTTATACTATTTAGCTGGAATAATAAGATGACTTTAGTGAATAGCAATGAAAACAAGTGCGGCTTAAATGAGAAGCTGGCGAGGTGTGGGAAGACATTTTGGGGTACACACCTGGGTGTCTTACTAGGATGTGGGAATCTTCATCTTTAACAAACCTGTGGGGTGTTTTGGGGTCTTTTTTTTGCACATTAGCCACTGCTAAAAGCAGAAAAAGCCAGGATACATTTTGTATTGGATTTATCCTTACTCCTATGGAAAGGTGGACCTCAGGCCTTCAGTAACAGTCTAAATACCTGTCGTCTTATGAAACAAAATGGGTGTTTTCTCTGTATAGAAAAAACCCCATATGTATGATGGGTTGTGATGCCATTTCCAATTTTCTACAAAGGAGTCCTGTTTATCATCCTTCCTTTATATTATGACTGGACTTTTGTAGGATGTTCTTTGTCTTATTTCTGTCTTCCCAAGTTTGTTTTTTCTTCAGTAAGGGGAACTTCTGTTTTCAGACTCTTTTTCTGCCAGAAGTGTAAATCTGCTTCATGGCTTTCTTTGACACTGGTGATGAGAGAAAGTTTGATATATATTACCATATTGGTACTTTTCTCTGACATTAATACAAATGAAATGAAAAACAATCCCTAGATGGGAGAAAAAAACAAATGGAAAATGCTTTTCTAATATAAGGGTACATGATTAAAAAAATCGAAAAGATACTTGCAGAAATTGTTGGATTTGTTTTAATTCCTTTGAATCAAGTGTTGTGTTTGTATGCATAAGAACATACATGTTTATTTGATTAAATAGGGGCATTTTGATAAAAGTTGATTGTTACAGTAGTGTGTGCTATTGCCAAATTTTCTCTTTTTATGGAAGAAAACATGATATTCACACTGTATACTTCTGCGAAGAAACAATCCACATGTGACAGTGTCTTAAAGACATTTGCTTTATTTAATTGTCCTGTGTGCTTCTCACACCAGTTCCCTTTTGGTTGTTCAGAGTTTCAAGGATGTATTTACAGTTAGTTTGGGGGTTTTTTGCTAGTTTCCTTATTTTTAAATTAATTGCAGAGTTTGGGCTTTGTATTGTAGAATTTAATGTTAGAAAAACAACAATTAATCATTGAACTGAAGTATCAGTAGTTTCTGGAGGGGCTTCAAGGTTAGAATAGTATGTTACAGGAACAGGTTGAGTATAGCTTGTGCCTGCCTTGGGAACCCAAATGGACTGGGTGACTTCTTGACCTCTTCTAGGCATTTTGACTCTGATTCTGTTTAAACTAAGACAAAGAATTATTGCTACTATAGTCACATGTAAGTAGCTGCTCAGAGGATGTCTGAAGTGACCTTGTCACCTGGATTTTTGGTCCATATTTTAAAATGCACGCATCCCATTCATTCCAGCATACCAGGGTACTGATGAGAAATCTTAAAGGAGAAAGAAGGGCATCCATATTTTAGGCATAGAGATGCAGGATCAGGACATGCTGCTGAGTTTTTCCATCAAGTTCACAAGTCCTTTCAACATTTCACAGCTTTTTCTACTTAGCTGAGTTGCTCTAGAACCATCACAGACATCCATAGAAATATTATTTAGTTATCACTGATTCTGTCGTGTAATAACATGAGATACCTGTGGGTATACTCTGATCACAAGGAAAATAGGTAACAAGTATCTAATGGTATTGAAGTAATTGTATCAAAACCACAGTATATGTCTGCTCATTAATGTAAGAGTGTCACCTGAATAAATAGTCAATTCACTTAGTACCACCTGTACTTTAATCCATTGGTTTAATCCATGTATTTTCAGTGAGGCAAATATGCATGCAAATATGTCTGTTTTAATCAAAAATGGTAATATACTTTTCAAGCAGTATTTAAAATACTATTAAAAGTCATCTTATGTCATGTATGAAAGGGAAATGCAGTGCTTCTCTGGGGACTTGTGAGTGAGATAGACAAGCCATAGAGCAAAGCCCCAATTTCATCTTAAAAAGGCAAAACACAATTAGAATTTACCCATGAAATACGTAGACATGTAATACAAATATCACCCTGGTTTGTACTGTAAGCATGTGGCATCAATTCTATTCAGTCATCTGGCATATCCCTTAGTACAAGTGACTTATTTTACTCTGGTGTGTACCCATCAGGGAAATTTCATTCCATATGCGTGGAACAGGGGTACAACCCTACCTTGAATGGTCCCATTCTGCCTATTCCAGTTTTATTTCTAGAACTCTGTGTCTCTTTGTTGCAAACTGTGAAATTCCCCCTTTGCAAGCATTTAAACCCTAGGAATTCTGCCTAAGTATAGCAGGATTCTTTTTAATTAATGAATGAAGGAATAAAGTCAGATTTTCTTCACATACCATATCTTTTTGTAGGATTGTTTCTGGTGGATGCACATCACTGAGGAGCATGTGTGATGTGGTGGGGAAGTGGTGTGGGGGTCTATGTAGTATGGAAGGGGTATGGAGACATCTTTTATCCATGTCTTTCTGTTGTTACTTCCATTCTTTTCTACTCTCCTCCTCAACCAAGCATGGAGCAGTAGACCTGCAAGCACAACTCCATATGGAGGAACCTATCAAGGTCAAAACACTTCAATCACGCCTCCAAAATGCTCATTTTGTGTTAACAATTGTGCTGCTTGGACAATTTGCAAGTTCAGGTTGAGGCATTGCCATTTGTTTTGTCAAAGGTGAGCGAATGTGATGCTCTGGAAAGGCAGGGGAACCTGGGGAAGAGATCTAATTATAACTGCAGCTTATTTCAGTAACATTTCGGGAACACTGGTGGGAACTATCACTTCTAGCAGAATGATGAGTTGTATTTTTGTTTCTTGCCCACAGTACCTAGAAAAATGTTTGCTTACTGTAGCAAATTAAATCATGTTGCTCTCATAACCTGGGACCACAAAGGAGAGTTACTACTAGCCTGTGTGTCCCATCCAGGGACTCCATGCAGTTTTTTCCCATCAGGATATCTAATCAATTACAACTCCCTTCTGGGTTCTCTTTTGTAGACATGACAAAGTCTTGGGTGATTTCTTAAAAACTTCAGGAAGTTACAATAAAAATCTCAAACCTTTTGGAGCAAAAGAAATCTTGTTGTTAATCTCAATGCTCTGTATGACAAGGCAAAAAATTAATACCACGTTGCTTAAACTGAAATAAAAATGATGAAATGGGTGGCAGGAAAATTAAATTCTAGTGTAAGTGTTTCTGTAATTCCAGTGAGACTCTTTTGTTTCACCTGCTGTCTCCATTAACTGAATGCTGTTTCTATTACAGAAAACCTTTTTTTCTTGTATGATTTGTAACAATAAGTGCTGTTTTGCTAAAGACTGAGAACAAGTCAGAAGGGAGGAGTCTAGGCAGTAAATATTTGTGAAGTGTATGGGTCTTCTCGTGCCCTGCTAGTTTATATGTGTGCGGTTGCAGATTAAATGTAGGCTCTGCACTGGGAAAAGCTATTTAAAGAAAGCTTGTTTTGTGTCTGATACTGAGAGTGTAGAAGTAGGTGAAGACTGATCAAGAATAATTGGTTATGAATATTTCATCCATGAAGGAGTTTTCAGTGAAAAATAAGATGACAGAGGCAGAAATGGATGAAAATAGCATTGGGGCATTATGAAACGGGAAAAAACCCGCCTTTATTCCAATTTTTATTGTGCAAGGAGAAAATGGAGCTGAAGATACAGGTTAGGAAAATTTGCCCTTTAACATCTATGCAGTCTGTGCATATTTCAGGCTCTGCATTTTCACATTTTCTAAATAATGACATTATTATTATTATTATTATTATTATTATTACTATTTTTATTATTATTAGTCACTGTCCAGGATAAATATAGGAAAACATTCAGCAGAGTGGAATGGTATTTGATTCCCTACACATAACTTCATCTCCCTTTTTTTAGATGACTTTTCCTTCCTTCCTTCCTTTTCCTGCTGGTCCACTGGATGGCTCTGTGATCACTCACATGCTGTACACAGGCATTTCTCTGCAGTGTGATCATTTGCTTAATATCACACCAAAACCTCTGCTTCTCAGTGTCGAAGGCAAAGACGGCTAATTTCAGCAGCAGGAATAATTAAGCAGGAAACATGTCTGTACGAAGAGCAGTGGCACAGAGAAGGGCAGAACTAGAGTGGCTGTGAAGGGCCAAACCCTGGTCCCTCCTGGGCAGCTGTTGTTTTACACCATCTTGAAATGTCTTTGTGGAGAAGCACAAATAGTTGAAAAGAGGGTTTATAGGGTGCAGCATTATTGAGACTGGGGCTAGTTCAGGTGTACATCTGGGTTTATGGGTGAGAATGATTCTCCTCCTCTTTTTGAGTGGGGTTTTCCATGAGGATCTGAACGTCCCATGTCCCAGCAAGCCAGAGTGGTGTGTAATTTTGCTATTCCAGATGGAAGCATGCTACACTGTTTGAGAGGATGCTTCCCTGGTGTTAATGTCAGTATTAAACTGTAGGCTTGGGAAGAGGGATTCGCAGCCTTGGCCTCGTGCCTTGCATGTAAATGCATATAAATATATGCAATGGATATACTCAGTGTCAGATGCACTGCAGCGTCCACAGTGTGATGATGCACGTTTTTGATAGGAAATGTTAATACCAGAGAAGTGCCATGCAGGCAGATTGGGGCCTGGCTGGGACAGACATGGCTGTCTGTGGTTTCCACACTCTCATTATCTGTGTTCTTGAGGTTTTCTGGTAGAAGAGAAATGAGGAAACAAACAGATGCAGTCTAATCTGCACTCTGCAAAATGCATGTTGTATCTTAGAAAGATATCTAGAGGGGAAGTAAATCTTAAAGGCCAATGGTGCTGTAGTCGATTAAAACTGAGGAAAGCAAGAGCTTTTTATAGCTGTCTTTTCCTATAAATCACTGACTTCCTCTCCTTGGGAGATTGCCAGTGTAAAATCCAAGAATTTCTTGGCATTACTAAAATCAGAGGAGACCTAGTTTATATTCCCAGACCTGTGCAGAACAGAGCTGGGCAGTGTTTCATTTCTGCACCATAGCAGAATAAGCCTCTCAAAAAATTATCATGTACATTCACAAATTAGTATAGCACTGTGTAGTGGCACTACTATAAATTGTATCACAGGGAACTACTGCTTTAGTGCAGTGTCTTTAGAAGAAATCCTTGAATTCTATCTGGTTTTGCTTCTCTGAGAGACTTGAGCTGTGCGTGCAGTGTGTGAGCAAGGTCAGAGGGCACATGGACAGTACCCTGATCATCTGCATTGCTTAACTGTAAGATGAGGCTTCTGGCATTGTTTCGAATCATTCCCTCTAGTCCATGCCGGAACAAAGATTGGGAACAGTCCAGAGGATGTGTTGCTCCAGGAGACACTCCCTAAAAGCCAAGTGCTCTCAGGTTTGCTTTCTTGGAGCACTGGTTCCGGAGGCTTTGCCTCAAGCGTTCCCGCATCAGTGTACTGATGTGAGGGGTTTTTGCTTACTGTGCCTTCCTCTGCTCTTAGTTCTACTCTGAATGTTTTCTTACTCTAAATGTATAAAACCTCTTACCTGTGAGACTGAAAAAGGAGCAAACTCGTAGAGTTCATCTACTGTGAAAGTGGAGGAAGGTGGATTAGTGGAACTGTTCAGCTGCTGTGCAGTAGGTTATTTAATAATTTAATTCAGGCAAGCAGCCTATTTATAACTTTTTCAGTAGTGTTCAGTAGTTTTCCCTAGTTGCTAAACAGCCTGAAAATAGTTCCAAGGTCCTAAATGACAGAACTTCTTCAAATTAGTGAGATGACATTGTCTCCTTGTCTCAGAAAAACTCACTTCAGGACTCTGTTGGGTTCTTAGCACAATAGTGTGCTGCACAAAAGATTTCCTAGAAATCAGCAATGCTTCGGAAGTTATTTTTAAAAACAGCAGAAAAGCAAGCCCAATCAGGAATTCTTGCTATAGCTCTACGTACACTTCTGGCTACGTGAATGGAGTTATTTGAAAACTTTGGACCAAATTTTTCCCTTTTTGAGTTAAGGGGATTTAGCTCAGATTATTAAATAACACAATTCATTGCTTGGTAGCCATTGGAAAAGTAAAAGACTTATCTAGTTATAGAAGGGATGATAATCACAGAAGTGCTGTGCAGCCTCTGTCTTCAAGCATTTTGTCCAAGCTAAGGTTCATGAAGGAGATGAGCAGTAAGAAGGGTAAGCCATAACAAAAGTGGTAAAATATTTTCTTACCTGGGACTATTATGATCATAAGACATGATCATAATAAAACCAGGAACACAAAATTATAGTTTTCCTTCTCAGTTTCATTTGCTCTTTTTTAATTAGCATGTTAATAATTTAATATTTGTTAAAGATTATTTTTGAACTGGTACATTGTCTCATATAACTCTGGTGGGGGGAAATGAAACTGGAAGTAACTTTCAATTAACTAATATATATCTAATAACTTTTTAGACTGTTAAGCAAAACAAGAATAAGATTATTATAGATGGATTTTAAATTATAACAAAATGAAATAATAGAAAAACATTAAAATGAAAGAAACGAGGACAATATTTCGCCTGTGTACCATAACTGGTAATTAGAGCAAATACAATTCTTTTTGCTAGCTAAGAAATTTTTTAAGGGCCATGTGGGTACATAGAAATAATGAGCTGCTTTTATTAGCTCATTTTAGGGCTGGTTGCATCCAGCTACACCCTCATTTTTTACATGTGTATAGGTCTACACTGATACAGATACACACCTCTTACCTGTATGTGTAGGAAACCCACATACCCATCTGTGTTGGTCTGTGATTATTTTCCTCTTTCTTTCCTTTATTAGATGCAATCACTCTATTTGTATCTACAATTGAAGTGCTTAGAAAGGAGCAATCTGGTTTTGCCCTAGAGTCATAATCCTGTTTCCTATAATGCTGTTTTAAATGCTCTTCTCTGACAACATCTAGATCTTTGCTTCTGTCTTCTAATACAATATAAAGTATATTTTTCACATTTATACCTCTGCTCCTTTCACTCTATATGAACTCAAGGCAGTGAAAAACGGACAGAATAGAGAATTGTGATTTTTAAATAGTTTTTTTTGGCCTGACATAACATTAAAAAAAATACAAAAACTTAATTTGGCAAGGTACTTATAATTAATATCTTTCTTATGATGGGTGGATTATAGCAGTCTTAAAAGACTTTAAAACTTCTTCATCTGAGATGACCTGTATTCTTTACTTGCTTTAAATTAGCTCTAGGTATTTAAGGCTTTATTTATATTAGAGGAAATAGTAGGGGGGAGGTGAAGAGGAGAGCCAAAACTCCTAATTCCAGATTTTTTGGAACAAATATTTGTTGAAATGCTCAGAGCTGTCTTCTCACAGTTCCAAGGGGTACGTGACTGGGGAAGAGAATCCTGAAGAGAGGGAGATCAGAGATTTCTATATCAAACAAAGGAAGAAATTGTATTAAGGTTTTAACTTCAAAAAGCTTTCCAGGGCAGCAAGTCAGTCTTTGAAGCAGAGGGAAAAGGGACAAGGAAGAGAGGCAGGAGAGAAGGGGAGGTTGAGAGTCCCAGCTCCCCTCAGAGGCAGTGGGGCTTCTGTGGCCGAGCCATTGCACAAAAACATTCCTCATAACAAACAGAAGAGATTTCTAACTTAGTCCTCATAACAGACAGAAGAGATTTCTAACTTAGTCCTCAAGAAGTTAAGGCTCGACTCTGAGCAGCTCTTCGGTTTCATTTGAGGCTTATGTAATATTTATAAGGCAACTTTGGTGTCTTCATTTTCCCACAGTAAGAAAGAATAGAAGATGATGAGGTCTCAAGTCTACTCCTGTAACCTTAATACCTGTAGTAAGTCTCAGCACAGCTTTGCAAAGAGGGTCTGCAGAGTGCATTGGCACTGATCATGTGCAGTGTAAGAAAAGATTAAATGACCCCTACCTGGGGATTATCTCTTCTTCTTGTCCTCAGTGACTTTTCTTGAGAGCATCACACTGACATTTGAATAATACTGTTGAGGCCTGACAACTTTGGCTGGCTCTTAGAAGTAGCCACTGTGCAGAAACTAATTGTCTATGATTTAATGATGAAATTTGGAATTCTATTTGCTTGAAAATATTTGAAAGCTCTTATGATTATTTTCATATCTTCCTGTCTGAGCTGTGCAGGAATAAGCAATTAAGTGAGCTGTAGTAACATTGACTTTTTATCTTGTCTGACTTGTGTATTCTCTCTTTTTTTTTTTTTTTTAAGAAAGATACTCTTTTTTACTGTAGAGCCAAAAAAGACTTATATCAGCTCTGGAAGTCAGGACAAACTCCATTCCCTTCCTAGGGCTATCTTTATGGGTGTACCTGTTTCTCTTGGCTCTTTCCCTCCCCATTGACCAAGCGTTAATGGAACAGTGCTTAAATGAGAGACTTTACACTAAAATTTCTTAGTGTGTCGAGAGGTTGTACACAGATTTGTGGTGCTTGTTCAGTGCAGCAGGTGAGTGGTGGGGAATACTTAAGAGCAAGCTATCAGCCAGAAAAGGAACTGAGGATCCAGGAAGCTCTACTCTGTTGCCTAAAGAAACAACTGAATTACATGGGCAAAGGTGTGATGGTGTCCACAGGGCAAGGAACAACCAGGTCTTTGCCCAGTGCCTGGAAACCACGTCCGTGCCTTGGAGCCTTTACCCACAGCATTACTGTAGCAACTCCATATGGGGGATTAATTTGAAAAACATAAACTGTTAAAATGTATAGTTTCATTCAGGACCAGTGTGAAGTGTCAGCACAACCACCTCACTGGGATTCCGAGCTCTGTGTGTGGATGGTGAAATGGCAGCAAAGGAAAATGTGGTCCATTGGCAAGACAGCAGCAACTGTTAATTAATTTGGGAAACAAAAGAGGAAAAAGAAATCTCTTAAGCAGTCTGGGCTTGAGCTAAAATAGTACAGCAAGATTAAAATCAGTAATTGTCACGGGTGTTAATTAGAACTGGGACCACACATACGAAATGTGACTCACACAATATACTAAAGAAGTCACGTCTGAGTCAGGTTACAGAGAAAAATGGTTTTGCTGTAGCCTATCTTCATATATTAAATAATTTTTTTCCTCTATGCAGTGTATGAAGTCTTTAGGGAACAGAGCTTATTAGAACTTAAGTGATAGCCAATACATTTGCCTGCATCCTCTCAAAGTTTGAACTCCCATATGTCAGCTCCAAAGCTGCAAACTCAGCCCCAGTATTAAAGATCTTGGAGCCCTAAGGCACTGATCCAGTGTGAATGGAAATTCCTTCATTTTCTTCATGTTGTTTTAAAATTTCTGACAAATCAAATGGCATTATAAAGACATTTAGAGGATTTAGCTCAGCTTCCTAAATCCTTTGGTGGATCATAAATATTTAAAGTTGATTATTTAACAGAAAGGAGATAAAGGAGGATATTTACCTGTGAGCTAATTTAAATAAAAATATTACTATGCCTCTGCATAGAGTTTCCTTCCTTTAGAATCTCAACTACCAACTGCTAACTTGCAAAAATAAGTTCGTTCTTCTGGAAACTTGGAGAAAGATGGATATAAACCTGAAAATCTTAATATATTGTCAGTTCTACATGAAACCTTTTAGTACTCCATTCACATAGATTTCAGTTCTAATAAATGTTTGTACAGCAAGTTCACTTATGATAAACTTCCCTAGAGAGTAATATTGGATTATGGAACTGTTGCAGTTTGTCACTCAAATGTTTCTTCACTCAAAGAATTTTTGAGTTTTATGATTCTTTTCAATTCTGAAAAAAAGTCTCCCTCTGCTAGCACCTTCATACTACTGATGTGCCTTGCTTTGGCATAGAAACGTCTAAGGGCTAGGAGGTCACGGCAGTGCAGACCCAGTCTTTCCTGGAATTGATGGCACTTGGAAGGGCTTTTGGGCTAAGGAATGGGGTTAGTTGCAGGATCAGCTTTGCTGCTCTGATTACAGAAGCTTTAAGGAAGTGAACTTCCACTGAATGTCAGGTATTTTTAGAAGTGTACTTCCCTCCCTCCCGCTAATCTTGGGCAAGTCTAGGTTACACCAAAAAATTTATTGAATATGATATTAATGTACAGGAAAGTAATATTGGTAATAAGTCAGTGCAGCTCCATCTAGTAGGGGATGGATCGTGGTCCAGGAGGGAAGCAGGCTGCTCTCCCTCATTCACACGACCTCTTTCTATGCAAAGAGAGCTTCTATCCCATGGAATTCCACTGGGTCTTTGACTGCTTCGCATGGATGTGTGTATCCTTACTGGGAGAGACAGGGATAATGAGTTTGGAGCTCAACACCGCTTCTGATCCCGAAATGCTTTAATTGAAAGAGTCTTCATTGCAAGGTAAAAGCCTCTACTCACTTTTTTCAACCAAATAGATGAAATAGCTCCAAGAGAAACCACTCCAGGATGCACGGACCTCCATGGGGTGCATGAACCTTTGCAATTACTTTTAATGGAGCTTCCTGTTTGTGTTGGGAGCTTAGTCACTCTAGGCAAGGTTTGTCCATCTTGGGCCAGAGATGTAAAGCAACAAGGTTCTGCTGATGAGAAAAAAAAGATTCATATTAAGTGCCAACATTAAATCAAGTTCCTACTCTTCCTCTTGGCAGCTTGGAGCCAGGCAGAAGGCAGAACCATATGTGCTTCTCCTAAGTGCTGATTTGCTGAAGTGTCGTTAGCCAGAATTAAGTGTTCTCCTTTAACTGTTAATAAGTGTGTTCTGGGACACCGAGTTACAGTCCAGAAAATCACCACACTTCTTTCCAATATTTGAAAATGTGGTTTGGTGCTAGAATGAAAAAAAAAAAAAATAAGAAGTTATTTTGACTGTTAGGTATATTTTGTTTATATACATGCTGACACACATGAAGCTATAAAGTATAAAACATAAATTTATATGCAGTACATGAGAATGGAGAGCTGGACACGTGTTTTGTGCACAATAGGAGTTAGAAGTTACATAGAAGTACCAGATCAAAGGCTTCTTGTTGCTGGTAGCTTTGGTAGGATCTCGACCAGGGCTTGCACTGCCCAGCCCTCTCCCCAGATCCGCAGCTCGCTGAGCACAAGCAGTACTTCCAAAGCAGATGAATTCTGGCCACCTTCAAAGTCTGGATTCAGGTAGTACACGGAAAAAGTGCTTTTGGCCTTCAGTATACCCCTTCAGGAAGAGGTCAGCCATTCCTTTTGCTTTACCAAGCTCAGTCTCAATTTATTGGGATTAGCCACATCCTGGTAAACAGCTAGGGAAGCCAACAGTTATGAGGGACTAAATATCACTAAGAGTATTTTAGAAAAAAAATCTATTTTCTGATTTTCACAGTCCCTGCTGTGGGAAGAAATAATTCCAAACTTCAAGGAAAAGCAAACATAGGACAAGAGGCTGGAAAAAGGGATCAAACCAACGAAAGTATAGTAGCAGTAATGGCCAAAACATGGAAGGTAGGTGGGAGAGCAGAATTGCACCACAAAATTAGGGTTTACTTCTTCAGACTTGTTTCCTTTTAAAAGGCAGGTAAGAAATTTGGAGTACAGAACCATGTATTCCTTCTCAAAATCGAAGTACAATCTGTTCTGCACATCTGTGAACGCAGATGGTCACCGTTCTTAATAATTTAGCACAAAAACTAACACAGTTCCTTTGACTGAGGTAAAAACCATGTATGTAGCTTGTGTTGTTCATCAGCCATCCTGGGTACACCTTTCGTTAATAGCAGCACCATGACTATTTTCACAACAAGATCCTACACACATTTACTACAGAAAGCCAATTTGTTTTTATAATAAAATATAGCAAAATACAGGTTGAATCTGAAATTGCTTTGTTGTTAGTAGGAAATGACACCCTTTCCCCACATCCTTTTGCCAAGATGTTAGGTAAATTTTTTGTGTTATGGCTTTATATAATGTGTTAGTACAAACTTCATAAAAGGAGTCGAAAAGGTAGTACAGCCTATTATTATGTTTATTGTGTATTTGGTTTGTTTTCATACCCTGATTTTCTCACATAAAATAACAAAGGAGAAATATCTGTCAGATGGGGGAAACCACAGGACACCATTATATTGGTGCCTGCAGTTATCTGAGAGAAACAAGCATGGGAAGTTAGTACTAGATAACTTGTAAGAAAATGCACAGAAACGTAATTAAAAGAAATCTTGGAGGAGGAAATTGTCTTGGGCTGAATGCTAAATGAAAGACTCTATTAATTCCGAGGTAGTATTTATAACTGAAGTTACATAGCTTATTTATTGATCTGGTCCCTTTTGCCAGCATATCAAAGTTAAAGAACTGCAGAATATTTTTTCTTATGTGTTTTCGGAAGGAAAGTGAGCCCCAAGCTCTTTAGTAGCACCAGAAAATTGCAGCATCATGCTCTTTCAGTGTTTACAGATTTTGTATCATGTATTGTGCCTCTTCTTCCAGTGTTAAGAAATACAATTTGTCTTTTATTCCTTACCAAGAGGTGAAAAAAAAAAAAATTAATTATGGTGATGATCATAGAAACAGGTCATTAAAATGCAATTTTCCAGACAGTTTTCTTTTTGCTGCCAGCACATAACTTCTTTAGAATATGTTTACAGAAAATTGAGGAAAACCATGGACTTGCCTTGAGCTGGATATTCCTTAGCAGTGTCATCCTAATGCAGAAACTTGCTCCCTTTTCACAGTGGTTGTAGCTAGTTTTCATTGTGTGCTATTATTTGTTTTTGTTGCCATGAATTGGAAATAACATCAAGAAGTCAAGAGGCCCGTGCTGGTGTAGAGCTGGAAAGCAACTGGAAATCAGGATCTGTCCAGGCTGCAAGAAGCTCTTGTGTTCTTCACATAATCCATTTCCTCACACCCTGTGATTTTCACAATACAGCAGCATTTTCCCATCTCTTTCTCTAAGTCTAAGGATAGTTTTTATTACGACTTAGCACTGATGTGAACATGCACCTGTCTCTAGAAGGAGCTGTACTTTTGACTTGTCAGGCAATGTGTGATTGAACTTAGGGATAAATACTTATTTTGGACTGAAGTGTTTCAGCAAATCTATCCCTTAACCAGCTCCCTTTGAAACTCTTACACATTTTGGAGTCCTGCAATAATATTGCTCTGTCAACAAGGGAAACAGAGCTCTCTGTGTAGATAATAAGTGAAATGCCCTTCACTGCCCGTATAACCAGAGATTCACCTTTATTTACCTTTGGAAACAAATCATCTGCTCTATAAAATGCTGGTCTAATTACTTTCAGTGAATAGAGTCCAAAATTCCTCTGAAACAATGCTGTGCCAATGCAAGTTTTTAATGTTTCAATTTGAATTGCTAAAATTGATATTTAAAATGAGACTTTGTGGTTCTATTCTAGTACTGGAAGTGGAGAAAAAAGCAGAAATGAAAAGCTAAATATCAAATACAGCATTGTTCAGAGTGCAGATGAAGGCTTTTTTTGAAAAACAAATAAATTAAGATTATATTGTGAATGTTGATAGGTAAACGGGTAGGTATTTAGGTGTACGTGTGGGTATGTGTGTCTGAAACGGAACCATTTCCTGCAGGGTATAACCAGTCCTGGCTGGTTGTGAACTTTGCTAAGCCACACTCTATTTTTATCTGAAATAAGCAGTTTGGGGATTTTTTGTTTGTTTTAGTTTGGGTTTTTTTCCCAATTCGGCAAAAGGGCAGTTGCTGATTTGTTTGTATGAAGTTATTTTGTTTTTAGTACAATTGCTGCATGAAAGACAAAGAGCTGAATAGGCACACTACACAGTTTAGATAGCTTATGCTGTTTGCCTAGAAGATTGTATTATAATAAAAATAACTTAACACCTCCCAGGAAGCTCTTTGAAATCTTCAAGAGTAGGAAGGTGGTAAGAAAAGGCTTTCCAAAAGCTTGTGTGCACAATCTCTGTCTAGGCTCTGGATTGTGCTGGTAGCCAAGGTGTTACTGAAGTTGATTCAGTCAGTCCAGTCCTTTCTGTTTGCAAACTTGATCCTCTCTGTGCAGATGCATTTCTGAGCTGTATTTATCCCATCTGGCATTCACTTAGGAATGTTCATTGGGAATATAAGGGAAATGTACACTGAAGCACTTGGGAACAGCCCTCAGGAGGGTTGTAGCCAAGCTTCTTGCTGCAGAGTAGAGTTATAGCGCTTGCCATGATTTTAGGATGAAAGCTGGGTTAATGAGGATAAAAGACAGCGCAGAGTTTTTTCCTCTTAGTTAATGAAGGGAGGTGATTTTGCCCCTCTGCTCTGCTCAGGTGAGACCCTACTTGCAGTGCTGCACCCAGCTTTGGGGTCTCAGCCTAGGAAGGACTTGGAGCAGGTTCAGAGGAGGGACACCAAGTGTTGATCAGAGGCATTGTTCAGACAGGAAAAGGGAAGGCTTTGGGGTGACCTAAAGTGCAGCTTTCCAGTACCTGAAGGGAGCCTACAAGAAAGATGGAAAGAGGCTTTTTACTGGAGCATGTAGTGACAGGACACAGAGGAATGGCTGCAAGCTGAAAAAGAATGGGCTTAGGTTAGGTATTAGGAAAAAATTCAGTGAGGATTATGGAACAGGTTGCCCACAGAAGCTGTGGCTGCCCCATCCCTGAAAGTGTCCAAGGCCAGGTTGGATGGAGTTCTGAGCAGCCTGGTCTGGGGGAAGGTGTCCCTGCCCATGGCAGGGGGTTGGAATGAGAAGATCCTTAAAGGTCCCTTCCAACCTCAGACACTCCGTGATTCTATGATCAGTTGGGGGATACTGAAAATAAGGACTAAAAGCCCCTGCAAACTGTTTCTCCAAATGGGGCTATCTCTGAGGGTGCACTGTGATATCCAAACCCCTTTGGAACTACAGAGTTTTATGTGCACCTCTGCAGTGATGTGTCGGGGAGGTACAAATAGAGGATCAAAGAGCAACTTAAAGAAATAAATACATAAGTTGTGGTCAGCTTCGTTTAACCTGCTGTGAGGTGTGCACGAAAAGTATCGGCCTTATTCAACTTGCAAAACATGAAGGTAAAGCAGATAAACTGTGGGGTTTTTACTGTGAAGCATGAAACTTACCCTCTTCCACGATTATTCAGCTGCTATGTGATCTAATGAGCTCGTAGTTACTCTGAGCTTCAGAAAGTTTTAACACAGAGGTTAAACAGTTTTACTGTTCACTTTACTGCTCTGATTTTTGCATTCAATTCGGCCGATATCTTTGGGTTAAGGAGGTTAGTCTTCTCCAGCCTTACAACTTGAAATAGGAGAAATACGAATCTGTAGGAAATGCCGCACCACAGTGCAGGTGCTAGAGAGCAGGAAGATTATTTGGCACTATGCTAAATATCCCAAAGGATATTTGAGACAGAATATCCACATCAACAAGTGTACTTCCACATTAAATACGCTGAAGGGAAGATTATCCTGTAGCATCTATGGCCAAGTCCTGTCAAGTGAGCAAAGTTTTGGCTCTTGGATTCTGCCTTTTTGCTCAATTTAATCTCCAAAGAATTCCCTTCACGTGCCTCAAGACATGGGAAAACAAAAACATTGTAATGATCTGGGGTGTCTCTTTAAAAAACAATCAAAATCATAGTGTTTCTCTTACTGTTGTGTTGCAAAGACCTGGATTCCATTATCTCCCTGTGCTATTTTCATTTTTCCAGAAGTCATTGGGCAGTGCAGTGGGAATTCCAGCTGCAGCAGAACCCCTTCTTTGGGAAGGATGGTGCATATTTCATTGCATGGTTCAGTATGTCACCTCACTAACAGAGCAGAAGTGCTTTCACCAGACTGATTGTCACTGTTCTGCTCTGGGAAAATTGTCTCTAGAACAGAGGAGTCTTCTGTGATAAAATGAAGCCTTGGAAACATTTAGGTAGCCTGCCATGGTTTGTAGGAATGTGCTTGGTATTTATGTGTAGGCTGGGAGTGGGCTTTTCTCCTTCCCTTGATTCTCCTTGGCACAAATATGAGATTGCTCTGATGAGGATAAATTGCCCAGGTGTTGTTTCTGGGACACTTCTAATAAAGTGTCAAAGATGATTGCAGGCGAACTTGGCGGTTTTAACATCATTACTGCGTGTTTGGAGGAGACTGACATTTAACTAAAAAATATAAATTTAGGAACATCACAAAGGAACAGTTAGTACTGATTTTTGCATGTAAGGGGCATTTGTTTTGTTGATTGCTTGATTTGGTTTATAAATTACAGTCTTGCAGGATCTTGTTTTGTTGTTCACTCTTCTGCTTCCACCTTCACTGCTTCTAAATTATCCTTGCTAAGTAATGCTCCTCACTCAAAGTCCTTTCTAGATCTCACAGAAAATCCTGAATGTGTTCAAGAAGGGCACCTTAAACTTTTCATTTAATTCTTGAATCTTTACTTGATAGAATTCAGAGCAGGAGGGAGATATCAGCACTGCCTTTGGCTTTTTATAGCTGAATTTATCTGACAAAAATGGGATGGTTTGTAGTGCTGGCCTAGCTATTTTCACCTCATCTGATATCGATATCAGTGTGAATTATGCTCGTGTGGGCCTCCCCTGATAATGTCTTCTTTAAAAGACAATGTAATCATAAGATTAGGTAAAGTTAATATTCTGTGTACCAGAGAGATTCTGTCAGCTGGTACGATTATGATTCTCCTGGATGCTGCATCGTAATTATACAAATGAATGGAAGATGCCTGTCTTGATTGAGTTTTTAATCGATTGGATGGACAGGTTGTTAATCAAGCTAGAAGAGCATTAAAAGCCTTGTGTGGGAGTATTTCTTGTACTGTTCTCCTTTTTCTGTTTTATTGATGTTTCTTTTTATTAATTTTTCTAAAGACAAGAGGCTAAAAAAACAGACCAGGAGAAGCAGAATCTTCTCACTTTCATTGTTTCGCAACAAATCAAGTAAAGACAAAAGGAAGGGAACTGAGACAGGAAGGTCTGTCTTAAAAAACCCCCATATATATGATTTGTGATTTACTTAATTTTCCAAACAAGTCTGTTACAAAGAACAGAATATGGAGAAGAATGATTTTTGTCTTTGCTTTCTGAAGGAACATATGCAGAAAACAAAGGAAGACTCAGGCTCGCTAAAAGTGTATGGAAGTCTGTTTAAAAAACATTCCTTTTTAAGTCCCTCGTAGTGCAAAGCAATAATGTAAATAGTAAAGGTAACTAGATCAAGTTCATGGCAATTAAAACACACTCCATTAATCAAAAACCTTCATAAACTGAAATTTCAGGCATCTGTCTTGATTTTAGTGACATAATAAGAATTTCTTTGAAGACACGAGAGGTGGTTCCTGGATCCCAGTGACTTGGCAGTTGGAAAATGGAAGCCCAGTTCTGTGTTGGTGTTTGGAGATGCATTTGGGTATTTATGCCAGGGGAGAGGCTCCTCAGAAATAACCAATTGTGAGCCATTTGATGCTGAAAGGAAAAAAAATGTAAATTAAAAATATGCTTATATGTTTTCCCTGGGCCTTTTCCTTAGCTATAAACGGAAATGTTCTATAATCTGGAATGATGTGCCATTCCTCTTACCTTAAGAAGCATCTCCCTGCCTCAGATCCTGAGACCAGTCCTTCAGAAAGCCCATTAGTGGCTTCTTTCTAGTATGAGAATTCACCTTCCATAACGCCCTCCATCCTCATTTTGTCCATTTCTTTCCCAACACACTAATTTGGAGCCTTGTTTCCCAAGGTATCTGTGTAGTTCTGTTCCCTGAATGTTTCAACACTACTGTTTTATCACCAGCATGCTGTATGCACCACCACCTACTTTAGAGATGGGGATGGAATCCCTGACTTCCACTTGTCCTTTTCCTTCACCGTCTCTTCCCCCAGAAGAGCCCTTGACCTGTTCTGTGGGTGGATGTTGTGGTCCGTGCTACAAATGGTTTTTAAGTGCTTTGAGGTCTTCTGTGAAGGATGGGAAATGTGAAAACCCACTGATGGGGGAGAGGAAGTCAGACTAAACACCACCTTCCCACCAGCAGCACATCCTGTGACCTGCTGTAGCTGAAATGTTAACGTCTAAGTGGATTTTTATTAGAAATAGGTCTCCCAGATTCTAATTCTGATGTCAGAGGTTGCCAGCAATATCAATAAAAAGCCAGCAGTGTGGCCTTTATTCCCTACTGCAGTGATGGCATGTGACAAAAATAAGTATGATAATTTTATCGTTTCTTTTTTTTTTTTCTGCCCAAAACATAGCTGTGTTAATCTGAAAGACAGCTGATTTTTCAAGGTCAAAAGTGCCTGGCTACAAATTGATGAGCTATTATGCATATTTGTGGGTTTTTCTGATGGTTCTGTATTAATAATATGCTTGCAGAACAGGCCATAAAAATTCCATTTGAGGGTATTAAAACATACCGGGACATTTAATCAGGTTAGAATTCCTGTCAGCTGGCTGTAGTCACGGTGTTGTTCAGTCCATCATTAACAAAGTGTGCAGGAAATCAAGACAAATGGCTGTTCCACCATTTCAGACATCACTGGGATGACCCTTTTGTTTTGGGCACTTGGCTAGTGGCTGAGCGATTGTGGGGACACTGCTGGCAAGCAGAGCAGCCCACCCCTCCGACTGCAAGCAAATCTATACAGCAAGGTAGAAGAACAGAAAACATTTCCACTGTAACAAAGCTTTCTGTAACAGGAAAACATGCATTTTGCAGCAGAATTGTATTAAAGTTTAGATTGCATCATCAACTTCTACGGTTATTCTTTAATAAAGATCCATTTGTTCTGCTGGGGGTGTGATGCATATGGCTGCTCTTCAGCAACCTTACCATGAAAATCAACTTACAGTAGAAAATATTGCAGTTTAAAATAGATATTTTGAGGTGCTGAGAATTTTGCTGGGTAGCAAAGGTGGTGATATTTCTACCAAGATTTGAGCCCATGTAAAATCTTTGAGATAATTTTGTGCATAAAGTCCCATTAGACAAACTCCAAATTAATATGTCCCTTTTTGCATTGAAATTGAAGTAGCTTCAAAAGTAAATGAGACTGTGAATGAAAATTAAGCTAGAAATTGGAATTGGAATTGCAATACATTATGTTTTTGCATGTAGCAAATACTTTTAAAAATGAAGATTTTCTTGAGACAGAGGATTCTGATTTTGAATAGTTTACCAGACATCTTTTTTTGGCAGCTTCTTTAGAATAGACAAAAAATAGTTTGTATTTAGGCTGGAAAAGCCCTGATACAGTCCTTGCCTACATTTTTAAAGTAATACCTTGATAAATGATGCCAATTGTGTTGTAGTCATAGTCTTATTACTTATCAACATTTTAAGTGCAGCATATTCAGCTAAATGAACAAAATATATTTTAATTAGTATTTAACCTATTTTCAGTTTTGCCTGAATTGACCATACTTTAAGACACTTTATGTTTTATACTTTTCTGTCACGTATATTTACAACCTCCAGAAATGTGAAATTTCTCATGCTTTCATTATTTTTATAAGAAAAAGTCAGATCCTTTCATTCCTTCTGCCTGCCATTCTGGTCATGCCTGGAAGAAACTTTTAAGCTGAGCCTCACCACATGATTTAGGTTTTATTAGGGGGTTTTTTTTTTTGTTTCTGTCTTGACGAGAAGCAATCTGGACACTGTTTACTCGACGTAAGCTCAATGTCGGTTCCCTTTGGAAGTGTTGCTGAGGAACAGGGGTTTGTCCCCCGTGCTGGCACAGGCTGGCTGGCCAAGGGGTGAATGATGCTCCTGCCACATCTCAGCGCTTCTCTTTGGAAGCAGAGCCAGCTTGGCTCCAGGTGAATCTCTGGATAGAGGCGATTGTCCAATGCTGGCTTTGGGATGATGAAAGCCTCTGAAGTTGCTGCTGCCCTGGCTGAGCTGGAGGGAGGGAGGCAGGAGGTCTTTGGAACAGCCTTATGTGGTGGAAAGCCTCCAGTGCTCTCAAGGTGAAATGCATCTTCTTGCTCCTTTCCTGAATAATTAAAAAATTGCAGCAGTGCTAAGGAAGCAGAGTAAAAATTTGACTTTAAAGACTGGTTCTGGTTCGAGTCCTGCTTATCACGGCTTTTTCTTGAGTTAGAATTGCAGGCAGAGTTTTATACAAATTGTGGAGAAGGATAATAAGGGGTTAAACGGGATATAGGCAGTGAAGTTCAGTGACTAACAGCAGCTTACATGGTGGGACTGTGTAAGGCTAGCTGTGGCCATTTTTCAGCTATTTCCTGTGAGATGTGCATAATATTCTCAGCAAAAAGGCATCTTAGGAAACCATATAGAAAATGGAGCTATGTATGGCTTTGGTTTCAGTATCTTTAGTGTGACATACCCCTATAGTCTTAAAATACAGCATAAAAGGAGAAGGAAACTGAGGAGATTATAAAAGGCTTTTCATTAAGTGATGCAGTTCCAGATAATTGTCTTTTTCCTGAATATAATAAAAGCTAAAGCTCTTTGGCAAGTGAGCACTTTGGCAAAACTGTTTTACTTCTGCATACTGGACGTGCTAATTGTGTGATGCGATGCCTTACAGAGGGAGGAGTGTCTTGAGAGATTCCTTATGAAATACCAGGAGGTGTTTTTGCACAGCTTTATAGAAAATCCTTCCAGTAAATGGCCACTATAAGTAGCCTGTGGGTCTTCAAAATTGTAGCCTTCTGACAGGAGGCCAGAAGTACTGCTTTTGTGGGCAAGTACTGCTCACTCATTACATTTTATTGGGCTTTTAACACACCTTACAAGCCAACCACTGGCTGCTAGTAAGATTCCACTCTTATTTTAACTGTATTTATCCATAATGTTGGTTAATCCTTTAGCAGCTATATGATATAAAATCTAAGCACAGAATGAAATGTTTATTATCAATTTTCTCACCATGAATTGACTTTTGTCAGGTGCAGCTGACAAAATTCTGCTGGCAGCACTACTTCGGAAGCAGCATCCCAGCCTCTCCAAGAGCAGGCTTTGCTTCCTGTGCTGCTTCCATTCCAAGAAACATTTGCAGTTTTCCTGATTTCAGTGTATGTATCTTCAAAATCTGGATGGGGATTTCTAATCCTGTGTCATTGTTCCCCCTCCATTGTGGCACAGATTCATACCAGTTCTACCTGTTTACGAGGATGTTTATCCCAGGCAGAGAGGATTTTGCTAAAGGAGTCTGTCTAATAAAACTTCAGCTATGGCAGCAGCCTGGTAACATCTTGCATGGGTGGCAGCATGCCAGTTTATGGTACTAATGAATACATTTCTTGATAATTTTGAAATTTACAAATGCAATGAGAAAAACATATTTTTCATTTACATACAAAAAAACCCAAAAAAACCAAACAACCCCACCCAAAAACCCCCCCAAAATGCCCCAAACACCTCCCCCCACCCTCAAACCTTAAAAAATATGATTGTGGATAACTCAAAATGCTCCAGAACCACCACATTATCTGCTGACGGCTGAATAAAGGGGATGAAGCTGGTGACAAGTCTGTTTCAAGAAAAGAGAGAGAAAAAGACAGCTGTCATTTAACATGATGTTCTCAGTCTTTTGTAGAAACTATTATAAGATGCAAATTTTTATTCACTTATTCAGCCTGCACCTTCCTTTCTACTGATGCAAACATATGCATTTAATAGTATTCTATAGTTTCTATAAATCCACTTGCTTGTGACTGCTTTGGTTGTTTAACCCTCGAGTCCAAAATGTGTTCACTTTTTTCATTATCTTTTTATTATTTATCATTTATCAAAATATTTCGAGTTTCTTGTGCTCAGGCTTAATGTTTTGTTTTCAAGTAAAGCACCCGAAGAGCTAAATTCACTTTCGGATTATTTGGGGACAGTCTTTATTGCCTGGGTGTATTTGCATGGCACAAAGCAGGATCCTACCCTCCATGTTCATGACTTTTAATATATATTTACATTATTTTGGCTGTGTCATAAGATATACAGCCTGAACAAACGCTGCAGCACACTCTGTTATATTCTGAACCTTTGGAATTTAAATGTGATTTAAACTGTGATGTGCTTTCCATGCGATCCCTGCTCTGTTTCTAGCACAGCCATCCCCTGGGATGTGTGGGGCACAGGGGCCACAGTCTCCTCTGCCTGGGAGGTGGCATAGGGAGAGTTTTGTAGCCCCTGGAATGCTTTCTCCTCAACAGTAAAGTCCTGTTGTAGGAAAGGTGTGAGGGAGAAGAACTGGGTGAAAAACGCATCTCTGAGAGGCAGGAATTTCACCTGCAAAATGCAGATGTTCTCAGTTTTGGTCTGTGGGACTACCTGGAAGGAAGGATCAGTCCTGGACAGCCTGGGGGTTCTTCCAGCACGTTCAGGATTTGCACCCTGGATCATATTTCCTTGTGATGTCAAGGTTTCAGGTGCAGGAATTTGAGCTTTTCTTTGTGAATGGAGGATCTACCAGCAATGGGCTCCATGTAAATGCTCTGACGGAACGATATAAATCCATTAGCTTCACATGGAACACAAATCTCTATTTTTAGAAAGTAATGCATAGATATTCACAAAATAAAAAATTCCTCTTAAAAACCTACAGCTTCCTATAAAGCAAATTGCCATCGAAAGAATTAGACATACGTTGATTTCAATGATATTTCCTATTTTCAGCTCCACGAATTGCTAAGCAATAGGAAAACATACTGTACTCTGGAATCTTGTAAGTCATTGCAATCTGGTACTTGGAGCCATTGTATGAGCCAAATAACATCTGCTCCTCAGAAAGATATCACAATGTTTTTATGATCCCAAGTATTTACGAGATGGAAGGAGACTGAAGGAGATAATGTGGCAAAGCCGGTCAGCTGCAACTTGAACCTTGCATGATTTTTGGGAGTCTTTCTCCTATTTTTATGTGACCTTATTCTTACCTAATATCCTTGGTTTGTTTTCACCTGGATGAAGTCAGAACCCGTCAAAACTGGACCTCAGGAATATTCCCTCAAAAATGACGTCTTCTCACCTTTGGGAAGCTGGTCAAGCTCTGAGGACTTCCCCAGTGTCCTGAGCAGATGCCCCTGATCCCACAGAGGCTGGAGAACAGCTGGAACTGGGGTTTTTTTCAGCAAGTTCAGTGTGAACAGCACTTGGATTCTTCAGCTGAGGGGCTAATCTATAATATGTAATTTCCCGCCCCCCATTCAGATTTATGGGTCTGGCATAGAAAATGGGTTGGAAAGCCCTGGAATAGGTGAAAAAATTAAAAAAGGTAGATGAAACAAAAAGATACAATTAATTCGAAAAAACATTTTTGGGGGGTCTTAGACAATATTAAATTGAATAATTAATATTCCATATGCATAATTGTTATAACATGCATGTCAAGCTAGAAAATGTGCTATGAAAAGTAATTGCAAGAAGAAGAGAGAGAATATTGACTAAAGGACATATTATAGAATGTAGCTCTTTCTCTTGCAAATGGTTAGTGAACTCATTCTCTTTTAAATTATTCATTATTTTGACTGTTTTCTAATGATATATTTAAGCCAGTGTATTTTTTTTTCAGGTTTCTCAGTAGAGGAGTTACTTCAAATATTCAGTATTTATAGTTTCATGTGTGAACTGTTTTTAATGTGCATGGAGATAATAAACTACACTGAAATATATTTTAAAATACTTTAGCGAATATTTTTGTATGCAAAGCAGTTTGCTTGGTTAAACTCAAAATGTGTCTTCAAAATGCAGGAGAATCCTGTAAAAATGTGTTAAAGCACATGGAACAAAACACAGAAAACAAGTAATTTTTTCTGTGTTTGTGTATTTCTAAATAAAGTCTAGAACAACGTTGCCTGGTATGTCCATGATTTGAAACTTGCTTAAAATGGTGATTTCCAGACAGTGTAGCCCAAGCAGTTTTGAGGATGTTTCCTTATGTTGTGGTTTCCTCATGCTGTGGTTTCCTCATATCCAGTGCAGGAATTAAAACTGGATAATGGAACAAGCCATCAAAGGTTTATCTTCTTATTTTCTAGTAACTTGAGAGTATCCTGGAAGTACAGCCTGAAGTTTTCTCCATCAGAAACCTGTTGATGTGGGTTCAAAGTCTGCAGCTCAGTCTCTATGTGTGTATATGCAGCTTTAAGTACCTGTTCATCCATTTACACCCATGCACAGGTTTTTGCTGTTTCATCCAACCCTGTTTTTGCTCTTAATAAAGGCTTGTAATCTCACAACACTTCCAGTTTCTTCTAATAAATAGTCTGACTTCTGAATCACTGGTCATTTACTGTAATCAATTTTCTCAGGGTTTGTGAATTTTCAGGAAGTCAGCAGGAGTATTTAGCTAAGAAAAAGCCAGGAGGGTGTTAGATGCACTCTGCTCTAATGACTATGGTCTAAAATGCAATCCCTGGTGTGTCGTACTTGGACACAAAAGAACCACGCAGACCCAGCTTAGTTCAGGACAGAAAGAAGCCAGGAAAAGCCCCAGGCTGTTTATTTTACTTTATATATATATGTTTTTAGGAATGACCGTGGGTTGGAGGATGAGGTTACCACCTCTCCAACCACACCGGTCAGACAAAAAGTCCATCAAACTTCTCCGCCTCAGGAGAAGGAATGAAAACAAAAAGGAACAATTATCCAAACATAACCGGGTTTACAGAAAGTGCGTGAGAAACTCCATCACAGAAATGAAAACATCAAAAGACTGCAAATCTCAGGGCGACACTGGTGTCGGAAGCCCCTGAGGTGGTAACAACTGGAACCTGGAAGAGAGTCACATGGAATTAGCATTTCATGCTTGTGCGGTTCTTGCTTGCTTTCCCAGACTTCTGTTGCTGGCAGCTGTCAGAAACAGGGAGTTGTGGTTGGATGAACTCTTGGTGTGGCTCAGCACAGCCCCTTTATGTTGGTTTTGACACACGTTTAAGTTACTTTTACTGCATAACCTGTCACTTATTAATTGCCTTATTGCTATTATTTGTCATTAATATCTCTTTGCTGCAAGAGCAAATTGTTGAAGGGTTAGCAGCTCCTTAAACATGAGCAACTGAAGTATCTCGTAGCTGCTTTAGTTTTTCAAACATTTGTTATCAAGAGTGCTTGAGAGGTAATCCAGTGGCGAGTGTTGTGTGTCAGCTGGCATCTGTCATCCCTGGTAGGGGGTGGCATTCTCTGCCACAGTGTCTGAGAAAATGTTATCGAAGGACACAGGGCAGCTGATGTTTGGAAAACTATTTGGAGATGATTACTAGAAGTCAAGGATTATCATAAATGCTGTCAAAACATCTTTTTGTCGGGAAATGGCAAAAATGTTAAGGACGGGGTATGTTGTACAGCAACGGTCTTCTGCTTAAAACTATAAAAACCTTTTTGATACCTTTTCCTGTTTAATATTGCACTGTAAATAGCATATGGAGTGCTTATCAAAGACAGTAGGTACTGACTTGTATGGCATAATTTGGTAGTGGCGTGTTCTTTCCTATATGTGTCTGGTTAAATCCACTGGAGATTTTCATTGTTCCTCACCTTTTGTGGATTAATTAATTTCTGGAGATGGACAGGAATAGAAAGATGAATATGCAGTTCTATAAAGACAGCATGAAATTGTTCTACATTTTGAATACATTTTTGCAGTAATGTGGTGGAGTCTTTGGAGCAGTACACTTTAATCCATTTTCATTAGGACTCTGGAGAACTTGATAGCAGCTCACTGGGCTTTTGATAATCTGAAGTTCCAAAACATTGCTTTGAATGACAATTTAAAAGAGCAACAAATAATTCTGAACTCCCTATAATCACCTACTCAAGGCATTTCCATATTCTTTTCTTGTCCTCATGGAAGAGGTATGGACCTGATGCTCACAAGTTTGCCTGAAGCTGTGATTGATATGAAAAGTGTTGCACAATGATCATTTGGTGAAAAGCAGAGAAAGGCATAGCGAGTGCTACCAAGGGTAAAATAAGCAGACGATGCTCAGAGATTAAGGTGAATTAAGCATATGATGAGCTTTTACTAGTAGTATATTAATATATTATAGTATATATATAGTATATTAGTATATTATAGTATAGCAGTATATTAGTAGTGCCTACATGGTCACAGTCTTCTTTACAGCCAGGAACTCTTACTGCTTCCTTAAGGAAGTGGAGCAAAAATTGACTTTCAATTCAGGATCATGTTTTAAAGTGGATGAATTTTATGGCAGATGCAAAATTGCAATTTTTAGAATTATGAGTGTCTGAATATCATCCTAAAAAGGTGCAGAAGCTGAAATTCCCGCCATAAAGCATTATTCTTCATATTTCCATGATTTGGGTGGCTCCACCAAAGAGCAGAGTCAAACTAGTGGTAAGAAATATAATTAGTGTTTTAAGTATGAATCTGTGGAGTTCTCAGAAAATCCTTTTCTCCCTCTGAAATTTGCAATGACTTTTTAGAAAGCTGATTGTTGAATGGAAGACCTGTTCATCAAGTTCAGTTCCAGTTATGAGCTCTTGTTAATCTGTGTACATTAGCATTAAGTAGGAAGTGATATTTTGGTTTGTTTTTGTATTTGAAAAACTTTATCCTAAATCAGGATGACATCACAAAATCTTTTAAGTCTTTAAAGGGGAAAAAAAGGCATATGTGAGGTACTGAGCAATTTTTTTAAAAATTCATTTTTTAGAGAACTTCAATTTGCAGTTATGACAACAGGATGTTTGAAGACACCTGCACAAAAATGCATCAGGGAACATGTTGAATTCTATTTCACATAAATTTTTCAGTTTTGACAAAGTGTCTTTATCTCTTAAAAGAGATGTTTTACCTAAAAATTCTCAGGCAGCAAGAATTAAAGCTATCAGCCCTATAAGGATGACATGTTTGAAAGTCTTTTCACCACATTGCTGACAGCCCAGAGAAAGTTTAGGCAAATTTTTGGGTGATCTGCCACATAAAAGTAGTGTCAAATTTGCTGATTTTAAGAGTCTAATGCAAATTTTCACAGTTAGGTATTCTGTTCATCAGTTCCTGGAAGTATTTTCATCCAGGCTTGTGTTTTACTCCGGTTGAGTCAGTTATTTGCCAACACCTCTGCAACATGCAGGGCACACTTGTAAAGCTTTAAGGAGCAAACCACAGTTAAACCATTGGCATAGTGAAACAGAAAATATCAACTAGCAGGGTACAGGATTTGGGCTTTCTTTCCAACCACTTTGAGTATTCAAGAAATTGATCTTCTCAACAGATTAAATTTAACTAATGCAGTGAATCTAATCCTTGTTTTAAAGAAAATTTAAAATGAGGCTGTCTTTCATTGTGGTTCTGGTAATAAAAAATAGCTGCTTTTAAGTGTTGAACACCAAAGATAAATGTTCTAACCAAATGACATAAATATATTGATTTTAGCAAGAATTACATAATAGAGGAAATTAATATCTATTTTTTTCCCAGCTCTAGTTTTTCAAAATCCCCACATCTGCCTTCTGCAATATCTAAATAAATAGGGAATAAAATTGAAGTCATAGTTTTCAGTTCCCTTTTCTTTTGTAAACCTGATTATACTTTTGTAATTTTTTGAATGCTGGAATTTTTTTTTTAATAGAAGCAAGGTTTTTCTTGTTATTGGGTACTCTTCAGGTGAACACTGAATTCTGGATACCTTGTAAATCAGCATGATTTTGTTGTTTTTGCAATGTTTTCTTAATCTTTATTAGCAAAGTAAAAATTGGTACAGAATTCCTATGGTTAATTGTTGCTTTTTTTGGTGGATACCTCAAAATGAGAGGCAAGAAGTTCCCTTGCAAGAATTTTCAGGCTCAGGGTTGCATGTTAATACAAGAGGAGAAGTTTCTAACCCAAATGGAAAAATGGTCACAGATGCAGGATTGATCACAAACCTTAAAGTTTACAGTATATCAACCAAAACAAATTAGAAATTGAAATATACAACAGGGTTAAAAAAATGAGGAAAAAATTAACAGAGCAGTGTACGTTTTACGATATTTAATCAGCTCCTGTGCATGGCATATTTTAAATATATGATTTAATTTAAATGAATAGTTCCTATTATAAATGTTAGAATTATCCTTTCAGCAATAAAAATCATCAATTAGAAAGTATAAAGCAGGAGTTTAGGCATTGTACAATTTTATATGAAAGGTATGTATTTCTTACAGAGGTGGAATCTATAACTACATGTTAAAATATCTGGATATATGTCTAATACGAGTTAATAGACCTCACCTAGAGAAAAATAGAATAAATTATTTTTAAGTAAGCTAATAGTTTTTCGGAGTTCTACCACCACAGGCAGATTCTTTTGATGACAGACATTTAATAAGGTTTGGGTTAGTGGAGAGTCCTGGACAAAAGTGGTGCAGCTGCTGGAAAAATTTGGTCCCTGATGCTGCAGAAATCTGAAACTTCCATGTGGCTTCAGTGCCAAGGTGTTTAGAAGAGCTGGGCACCTTTTCAAAGTGGGGCTGTTAACTCACAAGCCCAGACTGGGAAGGGATCATCTACTCCTCTTCAATTTTGACACACACACAGTAACTGTCGAGAAGGTCTTTCCACAATGTAAAGGCTGGAAAATAGTTTAAACTTGTACACATGCTTCAGACCCCTTCTAAAACTTCAGACAAAGAATTAATTTTGTGATTGTTGAAAATTTATATAAAACTTTTTTTGGTCAACCACACGGTTTATTTGTCCATTCAAAATATTTAACACTAACTTCTCATAGATCGTAGTTAATTGCTTCTGATGAGATGTTTTTATTAAATCTTCTGGCTTTAACTTTAAATCTTTAAGTCCCAAACCCTGGGAACCTCAGAAACAGTTAGAAAGAAAAGAGAAAGAAGTAAAGAGAATTAGTAAATGGAGGAAAATGGAAAATAAGGGAATACCACAACTCTCTTTTCAAAATCAGATGTAAATTTACGTTTGGGTCTTAACCTCATCAGACTAATAGATTTATATTTAAACAGGCATTTAGCAGAGCAGAAACGTTTTTCCTGTCTAATATATTTATAACCTTGAAGGCCTTTCCCTTATTTTTCTCTTTCCCTTGACCTTTTATTAGAACACACTTTTAAACTGTGAAGTGGCGAATGTCATACAGCTTTGCTGGAGGCACATTAAGCTCATTCAAAGCACAAATGTTACTGTATAAAGTTCACAAACTTTCATTTATTTTGTATCCAGAAAAGAAAGGTTAAATAGTCCTATCTTTTTTTTTTTTTTAAGGCAGTACTTGGACAGTGACAAGTTGAAAGTCTGCTAAATATAAGTGGGCCTTGAAAACTATGCTCTGGTTGTGAATGAATATCAAACTGCTTGAGAAATAAAAACATTAAATTTCCATGCCTCCAAAACATAATAGTTAAACGATTTTTAATTTTTTTTTTAAGAAAATCTGAGATGTTTGGCTGTGCCTCTGTTGGAAAGGAGGATCGGATCAGAGTTACTATAACAGTGAAGTGATAGACGTACCTGATGAAGTCTGGTGGTGTTTCCCACTTTTACCTCTGCCTAGCCCAGTGCTGTGGATGAGTGTTTGTTACCAGTGGAAGAGCTTTAGAAGCACTTTTGGAGAAGTGGTTTATTGCTTCATTTCACCCCAACGAAAGGCAGGTCATGCAGTCAGAGGGTGCTGAGTTTGGGACACAGTGTGTGGAAGGTTGGGGTGGATGGTGGTGAGACCCTCCTGGTCCCTGCTGAAATGCTCCCATGACATTCCTTGTGAGTCTCAGTCCTAAAAACCTTGAATTGTGTTTTGCTGCTCAAAATTTGGAGGTTTTTAGGTCTAAATTCTAGTCTAATCTGAATCTCAAGAAAGAATAGCTGTTTAGATTATCATTCTCCATTGTTCAGACTTCTCCTCAGTCAGATCAAAAACACTGTTGAGTCTTTGTGTATCCATGCTGGTAAACAAATTGGGCCTTTCTTAGTGATGCATCTGCTGGATAAGCAATTTTCATTGGTATTGGCCTCCTTTCTTATACTTTTGCATAGACCTTAGAGATCCTGATGACTCTGTACACTGAATTCCCACTGCTTCCAGGATGTGGGGAGGGGATCTCCCTGTGGCTGGTGCTTGCTGGAGTGGATTTGAGGATGATCAGAAATGGTTTCCAACACCAAAGCAATAAAGCAGTGTAGGGCCCTGTCTGGAGCTGGTATTCCCCCTTGCCAAAAGCACTGAACAACCGTGTCTGACTGTGTGACAACCTGAATTTCTCGTTCCCATTTTATTCTCAAGCTGTTTCCATGAATAGAATACAGAGCACTCAGTCTGACAGGAGGAAGCACAGAGTATTTTTGCATTGCTGGTTTCTTTCGGTCCTTGTTGTCCTTTTAGTGTTTGTCCCTGTGCAGATCCCAAGAGTGAACATCATCTGTCATCTACAAACTTAATTTTGGACGTGAGTTAGCAATGACTGGAACTGCAGTTTGTAGCTCAGCTACTACACTTGCTTCTGAGGATCAGCCCTTCTAGTTATTCATGCAGATGCTGTGGAAACAACTATCCTCCTGTTTCTTCTTCTGGCCAAGCCTACAGGACACTGGGTAGTCTTGACAGCCACGTGGCAGTCTCAGTGTGGAGACTGTCAGTATTCCTCTAGCAGTGTCTGTTTTCTGTATATCAAACTGGTCATTTTATTTGAACAATTGGGCTTATTTGACTTATAGATGCAGTAGTTGCTGTAATGAATTCATGAAATATGCATATGGTGGACTAGAGGAAGCTATCAAGACTCATGCATTTTGCATGGGGCTTGCTCACTTTTTTTCCTCTTCCCACAGGTCTCCTCCCTCCTGGATAATGTGGCTTAGTGGTAAGAGTCTTACGTTTTCAATAAACTCTCCTCTTCAGGAGCCTCATTGTTGAAAAGCTTATTTGCATTTTTAAGTGTGGGTGTCAAGGCAGATTTATTCCAAGACTTTAAAGTTCTGAAACCATCAGGAAAAAAAAAAAGTCCTCCAGACTGGAAATAAGGTTGCAGAGAATGGCTGTTCTACCGTCTGAGGGTTTTCCATGCAGCTCCCACAGCAGTGGGCAGCATCCCAAGCCGGAGTCAGGACGCAGAAAATTTGGCAGCAGGTCTGTCGTGCTTTAAATAAAGCCCTGGGCGCGCCCTCAGACCGGAGCCGCATCTGGTGAGAGGGGCCGTGCTGTTCCCCAGCCCTTCCTCGTGCACTGCCTGTCCTTCACCCTCCTTTCCTAGGCTTTCGGGTTCTCCTGCTCTTTTGTCCAACAGTGAGAAGGAAAACCCAGATCTCTCTCTCTCTCTCTCTCTCTCTCTCCTGGGCTCCAATGCCCCAAGGATGAGGTCACCTTCTCCCGCCTCAGAGCTTCACCCACCAAACACCACCATCCCAGAGTCAATTGTAGGAAGAATTTGGAGTGTATGGAACACACAGAGTTCTGTAGCATAAAAAGAAAGATGAGGGGTGCCCCCTCACTGCATTTGTTCTATGTTTAGCATTTCTGACTTTGTCTCTGGAAGACAGAAATGTCAGGGGGACAGAAGGGACATTCAGGGCATTTGAAAAACAACTGAAATAAACACAAGGGTAAGAGAGGCTTAGGCTTTGAAATGCTAATTTGAAGGCAGAACGCAATGAAATGTCACATTGCATCCAAACTCGGAGAAAGTTGGATCTTCCTCTCCTGCTCCTTGCATATCTGCACCCAGACACTGGCAGGGAAGAGAGTGTTCATCCAAATGACTTTGCTCTGGTACTGATAAACGTTTCACTCAAAATGGTTGTGTTAGAGCTGCTGTGTGATGGTTGCACACCACAGTGACAACCAGCAGGAAACCTTGGAAAACCACATGAGGACTTGCTCCTCCACTTCTTTGGCAGGTGCTGGCTGATCTGGTCTGTGCATTGTGGGTGCCTCTAATGTATTCCTTGTGCCAGTGCATGGGAGCTGATGGTGTGGATTTAGGTAACCTTGCCCAAGGAAAACCACAGCACTTCTTCCAGCTAAACTGGCTGTGGGTTTATTTTTAGTTTTTATTCCCCCTTTCCCTTGTCTTGCTGTTTGCGGAAGGAAAGGAAAAGACAGCTGAAATATTTTAAAGGAGATTTCTGGTGGAGATTTTAAGAGCTAACCACACTGCTGCTCTAAACATTTCGGATACTCATTCAGATCAAATGCGGACTGGAAAATGAAAGCAAGTTAAAAAAAAAAAAGATTAAAACTGAGTTCACTTTTAAAGCATTAATTTATCTTGAGAAAAAGCCTTAACATCCCACAACTTAAATTAAAAGAATATTCCTCTGCTTGCTTTACTTTTACAGTGATTATTCTGTTTCTATGTTTCTTGCAGAAACACAGAGAAACTTCACTGCTGTAGCAGATGGGTAATTTCAATTCCATAGTATATGTACTTACAATGAGCAACAGTTGGCATTTTAAATCCATGTCTGACTATCATGTGAACTGTGGAGCTTCAGGCAAAGCTGTGGAGTCCATAGAGCTCTTTAGCATGGGGAGAACTGTCATATTCATCTCTGCACCATTTGATTTTGGCCTAACTTTAAGAAATATAATAGTCTTGCATACTGAACCGTAATGTGGTGTTCCTGTGGACTACGTACAGACCTCAAAAGCTTTCAAATGCATTTGCAGTCACCCTGATGGACAAAACCAAGAATTATTTATGCTAACGAAGGAGAAATGTGACAGATCCTGCAGCACATTGGTGTGGCCTTCAGGTTAAAGATCTGATTTTAACAGCTCTTACTTGCAGATATGACGTCTCTATTTATCTGTGTCTTCACTGCAAAGTGGAGAGAGCAATTTTTTCTTACAATTAAATTCCTTCAGAGCTGTGAAGGGGACTTGCTGTGTGAGAGCTCAGAGCAGCCCTGTGGCAGCCCAGGCTCCAGCACGGCATCTGCAGGGCTTGACACAAGGAGAGCACAGATTTTCATTTGCTTTTGTCTGTACAGTGCTGCCAAATGTGGCTTTGAAGGTACTGTGCTGGTGTTAAGAGGAGTATTGGATGCTGAAGGAAATTTTTGGCTGCTATTAACGTGCTGTGAGATAAGAGACATTAGACAGAGAACAAATATTATTGAACATTAAAGAATGAAGACCCTTATCAGCTTTCTCTTGTCTGTCTTCAGGGTGGACTCAATAGCAGATATTTCCCTTTTATCTCCCCACCCTGTTTTCTGAGCATTTTTGAAGTGCAGATGTTGGAGGGTTTCTGTCTTATGCTAATCTACGGGAATTTCAAAAGTTGACTTATTAAAACCAAGAAAATCCTCTCTTGAATTGCGGGTTTTAATATTTTTCCCTGGCACCTTCCCAAAACAATAGACTTCAAGGACATACCAGGTACTTTCTGTTTACGGGAACATATTTCACTTTTTCAATCAGGCATTGTTTTGTTAGGTTTATGTTGCTCAGCAAATTGCTGCCTGTGAAATGCAAAATGGATTATTTGGTAATTAAAATATTTCAAGTTTATGAGAGAGTTTGAAATCAATAAAATAGCCTTATTTCAGTGGAATGGAGCTATATGTCTGTTAGAACAGAATCCTGTGAGTTATAGAGGAGTAGAAGTAAAACTAATAAGTGCTTTCCATTTCCTTTGGGATTGTTCTCTACTGGGTGGTGTGTTAGCTACCAGGATTTTTTTCTCCCTCTAATTTAAATATCCCGAGAGATGGGCCCTGTAATGTATCTATTATTTTTCATATGCAATTTAAAAAAGTGTCTCTCTCTGCTGGAATCCTTTAGTATTACAGCTGCGATTTGCAACATGCCTTAGAATCTGAAATGAAAGCAGGGCAACGCCTCATAGTGCTGAGGCTCCTGGACAGCCCAGCATCTTTGGCCAAAGGCCAATAATTCAGGAAGCTCAATAGCAGAGCCAAGGAAAAAGAAATAAGGATTTCTTAGTGCTCTGAGTTAACCTATTCTGAAAGAAAAATGAAAGAGAAATAGGAAAAATAATAATTTTTTAAATATGTTTTTGTTACCATAGTAATTCTTATCATACATTTTATATAAATGCCACCTACCAGAAATACAGAAACCTGTACTTTGTAGAGAAAAATACATTCAGGTGTATAATTTTGTCAAGGGTAATGTTAGCGTTTATCACGGCCAGATCTTTGCAACTGATAAATATTGTTCTGTTTCCAGTGTTTTATTTTCCCCTACCGACATTTTTAAGCCAATATCCTGTAAATGTCAGTATTGTTAATTTTACATCTTGGAAAGGTGAAAGGTTAGAGAGTTGTATATTGGGACACAGAAACATCATAGAAACAAATTGAAGTTTAATGAGACTTTGAGTAGAGTGCCTTTCAGAGTGCTGTATTTAGGTGCAAGTTGTGTGTGTGTTCTTTATTTCACTGCAGGATTTTTACCCACAACCCCCTTCCTGTTATGTAATTTCTTGGCTTTGATTATTTTAATAAGGAAATGTGTCTGTAAACCCATGAAAACTGGTCATCAATTAAAATGGCATTGTAAAGTTATGTTTCAAGCTGATGGAGAAGTTATAGCCAAGAAAACTAATTTGAAAATTATTCTGGGAATTTAAAATTCATCATGGTGTGATCAAAATTGTAGTTCTATTTATCTACTAAAAAGTTGTCTACAGGAAAAGAATTTTTTTGATAATTTGAGGGAATAACATTAATGAACAGAATTGACTATATTTGCATATCAGTCATACTCAGTGAAACACACCACTAAGTTGCACAAAAGCTTTCTTTCCTTGGTTAAGAATAAACTTTTCTCTGTATCCCTAAGGTTTTCCTCCTTCCTTCCCTCTGGCTTGGCATGACCTTACCCATGGACTATGGCTTCATGAAGGCTGCTCAGAGGCCAAAGGTGAAAACTGCTTGAAGGTGAAGTAGACAAACAAACTCCCTTAGAAAAACTTGCTAAATTATAATTTCTAATGTTGTTGTCATTTTGGAGATGCAGCTGTGGTGGAAAAAATTAAATCCTATTTTGCTTCTTGAGAAACTCCTAACTTTTATTAGAATAATTTTTGTTGGTCTTTGATGCTAAAAATGGGGCAAAGATCAATTGATGATCGTGGCATAAAAACGTGAACTAGCAAACATTTGAAGATTTAATGCAGCAGAAAATTAACAATTTGAAGAATTTTTTCAAAGTCCTTTGCCCTAAATAGAATCCTGTGGAGAGATTTAGACTTTCAGGTCTCCTATCAGATGCTGGAAATACTGAAGGCAGTGACGGCTAATGAACAAATAGAGTGAATTAACACGACTGCTGGTTGGGTACAGGTGTGACAGTATTTACAGAGCCTGCACAGGGGAAAGGGGGATTAAAATTTGTATTACTGAAGCTGCAAAGGAAACCAAAGAGAGTTAGTGTCAGTACCCAGGTAAGAGAGGTGCTTCAATAAATGTAAAAAATGTGAATGCTCAGTCAGAGGTTTAAGCCTCAGGGTGAAACGAGCAGCACCTGGACTAGACATTGGCCACCGGCTTTCTCCATATTTTAAAATTTGTGCAAGAAATGTTGCTCAAAGTATTTCATGTGTTTTATCTACAAAACCAAAACAAAATGTGTTTCTCTTCACAACATTGTGTGGGTTGTTTTACTCTTTAAGTTTTTCCCTGCCTTTTTTTTTTCTTTTATGCTTATGAATTGTTTAATTTAGGATGTTTAAACATACCGCTTTGATGTTTTCACAGATGTAAAACGTTGTCAGACCAAACTGTCTTCTGAAATGCTCCTGCACCCTTTCAGCCTCTGTTATTGATGTCCTTCACATGATGCTGGTGCTACTTCAGCAGCAGCTGATGCGCAATTCCCAACACTTTTCCCTCCATTTCTTCTCCTGGCTAATGAGGCCAAGGGAGGGAAACCCAGCGCTTCTGAAGTCTGATGCTTCCCCTGAGGTTTCCTAGCCACTTCCCTGATTAATAGGAACAGTAGGTGGCTGCAGGTATTTTTCCACGTTTTTTTCATTTATAAATTAATAGGAATACAAATGCTTTGCTATTGTTCTAGGGCTACAGGCTGTGGCGATCCTACCAAGAATTGGGATTCTTCTATTAAAAGAAGGATCCCACATCCATCCTTCTACTGAGGAGTCAGTTTTCACATGGGAGAATAATACTCATGTCTAAATTATCAAAACACATTTTCCTTCTTTTTTCTTCTGAACCTATGTATCAGAAACATAAGCCAGGAAAAAAAAAATCATTTTAATACTGCCAGTCTTATTTCTTATTTCTCTCCCTATTTTAGATTTAATTCTTGCATTAGGAAAGTTACCAACAAAGGATGGAGAAATGTTTCTAGCTGTTAGTGTGGGATGAGAATATTTCAAACATCACAATGATCAGCATCCTGTGGGAAATAATCTTATCTCTCTCATGTGATTTGATCAAAAAAAGAGCTTGGAAAAAAGGTTTATTGCTGACTAAATGTGGAGACGCGTCTGACCTTTCTGCTTAAAATGTTATTTCAAATCAAATCTATCTATTAAGCAGCTACATTATAGGTTTCAGTGTTTAAGAAAGCTCGAGTACATACTTGGTATCTTCACACAGATCTCTCTCAGCTGATCTTCATTCTCTGTCTTCAAGCCATCTGCTCCTTTTCTATGGTCATTGTTTTCCATATTAATTAGTACAGAGTGTCTGCTGACTAAATATGGATTTAAAGACTTAATTCCTCTGTGCCTATCTGTTTGAGGGGAAAAAAAGAAACTAGAAATAAATATAGCAATGCAGTTTGGAATTTGCAATCATTAGTATAAAGCTGCGAATGCACTTCTGGGTGTTTAGGCAGCTTGAATAATTTAGGGCCTTTATATATAGCTGACTTGTCTCATTTGATTTATCTTCTTCACATGGGATTTTGTACTATTTCTGGGTACTTTATTATCACTATTGTCTCTCACATTCATAATACAGATAGAAACACAGAGCATGAGCAAAAATTTGAGGGAGAGGGTAGCATCTGCTTACCCTCAGTTGATTTAGCAGTAAGTGGTATGTAAGCACATTTAGCCTTTCTCATCAAACATGAAATTCAAGCTCTGTGAGGCACCAGGACCTACTTTTTCCTTCCACGTTTCAGCCTGCAATTTCTCCATTTTCCCCCAACATTTCCAAATGAGCAGCATTGATGATCACTAAAGGTACAGCTCTATTTTAAAATAAATCCTTTCTGTCGGTTCTTGTGGTGGTTTTCTCAAAGGTATTTTGCTCCTCACAGCACATTTTCTGTGTGAAAATGAAAGGCAGTGTTTGAGTTGTGTGAAAACTTTTCACCTCCTCTGTCATGTGAAAATTATTAGCCATTTCTCTGCAGAAACCTCTCTTATTTGCAGAGAAGCTGCTATGTTGACTCTAACACTGTCTAACACATACTAACAGCCTGTGTTGCCCCTGCAGGTCCTGCTGCAGAAGGTTTGCACTTTTGAAGGAGCTACTGAAGGACCTGGTGTCTATGTAGGGCCAAGAGAGCTGGCCCAGATGCAGACAGACATTTGATTCATTCTAGTTCTTGTGGGTTTGGTCTCTTGCTTTATTTTGTGATGGCAGCAAAACGTGCCCTGAGTGTTCACCCGTGTGCTTCAGCACTGTCAAAGACAGCGCTGGAAAGCTGCTGGTGGTTTCTCCAGTGCAGGGAATACCTGCTGCAGCTCTGCTGCACAGCTGTGGGTCTTTTTTCCCTCCATAATTGCTGAGATTTCCCTAGAATATATGAGATGGTCATAAGAACAGGGGGTGCTCTGAGGAACCATTTGCATTTTTTCCTTCTGATACCAGCACAATATCCTCGAGGGCTCTTGCTCTCTGATTCTTTATAACTCTCACAACTGCATTTCTCCCTCAGGGAGGTGTTTGTGTGGAGAAATGCCCTCTGTGCTGGGGATTCACTCTGCTTTCCTTTGGCTGATAGATCCCACTGGAGGGGTGAGCAGTTTGGCTGTGGAGTGGAACGTACCGAGAAAATGCAAAATTAAAAGTCATACCATGGAAACCTGGAAAACTCAGTCTTTCTTCTGCATGGTTGTGTGTGCACCCACTGCAAAACATACAGCATTTAGAAGTCTAGTGTGGAGGCTTCTCCAAATTGTATATTGTGAATTGAGTGAGGAAGCACAAGTTGGTTTTAGCTCTTACATCTGCTTTAACATTCTATCCTTTGTAGACTGTATTTTATGTACCATTGCATATTGCAATATTGGAAAATCGAAATTGCATTTCAATTTGAAATGCATATGCAATCGAAAGCTCATACAGTTAAGTATTGAAATAAAGTTTCACTCTACTTCTAATACCTAATAGGTGTTGCAAATGCCTCATGTATCAATATAAAACCATGTATTTGGTCTCCTCGAGCACTCTTCCAGTCTTAAAAAAGCTTGTATTTGAAATATTGTAATTAAAAATGTGCTTTGATTTCAGTAGCACACAGTTGCTAAACGTTCCTCTTTAAAACCCAAGTTCTTCCATTCACTTACAGTTGCTAGTATTCAGTGACAAAGTGATCATCATGATCGTAATTAAATATTTATCATACAGTTCTCTTTTGTCATTTGGATGTTACAAGGCAGGCAAAGATATACTTAAAGGGCTGAATAGTAAGCTATATTATGATAGTATATCAGGCAAATGAGTGTTTGATGGGCTGTGTTAACGTGAGCTAAAAATAAAATCCCATCTGTTCACCTTTCAAACTGCATCAAGACACTGCATATGGGTTGCGGAATAATTTAATGAAACACAAATGAAAATATGTTTATTTCCATCTTGCCGAAACAAGTGAAACAGGCAACTTGTAAGTAAAGATGTTTTAACAAGCAGGGAATTGTGTGCTTATGGGTTTTCTGGAATACAGTAACACTGCAATCATTTAAAATCATAAATGAGTAGATATAGAAACAGAGACTCACTGAAGACACTGTCTCTAATAATCAGATACAGCTCAGACCTTGATTACTGGTGCCAAGAGTCTGAATTGTTTGTGCAGTTAGGGATGTACCCCATTGGCATCAGAGCTGCAGAATGTATTGTGTATTGTGATCTTTGGGAACACTATTTTTTAGCATTGAATTTTTATAATTGAATGAGTTCTCCTATTGTATTGGTTGTCCCTTGTCGCTGTCTGCACCATGAACGGTGCGAAGAATAACGACACAAAGTCCAAGTCCAGGAGCAATAACACTTATTTAATTAATTATAAATCGGTTTATGTAACTTGGGTCGCCAGCATGGCATAAGGTCATTGGTCACTGATCATCCACCTCCCAGAATGATTGGTGGAGGCTACAAAACATTCATTTGAAAATATTTTCTTCAGTATGCCATAACAACCCTGCTGCTGAATAACAGCAGGTGCAAGATAAAGTTAGTTTACAGAACCCGTAGCAACGTTTTTCATAGTTTCTGTGAGAAACACAGAGCTCTCACAAAATGCTGCAGAAAACTGGAAAATTTCTGTGCTAAAGCTTTTCAGCATCTACAGACCCTACAGGGAAGCTTTAGAGCCATGCGCTGATTTACCCTATCCAATGATCTGTTCCATAAAAATAATCTGTTTCAAGGTATGGGGTGTGCTCTGTACCATGGTTGGTTGCTGTACAAGAGAGGGAGATCAATGGGGGCACTGCTGCCTCTGAGTTCTTGCTGATGGTTGTGTAAGTCAAAGCCACTGGAGCAACAATCATTTTTGTGTGCTCAGGACTTTTTGAATGTGCTGCCTATTTTAATATTTGTAGTGGAATGATTTTTTCTGCTTTTTCAGGTAATTATATCTTTGATGTTGATGCAGTCGTATTCATCTCGCTGCTCTGTTGTGCTACAGGCCCTTGTAAATTCTGTCTGTCACTTTTACCAAGCATTTCCTATTGCTTTGTCTTTATCTTCAAAGCTCAGCCATTTTTAGTGACTTCGAATCACAGATCTCCATCTGTTGCTGGTTTTCTAAACTAAAATTAAAAGATGCTGTGTAATCTGTTAGCTGCATTTGAAGGGTATGAGATGGTTTGTTTCCAAAGTATCTCTGGGAACTAATCCTGAAATTAGGAGTTTATTTACCACACGTAGGTCTCTTACAGATGAGGAAAGACTTAGCAAAGCAGGGCCAGATAGGAAGAGTTCATTTAGCTACTGAAAAGAGCAAAAGCAAAGCATGAAAAGTCAGGAGGAGATGGGCTCAGAGAAGCTGGGTGTGATGTGCCTTAAGGTTCAGGCTACAGGGGCACCTCTGGCTATGTTACATCTAGTTCCTTGACAGAAAAAGAATTCCTGTGTTGTTCTTAGAAGAAAATCTGCATGTGAGTTTACACTGTGCTTCACCAGAGCCCCAGGAGAGCGGGACTGGCAGGAGTGCCACAGGCTGTACGAGGCCTCATGCTCCACTTGCTGGCTGCCGTCCGTATTTTTTTTAAAAAAGGTATCCTGAGCATGCAGCTCAGAAGGGGTGGGTGGGTACATATATGTGTGTGTGTATATATATATTTATATATATATATAAATCATAACATTTGCTTTGGTTAAACAGATTGGATTCTCAAATAGCTGAGATGTGTTACGACAGCCCTGGAAATGAAAGCCACTTGCAAAAGCCTTATGTTAGAGAGGCATAAACTGTCTGACTTGTCATCTTTTCCAGGTCCCAAAAACCTCTGAAGCAGGTTGACAGGAAATGTTGAGCAATTGCTTTCTGTCAGCCTTCAATGGAAATATTTTTCTTTTTTCTTTTTCTATTTTTAATTAAAAAAAGACTTATCCAAGCATTATTCTTAGATGTGTGAGGGTACCGAAATATAGGGTGGAAAGTACACAGTTTTTCCATCTCCCCCCCAAAGACCTTATTTAAAAGACATTTTCCAAAACCAAAGTATTTTTCTTGGAAAATTTTGAAGAAAAGAAAAACTTTGATTTGACATGAAAAATAGTAATGCTTTATTCTTTGACTTCTGTCCAACTCTAATTTTATGAAACTTAGTGATGAAAGATTTCCGAAGAATAACGAATGTTTTTCAACCAACTCCTGTTAAAACATCACTGTATTTTGCTTGTACTTGCCATGCCTAAAATACGATGGGCATAAGCAGGTAAGAGTAATTTGCATAAATTTCTGATTTCTGTCTTCTGCTCTTTAAAAGGTTATAAAAATAACCAAAATACATTAGCTAAAATCCCAAATTCATATGTGATTAGATAGGAGTCAAGAGCACTTATTTGGTTACCATATGTGCACAGATGTGAAATGAGAGTCAACATCTACTCATGTGAAATAACTGTTCTTTTTATTTTCATTTTAATTTGATGTAATATTTGTATTTTCCCAATTAATGTGGTAGATTTCCATTCTCTGTGGTTACCCACTGTTTACGGTACATTTTGCTTGTAGACTTCTTGATTCTCCTTAGGTGAAAACCAAGAAGTGAGGGCCAACAACAATATTCCTGAAATTCTCCATAAAGTATTCGCACACAAGAATTTGGGAGCCTCATTGTGTCTTTACTGTTGTATCCTCCCATAACAAACCAACTCGAGTGTGCTGGCACGTCACAGTAGTCACTGAAAATGCAAACAACTTTTATCGACCACCTTGTGGTTTTACAGAGAAACTCAGTCAGATACTTGAATCTCAAACTCGTGTTATAGATCGTTAGCTGTTCGGTATTCGTTAGAGGATTCCAGATGCCAATACAGATTGCCGCCAGGAAATGCCGAGTATTTCAAGTTTTGAAAGTTGGTGTGGCCAGATTTAATGATACAAATAAGTAAATCTGCTCCTGCGGGAAGAGTTGCATTTCTGTCCAGTGGAGGAAGGAAAGGGAAGCTCATGAGAGGTGGTTCCTCTCACAGTCTCTTCAGTGTTGATACTGAATATCATAGTATTGATATGGTTTCTTTTATGGAAAAGGTTTTAGGAAAAGTTTTCTTTTTTAGAAAAGGTTTGCTGTGATTTGGTGCCCTTTTATGCCCCCCCCCCCCTACACAAGCCACTACATCACTGCTGCCCTCAGAATCGACTGCCTGCATTTTTTAGTACATTTAAAAGGAGGCAGAACAAGGCAATCCAAAGGTGCTGATGTGACCAAAACATATTTATGGTGGTGCTCTCCTCTAATGACCACTGTAATGCAAGGTCAGTGCACGTGTTATTCATCAGGTACTTTACAAGGGAGCTTTAATACACTTTTTTACAAATAGAAAGCCCAAGTCTCCTCTCTAGGTTTCCTTTCCTCTTTTCCTCCTTTTTTCCCTACAGCTTGCCTGTTAAGAAATCTTCATGAATGAGGCCTATTCATCATTTGTATTACTCTTTCCCATTGTTCCCATGAGGTACAATATTATATTAAACATATATGGTGTTCCAAACACCTCTGACGATTTTGAAATTGGAAAGGTTTTGGATTTTACACTTAAAAGTTTAGGAAAAGACCTTAAAGATTTCTTTTCTTCTAAAGATACATCCAGGAAGAATCTTTTTTCCCCCCTTCATTCTCTTTTCCCCTTCTCCTCATGATTTCACAGTTAGAAAGATAATTCACTTAATGATTTTTTTCTTCAGACCTTGGACAATTTCCTCTTCATTTTACTTTTTGATACTGCTGCTGTTCATCTGTGTTTCCTGACCCCTCGAGGGCTGTATGCTAAGCTTCCCTTGCCAGTACTGATGCTTGTTAACGCACTGGACTGAGAGTATGCAGAATAAAATAGATGTTAATAGATGTGTAGGGTCCCAGCGGTCTTGCTGCTCCCCCTCTCTGGCACGGAAGACACCCTGTCTGCATGGCTGCTCCATTTCCTTCCCCTGAAACAACCAGTCTGCAAAATCATGAGGAAAATGCACAACTTTGCATAGAGGAACATCTGTTAAGTTCTTTCCTTAGCCATCATGTGCATGAATAAAAATTAGCTGAAAACAGGCAATAAGTTGTCCTTGAAATTGAACAACCTTGTTTTATTTTTACATACTTTAACAGTGTGTTTCTACTCAAATGCTGGAGCCAGTGGTAGATATTTCTCTTGGTCAAAACTGAGCTAAACTGTGGCCTTCCAGGACCTGAAGGGAGCCCGTAACAAACATGGAGAGGGATTGTTTACATGGGCATGTACTGACAGGACAAGGGGGAATGGCTTTAAGCTGAAAGGTAGGTTTAGATCAGATAAATGGAAAAAATTCTTTTCTCTGAAGGTGGGGAGGCCCTGGCACAGGTTGCCCAGAGAAGCTGTGGCTGCCCCTGGATCCCTGCAAGTGTTCCAGGCCAGGCTGGACGGGGCTTGGAGCAACCTGGGATAGTGGAAGGTGTCCCTGCCCATGGCAGGGGGTGGAGCTGGATGAGCTTTAAGGCCCCTTACAGCCCAAACCATTCTGTGATTCTATGACTGATAACAGTGAATATTCATTAACATTTTTGATTTTTATGATTCTATGCTTGAAGACATGGTTAAAGGAGAACATAGTCGTGGTGCTGGGTTGATGATTGGACTCGGTGATCTTGGAGGACTTTTCCAATGATTCTATGATTTTCTAATTTGTGTCCTGTCTGCTGTCACTTCTAACACAGGAGTCAGTTATTCAGGATATACAGTGGTCCATCTTTGCAGTTGATTTCTACACTACAACGGACTGTGAAAAACTGAAGTGGAAGTTTATGGGATGTATGCACAGATTTTTTGTTGTGCAGCTTAATAGCACTAAACAATGTAGTTTAAAGGTAGGGCTGGGTTTGTTTATATGACACCTTCAGCAGAAAGATCAGCAATTTCTATGCTAAAGACCTCGATTAAAGAAATCAGTTGCTATTGAAGGGAATGCCAAAAACTCTCTCAAAGTTGCCAGCAGAGCTCAGTGCTCTGTTGTATCGTTAATTAGCAAATACAAACTCTAGAGAAGACTAATTCAGGAATATGACAAGGGATGTGAAAATAAAATGTCTCTGGGAGTCTCCCAAGGCAAAAATGAAAAAAGTAATTTTATTCACAGTTGCCACCAGGCAGTAGTTTGTATCCATCCATAAATGCAGGTGGATATAGGCTGTCTTGGGAAGCTTTATTCTGGGAGCAAGGATCAGTACAAAGCTGTGCTGAGTCCCAGGTGAGTGTCAGGGCTGCAGGAGCAGCTTGTGCTTCCACTGATGCTCTTTTTCAGACTTTCAGATTTCCAAACACTGGCCTGGCCTCAGCAGGCAGGTGAGCAGTGTTCCACTTTCACTGACAATAGCAGTGTAAAAAGAGAAGTGTTGTTCACTGCTGTCCCCATACATCTTGGCAGATCCCCTGTTTGCTTTGATACCAAGGCAGTGCAGCTGCACATCTTACGTGAATTTACATCTAGGACAGCTTTGCCCTTCGAATGCAAGCGTGATGACTGAGCTCTGTGATGTGTAATAATGTATTTTGTTTTTCTCACAATACCTGCCTGGGGAAGTGTACAGTTTGGAGTGTGCATCCTAAATCAAACACTTAGGAAACCTTGTTATTCCATGAATGGATACTTTCCTAGTTTATTACACATAATCTCGGCAATAAGGTAGAGATTTTATTGAAAGTATACATTAACTTACTTGAAAAATATGCATGCAAATGTTGCTCCCATTTGTCTTCCAGAAGGCAATTAATGTCTCTCTTCCTCTGGTACCAGGTAGCCTACTGAGACATAAAAATAATTAATGCCTTGGAAGCACTACCTCATGGAATCTTATGTTTGTTTTATTTAAGGGAAAACATTCCTACTACAGGTTAAAAAAATCAGGCTAAGATTTGTGTTCCCTGGAGATAATTCAGGTGCTTTAGCAGAATCTGTTTGCATTTCTCTCTGAGGAAAGGCTGGTACTGGTGCTGCATGCAGTGACAGGGATTTTGGACAATATCAGTATGTCACAACTTGCGACATCAGTCTAGGTTTCCACATATCCTTCTCAGTTCCACAGAATGTTTCTTGGACAGCATGCTCTCAAAAGAGCCAGGCTTCCCCAGTGCTGAAACTTTGTACTAGGGAATCCTGGTAAGTATTCTTCTTCACGTTGGTGTATTTAAAAGAAGGGTTTTGTTCCATTTTTAAGGCACAATAAAGAGTCTAGGTAATGATGTTCCAGCCCTTATTTTCTTTTGTGTGAGTCTCTGGTTGCACTTGACTCTTTGCTCCAGTCTGGTGCTTCCATTCATGATTCAGTTGAAAATACCTTACTGGAAAGAAAGTGTTATGTGAGGGAAAAAGGGAGCAAATTCTGCTTGAGAGAAGATATTAGTGTGCATCTCTGTCCGAAAGGTCACTTTTGGAGCTCCCCCGTTTTGGGCGTACCTTATGAATACATCACAATACCCGGTGGAGGGGAGGGTGGGTGGACACTGTGGCTGGAAATGCACAGATCTAGTACTCAGCTGCTGTGTATTTGCCCCAGAATAACTCTGCCTGCAGTAAAGCAGGAGCAGCATCCCCCAGGCAATGCGTAGTCAGCTCTTTAATTTGGGTGTAACTTAGAGTTGTCCAAACAGAATCCATATTTATGCTTTAAACAGAGAGGAATATTAAGGGAACTACTTGGGGCACTCTAAGCTTAGTTGTAAAACTGCCAAATTAATTTTGTATCTGACATACTACATTTTGAGTGTCTGGTCTGGTCTGTCAACAGACTAAATTCTATTCCAATGCAAATGAAAATCAAATGGAACTAGCCAAACACCAGAATGCTTTTGTCTCGTTTTCCTCTCACTCTCTTATAACTCATTCTAGTGATGATTCTTGCAGGCTTAATAATGGATTTGGTTACAGGGAATGTTTCTGTTGTAAAATAGAACCTTTATTCATCCTCAGCTTGAAAACGTCTTGCAGGCTCAAAGTCATTAGTATAGATAAATCCAAATCACACCTGTGAGGTGTTCTCTGTGCTCTGCAGCCCTTCTCTGCAGCCCCTTTTGTGCCCTCCATATTAATCAATTAGATCCAAAAAGAGAAGGAAGGAGGAGGAATCTATACTACAGAGACATCTGCTAAAGTGGTGCTGAAGTTGCCCAGACCAACACGTAAAAATGTCTGAGAGCATCTTTGATGTGAAAGATGCACCTCACGTAGGTTGTGTTTAACAGAGTTTGGTGACCTTGTGCTGGGGCAGGCTGGGTCAGCGCATGGAGTGATGCTCTTGCTCTGCTTCTTTCTCAGAAAGACAAAAAAACCCACAAACCAAAAACCAACCAACCGAAAAAAACCTATAGTAACAGATGGTGAAGAAAAGATAGAGAAATATTTAGTAGAAAAGCACGAGGTATTTACAAAAGGAATTCAGATAATGACTTGTTAAGTCACAAGCATGTTTATATCCTCTTAGTTGTTTCAACCATATAAACCTCTGGCAGAAACAGGTCTGTTCAGTGCCCTGACAGTGCCCAGTCTGAAAGTTAACCTGAGCTCCAAGGCCCTAACAGAGCAAAAATTAAGATTAAAATTATGTCTGTTTTCCTCTGAATTCACAGTGATGTGAGACACTGCTTTTATCTCTAAAAAATATTTAGCATTAGAACAAATATGGTTTGGATGCCCGGGAAAAATTGTCTTAAGGATCCTGCAGAAAAACTATGAAATCCAGTATTTATATATATGTAAAAAGAAGTTATTGGTGACACCCATTGCGACTAATGCTAATCATATGCTAGTTATTGCCATAAATGTAAATTAATATTAAATAAATCAATAGAAATAAACAAAATTACATTCTAATTATAGCAATAAAAATACTTGTGACATGATGTGTAAAAGGTATCAAAATCCCCACCCAAAATCTGAACATGCAGGTTGTATGTGAAACTCTGCCTGCAAATGTACAACACTCAGTGCTGAAGAAAAACATTTTAAATGTATCTTACACATGTAAATTTAGTCTGAAGACTATAATATATAAGCTGCCAAATGATGTGAAGAATTGGCTGCCGTAGATGCTGAAAACAAAGCAAAATGGATGTGCCGAAGTCGTAAGAATAGTAATAGCCACAAGGACAGAATGTGGTAAATCCATAGGGATCAACGTTTCTGCTGAAAATGAGCTCAGCTCAGAATGCAGTGTGGTGTCCTGAAACAGGCTTCATTTTTTATTGTTTTTAGGCAATCCCTCCTTGTTTACTATGACTGAATTAAGTGCACTGTGCATTGGAAGTTCTTTGAATACATTCAGACCAAAAAAGTTTAGGATGAATTAATGACGATTTTTTTTCCTGTGACAGATCTGTGGTAAAGAGCTTGTAATGAATGTATAAGGAAACAAGAGCCAAGATAAATTTGCAAGACAAGAGTCTTAAAAAGCCCAAGGTGTGCGAAAGAGGAAACAAAGGAAATTTTCATATGGTGATTTAACTGTTTAATTTGTGCCCCTTAAACAGAGTTAATAAGAAGGGCTTTGGAAGCTGTAGAGAGAGGAAGGTGCTGGTTCCTGCCTTAATGCCCATAGAGAATATATTTAGGTGCAGAAATCAGATTTAAGCTGGAACAAAACCATAGGTCCAAATGGTGTATATATGTGATTATTTTCCAGTGATGGCTTTAGCTGAAAGGGGAATGATGGGCACATTCCGAAGAAGATTTTGAGAGTTTCCTCTGGAGTGAGAAGCGCTGGGTGTGGGGGGAGTGAGGATGCTGGGCAAAGTGTCACTTTGAGAATGCTTTTCCAGGTTTCCTACTGGTGGAGGCTCTTTGCAGGTGTGCTGGCAGCCGAGGAGGAGCGTGAGTGGCAGCCAGGTGCGGATACCGAGCAGCACCCCGACACTCCGCGCGGCGCCTGCGGTGAACCGCGCTCCTCGTTCCGTCTCTCTGAGCTCACGGTGATACAGGGTTTTGCTTGAGATGCCGAGCCACTGCAGGCTGGATGCTGCTTTTGTGTGCTTCTCCCACAGTGCTGCTGACCTATTTTAATTCCTTGCTCTTCAGAGTATGACTTTGAAATCTGCCATGATGAATCCAAATTAGTAAGACCTGCTGGAAGATTTCACAGCTGGAGTCCTTTGCAGAAAATGCTTTCTCTGAATTACGCTCAGGAAACGGACTTTCAGGTAGTTTTTTTTTTTCCCTTTTTTTTTTTCCCCAGTATTGCTGCTTAAAAATTCAGCTTCAAATGTTTTGTGTACAGAAGGATCTGGTGCAACTGCTACAGAGCAGGGATGAATAGATGTAGTCCAAGAAAATCCATAGCTCTTAAGAATTGAAAGGATCAAAAAAGTAGCTGTACTTCTTCTTATACAGTCGTTCCTGTAAACTTCAATATGGCTTTATTCTGAAAGTGAAAAACCCGTGGAAAAGAAGAGGTTGAATATATTTTATAGAAGGACAAATGAATCTTGCTGCTTCAATGGCCTCGCAGTTTTTCGTATTTCCTGTTCCCAAAATCACCAGTCTTGTAAAGGACAAGGGAAGCTCCACCAGCCAAACTGCCCAAACAATTCCATGTTACTCCCATGATCAATCATACTCACAAATTGCTGAGTACTTAAGTCTTAGTTGAAGTAAGTAACTTGATTAAAGATATTCAGGTTAGCCTAGATATTCACATTCCATTTTAGAGCAGTTGCAAATATAAAAATTGAACATAGGACAGCAATTTGGAATCACTTGCATCATTTAAACGTTTTATTACAAGTCCTGATCAAAACTCTCCTGCAAAAATAAACATTTTAATTACTGGACAGAAAGAGACATTTCCTCTAAATGTCATATAACCCCCACAAACTACAAACAGTCTTTAAAGTGATGAAGGAAACTTAGTTTTTCTATGAACTTCAAAGAGGGTTGAGGAGCGGAGAAAAAAGGTGGGGATCACCCCCAACACCTGACCAGCTCTGTCTCCTTTTGGAATTACCTTCTCCTCTGAGATCCAAAGTCTGTCTTGATCACTGAATGCTCTTAAAAGTGGCTGAAGTTGGCAGGCAAGTGAGAGTAGCTACACTGCCATCCAACCCTAACTACATATTTAATTTGGTAAATACGTAAGTTGTGAGAACATCCAAATATTGATTACAATCTGTGGGAACTGGCTGTTTTCTTTAGATGGAATGAGATCCTTTGATATGTACCTCTATCAAACATTGGAGAGCATCAGGCTGCTGTATTTAAGCTTCATACAGCTTACTGACGTTTTTCTCCAGAAAAATACTTTTATATGTTAATTTAAGCATCCAAATGCAGAATTTGGAATTAATGAAAACCAACCTCCATATTTCAAAAACTTAAGGAGATTAAATTTGCAATTACTTAATTATAGTCTATGAAATATGCAAAAAAACCCCAACCCTGAGTTTTGAGCAAAGGTTTTTTTCAAAAAAATAGAAGTTTTATAGCAGTAGGTGCTTTGAATTGTCCAGGGTTTGATTTACAATAGGGAAAATAGCCCTTTAAAAATTTGTTTCTACCGTTAATAAATAACCCAGAGCTGAAGCTTCAATTTTCAGGAGAGGAAAAAATAGATTATATTAATGAAGGGTTGGGAAAATAAATTTTCATTCTCCTGGAAAAGAAACAGATTGTGTCTCTTAATGACTTTGCATTTGTTCAAATGATTTTGTAGTCAGTTCGGAATGGATCTGAATTGTATCAACATTTGTTATTATTACTAATATCTGGACTATAGTAAAGCAAAAGTATAAAAAGGCTCATGAAGAGTTGATACTGAGGGGATGGAGTATCTGCACCCACACCTCGAAATAATTAAGAATGTATCCAAACATTCTGGCCAAAATGAGCCATATCCTCCTTAATTTCCTGTTGTTGTTTTTCCCTAGACAAACTAAGCTGAAAAGAGACATTGATTTAATTTGGTGAGGGATGTGTTGTCTGTCTGATGCCTTGTTTTCTGCTTGCTTGTGTCTTGCCAACAATTATCTTGTCAAGAGGTAATGTAGGCAACAGAGAAGCAGTTACAGAACTTCTGATAGAGGTAAAGTTTCTACTGCAATAAAACCTGCCCTAAAAACAATCATGTTATTATTTAAAGAATTTATGTGCTTGTTTTCCTGTAAAACAAATACTGCCTTTGCAACTGACATTTTGTGGACCTGAATCCCTGCGCGTTAATGCAGATCATGGCACAAAACAGAATTAGAACTGAAATGAAGATTAATTAAAGAAACATGGTCTAGAGCTGGGTCTGTGCTGGTTTTCAGTGCTGTTTGTTGAAAAAGATGTAGCTGGAATGCTCTTGCCCTCGTAGTGTCCTTGTGGGACTGGGCACAGTGGTAGCTGGGAGCAACTTGGGACATTCCACACGGCTGCCCTGCCAATGCAGGAATATCTGTAGGAAGGAGCGATCCCTTTTTAGACTGTTATTGATTAGTAAAATCAGCCTTAAACTCTGAGCAATTGTTCTCCACCTGTTTTAGCTTTACAAGTCTTCGTTTCTTGCTCAGATCAAAGAAAGCTCTAGCGTCCAAAAGATGATCTGTTTCTTTCCAAAAATAGCAGTTGGAAATATCACCTCTCCTTCCAGTCCTTGGCTTATTTATATCCTGAAATCCTCTTGGGTAGAACACTGCCGGTACTTTTGCTGTGTGTGTGGCTATTTGGAAACTCTGCCCAGTGAGAAACTGAGTATTTGTTTAAAGTCTGGGATATCTGTATGTACGCTCACACCACGTATAGAGGCTCTAAATACACGTCTGGGTCACTGTGAAGCCTAAACATCCCTTTAGACATTGAATTGCTTGATGCAGTGACATATCCAACTTGGCACTACTTCTAACTATTGGACACACTTACGGGGGAAAAGGGATCCTCTTTTTCAAGATGCAGCTTCAAATGCTGCAGAACCATCAAAGTGGGAGTGAATCAGGTTGGGCAGCCCATGGAGGAGTGGGAAATTTGGTCTTCTGTTGGCGTTAGTGCTGCAGAATAACTTTTGATTGTGGCAAGCTTTAAAGATTTTATAAAAAATATGTATGTCAGCTCTCAGGCAGCGAGCTGGCTTGTTGGGGATAGAATTTTGGCTTGAAGATGTCTTCTGTGCTTAGATACAATAAATGTAAGGATTCAGTCTAAAAGGCAGAATGAGACTGAATTTACCACTTGGATTTTTCTTTCAGAAAGACCTGGAAACTGATTATGCATTTAATAATGCTGAGGCACAAGATGGCCGAAACATTTTCTCTCTTTGCTTTTGTAGTTCTTTTGTAAAGGTTACAATATCATCTTTTGGAGCCAGTTCAGTCACTCTGGGGTTTGTTTCCATTTAATTTAACAGCAAATATTGAAAGTATGGTAATGTTATTTGCCTTAAATTTGGGGTGTGGGAGAGGCAGAAGCCTTCTGTTTAGTAAGAAAGGAAAAACTTTTATTAGAAAGTTTGTATCTCTTAATACTTGCAATGTGTACAAATTAAAAAAGTTCTTAGATATTTTCTTAAATAAAGAAGACATTAGCAGTGTCACAATGAAAATACTTTCTTTTATCAAAACTGTGATTTTGCAGTTCTTGCTGAATTATGATGACATCATAACTCATGGTTTATTGTGGTGCCAGTTATGAGTTTATAAAAAAAAGGGGGTTTAGTAATGCATATATACATATTGTATTGGTTTTTGGTAGTAATTCTAGAAAATTGTTTCTCCTTTTGTTGAACGGGAGTTTCAGACCAAAATTACGGAATAGTTACCACCAGGTCTGCACAGAACATATGCCCCCATTTCTTCTGAAGGCAGAACTCAATTGTGGCATTCAGTTCCAATGGCACTAAATCATTAAATTTCAATGCGTGATGTTCTCCAGTAACATTTTTGATGATTAATTTCTGATGCTTGCCTAATTACTGGAGCCATAACCATCTTTCTGATCTGTATTTTGTTTTCAGTACCTTGTGCAATGTGACCTTGTCCCATAATTCCGAACTTCATGTTGTGGCTCTAATTCAAGTGCCTTAATAATAATATCAATTCTTTGTTAAAATTAATCTGAAAATAATTGTGACTAATGAATGACTAAGAAAATAGCAATGGTGTTCATAACAGCTTGTGAGTTGAAAAAGAAGCAAAATGTTGAAGTAATTTGTGAACTTTTCTGTCCATCCTTAACAACTCATGGAAGTTTGGAAATGGGTGCTGGCATCTCATTGCCGTGGTGACCAACCCTTTGTGTGACACGAGTGTGAGTGACTGTGAAGCAGAAACCCGGCCACACCTTCAGCTGCTGGCTGTGTTCACATTTATATGGGCTATGGAGGAAATGTTTTGCTTTCCCCACTGGCCACGAGTGATGTGTAGCAGCAGAGGCCGCATCAAGATGTAAGGGGAGGGTAGACAAACATGAGAGGAAAAAAACCTCGAGGTAAATATAATCTTTGGCCATTATTCACAAATTATGGAAACGCAGATTGCGGCTGTCTGCTGTCAGAATGAAGGTGCAGAAAACTTTATATTGGCTGGTATAGGAATCTTCCAGTTGGCACTAATGCCAAGGATGCCATTGCGTTGTGTCAAGGAATCATGGATAAAAAGTCAAGACAAGGTTTTTATGCCATATCTTTAGTTATGATTGTCATGGGGCTCTCTTTGTCTAATATTTGGCTTCTGCTTTAACATCTACTTTTTTTTTTAACATGTTTGACTCATAATTTCAAAACTTTGCATGGAAATACTTTGAAATACATACCAGAGGCTGTAGTATTTATAGCAAAGCAGGGAAAGGTTAGTTTAACCGGGTAATGTTGCTTTCTAGTCCGGGTCAGTCTGTCTTCTCAGCCTCCCACATTTCTGAGATGTCAGGTAGTTAAATAAGGATTGTGTTCTCCAGATGCATTAATTTATTTTGTTTGTCCTTCACACCCTCTTCAAGCGGTATTGCAAACAGTGGGAGCTATGTGAATCAAATGAAGGGATAAAATAAAACAGATGAAGTGGTTCAGTTGCCTCTAAAACCTTGCCACTAAAGCCCAAGGTGAAGTGTGGCTGTGACACCTGGGTAAAGCCGCCTCAGATACCACCTGTAGTGCTCACTGACCTTGAGACAGCTGCAGCACTGTTTGCTGTCTTAAGTAACTTTTCTTCTTTCATAAATATTTGAACTTTTTATCTTACAAGCAATGATACTCAGTATTTTGTTGCACAGCCCCTGTTTCATTGTGGTGAAACCACTGATATTTTCGTTGGTGTTATTCACTAACACAATGTCTCAGTATTTTGTTAAAACAAAATCCTCACTACTTGTATTGTCCTTATATTGAAGAGAAAACTTTGAGACTGGGATATTTTAGCTAAATAAATATGAGCTTGCTTTATGTACAGCAGGGATGTGTTAACAGTGGCTGGGGAAGAACAGCAGTGTGCTTTCAGCTTCCTTTTGGGCTTTGGTTTCCCCTGGGCAAAGAAACAAAATAGGAAAAGGTCTCAGATCCCTCTTTGTGGGATGAAAGGAGGGCAGGACAGAAAAGTGTGTGGTCTCGTTCCATCTCCCTCCACCCACCTCTTGCTCTGTGTCAGCTTGGAAGTCTGTAAAAATAGATTTTTTTCTGTGTCAGCTTGTGTCCCCTTCAAATGTCAAAGTCAAACTCTACCTCCACCTTCTAGTAAATAATTTCTATGTGTAAAACTCTCCTCTGCTACTGAGACTTGATGGCTTTGTACCCCTTGTTAGAGATGCACCCTCCAGGGCCGTGTGTTTGAGGAATGAACAGCGAAATGCTGGCTGCATGGGATATTAATACTTGTTCCTTTCAGGGCCACTCTGCAATTAACATTCAAGCCAGAGGGCTGACAGAACGTTGTGGTTTCCAGTATCTGAATACTGCACCTCCACACCAACTACTTGCCACAAGGTCCAACAGTTCCTCCTTTTTGCATTTGTAAGGTCACAGACTGCCCCATGATCTTCCTTTGCAACTTCTTCTGGAGGCACCTCCAACTCTGATCCTAGAGCACAGCTCCCAGGAAATTTGGAATCTGGAATTTTTGGGTGTTTTTTTGGGTTCTTTCTTTCTGGATTTCCCCACTGGAGAATGTATAGTGCTGGGTAAAAGCAATGGGAATGCCCAAAATGCAGTGCAAAGGAGAAAAGAAGGAAACTATAAACCTAATATGAGCTGATGTAAGCTGCCAAGGAAATGGCAAAGGGGTAAAAAATGGAATAATTTTTTCTGACAAAAAATGAAAGGCAAATATAAGGTAGAGGACTGTGCAAGAACCCTTTGCACTCTCTCCTGAATCTGCTTTGTCCTTATGCTTGTAGTGAGATCTCCCCTGGCAGCATTTGTGAAGGGTATTTTTTGTGAAAAGCCAGTTTAAGAAATGAAGCAGTGTGGAAGGTGGAATTATCATGAATTGTTTCTTTCTTCTGCCCTGATCAGATTCTGTTTCTCTCTCTGGCAATCCTGCCAGTTTCAGAGCAAGACAAGCAATTCACATTTGAAGATGTAGATATAATTTTTTTGTCTATTGAGTTTTTTGTTAAATGTAAAGGTTTAGAGGGCTCCAGTCAGGGAAGTTTACCTTAACAGACAGTGTGATAGCAGCCACGTGCTGTTGCCAGCCACCTCCAGTTCTACCTCATCCTGTAAAACACATTAGCAACAGCATGTTTGGCAACACCAGTGACAATTTATGAGGAAAAAAATTCCTGCTAGTCTTTAATTATCTATCCTGAGATATTAGTTGCATGCTTCTACTTACTCCCACCTTTATTCCTTTGTAACACAGAACCTTTGCTGGATAATGAAACCATAGCAAGGTAGGAGAGCTGATGTTTCTGTGGGTATATGTTATGGCACTACTGAAAATTAAGGATAGAAATTAAGTAATTAGAAATATTTGAAGCAGACTGAGCTCATGAAGTTTGCTGAAATCCACTATTTTCTAGCTACTTTTTATGAAGCACGAGCACCACTAGAGATGGTCTCCTATGAAAAATAGGCTGATTCTCCTGTTTCATCACTGCACTGTGTGACCTGTCCTGTACATGTTGAATAATTTAGGTAAATCATGCACACTGTGTGATTGTAATTTGACTGAAAATAATTATTCACATAGTTATTGACTGTCACTGAAGTACTGACTGTTGTCCTGAGCTGTTGTTATTGCCCTCAAGCTCTTCTCCTCTCAGGCCTCTAATTATTTTGTCTACAGATGCTCTCCAGAAGTCATATGTACAAATGATGGAAGCAGAAATACTGCTTGATATTTATATTCAGTGCAATCCTTTGCAGACTGGTGTTGTAACACAGTTCAGGAAAGCTGTATGTCACAAGCTAAGGAGTAATCACCTTGGGAAGTTGGATTTGAACTTGTTGTAGGTGGGAGAGCTGAGGGTTTAGTGTGACAGCTCACGGGGGCAATAGAGGAACACGTAATACAGCAAAGAAATAAATCATTAAGATAATGTAAAGTAGAAAAGAGGAACCAAGAAGGAACTGATGAGAGATGGGAGAAACCAGAACACTCCATTACATTCATGGTAGGAATAAATTTAAGAGCAACTTGGAGACTATGCAGCTCAATTAAGCCTAATAATGTTAAGAGAGCTGTAACTGGACAGACAGCTGCCTGCTGATGGGAGAAGTCAGGAACCCAAAAAAGCTTCAGAAGATCTGCAGGAAGAAACTGCTTTCTGTTGCTGAAGAATTGAGGCAAAAAGGTCACCTGGCTGGAATTGCAAGTGAATAGCAAATTAACTCTTTGCTCTTGACTTTTTTTCTTGAAAGGTTCTGAATAGGAATGACTCTTTGTTCCTTCAGTTTTTCCACCACTTATTTGAACTGAAATGATTTCTGCGTGCACGTATTAATTCTGCACATATGTTGGACAGAAAATTCGAAATGCATAGCAGGTGAACCAGAAAATGCCATATTTTTCAGCCTATTTCATTTATATGTTTCAGTGATGTGCAGTCCTTAGGAAAATTTGATCTAAAAGTGTTACTGTGCTTTTTTGGGGGGCAGAGAGGGGACAGTGGCTGAATTTATTAAAGATGTTTGAAGTATGGGTATAATTCAAAAATCCTCATGTCTGATCCCTTAAGGTAATTTTTCAGTAAGGGGTTTTGTATTTCTTATGTTCTGTAAGTATGTTATGCAGCTATATCAGGCAGAACTTAAAAATATAGACATGTAAATAGTGTAAAGAGAAAAACATTGTCAGAGTTAAGCTGCTTAATAATAGAAACACTCTGGTAAAAATAATCAGTATATCTTAAAGAGCTTAAATTTGCCACTTTATATTTCCATGTGCATAATGTGCTGGTGCTGCACTGGAAATGGAGGAGTTGTGGAGCAGTCTGAAACCTTCTCACAGAATTTAATTCCCATATATTTCACAATGTGGAGAGCAAAACCCTCCTGGAAGACTGTGAGCTCTGACTGCACACAGATGATGTGCTGTAGGAGAGAATCGATATTGTCAGAGACATCTACAGAACATATGCAGAAAGTCTTTAGCACGATTGCAGTTGGCAGAGAAGACAGTAAAAGATTTTTACCCCAGCATTGCTTCACATTAACATGGTGAAAGGGTTGAGAAAACAGGGAACGAGAAATCAGTGCTGAGTTTCCAGCCCTGAGGAACTGGAGCTTTTGGAATGGTCTGTGCTCCATCCTGAAAGATATTCTGTAGATCTCTAAGCAGGAAGCATCCCAGATTCTTCTGGGAGAAATAAGTGTTCTGCATTTTATTCCTCAGGTCTGTCCTGTTGGGACTCAGACGCCTCAGGATTTTGAAAACAGTTCATCCCCAACTGTACTAGGATTGCTGCAATGGTATTTGCTGTACAATAAGATAATCTTCCTATCTCTACATCATTGGCACAGATGGAACCTGGAACAGTTTCCAATTCACAGGTCCATTTAGACATTTATTTCTCGCTAATGAAAATTATGGGGCCTGCCTGGAGTGTCTAAAATCTTCCTGAATGTCTGTTTTGAGCTTAAGCTTGTTAAAATGGAGCTAGAATAATGCTGGAGGGTAAACAACATGCAAGTTGTCCATAACAATTTTTGATTTATATGCTGCACTGGGCCAAAACAAAGGTATTCAGAAAGTTTTAGCTGCGGTTACTCCTCCAGCAATAACTGCAGCTTGACATCCCCAAAGCCGACAATGAAGAGGCAATGGCTCTGTTAGGAGCGCCAACTTTCAGCTGGGTTTTGAGGCTGTTTTAAAAGAACGAGATGGGACGGAAAAGGGGAGAAACTTGGAAGAAACTATTATAATTAGAAGGCAGAATTGAGCTCTAGGTTTATACTGATGTAAATGCAGGTTCACACCTTTTGCTGCGGGCGTGAGTTTGGAGTTGCACTGGCGTAGGTGCTGACTTGTGCGTGCTGCATTAAACATGCTCTCACAGACAGTGGGAAATGCCTGAAGTGCCTACACAGTCCATGAAAATTGGCATCCTTAGGGGACTCCCTCCCTGCTCTCATCATTTCACTGCTTCATTTATTCACTAAATGACTGTTTCTCTGTACAGCTGGGATAGACACTTGAGGGGCAGCAGATCCGTGTGCTTTGCTGTTCTCCAGGCAGCTGGGCCTTCTGCTCCGCTCACCCGCTCCATACACCAATAATTCTTCTGGCAATCATAGCCAGGAGCCACAAGATTATTATTTTTTTTTAAATAACACCTTTAAGGTTTACTTTTTTTATATATCTGAGTTTTTAATTCTACATCTGCCAGGTATTGCTAGAAACCATTATACCAATATCTGTGGTAAAATAGAAAAAAAGGAACAGTAGGATTTCTTTTAAAGGATGCTTTCAAAACCGATTTTACTGCAGATGATTTCTGTCTCACAGCTAGTTGCAAACAAGATGACTATTCTGGTGAGATTTGTATAAAGTTAGTGACTTCTGTGACGTGGGCAGAAATTTTAATTAAGGAGAAATGCATACTGCTTTATTCCTGCCTTTTTTAGAAATTCCCATTTTTTACTTTTATAAATGCCTTTTACAGTCTTTTAATGTATTGTAAAGTAATTGGAGATAAAACTTTTTTCCGTAATAGAAATGAATGTTAAGAAAACAAAATAATCTAGACAAGACCATAAGGTAACACTGGTAGTTTCAGATGTGTCTGACGAAAAACTAGGAAAATGAGATTGTTTTTTCTCATGTTAAGCAGAGTCCAGTTTGCATCTGGACAATTAATGTCAACCTCAGGGTTCTGAAAATGTTGTGTGTCCTGTCTTGCTTTGAGTAGTTCTCAGGGCTCCAGCTGAAGCACTTCCTTTGGAAGCTTGATTCACCAACTAAAATTTTGCTGTCAAAAATAATTCTTACTGTTTAGCCTGCATTTTCACTGCCAGGAGCACTACTTCATGTTCAGTGTATATATGACCTTTCTTAAGTTCCTTGTATGTCCTTCAAAAACTTCCATAGATAGGCTTATGTAGACATCCTACTCCTTGGCGGGTTTTTTTGTAGTTCTTGACTTCCTCTCATAATTGGTTGGTCCTGTTTCTAGTTAACCAACATAACTGGCTTTTTAAATCCCTTAAATAATTAGTCTTGGAGAAACACTTTATAAGATGGTGGTTCATAACTGCACTTCATATGTGTGTGTGTGCGTGTGTGTGTATTTCAAGCGGAAATTTGAGTATGCATTTGAAGCGGTTAAGATGTAGTAAGAGGCTTTTTGAGATGTGATTCTTCCAGGATCAAACTCAACACAGCAAGTGTATTAAAGTTTTACGAGTAGTTTGTACTTCCTGAAACATTAACTGGTTTCTGACCAGCAGTAAATGTGTAATCTTGGTCGCTGTGTCCTCCACAAGATCGGGGGATGAGTTTTCGTGCACTGTCTCTTAGAAAGGAAAGACTTCTCCTCGTGACCAGGTTCAGTGGAAAATATAACTAGGTACCACTTTTAAACGCTTCCTAATGATGGCTTATAATTGGTAAATGTGTAGGTTAATAGCTAATAATGTTTCATTCTTCTGAAATATTCCCTGCAAATAGCTCAGTCCAATTAAAGTGCTTGGTTTATTGATCTATGTCCTATTCTTTCTCTTTCATCTTGCTGCAGGTCCTTTCATCCTTGTCTTACTGCTGGGATTCATCAGTTTTAGTTTACATCTGCATTTGCAAATGACTCTGAAATACAAGCTGCTATTTGGAAGCTGGGAAGTTTCCACCAGCTTCACTGGGTAGGCTGAGAATTTGTACTCCAAGGATGCTAAGGTTTCTGTCTCTCTTCCCACAAAGTGATTACTCACATAATTAATTAAAAAAGCCTAGTGAATGTTTCCACAAGACACTATTCTGGCACTGTGGAAGGACCTAAATGTAGCAAGCTTTTTTTTAAATAAGAGAAGTGACTTTTTGCTGTGTCTGTGATTAAAGACATTGCAGATAATATGCAGCATTCGTATGAGACAATCTGCCCCATGGTACATATAAATTTCATTGCCACTTTTTGGTCTGTTTTCTTGACCAGTAGGAAAATACAGCTACAAAGCAGCAACAAGCACATTTTGTAAACATGGAAACTTAAACTGATAAGAGACAAGCTGCAAGTTAGTGTGCGTGGAAATACTGGGATTATGCCTACAATATGTCTGGGATGTTTGGTGCTTGTATCTTTACGTGAGCAAGCGGTTGTTGCTCTGGCTGTTTGTATTTGCCTAACCTTCCTTTATCAAATAAAATCCAGAACAAAATACAATTTCTGTCTGAGACAAATATGACTGGAATCCCCAGAAAGACTCTAAAGGTCAGTTCACCTGTTTTGAAATATTGCTCCTCAGTATCTACAACGTCTTAGTGACATTAAACAGCACAACGTGTAGGTTGCTAGAAGGTACCCCAGTGTTTTATATTTAAAACACAAGCTTTAGACTAGAAATAAATTTTTTAAAAAAAATTTTGTGGTGAAAGACTTCCAACTCTGACCAGTATTTGTGGAATAATTATGCTGTGGAAGCCAGATTTAATTTGTCAGCAGCAGAACTGCAGATCTGGGATGCTCCTGGCCCTTTGTCTGCTGGTGTGGTCAGATGGTGGTTCTCACCAAGTCCAGGGACTATGGCTAAAGCTGACTTCCACACCTGTTTATTTTGAAAAGAAAAATGGTGATTGCTTTATACATAAATGGGCAAATATTTGCATTTTATAATCGTTTACTCAGAGATTAGGAAAACTGAATCATAACGAGGTGCTTTTCTTCCTTTGAAATGGAGTAGAATTTTAATTAGCCTTATTTCTTATTTAGGAGACACTGCAATATGGGAGGCAGGCTGTTGTTATATATTTTTCTTCGTTTGCATTGCGTTTTACACGAGGCTTCTTAACTAATATTGAAATAATTTGTTGGGCACCTACATGGGCAAATTTTTTCGAATTTGCAATTGTTAGCTAGTTAATTTCTATGGAGGGAAAAAATGATAGTTCTGGAAATCAGTGGAAGTGGGGATACAATCACCAGGGTTCCCTCTGAAAATTTCCTTCCCAGAGTTAATCAGCAAATGGGAACCCTTAAGCGAGCAATGGGGTGAATACGTGTGTGCAAGAAACTGCAGCCACATGCAGATATAACTGATATTCCAGTCAGCAAGAGCAACACACTAATAGCGGAAGAGTAATTTCAGCCAGCAAGCAGAGTTTGGGGCAAAAAAAGGGAAACTCTGAGGGGAATTAAAGGCTGAAATGAGAGATGTTTCTGTAAGTGACTGCTTCCATATGATCACAATAAGATTATGTTTAGTTTCTCAGGAGATATGTCTATGATTAAATTTCACTCCTGAACTACCCTGGGTTCAGCACATGATTGAGTCACCTTGAATCCAATGATCATTTAAATGAGAAAAATGGTGTTCAACATAAAAATAATTATTTTTACTTCATGTAACTCATTTATAACATGCCCCTCTCTGTTACACACTGCTACCAGAAACATTTCAAGCTCTTACAAAAAATATAGAAGTTCAAGAGTAAATGAGATTTTACTACTTTTGCTTAACTGTGCAAAAAGTTCAGTACTAATGTTCCAAGCATATTTTTTAAGAGGCTTTCTGTAATGCAGGGCAAATCTGAGAGAAAAAAAAATTTAATTTCAATATACCATGGCAAAGGGATCATCTGTTACTTACACCTATATTGTGTTTTCGTGGCTTGATCATTCAGTAAGGTGCAGTTTTACCTCAAAGTACAGCTATGGGGGAAAAAGTCGTGTTCCCAACATTTACAGGATTTGTTAGAAAATGCTGAGCAATCCTGTGAGGTGCTGAAGGTCACCAAGGTAGAGGCTAAGCTTTGTTGAGGTCAGAATCTGGCCCCGTTCTGAGAAAATTCTGGTTTAAACTGAAAAACCTTCATTAAAATGCAAGTGGCAAAGCAGAGCAGCCTCCTGCGGTTCATCTCATACTTGCACAGTGACACACTGAGTTGTTGCTGTAGCAGTCAGGACCACACTTCATAAGATTAAATTCTGTGATTTTATTTTCTTGTTCTTATGTCTCTCTCAGCATAATTGAGTTATGGTCTGAGCTTAGACCTTTAGTTTAGTCATAAAAAAAAAAAAAAAAAAAAAAAAAGAGCCAGAACCAAATGCAACAAGGCTTTGAAATCTTCAGTCTTATCAAATTTTTATCACTGGCATGAGCAGCTTGAAACACAATTAACCTGTTACCAATATCAGGCTTTATTTATCCTCGAGCTCAAGCCATTGATGTTATTGATCTGCTTTAGGGCTAATCGCTCCACTGTGTAATCTGGGAAGTTGTTACGTTGCTTCTCTCCATGGCACTGATGTGTTTCAAACTGTAGATCAGGAGCAGCATAGTACAAATGGTAATAATTCCTCTGGTGAGATTGTGTGCTGGGAAGATAAGGACAATTCATTGTTGACTGGGAAGGAAATTCTCACCACCACAGCCTTGTGCTTCTTAGTGGCCACATAGGAAATATTCGCATTTCCACCCCTTGTGTTAACCTTTTAAAAAAGTGGTTAAAAAGGTTGTCCTAATGATGCGTTAGTATCACTAAATATTTTGCTTTACAGCTGTGAGGTTAAGCAGAAGTGACATGAAGAGTATCTTGTAATGAGTACGGGCAAGGACTTCAACACAGAATGAATTCTTATTTTTGATAAAGATGGGGTTTTTATAATGATACTTTTTCTTATCTGATGCTAATATTAAAATACTTTGTCTTCCTTCCTCCATTTTAGTGATAGTCTAGAGTCGTACATGCAAGCTACAGCACTAAGGTAAGTAGGTTATAGAACTTGAGATTTCACTACAATCACATGTGGCAAAACCCAAGGCAGATTATTGAGTTTCCAGCAGGGAACTCTGAGCAGAGGTCCTAGCAAAGCCTGAGATTTCTGTACCATTTTATATAAATATGCAGCGTCTAGGCCTGTTTCTGAGAGCAATGATGGTAATCTTACACGTCTGGCTGAGGCACCGGAAAGGAGGTGCATGATGATTACCAGGAGGCAATAGCTGGTATCCAACAAAGGTTTCTAGCAGTTGACACTCCACTATTTTAAAAGATGGAAAAATAGCCTTGAGAAGTGTTCCTGCATATTCAACAGCAGAATTAATATTCATGCGAAAGCCACTATAAAAATATTGCAGCAATGTTTACAGGTGATTCAGTGGCCAAATTTTGGGGGCGGGGGGAAGTTTCTAAGTTTTTATCTTACTGGCTGTATGTGGAGTGGTACAGCCAAGGATTCCATGTTCTGCCACACGGAGCAAGGGAGGGGTCGGCAAGGGAAGGATTGGCAAAGCAAGGCAGGGGAGGAGGTAGGCAAGGCAGGGCAAGGGAAGGAAAGGGAGGGAAGGGTAAGGCAGGGTCAGGGATGGGTTGGCAAGGCAAGGCTGGTGCAGGCAAGAATAAGGCAAGGGAGGGGTCGGCGATGCAAGGCATGGGTGGGGAATAGGCAAGGCAAGGGAAGGGCTGAAATGGAGTTAGAGGCCATAAAGAGGTCAGAGGTTTAAAAGGGTTTGGAGGCTGGAACGCAACATGTGGTGATAAAAAAAGTGGAGTTGTAAAAGTGATGGGAGGCCAAAGAGGTGTGGGAAGGAGGGAAAGTGTGTGAGGGAGGGCAAGTAGAGGGCAGAAAATAGTGGAGGCGAAATTGGTGTGGCAGAACAGAAACTTTGTCCTTATGACAACCTGTGGCTGCATAATTTAAGGAAAGATTTAAAATAAATTACTGCTTAACTTGTATAGAATGACTTCATAAGGAGGGTGAGTAAACAACTGAAGATACCAAATATTAGCAGCCTCTTCTCTTTCAGTTTTCCCATAAAAAGGTTAATTCTTTTTAATTCTTTTTAATGATTTTTAATACAATCATTAAACACAACAGGGGAAAGGAACAAGAGAAAGAACAGGTCAAAGAACTTTTACATCAATTAGATGCTTTCAGCTCAACAGGATCTGATGAATTTTTCTCTAGGGCATTTCAGGACTAACTGAAGCAATGTCTGTGCTTAAAATTGGGTAAAATCCCAGAGAACTAGAGGAGGCACAAAATAAGCCTTATTTCCAACAACAGATGGAATGCAGAGAGTTTCAGGAAATATTAAGCAGGCAGGCTAATTACAAAAAGCAAAGAAGATGCTGTAAATTTAAATGATCCATATGTATATATGTAGAAACTGAGAATAAGCCGCCGATATGGAGGTCTGTCAAGAACAAATCACATCTCTTCTTTGACTGCTCATAGCATGTTTAAATGAAGAGCACATGAGGTGAGGACACAGCAGCAGATGTAATAAAATTTTGGTAAAGGTTTGTATGTAGCCGTCCATAGCATTTGCAAAAACAAGCAATTAGCACATGGGCTTAGGAAAATTGTGTAGAATGTACCCACTTTATACAAGGGGCAGACACTCACTCCTCCCCAACTAAAAATAGGTGTCAGTATTTTCCTGTGATGATGGAAGGATTTTTTCTTCAGGGTTTGTCACTGGGCAGAAATCTGTGTCCTGTAGGGTAGTGAATCTTGTAGTCAGGGTGTCTGAGTACATTTTTATTCCATTTCGAAGTTTTACGGTTTATAAGAGCTGGTACCTCATTGATTATGAGTAACTAAATTTGCATGTTAACTACATACAATAGCACATATGCAAACCCAAGAGCTGGTATGTCCTGTAGTAGAAATGTTCTGCCCTAAAACTTTTTCTTCATTTTGCTTTGCTTTTATTGTAGGAAGAGTCTTCAAAAAAAAAAAAAATAGGATAGGCAAATTAATGAATGACAAAACTGGCCCAACACATTTCCCTTCAGTGGTGTTTTGAGAAGGTTCCTCACTCCTGGGGTTTAGCAGTACTGTCCTTTGCCATCTGTGACTTTCCTGTTTTCGGTGATGAAAGAGGATTAAAGCCCGATTAGGTTTCAATCTGAGCTTGGTTTTCAAGCAGGTTTGGAAAAAAGCACAAGGCCCCTGGAGTTCATATCTTCAGTTCCAACTTGGATGCAGGGTTTGCAAAGTCCCTCAGCAGTAAGAATATGACTGTTCTTTATCATTCTGAAATGTTTTTTTACGTTTTATTGCCTATGGTTTTCATGATGCTTCTGGTTTAATACAGGGGTTTTTTTTCCACTTTTCAAGAGTTCAGCACCATTGTTGACCTAAAAGCAAATCCCCAGGCTAGGGACCTTAACAAAATCCATGGGAATGCTTGTTCTGGTGGTAAAAAGTGCCCTTTGAGACTTACGTTTTTAATTTTGGATGATGTTTATTACTAGTATTATACGCCATAATTGTACTGGTTTAATTCCTCTGTGTCTTGGAGCGTTGCATCTTTGGGAAGAAGGCATATTCAGGAACTGAGCCTGAAGCCAGTTACCTACATAATTTTCTGTTTGTAGGAAGTAGCAGTTTGCCAGGGACACCTTATTGCCTGCAGAGTCATCACCTGACTTATGAATTTTAACACTCAGCTGCTGTGGAGCCAGGAGAAAAGTCCCTTACCTCTCTCCTGGGCAGTCAGCTGGACATATCTCCCATGTAGGTGGAAAGTGTCTCTGAACAGTACCTTGGTGTCTCAGATTTCATTGTAGGATTGGTCTGCCAGGGTAAGTTTCCTTCTCCTGAGGTTGTGGTTACAATAGGGGCACTACAACATATCCGTGCAACTGGAAACGAGGTTTAGGAACAAGCATGTCCCTCAACTAAACCCACCAGATGCACTATTTCTTTTAGATTAACCTTTTTTACCATGACTGGGTTTTTTTGCCCCCTTCTTAAAGAAGGGGAGTCTTATGTTCTCAGGAAGAAGAGATTTCTCTAAACAAAAAAATAACTTAAAAAAGTCCCACTATATAATAAGAATATAATGTTTAAAAGCTAAGCCAGGCCCCACACAAAGTCTCCAGCTCTTTGTCTCTTCTTGTCTTCAGTGATTTAGGACTTGAAGTGAGATAAAAAGCTGTTTATTTTTGAACATTTCTGTGCTCTTCATTAATAAAAAGAAGTTTTGGTAATTAGGCTATGATGACAGAAACTAAATATGCATCAAGAAATCCCATTAATCTCTAAAAATGTAAATGATCTTTTTAGTAGTGTTTTCATTCACTAATACTAATATCAAATTAATAATATCACATAGTAACTGCCAAGTTTCTTCTCCCCTGTGTAAGAGAAGTGGCAAATTGTATTATTATAATTTTTCTGCCATTTTACAGAAGAAAAAGCTGAAACGAACACACGCAAACCCAAACCCTAGTAAACAACAACAACCAAAACCCCAAACAAGAACATTCCCTGATCTTGTGTGGTAGAGTGGGTTCCAAGAAGCATTAAAATCAATGGCCATTGCCCCTGCAATCAGCCCCTCACAGCATGAACAGGGCACAATCCATAAACTGCTATTTGCATAGGTTGGGAATAAAGTAAGATTTATATTCAGCTGTTACTGGCAATATAAAAAAATCTTGGGCTTAAGATGGCTGAAAACAGGAGAACTTCAGAAGGCCAAGAGAAATCCGAAAGGAATTGCATCTTTCAGTGACACTGATACAGTGATGTAAAAGAATATTAGAAATACTGAAATTAAAGGCATAGTTCCCACAAATGTTTTGGAACATGGCTTCCATCACGCTCTGCTGTAGATGTGGGGTGGGAGAGGTTATTCCCAGCAGCTAGCTCTGAGAAAACTGCTCTCCCTGGATTTTCTTGCTCACTGAGTTGGAAGAGGGTGACTAAAATGAAGAGTTGCCAGAGTAGCTTTAATTAAAATACAACTCTGAACCCTTTCCTGGAGAAAATTGTTCTTTTCTGTTATCTTGAGAGAGAATGCAGGCCAGGGGAGATAAGCTGAAGTTCATGTTTCTGAGTATGTTTTTACGTGCAGTTTACTGGATGTCATAAACCATCCATGCTACAGTAAATTTAATACAAAATACAGCCTTCTAAATTCCTGCTCTAACTCAGCCATGGAAGGCCTGAATTTCTGATTTTCTGCGGCCTCTTGATGCTTTTGGAGCAGCATGAAGTGACCCTGTAACAGGCGAAACTGCTGACTGGGGAATCTTGCTCTTGGCATAAAGATGGCAAAACATCTTTATACTTTGCTGTGGCAGTTCCCAGTTTTCTGTCATTTTAGGAATGAGGGAGGGGAATTAGCCACTGGGATGGTGAAGCCAGGAAGGAGGATTGAAGCACGTGTTGTCAGAGATGAGGACAGGATGGCAGATGTGAGACCTAGATTTGTATTGGTGGGAAGCCAGGGCACAACATGCTCCATCTGCTCCTGACTGCATGTGACCCAAGCAGCTGTGAACTCTATATTATTAAGTGGAATTCACCCTCTGGGGCAGGAAATCCCCCTCTCAGGAGAGGAGAATAAAAGGGACAAGACTGGGAAAACAAGATACTACGAATAAAGCAAGAATTGTCAAAGGTTGTTGGTGAATCACTGACAGAACATTTGATGTGCCATTAACGAAATAAAAGTAATTATTACAATTTTTTAAATCAAAAATGTGCATCTTTGTTTCACCCGTTCCCTGGATGAGGAATGAAATGTGCTGAAGGGATGTGAGAGTTTTCCTTGCTGTGTGCAGTGAAGGCTGGGGTTATGATCCCTCACAAGAGTAGCAGCATGCCGCTGAAAGCTGTGGGGATCATGCTCGGAGCAGATGACCTTCCCTAGACAGCAGTGGGTTCTCAAGAGTTTGTCAAAACCTATCACATGTGTACATATCTCTGTAGGAATGCCTGCTGCAGGGGAAAACTTCTGGTTTCTGTCTGCTTTCAGCAAGAGTCTTCTGCGCTTGACAAAAAATTTCTCCGAGTAGCCTCTCTCCTTGAACACTGCTCAGCTTCCTTCCTATCTTCCAGGCTGCTCTCGGCTGAACTAAAACAAGTTCCATTTAAAAACTATCCAGATTGCATTTTTCTTGTTTTCCCTGAAAGCCCAGACACCTACTGTCCATGGGTAGCGAGTGAGCCGAATTAGAGTCTGTTTATGAGAAACAGAAATGTATGCCATATTTTACAAAATGCTGTGCATGTCCTAATATTTTGCATTGTGGGAGCTTGGCTGCAGTACCTCACAGAAATGTGCATTTCCTTTCCTTGGAGAACAGACTGCCTCACTGGAATAAAGGGGAGGTTTATGCTGAGAATATAAAATGCTTCTGTCTATCCTACTATTTAGCTCAATAAAGACAAAAAGAGCAATGAAAGAAAATTAAAAATAAGACTTTTGCTATCCCTTGAAGCGGCAGAAAAATGCCCAAATCATACCAATTTCAAGATCATGTGATGCCAGTTAATTGACCTGGACAACAATGCACTACAGGAGGATGTCAATAGGATGGTCTTTTTAGGCGTATGTAATCAGTAGATGCTTTAAGGAGACATAAGTCTCAGGACTGGCTTTGTTCTGCTCAGAGAAAGAGTGAAAATGAAATATTCTTTATTGCTGGAGTCTTACAGAGTTTACAGGAGTATAGAGAAAAAAACAATCATCATAAAAGCAAGAAAGAACGATGTGTTTATAAAACGGAAGTGTCTGTAAAAACAGCTGGTAGGTGAAGAAAGAAAGAGGTAAAAGACAGACGAAAGTATTATTATTTCAAAAAGAGAGCTTGAAGATTGAATTAATTTAATTTCTGCCTATTGCCATGGACACAGCTCCTGATCTAAACCTGTAAGTTTCACCTCTGCCCTTTGATAAATGCAATGAATTCCTTCAAGTTCTGCTGAATGATAAAGCTCCTGGATGGTAATTAACAGAAAGTCCTGAAATAAATTCTAATATACTACAATGGTTCACTACAATTGATTACGTTACTGATAATGTAAATATAATTTCCTCTGCTTTATAACAGGAAACTTAATCATTGGAAAAATGGTCCAGTACAAATGGTGTACCAGTGCCTTTCAGTCTGTTGCTGTGAGCGTGTGGGTGGTGATGTAGTTGTATCTCAGCAATAACATAAATGCTCCTGGGATTGTACATTCCCCTCAGCTTCAATTTCGTGGTCTTTTGGCTCTTTCCACTACTCTCTATAGCAGTGTGTCAACTTGCTGGAAAATTCTTGATTAAGGTAGAAAATGGGCATAAAATTCAGAAAATTTTTATACTTTTTAGTATGTCTTTGATCATCTTGAGGTTCTCTTCTCATTTGCAGTATCGGGCCTGAGAGAACAGTAATCCTTGCCTGGACCCAACAGGACGCATTGCTGTTCGAAAGGAGACTGGGTAAGAGGTAACCATGTAAGTCAAGGATTTTCTTTCATGTCAGAGGAAAGCTTCAGTTTGTTAATACTCCCACTGCAGAGGCACTCGACTGATTTACTGTAATACAGGGATCTGGAGTTACTCCAGCCTGTAACTTCACATGCTTTCTGAAAGCCCACATCCAGGTGGGATCTGGAAATATAGAAGACCCTTGGTGGAAGAGCTCAATTCATCCAGCAGTCTCAAAACATGTCACCTCTCTGAGGGATCTCATCTTGTGGGTGTCTCATGGCGGCCACGTGCTTTTGAACAGGGGGACCTGACTTGTGCTTTTAATTCAAGGAATCACAACCTGATCGTTCAAGACGTTTCCTAACATCCAGAATGTAAATTACTTTGTGATTCAAGTATTTTTATTTCCTTCTACTGAAACTTTTCAATGTCATTTCTGAAATTGGGCTTTCTCTGAGTCACAGCCATTTTTCAGTCACTCTAGACTTACAGGGATTAGCTCGTAATTGAAGCTGCAGAGCCATAACCAGAGGGTAAACTCATCAACCTCGTGCATATATATCTTATTCTATACAGTAATTGATACACGTTTATCAGATTTGCCTGGTGGTCTGGGGTGAAGGGAACTTCTGACACTTCTTTTTACTTTCATATACAGCAATTTCATGCTTGTTATTTAAATAAAAAAGTATGCTGAGCATTTGCTTTTAATGCAGTCTGTCCTTCTATGCTACCTGACATTAGCTGTAAACTAAGATGGAAGAATTTGAATAAAACAAGCGTGAACATAACCGAATAATAGGTTATTAAATTTTCAAGAAGACAATAGGTATTTAAATTAAGGAGACATCAAAAATCTGCATATAAAAATGTTTAGCATAAAGACTACAACATCTAACAAGATGAGACAAGCAAGAACTCATCAACAGAGGGAGGCTCTAATTGGAGTGGCACAGAAAGGAAGACAAAGAAAACTGACTTTTCAACCTCAGCTGCTTTTTTTAGGGAATGAAATTTGTCGAGAAACCTAGGAGAAATCTCATTCTGCTGTTTACTGCCCTATCATCAAGGTAACAGAACAAAATGTGTTAAAAGAAAAAAGGCATTAAAGAAATTCTGCAAAAAGAAATAGCAATCTGGGATGGATGGAAATGCTCCCTGTGAGTCAAATTAAGCCTTAGAGCAGTATAATACTCTCTTACGTGTTATCTTCATTAGCGACTATTCTGCATCCTATTTAGCGAGTATTTCTGTGAGTGGCAGAACACATGACGCTTGATTTTCTCCAGTGCCATCTGTCGCGGGGAATGTCTAATAATGGTTTAATCTGCTCTGTAAACACTTTTTCAGTGGGAGTATTAATCTGCCTCTCTCCTTGGTCGTTTCATGCCACCTCTTCTGACAAACCTGGGAGCTTTACATCTCTGGTGCTTCTACCCCACTGTCAGATAGGGTTGACCATGACTCCTAGGCGTGGGTGGGAAGTTTGGTGTTTAGAGAGCTACAGTGCAGAGAATGATAGATAATGAGAATTTGATATTTTGGTTTCCTTAGGAAGAAGGGAATTCTGAGCTGGGCTTAGAAAACGAAGCTTACTTCTGTAGCAGGTTTCATTTTCTTGCATGCATAGGTTCCTGTTTTCTAGGAATGTGGTATTTGTGAACAATTGATTAGTAACGCCAAATGACTGAGCTACATTCATGATGCCCAATTTGACCAGAACTGCCTGACCACGTCTCTGTGCACTACAGCACTCCGTCTGTCATCAGGAACAAGCACTTATGCTCACAGAAAATGTCCTGCACTTGGGTCACAGCAACCCCCTCACAGAGATACAAGCTGGGGGAAGAGTGGTTGGAAAGTGGCCCAGCAGAAAAGGATCCAGGGGTGCTGGTCAACAGTGGCTGAACATATGAGGCAGCGTGTGCCCAGGTGGGCAAGAAGGTCAATGGCACCTGGCCTGGATGTGAAATAGTGACCTGGCCAGCAGGACCAAGGCAGTGATTGTCCCTCTGTGCTGGGCACTGGTGAGGCCACACTCGAGTGCTGTGTCCAGTTCTGGGCCCCTCGATTCAGGAAGAACATTTTGATTCTGGAGTAGGTCCAGAGAACGGCAGCAGAGCGGGTGAAGGGTCTGGAGCACAAGTCCCATGAGGAGCGGCTGAGGGAGCTGGAGGTGTTTAGCCCAGGAAAAAGGAGGCTCAGTGGAGATTTTATCCCTCCTCACAACTGCCTACAGCTACTGTTCTCTCTGTGACCAGTGAGAACACATGAGGGAATGGCCTGAATCTGAGTCAGGAGAGGTTTATATTGCATATTACAAAAAGGTTCTTCACTCAGAGGATGGCTAAGCACTGAACAGGCTCCTCAGGGAAGTGGTCATGGCACCAAGCCTGGCAAGAGTTCAACAAGTGCCTGGACAATACCCTCAGGCACATGGTGTGACTCTTGGGGTGTCCTGCGCAGGGACAGGAGTTGGACTTGAGGATTCCTGTGGGTCCCTCCCACCTCAGGATAGTCAATGATTCTCCTAGGTTATAGCAAGGTGAGGGTCAGTCTCTTCTCCCGAGTAATGAGAGATAGGATGAGAGAAAATGGTCTCAAGCTGTGCCAGGGGTGGTTTAGGTTGGATATTAAGAAAAATTTCTTCACAGAAAAGGGTTGTCAAGTACTGGAACAGGCTGCCCAGGGAAGCTGTTGAAGCACTATTTCGGGAGGTATTTAAACATTTAGATGTGGCATGTGGGGACATGGTTTAGTGGTGGACTTGACAGTGCTGGGCTAACAGCTGGACTCCGTGATTGTAAAGGTCCAACCTTAATGATTCAATGGTTCCATAAAGCAATTCCATTAGCTCAAGTGTGGTGGTGTTAATCCTCATTTGCATGAGCACTGTTGACAGAAGACAGCAGCCTCTGTACCTCATCTGAAAATATAGGTGCTCTGTGCATTTAGAGACTGATCAGATCCTCCTGGAGTCAAGGAAAAGCCTCCCAGTGATTTCAGGTTTTGGGCACTTGTTAGAGACTTCTATTTCATTCTGAGCTACAGATAAATAGCCTTAACAGCAATGATCAAGCAATGCTGGTCCTGTTTAGAAGATGAATTCGCTGGGGAAGAGAAATGAAAGTTTACGTGAGAGGTACTGTAATCTAAAGGATAAACCATTGTTTTCTTAACAGCAGTAGTTATCTCAGTAGACTGCACTTTTATCACAGAATAACAAACCCTATTTAAATCTCTGCTCAAAGTTGGCTGCCACTAAAATACTTGTAATGCTTTGAGCAGGTAGGAAAACATGTTCATTAAGGTCAAGGATCAGGGCCTTCTCTTTGGTAGGGAAATCTCCATCAAGTGAATGTCTCTATTATGATAAAATAAGGAAGTAAACTACAAGGAGGTCATTGACTGTAAGAAGCAATTTTCTAGCTCTTATTGCCTCTGAAACTCTACAGTGTAATTCACAAACAAAAGCATAAATCAACAGCAACCTTTTCCAGCAGGTTAGCAGAGAATGGGGAGAGATGAAGCCACATAACACAGGATATTAAATTGCCATGACCAATTTTCTGTAATCATTCTTAAAAGAAAGCAGAACATCTCTTCTTTACAATTACAGAGATATTTTGCAAAATCCTGCATATTTTAGGAGTGTTTCAGAGCATCCAATATAATAACTCTTTCTGCTGTAAAAAGTATGAGCAAGCAAACAAACAAATGCAAGCGCTCATATATATTCCTCTGCCACGCCAGTGAATTTTCCTATCACATGCATGACTGCTCCCTATTCTGGCACGTACTTTATCACAACATTTACAAAGGCTTCTAGGCCATGAACAAGTAGTTTCAAGAAAAGTATGTGGAGGCTGCCGTGTCTCATAAATACAATCCATTTTCTTTCATCTCTTGATAGTATATGCTCAGCTCTATCAATTCTGCAGACTCAGCTGTTGGGAGTATTTATAAACTGTATAGGTTTGTATTTCCCAACATCTCTCACAGTAAAAATTATCTCAGTGTTTTGATGCTTCTTTACTTAGAAGTGCTGCTTACAATCCTCACAGGCATATATTGTTTGCAATTAAGCTGAATTTAATAGTAGAATCACGACCTTCTGAACTTACATTTTAGCTTTGAAAAATCGTTATCTTAATTTCAGGGGTTTATAATGTGTTGGAACTAAGTCAGGACGCCAGTGGTCCAAGCTGCTCACACAGGTACCTTCCCTTCTGCCAGACCCCTCACAAATGTCCCAGTCTGTGGATCATGTGTAGTTTTATAATGATATCCGTAGTGGCTGATGGACTGAAACTTAGAATGAGGGTGTGCACTGAAGGTTTGGGGTAATTAGTAAAAGAGGAAAAATTTTATGCCCAGGACACAAACCTGTGCTGTTTGGGTGGATCCTCCAGATAATTAAGGAATCTTTTTTTGTGTGTATGTACATGTAAATTTATAATTAATTAATAAACTGTGCTGTAAAAATGTCAGAAATAGAAATTGGCACTTGAGAAGCTATCAGTGAAGGAGAAATTAAAATGGAAAATAGAATATAGAATGTAAGTATATTCAGTAGCAGAATCATAGAAAAAAATCTACTCTCATATCTTGAAATTAAACTGTATGTACTCTTTGAATTAATTTTAAGGAACTTCCACTGTGTGTAAGGACATTCATAACTAACTTTACCCTTCAGCTGGTGCAGTAAGTTACTTTTAGCTGAATACATAATTCTGTTCAATGCCAACATTGGAGATGGTAATTTCTACCTGGCAGGAAACTAGATAATACAAAAAGCCAAAATTTACAGAGAAAACAACAAGTGTTAAGTCACTGTTTCAGTAGGGTGGTTGTAAACAAATTTCAGCCTTGTGGAGTAGGGTTGGCCCCCTGCAGCCCCAGGGCTTGTGACAGTCACAGCCCAAAGGGTGTGGCAGGGAGAAACAGCCCTGTGACATTAACAGCACGTCCAAGGAAGATAGGTTGCTGTTATACCAGTTGTTCATAAAGAATATTTAACATTCTAGAGAGACAGCAACACAATAATCTGGAAGAACCTGTGTATGGCAACGAGTGAGTGCCAGCTACGCCTCAGTCCTGCTGCGCTCCTTTAGGAACAGCAAAGAAGGATGAGGACATGGGATCTGTGGTGCTCCCTCCGTGCCAGCGCTGCTCTCCTTCTACGTGGTCTCTCAATGCTTTTTTCATCCCACGTAGCACTCACATTTCCCCCATCTGCTTAAATCGTCATTCAAATTACAATTAAATTCAGAATTAAGTATCTTGCACACAAAACAGAGTAGCTAAGCAGGAGCATCTTTGCCATATTGTGTCCTCACAGCACTCACAATTATAAATAGTCATGCTCAAGTAAGTCAGCGAAGAAGAAATAAATGTTTCCTTCACATTCCATGAATTTTGCTTTCTCCTTTGTGGTGAGTAAAACTTTGAGAAAGACCTTCATTCCCTGTAAGAGACTGAATTGGATGTATCAATAAAAGTTCACTTTTTTGAATCTTTGTCTCTCTTTAAGAACCATTTCAAAAAGGAGGAGATTTTTTTTCATTTTTGATATAGCTATTCTCGGAAAACAGTTCAGAATATTTCACCTGTGAAATTAAAGTGCAGAAAATAACTAATATCAGCAAAATACTGTGAGCAATTTTGTTGTTTGACTAGGACAGAATAGGAAAATTGCAAAAAAACCTCAGACAAACCCATTTCTTTGATATTCGTGATGTATTTTTGAAAGGTAGAGATTGTAAACCAGCAACTTTTGGAGTATGTACAATAATTTTTCTTTTTATCTGAAGTAATCTTAAACTCAGTCATCTGTGTAGTCTCTGGGTAAAACCTTTCTAAATGAAAGGTGATGAAACACAAAACGAGCAAACATTAACAGGCAGACAAAACCTTATAAATGGAAACGATGACTAACAGCTTTTTTTTCTTGTAAATAGGCTGGTTTCATATGTAATTATAGGAACAATCTATATTTTAGAGATATTTTATCATATGTCTTATCTACTTGCATTTTAAATATGTTTTGTTATGATATTCACTCCTTCTTAAAACTGCCTTTTACCTTTTTTTTTTCCTGATAGGACAAGCTGGAATAGCTTTAAGCTGAAGGAGGGTAGATTTAGATGAGATCTGGGAAGAAATTCTCCCCTGTGAGGATGCTGAGACCCTGGCACAGGCTGCCCAGAGAAGCTGTGGCTGCCCCATCCCTGGAAGTGTCCAAGGCCAGGTTGGACGGGGCTTGGAGCAGCCTGGGAAAGTGGAAGGTGCCCCTGCCCATGGCAGGGGGGTGGAATGAGAGGAGCTTTAAGGTCCCTTCCAGCCCAAAGCACTCTGTGGTTCCGTGATGCTGCTCCACTGCTTTACTGCGTGGTGATGAACCTTCACGCTGGCAGGAAAATGCCCCTGGTCGTCTGCCGGCACTCTGCACCTCAGCGGTGCTTTTGTAGTGGGTCCAGGTGAGGTTCACCTTACTGATTTGAAAGTTATATTTGTTAAATCATCTTGAAATGGAATTTCTTTGTGTATAAATAGAAGGGCATTGCCAGCAGGACCCCTGTTTTCAGCTGAGAATCCCTTCTTATAAATTATCCCAAGTCTGCATAGCAATGAGGCCATTTCTATGGAAATAAGTGAGTTGCTATTCTTCTGCTGGCTCTCCAGCAACTCAGGAACTGCATTTCACATTGTGAGAAGTGCTTAGTGAATTAGATCAGAAGCATAACTGGGACATTTGGTAATTTCCAGCCTCCTTTGATAAATATGGCTCTAAACTTGAGGGTGGTGGAAGAGCCAAGAGGTGCAAGATGGAGGAGGCGCAAGTGACGATAATGTCAGGGGAACTGAATGTTACTGTAGATAATGGTCTCCTCCTTGTCTGGTCATAAACACAGGGGGAAAGCAGAGACCTTTATCAAAACGACAGAGTGAGCTCAAATGTCTTTACTTTAGTGAAGGGAGATGCCTTCTTACTTTTGGATGATGTATTAGTGATCCTATCAATTAAACCCAAGTACCTCCAGTACATTAGCAGGTACTTACCCAGCTAAGAAAGCTACGTGTTCTAATTTCCCTAGATAATGAAAATTTCTTAGAGGCAGGCAACGTGCTGATTTGTAAAAAAATACAGTTGGCTTAGATTTTATTCTACAGCAACTTTCTTAGCAAATGCAAGTAAGTTCAGGTCGAAATAGCAAGTGTTTCTGGTGTGTGGTCTCCAGTGAACAGCAATAATTGCAACAAAGTCATGGTAGAACTTTAGCTTGTATTAATTCATTTTGAGCTTCACCATCTAGTGAGTAGAGGCTACAATTTGGGTAGGGATGTCCTAGAGTAATAAGTCTGTAAACTTGTAATTTGAAACTCATTTCTAATGAAAGAGCTACTGAACTCCTACGAGTTTGTGACACTGTACTCCCAGCTACCAGTCACTGAATAACATAACTGATTTTAGTAATTTTTCCCATCACAAACTGATGGAAAATTATTAGTTATATGAAACATTTCATATAGCAAAAAAATGCTGTTGCCTTTATATACACACACCCCCCTTTCTATGTGTGACAGCTTTTGTTATTTTATTTTGAATGCTCAATACTGCTTTTGGATCTTAAAATTACTATTCTTGCAGTCTTGTAAATTATTTCCTCATGATTAGAGGGAACATATTTGAAAAGCAAATTTGTGAGAATAAGAAGAAATAAATATAAAGAACTTTTTTTGAACCTCTGTAAAGGTGAAGGGATCTTTTTTCTGTGGACTGAATTACAGCACATTATAACTCAGGTTTTTGTTATAAGATCTTCCATACATTTTCATATTTTTAAGTGAGTGAAGATTGGGGGAGGGGAAAATATGAAACGAAAAATAGAAGTGGATTAATATATTTTGATTTATTTTGATTAGTTGTGATTTGACATTTAAAAAGTATTTGATTGGCTACCTTAGCTGGCTATGGTTGAACAAAAATTTACCATAACATAGAAAACTTTCAGCTCTGCTCCCCTTTGTAATTAGGGACACTTGAAGATATACAAAGGATTCGGGGTCATTTTGTTTCTTGGGTAGGAATTTAGGTTTGTGAACTGCTGGTGTGTGGATGGTTCCTCACACTCTCTTTTCCATAAATGAAGAACATTGTTTAGGATATTACAGATTTTTCTTTGTCAGTGAACGAGCTGCTTGAACTCTCACATCTGATATTCTAGGGAAAAACAGTAAATTGTGGACTGGAGGGGCAAGGGAGAGGGAAAAAAAGAAGAGAGAATGGTATTCTGATCATTCCCTGGTAAAACTGACACTGTATTTATCCCATGGAGTTCTCTAGCTCCAGGGAGAAGGCATGCTACTTGCCTGTATACAGAGATCTGTCAGAGGTATTCATCTTGAACTTTGCCCACCTGGTTATTACTGCATCAGGATGAAATACTGGGCAGTGGCTTTCCTTCTGAACAAGAGGAAAATGAAAGAAAAAAAAAACAAAGGAAGGAACAGAAATAAAATACAAGTGGCGATTTTTCTTACTACGTAAGCTCTGTCTGATGTCTCCCATCTCTCCCCTGGAAAATGCAATTTGGAAGGGAGTGTATAAAAAAAGATGCTTTAAAGAGCCTTCACAAATTGTGCAGTGCATTTATTTATACACATTTCACCCTGACTCATTAAACATCATCATGAGGCTCCCCAGGCTACGCATAAAAAGAAGAGCAGGCATAAATCAAACTGGATGCAACGCTTCCCTTCAACGATTTTCAGATTCCACCCTACCCACCCCCACCCCATAATGGACACAGAGAACGTATTTTTTCCTTATCACTCACAGAAGGAATACTGTTCCTTATATTGTTATTTTTGTTATCCAATAACAATGATAATCCTCATGGCATATGTATTTTAAAACAGGATGTCATTGTGGTGATACAAGTCATTATTTTTGCCATTTTTCATCAAATCTCTTGAGAATTTATCTTTCTAGCAAGCAGTTGATATTAAACTTTTCTCTCAACTTTTAAGATGAAAAGTTTCTGCTAAATAATTATTGAGTGCTTTATCCCTCTGATTTTCACTCTATGTATGGAAAAAAATCCAACCTTTAAAGCACGCGACCCAAATGTATCTTTTTTCCTTTCCTGTGGGGAGAGTATATAAAAAATAAATTCTCTTTGAATAGTCTATTGAAATCAGAATTGAATTCAAAGTCTTCTGAGGAGCTTTTTGCAATCTGTATCTTCAGCAATTTTAACAAATTCCCTGTGGGCGGTATTCTTTCTGCCTCATTTTAGGCTTGTCTCCTGAAACAATCTGTCTAGACTCTTTTATGTTCAACCAAGTGAGAAAGGTTTCCCTGGAGGATGAAGCACACGGAACCTAAGCGAGGGCTCTGCTCTGAATTTCTCCTCAGAGAAACAGGACTTGTCCTGTCCCTTGTCAGCACAAGAACATGTCTCAGTTCCCTATTGCAAATCGACCACTGAGTACCTTTTAGTCAGATTTTGTTGTCCTTTTGTGCTGAGATTGGTTGCTTTGTTTGGTTTTATTTCCTAATAGAGATGCTGATCTTTTGGGTATTCAAAATATATCGTGGAAGGGCTCTGCCTCTGCAAGTCAAGAAGTCAGGGCTCCCCCAGGGTCTGTATAGTTCACCAGATATGTGACAGTATGCTTTCAAAGGGCTGAAAAAGCCAGGGTGGGGCGTTCCTGGTCAAAATTTCAGTATGAAAGCAGTTTTTGGAAAGTGACAAAGTGAATAGTTTTGATATGAGAGAGAAACGTCTACCAAGGGCATGAAAGGGAAGTCTTGATAGACCAGTAAGCAGGATGCTGCTGCTGGGCTTCATCCAAGGCAGATTGAAGTTAATCATCTCTTTTTTGTCCTTTTTTTTTTTTCTTTCTGATGTTGCTCAGTCTCAGTGTGGAAGGAAGTGAAGATTTAGTGAGAATGACAGGCAATGCTGAGGGGAGGTGAGGTCCCCTCTCAGATCCACTAACTGATGAGTTGAGTCAACATGAGTTAAGATTCAGCTTCATCATTTAAAAGGAATTATGTGAGCAGAGAGGAGGGGGCAGAAATGATAAGAGACACCTTTTTCCCCAAAACCATTGTAATTGTGCTTTGCTGGAAGAAAGATGGTTCTTTCCTGCATAGACATCTCTCAGGACTTGTCTCAGGGCATGTTTGTTCAACAGCTTATGGATTATGCCAGAATGGTCCCAGCACACATTTCAGATGTCAGTGGAGGTGAGAATTGAATCTCACTGTTGTTCAGGTTGGTAAAAATCATCCAGAATCGTAAGTATTAATCAACATTTTTCTTCACCCAGTGGATGCTCAGCCTGAAAAGATCAGGAGGATTTTTTTTTTCTTATTTCTGAAGACTATTACCAGAAGGGGTCTTTTTAAAACCATTTTGTGGTGGTACTTTGAAAATTTGTTTAATTCTACTCGATCAATACTGAGCTCAGTACTAAGTGTTTTGCAATTTTCCATCTTATTTTTTTTTAAGGTAAAAATAAAGGAATGTGGCATTTATTTAAAGATTTTGGGTCAAAAATGAGTTTTTTTAATATAAAAATCTGTACCTTGCTACATCTAGCAATTTTGAACAAGGTCAGGATAAATTACAACTCTAGAAATTTAACACGTTACAGCAGAATATAAAACAAAAGCAGGTGATCAAAACCTGTAGTTGTAAGGACTTTCATCTTCTTACCAGTAAAAAACCATCAGCTTAGGTAATGATAAAAAAGATATTCTTTAGGTTTTATGCAATATAGTCCCCTCTCCTTTAATTTTTTCTTCTTATGATAGCATGATTTGAAAAAAAAAATTAAAGTATGCTGTACATGAAGTTGGAATAATGGTTAACAATCACCTATTTCAGTTGTCCTGCACCACTGAGTCACTGAAAAATTTTGGAGGAGGGTTCAAAACCCAGGCTTTTTCCTTTGCTCACAACTTTCCCAGCTATTAAGACAGATTGCTTCTTTTTGCAGCTCTGTAATATACTGGCTGTCTCTTTGGTGTCTTTTTTGAAAGAATAAATGCACTCCAAAAGGAATTACTGCCAGGAGGGAGAGTGCTTCTCTCGACAGCTCCCGGAGCCGTCAGCTGGGGGAAAGCTGCTGATCCTGATGTTAACTCAGCTCACAGGGGTTCAGTGAGCTACCACTGAGTTTCCAGGCCCACATGAATGTTTAGACAGTAAAGGCCAAACAAATAGATTTCTTCATCTAAATTTGGTGAGCTGAAGATTGTGCAGGAAAACTTTCATGAGAATTATTTGGTGATTATTTCCAGTTCGACTTGCAGCTGTCCATTGATTCAGGTCACCCTTCTTGGAGAGGGACCATCTCATTTTTCAGCACTGTTCCCACACTTGAACAGGATGGAGCCTCAGTTTATAATAAATGTGTATAATTTAAATAATAACTTTGATTGCTTTAGATTAGAAGGGCACTGTTTTTTTAATTGCACATTACATATAAATACAAAAATACTACTTATATAGAAAAAAATAGGAATAAACAGATATTATAAAGAGTCAAACCTATCTGTCTGAGGATTCAGACCAGTTTTGCTGGAGAAGGCTTTCTGTAAATGCCAATATTTTCACTGGAGAGATCTCTTACAGCATCCAGTTCTTGTCTTATGTTAGATCAGGTCCCACCAGTTATAGTAATCTACTCCACCGTTCACTGTGTTGGTCACTGCTGCTCTGCTTCACAAATCTGTAAGGTCTTAACCATGATGGACACCCAATATCCTTTATGTTCAGTTAAAAAAAAAAGCACCCCACCCCACAATGCTTTGAAGAAAATTTAATGTTTTCAAGTATAATTTGGCATTCTTTTGTATGATAAAAAGAGTAGAACTAATTTCTTCATAAAAGTACTGTTTCTGGAGATCAGCATATGTAGGAAGGATAATCAGGTATTTTTTAAAGGCTGAAGGCAGGTACTATTAATCTATTGAATTTAGGTTTAATAAACTCAGGCACAACACGTGGGTGAACTCAAGCTTCTTGTGTTAAAGTGAGAAATATAAGAGTATTGCAGTTACTAGACAAATTGTTTGCATTATATATGTTTTTCTCTACTAAATGTCTGACATCGGACTGTTGTCATAATTCTACAGTTTTCTCAATTTTATTTAAGTAATAACAAATTCTCTCAGGTTCAAGATACCAAATACTTCATTTCAGCAATTTAAACTGAACAATATATAAATCCTCACATCTATCTGTAATTTGCTTTGGGCTAGGCACTGTACAAAGTTTTAACCTTTCAGTGTACTAAATTTTCTTTGAAAACCTGCAGCCCAGTCATGTAAAAAGTTATTCAGACGGCATTAAATATTTTTTTTTTCTTTGCAAGATTAGTTACTAGTTTTCTTCTGTTGTCTTGACAGTATCTTTGAAGGAAACCACTTCTGACAGAGATTTATGTCTCATCTTCCCATCAATACTGGCATAACAAAGCCATGTATCTCTTTATAGTATTTAAAAGCCAATGAGTTTGTTTCCTCCCCCTGTGTCATCTGCTCTGTTGCAATGCAGAAGAAATAATTGACATTTTCCTAATTTTTCAGTGATAAATCATGATCTATATTGACCAGTAGCCACTCAGCTGTAAGTCCAACAGTGAAGTTTTGCATTTTAGTCTAGTGCAAAGAAGGGAAAACCCTTCCAAATATTTGGTGTTTCTTTAGACACATTTGAAAATCTGCTTGGGAAGTTGGCACCAAATTTAGTTTGCTAACATTACAGGTAAAGGAGAAAATTGTGCTTGAAAGTGCAAAGAAAACAGAGGTTTAATTATTCACTTTTTGTGGCTGTTGAAATTTAACTTATTGAAACAGCCTATCATTGCTGGAAGTAATAGTGCCTGGAAGTGATTTTCTGTTTTCTTTCCATCAATAACTGCTGCAAAGCTGACTGGAAGTGAAAAACAGAGATTTTATTTATGTGGGTTGAAATTCCAAAGAGCTGTATTTCAAGCGTGAGGGTATTCATCTTTTCCTTCATAAAAAAATACTCTTTAAAGGTGCCACTGGCAATGGTATCTACATATGGATGTGTTTAACTTAGAGTATTGTGTTTGAGCTGCATCCCATGGCAAGAAGTCACTAATTTTCTCAAAATTCATACGTCCTAGAAGTTCTGAGAGTGCACCAAGTGGGCTGGAGAGCTCTTGATCCAACATCTCTCCAGTCCAACAGGTTTTTTTGGCAGAGTCTGGTGTAAAAAGCAAGTCATTAACTATTATTTAACTTTATTGTCCTCTACAAGTAGCTCATTCAAACAGCAGGAACAATATTACATGAATTGTCAAAAAGTTATAAATAAGCAAAGGTTTAAATTACATAAAGTTTGAAAAACAGCAGTAATCCAAGTTATTAGCCAATAATAAAAAAATAGCAAACATCAGTATAACTGAATTATCAGCTGAAATCTTACTGTGTTTATCCATGCCTATGACAAAGAAGTGGATAAGAAAGAATAAATAAATTAAAAAACCCCAGACATGCTTTTCGGGAAACCAGAAATACATGTTCCAGTAGCTTTTCTTAGCACAGACCCCCAGTGCAACAAGATGGTTTTTCCCTTTAATCAAATTCCTCTTTCAATCTGGTTGGTGTTTTGAACTGCTATTTAAAAGACTCGTCTCCAGGGAAACAAGATCTACGTGGGACCGAGAGACTCTGACTGATAAATTACAGCGTGGTTGTAGTCAGAAAAAGTGACTCTGGAAAAATGAGACTGTGGGCTTCCACATTTTTCCTTCTCTGGGAAGGAGTCTCTGGGACTTCCAACTGCAACTGGCTCAGCTGACAAGTCAGGCAGTGATTTTTCCAGCCGCCAGTGTTTTGGCTCAGCGTGGGAACAGAGAACTGAGCTCTGCCGCGGTTCTTCCTCTCATTGCCATGCCAGCAGTGCTGGCTGTCAGACCCGAGGTGGTGGTGTTATCTATGGTGTGCAAGACAAAATTCATCCGGGTTTCCCTAATTTTTAAACAGGGGAAGGATAGCTGCTTGTTTGTGGGCTCTGTATGGTTCACACCAGCCTAATTCCTACTGATCCTTGGTTAGAACAGCGCATCATTTTCACCTTCTGGGACTGGAACTTGCTGCAAGCCTCACACTTAAAAAAGGTTAAGTATGTAACATCTTTCTTTACAGATAGTTCAGCTACTTACTTTAAACAGATTGTTCACCATTTGACAGTGCAACAGGGATATTTCTCTCGTGTGTGTGCACATATATGAACTAGTTCATATATAAGCTAATTTTTTCAAGGAGAACTATTGATAGTGTTTCAAAATCAGATAAACCTCATGAGTGGGAGTGTTGCTCAATAAGCACCAGCACAGAAGTCTGGTTTGTTCATGCTCTCTCATGATTACCCCTCTGGGAGAACCGTTTATGCATCTCAGCAAATGCTTTTTATAGTTTTACTTTTGTATTTCTAGGTGTCTTACAGGTTTTTATGAAAATAAATGTATAGGTCACATACATTACATTTGGACTGGAATGGCCTGAGACTTCTTATGGTCAGGTAGGATGTTGTTCCCCTGCCTTGGAACAGTCAGAAGCTAATTGAAAATGGCATTGAGAGTTGGACAGGTGAACTTCACCTTTGTGGTTGAAGAGTGGGCAGAGGAACTTGACCTTTGGTGTACAGCACTGCTGGGTATTTTTCATACTGACCTCAGCTCAATAAGTGTGCTGGGCCAGAGGACCAAGAGACTGAATTAATATTAAACTAGTCTTGATTTTCTGCAGAAACAAATGGAAGAAGTTGAGAACTTACCCTCTGTGTTGTGGGCAGATGAAGTGCAGCTTCGGGCATTAGCTGAGTTCTCCTCATGTACAGAGGTTGGGACCCTGAATGCCTGTGCAGTGACAGTTGTCTTCTGGAAAACATAATACCTATTTAATAGAGCACTTTTTAATGCTCAGGTTGGGTGAAACTTAATTGTACTTAACCATTTCAAGCCAGGAAGCAGAGATTTTAATCAAATTCAATGGGCTTTCTTTGTTCTACAAACCAGTGGCAACATATTAATGAAAGCAATTGTGTCTCTGTTTCTTTTACTCGTTTTGAAATCTATTAACATAAACCCCTTGTTTTATTTTTCAATCAACCATCATCAGACATTTTAATATTTTAAATTTCTTCACATAAGCATACCATTATTCTAAAATGGTCCTTTCTGCAGATGAGTGTTGCACTAAAATTTCCCCTGATTATTACTTTTGACATCAGTACTTTATTGAATTAGCTGTTTCCAATTTAATTATACTTGCTTCATTGTCTAGGTCACCTTTTAAACAAATTCATATCAGTATGAAATTGCTGTTATTACTGAATTGGACTGTGATGGCTCTATGCTCATGAAGAGAATTTCTCTTTTGTTCACATTTGGAAAAGTTGAGTTTATAGTAATTTATTAAAATGATTTAGAAATGTATTATTTCTCCTTGTAAAAGTGGATATAAATAATGTTTGCTTGCTTAGTTTTTAAAGAAACATATGGGAAACAGTATTCTTATTAAGAACTCATTTGTTTAATTACTGCTCATTCCAGAAAGTAAAAAGGTAAAGCCATAACTTTTTCTATTATTTTTATTTCTGACATATACAATATGTGTGAGGGCTTCATAGAATCAAGCAAAGACATTGGTCTTTACTCTGAAGGGCATAAGGTGTTGAGCACTTATCCCGTTGATGTTTAAGCCTCCAAACCTTGCTACTAGACCAGGATGAAAATATCTAGTCGCAGTTATTTTAAGGTTAGGTTTTAAACTCAAATTTGGCATAACAAACTCTGGCCATAAATAACTGAACCAAAATGCAGGCATACAGGTTCAATGATATATTACGTAGAACTGTAATGACAAAATAAATGCTAATTTTAATAACATATTGGTAAATCAGATTCCTTATAAACATCTTTACAATCCCATTATCCTCTCCAACTGAGACATGCTTTTTAATAAGGTTGTATAAAGGATGTTAACAACTTGTATTAATAAAACTAGTGCCATTTATATTAATAAACTAACTATTGCTACCACCAGGTGGTCTACTAAATGTTTGGTTTTTTTTCTTTCCATTGTAGATGTCATATCTGCAGAGCTTTGGTGCAAACAAAATACAGGTTTGTATTAACATCCATTTTTCAGCTTGCATGAGTTTGCTCAAGTACCACTGTGACCCAAATGTGACTTTTTTTCAATACTTTTCATTGTAATGTTCCTAAAGTCAATGTTAAAATTTTAAAGGCTTGGATTTTTTTCACAGCACAAAAATACATGAATGAGTTTATATGTATACATATTCATGTGGTGATGTACATGTGAGAGGCACCAATCTGATTTTTATTTATGTCTCAACATAAACACGTTATACATGAGGTGAAAAATTACTCTGGGGGCCGTACACGTGCTGGGAGCCCTGTCCCGGGGAGGCTTCGCCTGGCAGCCAGCCAGGGCAGAGAAAGCTTCCAGAAGAGGACTGCAGGCGACCAGCCCTTGGCCAGTGGGGCAGCGCCCTGGATGCCCGGGGAATGCGCCCAGGAAGCCGGGCTATGGCAGGAGCCTTCAGCATACAAACGGAGTGACCTGCGACCCAACGAGACCAGTTTCTTTGGGCTTCTTGGAGGGTCAGGGGCTCGCCTGCAAGGTCAGCGTGGCCCCCCGCTCCCCCTCGCCTTTTCCTTCCTGCAGTCCTGCTTCCCCGGCGCTTCCTGCCCTGCCCCGCCGCTTCCGCGGGCAGCCCGTCACCGCAACCCCGCGCTGCTGCCCTGCCCGCCCGGCGGAGCGCCCGCCCCGGCCCTCACAGCCCGCAGCTGCTCCAGGGGCACACCCGCGGCCCTCACAGCCCGTTCTCCGCCGAGGGCAGGGACACGCAGCCCGCAGCTGCTCCAGGGACACACGCGCGGCCCTCACAGCCCGTTCTCCGCCGAGGGCAGGGACACGCAGCCCGCAGCTGCTCCAGGGACACACCCATGGCCCTCACAGCCCGTTCTCCGCCGAGGGGACACGCAGCCCGCAGCTGCTCCAGGAGCACACCCATGGCCCTCACAGCCCGTTCTCCGCCGAGGGCAGGGACACACAGCCCGCAGCTGCTCCAGGAGCACACCCATGGCCCTCACAGCCCGTTCTTTGCCGAAGGAAGGGACACGCAGCCCGCAGCTGTTCGGAAATCGCGCCCAGCCGAGCCACGCAGCCGCATCGCAGCTCGCAGCACACACGCTCCCCTGGCCAGCAGGCGCCGGCACAGCACCCCAGGGTGCAGCGGTAGCCATCTGGCCCGGTTTTCTGTTTCTCTCTCCATCTCTCTTTTCCCCTCTTTGCTCCCTTCTCTATCCCCCTTCGGTTGGAACACTTATCTTCCTTTATCAATAGACAGTTCTCAGATATAATATTGCCGTGTTTGAGCTTTATTTTCGTCCGAGAAAGCTGTCAGAAAGAAACCTCCGCGACTCCCCCTTTTACAGCAGGATGGGACGACATGTAATACCAATTTTGAGAGTGCAGAAGTCCAGAAAGTGCTGGCTTTCAGCTGAGCCTAATTTAGAAGCCAGAAAGATAAAGCTGAAAAAAATCTATTCTACAGGAGATTAAAAATGAAAGCCAAGCCAGTGAGGATGGGATGTCACATTACAAAGGCCTGGAGTGACAGGACAGGGGGGAATGGCTTTCCACTGCCAGAGGGCAGGGTTAGATGGGATATTGGGAAGGAATTCTTTCCTGTGAGGATGCTTAGGCCCTGGCACAGGTTGCCCAGAGAAGCTGTGGCTGCCCCATCCCTGGAAGTGTCCAAGGCCAGGTTGGACGGGGCTTGGAGCAACCTGGTGTGGTGGAAGGTGTCCCTGCCCATGGGATGAGATGGTCGTTATGGTCCCTTCCAACCCAGGTAATTCTATGATTTTATTATTACTGAAATGCTTCTGCATAGTTTTATCCCTCTCAAAGAGGTTGTTCTAAACACTGTTTGTGTACGTTTATGAGGTATAAAATACTGTCTAGCTCATGTTATGTCATTTAGCTCTATGCAGTGGCATATTCAGAGCATCTGCAAAATGATGACATGTTAATAACCAAAGTGAGTGGCACAGTCTGACTGCCCTCCCCCATGACTGAACTTCAGCATTTTGAGGTCCCATCCTCTTAGGTTTCCTTTCACTGCTTCCCACATTTATCTGTCCGCAGGATGGTGTGAGCAAGGCCTGCTCTGCTTTAAGAGACTCCGTCAGATGGATTTGGTGGCACCTGGAGTGTTGACTCCTGTACCAGCATTCCCAGGGATGAGTGCTTCTGTGAAAGACAGAGCACTTGTTCTCGGTCTCTGGACGTGGATCACACGAACCCAGTCCAGGCTGGGGTTTTTGGACATGTTCATCCCCACGAGAGATGCAGAATAATCTGGCTGCATTGTACTGACCTTCAGTCAAAGGGATAAGTGCTTACTCTCATTTAGATAAAGCCATATGGAGCCTGGCAGAAATTTTCATATGTACCAATGTTTGATTGCCAAGTCTACTCAAAAATCACTTGGGACTGATGGGCACATTATTGCCCACTTGATCTTTGGTATTTGCTGTATATCCAATGAGCTGGGAAAGCGCTTGTTTGTTATGGAGCCATTTTCCATGCTGTCAGAGAGATGAATCTGAGATAACAGAACCAGGACCTCAGCAGTATTTCTTGTGCTCAGCTTGAAAAAGATGTTGGAAAAATGTCGCAGTGTTTTGCAGGAAACTTTGGCGTTTCATAAACAATGACAACAATGTCTTTGAAAATGTCTCTTCTGAATTCATGAGAAAGTTTGAAGATGCGTGGAAATTTCTTCTAAGGGAAAATAATATAAACCCAGCATTTAATTTACATTGACACAATTCATTTGACAATTCAACCTTAATAATAGACTAGGGTATGCTGTTAGGTTATGTTATGCCAAATCATATTTTAAGGAACAAAGCCTTTACAGTCAGCAGCTGCTGAGGTTTGAGGGAACAAATTAATTTTGGAAACTGTGTGTTAATATTTGTCCAAAGGGAAAGTTGTACAGATCATCTGTTTTCTGGGACATCTAAAAATATTATGTGTTATGAATTAGAAGAGAAGTAAATTTCAAAATGTCAAAATCTCATGTAGACCAAAAATTCTTCTTGTCAATCAGCTCTGTTCAGTACATAACTTCTGACATTTTTGCAGCCAAAGACAAGACCCTTTAACACCATCCCAAGTCCTCATGCTAACAGGACTCACATCATCAGCATCAAGCAGGAGCTGATCAGGTAAGAGGCAGGAGAGATCCTGCACTTAAAAACTGCCGTAGGGACATCTGCAGACACTTCAGAATCTAAAAGTCCTGTGCTGGCAATTAACAAGTATAAACTTCACATTTTGTGTAAATAGAGAACCTTCCAGCTGATGTGGCTTCTGCTTGATAGAGTCTCTGTTCTTCATGGGAGCAAAGGGACTGGTCTGCCCAGAAGGGCAGAGAATGCACCTGAAACAGCACTGACCTCACAAGCTGAGTGTGGGGGTTGCTATGGGAAATGGTCTTGGGTCAGTGATACAGCCTGAAGCAAGCTGGAGCACACAGAGCATGGGATACTTCCTTTTGGAGAAGTTTATTTTCTTCCTCTAACGTTACTCTGAGAGTGCCAAAATGCTTTAGTAAAAGGCAGACAGTAAAGGAAATAACACACAAGAGACAACTTGCCAGAAAGTTTGCTAAAATAATGGATATTGAGAATGAAAATAATATAATAATGTGCTTTGGACAATCACACAAGGGTCAGCAGTACAAACCTGACTTAACACTGTCACCAATAAATAAGCTGGTTTGTGCTGGATTTCCTCATGTTTGTTTGGATAAATAGTCCATTTTCACTGATGAAAATATTTAATAAAAACATATCCTTGACTGGATGCCTAGTGTTTCCAGTGTTAGGGAGAGATTTAATAAATGAGGCCTTGCAACTTTTATTTAGTGTCTTCAGGTGGTAAATTAACTACAAGTGGGCTTCCCTATTGTTCAATGAAAGCAATAAAAGCTGAGGGAGGATTAAAAGCAAGACACTAATTTACATCTGAGTAAACGGGCTAAAGAGTCAGAGACCCTATCGTTGGTATGTAATAATATTCATATGAAGGCAGAACTTGATAGAAATTAAATTTAAATATAGAGTGTACATTTGAATATATGAACAAACTCCTTTATAAATCTATTTGCCATGCCACTAAAACCAACATTATTTCATTGCTTTACTTTTAGAACATTCTTTGCAACTGAAAATAAGAATAAATTTGAGGGGTTTAGGGCCCTTCATCAGACTACCACATCACCAGCTGATGCAGAGAGACACCTGTCCACTGAAGTCAGCCCTGGCTGGCAGTGAGAGCAGTGGGATAATAGTTTTATGTGGGTTTTCTTTTTCATGATTCATGCTGGACAAGAGCAAAGAGAAAGAAATTCCCTTTGCCTTTTGTTCTTGGTAGATGTGTGAGAAGAGGCTGCTTTGCAGGCGGGGATCAGCAGCTACAGTGAGAGACAAGATCCAGCCTGGCTGGGAAATGGGTAGGCAAGAGTAGGGAAAAGGTGGAGAGTAAAAGCTGTGCAGAAACACTCTCAAAGTGCCTGGGAGATGATCACAAGCTCCTTCAGGGCTATTCCTGGACACCTTCAGTGTCTGTGAGCAGCGGTGGGACCTCTGCACAGGCCCCAGCTGTGGGGCCTCACATGGAAGCTCAGCACAGAGTTTTCCCTTACTAGGAAGCAGTCTTAGGAAATCTCTGCTCTCCTCAGGCATATTGCCATGAAATCCAGAGGAGGCCCATCCCTTTTTCCAACGTGGCCACCTTGTTCTGTCTGCTGAGTTGACTGTGAGGAACATGACAGCATAAGCCTCTCTTCCTGGGGAAGCTGAACTGAAAAACAACGTGGCAGACATGGAGAAAGAGGAAGGTGCAGATGGGACCGAGCGGGGTGGGAGAAGATAAAAATACCAAAGTTACAGAAAGAGACACAATGCCAAGGCTTGGGAGAGTTGGACCATCTGGTTCTGTTGCAGCATCTCTCCACGATCGTCTCCTCTCTTTGCTTCTCTTTGTTAGCAAGAGGAGATAAACTAAGTGAGGTGTAACATGAAGGCTTTGGTGTAAAACAGATGATGAAGTAGCCTGCATTAAGTAAAGCTTGTTTTATTCCCTATGATTTGCACAAGCTCTCAGCAGTGCAGGCTGTGACAGTGATTTGCTGCATGCAGATTTTTCACTGCAGCAATCGCTCTTTGCAGCCCCTTCCGTGTGTAGAAGGTGATGCTGATGCCTCATGGATAAACCGTGAATCCCTGGAGCAAAGCTGAGCCTGCCGATGCTTTACATGCCTGTGTCTAGTTAAAGCTGACTTGCACGACAATAAGTGACCTCTTCTCCCGAGCTGTGTGATGCAGGAAAGCTGAGCCAAAGGGTGCTCCCAGGGACCAGGCTAGTTCAGGGAGTTCGTAATGGAATACAAGGCCTTTCACTGCTGGGTTGCCTGTCTTGGTCCAAGATGACAGCAAGAGCTATGTTTGCATGGCCTGTGTGCTAAAAATGGTTTCTTTTCCTCTGGTCTGCACTACAGCTGACACATCGTAGCTGTGGCTGCAGGAAGAGTAATCATCCTGTGTTCATGCCACATAAACCACCCCGAGTGACTTCCTTAGTTTCCACCAGGTCATGACAGACATGGTTTGGCACCTCTGGGTAGGAGCTTGCAATGCCACTGCCTCTTCTGGAGCTCCTGGGGAATAAAGAGCAACCCTAAGTCTCAGTCAATCTGGCATGCTTAATGGGCACTAAATTGACTTAGGAGAGATGGTGAGAAAAGCATTTGGGAAGCGTATAATAGATCCAAAATGATCTTCATGCCTGGAAGTGGAGTTTCAACGTTTACAACAGAACAGAAATTTTACATGAAGACAAATTTCAAGCAAAACAACTGTGGGGAGAATTTAACAATTCAGCAAAGCTGCTGCCAGGCTGATAGGAGAGGAGAGTGCAGACATAGAGCTGAGTGCAAGTTCTGTATTCAGCTAAAAGGGAAGTCTGCGTGGAAGTCATGCCATCTCTGTAAGAAGCCCTGCGTTGTTTAGTATTTGACATGCAGCATTGTAAGTAGGAGGATGGCTGAATGACAGTCACAATAACATGTTACATTGTTCATAACAGTCAGGTGTCAGCAAAATGGATTGATATCTAACAGGGATCACTATTGGATTCAAGTGAATGTAGTGAACATTCTGTAATATCTCTCTGAAGTTTCTTGCACTTTCCTGTAGCGGTGTCTGAGAGAAGTAAAAATATATGTGCTAATACAGATATTAAAGAATAAGCAGAGTACAGATACTGAAAAATTCTTGTCTAGGAAGCCCTGTGGGAGCCATATTCTTGTTTACTGGTTCCAACCCTTCTTGACAGAATGCAAATTTCTACACTTATGGTCAAAATGGTATTTTCAAAAATGCTTAAGATGCAGCTGCCACAGAGAATGCAGTTCTTTGTTAGACTGACCATAACCATGCCAAGGTACTAGGAACAAATGGAATTGCTTCAGCCTAAAGTCAGCAAAGTTAACAAAAACTTAATCTATTTTATAGGGCTACTAATGTGAATTTGCCTTAATAGAATAGGAAACAAATCTTTGGCCTCTTATTCAAGACTTGTAAAATATTAAGGCCTATATTACCTTGAGGATAAGAGCTCTGCAGAAAACTCCTTTTCCCCATAAGAGCATTTTGCTGCTGTCATCAAATTCTATTGCTGACAGAGACCCAGATGAGCTGCCGTTGCTTTGGTATTTAGCTCATATATGTTTAAAAAATTTGCTGAACTGTCAATGAAGGTTTTTGTTCAGGCTTTGTGATAATGCAGTGGCACCTTCTTAGTTTAAATCTAAGCAGAAACACAGACTCCATGTCTTGTATGGCAAAGTTAGTTAAGTGATATGAGAAATTTTAAGTTTCTTTTAAACACATCCATTGGATCCTCTAACTTGCACATATTACAGGTGAAATAAAATCTCCAGTATGTGCTCTGGCACTCTAGGATGTTTTCTGGTGTGACTTGATCTTATCAAGAGTTCTTTCTTTATTCAGCACTGGCATTTGAATAGGTTTTTTCTGCATTGACTTTGTTCCATGCCATCTCTATTGTTATTCAAAGGTATCATTAATTGGAGCAATTGTCCTACAGATGCTTTCACTTGGGAACTGCTTCTGGTAAGGTCTCAGTTTGCACCAGTGTGATGTACATAAAAGGTTAGTCTTGAATACAAACTTGCAATCTATGGAATTCAATGAGTTGATGGAAACACACCCCAAGAAAAATCTGCAATCGGTGGTGATAGTGAGCACAATCTGAATTTCACCTGCAGTAGGTTTGGTCTTGAAATCAATAGCAGAGAACTTTCTGTCCTTGCAGGCATCCATTGATGGACAAAGGATTAGGACAATAAATTATTTAAATTATTGCCTCATATAATCTCCTTGGATATGCTCTAGGAATGAGCGACTGCGGAATACTGTAACCTTTGCTACAGCAGCACAAAAAGCAGAGCCAGAACCATGCAAAGAAGTAAAAGTAATGAAAACTATTGGGTTTGCACGTCTTGGGCAGAGCAGTAAATTTGCTTTGTCTGATGCATAGTTGAGGTAATTAGAGAGCAGTGAGCTCTCTAATCAGCAGTGAGCTATGACAAGAGCTGAAAATCAGTACTCCCTGGGGGAACTCTTGGATGTATTTTGACCCATGTACGGATGCACAGACCTGGAATGCTGGGGATAGAGCTTGTTCAATTTTACCTGCTGGGCACAGCTACTTACCTTGAGCTAGTGGGGTGGTTTGCAATGCATTTCTGTTTCGGAAGCAAAGCCTTGATTACTATTGACAGACTGGGCCTTGCTAAGTAAACAAGACCTTTTATTATGTTTGACAACTGAGATATTTTTATTGCTGGTTTCTGAATTCTGGCAGTGTGGAAGATCAAAGGAAAATAACAACTGTCTCTTGATTTTTTTTCTCTTGCTGGTTTTAAGAATTTGAATATGCTGCTCTTAGTGTTACCTGTGATCCTACCTGTGTTCTGAATAGAAGAAGTAGATATTTGAGGTGGTCATTGTATTTTGTGATTCTTACTGGGCTTTTGTAGCAGACCAGCTCACTTGGGTTGAGATATTTCTGATTTACAGGCTGAGAGTTAGGGTTGGTCAGCCTGGAGAAGAGAAGGCTCTGGTGAGACCTTAGAGCACCTTCCAGTGCCTGAAGGGTCTCCAAGAGAGCTGGAGAGGGACTTTGGACAAGGGCCTGGAGCGGCAAGAGAAGGAGGAACAGTTTTAAATGGAAAGTGGGTAAATTTATATCAGGTATTAGGGAGAAATTCTCCCCTGTGAGGGTGCTGAGGCCCTGGCACAGGCTTCCCAGAGAAGCTGTGGCTGCCCCATCCCTGGAAGTGTCCAAGGCCAGGTTGGACGGGGCTCAGAGCAACCTGGGATAGTGGAAGGTGTCCCTCTTCCACAGTGGGGGGGTTGGGACTAAGTGATCTTTAAGGTTCTTTCCAACCCAAACCATTCTATGATCATGAAAAAAGGGGAGATTGAGAGACTCTAAGCTGGATGTGATGTTTTAATAATGATGTCTGTATCAGATAATAGTGGTCCACAAAGAAAACTGGCTACAAGATATTAAACCAGAGGAAGCAATATCACCCTTTTACCTCTTTTGAACTTTGAAGTTTTCTTTTATCACTGTTATGAAGAGGAAATACTGTAAGTTCATGGGAGGAAACAGAACTGTTTGTATATCATGAACACAAATGTGGTTTGAGATTTGTATTTTTCCCTCATAAGGACAGTGAGAGGCCTTACAGATGCATCTTTAAAAGCTCAGAAGTTGAGTTACATGCATCCTAAATAGCAGAAAATTATGGAAACAGTAGTGCTATGATTTTGTGGCTTTTCCTGAATCAGCTCCAAGCTGACACTGCAGATGCCAGAAGAGACTGATTAGTATGAATATCAACACTGTAGCTGAGATACTCAAAATAAGGAACCAAGGAGTAGGGCTGGACAAAATAATGGTGAGATTAAAACAATCATGAATACTGAAATGCTCAAGTGGGATAAAAGGGGCCATGAGCATTAGGGTGCAGCTTCCCATGAAGCCTTAATACCCTTTTATAATTAAGAAGCCATTAGCAAGCTAAATGCTGGGCAGTATTACTGTAACTCCCACGTCATGTCAGTTAAAACACCATTAACATGTTTGATGCACTGTGAGGTAAACCAGAGATAAACTGCTCAGGTCTAAGAACATACATTTATCACTTACCCTTTCACAGAATTTGTGTGTGTATGTGTGTGTGTTTATTTTCAGTGCCAGTGCTCCATGGGAACACCATGTTTTTCACTGAGTTTACAGCTCACAAAGGTTTGGGCTGAAACTAGGAGGAAAAGGTTCAGTTCTGGGTTCTGCTGTAAGCTTACTGTGTGATCCTGTCTGTCATTTTTTTTCCTCCAATAAGTCTGTGGTTTTTATGTGTGGAAAAGGAAAAGAAATAGTGATTACTATATAAAGAAATTGGAGTATTAGAGGTTAAAAATGTTGTTATTCAGTTATATCTAGATATATATACACGCATATGCATATGTTATCACCCAAATCATTGAGCTTCACACTTTGACAAAGTGTCCATCTGTTTCCTACTGCTTTCAACAAGATACTCTCATTTATTAACATAAACGGAAATGGAAGTAATTGCACTGCTAGTTTTAGCTTAAAATGTTAATCTGATTCCAACTTTTCCATAAAACATTATCGGTCAAAATATTGGGGGAGTTTAAAATATGTATATACCCACTGGGTATCACAGAACAGTTGGAACAAACATTAACAGAAATTAAACATGGGTCTAAAGATCTGAGTCCCATAGGTAGAGATCAACAGCAAATTAATAAGATAGTTCAAAAGCATGCACAGGAATAGTTCTTAAGTTGATCTTAAAAAGCAAATCAAGGGTTTCATGTAGAAAGCAAGAAGAAAAGGGGGCTCAGACCAGGACAGCTGTATGTTGTACTGTACTACATGTATTTTAATACAATAAATGTAATGGCTGTTCAGCATGATAGAATAGGGATTAAATGGTACATGTTTCACATGTGTAAAAGGCTTTCAAAATGCAGCAGTATTTCTTAAGTGTAAGCCTTTCTGGTGGCTTTGAATGGGAAAGGACCACAACAGTGCAGTAGTCTTGAGCTTGAGATTTATTTCTCCATTTAACTTCTTTGTTAATTAGTTCATTTCACTAACTAGCCATTTATGTGATGGATGATTCCTTAAGCAAATGCAACAACAGGCATGCAAGCTTGGAAATAGTTTTTAAGAAGATCTGCCAATATTGCAGTTAGAGGTTTCAGGGATTAGTGATTAGCTGATTAATATGTACATTTATGTTCAAAATGATAACAGCCTGTGGTATTGAGATGTCTGGAGTTCACTGTTAGCACTTGGTTTTTCAAGCTGGAGAATTGCTTAAAAGGTACCTAACTTAGTCTGTTGTCAATAAATAGGTATAAGGCTTTATATATTACTTGAAATAATACATCAATCACAAAATAGTCAATAGTCAAGGGAAGTAGAGGAGACTATAATTGATTCTAAGAAAATATATATAGAACAGTGCCCAGAATTACTGTAAAAAAAAGCCAAATAAGTTATTTTCGCTTTTCTCTGTATGCCAAAAAGTGTTTTAAAACCCCTGTGGCTTTAGGGAGTGAAAACTTGGACCCACCTAAGTCAATGGGAGTATTGCTATTAAATTCAGTACAACCAGGATTTCACCTCAGGTTCAGGCTCTGGGAGTTCAGCAGGCAGCAGAAATGAAGGCATTTAGCTCTTGATTTATGAAATACATCTTCCCATGTCAGATTACTGGATTATTGCTGGTTTATGTTAACAAAGACAGGATCAGATCTTTCTGCTGAAAGCCCCCTGATTGCTGTCATTTGAGCCAAACCAAATCTCTGTTCCTTATCAGGAACATGGGTGTTACAGAATGGATCAGAGCAGTTGTGATTCCCCGTGAGGTGCATCGATATGAAAACAGATATTACATGGCAGCATTGATAAAGTTCAAGCCTGTAACTGCTGATAGCCAGAAAAAAGGTGAGTGCATTAGGGAAGAAAGGAAATCCTCTCCTGTTTTCTCTTGTACTCTTTTCTTCAGCATTCCCTGTTGGACATGTGAGAAGTAGATTAGGCAAATGTGTTTGGACACTGTGTGGCACTTCTTGTCACTATAAGCTTTTGAGAACAATATTCTCCTTTCCTTCCCTTTTTATTGAAAGTATGAAGCAAAAGAGCAAATATATAAGTTCTGAGTAAGGGAGATAGACAGCCCTGTTCTCAACACACCTGATTTGGGAATGCTGTGGAAGTTTCCATGCAGGCAAGGTATCAGCATGGCTGAGATATTCCAGCAGGACAAGCTGCAGAAAGTCATGGTGGTTGATCACTTATTTCTAACAGTCTTGAGTTTCTAAAACACAGCCGTGTGTCAGCCAGGTGAGGGTCAGGGCTCTTGTAGCACTTGTGCCTACACCTGCCTGCCAGACATGCAGTTTGAGTCACATCCTGTCCCCGCAATCCCTAGCATCTGTCTCATTTCAACCATTCCCTTCCCAAACCAGTGTCCCCGCTTTTCTGACCCACTGCTTGACACCTGCAATTCCTCTCCAAATTAGGTGGCAAGAGCAGCTAAATGTGAGGCTTGCCCTGTGTTCTTCCTGCCCAAGGTTGCAGTTGCAGTGCTCTGTTATAGTCATGGAGTGGTTTGGGTTGGAAGGGGCTTTAAAGCTCGTTCCTTTCCAACCTCCTGCCATGGACATCTCTCACTAGACCAGGTTGCTGAAAGCTCCAGTCAACCTTTTGTAGCTTTTTGATATCAGCATGGGCTGCTTCCCTGGTATTTCCCAATACTGCCTGATCCTTAACTCCAGGAGCACTTACCTACTGTAGCTATAAGACAAATTGGAGAGGTGGAGTGTGGGAGTCCAAAGTGCAGGGAATATTTCTCTGCCTGTTTTGAAGAGTTCTACCCCCCTGGACAACCCTGTCTTTGACCTTCGTCCATGGAGAAAATTACCTACCCTCTGAGAAGAAGCAGAATCTACACTGGTGTGAATTAGGTGATAGAACATTATGTGAGATTGTCACAGGGTGAAATTTAGAGGTGTTGGGTTTGTTACTATAGTAAATAGATAAAAAGTAAAAACTCCAAAATGGAGGATTGTTGTTGTTCTCCAGACCTTCTTCTTCTTCTTCTACTACTCCATGTTCTGTGGCAAAAGTGGATTGAGAGGATTGGGTGAAAAATTCTGCAGTTCCTTTCATGTGACAGAAAGATTTATTGAACATTGGTAGAAAAGTAAAAATATCTTTCGTTTCGGGCTTTCATTGGGTAATTTACCTTTAAAAAGACGGTGTTATCTTGATAATTCGCCTTTTCTCTCACATTCTCTACGGGGAGTCATGCCCGTGGCTCAGCTTCTTTGATAAGACTTAATAAACAACTTCCTGAAAGCAAGAAGCGTGGAAAAGTCCCGTTCGTCTGCAGAGCCCAGGCAAGGGCTCTGGGAATTCTCCCCTATCAGGGGAGGCATAATTAAGGCATGGACAGTGTCAGTGGAGGGAAGCAGGGAAGGGCTGTGTTGTGAGCACCTTATTGGTGAAAGAAGTCTGCACATCCTCTTGGTCCAGTGCCTTTCTGGTGAGCGTTAGGTGCTGTTACCCAAACCGTTGGTTCCTGCTTGTCTGGGAACACCTTTGATTTAATTTCATGTAAGTCACGAAATACACAAATAATAAAGCTGTATGAACTCTATAAATACTATTTAGTGCTTTGAGTGAAATGTCCCACAAATAACAAAACAACCAGGGAATCGATAGAGTCCTGCTTCAGTTATGGAATGAGACATTTATTATTAAGTAATGGAAAATAACGATGCAAATAGGATTATCTCTGTTGCGATTCGGGTGAGCATGAAACCTGAGTGGATTTGGTGCTTGGAAAGGGAGTGAAGGTATGCAGAATAGTGAGTTCAGTCCCTGCTTTGCTGTGTGCTCTGAGGGTACCCTTCCTGCTTCCAAAGGTGGTGGGGGAAAGAAAAAAAAGAACCCAGAAGGACTATCTGTGTTTGTAACAGGGAAAACAAGCATTTTGGATTTTGCAGTTTGTGAGTTTGCAACTGCCTTGCACCATAAACCCTAGAGTTAGCATTTCTGCTGTTTAAGCTAAACTATGGTAGAAGAAATACCTTCTTTTCCTCGACCTTTCTAGAATTATTGAGATGATTTCCTTTTAAGAACATACAGAAAGAAAGGCTATAAATATGGAAATATTCTTATGAACTAAACATATGTTTTTGTATCTAAAATAAATCAAAAATTCTTTGAGCTCCTTACTGCTGCTGTTGAAAATATCAGATTATTTTGGTCCAGACAAAAATTGAACTTAAGGAATTAAATTAAATTAGCATCTCTAAAGTGCCAGATGTCCTATTCATGTATTTTCTTTAAGATATGCATCAAAAGTGCAAGTGGATCAGAAGACGGTTGTTATACTAAATTCTAACTCAATAAACAGATGCTGAAGGGTTTAAAAAATGATGGGGTTTTTTCCCCCTTTGTGGAGCAAAATTGAAATGAGGAAAATGTAAAGTAGTCCCAGACATTTTAATGTGCTCCTGCAGTTGCAATATTTTTGATTTTTTCAAAGTAATAAGTGACAATGAAGATCTTTTCTTATAGCAAAGGAAATTTATGAATTGCAGAGAATGCCAGAAAGAACTTTTAATGTAAATACTGCAGTACTAGTATGCTGTTTATGGCCATCTATATCTCTCTTTTTGTATTCTTAGGAGATTTACTATTCTGCATTTTTTTATCAAGACTTCTGGTTTGCTTGTGGAAAAATGAATGCAGATTTTTCAAGTTTGAAAGATTTTTTTTTTCTTCTTTCTACAGATAGCCTTATCTGTTACTGTTGTCAGAAATGCTGTCTAGAAGAAGAGTCTTGTGTTATTGTCCTATAGAGATAGAACATGGGACAGGAAATAAAGAAGGTATGGAACAAAAATTTTAAAGCCAATTTGTAAAATAAGCCTCAAGGGATTTGTAAACCCTTTCACACATTATTTGCTCAGAACTATTTGTTCTGGATTGTTTCATCATTTTACAGTCTTATCAGCGAAACCTTAGTCCTGATGTAACGTCATGGAACACTTACACTGTTGTCACTCCGTAAGTTTACAGAGCATTTCATCCCCAGTGCCATTCTCAGCATGATGGACAGTATTTGGCAGCATCATGGTTTTCTGGATGTAAGAAAGGGCTGACTGATTTATATGATAAAGCCACTTTGTTTGTTGTATGAATTAATAACTGTGCAAAAGCTCAGTTTGAAGCTGATGTACTGAGAAATTAACAGATATACAATCTATAATCCCGCTGCATTTGCACTTATTAAAGGTCTGTATGTTGTAGATGGTGCATCTGGCCCTAGAAATCAGTGTGTAGCGAGGGATACCCCAGAGCTGGTGGAATAGATTCTGAAAGTACCTGAGAGGAAAGCTGTCCTCCCAATTGCAAAGTCACTCCAGCCTCCTGGCAATATGGATTAGAAAAAATAAATCAGGAAATAAAGTGCCAGTTGAAAACCAACATTCAGAAAGCAGACAAGGTATCACACAAACAAATTTGCAAACCTACAGGGTCCTTGATCTCTAGTTTTTATTGAGGAGCTGTGGAGGTTAATTTACTTTCTCAGTGGTAGTTTTATGTGTTTTCCTACACACACAAGCTCTTTCCTCCTTGCTCTCATTTTGATGATCTGAACAAGAGTCACAAATCCTTTTTATTCAAGAGTTAAAAGAGAAATACTGTTAAATTTCATGAAAATCTCTGCAGAACCTTTCCTTGGCATAAGTTCCAAGAACGACTTTTGTCCTTTTGGTAACCTGAAAACAGCACCCATCTAACTTAGTTAATTGAGAAGACCCCCCAACAAGCCAACATTATATGGCCTGTTTTAAGAAATGGTTCCCGAGTTTCGTTTGTTGCGGTGCGTTAAAGAAAGGTTCACTGTCAAAATGATTGGCAGAAACTAATCATAAAAAAACCCCCAGTGTTTTTTCCACTGTAGCAAAATCCTATGAAGAGGAGTCTTGATCTACCTCACCTCAAGTACCTCAGGTTGTAGTAGGTACGTAAACTCATGACAGCTGATCTAACAGTGGAAAGGAATTAAATATCTGTAACAGCACAGTCAAGGAGTTCTAGCTGTGTGAGAGGAATTTCAAAGTAGGTTCTCCTTGACCACTTACTTTTACAAAGCTTAAAGGACCATTGCCCCACAAGATTAAAATACAGTGGGGTGGGTGTGATGGTGGTGGGGAACCAAACCAAACTCCCAAAACCCACATAATTAAAAAACCCCAGCCAATAAATGATTGGATAATTTAAACAAAATGGCAGCTGCTAAGAGAAGCTAATTAAATGCAGTAGGTGTAAAGATTGTTAGTTTAAAAAAAAAAATGTGGTGGTATAGGTAAAATTGTTGTCTTTCATTTTTACCTCTGAGCTTCCAAAAAAAGGTGTCTTGCTGTGGGACACATGAGGTAGATCTTGCTGTGTCAGCCGTGACCTGACATCATAAACGTCAAAACCATCCCATCTAAAATCAGAATAATTGCTCTTTTGGCAGTTTGAGACCTGAGACAACATGGGGTTTACTCTAATGAAAGCATATGCGGTTGTTCCTTTTTAAGGTAGAGTTAGTTTCCATTTAGCTGTTTTACACAGATTAATGGAATGCAGGGACTGAGAAACACCATGTTTACTGTTCAAGGGAACTTTTCTTGTGCTACGTAACGGTGAGAAGAAGAGAATATTCCCCATGTGTAGTCTCAATTTTGTGCTGTTTACAGTCTACAGAACCTCATGCACTGTCAGATGGCATCACTGCGCTCTCTCTCTCCATACCCAGTTGCCACATGCTTGGAGAGACTAGAAGGAGAATTTTAACATTACCGTTTCTAGACAGATTTTATCCCTGGCATTGGTGGAATGAAAATTCAAGACCTTTCCAGAAGTACTAAAGAGGGTGGGATACTAAGAGCAAAGTATGTTTTTCTCTGTCTTGGAAAGAAAAAAATAAGATAAACAGTAAATTATTATCCTCTCTGTTTGCATTTTCCCTTTATTCTTGGTAAAGGTAATAAAATCATAAAATCTTAAAAATGGAGGCCAGCTCTTTAAATTTATCCTTCTCTAGTGGCTCCTTACTTCTAATTTCCATGTTTTGAACTTGCTTAATTAAATCCTGGGCAGGTTATGTTATTACACATAGCGATCATAGATTGTTAGCTAAATGATACTGTAATTTATATATCCTGGGCTGTTTAGGGACGTGTATGGGAAATTAGAACAAAATATGGCTACACAGCTTTTATTTGTATGTAAATTTCTGCTATTCTGCATGCAAACACTAGAATATCTAACTAGACCAATAATAAAAAATAATTAATGTCAAAGTTATAGCAGGGAACGAGGAATGATCTTGCCTTTATAGAGTTTTATGTACATGTTGATAGAATGTGGGTCTTTATAAATCACTACTTTTGCAAGTTTGCCTTATTTATATATACACATGTATATGTATCTGGTTTTTAAATTGGGTGATCTTATTCCCCCAATAAACATAAAAATCGAAGACCTTTTTGCCATTCTTTCAGCATTCTTTTTTTACATGCAATATTTCATAGCCCAAACCAAAGTGAAAATGCAGATTTAAACTGTGAATTTAGTACAAATTATGAATTTTGCACATAATTTTTCCATTCTAATTCTTCCCCAGAACACACATCATTGTACTTGTTAAAGAAGAGCTACGGTTTGAGCCCTAAATAGCCTCAAAAAGTCCAAAGAACTTTAAAGAACATGTTCTTTAAAATTCCAAATTAAAACCTGGACTTCTGTGCGCTACCCTGTGAAATGTTCCTCACAGTTCTCTACAGAAATATCTAAAATGGGGCTACTGAGCACGCAACAATTCTAAAAAAGCTGTTGCAGCCACGTAGAAGCATGAAGAATTAGGTTAATATGGATAGGGACCTTAAAAAAGCCATGGGTTAATGTGTATTTCTGTGTATTAAAAACTTGGCTAGCTTAGTGTAAAAAAGAAGCATTAGATGAAAAATGTGTTTTAAAATTGCTGTTTTAACAGAGGGTTTTAAATTGCTCTATCTTTAACAAACATCTTTCTCTGCATTGAGATGGCTTCAAAATAACAGCAGAGTGGTTGGTTTTGACATCCCGAAGTCAGACGAGTTAAAAATGCTGCAACTTCCAAACTCTTTGTTACTCAAATGCAACCAAGAGCTTTTAGGGAAAGTTATGCCTGTAAATGCAGGGAATCTGTAATGAATGGGTGGTTAGCATTAGCCAGACTCTAGTGATATAAAAAGATGCCTGTAAAACAATTTGTAATCCCACTTGGAAATACAGTTTGGGGGCAAAAAGAAGAGTCTCATTTGTGTTTGGATTGTAACTACAGGAACTTTATATATTCTCTTTAGAGAGACCAGGAAAGCCTTGTGTCATGGGGGCTTAGGGCAGGTGATCCACTGAACTAATAGGATGGGAATGTTTTCAATCAGTAAGTGTGGGAGTCCAAAGTGCAGGGAATATTTCTTTGCCTGTTTTGAAGAGTTCTACCCCCCTGGACAACCCTGTCTTTGACCTTCGTCCATGGAGAAAATTACCTACCCTCTGGGAAGAAGTAGAATCTACACTGGTGTGAATTAGGTGATAGAACATTATATAAGATTATCACAGGGTGAAAATTTAGAGGTGTTGGGTTTGTTAATATAGTAAATAGATAAAAAGCAAAAACTTCAAAATGGAGGATTGTTGTTGTTCTCCAGACCTTCTTCTTCTTCTTCTACTACTCCATGTTCTGCGGCAAAAGTGGATTGAGAGGATTGGGTGAAAAATTCTGCAGTTCCTTCTACGTGACAGAAAGATTTATTGAACATTGGTAGAAAAGTAAAAATATCTTTCGTTTTGGGTTTTCATTGGGTGATTTACCTTTAAAAGGCCGTGTAATCTTGATAATTCGCCTTTTCTCTCGCAGTCTCTGCTCTGGGTCACATCCATGGCCCGGCTCCTCTGATAAGCTTTAATAAACAACCATCTGAAAGCAAGAGGCATGGAAAAGTCGCGTTCGTCTACTGGATTTTGAAAAGGACTCTAAAAATCTCCCCCATCCGGGGAGGCATAATTAAGGCATGGAAAAGTGTCAAATGGTGCCCCTGTGTTCGTTCTCACTGAAGTACAGCGACAAGTAAGGTAGTTGTGGTCCTGGAAACAAACACCAATACAAGAAGTTAAAACCAAATAGATGTAATTACTCTCCTTAAAGAATTACGTATGTAGCTTGTGTTTGAGTGCTCCTGAAAAGAGGACGTTTGAAATGGCATGGATGATGTTTACAGAAGTGCCTAACAAAAATTTTAAATCTCCTAGGTAGAAAGTACAACTTTGGTGAATATATGTCTCTGGATCTTGCCAAGCTGTTTAAAATGGGTTATAAGCTCTTAAACACACACACATTATATATACATATGTGTATGTATATCTATGGAATATGCTCGTGGGAGTGTTTTAGCTTCTGGGTTTGGAGAGATTTGCTGCTAGTGATGGAAATTGTTCTCTTCCCCTTGTTTCTCATCAAGTCAAGGAACACTTTTAAGCTGTAGTTTTAATTTCCAGATCTGTCTTAATATTCAATCTAAACTGGGGCAAAACTGGGTCATTTTTATGCCATTGGGTTAATAACATGCCAGGTAAAATGCTGTATAAGTAGAAAGGGGATATCAAAATGTGGTCTGGAGTAAAATGCTTGCAGAGACATTATTTGATAATCTTTGTCTTGGAGTGACTCTATCATGTGTATCCCCTATCATGCTCTATGCCCAAAAAGTAATTTTGTGCCTTTTCTGTGCCTTTAAACTGAGCTTGAAAAAAAAACCAAACAAACTTTTCAAAACAGTTTCCCAAGGACACAGAGATACACTCCTCTCTGCGTTCTCTGGCTGCAGGAGCAGGAGGGAGCACCCTGCTCGCTTTCCTTCAGCCAGCGGTTTCGGTTTTTTTTTTCCTTCTCTTCCCGGCGTGAGACGGAAAGCTGAACTTTTGTTTCCTGGGACTTTGGTTTTTTCCTTTCTTCTCTTCTGGACTGTTCAACAACATCAGAACACATCGGGAGAATTTTTCCCCGAGGCCCGGGGGGTGGGCCCTCACCGACCCAGCTCCGAGGAGGAGAGAGACCACACCTACAGAAGGACTCTGAAATCTTCCCAGGTTTCTCTCTATAGCGAGAGATTTCATTTCATTATTTAGCATTATTATCCTTTTCCCGTGTGTTTGTTAAATAAATAGTTCTGATCTCATTCACTTTCCTTCGAAGAAAATATTTTCTTTTCCCCGAACCCTGTGGGGGGAAGGGTGGTTGTAACCTGGTTTCCTCTCAGAGGATATATTGCTAGATTTTGGCCAAACCGGCACAAATTCTTATTGGCGTAGTCGGCAGGATTCGAAGGAAAGTGAAAAAACCTGTACTAATTACATCTTGGTTTGAATTTAACTAATTTGTGTTGGGGTAAAGTAGTTACCATGTTGGTTGAGTTCATAATGTCTCTCTGGCTGGATATACTCACGTTTTTTTGGTCCATAGGCTTCCTTGAGGTACTGGTGGTTTTTTGGTCCCTAGGCCTGTTTACCTATCCACAACTTGGTCTGATCCCATGGCTGATAAGAAACTTTTACAGAGCAGGGGCACGAATCCGGATTTCTATTTTGCTTTGCTCGGTGATAGTGATTTATAAGAAGTCAACAGAGGTACAGGCAGTTGTTCAAAGTGTGTATGATACGTCGTTTCTCCATCCTAACCCCAGTCCTAGTTTCAGTGGCCTGTTTTGGGAGTTTATTGGAAATTGCACTCAGTTTGTTAGAAGAGGAGGAGACGGGGTTTCCCAGCCTTTCATCTCCCTCCCCTTTAAATTTGATACATTATCTTTTGAGAAGGTTCAGTTTCCCCTGGATGTTAAAGAGACCACCCTCCTAGTATTTAATCTGGTAGTCTTCCTCTATATGGTTTGCAGCTTGTCTAGAATGAGGGCTCAGATTTCCGGGGTGACTGAGGAGACACCTGTCCCAGAGGTGGAAAATCCTGAGTGGGGTGGAGAATGGGAGGATATGGGCCAAATCCTGAAGAAATTCTCTGACCCGATAATTTGCAATTACCCCCCTGAACAAATTCAGAACCCAGCTGAGGTGGGGAAATATCTGAAAGAGAAATACAATGACAATTCTAATGAGAAACAGCTCATCGCAATATGCTGGGCCTTGGCATATGCCTATCGCACACTGCTGGGTACTGTAGAGCAGCAGATGAAGGCAGAGGGGCAGGAAGATAAACCAGCAGACACCCCAGTCACTCAGGCTGCAGCCAAACCAGAGGGAGACACTAAGCCATTGACGGTTGCTCCTGTCACGAGGAAAAAGCACACAACCAAAACCGATCGCCCAGTGAAAGATGATGATGATGCAGGGGAAGGAACCTCAAAACCACCAACTGATTCAGGCACAGAAACCATTACTGAGTCCCTGTCCATAAAAGACCTTCACAGCCTAAGAAAGAACTACACCCGACGGCCCAATGAATCCATAATAAGTTGGATGGTCCGTATTTGGGATGCTGCAGGTGATGATGTAATGCTGGACGGCGCTGAAGCGAGGCATTTGGGATCCCTGTCACGTGATCCAGCTATTGACCAAAGGATGATAAGGGAGGCTGACTCTGCCAGTGTCTGGAGATGGCTCTTGAGTGGTGTAAGGGATAGATATCTGTGTGCAGATGATCTCTATATGCAGCAAACCCAGTGGAAGACCATTGAACAAGGGATTCAATGCCTGAGAGAACTAGGGGTGGTAGAGGTTGTCTTCACAGATGACCCAGGATTGAGAAGTCCAGACCGGGCCAGAGTTGGTCCCTTCATGTGGCGAAAGCTCATACAGCTTGGGCCATCAGAATATAAGTCTGCTTTAGCACTGATGAAACCAAATTACGGTGCAAATGAGACCGTGCAGGATATGGCAACAAAGCTCCGAGCATATGCAGATTCCATGCATGGCCCAACACATGCGAAAATCGCAGCTGTGGAAACACGTGTGCAGAATTTGGAAGATAAGATAGAGGACCTCAAGAAGGAGATCAAAGAGGGCTTTCTCCAAATCTCGGCAGTACAGATCAGAGATTCTGATACCCAACGAGGACGTTCCCTAGAGAGAAGGTACATCCCACGAAGTGAGCTATGGAAATTCCTGTGTGACAGTGGGGAAGACGTGAAAAAGTGGGGTGGACAGCCCACTTCTGCTCTGGCAGCACGAGTGCATGAATTAAAGGAGCGCAAGTCTCAAAAAGAAAATTTTACTAAAAAGAAAGTGTCTCCAGTTGCCCGTAGCCAATCTGCCGGAAATGATACACAGAAGAGTAACCAGAATTAGAGGGGCCCTGCCTCTAACCAGGTAGAGGCCAGGGAAAACCGTATTTTTTGGACTGTGTGGATTCGTTGGCCTGGTACATCAGAACCACAAAGATATAATGCTTTGGTTGACACTGGTGTGCAGTGTACAATAATCCCATCGCAACATGTGGGGGTAGAATCTGTTTCTATTACTGGTGTAACAGGTGGGTCACAAAATTTGACCCTGGTGGAAGCTGAGGTGAGCCTGACTGAAAATGAGTGGAAGAAACATTTCATTGTGACTGGCCCAGAGGCCCCGTGCATTTTGGGCATAGACTTCCTCCAAGGAGGGCATTTCAGAGACCCAAAGGGACTCAAGTGGGCTTTTGAAATAGCTGCTGTAGAGACAGAGAGCATCAGGCAATTGAATACCTTGCCTGGACTATCAGAAAACCCATCTGCAGTAGGTCTTCTGAAGGAGGAGGAACAAAGAGTACCAATTGCTACCTCAACAGTGCATCGCCGACAGTACCAGACAACTCGAGATGCTGTGATTCCCATCCACAAGATGATCCGCGAGCTAGAGAGCCAAGGGGTGGTCAGCAAGACCCACTCACCCTTCAACAGCCCCATCTGGCCTGTGCGCAAATCTGACGGGGAATGGAGATTGACTGTGGACTATCGTGCCTTGAATGAAGTGACTCCACCACTGAGCGCTGCCGTGCCGGACATGTTGGAGCTTCAGTACGAGCTGGAGTCCAAAGCAGCGAAGTGGTACGCCACCATCGACATTGCCAACGCCTTCTTGTCCATTCCTTTGGCAGCAGAGTGCAGGCCTCAGTTTGCCTTCACCTGGAGGGGCGTGCAGTACACCTGGAACCGACTGCCCCAGGGGTGGAAACACAGTCCCACAATCTGCCATGGACTAATCCAGACTGCACTGGAAAGGGGTGAGGCTCCAGAACATCTGCAGTACATTGATGACATCATTGTGTGGGGGAACACCGCAGAAGAAGTGTTCGAGAAAGGAGAGCAAATCATCCAGATTCTCCTAGAAGCTGGTTTTGCCATCAAGAAGAGCAAAGTCAAGGGACCTGCTCGAGAGATCCAGTTCCTGGGAGTGAAATGGCAAGATGGACGGCGTCAGATTCCCACTGAGGTCGTCAATAAGATCACAGCAATGTCTCCACCAACTAACAAGAAGGAAACACAGGCTTTCCTAGGTGTCATAGGCTTTTAGAGAATGCATATTCCTGAATATAGCCAGATTGTGAGTCCTCTCTATGTGGTTACCCGCAAGAAGAACAATTTCCACTGGGGCCCTGAACAGCAACAAGCCTTTGCCCAGATCAAACAAGAGATTACTCATGCGGTAGCCCTTGGCCCAGTCCGGACAGGACCAGGAGTGAAGAACGTGCTCTACTCTGCAGCTGGGAGCCATGGTCTGTGCTGGAGCCTTTGGCAGAAGGTGTCTGGTGAGACTAGAGGTCGACCACTGGGATTCTGGAGCCGAAGCTACAGAGGATCTGAAGCCAATTACACCCCAACAGAGAAGGAAATCTTGGCAGCCTATGAAGGAATCCAAGCTGCCTCAGAGGTCATTGGCACTGAAGCACAGCTCCTCCTGGCACCCCTGGCTACTGGTGCTGGGGTGGATGTTCAAAGCAGAGGTTCCCTCTACCCACCATGCCACCAATGCCACATGGAGCAAATGGATCGCTCTCATCACACAGCGCGCCCGTATCGGAAACCTGAATCGCCCTGGGATTTTGGAAATAATCACAAATTGGCCCGAAGGTGAAAACTTTGGTCTCAGTGACGAGGAAGAACAAGAACAGGTGACACGTGCTGAAGAAGCTCCACCGTACAACCAACTGCCAGCAAAAGACACACGCTATGCTCTTTTCACCGATGGTTCTTGTCGCGTTGTAGGGATGAAACGAAAGTAGAAAGCAGCTGTATGGAGTCCCACACGCCGGGTTGCAAAAGCTATTGAAGGAGAAGGTGAATCAAGCCAATTTGCCGAACTCAAAGCTGTTCAGCTGGCCCTGGACATTGCTGAAAGAGAGAAGTGGCCAAAGCTCTACCTCTACACTGACTCGTGGATAGTAGCCAATGCTCTGTGGGGATGGCTGGAAAAGTGGGAGAAGGCCAATTGGCAGCGTAGGGGAAAACCCATCTGGGCTGCTGAAGAGTGGAAAGACGTTGCTGCCCGAGTGAAAAAGCTACTTGTGAAAGTTCGCCATGTAGATGCTCATGTCCCCAAGAGTAGGGCTAATGAGGACCACCGAAACAATGAACAGGTAGATCAGGCTGCAAAGATAGAGGTGTCACAGATAGACTTAGATTAGAAACACAAGAGAGGGTTGTTCCTAGCTCAATGGGCCCATGATGCCTCAGGTCATCAAGGCAGAGATGCCACCTATAAGTGGGCACGAGACCGAGGGGTGGACCTAACCATGGACAGTATCTTCCAGGAGATCCATGACTGTGAGACGTGCACTGCGATCAAGCAAGCCAAGCAAGTGAAACCCCTATGGTATGGTGGGCGATGGTCCAAATACAAGTATGGGGAGGCCTGGCAGATTGATTACATCACACTGCCTCAAACACGCCAAGGCAAGCGCTACGTGCTCACAATGGTAGAAGCCACCACTGGATGGCTGGAGACCTACCCTGTGCCTCATGCTACTGCCCAGAACACCATCCTGGGCCTTGAAAAGCAAGTCCTTTGGAGACATGGTACCCCCGAGAGAATTGAATCCGACAATGGGACTCATTTCAAGAACAGCCTTATAAACACCTGGGCTAGAGAACATGGCATTGAATGAGTGTACCATATCCCTTACCATGCACCAGCAGCTGGGAAAGTGGAGCGATGCAATGGATTGCCAAAAACCACCTTGAAGGCCCTAGGCGGGGGAACTTTCAAAAATTGGGAACAGCATCTAGCAAAGGCCACTTGGTTAGTCAACACTTGGAGTTCCACCAATAGAGCTGGTCCAGCCCAATCTGAATCCCTGCATGCAGTAGATGGAGATAAGGTTCCAGTAGTGCATGCCAGAGGACTGTTAGGAAAGGCTGTTTGGGTTAATTCTGCCTCGAGTACAGACAAACCCATCCGTGGGGTTGTCTTTGCTCAGGGACCTGGTTGCACATGGTGGGTAATGCAGAGAGATGGAACAACACGTTGTGTACCGCAGGGAGATCTGATTGTTGGGTGAAAACCACATGTAATGTGAAATGCCTGTACCTCTGCTTGCTGAGTGTCACTGTCACTGTTTGTACATAGCTGTATATATGTATTAATGTGTGTGTGTGTGTAGAGTTAGAATATATTAATTTGGGCATTGAGCCAATGATATGTGATAAGGGGTGGAATGTCTTGGAGTGACTCTATCATGTGTATCCCCTATCATGCTCTATGCCCAAAAAGTAATTTTGTGCCTTTTCTGTGCCTTTAAACTGAGCTTGAAAAAAAAACCAAACGAACTTTTCAAAACAGTTTCCCAAGGACACAGAGATTACACTCCTCTGCGTTCTCTGGCTGCAGGAGAAGGAGTGAGCACCCTGCTTGCTTGCTTCAGCCAGCGGTTTCGGTTTTTTTTTCCTTCTCTTCCCGGCGTGAGACGGAAAGTTGAACTTTTGTTTCCTGGGACTTTGGTTTTTTCCTTTCTTCTCTTCTGGACTGTTCAACAACATCAGAACACATCGGGAGAATTTTTCCCCGAGGCCCGGGGGGTGGGCCCTCACCGACCCAGCTCCGAGGAGGAGAGAGACCACACCTACAGAAGGACTCTGAAATCTTCCCAGGTTTCTCTCTATAGCGAGAGATTTCATTTCATTATTTAGCATTATTATCCTTTTCCTGTGTGTTTGTTAAATAAATAGTTCTTATCTCATTCACTTTCCTTCGAAGAAAATATTTTCTTTTCCCCGAACCCTGTGGGGGAAGGGTGGTTGTAACCTGGTTTCCTCTCAGAGGATATATTGCTAGATTTTGGCCAAACTGGCACAATCTTGAAGGTCTTTTCCACCCTTGTGTTTCCATGTTAATCATCCAGGGCTTTACTCACTCGTTCCAGGTGAGTGCACTATTCTATCTGTGCATGTAAAACTTCTTTCTTCAGTAAATCTACATGACACATAAATTGTATGAAGGTCCTGAGACTCAGTGTAACAAAACACAGCAGGTAGGTATGAAAACCTTCCTGGTCATAATACATACGGATATTTTATTGGTCTATGAATGTCTAAAAATCTTATTTTAAGCCTTCATCTACTTTTGCTTAAATGTCAAAATTAAGTGCTGATTAAATTGCAATATCTAATGGGTGTCTCGGTTATTTGCAAAGTTCTTTTTGTGTAGATTAATTAAAATAATATAACTTAAAATATGATCTAGAAGTTGATTTAATTATAAAATTTCATGTTCCTTTTAAAAACAAGCAGTATATAATTTAATGCAATTATCATATCTATTTGCCTGCAAGCATTTCATTTCAAATTAATCTTTAGACCTGATAGCTATTATTTTCCCTGTTGTTTCAGAAAACCAGAAAGATATGAACTAGTGTATTTTATTGAATTTCTTGTTATTCCATCTGGCTTTCAAGCTCCCTGAAGCACTAATGAAGGTCAAGGAGTTTTAGAGTGAAATGCAATCCCTTCACCTGGAGTACAGAACCTGCTAGTACAATAATAACAGAAAATATCACTTTCTTTCTAGAGAATATTAGATTGCTTCATAGCTCAAGATCAGAACAAGGATGTTGAAAAATAGAAATGCCTCTTGGAGTGGGTTCTGGTGCTTGAGATTCTAGTGGCTGGTACCTGATGGCTAAAGCTTATTGTTATTTTACTCAGGAGGAACAAAATGATCATAGCAATAGTTAAATGCTGACAGTAAAAATAAAAATAGTTAAATGTCTTTCTGTTGTGGTCCAATTCTGGCACAGGGAGCTTAAAAGTACCTCTGGTACAATAAAAACCAGATGTAACACGAATTCAAGATGAGTATTTATGCACGTCCTAACTTTAGGCTTGCGTAAGCATTCAGTGGGATTGCTCGAGTGCCTGAAGAGCGGGAATATGTTTGCTTTAATGACCTGCTGGAGCAAAGCAGCATTGCCATCTCTTTTATAGGATTCATTCTCAGGGTTCTGACCTGCGGGTCAGTTGTTGCAACTGTGCAGTGCAGATTGTGGTTAGTCCTTCAGTTTCCTGCATCTAGGAAAACAAAGTGTCTGTGGAATACTCAAACCTACACAATTGTCCCTCAGATTTAAGGTAATGAATAGTAGTTCAATTTCTTTGCAAGAAAGCTTATAGTCATGGATGAGTTAAAGTTCTTTAAAGCAGAAGTTTTTCACTTATTTTTATTGGACAGTGTCATGAAGACACCCTCAAATTTAGAATGTTGCTCCATCAGGGTTCATATTTTTCATGTTTATTTACTTCACGACTTCCACTCGCTGCAGTTGATTCACAGCTCAATAACACTTTCCTGTCGGGGGAGCAAATATGTATAAGTAAAGGGGGAATAAAGAAAACTACAATTGAGTCAAAAGATAATTATTTAGAGAAAAGAAAGAATGTAATTACACAAAGTCTCAGAGGTCTGCCTCATGTTAGGACTCAAATTCTGTAATGGCTAGAGAATAAAATACCTTGTTTTGGTGCTTATCTGCTCTGTGTTGTTCTTCCCTGCACGGTGCTCATCACTATTGACCTTGCGTATGTTTTATAGTTGTGATGTTCCTTTTAGGTGTGAAATGAAATCTCCTTTGAGGAGAGGGAATGCTTTGCCCATGCTCTGAAATGCATGTTTGTCACAGCAAAGAGAAAGGACTCATAAACTTTTGAGTGAAGTGTCTGAGTCCTCCTTTCTCCAACAGTGTACAGAGGCTGGGCATACTGTGCTTGCTGGCTACGAGCTCATTTCTCTGTCTTTAGCAAAACCTTAACCAAATCTTCAAAATTTGAAGTCGTACAATAGGCAGACACTGTTACACTACTTGAGGAGGAAATGTTCAGTCTTTATTCTAAAGGCTGTTCCTGTAGTTCCCCTAAATTACATAGAACTACACAAGAATTAAAAGTGTATTTATACTGCACTGAGCTGCTATTCTGTCATGTTCACTCATAAGAAAATATCTAAAAACCAGGAAATAAGGGCTTTGAACAGCACCACTATAAGAAATGCTGTTCTGTTCTCCTGACTTTCTTTTGTTGCCTTTCCCTTTGTGGCATTTGCTCTGTACATCCTGGGAGCACGACTGTATGATGTCAGAGCACAGATCCATTTCTCTCAGTAATACCCTGTTTCTTGCACTCTCCAGTAATGGATGCCAGGGAAAGATGGAAGCTGGAGATAAGCAGCGCTGTTCTGTCAGAGGAACCTGGCCTGCAGCACGCCCTGGGCTCAGAGCTTTCCTGCACTAATGGTGGCTCTTTAAGATTTAATAGTGTTTAATGGGAGGTATACCCCTGACTCTGGTGGATCCTGGTGCTCACAGATGTAAGGATAAGCACCTTCCCAATAGCTCCCCCTCCATGTCCTTCCTTCCTTCCTTACCTCTGCTTTCCTGTACTCCTGCTTTTTTAGAAAGCATTACAGTATTTTAGGAAGTTTGGATAAACATCTTTGGATGTTTATCTTTGGTTCTTCTAACTTTAAGTCATGAAATTATTCCCTGGCACCTCATGTTGATGAAATCTGTTGTCCCAGGGAAGAGAGCCTAGGGGGAAGGCTGTGAAAAATCAAGCCTTTATATCCCCACTGAGTGCTTATAAAAGTGAGTGGATAAGATCTTAATAGCTTTTATATACTGACCAGCTTGTATGCAGCCTTTGCTTTCACCTTCTGAGCTGGAGAGCTGATGGCAAGAAATATAGTTCTGATTTACTATATTTAATACAGAAAAAGTTATGAAGAAGTTTTCAGACGGTAAAGCAGTTGCAGAAAAGCTACTGCTTCAGAAGTGTGGGTGCTTATCTATACTAATTACATTCAGAAATGGAGGTGTAAATCTGAAGGGATCAGGATTTGTTCCAGTGCTGTATTGCCCATTTCCATACAACCCAGAAATTGCACTTACACATTTCCCTCAGGCAAATTTTCTACCCTGAGCACACTCACGTAATGTCATAAACTGTAGATAAACTTCTGTGATACTGGGCTCAAAAGGAAAGAGGAGAAATTAGGTCAGATATTGGGAAGTAATTGTTCCTTGTGAGGGTGGTGGGGCCCTGGCACAGGTTGCCCAGAGAAGCTGTGGCTGCCCCGTCCCTGAAGTGTTCAAGGCCAGGTTGGATGGGGCTTGGAACAACCTGGGATAGTGGAAGGTATCCCTGCCCATGGCAGGGGGCGGAACAAGATGATCTTTAACATGTCTTCCAACCCAAACCATTCTGTGATTCTAATGAGGTGTAATTTTAGTGTCTTGTGTAAAATTAAATATCACCTTTGTTTTAGAAGTGCTTACATTTGTGTGTTGACACTTGCATCCTCAAAACTGAAAACACAGAAAAACATTTTTAAAAAGATCTTTTTCACACACTAGTGAAAAACCTAAAACTCCAATCCAGCTGACTTACCAGAACATAAACATGCAGGTTTTAATCAGACCAAATATGTATTTTTGCCCGCTGAAGAATTTTGAACTTGGATTACTCTGTTTTTGCAGAAAGATAATATTGGTTTCCCATTACTTTATTCCCTATGTTTTTATCAACACAAACACTACAGCTCTTAATGTTTTTGTGGAATTCAATGAAATGTGCAAGTCTTCTACATACCAGAGTAAAAAACAATGCAGGGTTCATCACTGAGCTTAGGGAAAGAAAAATGTAGCTCTGTGCATACACTTCAGTCCTGATCTCGACAATTTTCAGAAGAATCTAGTTCAATTTATTACTGTTCTTTGTGGTTCATTAGTAGCGATGGTCTAATTTCAGTATTGTGAAATTTTAGGATTTATTTTTCAAGCAAGCTGGAACTTGCAGCTCCCATTAGACTTATGATAATATTCCCACACCTAAATGCTTCTGTTTCGGGCTGGGGGGTGAAGGGGAAGAGGAGGAAGCTGCTCAAAAGGTTTGGTCAAGAACCCCTAGTAACTAATTAGATGTATTTATATTGATGTGTTTTGGGACTTAATGAATAAATTTAATCCACTCTGTTTCAGACGAGAGGATGAATATCCTGCTGTCCTCACCCAGCACACTCCAGTAGGGTTGAGTGTCCAGTTTACCTGGCTGAGGTGATGAGCAGAACCTGAAGGAACTGACATTGTAAATCTTGAGGATCTGTAATTGCTAATAAAAAGGTAAACCACAGTTTCACCATAGGTAAGTTTTTTATACTTTGTCTCAAAATGTGGGGATTTTCTGGGTGTTGTTTGTTGGTGGGTTCTGTTGTTGTCTGTTTTTTAAGGAAAAGGTTTATAGTTAAGTAGAACTAAAAGACCAGCAAGTTGTGATTTTTTTTTTTTTTTAATATATACTTTTCCCAAATCAGTATTTAAGTGCCAGGTGCCACATGCTCCTTAAGTTGATCTTCTAGAATAGAAATTGCGTGCCATGAAGGAGTTTTAACTTTCCAGAAGCTTTTGGAGTGGTCCCCATAGTTGCCCCAAAAAATCCATCCACCTTCCTTCTCCTCAGAAGACAACTGTATTTCACTGTTTGGATTATTGGGAAACAACACAGGAAAGCTGCACACCTTATAAAGAGACAGAAAAGCTGTGCATTAAAAAAATCACCTCTCTGAATTTTACAGTAGTTCTCAAATAACTTCACACAAGCTGATCTGTAAAACAAAGAAAGAGGAAGAATTGGTAATGCTTCCAGAGGGCAGCTTTTTTATGCTGGTGTTACCATGCCTTTGGCTGTAGTTTCACTGAAAATGGCCATTCAGTCTGTCCTTGTCCCTGGAGGAAATGACAGAGCTAAAATGGGTGGGAGGAGAGTCACAGCAGTGTGATACTGGCAATGGAATCAGCTGCCTCTGCTAAAACACAGGACATTTGCGAACTGCTCACCAGGATTACAGTATCATTTTTTAGTGTTAAAACTCATATCTCATTTTTTAGTGTTAAAACTCATATCTAAATTTATGCATGATAGTAAAAATAAATAATAAATAAATAATATCCTAAACTACACACGGTATTGTGCAAAGCATCTCAATCCCAATAACAGCTTTAACATGCCCCTATTAATCCCCTAATTGCAAATGGCTTCTGTTTGAATTCAGTATGAAAACTATCAAAAAGCTAGTGAAGCAAACAAGCTGGTGAGGTAGCTGGTTCATGGAGAAGGTGCAAGGTAAGGATGGATTCACTCCAGCTCTGCCCCAGTGAAGGAGGTTAACAGCTCCCTGTGGTCCCTTGGCCCGATGGCAGAGTGCTTGTGCAAAACACAGTGTGGGGGATGCTGCTTTTTGATGGTCTGAGTGCGTCTGGCTCTACAGCTGCTCCTTGTGGTGACGCTCCTTTGGTCTGCAGACTGTAGAGCCACACCCAAGGGAAATTCCCTCCATCCTTCCTGTTGAACGTATGTATTTCAGGAATGCAAGACCTGTGAGACTGAAAAAAAAAGAGCAAACAAGCAAGTATCTATTTTGTGGATTAACTGGTAGAAAATACTCCTCAAAGAAAGGTGGAAGTTTTGGGAAATTTGTCTTGTTAATATGGTTTTATTCCGCTGGGTTTGAGGTTGATGTCCTCAATGGTTTTGAGGACATCAGGTTTCTCATTATTTAGGCTTATTGGGCTTTTTTCCCCCTCAAACAAAATGAAAAGAACTGATCTTGTGGATCACTGTGATCTTCAGCCTTGTCTCACAAATCATTGTTCAGGATGTGAATTCCTGTGGTGAATTTCTGGATTTATTTGGGCAAATGCCATACTTGGCACTGTAGTCACTGCTAGAGCAGGGGTTTAAGCACTGGGTGCTTCTCGGGTGAGATACCTGTGATGGTATGTGTGCTGGAGCTCACAGTCTTCTGAGTCTTGGATTATGATTTCTCAGTGCAGAACTCCAGCAGCACACAGCAACCAGGAACAACCACCTCTTTTTTTTTGGCTCCTCCCAGGGCTTGATTTATAGGGCTAATGCCCGCCCTGCAGCCACAGCTGTTTGTAGGAGGTTAATGAGCACCTTAGGTTGAGGTGGTCTTAATTAATAATTGATTCCTGGTGTGGATCCTGGTCTTGAGTGAGAGTTTGGCTAGTGCATACCAACAGGGTTTAAATACATTATACAACAGATATGAATATCTCTGTTGGGTATGGCAGGAAAGGTTTCCTCAATAACTGGATCTCTGGCAATGTGGTGTAAACTTTAATCTCTTCGGTGTACCAACAGCGAACAGTAACAGCAGCTTTTAATACCTTTTAGTAGTTTCCCAAGGAATAAATGAAATGCTTGATTTCTGTGGTTAAATTAAGACTGATAGAAAGAGAATTTCTTCCTTCCTTCATTATCTTGATGTGTTTGATATTAAAGCACTTTGTTTGAAAATCTATTTTTATTCATGCGTAGATTCAAAAAACTTAGAAACTGAAACATTATTCTCCCTCAGAGAAAATTATTCTTATTGTCATTAGTCTCTTGTTGTAAGAATAATAGGGAATATTTTTAGAAAAAGAAAGCAGAGAAAATACACATTCCAGAAAGCACTTTGAAAAAGACCATTGTCTTTTCAGATCTGAGTACTTAATATCATTGTTGTGTTTTCAACTCTGGACCCTGAATTTATCACTTTCTGCCTTATCCCAGAGGACCTGGCTTCATTCAGTGAGCAGGACAGATGTTTCTGAGGTTGGCATATCTTTTATTCTTCAAAACTTCAGTTTGTGTATGTCTACTTTCCCTAATTGTGGATAGAAAGTGAAGTTTAATATTTAAACATTTTAATACACAAATGTCAACATTACTACTTCAAAATATATTAGGAAATAATGACTAAATTAATAGCTGTAGGAGGACCTCCAAGAAGGCTAGAGGTGCCAACATTACACTCTCAGGGTGTCTTGAATTCTTCTGTGCAGTTGGTGCAGGTATTTAAAGTGCAGAGGTATTTAAAGTAGTGACATCAAGTTCTCTTTTAAGGAATCAAGTAATGCAATTAACATTATCCACAGATTGCTCTTATATACAGGAAACCATCTGTAAGAGCATTTTCGCTGCAGTGTATCATTTGGCATTTAAAATGCTATGAAATTTAAGTGTGGGACTTGCAGATTATACCTATAAATGACATCTGTCAGTGTCCCTCATGAGTGGCTCTGTCTCAGCGCAGAAATATGAGTGCATTTAAAAGGATTCAGAAATTCTTAATTTCCTTACCTTCTATTATTTTAAATGAAGAAAATGGTAATTGTGCTTGCAGTTCACACCTTTGCCTATCTCAATTCTTTGAGTGGCATTGAGAGCATAGAGGGAATATAAGCATCCTACCTTTTCATAAACATGTCAAAAGGAAGAGTGACCTAAAATGGTGTTTTACAAACATAAAAATCTGCAATAACTGCAAATAAAAATTGTATCTCCCACTGAAAATGTCAGAGAAAGATTACCCTAGACCAGCAACAGCTGATAGGTTGCCATTGGCATTTGATAGCTTAATGAAGGAAAAGGAAACAGAGTAGTTTGAGCCACTGGCATCCTCCATTGTATCTTTCTTGCTGAACTTGAGGCGATGAGCAATTTCTAGATCCTCTATTTGACACCTTTTCATGCTGGGGTGTGTTCTAGGAGAGACAGCCTCTGTTGGAGGCTGTGGTGGTAGACAGGGCTTTCCTTCTCTCGGTAAAGCTCTGCTCTGCTCACCCAAAGGGATGCTGATGGTTGGGCATAACCCTGCCTTGTGCCTTGCAGACCCACTGTGGGAGCTCCTAGGACAATACTTGGCACTGGAAATACTTTCCTGACTTGTCACAAGAGTAGTGAAGCGGATAAAGTAGGTTTGGGCTCCTTTTAACCATACTGGATAATTTCAAATTTGATGGCTTTGGGAAATAATTCACCCAAAGTATCTCTTCAGCACATTTAGAACAAGATTCTTGGATACTACTGCAGTGATCATTTAGAAAGGAAGCTTCTTTTTTACCTGCTAGGAGTGAACGAGCCTATTGCAGTCACTGCTTGCCCACTCTAACCCAAGAGCCACTCAAGTGCTCTGTGGGACTGTTCTTCATTTCAATGGTTGTGTTGTGCTGAAATTCAGAAAATTGTTCAAATGAAGTGTCTGCTTCCAAACACTCCCACTGCTGATTGCACTATTTGATATCACTATTACTTTTGGAACCAGAGTTCCAAGCAGGGGCAAGATGTAACCTGTGATGTAAAATCGTGTCTGAGCCTGGAGTGCATCAGAATAAATTCCCATAAAGCATGGGAATTGAGAGCTAGGTATGTTAGCATCCCCAGTCTTCTCTTACTGAAGAGTCTTGCCTCTCTGCAAATTGCTTTAAAGTTTTGGGAATTGCTGCTGCTATACTTGAGAGGACAGGGCGTTTCTTTCTTAAAAGACATTAGTTTTCTAAAAGCCTCTGTTTAGTTATAAATATTGTAATGATGAAGTATTTTTTAAGATAGAAGAAAGCTAGTTGATGAACATTTTCCACATTTTAGCTGCTTTCTCCCCCCTCCCCTTGCTTCTCCTTGTAGTGAGGCTCGTCATCTTTCTGGCTGTATGTTAGCAGTATATAGATTTTGGGTTTATTCCATGTTTTTTCTTTTTTTTTGCTTTTTCTCCAGAGACCCTTGGAAAGTACCTGTTAATAGTGTTGGGCTGAACTTTGCTGTCATGATATTTGCAGTTAGACCCCTGGGGCAAGGGAGTGGAGGGGAGTGAGCCACTGCCCAGGGCATGTTCTCTGCAGGCGTGTTTTACAGCTGGCTTAAGTCTTTTGGCAAGAGAGTATAAAAGAATAAGTAAAGAACAACCAGCTACTGCGGCAGTAAATTTTCAGACAAGTTGGCTTAGCAGATCTGTCGTGAGTCAAGGCAGTGCAGCAGCGCTGTCAGCCGAGTGCCTGTTCTGCAGGACCTGTGTGGTCTGAACAGAAATACAACTCAGAATCTGGATCTAACAAGGTCAGTGGAGCTGGGAAGCAGTGATTTAAGTAGGAGACGCTCTTGTGCCTGAACCCCAAAGACAGCAGCAAAGCCAAAGCTCCTGGGGACAATTGGGTGGAAAAAGCACAGGAGCCTGGGAAGAGCAGTGTCATCACAGCAGGGATGGCTGACCTGTTTCAGGGCCAGCTGCAGTACTCTGGCAGTGAGACAGAAGAGATGCTGTGTGCGAGTGACGCTGTTGGGAACGCTGTGCAGGCACCAGGGCCAGCCCAGGGATGGTGCTGAAGGAGGGGACAGGAAACAGTGTTCCTTGGTGGCCAAAAAGGCCAACGGCATCCTGGCCTGTATCAGGAATAGTGTGACCAGCAGGACCAGGGAAGTCATTCTTCCCCTATACTCGGCACTGGTGAGGACGCACCTTGAGTGCTGTGTCCAGTTCTGGGCCCCTCAGCTCAGGAAGGACGTGGAGACACTTGAGCGTGTCCAGAGGAGGGCAACAAGGCTGGTGAAGGGCTTGGAACACAATCCCCATGAGGAACGACTGAGGGAGCTGGGGGTGTTTAGCCTGGAGAAAAGGAGACTCAGAGGTGACCTCATCACTCTCTACAACTGCCTGAAAGGTGGCTGTAGTTAGGTGGGGGTTGGTCTCTTTCTCCAGGCAGCAACTGACGGAACAAGAGGACGCAGTCTTAAGCTGCGCCAAGGGAAAAATAGGTTGGATATTAGGAAAAAGTTTTTACAGAAAGAGTGATAAAATATTGGAATGGTCTACCCGGGGAGGTGGTGGAATCACCATCCCTGGACATGTTCAAAAAGAGATTGGATGTGGTGCTCAGTGCCGTGGTTTAGTTTAGTTGAGGTGTTGGGGTGTGGGTTGGACTCGATGATCTTGAAGGTCTCTTCCAGCCTGGTGATTCTGTGATTCTGTGATTCTAAGCAGGTTCAGGGGCACAGCAGAGGATGAGAAGAGGTGGTGAGAGCACTTCTGTGCACTGAAGGCTGAACTCTGAGCTGTCAGAGCCGGCTGGTCACAGAAAACAGGGCAGGCTTTGCGGGTATGGGGGGTTTATGTGTTTATTTCCTTGTGGTGAAATTAGGAAGTGCTCTGAGAGATCTGATCCAGGGAGGCATGGCAACGGTAGCCATGTTCGTGCTGATGGATCAGGTGTGGGTTAGATCTGGCAAATCCACTCAGATCCAGCGCAGCTTCTGCCCTCGAGCACCATTGAGACACTCCTGACAAAGAACCAAAACCAGTGGCAAAACTTCTGAAGAGCCAGACAGTCTCAAGTCTCCAAAGTTTTGTAAGAAATCTTACAAGGATCTACTTCAGTCTCTTCTGCTTCCAGCTGTGCCTACACACACCTGTCCTCTCCAGGATATTCTACATCCCATAGCTCCAGTCCCCATCAGAGCTGAAATACAGAAGTATCTGTTTGTGTGCTATAAAAATTCAATGTACACATTCAACAAACAACACACACCCATTTTTTAAAGACTATAAAATCTGTTTAAAATAATGAAGAAAACTTCTCTTATTTTCCTTTTCCACAGATGACCATTTAGTACAGAATTATTTTTTTCAGTAAATCAACTGAAACCTGACACATTTTACTCAGGTATTTAAGGGAATTCAAATATGTAACTGTTTAATGATGTGTGGCTTTTGTCTTTTAAAACATAACTTCTATTTATAACTTTTTTTAAAAGAAAATTATATGCAGAATTAGTTCTGGACCACATTTTTTACTTTGAGGAACGTAAAATGACTCCTAATTTTACATTTAAAAATTTGCCAATAGTTTACATATTTTTGATCCCGTTAATTATTTGCCGATAATATATTTTGCATTAGGATATTAAAGCATAAATGATAGAGGAAAATATCACTGGAACATAATGCAAAATGTTGATGTAAAAAATAATTGCAGGTTATCAAGTTCTATCTTTAATTAAAAAGTTACTTTATTTTCTCATTTCTGGAAGGTTAAAACATTCAATGATCTTTTAAATTCTAATGTGGAAGCTCATAATTGTATTATGGAGTTTAGGAAGGTATTACAGAGGTCAGCTGATAAAAATAAATGCAGCACATCAATTTTCTTAGGAAAGTTTATTATTCTTTAGAGTAAAATGACTTCTTTTCTGCTCAATTTTTTAAGACCCAATCCCTTTGGTTTAGGATATAGATTCAAAATCAGTTGGTTTTTGGTTGTTTTTTTTTTAGGCGGGTATACATTGGCATTAATTTTGTTATGGTGCTCTGCATTTTATTGTGATATATTTTCATCAGATAACCCCTTAAAAGTCTGACTACAATAGTTATAGTCCTGCCTTTTACAACCTTACTGGTATTTTCAAAACTTTCATATACTGTGTTTTCCTGAAAAGCCAAATGTAAGTCTGATAATCCTCACTTATCTGCACTTCAGTGTTTTGCACAAGAACATCAGTTGATCTTTTATCTCTGCGCTTTCTCATAGGAACTTCAAAAGGAAGTTGATGCAAATATGACAGCAACACGAAAATGCTGCAGAGATCTCTTGTGCTTGCTTAGTGAGATCTGAAAATTTAATGTGTCTAGGTGTAGAATTTTTTTCCAGTTCTTGAGATAACATGACACAAGCTGGCACAGAGTTTGATTTTGTGTTTGTGTATACCTGGCAATTGTGGCAGTGGATTTAGTTGCTTTTTGCTTGCTGTTTGGAGAGGTTTTTTTTGTTTGTTGGTTTCTGTTGGTGGTGCTGCTATAATTAAAAATCGAATGGAAAGAAGCTGAACTATTAATAATGAATATTAAATATTTCTTTGTTTTCTTGGCAAAAGTGGTCTCTGTTTCCGATGATCTGCTTCCCCCGTGGTATTTCCTCTCCCTGAAGCAGGCCCCATGTTCTGGGTACAGCTGCTGTCAGGGCATTGTCCCTCACTTCCCTGGCAGGAGTGGGAATGTTTCACTAGCCAGAGCTGCCCTTAAATCCAGGGTAGTGCAGAAAGTTGTCGAGTGTTGGGCACAGAGAAGCCATTCTCTAGTGAATACTGGTAGTGGATCAGCCCTTGGCTTGCCCAGACACAAGGGCTGCTGAGTTACCCGTGGAAAGGTTCTGGATGAGTGCCCTTTCTCCTTCAGGAGTGGGAATACAGCAGCAATAATTCCTGCAGGGCCAAGGCGGGCGGTGGTGCTGGAAGGGGTCAGCATCCCAAAGGCTGCACATTTCTATGCACAGGCGTTAAATAAGCAGTGAACAGGACAAAAAAAATCTATAAAGAAAGTGATTTATCAGTTTTGAGGAGAGGTGCCCTTGAAAATACTACACTTGATACATTGCTTGGAGTCTGTTTGTCTTCTAACTGCCTGCTTCTCTTGACTTTTCCTTGAGTTTAGCCAGCTGTTTTTCTTTCTGGCACTAATTTTGGCTGGATGTTCAGATGCCTTAGTAACTTTGCCATTTCAAATATTCGTCCCCGTACCACTTGTGCTTCATCTCATGCTGTGTAAAAAGCTTTCAGAATGGCTTCCTACAGGTGTTGAATAATTTAGCTGAAAAATGAAACTTGCTGAATGCCACAATCAGTTTTAAGTATATAGAAGAGTTGCTGATAAGAATGACCTTTTCAGAGAAGGACTTTTGAGGAAGGTTCTCTTCATCCCTACAGCTCGTTAGAGATTTCATTATCCCTTTAAAATTAATAATAAACATTAAGCTTATCTTATTGCTGCAGTAATAATAAGGCTTTATAAAGATTGATAATGTTGTTAACAACAAGATTAATAAAAGAAGGAGCACTTGATCATCAAATAAAGAAGGATTTAAAAATAGTTTGGACACCAGCACAACTAAACTTGTCCTGAATTCCATTTTCTCAGGATCTGGCAACTCAGGTTAATAAAACTGTAGTATATGCTGCAGGAAACTCAGCATTTCTCCTTAGGCTCTGTGTTTCAGGAGGTTTATGATACTCTATGGCAAAAATTCACTGTGAGTTAAAGACACTGTTTCTCTGTTCTAATTATTAAAATATTAATTTTAAGGAGGAGGGGGTAAATAGTCTCTTAAAATACAGTTTAGAAAGTGTGATGTAGCGATTTTATTATTATGTTTTGAAAGTTTTAGCCAAATACGACTTGAAACCAACCTTCATTAAAAAAAATTAAAATACTTGGGACTACAAATATAAGTCCACAACCTGACATAATTTCTTCTGTTATTTCAGTTTGGAAAGCAGGGGTGCCACCCACCTGTTTTTAATTACATATAGTATTTATTCTTCATAAATGTTCCTGATACATTGCAGGTTTTGTTTTGGTTTTTTTTTTTATATCTCACTTATCCATATTTAGAAAGCAGACTTACAGTTTCTTCAGAGCTGTGCATGACAACAATGCTCATTTTAAAAGCATCTACTTTTAACTCACTTTGGTATAAAGCTTGCTGCTGTGTGCTTCACTTAGGGAATAAAACAGAAATTAATCTGGAGGAGAAGCTATTCATCGTGAACCTGTCAGCTTCCATAGTATCTTACGGATTTTAAAGAGGTATTTTGAGCTACATTATAAAACAAATAATACCCTTCTTCTGAAGGAGGGCAAAGAAAAAAATGTTCTTTAAATAGTGCTGTGTTGTCATGAAATATGTGCTTAGTCTCAGACAAATCCACTTACTTTTAATAACAGCCATGTTTTTATAATATGCTGCCTTCATGAAATTTCTGTGCAGTCGATGAAACTCCACTGAGGCCTGTGCTGATGGATGGCATTGTGAGGCCACAGCCAGTTTCACTGAATGTGTCTGCCAGATTCCCCCAGCATCCATGCAGTGTGATGAAAGGGGCACCTGGAAAATCCCCTGCTACCTTTCTTTGTTGAAAGGTGGGTAGAGCATCATGTATCCAACTCAGCCCTTAAACTGCTGAATGGGTCACTTCCCTGTCTGGGCGACAGCTTTTCTGTCAAAAGAACAGGGGGGAAAATGTCAGTGATGGCCTTCCCTGTGGATGCTTTGGGTCTAGGGATGAAAATCAGAACTGGGGGTGATAGGCATGGAGACATCCTTCTGTGTGTCAGCCTCCCACAGGGATATACAAATTCTGGCTTTTGCCAGCATCCGTGGAAAGTGAATACCCATAACTAGAAAGCTGAGCATGCTCTCTTTAGTCTGGGGTAGGAGCTTGTGTGGGGACAGCTGGGACAGCGTTATCTCACACTGCCACGGCCATATGGTGGCTTTGGGGAGCACACAGCTTTACCTCTCCCCAAGCTGAGACAGCCACATGGTGGTATCGTGAGGGCATGTAGTGCCAGTGGAGGCAGATCAGCCAGTGTTTAGATGAATGTTAAATTAAAGATGGTGTGAAATCAGTCAGCTGACCCTTGAGTCAGGAAAGGGAAAAGGAGAGCAGATGAGTTTGTTGCCTTGCCGCAGGGAAGGAAGTTGCTGTAACTACAGATGTGATTCTTGGTGTTTAAAGTTTTCCTGTCTGCCTTATTTTTTTTTCTTGAAGGTTTTATTTTAGTACCTTTTGATTTAGAACTGAGTATGAGCAAATAGTAACACCTGGAGACAAGTGCAGGTAGGAGCAGCCTTGGCTGAGGGTGCCATTCAAGCAGCTGGATGTGGGTTAAATATTTGCCAGGCCATTTTTATGATGTCATATCTTCATCTATCAATGTAAAGGATGGATAAATGCCCTTGCTGGCTTCGTTCTCCTGGGCCACCTTATTTTATTTTACAGTGACTTGTGACAGATAGTTATGAGATGAAGAAAGGGAGGTCCTGCTTGTAGCTGTACTCTTGTCCTGGCAGATGCTCAGAGACCTCGGGGACAGCAGTGCCAGCTGTGCTGGGAAGGGATCTTTGCTCGTGCACCATAATGCACGGGAAGATCTCATTTGTCAGAGTCATTCTGGGTTATTAATTGGGTAATTAATTAATTGGTATGTGTTTTCTCCTCTCATTTGCAACCAGCGCTTCTTTCAATGAAGAATTGTGGTGTTACCCCATGGCTCGAGCAGGCTGTTTGTAACCACTGAAGTAAACTATTACCTGCAGCCGAAACAAAGTCTAAATCTCTGCTGAAGCTACACAAGGCAGTGATATTTCCACGTTCAGTGCATGAGTTACACTGCAGATCTCTGTAGGTAGTTATGGAGGACGATGTTGAGAAGAAGAATATGGTATTTCTTACGACTTTTAAAAACTTTCGGTGCCTTTTCTATTGGCACTTGTGTGATTAACATGAACACAGTGCTGCAATTCATTTGCAAACTATAATGGTGTCCTGGGTTCAGCAAGGATAGAGTTAATTTTCTTCCTAGTAGCCAATACAGTGTGTGCTTTGGATTTAGGATGAGAACAATGTTGGTAACAAAGGGATGTTTTAGTTGTTACTGAGCAGTGCTTACACTAAATCAAGGATTTTTCAGCTTTTCACCCCACCCCACCAGCACAGAGGCTGGGGGGTACAAGAAGCTGGGAGAGAACAGAGCTGGGAAAGCTGACCCCAACTGACCCAAGGGATATCCCAAACCATGCTGAGTCATGCTCAGCATATAAATTCGTGGTAAAGCTGTCTAGGGGCTGCTGTTCAGAAACTGAGCATCAGTTAGCTCATGGTGAGCAATTGCTTTTGCTTGCATCACTTGTTTTTCTTGGAATTTTTTGATATTTTTGCTATTTTTCTTTTCACTGCAATTACAATTATTATTATTATTATTAATAATAATATTATGTAAGTTATTAAGCTGTTTTCAGTTCAACCCACAGGTTTTCTTTATTTTACCTTTCCAAGTCTCTTCCCAGCGCAATGGGGGAAGTGATTGGCTGTGTGGGGATTTGCTGTCCTGGGTTAAATCATGCCAAGTGGGAGCATTGGCCAGTGATCAGGTGTAAAAGGATGGTTGAATCTGCACTGAAATGGATGAGAACACCCACCCGTGGCTACCAGAGATACAGACACTGCTCCTCTTGAACGTTTTCCTCTGAGCTTTGGGCAGCAAATCCTCTCGTGGCAGGGACTGCTCTCACTCAGTTGTGGAGCCAGCGGAAGCATTAATGGGATTGTGCCCCTGCTGAGATCTAGCTGGCTCACGGGGGTGGGCTGCCAAGTACCAGTACAGGTTTGGGGGGAAGGTGGAACAAAGCTAGACTGGGAAAAAGAGCTGGAAAATGTGGAAAAAGTCCTTAGCGCTCCCAGCTCCGGGAGTACACCTGCTGCCTTTGGCTGCAGTGTCACATGTGGATACCTGTGTATGCCTTGGGAATGCTCAGGTGCGGCACTGGCCAGCAGTGCTTTTCTCCATTTGAATCTGGCTGGAAGGACAAACAGTTTTCCTTCCAGTCTGGAGCCTGTTGTCACTACTGGGTGCTTGTGCTGGCATTAAACCCTGCTGCTGGAACATGGCATGTGGCTCAGAGGGTTTGCGCAGAAGGCATGTGGCTTGGGAACTAATTCCAACACTGTTGCATCCCTTTCTCGAAATCAAGATTTATCTTTCTTAAGAGAGCTCCAAAGCCTGGATGTGGCTGACCTTCCAGTGACAGCATCTGAGAAGTAAAAGGTTTCTTGGCGTTTCCTTTTGCAGAAGCTTCCCCTCCAGCGGTTTCTCTCCTTTCAGCACTCGCTGTGCTGAAGCCCAGTCCCTTTCCACCCTGACCTTCCTTGTGAGCCTGGAGCTACAGCTCTGGAGAGCCCCATGTGCCCGCATGATGGGAAGTTCTTTTTCTCTCTTATCTTAAGTGGTCATAAGACCAAACTCAATCCGGTATTAAAGAGGTGATGTCAAATAAATTCAGACTAATATTGAAAGACAGTGGCTTTGTCCACGTGCCTGTTATTTTTATTGCTTCCTTTACTACAAAAGATGAAGCTAGTAACTAAAGAATCTATTGCTTGTATTTTAGCTCTAAGACTTTGGCTGTAAAATGTCTGATAGAAATTTTACAACACAATTGAAAAAGGATACAGTTCTCTTAATAAGAATTTTAGAGACAGTTGCATCTCTAATGTGTCTGTCTTTCAACTGCTGCTTAATATCACATAAATCAAGTAGCATTATGAGAGTGACAGTAATATCATGGGAGGGACTGTGTGCCCAAGTTGTTAGCATACAGTATTAGAAATAGATTAATCTGATTAAATTTTAATATAAAATAAATTGCGTTTGCAATTTATTAAGATTCTCTTCCTGGGCTAATACTCTTCATCTGTAGCATCCTTCGTAACTGATCTTTATGCACAGCTTTATTTAATCAACAACGTGGCCAACTGGAAGAAAAGAAATGGAAAACTATTCGTGATTGTAACTGTGTATCTCTGAATATTATTTTCATAGATTTATTTACTCCTTTTTTTTCTGCTTCTAATGCCCTTGACCTCCTGAATTCACAGTTTTCACAATATATGCGATCTTTGAATCATCAATGTGAGTAACAGAGCATCACCTTGAGCTAGGAAAATGCAAATCAAGTAAAAAGGCATCAGCTGGTTCCAATCTGGCCATCCTGCACTACACATTGTCCCACACTTGGGACATGGGGGTTTGTAAAGATGATGATTTTCAGAAGCAGCTTTTCAACCAAAACTCCTCAAGTGTGGCAACCACAGCCTCAGTAAAAAGAACTTCCCAAGTGATTCTTGTGTGAAGACTTTTAACCTGGAAATGGCAGTCAATAATTTCTAACCTGTGATCCTTTTGGCTGAGGTTCCTGCCATCTTAACAGGGCTTTGGTGGAACACAAGTTTTAAGGGAGGCAAAATCCAGGAACTGTCTACTCAGCATGTGGCTAAAGCTGAAACAGAGCTGATGTGCCATGTGGATTTCCTGCTTTTTGCACTGACAAATGCAGGTTCCTTCATAACTGGCAGGGCCACGTAAGTGGATCCTCTGGAAATTCCCCTGCCTACACCGATCAATGCAGCGGAAAATTTTACCATCTCAGCAGCACTGAGGTAAGTGGTAAAAGTGAACCAGGCACCACTTCTTTTCGTAGTTGCAATTAGAAAGACTTTGCACTGAGAGGAAGCGGAGTTTATCTGTTACGGGAACTTCCAGGAAGTTGCGACTATTTAAAAAATATACTTTTGACTTTTAGTTATAGACTGTACAGAGGAAACATTGGTAGGGATGGCTGGATTCAGAGAGTTCCAGTCAGAGCTAAATCTAATTATAAATATTGAAACTCTGTTTCAATACCAGTAAATGAGTTTAGCCTGTAAAGCTAAAATCTATCAATACATGTTTCTTGAAAAACACGGTCTTTGAAGGTTTGTATCGGATAATAGCCTCTTCTTTTTATCATGATCATAGTGGTTTTTTCCAGATGCCTATTTTGTCAACTCCATCACACCCTGTTTATTTTAACTTATCATATCTCAGGTTAAATCTACCACATCAGCTGCAGAGATCACAAACCGTAGTGCCTGAAGCCAGTTGTGAATGCCACTGTAGCAAAGCTGTCACCACTGCTTATCCAGACTGGGGGGAGGGAAATCTTGCTTGAGATGTGCAGCTCAGACAGTCTAAGTTGTCTTTTTGGCTTAAATCTGTTTAATTTTTCACAGTAAAAATATACAGTAGTCAGCATCTCGTATTTGAGTAGAAGAAACACGTGAGTGTGTTTTCACTCCATTAAAATAAAGGTGTGCATGGAGTACAGCAGTTGAATATCAATGTGTAGATCAGTCACATTTTTCGTGAACTTTAGGTTAACAATTTATGTTCAAGACAAAAAAAAGCCCATGGCTGCTTATGTCATCCATCTACATTGAAATGTCGTATCTTCAGTATTCTCTTGCAGAGCTTAAAAAAAATACTTAATTGCAAAAGTGTAACAGCTACTAAAATTGCCTTCTTGATGTGACTGCAAAAATCCCTGTTTATCTACTACTGGATCATCTATGCATCCAAAACCAGCTTACGCCAGTAAAATTTCATGTGAATACACACTCCTCCTGTTGCTAAGTGCCTTTCAGTTGGGGTGGTGGAAGGCAGCAGCTCTGTGAGTGCCAGCTACCACATCTATTTTACTTTGCTTAAACTGGAAAACAAGAAAAGAAAGATCTGAGTAACCAAGCAATTCAGAGAAACCTTAATATTGTCTTCAAATACAGTATTGGTTGATAACTTCATCCTTTCCTGGTTTTCTTCAGCGTTTTGGTTTGGGTTTTTTTATAGAAATGACCTCCTACAATGAAAGTTGTCTGGCATAAAAATATGAGCCCTGCTTTTATTAGAGAAACACTTGTTTTGGCCTGGTGCTTAACATCTTATTTTAAAAAAAGATAAAACCCTCAAAGAACAACAACAACAACAAGAAAAAGGATTCTCCAGGTTTACTTGCAGAAAACAGAACAGCCTGACCTGACAACATGATGTCTGACTTTCTTCCTGAAACCAGTGATCAGTGTTTTCAGTACAGCTATAAATGTTTGCTAGTGCAGCCCCAACATCTACTTTTGGCGGTTTACTTTTTACATCTCAGTTTCATTGACTTACGCAAGAAAAAAATAACAACTGACAATGTAAAATTATTTTCTGGTATTAGCACCCAGTGACAGAATATAAACACAGAGTACTTGGTCCAGTGTTTACCAGAGTAAAGTTCTCCTTAGAATGGAAACCTACAGCTTTTTCTCTGCGGGATGAAAACTGTTCTGACATACTGAAGCGATCAGTTGAACAGCCATGTAGAAATTGTCCAGATCATTCTCCTCACCTTCTTCCCACCTAAATGTAAGTGCTTACGTTGTAAGTCTCTACACATGAAGCTATCCATGATTTTGATAATTTGAAAGGAAGAAAAAGGCAGCCACATCACTACTGGATGTGTAATTTTATGCCTAGGTTCTTGGATTTAGTGTGCTCTGCTTTTTTTTTTCATTCTTCAGTTGTAAAAATATCCTCTCCTCCTTAGTCCTCTATTTCCATTATTTCACCTGCTTTTTTTTTTTCCTTAGGTCAACATTGTCTTCCTATTGATATTTGAAGCAAATTATTTGTCTTATTTTCACAATGTGATTTATCCTTTGTCTAATAGGGAGAAAAGAATTATTCTTTCTTCGATGCCTGCCTTGCTGAAATATTCAGCTGAAGAACCTTTCCCCCCTCTTTTTCTATAAACCACCCATCTCAGTGTGACTCTGTGCCTTTGTTATCTCTGCGAGACATAACTTACGTGAGTTCCTTCCACTTCTGGTGACTAATGGTTTCTATTATTAGCTGTTTCCTATTGGTCCCTTATTTCTTTCTCGGCGTAGTTATTCAGTTCTGTCTGAAACATCTTTCCCTACCATAAACGAAGCTCTTTAGAGAAGGTGAGGGATGGGAACAGCAGATTCCTCTTTGTCCTTTACCTCTTCCACAGTCTGAATTCCCAAGTCTGGTTGCCTTTTGTTGACTAAGGTAACTAGCTAAAGACCTACTTTGCTTTCAGTGTAGCATCCTAAGCCTTAGTTGCCCTGGACGGAAGGTGCTGCCTGCTGCCCCAGTCCGTGCTGCCGCTCCATCCCTCAGCAGCTCAAGTCTGGGAGCCTCATGCCTGGTTTCAGTTGCAGTGCACCAAATCCAATCAGTCGCAGTAGATCTAATTAGTTTGCACAGGATGACTGCATGATGTGGTTATATCTTTTTCCTGGTCCCAGACTGATTAGACCACATGTGGATTTTGTTGTCTTGGAGTTCAGGGCACTCTCTGCACCAGTTCTTAATAAACAGAAGTATTTAAGGATTAAGTGCTGCTGTTTAAATTCCTGTCAGTATTTCATTTTTATTGTAAGTCTGTCTAACAAAGACACTCATTACTTCTGCAAATGGAAGCAGCCATGAATTTGTCTGAGGGATCTGTGCAGATCCATCCAGTGCAGCCTGTAACTGTAGCAGAAGCCCAGCCTTGACAGCGAGGCATGAATGCTTGACTAAGAATAGGAAGTCTGTGGGGAAGGATCAGTAAAATATTGATTTAATTAGTACTGCTAATTTCTTAAACAAGCATGCAAACTTTTTAATGAAAAAGTGTACAGCTTTTCAGACTGCTCTTGGTATAGTCTGAATAATACCAAGCTACTGGCATTCCCAGCTTTATAATTCATCTGCAGAACACATGAACTAATGGTTTGAAAGCAAACAAGGTGTTGCGTACTGCAGAAAAAGAGTAGTCTGAAGATGAGCTTTGTAAAGTCAAAAAATTTAAAGAATTTTCACAAAGTCGATTAATTATAAGTTATGAAGTGTGTTTTCAAGAAATGATTTACTGTATTTGGTGATCTGTGGTTATTGACAGCCTTGGTAATGCAATTAGGCAGCCAGTGAAGCACTGAAACTGAACAATCAAGTGGAGTCACATTAAAAACCAGAATAAACAGCCCGCATGGTTTTTACCTATGGCTCATTCTGTGGATTGTGGTAATGCTAAGCAGATATGGGTCATTATTGGAGAGCTGAAGAGGTAATGGTCCAGCTTTAAATTTGCAGGTCAGCTCAATTATGACTGTGAAACCAACAGGAACTCTTAAGCCCTGCTTAAGCCAAAAGGGTAACATGAAATCCCAGCAGGGATAAAAGTAGGACTGTATTGGAGTTGGCTGACAGGTGTAGCTTTGTCCTGCCCTGGTTTGGTAGTTTAGAATGTTCACATATTTTTGTTAAACTTAATATTTGACATTAATCAGGTTTCTTGCATTCAAAATTAATATATGATTTTTGAGGGTTGATTGTAATGTGACCCCAGAAAATTTATGTGGGAAGTTAACATAGCTCAGGATAAATTTATTTTTAAACTTGAATGAATACTCCCTTCCCTTTCCCTTCATTCCCTATTCAAATTATTTTTGTCAATTCTTCAGCTGTATTCACGCATTAATCGGAGTATCCAAAGAATTTGTTATTATACAAGACCATGGAGACTGTGTGAAAAGCATTCCATCAATTTCACTGTTACATTACACAGATGTACTCTAGCTACTCAGGTTTGGGGTTTTTTTGCTAGTGTTCTTGATTTGCCAATGTCTTTATTGGTTACTTTGTGAACAGGAAAAAGGATATAGTCATCTGAAAAATTCCACTCATTTTATTTCTTTACAGTCTACCACGTTAGATAAAATGCTTTCCATCTAAAAATCACCCAACATAATTAGAAACTGAGAAAGCTTTATTTTTTTTCCAGGAAATAAAAGCTTGGCATTTTTTAGTGTTATATCTCTAAAAACCATCTGCTCTATCTGCATAGCTGCATTCTTCAGTTTAGGTACAATTGATGTATTCTCATTCATTTCTCAAAGTTTGCAAATATCAAGCAGTCTCCTTGAAGTATCTGGCTTGGTGGAGACAGGTATTTATCACCTGACATGACACGTGAAAAACCCCATGGAAGAACATTGACTGAGGCTGCTTTGCAAAGTAGCTTGCTGGCTCTTCCATCGAAAGTGCAGGAAGGAGATGTTATCAAGTTTTTCCATGGAATAACTCATTAATAAAATATGTTTAAAAAGGAATGAGCCCCTCAGTGTCCTTGTAAAGGAACAACTGTAACTATTTGGGAAAAGGGCGTGACAATATTGTTGCTTCTAAGGTATGTTGCTTGCCAGGGATGTTGACAATTCTAATTTATTTCTGTTCTCTGGAGCATATTCCTTGAGCCAGCAAGACAAGCAGGGGAAGCTCTGGTTTCCTGCAGGATGAACGATTACTTTAAAACATTTTGATTCTTTGTCACTTGTCACCCACATATCACATTCTGCAGATGTATGGGAACAAACTAGGGAAGAATTAGGCAATCTTTCATCATTTACAAGCAATGTGATGCTACTCTTTGCTGTAAGTGCTGGCAGAGAACTGACAGCTTTGAATTGAAGCACTACCCAGGGAGACCTTAGTGCTCTGTTTGCTGTTATTAAAACAGGAATATCAAATGCAGTCCTTGATTTCCTGACCTTGAGGGGCTTGGGGATGCTGGGCTAAGCCCAGCAGTGATGGGACAGCAGCTGGTGATCTCCTGGGCTGCTGCAGAAGTGATGTTCCAGAGGTGCAGTGCTGAGGATGGTCCTAATGTACAGACTGGAGCAGGCAGACACAGCCTGAATGTTCAGTGCATTCACCAGAGTTGTTGGGTGCTTGGAGTGCAAAATCAGCCTTTCCACATGAAAAATATGTAAGGAGGTGTTGTCCTTGACCGAGTTATTTAGAAGGGGCTGTTGTCTTAGTGGGAGGGCGGACTTTTCCTTGTTTTCCTTTTTCCTGTTCTATGGCTATTTTTTTATTAGTCTTAGCTCAAAGGGAAGTTGGGAGATAAAGGCTGATCTTAAGTATTGAAGAAGTGGGTTTTTTCCCTTCCACGTTACTGTAATTTCCTTCTGCTGAAGCCAGTGGGGAGTTATTCCCATTTCTTGGAGTTATTCCCATGCTGAGCACCTTTCCCGTGTGTCCTATGCCATCTCTAGCTTCTAAGTAAGAAAAAAAGAAAACAATCTATGTTTCTTCTCAGAATGTTTTACTGCCCATTTTCTTTCTTTTAATGTTCCCACTTTAAACCTTTATTGGCTGAGCAGTATGACCTTAGTTTTTCAGTGAATTTAAACGACGTGATCCCATTAGATTTTGTGATGGTAATTTGAATTTTTATTTTACAGTGTAGATAATCTAAATGTTAAAGGTGGTGTGGGTTTTTTTAAAAGTAGAAATGTAAAATGAGTCAAGCTGAAGGGTTTTCCTTAAGAAGAAGGTGCAAACCAGATAAATATATAACTGCAAGAAGACTGAAATCTATTATAGAGGATGTCAGAGTGATTAAAGTAATTGGAAGTTATTAGCAAAATCGTCATTACAAATACGATATTTTAATTTGACCTATTTAAGTCTTGCATTAAAAAAGGTTACACAATGCAAAAACAGGCACGATATGTCTGTTTGTATAGAGTGCTTATTGCTGTCTGCCTTTAAACTCTCCTTCTTCACCAAAACTATAAGATAAAGAAATAAGGCCATTCAGACGATCACTCAGTGTTTTCTTGATTTTTGCAAAGCACAGAGGATAGACACCCTCTTCTGTTGGTATCAGAAACTGTTGGGTGTTTCTGGCGCAGCAGAGCAAGCACTGAAATTAGAGTAGAATTCTGAAAAACATTGCAAATTTTGTCCTTGTGGATAATGTGTAAACTGCTGTCACTGTTAGCGTCAGCTAGTGTGTAACATTGGAATTGTTGCCTCCAAGAGTGCTTTTCCCTGTTTCTGTTCACATTTTCCTTTTGAATTCCTGATCATGAAAGGCCTCAGAGACATGCATGAAGTATTCAAGTTTGGATACACATCTCCAAACTATAGGAAAAACCCCCAAAATATTGAATAAAAAAAAGCAGTTGAAGATTTTTACATCAGTGTATAGGAAAAAGAATGTGGGCATATGACAGGGAGAGGGGATTAATAATCTCTTGTTTCTGCAACCCTTGGGTACTCTGTTCTCCGTCTGTTAGCAAGGAAGTTCTGGAGAATACCCTCTCACAGACACAATGCCCAAAAATCTGTGGAAGTATCATACTAGGTGCTGTTCTACCAGCAACTTTGGGAGGAGCTGGGTCATAAAGCATCCTATTTTAAAATATAAGGTACTTAGATTCTCAATGGAGTGCAATATTACACATAAATGTGAAGTTTTCCCTGGCATAAATTTTCATTTCTGAATGTGCTGGGATACTACAAAGGAGAGCTTTCACATCTGGAAATGCAATGGCATTTAACTCTGCAGGGGGTGGGGAAGGTGAACAAGTAAAGGGCACTTAATGTTCTGGGGAATGGGGAATAAATACTTTTGTATATTTATAGTAACTTTTCTGGGTATTTTTAGTATAAAAATTATTTGGCTGGGTTTTCATCAGAACTGTGAAATTTCATAAAGTTATTGAATGGAACATTTCACAATAAGGAATTACTCCCTTTGTTGACCAATGCATTAATATAAAACCATCACAGGGAAGCTGCCCACTGCTGGAACTACTCCCATTATCTCCGTAAAAATGGTGCATAATGTTATTCTCCCTTCATATCAGGATTCAAAACACTGAATAAGCTATGAGAAGAGAATTCAGATATATATTTTTTGTCAGTATAGGAGAAAAGGAGGATGCTCAGAAAACATTCTCAGGGAAAGTGATAAGGATGACAGCTATTATTACAAGTGCAATTGAATTTGCATCAGTATAGTTTGATGCTGCATTTTCCCCTCCCCTGACTTTGACAGAAGAAGAAGCTGGGATGTGCTCAGTACTGTACCAAAAATGCCTGGCAAAGCAACAACAGCCAGCATTGTTACTGCTTATAAAACTGCTCCAGCCACAGTGGTTTTAACTCTTAGTGGTCCATCCTGAGCATTGAACCCACTTTGTGAGGTGGAAGACATGGAAATACTTCAGTAAAATTGTTGTGTTCTCAGTGCCAGCACTACAGAGGCAGAGAGACTAAAGGCTTTTCCAAAAAAAAAGGGACGGATGCTGCAAAAGGTGCTCTGGCCTGTGGGCTGCTGCTCTGGAGCAGCGATGGGGCTCAGATTTAGTTACGTTTTCAGAACTCTGCGTGGGAGGTCGTGTTGTGCTGGGGCTCTGTTTTATCTGTGCTCTCTGTCCTCGGTTTATGATGATAATATTGACTAAACTCCAGTGCCTCTCCTCTGCTTCAGCTGCCACTTACAGAACTCACTCCAAAGTGCCCTGCAGATCTTGACTGGCATCCTCAAATCTGGAAATTGAGGCTGAGAATTGAGTACTTGGCTCTTCTTTATTGCTTTGTAAGCATATTCCAAGTCAGGATGAATGTATCCTTATGAAATGCTTCCTAAGATGTGGAAATCTCAGGTTCTTTGACCTTGTTTTTCCTTGGGTAAAACGATAGTGAAAGATGCCTGGTGGTCCCAGATGTTGGTGTAGCTCTGTTGATGGCAAATTTGCAGGGACAGGAAGAAGCCAAAATTTTATTTAACTTCTGTGGTAATGGTGCAGGAACCTTGAGTGTCTGTGTTGCCTGGACCTCCTCACCACATGGAACCACATCAAACAGAAATTTTATTTCTCCAGTTTTACTGTTTTTGAGGAGGAAATGGTCATCTTTTGGGTATAGTTCATGCTGCATGGCTTCTACCACTTTTTTTTCCTGTATCACGTATTTTTTTGTCTCTTAGTCAAAATTCATGGAAGGTTGTCCTCATACAATATGTAAATCTTCCCAAAATTCAGAGACAATTTTCATTTTCTAACAAAGTTCTTCAAGGACGTAGCTGAACTTAATCTGCTGTTGGCTTGTCATTCTTTAATCATAAAAATAAAAAACTGCTTTCACTGCTGCAAACATCACCTGTTGTATACAGAGACATAAGCAAATACCTCAAGACAGAATAAATGCTACAATTTCAGTCATCTTTCCTATTTGCTGAAGTACAAACATTTTTAAAGAAGGTATGTGCATCTATCCCCAGACAACGAATTGACTTAACAATTTTGTTGCTGAAGTATCTCGAGTTTACAGCATGAAATAATTATGTTTGAGTCTCTAGGAAAATGGATTTATAGTAGTATGGGAAAATTTGGTTATCAGGCAGAAGATCAGAAGACTTTCGCTAACACAGAAGAAAGTCACTGACTGCTTGGCAATGTCTTGGAGTAGCAAACTGGGAGAAACATAAACACTGGACTAAGAGAAAAATTCTGTAAGTGTTTATGAATAATATAGTTTCTGATATTTCCTGAAATGCTCTTGCAAGTGAAGAAGCAGGTTGTGTAATGCATTGAGTTACTCCTGGTTTTATTTTTCCATTTCTGAGTCTATAGGCACGGGCAGGACTCTGTCAGTGGGAATAACAAGAGGGCAAGAGGTGCAAGTAATTTCACGTTCTAAGATTGAGGAGATGCATTGTCTAGCCAGTATGCTGGTGTCAAGTGAGATTACCCTGCTCCTAGAGCATTCCAGAGAGATGGCTGTCTTCTCCAATTTAGAAATCTGATAGAAGGGATTATTCCATAACCTCTGAGTAACCTTTTCCAGAGTGTGTCAATGGATGCGAAGGGGTACACAGCACACGTTTTCATCACTGTAAGGGTCTGTCTGCTATTGTCTGGTGTTCTCTGAATTAAAAAGTTGCAGGCATTTAAATATTCCCTTTCTCCCTCTTATCTTACACACTTGATGTGTGTCATTGTCTCATATTCCTTGTTGGCAGTAACAAAGTTGCCATGGGAATATTGACTTGAAAAAATTAGCACTTGCCTTTGGTGATAGAAATATCTGGATGTTAACATTTCTGTGCTTATCTTATGCTATGAAATTTAAATGTCTACAGTAATTAATTCAATTATCAGTTTAAAAATGTGATCGCTGCTATTACAGCTCAGCACTGCATTTCTTTGGCTAGGAAATGCTTCAGAGAAGTTAATTGGTTCAATGTTTTACAGTCTGATCACTTAAACTGACATTGGTTAAGTATGGCATCAGTGGAGAAAATTGTGGTACATGCATCTTCAGGTAAAGCATTAAGGTTTTTCTCTATATCATCTTAATCTGATTGTAGTTTTACCTTAGCCTGAGACTTTACATCTACAGCAACATCACTTTCATTATAAATTGCTTTCCCCAAAACACTCCATGTCTTTTCATCTTTTTACATTGTACCAGTCCTTGTTTTCTTCCTGGATTTAATGACAAGCCTCATTTATAGAAGACAGTAATAAAATGGCAGCATCTGTCTCCTCCCAGGCTCGTGGAGCATTTGTGCTGGCAGCGCTCGAGTTGCCGCAGAGCAGTCGCTTGTTTGGGCTGCTGAAGGCTGCCCAGACCACCATGGCAATCTGCACTCTTCATTTTCTGTGTCAGACTCGTTAAAGGCCTAAGAGAAAAAGAGAAATTAATCACTTTGAAGATGAGAGAGCAAAAAAACCTTGCACCTTAAAAGAGCACAATGATAAACTGTGACACTGTTGCATGGAAAACTCTTGAGAAAGGGACAGAAAAAAAGGGAAATATTTAATTCTTGAGTCTGATTGAAATCAGAGCTTTTGGAAAACACCATCTCTTTTGAGGAATGGGTGAAATCTGGGGAATTGTCAGGGAACAGAGGCATTTTGTTCCGTTGAACTCTTTCTTAAATCTGGACTGCTGTCTGTGATAGTTCTCTATTTTGTTTTCTGATCCCCAAACTTCACTGAAAAAAAAGATTGATGATTTGTTTAAAACAAACTGCCTACATAAAAAAAACCCAACTGTGGACCATATTTGCTGCTGAGGGCTAAAGAAATCTTTCAGACACCTTTGGGAGTAGTTTCCCACTTCAGTCCACAAATACAATTTCTTTCCGCTTGCATGGATTGCTCCGAAAGCCTGGGCTACAGGATCTCAAGCGGAAAACCTCAGTGGTGCGGACTAGCATTCGGCTGTGACCAGAACTGAGGCTAAATTGCTTTAATTAAAGGCTACTCCAGAGTAAGCTGCCATTAGTATCCATTACTGCAAGATTAAAGTCCGTTTATTAGGTTGTTATTGATGGAATTAAGCCGACTGATCGGGAGCGATTCAGAGCTGGAATAACTGTCGTGCAAAGAACGAAACCATTTACTGGTAATATCAGAAAACCTATGGATTGGAATGATAAGATAATTCCACTTTAACTAAAAGTGGACAGCAAAGATCTATTGCAAAGCTCAAACTTTTAATTTGATGTAGTCTTACAGCCCCTGGGGATGGACAGCTGCTCTTGTAAGGTCAGCTGTGGCCATGGGGTGCTCCAGAATCTTACCAGCTCTGCTGGTGCGTCGGGGATCGTTTCTGGATCAGCTGTGGCATGCACTTTTCTAGCCACTTCCTTTGCACCAAAATAATTTCCTTGGTCATGGTGGAGGATGATGTGGAGTCCAGCAAGTTGCTGAAGCAAATGCCAAAACTTTAAGAGCATAAGTGCCAGCTGGAGCCCCGAGCTGGCTCAGTGGGGGTGCGGGAGATGCTTTTCCTCTGATGGAAGATGCCATAGGACACAAAGGAGATGCCAGCAGAATGAGATCTGGGCTCGGTGCCAGCACCATCCAGGCCAGAAGAACAACTTTAATTGGCCTGTCATCCGGTCTGTTCCCTGCTCCTATTTCCCACCGTGCCATCTGAGGAGACAGAAAATTAGAAACCAGCCTATCGTTTTTTCTTTAATTGTTCTCCCTTATTCTTCAGAGAGGCTGCTCCTGGTCTAACTGCAGGTGATCTATAATTAAAATGTCATATTCCACACATTTTTTAAGCCATCTGGCTATGTCTCCAGGACAGAGAAAGGTGGGGCTGGGGGTGGGGAATGAGTGGATATGTTGCCTTGAAGGGCTGTTTTCTGCCCGAGCCTAAATCATCCCGTTTGTTACCTCTGGTGATGCAGGGATGCTGTGTGCTTACAAAGATTTCTGAAAAGCCTTTGCTGGGTCTGACTGCACTGTGCTGACTTTGGTTAGCAGGCCTTCTGGTATGCTTTAGAAAGATAAAATGGGAAAAAAAACCCACCCCAAGAAGTATACTTCCTTTTTACTGTTCACGGTGATTAATGTGAGTGGCTTTTCACAATCCATTTCCAATTAATTTTAGTGAAGGGAGCTCTGCTGGCCTGTATATGAACTAAACTTCATATTAAAAGATTATTGAAGGGATTGCAAGCTAAGGATTGAACACAGGGCTTAAGCTCCAAACTAGCCATCATGTGAGTCACCAAAACCCATAGTTCTTCCTCAATATGAGTCATCCTAATGACACACTTGGAGCCAGTGGAGCTCAGAGCCTAATCCCCTCTGCCACCAGCCTCAGCCGTGCCTGGAAGAAAACAAGGAGAGATCACAGTGGGTAGCATGCTTCTAGCTCCCAGGTGATGTAGCTGGAAGGGAAATAAATGGGTATTTCAGCGCTTTCCATTTCAGGGTTGGGACAGGGTGAACAGCAGTCATGCTGCAATCCACCTCAATCCCCTAAAATCAGAGGCACATATTTTCTATTTGAGAGAAAGAGAAGAAATATTTTGCTCCTCCTTTTTTCAAGCTCCTTTGAATACCTATGGTACAACTATATCTCATCGTTAGTATGGCAAATAAAACTCTTACTGCTTATGACTATGCAGTTATTTGCTGTCCTTGCTGTTACAGATTTATTATTATTTTCCCTCTTCCCTGGGCTATAATGTCCTCTACAAATACAGTTGATGGTGAAGAGCAAGAAAACATTTTTTGAATTGCATTTTGATAATTATATCATAGGAAACCCCATGGATGCTGGGAAGAACAGGAGTTGACAGACAGGCCTTTGCAAGATTAACTGAGAAGCAGAAAGAGGAGGAATGCATTAATCAGCACTGTCTCCTGTAGTTTTTTTCTGCTAATGGCCAAGATATGCTATAACTCTAAAATAGCTGATTCATTCTTCCCCTTTTATTCTCAGGATGTGCTAAGAGCTGCAGGATGTGATGCCAAGTGCTGGCTGCTGCCTGTCCTGGAGTCGGAATGGCTGTGGGGAGCTGTTGGGATGGTGCTGACTTTAATCCAGAAAGCCATGACAGAAGGGGAAAAGCAGAAAACTTTGGCTTCTGAGGGTGTGTGTGGGCATATGTGGTAGATGAAACCCTTGGGATAGAAAGAATATGATCTGAAAAGGATTTCTGTTGGTTGGTTGGGGTTTTTTTCTTGAACCTAAGCGTAGCTTGATTTATGATGCTGTCAGGCCCGTAGTCTCTTCTCCTTAGTGCCTCAAAGTGGTGATGGATGCTTCTTCCCTCCTGCATTACCCATATCACATTTGAGAGCCTTTTATGCAGAGAGATGACTATAGGGTAAAAAGTGAGAAAACATTACAAGTGGTGTAAAAGTTATATTTGTCTAAGGGAAAATGAATGCTGTTGTTATTTGTTCTGAAGCAGCTGGTACCACTTTATTTTCAAGATTTGTGAGAGACAGGGGGAGAACAGGTTGTACTTTCATGGCCCTCAGATACAGCTCAATGGGAGAGAAAGCACATTTGCATCTGCTGGCTGTAGAGGTTTACAGGTGATTTGTTGTGATCCACTCACTGAGTGGAAGGAAAAACTGTCACTTTTAACAGGAAATATGGTATATGTGCTTTTGATGCAAATAAAATACAGAAGCTATTGGTCGTCACTAAAGACCCCCATGTGAGTTGAGTCTTTAGGTGCTTTGCAGCGGGGCAGCGCTTCCAGGTGATACCAGCCCAGAACTGCATAAACATGGATTTAAGGTATTGGCTTACTGTGGGCATCTGCGTTACTTGAAGTCTTCTTTGGGCAAACAAAGAGTGAAGAGATAAAGGGATGCTGCTCGTATAACGTAGGGTACTTGTGACAGCAGTAGAAATGAGATCTCGCAGAGGCTGGGCCTCAGATGTTGGAGAAAACTCTCTCCTGAGAATCTCTTCCCCGATAATTCTGCAGGTGAACCTCTCTTTGTAAAGCATGTAAATTTGGACTTCTGTAGTGAGAAGAAAGGGAATAGGAAGAGGAAATTGTAACTTCTGATGTTAGAGATTGTATAGTCAAAGCGATCACTATGTAAGCCTTGCTTTCTAGGTTATTACTGAATATTATTCTATTGGAAGTCAAAGAGAGGGTGCCTGTATTAGCAGAGAGAGCCCTGATCAGATGGAGAAAATGAAAAGACAGAGAGTAACTATACTGAAATATATAATCCCACAAGTAGAAAACCATTTTTCACTGAAATTCACGTACCCATCAGTCATGTAGTAGCTTAGCTGCTCTGTGGGCCTGGGGCATCATGAGTTGAAGAGTTTAGGCTCAGCCTGCCAATCTGGCCTCTGTCTTGTTAGGATAGACAAAAGCTGCACATACTGATCCAATTCACCAGCTGATTCCAGGAATGCTATACAGGGATTCATGTATATGGACCTTTATAGCAGCTTTCTGTATTCCAAACCTCTTAAACCATATTTTGGTCTCGCTCGGATTTCCCTGCTTGAGAGAAGGGCTGCAAATCCGTCAGTAAAAGAGCTCCATGTTTCACTAGTTCCTTTTACATTGAAAGGAGGAGGAAGATTTGAGTTGAAAGTTTACAAGTCAGAAATTGGGGCTTGGATTGTTTCTGCAGCTCCTTAATGCGGCATTAATTCTTGTAAAAAAGCGTGTCATCTGACTCCATGCCCTATTTGTAACTTTGGGTTATTCATTCTGGATGCACATGAATTTTTCAGCGAAATTACTGGAAAAGAATGAAGGCAGATATGAAAATGAATTGCCTGCAAAAATTGTATGTATGGCTTTGACTTTTACAGCTGTCATTTTTTAGAGTATTCACCTGGATATGCAACAAAACCAAAAAAGCATTTAACACCTCCCCACACTTCTTGTTTCTCATCCTTTCCATCAGGTGGCATTTCTCTACTCTAGCAATAGATAGTACCTTCTCTCGGGTAGTAGTTCCATCCAGAGTGTACGAAATTGGTGCAGAGACCTTTGCCCCTCTGGCTATCTCTGTTCTCCCCCTAAATACCTCTTGCATGAAAGCATTGTGATGCAGACTTAGTGTGCACAAGTGCTAAGCTCTTTGCAATGTGTGGACCAGCAAGGGATGAAAATAGAGATGCTGTGAGATTGGGAAATAGGTTGGTATGTCTAAAGGAAGAGAGAAGGGAATTACATTAATAGGACATAATGGCATTGTTTATTTCAGCATTAGTGTTGTACAACTTTTTAGGCATGTGGCAAATTTGCTTTGATTTTTAGCTTTCTTTATATGTTGTGTTACTCCAACAGCACCATGGATTGCAAATGGTGAGAACATGTTTGCTTGTAAATACATTTATAAGTCTTGTTGTAATGGCAATTATTGCAATAACACTGAGCTGAACGAAGTGTCGTGTTTAGATGCCCACTGGGATATTGTTCATCCATTCTCTGTTAAGTCTAACTATTTACTGTTAGCAAACTTTCTATACTTGAACATCAGGAGATGATCTTGAAGGGGTTTTCTTTGTTTCTAGGTACCATGAAGGAGAACAGTGCAAGTTATCACTGTTTAGTAAAAACTAAGAGTGGATCACAGAATTCAGAACAGTACCTTCCTCTTTACAGTTCTGCAATTCTAAGTATTGACGAGCCAGCCAGTTTAATTTTAAATGGTAAGTAGCCTTGTGATAACTAAGAAGGCTCTTCATTAAAATAATAAAGTACAGGGAAGTGGTAGCTAGAAACAGCTTATTCAGAGGGACCAGGATCATTTACGAATAGGCAAAAGGCAGCCCTGAGCAAGATGTGAGCAATAAACCGTCAGGAAGTGGTGAAAGGAAAAGGAGTGGTGAATGTCACCCATTAAATTTCCTTTCAGATGTGTTTGTAACTTATTTGCCTTTCCTTTTCCCTTTCATTTGATTTCAATAGTGCACAAAGAAGCACTTTTCTGTCACTCAGACCTATTGTTCCAGAACCTTTCGGGGGTTTAAGTTGATACAGCATTAGCTTATGTCATTAGGCTGTACCAGCACTCCCAGCCTGGCACTATTTGCCATTAAAACCACATTTTGTCAGCAGTAACTGCTTTTCTTTAAGAGTGAGGTTCCTGAGTAGATTCTCCTGCTCTTTGGCAAGGCGACCTAAGCTGCATCGTGGTCCTGATGATATTGCTGTTTGACTCATTTTGTCAGCTGAATTCAAAGATTTATTTTCTAGGCAGCGTCCCAGCTTGCATGATTCTGTTTTACTCCTACTTGTGAAAATCAATCACAGGGAACATGGCAGAGGAAATTACCAGCATGAGCAGGGAGTTCCTTGAGCGGCAACTTATCCCTGTGCCAGTCAAAAGGGTTTTGCTCTTTTCCTGCCTGTGTTTGCAGGGGTCTATGTATTCTTTTGGGTATTTTATACTGTGTGGTGTAAAACAAGAGCTCACCCATAAGAGCTTGACTATGCTTTTTATATGCCTCAAAATCTCTTGTCTATAAAGTATTAGTATGATAATCATAATAAGATCCTTTATAAGATTACACATTGCAATCCAGCAATACATTATAAAAGTATGAGTATTTCATGCATTCCCTGGAGGTGAAAGTGCTGCAATAGTTACAGATATCTATATATCTGTCCTATATGGATAAAATATATATGTGTGTATCTATGTTTCTCAGCTGAACAATGAAGGCTCCTCTCTTGTGGAAACATGCTGTAGTCCTGATTAACTCCAAGAGCAGGAGGCGGCAACAAATGTGTTGCCGTGTGCTTGAGCAAGAGGCTTTTTGTGGGTTGTAGGATGCCAGCACAAACCGTAAGAAATTTTATGTCTTTGTGTGTGGCCTGCAGGAATATCTGAGCTGGAGGAAGATGGAATAGCAGGGGTGGTGCTTTCAAGCATGTCAAGAGCTTGAATGGTGCTTATCTACATCTAAAGGCTGTGGTTAGAGAGAAGCGAGGATGCTGCACACTCCGTTCCAGAGCCACAAGTCAGTCCTTGTAAGGTCAGTGCTTAGCAGGGCTTGGAGGAATCCTGTAGTAATTAAGCTGAAATCTTTAGTGGAGTTTGCAGCTGCTGCGTTACTGTTGGCAGAAAGCTCATTTCTGAAAATACAGCAGAGAGAGTTGTTATTGTTGTTGTGGGCAGCAGGCACGACTGAATCCCTAAATAACTGATGCCTGTGCTTAGCTGTCTTCCCACTGCAGTGTATTTCCTAATCTTTGCTGGTTCATTTTTCTTGCCCAACAGTGACACTGCTTGCTTGCTATTTAAATACTGTTATTGGTCAATGGCTGGTACTGACTGCAATTCAAACAAAAACAAATGCTAAGGCTGCTGATTTAATTGCTTTCTGATGTACCACACTCTGTCTGTGAAGCAGGTAGCCTTGTTTGTAGACAACTTCCGGTTTAATCTTGATTTTAAAGCAGTCAGCAAAGCCATCCAGCTCTCCAGTTTCTGGTTCTGTTTATTACCAACAGATTTGCATTTATATATCTTGGTTTCAGCAAACTCCTTTTAGAGGTTTTAAGGCTTACTCTCCTCAGTTGCTGTAGATCGGTGCTCACTGGCTTCACTAGGGCCCCCCAGTGGTGCGCGTTTAAGGATGTGAGTGTCCTTTCCAGAAGTATGGCCTCACCATTTTTATGGATCCCTAAATTGCAATGCTGTTGAAGGCAAAACCAGCAACAGCGAAACTATCCTGAGTGTAATATTCAACATGTTGTGGAGCTTTAAAAGAAATGGGGGAAAAAATTGGTTTCTGTTACACCTTACAGGATAAAATTACCCAAAAACCCAAAACCACTCATATCTGGAATCTTCATCAAAATTATGGTGAAACTAAATTGGCAGAGGAAAAGTAAAGGCTGTAGCCAAAGCACTGTAATTTTTCCAGTGGAAAGATATCTTCTGTTGCTGAGTTGTACCTTATGTTTTGGGTGGTGATACAGGATACTGATGGACATCAATAAATGCTGCATGTTGCTTACATTAGGTTTTAAATATACTTTAAAGCACTTGAGAGAATACATGGCTACCAAATGGAAGAGGACTGTTCACTGATAGGATGAGAAAGTGGATTTAAAATCCATGACAAAAATTAACGTATATGCTCTATATGCTTTGTTTTCTACACTGGTTGTGAATGCTCTTGCAAAGCTGCGCAAAGACCTCACTATATAAGTTAGGAGTTAAATAACTTTCTTATTATTGTTAATCTAATTTCCATTTGAACTTAAGCCCTTTCACCTGCCCATTTCTGGGGGAATGAAATTTATTTACCATAATTGAACTGTAGCTTGATTTCTTTAGGTACACAGTAAGCCAATGATCTCTGGAGAATGTGCTTCTATTCTAAGAGGCTTATGAACAGAGGAAAGCATTAAATAATAGAGCAACTTCCAGGTATTTATGACTGCAGTGAGATCACCTGACATTTCAGGCTTTATTTTTTTAATCTGAAATTGAATTAATTCAGGGTCTTTGGTGGTTCTTAAAGTATTCCATGCTTTTAAAAATTATCTATTATCTTTTCTCACCTTGTAGCAAAGAGACTTATATAGTGCTCCACCAAATAAAAGCTATTAGTAAAGTACCTAAAGTGTATGCGACTTTCTAGAGCTGATAAGATTTTGGATAGTAAAGGATTTTACATAACACATACTGGAATTGTTTTTATTTTACCCACATCAGCATAAATTACCCTTCTTTACCTATAAATCCACATCTGCCCCTCCCTGGTGTTGTCACTGGTGTTTCTGATGGTCACTGGTTTTTACATGTTTATATGTCAGAAGGCAGCTGAGGAGCTTTTTTGAGATGTTGTGTGCTCATTGTCAGGCTATGGCAGCCACGGAAGACCCAGCTGGGACCCAAGGGAAGCCCAGACATCTGAGTGGTTGCTTTGCAGCTGGGCCTTGAGGAGCAGGAGAGACCACCTTGGCTGTGTGATGGAAATGCTTGTGCTGTCCACTGGCTGCAACCTGTGGCACTGTCCCAGCACGACTCCTCCCAGGGATGCTGCTTCTCCCACCACCCAGCAAGGGCTGGGAACACCTCCTGCAGCCTTCCCAGTCGCTTTGTGCCACGTCAGGCAACTCTTCACCTGTGAAATGGGGAAAAGTGGTTGTATATAGATCCTACGTTTGTAATAATCTGCCTTGTCATGAGATTGCTCCCGTGACATTGCACCTTGATGTGATGCCATGGAACATCTATGTTCTTGCCTCATCAGAGCATCCTTTCAAGGTCATGGTCTGGCAGAGGCTTTATCAGTGTGTTGCAGACAGAGAAGTGCAGGTGTTGAGGACAGGAACTGGAGCAGCTGAAGCAGAGGGTGCTCGAGCTCAGCCAGTTGTCTTTGTGGAGTTTTTTGACCTTGTATTTGTGATGTGATGGTGACGGGAGTCCTACTCCTCATCCTGTGAAGGTCTGTGCAGAGCATGTTTGCTCTGAAAACATCTGGAGGGATTGTAAAAACCAGGGGTGCCACCTTGTATGTATCAGCACGTACTGCAGAGACGTGTGGGTGAAGACAGGGCTGTCCTGTTCAAGAGCCCAGAATTCCCCCTGCTGTGTAGGGCTGTGCTCCAGGGACCTCTTCCCGAGGCATCAGATGCATAGGCATGTCATGTAAACATGACCCAGACAGGCAAAAGCTGGGCTTGCTGCTCATTAAGCATCTTTATTACTGTGTGTCTTAGCAGTGATAAAACCCAAGTGCTCTGCACAGGACTGTATGTCAGAACAGGGACTGTATGAAGAAAGAAATGCTTTTTAATTCTGGTCATCATAAAAGCCAAATAATTAAGGTGATGAAAAAGATGGCTTTTGCTGTCTACTCGCAGAAAAAGGAGGAAGCAACATATATAATGTACCCCAAAAGAAACGAAGACTAGATATAAAGTTGTTTAGGAAGAATTTTCACAAAACCTTTTCTGGAAAGGTTTTCGCAAAACCTTTCCCAGGAAAAAACAAATCACAGCTATATTCATAGCCTGGATTTTATTTAGTTCCTCACTATTCCAGCATGACTATAGTTCTGGCTGCTCTCAGCAAAGTTAGGAAATGAGTTAGCTTCAATATTAATATAGTGAGTTACATTTGCAAAGGCAATCAGGAGCTTTACACGGTGTTCCGAGATACCGGAATCCAATTCACAGGATTTGCCAAAGCTCTATTTTTATTTTGTCTTCATCTGATGTTATCAAGGTTGTTCGTGTTCCAAAAATGGATGAGTTTAGTAATAGTTAGCAGTTGGTAATAGGAGTCAAGAAGACCGAGGCTTTTAACACATTCAGAATGTTTAATTTCCCCTCCATCTGATGATAATAACTTAACATGTAAAAAGAAAATAACACAAAATTATGTGGATTTAAAAAAGCCACCCACGCACCTTATGGAATTAAAATACTGTGTGGGCCTGGAACCACGAGCATGTTCACTAAGTATGATCTCCAGAAGCATGTTATATTTGAGAAAAACATTAAATGAAAAATTAATCGTTGCTGTTTTATCCAAACACTTCATTTTCCTAATATTTTGCTATGCCCATTAGGTAATCATGCCATTTATGTTTAACTAAAATTTTTCCTTAGGGTGGTATCTGTAAAATTTAAATATCTGCTTATTCATTTGGGGCGTTTCTATAATTGGAACATAACATTGCAGTAAGTCTTGAAGCATGTCCAAGGAAAGGTCAGGTTTTGCTGAAATTTTTACTTATCTGAAGCTTTTTCACGCCAAAATGTATTTAAGAATATAGTCAGCTGTGTATTTCTGTAAGGTCGGGTGATTTTGGTTGTGGCACGAGGAGCTGGTTGAAAGCCTGGCTTCCCAGGCAGACTTGGCACAGCACCAAGATGTGCAGTGCTTTGCAGAGTCACAGAACAGCCTGACGCAGGAGACATACCGGAGATAAGTGTGGGAAATCCTATCTGCTTCATCATCCCAATAGATGTGGAGAGCGGGGAAGAAAGAGCCAAACCCTTCTCAGAGATGTTTCTAGGAAGCAGTGTCATAAGTATATGCTATAAATGCTTTCCGTGAGCTTTTTTTTTTTTTTAAGCATGGGGGATGGGACTCAGAAATTGTTAAAACAAGGTAGGATGGCCACAGCCATAGTCTGTTCAGGGGTACATATGTTAGTGTGTTTTATTAATAATTAGCCTTTTCTAATTTACCTAACAAAAATTCAAGATGGCCATGGAAAACTATTCCTTTTAATGGCACTAGTAGTGCTGTAAAATGAGAGCAGCACATGTTATGGTATAGCATAGCCACAGTAGCAAATAATCCTGTTCTGACTGTTGTGACAGGAATTTTAGGTTCTAAGAATTAGATTAGGTGAGAAACATGAGGAGGAGAAACTGCAAAATCTGCAGAGCAGAACAAAGATGAAGCTGAGGGAGGGAGCCCTCATTTCCTACGGCCACTCGCCTTAAAATGCTGCCCATTACCCAGCAGGGCGAGCGCTCCCAAATCCAGAGCACTGCTTGTCTCCGCTATTCCCAGAGGCCCTACATGGATGCTGAACATGCCTGCATTGTTTGTAAATGCCCTTTATAGTGGCCCTGCAGTAAATATATCACAATATGAAAAGTATAACATTTGTGTTAAAATGTACTCGTTTTCTTGATCAAAAGGGCAACGTTGCTCACAGTGAACCCTTTGGATATTTGAGTTTATCTGGAAATAACATTGTAGTTAGTAGAGATCAGAAATAGAACAGAATGTGGGGGATTCAGTAAATATAATTTAGGATACAAGAGTCAGTAAGGGGATGCAGAAGGACATGGCAAAGATGTATGTACAAAATACAAATACATACAAACCAGATTTTTCACATAGTGGTGGTGGCTTGCAGTAGAGAATGTTTATGACATAGTTAGACTGCAGCTAAGAATTAAATTTCAAAGGAATTTAGCAATCATTTTTGTACTACCTATACTTTGACAGGTTTCATTCATAAGTTTCATATACTAAGAGCATTTTACAAGGTATTATTACAGAAGCACTAAAAAGATGCAGTAACTGTGAGGAGGTTTTTGCCAGAAAACATTCCCTGAAGAAGACAGTCATGCACAGCAAACCAGAAACATGTTATTTTTAAAAGGATTGTATATAGAAAGCATCTTCAGGAAGAAGAGATGGAATGTAATCTTCCTTAGGTATACGCCCGTTAAGATATTTTTATCATATACTGCAATCTAATGCTAGATCATGTAAGAGGGGCATTGCACATTCCTTTCTCATTTCTGTTAGGAAATTAAATCCTGATAAGGTTCTATATGATGTCTCTTATCACTCTGTAGAGTAGCAATTTAAAGACCAGAAACACATATGGTTTTTCATCTTTATGATCCAATTTTGACCACTGGAGTTTGTTTCCTGTTGCTGTTTTCACGAGGGCAGAAAATGCTTTGTCCAAAATCCACTTACTTCTCTGCTGGCCTTCAGTTTGAAGAATGTTCTGTTAAATCCAAAATACATGGTTGCAATATTGAGCAAAAAATTGGCTTCCTGCTAATAAATTAATACAAATAGTATTTGGGTTTCTTTCGGCTTTCTCGTTAGCTCCTCATGCGAAGGGTGAGTAAACTGCAGATGAGAAATGATAAGAAAACATACTTTGCAAAATGAAGCATCAGTTACAGTCGAAGAATTGACTGTGATGGAATTTAAGCAATGAGCGGAGCAAATTGTGGGTGTGAGGAGTCTGTGGTACCTATAAAAAGACAGGACAGGCTTGCCAGCCATGAGGGGAGAGTGCAAGGGCAGCCTGGAGTGCCAAGGTCAGCCCACACCAGAGAACCCCCACGAGTGGAAAGCCAGAAAGACGAAGGAGCAACAGCATAGAGGTAGACGTGTGCCCTGCATCCTCATATTCAATCTCATTTTGCACTGGCACTCCCTGAACGTTATTTTTATTCTCGAAGACCCTCTGTGAGACAATTTTGTTACAGCTCCTGCTTTTCAACCTTTACGGTGTTATTCCAAAACTAATCCATGTTTTGCTTTCTGAAAATAACATGGAGGACATAATGGAGATGAATATCCAATCAAAAAACTTAAATTGCTGTCTTTAAGGGTTGATCTTTAAATATAATCTGCCTGCAAGTAGATTACACTTATGGTCATTTGGATACAAATACACATTTATAAGAGAATTACTTGCTCTGGAAAGTGAGCAGAGGGAATTTAGAGAAGATGTACAAAAATAACTAGGAAGCTCAAGGAATCAATTTATGTTTGAGCATTAAAGTAATGACAATAAAGCTTTACCAGCAGAAGCTAGAGAGACTTCAGTGTCTTGCAGTAAAGCATGAGTATTTATAAAAATGGGAGAGAAAAGCTTGAAGATTATTTTATTTCAGTGTTAGGTCAAATAATTGATGGTAATTTGCAGCTGACAGAAGGGTAGCAGGAAAGACATTTAACAGTGGCAAGTTTAGCTGTCATGAGGGGGCGAGGGACCGTCCTGGCAGTGGCTGAGTCTACCAGGCTCAGGCTTAATAAATACAAGGTACAAATTCCAAGATGGGCTTCAAAGCAAGTAGGGTGGAGGTATTTTTGTTGGTTTAGGCAATGGGTTGTTTGTTTGGTTGTTGTTTTGTTGGGGTTTTTTTCTTGTTTTCAAACTAACTCAAGATCTGCAAGTTTAAACATAATCTTATTTCTTCCAGAGTGGTGAGAATTTGAGTACAGATATTTTTTTTTCTTTCTGCATGTTTTTTTTGGTTTGGCTGTTCTTTTACAGTAAATGCATTTTCCTGTAAAGACTGCAGCACATGAGTTCCCAGGGAATAGTTCAGTTGTGTTTTGACTTTTAAAACATTTTATACTTTCTTTTCCTCTTAACTTCAGGCTTTTAGAATGCATTAGGGTCACTGGTTCTAGTGGGAATGCTGATGTTAAGAGTAGTTCAAGGGTAATTTAATATATTTTGGAGGTGTCAGTATTGAAATTCTGTAAAAGAAAATATGCATTATTTTGAGTGTAGGTCGAGATAATAGATATCTTGTATTAAATTTAGGTTTGTGTGGAGAAAAGGTAATGTGCAATTACAGAAGTATGTCAAGTGACACTGGAGTGTACATAGCAAAAATGCAAGTAGAAAATTAAGCTCCTAACTATCTAAATATATATATATATACATGCATACATTGTATCGTGATTATACAAAGAAGGAAATGGAAGATAGTCATTTAAGAGAAGGTTTTTGAGGAAGGTTCATCTTTGATGACACTTCCCATGTAACTGTCATGAGGAACTGTTGATCCAAAAGGCCATGTGAACATAGCTGCAGAGCAGAAAAATCATGGAACTAGCTTTTCCCACTCTGATAATAAATAAACGATGTCAGACTGCTCATTATTTTAATTAAATTAATGTGTAGTCATTAATAGTTATGATACTTCATCCCTCCCTCTCGTAGACAAGAAGGATTGTCAATTCAGGGCTCACCAATACAAGAGCAACATAGCTCCAAGGCACCTCAGAAACTGGATGAAGAAACAACTGCTCTTGTTGATGTTTGGACACAGATTTGTAGCTTACCCATGGCAGTTGTCCTGATATTGCTGTTAATAGTATTTTGCCTTGTCTTCTGATCACACAGGCCTTACAAATACTCAAGGAAACATGCATTTGGTAAAGCTTGGCATGATTTATGTAGCTTGGAGTAATGAGTAAGTTCTTACTTAATTAAATGAATTATGTAGACATTTTTTAATTGTCCAGTTGCCAAACCAGATATACTGGGTTTTGGAAATCCTCCCTATTTTTAGAGCAATACTGACTTTGTTTCTTACCATGATTTTTTTTTCAGGCTAGTAATCTATAATGTACTCAAGCTATTTTGATATGGTTATCTTTAATTAAGCACATAACTTATTAATATTTTGAAAGTTGGATTAAATTCTTTTGATAGTATTTTAACATGCCTACTTATAATTATATTCTTCCGCTACAGCAGACAGATTGGTAAGTTGTTAGTTATTAAGGAAAAAGAATTGTTCTAATGAATAAACAGGGCCTTTCAGACAGTAAGCTGATTGTGTCAAGCATCACTCAGCAGGGCCAAAATAAGCACTTCAATGCTATTACTGGACTGCACATATCTACCTGTATTTAAATCGTAATTCATAAAAACGGTGCGGTTTTAAAAGTGTGGCAACGCATCATATTATATAATATTAGCAATAACCTTCCCCAGCATGTGCTTAATACTGGAGTGTGTTTTGGTATTGTTACAACAAGTTCCCTGTGAAAGGGAACCAGTTAATGCCCGATGTGATTTATGGTGTCTTAAGCTGGGAGGTCGTAACCATAAATATTGTAAAGGGCTTTGATTTTCAGATGATGCCAAACATTCCCATTTTGAAAAATGGATCTCACTGAAATGTGTAACGTTGGGAAAGTAAACACAACAATTTTAATTTAGTTTCCATTCTTTTCTGCGACAATTACAGATCACATGAAAAAGGAAACCGTCATAGCATGTCATATATTGAACTCGATGAAATGTATTACAATATGAATCTCTGGAGGGTTTTTTTCTCCAGTGGGTCTCTAATTTATACTTGCTCATTCAGGAATAAATAGTGCTATTTTCTGACCTGTCATCTGTCTCACCTCAACTCTCTTCAGCTTTTACACTGAGAAAATGATGTCGTTCAACTGAATGCTAAAGCAGCAAACTGTGTTAAGGTTAATTTTACAATCCAGCCCTCAGAAATTTTAGAAACTGTTCTGTTCATCCTGTCATTACTGTGACACCAGATTTCCAGTGTGGCATATGTACACATAGGGTAGGTATGTGTGTATAGAGGGAGAGACAGAATGATTGAATGAATACATAAATGAGTGAATACTGGTGCTGTTCTGAGTTCTGCTACCAGTTCTCCTGAACTTCTTGATCTCATTACCACCACCCAGTGGAAAAGCTTGGAGCTAATGCCAATTCCTGGCGTGAACTTCAGGACTTCTTGCTATGGAAGTACCTACTGCTTCAGTTAATGAGCCCAAGTTCACTGACGTGAAGTTCCTAACTGACTGTGGAATACTTTTGATCAATTTTTTAGACTCCAGATTTTTTAACTCTGGAAAAAAATTGTGTGGACATTGGCAGGGAAAATAATCTGTTTGTAATAAATGGCCACAAATCATCCGCTATGCTAGATCTCAAAATTTACTATTTTCCTATTTATTTGTGAATTTCCTTTTTTCAGGTTTTCCCTTAATACCTCGTTTATTTGCATTAAAAGCTTTTTAGTTCTTAAGTATCTTGGAAGTCTTGTATTTTTTAACATAGCAAGTTTTAACTGGATAAAATGAATTTAAAAAATTTAATTGGTAAAAATGAAAACTTGGTGCTCATTTTGTAGTCATCTCCATTTCCAGAAAAGTACCAGACACAGAATGGCTGCTTGAAATCTCCTTGGATATTGTTTACAGTGTCAATGTGTTGTTTGCTTTAATGTAGTGCTAGTTATGTACCTTGCCTGCTGGATTTTAGTGAGCTTTGGCTGGTGGCTTGGTGGAACTGCACTCATTCTGTGGTCTTTTGGCTTTTCATTTTTGATTTATGAAAGAGTATTTTTTTTTTGAGTTTTTTTGTGTTGTCACTGAAAGATTGTTCCTTGCCCTGTTGTGCTAGATTGTTAGAGAAGTGAAACTGAAACTGGATTTTCTGTAGCAGTCAGTTGGGACAAGTCATGGAATGGTTTGGGTTGGAAGGGACCTTAAAGACCATTTAAAAAGGACCATCTAAAAAAAAACCCACCTAAAGACTCCCCTGCACATGCAGGTACACCTTCCACTGGAGATGGAAGCATTGCCTTTGAGAGAAATCCAATTTTTTTCTTATGATTTTTGGTAATTTAATTTCATTTATTCCGTTTGGGTTTGGCTTGGATGTTTGGTTTGAATGGGTATTGGGAAACTATAATTCCATGACGGACTGTTTCGCGGATTCATTTTCCAGTTGCTGGCTCCATTTGCTTTTCACATAGAGACACTCTATTTGAGAGAGGATTTGCTTCTAAGGCAATGTTTAACATAGCAGAGTGAATTGTGTTTTCAGTGTTTGAAATGGGCAGCAGTGGCTTTTGCAGAGGGTTCTTTCACCTTGGCTTGGGCCATCAGGTGTTTTCTGGCCTTTGTAAAAATATCCTGCTGTTTAATACTATTGCAGTACATCAGTTACTTGTTGGTGTCACCTCCTATTCAGTGTGTCATTTGCAATTTTATTTTAAACTTTTATTTGTCTGGTTTGGTTTTTTTTGTTAGGAAGGGATTAGGGAAGAAAACAAAAAGATGCGGTGTGCACGTGCTGTTAGGGAAATTCTGCTGCATAAACATTGGGAAGGGAAGATACAGAGAATGGTGTATTACATCCAGTAACAACAAAGATTTTCCCAATAGTATCCTAAAGCAGACAGTGGTAATAGTGCTAAATGGGGAGAGCAGGGGCAGAAAAGTGTTTGCATTTCTGAACACAGGAATGTGGTGCTAGATGCAGATGCTACGTGGATATGTGAAAAGAGGGAGGGGGTAATTCTTGCTGGACAAGGTTTTTCCTAAAGCTGTTCTGAATAAGCAGTGTTACGAAATTATGTGCTTTGGAGGGCTGAAGGAGCAAAGAAAAGAAAACAGAGTATGTTTTAATAAATCTTTGCTGCTACTTTCGAGATCAAGCAGAAATACTAGTTTAAGCCTTCACAGTCCTCTTACTGTGATAAAACTTTGGGGGCTGCAGGCTACAGCCCACGATTTGACTGCATGCTGCAGGGCTTTAAGGCACTACTGCCTTTCCCTAGCTTTGTGATAGCAGCACTCCACTCAGCTCAAGTGTTGGAATAGGGAGCCCACTCTGATACTCTCCGCACACCATGAAGGATGTGCTGGGAACTAGGCTACCAGAGTGTCCCAGTTTCCTCTTTTTCCTGCCACCCCCACAGCTGATGAATGAATGCAGTTGTAATACAGTGTATAATGTGCATTACCCCATAATGGCCTTTAAAAGGTCCACGGGATACTCCTGGTTTTCCTTCTGCTTCATGCAAGGATGATGGACATCTGAAATAGGGAGAAACATCCAAGGCTAAGTGAAAAGGGAAAAAAAAAAGGACCAATACAAGGAGACTGAAAGTGCAGGAGACGGTAAAAAGGTGTGTCTCAGATAGAAGATTACTTACAGGGAAATATTCTTAGGATGAAGTGAATTTTGTTGAATTCAATAAGAATTGCTATGGGAGCTTAACTGAGTTTCTTGAGACTTGAACACAGATATTCCTTTCTATCCTTGATGGATGTGTTTCGGGAGAGAGTGAATGATTTCTCAGGATATGTTAGTAACACATATGCTGTGCCATGCTTTAAAAACTGTTAACCAAAAGAGGATTGTTTACACTCTTGAATATTTTGTTCTGGGTTATTCCAGGACCATTTCCTGAATAATGAATATTATTAAATATTTGAATGCAGAATATTGAGTAGTCTCACAGGCAGAAAAACAGTAGAATGCACATGAAGTAGTTTAATTTGTTCACTGGCTTCTAGTTCACAAGTTTTCCAGAAAGTCTCTCAAATCCATGGCCTCTTTCTTGAGTTGGTATTTGCCATTTTATACAGGAACAATTCCTTGGAGATTTTTCCCACGTAGAAGAATGAGAGAATGAGTAAATAAGTAGCACTGGTTATTATTATATGGCAGAGATTTGAATAAATAAGAATATAAATATCTGAAACCCCACATACTTACCCAGGAGAACAGGACAGAGATGGAAATACGGAAGCCTGATGGTAGGTAGGAGCCATAGGGTTAGGGATTGATGAAATTAGCAATTTATTAAAGATAAAAGATTTGGTAAGGAAGCAGCATCTTGAGCCTGTGTGATCATAATAAACAGAATGAGGCAAGAAAACTTAGGTGAAAGGTTAAGATGGCAAAGTATCAGAGATAATCCAAAAAGAAAAAAAAAAAAAGAGACAAACCAGAATAAGTAGGACTAGAAAATGTATATTTTGCTTGTTAGGTGTTATTTAGTACTACTTGTCCATTGTTTATTGAGTGCCTTGGAGGAGTAAAGTAGTCTTTACTTGTTTGTTGATTTTTCCCCTCCCTTAACAGAGGAGGACAGTGATCTTCATGAGCAGAAGGTACAGCAGCTTTAATGCTGTTGGACACTCCTGTTTGGCACAAAGCAGGTTGAGCCTTTGAAACTTGAGCTGTGGGAGCAGATTATTTCTCTGTTGCTACAAGAAGATGTTCCCAGGTCCTTGCACTCTTAACAAGAGCATGCAAGCAATGCCTGCACATCTCTGAAAGGCCTGAGAGCAGTTGTACAACCCTGAAAGGACCCAGGTATGGCTGTAGCAGCTGTGAGCAAACATGTCAGCAACGTGTCTGTGCAAGGATTTCAGAGAAAAAGGTTCCAATTCTTTGAGGTGGTGGATGTGTGGAGTTTCACTCCCAGGCAGAAGGCTCCTCACCTATCAGTAACGTTCTGTTTAGAAGGTGGAAAAAGTAGTTCTAGTCCAAGTTGGAATACAGTTATTCCCAGGAAAGAGTTGCCTCATTTTATTTCTTGCATAATTTTATGTCTTTTCATTGCTCTATCCTATCTAAACTTCTGACATTTTTGAGAGACAACCACACCCATGATCGTGTCTGAAGTGGGAACCAGGCCTTAAGAGTGCTGTGTTGTTAAATTTATCAGGTATTTATAATATTGACTTGATTTTCACATGGCAACGAACTTGCTGGTTATTTCTAGATGTACACGTACATCCTCATAACCAGAAAAATCGTGTTACTGTGTGTGTACATTATCACACCCTTTTTTTTGGCTGTAACAAGAAGCAGCAAATTCTGATCTCTCACCTGTGTTTCAGCTGTCAAAACTTTCCACTTCTGCCATTTCCGTAATTCCTTCCTAAATACTGAAAATGCTAAGAATGAGTGACAGCTGTCAAAATTTACTATTCACCATGTACGAATGGAGGTAATGATAGAAAATGCTTATCAGAAGGAGACACATCTCAAAAACTGGGGCTTCCTTCACCAAGGATGCAAACACCTGAGACAATCATTTCTGTCAGGGAAGTGTTTGTATGTGTCCCCATCCTGCATCTTCTGGCAGCAGCTCATCTATTTTGGAGGACAAGATGATAGGACAGTGGTATTATGTTGCCAGCAGTAAATGCTGACTAAGAGACACGTTCAGATGTTACGTCATGTTTCTGGGCTTCTTTTCTAAGGTGTTCCCTCTTTTGGCACTGGAATTTCACCCCATCAATCTTGATTTTTACAATCCAGAATAAAGGTAAAGCGGGTTGGAAGATAAGCCAGCTAAGAGTGTTTCACACCTCACATGAGAAATCTGCAAATCACAGATATCTTATGGGGGGAAAAAACCCCCAACAAAACAACAAACCACACTTAAGCATCTTTCTTGTGCACATGTTACACTGTGACAAATTCTGGTCCTGGAAGCCAGCTCCGATTTGCGTGCTGCAAAAAGAAAGAAACATTTATGCTGGTGAAGGAGCAGGGGTATGCTATAGCTACCTCATGCTGATGTACATAATGGTTTTTAGTCCAGTTTGCTGGGGGCTTTGTAGAACTGAGCGAGTACATTATACGGGCGTTGAGGCTGAGGATCGCAGAGGCTGCGCCAGAGCCTGCAAGAAACCATGGTTGTTGTCCTTTTCCTTGCAGACGCCCAAGCCCTGCGAGGCCGGGTGGGCAGAGCCGCCTCCGCCGGCGGCCCCGGGCCGGGAGAACCGTGAGTAACCGCGGGGGAGAGGCGGGCGCCCCGGGAACGGGGGATGCGGCCCCCCAGGAGGAGGGATGCGGGAGCCCCGGGAAGGGGGATGCAGCCCCCAAGGAGGAGGGATGCGGGAGCCCCGGGAACGGGGGATGCAGCCCCCGAGGAGGAGGGATGCGGGAGCCCCGGGAACGGGGGATGCAGCCCCCGAGGAGGAGGGATGCGGGAGCCCCGGGAAGGGGGGATGCGGCCCCAGCGCTTCCCGACGCCGTGACCCAGAAGTTTTGCCAGCCCGCTCCTGATCCTGCAGCTTGCCGGGCGGGCTGCGGCGGGGATGGGCTGCGGCGGCCGCAGTCCAGCAAAGGGCGGGATGGAGCTTACCCCGAGCCGGGATGAGAAATGACCGATTTCCCCCAATTACGCCGTCACGGGCCAGAGGAGCCGAGAGCGGCGGGCGGGGGCGACGACCGATGGAGGCCGGGGAGCGGGGGCTGCTCCGCCCCGGGCAGGTGGAGGTGCCTGTGAGTTGGGTGTTAGAGAAACATGTAACAAAAAAGAAAAGGGCGCGGTGGAGGGCGCGGAGGCTGCTCGGAGGAGGGGGAGGGCGGGAGCGTTGGGCTGGGGGCGTCGCACCCCGGGCAGCTCTCCATGCCCACCCCCCCAAAATCCCGGAGGAACCACACTCGTCGTCGTCCCCACCCCCGGAAAAAGGAGGGCACACCCCACCTGCGGGGCTCGCTGCGGTTGGGGTGCCGGCTCTGCCCTCTCCCCCCGCCCGTCCCCCTTTACCTGCCGCCGGCCCGTCCGCGGCGGGGGCAGCGGGGCGTGGGGCGGTGGGTGGCGGTGGAGGCGGCGTGTGACAGATGTCCTCCTCTGACAGCGCTCGGTACCAGCCCAGTGGCTCCCTGCCATTGGCTCAGTGCAGCCGACCGGCAAGGCTGCTCGCTATAATAGCACTATGCCTGCCAGCGGCGGCGGCAGCTCGCTCGGCTCCGCCGCGGCCGCCCCGCCGCGCATCCTCCTCCCGCGGCCGCGCCGCGCCTGAGGGGCCGCACCCCCGGCCCCCGCCGGCCCCGGCGCCGCCGGCCCCGGCCCTCCCCGCCCAGCCCCGCCGAGCCCGGCCTGAGGAGGCGGCCCCGGCCCCATGGAGTGCTACTACATTGTCATCAGCTCCGCGCACCTCAGCAACGGGCACTTTCGCAACATCAAGGGAGTTTTCCGCGGCCCCCTCAGCAAGAACGGGAACAAAACTCTGGTAATGGCTTCTTCCCTTGCCTCCCCCTTCCTCCTTCTCCTCCTCCGGCTCACAGCGGCGGCTCTGGGCTGCGGGAGCCGGGGGCCGCCCGCCCCTCCTTTGCCGCCGCGGGGACGCGGTGCCCTCGGCTCCCGCCCGGGGCAGGCGCTGCCGTGTCCCCGCAGAGATGCCGGCGCGGCGGCTGCGGGCGGAGGGGCAGCCCGGGGACCCTTGTGGGCGGGGAGCTGCAGGGCCGGGGCTCCGCAGCCCGGGGGAGGTCGAGGAGAGGCGGCCGCCGTTCGGCTGTGCGCGACCCCCGGCGCGGGGGCTCCCCGGTGACCGCCCGCCCTGGCCCCCCGTGCGGGGACCGCCGCAGGTCCCGCCTGGGGAAGTGCAGGGAGGGACCCGAAACTTGTCTTGTGCTTGTCCGAACCGTTTGGGTAGAGAGATGCATCTGTTCGAGCGCAGCTTGAGAAACGATCCGCGTTTTGGTTTGTTGGCTGCCAAGTTCTTTTTAAAAGCGGAACTCAGGGTTTGACAGGACTTAGTGGGTTTAGGCAATTTGGCTTAGATGCTCCGGAAAGTGTGCACAGGCTATCCGGACTGTTTCTGAATTCATCCTCCATTCTTAGATATCTTTACATCTATTGGGTTTCCTTTGGTTTTGCTGACTTGCTTGGACTCGCTTCGTGCTGTTACTGAACTTTAATGGAAGAGTGACGACGCAATAGCCTTGGCAATACATGTGCTCTCCTGCCTGCTCAGATAAAAGGGATGTAGGATAACGGCAGGCTGGGTGAGCTGCATCATGTAACATCTCAATCACGGCACAACACAGCGTGGACAGATGTCTGGAGAGGAGGATGGAGCTGAAAGAGGGGCTTAGCCACGTTGTTTATCTCTCTCTCCCATCACTGCCTTATTCTGAAATCCCCTTTGGAGGAGATGGAGCAGAACTTACTCACCACATTCTTGTTCCCTCGAATGCACGACCTATATTGATGGGGAATTTACTGAAGTACTTAACATTTGCTAGAGTTGGCAAGCTTGCAATTTCTCCCTAAATAAAGAGATTAAAGCAAGTCTGAGCCAAGTCATAAAAATAGTAACTACTACGAGAGAATCTGAGGCAGATTTTTGGACTGTTTCAAACGTGAAGTTCCTGCTTTCATGTTGTAAATCTTTACAATTTTATTTGCTGTGGATTCTGCATATTTTTCTGTTAGGGACTGCGTTCTTGGAATTTTAAACAAGTATTTGTAGTATCCATGAGATGGCAATGTGAGTGTAATATTTCACTGTTACAGTTGCAAACCCAAGACCTACTGCAGAATTATTTGGTACATTTCAAATAATGGCATGATACATCACCTTCTTCCTACTAAACAATTTCAGTAAAGATGCATTTGGCAGGACTGAGAATACTCTGATGTAACTTTTGGACTGTGTATTATCTTGCAGTTCATAATGGATTGTGCTTTAACAGCATTTTATTTTTTTAATTTTTTTGCCTTGGCCAAAAAAGGCAGCCCTGTATTCTCAATATTCCCGATTACTTTATTTACTGATAAAATTATTAGTGACCAAAATATTTTGGGGAAGACTGGTGCTAACTTCAAATTCAAATAAAAAATAACTGTGTGGGCTTTGAAGTGGTCATACTCTGGAAAAAAAATGTACTCTGGGAAGAAATTTAACTCAACCCTGCTCTTCAGTGAGGTAGAATAGATGTGAGGGGAGACAAGGCAGTGTTGGCTGTGGGACTGCCATGAGAGCCCTTGGTTTAACAGCTTCCATGTGGGCAGCGAGCACTGGCAAAGTTTTTGCTGGGTTGAAAAGGAAGAGCTCTTGATGTTGGCTCTGTGGACAGCAAAATGAAATCCTTCCCTGTGAAATAAATGGTATAGATGCAGGCATCAAGACTTGTATTTCTGTTTGGGCTATTTTTTAATTTATAGGTGGTAAAGATGCCGTTGGGTTACGATACAGGACATTGGTAGCTCAGACTAATAGTTCTGAGGTGCTGAAGTACATTTAACTCTGTTTCAGTGGGAAAATCAGATGTTTCATTGTTTCAGAGGATTGGTCACTTTCACTGTAAACAAGCTTTTCAGACTTAGAAGGATGGAAATATTTATTAGTGTAAGCTAGAGTAAGTCTTTAGAAATTCCAATAAGAACACAGCCTTTCGGTATGCTCTTGGTGTCTTCCATCGTGGAATAAGACTGGGAGAAACAGCAATCTGTAAAGCTAAAAATCAGAAATTTTGAAGCTGCTCTGACTCAGACATATCTTCCTATTTTTCTGTAAAGCATTCATTGTCTCTTCATCTGAGCTCCAAGCTTTCTAAAATCACTGCTTCCTCATAAACCAAGGGGAACCTGAAAACAGCCTCTTTGTACAGCGTAGAACTGCTTCTGTGCAAAACTTAGATTTGTTAAGTTTTGATTCTCCTTCAGAATTCTGCCACCACAGTCTCTCTAGAAATAAAGATGACTGTACATGTTTCAGTAGAATTTCACAGCAAGTAGAAAAGGGCTGAATTTAGTCAGATGATGAGGTTGTGGTTTCGAGCTGATTTTATGTGGTGTATCTTCAAAACTGAGCTGTTTAGGTTTAGGAGGGAAAGCTCCTTGGACCTTTTGGCTACTGCCCCATTCTGGAGTGACCTGGTATTCCCCTGAAACTCATTTTTTTTCCCCTGCTCTCCAGGAGAGGTCACTGAGAGATTTTTTCCCTGATTGTTTGTGGGTGATCGTTACGTGTTTATCCTCTGCCTGCATCCTGTTTCACGCAGAATTAGTCATTTAAAGCTTTATGAAGTTTTGGTTCAAAACTCCCAGGATGTAGCAGGAAGAAAGAGCTACAAACCTTTGGTCAGCTGGTAGGGAGCAAGAAGCACAAAGCTTTGGCCTTCTAGAAAAGCTTCTCGCTGGAGGACTTCAGAGTGTTACTTTTTGGTAGAAAAGATGGAATGACAGTGCTTCTATTGCCTTGGCCTCTCTCCAAGGCACACCTGCCTGTAAAGCCTACTGGGTGGGGGTCTTTGAGATGGGGTTATTTGGTAGGGGGAGAGAAGTGGGTGAGGGATAAAGATACAAAATAGGAGAAGGCTGCGGAAGGCCACAGTTCTATTCCTCAGGAGAAGGCATCAGAAAAACCTGAGCTCAGAGAGAAGTAAAAGGCACAAGAGAGAACAAAGGAAAGGGTGGATTTAGGCAACTGAGAAAACAGGTCGCTGTAAAAACTTTTTTAATTAAATAAAATAAGAAAAAATTGCTTGTGAGTGGACCTTTAGTCAGGTGGTGGTGGGAAATGGAGGAATGTGTATCTACATGGAGTTTTGGGTATCTGATAGCACAGTTTTGCCCAGTACTATTGTCAGGAAAATAAATCTGAATAAAGAATCGATGGGAAATGGGCTCCTGTGGAAGAATAGCCTCCAAACTCTTATTAAAAAGTAACTTCAGAAAATGGAGCAGTGCAGTTAAAAGAAATTGGGTTTTGGGCTGTCGGATAAGGCTTTATCCTCTCCCACTGCAGTTTCTATTGCCTGAAATATCCTTCAATAGCTAATGTGCCACTGGAGTGCTCCATGGCAGGTCTTCGGAAGGCTTTGTTTTTTGTTTCTGGGGTACTGTCTAAGTGAACCAACTGCTATCTGGTCTTTGTGATGGTTTCTTTGCAGATGGTTTCTGAACAAGAAACTCAAAACTTGCCATGTGGGTCAGTACTGTGCAATGATGTTTCAAATTTCTAGTGCTCTTCCTGCATTTTCATGCTTTTTGGTGTTTTAATTGATGAATATTGGCCTGATTGCTTGGCCATTTCATGTCAGAGTTCATACTTAGCGACTACGAAGTTTTCCCAGGGCTGTTCTTTTTAGCTGTAGCAGTATATAAAAATTTGTTTGCTACAAACTCTTTGTTTTTCTTATGGTCCTGAACTTTTAATGCACTTACTCTGTTATTTTTTTAGGCCTTATGTTATTGATGCCAAATTACAGTAGTCTGTCTTTGTAATTCATCTTCCTTGCTGTGGCTGCTGTCTTGCAGTTTATAATCTCAGAAAGTATTGAAACTTGTATGGAAAAATAGCTCTCTGGAGAGAGAAATCAGTTATTTGGAGTTGCAACTACAGGTGATTTTTTAAATCCTTAAAATGTCTTTCAGGATGTGAACGCCCAAACCATTTTAAGAGATTTATATTAGTTAATATATACAATTTTTGGTTGGTCAGCAAGAGAACTGACCCTTTGTTTGGTCTTCTGAGTAGCTGGTATTTGGCTGGTGACCGAATATCTGCTATTTCACCTTAAGATATTGCTCTGGTGTAAATGGCTCTGTTTCCTTGAGATTTACAGTGGCAGAAGACTGGACGTGTGGGGCTCCTTCAGTTCTTTTAATTGGACAAATACATTTTCTGTGGTGGTCATCAGAATGAGTAAGATGCTGTCACTTGGCTGAGGAGGTCAGGGAAAAGTTTAGACCTCTGTGTGGTGTAAATTGCTACTGTAATTCTAGTTTCAAGTGTCTTGTTGATACAGATGGAAAGTGGGTGAGATTAGAAATGTCCTGATAAGCGGTTGGTTAAAGGAGCAAATACACCAAACACAAGAATCTGTTCTTGTGGCTGACAGTGACCTGTATGCTTATACTTTGGTTAAAAGTATGTACACAGGGGGCTCCAGGGGTCGAATGGAAACAGTGGTCCCCAGGTCCAAGGAAGGCAGTCACAAATTATTTAAAACTGGAATCAAACTCTGAGCTCAATGCCATAAGCCTTGTGGAGAAAATGATCTCATGAACTTCAGGTCGCTACCATGTAGCATAGCTTTGTGCCTCCCAGCCAGCTTGGTTATGGCTGCAGGGATATTAATTAATTAATAAAATAATTAATTTGTTTAGAACTCCTGTTAGAAGTCCTAGGGCATGCTTCTACTTTCATGAAAACTCCACGGAGTTCAAATACTGTCACACTAGTGCCCTCTGAAAGTGCCATCTGTTGCTCAGGCTGTCTGTTGTCTTTAGCTCTTTTACACTTTGTAGAATATTTTTGTATTCCCACATCAACTAAAGTAAGTAGGTTGTGGTGGACATAAAAATGTATTTTGTGAGAATTTCTGTTACAAATATCCATTCCCTACTACAGGAAGAAAGTATTAAACTAAAACATTTCCTGATGAATTACAACTGCAGTTGTAATGCTGCATGATCAGGGTAAATGTCCATTGATTTCAAGCTGTCTAGCACACATATGAAATAAACAATTCTTACCATAGGTTTGTTTTAAATACTGGTAAAAAGACATCCTGCAGTTCTGTTTGCCATATTGTATGTTACCAGTAGCTGGAGGGTAATTTTTCAGTTCTATCTTATACATGCAGAATTTAACAGAACTATTGCAATACATTGCTTTTCATCTTTAATGTTGCAGAGTTTGTAGGGTTGACTTGCATTAGTTAAGGGAGAAAAATCACCTGTTACTTTCTTCTGTGGTTGTGTTGTTCCCTGTGGATCTGCTATTGTCTTTCTTGACCTAAGTTCGGAACTTTAAAACATTCCCATATTTTCTGTGAGAGAAGCTGAACAGCCCAAACTCATTAAAATATTAAAGTGGCAAAATAAATTGTGCCTAATTTAATTTTAATAATTAATATACATTACCTAAATCATGATTGAAAACCAGCCACTCAGAAGACAACAGAATAAACGGGTAAAGTGTAAGGAACAGTAAAATCATAACTGTGTTCTACTTCTAGAGTCCGTTTGTTTGAACTCAGGTCACTTGGTTTATTTGAATGAGGTTGTCTGTAAGAGTACTGGTTCAAAGCATTATCAGCAGGTGTGTTTTGGTGAGTTAACAGGAAGCTATCATAATTTAAGTGCATTTCCAGAGCAATTCAGAGAGGTCTCAAGCCTTGAGCAGCGAGATACAGCACTCCTGTGTCCATCAGACTCTGTGTGAGTCCATCATCTGGTCCAAAAAATAGCAGGAGCTGGAGTCCAATGTGCAGGAGATTTAAACTGGGGCAGCCTCTGCTTCAGAGCTATTACTGAGCAGACTTTTGTACTGTAAAAGCTTATTAAATGCATGGTAAGCTTCAAACACATCGGTATTCTGTTGAATGTAATTAGACTATTACCATGGTTAAATTAGTACACTTGTTTAGTTTTTTCAGATCGAGGCCTTAAAGAGCAAGTCTGAGGAGAGCCTTTGCCTTGAATATTTTCTGATGCAAATATCCGTAGCAATCTCGTAGCTCCGAGATACACAACATTAATTTTGACATGTCGCTCACACTTGGAAAACGGCGTTGCTGACATGTTGTTTTACCACGTCGCTAACTGGAAAACAGCAAGTTGGCTCCTGTATTTTCAAAACCGCAGATATTTTTGAAGTCTTTAAACTAATTACAACTTTCCAAGGCCCAGGTTGCAATCCTAAGTCTTGCCTTTCTTGTGGGCAATGGGAAAATTCAGGTTTCTTGACCTTCCTATCAGCAGGATAGAGCTCTTTTTGAAGAAAAGAGTTAACTCTGAGTTGTGGATCTAGAGGACACTGAGTAGTGAGTGGCCTCTTAGTTTAGCATGGTTGGGTTTTGTGTAGGACTTGACTAAGTAGCTACAAGATCTCTGATGCCCCTAACTGGTGACAACTGCAATGTTCTCTTTTTTGAATGGCATTTAGGCATGTCAACAGGAACAATTATTCTCTGCAAAAATCAAAGCCATTGAATCTTAAAATGTAGGTAGGGATAAGCTTAAAGAATCCCGCAAAATAAATCCAGAGCATTTTCTATTATTTAATATCTTAATGCAGTTAATAATTATTTATAAGATAGATTCTTTAACACTGCCTGGTGGTGGAGGAAAGTGGGTTGATTTTTTTGTTTGCTCACTTGTGATTCAATTGCAAAATTGTAAACATGGGAGAGGGAATGAGCCTTCCTAATTTGGCTATATCTGGCCAGTCCCTTAAAAACAAATCCTAGTCAGACCCTTTTATTTTTCCACACATTTTTGGAGCGAGAACAAATGCTTTTCCCCCAGCATTCTTGAGAGACTGTTTAATGATGAGCTGTGACTTACTGTTGTTTAAAAAACCCCAAAGTAAACAAAACAACATTTACTCACAAGGAGGCACAATATTTGTCATGTTTAACCTTGTTTGTTCAATGGAGATAAGAAACTGTCTGAAGGCGTCAGGAACCAGGAGATTTTAACTCACAGTGTAATTAATTTATTTTGTTAGAATATGTTTTATTTTGTCCTCCTCTGGGGACTGGCCAAAGCAGGGGTACAGATGGGGCAGAGGGTTTTGTTTCTCCCTTGGCAGAGGATGTTTGTTCTGAACCCTCTGAGTTGTGTGCGAGCATGAATTTCTGCGAGAACTTTTCCTCTTTTTAATTAATTCAGTGGGTAAATTTCCAAATATTTTTAATATGGAGTTTTAAATGGTGGTAGTTATACAGATAGTGGTGTAAGAAAGGAAATGCAGACTCTTTGTTCACAGCTGTAAGAGCAAATCCGGAAATAATGCCTGGAGAGTGACCTCCATATCTCCCACCTGGCATTGCTTCCGTGATTGCACATGTTAAAGAACAGGGTTTTGTTTTAAAATTCTGCAAATGGCTTGGAGAATGTTGAGAATTGGTTTGAGGAACTGAGAGTTTTTTTTGTTTGCTTGTGTTTAGAAGCTCATCAACATTCTTGGTTTGTACCAATGACTTAGGACTTGTCAGGCTTTGTGTCTGACTGTGGTGATTTGCATTTTTTAAATGATTTTTTATGTGTGTGAAAGCGATATTTTTAGAGAGGTTTCTTTCCCCAAATAGCAAGTGATCAGGCTACCTCCTCTGGGACCCAGCTGAACTCAAATATTCATGTTGCGAGATTTCTCCCAGCCAGCATGTGGCTTGATTGCCTGCATTGGCCAAGTCTTGGTCAGATTGTTTTCTTTCAAACTTAGCACTGCACAGAGTCTGTTAGAATTTGCCTCTTTGCCTTACAGAAGTGGGTTTATGGACTTAGGAAAGGTGCTTCCTTTCCTTCTGACTGATTGCCTGCTTCCACAACGAATACAGATCAGTGTAGGCGTCTCTGCCCATGGCAGTGGGGTTGGAACTAAATGATCTTTGAGGTCCGTTCCAGCCCACACTGTTCCATGATTCTGTGGTCTGACACCTGTGAGACTATAACTGGGGAGGGGGGCAGGGGAGGCAGTATTTTCTGTGTGTAGGTGTCCATAAAGTTTGTGAATTGTTTTTTTTTCTTGATAAATACAGCTTGATTTACATGGCAGAATAAAATTGTTTAAATAGTAGCAATTTCTAAGTATTTAATGTCTGCTGCAAGTGTTTTTGACAGGAAACCACAATACCCATTACAGAGCATCAGCTACTCCTCCATCAAATGGATTTTGATGAAATGTCTGGAGTTAAACCTTGGGGCACACTTGGATCTGTAAAGGATTATGATGCATAGGACATCTGGCCAAGCAGTCCATGAAACAACCTGAGCCTCAATTTATAAAGCAAAAGCAAAATGCCTTTTTTTTTTTTCAAGCTAGTCATTATTTAAATGTATAATTATTTAGGGAAATTTGCTTAAAGATGTGTAATTGTGTAGGATGTTTTGTCTTCCTCTGTTGGAAACAGTTGACTTTATCATGAGAGAGTACAGCACAGACCAAGATCTTGTCAAACCTTGCTACCCCCCAAACCTGCCTGTCCCAGTGTTGGCACTTAGTTCTGAGCCTGTTTATCTGAGTGTTGAACACTCATTTAGGTTGGTTTCTGAATTTAAAAAAAAAGGGCAAAGTAAAGAAGTGGTATAAATGTATTTATACCAGAAGTCTTGGGCTTCTTACATACTTGCAGCATAGTACTCTGTGGCTGTAGTCTCCATTTTTGGTTTTTGGGGTTTTTTTTGGTTTTTTTAAATATTCTATTTTTACAAAATACTATTTATTGTCAGAAAAAAGTTTGTAGGTTTTAGGTTTGCTTAAAAGTGAGACTCTGGAAACTTAATGTAAGTGCATAAAGAACATTATGCTCTTTTACATGAGCAGCAAAAACTGTTTCTACAAATAAAGCAAGGTTGTTAGTAGCCTCTTTTTTAAAGCAAAATACGTTTTATGCTGCTAGTTTATGAAACATTTTTAAAATATAGTTAACGCTTCAGAATACTCTGAGGGTAGCAGTGGAATATACTGCTGAATTAATGGGTTTTCTGGCTTCTTTGCACTGGTATTTATAATAGCAATGCTAATTTTTTTCTGATAGTTTTATGGAAATATTTCATGAGGAAGAAAAATCAAGATAATATTTGCTTGTCCTTCTGCTGTGCAAATGAGCCGGTAAATCATCTGACACCTGTTTGTTTGGCAAATAAGTGAATTTGCATGAACTAGCAGCTGGAATTAAGGATTAGAAAGAGATGAAAGCAGTTTTGCAGAACTTCTTCCAAAGGTTTGTGGACCTGTAGCACTAATGGCCTGTTGTATTGCTAATGCTGAGCAGAGAGGAAAGCTTCCCACCAACAGGTTGTCAGAAATACTTGAGGTTTTCTTTATGAAACACCTCAGAGTGCTCGTGGGTATGGAAGTGTCATGGCAATGTAATTAGAAAAGTCCAGCGAAACCCGGTGGCTGCAGCATTTTGCTGGCAGCTCCCTGTGGTGATGGAGTGTGCCCAGAGTGGACCTGCTCTATAAATAATGGAGAATTAAAGAAGGAAAAGTGGAGCTTTCCGGTGTGCTGGTGTCTGAAAGGAAACTGCAGCGAGCTGTGTGGAGGAAACCAAAACAGCCAAGGTGTTTCATACAGAGAAGGTGTGGAGTTACCAAATGATAACACGTTATTAGGGAATAATGTTACGATAGAACTGGAGAAAACCAGGACAAAGCTTTGCCTGTCCTTGTCAGCATATCCATGGCAGCAGTGGCACTATTTGGCCTTGTTTGTTCAGGTTCTTGTGTTGGGAAACCAGACAGACTTCGACAGTTTTTGGTCAGTCAGGCTTGCGTTGGAGGTGCATGATAGAAGGCAACAAGTTCAAGTTAAGACATGGGAAATCCTCATCAGATACAAGGGAAACAAATAAAATTGAGGGTGGTCAAGCACTGGAAGGAGGTGCTGGAAGGAGAGACTGTGGCATCTCCATCCTTGGAGATGCCAAAAACTTGACTGAGCGGCATTGATTTAATTGACTGTGCTTTTAAGCAAAGTGTAGGACTAAATGTCCTTCCGTCCTCAGTCAAGGTTACAATTTCACGTTTGATCTGCAGGAGAGTAGCTTTTAATTTAATCTTCTGTACTGAGGTTCCTTGGGGAGCAGGGCATGTCACTGTTGTGCCCTGCTCCCAACCCTTTGGGGCTCCTGGGTGCTTCTGGCTTCCCTCGTCCCAGATGACGTCTGGCTGGCAGGAGCAGTGCCTGCACTGGCGTTCTCTGGGGAGCTCCTGATCTGTCAGAGGTCTGAAACACAGGGCTTGTTTCAGCTCTGAGTAACAAATAAATCAAAAGCAACTATTAAATTTACTTAGGATTTCTTTGTAGGGATTCCCGAGCTGAGTCATGCTATTTGTAGTCAATGACCCAACTTGTAATTAAGAAAGATGATAGACTCGGAACTTGTCCAAAACTAATTCATATTTAGTTCTCTCTCTCCACAAATCGTATGCATTATCAGCAGTATTTTATTGATTACACTTTTTCATATTAAAAATTGCTGGAGTATATAATCTTAATTTTGGAAAGGCTTTTAAAAGATACTCAGGAGCACAACTGACAGAGAAATTAAATTGTGTCATTAGAACAGCTTTATGCAGAGGCAAGGAAAACTCAAGCCAAGCATTTTCTAAAGCATTATATGCTGCAGTCCTTCGTTATAGATTGTTTCAAAGAGGGGAAAAATGAGAAACAAACCGCCAGCCTTATCGTGTTCAGCCCACAGAGCTCTTGCACTGTGGGATGGGCAATGTATACTTCCACAGTTTGAGTATTTCCAGGAAATTGGTCAGATATTTTGCATCTTTTCATACAGTGGGTGTGGTGTGCTTATGGGCTTTGATGTATTTATATACTTAGTTCACACTATATATTTACATTTTTATATGTATTTTTATATCATGTATATACAATATTATTAATATGTACTCTGCGTATTGAAGCCCATTGTTTAACACAGTGGCGTGGCATCATACTAAATTCTTATAGCTCTTGATTGTCATAAAGGAAACATGATCCTGAAGGAAGGAAGGGCCAAAGTTCTTTATGAGTGGCTGGACCTTTCTTTTCTGTAAGAGGGGCCTTGTTGATTCAAAGAGTTTCCACTTAGTTGACTGGGGCTGAGCAGAGGACTGACCTTGGAGAAGTTCCTATAGAGCAAATCAGTGCCTGTGAGGATTGTGGATGTTCTGCCTCGTCCCCATCAGAGGTAGCAGAAATTTTGAACTTACCTTGAAGTGCTCTGGTCACTGCAGGCCATAACGTAGTGGCTAATGCTGTGTTGTAGCCACGAGATGAATGTTGGATTTATTTTCAAACCAGTCAGTAGAGTAACTAGAGCCGTATATAATCACCTTCTTAAAAAAAGAAAATCTGTCAGAAGTTTTATGCATAGCAAATGTGAAAGCTACAATATGGAATAAATTATCAAATGGCTCAAGTTCAGTGTCTCTTTGAAGGCTACGGGGGGGGGGTGTAGAGGAAATTGCACTTGTATTTTACACCTGACAAATTGAATTACAGCAACAAATCTGTATAATTACAATTCAGAGACCAGGGTTTCTTCTTGGAGTTGGGTAATTAGAATCAGGACTACACTTGAAGGTTCAAATTGGATTCTTAGAAAGAGTCCCTTACAGGAATATGACCTGCACAGGAATCAGTGTTTTCATCTCTTCTATTTTAAGAATTTTGAATCATAATGTAAAGTGACTCATCCATTATTTCCTCATCTTTTCATCAGCAAGATGCACAAGAAATTGTTCCTTTGATTGTTTCCCTGCGAATGGGAAATCTTTAAGGTTTCTCCTCTTTTCAGCAGGCATTCATAAATCCAATTAACATTAATGAGTCTCACATGTGTGCGTCGAGAGAGGAAAAAAATGAACCTTTTGTCTCTCCAAGTATGTGTTTAACTGCAGAAAATGAAATTAAGAAAAAGCTTTTGGTGAATCACGGGTTACAGAGTCAGTAGCTCCTGTCTCATTTTGCAGCAGCTAACACATTCCCCTGGTTCTCTCTCCCCTGTCAAGGGTCCTTGTAGGAGCTGTAAATGCAGGATGAGCAGTGCTGTTGGTGAAGTGGAGAGCACTATTATTACCTCCAGTTCTAAGATTAATTACTAATAGGTCACGTTTTCGATGGAATGGCAGGATTGCAGTAGGGTTAATGTGACTGTGCTTCTGTCTCATGACATAACTCCATGGGAACAGAGTTAGAAAAAGTAAAATATATTAATAGCTCAGTGACCTATAAAGAAGAGATACTTAGTGCCCTTCTTCAGAGGTTCTGTTGCCTCTCTGAAGAACAGGATTGATGTTGCAAAAAGTTAATGACATTTTGTGTTATTCAGCAACATTTCTTGTTTACTTACGGGCACTCTTAGAGCAGCTAGGACTTTCCCAATGACACAGGAGGTCTTGATCAAGCTCAGCGCTGTTAGCAAGTAAATGGGGTCTTAATAAATGAAATACTGCCTCTAGGAAAGCATCTGCTCCTGTTGCTGGCAAAACAGTCTGAACACAGGGTATTTTGCTTAATTTAATTCGTTGCAAATTAACACCAACATTTGATTACTGATTTGGGTATTTGGGTCGGGAAAGAAGACTTCAGTTGAGGAAACATTTCCTTGAATTTGGCAGTGCTGAAGTTTGGGGTGGGGTGGGTGGCTCACAGCAGTGTCACAACCCACCAGAAGTCCCACTAAGGTCCCCCTGCAGTCCCCCACCACCCAAACCTGCTGTGTGTCCCCAGAACACCCCCTCAGTCACAGCTGACATGTGAAAAGGCTCCGAAGAGCTCAGTGCAGTATAAATACACTGAAACCATATGGTCTATCAGAATCATAATATCACTTCAGAGGTTTAGAAATAGCATGTTTATTAGCTGTAATCACTTCAAAATTTTCATTGAAGTGAATAGCTGTAAGTACTCAATATAGTTGTATTTCCATACGAACCTTTCTGCAGTTTGGTTTGGAGTGGAAGTGACCATCATTCACCTCGAAAGAAGAACAGTGAAAGGCTCTTTGGGTATCCCCTGTGTCCAACAGCCATCCAGTAGGATCATGATTATACTTTGACAGAACTATAAACTATGACTGACTCCATATAAGATGATCTAATGTGTACATCTCTGTCGGATGCTCTATCCTTTAAAATAACTATTGTTGCACTTTTCTGCCAGGAAGAATTTCCTGACACTATTACTATTTTGCAACTGTGCTTCCTTTGTGTTATTTGAAATTAAGCCCATTTTGTCCTGACTAATTGCTGTCTCCCCAATGGCTACATCCTTCAGATATTTGTAAGCTGTACGGATCCTCATTACTTGCACCTTTTCCAAGCTTGGCATGCTTAGCTGTTTTCCTTTCTTCATATATCAGTTCCTCTAGTTTTGATGATGGTGTGGCTTTTATTTGAACTAGCTCCAGCATTTCAACATAAATCTATCAAAATGGCTCCCAGCTGTCCATTTAAAAGGTGAGATTAGAAGAATTCCATGGATGTTGCTAGTGGCTCCTTGATGTGTAGATACCTGGAGGTGGATTGTGCAGTCTGCATTTATTGTGGCATGTGCTTATTCTATACATAGTCTCACTAGCATCATTGGGACCACTCACTTCATTCTATTCTTATCACTTCCCTATTCCCTCCTCCACTCCTCAGATTCCTTGCCACAAATGCAGTGTTTGGCTGTGGGCAGAGTTTTTAGTTGTCTGGAGTCTCTACTTGTGCTATGACTTCTCTGTTGCCTTTGATGCATCCATTAGAATTTTCAGCTTCTCAAGGAGGTGCTTTGATAAATTCTGGGTTAAAACACTTGTAAGATAGGCTTGTTTGTATTTTGTAAGAATAATGTGATCCTTGTCAGGAGCTGACAGATTTATTTCCTTCTGCACTATTAATTGCTCCAAGTTGTGTATGTGTGTGGATATATTTGTTCTTTCTCTTGTGACAGAAGAAAATTAAACATGAATTACTTCTACACAGAGACTTAAGTTTTATTTCTGACCTCTTTGTCTTTTAATCTTTGTCTTCTTTACCCCCAGTGTGTTTTTTCCTCTGTCTGTGGAAAATCTCCCTAGCTTTGTGAGCATTTTGTGTTGTCCTGCTCGGTGCAAACCTCACCTTGGTGGTTCCATTCATTTTGTAGCGCAGCTCTTTGACCTCCCAGTCAACTTTAGCTGACTCTCCTAATGTGATTTTTCTGGTTAGTGGGATGATCTGAATCCACTGAAGGTTTCTTCTTTGGGGGAAAAAAAACCCAACTCAAATTTGCTACTTTTATGGCAAATATTTAGAAATACGTGCGTTTTGTTGAACTTAGATCTCACTGTTGATTCTTATGCAGTTGTACAGTTTAATTTTCTCAATTTTGCCACCCTGACTAGATTGTCATTCTCATCACTTACCTACTGCAACCATCATTTCTTCATAGACTGAATTTTTAAAATGACAGACATAAATTGAATGAAGTTGAGCTTTGCAGCAGACAAATGCTAGTCACCCTAAATGCATTTTTTCTTCTAAAAAAATATAAGAGCAGTCAAGATGTGCAGTTATTTAATCTAAAGAAGCATCTTGCTTTTGCAACATCCATTTCCCAGGGATGCTGTAGACTGCCAGGCTGCAGAAATACAAATTATTGTCAACTTTTTCATAACAGGATCAGCTCTTGCATCTGCCTGTTCTCTTTCACCCTTCATTGCTGCAGGGAAGCACAGGACACAACTTGCTGCGATTTTGTGTTGCTTTGCTTTGGGGTGACCCTGCTGTTTTCTTCTGTCCCCCTTCTCTGTGCTGGGGGTGAGGTCTCTGTGGGGTGGCATGGCCATGGTGCTTTCACTCCGGCTAAAGTGCCGACCTTGGCCATGAAAGGAAGGAGAGAAAACATCATCAAACTTTAAAAGGCAGTGCTGATGAATTGTTATGCATGCTTGAACACTTTAAAAATTGGAATAAAATCCTGAGGTACCAAGATTGCCTGGTGGGCGATCGTTTTCATGACAGAGCTCTGTATTTGAGAAATACTTGGAAGAAAATTAACAGATTTAGTGATTACTTTCCTGGAAGTCACCGAACACTTGTAAAAAAAAAAAAAAAAAAAAGAAACTTTGATATTTTATGTTTCTTCCTGCTTTATTTCGCTGTTCCATTTCTTTTACATACATGATTTGGAGGACTGGGAGCTGCCTATGACTGTGTTACTTGTAATTGAAAAGATTATTTGTTAAATGCAGTTCTGTTATGGTCCCTGTCCTTCTTTATGTCTGTCTGTCTGTCCTGGGCTTCTGCTTTGCTTTTCTTTTTCACATACCTTTTTCCATATTTTTCCTTTCTGCCTATACCTCCCTAATTCTTGCTTTCCTTTTTTTTTCCTTTTTTTTTGTATTTTTTGAGCTTTATGCCATTTTGTATCCCCGATCTTTGCAAGCTACTTTTCAAAACTGGATGCCATTTTAGAAGTAGATTAACTGCCTTTGCTCAGTCTGAAAATGAGAATTCGAGCTCTGAGCTTTTGTTTTGACATTTATGGTTTTTTTTGTCATAAGTAAAGAAACATTTTTGATTATGTTGTAAGAATAAGGTCTTTAATACAGTCTTAATTGCTTTGCTTGTTAATTTGTTAGACCTGCTACAGATTTAATGATACCGTTGCAGCTGGCATTTAGCTGATTGGAAAAACATGACAATTTTTGTATTTAGGTGTTGCAAATGAGAGAATGGTAAAGCCGGTTTATGCCACTCTTATTTTGCTTCTTGTAATACTCCCCATTTGTTCTTGTCTTCAGGTTGACTTGAACAAGCAGGGTGTGATCACATGACAGTGAAGATGCCTCTTCTAGAATTTTCTTGCAATAATGGGGTTTTTTTGTTGGTGTTTTTTTTCCCCTGGGCGAGGAGATAATGGCAAAATTGAAGTCTGTTCAATTGTCTCTTCAGGACAGTCAAACTGTCCTTCATCATGATGGTGAGCACTTAACCTGATTTGAATTCACTTTCAAGTCTGTAAGATAAAGACCTGAGCTTTTGTTCATAACACAAAAATGCAAAGAAGTTATGAAAAAGTGATTTTGAAGAAATGCAGGGGGGTGAGGAAGCAGAGTAGGACTTGGCTGGTAACAGAGAGTATGGATTGCTTCAAATGCATTGCGAGAAATGCTGAGGTGGGTCCAATGGCTGGTAGCTGGAGGAGGGCAGTGTCCATATTGGAAGAAAGATGGACTCTTCAGAGAAGTCTGTGACTCTCTGGCCATTTCTTGAACAGATCTTAAAGACTTGTGGCAGGATGTGTCTTTGCTGAAGTAAGTTGGGAATTGCTCCTCGTGTTGTACTTGCGAGCTACAAAAAGTCAAGAAATGAAAGAGATACTTTAAAGTGTATACTGAAAATTTAAAATTGATTAAACCTTGTGTTTTCTGGAAGGCACAGAGGAAAAACAAGATTGTGAAACTTTGGACTCTTCCTGTCAAATCTCTTTAAAGCTTTCTTGAACAGTGTCCGTCTGCGTTTCCCAGCTGGTCTCCCACGGGGACAGTATTCCAGATGACAGAAACAATCCAGGGCTCTAATAAACATATATGTGTGGTAATTCCGTACACTGAGTGTGTACACACTCAGGTGCTTGCTGTCTGTCCTGTGTACGTGCATGGAAAATGGTCAGCTGTGAGGAGCCTGGCACCCTGTGTCCTCCGTTCATCAAGCTGATGTTCAAGTGTGTAGAAAAGCTATATGGCTGGAAAGCAGCTGCCTTATTCAAAAAAGCCACTTAGTGAGACATTTACTGAGGAGGTAACATCTTTAAAAATATTTAGTGCCACTCGAAAAAGCAACTGTATGAAATATTTAAGAAACAGCTTCTTTCAGGGGAAAATCTAGCAGTTTTTGTGCAGTAATGTTCCTATCTTTTAATGTTGCAATCACTCAGCTGATAGGAAGAACATCTCTTCATTATTTAATACTTAGATCCACTTACCACCTATAAATACTGTTTGTACTGAAATATAGAAATTGTTTAAAAGTGTCAGATACCAGAAGAGAGCGGGCCTCCTTACACTGTATTAAATTTTAGAATGCTAGTTGAATATGTTCAGATTGCTAGGCAGGCAGGGATCATGGGCCTTTCTAGCACTTGAACACAGCACTCCCAACTCTCTTCATGTAACCAAAAAGTGGGGATTTTGGAAAGATTCCTGCTTACGTAGTGCACATTTTGCCTGCTTAAGCTGTATTAAATGCCAATTTTCACTGTTATATTTAATTTTTTTAATGAACACAATGGATTTTCCATTTCCTTTAATGTTGCTTGCATGCAAATTAAATTAATTCCCTCGTAAATTCATACATGCACTCTATCCTCCAACTTGCAAGCTTTTGTTGTTAGTCTTGCAAACATTTCTTTATCATCAGACTTGTTAAGTCTTATGTTTTGAGACCAAGACACGTACCAGCCATTCCCATCTCATCCTTCCTGAAGCAAAGTGTCTGTTTCACTCATTTTCAGTGTTTGTAACAACGTATTACAAGTTGTCAGTAAGTGACAGCTTTTAAAATACGGTCCTGTCTTGCTTTTCCACTAATAAAATGCACCGTAAATGAGATTTCTTGTATGGTCTGCCCTAACTGGGCAGTGGTGAGTGAGTCACATGCTTATTTGGATGTTAGCGTTTAATATGTATTTATATATATATCGGCCTTTGGATACTTTAGGTGTATCTGACCTGTGGAACAGCCCAAAGATTGCTCCAGTTTCTACCCACGTGGCCTTCCCTGATCCATGCCAGTGAGTGGGAGTCAGAAGAGACATCCTATTGCCTCCTCTATTAGTAACTGAATGTTTAAGTGAGTTTTGGGGCTGTAGGAATGAACCCACTGCCTTGGCTTAGCAGTGTTAGCCTGTGTTATCTGAGCATGCCTTCAGCCTGAGAAGTGATGTGCAGATCGATCCAGCTCTGCTTGATTTCCTCCTCAGCCAGGGTGATGTGAATGGCCTTGCACTGCCTCCAGTTCAGGGCGCACGAGGACAGCTGCTGTGTGTAACCTTCTGAGAAGTTGGGCCTGCCCATCTGAACTGTTGGAACTGCACTGATGTGGCTTAAATGATGTAGAATTATTTTTGCCAGTGCCTGCATTTATAATTTATTTCAGAGAAAGGTTGTAGTTTGGAAGTGAATCACCTTTCCCCCTTTAGCACATGGTGTGATTTGTGTGGCAGTGCTGTCACAGGGGAACTGGATGAAATTAAACTCCTTTCTTTGATTCTCCAAAGTGTAAATTAAGCCACCAGTAAAGGTCCAGACCGATGGCTGCCCTTTGGATAGCTTTGTAACACATGTATTGAGTCTAGGAAAGTGGAATGAATCTGATTTGAAGTCAAGTCCCTCATCTGCTTATGGTACAGGTTTATTTACAAGAACTGCATCAAGCTAGAGATTAATCCTCTTGTGCAATTTCTTTATAATGTAGATGTGGCCATATGTCTACATATAATGTAGGCTGAGCTATTTCCAGAATCAGTATTTTACTCTATAAGATGAAAGTGCAATTAGATATTATGCTTATAATAGTTATACTGTATGTTTCCTTTGCAGTGTATCAAGTGATAAAGCAAGACAAAAATAAAACATCTAACATTTTTATGTGCTTGCATCCAAACATTCCCTTTTGCACAGATACACACAAAGCACACAAAATTTTATTCCCTATGTTGTCGGCAGTGTCTGTTTTAGCAAGTGAGGAGGCATAAGACAAGCAGGACTGTAGAGCAAGAGCAGCAAACCCCCAGTGTGTGTGCGATGATGGGCCTGAGTGCGTTTCCTTCCTGCTGGCTCTGATCTGCTCCAGGGGGCTGAGAGGCCAGCAGCAGGTGTAATGAGCCAGGTGAGTCCTGGAGTACATCTTCCAGTTTCACTTGTGTGCTCCAGGACTTCTCCATGGTGTGAAGCAACATGTGGTAAATGAGAACAGTTGGGATGTCCCGAGGCGCCCGCTGTGGAAAATGAAGCACTAATGCAGACACATCTGCTCGTGTGCTCACTTCTGCCAAGCAGCGTTTACTAGGAGCAGGTTTTTTCTTTCAGGTGAGAGATGAAAGTATGGGACAGGTGATGGTATGAAAGCCTGTACTGTTTTTATTAATTTATATTTGCAGGTGGGTTTTCTTTTCCTCCAGTAGAATATTCATGTGTCCTTTGAAGTTAATTGGTCTGCTCGTCATTAAAACCAGCGGGGATCTCATTTAAGTAAACACCCAAGAATTAAGCTTGCAAGAAAATTTCAAGCTCTTCCAGGCATTTGAGAATAGAATCAGTGTCATGTCTGTCTGTCTGTGTTCCCCTTGGATTGTGTCTTTCTGGCTTCATTTAGGGCTAATTGCATAAGCAGGAAGAACTACACCTTCGCTATCCATCCCCACCACTCTCCAGATCTTCTCTCAGTGACTGCGTCTTTAAGTAGTTTATCCTTTCCACTTCACTTTATCGAGCTAGGTTCACAAAACAAACCTTGTGATTTTCACACTGCATATGTTTAATTCCTAATCTCTTTCCATTTAGGATTGTATAAACCAGGTCAGAAAAACACGGCACAATCTTTGGAAATGTTATTTTGAGACAGTTAAACCGTTAATGCTTTTCCATCTGACACTAGGCAGAATTCATTGTAGAAGTTCAGTAATTAAGTCAAATCACATGCTGTGCTTCAAGGCCAGGAGAGGAGCTTGGCACCAACAGAGCAGAGCTGCCCTCTTGCATTTCCTTAGCAGTTGTTCCCACATCACTGCGTCAAAATAACTTTGTGCCTCTATCCAGCCTTCTCTAATCACCTCCCTGATCTCAGGCATCTGCAACAGCATGGGGAAAAAATGGACTTAGCCCAAGGACTTAAAAATGAATAAATAAATCCAAGGTGCTTCTGCTCTGTTTCTGGGACAGGAGCTCTGGCAGACAGCTTGGGATGTCTGAAAGGTTTCACTGCTCTCGCTCTGCCTCGTGCTGATGGGACAAGGCCAGGGTTTCTCCTGGCTGCAGAGCTCCTTGTGTGGCCAGAGGAGTGAGTGTTACTGCTCCTGATGTATGTTCTTGTTTCGGAGAGTCTCCTCCTCGCTTTGCCAACCTGAGCAGCAAAGGTGTTTCTTCAAAGCTGGTGACAAACTGCCTGTTGACTTTAATGCTCGGGCTCCTTCCTTGTGTTGACTGTTTGTGTGAGACTTTTTTCCCTGGTTATGTGAAATACGTGCAAATGTTTGCTTTAGATGATGAAATGTGTACAACATGAACTTCTGGGACATTACTGCTCACTATTGCTGCAGCAAAATGCTGAGATATGTATAAAAGGCTGCAGTAATTGTTAGAATATTGATGATTTCGTGGATTAAGAGACTTATATTTGTGAAATTAAGGAAGACAATGTATCTGTAGGCTCCTGACTTTTTCAAAGGAAACCACTAAGTGGCCAGGCATAGTTTGTGTATAAAAGTACTTTACACAGCATTTAAAAAGATAGTATTTTCCTATGGAATGGGGTACGGGTCCCTTGTATATACTTTGAATTACAAGGTAGCAAGGTTGGTAGGGAGGCACTTTCTGTTGTTACCGGTGTATAACCTGGGCTGGCAGCTCCCCGTAACAACTGGATGTAACAGCCCTAAATGGGGTGACTGTTGCCTGCCTCCACCGTCTCCTTCTGTTCAGCTGGCTTTTTGCCCACCTAGAAATTGCTCAATAAAAACTGAGTAAAATATATGAGCCTGGAGTGATCTTTATAAAATCCCTCCCCACGTACCTTCCTTATTGTACCTCCAACATTTCCTGTTGTTCATTGGCTCACTAATATTATCTGTGTAGTTAAAGTTAGGGGGAAAAATGATAGGCTTTTCTCAGTTATAAAGAAGCTGGTCAACCTGATTTTCAAATAGATGTGTAAGATGAAAGAATAATACACAAATTCTGATATGAACTTGAAGTTTAATAGTGGCATAGCTAGAAACAGTCATTTATGAACCAATAATGCTGATAGAGGGGGGGAAAAATGTTGAGTTGTGAGAATAAGCAAGACCTGAAATGACAGCTCCTGTGACATTCTTTTAAAAGCAAAAACAAACCAAACCCAAACAACTCTTAATTTCTTTTGGCTTTAGTAAATATTGTGTGGGTTGTAAATGCACACTTCTAGTGCAAAGCTATCTGTAATGCTGTATCTTTCAGAATATTTTGGTAAAAGTGTCACACTGTGACTATTTGTTGCCACTTGGTATAGGTGTTCTGGAAACCTGGGGTTTGGTGGCTTTTGTTGTTTGGTTGGTTTTTTGTTTGTGTTTTTGTTTCATTGGTTTTTTCCATTTTCTGTTTCTAGCTTTAGGTTTTGATGGAGAAAGGCTCGTGACAGGGCTCACTTTTTCCGGGTACATCTGAGGAACACTGGTTGGCTCTGACTCAAAGCGAGCATAAGGACAAGAGCAGTTCAGCACAGCTGGGTGCGGGATTGGGAAGCCAAAGCCTGGAAATAGCCCTTGGCCATGTCCTGGCAGGTGGGAGCGTGAATCTGATGACTCCCAGGCAGGGTGGGAGGGTGCTGCAGCATCTTTGTTGCATGACATTGGAGAAACCTTGAGCTGATCTCATTTTCTTTGCCAAAAAGTGGTTTATTAAAAGCACTTTTGTGTTGCAGCTTCTTGCGATTCCAATAGGAAAGTCCTGTAATTGAAATGAAACAACTTTGGTCTGTATCCTGAATACATCTGTTTGATACTGTTTGAAAAAAAGTGGGGGGAGGGAGAAGAAGTGTTAGGGGAGATAATTAGAGAAAACCTAATTAAATGCATTGCTTTGTATTTTTTGTGATCTCACTTTGGAAAAAATGTATGTTAAATACTTTTCATTACTGCCCTCTTCTCTCCTGCTCTCCTCTATTTAATTTCAAAGATGCAAGTATTTCATGAGAGAAGATTTAAGTTTTTTTTTCAATGCTTTGAGATGATTCTAAATATTCATCTTTTCTACCAGTTGACTGGACTCTAATCTTCTTGAATGCAAATTCTGATTAGGGCATTCAGGTATATGAAAGGCCCAAGATGTATTTAAGCAACAGACTCCAGCTTAATTTTATTTGCCTCTCAACCTCTTAAAAATTTCCAGTATTTGTTAAATACTGGGAATTTCTTTGAGGGAACAGAAATTCCCAGTACCTGATCAGCATTTCTGGCTACATATCAGCAGCCTGATGCCTGGGGTTCAAGCAGCCAAATGTTTGGCAAAGGAGACAGATCCCTCTTGCTCTGTCCAGTACTTCTTAATGCCCATTTCTTTTTGGTCTCACGGAAAAGCAACAGAGTGTACACGCAGGCAGTTCAACATGGAAAGCAAATGTGGAGAAATTTGCCATTTTCCATGATGATTTAAAAGCTGCAAAGCTGTGATAAAGTCATTATTATCGTTCTTTGCATGTAGTGTTTGTTGGCAGGGAAAATGTTCTTGCTCCCCCCAGATTGCTCCCAAACTCCTGACACACCTTCAGCCCAGATACTCGTATCTGTAGTCCCACAGGAACACAGGTCTCGGAGTTTTTTAGGGGTTAGAGAATAAAAAGGAATAATAGTAAAAAACTGAAACAACACAGCCCCCCCCCAAAAAAACCCCAAACAACCCAATCCCCCCAAATTCAACAGGATGTTTATATAGGAAACACAGTGAGAAGCACAAGAGCTCATCAGCTCCTTTATTCTTGTCTTATTGGGCTGGAGAAGTGGAGAATTTGTCCTTTTCCATGAGAGTGGGATGTGAGTGTATTCTCATCTCAGAGTGAGCCCTGCTCTACCCTGCTGTGGGGAATTTCTTTTGCTTTGACCAGTTCTGCTCTTTGCAGGTTGCTCGCATGGCCTTGGGTTTTTGCTTGGTTTGGGTTTTCCTTCTGTTTTATTTAATCTGTTTCTGCTTTTAATTCAAAATCTACCCATGGAGTTTAGGGCGTGTAGAATTTATATAAGGTGGTTTAAAATTATAGCACTTTTTTTTTCCCTCCCCCCAGATCCCTCAGTAATTATAAGAAGGACAGATTAGTTTATCTTCAGCTTTTCAAGGCACAGTAATTTAGTCAAGAAGGTCACCTCTTTGCTCCTATTCAAAAATCTGGTGTTGCAGCTTTTAACATTGTATATTCCTGTGGGTATTAGCCTAGTAAGAGAAATACAGGTAAAATTGCAATGATTTTGTGCAGGTCTGCTAAGGATGGAAGAGTTGAACTGTTAACGGTTGTTAAGATGATAACTGTTTTACATTAGTATACCTTATTGACAATTTACAAATAAATCAGCCCGGAAGTAAGATCTTAGCAGGCCACATAGCAGGTTTGAAGTAAATATTCCTGGAAATGCACTGTGTGAGCACAGTCCCACTCATCTCTGACACAGAACTTTAGAACAAGTGCTGGTGTTTTACATTGCTATCTTTTATTACTAAATAATGAACACATAGACACAGTGCACCTCATAAGAAGATTTTTTTTTTCATGGGCTGTAGGGAATCACTGACAATTCTGGCTAGTTTACATACATAGACTTTTTATCTGACTTTTTATTTTTCATGTCTGTCTGAATGCAGTTGGGATGAATTCTGGACTGGATGACAGACATTTTCAGTTCAGAAGATAGGTATTAGTCAACTTTGGGCAAATAAACCTGGAACAGAATTTTGCTGTTGGGTGGAGGATGGCACAGTTCTCTCGCTCAGGTTTATGCACACTTCCTTTGAGTTCGCTGCCAAGCTTAGAAACAGGTTTGGACGTAGCACAGATCTCACTCTTCATTGGAATGTGAAAGGATAGCTTTGGGCTGTAGACTTTGTATCGAATCACACACAGCCTGTCTGTGTCAGCGTTAAACTACAGCTGCTGTTTGCTGTCCTGCCAACAGCACAAATCCGGCATAAAATCCATTTCACCCATATCTTCATATCTGAGCTAGCCCAGGCTTGAGCTCCAGCAGTGATTTGGTAGCGTGCAAGCTTGGCATCCATAAACATGGATGAATGTGTCTTGGGCATCCACTTTGGGTGGCTGGGATCTGCGGTGCCATCCTTGGCTTGAGAGTGTGTAAGGCAATAAAGCAGAGGGCTGATTTCTGAGAAGCAGAGGAGGAGGGCTGGAAATACAAGCTTTGTCTTTAAAAGGCCCTGGTCCTCATGAACTGTAGCTCACCTTTGTCTGTGCTGTGGCCAACTGTCCAATGTGATGAAATCATGAAAGATGGTGGGTTTTTTTCTGGGAGCTGGGAAAGGGTTTTGTGTTAGAGGTCCATAACTACATGATTTATGTTCATATCTTACATGCTTTCAATTTTAGTAAGTTTTGGAGGCTATATCAGTGAGTTCTTAAGAAGGCTTTGAGTACTGTCAAACTGTTGGATGAGAGGCAAGTGCCATGGGAAATAATCAGTATGAGGTAAGATGGGGTGGGTGAGAATGGATTGGGGGAGTTGACGGTGTTAACTGCTATCAGCAAGCTGGGGAATTACAAGAAAACAAGCAACCATTTGTGTGTTTTTTCAATCGTTGTTATTGTTGCATTGGAATAGAAGAGGCCTGGTGTATTCTTTAGGGGAATTTCCCCTGTTGTAAAGGGGAATTAAAAAGGCTACAGCAGGTATTTTTACAGAGTGTGGAGATGCCGGGAAAGAGCCGCCTGTGACCTGGCTGAGGATGAAGCAGAGTTACAGCACCTCAAGGGAGACAGGAGGTAAAGGTCTGGTCATAGGTTTATCCAGAGGGACGCTTTCCCAGGAGAGGGAACTGCACCGGGGAGTACCCTGACAGTTTAGCTGGCTGATACCAGTGCAGTGTACTAATGAGCTCGTGCTTTAAATCTCAAGGAATTTAAATTCCACTGTACTTAGTTTTTAGTTGCTATCAATGCCATAATCTGAAGCAGCCTAAGCTGGTTATTTTATAGTATAGTTTCATATATTTGATTTAGATTATTATTTAAAGTTTAATGTATCTGATTTAGTCTCTCACAGTATAAACCAACATTTAAAAAAGGATGCAGTTCAAGGAGAAGCTTGTAGTTCCTAGTCAGTCATGGCTCAGGTATCTGTTCTTACAGCTACTAAATACTGCATAATCCCTCTGACTGGTGAAGGCATTTTGGACTTTGCCTTAGACCTATGTTCTCTTTTCCTCTCCAATGTTTATTTGTTCCTCTAAGCTTTCTACTTTTAATATTCTTTCTTCTATTGTGTAAGTCAGCTTTTCCCAAATCCTGGATTTGTGGGGATGGGCAGACATATAAAGCTGGCTGTGTATCTGGCTTGACAAACCAAAAAGGAAAAATTACTGAACAGTTCAGCTGGGAAATAAAAGAAATGTATGTTTGGGCAGTTCTTTTTCTTTTCCAGTTCAGGGGAAATCTGACATGTAACAATACTCAGTAACCACACTATTCCCTATTGCTTCCCATATTGCTTATGTAGAGATTTAAAGGAAAACCCAAAAGAATGAAGGAATATGAGAAAAGTATGAAGCAGGATCATTTTATTTTTCTCTGTAATCTTGGGTCTGTTAAAACATCCACCACACCGGGGCAGCAGTCAGCAAGCATAGGTTGTCTGAGCTCCTGCTCCTGTCTCCAGTGTGGAATATTTGGCATTCTGGAGGAGACCAGCAATTGATTTTGATTGTGTGGTTTCTTTTGAGGCGCACTCATCTTCTGATCTGGATTAAGTAGCAGTTGCTAACTGCTTGGGTTGGTGTGTATGAAGAGGAAAAAAGATAAAGAAATGTGTTACCAGCTGGTGCTCCTGTCAGCATCTCTGTCTCCAGTGTTCTCATACAGGTTGTGAGAAGCATTTTATGGATATGCATGTGGTAAATTAGACATGTCTGCTTATCTGCAATCTCTATGTTTTAAGTTCTCCTATTTGCTCCTCCTTTGGATTGCTGATGTACAAAAGGTAATTTTCCCACTGTAACCTGTGGTTAGAAGAGAGTTTACAGGCATTACAGGCTAGATTCATTTTCACTCCCCCAAGGTTCATATTGAATGTAAAATCCCTCTCTTGGTGACAGCTGTGAGATTTTGTGCTATTGACTGTTTAGAGTACACGGTAGGAACCTGGAAAACGGTTAATGCACTGCAGGCTCCAGAGACTCCTTCCACTGCTTTTGCTCTTCATCAAGTCCCAAACCTCAATGAGAATGGGCCACGGTATGAGCAAGACAGTTTGTGTATATTATTTTGTATTGGTTTTAAATGGTGTTAGCCTTCTGATAGCCTACCTGATAAAGTGGTTGTTTTTTTGAGATTAATCAGTTATCTTGATCTTTTCAGAACTGATTTTAATGGACTAAAGGAAATTTTGTTTCCAAAAAAAAGAACCAACAATAGAAAACCCAGCTCGTCACAGTGTAGTAGATGCCTTAATACAAGAATGGCTTCTGTAATATTTTTAAAATGACTTAAAAGAAATAAGTGCATGAGAAAAGCAAAAGTCTTAGGTGAAGTATTTTGCAGCATGTGCTTTGTGGCTTAATCATGCCTATCCAGGCTCTTGAGCAGGCTGCTGGGATTTACATGTGAATTGAGGGAGTTCATTATGTACCTAATGACTCTTTCAGGTTTGGGTCCTTATATTTTAAAGCAGTTGTTATCCTCTGTAGATCTATAGAGTTGATTTAAACTATTGTGTGACAAATCCCATTAAGGTGATGAGTTTGTTATAATCTGTAATAAATCCTTTTGGAAACGTCGTGATTATCCCTGATGTTTTCTCAGCCGATAGATTCTATCATGCAGTGAAAGTAAATTGGTCTGATGAGGGAGGGAAAGTGAGTAAGAATCTGAAAGTCGCATGTACAATGAAACATGTTTGGAGTGTCTAAAGAAGGAATACAAGTATCTTTTGAATGATACAATTCCATCAAGGCCATTAATAACCAGAGGGAAAGTAACTTATTCTTCTTTTTGCTGTTCTGGAAAGGCAGCGCTAGATGTGCTCCTGGTTTTAGTCCCCGTGCACATCCTCCTGATGTGGATGGCAGTGTATATCCCTGACCTGAAATGGTCACTTACGGTCCAGGCCCCTCACTTTGACAAGATGGACAATTGAATATCTACATATAAAAAAACCCTGATTTTTGTACATACGCATTGTGTATGCAGCAAGGAGCCAGTAAAAAATCTGACCTAGGAGAACTGAAGCATCTGGCTACAACATTATTGAGAAAAATGCAGCGCAAACATGGAAAAAATGTAGTAATGTAGATAAATTAATTAATCTCTGCATATCTTGGTAAGAGGCCCAACTTACTTGTAATAAATCTTGGAGCTTTTTCAAGGTGGAAGTTCTTTTGAACTGTCAGCTTGTATGTATGTCTGACAAAACCTGTAATTAGATTGGCATACTGAATAGGTTCTGGCCTCACAATATTGAGGATGCACAGTGGTTTCACCAGACTGAGGGAATAATGGTTCTATTGAAGTCAAGAAAATATGTATATAAAGGTTAGTAGGGTTAGTATTTTATCAAAAGTATGTAACAGGATTGGCTACTAGTAGCTGGCTCTGTGTATTAAAATTAATTTAAATATTATATTATTGTTTTAGTGACTTACGAATCTTGTAATAAGTGGGGATGAGTTATCCATTCCTATTTTATCTTCCTAAAATAATTGCAGGGAGAATGTTTTCCCCAAAAAACTGTGTCCAGTGTCTACACGCATTGGCATTGGTTATCATCCATCTGTGTGTACTTTATGTGTGGGTAAAATATATGTGGGTGCATATGTGTGTGTATGCTTTTTAAATACGTACAGGTCTCCTGCTCAACTTTTAACCTGCAGCTCCATAGTTTAGGTTACGTGTCCCTGAACTATTTGCACAAGTATTTCATAGTTACAGGCCTACCTACATATCAACCTGCTTTGTTCTGCATGTGTCAAGCCCTTAAATGCTATGTTTTAGTAATGCTGCTTTAAGTGGTCCTCACTGCTCTAAAGCCAGAACTGTCAGCAAACTGCAGGTACATTCCAGTGTCCAAAGTGTTTATTCTTTCTGCTAAGTCATAGAGTCCTGGAATGGTTTGGGTTGGAAAGGATCATCTCGTTCCACCCACTGCCATGGGTGGGGGCACCTCCCACTAGACCAGGTTGCTCAGAACCTGGTCCAGGATGGCCTTCAACACTTCCAGGGATGGGGCATCCATAAAATAAAATAAATATAAAATAAATACAATGTGGGGTTTTTTTTCCAATGATAATAAATCAGACAGAAAAATGTCTCTGCCATGCAAAGATTATACAACGTTTTAGTCTTTTAATTTTCTCCTGCTTTAAGTCTTAAGCAGTGACCTCCAGATTGTGTGATGAGCAATGAACAGGGCATAGAATAGTCATTGTACTGTATAATATCTTCTTCCTTTGAATTTTATGTATTGGAAGCAGGTCTGTGTGTAGAAGGGTGTGGGGTTAATGTGTGTTTTCCAGGATGGCAGTGGTTTAAAGGAGGGAGTGAGAGAGATGAGTGAGGAAAGGTTGAAGAGGTGCATGGATTGTTTAATGTTATTTTTAAAGCTGAATTGTGAAGGGAATGTCTGTTGTTTCTGTAATCTGCCAATTAATTGTTTTCATTGTTTGTTTGGAGATGTACCAGCAGTAGGTGGGAAATGCCAAATAATGAAAACATCCTCTTAAAATAATGTTATTTCTAGTGGGGCTCTGGCCAAATTCTTCTACCCGGCTCCTGTTGCACACCCTCACCGAGGGCTCTGGAACTGGGAAATCCTGTAGAAACTTGCGTTGTGCAGAGAAGCGCTCCAAAGTCCAGCTGGTTCTAAGATCGAAGCAAAGGCTGCTATTTAAACCAGTAAAAGAATGTTCTTACTGAATGTCCTCCTGGTCATTGCATTACTCATAAATGTCTTAGAAATAGATCCAAAGCTCCAGAAAATTCCTCTATGTAGTTCCTTCAGGTTTTTTGAGGACTTTGTCAGAGGATCTTTACTGTCTATTTTTGAAATTTGGTGTCTATTACCACTGATGTTTTAATTTAATTTTTTTATTAGTTTTTCCTTTTGACAAGGTAGCAGTTCTGTGCCTGGGGCTCTCTAGGTATTTTCATAGCTTGCTTTCTCCAGCCTAACTCAGCAGATACCAGCAACTTTTGATAAGGCTAGTCCTTTTAAAAAAATTATTAGGTTTGTGTGTATTAGATTGTATTTTGCCAAACAAAACCTCCAGGATTCTGTGCATATTGAAGTGATGCTAACTATTGATAATTTGGGAGGAGCTGTCATTCTGCTGCATTGTTATATTGCAGCTTCTTAAGAAAAAAAAATTCTTAACTATGTTCACAATATTTAGTCAAGCATTTTTCCTCCTAATTTTAGGAGGCGATATCTTTCATGTACCCTCTCTCCTTCTCTCTCGGGTTCTCACTTTCTTTCTCACATAGTATTTAATTTCTATAGCCTTCCATTTGCAATTCTTGGGAATCTCCTAGAGAAAGAAATTGCCAAGATTACCAGAGCAGTAGGCAGCACTTTCCCAAGATTATTTATTTTTCCCCAATTTGCTCTGAGTATTGCAGCAGTTTCTTAAGTCATCTGACCAAAATTTCCCCATCCTTTGAGAGGAAGGAGGCAAGATACTGGGAGAAAAACTGATCTGTTCTTGAAGATGCCTCTTTGGAAGCCTTTAAAACATGGAGCTTTACTTTTACTCATCAGGCTTTCAATTTATCAATTAAAAACCCCAAATTGACTTCTGAGTGTTTCAAAACCAATCTCAAAACACTTACCCAAAATTTCCAAGCATCTTCCAGCCTGCCCCATGGAAGGACAGGTGGTTCATCATCACTGCTCTCTAGGGGAAGATTTCTGCTGCTCAGTCCTCGTTTGTGTCACTGCTAATTACCAGCAACCCTCACACCCACTCAAGGCTGACTGGTGTGCTGAGGATGCTTCTTACAGCAGTGAGCTGATGGGAGCACCTCTTTAATGGGGGGTCGTTTCCTTTGGTGCCATTATGTTTCATTAAAAGACTTCAGATAATCTGAAATGCACAAATATGCTCCATTAGGTAAATGGTGCGTTTGTGACCTTTGTGTCTCTCGGTTCTCCAGTGTTATTTATTCCAGCCACGTTAATAGGTTTGCAGGGCTTTGTGCTCTGAATTGCATTTGGAAATTTTCATGTTAATAAATTGGGCTTGTGTGTGAGGACGAACTTTAGGAATTTAGGTGTTTACTTATTTCCAGGTTTAGATGACTAGTGTGATTGTTATGAGTCTGGCCCATGGCAAAATTACTGTTAATCTTTACAACTTCCAAAATGTTTGGATTCATAAGTGTGAGTTTCTGGACTGTCTCTTGATATTTATCCATTCATTTTCAAGGAAGTGCTTCCCTTTTTTTACCGTCTGTCCATAAAACATAACCGTGCAATGGGAGTTTCAGGCAGCTTGAACATGTCCCTGTTTTAAGTTAAATAATAAACCTGATGGTCTATTTGCTTGTGTCAGCATGGATCTGGTAGGGGGACAGATGGCCCTCCAGGGACGTCTTGTGTTGTGTGAGGTTCTCCAGCTCACGGTTTGAGGCTCATCCTGGGCCTTGGCTGCTGAAGACTCTGCCTTGTTCTGCGAGTCAGCGACTGGGTGCTGTTGTTGGATCTGATCCAGCTGGGGTGGAAGCCCTGGAGAATAAATACTGCTTGGGAGAGCAGAGAGCTCTCAGAGACCTATGAGATGTGACAGCATTCTGCTTAGCTGATAAATTGCAGTGTAGCAGGAAGGATGCTACAATGAGTATTGATTTCTTTTGTGCATAGAACTCATTTTGCTCCGGCTTGTGAATTGCCTTCATGAGCTGACAATCCATTAAGGATCACTTTGTGTGACTCTTCCTTCATTATTGCTTCTTTTACTGCTTTCTGCTTTACTGCCTTTAAAATACATTGTCAAGGCAAAAATAAAATAGGTACAGGAGAAACTCTAATAGGAGCAAAGCAATTTGGCTCTTGGTAAATTACTTTATTGCAAAATATATTTTACAAGGGGACAATCTACAAAGACAATTTCAAGGAGCTAAACATATTATATTAAAATTATTTTATAGTAGGGTAACTCACCTAATGATCGCAATTTTGTGTCATGAAATGCACCTTTTATTGTAAGACTTTGGGTTTTTTCTAAGTCTGAAGACCTAAAATACCAGTTTTATGTGAACATAATTTAGTCTTGTCCATTCTGCATGGCCAGTTGGTGCCTCATATTTTGAATATGTGCCAATAATACCTTCACAGATGCAATGCTTGGTTTTTTTCATGTCCTGGAGGGTTGTTGCTTTTTATTCAGAGTAAACAGGGAAGCAGTATGTTCCTCTACATTAATTTTTTGCTATTTCAAGGAGTAAACAGGGAAGCAGTATGTTCCTCTACATTTAATTTTTTGCTGTTTCAAGGAAGTAGACAAGTTTTGTGACACAAATGCATTAATAGTAAAATCATATTTTTTTCCTTGAAAACGTGGTATTTTCCTTGATCATGTAATCACATTGATTAGGTTTTGTCATTATAGGAAGGGCTGGAATTAAGAATGTCTAGATAAGGCTATCAAATGTAGGACTAGCAAGTTAAGAGGACCAGTGCACTGTGCTCCATTATGGAAGAAAATGTATTATTTTTGTCACCAACATAATTTTTTAACTTATAAAAATTTCCCACTTGCATTTATTTTGTATCCTTTTTGGGCTGTTTTGTTTGGTGTTGGGCAAGTCTTACCCTCCCCCAGGTCTCCTGCTGTTACCAGTGTCTCAGTCTCAGGGATGGGTATTGCCTCTCCGCAGAGTGATTTGTGATCTAGCGTGGAGAGCTCCACTGAGAAGCTGGACTCTGCATTTTTAGGAAACAGATGTTGCTCTTGAAAGCTGCTTTAAAAAAACAGAACTAACGTGTCCTGTGGCTATTAAAATTTAGTTTAATGTAGTTAGTCACACAAGCAGGGTGGCTTTCACATTGCAGGATTTTTCTGTTCTTCCATTTTGTTCCCCGGCTCGGACATTTGTGTGAAGGTCTGATTCATCTGCCTCCTGCAGCTTCTGGCAGGTCCCGAGTTCTCCTGCCAGGAACCTCGGCCTCGGTTCCTGCCCGGAGTTCTCTGGTAAGCAGTGACCTCATTAATCGCATCTCCTGGCTCTCAGTGCAGCGCTGCTCGGTGGTTTCTGCCCAAGAGTGACTCTGAGTACATTAGGCTGAGTTGTTTTGTGCAAGTGCTTGGCCAGACTCTTGATACTTCTTTCTTTTCTGCCCATCTCTTCTTCCTGGCACTTAGGATTTTAGCATTGGCTGATCTGTATCTTCCCGTTGCCTCTGGTTAGTGACCTGAGGAGTAATGTTCTAGTCTCTATTTATTTTAAAAGAGTAATAGCAATTGAAGCCAATAAACACCATTTGGAAACTTGACTGTTTCCTGGTTTGCTTGGAAGACCATGGCAAGGGTACAGAGGTGAAATGAATGTCTGCTTTCTTTAAAACACGTGGTGGCATGGGGTGCACTACAGGCCTTCAGCCCCATCTCAAGAGAGGAGAAATGCTGAATTAGATAAGGATTTCCAAGGTGAGATTTTCTGGAATAGACTTAAATCTGCCTTTCCAGTATGTCATACAGATGAATTTGGGATTATTAGTAAATGTACAAGTGAATAAAATTGGTAACCCCTGCCCTCCGTGCACATGCCAAATCAGGAAAGTTTTAGTTTGGTAAATTAGTTCAAGTGCTAATTATAGTTCTATAAATTCCCAACTTCTTTTCCAAGCTCTTTTTTGTAGTAAACCATGCTCTCCTGCTGATAGGATTAAACATTGTAACTACTGGACTGTGGCAGCGTCTCTAACTACACCTGCATGGATCCTTTGAAAACGTAATATATTTTTTAAAAATATGTAGAAGAGAGCTTGGATGCTGTTTGTAAACTCAGCAGCATATTTTTTGTTCTGTATTTACATTGACCTGACTTTATTGTCTGGATTTCAGTTCGTTTTGTTTTTCCTTAATCACAGCTTTTTGTTCCCTCTTTTTTTTTAAATTTTACTAATGGGAAGAGCTTTTTGGTTTGGGATTTTTTTAGCTTTTGGTTGGTGGCTTTTTTTGGTTTTTTTTTTTTTTTGGTTGTTTGATTTTTTTTTTGTGGGGGGATTTGACTTTTATTGGTGTGTACTACTACAGCATTCACTTTTTTTTATTTGTTTAGGGTCAAATCCTTGGCCATGTACATGGAGCATCAAGAGACACAGAAATAAGAGGTTTGTGCCATTTCTGCATCCCATTGAGTGTCAGGGGGGCTGGAGGCACCTGCTCCGTGCTCAGGTCCTGTGTCAGCAGACACCTCACAAATCTATTCTCCTCCCTTCTGGTGGTCACTCAGGCAGTCAGATGGGGAGCTGGGGTTGGAGTGGGCTGTAATTTGCTGGCAGTCCTCTCGAGACTCCTGTGCAGGATGGTTATGGAGCAGTCGCTCGTTCTCTCTTTCCCTGTCTGCGTCTTCCCTCAGCCTGACCCCTCTGGTGTTTTCCCCTGACGTGTTGGATGTTGTGGGCCAAACCGTGGTCACTTATGTAGCATCATCACTATGAGCTCAGAGCTGTGGAAGTCAGTTTTCACTTCTGTTCTTCTGCTGGTGCGTGTTAAATGTGATAGTTTGTGCTGTGTAAGTGTGTGTATGTCTTTCGTAACACCTCAGCAATGACTCACTCGGTGTGGCTTTGGGGTACTCGATAATCTCAATGTCCCTATTGTGAGCCAGATGAAGTTAAATCCCTGGTTTTGTGCTAAAGTCATAAAACTGCCATGGGCAGAGGCTGTTTTTTCAGTTTAAAATACAGGATACCTTGAATTTGATACATGCAGTACACAACTGTTTTAAATAAAAATTAAGAACTGTAAGCTCAACATGTGAGTACAAAAACTCTACAGTAAGTATAATGCCCCCCTACCCCTCCCCCCCCCAAGAAAGTCTGTAGTATGGAATGTATGTTGCAAGATACTCAGCAAAATGTAGCAGTCCAGCTTAGTTTTACCAAAATAATTGGTAATAAGAAAAGCAGTAGTTGTGTATTTCTTCGCTATGAATAAGAGCTTTCTCAAATAAAAAAGGCAAACTGAACCTTGCGAGGCCTTTCAGTGGGCTCTCACAAGCCGTATCCAGAAGTTGATGGAGCAGTGGTGGGCAGAATGGAAAAAAATGTCTTATTTCAGTTGAAAAATTCTTCTATCTTTTGTACTTATCACTTGTCACGCAGACAATCTCCCCATGCCTTTTCCATTTGTATTGATGTGCTGGGTACTAATGTTTCTATTTTTGATTGTGCAGAAGTAGTTTTAATATTCAAAACATTAGTATGCTGTCAGTTCAGTTCAGCAGTACTTTGGGTTTTCTCCTAATGCCATCACTGATTGTTAGACCAGTGCCTCAGTCAAAATCAACCTATTTTAGTAAAATCTGTTATGGTTTATGATTTAGAGGATTGAACCTGGTAAGTCCTCAAACTCTTAGGTTAGTTCTTCTGCATTCACAGTGCATTAGTGTAGTAGTTTCTCTGTCAGATAATTAATAAAAAAACTCTTTAGAAGTATTTTTTTCCAAAAAGTCATTCATCTTCCAATTTCTACTGTTACCAGCTATAAGGTTACAAGGATTCTGCAAAGAGAACAAATTACCAATGAAGTATTTGGTGATGTATTTTTTCCTTACAGACATTAAAGGTCTTGTAAGTTTGGGATTGGCCACTTTTGCTTTTAATATCCCTTTGCCTAAGGAAAGTCACTGCTGAAAGATAAAAGAAAAATAGCTTTAGTACCATGCTTGGATGAAGCAGGTCTGCTTTTGATTTATATTTATTGGAAATCTTTCTGAGTGTTAGCTTGTGCTTACAGTTCCTAGCAGGCTCTTTTTAAGCTGGGATAGGCTTTGATGGCTGAGTGTGCCAGTGAGTTGGACATGCAAAACCACCGTGTGTGGCGTTTTGTGACACTTGTGAAAGGGTTTAGGAGAAAGATCACCACAGCAGTTTGTTCTGTACGAAACTCAACCCAACACAAAGCAGTGACTTTCTCCGGGCTGAGCTTTATACACACAGCAGATAAGAAACAACGTGGGCTTGAACTCCACACAGTTCCCATCGCAAAACAAAAGCGGGAGGTCTAAAGGAAGCAGAGAAGTCACGTAAAATAACCTTTTAAAGGGGAAAAGTACTAATTTCCCTCTAATTGTAATGAAAAGAACACAGCAGATGTTTGCAAGGTGAGGCAGGTAGCGTGTGCCATTGTGTGAACCTGGTGCTTGGCCAAGGTACGAGGGTGCCAGAGGAAGGCAAGTGCCTGAAGTTGTGTACGCTGGGTCCAGCCAGGACAATCTCCTTGGTCCCTGTGCTTGGAGAGTGCCCTGTGATGCAGCCTGGCAGCAGATGGTTGGGACAGGATGTTCTCTGGCACCATACAGCTGTGGCCTGACTATTTTAGGGGATATTGACGCATTTCAGTAAAATTCCTTTAAATTCCCCTTGCGAAGTTTTGATCTGATAGATCTGTTTTTGTGAGGTATGCTGTTTGAGATGCATCTAACCGGTTTGAATAAATAAAATCATTAGCACAAAATACACCCATTAATTCAATTTGAATTTTATTTAGTTTGCCTCGAATTCAGGTTTCGTTACTAGTAGTAAGCTGACAGCCTTAATTCAGTTTTATACACCAGTGATTTAAAATACTTCGAAGTATAAGTTTCCTTTAGTGTCATGATACTGAAAAGGAAAGTGAGAAATGCATGACTAAGGAAAACTTGAAATAATATGAAAACAATAAAAAGGGCAGAGGAATTTTAGGGAAAAATTATTTAAGTAAAGTATTTCAGTAAAGTAACACAGTTTTTTCAGTAACACGGGTTTTTAATATTTAACTCTTTGAACCATGGTGGTTTGGACTGATTTAACTGTACAGCAGCTAAGTTAATGGAAGTTAGTATTACTTTTTTGCAGTATTTATAGTGAAATACTTGCCCTTTGTTCTGAAATTCTTCCGAGTTTTTTAGGGCTACATAGATAATTAAATCCCTTTTACCCATATGTCAGTTTAGTCTATAAGGTGATGATTGAAAGTTGGGGATTAGGAAAATATTCAGTGTTACTTGTTCACAACTGCGATAGCCTTCTCAAGAGAAAAAGCACCTATAATATTGTCATGCTGATTCCATGGTAAGATGCTACTGAACTTACCAGGTCTTTTAAGCTTTATTGCTCAGTCTGTGAACTAAAATGTGTAGTTGGTCATTAAGGCACATGGTCAGGTTTTATTCCGATATCCTGCTGGTAGCTGTTTTTAAGGTGACAGATCCGTGTGGGGACTGTGTTGTGATAGCCCAGAATGAAGCAACATGCAAATATTTGAAGAGACCCCTCGGGCTTTTGGCCACATGAGGCTGCTTTGTGCTTCAGTGAGGATGTTGGCTTTGATTTCTGTGGCTTAGTGACTTAACCTGGATGCTGGAGATCTGAATGCACCTCATTAATTGATCCTTGACCTTGAACAGGGAAGTAAAAAAAATAAATAAAATTTAGATGTGAACACAATTAGTAACTGTCAAACCCTCTGATTTACTTGCAGCTTCAGTTATCTGTGGTGGAAAAACAAACAAACAAAAAAAGCCATGAAAACAAAAAAAGAGAAACATTTTTATTTATTTCTTTTATGTATTTTTGTTTTGTTATATATGTCCTTGGGAAAGTAAACTGTCTGGCACACTGATTAGTGGAACAGGACCACAATTTTTGTCTATTGACTTAAGGAGCTAGCCCTGTCCTATCTGCTGAATATACTAAATATAACAGCGCAATGATAATATTTGCATAGTAGAGTTATGCATATTAAAAATATAAAATACATGCTGTAAAATAAATGAAAAAGAAATCAGAAAGTTATATAGCTATTTTTGATCAACCAGAAGACAGCCTTAATCTGAAGTATGACTTCTGTTAGTTTTTATGTTCTGAACATCTATCACAAAATTCTTTGTGATTGCACATATATATATACTGATAAGCATGAAGCATTTTTTTCTCTCTAATCATTTTTATTTCAAAGCTTTAAAAATTATTTATAAATTAAGAATAAATATGCTAACTTTATCTTAAAAAACAGGACTTGAATTGTAAGCATCTGAAAAATGATCCTTTTTGAGTGGAAATGAGCTGTGGTATAGACAGCTGTCATTGCTTTTGCTGTAAATTTATTTTCCTAGTGTTGTGGCACTAAATTTACTGTGGAGAATATACTGTCATGGAGGAGTTTCTTCTGGGCAGCCTGAGTAGAGGCTTCCATTTCTGCCACCTGTTCCATACCCCTCCCACCTCCTGGCCCCCCTTTTTGTGGTGGCCAGGTTGTGCACTCCAGGCAGGAGTTGCCATTCACCCTACTCTGCAAGTTCTTTATCCTCATGTGCCACTCACCTGCTCTTCTCCCTCAGGCTCTCCCTCACAGCAGAGCTACTGGGCAGCAGGTCTTCCCTCCCTCACCCATCCTGCTGTTCCAAGGTGTCCCCTCACCTTTCCCGTGGAGGTGGGACCAAGGGGTGGGTTGGCCCTGCGTGTCCAGGGAGCCCCTGTAAAAACAGTCAGAACTCCCGGGGTTAAGGTTCACAAGTCATGGTAAATCTGTTGGGTTTCTCTGAAGTTGTAGAGCTGATGAAAATTCATGTATCATATTGGACAAAGGTAGGTGTGCCAGTCTCGCTTTTTTGTCACTAACCTTGGAGAAGTTTGAAATGTCACTTTTTCCCTTTTTTCCTAATGATTTTTTTAAAACAGCTTTGATGAGCCTGTTGGGGGTGGGAATTATGTATTTTGATATTTTCAAAATACTAATATGTTGCAAAACAACTGGTACAATTCTACGTAGTGAGCTGTGCTTTCTTCCCAAGGTGTGTTTCCCTCCTCGGTACTTGATAACCCACTTCCAATCTGGACAAACTCACTTGCCACTAATATATCCAGACCTGCAGGTCCTTTGCATGTAATGCATTGGATGTATCTAATGCATAACTCCGAGGGATGCTGGAGTTGTCTGATGGTAGCAACATTTCTCCAGAGAGAGCCACTCACAAAGGAGGACAGGGCTAGACAGCTGTGGGAGACAGGAAGGTGCTTCGCCATGGTTTGTTAAATTATTTTAAAATCAAAAGCTTTAATTCTTTTTGTAGGCATTTCAGATCAATAGAAAGAAGATAAAATATCATGGTTTGGGTTATCTCATTGTTCTTAGAGTGTTTGTTTTCTGCCAGAAGACTTGACTGATCGAGAAGTCATCAATAGCTTTGTTATACCTCCTAAGGGAGAATCTGGATTTGAGTCAATTATCCCAGAGGTGCATTGCACTGAGAGTTTTAGTTTGTATTTAGCCAAATCTTTTGATCTTTCTTCTCAGGCTGTGGCTTTCAGTGAAGTGATTGTATTGGTGAAAGAATATAAAATTTACTTACCACAGGTGGTTGTAGACCCTTGTTCAAGCAGCCCAGATAATTTACTGAAGAACAAAATCCTTGATAGAATATTTTACAGGGTTTACAGCATCCTATCAATAATGAACAGCCTCCCAAACACGTATTTAAGTTCTAATGAAACAACCCAAAAAGTATTAATTAATAAATTATAAAGCTGTGTTTTCACAGTTTTAATCTATTTGCCTTTGGTTTTAGATAAAGACTCCCTGCTGGTTTGGGGTTGTTCTGTTCTGCTTGAGATAATCATCAAATAATGGCTAATTCAATACAATGATCAATTCAGTTGCAGATTAGTGTAGCATTCAGCAGTAAAAATAAATATCCCAAAACTGTACATACCCAAAGAAGTGTTTAATTCTAATACAAATTACGCTGGATGTTTTACAAATTTGCATGGCTTGTTTGCAGTCTCGCGGTCAAACTGAGATAATGAGATCTAAACACCAGGATTTAGGCTTAGGCACAAATAACGCAGTGTCTCTAAAGGCTTTAGGCTGCCTTACTTTAACATATGCAGCTCTTAAATTTTGCAACTTCAATTCCTGATAAACGGGATTTTTAAAGTATGAAAAGAGCTTATCATGAAAGAAAGAACGCTCCGTTTATTGTTCCAGGTAAAGTCTTTTGGAGGTGATTACTCTCTCACGAAAACATTGTGTTCAGTACTCTTGTGGCACAGGCATCTGTCACTCAAACAGATGTCACCCCATAAACCTGAAAGTACAACTTTTTTTTCTATTCTCTGTGGGTAAGTGAAGCCTTCAGGTTGATATACTCGGTGACATTTGTTTAAGTGACAGATGTTCACGTCTAGTAGCCCTCGGTGGGGAGGTGACCTTGTTGTCTTAGTGGGAGCTCTGTGTCAAGTACTGTAATTATTTGTATGCAGAGAATATGTGCCTTTATGAAGGATGACATTCCTAAGGATGTTTTTACACTCCAGGCTGCTGTGTGTGTAATGGAGAGGCTTGGAATTAGACAGTAAGCTTTCAGCATCTAGTTCTAACCTGCCCTAGACAGAACAAGATTAACTCAATGAACTCGGTAGATGTAAAAAGTCATAGAACACCAGAGTTGAAGAGAATGAGTGATATAAGAACAGGCCCAAGACTCAATTTTTTGCACTTGTTCCTTTCTCCTGAATGGTCTAAATGTTATGATCAGTCCAGTGTGGAGGATTCATTTGCTGAGGAATGTAAATGGCTGCATGTACAGAGACTGCAGGCAGAAGGCTTTTGGTCTGAAGAAATGGAATCTCCAGACATTTCTGGTCAGTTTTAATTCCTAGTGCCTGGTGCTGTCCTCACTAGGCAGATGTTTAAGCATTGTTTGCACAGAGCATTGTCCAGGAAAGGTGATGGGAGCTTTTTCAGCATGCTGGATTCTGCTCGAATTAGCTTTTGGATGAGTGCAGTTACTCAGGGAAAAACAACAGTTCAGATGGTTCCGTCTCCACTGCTGTTCTCTTTGGTTATCATATCACTTTCTGTGCATACATTCTGAATTTAATGTTTGTTATTTGTCATTAAGATATGCTGAATCTCCAAAATTTTCTCTTTGGACAGGCAATCTCTGCCTAACCCTTCCTCTTGGGGCATGACTCATCCTCATTCAGTTTCCCCAAGTGATTTATTTCTGCCTCCCTTCAGCCCCTTTATTTTCTAGCTGTTTTTAAACCTGCACCCAAAAAATTCTGTGACAAGCAGTTTAGAGCATACCTGCCTACGGTCTCAAAACTGCCACCTCAGGCTTCCAACTTGATTTCGTGCTTACTAATTTTTCATAGTGGAAGAAATTAAACATTCACTTCCTTTTCACCTTGTCTATGTCATTTGATAGTATGCAAATCCTAAAGAAGATCCCCACCTATATTCAGGATTACTGAGGTGGGGTTTTAAGTGAAAATTCAGAGACAGTGCATTACACCTTGATCTTTATATATGAACTTCTTGCAGTTGTTATTCCCAAGAGTTTGTGTGAAGTGGTACAAAAGACTAAACCTTCTGGTTTACGTTTGGCAATGACATTTGGTTTGTTGGCTTTTATTTTAAAAGTGAACTATCAGTTCCATCAGGAGTTTTGCAGATGAATTGGAAGTGCAGTACTGGGGTCAATATACCTCTGGCATGTTCCTTGTGTACAGCATGGATGTTTGGCTCTTCCTTCCAGGGATTACACTGCGTTAGGGAGAATCCTGGGTTTGGTGATAGGCTGGGTGGATGACTGCAGCAAGAATTCAGTGGCTGAGGGATGGGTGCCTAAGCATAAAAGCAAACAGAATTTTTAATTAAAAAAGAAGGTCAACAAACATCTCTGTAGGAATATGCTTGTATTTACTACGTGAATATGTACAAAAATGTGGTAGTCATGACTGCCGTAAGAAGATTACACTTCCAAGAGGTAAAAAATGAAAGTCAATGTTTAAGCATCTGTGTTTGGGTCCTCAAATAAGCAGTGGCGCTTTTTTTGTTTGTTTGATTGTTTGTTTGGTGTTTTGCTTATTTATTTGTGGGGCTTTTTTTCTGTGTTTTTTGTTTTTATGCTGCTGGACTTAATGTTTCTGTGCTTTAATGTCTCGTCAGCAAACTGGGATTAACAGAACACCTCTGAGGAATGAAGTGAAGGTTAATGTAGTAGCATTAAGCACTACAGAAAAGCTGTTGAGAAAATTAATAACACACTGTTCAACTCTCAATTTGCATTGTGTGCAGTTCCAGGTTTGGTTTGCTTCCCTTTTTGCTGCAGCTCACTTGAAGTCTGGGTTACAAGTCTCAGGCTGTTTGCACATAAAGATTTTGCCTGCAAAAAGTTTTGTTGACTTAACAAGTCAGTTTTCTTAAGTGAAATTTTAGCCAGTTGTTTTTATAAACAGTTTATAGGCCCCAACATAGTTTGTGGTGTTGCTTTAATCATGTGGGAGTTGACTGCAGAGTCCAACTGAGCTCTTGCCTATGTATTTTTCACACTGATTCTTCTATTTAGCTTATAAAAATTAATTTAGTGTATTAAGTTCTCATAATGTATGTTTTCATTACATGCTTGTTTGTAGATTACACTGAGGAGCTTCCTAAACAGACAAACAAACTCCCAGACATCCTTTCTTTGGTAACAAGACTATGTCTCAGAAATGTTTATTTGCTTGGGGATGCAAAGTTTCTTTTGGTACTGCTGAGGAATTTGCCCCACTCTCCAAGAATAAACCATTAAGAACAATTAAATGAACTAAAAGTAAACCCAAGTATCTGTATATTTATTAAGAATGTTATGAAGTTTTGCCATGTAAGATTCCTTACAGTTTTCTAAAATTTAATTGAAAGTGAGCGACTCTTTTTTCGTGAGAACCAGAATTATTAAAACTAGTCTGAAAATAGGCCGCTGGCACAACAGATTTTGAAGATACAGATTTTTGATTACTCCAGTATTTTCTTAAGGTATGTTTTCAGTGCAATACGTGACAAAAATAAAGCATATGGTGTAAACTCAACACTATTTTAGAAGACTTTTTAGTCTGGACTTATTTTGGTGGAACCTTATCCTTTTAGTTAAGAGGCTGCATTTGTCAAGTATAATATCTTAATGAATTTTCTTCACTATGGGAAAAGTACTCAAGTTAGTGACCTGCAAATTTTTATATTAGCAGGGAAATTGGCAATTTTTTCACATCCTTGCATATTTTATGTTACTGCAGGGACCTGATCTATGTAGAAGGCTGTGTATACATTTCAACCCGAAGTACTTTCTCAGGGGAAGATTTTTGTCTTTCAGCTGGGTATATTCTCATTGCATGAGTCATCAGCCAGGTGCTGCATTTTCTGACTGTTGTAAATGTATCCTGTTCCTTGATTTCTAGTAGGATGGAGAGAGGCAACCTCCGTCCTTCTGCACAACTTCACAGAGAAAGAAAACCTAATTGACAAATTCTGAAAATCTCTGATATGATTCTGCTACTCAAGTTTCTCCACTTTTCTAGACAGCCTGACCCCCTTATTTTCCATCTCTTGTTTCTCTTCCTTTACAGAGGTATAATATGTGCATTTCCAGAGCATTCTTTACCCTAATTTCCAGTCTGTGCATTCACTGTTCCCTGTCTTGTTTTGATATAATGCTGCCTCTAACATTGTTATGTTAGAAACATCTCTTTAGCAACTAAGGGAAGACTAGCATTACAAGGTATCAGAAAGCCTTTATGTAAACAGCCCATTTGGACTCGATCCTGTTCCATGCTTGGTTATCCTTGTTGTGTTTCTGCACTTTTTCTGGATTTGACACATTTAAGTAAGGGGATTCTTCTTGGTACTTCTTGGTCAGGTATTTGAAAGTTGTTTTATATGACAGACAACTGTGCAGAGCCCAAAAAATTTTGACAGCTTGTCAACTTCTGTGGATGTTAAATATCAAGATGTAAATGCTGATAAGAATGATGGTAAGACAGCTCACAGAAAGAAGATTGCGTACAGTGTGTTGTCTAGAGGTTTGATTCTGGTAGGCTTTTAATGATATGTATACGATTGAACATTTGGATACTTTAGTTTCTTGTACTTCACATATGGAATTCTGGTTTAGCTATAGGCTTTTTTATATGTAGGAATAAAAGTAGAAAGTACACTGTAGATAATCCACCAAAAAGACATGTCTAAGTTTCCCCTGAATATTTTTTATCTGTCCGTGATCTGCAAAGGCCGAATCCCTGAGCTGTGTGTGTCAGCCCCTGGCCAGAGCTGTGTGGCCCTGTGGGGAGGGGAAGGATAGAATTGCTGGCATTTAAGTAGCAAACCTTCAAAATAACCATCCTCAGCAACAGTGTGACCAGCAGAACCAGGGCAGTGATCGTCTGCTTGTACTTGGCACTTCTGAGACTGCATCCCAAATCCCGTGTTCAGGTCTCGGCTCCTCACTGGGAGAAAGACACTGAGGTGCTGGAGTGTGTCCAGGAAAGGGAATGGAGCTGGGAAAGGGTCTGGAGCACCAGGAGTGGCTGAGGGAGCTGGAGGGGCTCAGCGTGGGGAAAAGGAGGCTCAGGGGGGACCTTCTTGCTTTCTGTAACCCCCTGACAGGAGGGTGGATCCAGGTGGGTGCTGGTCTCTTTTCCCAGGCAAAAGTGACAGGATGAGAGGAAATGGGCTCAGGCTGTGCCTGGAGAGGTTTGATATTAGGAAAAACTTCTTCTCCAAAAGGATTGTCAAACAGTGGAACAGGCTGCCCAAGGAAATGGTGGAGTCACCATCCCTGGAGGGCTTTAAAAGACGCAAAGCTGTGGCACTTGGGGACATGGGTTAGTGGTGGACTTGGCAGAGTGAGGTTACTGATTGGACACGATGGTCTTAGAGGTCTTTTCCAACCTAAATAACTCTATGATATTTTTTGAAAATGGTTCTCTTTTCCATCAAATATTTGTATTTGGATTATTTTCAAATGGTACTTAAAATCTTTTGGGAAGATGCCATTTGTTCACTCCTGGAATTTTTAATTTCTTCCCATTTTCTCTTAACACAGCATGACTTTTCTAATCTGACTCCCCTCCCCCAGCTATGACCAGCTGTGACAAATTATTTTTCATCAGCCCTATGGGGCTTTTGGCAGACCTTTTCTGCAGTCAGAGTGTCCGAGAGGATTGCTGCTACATCTGTCATGGGATTGCACAGCTCATGGCATACATGAGCACTTATCTCTCAGGGCATTATTTTTTCCCTTTGAATGCCAATACAGATTTTTGTGATGATTTTAAGATGTGTTTGAGCCTTTAACAGCATCACAAGCAATGCCAAGGTGACTGTTTTGCCACTCACCCTGACAAAACAGACTGCAAACATTTCCCAAGTTACTGCTTCAAGCTGCTGCCAGAGCAGTGTCTCTGGTGGGTGCTGTGCTGCAGCAATGCTGTTGGTGTGGAATGATTACAAATATGGTAACATAATATAGTATAAATTGATATATAATGTAGTATGGAAATTCAGGGGGCAAAAAAGTACCCCTCATCCCACTCTGTAGTGTGCTGCCTTCAGGATGAAGAATAATGCAGTGTCTCAAAAAGGGGTACAGCCTAAACATCCCACCTTTCCTGTATGCATCCTGTCCTTCTGCTCGCTGTGCTCACTCAGTCACGAGGGAGCTCCTCAAGCTTCTCCCCCAAAAAAGGTCTTGCCATTTGTACTGTGACTTCACATCCCTTTCTCTGAATGCTTTTGGAACAGTTCTGGTTTGACAGCCTTTTTGGGGTAACCTCCTAGTAGTGTCTAGCAAGTGCTGGATGTTGTGGATTAGATGGGACATTTACAACCCAGCCTCCAGTGTTTTGCCAAGCAGTGTCGGAGCCCAGTGGGTTTCTGCCACACGGGTGGGTGCCAGCTCATCTCTAAAGGGGATGATGGACACTGCATATGGAAAGAGGACATGGAGCTTTAGGGAGACAGCCCTGAGTGAGTGCATGTAGCTAAAACCTCTTCACCATCATTCTCTGTACACAGGCTCAAATTATCCTGCTTTGCTGCTAAATCCCATTCAGTTAAAAACCTCAGTGTGGGAATGGTGAAAGTAGATTAGGATAATTATTAACCATGAGTCCTCTGTCCACCTTGCTTCCTCATCTGGAAGAAATTATCCCCTGCTTAAGTTCAAGTGTGTTAATTGCTCTGCAGCATAACAAGCCCTTAATCTTCAGGCTGCTAAAGAAGTGTCCTCTTGTGTCTTCAGATTTTCATCATCTTTAGGCTGCTTTGTCTGCTTTGCGTTGCTTAAAAAAAGAATTAATTTAAACTCTTGCCAATCTTTCATATTAAAGCTTCAGAAAAAACTCATTATAGGCTTTTTTGTAGGTGACTTGTGAAATAAATATTTACTGAGGGCTGTTCCATTTTAGCACAGTGCGGGTGCTACGTTGAAATTCAGTCTTTGGGTATGGGAATATTGCAGTTCTTTCCATAGATACTTTAATGAGGCACCAACATTTCCTCTCTAAAACACTTTTTCTGACATGTCCAACTCCCATTTGTTTTGCAGCCTGTGCACATAGATTTCTATATTATTTAATATTTATATAGGTAATCTTCTAAAATTCAAGTTACCTACTGCAAGCCGTCATGCCAGATAGCACTTAGAGTATCAGAAAAAAATGCATTATGCTCCAGTAATCATTGGGATGTGTTCTTAATCTGCTAGATTAGGAGAACAGATTGTGACCATTGACTTTATGTAGCCCTGGGGCCCAACCATCTAACACAGCCAGCATGCCCAGGGGTAGGTCTGGTGTGAAATGCTATAGCGTAAAAGCTGTTGTTGTTAGTGTCATCCTCCGAGTGCTGCACTGTGCCTTGGCAGTGTCTTCCTGGGACACCATCAGAAATTTGGCTTGTCCAGTGTGTTAACTTGCATTTGGTGCCAAAGCTGGAGTTCAACACCAGTTTAGTTTAACAACATGGCATCAAATTATCTGTGCATTTGCTGCTTGTTTTGTCCAGTGCGTTAGTGTTCTTAAAAAATAAGTGCATCATGTTTTAACGTGCCTTTTGTTAGCAGTAAGTACAGAAATTACATTTAAAGATAATATTTCTGTAAACAGATTGTCTTGGTTTGAGACAAATTTGGAGTGAAATGTCCAAAATGAACGTCCCTCTGTTAGAAGGCAGATTTCAGCAGCCCCTCCCCCACCAGGTTTGGAAAGAAAATTCCTCAGAGGAAAGTGAAAAAAACCCTATTTATTTAACAAGCAGAATGCACGCAGGCATGGAAAAAAAAGAATGAATAATGTTAAATAATAAAGCCTCTCACTGTGAAGAAAACCTGGGTAGTTTCAGAGTTCTTTGTAGGTGATGGCTGTGCTCTGTCTCCAGAGCCGGAGTGTGGCCTGGGCCCCTCCAGGCCAGGGAGTAAGGCCCGGGGTGTGAGGGGGTCTAACAAGTAAATGTTTTTTTTGTGGGTGCCTGGCACTTAGCCAGCGCCAAACCACAACACAGACATAATTCCTGAAACTCCCAGTCAATTAAATGTTCCAAGCTTATTGTTTGTAAGATGTCGAGCCCAGTTTCTCGTGGTGCATTGAATTAGAGATGTCTAGTAGCGTTTATGCCTGGGAAGAGCTCGGTCTGCTGGGACACGCTCAGCCAGCCTACAGACGTGTTTCCAGGCAGGGCTGTAAACGCTGCAGTGTTTTACTGCTGCCTGCCAGGGTGTGAGGGCCACGCTGGGGCAAGGCAGGCTGTTAGGCTGCATCTCTCACATCCCGGCGTTTGACTCTATTGGAACCCGTCTTACGATTTTTTTTAACGATTCAGTAGTTAAATAACAAAATATGTCATTTGTGATGGGGAGGGATTAAAGGAGTTAATGGCTGTGTTTGCTTTCTGAGGCATGCGTGCCTTCCATCGAAATAAATTAGTCTCTCAGGCTTCTGAGGAGAGTATTAGACCTAACATCTTAATATATTCTAAAGCTGTGTGTCTGAGAGAAGTGAATTAAAGGATTTTAAATTTCTAATTACTTGAGATGTAATTAATTTCCTCCTTTTTCTTAAATAAAGTTAGGTGAGAAAGTGTGGTTTAAAAAGGCAGAGAGGATGTGAGGAGGAATAACTGTTACCCTGTGAGAACTGCTGCAAAGCACCAAATTAATTTTATTGTGTGCATGACAGATAGTCATAGCAGGACTTTACAGATAACAAGTCAGTGCTTCATTTCTGTTTGAGAAACATTTTTTCCTTTTGCTGTGGTGAGATGTGTAACATCCTGAGGACTGGCACCTTGGCCTTGCACAGGATACCTGGAAAGCTCCATCCCAGGTGCAAGGCAGCTGCTGCCTGAGCCCCCTGTGCCTGCAGGGAGGTGAAACTCTGCAGCAGAAATAACTCCTGACAGTGCAACTAACACCAGAAAGAATTATTCTGAGTCGCCCTCTCTGTAAGGTTGTAGCTCATGACATCTGACTGGGGTTTTGTGGCAGCCCTCAAGATTTATCAGCGCTACCTGATCTCCCTTTTATATCCTGCAGTAAATTTAAGGAGTTCACAGCTTCTGACTTCTGTCTGCATTGCTGGCACCAAATGTCAGTTTTACTGAATTTCCCAGAGATGCTTTTAACTGCGCACAGTTTGGTGAGGAATCCACCCAACAATCACTTCTGCTTTGACCAATTAAGAGCACTCTAAAACTAACAAATATAAATTTTGTAAGAAGAGATGCTGCATTTCCTTTAGATATTCTCAGAGCACTGTCAATATTATCTCTGGATTGCAGAGTAGCTCAGTGCTGAGTAAGGGCTGGAAACCCTTAGTTGCTGCACTCTGCTGCCGCAGTAGTAATTGAAGATGTCTGCTAGAATGTGTCTTCCACATCTCAGTGCTTTGTTTTTGAAAAAAAGAAGGTGAATGAAACTGGATTATGGGGACTGGGCAAATTTTACAGCAGTAGCTTGACATAAAAACAAAGCCTAGTCATAAAGTCTTTTACCTTGGAACATTAAAAGAATGTGCTCAAATTAAGGTGAATTCTTTGCTTCCACATTTTTGTGCCAAGAGCATTAACTGTGCCCAGGCAGCCAGAAAGTGGAGGTTAGCAGAATCAGATTTGCAGCACAGCCTTTCCTATCATCCGGAAGTACAAAAGCCTCTTTCTTCTCATGGCTCTGGACGCTCAGGAAAATCCACGCTGATCACAGAGGAGATTCTCTCACAAACCCGGGTCCTTTTCATCAGCATCCTCATACATGGGTAGCCACATCTGCTGGGTGAGATCGTGGCTTTCAGCTCTAAGACAAATAAACCCTGAGTATTGACAGCACCTTCCAGGCCAGTGACACCTGCAGTGGCCTCAGACCTTTGTCGGGCTCAGAGTTGGAGCGCGTGAGTGTTCTGCTGGAGGGTGCTCGTGCAGAACCGCTCCCTCCCAGCCCTTGCTCAGACACAGCAGTGAGGCAGCATTGCAGTCAGTCATTCTTCAATCAGTTCTTCAGCAATGTGTTGCTTTACTGGAATTAAGGGCCAAGATGCTGATTGAATTATTTCTTGCCGTTTTTGTGTTCCCTTTAGTGTTCTTTTACAAATAAGAGTTTTTGCCCTCCATCTTGCCGCTTTTACGTACACCCTGTACAAGGCATCTTCAGAGAATTAGCTGCTGATACCAATGAGCATGTGAGAGATGCATGTGAAATGTGACGCTTTTTTAGGTGTCTTTTGGTTTGGTTTTTTCTGTGGCTTTCATATTTTTTAAATCTCATGGGATGGCAAAAACCTCATCTTAACAAAGTAAAGTCCTTGTAAAGGTTCAGTTGCCATCCTAAACTGCAAAATGATTAAAGTTATCCACTGAAAGAAATCTAATACATTTCTGTTTTGAAGTGGACAAAGTAACTTACTTTCCTTTCACTTTGTTTGCAAAAACAGTTTTACACAGCTCTCAGAACCTTTTCTGCTGTGGCTTTCCATAAGATTTCCTCTGTCCAAAGCATTAGCAGGAAAAAATGTGTTTTGAGAAAAAAAAAATGGAATGTGTTGGGGAAATTAAATAGTAGTTTACAACAGAAACTAAATAATAGTTTGCAACCACCTTTTATCCTATTAGCTGTTTGTTGGTTTTCTGTTGGCTTACGTGGTATTCAGCTGAATTCACAAATACAGAGCCTATAGATCAGGAATGACAGGGTGCTCCTTGCTCCAGACTCGTTCTTTGGGAAACAATTTATCCAAAAGAAAATGTTCTGCTGTATTGAAATGGAGATTTCTAGCTGGTATTCGGTACTATAATATTTATTTTCTCTCCAGTGTGTTCAGCTCTCATTTCTTGCTAAAGACTTTTCTCCTTTCAAAAATCCTTGTTCTTACTTGTGTTTATGCTGCTGTCCACAGCTACTGGGAAACAAGCTATTTGGAAAGTTGCAAGTCATTGGAATAAAGCAAGGTTAATCTCCGGTGTTTTTCAATAGCTCAGTGTCAGTGACAGTGTTTATAACCTGCTCCCAGGAAAAGAGCTAAAGCTTTAAAGAAGTGAGGATGAAAGTAAAACATACCAAACTAATAAATGTTGCATAAGGGTGGGTGTTTTTTCCCTCTTTGCAAGGCTACCTCTGCAGTCTCAGCTCACTCCAGCAAAATGGCAAAAGGGAAAATGTGCATTTAACAACCTTCCTGCCACCACAAATCTGTATTTGGAAGCATTTTCTTACACAGTATGAAGTGGTAAAATGATTGTCAGAGCTGTTTAGGTCAATATGTCCTCCGCTGGGATGAATAATGATTCCTCCTGAGAGGAATTGTGCTAGCAGGCTGAGAACCTAGCCAGAAGATCCTGGTGCTTCTGGTCATAGAAAGTATTAACTTATATTTTGGAATAAGGAGTCACTTTGTCTAAAAGAACTGGAATTGGGTAGGTTTTTCCATAGCCTGGTGCTGCAGTGCTGTGCTCCACAAAGCATCAGCTTTACAGTGTGGCTGGGAGCTGTGGCAGTGGTTTGCCTCTTACAGAGGAGAATGGAGGCACCAAGATTAAATCCCAGGGAAAAGGTGATCAGCAGCAGGAGCAGCACCGCAGACACTGAGTTTGTGCTGCATTCTCCTCTGTTTGTCACCTCAGGGGGGCCTGGCATCTCCAGTGTCACAGACAGGCAGTGAGGTTCCTCAGAGCAGGATCTCAATGCGCCAGAGGAGTGCTTGACTGATTCCTTACGAAGCACGGACACCTGGAGCTTTAGGGTCAGGTCCCCTCCAGGAGAAAGAGCGAAGATGATCCAAAGCCTCTCACGTCCTGCTGCATCATGTGAGCAAAGACAGCTGGGGTTTGTGACACCCGAGACGTGACTGCGTACCAAAATACCTCCTGGCGTGAGTCTTCTTGGTGAGAAGGGCAGAGGGGAGTTGAGTTTGGTACTTCTCAAATAATTTTGGGATAATAGAGAAAAGAAGTTGTGCAAAGCTACCAGGACTAAATAATGGTTGAATAATTGTGCCTGGAGAGCAAACCTGAGGCACCCGGGAAGCATTATCGATGGAAGCTGGGAAGTGGTTTTTAACACTTGCCCGTGGTTGGTTGTGCTTCCCATCTGATCTCATTCTTTGTGCAGAGTCGACATTAGTTTCTCAGAACAGTAATAGAAACTAAAGCTGAATGACACATTGTAGAAAAAACTCTAGTTCCTGCCAAATTAGCCCTTGAGAGTCAAATAATCAACATATTTGTAACCTGGGCCGTAGCAAAAGCCCAGATGGAGGCATTGGTACTTGTCATTGTGTCTCTGTCATGTTGGCCTTCTCGTACATGCAGATATATGTATTAAATGTCTCACAGCCTGTGTGTAGTTTCTACTAGCTAGCTATAAGTTAATAAAACTCCCCCACACTAAACAGTTATTTTCTTAAATACTTGAACACTTGGTGTAGGATGGACTAATTAAGATGAAGAATTAGGAACTTCACTTGTGAGAAAGGTAAAATTGCTCTGTCCTTTGTGATTCAGAAATGGAAGTGAAATCAGAAAACCCCAGTTCAGGGCTATCATGTGATTTGCCGGGGCAGAGGGGCAGTTGTAAGTGAAATTAAGGAGAACTACGTAAAAGGGCTGAAAAGGGGAGATTATGCAAAGACTGCAGAGCCTACCATGGCAGGAAGCAGATGAGCTCTGTAAAGGACTCAAGAAATGTTAAAAAAAACTCTGGGGCAGTGCAGAAATGCTGTAAGACCTTGAGTCTGTTATTTCTCAGGGAACTATTCCAAGTGATCCAGTGCAGCCAAAGAGAGGCTGCTAACCGTGCACTTGACCTTGCAAACCTGAGAGAGAGCCAATTGCTAAGTGCCTGAAGTAACCAGAAGGGAAGGAGGCTTGATGGAGGGGTGGCTCCTCCAAGAGTCAGTGTACATCACGTCCTGAAGTGAGGGTGTTGATGATCCACGCTGATGCCACCCCTTGAGGTAACTTCAGCACACTCAACACTGAGCCTGTGTGGATGAGGTGTGATGAGCTGGTTTGAGGTGCCACAGGAGGGCCTTTTTCGTTTTTGTCCTTTAAAACCTGTGCAAATCCTGAATTCTGGTACGCTTCAAGTAAAGCCTCAGAGGTCAGAATCTGCCCTGCAGATTTTGCATAGTCAGACACTCCATTAATTCAGTTCCTGAAGGATGTGTTGACAGCACATTGTAGAAAGAGTTATAACCAATACCCATGCAAAACATAGCTCTGTACTCTGAATGTTTTTGGTAGTTTTACTGTATTTTGGAAAGACACTGGCTGTGGTTGAATATATAAAATTACTGCATTGCACTGGCAGACTTCTGATGAATTATTAGTGGGAAATGAAAAATTTACCAGTGGTATCATTTTATGCAATATTGTATTTTATTGGTAACCTTATTAACATTCTGAGAGTTGCTCAAAGACCTATATCCAAGTTTTTTATCCTGTTTAGAAAAAGGGCAGTTAATTCCTTTGTGCTCAGTGAAGTAGGGACATCTGCAAATTATGGCTCTGGTACATAATTGCATGTTTTGAGTAGCGCACTGAATGCGAGTAGAAATACAAACTGTGTACAGTGATAAATACATCCTCCAAGTTGTGCAAAATAAGCGGACTTTTGTTATTGCCTTCTTAATTGCAAATAGTGTAATTGAACTATTTCTTCTGTTTAAGCTTTTCAGTTCTCTTTGTAGCTTGAAGTGAAGTTTGAGGGCAGAAAAAACCCAGCATCGGGGTCATTGCATAAATGATTCAGACCTAACTTTTCTTACATCTGGTTCAGTCAAGTGCAACAGATTACCAAATTTATTGATCATATGTTAAAATTAAGGCTTACCCAAATTCGGCATACTAAGTACTTACTTACTTCTCATTTGAAATGCTAAACACTTCATGATGTGGTAGGCAACTTTCAGCAATAAGGCAAGAGTAAGTCTTTCCTTGTTGAGAGTTTCCTGTCTACAAGGATGAGCTGGTCTGCTAGCCCTTGCTTTGGACTCAGCTGTCCATGGCTGTGCTCTGTGATTGCATCCCATGGAATGAATCTCTGTCTTTACTGAGGTCAGTTGTCACAAGCAACAAAACTGACAGTCAAACAGGATGTGTGACTTGCTCTTGGGTGTAGTGAAAAGATTAAGTAGAGTAATTTTTATTTATATTAAAAATATATATATAGAGAGAGACAGAAAGAGACACTGGATATTAATAAAATATGTGAATTCTGCAAAGAAAGCATTACTTAAAAGATAAAATTCTTGTGAATTTTGATTATTGTTACTCAACTACAAGGATCTATGGAAATAAAGGAGTATTTTTCTCTTTTCCACTTTAGGTTCTGTAGAACAGCATTCAGCTTTAGTCTTTCTGCAGGACAGTGCCAGACATGATTTTTAGTTTCGGATGACTGCACTTCTTTTGCCCAGAAACAGTTACTACCAAGGTGTTTCTTGCTCATCTACGTCCTTCAAAACCGGAATCACAAGTATTATTGCAACACCTGCTTTTAGGGATTGCAGTGTTTCGTAAGCCTGGGTGTTGTCTGTTGCAATTTCTACTGTGGAACAAATTTCAACAGAATGTTAACATAAATGTTTGTATTGATAGATTCATATCATTCCATAGCGCTAAAATACCTGTGGAAAATTCTTAAATTAGAAATAAAATGAATTGTAAAATACTTGATAGCTGAAAGTGCAGTTAAAACTATTCAGATTTTAGTGCTTCTGTAATACTGTCTGCATATGCACAGCACACCTGAGGTTGCTGCATGTTGGTTTTTGCTAGGAGAAGTGTGAGTATATGGGGGTGGTGCGCTTGTTTGTCAGGACTTGGCAATATTAAAAAGCAAGCTTTTCTTTTTAACTCGCCTATTTTGAACTCAGAACACAAAGGGTTTGAAACTTGGCTTCCCTTGAATTATTTATGATGTGGAACTGCTAGACAGTGTGTTTTAAAAGTAAGTGATAAGCCAGAACAAAAATGGCTGTGGTATCGCCTTGTCGGCACATCTGCATTTCTAAAGATTAGGCAGAATTTGATAACAGACTAAAGATCGTTTCGCTCTTTGAGAATTCCTTCTCTTCATCTACATTGCATTTCTGGAGCTGATATCCATGGCAATTCACAAGGATGATTTAGGAGCTGGGCTTGGAAAGGTCTATGAGAGTTCTTATTCTAAGATACTTAACAACATTACTTTGTGAGTTCATTCATTGATGTAAACTGTTGTCAGCAGTGTATTTCGAATTTCCCTCCTTCATTGCTCACAGAATTTTTAGTGCTGTGGATTTTGGTTCCATTTCTGTGACAAGTCTGAAATACAAATGCATCTGGTTACACCTGAACATTTTTACAGCTCAGAACAAAACAGGAATGGGGTTTAGGTGAGCTGTAATGGCTAAAGATGGTGATTTAAACTTTTAGTGGTCTTTTAGTTATGGAGGATCAGTTTATAAAGTTTGATAAATGTTAAATTTACTCATAAAAATATATTAATTCTGAGCATCTTCAAAGTCATGTGTACTAAATCTTGTCTGAGAAGGGGAAAGAATCACACAGGACGAACACTTCCTAATGGTATTTGAATTTCAGGTATCTGAGGAGCTAAGAGCCATCAGTGTGAGCCAAATCCAAGGATTATGATTTACATTATTTCCCCAAGACCATCTTTTCCTAAGAAAGGATTTATTTGTCTTTTGCATGGGAGTGTTATGAGCTTCTGTGCTGTTCTAACACATTTCTGAGACATTCCTTTTGCCCAGCTCAGTGATATTTTGGTTTGATCAATAGGTCTGTGTTGCTGCGAAGTTATATTTATTCTCTATTTGAGTTTTCATTAGGTACAGGATATATAAGTTGTTTCTCTCTTTCCATTATTGTTCTTTCAGCCATGGGTTTATTCCTTCATCTCCCCTTTCTTGAATTCCAAGCTCCCTTGGGAGCTCGTCTTATGATTTAGCAGCCTGAGGGAAATAAATAAATGTCTGGATTGAGCTTGTTAACTTCGTTACTTGATATGAAATGTACTTTAAAAAAAATTGTGATTTCTACTTTGATTATTATATTTGGTACTTTTAATGTACATTAAATATTTAAGGGTTATTTTAAGCTATTGGCAGAGTTGTATTATGGTCTACACTTGATCAGCAAACTTAATACTGAAATTCTTAGACACAATAGAAGGAAGAGTATTTCAGGAATGCAGCAGGTCATAGTACTTTGGCTTTTGTAATCCTTCGAAATTGTGTTGGTGCACATGGAATTTGCTCCAGATGGATTGTATACCTTAGGATATTTTTTATATATTGTGAAATAAATTTTCTTGAGGAACTTAGTTGCAAGCCCAGCAAACTCATTCAGTTTTAATTCTTCCATCAAATCTAGGTAGACAAGGATTTGCCTTCTAACCACAGAATTCAATACTCTATCATTTTTTCTCTCACCTTTTCTGTTTATGTTCTTTGTCTTCTCTGTTTTCATAGTCTATCACAGTCTGTTGCACTCACTTAACATCCACACATCACAGACTGTAAATCACAACTGAATTTTCCCCTCAGAGAAGCTGATGGACGACATTTTGATTACAGTTACTTAACTGTTGGTTAAAAATAGAGAGATTCTTTCTGGAATTTCCACTTATGGCACTGTTTTTTTAAAAAAAACCAAAACAAATGGTTTCTTTTGGAAGCTGATCAGCTCTGGAAGTGAATCACGGGATGGCTGAGGTTGGCAGGGACTTCATGCAATCCTCCCTTGGCCTGCTGGCTGTCATACAGCCCAGGGTACTGGCAGCCACCTTGGCCATGAGGACAGGCTTGGTGGCCACCAGATCCTGGGGTTTTCCCTTTGGCAAGTCACTAGGATTTTCCCATTGCCTCTATCTAGACCTTCTGTTGGAGCACACCCAGTACTCTGCTCACTGTAGCCAACAGAAAGCAGGAACAGCCCTTGCATACTTGAACGGAGGAGAGTAAAGGTTTAGGAAATAAGGCTGCATCATACTGGAACCTCTGGGGAGTGACACAGCTTGCAGAGATCTTGGAGTTCTCTGGAGTCAGCTGACATGAGCATTGCTTGCTCAGCTTCTAAGCAAAGATGCTTTAGGAATTGCACAGTTTGGCAAAGGTGAGAGAAGAAAGAGCGATGCAAAGCAGGTTGGATTTGTGGAGATCATTCCTGGTGTGGTTAGATGCAGTGGGCCAGTAAGTAATCTAAATGCATACTGTATGATACTTAGCATGGCTTGGTGACATTTGCCTTTTCTATTAAATTATTCAAGTGACATTGCTTGTACAGGTTAGCAAGCCATTAACCTGCCCAGTTGTTGAAAGCAAGTTGGTTTTTGTTGACGTGTATTGAGCTATAAAATATTTTGTAGACATAATTGATTAATCTAAATATTTAGTTGGCTGCATTTTGGAATGTTTTGGTGTGTTTTGACAGTTAAGCTTTACATGTATTTTTTCAGTACTGTGCTATAAAAGAAATCTTACTTTCATGAATAAATACTTCATTGATTTCCAAGTCATGCAGATTTTCTTGGCTTCTGAAAATGAAGCATTTTTCTTTATTGCATTTTCATTGATTCTTTTAATGTCTTTACAGTTACTTATTTTTTTTCTAATGCATCACACAGTACAAAGCACTTCCAGCTTTAAAAGTAGCGCTGTGTTCCCTGGAAGTGCTTCCTTCTGTAAATCCGTGCTAAATGTTTAGGCAGAAAAAAACCCCGTAACTGGCCCCCTGCCTGAAAAATGATGAAAACTTTAAGGAAAACTACACAGAAAATGTAAAGATGCTTTTCTTGACTATTTAAAAAATAATTTTGATATGCTGCTGTGTTTGGAGAGCACCTGTGTCAGCTGCAGCATCTCCGGTTGCTTTCTGGAAGAGCTTTTGACCTAAGTGTGCTGCATTTCCGTGCCAGTAAGTCTGCACTGGGGCTCCCAGCTGGAGTGGCCAAGACCCTTCACTTTGGCGACATGATGAGGCCACACCAGTCCCACAGAGCTCCCTGAGCATCTTTCTTTTCCAAGTCCTGAGTCACAGTTCAGTCGCCCAGGACCCCTGAATACCACTGTAGCTTTATACTGCAGACACCTGCTGCCCCAGCAGCAATAAACCACTCAATTTATCCAAGAGCCTCTCCTCCTTAGGTCTGCTGTCTTATGGGTAGGACTCTTGGGGAGGAATCCTGCAACATGTGGGGTTCCTGAACTTACCTGGTACTACAGGGTTAAAATGTCATGGATTTTTGTCTTGGGATCAGTAAAAGTCTGAGTAGAAAGTTTTGGAGGCTTTCTCTTCTGTAGCAAAAATTCTTTTTCACCACTAGCCAGGCTTTACATGTCTATTTGTGCAGTCAGTTTAGCTCTGATTTCAGGTGGAGGCTTTATTCCTGTTAACCTATAATTTGCCTAAAATAATCCCTAATGCTATCCAAATGTGCTTTTTTATTTAGGACTAATTAAAACATGATTAGAAGCTGATAGCTATGCTGAGAAAATGTGTATTTGTCACTTGTGGACTCAACAGAATCGTAAATCCATGTTTTTGCCACTTAGTATTAATATTACTCTACAGACAATTTAGACATTGTGAAGCCATTCAAAACTGCTCTGCTAGAATGACTTATTAAAAACATGTTATCTGATTCAACAGCTCATTACTCCAAGCAAACCAGCTGGTGTGGCACAGAGCTAAAAAAGAAACCCGAACCAATGAAAGATTAATTTGTTGGGCAGAGTTGGTTGTTTTATTGCGAGAGATCTTTGGCAGGAAGGAAAGTATAGCTTTTATTTTTGGTTAATCAGAATGGTAATAAGCTTGTTGCAGTGGCTTGTCCACTGCTTTGGTGAGTAGATGTAGAAGATCTCTGGCCTCTGAAGGAATTGGAAAGCTTACAAGGGTCTTGGAAAACAGATGTTGATTTGGGCTTTAATACGTTCAGCCTGTGCCTTCCCCAGCTGTTGCAGCCCTGTTGGAGAATGAGGATAACCATAGCCCTGTCTTTAGGAACTGTTATGGCAGTGATGGAATTTCCCAGCCTGGTGTTAATGTGATAAACAGGGATTTGCCTGGGACTAGAGTTGCACGTAGCCAGTGTAATCCTTGCAGAATGAATCAGAATTTAACAGGAATGTGCCCAGTAAATGAGGAAGTTTGTGCAGGTGCTGAAGACTATAAAGCAGTATCAAAATACTGGAAAAGATGGGATGGTTGTTTGGATTATGCTGGCTGCTTTGAGGTTATTGGAGTCTGCACTAAGGATGACTTTGCGGATTAATTTCTCCACATCTTATAAGCAATATGAGTCACTTTGACATCTAAATACCATAGTGCTTTAATGTGCTGGAGGTCACAAAGGTTCTGTTGTTCCACAGATTCAGACACTGAAGCTGTGATGTCTTCCAAAAGTGTGTCATAAAATCACGAGTGGTTTGGATTGAAAGAGACCTTAAAACTCATCCAGTTCCAACCCCCTGCCATGGGCAGGGACACCTTCCACTACCCCAGGTTGCTCCAAGCCCTGTCCAGCCTGGCGTTGGACACTTCCAGGGATGGGGCAGCCACAGCTTCTCTGGGCAACCTGTGCCAGGGCCTCAGCACTCTCACAGGGAAGAATTTCTTCCTAACACCTGATCTAAACCAACTCTCTGTCAGTGTCAAGCCATTCCCCCTTGTCCTGCCACTACATGCCCATGTAAAAAGTCCCTCTCCAGCTCTCTTGTAGCTCCCTTAGGCACTGGGAGGCTGCAGTATGGTCACTCTGGAGCCTTCTCTTCTCCAGGCTGAGCAACTCTGACTTTCTCAGCCTTTCCTTATAGCAGAGGTGCTCCATACCTCTAAACACCTTTGAGGCCTCCTCTGGACTGGCTCCAACAGGTCCATGTCCTTCCTGTGCTGGGATCCCAGGGCTGGATGCAGCACTGCAGGTGGCGTCTCACCAGAGCGGAGCAGAGGGGCAGAATCACCTCCCTCAACCTGCTGGTCACTCTGGATGCAGCCCAGGACACGATTTTTTGGGTCACTCCTGTGGCCTAACTAAATTTCTCTGTGGACTGGAAGACTGTGAAGGAGTAGGTCTCATTTATGGAAAATAGTGGTGGCTACTGTAGAATCTACAAGTTTGTTCTGTAAACCCATGCACGTCCCTGTGAACAGCTCAGAGATTTGAGGAGAAGTCCCTCCACATAACTCACGGAGACTTAGTATGATGCCAGTGTAATAGTAGCAGGTTGTTAATCCTGAGCAGTGACAGAAACATGTGTGCATTCACAATGGACATTTTTAGTAAACTAAATCCATTTATCCACGGAGCCTGCTGGGAAGCATATCTGTGACCTGAGGACTGTGCTCTGTATACGCTTCATGTTTATGATGTGGGTTTGTTTTGGGGTTTTTTGCTTGGCTGGTTTGTTTTGAATGCTTGTTTGTCTTCCAGAAATAACTAATTTATCCTATGTCTGCTTCTTTTGGAAGTATTTTTCCTGAAACTTTCTGTATTATTAATAATATGCTTCTGGTTTCTTTTCCCTAAATTCACTGTCTTGAAAGGCAGATATTTCTTAAAGCTAATAATTGTCTGAATGTAAATAGGAAAATAAGAAACCATTAATCTTAGCAGAACATATTTACATCTGTGGGCAATACCTCTGGTTAGAGTATTTTGGAGTAAGTTTTCCTTATGTCCTCCCTAGAAAGATAGCTGTGTATGTACAATCCCTCTTGGCTTCATGTTACGGGAAGGGCCTTGCCCACCAGTATTGACTGGCTGCTGCTCTTCCTTTGGAATCCTTTACCATTTTCTCATGGGCTGTGTGAGCTGAACACTTAGAAGGTGCTTTTACAGAAAGGATAACCTGTTGTCATGAAAAATCTGATTTAAAACTATTAAGTAGATGTGAATGTTGTCCATGAAAATAACAATTAGACTGGAATCCTGCCAGCATCCCTCTCACAGGGTCTGAACCAGACACTTTTGATGGAAGAAACATACTGAAGCAAAAAATCATTTTATCCCGTTCTTCAAAAGTCTATTAGTGCTTTAGTGGGCTATCTCATAGTGCTTTTCTAGAAGGAGAAAGAAAATTATTACTCTCTGGAGTTGTTCCACATCGTGGTTTTTGATGGGAAATAGGAGAGGTTAAAATACCATTCCTAGGCTGGATCCTGCACAGACGTCTGTGTTTGTACACACCCATGTCCTTTCAAATTGTTTCTGTCTGCCTGTAAAAATACTGTCTTGTACTGTATTTGTCTTGCAGAAATGAAATTTTCTCTAATGTCCAACATAATGAAAAATTTGATTAAATATCTTAGGATGGATTTGTCTTTCAAATTTTTGCTATCATTTTCGATTATAATGACTTGTAACATCAGGCAGAGACATCACCTTCATTGTTTGTCTCTCTTTTTTCCCTCCTTTCCACTTCCATGTCTCTCCCCTCTATTCTGCTTCCATTTCTGTTGTGGTATGATAACCATACCCATGCTCATTATTGGAGCTTTGAAATGAGTAAGTGAGTATAAATTTCCCTTTGGCTGAGATTTTGGGTTGATTAACTTAGTCATAAAGGAAGAAAGCCAAATTGCCCTCTACATTTCCTGGATGTCTGATGGGAGTGCAGTCATTATAGAATCATAATTATACTGCAGAAGGACATATTTTGTACTTTCTATGGGAAACTGCATTGACAGAATCAAGGCTGTGCTCCTCTTGTCCTGTTTATGCCCATATCACTCACATTTTCTCAAAAACAACAGCAACAACAACAAAAATAAATCACAAGGCTTCAAGAGTCTGCAGTGTCAAAATTCCCTCTGTAAATCCAGTCTGCTGGTTACTGCATTCCTGCCTCTCAGGTACCCATACGAGCTCCACTCCTGACTTTTTCTCAGGGCAAATTTGGCAACTTAGTTTCAGTGCTGAGCTTTAATAAATGTGTTCTTCAGCTTTCACTGAACGCTGATTGCTGCGCTTCTGCTCCCAGTGGGTTCATGTCTGACTCTTTGGGAGTATCAGCTGGTGTTTTACATTTCCTTGCAGCTTATACCTTGGGCTATGCTGTTGTCTACAGATGTTAGCCCTTGGACATGTTAGATTAAAAACATCAAGTGAAAAACCCGAGGAGCTCGGGATTTAATGCTGGTAATTCAGGAATCAGTAAGGTGGTGAGGATAGCTGTGTTATTGCAGCTGCGGGTTCCTGAGGCTGATAAAGTACACACACTGTGTTTTCCTTGGGACTTCATAGCTTTGCAAAACCTTCCTAATGGATTAGATTTGAAACCTGGACTGTGGGAATCCAGGATGTTAACAAGTCTCCCGATTTTGTATTTAACCCATGCTCCTGCTTGGGCTAATTTAGAGGCACAGAATTGTGGAATGGTTTGGATTGGAAGGGACCTGGAAGATAATCTTGTTCCACCCCGGGCCATGGGCAGGGACATCTTCCACTATCCCAGGTTGCTCCAAGCCCCGTTCAACCTGGCCTTGGACACTTCCAGGGATGGGGCAGCCTCAGCTTCTCTGGGCAACCTGTGCCAGGGCCTCAGCACCCTCACAGGGAAGAATTTCTTCCCTTACATCTGACCTAAACTTTCTCTCTTTCAGTTTGAAGCTATTCCCTCTTGTCCTGTCACTACTTGCCCTTGTAAAAAGTCCTCCTCCAGCTTTCTTGTAGGTCATCTTTATGTTTTGGAAGACTGATGTTTAATTTTTTTTTAAAGTATTTTTCATGTCTGCATGCTAGTACATGAAACTGTAAGGCTCTTCCCACCTTCCTGTCTACATTCCAGAAAACCCTGTCATCCTCTTGAAGCTTTGAGGACTGCATCAGGCAAATTGAATGGGTGTTACTTTTCAAATATCTGCTGGTATGTATTTGCAGACCTGTGTGTCTACAGATGTGCACTCTCACACTGTGACGCTGATGTTTATTCTCTGTAAATACGTCTGCATTCGTACGTAGTGCGACAGTGTGGGCATGAATGTGTGTGTGTCTGCTTATGTACACACGTGCATCCCTATTTCTGAAATGAAATAGAAAGTCAGGAATCCCTTCTAAAAAAATAACGTTCTTCTGAAAGTTTTATAATTTGCCAAAAGATACGGAAGCTCAAATGCTAAGTGCCTCAAAAAGTTAACAATCTGCGTTTGTGGACCCTCTGCTTTCGGACCCTTTGAAATTATTGCAGTCTAAGGGAAATGAACAGTGTTTTTAGAAGCTTACGTGTGTAAAAAGTGTTCTATAAAGTTACATTAAGTAGATTATTATGCTTTTAAAATACGATTTGTGCCCTTTTTAAAAATTTTTATTTCATCCTTTAACTTCAAGAAGCCTTTCTTCAGACTCAGCAGTTGGTAACATTTAATTTTCTGTCATTTTATGTCTTTAGAGATGTGTTGACATTTCTGCTTTTCAGAATAGCATTTTTACTTCCTGTCATCAGCCTGTGTGTTATAAAGCGCCATATTAACCTTTCTAGCACATTTAGGTGCTACACAGAAGACACTTTTTATGGAATACTATGCTACTCATTAAATAAGTAGTGCATATTGTATGAAAAAATTGTCTGAACGCTAAAATTCAATCAAGACAACCATGGGTGTATGTATTAATAGTTTCAGTGTGCAGCACGTAATTTAAAGAAACTTTGGTTTGCCTTCAGGGAGAACCCCAAAAACCAGTCACTGAACTGAACAGACAGCGTTTGCTGCCCTTGACTTCTCACAGTTTTGTAAAGGTTTTGGTGCTGGGTTGAAAGAGCCAGCGAACACCTAAAGGAAGTGATGGGAGAGAAGAAAAAAGTTCACATGCAAGTCTTCTCACCAAACACTTAATCATGACAGATAGCTCTGATGTGTGAGTAGTCAGCAACAGGAAGGGAAGAGGTTTAACTGAGGGCAACACTTGTCCTAAAATGTCAGTAGCTGTGTGTTGGATTTGGTAACCACAGACTATTCATTTGTCATATGGCTTCATGTATTTTTATAGCTATTTAAAAGTACCAGAAAGTGTCAAAGTATATTTAATCTCTGCTTACTCCAAACATCTTACATCGTGTGAGTACAGGCTTTGCTATGAGGAATAGTTCCAGCTTTATGGGAGCGTGTGCCGAAGTGATGAAAGGTACTGATGCCTTACGTTTTAACTTTTATATTTTTTAAATTCTGTACTGCTTAGTGTGCAACTTTGAAGCTTCTTGTAGCCTGTTACTTTCTGCTCTCTCATGCTCGTTAGACACAACAAAGCCTCTCCGGGCTGCTCTTCAAGGACACCTGGACCATCCTGACAAGGGGTGTAAACCAAGGAGTCTCTGAAGGGGGGGTAGCTAAGGGGAATTACATCATTTAACTGGGGTTTTAATTGGAGAATTGACCCTGATATGCAAATGAACCAAACTTATAAAAGTGTGGAAAACTCGTGACCTGTTGTCCATCTTGGGGTCCATCTTGGCAATAGCCTCTGGCTCCCCAGGGTGTACCTTGAAGGCCCTTCAAATAAATACCTACTTTTGTTCCTTTACTCTGTCTAGTCTCTGTGTCTAAGAGGCCTGATAAGGCATCAGTACCTGGAGCTGCTGTATCCGCTCGGAGCTTTAAAGGCTGAAGCGTTTAATTGTTGAAATCCTAGGTCAGGTCCCAAAGCAGTAGTGTTGTAGCAGTTTCGTGCTGCTTTCAGCTGCAGATTCTTCGAGCAGAGGTGATGAGTTCAGATGCTGAGGCACTGGGAGCAGGCTCCACTGCTCCAGGTTTCAGAGCAGATTTGGCTGGCAGCAGGTCAGATGGAAATTGCTGATGGAAATTCAGAGGAGACCTACCCTGTTGTTGTCTTTCACTCTTTATATGAGGTCTTTTAAAGTTCCTGCATTTTTAATTTGTGGCAGCCAGCTGAGAATGCTAATGACACTATTTGATGGTGATCAGTGACTTTTTCACATGTCCTTCTAATCATAACCTTAAAGTGATTCATAAACTCCAAACACTACAGTGGCTTTTAGTTCACCAGGCAGTTAATGTTCTAATACATCTGGAGAATAAAAATCCAGCAATCAACCTTTTATTCCTATAATTATATGATGAAAACAAACTTAGTGACAAGGGGGAGAGAGACTAGTAGAAGCACACGTTTGTTAGGCTAGAAAAATAATTAGCAGGATTTATTCTAAACTGAAAGCATAGCTGAGAAATATTTGGGAAACAATATGCAAGGTAGATGAATAAGAGATGAATGTGATTTTTATAATGGATGTTTACAAGTTTTGGCAAGCTAATGGTTCTAACTCTGGTTCTTTATTCAGGTCATATTGAGATAAGTTCAATCTTAAGGTGAATCCAGGCTGGATGGAGCTCTGAGCAGCCTGGTCTAGTAAAAGGCATCCCTCCCTGTGGCAGGGGGTTGGAACTGGATGATCTTTAAGATCCCTTCCAACCCAAACCATTCCATGATTCTATGATAATCTAATTCTTACATTGAAACTACAAGCCTACATTTTAATTTCTGCTTAAATAAGCAGAAGTAGAACTTTCTGTCCAAATTCCAGTGGCTATGGTCGGGAAGAAGCCTGATATAATCCACAGCATTTATGTTTATTGACATAAAATCCTATCCTTTGTGTCACCTGGTGGTCAGAATGATCCTGTTAAACACGTTGGTTTCAGTCCAAGAAAGCAACTTATTCTGAGTGTTTGCACCCCAACTATTTCTGTTTCTAATCAGTGAAGGTCACAGGCCCCTAATTCTTTCTTTGCCCTGTGTCTTGGTGCTGTTACATAGCTCAGAGGCATTTGCCTGGTCCAGTTTTCTGTGGGATATAGTGTATCTTTTCTGAAGACACATCTACAGTCACATTCAGCAATGGAGGAGAGATTTTGCCAGGATGTCACAGGTGTAGAACAGGATGCTGGAGAAAGCAGGTCACTGAGAAACTCTGAGTATAAAAACTCCTCTGTGGCATACAGGAATGGGCTCTGGATTTTGTAATAATAGGTGTGACTGCAGGCTGCACACCAAGCTTTATTTTCAGGTCCCAGGTGGTTCTGAAAGCAAATGTCAGAGCCTTATTAAATGAGTTAACATTATTGTTAGGCAGAAAAAGTCAAGTGGATTTTTTTGTTTGTTAGGGATGTTTTAAAGAATACTTTTTTCCCCATGTGATTTTGCTTCCCAGTCTGGACAGGCTGGCTCCCTTGTGGAAATTTTGCCCTCATTCTGTCTCAGTCTTCATCCTGGTTGCAAGGGGAAAATGCAGTAATAGGTGTCATGGTTTTGGTGGGATGCAGTTTAAGAGAACCTGCCCTGGAGACTGCTCTGCAGAGTCTGTTCAATGATCCAACTATCTTGTGCACACACTTTATGGTACTGTGTCTGAATCAAAATCTGGAATCTGGGGAGCATCTGTTTTGTTCTGAGATTAGCTTATTTTTATAAAATATTGAGCAGTACCAAGATAATTGTAAATGGTCTCTGGACGTTAGTGGTGTTGGGGTGGCTCACACTGCCATGGTTCATCCCTCCCCACATCCCAGCTGGTTTATGGAACAGGCTCTGCTTAGCTGGATGCAAACCCCCGAATGCTGTGAACCCTCTTTCTACTGAGCATGGTGCATGTGGCTGACAGCAGGAAAAGAGCGGGGTTTGTTTGGTTTTTAAGGAATGAGGAATGAGAATAAGAGAGCTTCGTGATTTTGTTACAATGAGTTTGTGGAAAAAAACTTCATTTTTCAAGAAACATACAAATACCAGTGGCTGCACATAGAAATGGTGGTTGAGAAACGCCAATGTGTGAAGGCACTGCAATAAGGAATGCAGCCTGGGAAAAGTAATTTTGCAGTAAAATACTATTGTCTCTTTTGTATATCCATGCACTCACTGTATTAGTGAGTTGCTGCCCCCTCAGAATTCCTGATTGAGACAAAGTCAGTGTTGGGCACAGGACATTTGTAAGTGGAGAGAAGGGATGAGGTATATTAATCCATAATCATGGCTATGAATATTCATGGCATTGAATTTTGTCGTTTGTAAGATGGAAGTGTCTTAAATATAACTGTAGCATAGCTTTCATCGCTGAATGATGGATTTGATAGATTTGAATGCCTTGTACTGGATATGGTTGACAAGTTGGGTCTTTTTTGATTCATCAGTAAATACTGAGAAATTAAAAATACGCAATTTTGATTCCTAGAACATCAAATCGTATTGATGTTTCAGATACCAGTTAAAGCCAGTTTAAGGCAGTGAACCAGCAGTCAGATTGTTTCTTTCAAACATCTGAGATACCTAGTGCTCTGTGCTGTTGTAAATCCCTGATTTTTAGCTGAAAAAGGGGTTTCATAGCTCTTTTCATCTACCTTTCCATGAGTGAAAGCTTGTATTTTTTCATTTGTGTGTATAAACACATAGCACTTAAGAACAATGAAGCACTTTTGTCGGATGTGGAGGATAAAAATACAGTGAAAACTGGAAAATGTGATTGCATTTCAAAATGCTAAAAGCAGTGAAAATGGAAATCATCATATTCATTCAATCTGAAGTCATTCCGAACTATGGAAATCATGCTAATTCAAACACTACTGTTATTTAACTTCAGTTATAAATAGAAATATTCTGTATTTATTGAAAGAGGAAAAAATCCCATTTTTAATGAAACTTTATAATTAACATTGTTTTCACTTTATCTTGAAGTTGCATAAAAGGATTGTGGAGAAGTTTCTCCTTTTTATTTTTCTCTCTCCCTTTTAGATTTGTTGTTTCTTGTCTCCCTTATCAGCACCATGGTTTTTTTGTTTTCTTGTGAATATTAGAGCCTAACTGAAACTGTAAGACAAACCCAAGGTTCCTAATAATTAAATTACTTCAGATTCAGATGCAAAACTGACCCAACTTACTGTAAAAACTTTGTGTCTTACAAAATTTGTTTGAGGAACACTTAATGTTTTTGCTTTATGAATGCTGTAAGGCAGAAAGAAGGAAGCAAATCTTGTAAAAGATGATGCAGGTGCTCTGCCTTTATTTTCTTGCATTATTTTAGCCTATGGCCTAGAGGAGTTTAATGTTTCTGGAGCCTTTTGTCTCCTGGCAGAGGTGTTGGTGGGTAACAGGATGTGCTAAACAAGACCAGAACAGCTGAGGAGGAACTGAAGTGCCCAGAGTTTACACCTGATAAAGGATGGAATAGGCCTATCATAAAGTTAAACTTACTTTGCATTTGTCTTTAACAAGCACTGTTTCTCTGTGTTTAATTAGATAAGTTAATGACTTGGACCTCCTGGTATTTAGGGTACAGAGATAATAGTTTATAGCCATTAATTTCTTAACTCCTCCCTAGTGTCAAGCAATTAATCTTTAAAGGCAGCCTGTTTATCAAATTTGGTGATAGAAACTTGGAATATAAACCTCAAAATTCAAGCCCTGTACATTTATTTATTTATTTAATCTGGGAAGAGTGTTTTTCAGGGAGAAAGCATAAAGAATGCCATGTCATTTGGATGAGGAAGTCTAGGTAAGTGATCACGCCTTAAGGACATGAGGAATAACGTTAACACAGTGGTTTAGGTCCTCTGGGAGAGCTGCCCTCCTTCCTTCCTGTGCTGGCAGGGCTGTGTTGCAGCAAGTTGTGTCTGAATTAATTCCTTAGGCAACCCCCTTAAGTTTCTTATCTGACTGATGAGTAGCAAACACAGGAAGACAAATCCTGTGCTGTACAGATACTTTGAATTGTGTTGTCTAATGTGCCAAATGGGCTTAAATGTGTGCTGAACTGGACTGATTCCATGGGCAAAGGTGGTCTCTGTGTCCAGCTAACCCCAGCACTTCTACATCAGCATCTTCCAGAGGAGCTGGTAACCAGTTCACAATAGGAAGAAGCCTATGTGACTAATAGCCCAGGGAAACCAACAGCTACATAGGCTGTTTGCCCTATAAACCTGTAATAACAATGATCTACTGTTTCGATGTAAACATTCCTTCATTCCTGTGCTTACCATTCCAGTGAGTGTCCAGCAGGGAGAGGTGTCTTTTGGAGATCCCTGCCGTCCTGACAGCCCACACATGGCAAATTTAACAGTGGGTTTGAGCTTGGTTTTGTTTGTTTTTCGTATGTACCTGTGTATAGTCGTTTATGTGCCCAGGATCAGGCATCTCCATCCACAGAGTGCTTTTGCCTGGTCTGAGCACCCTCTGTATCGAGTGGAAATTGCATGAGAAATTTGTAGCTTTTAAAATTTTTAATTCACTAAGAAAATCATTAATTGCTCTGAATTCTCCACTCAGAATAAGTTAAATAAAATGATGCTATGAGTTGTCCTGTCGTTTTCCACATTCAGAAATGGAATAACATATTATACTTTTCTGTGCCAGAGTCTTTTACTGTAAGAAATATAAGATAGTCATGAAAATATATTGAAAGACTGAAAATAGTATTTCAATCAAAGACTATGAAATTTTCATTTCCTTTTTTTTTGTCAGAAACAGAATCCTCTGGTAATAGTTTGATCCTTCCCTTGGATTTTTCTCAGTATCAAGCTAGAAATTGGTGTTACATCTTATTTTCTCTTCCTGTAGTTTAGTACTGTGTAATAAATGTTTTTGTGTAGTTCACTTTGTTCATACACAAGTCCAGTGTGTGGATTCTGTCCTTTTGCTGTGCGAGGTCTGGCACTGCTGTTCTGAGAGGCTTCACTGGAGAGCATAACCCTCTCCTCGTGTGCTGTTTTTTCTACTTGTCTGCTTGTTCTAAATGGGTTATTTTTTCTAAATCACTTCTTGATCACTTTCCCTAAACGTAATCTACATCCCCCTGAAGTAACTTGACACCATAGAATGTGCTGAGCTGGAAGGGAGCCACAAGGATCATGAGAGTGCAACTCCTGGCCCTGTGCGGGACATCCCAACAATCCCGCCCTGTGCCTGAGAGCTTTTTCCAAACAGTTCTGGAACTCCGTCAGGCTGGGCCTGTGACTACTTTTACCATCTTTTTAGCCCTATCTTGCACCTTACTTTATATGGAGTTGAAATGGGTTTATTTTTTTAAAGTAGCATGTTTGACCTGAAAAGCCTGGCTTTGGTGCTTGGAAAAATGTTGGGGAAAATGTTTTGTTTTCAAAGATTTTGGGAGATCTGTTTTTTCTTTATATTGAACTGAGAAGACCCTCCGAATAATCTTCTGTCTCTCACCTCCCAGCAACAACAAAAGAATGTATCCTCAATGTTTTCTGGCCCCTCGAGGTCCCTGCTCGTTAATACCCTTCCTGCAGCACTGGAGTGCAAGGTCTGCACATCTCTGAGCTCAGCTGCCAGGTAGAGCCATATGTCTTCAACTGCAAAAATTGAAGCTGAAATAAAGAATTAGATTGTCCCAGACAAGGGTGCAATCAGTGGTGAGAAACTGGGACTATAACTTTCTTAACATAGCTCTAGTGATTTATCTTGGAAGGGCGGTGGATTTAAGAGAACATGCTGACATGCAGTATTGGTGTTTTAGCAGCGGGCGTGGGTTGATCCTCATTTTACAGTTTCCAACTTCTCTGTGAGTTGGTCTGTCCCACATGTCTGTCTTCTCCCTCCCAAGCACTGTCATGAACCTCTGTGACCATCTCTCGTGAGAATACCTCAGATGTACTAGAAGTAGTGTCATAAACTTAATGATGCTGTAAAAGTCTTTTATAGAAGGATTTCTTCAGACTGCATATTATTGACGATTCCTGCAATTTAATACATACCGTGTAGAAACTTGTTCTTAAGATGCTCAGACTGTTCAATATCAAAAATAGACTTTAGGGAAGAAGGGAGATAGGACAACCTGTCAGCAGCCTCTGGCTTAACATATCTGGTGGGAAGTTCTAATTTACCATCAAAGTGGCAGCAACTCACTTGGTATGAAGTGCCAAGGAGACAGATGGCAATGTTGAAATATTCTCTGTTGTGCCTATCATCAGGTCTAGTAAAAAGAGAACTCAGGAGCAACAACATGTTGTAGTAGAGTAAATAATACTTGCTACCACTTTTTTATAGGGAGTGAGGTTGTTTGTTGGAAGCTGCTGATGTAAAGCTGAGCTGGATTCTTTAATATGGATGGAGAAGAAATATTAGGTACAGAGACAGGTTTATATTAATGTCATACTACCTTGGAGCAGATAAATTAAAATTTCATTCCTGTAGAAAAATATTAACTTTAATGTTCAAGTTCAGTGGAAGCAAGGGGGGAAGTAAGCCCCAGAATGCTCGTGGGGATAACTCTGCTTTGGGATTGAGTGCCTGCCCCTCTGTCTTTGATTTTTGTCCCAGATTCACATCTGGCTGATGCTCTGTTTCTACTGTTGTATCGGACTTTAAAGGCAGCAGGCCCTGGTTTATCATAAGAGGCTCTATAAAAGTAACATGGACACGTGTCAAGTGTTAATTGGCGTATCACCCTTACCTCGGTGGGAAGATGAGGTTTTGATTAAGAGGAAATACTTGCTTAAGTTGTTCCCTTGGAACAGGGACCTTAAAGTCAGGATTGAGTGCTATGCTGTCCCTTCTGGCTTGGTCCATGGATCTGGGCATGTCCCTTTGAACCTCTCTTTCTTAGTATGTGGAATAGTGATGCAATGGTACCAGGAATAACAGTGTCAACTGCAGTCATTTTTTCACTGCTCTAATGCACTTGGGTATTTGTAGGTGGCATCAAGTTCCTAAAAGCTGCTATTTGGAGAACATGGACACTCTTCTACTTCCTCTAGATCTTTTTCTAGCTGCTCTGTAACAGCTTTCTGCTCTGAGTCTTAAAGGCTGATTTCTAATACAGAAGGAAGCAGAAAAGTAGGAATTAACTTGTAGTTTTATGTAAGTATTGCTTATTTCTTTCTTATTGTTGCAAGTTCTCTTAAAAAAAGGACTTTCAATCTTTGCAGGACTAGCTTCTCTGTACAGACAGGCAAAGCAAGAAGAATATAAGGTACTTGTAATGATATCATGAGCTTTAAAGGACACAAATTTTAAATAGAGTAATCATATCTATTAATGTTGGTGTTTCTGGTGGCAAGCTGATTTGTTCTCTACATTTCTTTGTCTGGATTCCAGTCAGGGCAGTGATTTCAGCTGGACTTTTGAAATCTGAAGGAAAGGACCATGTTATACCCAGAGACTGTCTTCTCCTTTCTGTCTTAATTCCTTCCTGTGCAAAGATACAGAGAGCTGCTATTTAGTTTCGAGTTAAGTGTTATTATATTCCAAGTATAGGTCTTAGCGTATGACATATTGTATGACATATTTTCCCTTTTCCCACAAAAGTATTTTTGTCTATAGTCTTGGTCTGTTACACACATTTCAATAAAAAATTAATCTTGTCTTAGGTTGGGTTTTGGGAGGGAGCAGGAAACAGTCCATGAATGTATGTCTGGCCCTTAGGAGGGATCTTTGGTTACATCTCCATCTTCAGCAGACATTAGGGATTGGTGTATAAGGACTGTAGAGAATCTGGCCTGTAACATACTGTGCAAATTAATTTTAATCCTTCCTTATGGAACTTCTTTTAGAGTTAAGATCCACAGGTTGCCTTGTAGGCAGGGGAAAAGCTCCCCTTCCCTGTAAATATGAAATGTAAAATGCTCACTGAAAATGAAATAACAGTTTATGGTGTTCCTGGCAAAACACATGCAGTCCCTGAACATTTCCGTATTCTCTCCCATCCCAAACATAAAGAAATGCACTGGACAGATAAAAATGGAAGGCATAGAGGATGGGTTAGGTTGCTTGAAAGAAGGGGAAAACAAAAGTAAGAGCAACTGGCAGTCTTAAATTATACTAGAATAGCAAGGATTTATGATTTTTTTTCCTTTGAAATGGGCAGATATATTAGTAATTCCTATCCCAAGGACGTGTATTCTTGGTTGATGATACAAGGTAGATGCAGTGCAGCTAAATGCTTCCCTATTTAGTTTAGTATGTTTTCCATAACCTGGCAAGTAGGACAGAGATGTTCTGCATTATAACAAGCACATCATTAAAATGACAGATGACCATAAAATTAAATCTTGCTGTCCCATGGGGTATTTTTGAATGTTAAGTGAAAGCATCTGCAACTGATTATTTTGTCCTTATTAAGCTCAAACTGTCCAGAACTTTGAGTTTTAAATGCAAGTTCATCTCTTTTATTGTGTATTTGTGATGAAATAATTGAATAAAAAGATTCAATATATTTTTAATAACACAGACTTATCTCACTGATTGATTGTGATTAGAGTCTGGGTTGAGATCTTCCTATGCATGTATTGTTTTAATCTAGAGGTCTGGCTGGCAGTCTCATGAGTTCAGTTTACATGGAAGTATGTTACCACCTATTTTTTCATTTATGAGCCTGTCTAAGAGCAGCAGATATAGAGGTACAGGAGAATGTATTTGGCCATTACATGCGGGACAGGAAAAAATACAGGGAGATAAAGAGGAAGAGACTGGTCTGACACTGAACCCTTATGAATCTTTCTGTAACCTTGCAAGTCTTAGATTTGCCAAGTGTGTCTAAACTGTGTGAACTTAGCAGCTCCCAAGATGGTGTATTGCCTGAATTACAGAAGCATGTGTAAATGGAAATGTAGAAGGCTTGCTCTCAGACTAGTATGGTGCATGGTAACTAGTTTCCAAACAAGAGCTTATCTTGAAAGCCACTTTTTATAAATAACAATAGCTGTATTGCCTCATCATGTCTCACATTATTGGACATACAGCAGGCCCCCAAATGTACCTGGTTTTGTGAAGCAAGCCATGGGCAGGCTTCATTCTAGATCCATAACTGGTGACTTCCCGATTTCTGTGTTCCTTGATTTTGACTAGTGCTTACTGACTCTAATTTGAACCTAGAAGAGCCTGAAACAAAGTATTAAACCCAAAATTTATTCAAAAGTCATGGACATTGTATGACTCCTTCTTCCTATCTGCATATATGGAAACTTGAGTTTTCACTAATGCTAAAATTTTGTAAATGTAACAGACCTGCATTTAGAAAACAGCTGGCTTTTTTTTCTCCTCCAAATGGCCAATTGCTTATAACAATAAGTCAGTAATAATGTCCTTGACCATTTAATTTCTCTTTACTGTTCTAAATGATACTCATCTAATGTAAAAACAAACCTGAAAGTGGATTTTCCACCTGAGAGGCTGTGTTTTGTGAGAAAAATGTGATACAGGGTTTTATTTTACACTGCTATTAAATTTTAATTATGTCTTGTCCTCTGTGTACTGCTCTGTGTGTATAACACACGTGTCTAGGAAGAAGAAGGCAAAAGTAATGGACCTAAGGAAACTGTAGGTCCAGGGAGACATTCACTGCTCTAGTATTAACAGGTTATTAGACTGTTTCAGTTGACTAGGTAGGACTTGCAGTTGAAATAGTTCAGGTTAATCATATTTTTTTTCTCCGAGTTAAGTATCAAACACATTTTCTTCAAAAGTGACTACAGAGGCAAAAAAAGGGCGAACAAAAAAACCCAACAAACCCCTAGAGTGATAGTATAAAAGCGGCAGTGCTTTCTGACCTGACCTGCTGACCATTTGCTGCTTTATTTACTAGGGCTTATTTCTTTCTTTAAAAAAAAAAAAAAAAAAAATCTAAAACAGATTAGCAAATAGTCCCGCGAGCTCAGATAATCTGTATATCCAAAGGCTACAATTTTCCTATTTTACAGCCTTCTTAAAGAGATTGTACCTGCAAAACCCACAGCTATATGCAATCAATTGATTGCTAAAAGTTATTATCCCCCTAGGATGCTTTCCTTTTCATATGCGCTAGAACATTAAATTTAAAAATTAGGCCTGCTGTGAAACTAACAACAGTCTTCAACTGAAAAATGTCAATCCACTTCAAACAATTTCAAGAAGATTCTATTTTGCCCTTCACTTACCAAAAAAAAAAAAAATTAAGTCTGAAGGGGCTGTGTAGCACGTCCTCACTGGAGGCCAAATCCTGCCTGACTGAGGGTGATGGAGACCTTGAGCATGGCCTTGCCCCGGTGCTGTTTTGCTGCAGTGTCTGAGGGAAGGCTGGAAGGTGACAGTGGGATGTTCACCAGCTCCTCTTGAGAAGGTGACAGGAGCTGAAGGACTTTGTGAAGAGCACTCCCCACAGAGCATCTTCCTTTCCTCATCCTGCCTGACAATTTACATCTTTGGTGAGACTGAGCTGCTGGGTTTTTTCAGACCTTCTGCCAGCCAGCATGGGAACAAAAATCATGTGCTCTGTGTGAGAAAACCCTTAGTAACTCTTACGGGTTGGGGATGTCAGCACCTGTGCTCAGTGCTCTGGAAACTTGGTGTCTCAAGCTGGAAACGTTCAGGCTGCCTTAGAGATACAGCTCTCCAAGACGGTGAAAAAACAAAGACAGAAAACCTGATCAGGAATATTGCTGAGCTGAAGGATTTGTGTTGGAACAGTATAATGGAAAAGGTAGTTTCACTATGGGAAATACAGCTGCTAATTAATGAGGGATATTTGTGTGGGTCAGAGGAAAATTGAAAGGTGGTGTTTCAAATTTTGCTGCACCTTCTCCCAAGTTAGCAGAGGCACAATAGATAGTAAAAGACAGCTCGTGCTAAAAGTTTTTAAGCTTTGTATTTTGCAAAACTGATGCCTTGGGATTTTAGCTTTTATATTTTTCATATCCTGTAATTCTTTAGTGTATAATTCTAAACTACATACAGACTGTTAGCTACTGTTCTCCCATTTTGGTCAGACAAAACAATTCCTCTCTAGGCCTGAAACTCAAGGACACCTTCCTGTCTCAGGCCACAAGATATGTAAACAATAGTGAGCTGGGGGGGAGCAAACTTGGGGTAAGTGACTTCTTTACCTGAAGCTGTAATTGGAGGATTAACCCCCAATATGCAAATGGACCAAACTTATAAAAGTATGAAAACGCATGACCCCCTTGTCCATTTTGGGTGTAGCCCTTGGGGGCTCTGACTGCCCTAATGTACCTGAAGGCCCTTCAATAAATATAACCACTTTTTATTCTCTTAATTTTGTCTAGCCTCTGTTTTTAGGTAGCCCCTAAAGGCATCACAACCTACTTTTACACAGTATTTTCTTCTCCTTGCAATGTTGTGCCAGTTCTGATTTTGTCCCCTTACGTATTCGCAGTCATTTCATGGATTGCCCTCATCCGCTGCTTAGTTTCAATTGCAGTTGCCATTTTGGTGTCTCGCTAAGAGTTTCCAAATTGCTCTCAAAATACTGGACAATCACTAGTCTGATTGAAAAAGGGATTGGAGCATTATTCACCACATTATTTAGGAAAAGAGGAGCTACACATGTGTCAAGGCAAATCCAACTCTGTCTCCTGCAGAAGCCACAGAGCTGCATTTTGTAAGACTGTAATAGGTTGTTTATGCTCATTAACTTCAATATTTTGTGCCATTCAGAATAAATCCAAAACCATTTGAGTTCAAAGTGGAACTGAGATGATGATTATTATTATAATCTATAAATCTTTGAATCAGATTTTCCTTACATTTGGAAGTGTAACTTGGTTCTGTTTGCTTCTCAGTAATACATAAAATTAGACAAAATTAACTCACAAACATGTCTAAAAGAAAAAAAATGTCCTGTTACAGGCTGTGGGTTAGATTCATGTCAATTAGCTTCAGCCATCTACAAACAGGAAGATTTTGGCTCCATTTCACGTGCTCTCAATGGAAAATGCAGCCCTCTCATTTCAGCCATCTCCATTAAAAAGGGATCAATTCAGACCACTGGCACCTTCTAATTTTTCATTAACTGCAGAGGAAGGCTCCGAAATGTGAAGGATAAGAAACCTGTTTGGTTTTGGCTGAAAACCCTCATGTAGAAACTTTCTAATCAGACAGCATTAACCTAGAGGAATATAAAAGTTTTCAGTAACTGCGAAAGTCAAATGTGTTTGCAAAAGCAACTTTGCCAAATAGAAAACTGGTTTAGAAAATAACACACATGCATGATTCAAAGCAACAACTTGATATTTGCAGGCTGTCAGGCTCTAGCAGGAAAGGGGGAAGCTGGCTTCATCGGAAATGGGCTTCTCACAAGGTTTGTCATCTTTCCTGGTGACTGTCACTCCTAATTTCCACACTGAACTGTAGTCAATCAGACCATATAGCAAGTACATGGAAGTGTAATAGCTAAATCCTGTTAGAGTTTTTGCATGGGAGCAGTGAAGGAGGAGAGGTTTAAATAGCAGCACTCTGGAAAAGAAAGATATGAGGCAAAGTTCACTATGAATATGGAAGGAACAGCTTGATTGAAAATCATTTTTCAAAATAAATCATTGCAAAAATTAAGTATATTTGGGAATCATAACAATGATTTTCTTTTTTAGACTGAGCAGGTAAAATTTTGCTGACAATTTGTATTTAAAAGTGATTTTTTTTTTAATCTTTTTTTATTTGGTGCTAAGCTTATGATAGATGGTGTGTGGTATAGTGCAGTTCTGTGAATGCTGAAGCAAATGCTAACCCATTTTCATACTGGTTTCTTTGAATGATCAGTCTCAGCTTGGCATTTAACTCAAATTCAGATTTTATAAATTTATTATTAATAGTAGTTGGTTCCAAAAGTCCAAATAAATGAGAAATTATTGTGGTTTTTTAACCTGCATTGCAATTTTTCAGCTGGGTTTGTGGAAGTTTATGAAGGCTCATGTCTCTCTGGACTGAAGAAAGAATTCTGTGCCTTAGGAGCTCAATTACTGTCATGCATTTCTTTCTGAGTCCCAGGTGATGCACACTATATTTGTATGAGAAAAGAAGGAAAGCTCTTCAGGTTTGCTGCAGCTCATCATTTTGAGTGAGAGTTTTTACTGATGATGTACGAAAGACATCTGTCATGTGCTGTTATTCATTGCTCATGGGTAATAACAACAGTACTTTGTATATGTGTAACTGTTTTGATTTAAACTTTCTCAAGTGCATTATATAATGGATAAATACAAAAAAACCTGTCAAGACTTCTCTGACAGCACAATGTTCAGTCTCTAGCAATGGCCATTTGCAGTTGCTGAAGTCTAACCTCTAATCCATTGCAGCTCAGTTGCTGCCCAAGACAGCTCATGACAATTTTGAAACCTTTTTCTCTTATAGTAATTTTTGTAATCTGCCCCCCAGCATTTTTAGCATCCACAGCATCCTGTAGCAGTAGGTTCAGGGTTTAATTACACCCTGGGTGAACTCCCTCTCTTTTTTTTTTTCATCCTAAACTGGTCTAGTGCTAATGTCATTAACTGATGAGTGGTTCCTGTGTTAGAATAATGAGTAACTGCTCCCCACCATTCATCCTCTCCACATCATTCATGTTTTTAAAACAACTGCTCCCTGATTATAATTGAAATGGCTACAGCACAGATGTATGGGATTTACTGTATCTTAAAGCCTTGTTCCATTTCTGTAATATATATAATAATACACATTTCTACCCAGGAAAACCCTTGAAGGCTGGCTTTTCTTTATTTCAGCTGAGTAGTTTTCATTCTGCCTCTGCTGAGCAAGGTACTGTTTACATGGGTACAAGTGGCAGGCAAAGTGGAAAGGAACAAGGTGTACATGTGGCTTTTATGTTTGTACAGACCTTCTCAGGAGCTGGGAATAAAGAGCTACAAATAATTTACAGTTGAAAAGGCAAAAATAAGAGCATTTGCAATAAATAATAATTTTTAGGTGATGTTCCTTTTATGTGAAAATAGCAGAATTTAAGGTATCTGCAAAATGTATTGAGTCCAGAACAGAAAGAAATCTTTCAAATACATCTGTATAGCCTGGAGGCCACATAAACTGTTTGTGCAATTAAATAATTATTGGATTTCATAGCCTGTTTGTTTACAGGGGATAAACAAGTGCATTTATGCAACGTCTGTAATGAAAATCTTGCCTGTTTATGAATTAGTGTTGATTGGTGTTTTTTTGGTTTTTGGTTGGTTTTGGGTTGTTTTTTTCACTTGGTGTATGTAGGATCTGCCATCCAGAGTTAGGGTGATTTTCTTTCTTCTTTGCTGTTTTAAAAAACAGTTTCTCAAACTGTAAAGCAAGTCTTGTGTTATGCGAAGAAATGACTATTGAAAAGCAAAGTGCGCCCTTAGGTAGCATTCAAAAAAGCAATATAATAAGAAAAAGCGTTTTTGCAACGCCTTGAAGGCCAAGTTTCTCTATATGTTAATAATAAATGCCCCAATTTCCCAGGCATACTATTTTTATAATATAGTTTTCCTGCCTTAGGTTTTATCTGAATAGATTATGTTCACTAGATGCTAAAATTGGAATAGTTTGGTAACAGCATGATTGGATATGTGATAATTTACAGCGTGTCATAGCTTTTCTCTGAAGCATGAGAAGTGGTTTATCTGTGGTTGTCTGTGGCCTAATGGGATTAGCATTGTTTTTTCCAAGTGTGTGCCCTTGTAATCTTCATACAACCTGGACTTTTGTGGTGGCAAAATGCTTATCCAGGGCTTTGGAATGCCTGGAGAAAGCTTCAAGGGGCTAAGCTGATAACAAGAGAGAGGAGTAGTGTTCTTATGCTAATGTCCCAATACATTTTTCCTACAGCACACCAGAATTCATGTATTAATATCAAAATAGAATCATTCTCGTGCTGGCATTATTCTTTTTGCTTGCAGGGAAAATTTGGAATTCGCAGCCTAAAGCCACCTATAGCACCATAGCACAGACCTTTTTTGCAAGTCACCAGGAGCAGATTTGAATTCACTTAATGCAGGCTGACTTTGGAGCTGGTTGTGCACTCCCTTTTTCCTGGTCCCTTAATCCAGCTGAGCGTGGGTGATGTTTCCTGCCCTGCCTTAGCATACTGTGTTTAGCTGGTTTTGTATGTAAAAGCCAAAAAAGTGTTAGTTGTTGCTTTCATGGTATTTTCATAACTTCTACTGTACCATGATTTAGCATGATTTTTAAAAAAAATACTGAAATCCTGCGTGGCTCTTTCACAGTTCTTAATGAAGCTGTGGAAAATTACGAAAAAGATCGAAGTAAATCTTGTAACAAGGAAAACAAGAAAGGTGTAAGGGACTTTCACTTTTTAAAAATGCCATGAGATGGGATCTGTCTGGCAGTATCAGAAATAATGAGGGTGAGATGAAATGGTGCAGTTGGTGAGAAGTACAAAATCATGGCAGGAATAGCTAATGTGATAAACAGTACTGAGTAGTGACCTGGTTTTAGCCATATGTTTGTGATATGTGTCCTCCTCATCTATCTTGCCTGGTTTGTCATATTCAAAATTGATAACTGAGCCTTTCCTGAACTTCTGTCTTCCCCAGGCTCTCGATGTACTAAGGCTGTTCTGTCTTTATCCTACCATAATGACAATCACTTACTTCAGAAAATCTGCTGTAGAACTGGAAAAAGGGCAAAGGAAAGTAGCACCCAGCTGACCTTTTCTCCTGTGGGTGAAGAGATATTCTTGACGTGAACTGTTGCACAGAACAGTATTGTAAAATATGGGATTTGAGATGTGATGTAGGGCCAGTCTCTGGTGGAAGTTTACTGCATTAAGAGGAGCTGGTCTTTTAAAAAGGAAAATTTAGCCAAGGGAGCAGTGAAAAGAACATATGCAAAGGGAGAAAAAACATTCATTTAGCACGAAATCAAGATCCTGGAAAACAACATTAATCAATACATCAAAGAAGATGAAAAGAAGGAATGCTTTGTCTTTGTGCAAATGTTAAGTGCCTGCAATAAATAAAAGTAATGAAATCCCTAATTTATAATACATTTGAACAGGCTGCTAATAATCTAGCCTAATGGGAAAATTCAAATGATTGAAAGGCTGAAAACATATTTAAATAGCACCGGGGGGGGGGGGAAGAAGAGGAGAAGTGGTGGCTTAAATATGTGGTATCTTTATGAAGTAACTCTCTGGAATGATTCACAGCTCCACTTTCTAACAGGTGATGTGTAAAATGGGGCTCTAACTCACCATGTGCAGAAGGCCACCAGCAGAGAGCTACAGGGCCAGTTCCTCCTGTACTGTGTAGGAAGAAAAATCACTATTATGGGAGACTTCAATTTGTGTGATGTTACTGGAATCACACTGCCTTCTAACTGTATCATTTTTATTTCTTAAAAAAAATATATATATATATATAAATGTATATGATGTACATAAATGTAAATGATTAATCTCCTTCTATGAAATCAGATTTTGAGAGGGTTCTTTGTTAGGCCTCATTTTCACAGATGAAGACAAAATTAGTGGTGGTTTAAGTACCAAAGGGAGTAATTAAGCGAAGTACAAAAGAACATGAGTTAGCTGAATTCTGAGCTGCTAGAATGAGTTTAGAAAATCTATATGTGTATGTGATGTGCATAGATATGTCTGTGTGCTCAGGGCACTGAAGGGGCCAGCTTTGAGAATAATTGGGACACTGCTGTTCGAAAAGAGAACCCACTGAAAGCAAGGAATAAAAACAATAAACCAAACACAAAAAGCCAAGGGTTAGTTGATTTTTATAAGTATGAATCAGAATCTAGAAACTGTAGAAAGCTGCTGAGGAATGTGTGTGTGTAAACATACACATACACACATACATGTATCCATAATACACATGTATATGCATTATCTACATCAAATATATTGTATATGTGTATAAATCTACCCTAAATAAATCAGTGAGGAGGAAGGATCAATGTTGTAAACTATTCTCTTTTCATTTGTATTAGACTTTTATATAGAAAAATAATATATAAATATATATAAATAAAACTAATTAATTGTAACTTTAAAGTATGATTACTTAATTAGTCATGAAAATGGAAAGTGTTTGAATGATGCCATAGGAATGAAAAATAGAAGAGTTTAAAAAGATAGTTCTGGGTAAGTATTGATGTTCTGTATTTGGAAAAGGCAGCAGAAGAGCATGACAAGGTCTCATTACAGTTGTAACTAAGGATTCTTAATAATGGATAATAATGCTGGGCAGTTTGCAATCAACAGGTTCGAATTGAGAGTTTCTGAGAGTTATAAAAAATCTGTTTGAATAATTCTCTGAGTCATTGCTGTTGATATTTTTTTTTTGTAGAGTGTTGGGGAAGTTGCAGATGATGGGAAGAAATCTAATGTTGTGCCAATAAAAGGCTAAATGGGAAGACCCAGATAATTATAAGTCTGTCAGCCTGACATTGATCTCAGGCAAAATAATGGAATGGTTTCTAAAGGACTCAATTAATAAAGAATTAAAAAAGGGAAATATAGTTATTACTAATCAGCATGGGTTTATGGAAAACAGACCTTGTCAGATTAGCTTGGTGTCATTTTTATGGGTATTACGAATTTGGCTGATGTAATGAAGTTCTGTAGGGCACTGACTGGGTACAAAGTATTGATGAAAAGCTGGAAAACTCATGAGCTTTTTTAGCAGTGCAGAAGCAAAATGGGTAAATTCAGAGCTTTGTGGTTAACAGCATAGGAATTGGTTTTTTGCTGCTTACAGTGAAGAACGATGTAACTTGAAAACAGACACGGGTCTATTTTCTGTTGAGCTAGAGCCTGTACTTAGCACACAGCTCTGTCTCCCTGGAGCATGATGTATCCCACTATTCTTCTAAAAGTAATGAGCACAATCAATTACTGGTAAAAGCCATTCTGGATCAGATGGTGAACTGTGAGCAGTGTGTTTGGACGCTGCCTGATAGCAAGATTGCAGGTAGAGAGAAGGGTGAGAAGCACAGGTGAAGACTGAAGGCGTGTGAGGATGGTAGGTGACAACAAAACCATCTTTTTATTCTTTTCTCATTTTATATTTCTCTTTGATTGACCAGCTGGGTCCTTTTGTTGATTTCTTTGAGGCTGCCAGTTAATGGGTACAGCACCCAGCATGGTCAAGTGCTACGTGGTACTTCCCAGAAATGGGAACTGTGATGAAGTAATTCTCTTCTTGCAACCTCTACTGTCAGAAAAAAACTACACAAAGGCTAAAAGAGAACAATTTGTAGTTAGCATGTATGGAGATAAAATTTAACAACCGTTTTTACTGAGTTCTACTACAATTTTTTCAATCTCTTCTTATATAAATAATTGACTTTGCTTCCCAAGAGTTGATTCATTAAAAGTAGATCAGAGTATTTTCTTTTATATTGGTTGTTTGTTAGAGCTTCCTGGAAACGTTAATTTCTGTTCCTATGAGAATTCTGATCTTGAAGATAGAGCAGACAATAGAAGGAAACCTTCCAGATTTCTATCAGCCGTGATTGATGAAGAGTTGCTGAGCAAAGCTGCAAGAAATATCCATACATTTTTCTTGCCCACAAGTTTTATGGGAAGTCCAACTGTATTCCTGGAGAACTTTCATAGGAGTGAGGTGAGGTTCTCCATTAGACAAATCACCTAAAGACCACTTCAGACAGCTCATTTCTCATCGTGATGTCAATTGGGTTTTATTAATGCTTCATGCAGAAGTGGAGAACATAGGAATTTTTGAAGTTGGGTCAGCTCTTAATGAGCTGTAAATAGGGCTTATCTAAACACACTGTAGTTGCTTGAATAATTAATTTTGAATAATTGACTTCATGTTTCTTTTAGATTATTTTTTCTTTTTTTCATTTATAATCTATTGACATGCAAATTGTTAGGTCTAAGTAAACAAACATTACATGGTAGAATTCATCCAGGGGAAATCATTTATCCTGAAGTCAGTATTTTATCTTCAGACAATATTCTGTGGGCATATAAATTCGTAAAAATGCCATGTGTGGAAAAGATCTGGATATCCCTGTGGAGATTCATGATGTTTAAAGCATTTTTTATAACTTCATGAATTTCTTTCAGAACAAATGAGCAAAAGAAATACAAAAAGGTCATATACTTCTATTAAAAACATGGTAATTTTCTAGTTAAGATGAACAGAAGTACATTTGATTTTAAAGTTCTGCAAATTTTAACATTTAGGTACTGCAGGAATTACTGCAAAAACTCCAGTGCCACCTTTAATGTGTAGCTTGATACCATTGCTCATTTATGTAGATATATTAATTAAATTTTTAGTGCTGATTTCTCTAAAAGGCTTTTGCTAACAGATTTTGAATCCATTTTTTAAAAGTGTGCAAGGTGAGAAAAGTCTGAAAGTAATTTTGGATGTGAAAAGTCTTTTGTGTCATTTTTTATTAAAGGCGGGAGGTACGGAGGAGTCTGTTCCCTTGCCCATAAATAATGAGGGCTCCTACTCTCCCCCCGAGTTACAGCAATTAGGGCTTTTGTAAAATTGTTCAGATGCAGCAGTGAATGGACAGTCATTGAAACTGAAGGACATGACAACTAAAACTGAAAGAAGAGCTTGAAGTCATGGGTAATTCAGTATGACAGAATACCAGAATACCACTGAGGCCAAGAGCATGATTAAAGAAAAGTTAAATGTCTCTGCCTTTAGATCTGCAATTACAGGAGATGAAACATGAAAACGGAAGGGAGTAAACCCTCTCCTCCCCTCATTCTTTAAAGAAATTCAAAACCAAAAAATGTAGATAGGAAGAATAAGAAATTTCTTTAGAAAATGGTTATTTTTCCAGCATCTATCATGAAATGGTTTTAATGACCTGGAAAAGATCTTCTAGTATTGGTGACAAGATGTTAAATGAGAGGTATTGTTGATCTGTCCTGATGTGTTTGTTCTTCTCTCCCTTAGTTTATTTGGGAGATAAGTAGAGGATTTTCAGAAAATGTATAAAACACACAGAATTTGCAATTACAACCAAGAAAAATTTGCATTTAACTTTGCAGTTTATGTTAATAAACTTGTCAATGCCAGTGTAGATTACTGACTTGTAAAGTAGCTAAAATATGTGTGCAGCTTTTAGAGTGCTACTAAAACCTTGGTCATGCAAAAAAAATCTGTGAATGCATCTCCAAATAAATAAAGTAAGTTTAAAAATTCCAAGTTTTATGTAACTGTAGTAGGAGGTCATCTGGTACTGGTTACTCTGGTCAAACTCAGGTGCAATCCTAAATGTCATACATATTTTTCTGGATTTCACGTATGGAAAATTTGGCAGCCCAATATGGAGACAATTTTACAAGACAGTATGAATAAAAACAGTGTATAGTTTTTCTTAAAATTGTTTCCAAAAATAAATATATCAGAGGTATGGGGATGTTCATGCAAATAAAGGCATCAGCTTTTGTCAAAACAATGTAATGTTCTAAGTTGATTTAGTGATGGTTATAATCAGCAGTAAATTATAATCATGCTAAATGATCAGATTTAGTATGTGTAAGTGCAACATAGAGCAAAAGATATTGCAGGTGTTTGTAAAGTGAATAAAGTACTCTGATAGATTAAAAATGCAGTGCTCAAAGTTTGAAGTGTAATTTTTTTCTCTCTCTTTTATTTTAGTATATTTTTAATAGCTGTCTGGATTTTTTTTTTTTAAAAAGACAAACCTGGCATTATAATTTGGGGATCTATTTCAGTAGAGTGTAGTGATTATGTGTGTGTGTGTCTGGAAACTGTGGGAATAAAGGATCATACTGTTTTAGAAATCAAAATACAGAATTATGCTCTTAATGGTGGAGACACGGCAGAGAGGAGTTAGAAGCGTTGCTGAAGGCAATTATCTAGAGACTTGCTAAACTCACTGAACTGATCATATTAAATATACTAATTCCCCAGGCACTAACTCATCTCAGGGAAGTTGCCTGGGTTTCTCTATATTCATACTGTTAAGAGGAAAGGCAGGGAAGCCAGGTCAGTCTGGGAGGCTAATCGGAACAGAACGAAGAGGGTGGAAAAGATTCCTTCGTTTTCTGTTTGTAGAGGATTGAAGACCTTTGTTCTTTCAACTTCTACGTGAGAGAAGGGATAGAACTTTCCAAAAACACAACATGAGAGCCCCAGCTCTGAATACGGGGTATTGCACTGTGGTGACTGGGTGTACAATGAATGGCCAGTGGTCCATATCCCGAGAATGCTTATCCCAAGGATCCTTTTGCTGAGCAGGGATTAGCCTGCTGTCTCCTCTTCCTTTTGGACATTGGCATTCTCCCTTTTGTCGTTCTCCTGCTCCCAGTTGTTGCACTTCTGCATTTCCTTTTTGATTGCCTATTCCTATTTGCCTGTTCTCTTTTATTTCATTGCACCTGAGAATTTGGAAACTAAACGGGTATTTGCCGTCTTAGTATCTCTCATTTTATTGCTGTGTGGATTGCTTTGGTTTTGGCCAGTCTGGTTTTTTCCCCTCTCTACTCTCACACATCTGGAGGAAAGAAAGGGCTTCCCAGAGAGTTTCTGGGACAGTTGCTATGAGTTTTCTGCCCTATAAATGGATGAAATAGGCTCTGCCTGAGCACTGTTAATTTTCTTCTGGTTCCAACTGTGGTCTGTAGCTTTTACAGTAGAGGCTCTGCAGTGCCCAGCTCAAATGCATATGCACAAAGCAAACCACCACAGCAGTGCTGCTTTACTGAAGGACCTTTTGTCTTGTGAGATAACTGCAGTTTCGAAGACTCGATGAAATCCAAGGCTGCATTTGTTCTGTGGATAGTCTTTTCCTTCTGCAAAGTGCTGAAACACTGAAAGCATAGTTGTTGGTCTGGGCCTACCTTGTCTGCAGGCGTCTCATGTAAAATAGCTCAAATATGACTATGTATCAAAATACACATTATATGTGAGCCTGTTAAAACCTTTAAGAAAAGTGACATATGAAAAATTATATATTTCCTCTCTACTGTTACCTGGCATTTAGATTTATTTGGCTGATGCTACTTGCCTTTATCCATGTTGTCCTAGTGCCTCGGAGCCAAACAGGTTTGATTTGTGCTGGCACAAACCATGTGTGAAGAGTAGATGAAGCGGATCATTGCAGTCAGTTAGAGAAAGGGAACGCCAACCTTAACTCCTCACCAGTGCAAGAAACTTCTGGGGTTTTTTTTCTGAAATGAAAAGGTAGATTGTACTACCTCAAACACAGTTTTTCTGAAGGCAGAAAATGTTATTCTCAAACTTCAGAACTTAAATACATTTGTTAATGTTGACTCTGAATCATATTCTGGTTTAGCTAGTTTCAGTTGCATACTTTTTGGGGTCTGCAAGTAACACTAAAACCTAGCAATAAATATGGGTGTGGTTCAGTGAAATATAATGCTGGACAGCAGTTGGACATTGAAAAACTCCTTTATGTTTGTTGGGAAGATACTGAGGTTTTGTTAAAAGAAAGCATCTAATGAAAACATGTTACAGGCTAGAAGGCAGGATTTGGTAAAAAAAGGGTTTTTTTCTGCAAAGCATAAACACAGTGTAATCTAGGATTCATAAAATCCTTGGAATTTTAGTTCAAAGTATAGTTAAACTCTTGATGCAACTCTCACCTTAAAAGTCAGAATCCGGAATTGTCATCTAGATTCGGTATCTGTATTTAAAATTGCCTAATATGATTAGTTGCTTGGCATGGCATTATAATTGGGGTATTTAATAAACTGTGTAAGTACTCTTCTTTTTATCCATACAGTTTCTTTGTGAGGCTGAGTTTTAAGGCCTGAAGTCCTAACAAATTAATCAGCTTTCCACAGCAAAGCAAACACAATTTCCTTCCTTGCATATTTTAAGTAATCCAGGCTTGGGGGAAGGGCCCAGTCTTTGGGGATGGTGGCTTCTTTTAATTTCTGCGTAATTCTAAATCCTCAAAATTAAAGATGAGGAGCAGAACAAAAAACATTGCAATGCACGGTGTTTTCCTCCCTCCTTTATTAGTCTGTGATAAGGTGGTGCAAACAAGAGGCTTTGTGCTGTGCTGCTCTGGAATTGTGCACTGGGGCACGGTTTGGAGATTTATCGCCACGCAGGTGAAAATAAATTCCTGTGAAAAGTGTGTAACCTTTGCTTCTCCCTGATTGTTTTTGTAAAGATAATTTCTTTAGCTGTGTCGTCCCCGAGCAGCTGAAGCTCAAGCTTCCATGACTCAGAGACATTTCCCTGCGCCACACTCAGATAAGCAAGGTTGTATTCATGGAAGAAATTAATTGGTGAATCTATTACTTGTAATGTTTTCTTTCCCCTGTATGGTAATTTCTTTTACTGATACAGAGACATTTTTGATAAGACAGTGGCAACCAGATATGCTGAATATGTTTGTCCATAGCTGCAAGAAGATGAACTGCATGATACCGGCTAAGCAAGGCAAAAAATATTTCTTTTTGTAACCTTTCGAAACAATAATTATGTACCTGCACCCTAGAGTGTTTTAAATTGTGTTATTAGATTTCTTTCTGGACAAAGACCACTCATACATGCCCTGTGGATCTGATCTTGCAAGCAGGTAAATGGTGGTACCCCCATGAGTAATCTCAGCAAGATGGGTGCCCAGCAGTGCAGGGATCAGTCCCAGGGATCCTTAGCAGCTGGATGCTGATCTACACCTCAGCTATAGCCACAATCTCTTGCTATTAAATAGAACTGTGTGAGTCTGAATAGGCTGCAGTTATTTCAGAGTGCTGGAGCCTGATCACCAAGATGAAATTCAGCTATCCTTATTGTTTCTGAGCTCTAAGTTATACTCTGTATGCCTGTAACATTTTTCTTTGATTGCAAGGCTTTGCATCCTCTTTGCACTCCCAAAAACTGCTTTTCACCATGTGCTTTAAGTGTTCCACTATATATCTCCTCTGCTTTGGTTTTGAGAGTTGGAGTGAAAGGCCACTTCATCCTTCATCTGTAGCAGACTTATGATTAGATTTTAATGCAGTGGCAGGTGTCTTTTGAACATCAGCAGATCCATCAGTGTGCTCCTTCTTGAGGACAGAAATAAAAGGTCTTCAGTTTTCAGCTGGAGAGTTGTGCCTTTAAATACCTCTTGTTCAGTCTGGAAAAGGGATGACCTAATTGCAGCCTCCCAGTACCTGAAGGGGCTATGACACACAGAGAGAGAGGGACTATTTACGAGAGCATGTAGTGCTAGGACAAGAGGGAATGGATTCAAACTGAAAGAGGGCAGGGTTAGATGAGATTTTGGGAAGAAATTCTTCCCTGTGAGGGTGCTGAGGCCCTGGCACAGGGTGCCCAGAGAAGCTGTGGCTGCCCTATCCCTGGAAGTGTCCAAGGCCAGGTTGAATGGGGCTCAGAGCAGCCTGGACTAGTGAAAGGTGTCCCTGCCCATGGCAAGGGGTTGGGAACAATATTGTCTTTGAGGCCCCTTCCAGCCCAGGCCATTCTATGATTCTGCTACTCTACTTCTCTTACGTCTGAAATGGAAAGATTTTATATATTGAACTTTTTACAAGACAAACAGAAGAATCTCAGTGATTTCTGAGGTTACAGGATACATAATTGTCTCCTATTTAGTTTCCATTAACAAAGCACAGAAATGTCACTCTCTTGACTGAACTGCCGTTCACACTTGTCCTCCAAGCCCCAGTTCTTTCTGATGCATGCAGGCTCTTTTTTATATGCACCTGTACTTTGGTAGTACACCTGCAGTATTATTTGTGGGGTTGGAGGAGGGTGTTCACAGCATTTGAAAGAATTGGGAAAACAGTTAGATTTTACTGACTGTATAGATAATAAAGTCACTATTGTTGAAGTGGATATAGATTGGATTTAGCATTTCAATGCTCTGTAGTTTTTCCCTATGGCACTTAAACAGTAGGTGAGAAATCAATGTCAAGTGTTTAGCTGAATTACTTGCACAAACAGAAAATGGTATTTGAGCTGATAACTTTATCCTGGATCTGGTTGAACAGGAAACAGTTAAAAATTGCCATTGAGCAAAAAAATGGGAATTTGAAGTGTGGATACCTGACCCTGATGTTCTGAAACACAGAGGGAATAGGTGGAAAGGATATGGTTCCGTGCAACTTGGATGAGCACCTGCCTTCTGCCTGAGGAACAGGGAGTGGGCCTGAGAGGGAAGTTTGTGTCAGTCAGTCAAGTCTTTGCAGAGCAGTATCATTGAGCAGTCCAAGCATTGCCTAACTCATATTTTAAACACAAAATAATATGCTTTTACAAGTAAATACTACTGCAAAAATTTTAAATTAATTTAGCTGCCAAGATTTGCAGTTCTGAGTTAAAAACATGGATGTGAGTTTATACTTGAGATTTTATCAGTTAGAAATATGCTGTTGGAGGTGGTTATTATTGCATTCATAAGCCAAGATAAATATCATATAAAATAAAACACAGAAGATCTTGGGAAGGATCACCTGCAAATTTTTGCTGTATATAGGTATTAATATATTTATTGCAAAATGGAAGTGGATATTGTATTCATGCAAAATTTTAAAATGAGATATTAAGCATTTTCCCCAGGTAAAATCAGGCATTTGCTAGTCAGAGGCTTTACCAGTCTTGGGAAAAATTCATCTATGCTCAGCTGGCTGTTAAAAGAAAATAACCCCTGTTGCAAGGGTTATTTTCATTGCAACAGAACATTATAGAACATTGCAATGGTTCTACAATTCTTATTTTGAGACAAGTGTTGTCTTCTAGATTTTTTTTGTGTTGGTAGGTCAAGCAGAGCTGTTGTGGGTTGCCAGAAATATTTTTAACGGACTTCCAAAGTGAAAATTAAAGACATGGGTGGACTAAGCTGTCTATAAATAGAAAATATAATGTATTCTGTGCTCTAAAATATTTTGTCTGGCTGGCAGCTACTGCTCCAGAAATGTGTGGGTGTTCTGTAGGTCCTTCATGTTGCAGACACTCAAGAGAATCAAAAATACTGCCTCATCTCAGGCTTGCTAAGGCGACTGAATCCCATTATGTGTTAAAAAAATAGTAAGTTTTTCCTCAAGGCAGAGAACCATCTAAGTGTTTTCGTTAGCTGTTCATTACGCACAATTTAAAGGCAACAATTAATGCCTGACCATAAGTATTACGCCTGATTATTTCCCATACAGCAATAAAATGCCAATAAGGGTGTTTGAAAATGTAAAACATGTATGAGAAGGCAGACTGTTTAAACTGGAGGTCTGTTTCATCATATGCAGCTAGCAAATGCTACTTTTTGTAGACTGCTGTTTTCCCAGTGTACTTTGAATGAATATGAGTTTTATTGATTTCTCAGAGTATATGCTGCATATAAAACAGCCTTGGTTAATCATCATTAGAAGATGAAAATGGCATTAAAGTACTTTCTAAGTACTTTTTATTACTTTTCTGCATCTTCCAGAAAACTTGTGGTGTTAGCAGAGGTGTAATTATTTCAAGATCAGATGCAGAAAAGCAGGGGTAGATATTCTGTAGTTAAAGACCTTAAAATGTTTTTCATAAGCTGCTTCTTGTACATTACTGAGAATTGCTGCGCTACATTTTTAAGTTCTTTAAGGATGATGAAATCAGGGTGATGGAAAAATGCTTTCTCTGTGTATCATTTGTATTCCTTCCGAATCTGCTACATTATTTAGGACGCAGTCTTGAAATTATGGTGATCTTGTATGTGAGGAAGTCTGACATTGTAAATTCATGAAGATTTACCTGCCTTGAAAAATAGATGAGTAGATGAGTATTCTTAGTCATAAATGTATTATGTATAATCATAGCAAACCAGACATTTTATGAAATGGTGCTCAGTGATTCTGAAGTACTCCCTTTGACTTGACTTGAGCAAAAAAAATTACATGTTTCTCACATTGACAACGTAAAGAGTGTTGGCTTTAAGAACTCTTAAAACATTGTACAAAGGCAGGAATATGTGAAAGATGGATATGTAATGGTTTTTTAGTGATTCTCTGGTTTCCATGTGCATTCTTAAAGTGTGGAATTTATTATGCCCATTCTCATCTAAAAGGCAGCAGTGAAACACTCTGTAAACTTTGCTGCAGATGGTGGAAATGTGCTGAACACCAACTCTCTGTATACTGCACTTCCAATTAAAGTTATTTTCAGTACACATACAGAACTTGAAGAGCCAGTGTCAAAACACAAGGATGGATCAAAATGCCTTAAACCTGGGAAAAGTGCCGTATGAAGTATCAAAAGGAAAAATAATACATCAAACGTGTCTCTGAGGGCTGTGGCAATGCACAGCATCTGACATGAGATTGGTATTTCTCCCAAGTATCCCAGACAGCTGAGCACCATTTCACATCGCTCCTGTCACGTTACCTTTTTCCTGACCAAGAAACAGGCCACATTGCGTGTGAGTGAGTCCAGTTTCTCTCTCTGGGCTGCTGAACGCTGACGCTTTCACGCTGTAAAGCACTCAAGAACATTTTGCTTCATGGTCTTGTGAGGGCAAAGGGACACGGTAATTCTTGCTGCGCTGTGGGTCTTGGCTGTTGTCAATGGAGGCAAACTCTGATGCTCTGCAAGTGCTTTTTGAAATGCTTATTGGTATTATAGTGCTGAAATATTATAGTGCTGATGGTATGAACATGTATTAATGTTCATAGTTTCACAAAGGGTATAACTGCCTTTGATTTGAATGTCTTTGGTAATGCTAGTTCATTCCTTTTGATAAAGGTAGTACCAGGAGCCTTTGTAGAAGAGTTAGCTTTTGGTACCTACCAGGGAGCCTGTATTCAGTACACTTTCAATGTTTATAAGAGGAGAAAAAAGAAGGGGGGGGGGAAGTTAAAAGTAAGAAGCACTAACAAGAAATTATTCCTAATCATATTGCTATTCCTGAGGCATAACAGAAGAATTCTGGAAAAATCAAATTGCAGGATGCAAACCTCGGGTGTCAACTTGTCACTATGTTACATTTAAAGTGGTTATTAAAATCATTATGCTATCAGCCTGTGAAGTTTGGGCACACCAAATATAGCAACCTGCTTAATTGCTCAGTATTTTGCAGTGAGTGAGAGAAAGGCAGAAAGGGAGGTGGGAGTGGAGAGAACGGTGTGTTTTCAAGGTACCCTAAAAGGCCATTTTTCCTGTGGAGTAAATTATGCATTTGTTGTTCAATAAGACTTTAGTCTTTGAATATAAAATATTTTATTAGAAATGCAGCTGCCTGCCTGTCTACATAGCTTAGAAATGGTTTTATTGAGATCTTCCAACAATGCAGCACAACGCATATTGACATGACTTGGTAGCTCTAATCATGTTATCGACACTGCTCTTCTCTTGGGAAATCAGATTAAAATGAACTGATATTGCCAAAACCAGTGTCTAGAATACATAGGGTCAGGTGTCAAAGTCTAATTTCCCATGGGAGTAAAGCTGGAGAAATTCAGCTGGACTTACTTCAGGTTTATATTTGTATAAGGAGCAACTGGATTCTTGATTATCATTCTAGAGACTTGGCTGTGTAAAGGCTGAAATGTGATTCTAGGATAAAACAGTAAATTACAACATTGCTACAGTAACTACATAAAGCAGGCAATGAAAATGTAAACTTGGGGATGGGAAGAAAAAGACAAAAAACCCAAATTTTCAGCCAATTAGTTTTGAAGAGCACATTGACTCCAAATTGTGTGTTGTCTCCTTAAAAGTGAAGAATGAGGCAAGAAAAGTAATTTCTCCAAATACCATAAAGTGTATTTACTTTATTTCTTTTTATTGTTTGTCTCCATTTCTCTAAAACTGGGATTTTTTTTTCCCCTTGTCCTGCACCAGGCATAACATAAGGCTGATGATGCAGAACCTGCCAAGGCTCAGCTGGGATGTGGTAACTTCACCACACAGCAACTGATGGCACTGCATTCAATGAACCTGCACAAACACTGCATTTTCAAGGCGCCATTTAGATTCAGTTTTGGTTAAGAACTGGAGGGCAGTCAGTCTTTCTTGCTTATGTGTCCAGATTTAAAAAAATGCAGAAAGTTTAGCTGCAAACACTGAAATAATTTACTGAGCGTACTTCTGCAGTCTGTGGATGTCATCCATCGCAAATTCTCTTATGTATAAAAAAACCGAGGAAAAAACTTTAAACTTGATCTCCTTTTTCTCAAATCTAAATTTAAGGAGATTAGAGCATTGAGAAATCTGACTGGAGGTTAGCATTCACTATTTTTTTTTTCCTTCTGACTGGCAATTCTTTCCATGTCACAATATGATTCATTAAGAGAAGTGTGTACTCTTTGGTAAAAGATCTGAGTTGAAGAACATGTGCATCATATCCTCTTCTGAGGATAATTTCTTGACGAGAATGTAGTTTTCCTCTGTTGGAAGTGTCTGCATGTGCTCCCTCCTTCCATCTGGTTGTGGAAGTTGCTGGCAGTGGCGCTGTGGATACATCCGTAGATGTGAAGTGTTTGTTTGAAGAATGGAAGCTGATATTGCATTAATTAGCCCAGCTATTACTGATGTCATCAGAGTTACACGTGCACTGGGAAATTCAGGCATGCTGTCTGGTAGGGAAGTACGTGGTATCACCAGTATTGTTTCATGTCTCCCTACTTGCCAGTAGGTTGGTCTGGGAGGAGAATACAATTAGGGATCCTATAGAGTATGAATATCTACTTCCTTCTTTCTGTCCCTTGTTTTTTGTTTGGGTTTTTTTTTAATTGAGATACTATTCTTTTCACTAAAGGCATTATTTTTTCCTGTAAAACTTTCTAGTAGAGTTGTAATTATTAGTTGTACATTTCCTACAAGGAGATTTGATGGTCTAACACACTTTCCTTTTTGTGTAGAGGAGTTTTGCCCTCCTATGAATTTATTATTTAATTTTGGGTTGTCTCTATTTAGAACTAGTTAGCACATATGTATAGAAGTTATTAATATGCCCACTCATCCAAAAAAATTATTCTGGATACTCTCCCTACTGTGATATGCCACAATAATTAATTCAAGCACATGTTTAGAAAACCCATGTTCTTATTTGAAGCTAATAAGATACTTGTAACATAAACACAAACTTTTTTCCCGTGGAAATTCTGTGGTTTGTTGGCATCTCACTCTTGAAGGCAAACTGTCCTTTTCTATGTGTTTGTTTGGTCCTGATCCCAGTGGGTGGACCTTACTGGCATTCCATTGTTATATCAATATAGATGTAAAATATTGTCATTAAGGAAGTGACTGAAGTAGAAGACTTTTCTTATAAAATCTCAGACAAAGTCAGCCCACAATGAATTTTAGCATTTGCCATATGACATCCATTTAAGAAAGCTGATTTGCAGCTTCTGTGAGTAGCTGTCAGAGATAAAACATTCCCTTTATCTCTCAGCTGATATGAAGCTCCATTCTAATACAAAAATCATGTGACGATTATAATTATACAGAAGCAAATAACTGAAAAAATGCCCTTTTTCTTTGGAAGGAAGGAAAAAGAAATTCCAGGTTTTGAAAAACTGGTCTAGCGGAAGAGGTGTCTCTGTCGATTGCAGGGGGTTGGAATGAGATGATCTTTAAGGTCCCTTCCAACCCAAACCATTTTCTCGTTCTAAATTGTGCCATGTTTATGTTGTTTTAATTAGTTTCAAGCTTCATGTACATTAGTTGTTCAGATTGTACCTAGAAAATCACATAAACTGTTAAAGCTGGCAGGGTTACCTTCTTGTTTCTGTGAAATAAAGGCGGAGTAGAAGGGCATGGCTGAACTGAGGGGGCTGGAAGTTGCTTGGGAAACAACAGGCAGTGCTGCAGTGGCAATAAAAGATAGGGCTTTGTTGGTATGGCATGTTTGGTTATATGAATTTATAAATTTATTGAGAAAAAGTTAAAATTGACTTTCAAGTCAATGGTTCAGAGAAGAGTGGCCGGTGTGTTGGTGGGTGGGTGCCTGAGGGCTCTCTGTCTCTGGGTTCCTCAGTGCCTTTTGAAGGCTCTTTTGTAGGAATCCAATTATATGTTGAGGCCTGTTGGCTTGCAGTGCCATTCTGATTCTCACCCAGATGTAATTGAATGTGGCATCTCCTGTGCTATTCTTTGCCTTTACTCCTTGTGGTGGTGCTTCTTAAAAGTGCTGGGGAAGGGAGAAAGAAAAGGGGCAAAAAATTATCCATTTCCTTTTGCCAGTTAATTTTATCTTCTCAAGTTTGGCTTTATCAGCTGTAATTTGATAGTCACGAACCATCTAAAAACCTGTTTGCTTTGGAGTAATAAATGTTCTTATAGTAAACTATTCCTTTAGACTGAGCTTTCAAGATGCTTGCTCAGCCTCTCTTGAGCTTTGGTTAGAAATACAAATACTGAATAAGTGTCCAAGGTGAGCAGTAGTTTCTGAAGAGCGAGTGTGACTGTCTGAGGCAAACAGCCCAAGCTGATTATGTGCATCAGTCTCCTCCAATGCACTTGACCCTGACACATTTTGGAGCAGGCAGGTCCTCCTTATTTCATCACTGCCATAGTTAAAGACAGTGGCCTGTTGGCTTGTTTCTTGCTCAGGTCAAATATGTCAAATGGAGTGGGACATCAGCATGGTCAGATCTAAATTGCTTGCTGCACCAATTTCTAGCTGTATTGTAGTTTATTATCAAATCTGGTTTCCTTGCAGGTGTAAAAGACACATGTGGTGTCGGGGGAGCAGAGGGGAAAAAAAAATGGTGAGAAGTTTTCAGCCAGTTGATTACTGATCTGAACTTCCCGACCAGGGAGAGCTGTGTAGGCATGGATTGCAAAGCTCTGCCATTTATTGACTGAATTCACGGGTTTAGAATAGAGTTATTTTAACCAGTTTTGTGAAAGAAATGTTGATGCAGTAATACAACCATTCAGTACTTCTATGGAAACACAAAATGCCTTTTCAGAAATATTTCAGAAAAATATCAGCATTTCAAGACAGTCACATCTTTTAAAATAGACTGTTGAGAGGGTTCCATGAGCTCCTGTGAGAGCTCTCCACACAGAAATCTGCTGAACACTATCAGTTGTTCCTTTTGTCTGCCTATAGCCTGGTGCTATATTTGTATATAATGTTAAAGCACCCAAAACTGGAGCTTTTGTCCCAAATACGTAATATCACATTTTAAACAATAAAAGGGGCTGCATATTGAGCCTTAAGGTTGCCTTCAGAAAGTTAAACTATCATAAGTCTTAGCTTGCTTACTGTTTCTGTGAGCATCATGTTGCAGGAGAGTATTATTGACCAAAAGACTGTTCGTGTGTTAGGGCTGGGCAGTCTTACAGAAATTAAATGTTTTGTTCCAGATACTTTCTTCATATTTAGACAAAGAAATGAGCAAGAAATTGTACTTGAAAATGGGGATATCATCTCTAGTTCCCTGAGACTGAGCTTTCACATCTTCACTAACTTTAAGGTCTCAATTTTCCCTGAGACATCTGGTTCTAACAGGTTAGATTATATAATTCAGAAAAAATTTGCTTCCCAACATAAAAGCTATGCAAACTCCTAAACAGAATTTCATACATACAGAGCTGAGAAGAAAATGCAAACATTTTAAGTTTGGTAATTCAACACATCCTGTTGATGGAGAGTTTAGAGGGATTTTTTTGCTTTGATGTATTACTGATTTTATCAGTCTCGATCAAATCTGTGAATTATATACTAAAGAAAGTTAGTATCTGTAGTTCATCAGCACTTTTCTTTACCTGACTCAGTCTGTTCTCTTCTATTGAGCAGCTTTTCTTTGCTATTCGAAATAGACTGAATCTGTGCTCTGCCAAACAATTGGAATAGGAGGCAGCTGAGAGAACAGCCCTTAGCTCTCCCCTGTTACCTGCATATAAATGGCAAGGAAAAATCAGCTTCAATGGGCTTTAGAAACATGTGTGAAATGGGGGAAGAAAGATTGCCAGGAGGCCTCCTTCGTTCATTTGGTTTGTGTTTCAGAAAAGCTGCCCGAGAGCCCACCCCTGTACAGGCCCTGGGAAGGCCGCTCGTTTTTGTGCTTTAATTAGTGGAAAGGTAAACGCTGTTTTCCAGGTAGGTTTTGGCAACTACTCAGCCTTTCATTCACACTTTTTTTTTGTGTTGTCATTCTCAAAGAGAGCTGCAGCATGCTCGGGGCTCTTTTAGAATCTTGACAGAAAAAGTAACTGATGTCCCAAGCACGGCACTCCTCCGAGTCTCCTACCCTGTTGTAGGAAAAGGCTTTTTCCAACCTCTGACTTAAATAGCTGAATCAAATGGCAGGGATCTGTTGGGAGCCATTGCTTCAGCATGAATTCAGGAGGCTCGATTACTATTATACCAAGTGCCCTTGAATATGTGCAGGTTCAAACCATTTTTCTAGGTACTCTTACAGTTTGTATGTACACATTTTAAATTAGGAAATCTGTTCATCCTGAATATATCACTTATAATCAACTGTTGCTGATAAATGTAATTCAATATTATAAACCTGGAGTAAGTCCAATCTGAAGTGCAGTCTTTAAAATGATGCTAAACTACATCTGTTGAAATGAAATCTGTAAAATTGCTTTTCCATGATGAGTGCAGGCATGGATGATTTGTTTTTAAAATAAAGATAAAATTAAAGTTGTTATTTGTATTCAGTCTGCTGTTTTCATACTAAAACCCATGAAAAGACCACACGGTAATCAACTGGTGTTGTCAGCTATTGCATAAGTGTAGCTTTTACAGTGCAACATTAGTTTGATTCAGGTCAGGTGGGCTGAAATGAAACCATCTGAAGCAAGTCTCATTTTGTGTGGCATTTAACAAGTATGAGATGATAATTGCTGTCACTGAAGCATGACTGCTTTTGTAATGAATACTTTCTGCTAGCGGTCAGAGTACGTAGCTCTGTGTCTGTAATGCAACATGCTTTAATCTTAAAATAATTAGTAAATTTGCAATTGAATTTATTGTTCAATGAAGTTGTATTTCACAGAGGTTCTGGCTTCTACAGTCAAATGATCAATGTTTGCTTTTAATTACATAGCACTGGAGAGATCCTGTACACCTTTTCCTGTGATGGCGTTGTGCTTCCAAATAGTTATGTGGATAATCAAATCCGGAGAGCATGGGTTTAAATTGGTTAGTGAAGTTAAGTGCTAGCCCAGCACATCACGTTTTCTCCCCCGTGCTGTTCAATCAAATCCATGTTATCTGATTTCACAGTGGCTTTAACGTGGCCCTCTTGTATTTAGGTGGGATTGTTTGACTTCTTTGCCTTTCCATTGATCTTGCCCACGGATGATACTGGTGTCACCTTTCTGCTTGTGTAAAGTCAATACCTTCAGCAGTAGATTAAGAGCTACTCCCCTCTGGCTGGAAAAAATAAGTCCAGCAGCATGGCTTTGCCTTCTGGTGCTCCTGTGCCAACAGCAGAGCTGGTGGGATGCTCGATAATGGGCTGCAGGAAAGTTGTCAGGTCCCTTCTGACTTTAATAAATGCCAACATGTATGCCATGATCCTCTGTTCAAAAATTCTTCCCCCCAAACTCAACCTAGTGTTGAAACTTAAAAATGTTAAGAAACATTTTTAAAAACAAAGCTAAACTAAAATGCAAAACTAGAAGTACAAATGTGTATCTACATGTATAAAATCTTGTATATGTGTGTCACTTTTAGAGAAGGAGCAAGACTTGAAAGTCTGAAATTTTGTCCTCATTGTATAACCAGAGATTCTTTTTGAAACATCATTTTAGTGTTCCACAGATAGGAACCTAAACCAAAACATAATAATAAATCATAATAAATATTACTGTAATCAAAATAATTAAAAATCTGCAACAGAACCTTCTCAATATAAGAAAATCTTTGAAGCGAGGAAGGAACTGCCATATGTTGTTGGACAGAAATGTTATGTCTTTTTTCAAGAACATTCCTGCTTGTCCTTCTGATGTGGTCAGCTGCCCAAAGTAAAGACTGAAACAACAAATATTAGTGCCAGGGAGCTCTGAGATTATGCAAGCAGACATTTAAATATTAAGGATTTGCATTTTTACTTGCATAATGTTGAACTGTTTTGTCTACTGCTTCTCTTTGTGACTCTATTACTTTTAAATGCTATTTAAAAATGCTTTATTTCACAATTATTTGTATGAAATAAAGAATGCTATGATTAGAATCAAGTAGGCAGGGGAAAAATATTTGTAGTGGAAAAAGTAAAAGCTTCATGCTAGTAAATATCTTACCAATTTGAGAGAAAATGGTGTAGGAAAGCTTTTTAAAAGGTGAGTGAATTTCTATGAAATTGTTCTATTCTCATTGCCTTTAAAATTAAGTGTGCAAGGTGAACATTAAAAACTGTATGTTCAGTGGCTGAATTGCCATGTGAAGCACAAGTCAAACACTTGGGCCCCAGCAAGAGAAAGGAGTGAAAACTTTTGCTTCTTCCTACCACTATTTCAAGAGCTGTTTTTCACAGCAGTAATTTCATACACACCTCCCTTGGCAAGGTATTTCCAAAAAGGAAGCAGTCTCTATGTAGAGAATGTATTTATACCAGCAACATAATCTTTAAAGGTGAGCCTCCTGTAGTTAGTACTTGATAGCTCCTAAAGGAAGCCGGCCAGGGAAAATATGTAACTCATCCGTGTCCTGCTGTGGCTCAGGGCTTTGCCTGCTTTACACCAGGTAGGAATCTCACCTTCCTTTGCTATCAGAGGTCACCCGGTGGCCTGGGGCTCACCTGAAGGGGCTTGGTTGGCTGGAGCTGGTTTTGGGGAGCATCCCTGGTTGTGGGATGAGATGCTGGGCTTGCTCTTCGTTTCGGCCGCTGCTGTAGGTTTGTATTTCCATGCAGAGAGATGCTGGATTGAGTTGGCCAAAGAAAGATTTTCTTTTAATAAAGAAAAAAATCAATACTTCAGCAGCTTTCTTGAAAAGATTGAACCAAATTATTTTAAAAATCCAAAGTGATGACTACCAGCACAGCGTCTCTGTTTGCATCAGTTGCTCACTTGTGATTACTGAGCTGGAAAGCCCAATTTTAAGGTGGTGGGGACACAGTTGTGAAAAAAGTGTTTGAAAAACCTCACAAATTCAGGATGCAGAAAAAATTATTATAATCAACAGCTGTGTCTCACATTCTCAAGGAAAGACTCCAAATAAAAGCAGGATACTGCTGAGCATTGATTCCTTTCTATGTGTTTTCAGCCTTCTTTTTGAGGATACAAACTGTCATTCACTGTCTGCTAGAATCTGTATTTTTCTACTATTATTGTTAAGGCATTTTTTAAAAGACAAGATTGCTAACAGCTGCAGCACCTGTTAAATTTTCATATCAACATTAAAGGGATGACTAATTTATTTTAATTTTAACCTGGTTTGGATTAGAATGACCTTTTCTTTGTATTAAAATCCTTTCCTTGAAAAATTATTGTTTTTCTCCAGGTTGCATGTATTGATTATTAGTGCTGGTATTTATTCATAATTAGAAATACAGTAGGTATGAAAACCATTTTTAAAGCTTGATCTAAAGCCTTCTGGCATTTTTATTTCACTGTCTTTTGATAATCACCCTTACAAGCCTGTAAACAGAGGAACTGTACTTTCTAAAGAGCTGTAAGAAAATCAAATGGGCACAACTGGTATTAGTCTGGTTTTCAAATTTTGGCTAATCCACCTCAAAAATATTGTTGCTGATACAGGAGTGCAGTCAGTCGTTTTGTTGTGGCTTCGGACAGTCTCTATATTAAAATGCAACTTTGATCACGACAGTATCTGCACAAACCCCATCCAGAACCACCTTTGTTCCGATTTTTGATGCTAAAATTACAGTTTCTCTTCAGGAACGTACTTCTTTCTTTTTTTATTTCCCTTTTCCTATATTTTTTTTAATGTTACATAAGAAAGAGTCAAGCAGCCAAATATTAGAAAGATTAGAAAGAAGCAATTTGGCTTAGAAAGAGCTATATAGATTGTGGAGGGTGACAGAAGCTGTCAGTATTGATTTTCTGCCACTTTCCTGTCTGACCTTTTGGATTGCAGCGGGCGCTCTTAAGAGGATTTAGCTTGTACCAAATTAAAGATATCACAGAACAATTGCTGACTCATATTATGGAAGCTGGCTGAGCTCTGCTGCCGTCAGCGCAGGGCCATGGTCATTACTTGATTTAATGTGCTCTTGTAGATCAAGTTGTTTGAAAAGCTGCTTATGAAAACAAGGTTAATGATGATAAATGAAGTTGCCATCTACTTTGTTTTCACACGCACGTGTGTATGTGTTTAAACATACAATCCTGAACTTCTGCTTTGTGAAATTTGACATGCAAAGTGATCAAAATATACACCAAAAACTTGGAAAAAACAATGCTTTAAATATGCATCTATAAAAGCTTCATTTGCATTGTTGAGGATGAAATTGGAACAAAAACCCTAAGTGCTTTGTCTTTATTTAACATCTCCTGGCAGCAGCTTGACACAGAACTTCAATGTGAGCATCCTCTGCTGAGTACCCTTCCACCCTGTTTGGAGGAAATAAATGGCTTGTCTGGAGTAGTTCAAATACTTTAATCTCATTTAATCTTCATAAAGTATTTTACCATATGATGGAATTCAGTTTGTAGAAATAGGTTTTTTTTTCCACTGGATGCCCAGACTACATATAATAAATATGGAAAAATGATAAATAAGTGAATTCCTTATAATTGTTAGCACAATTTTAAGAAGCAACATGTTAGTATGCAGTTTTTTGCTTGATAAACCTGTGCTAGATTAATGTATTTTAAAATGGCACAGGAATATTGATCTGGAAGAGCTCTCTGTGTGCTCTGAGTGTTGGTGCAGGAGCTGCCATGCTCTGTGTGTGTGCATCTTAATGCACATGTATACATGAAATGGCAACCCCATGTCAGCCTAAATTAGCAGAGAAGCAAAGAACTCAAGAGTTTATGTATATTTCAATAACGTAGGGTCTAATGGAAAAGAAACACAGGCTACACTGTGAGGATGCTACTCATTAATGTTGCAGGATCCACACTTGAATCTCAAGCGCAGAGGAAGTCAGCCTGTGGTGCAGTTGCTTGGCTGTGCTCTGCTTTGCTGAAGAGCAAAGTCTAAGATCCAAAGACCTTGAAGTTTTTGGAATACATATAGTTTTGTCCACTTGCTGCTACTTAGCATCACTTTTTTGAGTAGGCTGTGCTAAGCTCTGTATCCAGACTGTCAGGTTGTTTCTTTTATGAATAGCCATATTGTGTTGATACAAAATTTTGCTGGTTTACTACTAACTGTAGCTAAGCTGGAGTCCTGTCCATGTGACTCCTGTATCAGCCTTATTGCAGATACTCTTGCTTTGTAACAAAAACAATTATCAGGTTCAGAAATGCTAATTTTGCATACATTCCACTGATGAGTCCTGCTGGGAAGCCTGTTGCACATCCACCAGTTTCCATGGTGTGGGGGCATTTGTCTGCTGTTTGTTTCTTCAAGTCAGCTGGAGCTCATTTCAACTAAAAAGAGACAACTTTTGGCTGGGCAGGTGTGGCTTAGGGCCAAGAAAGAACTGAATAATGCAAGGATATAAAGTATTTGTGTGCAAGAAATTGTTTTCTGTTACCAAATGCCTTGAGCTCAGCACTAATGCTGGCATCTCCTCAGTATACATTTGTGTCTAATGTATTGAGCCATTCTTTCTCCCTTCCAGTAATTTTTTCTAGTTCTGTCAGAGGATCCTTGAGGCTCGAGGTCATGCTGCTGTAACTGCTGAGCAGTTTGCAGCCGTTTAGCATCTTCTCTGTGAAGATTGAAAAATAAAGATTTTTGGATCTGTAGTTTTATGGAAACCTAAAAGTTCAGGGTTTTTTTTCCTACAGAGCACATGACATTAGGAGGCTTTGATTTCAGTTTTGATCATTGCATTTATTTCTCTTGGACCTTATGCTTTTGTTGTTGGCTTTGTTTTCCCCTGTAAAAAGGTTGGTCGCTCTTGGCCATCTCTCAGTTGTTCCATCTCGTGCAAACTCCCTAGTGTTTGCTCTGGCATGGTGGTGATGGAGCTTAACTGGATGTATGAGTTGATTCAGATTTTAAGTAAACTTTTTTTTCCCCCCCTGCAGAAGTATTTTTGACCTAGATCAGGTTGCTGGTTTATTTAGATAAATGTGTGCTCCTGCAAACAAGTGTGGAGGAGTAGCCAGGCACAGAGAAGAGGCCTCGCTATTGAGGAGGAGGTACCTGTAAAGTACTGCTTCAACTTCTGGGGACTTTTAAAAAACTGTCTTTTATATTCTGTTCAGAGTCCCTAAAGCAATAGGAGCCTATAGGCACTTCTCTAATAGAAATGGTCAGTAAGGTACATGGAATACTTGGAGTTTCAAACCGGACCTGATAGATTTTGCAATGTCCCTGTTTCAGGGAAAAGCCGACATGAGTGGATTAGCTCTGCTCACAGAGGGTTTGTGGTTTAGCGTCTCCTTCTCCGATAGCTGGCCTGAGCCCTGCAGTGTGTGACAGATTGGCAGAAATAGTCCCTCAGACTTCACTCAGATCTCAGCCTCTAGTCTGGTCCTGAGCTTTTGTCAGTGTATATTGAAAATCTATTTAAAACCCAATTTCACTCGCTGACAGCATGACAAGATGTCATTCCATGCATTTTTGCTCAACTTCAGGGACTTTTGACAGTGTTCAGTGCAGAAAAACAGGACAGGAAATGGGACAGCGTGACTAAGGATGAGTCTAAATGTATCATTTACGCTGAGGTGTGAGCTTAAGTGTGATATTTTTGAGGAAGCTTTGATTATTTTGTGGATGCGGCTCATTTTCCCTGCCGCTCTCAGGATGCAGGTAATGATCACGGGCAGTGCTGGATGAGGGAGCTGATGATCGCGGGCACTGCTTCATCTCCGTGCGTTCGTCTCGCAGCGAGAGGTGCCGCGCAAGCAGTGCTGCTGGCATCAAAGCCATTCCAAGCACAGCCACAGTCCTGGTGCTTTTTTAGGAATCTCCTTGGAAATGTCTTTGGTGGTGGTGGCCAGTCGCTTCTAGGTATTTTCCATCAGCTTGTGTACGGATACTGGGCGTCAGGCACTTCAGTTTGGCTATCCTCGTGGCAGGGTTGGCTGTTACTGAAAGCTTGCCTGGGTAGTTAGACAGAAAATAGATCAATAAAAATGCTTTCTCATGCCTTTTCTGTTTCTCACACTGTCAACTTCAGAAGTGTTTGCCTAACCATGTACCAGTCATGTATCTTGACACATGGCTGTACCACAGTCCTTCGTTTACTCCTAATTTACTAACACAAAAGTGAAAAGTATCAAGTCAACCAAAATGTTTTCTTCTCCCCTGTGGCCAGGAGGTGGAATGAACTTCTGGCTTTTAGGCATGTATGAACCTTAGGTGGTATTTTCTCTTAAGCTTCCATTGCCTTTCCCTTTTACTGAAATTATTGACTATCAACTATCCAGCCTTATGGCCTAAAGTCTTCAAAACTGAAGTATTAGCATTCACATAAAGTAACTAGTCTCATGAGTTGCATCTATTCAAATAACTTCTTATACAGGTGAGGGTCACAGCAATGATAAATGCTTCGTTTGCCATTTGTTCCTCACACAAAGAGTAAGACAAACTCATTAAAAGTCATCGGGAAAATATATTTGCCATGGGTCGTTGGCTACTGTGTTTAGCATATAGGCAGCTGCTTCAGCAGCAGCTGCACTTACTCCAGTATCCTTTATTTTCTTTTTTTTTATTTCCAACCTGAGGTCATTCAGACGTTTGCAATATTTTTTGTTTTGTTTCCAGAGAGAAGGAAGAGCAGGCCCATCTCATCTCAAAGATGCTGTGTCTGGGTTTAAGACTGCTACAAGGTCACTCCTAATTTAGCTAGCATAGATCCGCCAGGGTAAATCAGGACCCCTACAGGGCTCTTCTCATTGTTTGGCAGCTTAAAAAACAATCTAAGAAATGAAAGAACAGGATCTTCAAAATCTCTTTGTGTATTTGCAAAGCACTGTTCCTACAGTCTCATTTCTCTTTGCCTTGGTAATGTTGCTGCCTTTTCACTTAGACCAAGCGTCCTCATCACGCTCGAATACTGATTGTGAATAGGATTTTGAATCAACTCAAGAGTAGAATAAATCTTTAGAAGGATTTTTTTCAAGGACTGTTCTCTATGGCAAATTTAAACTTAATCCCATTTCCCATTAGGGCAAACTTTTTCACTGGGCTTCTGAGTAAAAAGATTTATTTGCGTTATTTAACGATGCCAAAAGGAGTGATGCTTTTTTTTTTCCATTATTTTTTTCCTTCAGATGAAGTGTTCTTCTGACTGTGATAACACTGAGGATTAATTTTAGGAAAATAAATATTTACTGCATCATATTGCATCATAATGCAAATCTTAAGCTCATACATATTCATAATTAGACAACTGAAGGAGCTCAGGAGAGTAATTCCTAGTGGGTTTTGGGGTTTGATGCTGTGGTTGAGGGGCTTTTTTTAACTAGAAGTTCCAACCCTGTGGCACGTGTTCTGTTTAATAACCAGATGTCTGTGTAGGACATGGTTCTTTCCAGTGGGACAAACCCATACAGACCATCAGCTACATGCTGGAGTAGATGGTCCTGGTTTGCAGCTGGAATTGTTTCCTGCCCACATCCAAAACGCGTTGGGCAGACGCGCAAAGCTGCCCAGGAGTGTTTCAGACCTGGCCCGGCTCTGAGGTCTCTGTCTCAGTGGCTGGGCAGGTAAGTGCTCGTGGCACATAACTCCAGAGCACAGAACGTGGGGCCAGTCGTGATGGATCCCCGAAGCTATAAAAAGACAGTAAATTTGCATGAGAAGACTTAATGGTCTGGAAAGCCACAGGAAAATGGAACCACTAAATAAAAGGGTCTGTAAAGAAAAACCACTGAGCCTGGGGTGGGGATTTCCAGGAGTGCTGAGTTCAGTGGGGCACCACATGCTCCTCAGTAGCTCCCAGCTGACACACTGACTCTGAAAACATCATTGATTGAATTTAAAATATGACTTGGAACTCCTTCAATACAACAAATGTAATGCTTGCATTTTTGAGACATGGTTTTATATTTAAATAACTATATATCAGATTTTTTAAAAGTAGAACAGATTGCAGTTTTAACCAGTCACAGAGAAGTTATGTTCTTTAAGGGAACAAAATGAGATAGAAATATCTTTATTTCAATTCATTTATTATATTAATTTTGTCTTTCTTTAAAAAAAAATCTTAAAAAAATATAAGCAAAAGCAGAAAGGAGAAAGTACAAGAAAAACTGTTTTGAAAGCTTAGTAAGAAAAAAAATCACTACAAAGGATCAAGCTAAAAATCTTGCAGAAAAGAAAATTATTACAATCAAGCATGACAAGCCAGAGCTCGGAAAGCTGAACGCAATAATCACCAAGAACTCTCATCCTGAAAATTTAAGTATGCTAAATTTCATGTGATAGTTGTACCCTAGATCAATCACATGCTCCAAATTAAATATATTTAATATAAGGTCCAATTTTCTGTTTCCCTGATGCCCTGGCCAACTTTACTGGCAATTTTTCCTGGACCAGAAACTAACTTCACCAACTCATTAAAGCTTGAAGAGCTCTAGAGCAACTTTTTAATACAGATTAATAGCAGCCAGTCAATTGGCAGTCAGTTAACCTGTAGTAAAATAAACAGCTTGCCCTCACCCTGTCCTTTGCCCTTCCTCAGGTCCTGAAACGCTTATGAAAAACGTGGTCATAACCCTTGGATTGAGGGCTGCCAGGCACGAACACTGACATCTGTTCCAGCACTCAGTTTTTGTGCTCAAGAGGGGCTTTCTGTCCATCTCCAGGGCTGCGAGTTCTGCAGGGTTCAAAGGCACTTCATTTAGTTCAGAGTGTCAGTGGAAGAATCAAATAGAGGAATTTGATTTTCCTAAAGAGTCTAATTATGGTAGACACTCACCTGTCAATAGAATTACATTAAGTAGCTATGAAAATCTTGAGACATCTGTGTGCCTCCTATAAGGAAATTAAAAGCCAAAATGTTTTAAACCCCAGGATGTTTTAAAATCAAGATTCTGCTCTAATTAAAGTAAGTGACTGGACTATTTAATGTACAGGAGTAAAGGAGATTAATACCAGGCTACTTCTTCCCTTGCTTATCATTAGGCCGTGATGAGCATTCAGTGAAGAAGATATTATCTAGAGCTAAACCATCTTTCCTTTCTACACCAAAGCCTCCTTCAGTTCCACTCTGTCAAAAGATTAGTGGTAGAGATGTGGTTGATAAATTTTTCTTCGATATGACCAGACCTGTGTTTTTCCATAAGTGCTGATGAAGAGCTCCTTCTTAATACAACCTCCCAAGCAAAAATGTGTGGCCAGCACTCTTACCTTATAAGTGCCTGCTCTGCCTGAAAGTAGGTTTTATAAAGCACTAGAATAAATAAATGATTCTACAGGCCTGTGCCCAACAGTTAGTTTTAATGGCAGAAAAAACCAATCAAGTGATTTTATGAGTCCCAGTTAAAAGTAATTATACAGTATAAGTGCTTTAAGTAAGTAAATGAGACAGACAAATCTGATAACAAATTGCTGCCTCGTCCTGAGCTTCCCTTGCAGTTAATTCAGTCTCACAGTTGCAGGACACTGTTCTGCATTGCTTTGCTCTCCACTGAGTCCAGCTTTGGCCCTGTTCTCATCTGTCTCACTCCATTTAGTGCAGAGGGTGTGGGATTCAGCTGCTTGCATTAGTAGGTGCATGGCTAGCAAACGTGGTGTTGCAAAATTAGGATGACTTTAGAAAGCAAACAGCACTAATGGGAATAAATTTTGCTATTTCTTTCTAATTTCACTATGTTATTTATCCTAATGCTGGGGTGTTTACCCAAACACAAAGTACTGTCTGTGTGTTTATTGGGAGGCTGAGAAATCAGTTTTATAATAATTTGCACGTCTTCAGTAGCATTTTCAAGTATGCTTTTTCAGCCAAATAGTGATTAGCTCTCTTGTATGTAATAAGTGTTTTGGTTGGAACTAGGTGTGTGCAGGTAATCTTGAAGAGAAAATAAAGGTAGTGTGGGGTTTTTTCAGCCTCCAGTGTTCAATTAATATAGGGTACCACTCCTTCCTTGGGCCCATCGTCATCCAGTGCAGTGAAACAGTGGGGTCACTGCTGGAAACACCTTTGCCCAAAAGGAGAATGTCAGAAGGGATCAAGGAAACAGCATGTGGTGTTTGTGGCCTTGTGAGCTGTAGTTTGCTATCACCTCTCACAGCTAATGGGAAACTTTCAGGTAAGGTAATCAAAAAGATCTGACAATTTTCTTGGTAATTATTTTCCCAGTCAGTCGTTAGTCTCCTTACTACAACACTGAAACTCCCTCTGCACTGCTTGGAAATGAATTTGTTAGGATCAGTGGGTCATTTGATCCTTGTATCTAATCGCCTTTTTCCTTTGGTCTCTCCGCCTTGATAAGGACAGGAACCTTATAAATAATTAGATTTGTTACTAGACTGTATTAATATTATTAATGTATTCTATTTTTTATTTATTCCTTCAAGTACATCGGTGGATGATGTATAGCTTGCTTACATGAGGAAAAAATACTGCTATGCAAAGATATTAAAAAAATTCTATATACCAAGTAATACCAAGACTGATAGCAGAGGAGATGTTAGTAAGTTGTACATTTTATTTCACAAAATCTGCTTCTTTGTGCTGTCTTTATAATACCAAGTAAATATACCAGAAATTAAGGAATCCATTGTTAATTGTGCCCATGGATGTCACAGTTAATTGACTACAGGGAAGTGTGATCTTAAGTTGTGGCTGATTTTTTTTTTTTTTTTTTTGGTAGGGACATATTTTTAGGCTGGTTTTTTCATATAAATATAGCTAATGCAGAGTTTTGCCAAATCAAGAGTATTAGTTTGATTTTTTTGGAAATGTTTAAAATACAATTTTACTTTTTTGTTTTAGTTATTGCAACAGGAAAAAATGCTTTAAATATTTTTTTTTGTGAAGCAAGGTTACACTGGAACATCTGTCAGGTCTAATGGGCTCTAATCCAGAGGATCAGACCAGAGCAGCCTAATCCTCTCTGGGATGACTCTACCAGTAAATTATCCTGAAGAAGAGGTTTATTTCTGCAATACATTTTGCTTGCAGTGACTGGAGGCCTGACCCTTTTAAGTCTACAGTAAATGCAGAATAGCTTACTGCAATAAAAGGAGCTCACATTTATTGTAAAGTAAGAATATTCACACTAGTAATCACCATGGAATAGATAATGTATTATAATTTCACATTCTTCCTTTTTTTTGTCTAGCTGACCTTTCAGCAGATAGTAGAAGTATGAGCCTGAAGTGCACTCCATAAAAATATCCCCTAGGCTGAGGCATCCAGTGAGGTCTCCAAAGTTATCTGTGTAAAGAGTTCAGCACTCCTGTACTTCTCCTTCTTTCTCTCTCTCGCCTATAATGGGAGCACAAAGTCCAGTCTGGTTTGTGACAGCCCCTCTGTGGATAAAGCCTGCTCTTAATCCAATTTATCAGATGTTTGCAGTAGCATTTGCACAGGCTTAAGGCTTTGGAGGATGGAGAAGATGGATTTAGAGAAATAAAGCCAGCTGATAGATGGGATCACTTATTAGAGATCTTTCATATAAATTATGAAAAATAGCTACAGTGAATTATAGCTGTAGGCTTTCAGATAATAAGCCTTTCAGGAAAAAAATAATGAAACTAAGTGACACTCAGTTCTGAGTTTCATTACCAGGCTGAATCATAATTCAAAGTTCTTTTAAAACTTCCAGGACGGTTTGCAAATCTTGATGAAAGTGAAACTAAGCTTGATCATATTTAACCAGTTTAAGCGAGTTTTTTGGCTTCTACTTTACTCCAGGGATATTCCTCTCCAGTAAGTTTCCAGGTTATTTCTGTCTGCAATCCATTGCCCACTGCTCTCAAGGTCCAGGGACTGTAATTTTTTACTGTCAGTTTTTGGGCAGTTATCCCTCATCAAAACGGACAGGGCTAGGGAAAGCCTCCTCTGCCAAGGCAGCACTCCTTGCAAAATCGATAGTAACAGCCTAGCAGGCAGGGAACCAGCAGCCTCTGTTCTGTTTCCAGTCCCTGTTCATCCTTGAAATCAGACTTTCCTCCCTCCCAGTGCCAACCAGCAGCAGGAACAGTTGACTCAGTCCCAACCCAGCCCAGGGGATCCCACGGACACGGAGAATCTCCTGAATATCCTCCATTAAGGGTGTTCTTTAGGGATTTTTTGTGTCTGTGCATGTGAAATACAATAAGCTGATGCCTTGAGGTTTGTCTTGAGCCTCTGCTGCCCCTGGAGAAATGGGAAATTTTTAAATTTGAATGAAGTTTAGTACCTAGATAGAAACATCTGCCAGCAGAATATTATACAGCAGCAAAGGATGTGGGTGATAAAGGAGTTGTACAAAAGTGTTGGTTTAGTGCTGTATCATGATTTAAAAAAAAAAATTCAGAAAGGGAGAGGGCAGAAAACAGAGACCATGAATAGATTCGTGCATGGCACTGCGGTGTAGCTTGTTCTCAGATCTTCTTTTGGAGGCTATGGAAAGACTAAGCAGAGGTGACAAGTGGCTTTGGTGTACGGAATGCTTGAACAAACCAGAACTGTCATGCAGGGAGGAATACCTGAGAGAAGGTGTGGTGCATACACTTAACAATGACCCAGTCCAAGGGATTAAAAGTGTTTATGACCTTTTCCAATATGCAGCAACTGAAACCAGCAGCATGCAAGTGCAAAGCAAAGGGAACGGGGCTTAGTTAAGAGTCAGTTTCCTTAGTTGTACAGATCAAAATCTTGCCCAGGTTTAAAAGGCTGAACTGTACCAATACAGCCATTCACATGTTCCCAAGGTCAAATACTTCTGGTTCTTGTCATTTAAAAGTCCCTTCTCCATGCATGATTGAGCTCCATTATTCTATTCCACCCCATCTACTTGCATTTAATTAGATGTGTTGCCATTCTTTACTTACCTTTGAGACTTTGATGTACTATTGTAATGTAGATTTAACCCTGTCCCCAAAAAAACCCCAGCTGAAGGAATTTAGTGATAGAACCCCCAAGATCCTGAAGAGATTTTATTACTTTGAAATGAAGTTTTTCATGGGGTTCCAGTGCCCCTGTTTCATTAATATGCATTGGCATGCCAAATGTAATTGCATTCAGGTTAGGTTTGCTGTGAAAAAAGTATATTGTTTCAAAAATGGTGCTCTATGTCAAGGACACCACCAGTGAAGTTACAGAACTTTATTCAAAGTATTACACAACATTAGTAAGTCTTGCAAAAGTTTGCTTGAGGGTTAATCAACAACATGGTGTAAGATCTGTATGAAAAATAATTATTCAATTCCCTGTTCTTGTCTTAGGATCCATCACATTGACTCTCATCATACATATATATATATATGTGATGTTTTGTAGTATTTCAGAGTTCTGATAGTTCCCCCAAATTCAGATTTTTCTTTTTTGTGTTTCGATAAAGCCAATTTAGGTGTCATCCCTTTGTAGACTACAAGAATTACTTTTAAAGTGTTTCAAGGGGGTGTTATCTCCTTAGGGTCTCCATGCTATTTCCACTGCTTTCCATATGCAGCATCCTGGTAACACCTGAAGTGGTTTAAAACCTGTAGTTTTTACTAGTTGGTACCAAGAGCTAAGTGCAGAGTTTCCAGGCGAAATTTCCATGGTGCGTAAATGTATTTCCAAGTGTAGTGTTATTTCTTGAAATAAAATGCCAACTCACTTTGGGTTTAAATGGAACAGATTTTATGAAACATCATTATAGGAAAGTGTTAGGAATGTGTGAATTTGTCATGTGTCAGCCAATATTCAAAACACCACTCTGAAGTGACTTGTGCAATTCTATTAATGGACAGAATTTTGGTGAGGGAGTACTTCAGTTTGGGTATGAATCAACAGTGTTTGCTAGCAGTCCAATCATGCTGAATTATAGTTAAAGTACTACTTTAAATAATAAGTACTTTCTGGATACAATTTTAATTTTATGACTACTGTTCCTCTCTCTTTTGAATAAACAGCATTGTTATGAAAATATTCTAATCTGATAAATATAAATTTTCCATTTTAAAGTCCCCGAAATATATTGGAAGTATATGAGTTGTCAGCTGTGAAAACTGCAAGCAAATACAGACTTTTCCCCCAAATTAACTCAGTTTTGATTACAATATCATCTTTTATCTTAATCTACCTGAACCAAAGAATTCACAGGGAAGAAACTTTGAGAAACAAATCTGAGGGGTTTATTTTGTTAAACAATAATTGACATGTTTGGGATTTCATCCCAAGATCCTATCCCGGACAGATTTGTCAAAAGCAGGAACCATTGCGCTGAGGTTATACATGTTCAGTGTTTAACTGGTATTACACTAATCTGACATGACAGACCATTTCCATGCTGTTTCACAACAGGCCATGCTACCATCAATGTATTTAGGGAATTAATGAATCTTGTATGTAATTTTCTCATAAATGATGAGCAGAGTTGGATGCGATGCTTTGGCTAATGTATGGTAAACAGAGATGTGTCCTGATGTGGGATGACAAACACAAAGTGATGAAGTTAGTCATTACATCTCAGCTATGAAAGTGTTCCTCGAGTTTCATGTGTACACACATTCAAGAAGGACCTAGTATTTCTTTTCTTTTTTTTTTTTAGTAAGCAAACTTTCTTATAAGAGCCTTATAACTAAATGATTGCCATTTGTATCTTCCTGCTTATTGTGCTTGGGTATATTACTGAGGAGCGAGGCTTGGATCAAAATTAACTCAAAAATAGCCTTCAGCATGATAAATATTTGTATTTAAATAGAACCCAGGGAAATCCTTCTAGCCTCTGACAGAGCCCCAAAGGGCAGCTGGCAACTGTATAGCAAACTGAAGTGTGCAAATCTTCAGCCTCGCAGCAGATCCAGTAAATATGTGCAGTGTGACACAGCAAATACGGGAAGGCTTTTAGTTACAGAGGTGTGTAAATGTTTACAAATATGATTAACTGCAGAGCACAAAATCCATTCGCAGCATCAAAGGCAAAACTAAAATTACTTTTTCCCACCCCCCTCCAGGATTATGCTGAAAAGAAAAACACGATAGCAAAAGCTCTGGAAGATCTTAAAGCCAACTTCTACTGTGAACTCTGTGACAAGCAGTACTATAAACACCAGGAGTTTGACAATCACATTAACTCTTATGATCATGCTCACAAACAGGTAAGAGAAATCTGCTCACTACTTCAACTGTTCAGATAGAATAATGAAATAAGATGACCTTTAGGGTGGGCTTGGAAATCACTGTTGAGTTGTCCTCAATTTCAGATTCTGGAAAGCAAAATACACTGTCTTCTTGGAAACAAATCGTATCATGGAGATTTTACAGTCAAAAATTCTGAGGTTGGAGGAAAGAGAAATTTGAACAGTTTAATTGTGAAGAGGAACAGGGAACGATGAATAAAAATTAATTGTATGATTAAAATCGTAAATGTATAATTTCCTTCTTATCAGTTTAATTTTTCACATAAATGCTGTGCTATAACTCAGATGGGACTTACTGGGAAATATTTGTTGCAACAGATGTGCATAAGAAACTTGACATGCTCTTTGGTAAACTTTCTTTTAGTGCAGATACAGTTCTGAAACAGCCTATGACTACTTAAATTAGTGCAGGTGCAGTTCTGAAATGAGCTACGATTTTATTTATATGCACTGTATAAAATAAAGTGTTTTTATGAAAGGTTTCAATGTGTTAGCTTTAAAGCATCAGTATTTTTGTTTTTATCACCACATTGTATCACTTTGCCTCCGAGTTGCGGTCTTACTTTGGTGAGATAAAAGCAGTGCTTCCACAGAAGGAGAGAGGCAAGGCATCCCAGGGCAACATCCTGATCTGCAGAGGAGTTACATCTGTATAATTCAGAGGGAACGACAATGCATCTTGACTCCCTGAGGAGATACGTAATGATAGTGTAAAGATATGTAATAACTGTACAGAAGATTCCTACTTAGGCCACTTAGCTGGTAATTATTCTGTACCTTTTTTTCTTTTTTTAATTGGTGAAATCATATGGTTGTGTATCTGGATTGATTGCTTTTCATTCTAATTGAATCTCCCTTCTTCCTGTTATTCTGCTCAGGGTGAACATAGATAAGCTACTACATGTTTTATATCTGTATTATGTAGAATAATTATTTGCTTTTCTTTTCTTTAGCACTAGTCCCTGAAACATTCTCTCTCTCTCTCTCACTGGTATTTTTATTTAGCCCATAATTTACACTGTCAGTGTGAGTGTTAGATTTGGTTTGGAGAACTGTGAAGATGTGGACCTCTGCAGCAAGAGCAATCTGTGAGAAGCTGGAGGGAAAGATACATCTATTAGATAAGAAACTAGCAGGTAGCTTCATTGCATCCTGTAGCTGTTTATTATGAGTTTTAGTTAAAGTACAGCTGGAACTGATTCTTCAGATGTTATGTTCACACAGCAGCACATCAGTGATGAATGGCAGGATAAAAGAAGTGATGGGCAGAGTCTTCCTCACTTGACCTCACTTAGGATTTATATTTATTAATTTTTAAGTGCTGTGAAGCACTTTGAAATAATGAGAACCTGAAGGCTGCAGTCCTTGTTCCTCTCTTCAGTATTGATGAAAAATTGATTTTGAAGCTGAGGTCAGGTGTGGGACTGAACAGGAACTTTTTTCCACTGTTTCACATGCTAATTCTTGTTTTCTCATGGCTTTGGACAGGAGAGGGTGGGCACTGCACCAGCCTCTGATGGAGTGTTGCAGATCCTGCCTCTCCATCTTTTCTTTTCTTCAGGGGGCCTGTGTGTCTGTGTTTGCATGTGGCTCTGTGGATGTTTTTGGTGAAACACAGGAAGCCATCCTCTTCCTCTGTTGGACCTTCACAAGTCTAATCTCCCTGCTAGGAAATCAGAAAAAAATTACAGTTTTCAAGTAGAAAAAAATGTATGGATGCTTGTTTGGCCAAAGTAAAATTTTTCACTGTTATTACTGGCAAATAAAACTATTGATTCCTGAGATAAAATGTTGAGTTTAATTCTCCTGGAATATTTTTTGTTGTGGCTTCTATTGGTGTTATGAAGAAAAACCATTCCTCTTCCCATACTTGGGTGTAAAAGGTGGCAGGCAGCATATGCTGCAGCACAGGCTCACTTTGATTTGCTCTGTTTTCATGAACTTCATACCAAACACTTTTTTTTGGGTAGTTTTAATAAGCTTGCTGGAGACATATGCAGGTGCTACTGTTGAATGCTCTGATTTTGTCCTGAGACTTCCTACCTCAGTGGCAGAAATTTTCCAGCAGTTCAGTAGAGGTGGGAGGAACTAGTAATCTCTCTTTGGGTTTTGCTTCAATTTTTTTCTTTTTTTTCCTTCTATCACACCCTTCTACAATAATGGACAGGTAAGGGGAAGTACTTAGTACAAAGAGTTTCCCACTACCCAAGGACAGCTGTAAGCGTGTGCAGCCAGTTTGGTTTCAGTGATCCCAGGACCCGAGAGCGGTTTCTGTACGATCAAATGGATGAAAGCTCTGCCCAAACCTGAGTTCATCCCAGCTTTTCTGAAAAGCCATATTTAATCCTAATAGTGCAGTCTGTTATCACACCATCTAAGCCATGGGAGGTTTTGGCAGAGAAAATGTTCCTAACAGCTCCTGTACCTCAATTCTGTTGTAGAAGATTTTCTTTTTCTTTCCATCCATTCAAATGTTGCTAGCACAGAAAATTTACAGGATTGAAGCCAGAAGATTTATTCCATGGGTTTCCTCCATTGGCTGGAAGGCGCTGTGCTGTCAGGTGCTGGTTGTGTTTTGATTTGTTGTGTCTTAACAGCTTCCGAACACCCACTTTGAGATAGTATGAGCACCTTCTGAGCAGTCCAGAGAGAAAGAGAAGGACTAGGGTAAACCCAATTTTATTTCCTAGGACCTGAAGGGGTTCAATATCCCAAGAGCCCCACTGCCTCTGTTAGTGTTTTCCTGTTCTTAGCTTTTACAATATTGTTTGGAGAGCATATCTGTAGCCTTTATGAAATACTCCAGGAAAAGCAACTTGCAAGCAGTCAGTGGTAATAGAGAAAAATGAACTCTCTGCTTTGCTTTGAAAGCTTAGACAAAGAAAAAAAACCCCAAACAAAATAAAATGCTGGTGTCTTTGAAAGCAGCAATGTTGTGAGCTCACTACAGACAGATGAGTAACTAAGGCAGAACTGCTATTATTTACTATAGTAATGAGATAATGATGGCCTAAACCTACAGAATGCGGGATTTGAGACCCATGCCAGGGCTTTAGAAACATCGGTATGACTCTATGCAGCATTTCCTCCATCTCTGGAAGGAGCTCTCTGAAGTGCTGAAAAACCCCGCCCGAGCTCCTGGAGACTCTGCGCGTTTGATAAATGTGGCTGAGCATTAAGTCTGAGGCTCTGAGCGACCTTCATGCCGCAGCTGCTGGGGCTTGGTGAGTTGTGCTGTCCTGGTGAAGAAATCTGGACCACACGGCGCGGTCCGCTGCACCAGTCATTCCTCCAGAGACTTTTGTCACTACAGGGACAAAGAGGGTTTGAAAGTCTCCATCCCAGAGCTTCTGATTAATCACCTAATACCACGGCAGCACACTCGAGCTTGGTGTTCTTTCCCCTCCCAGGAGGACTCTTCCAAATACCAAACAACAACAATAACAGCGAAAGCTGGGATGAAAAATAAATAGCCCTGATGTATTTGCATCTGCAGATGAAAATACAATCAATTAAGTGAATTATAGGCAGGAATTTTTCCCCACAGAATCTGAGGTCATTTCTCAAACTGTTTCCTCTGGATGAAAATGATCTCTGTGCTCTACAAATGTATTTAAAATTGTACGCAGGGAATAATGCACAAATTATGCAGGAAGACTAAATTAGTAGTTGTCCCTATTCCAGACACAGATTTCTCCTGTCTACATTTTTCCCCTCTCCTTATATGTTTTTCTTTGCACATTTTTTGACATCAATGCCAAATACGCTCGAGATACTCTCTATCCACGTTAGAGAATACCAATCTCTAGTCAGTCAAAAGTCCAAACTGAGGTAATTCTCATGTGTTTGAATAAATATTTCATGGAATATGGGTGGAGAACAAGAAATTTGTAAGTGGAAAGGTGTGATTAGGCATAACAATAATACAACCCCCATCCTTTCACAAAATCTGTACCTCCTATGAGTTACGAGGCATGTAAGGTATAAATTAAAAAAAGCAATATAGCACATTAGGGGTGCCAGTATTCCCAGCAAAGATAATTGGATGTTAGCAGTTGTTTGAGCTTGCAGTTTAAAAACGAAGCAACGAATCCTTGTAGTCATCATTACAGGTCTTTTTAAAAGCTCTCATTGCAGAGTTATTCTCTCTGAAAAAGAAGAACCCCATCTCTTCTGCTTGGTTGGCACCTGCAGAGGGTGCACTGCAGTGCATCTGCAGCTTCTGGCACAGCCCAAGAGTTGGTGTCTGTTTGCAGGGTATGGCACAAGTACTGGGAGAGTTATGAAGTGAAAGAAATGAGCTCTTTACTGAGACCCAGCAGTATTTTATGCTGTATTTTTTCAGGCCTGCTTTTTGCTATGGGAATGGGACTGAGCCAGAGGCAACATGTTGTATATAATCTTTGAAATGTAGAAATAATGATTCTCAAAAAACCCCTGTTGTCTTCTAGAGCAGTATGTCCAGAGCTTTGGTGTAGTACAGGATAAAAACTGAAGAGTTCAAGAATTTTCTGAAGATTTACTTCATGAACAACAACAACAAAAAAAAAGTGATGCACTGTGTGTCAGATTTCGGGCATGTTCACATAAGAGATTTCACAAAATAACTCTGCTGCTCTTGGATCAGGAAGGAGCCTGTACGGTTGCCTTGGAGCCAAGCCCACGGTGCCTCACATGACTGAGGGGTGGCTGCATTTCTGCAGGGACAGTGAGGAAGGGCAGCAGGATGCAGGTGCAATGCCAGCTGCTCCACCCTCCTGGGGAGAGCGTGGCCCCGGCACGTGCTGTTGGATGGAGCTTCTGGGACACAGGGATGCACTTGCAGTGTCATTTTTTTTTCATTCCTTGCAAGTGAAAATAATTATTTGCAATACATTTCAGTATTTCTGTTCTTTATATTTTTCTTTTCTTTAGGCTAAGTGACTTATTATTTTTAATATAAGATAGTCAGGATTCTTGCAGCTGAATTTTCCGGAATGAAGACATTTTATATTCCTTCTCTTACTTTATCATGTTTCTCATATTAGAGAGCCACATCTCGGCGTGTCCTTGTGGGCAGGCAGTCTTAATTATGCAAGCATAGATGAGATTTAAACATTTGTGTTTGAATCAATCTAGTGTAGTCCTTCCGTACTGCTATGGCTTTCCCAGAATGTAACTTGGCATGTCTTCCTATATTTCTTTTTTTCCCCCTCAGGAAAACATACTCATCTTTGTAGCCTTTTTAAATATTAAGGGAACACAAACAAATGTTCAGCTGTGCATTCATATACATATACGTTTTTGTAACGCGCACCTACAACCATGAAATGAGCCCCTCCTCTCCCAAATACACACTGCTCTATCACTGTATTTCAGGTTGGTTTGGTTTTTCCCCATTAAGATTGCATTATTTAACCATCGTTTGTGGTTGGATTGGTGGTTCTTTGGGTTTTTTGATTTTTTTTTTTTCTTAGTGAAAAGCTTCCTTTTAAGTTTTAAGCATTTGTGCCGGCATTAATGCTAATAAGGGTCATCACCAGGTCTATTAATTATATCTCAGCACTGCTGGGAGCACTGGAGCTGAGCCTTGTGATAGACTTGACGTTTCCTTTTTTAACTCCTTTAAATAATAAAAACAAACAAAAAGCCTTTTGCTGTTACTGTGAGGAGAAAGGCAGAAGTGCCCCGAAGGAGGGAGCAGACTGAGGATCTCACGCCTGTGGGGTGTGGGGGTGCGTCCCGAGCCAAGGGGACCCTGTTTTGGGGGGTGGGCTGCTGAGCTGGGGGTCACCCCTGCCACCACGTGTGAGGGGCTTGGGGTCAGATTTGGTGTGGACAGAGTGGAGGAAATCAGCAGGAACTGGAAGGCTTCAGGAAAAGAGGAGATGCAGTCCCATTGTGTTGGGGCACAAAGCCACTGGGAAAGTGTTTGTAATGTGTCTGCAGTGGAAGGCTGCCAGTGGGAGTCTTTATTCCACTTTACAGAATGTTTTTTAAAATTAAATAGATAAGTTCTGTTCTTTATGAATATTTCAGTATATTTAGGGAGAAACTTCACACACTGTTTCCCGGATGAAAGAAAAAATTTATTTGTTTTCCTTCCAGTTTTTTATTTTACCTATAAAATTTAATCCCAGCAATTGGCTTCTTGATGAGTATCAGTGTAACAGAGTATTTAGGCACTCTTTAGCTCAAAACTTGTACTGACGGGTTAGATGAGGATATTTTTGAGAAAAGTATTAATCCTGCAAAATCCAATTTTGTTGCCAATGAGCGTTCTGTTTTCTCATTACCAAAAAAAAAGACATATCACTATGTCCCTGCCTTAGTAATTACAAGAGGAAAGATACTGTGTGACTTTTTCTGTTTTCATGTTTGGGAAATTCGATTCTGTAATAATGTTTGATTCACTAATTGACTTATTTTTTTTCTGAAGAAGTGTTTTTAGAGCAAACACAATTACAGTAGAGGAGTAGATACCCCATCTGTCCCACTAATAGCCTGCAAACAGAATATTAACCCCATGCACTGACACTACTGATTCCATGAGGAGCCTGTTCTTTACTGCAGGAGGAGCCTTACCCAGCTGCAACCCTTCCTCAGATAAGAAACTTAGTATTTATCCTCAGTTCTTTATTTTTTTTTCAGGTTTTGAGTTATTGCAGCCTTCTCATTTCTGTCCTTTTCGATATCCAGATCAGCCTGATAACCCGATAAATCACTAACATTCAATTTCCATGCAAAAAAATGACTATTTTTTTAAACTACACATTGCTCATTTATTACTATTTTCCAAATCTAGATTGAGCAAGTTACTTCAGTGAGGGGAAAAAATCACAGCACCAATGCAGAGAAGGAAGGAGAGGGGGAGAGAGGGAGGAGTAAGGGACAGGAAGAAACATTAATTGCTCCATACATCCTGCATATTCCTTTCCCTGGCATGCACTTATACTGCTGTGTGGTTCATCCTTTTACTTTAAACTCTTACTCATATATTTCAGTTCAACTTGGTCTTTTTAAATCAGTTAATGAAAATTTCTGCATGCAAGTTAGCAGAACTTGGGGCTAATTTTAAGCTTTGTTTTACCATATCAGGATCTATCAGGTTTCTGCTGTTTGGCCAACACTATTGCAAAATAAAATACTTTTTCTGTTCATCAGTAAGATAAGAATGGACACAATAATTAGGACTTGAAGATAGGAAAAAATACAGGTTTTTAGTCCATGATTCCTGAGGCATCATGCATATTTTAATGCATCTTTTGACATACAGTGTTTCAATGGGGAGAAATTATTAAAAGCTTGTACAAACATGGAGATCAGATGATGATTTACCTGTCACTCACTTTGTTGTATCAGGCAATAGATTAGCTAAGCAATTACCTACAAGAAAAATACTGCTTTTTCTTTGCCTTTATGCTTTAACTGAGTCAGTCTTCCATAGTTAATTTAAACTTCATAATGGCTGCAAAATTCAAACCAATCAGCAGAATACCTTTTCTACAGTTTTTAGAAATTAAATTCTAGATGCAGTTCCACTGCTGTCCTGAAAGTAATCAAGCAGATTGTAGATTAACTCTAAGTAATGAATATTATGAAAAGCATTTTGTTACTCGATGGTTTTGAGCTGTCAGTGATCAAAAAGAAAGTGAAGGAAAAACTAATACATTCCTAGTAGTATATTAAATTCTGACCCCTCAAGGTGAATAATTTCTTACAACATGATCTAATTTGCTAAAACAATTAAGTGGTGTATGTGAGTGGTTAGTACTCAATGCCTGACCCTGCAAAAGCCGCCTTGTCATTTCCTATTTGCTACCAAAAAAGAGTTTCAGTGATGCCTTAGGTTTTAACTTTCGTATTTTTCAAATCCTGTACTGCCTAATGTGTAACTCTGAAGTTTCTTGTAGCCTGTTCACTTCTGCTCTCTTGTGCTAGGCAGACATAACAAAGCCTCTCCAGGCCTGCTCTCCAAGGACACTCAGACAGTCCTAGGCCCAAAAGTATAAACCAAAAGCTTCTAAAGGGGGAGCAAGCTTGGGGAAATTACATCATTAACTGAAACTTTAATTGGAGAATTAACCCTGATGTGCAAATAAACCAAACTTATAAAAGTGTGAAGAACTCATGACCTGTCGTCCATCTTGGGGTCCATCTTGGCAATAGCCTCTGGCTCCCCAGGGTGTAGCTTTGAAGGCCTTTCAAATAAATACCTGCCTTCATTCCCTTATTCTGTCTAGTCTCTGTGTCTAGGAGGCCTCTTAAGGCATCATCAAGATATTTTTTTGCCCTTTGGAAGTTCTGCTAGTGTTCTCCTTCATGCCCTGCACTTTGTGCATGCTGGTTTCCATTCGAGAGTTCATTCTTCTTTGGGAAGAACTGAGCAACCTTTTCAGTGCAGACCACAGTCATTCTTAGGGTAATTATTGCAGTCTTTGCTGATCCTTGCAAAATCAACCCTCCATTCAGTTCAAAAAAAGCTTGTTCTTTTTTTAGTGGTAGCTCTGACCTGTTGATGAAACTTAGTGTTGCAATCAGTGCTGCCTTTTGTGAGGAGATGTGACAAGGCAAACAAACTACATGGAAGTGAGAGTGTTTTTCCCACAAGCCATGGCCCTGCTCTTCCTGCAGCTGGGGCAGAGCAGCGGGACCTCTTGAGGCCAGGGCTGAACTCCTCGTGGTCCGCTGCAGGAAAGGCTGCATGCCTTGGGCAGGCACAAGCACTGGGGTTTTATTAGGCACAGTAATGCTGCTCTAGAAACAGTAATTGCTTTTGTTCTGGGTATTTTAATTGCAGCTTACACAGAAATGTCTTCAAGTTCCTAAACTGCTCTAGGATTGTTCAGTGGAGGCTAAAATACGAACTCGGGTTTTTCTTCTCTTTTTCCCCATGCAGTCAGTGCAGTCTTGGCTGCAGAGCCTCTGCTGGTTGGCTGTTGTTTCAGTTTGGACTTCTGAATTGTGCTACAACTACAGCTCTGCAGGAAGGCTCTGAGTGGCTTCTGAATTTAAGCTTTCCCCACCCTCACACTGCAAAGGAATGAAATAAGAAAGGCCTAGATAAGGTGAGCGTTTGAAGGGACAGATGAGGTGGGCAGGATTGTGTCTGTTCTGTCCTGTGCTGGCAGACCAGCAGTAGCCCTGGTTTGAGAACATTTCAAGAGTCAGTGAAAAGGCAAGTTAGAAATATGCCCCTGCCTTGACCTGTTTGTATTTCGGATTGGCTGAGGCTTTTCCTTCATCTCAAGGATACCATACACTTATTCCAGTCATTCCTCCTGGTTCTCACTGTGTTTTCACCCAGTCTCGTTCTTGACAAACATCCTTGTGACAAACCTGAATGATTATGTAAAGGACTTCTCAGTTTCTTCCAAAGTCTCTGTGTGTGGCAGAGCAGTAGTGGTTCAACATCACACAATTGAAAGTGTGGATGTCTTTTGTTTGAATGATTTTTTAAAATATTTTTTTAAGGCATTCAATCGCAGAAGACCATATAAATAAAAGCACTGTACATGGCTGCCTTCCTCCTGCAGAAATCCTTCTCTTTCCTTGAGAAATCCTTCTCTTTCGAACAGCATGTTGTATCTTTTATTCAATTAGAACTGGCAAGAGACCCATGGTATATACTGTAATATAAATTATAAATTAGATTAATTCAAGTTCATTCATGATTCATGTAACTACTTTTAAATGCCTGGCTTCTCTTAGTGTTAGCACTTACTGCTGTTGTCTTGGTGTGCACTCCTGATGCACATAATGATAACAAGGGAGGACACAAGTAACCCCTGCACCTGTACCTCACCTTCCTTTTTCCAGCACAGAAATTCCACAAAATTGAAAAAAATTACTTCATAAAAAACCTTAAACTTTTTTAATGCTGATTTTTAAAACTTTATTTTAAATGACTTTTTTTTTTTATATTTTTTTATAGCTGTTAAGTGCTTGCTTGCACTGGCATCTGTATGCCACATCTGGTACAGGATCTCATTGTGTTACATGATTTATAACTACAGAGAGACATATCTGCTTCTTACAAATTGCTTGTAATGAGAGCTGGAAACAAAGCAAGAGAGTGCCAGTGATGGGATGGCAGAGAAGGGTTACAGCAGTACCGGAGGTTAGGGATCATTATTGCAGGCTTTCTTAACACTCACAAAAGGCACAAATTAGAGAAAAGTAAAATAAGGGAATGAAGCATTAAAATGGTGCTTATCAAAGTCACCCTTAGCTGTTTTCACTGTCTTTGCTAAGCAAGCCTTAAGAGGAATGGTTCTCTTTCTTCTGTTTTGTGAGGCAGAGCCTGCTGCCACCTCTCCTTCTCTCTCATCTCTCCTTACAGTCCCACTTCTCGGCCCCAGCAGGAGACTTTTCTTCGGTGCCATTTCAAGACTCATTTCTTGCTTAATGAATCCTTCTTTTTCCCGTTGTTTGGATGAGAGTACAACACATGCTGCTGATGCAGTTTACTTCATTCTCTTCCCTCCTTTCTGCCCACAGTTTTGCATTTCTAAGGAATACCCAATTAGTACACCTTCCTTTGCATCGGCCTAATGTAAAGGGTTGGTTAAAAATTATGGATTGTATAATGAGAAATACATTAAAAGCATCATCTAAGATAAATTTTATAGTCTAGCTGTGAGCTTTATGTGCTCACTGAATAAGAACACATTTAAGTCCTGTCTCACATCTGCTTTGCCTGCAAGGCTGGCACCTCGTCACTGAGCACTTGGTGTTTGCATCGCGCAGTGGGAGCTCTAGTCTGAGTTACTCCTTTGTGACCAACACCTTCAAGTGGCCAGACCCCAGATAACTGAGTTCAGCTTGGATCTCAAAGAGCAAAAAAAGGCTTCTGAGGGGCAGGTGAAATCACTGGGGGATTAACAGCTAAAAGAAGTACTCTACAGGGAATATTTACAATGAGATTTTTTGTGCTCAGGTGCTTAGAAGTGGTTCAGGCCAGAAGCAGCTGTCCGTCCATCCCATGCCAAACTTTCTGCAAGGCATATGTTATACCTGAGGTTATTTTGGATCATTTTCCTTTTCTCAAAAAAACAAAAACAACAAAAAAAAAAACCCCCAAAAAAACCAGCGTGAGGAGGAGTGAATGTCCAAGCAAAGCTTTCATTACAGCTGAGGAATAGGATTTGTAATGGTGGGAGCTGGGCAGCCTAAAAATGGCTTAAGATGATGATGTGGGGGTTTATTTTACTTAAATAATGCTAGATAATGTCTTAAATGATAGCTAGTCTTTTCCACATGACTCTGTGGGTGGCAGATTTCCTTCCCAAGCACTGTTCGGGTGTCTTGCGTTGGCCCTGCACACCTGCCTGGCTGTGAACAAAGGGAAGCCAGAGTAGCTAATGACTCATCTCTCTGCCTCCATCAACAGGAAGATCAACAAGGCAAAAATAGTGTTGTATCATTCTCCTTAAGCAATAGAGGTAAGACAAGACTGTGTACTAAAAAAGTGCTGGATGTGGAAGCTTCTCGTTGCCTCAGCGTAAGACAAGTGTAAAAATCCGTGTTTCTCTCCCAGTTGGAGAACAGCTTCACTGGCTGCTCATTGAGGGCTGAGGATCCCCTGCTTCACAGGAGCTTCTGTGCCTTCCCAGATGGGTATGCATAGAGAGGATGGGCTCCTTTGCAAATCCCTCCAGCTGCCATCTGACCTGGAGATACTTGAACTGTTATTTATTGTTAAGAAGGCAACTGAGAATAACGAGATTCAAGCAGTGCCCCTCTTTTCTTGGTCCACTGCAGAGGGCAAGCAATTCTGCAGGTGAAGCAAACCCAGTTCTTGTTCTGATTTTTTAATTTTTTATATATGTTTTTTAGTTTTTTAAGTGGAAGTAAAGCAAAGCAATTTTTGAGCTCAGCTGACTCCTGGGGTGAGCCTGACACAAGCGAGTGAATGGCTGTGGGTGCTGTGCCAGGTGTGGATTTGGCAGGAGTTGGAGCGAGGGGAACAGGGGCAGGCGGTGAGGCCGGGGAGGGAGCGCTGCCCTGCCTGCCCTCGCGTTTGTGGAGGGAGAGCTCGCCTTCCCCTGGGATGCCCTGGGATCCCAGGTGCCTGTCACTCCCTGGGCCGGGATTTTGTGTAGCTGGAGGATGTAAGGAAGTGGGATGGCATGCCCTCCTGAGCTCTTCATGCTCTTGTTCATACGTGTGCAGTTCGGAAAAATAATAAATAAATAAGTAAACCCCACAGAGCTCATAATAAAAATCTGAAAATATTAGTCACTTCTGGGAGCACAGATGATTTCTGTGGAGTAAACTGCCTGGTGTCCTGCTAAGGAAAATATTTTCTTGCACATTTGTAGCTGCTGTCATTGACAGTAAAATTGCTTGAAATACAAAATAATGGTAGTGTGTTGCCTACCATGACAGGAACTGTAAGAGGTTTTGACCTTTAGTAGGCTTTAATGGGTGCTCTACAGAGGAACCGACACTTCCATTTATTAACTTGTAATTGTCCAAAATAAATCCTGCTTTCTCCCCGTCTAGTAGATTGAAGCCTAGGGTATGTTAATTGTGCTGGCTCTTCTCCAGGCCTGACACCTTGACAGCTCTTGTCAGCTTTTAAAAGGTATTCCCCTATGAATACTATACTAGTTATTCTCCCATAATGGCCTTGCCACTCATCTCTTCTGTGTTTTTTAATTCTGACATCAAAGTTTGCACTTAGCACTGACCCCCTGACAGGAGAGCATTCTCTAATGACGAGCAGTAGGTCAGTGCTCCCTGTTTTGGAGGAATGCAAGAAAAATTAAACCCAGCACTTCGGTTGGCAAGTGTACACCTGGGACTCTTGCTTTACTAAGGCTCAGGTATTTGCTCTTCATTAAAGAAATGAGGTAGTACAGTAAACTGATTTATTAGCTGTACCACCCAGTGCTCTAATCTCATCAAATCCCACACTGTGCAGGACAAGAGCATCTCATAATTTCTAAAAAAAGGCCGCTAATTAACATTTATGTGCTCCAGGACATGGTGGGACTGAGACTGGCAGCACATTTTCCTTGGAGCTGGCACTGGAGCAATATAATTGTGCTGCTGCAGTTGCTGCCTTAGAGATACAAACCTGAGACCTTGACTCCCACAGTAATTGCAGTTCCCAGGCTGCTTACCGAGGAGCGAGGGTCATAGCTCCAGCTGTGCACTGGCCAAAATCCAGGCAGGTATTTAGATTACCTTACGTTAATCCCCCCTGCAGCTTCAGCTGGTGACAGTGGCTTTTTCTCTTCCCATCCTCACTGTTTGGTGTAATTGGTGTGCACTGTCGGAGAGCTGCCGCTGTCTGAGCCCAGAGCAGTTGTGTTCCATTGATGGTGCAGTGTACTCCTCAACTTCCAGTGCCTGGAAAAGAGTAAACCCCCCCACTGTAACACTGTAGAATTGATTGGTATTGGAATTACAGGTTCTGGATAAGGAAAAATACTACTGTCTGTATTTGAGTCCTTGAGCCACCAGAAATCACTGGTTTCCGCATTTGGGTTACATGTCAGCAGACAAACAGCACTAATCAGATCACATTGAATAGAACACAAGTTAAAGGTAATGCTTTTCCTTCCACTTGCTAAAAGTGCAGCAGCAGAATATTATTTGGGACAGTCTTACGTGTTTTGATGTAGGGTTTTGTTGTTTTCTTCTGATGACTTCTCTAACATGCTCCAGAATCGAAGTTGTTCTCCCTGTGACCTGGAAAATGGTGAAGTTACAAAAATGTGGGCATCACACAGTAACTGGGAGAGGCCAATAAACTGTTGCTCTTCAGTATCTTGGCTGTGTTAAGATGATGTAATTAATGGTTTCACTATGTTCAGGATCCTCAAGAGTGAAAGGCAGAACTATGAAAATCAGTAGTAATTAGAGTTTACTTTTCAGATTCCCATTGGGCTGAGCCTGCAAAACCAAGCTGCCAACTCTGGCTTCCCAAATTGCCAGGACCAGAAACAACAGTTCTTAGAAAATATGACCATCACCCCAGGTTCTCCCATTACCTTTAGGATTAAGAGTGAGAAGATGAAGGACTTTTCCATCATAAACCCAATTCAGAGGGCCTTTACGGCAGATCAGAAATAGCTGGGGAGCTGCACGAAAGGGGATGGATCAGCTATTTTAAATGTGAATGGATATAAAAAGTAACAGGACTGAGTCTCTCCTGAATGTTACACCCTATTGGCCATTTGCTGCTGAAAGGTAGAGTTATTAGGCTGTTCTGTAATGTGTCACTGGCTGGAGAATTATTCCAGGGTGGAAGTGGGAGAGGTGATGGCACTAAGCAGGAATCTGGACACAGATTGCAGATGTGCTGTGCACAGGGCACCAGCTGGTATCTTGAGGGTCAGCAGGAATTTCAAAGAGGATGATTTATTGTTAGTGATACTGCCCCAGGCAGAAGCGAGAGTTCCCAGCATCAAAGTGATGCGTCCTCCTTGTAGGCACATGAGATTTGTTCCACAACATCTGTTAAAAGAAGAAAGCAAAGTCACAGCTCTGCTAATGCATCTGCTTGTGAGGGTGTGAGGCTGCTACCTGTGATTGGATCAGACTCATGATTGCCTGGTGGAAAGCACTAGCTCTGGTTTCAGGAGTGAGAGCTACTGGGGACTTTCACTGCTTAAATGTGCATGAGGTTGATGAATAGACTCACCTCGTGCTTTTGTCAGGTGCAGCTGAGTGTATGTGGTGTCTCAGGGAAGGCTCTGAATTTCTGGTGGAGAGCCAAAGATCCAAATTTAGGTTTTCAGGGAATTTGTTCTCGCACTTCACCATCTTTACCGATTGAATGAAAGCTTGAAGATTTAACACTGCAAAATACTGATATTTTAATGCAAGAGGTTCTTTAAATTATACTGATATTTTAATGCAAGAGGTACTTTAAATTATGCAAAATGACTTAAGAAATCCTTATATTTTGTGTGGATATAAAAGATGTTTTTTCTTCACAAAGGAATTTTTCACCCAGTGTCTGATTACCCTTCTTAAATTTTAGAGGGGAAAAAAGTACTGAAACCTTAGTGTAAAATGTAGGTTTGGGGCATAGCTCCATTCAATTTATACAGTAAAGTGCTATACATTAATAAGATTTCATGAGAAGAGAAAACACCAGAGAACTTTAACCAGCTTATTAAAACTAAGTAGTTATTACTTTAGTTCCATCTTCAGTGATCTTCTAGCAAGTTATTTCCTTTAATACAAATTTCAGCAGTGGGATCAAGAATGAGCTTTAGTTGTCTGCCAGCAGCTCACCTGGGGACCTGCCTCCTCAAAATCTGGGAAGCTCCTACCCAAGTCCAGGTGCAGGTTTTGCTGCACAAACCAGTCTCTGGTGCTGCCTTTGAAGAATGGTGAAATGGGAAATGGCCCTGAAAGAAGTCCTGTGTTTGTCTGCCGCTTCATCTGAAGAAATATTTTGAGTGATGAAACTGAACTGCTCTCCTGCCTTGTGCTGGGAGTGATCTATGGCTTCACTGATCCCTGTGCCTCTGTTGAGACCGGACAATATGAAATGGGCTGTGGGGGTTGCAGCCCATTCTAAGCAGTCTCAAATCGGAAATGAGATGCAGCGTCAGTACTGTGCGAGGTTTTTCATGGCAGCTGCTTCCCACTGACTCAATTTTCAGGTAGACTTTGAAGCACAGGCTGTTTTGTTTGGCAACTTGGGCAGTACAATAAATCTGAGTGAGGGCCAGAGATGGTGAATGGGGCTCCTGCTTTTCTTTGTTTGAAGCCTGTTTGTTCGTGCCTTCCTTGAATTGCAGACATTCTCTCCCCACCCCGTACTGTGCATGCATGTGCTGAGGTTTTGTTCACTCTGGTAAGGATGGTTGGTCTTGCAGCTTAAATTCTGCTGAATTGTGCTTTTTACTGTAACTGGGAGACATTTTAATGTGCGTATATTTGTGTTAGAGGTAAGTCTATACGTTTTGTTCAGGAGCTGTCTAAGCTTGGGAACTTGATGAATTTCCTAAGCCTTTTTGAGTCTCTCTGTGACTATGTAGTTGCATCCTGCACATGCAGGCAAGAAACAGTTTTGGAGGATGACATTTTGATGAATGGATTCAAGACTTTCATAAAGGATGAGTCACTTTGATGGCATTGAGAGAGAGAGAGAATTCCAACAATAAATTCAAAATTTGTGGAGAGAGAAAAGTGCTGTTTTTGTAAACCTTTCCTAAGCATAATCTGTGGCAATTTTGCAAAAAAAGGAAGAGGATGTGGATGAGAAAAACAAGTGTCTCCCAGGGGTTTTTTTTCCTATCCCAGCCCAGAGGCACTGCAGCATTTTGGTAAGAAATCATGAAGGAGGAATGTGGGAACCTTAAGGCAGAAGTAACAATTTGAGCCCAGCCTACTTTAAAGGATGTTGTGAAGACTGAGAGCAGGTATCTGAAACATCTATGTTTTCATGGGTGATAACCTGTGGAGAAAACAGCCAAGCTTTTGGTAGGATAGAAGGCAATGTTATGATTTGCCTCTGTATTTCTATAGCTATTCATAGGAAAAGAAGTACATAAAGAAATTTTAACCCAAATTTGTAGAAAGGTTTTCCTCTCTTCTTTGTAAAAAATGCCCATAAGGCTTTCTAGAAAGAAAAAGATTTGTGTAGTTGACAAAAATAAAAAGACAACTACTTTGGTGAATCAACCAGGAAAATAGGGTGATCCCTCACAGGCTTCTCCTGCCGAATTAAAGACCAACAAAGCCACCTGTTTCAATTCAATAGTGTAAATCTTGTGCAAAAGCAGAGACTCTGGTCTGTAAATACTTATTAATTGTGGAGTGCTATAACAGTGCTTGTGTGGTGCTTGAGGAGCGGTAAGAGGTTTGTTTGCAGGGCTGGGAGTTCTTAGAATAAGATTCTTTTTTTTCTTTCCTTGTCTTTGTAGGAAGAGCAGGCAAGGGTTTCACAGCTCTCATCGATGGTTCTTAGTTGCTGAGCACTTTGTTTCTTTGAGTTTGATGTAGGGAAAGAGAGGGAGGCACTTTTTAAACTTTTGTAAACATACAGTTACATTGACCTTGAGATGATAAAGCTTCTGCTCTTATTTTCCATTTTCTGTGGCAATGCTTTATCCAGAAATACCTTCACATGGAGTATAGACATTTTAAATCTGTCTTCTGCTGAGATACAGAGAAGGTCCACCTAGTTAATTGCCCCTGTTATTTATGTGCCAGATAGATGGCTTTTTATGGGCAATTTTTTCTTCTTTTCATCAGACCTTGAGCTTATGACAGTTCAGAATTCAGAGTTCAGTGCTGCAGGTAGTGCTCTGTGCTGTCTTCCTTGTGCAAGGCTCACCTGTAAATGGGAACTTGTATCATGAGAGTGGATGTATTTCTATCCTTGCTGTCGTTATTGTAAAGAAAAGGTACAAAAGGATCGTGTCAGTTTTCCTTAGGAATTGCTTTCTGCCTTTAAGAATGTGGACTGAGATTTGGGTACATTTCCATTCAGTAATGAGCTTTACGTTATTAGTTAATTATTGTTTTTCTTAATTTCCTGGTGATTCTTAATCAAGGGCAAATTATCTCCTGATAGGTTCATATCTGACTGAGGTAAAGAAATGTTGCAATGAATTCCTTCTGGGTTCTATTGGAAGAGAAAGCTGGATCTGCTACACTCGTTATCAGCTCTGTCATCTGTTCCTCAAGGCTGGGGTACCCTGCCAAACACCTTCTGCACTTACAGGGGTGAAAGAAACACACCCAGCATGCAAAGCCAGGAATTTGTTAGTTTAGCTTAAACAAAAGTCTTAACGGCCTGCTGAAAGAATTATTATTAGGCCAATTATGATGACACAGGCACTTACAGTCCAGATTATCTAATTATAAGAGCTCATTCTTGGTAATGATACAGATATAGTAAGTTTTCGAGTGCCTGATCCTTTTCTGGTGTTAATGGTCGTTCTGAAGAAGAAAAGCGAGGTGTTAGCAATATGAATTCTTCATGTAGGGGAGTATGATGTTGGTATCCTCTTTGCCAGGAAGAAGGTGAAGTTAATGTTGATGGTTTCTTCCTCCTCTCTCAGGTCTCTTTGGGGACATTTTAATGTATTTACTAGCACAAACCCACTTAGTTGCTCTTTATCCAGCGCTTCATGATAATGTAGTCAAATTTTATATATATTATAATTTATAAATAATAATTTTTACATATGTTGGAGGCTTTTTGACAGAATCCCAGAATGGGTCAGGTTGGAAGGGACCAGAGTAGGTCATCTGGTCCAACCTCCCTGCTCAAGCAGGGTCAACCCAGCCCACATGGCACAGGTCTGGAATATCTACAATAAGGGAGATTCCACAGCCTCTCTGGGCAATCTGCTCAGTGCTTGGTCACTACACAGGAAAGAATTTCTTCCTCATGTTCAGGTGGAACTCTCTGTGCATCACTTTCTGCCTACTCCTCTTGTCCTGTTGCTGGGCACCACAGAGCAGAGCCTGGTCTATCCTCTCACACATCCCTGCAGACACTGACAGACATGGATGAGGTTCCTCCTCGTCTCCTCTCAGGGCTGAACAGCCTCAGCTCCCTCAGCCTTTCCTCAAGAGAGATGCTCCAGTCCCTTAATCATCTTTGTCACCCTCCGATGGACCTGCTCCAGGAGCTCCATGTCTCTCTTGTCTGAGGATCCCAGAACAGGACAGAGCACTCCACATGTGGCCTCACCAGGGCTTCATTTTCTTTTTATCCCTGAACTCACTTTTATCCATATTTTAAAGTTGCATTTCTCTAGCAAGCAGTGGCATAGCATTAGTGAGTTGTTTACAGCTCTGGGACCCTGCTGCCATCCCACTCCTTCCCCCTTCAAGGCCCCTGCTCTGAACTTGTGCTTGTCCTTTTGGGAGGCTCTGTCACAGTCTGTTACAGTCCTGGTTTCCCACAGCAGTCTCCAAGCTGTGGTTTGCTGATAATTAAAGGAACACTTTATTAGCATAGCGTGGTGATACACACATCCCTGCTCTGCAGTTCCTGACGTTTCACTCTGCAGAAGCAGTGAGGCAGTAGAAGATACACATAAATACAGACTTGCTGGCCCAACATCTTTTTTTCTTCATGGTTAGGTCAGTGGTGTTTTTCCACAGCTGCTTTGCAAAACACTTCATCTTCATCATTGAAACTGAAAACATGTATCAAATCACGGTATTAACTGATCATGCCTTGCAAGGTGCAGCCTTTACATTTAAGAATTTTTTCTGTAATCTGGTGTTTTTCTCCAAGGACTCTGTGTGTATAGTATTACAGGTTGGCTTAAGGATAACTAAGATTTTGTCCATGCCACTTTGCTGTGGCTGAGATGTGTCAAAATTTGTAAAGGTTCACTCTTGTCTCAGTTTTCATTGGTCAAATTTATGTTCTTTGAGGAAGCTTGTCATGGTCCTGGGATAATGCTGGCAAGGACCAGATCCTGCTGATAAGAAGCAATTTGTGAGCAGAGGCTTCGAACGGCTCAGTGATCCAATATAAAACTGATACGAGAAACGGATTGTGATTTAGCTCTGACATAAAGAACTAAAATAAAGAGCTCACTTTGGGGGAATTCATGTATCTCCTTCAGCCCATCAGTTATTAGTGTATCCTTCAAGGGTTTCCTATGGGAAATAACCTTTAGAGGACCTAACTGTAAATATTAATTCCTCAGTTTTGGTCATTGTGCACATTGTAGAGATTAGAAAGATTTAAGAATCGGTAGGTTCATTTCAGTCTCTGTGGCAGACTTTCCTAAAATGTCAGTGACCAAAGAGGCTGAAACCAGAAAACATAGACTAAAAATGTCTGCTATCAATTTTTAATTTGCTTGTAGAAAGGGTATTGTGTCCTCCTGCAGTCAGGACGGAGTAAGAATCAGAATAGCAGGAGAACTTCAGTGCTGGAGACACAGCGACCACAGTGAAAAGCTGATAAATGTCAATGGACACTGGTAGGTGTTGGAGGGCACCGGAGTGAAGGGTTGTTGGATGGAGTCTCAAAGAACTCAGAGGGGCCAAGTACATTATTCATGCAGAAAACAGCAAAGTGGTCTCCAAAATGAGCAAAAAGCAGCTTTAACAGCTGAGCCATCCAATCTTGTGTGTTGATGGGAGTATCCATTTTGTCACCTAATCACCTCCCACTGCAGAGCCTTTCTAAAGGGAAATCCAATTGTCCCTCTCCAAAGGGGTGTAGAGGTGACCTCCTCTCTGAGGGGACTTCTTGGTGAAGAAGTGGTTGCTCCTGTGAAATGGTTTATGAAATATGAATGCTGATCAGACAGGGATTTTTCCGTTAGCTTTGAGCTCTCTGTGTAGAAGAAATGTTTTGGAGCTGTCAGTATTTATGCATAGAAAATTGTAACTGGCCAGAAAATAAAGCACAAATCAACTTTTCTCATTCAGTGACTGGTGCCCACCTGAAAATACTGGGAAGCAGTGTGTCCTTGAATCAATATTTTGGTTGCAGCAAAATCAAATTTGAAAATACTGGATATGCAGTGCTCAGAAAGCTTATTCTGGATGCATAGACTTCACTACTGGAGTGAAAGGAACAGTGGTGGATAATGCTGTGGGACCAGGGAATGGCACCTGATGTCTGAAATGATCCATGCTCGTTTGCCCCTCCAGAGCCGGGAAGAGGGGCTGTGGCTGCTGAGGGCACCCCACACTTACGGCCGCCTGGGTCTTCTCAGAGGGGTGCAGTTGAGCTCTTTTCTCTAACAGTGCTAGGAATAACCATGTCTTGTCAGGATTTACAACATTGCATGTGGTTTTGGTGGGGTTTTTTTTATTAGAATCCTAAATGGTGCAGGAGGGTGTGTGAAGGTGAAGTGACCCTTGAAGAAGTGATGTGTACCAATCTTTAATCTTTGTGACCAAGGAAGCTTTCTTAAGTGTTGCTGTAAATTTTCATGGTGAATTTGAAACCTCTTCTCCCCCCGAGCTCAGCAGAAGTTTCCCCATTGACTTCAAGAGAAGTATAATCAGGCCTTGAATTATTAAAATAAATACCTTTAAACTAGAGAATCTGTAGTTTAGCCACTTTCCAGATGTAGAAGTCTGTGTCAGCTTCATGCTCTTTTCATTATCTGATAAAATTATTTTGATAGGTGAGATGCTAATTCCGTGTTTCTGTGTTGTTTCCTTTGTGTGTCCTTAATGTTTATGGAATATTCAGCTGATTTTTGCTGAAGCTAACAAAAAATACCCTGCAGCTTGCAATAAGCCCAGGCTGTTGTTACACACGTGGTTAGCAGCTATCACAGTGAAATATTCAGTGTGCAACGCTCAGCAATTCTGCAGGCTTAAAACAATGTTTTTGCACAATGGCAACGCTGCAGCCATTAAGTCAACTTTAGAAAACGTAGTTATCTTAAAACAAAAGCAACAGAAGTGTTAATTTATGCTTCATAATCTGTTATTTGTCAAAGTCCTGGAGCCTTGTTTAGCTGTAAGCCACAGTGCTATCTGCACCCTGCAGCAGGGGATACTGGAGAGGAGCAGAAAGACACAGGCACCAGAAGGGTGTCAAATCAAGTGAGGCTCCTTGTGCTGGGAAGAGCATTAATCATCCCATAATGAAGTGCGTGTTTGTTTCTGGCAGATAATTTGAGAAAGAAAAGAACAAGAGCTTAGAAATTTCTTTTTCCTTCTATTGCTCCCGTGTACATCTTTTGCAGTAACATAATCAAGAGTAATTAGTGAGATATTCATCAAGGATAACTAGCTTGCATGTATCTTACAGGTGCAAGTGTGCAAAATATTTAATGTTCTGATTTTCCTCATGATTCTGAAACAGTAACGTTTTCATTAGGTTTTGCTTTTCATTTTAACCTCAGGAGTAATTTATTTTTTCCCCATAAACTTAGGTAGGAAAATATAACTTGAGACGCTCTACAAGATGCTTCAACACAAGTATGCCATCTCAAAATCTAATTATGTTTCATGAGAAATCAATTTCAGTCTTTATATTACAAAATTAGAAAGGCCAGTATGAGTTTTCGGTTGTATAACATAATACATGTGTTTTATGTATATTGATAGGTTTTGAATGTAAAAGCTGTCTCAACAGTTCTCTTTTGCAGACTTCACAACAAACTGTACTACTGTGTATTGTACAAGTGTGCTCATGAGCCACTTAAGAGTTGTTTGAGAAAATTTGCATCACATCAATTCATTTAAAGTTAGTGAAAAATCTTCTGAATCCTGAACAATCTCATCTTCTCATCACCTGCCTCCCGTCAGGCCCATGATGGGCGGGTAAAGCAATATAAACCTTCCTTTCCTCTGAATTCATCCCCACTCTCTTCCCAGTCTGGGATGATGCTCATGACAGTGCTAGGAAAAGAGCAGTTTCACATCTACTGATTCAACCTTTTCAGGAACATTATGGGCTCCAAGGACTTGCTATTTTTAAATCCTGCATATAACTATGAGTGTGTTAGATTTCTTCTAATATTAAAAGACCATCAGGAGGGAATGGCTGCAATATGTGGCAGAAACAGGAGGGGAAAAGGATTATTCACAGCCTGTATGTTACTTGTTGTCATCTGGAGGGCTTAATATCTCATCATTTACCATGTGGTTCTGTTGCAAAGTTGTGGAGCTCTTGGTATTTAAGAAAAGGTTTGAATTTTGCGGCTCAACATGAGATGCAAACAGCCACAGGCAGAGGCAGGCAGAAGTAGCTCCCAACTTGGAACAAACTGAAAGTTTTTGCTAAGCCAGCAATACATTCATGTTATTTATTAAAGGCCTCTGAAAAGCGAAGTGAGTGGCCAGTGTGGTGCATACGCTGATAATGTGAGGGGGTAACCCTGCACAAGACAGAAACCCTACAGCGTTTGGAAGGAGTCACTGCTTTCTTGCTCACCAAGACAAGATCAGGTAAATGGGTCTTGTCGCATTCAGTTCTTGAATTTCTGCAGGGCTGGAGATGCCCCAGCCCCTCCTGGTGACATGTCCTGGTGCCACACCACCCTGGCAGGAAGCTTTCCCTGGCTCTCGTCAGCAATTCCCCATGGAGTGGTTGTGGGCTGCTGTTAAAAATACCCCCTCTTCCTCTTCTCTTTCAGGAACCTATCAGAGCAATTAATTCCACGGTGGCAGGATGAAAAAAGAAGAAAAAAAGTCTATTAATTTTTTCCTTAGCTTACTTCTTTGCATGGTTGAATTACTAATTTCATTGAGAAATGGCAACATTTCTCCTTTCTGTGGAAATAACTTGCCTTGTGTAACTTCTGCTGGGAAGGCCTGCAGCACTAGCAGGGTAAATTCTTTGGGTATTATAGTATCTTTTTCTTGGAGCTTTAATTTTTTTCCTCTTGTCTTTACAAGAGGAAATTTATTTTTTTTTTTTAGTAATAATAATAATATGAAAGATATTGTCATGAAAAGTATGTAGAATTGCAGACTAGAGCACAAGAGAAGAGGTGCTGCACCTGTTGTGCTGGGTGAAGGAGTTTCCAGCTGCAGAACAGTAAAATATATAAATGCTCTCACAAACCAGTGAAGACAGAAGGAAAATACGTGCATTTTACATCTTAGTAAGCAATGTTTTCTGCTTTAAATGGCATATTTCATTCCCCATTTGAGCATTTACAGGTGTTACATGAGCTGTGATCTAGTCAGTTATTATTTATAATTGATTAAGCTCGATCCTCTTTGTGAAAGAGTCTAATCTGGTTCAGTGTGACAAGTGTTTATGTGATGAGCTCTTGTCACTCTGTTGGTTGCACCATAATTCACATAAAGCAGCAATATCCCATCTCAGTTAACAGGGAGTTATTGGCAGCAGTCCTGCAGCATTCAGAGACAGGGGAATGTGCAGAGCTTCTAGAATCATCATTGGCAGCTAAGAGACACTCATATTAATACTCATTACATATCATAGAGATTTTTTTAAAAAGCAAATGGAATACAAGTGAAAAAAATAGCTTTATTAAAAATATGTTTTGTATCATATACAGATTTAGAGGGAAGAGATGTTTAATTTATTATAAATAAATCCAAATGCCAATTTTGTCCCACTTCCACCACAGTGCTAAACTACCAACCCATGTTGCCCATGTTTAGGTAATTAGGAAATTTTTGAAAGGTGGGAAGGAGCTGCAGTGGACTTCCAGCTCCTTTCAGGGTGCAAATGGAGTTATAGAAAGGACAGGACCTGGGGAAGCTCCTGCTGGACTTGGGATGCACCTGCAGCACTGAATGTCCCGTGTCTTCATGATCCCAGCCTGTCGCTGGCTGGGCAGGTGGAAAAGGAGTGGGCTTGGCCTTTTATTTTGATGAGTTATTTTTAAAAGCTAAACCCACATAAATTAATGATTTAGTGACTACTGAGAATACAGTCATTTTTCCTGATAAAATAAAAAAGACAATAAAGCATCAAGATTTGATGTCATGGCTGTTAAATTCTGGAATTTTATACTTCCATTGATCAGAAAATGAATTTATGGTCTACGTATTTTCAGCATTGTAAAAGTCCACGTAATTTAATTGTTAATCTAAGGTCAAAAGCAAATTAGCATAATAATATCTGAACTGCACTGCCCTAAAATCCCCTGATAGACATCTTTCTGACTCCTGCTATTCTAAAAAGTGTTCCCATTGGTTCTTGACCCTATTAAAGTTTTTCCTAGATAAGCTTTGCAAGGCTAGTTTATGAGAGCCTGCTTGAATAAGCAGTCCTTAGATGATGCCTTTGTGCTGGTGGGATGGCTGCTTTTTCTGTGAGATATGAACAGCACAGAGAGAGCCTGTATCAATCCTGATGCTTGTTATGATTTCCCCTTCAGTTTCATAAACTTTGTTAAAGTCTCACTGCTTTTCTTCAGAGTCAGTTCTGACGACATTAAGTTATACGTTCAAAGGTATAAAATTATTTCAGGCTAGGGTTTTTTCCCCCCCTCATTTTATCACCTTAGTGTCATAGTATTCATGTACATTGTGTTTCACCATTCAGCCTTTATGTGCTTTTGCTGTCCTGGGTATATTTATTAATTAATGCTGCCTTCTGTGTATTGCTACAAGTGTTCAACTCTGGAGTTTAAAAAAAAAGAAGCCAACAGCCACTTTTCAGGGTGGCAAAGGGCTTGTAATAATGATGTAAGACGTGCATGTAATACAATAATGTGTCTTTGGTTTTGAGAGGATTTGATCCAGAGGGGGATTTCAGGCACCTGGCTCTGGCAGCAGAATCTGGGCTTGTGGTTTCTCTATTATAAAATGCAGGGGAGAATTAGAAAACTCAGAATTAGGAAACCCAGATTTACGAAACCTTTTGAAAAGCAGCATGCTGAAATGAACTGTCTAATGTGGTAAATGGGGAGGACAGGGGTGAAGAGGCCAGAAATGGGGTCCTGTTGGAAATCCACTTAGGATTCCCTTGATTTTTCTTGCAGTTGTCTTCCACAGCAAGTCTGGGAACACCAGAGCTCTATGTCTGTGAGTGAAATGCAGCCACACCTGAGTTTGGAGCTCCTGTGGTCATCTCATGGATAGTTTCATCCATGAAACACATGAGCCTGTAGAAGTCTTGCTTTTCATCTGGACTGACAAGACTCAGCTCAGCACGATGTACACTAAGACTCCTGGCTGAGTGTTTTAGAAATAGGTGGAATATTTCTGCTCCAGGCCTCATGCTACAGTTAGATTTATTAAAATAATCCAGCTTCTGCCCCAGGGAAAGCAGCCCAATTGCAGGATCCCATTGCAAGGCTGGAGAATCAGGATCAGGCTTCCCACCCCTTCAGGCTGGGCAGTCATTTGCAAACCGATGGTGCCCATGCTCTGCACCTCCAACGTGGCAATACAGTGTATCAGGATAATGATGAAGCCATTTAGATCTCTTGGAGAAATGTCATTTAATTATTCATTGTGAACTGCTGGTTGAACTCTGCTGGCTGGGTCACACACGCTTTGAGCTGCTTCGTAAGCAGAAGAAAATTCAGGAGGGAATCCAATACAGTATCCCTGCCTGCTAATTATTTGCTTACTGATCCATGGAAAAAACCAAACATAACAGGCATTAAACTAGCTATTGAAGTTAGCATTAGTGAACAGCTATGCCACATGAAAAGGCAGAAAAATGATAAGAAAAAGATGGTTTTTAGGAACGAGCCACACTTGTTTTTCTATTGCTGCTATTTACTTTGAGCAACTTTAGGGGGGATCCTTCTGATGCTAAGAATGCGTGGACTAATGGTATGATTGGGTAATACCTCATTTTCATTTGCATAACTCAAGTGAAACCAACAATTTGCAACTAAGGGCAGCATAAATGTCGTGCCAGCAATTCCGAGCATGACTAAGTGCAGTAAGGGAATGCAGGTGATATTTCATCACATGGCTGAAAAAAACAAAGTAGAAAATAACTACAGTATCAAAAAAAGAAAAACTGGAGGGGATGCAGTTACTCATTTAGGTGATCTTTTATTTTATTTTTAAAGGAAATGGCATTTGTTTGAAACACCAGGTGCATATCTTGTGGTTTAGAGCTAGGAGGAATTCCACTTAGACGTGCATTTGCACAATGAAGACCTCGGAAGTTGCCAAGGTATAATCTTTGCAGATTGTTAAAGCACTCCATGAAAAAGGCTGAGATGCCAGTTGTGAGAAGAAAAAACCCGTTGTGTAAGTTGTTTATTTTCTGCTAGTTTTCTGTACAGGAAAGGGAGGGAGTTTCTACCAGGAGGTCTGACAGAAGGGGAGCTCTGTGACAGGGAGCTCTCCCAAAGAGAAGAGAGGGCAACGGCTGTGTGCAAAAAACCTGTGCCACACCTACTTGTGTGGCTATCCAAGGAGAGCGATTTAATTACTTAAAAATTGAGAACAGGCGTGGAGTTCTTCTAACTTGCAGCAGTAAGACTAAAGGGTTCAAATTCTGGTCAGACTCAAAGCACTAATTACAATCATCCCAGTAATTGCAGAAAAGTACTGCAGCTGGGAGGTGATTATGGATTTGTATACACCTCAGCTGCTCCTTTTTAACCATGTGAGACAGCACCCTATTCCTTTTGTTCCCTTGCTTATCACTTACTTCTTTCCTTAGCACTGGAGGGGAAAAAAGCCCTGAAAAAATATTGAGGTCCACAAAATGCAACTAAATCCTCTCTTTAAGTGCCGAGGGCTGGAGGTGGGGAGGGGAAGGAGCAAACTTCATCCCTTGTGTTTTGAGTACTCAGAAGTTGCCTATGAAATTAAATGGTTCATGAGTGGCTGGTAGGAAGCAGGGTCAATATCACGCTGTCTTTAGGAAAACAGGAGTGCACAGGGGTAAGATATGTTCAACAAAGATGCTTCACATTTCAAGCATTCTTTTCTGGGAAAAAAAGATATACATCTAGTTTTGAGTGTGCTTATAGCCTTATACTGTTGTAGCACAATAAAGCAAATTTTTATAAGTAGAAAATGTTGTTATTTAGAAAATGTAAATGGTGGAAGAAGTGATTACATTTCAGATTATTTTTCTCTATCTATCAAGGATATCCAGGCATTTGAAAAAGAATGCAAAACTTGAAAATAGAGAGTGGTACTCACTGCTTTTTCTGCAAGTTTGTTTTCTCTGCATGTTTCTCCATATTTATTTCTTGGCATTGAATGGACTGCCCAAGTAGTGTTACCATCACCCAAAATGGCAAAGACTAATTCAGTGTGTGACTGATTCTTAGAATATCTCAGGCTGGGTTGGACTCATAAGGATCATGGAGTCCAACTGCCTGCCCCTTGCAGAACCACCTAAAACTAAGCCATGTGTCACCAAGAGCCAGATGATCCCTCAGCTGTTGGCAGGTTTGGTGCTGTGGCCACTTCCCTGTGGAGCCTGTTGGAGTGACTGACCATCCTCTCAGGGAAGAAGGGCGTGACAATATGTGTGGGGTATTTTTCTGTGAATAGGGGAAAAGGAAAATTCACAAAAGGGGTGAAATAAAAGAATTGAGAAGGAGCAGGAGGACACTGCTGACAACGTTTTGCAAACTCTATTCTGTGTATCTATTACGTGTGCCTCCAGTGGTAACAAAAGCTCTTAATACCCCTCAAACAATTTGAAGTTAGAGTTTTTGCTTTTACAAATCACTGTGGCCCCTGTTCATGGCCAGTCTTTAGCCCTGGACACTAAAAAGGGGTGGAAATTACTGGGTTCTTCCCAGAATTGTGAGATTATGGTTTTGTGAGAGGATGTCATCAGACTGTGAGCCGTAACCAGGGACACACTGAGGACCAGGGGGCTTTGGGACCTACTGGAACACATTTTGCTGACAGGAAGAACTAGGGAGGTGCCTGCATATTGTCCTTCTGTGATATAGAGAAAATATTCCCTTTTTGTTTGGAGAATCAGAGCTGAGCACGTTCATTTCCCTCCAAAGAAGCAGGCTGGAGATAAAATCAAATGCGATCCTGGATTGCACCTCAGTATCTGCTCGACTGCTGTGTCAGACGCCACTGAGAGCAGGAAACACAGGCTCCTTCAAAGGGACAATCTCCCCATTTCAAAATACAGGATTTCTCTGTCCATTACATTTTTTGTACATCCCTGCTGGGTCAGGCCCTTTTAATATCTCTAATAATGACCAGGGTGGCAGGACAGGAGCTCTGAGGAGCTTTGCAGGTGTTGGCATGCTGATAACATGGCAGGGCAGGTCCAGAGGGACCTTGGTAAGCTGGAGAGGAGAGCTGACAGGGACCTTCCGCAGAGCAGCAGTGACAAATGCCATGCCCATCATCTCGGGCAGAAAAGTTCCAGATTCAGTATAATCTGGGGGGTCAGTAGGCTTTTGAGAGGCTTTGCAGAAATACCTGGAGTGCTCTCATTTTTTATTGATATCTCAAAAAGCAGTTATGCTGTGGGGAATGTTTTGGGGAAGAGTCACGACCAAAATTTTAGGTGAACTGTGCCTCATCCTGCTGAGGCTGGTCTGCATCATCACAAAAGCTACAGTAAAATTTGCTAGGTTGTCTCTAGCCTGGCTAACCTATCTCTAGCATCTCTAGGTATTTTGGTTATTCCCTTGAAATCCTTAAATTTGTTGAATGGTTAGGTTCAGAATAATTAGTGCCTTGAGCACTTACCAGCAAGTAACTGTCATTATAATGTTTCTCATCCCAGGGGTTTTTATGTGCATTGTGTGGCTGTTTCTTGCAGAGACTGAAGGAACTGAAACAGAGGGAGTTTGCTCGAAATGTAGCATCTAAGTCACGGAAAGATGAAAGAAAACAGGAGAAAGCCCTTCAACGTTTGCACAAGCTAGCTGAGCTGAGGAAAGAGAGAACGTGGTAAGTCCATAGCTGCTCAAACAGAAAAAATAAGTCCTCCAGTGTCAGCTGCTGCTGTGGGACACAGAAGACCCTTGGCTGTAGCCACACACATGTGTTTTTAGGACATTTTGGAAGCATTCTGTGCACAGTATTTGATTCACACTGTGTGCAGGAATGAATGTTTAACATTGCTTTTTCAGCTGAGCTAAAATGACACATTTTTTTAGTTTAAAAAAAGATGTGTTTCATATATATTTCATAAAACCAGGCACTTTGGTTGAAAGCTGAGTGAACTAGGTCATGCATTTGCAGGCTGACACTACTTCATTGATGAGGTGAGGAACACAGTCTGTCTCTCTAGGATGTAACAGATCTCTGCGATTTAGTTTTCAAAATGCTCGCCTGGGAAAACATCCAGAAACCTAGCTTTAAATCTCAATAGCTGGATTTTTATATTAAAAGGTAAGTGCTCCTTTTCCCCTGCTCAGCAGAGTGTTTACCTCCCTCTGCAAAAGTGACTCCTTGCTACTCATACATTTTAGTATTGTATCTAGGCAAGATGTTGAAATTAGTATCGAGCTTGCTAGTTCTGACTGAATTCTCAAAATATGACACAGTTCTGACACTGATAAGCCACTGAAAATATATGTACTTGTCACAGTGTCATCTCTGAAGAAAAAAAGAAAGAATAAATTTAGATGCTCAAGCGCAAATGTTTTCTCTTTTTTCAGTCTTCGCCTCCCCAGATGAACTAACAGAGAAGTCCAACCAAGCTGCAGCTCTTGTTCAGAAATAGTCTCTTTGTCCCTAGCTTGGGTGGTGGGCAGCATGCTGAAGCAAAGTCTGAATGAGCAGGTGGATGGGACAGGAATGTTGCAGGGTCTGTTTGACGGGAGCAACACGACACTTAATTTTTTAATCTTTTTATAGTAACTCATGTGGAGACTCTCTCCTCCATGAGTGTTTTAACTGTCCATATTTTATACTTGAGTATATTAGATATCATTCCCCCTAAACATGCTCCAAAATCTGAATTTTGCATATTTCATGAGAAAGAGGAAAGAGGAACTTACTGTTTCCCTTTTTCCATGCTAGTGAAGCACAGATTTTGCAAGCCTTTGTTGTTTCTGGATTGTTTTGGGTTTTTTTAAATATCCTTCTCCTAGTTCATGCAGGAGAATTCTATCTGAGCTTAATTTATCTATTTCATAATTGCTGTTTACTACCACTTTGCATCCTTAGAGGTGTGATATAGACAGACACACAGGATTTTTTTAAACTGGCATTTTGTAGGCTTGTTTTGTAGAAGTCACCATTTTATTCTGTGGAAGAAAGGATTTGTGTGGGGGTTTAATATATATTTCAAATTTGTAAAGAACTCGGCAAGGCAGGAATTCTCATGAGGAATTCCTTTCTCATAAAACCTCCACTTTAATTTCTAGACCTGATAGGGTAAAGTCATTATTCTTCTCAGCATTTCTTGGGTTCCTAAATGACACTTGTAAGTTCTACCAATGGCTCATCAGCGAGTCTTGCTCTGCACTGTAGCACAGAGTGATTTGGCTAAAACAAGCAAACAAATGGTTTTAACATTACTCCTAGTGCTGAGCAGTTTCTGTGGATCCTGGAAAATTGTCAGCTTAAACACTTTTTGCTCTTCTCTTTGCTTCCTATTAAGTCAAATAGAACAGATGGGAAGAGGACATGAAACGAAGAACAGAAGTAGACAGTGATAAATTTTTTCTCAAGAGGGATGAATCACTTACTTTACTTCTGTCAGCTGAAATACTCTCCCCAGTTTTATTTTTCCATGAAAGAAATTGCTGAGATGGCGATGGGTTGGTTTGTGCACACAAATAGGATGGGGGCTGCTGGGGGATTGCCTGTGGGCAGAGCAGCAGTCACTGGAATGATGACTAAGGGGGAAGTGCTCTATGAAGCACTCTCTGTTTTAATATATTTTGTAACATGAAGGAATGTAAAACTGCTATCTGTAGTAACAGTGTTGTAACCATGGTGGTCTGCTGGGCAGAGAAGCAAGATTTCTGTGGAGAGAGTCTCTTCTTTGGCCAGCCAGTGTTTCTACAGAAAGTTAACTACTTTGTAGGAATATTAGTCCTTCAGCTGATGACTTCACATGAACAAGCTGGGGGCATAATATTTACTAGTTTTTTTTAGCACTGGATAACTGATCTTTATCATAAAAGATGGCATTTTTTCAGTCTAAATGTACATATCCACAGAGTCTTCCTCTTTCCTTAAAAAACTCCCTTAAATACCAATGTAATTACCAGCTGTAATTACCAATGTACCAATTGTGTCAGCAGTCCTCTGAAAGGTATTGACTCAAAGTTTTATTTTCCTTCCTAGTGCTCCTGGAAGTGGCCCTATGTTCAAATCCACCACAGTGACTGTGCGAGATGATTGCAATGACGTCCCCAAAAGTGCTGCCATAGATTCTGCCAAAAGCCAGGATTTCAGCTGTACATTAATGCACGATGCCCAGAATTGCAAAGACGTTGCTTCTGTTGTTTCTTCCTCTCCTGGAGATGCAGGTAGTCCTCAATCCGACACCAACAAATGCGGAGATCAGGTTCAAGGAGCTCAAGGACACAGAGTTGGGTTCTCCTTTGCTTTTCCTAAGAAAGCAGCAGTCAAACTGGAGTCTTCAGCTGCCGTTTTCTATGAGTTTAATGACGAAACCTCCATGGAGCATGGATTTAGCAGAAGGAGTAGGTTTGTTCCGGGAACATGTAACCTTCAGTCTCCTTCAGCAGCAGAAATAGTTGTATGCCCTGAGGAGAAACACAACTGTTTTCACCCACTGGTGGAAAAATGCACAGACACAGCAGAAGCTCCTGAAGCTCAGGAGTCAAAAGAGCCGTCCAGTGAGGAAAGCAGGGTGCTGGAGAGTCCCGCTGTCACTCCTGCCATGTCCCACTCAAAGCAGCCGGTGTCCTCGGACACGGATGGCCACGGTGTAGATGTAAGTGCGGCCGACTTGGGGGACCAAACGCTGCCCCTGGCTGCAGACAGTGCTCAGGTCCTGCCCCTGGACGGCAGCGGGCACGAGCTGCAGGCTAACAGAGCTCCTGTGCAGGAACTTGTGGAGGATTGTTCCTCTCTGCAGGATGTTGCGGAGGAAAGCTGTAACAACGGGAACAGTGATCCATCTGCAACTGAAACTGAAATAAAAAACCTGGGGTCAGATGCAGTAGTTCCAGTACCCTCTGAAGAAGGTAGTGGAGCCCCAAAAAGCAAACCGGACACGTACAAGAGACCCTGTCAGCCCTTTGTTCCTGTTCTTAGCAAATATGGATCAAATATTCTTCAGTGGCCATCAGAAATGTTAATTTACACAAGTACAGACCCATCAATTTCGTATAGCTGTAATCCTTTATATTTTGATTTTAAGTCATCAAGAGCAAGTGACAGCCAAGAAAAGCCCAAGCATCAACCAAACATACCTCATTTGCACCATAAAACTGAATCTCACCATGTCTTAGTCTCGGATTTTACAAATAAACCTACTTCAGAGTGTGGTGGTTATGAAGTAGAAGTGAATAAAAATGTGTGCAACTATACAATACCCCTATTAAGTGATGTTTCCCTCTTCAGAAATTGTGACCTTGCAAAAAATCAAAACAAAGTGTCCTTGGATGAGTCATTCAGGATTAGAAAATAGAAAAGTATCACATATCTCAAAACCCCTTACAACAAAACACTGTGATAGATGAGAAATACAACAAAGTCTGGATCAAAGAAGGCCATGAAAAATGGCTTCACAAAAGCAGAAAACGTAAAAGGAGAAGAAAATTATGTCATTGTCATTATCATCACTGTGGGGACACAACAGTAGCAGAAATGGAGATGTCTCCAGTAACCGAAAAAGAAGTTACTTACAGAGATGAAAATAAATATCAGCACCTCCAAAATAATGCAGAGAAGTGCAGACATGATGCAGGGAATATCTGGTTAACTGCAGGTGAGGTACTGCAGTCACACCGAAAATTTGGCATTGAAAATGGTCCTAAGAGAGTCATGTCTGCATCAGATCACATACACTGGGACAGAGGCTGGTGTGACTTCTGGAGTGCAAAAAATAGTGGCCAACACCATAGTTGTAAAGGACCACACAGAAAGAGCAAAGCAAGCTCCCGAAGGCAGGCAAAGCAGCTGACTCCGAGCTCCAGGAGGCACAGCCTAAGGCACTCTAAAACGTGCTGTAGCTGGAAAGTCAGGAGGTCAAGCTGTAGCCCAGAGCATAAATGTTTAGGACAATGCAGTGAGGAGAAGGGGCCGAGCCAAAACCAGCCCATAAAGAGAGGTTACAGTGTTCTGACAGAAGAACCAGAGAAACCCCACCGCAAGCGGAGGCAGCACACCTACTCCTCTTCCTCGGATGAAAGCTCATGTGGACAGACATTATCAGCAGAGGAGTATCTAAGGCAAGCACATGCTTTAGGTACATACCACAAGGCAAAAGGGAAACGCAGGAGAAGGAAAACTAGAATCCATCATGTTTTCCTTGACAGGAATGCAAAAAGTGAGACCTCTGAACCTTCCAAAGAAAATTCTGCAAATTCTACGTTAAATATTTTGGGGGACTTACTGGCTCAAGACAATCTAGAGGAAACTAATGCAGATCCCAAAGATGATGATGCAAAAGACAGGGATGAAACAATGGAGCTGGAGGAAAGCAAGTCGCCTCTAGAAACTGCTGGCCCACAGGTGCTGGAAGATGATAAACCGATGGCGTGCGCAGTGATGGAGAGCGCACCGGCCACGCTTCCTGAGGTCATCACAAGTTCTGCTGCTTCTGCTCCTGACCACACTGCTCCAGCAGCTGCTGCCAAACAGGATGTTCCCCAAGAGGGAAAGAAAAAAGAAAATGTCAACAGTCGTGAAAATCAAGCTCATTTCAAAGTTCCCGTCCCCAACAGACACTTGGAACAAGCTCCTCCTAAATCCTATCTTTGCCATTATGAATTGGCCGAGTCTCTACCGCATGAGAAAATGGCTGAGGTGGCCGGTGAATGGGTGCAGTGTAATCCTGGCATATTCAGCAGCCCCCCGCCCTTGCCATTCAAAGAAGCACATGTAAACAGTCACACCTTTCTAACTACCGAGCAGTTAATAGCCCCCTTCCCCCTGCCCGACCAGACGCTGATATTCCCTCCCGATAGCCACGAGAAGTTCAAAGAGCTCCCATCGGAGGCGTACCAGCAGATCGTGCCGCAGAACGTGCTGTCCAGCAAAGTGAAGTTCGCGTTCGCCCCGCCGGCGATGCAGCCCCCGGGCTCGCCGCTGCCGCCCTTGCCGCTGCAGCCGCCGCTGTGCTCTACCTCGGTGACCACCATCCACCACACCATCCTGCAGCAGCACGCTGCCGCCGGCGCGCTCAAGGTTCTCCAGCCCCACCAGCAGTTCCTCTCGCAGGTCCCGGCTCTTTCCAGAGCGCCTTTACCTCATCTCCCGGTAGGACCGCGGCTCTGCCCGGGCGGCCACGCAGCCTTCGTCGCCCCGCCGCACCTGCCGCTGCTGCCGCCCTCGGTCCTGCACCCCGCCCCGCTGGCCTTTCCCCCGCTGCCGCACACCGTCTTCCCGTCCCTGCTGGCCCCGCACCCGGCTGTCATCCCCCTGCAGCCGCTCTTTTAGGACAGCAGCGGGGGAAGGAGCCTTCAGCTAAACCGTCCTGCTGTTTTCTACAGTTCCCTCGAGCTTTGCAAAGTGGTTCTGTGAACTAAACTGGTTAAAATTTCTCATTCCTTGGGAAGCATTTACTGTACGTATCATGATGCAACAAACATTCATGGCAAGTTCAGACCTATACTATTACTAAAGCACTGAATAGTCTGATACTAATTACGAACTATATATATATATATGTGAAAATCATGTCTTAGAATATGTATAATGTATATAAAATATATTTATAGTTCTATAACTTATGTTGTAAAGTATTCACTTTTTGTTTTTTATCTTTGTGTATTTGCACCTATTTAATGTTTAGACAAAGCTGATGCACTATGTTTTGTACTATGTTCTCTGAAACTGTAAATCTAGTGACAAACTATCTCTTGCAATAAATTTTTGTTAACTACTTAAGTATATCAAAAATCTTTCATTATAAGCCTCACGGATGTTGTTCTTCCATGTCCTTCTGCAGCTGAATAGCATCCTCTGCCCCTGCTGTGTTGGGATAACCAGGTTTCCTACACGTCAGTGATTTATTAGGGAGGCTCAGAGGCCAATGCCTTGAGTGCAGCTGTCTCACCAAGCCAGAGAGAAAGGGTAATAGAGGTGTTTGTGTTAGCGGCTTGATGTCACCGTGACAAATTCTGCCTGCTTGTACTATGTGCACAAACTGCTGACTGGTGGAGCTGATCCCTTTTATACTAAACCACAGAAAGACAATGTAACAAATGTAACGCTGATGATGGAAGGAGAAGAAAGGATAATATTGACAGCAGTTTGGCTTCGAGGGAATATTGCTTGTAGCGGAAGGGTCGAGCCTTGGTTCCACTGAGCAGTTTCTCTCGTGGCCCACAGATCTGTTGGAGGGAGGTCCTTGCTGCTGGGCAGTGTGTGAAGGCAGCAAGAACGCAGGAGCATGAAGGAGAGGTCAGGAAGTCCACGAGGGTTTGATACGAATTCTGACCTCTTCACCCCCCTACTTCCTCCAGCATTTCGCTAAAGTAGAATAACACAGAATAGAGATTAATTAAAGTAATAATATACTGCCATTGTTTATAATTGTATTTCAGAGACTTCTCCCTACCTCTGCAGCCTTTTTATTGCTGTCAAACCTCACCCAACTTTAGCTGGTGAAATCTCATTTGCTTTAGTATGAGGTGTATTAGACCCATGCCTGCGATGGTCCAGAATAAAAGCAGAAGTCATTCTGAGATAGAGCCATCCCTTTGGGTTGGAATGAAGTGTTATGTGAGTGAAGCCAAGGATTTGCAGCATGAAGGTTAGTGCTAGAAGTAGGCCCTCCATAATAAAAGGTAGGTGATAGCTCTCCCAATTAATTACTTCTTTTCACTTTTTATATACTGTAATAAAATCATATAAAGTTGAACTGAAAGAATAATGAATTTTAAGTATTATTAATATACATTGCATATTAATAGCTACAGACGTTAACCATTTGCAAAGCAATGCTATATCCTACAACATATATATCTGGATCTTATTTTCTGCATCGATGGCATTAGAACTTACCTGTATTGATACTGCAAGTTTTAGTATAATATCACATTAAAACTATGGCAAACAACATCTTGCCACTCTGATTATAGAGTCAGCTGCTCAAGGGATGTGAGCTTTCCATGTTGTGCCGTTGCAAAGGGCTAAACTATGTTAATAAGCCAAAAGCTGATGAGAAAAAGCAGATGAGCAGCCAGGTTCTGGAGAGTGCCCGGATCCCCCCTGAGGCTGCAGCAGGGCGTGGGGTGTTACAGAGCACCCACACCTGTAGTGCCAGAAGGAAGGTATATTTTCTCTAGTTCTAACGTCAGGTGGATGCCCACTTCTATTTACGTGGTACCTAAAAAATGCAGGACTAAGTGACTTTATACTCCTTTATTTCAAGAGTCTGCCTGTGTAAGGTGTTTGTCTCCACCACATCCTGTCGCTGAGCCTGGGAATCTCCACTGGCAGCGGGAGGGTTGTCCTGGGTGACTTGGGTCCCTTGGGTGACGTGTGCTGGCTTCTGCACTTCTGCCCTCCTCGGTGGGAGGCAGCACAGACAGTGCCCTGGGTTGCACTGTCCCATCAAAGACAAAATCCATCTCATCATAGAGCAGTACATTAAGAAAAAAAAGAAAAAGAATCCACATAGGACAAATATGGTTGCACGTTCTGGCAGGAGATTAAAAATCCCCAATTTAAAATTTTCAGTTGCAATGCTCATTGGAAACTCCCGCCTACGAACTTGGAAGTCCACATTTTTTCACCAAAATGTTCCAGCAGCTTTGAATTCTACTTTTTCCTTACAATTTAAATTATTTTTTCTATATTGAGTTGTTAAACAGTTTTAAGACATTGCACAATTCTTTATTATCTACTGTAATTGCTGTTCAATAGTGTATAAACTATTTAAAATAAAAGACTAATAACCATAAAATGTAATAATTTTCTAATATGGTATTGCCTTTAACGCTAGAACTGTTTGTATATGTGACTTCATATGTAAAAGCAAAAGCAGTATAAAAATAAATCACAAGTTAAGTTTCAAATTGAACACACTAAATTAAATGACCTACTGAAATATTCTGTTGAGTTTCTGTTTTATTATTAAATACATTACTTCTAGTAAGTTATATAAGGGTAGTTCTGCTTTTGTATGTTTTATCTGGTATTTTAGATTAATTGTATATTTTTATTCCATAGATTGGTAGTCTGATTTATAAACAAAAACTATTGAAAGTGCTAAATAATTGAATTTTTATAATTCTAAATAAATTCTACCCAATTCCTTAAATCTAAGTAATTTACTTCTGAATTTACAAATTTGCACAGATCTAGTGTGTCTATGTTCCTGGCCATGTTGCCAAATATAGAATTTATTGGGTTTTCTTCTGAGTGCAAGCAGTAAAAGCGTTGCTCCTGAAGGGCAAGAATTAGACCTTCACATCTAACCCTAAGTGAGGTTAGAGGTTTTGTTAAGTGATTTCTCAGACCAGCTCTGCAGAGAAGTACCTGATAAGTTGCTGTGTTCCATTGAGATGAGAAGAATATCTTTATTTTGGTCCTTAGAAAGTTGCAGCCTGCCCAGACTGACCTTCCTGGGGATGTTCCGTTTCTCAGGTAACGTGAGCTATAAAATAATGGTCCAGAGGAGCTCTTGGGCATTAAGGAACGTAACTGTCTCATGTTGTGAGGGACAGTTTGGGCTTTTGTCTTGTGTCTCTTGTGTCTGTAAGTACACAGAAGTTTTAAAATGCTCCCACTACATGCAAAGAATCAGATTTTTCATTTGGTTTCCTTCACAAGCTAGAAGCTATGCAAGCTGTTTATTGCTGGGGAGAAATCACCAGATTTCAGATTCTACAGGAGTGACCGATGGGTTGTGGCCCACAGAGAAACTGCTGGTCACAGACATTGGTGAAAGAAACACTTTGTGTGGAGGATTATTGAGTGAGAATGTTCTTACCTTTCGGTTTAATCAAACAACCATGAAATGGTTATGAAGCAATGTCTTCTTTACCGGCAATGTTAATTTTTCATTAGTTTGTCAACTTTTTGCACTTGTGAAAGAGTCCTTTGGGTATGGTATTGAAATGAAGCTTTAAAAGGCTACTGGAATGTCCACTTCTCTTTATTCCTGTACATGATGTGCTGCTAATACAACAGATCATGTAGCTATAGTTTTTCTGACAAGTTTATTTTGTGTAACTCTGCTTTTCCCTCAAAATACATGTTTTCTGTTATGGTAATATTTACTTGATATGCTGCAGTTAAAATACAGCTTTAAATATATTTGTTCAGATTCTTCCTTGGTGTAAATTAATGTACAGCTTCTGGCTTTGGTTTGTAACCATGGAAAATCGCACTGCCAAGAGTTTTGTTAACTCCCCCAGATTAAGGCAATACATTATGACTGCGTGAATGTGTTTTGAAGACAGTTCCTTGTTTGTAAGGTGGTAAATTTTAATCTGATGGGTATTTTGCTGTGGTGCTCAGAGTCTACATGTTCTAAACTCCATACATTCATTTTCTGCTCTCCAGTTACTGTACATTGCCTAAAGGCTTGTGTATGTGTAGCAGTGCACACACTTATGCAATATGCCTACCAGTTGTAAAATATTACAGTGCTCTATTAACTCCCTTTATTGAAAGTAAAGACATTTTTACTGTATAAAGATCATTGGATATTTTTAAATTAACATGACTGACTATCTAAATGTGTATGTTATTTCATAGATCACTTTGATTTAGTATTTGCAGCAGGCATGGTTTTGTACATTATGTCCTCCCTTCTCCTCTTCAGGAACATTTTAAAGTTTTCTCTTTTTCTCTTTCTCTGTGACTAAGATTATCAGAGTTTATTGGAATTTGCCTATTTATGAAAATGAACCAGGCTATTTTATTACTTTCGTCTGCAACAATTAGTGTACCAGCTTTACAAATTCTAAGACGTCTTATTTTTGCTTCAAGTTTTTGTTTTATTTTATGAGTATTATAAAACGTTGGGAGAATTTCTATCCCAAGTCTAAATTTTGACCTATTAGTGAATTTCTGAAACCAATGGAGTCTAAGGAAGCTTTGCCATTAGTGTTACTGAGGATTTTGACCAGGAGCATTAGGCCTCTTTATTTATTAAAACTGCCTAATACTTGCTGCTTTCAGTTGAATAATAATTTCATAAGGTATAATGAGGAGCACAATCCAGTAAAGGAAAATGAATCCATTTTTAATCAGTCTTCTACCTCCTTTGTTGTCAAGTTGTTTATATAATTAATGACCATAACGTTAAATCTTTAAAATTTCTGTTCTGTATCATCAGTGTTTTGAAACACGTACATGCACCTTCTAGTCTAATACCAAAGAGAAAAACAGTTCATTGGAATATTGGATTTTCTACCTGTTCAGGCTCACTTAGAAATTTTAGTAAGTAGGACTACATTAATACAATATGCAGGTAAAATAATGTATCAGGAGTCTTTGTTTTTGCTGCGATAAGATCAAAATGTGCAAATCCATGTAGAGGCAAACATAAATAAGCTTCAAATGTGAACCCATGATGAATACAGTATTACTTATGACAATTAAAAATGATTACTCTTAAATCAGAAGTGGTGTTTGATTGCAATGAATTAGACTTTAAAAGGGAAGTTTTTTTTCCTCAAAAGAAGCAGCAAACAGGAAAATACTTTTGAAAAGACTTGGTTTTAAATCAGCTGGATAGGACCTGTGTACCTTTCTCATGGATGAGTAAGAGCAAGTATTGGACGTTCAAAATCCTACGTGTCATAAGGAAAAATCTTACACTTCCAGTGCACTCTTACCTTGATTTAATCTGGTGAAACCTGCAGGAAGAATTAGGAGATTCATTTAAATGAATATATTTGCACTACTGTGAATACAGAGAAAGTGAAGCCCAGCTCAGGTCCAAATTTTTCCTTGCAATGTGACTCAGATTTAACAGCCTAAGTAATTTGACCCCAAACCTTCTTGCATGTCACAGACTCTTCTATAAATGGCTTTTATGTCACTAGAGTGCTGGCAAGAATGACAGTGAAATCCAGTCTCTCCTCTGGTGTCAATAATGCCTGCTGAAGCAATCACTGTAGGAGATGCTGAAAGGAGAAAACCTGATTTGGACAATGCCTAAATCATACCTTTTACTTGTGGAATTGTAAGTGGAAATGGAGGCTTACTTGCATTTTAGTGTTTATACATCTCCAGGTATGCATGTGTGTGTGTACATATGTACCAGGTTACTGGTTTAGGATCCTTTTTTTTCTAGGTGTAGTTAAGTAGTGGTAAGAATACCTTGTTTGAAATGTACATAGCAGAAGGGAAGAAATTGTTGAAGGGAGGAATATTGACACAGAATAATAAGGAAAAAAGTGGTTATAATATAATGAGCCCATCTTTTCCTCTCGAGGGTGGAAGGAAGTTGCATGAAGTTATTTCACCTGCTTTTTATTTGGTGGCTCTGTTTTGTATCTTTTTACCACCGAAATTGCTGGCGCCCTTTGCCTCAGCTGGTCTGTCAATCCATCAGTGTCAAAGAAAAAAAGTCAGGTTAGCAGGAGAAAATCTGCATACAATTTGCTCTTAATAAAGTCCCTTTTCTCCCTGGAGAAATTATTCATAGAACGAACCTTCAGTGTGCAAAATAAGGCCATTGCTGTCCCTGCCACCGCCTACAGCTGCATGTTTGCTCACCTTTTGTTAACTTGTCATTCTCCAGAAGCAGAAGAAATTAGAAGGAAGCTGTTTTCTTCCAGTGCCACCAGCTGAAGAAGACTCAGGTCTCCAACTGGGCTTCCTCAGCTCTGTTGGATGTTGGTGCAGCTGCCTGCCCATGGCAGAGGTCAGTCAGGCCTCTGTTCTTGAAGCTGTAAGAGGAAACACAGTCTGGGATGAGGGGTATTTTGTGGTTTATTTCCCACAAAGTGATGTGGGCCATTGAATATGTTATTGGTTAATAAAAAAGGCAGAATGCTATTAAGGTTGTAAAAAGCAGATTAAATAGAAGCTAAGTGTTGGAGTGAGAATACAGAATGTCGATCACAAAAGGTTTCATGAGGGAATTGTCAAAGGTAAGAAATTGATAATGAAGAAAAAGAGCAGTAGTAATAATATTTTATTATATAATGTAAAATACCCTTACACAGACAACATCTGTGCAAAAAAAAAGCAGTCTTGAGTCACCAGCCAAGTACTGGGAGCTGAATTTTGGGCAGCCAATTGTTGAGGGAAGCAGAGTTGTACGGGATGTAGGACAGTATGCACATGGGGAGAAGGAATTGCTACTCTGAAGAATGTCTTGAAGGACAATAGAAAGTGGTTTTAGGAGAAAGCATGCAGATACTTTTGGATGTAAAAGAAAGGCAGGAGTGAGGGGGATTGCACCTGCCAATGTTCATGGAGCTGGATGGGGACGCAGAGAGGTACAAATGAGGCCAGGTGGAGGGGAGGCACTGCTGCCAGGGTTTTTAAAGACAGTTTTCTTAAACTCTGCTCAAGCCTGCATAAATTAGTGATAATTAATCTCTAGAACCCCCCTGCCTCCTTTTATTCAATTATCCTTGGGGGGTACTTTTACTTCTAACCCCAGGATGGCAAGTGCTGGGGTTTCCTGACACAGCATTGTGCAGCATTGGTATGCGCCGTGGGGTGTACGAGTCCTGCAGTAGCTCAGGGACTAATTACCTGGAAAGGTTGGAGGTGCAAACACCTATTAAGAGTGTTTTTCACAGAGAGCAAAGTTGCAGGGGAACATGAATAGAGGCCAGTGCAGCTGCATGTGTGAGAGGTTTTGCTTGAGGTTTAAGTGTTTGAGGCTCTGTGTGCCGCTGTGTCGCAGCGTGATGTGAGGTATCAAAGCCGCTTCTCCCCATCGTTTTTCATGATCACGCAGGGTTATGAGGCTTAGCGGGGCTGGGAGATGCGATTCGACACATCACGAGCAGATGCATCAGCAGGAGCAGCTGAATGTGACACGATTTTCCTCCAATGCTGCAGTTACCCAAACATCCCTCTTTGCAGGATGTTTTTGAATAAAACGACACGCGTTTTGATGGCAGTGCTGAGGCCCCTTTGCAGGGAGCTTGGATGTTTGGGGAGCTGTCGGCTGGTTTACAACATCACCTTGCAATGGGGAGGAGCAGTGCAGGGCTAAGCACGCATTGCCAGCTGGAGAATTTTGTTCTGAAGCACTTTTATAATTCTAGCAACAGGAAAGCAAAACCCTAGTGGTCATCAGGGATTCCCTGTCTGTGACCATTCCGCAGAGAGCTGTCTGAAATTCTGTGGCCTCGTAGATGGAAAAAGCTCCATAGAATAACTGGCAAGCTTTCTTTTCATCTCTTAAATCCATAATGCATGTATATACATATTGTTAATAATTCATATTAATGGAGAGCTCTTGCCCAAGAGCACATTCCCCTATCACAGAAAATAAATTGTTTAATGATGTCTAGGATAGGAATCAGAGGCTGGCTCTAAATCCAGCTATTACAGAACAGTACTAGACATGCAGTGCACACTTCCATAAACAAATAAATTCATTACAGTTTAATAACAGCGGAAATAAAAAATGTAAGGTAATTTAAATAATGTGCAAAATAGAGCCATATTTTATCCTAAAGCCATAATGCCAAGTACTCACATTCTCAGGAATTCTTGATAGCCTTCAGGGCTGGCCTTAGTGCAGGTAAGCACTAAGGTGGAATTTCAATGTTATCATCATGGCCTAAATTTATAGGGAGGCAAAATGCAGTTTTGTGGTAGTTGTCCAAGCCTGGGTGTTAGATGGAAAAGAGTCTGGGAATGCTCAGTTTGGTGCTGGGTCACTCAGTAGGGTGTGATGCAGAGTAGTGGCTTCTGGGATTTGAGAGCAGAGGACAGGATCTGCAGAGCCGCGCTGCCATTGAGGAAAAGCAGTGTTTGGAGATGCCAGTGGTGCATTGCAGAGGTGTGAAGAAAGGTGAGGTGGAGAAATGGGACCTTACAGGCTCAAACTTCAGTAGTCTTGCAGAGAAATTTTGTAAATTGTCTGCATCCTTTGATTGTTGGCTAATTTAAGCACCTTATTTTCATGTGTTTTCAAACAAAATAAAAGATGGAATTTATTTCTTGCTTAGAAATGGGTAATAACAGAAATCTCAGTAGTGACTGACTTTTTGTTTTTCCAATCCCAGCAGTCGAAATACTCCTTATGATGGTGAGAGCTCCCTCCGCTGGGTAGTGCCCTGTCCTGCTGGGGCTCTCTCTGGGAATGCTCCTCTGCAGTGGATTGCTCCTGGCCATCAGAAACAAACATACCAGGTGACCCAAAATGCTCGTGTTTTACGTATGTTCCCCTTTCCCTGCAGTTTAGTGGATCTACAATGCATGTGGACCCTTTCAGTTGGGTGTTGTGTCAGACTGGGTATTTGTCATGGTGATTCTGTTATAAATGTTTATGTTCACTCTGTGATAGTTCAGCTTCAAATAATTTTTTGCTTGTCCTATTAAATGGTTGCTCTGTTTCACAGAAGTGTCACATGCATCTTACCCTGGAGCTGAATTAAGTGTTCCTCTAAGTGATGTGTAACTCTCTAATGCTGTGGTAACAATGACATCAGCCTGGGAGAGGGGCCCTTTCCTGATCAATGTTCTATTAAAATAGCAGTAAGTTGGTACTGGTTTAACTTGCATCCTGCATATCCTCAACTGCAACATCTGTAGCTGATTGAGCTGCTCTGAATGTGTGTTTGTAGCCTGAACTTGTCTCTCTCAGTAAGTTTTTGATTTTATGAAGATTTAGCTCAGAAATCTCAAGCCAAAGTCTGGATTTTGAATTCAGGATATTCAGCTAGGCTTAGGTTTGACAGCATTTGGGGTCTGATTGGAATTTCTGGAGCCATTAAGTGGTTCTGGATGCTCTTTCTGAGACTGCTGAGAACGATTGTGAATGTTCTCTTTCCACAAACCTATCACACCGATCATCAGCCTCACAGATTCAGCCACTTCCTTGGAGGTTTAACATCCCAAGCATACCATATCTATGTACTAATGACTGTACATGGGATCTCATCCAATTATTTTCCTAGAACATGTCACCATACCAAGTGAGTGTGCTTACCATACCACCCTGGAGGAACTGAATTTGGTAATTTTGAAAACGTAAGCTGTATTTTTTTTCTTTTAAAGTCTGTGCAATAATTTCCACATTCAATCTCCTTTCACAAGCAGAAGAGATTTTGAGAACTGGCTTTTTCTTGATGTTTGTCAAAGAGAACTAATTTTATATTCAGTGATACATTTTTTCTTTCAAGTCATCCAGAAATTTTAATATACTTGCTCTGTTATACAATAAGAAAACGACTATTTATCCCATTGAATATTTTTTAAGGAAAAAAAAAGCCCCTTTGCTTCTTTGGGGGTTTAAACACAAATTCTAGTTTCCTCTCAACTCTCCGTCTTGTGATGCTCCTTGTCAGATTAAAGTGTTTTAAATCTGTCGGTTGGTACCTGAGCTGTCAAAAAGGAAGATTAAAAACACACCTTTCTTCTGGGGGATTCATTTTGCAAAATGCAGAGGAAGAGAAAGAAAACCTTTCCTGTGTACTGCTGGCATGCATCAGAGGCTTGCTGTGTGTGCCATTCTGGTTATGTTTTGGGGTGAGGAAGGAATTTTTGTTACTGTCAGCCCTGGATATTCATGCTAGAACAGATTCAAGATCCTGAAATGGTTATTATTTTGTGAGGAGCAGAATGTACAGAAATGAAGGGTCATGGGTTTGGTTTTTATCTCAGGCACAAACAGGGTGTGTGACTCAGGACAGAAATAATTTCTCTCTGCTTCCTTCAGGAGAGTGGAACTATTGCATTTGCCTTCTAGTTCAGTAGGTACACTTATTGTCTTATACAGTCAATCAGTAGATGAGTTTCATAAAGTTTTCAGCTAGGAAAGGAGAAAGATACAATGTTTTTATTACTAACAAGGTCACTCTGTATTTATTTCAGATATCGTTTCAGAAAAAATTACTGTGCAAATCCGCAGTGTATTTTTTACACAAATTGAAGTAATTTCTGAAAGAAATACAGAGAATAACCCTTGAGTTCAGGCAACAGGGAGGCATTCTGCAGCAGCTCCCTTTGGTCCCAGGTTCTAATGAGACCATAAATGCTGGCCAAGGCCCATAAACACCGCAGAGGTTTGGAGCGATGGCGTTCACCAGTGCCACTAATCCAGCTTTAAATCAATTTTTCAGAACCTGGGTCCTATTCTCCTCTCAGTCTGAGTAATAAAGTGCATTCAAGGAAGATGATGCACATGAGAAAGTGCTCCTCATTTCACAGGACTTGAGGAATAATCCAGGACTGTATATTTCTCTAGTGTTTCAGTTAGCGTTTAAATGATCCAGCCATCATTTTGGCTATGCACTTATTACAGAAAGTGCTTGATTTTGATCTAATATGTGTTCTGAAGACTTTTAAGACCATTTTTTACAGTTTCTTAAAGTAAGAGGCTGTTCCGCTCTCAGTAACCGTAAGTAACTCTCTTTTCTGAATACGGATATATCACCATATCTTGCAGTCAGGTCAGTTTTTTCTACATGGAGCAAAAAAACTTGATGTGGGAAAACAACCTGGAAAAAACAGTGAAATCAAACAGCAGATCCCTATGCACATGTGATAGGTACATATATTTTAATGAAAAATCAGACATGTGAAATCCAGGTCTTAATTTGCCTCTGTGCTTGTTTTGTTGAAATAACAAAATATGGCAGTTTTTCCATTTGCACCAAATACTAATTAGCAAGACAATAAAAAAAAACCAAAAAAGAGAGACCCTTACTTTTACTGGCAGAATTCACAAGCAGAGTGGTTTCTTTCATTGGGATATAATGAAAAAAACTGGCTTTTTGGGTAAGGTTTTGGCTGCTTGAAGTCAGTAACCCACAGCTCGTTTTCACTGTGTGTTTTTGTAAGCTCTGTGTAGGAAAGGACAGGCTGACAACAGATTTTCAGAGATACTGTGTTGGATTTTGCTGATAAACAGGCAATATTTTGGATCTTATGAACAACTGGATCTTATAAAGAACCATTTGCTCAATTTTGATATGTCACACAACTTTTTCAAGTTGTTGTTTCGTCTAGTGCAGAATAAGATAGTAATTGAATTAATTGCAGATTTTTGAAGAAATATTTCTTGTTACAGTGAGTATGATGACCAGTGATTTTCTTTGTGTGTGCAGTAGGTCATTTCTGTGTACACATTTCTTCCAGACTGAAAAATGACAACCAAAAGTGTGAATGCATTTGCAGCAAGTCACATCGAAAAAATGTGGAATTATGTTCACTTATGCAATATATAATTTCCCTTTATCCTTCTTGCCCAGCTGGGTGTTGTGTGATGGGATGGAGTACTCCTGGTTACCATAGGAATGCAACATGCAAGAAAACTTCTAAATAGAAAGCAGTTAATTTAACTAAACATCTTTCGATGTCACAGCCTAATTACTTTCATCTTCAACACTTAAAAGGCAGATATTTGAAAATAAGCTTTACCCAGAAAAGATACAAAACCCTGAGAAAGCACCTCGAGGAAAGGCAGTGTATTTCCAGCCATGTGTAAATGTGCAGCTCAGAGGGGATAAGTGTTTTTATCTCTTTGCTACAACCTGCTCTTACAAGATAGATACAACTTCTTGTCAGCGTGTGCATGCTACACCAGATGAGATCTGAACACGGTTTTCATGCCCATTGCCTTCTACTCTTCATCAGTTCTGCTCTGTTGTGATGAATGTGTTCCCTTGCAGCAACCTTAATTGTTTTTTGAGGGTTGGAAGAGTGATCATAATCGCAGCTGTTGTGAATTTCATTCTGATCTGCAAAGAGACTGCGCTATAAGCAAACGTTTTCATTTTGAACACTTAAATCAATGGTTTTCAATTACAAATAGAGAACCCAGTAGCTGGAAACGTTCCTCACCAGAGGGTAGATCCTACCCCTATTAGTCACTCACACTGCCTATTTTTCAGACATTCACAGTTGAAATTTTGAGCTCTGGAAATAAAGGATGTGGTATCTACAAAAAAACCCAAACATTGCAAGTGTGGATGATCTCCAGCTAATTGATGAGTACCGATAAAAAAGTGGGTTAGGTGGCCACTTTCTCATGAGTGCCTTGACATGAAATAGCATTTGGTCTATGGATCGAGTGGATAGTCTCATTTCTGTCCTCCTTTCTTCTTCCCCCTCTGTTCAAATTTTGTGTACTACAGGGGTTTATTTCTGCAGTAATGTGCTGCTAAAGCCTTTGTCATTTGAACTGTTGAGGTTTGTTTGTGTTCTTTCACCCTCAGCTTACAACAGTGTGCAATTCTTTTGTGCCTGCATCCTGGCAGTGCCCTGAGGGGACCTCCAGGGAAGCAGCTCCTGATCATGGCAGCGCATGAGGAGAAATCCCATCCCTTCAAAGAACACGTAGCCAGGAGCGTAACTTCATTTAAACAACTTTGCTTAAATTCAGCTTCTCATTGTGAAATTCAGAGTACAGAGACAATACCAGCAGTAGAGTAGAGATGAAAACTCCCAGTTGAAATAATGCCCAGAAATTGCATTCACTCAGTGCCAAAGACCTGTGCATGGCTGAAGTCTATCAAAGCTCTTCACTGGGCCAGTTTAGGTGAGTGCATTTTACATATGAGTAAAGAACGTTTTGTGTCATTTTTCTTATGTTTCCTCCTAGATATTTGGAGTTCCAGTGTAAATATTCTGTCCTATCTAAGTAGCTGTTTACTTTAAATTGTCTCATGAATTTAACAAAGCTGCTTTTGAATTTTGGTGCTGTTCACTGTCAATACAGCCCGTGATGGGTGTCTGTAGTAAATGCCTTATAGTCTGTATGTCAAATTACTGATACTTCCATCTAGATAGCTGGTCACCTATATGACCTATATTTATCTACTCTTTGAATTTTTTAGTGATAACGGAATGTTAAAGAAGATAAAATATGTGTGTGGGTTTGTATTTAGATACACATTTTCACATCACTTTCAGTCAGTGAATCATCATTTTAAAAAGAAACAAATTACAAAAACATACAGCTAAAATCAGCACAACGGCCTCAAAAAAAAAATTAAATACTGTAAAGCAAATTGCACACATATGCCTGACTTGTTTCCTAATACAACAGCATCCAGAGTAGAGTAATGTTGCATTTTCCAATTATGAAGAATAACAGAACTAACCAGGTTGACGGATTTCACGCACTTACACTTATGTCCCACCTTATTCTACATTATTTGACTAGAGAGTCTTGCCATTAACATTTTAGAGAAAACCCTTTTTTGTTGGTCAAAAAGCCAGACCATAAAATATGTGGTGACGTGAATTGTAATGTGCTGTAGCTAATACTGGTTCAGTATAAACTGTTTAAGTTTGTCATTGATAAAATAGTTCTGGTAGATTTGGGAATGCCTTAGAAACAGTGGTAAATATTTCACACGTTATATATATATATATATAATTAAGAATAAAATGGATATCAATGAATCAACTCAAACACTCCAAAACCTGTGAGAAAAGCCACACTGCCCTGATGTTGCTTTTACCTTTGGTGTGATGTGAAACCGTTTCTCAATAAGGTAAAGAAACATTGCTCAACAGTCCTGGGTGGTATAATTTAAAGCCTTAATTAAACATGCATGAGGGAAGATTAAATCCATTTTTGAAATGTTATGTCATTTTAAATATATTTTTTATTTAGTACATTTGCTATTAATTTTAATCTTAGTGATAAAAATATATTGATAGCATTTAAATGAAAATTTCTGTTGAAGCTTAAAGCTTTACGTAGAAGTGTGAGGGTTTTTTTGGGGAGGGTGTTTGGTTTTGGTTTGCCTTGGGGTTTTTTGATAAGGGGTGGGTGTGTGAGTTTTTTCATTCATGTGGTAATGAGAAAAGTTAGTCAGAGTGGTGGTAGAACATCCAACCTTAGAGGTTTTCAGGATTCAGGTGGACAGAGCCGTGGCTGACCTGCCAAGTTGCGTGGAAGACCATTAGATCCTGGTGATTTCATTAAAGGCACACTGCTAAAAATCAACCCAAACAGAAGTGGGACTACAAGGGACAGCTGACTCTTGTGTGTGGAGCAGGGATAAATCAGCATCTCCCTGTCACTGCCAACTCACAAAAATTGAAAAATTAAAATCCAGGTTTGGTGAGTGGCATTCAAATCTCAGATTATTTTCCAAATTAAGAAAGGTTTTATCCAACTCTGTATTTTCCTTCACTTTTTATCGCTGGTACAAAAATAATTTGTGAAATTCTGAAGCAGGGGAATGACAGGTGGCTGTATCTAAAGACACATGGCAAAGCTTAAAATGTGACAATTTTCAGTCTTTGTGTAGTTACCAGTAATATAATCCCATTTTCTCTGGGTGCACTCTTGGGGTAGAACTCATTTTTGTTTATGCTTGGCTTATAATAGTTTAAATTCATTTTTGACAACTGACATTTTGTAATCACTCTGGATTTCATCAAGGGTTGATTTTTAAAAAAACCCCCACAATTATTCTATATATTTATTCACTACATCAAGTGAAACCTTTTCACTCATAGATGTTTTGGGAATTATTAGTTTTATTGATTATTTTACAGTTAAATTGTATTCTATCAAATAGAATGGGTCAAAGGTTTTCAAAACCCTTTTGTTCGTCCAAGTAATTTCAGATGCAGTTCAGTTACAGTGGCAGAACTGTTCTCACTTTGGTTCAACATCTCAAGTTTCAAGTTGCTCTCATGGTCCCATTAGATCATCTTATTGATTTGCCAGGCATTGATTTACTGGCTGCTCTGCCAGCAGCCATAAGAACACCGTTTGTTTGTAGCCTTAAAATATATTCCAAAGTACTGCTCACAGATTAAATTTGAGGAGTAGGCTCCATGGCTTTCAATCAGATTTCTCTTTTAAAATATTTCTGTGTAGAAAATGTATTTAATGTTAGTTGCGTTTCCCACTGATGAACAGCTTAGGCAAAGAAATTGGAATTAACAGATTTGTCTTAGCCCAGTAATGAATCCTTCTTTTTTTTTTTTTTATTTTAGTTTGCACATGCATCGGTTTTCTAGAAGAGGTAATTGTATTCAGGCTTTTCATTTTAGTGCAAAACTAGCATGCTTAGACTTTTGCCTGAACTTGCAAATATTACTGTGCAGCACAAATGTCTAAGACAGAGATTGCTGAGCAGGCAGTTTGCAGTGGGATTCTCTGCAGACCCCTGCAGCAACGGGCCCCACAGTTCTTTTTCAGGGAAATGAGCAGGTTACTGGAAAATCCATTAACTCTGTCTCCCCTCTGTTTCCTAGAGCAGTTTTCCCTTTGTTCCTCTCCTTGCAAAGTGACAGAATATCTGTGAACACAGGACAGCCTCTCTGGGCCTCCACTCTCCCCGGTGACCCTTCACTTGGAAGTGTCCGAAACCAGGGTGTGGATGTGGCACCTGGGGACACAGTTTCGTGGAGAGCACAGCAGTGCTGGGATGATGGTTGGACTTGATCATCCTAGAGGTCTTTTCCAACCTCAGTGATTTTATGATCCAGGGAAAGGTATTAAAATAAAGTATTTGCTCTTTGCATGTTGATCTGCCTTATGGAAAGAAACTTGGAAACCTTCAGCATGTTATTTTGATGTGTCCGTTATGCACTAAATATATTCTCTCCGGCCATAGCAGACTTAAGAAAAATTATCCAAGTTGAAAGAGATTGTGAGATGGACAGGTGAAGGGTTTGTGTTCAGCCACAGCCTGAAGCAAAATGGACATTAGAGAGGCTGCTGAGGCAGGATGCAGGGAAAGATGGAAAATATATCTGTCAGTTTTGATATAGAGAAGGTGGTGGGTTTGGGGGGACTCTTGGCTCACTTCCACATCTGGCTGTTGGAGTAGAAAAATGAGGCTTGGTTGTGTTCGCAGAGTATTGGGTTTTTTCTTTAAAGTCAAGAAAGGTATTACAAAGCACCCAGGAAGCTTAGGGAAAAGAAACCTCTCCTCTGTAAAGAAACACACTTCTCAGAGCTGCAAAGTGAGCCAATATTGAAAGTTCCCAATGGCTGAAATCAAGACAAGTGCCAAAAGTAAGTGTAAGTACAGAAAGAGAGGGGAAATATCAGAATCACTGAGCTCTCGAGACACGAGGCCAACACAGAAGGGTAAAACCTCTCCACTGGTAATAGCCAGGATAGAAACTATCAATTCCGTATATTAAGCATTTTGCTACTGCAATGCTGAGCCTTTTGTCACTTTTTCCAGAAGCACTGATTATCTGGCATATAGAATAACATTATTCACCATATGGCTTCATGGGCTATCATGTCTTCCACGCTGGGTTTAGTGTACCAACCTTCCTGCTGCGTTATTGTCCTGTCAACTTTAATTACTCTGCTTTTAAATGCTTACTGCAGCAAAATGACTTTGCAGTGGATTCATGTTTAGGAGTATCCACATTCATGGCACATTCTCTGATTGGTGCATAACATGCCTTTGATTCAAACATTTAAAATGTCAGATTTAGGGTTTTTATGTCTAGAAATGAGTATTTTTATGATTTAATCACTAAAGACAGCTATGCTTTTATAAATAGAACTTTATATGTGGGAAAGCTCATATTAATGCAAAGGCAACATTTTGTTCTTAATATCAACTGTTAAATTTTATAACAGTAAATTTATAAGCTTACTTAAAGGGACAATCCCTTATAAAGAGTTTGGTGAACAACCACATACCCGCCCTTGCTGCAAGAGGGTGCACGTGGTAAGCCATGCTTATACCTAAGATGAGCCATAAATAAGAATAGCTCTGCATTAATGCTTTTGTTTGAGCAGTCCCCAAGAGTCATAGGATATAAACTGTGAGTTGTCTTTGGTACAGAATTTCCTGGTTCTGATGGGGAACCAGACAATGGAGCTTCTGGAATCTTAAGTGTTTCTTAACAACTTGCCAAAAGGAAGCTCTGCTGTGATTACTTATAATTCAAATATGATCTGCCCACGGCTTTGGCCAAATTTCTCCATTAAGAATAGAAGCAGCTGTACCTTGCAGTTCCCCACTGTCTCGTTGAGCTATTAGCTCTGTCTTCCTACGACATTTCACACCTGGAAGTGCACTTTTAAAAATAACCCCTAGTTCCAATGCCATTCCTCAATAAAAGTTTCTTTCATCGTTTTGGGTTCCTGCCTCAGGAAGGATGGAGAACCCACTACCACGCATGGGGAAAAATCTGGGAGCACAGCCAACAGCAGCAGCAGGAATGAGAGCCAAACACTGCAATTCCAACCAGAACAATTCTTCCTTCTTCCTTCCATAGGAACCTAAAAAGCTCCCTGGAAAGCTTCGGAATTGGGGCTTTCCTGAATAATGCACACCTGTTGGTTATTTACCTCGGGTTTCATATTGCTGCAGTAAGTGCAAGGTAGTCACTTGTGTTTGTTCCTTTTTAAAACAAAACTGGAGTCCTTTGGGTTCTCTACATGGAACACAGTAATTCTTTTTTATTTTCGTTAAAGAAAAAAAACTAGTTACAAGTTTTGCAAGGTGATGTCACATAGTTGAAATGGAAAGTGTTCCCAGGTATCTTTATGGCCAAGTTTTCATATTTGCTACAGTGAGCTGAACCACCACTACTTATGTTTTAAGCAACCCTGAAAAAAATTTTGACTGCACTTGGAGTCCTATAAATGAGTATTTATTTTGTCTTCTGCAGTCATCCCTGTTTTGTGTTCCACTGCCTGTAAGAAGCTTAACTTGAAGATAATTCAATACAGCACTGTGTCTTAGAGCTCCAGCGACAGGCGTGAAATTGTTTTATCTTTTTTGTTGGCGGTGCGCGGCGCTCGCCAGGCTGGCGCGCAGACCATCTGCTGCTGAGGTAACTCTCGGGATACTTGTCAAATTGATTGCACTCAGCAACGGCGGAGACACCGGAAAAATAGAGTTTCTAATTACGTTTTACCAGGGATCTTGTTTAACTCTAGGAAGTGGTAATTCAGAAATAAATGGCTTTGGTGGACATCTTAGAATCTTTAATTAACAAATTACTCTATTAACACACACGTTGTTTTCCAGGTGAGTGAGATCATTTGCCCCTGGGGCTTTTTTTCCATATGCCTTCTGTTCCTCCAGCGAAATATGTAACAAATTGAAGTATTCATTTTGATTACATAAAGCACATGGGTATACAATTATATGAAAAGAAAGATGACATTTGTTGCCTGCCTTCCCTAAGGCCCCCACAGGCTTTGCCCTTCACTGAAAAAATAAGGCATGAAGTCATTAGAGTGCATGCTTTTTTTTTTTTTGCACGTTATGTTTTTGGAAGGGTATGTTATTAAAGCAAAAGCCTAGAAACAATGGGATAATGATACTTTACAAAATACCACTAATAGTAAGTTTTTCTCCCAGAAGTTTTACATTCTTTCATGTGTCAATTGTGTGACCATTTTGGAGCTTTTAGGAATGCATTTATTTAATGTTACCAAATTTATAGAATAAATGCTTATAAAAATATAATACAATATATTAAATATTCATGTAAATATAATCAGTTTACTACTTAATTTTATTTTTTTTTTGCTCATTATTTTATGCTTTACTAAGCAATTAATCTGCATTTGAATCCCTTTATATATTTTACAGGGACACTTTCTGTACTGTGAAACCGTTTCTCAGCATATATTTGGCTGGAAGAACTAGTTCATTGTGGTCTCAATATTTATTGAAGCATTAAATGAAACATTGGGAGAGAAAGTTAGCTTGCATAACTAAAATGACAACATTTACGAATTATATAAAATCACTAGGGATTTTTAAAAATATGGTGAAACATGCAGAGGAATTTATTTGGAAAGAGTTCAGAAAATGAATTTGAGGTAAGTTAGGAGTATGTGAAATAGTTGCAAAGAAGAGTTTCCTTTGTTTTGTCCTTCATGGGACTTGGATCTAATCCCTGTTGAGGTTCTTTTCTTTTATTCCATATTGTCTGTCTTGGAGAATTTCTTCCTTCTTTCCCTCACCTAGCTGATTAAGACAAGGTCTCCTGAATTTATCTGGACCTGGCCTCTCTCTGCATTTTTCAGATCTATTTTCTGGATACCTTGCAGAAATTCAGCCTGGAGAACTTGAATGTGACCCAAGCTCTGGTTCCTCATCTCTGCCATCCACATGTGGGGATGGATGGGTTGTGTCTGGATTCATGATAACAACAAGTGATTCCCTCTGTAGATTGTTTTACTGTTGCTGATTTAAAATGACTACATAAACCACTGTTTGGATTAGGACGATGAAAAATTTTTGCTAGTTCAGATGTAGAATTCTTTCCTATCAACACCTATTGGAAAGCATGCAGGTTATCTTTCCAGTCTCAGCAAGAAACCTGCCATCACTAGAGAAGACTAAGCTAGAAGACACTGTGACCAAGAAAACATCATGAAACCACAGACAGGAAACTGGACTTATTTTTCAGAACCTAAGCTTTCCATCATGTTTCTGGTAAAAGAACATCCATGCTTTTTCACAGTTCTAAGCAAAAGAGGAAAATGCATTTGTGTGCCTGTGTGTGTTTGTGAGCTTTTGTGTTTATATTCGGCTACAGAAAATCTGTTTCTGGCATCAACAGTGTGTTACACATATTTCACATTGAGCTACTTTGTATTGCAGCACCTGCCTCCCCAGTATTTTGCTCTGGGAGGGCTATGATGAGTGCTATCTTCCATATTATTAAAGGATAACATGAGCATTTGCTGGCATGTCACTGTAGCAAACAATGACTTGTAGCTCCCTTGAAAATTCACACGCATTTTATTGCTGCTTGAGAAAATAACACACATCTCCACTGCAGTTCTAGTCATTTTCCTGATTGCTAAAGGATTTCCCCTCTATTACCTCTGCATTTTCTGTGTTGCCAGGTGTGAAATGAACAGAATCATAAAGTCAGGCTGTTTTGGAGAATAAAAACAACAGCACGGTCTGTGCTGCTGAAATGGCAGCATACTGCAAGTGGAAAAATGCTAGTAGCTATTGGCAATCCAACATACGTGACAGGTAGTAGAGTGTGAAAGACATATTTGCCAATTCTTGCAATTAAAGGCAGTTAAAATATATATTACTGCCTCAGGAAGATATTTCATCTTGTCCTGAAATTTCAGTATGTGCTAAAGTCATTCTGAAAGCAATGGGAGTGCTACACCTTGCTTAAAAGTAAATAATATTGATATTTAAGTGTTCCTTAAATATGGCTGGGCTGCCAGGAACTTACATGTTTGCTAGTTGCAATAGGAGTTTCAGCAGTTACAAGATGATATGTTTGATCCAGTTCCTGGTAAAACCACTCAGACCTTGTTTAATATTCCCATTGAATTGAATAGCAGTTGACTAAGATGAGATGTGGTTGTGGAAGCGAGGTCTAAAACTGTCTTGATCAAAGCTGTTTTGGAGATAGGATGGGGTATCTGACATTGGGTGGGTAAAAATCACTTAATTAGAGTGAAGAAAAAAGAGAGCTGTATGAGGAGCCAGAGGAATCACTTGGATATGCAAAAGTTGCTTAAATATTGAATAATTTGCAGCGCAAGAAAAACACCTGGGACAATTCTTCCCAAGGCCAGTGAAGCTACGGAAGTCTGGGCTAGGGGTACAAACATTTCAGCTGAATGTATGACTAATGCAGGTCAGTTGCAGCAGAGCAGGAGGGGCACTGAGGCACCCAAATGGCCCTGACAAACCTCACCTGGGACCCCCATCCATCCCTGCCAGGGAGGCTGTGTGAGTTCAGCCCAGGGTGCTCCCGCTGCGTCCTGGCAGTGACATCATGAGACGGATTCCTCTTTCTTGAGGTGCTGGTTTCATAGACAGCTTAGGTGAGAAAGTGGTGAGTAATGTGCTTTGGCTGGCTCTGTGTGTTCTCACTGCCTGATCTATGAATGGGATAACACTTCGTTCAGACAAGGTGCAAACACTTTAAATATATTACAGGCAGCTAGAGTAGAAGAAGAGATTTCATTAAGATTTCTTTTTGAAATACAAGGTGTTAACAAAATAATGCACTTGTTCTATTAAAAATGTTGCTGAGAAAAATCACTTGTGAAAACCTTAGCTGGAGACAAATTAGAGTGAAAAGCCTAACAACAACAACAACAACAACAACAGAAAGAAGCGTAAGAGCTGAAGCTCTGAATGTTGTTGGGGAGTACTTGGGGGGCAGCTGCCGAGGAGCTGCAGGTCAGGGACCCCAAGGCAAGAGGCTGAGAACTTCTCACCCTGTGCACAACAAAGGGCACAGGCGCCTGTGGTCCAGCCAGGAGAGGGGCACCCAGGGATGCAGCAGGAGCTGAGGGCTTGGGGGGAAAAGCAAAACTCGTGCCTGCCTGGACTGTGATGGGATAAAAGCCCAGTGGGCCCTTTGTTCTGGGTCCCTCCTCAGAGGCTCTAGCTTGGGCTGTTATATTTTATTTAGTTATTGCACCAAGATGTAATTATTTTAAGGATTGGGATGTCTGGGACACTGCTAAAGGAAGCCTGGTCTGGCTGTGAGTGGGCTGTGCAGGGAGTTGAGCAGGGCCCCCGTTGGGTCACTGGGGTCACCACTGTGAAGGGGCTGGGAGTGTGACTGCCAGAGTGCCTCCTGAGTGGTCAGGCTGGGAGGCTTCCTTTACCAAGTTTTAGATTTGTAATTCTTGATCTGTGTTTACTCAACCAGAACCTGTGGGCCATTGCCAGAGCAGACAGACAGGGACTGGGTGAGCCTTTGCCATGGCTCAGCGTGGCCATCCTCATTGTCTAGGTCATAGAATGTGGACAGATTGACAAAAAAGGGGAGAGAGAGGGAGAAAGAACTGGGGAGAGTTTATTGTTTATTCCAGTCAAAGCATTAGAAAGAGATTAACTGGTCTAGAGTGTAATAATTAAAGTTTTGTGTATTGCTCTTTACACAAACACGAGAATTCCCTGGATTCACGACCTCTTTAGTAAGTGGCAAGCTACAGGCAACACCTTTTTCTCATTTAATCTTCTTTCCCACCTTAGGAGGGAGGAATAAGGAGCTGATGAGCAGCAGCTGAGATACCTTTGTCTAGACAGGACTGTTTGCTTTTTATGGGAGAACTTGTTTTTCAGGGTCTGTGTGTGTACAGTTCCTAATGCAACAGAAACGTCTTTTTGATGTAGAAGCAATGCAAAGAAATAACATTTAATTATAACCCATTATGATTTATAGCCTCTGAGGGAGAAAAAATGAATGCCAGAAGCTCATTGGTAAGGAAGGTCAGACAAGGAGGAAGCTGCAGGAAAAAGCTATCAGTTATCCCTTGTTGTGTTTTGAGGAGAGTCTCTAAGTATTTGTAATCTTCTGCCTTAGAAGGAAAGCAAAGTGATCTGTTTCTGCATATGAGGCCTGGAATAGACATCTATTTAACATGTTGGGCCATTAAGAGGATAAGTAGAGCATAAACATCTATGCAAGCAAGTGGAAGACAGGCTAAGGAATTTCTAGTGAGACTTTGGTTGGTTGGTGTTTGTTTTTCTTTGTGCCTTTTCATTTGAATTGGTTTTAACAGAACAGCTTTAATTCTTTCACTGTAAAGAGAGCACACAAGGGTGATGAAGTTTTGGGTGCTTTATAGTCCTTTTGGTAGGTGCAAAAGAGAGTTTTGGACCTTTTCGCCGTCATGGGTTTCTAGTTTCCTGATGTCATCCTCAGTTGTGATTTATCCTTTAACAGGTTATTCTGAGGCTGTGATTGAGTTTAACATGGAGTTTGATACCCTGTGTGGTCCTGATGGCTTTATGTTTGAGCACAGACAGCCTTCTGGCAACCATAAACGCAGATTCCCATCTTTGTTACCATTTCCATTTAGGTGCTGCGCTCTTGGCATGTGAGCACCAGCAGATGCCATCAAGTCTGAAGTGGCATTTGGCACCTGTGTGCCAGTGTCCTTAAGAGGAGGGACTTTCTGTAGAAGAGCCACAGCTCGCAAACTGCCCATCTAAACTCATTTTGCTTGGCACTGAGCAAACTGGCTGCATCGCGGGCGAGCAGGCGCCGTGCCATCGCAGCAGATGGGGCTGAGGGAAGGGAGCACTCGGGAAGCTGTGTCCAACCACGGAGTGCACGTGTCTGAGGGCAGAGTTCCCAGCCAGCAGCCTCAGAATGGCTCCCTGTCCTCAGCTCCCAGCTCCAGTTTGAACGGCTTGGTGATAGATGTTAAGATGTCAGTCCTAGTTTCAAAATGTGCTGTAGTTATATTGCTGTTGACAAAATTATTTCAGCCTGGATGGTGCAGTTACGCAGGAGGGCCTGAGAACTGTAACCAACAGACTCACAGAATGATGATCTTAGTATTTGTGTGATACCATAACCAATGTGCTCTGTTTAATATTTTGTAGCATATTCTCCACAGTAAGTTACCTAAAAAAAGTTAGAAACTGTCTCACACAGGTGGTAAAAAATCACAAGCTACACGCAAGGGTTGTTATAACCATTTCAAAATAGATGCAGATATATGCACTGAAGTTTTTTTGTGGCACTGGTAGAAAAGGCAACATTCAAAATTAAAACAATATTACAATCCATAATTACCTGTTTGTTTCTTACACCAGCCACTACAATGGTATGTTTTTGAGGCAGAACAGAAGTAAAGCATTTTGTGGAGCTGGTTGCCATGCCTGTGGTCCAGCAGGGCTCCTGAATGCCCCCTTTTATCATCTGATAAAAGCCCTGAACTCCCATTCTCAGTCATATGTTGTCTATTTAAAAGTGATAAATACTCGTGAAATAAAAAGCCAGTATTGATTCCAGGGTCTGCACTGATGTGGGTATGTAAGCAATGAGGCACCCATTCAACAATAAGACCTGTGAGTGAAAGACAACAATTCCTCCAAACTTTGTTGGGTAAATACTGCTTTACAAAAAACATGATAATCCTAGAGGTATTGCATGTTTTGGATAGAGCCATTTTGGCTTCTTGAACTGCTTTAAGAATAAGCTTAGTGTTAAAACTGAGGCTGGAGTGACGGAAACATCAAACTAAAATCAAAAGAAAACAAGCAAGGTATAGACTGACTCTAGATATTCCTTGATCTGTCTATAGTTGTCACACAGGGCAATTGTTATTCTCACCAAAACAGCAGTTTAATGAAATTAATATCACTGTGGTGGCATCATTTGTTTTCATGCTGTTTTGTCACTTCAAGAAAGGTCATCTTTCCTACCCTCACTCAAGTATCATAGTAAGTAGGATAACCTTTTTTTTTTCAAGTTTTATTCTACAAAGTTTTCTTGAAAGATAGAAATACTTGGGGCCTGACTGATACGGTTTTTTGATCTGTTTTGTTTGGCGTTTTGTTTCTTTTAATCGGCTCCCAAATGAGAATGTCATTTGGGATGATGCAAAGAGCTTAAATAAGAATTTTTCCTCTCTCAGCAGGAGAGAGGAGACTTTATATCCATGAAGTTACATAAGACAGAAATAAGTGCCCTAAAAATAATAAAATTAGTTACTAAAATGAAGCATAAATCTATAGGCTTAAGAGGAGGCTTTGCAATCACTATAACGTACTGTTGACTCGTGCCTGGTGTCAGTCTTTGCCGATAACTCCAGGGAGCAATTTAGGGTGTCCCGTTGCTGGCAGTGGTGCGGGCTCTTCCTGTGTGTCGCCAGCACTGGCCCTGCAGCTTCTGCCACTTCCATGTGCTAGAAAAGCACAGCTGTGCAGGTCTCCCACTATAGGCGGTTTTCAGGAAAAAATATCAAATGCAAACAGTAATTATATTTTGGGACCAGTGGGGCCCTGGGGAGACCTTGGATCTTGTTTGGTTGGTGTCACTTGGCTTAATTCAGCAGTTTCATTTTGCAGTGTAGGCAAGTCTCTGGGGCTGATTGCATTGCAGGTACGTAGGGCTTGGAATGAGGTTTTCAAAAATCCCCATATGATCTGTTCAGGCAGCAGAGATCAGCATCCTAATACCCTCAGACACTTGGCTTATTTTTTTTTTCTCTTCAGGGCAAAAGGATTTCAAATATTATCCCAAACCTCTGACTACCTGTCAGAAAGTACTTTCCTTGGGAAATACAGAACAAAACCAAACTTTAACAAAGCTGCTGAATTTACTTTCAGCTTTGGAATTCACTACAATACCCCTTACACAGGTATTGCATCTCGTGTCATACAGAACCATCGATAACAACAGCAAGGCATTAACTGGGGATCTGTTCTCCTCTAATACTGGAAAGAAAGGGGAAAGTTGAGACCAGTTAGGGCAAAGAATACAATCCCAGCTAAAAAAAACCTCTCCCATTTTAATAATACTTTGATTTAAATGCATTGCAATGTAGCAGTATTCCTTGTGGCTGGAGAGCACCAACACATTGCTTGAGCCTTGCTGACTGAATGGTAATTAGTGCCCATTCATAGAAATATATTGATAATATGTTTAGCTTTCATAGTGAGAGCTAGCGTATTATTTTAGGATGGGGTTTTTTTTGGCCTTCGGAGTGGTGCTGCATATTGAGGTTTTATTTCCCTCAGCTATTCCATTACCAGAATGAAATGCCACCAGTTAATAGGATGGCAGAGTAAATGTCACGAGCTGAAGGGACCACAGGAATGTGTATTTGCCACATGTAGAAGCCGCACTTTATTGCAGCGCAATGTGGAATTTATGAGCATTGCTATAATATTCTAGATATGCCTCTCTGGTAATATCTGACATATATCAGTGCTGAAAGTCGGGATACTGCAAAAATCAGCTCCCTCTTGCTCTCTGTACCTTTCCTAGATGCTCTAGAGCTATACAGTCCCAGTAATGCACTGTCACCTAAAGCAGGTGAAACCAGCGCCTGCATATTATTTATTGGCCTGCAAATGCAGATTGCAAACACACTTTATTACCTGCTAATTTACCACCCGCTGGCTGAAGGATGGCCAAAGTCTACTATTTGTTTTATAGGAATTCATTATGCCATTAACCTTTCACTCCTGTAGGCCGTGAGCAAGAATTTCCTCAGTTAAATCACTCCTGTAATAATGCTCTACAAATGAAAACAATGATTTATTGCACCCCACGAAGTCTAATAAACATAAATTATATCCTAATGCTCTGTTCGTTGCAGATGATTGTGTGTACAACTAGTTACTCTTTCCAAGGACTGTTCTGGGTTCCTCTGAAAGAAGTTAAGTAAGAATCGTGCCCATTTTGCTGCCTGAGGTAACATTTACAAGTCTTGCATTGTAGTAACAGGGACATCACTGAAGATGATGTGGTTTCTGTATTTAGTTATTTTTTGTAAGGAGGAAGAAGGAAAAGAAAGGGTAAGGCAACGGCAGTTTTCCCCTCCCCTATTCGCTGTTACTGCTCTTCTGTGTGGATGGCAATGAAGGCATGACACGTAGTCCAAGGCTGATCCAAAGAGACTTTTTATGTCCCCCCTTCTCCCAGTCAAAGCAAAACTTTCTGCAAATTTTCTAGGGTTTCAATAAATGTTTTGTGACAGGGTACCTCTGCAGTGAGTGCACCATGACACTCTATCACTTCTGTATTTTCTGCACCGTTCTGATAGCCAGAAAATCTCTCATACCTGTTTCAAGCATTGCCAATTAAAAAAAAAAAATCCTTTGCAGTATGTGACATTCACCTTGATACCAGTGACATTCAGAGAGCCTGCTGATTTTTAAGCCAGTCATTAAGAACTGTCTGAAATAGTTTCACACATGGTTTGTAAATCCTCAGTCAGAGCTTTTCCATCAGTGCCGCTGTGATATATTTCTCCTTGGCTTTGCAGATGTTTTAACAAATTCCTTTGCAGGAACTCTCTGTCTTGAAAATGAAATAATCTCTTTCTTCTTGTAAACATTAATTTTATACAAATACAAGAGCTGCTAGTCAATGACTATAATGTAGCACAGTTTTGCACTAGATAGAGGTCAACCTACAACATGACCAAGGTAAACTAAAAATCCAGAAGTTTTCCCCCCTCAGGAAGTTCAGTAGTCCCTTGTACTTTGAGCATGAAATACAAAGGTGTAAATGTTCTGATCAGGATGGCAACATCTATTTACACAATTTCAATTGATCACATAAAGCAGCAATTAATGGGGTAGCTGTTTAATAAATGCTGTCTGTCTGAAAAGATTGCGGAACATAAAGACATTTATTTTGTTCGTTTCCAGAATTGAATTAGTACAGCTGATTTGCATCCTTATGACAGTTTGTATCTACTGGGGGCAGGGAGAAGAACCAGTGTTGAACTGCTCTGAATCTTGAGTCTCAGTTACTGCCATCCTGCTCTTAGTGATGTTATGCTCTTTTGATATTTTTTAGCTATAGAGTTGGGTTTCATAAGAAGAAGAAAGAGAAAACTGCAAGGAGTTCATGGAGTCACGACTGCAAGCAGCAGCAATCCCAGTGTGCCCTGACCTGCAGGGAGGCTGCTGACTGGAAGGTAGGCAGCATCTCATAAAGACTATTCCGTTTGGCTGAGGTGCCGCTTGCTAAATGAAAACTCTTTTCTTGAAAGCGTATTTTGCAAGGTCTGCTCAGTTCCCACTCGAAACTGTTCGCAGTAGCACAGAACTGCAGGCAAGCTGCCGTCCTGTTAATCTTGTGGAGGGACGTATAGGATAGCAATGTCATTAAGCACTTCCATAGGCACTGGACACTTCAATCTGTATGGCTCATTCTAAATCCCAGCTAACAGTGCATGTGTTGGTTCGTAGTTTGGGTCAGAATTTGGCTTAAAAATTTTGGTGAGTAACTCTGAATGAAAATAATTGCCCATTTATATTCCTGCCCATAGGGCTGAATGGTGTGTTCAGAAGTAACATCCAAAGAGCCCAGAGGACATGTCCCTTGAGCAGCTGCAGAGCTATGCCCAGAGGTTTCCTCAGACTAAGTGCACTTCTAGATCGTTTGGTAGGGAGTAATCCAGTTTAATCATATGCTTGAGGGGGAGGAAATTACTTCAATTAGAGTCTCTTTATTGTTAGTCTGATCAACTTACGTTCATCATGTAGCTGAACATCATTTATTTATTTTAAGTGGGACTCAGCCATTGTGGTCCATGTATTAATGAAGTCAGTGTCCACTTCTTTATCTGAAAAAATAGAGATGGTCAGTGGCACATCTGCAGTAGTTCACGTCAGATCCTGAGTCAGGGTCACAGCTGAGTTGTTGAAAGACTTCTTTGTTCTTTTGGTTGCCTGATTTTCAGAGAAAAAATTTTTGCACACACACTTTTTCTTCTTTCTCCTGCCCCACTCATCCAACACTTCTTGATAACTTCTGTATTTATTGGCCTGTTTCAGGCAAACTTGGCAGCTCTGCCTGAGCTGGGGTCTCATAGCTGTGAAGTGCCGATGGTTTTCATTAAAATCACTGTTTTGGCATGTGCTGTAGTGTGCCTTTTGCTGAAGGTGGAAACATTCTTTGTTCTGCTTGCCAGCAGTCTGAGTACCCACACGGCTCTGGGCACAGTGTGCGTGTCTGGCAAGTGAGGAAACAAGTAAAGGTGCACAGGAGAAGCTGAGGACCATTTGGAGGTCCTGCTAGGAACAAGAGGGAAGTGGATGTTTGTTTGTCACGGTACAGGAGGAGCTGGGAAAGGGGGCATCAGCAGGTGAGATAGGAGGCACAGGAGCTCCATTTGCAGGAGGAGCTGGGAAAGGGGGCATCAGCAGGTGAGATAGGAGGCACAGGAGCTCCATTTGCAGTAGTAACTGGGTTAACAGTTTACAGACAGGGTAGAAGATGGATGTCTCAGATGTGCAGGAAATCAGGCTTCATTAGCTCTGCTGCTTGCAGAAAAACATGTTATTAATTGCCTTTGGTCTCCAGGGGAACCACTAGCCTCGTTTGAAACTATTCTGCTGCTTATTGTCTGAGCGCTGAGGCGTGCTCTGAACAGAGGGATGTCTTTGATGCTGATAGATCAAACTCTGCACTGAAATCTGCTGAGATGAGGAAGCCTGAATCAGCAAAGCCAGCTTTTAAGGAAACAGAGATCCCTCTGTGGAATAAAGAAACAAGTGCTGCCAGAGATTGGAAATATGAAGTCTGTGCTCTTTAAAGCTCAGCACTCTCTGGGGCCCAGCCAGCAGCCTGAAGGACAGGAGAGAAATTACTTGAGGAATTTCCATCCAAGGAGGAAAAGAGCCCTAAGTGACTGCATGTAGGAGTGCAGGGACAGTCTGACATGGTGTGTGGTTAATGCCTGTTCCCATGCTTGCAGGCTTGGAATACACAAAGCAGCATCATTAGCAAACGCTCTACAGTGACATGGAAAATTGCTCGGGACTTTCCTTTCCCCTAACTCCTAATACATGTTGATCCTGTATGTTTAGTTTGAGACTTTCCACCTGTCCTTTTGGGTTAGAGTTCTGACACTAAGAGCTGTCTTCTGCACAGATGAAGTCTAAGTTAAGGGTTTCTTTAATCTCTTAAATCTCTTACTGCAAAGATCTGGGAGAGGGCAGAAAAAACTCTGCGTTATTTTTGGAGAAGTAGTTCCCAGCTTTGATTTTGTTCTTCAGTTCGCATCCTGCTTCTCTTTGCCCTTTTTCTTTCACTATAATGACCTGATACAGGTCTGGTTATTATTTGCAAAGGTACCCAGTTTGTAGGTGTGCCTGCTGAAGGTGTATGACCTAAATTATCAGGTAATGCTAATTTGCAAGGAAACACTTTTACATGCATGAACCCATCCTCTGTACTTCTCCAAAGGAGTACGATACATTTATCTCTGTGAGTTCCTCTGGTTCTTCTGTGATGAAATCTTCAACTGGATGGGCTTTGGTTTAATGCTTCAAGCTTGTAATGCAGTTATCCAAACTCAGGCAAGCTTCACTCAGTAACTGCAATGTTCACTTCTCATGCTGCTTCCAAAGGGACAGCTTGAGCAGAAGCAATAACACACAAGTGGAATTTGCTTTGAACCACTACTCTTTTACAGAATTCATGTAATAGGAGAATATTTTGAAGGAATGGATAGGCCTAGGCATAAAGCATACACTACATGTACAGAGAAACAAGTGATTGATTGGTGTTCTTAATGGATTGGGCTTTAACATAGTACAGTTGATAATGGTGTATAAATTTTAGTTGCTATGTCATAACTGTGGAACAGGAGAGGTCTCAATTATAGGGTAGCATAATTACGTGTTCAAGAAATGTCTGGACATCCACTTAGTGCCATGGTCTGGTTGACAAGGTGGTGATCGGTCAGGAGTTGGACTTGATGATGTTGGAGGTCATTTCCAACCTAAATGATTCTTTGATTCTTTGTGATAATAGCTTAGAGGCAAAAGGAATTTGGGAAGATTAGTCAGTGGAATGCTTATTTTGTGGAAACTTTGGAAAGGCATTAAAACAGACAAGTACATTAAAAAACTTAAAATAAGCTTTTTATTACTTACTATTTTTTCACCGAAATTCAAAGCTTTGGCTCTCTAAGTAAAGCAGAAAGTGGAAATCTCAGCAGCGCTGCATTAATTTTTCAAGCCGTAATGTGCCAGACAGGGAATAAGTTATTACATCTGTTGCCCTCTGGGAGGAAGAATGAAAAGCTCAAAAATGATTCTTCGCTGTTAGGGTGGAATAACTGAATAATAGCTGATATAAGCAGCGGCATTGCTGCAGAAAAGCTTACGGCAGCTTGTGTGTCATCATTAGCAGCGAACATTTCTCTGTATAACTAGTGTAGCAAGATTAGGAAACATGGCAGGGCTTATTTGTTCTTCTCATGGGGCCCTTTACAATTATGGGGGAATTTCAAGCGAGGGCCTCGTGTGCAGCTGCTGATGATCTGTGTGAGACACTCCTTTTTCCACCTTGAATTCTCGGCCCGTAGACGTCGCTTCCAGGACCCGCAGGCAGAAATACAGTTGTCCATGGCAAGTTTACGAGAGCAATATGGCACTTCAAGCTGTGGTGCCTCTGGGCAGGTTAGGGCTTTGTTTACCACAAACCTGGCTCTTGGGTGGGCTCCTGGAGATGATGAACTGAGTCCGTAAAATCCTTGTCCCTCTGACAGGCAGAAGCATTTGCTGAGTTCTTCAGTGACTTACAGTCCAAGGGAGAGCCCTGGAGGCCCCTTATTAATGATTGTCTTCTCTGTAAATACACTCATAAAGCTTTTAAAGTAGTGTGATAACATGGCAAATAAACAGAAGGATAACCCCAGAGGAAGATACGGGAATTACTTGTGTGTCCGTGAGCTCACCTGGGAATGAAGGTACCAAAGCACCATCCCCATGCTTCACTGGTGCCTCAAGCTAAAGGATCTCAGGTTTTTGTCATCCCCAAGAGGTATGAAATGCTTCAGTGTCAGGGCATGGAGCCAAGGAAGAAAAACAATGCGGATTTTTAGAAGGCTCTTTATCTGCCCGTCTCCTTGGAACATCAGCTATTACAGTGGCATGTGGATCTAGAAAGGCACATGGACAAAAGGGGTGAGAGCACTTTAGGCCTTCTCAAATAAATGCCCTTTGTTGAAAAGAAAATTAGAATGCAATGTACAGATTTTTATCTTCACCTCTAATCGATCTTAGTAGAGCCTTATATAACATGGCTTTGTTGTGGGTACTGTTGTCCTGTGGGTCAAAGAAAGCTCATTTCACCTGATGGAACTAACTGCACTGAGGGTTTTCATGCACGTTTCTCTAATTAATGCCGGACTGATACTGTTTCTCTGGCATGACCGTGCCTTGTCGGGGGTTCATCTGAGGTCTGGGATACAGCAGGCTGTGACAATTTACTGTGCCGCAGGATGAAACGCATAAACAACGGCTATTTTAAGGCTGATGGGAGCTAATAGAGGAGTAAGTGCAAACTAAACCTTATGGAAACATTCTGTCCCTGATTTATTGCAAGCACCGTCTATTTATTGCAAGTATTTGTGTATTGAGGCGGACTAGGGGTAGTCCTCTACTGTTCCGTGCAAGCATTCTTTAATTTTCTTAATGCTTTTATTTGCATTGAGCAGTGCCAGGGCAGAAATCAGTGTGTGGATTTAGCTGAAATCAGCTTTTTTTAAACTTGGTTCACCACTCTATTTAATTAAGGGTTGTTGGAAAGCTTCCACCTGTTCTGTGTAGACTAGCTATGCCTTAAGCCTTATGTAGCTGATTTTAACAGATTGCCACTAGATCATGGCAGGTCATGTGCTCATATAACTTATATCAGCATTGTCCTTGAAGTGACAGTGTAGCAATTCGACTGTGACATGGTTGAGAGTGAGGAATCTTCCTGGCCACAAGCACCTCACACAGCTTTGACAGTATGTGACAGTGGTGCACCAAAGGTGAAATCATCTGTCTGTAAACAGAGAACAAGCACATGCCTGCATTTTACTTGTTGTGTAAACATGCATAAAACCAAAAAAAATTTTAATACCCCTGCCTCTGCTAGCTTGTAATTAGCCCTAGATATTGGACCAAACATCAAACCCCCAAACTGTGTGCAAATTGGTCTTTGATTCTTGAGATCTGTCTACCTTGAGATGGGAACTGTAGCTAAAGCATCCAACAGCTTGGGAAAGGCAAGATCTGCGAGTGTTAAGAGTAAACCAATTATAATAAGGGGAAGATTTTCCATTGTGAAGGGTAATCTGTCTCGGAGGAAGATTAGCGCTGACATATCCCCTTTAGACAAGAAGCTCGGAACTGACAGCCATTTGGAATTATGTCTGGAAATGCTGTCAACACCCACACGTCATGGAAAAAAGAAACGTGGTCTCTTGGCTGCCTGCAGTCGCAGCCATCTGTTTGGATGGCGAATTCCTGCTCTGGGGTTGGTTGGAGTAGTTCACTAGGACTTCATGGGTGCCAAGCAGCGTAGCTTGAAAAGAGCAGACTGTGTGTCTCAACACGCGCTGCAGCTTTTATTAGGAGTCCTCATTCTGCATGACTGCAGGAGCATCACAGACATCCTTGGTTTGCTGACATGTGCTGATACTCACATGTCAAAGTAACGGAGCAGAGACAAATAAAACAGATTTTGAGGGACTCTGTACCTGCCAAAATGCAGTGCAATGGGCACCTCAAAATAGTGTGGGACTATCCAAATGTCCTTAGGAGAGCCATCTCCTGAGATTTCTAGATGAATAGGAAAAAATCACTGCCTTTTCACCACCCACTGAATCAGCTGGAATTTAGGACATTAAATTGCTCATTCAATTCCAGGATGGGAGAAGTCAGTCAGAATACCTAATTACATGGTTATTGAATATGGACAGAGCAATCTTTTAAAAAAATAAAATAAAATGTAACTGTGCCACAAAAGTGGAGAGATCTGCATAGCTGGGAGGCAGAGCAGCCATAAGGAATTTTATTCATATGCTGTGTGTTTCACTTACAGTTTTGTTTGACACTTAACAACAAAATTATTTCACTTTAGGAAAAAAACAGCCAGTGATGATTATTTCACTAGGTCTTCAATATACTAATTCTGATTCTTAACTTTTTTTTTATTTTTCCTAAAAAGTTTTTCAGAAAGAAAGGAAATGCTGTAATTTTATACCTAAATGAAGCAATAGTGCAGATACCACCTTTAGCCAGAAGTGTAGTCAGTGCATCACTGCTGTTCTAATTTGTGTTGTTGGAGAATGATTGTCTATAGCATTAGAGGCTTTTAAGGTTAATGTCTAACCCCACAGATCTCTGGGCGCCCACCTTACTGCCTCTGTGAGACAGATGCAGCATGCTTTTACAGGGCCCTCAGGAGGAGGCATTGTAGGTGATGTTGGACATGGATCTTCCCTTTGCCAAAAGGCAATGTTTTAAAGTGTCTTTTTTTTCTTTTAACTAGACAAAATTTTACACACTGCTCCATCCTCCCTTGTTTTAAAGTAAGTATTGCATTCAGTCTTTCTGTCAAAGATCTGTTATCTTCTTTCCCTAAGAAGCCCAGTTGCTTCTGACATGTCACTATCTTTACTCCTTTATTTTTAAACATGTCTACCTTTCCATTATGTTTTCATAACTCCTGCATTTCCCATATCTCTGATTTTTAACATGAACGTGTTTGATGACTGAATAGTGCCACAACGAATTCCCAAACAAGTAGGAATAAAGCTAATTTTTTGATGTATGATTTGAAAAAATTTCTTTGGAGTTATAAAACACAGAGTAGGTTTCTAGCGCAAACTCTGAAGTGATCTGCCTCTACCTAGACATGGCACGCTGCTGCAGCATGGAAATGGGGACACTGAGCTGCAGAGCAGAGCAGGCTCTGTGCAGCAAACCCAGCAATGCTGGGAAGCAACAGGGTTTGCCTGAGTGGTGGTAGTGGGGAGGTTGGACCTTCAGGTATCTCTGGCTCAGCTGTGACATACAAGGATGCGCGTGAAGAACCTGTCCAGCTCTTCCACAGAAACAGAGTGCCATTTGCCTGTGTCTGCCGGCAGTGACAAGGTGCCTTTCACCTCTTCCTGCACCCTGGGCTGGAGGAGCGTGCTCCATCCCTGCTCTCCCCGTCAGCAGGGCCTCGAGTGAGCAGGTGCTCTCCCTTCCCTTCGCTGGCATTTGCCGCAGTGAGAGACAGAGACCGTGTCCAGGGCAGCAGTGCCCAAGCCCTGGGAATGGCTGCTCCATCTGGCACAGGGGCGAGAGTGCCCTGGAAGCCCTGCAAAAGGTTTGACGGTGTATTCCAAAGAATTGCTGGATCTATTATTTCAGCCTTTTCCAGCATTATGTGTCAAAGTTTTCTGAGGTTTCTCGTTGAAGTAAATACTCTCTGCTTCTCCCATTTCCAAGAACCTTTTACCCTTGACTAGACAAATGATGACATTGCCGTGTCACTAATCTTGCCGATTTTCGCAGTGTTTGATAACCACTTTGGAACAGATTTCATCACATCCAGCAGATTTAATGCTTCTTTAGATAAGGCAAGTGCCTAATAGTAACACTTTCCTCAGTCAATTTAACTACAAGTAAATACTGTGTGTGATTATAGGATTAAATCTGAAGCAAAAACCTGGTTTTGTAAGCAGTTAAAAATCTCTTGTTGAAGCTCTTCTTTCTCTCACTTGCTGTAGAAAAGGGACTCATTTTTCCTTGACAGGTTTTCAGTTATAAAAATTGATTGTATGCTTAAAAAACCAGGTTCTTGGGAGAGCTTTAATTTCCTCTTGAAAGGATCATTTTTTTTAATGGAGGTGCACTTGAGTTTGGAAAATTTCAATTTTATTTATTCCAAATCTCCCTGCAAATCTATTTTTCTGCTCAATCCATTTTTCCTTTTCATACTCGTGAAAGTTGCCATAGCTACCCGTAAATTGCTGATTTTTTTCCCCCAATTAAATCTCAGTAGTTATGAAGAAAGATGTTACTTGCAACGATAAGAGGTTTCCTCTTCTGCCCCTCACCCTCTTGTTGATTGTGTCTATTAAAGCAGTAATATTCTTCTGACTCATATTTACCTGATGATTCAGAACCTCAGACATGAGATTCCATGCTCAGAAATTACCACAGTGGGTGTTGATATGTGTGTGGGAAATGGTAAAGCTTGGGATCTGTAATGCCCAGCACGTTCCGTGAGGCTCTGAGAAAGCATTCCTGCTGCCTAATGTTGCCCTCTGTAACTTAACACTGGACGGAGACGTCAAAGCTGCTCCCCACCGTTGGAAAGGTCTCAGCAGTTGCAGGTGCTCCCCAGTGACTAAAACACCCAAACATTCGAAAAGGGAAGGAAGGAGGATCTGGTAAGCTCCCAGCCAGTCAGCCTCACCTCATTCCCTGTGGAAGTTCTGGAGTGACTCATCCAAGAAGCCATTTGCCTCGTGCTAGATTCTGTACTGCACCGGTGGTCTCAGTCCTTGTCCTCCATGACTTTTTATGCGATGTGTACGAAGCGGGATATCCGTTCACAGGGATATCCAGTTTAATGTAGCAGCAAGAAGAGCTCAAGGTGAGATTAAAATCCACTTGCTGCCCTTGGCTGATTTTCTTCGATAAGCCTGAGAGCCAAGAGCTTTGCTATCGATCCCACTGAATGAAGTAAACAAAATTTTTATTATTTCATCAGAGAAAAGAAAGCACAAGCAGTTCAACTCTCTCTCCTCTCGAACGGTTCCATTTTTAATTCAATAGTTGAAGCAAACAAAAAGCCTTCCTTACACAGTTTAGTGATAACATATCACACCAAGCATAGCCCAAAACACTGTTGGAATGGCTTCCTTAAACTTATCAGACTTCTGAAGTCACGATTTACCCTTGCACTCCCTCGAAAATTTCAGCAATGAATCAAACTTATTGTTTCTGTTTCTATGGAAATGGAGCAGGAGCACTCATGAAGTCATCCAGTTTGTCTCAGCTCTCCGTTTGAACAGATGAGGGAAATATCATCCCAAACTTTAGGGCTGGTTCAGAACCCACACAAGGTAAGAACTTTAATCCAAGTCCAATGTTTTAAGGACCTTGCACAGCAAGGCAGGATTTGAGGGCTGTGTTACTGCCTCTGGGGCTGTCTTGGTAACACTGACTAGTTATATGAATATTTCAATGACATATTGCTTTGGAAAACGCAAAGGCATCATATGTTCTTCTCTATGAGGGTGCTGAGGCCCTGGCACAGGGTGCCCAGAGAAGCTGTGGCTGCCCCATCCCTGGAAGTGTTCAAGGCCAGGTTGGATGGGGCTTGGAGCAACCTGAGATAGTGAAAGGTGTCCCTGCCCATGGCAGGGTGGTGGAGTGAGATGAGCTTTAAGGTCTCTTCTAACCCAAATCTGTGGTTCTATGATTCTGTGACACAAATGTTGCTTTTCAAGTCCCCAGCGTGGTTCCCGGTGTGCTGTGCAATGGACAAAAACAACACAGACCGTAGTTCCAGACATGTTTCCTGCGTACACAGGTGCAAAGGATGAACAGACGAACCTGTGGCTATACCAGAATTTGATTTGGCAGCTCTTTTTTCAATTTTTTCTAAAAAATTAATTCATGTAAGTGGAGTGCTTAATAAAGCAGTGTCCAAGTAGTCCTGGCTGTAGCTTGATCTGCAACACATGCAGCTTTTAGAAATGTTTGCAGTGCTTACAGTATATGCAGCAGCATCTAAAACCCCTTGGAAGGTGTAGGTTGCTGGTGTAAATGGTCCTTTCTGAAAAACACATGGTATTTTCTTCATGGGAGATGAAATAACTCAATAAAATAATGGGATCGCATCCTCTATATAATTTTAAGGGATTTGAAGTCAGTTTTGTAATTAACATGCTTGGCAAGGATTGTATCTTTTCAAATGATGGTTTATTTTAATGGTTTTTTCACACTGTCATGCAGGTACCAAGGGAAACCCTACCTTAGATGAGCAGAGCACCTCCATTCTGTTTGTGTTTGACTTCCCTGGTAAGCAGAGAACATGATCTGCAGCTCACTGGAGCAAGTGCAGACTTGTTATTAAAGGTGAATATTTGAATTAAGCAATTCTGGAACTAAATACATGCTGAAAAACACGCATCCTAAATTTAAAATGCCAATAACAACGCTATTGTTATTTGGCTATTTTTCCTAGAGTTATTTTCTGTTCTTCAAATGTGGCAGGCTAGAGTGTGAGGCCTGGAAGATGTCTCCAATTTTGCCAAGTTTAAAGAGCATGGGAATCTCAACATTGCCATAGTGAAATTTTATACTCTTTTCCCTTTGCTCACATGGTTTGTTAATTTGGAAAACTGGCTGATCCCTTTCCTCTGATGTCTATTTTCACCATCTTCATATCTTCAGAAAAAGAAAAAATCTGTAAGAATTTTTTGAATAAGTAAGTCTTGTAGGGTTTTGGGAATCTCAGCTTACCCTTTAGATGTTTGACAGGCTGGAGAATATATTCATGTATAACAACAAAAGGAAATGGTGATACATCTTCTCTCTTCTGAAATACTGTCTGCTTAAAATGAGACTTTTAAAATGAACACTGGAAAGAAACCCTTGTAAAAATCTTTTTTTCTTTTGACAAGGTATAAAGTTGCTTTCTCTATTTCTTTCATTTTTTATGAGAAAGGAACAAATTCATTTTTTTCTGTTTAGACTAATTTGAGGTGGAGTAGAAGGAATATAATGGCTTCATTATTTGCATGGTAATTTTTGCTTTTCTGCAGGAGAGTGAACATGTGTATATGAAAACCTTCATTAATAATTCCCAGCTGTGTCAGAAACATGATCTGTGTCAGTCAAAATATCCAAGTATTTGTTTCATTACGTGCAATATAATTGCATTTTATCCTTCTGGTTTCAAGAGCTGAATCTTTTACTGCACTTTTTACTAGATGCTGCAGAAGAGACGTAATTGAGCTTCAGTAAGTGAGCTCTGAAGCTGTTGTGGAACATCAGTGTGCCCAGATATGCCAATGGCTTTCTAGAGAGTGACTGCGAAGTTCAGCTCTCACTCTGGATTCTGAGTTGAAAGACAACGACTCCTATATTTTTGGTCAAGTTGTGCTTTCAAGGGCACTACCAGGAAAGCTGAAGTTGTAAGTGTGGGGCAGCAATCCCACCTGTGCAGGTGTGCCTTTCTTTCTCTGCCTGAATGGAAACAGGGAGAATGCAAACAATGCCCAGGGCTACAAAAAGAAAATCACTTTCCTTGGGCGGAACCCCACACCACCGGTGACCAATAGCCCGTCCTGCTTTTGTCTTGGGGTGACTCTATTATGTGTATCCCCTATCCCCTATGTGTAACCACCTAGTTAGTCAACACTCAGGGTTCCACCAATAGAGCTGGTCCAGCCCAATCTAAATCCCTGCATACAGTAAATAAAAACAAAGTTCCAGTAGTGCATGCCAAGAGACTGTTAAAAAAGACTGTTTAAGTTAATTCTGCCTCGAGTACAGACAAACCCGTCCGTAGGGTTGTCTTTGCTCAGAGACCTAGTTGCACATAGTACGTAATGCAAAAAGACAGAACAACACGTTGTGTACCGCAGAGAGATCTAATTGTTGGGTGAAAACCACATGTAATGTGAAATGCCTGTACACCACTGTTTGCTGAGTGTCACTGTCACTGTTTGTACATAGCTGTATATATGTATTAATGTGTGTGTGTAGAGTTAGAATATATTAATTTGAGCATTAAGCCAATGATATGTGATAAGGGGTGGAATGTCTTGGGGTGACTCTATCATGTGTATCCCCTATCATGCTCTATGCCCAAAAAGTAATATTGTGCCTTTTCTGTGCCTTTAAACTGAGCTTGGGAAAAAAAAAAAAAACCAAACGAACTTTTCAAAACAGTTTCCCAAGGACACAGAGATTACACTCCTCTGCATTCTCTGGCTGCAGGAGCAGGAGGGAGCACCCTGCTTGCTTGCTTCAGTCAGCGGTTTCGGGTTTTTTTTTCTTTCCCTCTCTTCCCGGCGTGAGACGGAAAGCTGCATTTTGTTTCCTGGGACTTTGGTTTTTCCCTTTTTCTCTTCTGGACTGTTCAACAACATCAGAACATATCGGGAGAATTTTTCCCCGAGGCCCGGGGGTGGGCCCTCGCCGACCCAGCTCCGAGGAGGAGAGAGACCACACCTACAGAAGGACTCTCAAATCTCCCCAGGTTTCTCTCTATAGCGAGAGATTTCATTTCATTATTTAGCATTATTATCCTTTCCCCGTGTGTTTGTTAAATAAATAGTTCTTATCTCATTCACTTTCCTTCGAGGAAAATAATTTTTTTTTCCCCGAACCCTGTGGGGGGAAGGGTGGGTGTAACCTGGTTTTCTCTCAGAGGATATATTGCTAAATTTTGGCCAAACCGGCACAGCTTTGTAAAGGCCTCTGTTGCTGGCCAAAACCAGATGCTTAATAGGGAAAGGATCATCAAGTTCAGAAGGCTGTTGGGTTTTTTCAGGCAGATCTGGGTGATTGGCTGCCAGCCCTCGGGGTGGGACCAGGCTGGAATTACCCTCACCAGCTTCACCTGGCCTTCCACCTAGAGCTGCAGCACATCAGCCCCAGGAGGTGCTTTAAGCTCCAGCCTGAAGGTTCAGGTTTAGGTGGAAGGGGTTTGAGTATATCTGTTTCCTGTCCTTTGCTGACTTATTGTTTGGATTTTCTGGACTGGCTTGGCTGAGGATCACTGAATGGGTTTTGTTGCTGTCATCATCTTGGCTCTGCTTGCCTGGATCTGGAGCCCCACCTGTGAGGTCAGTGCCTCTAGTTTTAAGAATAGAGCAATAGAGTGACTTAATGTAAACTGTGATTTTCTGAAGCGCTAAGCAAGACAAATGTGTATTGCCTCTTCCAGAGTGCTTAGATTTTAAATCTCTGCTTGGAATTTAGCAGGCTTACTTGCTAGCAGTTAGTTGGTGGCACTTCAGCAAGTGCTATAACACAGCTGTCTGTCTTGAGTGAAATACGAATTATCTGGAGTTTTGTAGTGGATTCAAGTGAAGTGTGGTTAAGTAATGCATTACTATGGAAGGCTTAATGGCTTGGTATTTCAAGATAATTTTTGTGTGTATGGGAAAGTCAAAAGACCTGGTACCTTACACGATGTTTTTTCTTCTGAAACAGTTTTAAGCCTAGTATGTACAGATTCAATTCATTCGATTAAATGACTCAGACTTGGTAGGAAAGTCACTGATCTTGCTCTTCCGAGAGCTGTGTGAGTGTAAAATGGCAGGAGGCTGCAATTCCCTTATTTCTGAATGAGTGAGGCACACGCTGTTCTTCCTGGAGGGGGGGGGGGGGGTAGAGTCTTCAGAGAGACTTTTTAAATGCCCAGGCTGTGCTATCACACCCTGCCTGGCTTCTTGCTTGCAAACACAATTGCTGTTCATATTTCCAGATCATAACCTGCATCTGCTGGGAAACTCTGAGTGCTGGGATGGTGTTGGATGCTCGTTCTTATCTCTGGGAGGTGGCAGGACAACAGCAATGTGAAGTTTTGCCTTACAGCCATCCATACAAGAGAGTTCATATTTCAGCCCTCACAGGTGCATTTTTCTTAGCTATTGTTTGTGAGCAAAGGGGCACTCAGGGCTGGCAGTAAGATTCTGGTAAGATGCACACATACAAAAAAACCACTTAAAAAATACCGATTTAGAAAGCAAGTTTTTAGGGACAATCCTTGCACATCATTTTCTAGCTGCTTTCTCAGGCCCAAGATTTGACACTAGCTGATACTGAAAGAAGAGCCTGTAAATGCCTACTTCCTTCTGCTGAAGGCAGTTTACTCTTTACAGACCACGAGTTTCCTATGATTCAAACAAAGTTCCTTTCTCACCAGGCTGGCTTTCCATCAGGAAAGAAACCCCTCTGTCCTACACAGCCATTGGACTTGCAATGGTGTACTTAAGTGGTTTACCATAAAAACAAAGCTCACACAAAGATCCCACATGAAAAAGATCCACTTGCAAGGAGCTGTATTGATGGTCCTTTGATTTGTCTGTTGTGTTTTTGAGATGTAGCTTTTTTTGACATTTTAGCTGCCTGTTATGCCATGATGTAAAGCACAGTGACAGCTATATTTACACTAGCTGTAAATCTGGTTCTGTAAACACCAGATGAAACTTAAACTTGGACACAGGCATATTCCCAAACTGTCACTACTGTGACAACACAGTTCTGTCCAGGAATGCAATGAAACTGGTTAAATCTGCAGGGGTGTTTAAGAACCTTGGCTACTAAACTTAAGCGACGTGACATACATTACACCAGGTCTCCTCATTTTTTGCTGTTGCAATATGTGTACAGATAGATTCATCCTCACCAGAATCATCCCTGTCGCTGGAGAAGGAGAAAACTAAGGGAGAAGTTGTAAGACAGGAGGATTTGGGAGAGGTGAGAGTGGCATGTTGTTCTCTAGTGGCTTGTTCCATAGGCTGTGACTAATCCAACAAAATTCCCCTAGAGACTGGAAAGAAAGTGTTTTCAGTTTAACTTTCTAAGCAAGTTGAGGCTACATACTCACACTTCTCTATGCACCTGCTCACAAACACTGAGACATGACCTCGAGTAGGCTGGGTGGGATTTCTCCCATGTGGCAGAGACAAGGAAGGCCAGCTCTTGAATATGCATTGCATCCCTGGGTTCCTTTTGATTGCCAGCTCATAAAATCACATATTCCTGAGTAATGAATAAATTATACTGATCTGAATAAATGATACTGATTCAGCTCAAGGCCCTTCAGCTATGAAGGGTAATGGGCTGGCACGGAACCATTCCTTTTAGAGATGGTGTAGGATAGAGCTAGACTTGCTAAACCAAACTTCTGGCAGGGCTTGGAAAGGACTGAAGTACTGGTTTCTGGAAATTGTTCCCTTCTTAGTGGTAAAGTGTATTCCACATCCACCTCCCAAATTCGTGATAGTGGAATCAAGCACAAACAGCCCTGGTTTCTGAGCCCTCCAGCACAGCCAGGATCCTTGCTGTCATGCTGCTACTCTTGGAAAGGTGTCAGTCAGGGAAGGGCTTGGCTGTGAGGGAGGTTTAGAACCAAACAAGGCAGATTTAATATTGCACTGGAGTTGTCAGTGCACATTGCTCAAGTGGTCGGGGCTCTGGGTTTGGTAATGTGATGTCTTGCTCAGTGTCTGCTCGAGGCTTGTGCTCCCCAGCAGCAGCAAAGTCACTTGAGAAACAACACTTGATAAACTGTTTAGGCAATAATTAAACTCAGTCAAACCAGTGACGATTTGTGGGGTGGGTTGGGGGCACTGCAGTGTTGTGTCTGACTGCTGGGAATGAAATCAGAGATTTGGATGCAGGAAAGATAAACCAAACAGCGTAAATAGAGCATTTTGGGATGTGGAAGACCAAGGGTTGTAGAGGTTAGGAAGCACAAACAACTTATTTGAATCCTGAAGCATTAAAATTGACTTTTTTTGAGTTTTGAGGGACCATTTCCCCTTTTGTTCTTAGATTGTCCTGCTTTGTTGACATTTGTTAATCTCCAGTAAATTTTGCTGCATGCAATAGAAAAATTCCAACTACTGCAAAAGGGCTTCAAGAGGGCTTTTTTTAGAGCTATGGTTAAATTTAGTTTGGGTGTTGGTGATGGCAGTTTTGGTTTCCACCCCACCCTCCCCCCATATGGTTGTAGTACTATGGAAACGATGCACATTCTGTAGCAAATGCATGTAAGTACATTGAAGGTTGTAAGTCATTAAATTGCAATATCAGGAAAAAATGCTTGAAGGGAAATGCCTGCTAAATAACACAAACATTAACAAATATTGTCTTTCAAGTGAAGAAAACAATTTTTTCATCTAAAGTGAGAGTTACAGAAAATTATTCCACTTTAATAGGGTATTGGTGGAATGAGCAAATAACAGGAAATGTGAGAACGATGGGGGCTGTTCAGAAATGAGGGAGTGAAGTTCACAGTGGCCAGATCCTAATATCAATTGCACCCATCTGGACAGTCTTGTATCTTCTGGAGGTTTAAGAAACACTTCCTTGAGTGATTTCATGAGCGTGTATTTAAGTGACTTAAACTTTCCTGTAGCACTTCTTGTACAAATTCTGGGATCTAGTGGGAGATCCATATGGTTTATCATCTTATAATGGATATTTAAATAAGAAATTTAGTATATTTCTGATGTTTTTAAACTAATTCTTCTCACAGCAAATGTCAGGAGCAAAAGTAATCACTTTCAGGGAAAAGTACAAATTTATTTTTTGGAACATTAACTTCAAGTGCCATAAATGTAATAGATGTACAAAATAACTGTTAAGGGATCTTTATAAGCAAATGTAAAAGAAGATTTTTCTTGGATGCGTTTTTTCCTTGATATAGTTTCTTAAGCTACTTTAAGTTCTCACAAAACTTTGCATTTAATATGTATTCAATATATTGCTGAGAAGTTTGGTGTTTAAAGAGGTTCTGTGTAAGAATGGGATAGACACTTTGGTGCCTTGGGTGAAGTAATGTGCTATTGAATCATTTAGAATAGAATCAAATTTGGGATTGAGAAATACTACTCCATGTGAGAAAACATACTTCAGAGCCTCTTGTGGTTTCATGTACTGTCGAAGATTTTCTGGGCCAGGTTGCTCTTGAATTGTATGGTGGTAATAGGGGGTGTGTTGCATATTAAATAGGTTTATAATAAAAGCAGAAATTGTGCCCAGCTGGTATCTTGGCAGACTTAGAGCATTGATCCATCTTTTGTGGTTGCAGTCTTATTTGTGACAAATATCAAAGTTTATTGCTGCTTTAATTTCAAGAGAGTTATTTCTGCCTGGCAAGTGCTTCCCTGTTGTCATTCCAAATCCACATGAAGGGACCGTTGTCAGTGCAGCTAAAATGAAATTAATGCAGTTCTTATACCATGCTTTGCTCGTGGTCAGCGTGTATTAGCGAGTTACGTGTTCTGCCTTGTCGATTCTCCATCCAGTGAGGCCAGACTATCTTGCTCCCATTTGTGCCAGTACGTGCAGGGGGGATGTCATGTGTCACACAGTTTCCCAATTAAGTGGCACATCTTTCACCCTTGTTAATTAAAGGAAGGGGACAAGCCAACCTCACGAGTTGTGTGGGCTTTTTTCCTTTCTTTCACGTTCTCTAGCTGTCAAAATGTTCATTAGTCATATGCTGAGCTTTTGTTGCAAAATTCCTCTTTTGAGTTCCCTACTTGCATCTTCAACAATTGAAGGCTTAGGGCAAGATGTTCAGGAATGTGCAACTTCCTTGTAAGAAAGGCTAAAAATCTATTTCCAGTAGCAAGGGTGTTCTAAAAGAGACGATGTTGTAGTTAGGCTTTTGGAGATCAGCCGTAAATACTTGATGGTACAGTGTTTTCCGCTGTTTGTCCATTAGTGCTTTCTAACAGAAATATTCCAGTTCTGGAGGATGCTGAGTATAAGTGCTGCAAGTATTGATTAGTTAATGACCAAAAGCAATTCCTGATTGAAGTTCTGGGTTGTATTATTAATTCATTATCTACCACAAGTGTGGATTTAAGAGTGTGTGATCCTTGAGTGGTTACCCCGTTAGCATCTCAGCTATGCAGCATTTGCCTCCTTATCATAAAACTGCAAAGACTCTAACACAGGCCGCTCTTGCCTGTTGTATCCATGTTTTCTGGTCCAAACTACATTGAAATAAGCTATAATCTGGTACTGTGTAAATTGCAGGTGTAACAGGGACATGCCAGAAGGAAACCAGCTGTGTGGTGAGTGTCAGACAGCTCTGAAGTCAAGCACACACATGCTGCACTGTGTGTTGTGTATTCTGGACTTCACACACACAGATTTTGGCTATGCCAAGTATGAACAGCCTGTATCAAATGCTTCAGAGCTGCTGCAGGTGTGGTTTGACTACAGAACAGTTGTAAAAGGTCAAACAGGCGCAGGATTTAATGTCTATACATCACACAATTACTGGCTCCCTGTTGAAGCCCTGGCTGGGTTACTAACAGTGTGCAGGAACGTGTGCGCTCCTCTGGGTGCTAATGACAATGGAGCTGTTGTGTTTCCTTCACCACATTTGCATGTGGAACTTGATTTGAAGGAGATAGTTGGAATAATAAAAAGCATTAGCAGTATTGTTAGTTACTCTGTAATTATAATTAAAAGGTCCTAATGCTGGTTAATGAATTCTGGAGATTGCAAGCACGTCCTTCGGTATTAACTGCACGGGTGTGGTAAGGAAAAGGGATGGGAGGATAGCATCATGGAACATCCCCTGGGTTTGATTAATGAGAAATCAGACATATGAGAAGTAGAGAATGTCTGTTTATTCACAGGGAGAAAAAAATACAGATTTTCTTGAATTTCTCAGGTGGGGAAAAGAAATGTAATTATAGACAGTCAGAGCACAGGCAACTGATAGTGTGTAGGAACAAACAGAAAATCACAAAACCCCCAAATGAATAAACAAAACCAGCAGCAAAACCAGCACCAAACCACCAAACAATGAGAAGAACTGAAAACCTTCAAAGTTAGGGAAAGGACTTGGCAGAACAAAGCATGCCTGGAAATCTCCCAACAGATTTTGGTAACATCTGTGTTTTTAACTGGAGAAACTGAATTGCTTGCTTGTTAATTAGGAAGGCTGGTATGTTACTATGAGAAATTTGAAATGTGAATAATAAACCTGTCATGAGGATTACCATTCACTTTTCCTAGATAAATATTCCTGCTCAAAAGTGAGATTCCAAAGGAATGTTTTGGTCATCACAGTAGCCACTGCATTTGGCACTTCTGTGCAACAGTTGAGAAATGGCAGATTATCAAGTGTCTTGAAAAAACACCTTGATCTTTACAGAAGCATTCTTTGTTATAGCTGGGTATTAACTATTCCTGGCTACAAGTACTTTTTGCTTCAAACAAATTCCAATTTGAGAGGAAACACCACCAGTCTTTCGAGGGGTAAGAATCCTCTTGGCTAAGGTTTAAGTCTTAAGAGCTAGGGTTAAAAATGATCTTGGCAAAGATCCTAGATAAAAAACTCTTTAATTAAATTAACGCACCAAAATCAAGAGTTGATGGTAGAACAGGGAAGCCCCAAAACCCTTTGTATTGTTCTTTAGAAATTAGAAGTACGTGCCCTAGTTGTTAGATTGCTGGAGGATAAATAGCCCATCCACCATCAGCCTGCACCGGCGTAAAGAACAATTCCGCAGGACTTCGTACATATCCAGGTAGAGAAGGATCCGTTTTACCTTCAGCACATTAAACACTGCAGTCTGGAGGGCAGGGCACAAGGAAGGTATTTCTCTGCACTTCATCAAACCCCTGTTATTTGTGCTCCAGTTAATGGCATCTGTTAATATCTCATTTGAGTCAATGGCACTGCAGTTGTGCAACACAGAAGTTCAGATATTTTCAGATTACGGCAACAACCAATGTCCTTAATATTTGTTCTGATGTATCAAGGTAAAGAGCCACAGTTCTGAGTATCCTTCAGTGTGTGAAGAATGGTATTTTTATGTTGGGCTTCTAGGAAAAGCGCAGACAAAACTAAGCTTGGCTCAAAGGGAGGGAGGGGACACGTGGGCAAGGATGGAGCCCTGGGCTCCCTGCTCCCAGCGTTGTCAGGGGAGTCGGAGCAGCTCTGCTCCTTGTCCTTCCCCATGGATTTCCTGGCACCACCGAGGTGCTTTAGCCTCTGACAGGAGGATTAGATCTTTTGTTAGAGCAGGTGTATTATTTCTTACCAGTCAGGATCATCTGATATATTTCAAGCAAATTGACAGAGCCTGAAGGTATAGTCAGAAAGTGCTGGTGATTTATTTCCCCACTGATTTTCAGCTCCAGTGGAATGCACAGATAAAATGCAAAAATATAACAGCTTAGAAATTACTCTTATGTGATTATATCCAGGCCTTTCCTCTTTAAATATTCAGAGTAAATGTAAATGTATTCATAACATCGTGCATTCTGCCTGTAGAAATGCATTTGCAGTGTGTCAATGTGTTATAAAAATAATGGAAAATACTATTTTCTAATAAAAAAAAACTCACAAAAATTGAAGGCAGTAAGGCTAGCAGAAGTTGTCCCAAAGAGGATGTATCGCTCCCTGTATTCTCCATTTGAAATTCAGATTGTAATTACAACATTGTACCCTGCCATTGCTCTAACAGTGATTTAGATCCTTTCCAGTAATCGTTTCTCTGTAGTGACGGGGCACTGCTGGTGACACATAAATACCTCTGACAGATATGGTTAGCTGGCTTAATCCTGCTTGGGGACTGTTCAGGGAGATGCTGTAATTACTTGAAAAGGTTGTTTAAAAAGGTAAAAAATCACTGGCGTGTTTACGTTGGGCATCTAATACTTTATTTTCAGGATGATAGATGTGGTGTCATTTGGGGTATGAAACTGTACAGGGAAGTGGCAGGAATGTGAATAGGATCTGGAAGCTCACGTGCACACAGCGTTGTTGTGGGGTGTATATGAATTTAGGGATGTTGCCAGCTGTGGTGCACTGGCAGTGCTTGGATCATATATAAAATATAATTAACATTATATATAAATTATAATCTTATATAGAATTTATATGTAGAAATTATATATTACGGATATAATTTAAAATTATCTCTATGTCTATCTATCTATAATTTCCTTCCAGAATATCTCTAAATCTCTAAACCTTTTCAATGCAAGTAAATGGACAAAACCATTGCAATTAAAAATATAACCTTCAAAATATGAACGTGCATGGATTGGTGTCAGAAGCATTACATTTGCTTAAAGAGAATTTATCTAAAGTTTAACATCTCTACGAACAATTGTGTCCTACTGAGAACTATAATATAAAATCCTGGAAGTCAGACTGTCAAAGCTAAAGTTATTTTTATGAGGACTTCCACAGAAAAGCTGAGATAATGTAGCATATCAATAATTTACATTAGACATTTTGATTTGTATTTATTAATAAATGCAGCTTGCATATGTAGTTTCCACAGTAATTAAATTGTAATGTTGAAGGAATGGAAAAGGTGATAGGCCTTTGGCTGAGAGCAAGGGGAATATGTCAAGTAAGCTTAAAATATTGCTAGTCTTCCAGAACCCATTAACTATAAACAATGCAGACATTTTGATTGCATTTTAAGGAGTAAAAATACCTGACCTTGAAGAACAATATATAGCTTTGTGAGGAAGGAAACAAAACTATACATTGGAAATTATTACAGCTCCAGAAGGGAACTAATGTATGTGCTGCTCCGACATAATCTTTTCTACATCTTAGTTAAATATTCCCCACACTTCTGCAAGCCTGTCATTCTAGTTCCATTATTCTAATGTACCCTGTACTGTCACACTGCCTTTGTTTAATTCTGTGGTGTTGGGCTAAAAATCCACATTGTTTTAAACAGTGCTTGATGGATTCTGTGTATTTGTACTTGGGCTCTTCCTGCTTAGGAGCAAACATTCTCTGGAGCTTTGGAAAGGCTTCATGGTATCCAAACCTCTACATTGTAAAGCAGGGAAATGTAGAATTCCCTTTCTTCTTCAGCTGTTTAATTCTTGTAGAAAACTTCTCTTGATCCTGCTTAATGGAAAGGGCCTCAGAGCTGAGCAGCTGACTCATTTCAGTAACGCAGAGCTCAAATCGCTGGCACTGCAGAAACAGGATACAGTTAATGGAATTAGTAAGGCTCTGCTACAAGTACATAAAAATACAGCTTTAGAATTATTCTGATAATCATAGAAATGCTTCATAAGTATCTTTGTAAGGCAAGATTCAAACAGTCTTACAATAAAGCCAAAGAGCATCCATATAGGTATACCAAAATTTGCAGTCTAGGACAAAAACAGGTTGATTGCCACTGCAGAACAATTTTATTTCTTCTAACCATATCCTTATCCCTTTCCAATGGTATTTTTTAAATTAGTAATTTGGTATGAGTTGATTCTAATGTTATCCTGCCCACGAATACCTCATTTGGCAGTTTATATTTAAACTCAGTTTTACTAAGATATGATAACCAGTAATCCACAGTGATTTGTGATGTGGCTGGGATTTTTGTGGCTACCTACTTTGAAGATTCTATCAAAAACCTTAAGCATGCCTTAGCCCACATTTTAAGAAAAGTAGACAGAAAAGTAAGCATCTTTATAAGACTGCAAAGCAAATATAGCAGATAAAGCTAATGGTATTTCTCCTCCACATTCTAACTTCTTAATGTGGATGAATGTGATTTGAAGGATGAACAGCCAAAATCCATCTATTGCATATACACAAAATATATGTAAAATATAAGTGCAAACAAATGCTTATATACATGGACACAGACTCGCTCTTTCCATTCACGATGGTGGCTTTTTAGTCAAGAAAAAATCAGGGTTAGTGTTGATCTCTTTGCCTTGTCCAGCAAAGACTGTAAGTCACTGCTTGAGGGCTGCTTGGAGGGTTGGAAGGCTGAATCAGTTGCACCATTTGGCTGCAGGAGAAAGACTCCAGTTCACACATGTTCTTCTTTCTTTTTTTGCCTTTTTTAAATGGAACATCAACAACAGTTCAGCGGAGCTCAAAATTAAAGCTCAGGAATGATCAGTTAAATCTCAAAAAATTGCAGGGGGGAAATAGAGTGAGAAATTAGTTTCTTAATATTGACAGGATACTGCAACTTTCATTATAAATAAGATTGTCAGCTGATATCACTTCAGTTTTACATATGGATTTCTTGTGTCTGAGTGGATCAGGAAAATTTCCTCGCAGTCCAAGGAAATCTGAACAGATCTGTTTGGAATGGGTTAATATTTGTTAAACAAGGGCTTCTTGAAGGAATGCAGATGTTTGCACTACTGCTACCTGTGATGCCCGAAAACCTTTCTACAGATGACTCTGTTGTTAACGAGCTAAATTGGCTGTTGTGTCCTCCAAGGCAATTCATGAAAACTTCCTATACTTTCCCAAGGAAGTTCCAACAGCAAATGCTACATTGAAGTTGGAATTGTCATTGGCTTTTAGTGTTTCTTTCCTTAAGCCAATATGAAGATGTTGAGGACTTGATTGACTGCTAAGTGAATTATTTCGTATGTATATGCACATATATATATATGCTCATACATAAATATATTTAAGTATACATAACATATTATTACATTAATTATTTTTTAAACACTTGATTAGTTTTTGTGATTTTACAGGGAAGAAATTTGAGCTGAAATTAAATGCAAAATTGGGAAAGAAATGTGTGAAAACTGCAGAGCAGCTAAGTCCCCTCACATTCCAGACTATTGCCAAGACAAGCCATTCAGGAATATCCCCTGAAGGACAAACATTTTACAGCTATGACAAATACCTAAAGAGCTAGTAAGTTATTTTCTGCTTTATCTGTCTTTTCCTCATAATGCAAAAAAATGGGGATATTCTCTCCCTACGTGATTAGCAACAACCTGGGATTCAGTTCAGGAATGATTTTTATTTCCTTTAGTGCATGCAATGGGTACCTGATCAGATTATTTTCTTTCCCTGCCCGATGTAGAGAAACGAGGGCAGGATATGGGAAGAAGGCAAAGTAATTATGAAGCTTGCCATGAAAATTCTGTGCAATTCCCCACTGTGTGCTCGTGTCAATTCTTGAAATGTTTCTGATTTAAAGTGGATTGCATGGGGATCAGACCACTGTGGTTAGAGGAGCTGGTTATGAATTGAGCTTAGACATGAAGAAAATGTGTATTTCCTGCCCCTTGGTCCTGGCAAAACAGTATTGACCCTCTGCTAATTGAGAGTGAGTTGTAGAAAAGTTTCTGAATTTTCCCTGAGATGTTCCAACAGGAAGAACAGATCTTTAAGTTGAATTTTGACACTTTTCAGTCAAACAAACCTCACATAAGTCTCAGTTTGGTGCAGGCCTACCCCGACTGACTCAGCACCCCATCTCAGTGTTGCATGCACTCACACAAATGCTGTGTCTGTCTTTTCAGGCTGTTTCACTATCCCAAAGTACAGTTTTAGAGTGTGAAATGTACCTTCTGTCTGTGCTGTGTGTTTTTTGTCTGTTATTTGTGTCTCTTGAACTGTCTGAACGATTGGGAATTGCAGAATAACAGAATGGTTGAGGCTGAAGGCACATCTTGTCCAACCCCCTAATTAAAGTTTTTAAAATGTTTCTTCACACAGAGTTGGCAATGCTTTTTTTTTTTTTTCTCTGCCCAGACCTCCCTTCAGTTTTTCTGTATCTGTCTGGGTTGCATCAGGAGCAATATGGTAAATTTGGACTTGATGGAAGTTGTCAATGGAAGACATTTAATTAGCTGTGTTGTGCACAGAATAAAGTCATTATTAATAGGGTGTAAAATCACAATAACATTCTTTGCTGTCATATCCATTTACAAGTTTATAACTAATTAGCTGTCAGTTCTCAGCCTTGGGTCCTCTCTTGCACACTTCCAGAACATCTTCCTTTTTCCAAAATATTGTTTCCAGTAGACCTCCTCTCTCAGGCATTCCCAATGTGCTAACTGGGGGTGTACCCCTAATTTGGTTAGTAATTAACTAATTTACCTGTTCAGTTGTTTGTTTGGGGGCTTTTTTTTCCACTTTTTCTAATACTTCAAATGTTTTGTGCCTAAAAGCTAAAGTTCTTCCACATTTTTTGAGCAAGACCTTCTCTACCTCTCGACGTGCAGCTCTGATCTTTTATTTAGGATAGCTGCCACATAAAAAAAGGAAAAAAAAAGAGCTCTTTACCCCAGATATTTGTTGTCTCCTTATTGTTTTGGGTAGAAGGACATTTCCCATTGTTGGAATATGAATGAGTGATGGGCAATGAGCGATGTACCTGATGGTTTTTTTTAGTTTTACCTCTTAGAAGCTGGTTAGACATGGAGTGTTTTCTGAGGTAGGGGAGAGGAGGGCCAGGCAGGGTGGGGTATGTGGAGCTGGAGGTGGTTCTGTGACTTCACCTTTGGTGGCAAAGACAATGGGTTTATTACTAGTAATAGTTTCTAATTTTAGTATGATCTTTATATGTTCCTGACTGTATGAGGTACCTAGAGACAGTATAGATTGCAATTATTTTTGTAACAGAATAAGAGGCGTGTAGAGATGTAAACAGATTTATTTCCCGAGTGTCTTGTCTTTGCATAATGCTTTGCCATCTGCATATCATTGGCGCTTTTTTCCCCAGAAAACCTTATATTATTCCTCTATTTTCACGTCCATAGAATCTCTATTGATTATTTTTCTATTTAAAATTTGCAGGACTTTCCAATTTATGAATTTCAGTAATGTGCAGTTTGCAGGCTCCAACAGATCCACGCTGCAGACACCAGCCAGCTGTATAAAGCTACATTAGACCTGCTGCTGTTACATTAATGAACTTTACTGGCATTAATGAGCATTATTGGCATCCCTGCCCACAGCAGAGGGGTCGGAGCTACAAGGTCTTTGGTTACTTCCAACACAAATAATTCTATGGTTCCAGGATTTATTATGCTAAATATTAAAAAGACTTTTTAGCAAGTCTTTATAACATACTTCTAAACTAGAAGGTGATTGTAGACAACTTGTGATGTGAAACAGACCTCTAAAAAAAAAAATCAGGTAATTTTCCAGACAAAATAAAAGAGAGGAAAAAGTATTACCTCACAAAGAAGTAGAAGTTCTTCTGAAATTCGAATTCTTTTTATTTCTTCTGAAAATTGTGCCTGCTGGCAACAGAAATTGTGACTTTTTTCAGTGAGACTTCACCTTTTAGAAAAAATAACTTTTAAATTCAATTTTAAATAACCACGAATCTGAAGCCCAGCACTTGAAGACTGCATGGTACAATTCAGCATTGCCACAGCAGACACCGCAGCCTGTCCGTCCCCTTGCTCTTTATCTCTGTGTTCTATCCTTAAGAAAACTGGTCAGAGAAAATATTTCTTTTTATTAAACAATAGAAATAAGGAATGATGCTGAAATCAATTTACTGTGGCTGTTTTTGTACTATATAGTGGAACACTGCTGACTGCTGTGGATGCATCTGAAAAGCCTTTCATATCTAAAGATTGACTCCAGGCAAAGGTGAAAACAAGCAAAAGAAAACAAAAGGAAATTATGAGTCTATTTTCTCAGAGGAGAGGTGGGGGAAAGAGAAGATTTTCCTTATTAAGCTTAGCAGGGTAGGGCAGGAAAGGACTATTTTCAGAAAAAGTGACTTTTCATCCTCCTGACTTAGTTTTACTGAGTATTTTTATTTCTTCAGTAGCACAAATCAATGCCAAAGAATATTTAATCCATCAGGTTCATGATCCTGGAGGCGTAGCTTTCCAGTGGCCTTCTGTGCATCACTGTGTCTGAAATACAGCAAAATGAAGTGCTGAAAGACAGGGGTCTGCCTGGGGTTGGCCATCCCTCTTGTTCATTTCTTGGTGTGTGTTAAATATTGTTCTGTGGTCAGAATCTGTCAGTGAAGGGAATACTCCATCTGATCCTAGGAATGCTGGTACTTGGCATTGGGATTCAGGTGCTTGAGGAGGGAAGGTGTCAGGAAACCACGTCTACTGGCCCATCCCGGAGAAAATGATGTCTCGGAAGTGGTGCTGTGCATCTCTAACCACGGTCAGGACTCTTTGCTTTCGTTTCTAATATTCTCTGTGATTTATAGGGGTGGTCTGGGAGATGTTTTGGGGTTTTTTTTGTTTTGTCTGAGTTTTTGTTTAGCAGATCAATCCTGAGATAATAGTAGATCACCCATTAAATATTCATTGTCTACTGCCTTTGTTTTAGCTGCTACACCAAAGATCCCTTTCTTCAAGATTGTATCTTAAAAATAACTTTCAGTCTATAAAATGAAGGACTTAAAAAGGATGCATGGGGTAATCAATGCCACTTTGGTTGCTAGAAGTAATATCTTATATTCTGAGAGAGATTTCCACGTTAATATTGGATGCCCGTAAGAGCATGTGGCATTACAAAGCACAGAATTAAAATATCTATTTTATACTGTCATTCATCTTAAAACTTCCCAGCAGAAGCATGTTGTATTTTAAAAGACATGAATAAGTTACACAGTTATTTCACCTGAAATGTCTGTATGTTATTGTTTCTTCTCTAGCTGTTGTTTGAGGTCCCAACTGAAATGAAGGTTTTAATAGATACTGATTTTGCACATAATAAGACACAGTACATGCCCAGTTAAATTTACAATAGACTTCAGAGAGCACATACAAAAGGTCAGAGAAAGGAAGTGCTGTTATCTCAGTTTAATGAATAGAGAGCTAAAGCACAAAGAACACAAATAATATCCTTACAATCACTCAGGAAGCCTACAGCAGGAATGAGAATGGCACCTGCATCTTAAGAGACCTGATGGCTTGATTAGCAAAAAAAAATTAAATTTCCCCTTTCTTTTTTATTAACTGGAATTGTTTATTGTAGTACCTCGTAATTCTTACATGAAAAAAGCTGTAGAAATAATAATGGTTATAATTAGGTAACTTTAAAAGCATCTTAGCTTGGCTCAGGGATAATAACACTTGAAGGTGAGCCTTCCCCTGAAGGAATATTAGGAGTCAGTGGTGACTGCAGGGAGATACAAACAGTGTCTCAGAGCTGCAAATGTGTTGCCCTCTGCAACAGGGCAGCAGGTACAGAAGTAAATTGTAAAAAGTTGTGGGTTTGGTTTTGATGAGGGCTCTTGATGCAATGTTTTCAAACAAGAGTAAATTTCCAGTTTTGTAACTTTCAGATTTTTTTAAAATATTGAGAGCATGAGTCCCCTAAAGGCACCAAGTTAACTTGTCTTATGGATGGGTGTGGGTAAAAGGGGTATTGCAGGTATTGCAGGGGGATCGGTGACACACACTCTGAGTTTTGACTATACTTCATAGACTGTACTGGGCTGGATTTTTACATTTGGTCTCCAGGTATTTTTCTTTCAAAGGACAATTCTGATAGCTAGTACCGGGTGTTGGTAGTCTGACTTACTCGTGTAAGGGTGCTGATCTGTCTGCACTGTGTTCTGTTAAAAGTAGTGCATGTTCTCTGTATATGAAAGTTGGGCGATAAAGAGAGTCACTGAGTCTTTGCTTCTGGCACATTAGCTGAATGGTGGAAAACTTAATGGTGGGTATGGTTTTTGTTTGGGATCAGAAGGCTCCCAGCACAGTCCCAGCATGGTCACCCCACATCTGAGCTGCTCATCCTTACGTGCAGGCGTGAGGTGGGCACACATCCTTGATCACCTAAATTCCAGTAGAGCATCAATTTATAAAAAATATTAAAAGGTAAGGTTCTTCAGGTGTTGCTTTATGTTTTCCCTGTGATATTGCTTCTTACCTGGAATTACCACTTTTCTTCTCTCTTTAATGCTCCAGGGAGCTGTTTAACATGTTGACTCCTATACACAAACAAGCACATTCTATTTCAGCAAAAACACCTCATTTTCTGTTCAGCACAACAGGCATAGCAAAGAAATTAGGAGATTTTTATGGTGAAGCAGCCCACATGTCAGACACCTTACCCTGAGTCTTCCAAATGCATTGAACGTGAAGTCCAAGGTGATGACAGATACTCCTGATGGAAAAATTGGCTTTGAATTTCTCTTGTTACCAGAGACAATTCCAGTAACAAGAAATGAGGCAGATGTTAACGTGGCTGCCAAGTGTGTGACATTTTGGTGCTGCAGAAGAGAGGTGACTGGGGCTGAGAGGGGGACAGCTGTGTGCTGGAATACCTGCTGGTGGCAGCCAGTGCATTTCCTTGAAGAGAGAAGCTCAGAACACCCATTTTTCACTGTCAATAAAATCATTCTCCAGTGATTTTCTATAGTAACACTTTCCCAGGTCAAGTTAGTCCTGTGTGAAGCTCCCCCTTCTGAAAAAGGTAAAGGCTGTCAAGAGGTTTTGTGATATTGATGTGTGATAGATGGTAGAAAAGTGTTTAGTGAAGTACTTAGGTGCTTAAAATGTACAAAACATTGCTGGAAATAAAGCCAGCATTTGATAAAGACAGGGATGGTGTTTTTACTCTTGCTGAGTAGTGCAAACAAGTCTGTTGTATTTTGAACACGGTGGATTTTCTCACTGTCTTTCGAACAGTGTCCACAGATAAGGGATCCACTGTCCGGGACAGTGACAGAAAATGCCTAACACCTCTGAATTTCAAAGGTTTCATAAATTATGCAAATTATGGATTTGAGTTAATAAGGATTAGGTTTTTTCTGCCAATCTTATTGTATGCATGATGCACACGTGAAGTTGTGGAGAAGCTCAGACTACTGAGATAACACTTTGTGTGCTGGTACATAGCTACTATTCCTGGGGATCATCTAGGACATGCAAGGTATTCCTCCTCTCACATGTGTTAAAAAAATGCCCTTGATCTCTGCACTTACAGCAAGATTTTGTTTTAAATACAAGACAGCATCAAATCCATTGGTATGAATCTATTTGCATTCATGGGGAAAAACGCAATCTTCTTTTAATATTTCCCTTTCCACACACGCAGGTGTCGTGTCATGATCTGCTTAGCCTTTGTTTTTCCTCTAATCAGTTGTGCAAATAAATACTTTTCTTAGGGATATCCCTATGTGCTAGGTGACTTAGACAATGTGCTATTTTTTTTTTTTTGTAAACCAGTTAAAATGCTCACCTGAGGTAGAATTAAAAGCTATCACCCTGTTAAAACAGGCATTAAAATAAAATGGATTTTTCTTCATTTCTAGGTGTTGTACTTGATATATAGTAATTTTTTCCCCTAAAAAGTGTATTTTCTCATTTCATATTGGAAGCAAGAAATTAATTTAACAGTGCGAATAGAGAGGTTTGAGAATAAAAGAGACGCAAGACACTAAGGATCGGTTCCTAACTCAGTTGTAGAATAATCATTCTGGAAATGATGTCTGGAAACAAATCTGCTTATACTTTCATCAATATTCTCCCTTCTCCTACAAGGAATAATGGCTTTAAAATGAGAGAAGGCAGGTTCAGATTAGTTATTAGGAAGAAATTCTTTATTCACAGGGCGGTGGAGCACCGGCACTGGTTGCCCAGAGAAGTTGTGGATTCTTGCAAGTGTTCAAGGCCACACTGAATAGAAATTTGAGTAACCTGGTCTAGTGGGAGGTGTCCCTGCTTATGGCAGGGGATTAGAATTGGATGAGCTTTAAGGTCCCTTCCAATCCAAAGCATTCTGTGAGTCTGTATGATTCCTCTAATTCGTCTCTTTCTCTTCTCCCACTACCTAAATATATTCATTTTTAGGTGCCTGAAGGTAGCAGGCGGGAGGGGGAGCAGTAGAGTTGTTCTTTACCCAGTCTACAGGTTTGGTTTGCTTTTTCCTGCCTGTATACACGTTAATGCCTGTATTAGGCCGATGTCCTGGTGATCAGAACAAATGAAGCTCCTGCTAATGCATTTCCTCATTACCGTGCTGGTTTGCAATCAGAACTGCTGGGCTCTGTGGCTGCAGCCGTCCTTATGCAATTTACAGGATGGTTTCAGAAGAGGAGAGCTGCTATGAAGGAAGATATTGCAGCCATAACTGGTTCCAGTCAAAGCCTTTGCTGTGTTATTCCATACTCTTTCTAGATGATGGATAATTATGTGTAAAAGCATATATTATCTAAGCTATCCATGCAGTACTTTCTATAAAATTCACTTTGTTTTCACTCTTATCATTTGCTTCTCAATTCTGTTCTTGTTACTGGGCCAGGTGAACTAGTGGGAAGTACCAGTTTATCATTTTTCTCAGTGTGTCCAGCCGAAAGTAGCTTTCTGTATTATGAAGGGAAAACTCCATTATAAAATGGGACCAGACTTTAAAACCACCCCTTGCCACATAAAGTGCTCAAAGGGAATTAGTTCAGTCTTTTAGTTGAATCCAGGTTACAAGTGCAGTCCTTTGCTTTGAAGTTTTCTTTCAATGAGCAGAGTCCTGGGGAGCTGACCTTCCTTCAGGTAAGTCCCACATTAAAGAAATTTAAAATATTAATCAAGAGAAAATACACAAATGTACACGTACTCATGTGCCCTGAAAAGGGATCATGCAGAATTCCTCACTGAAAATTATCAGGGTTTCACGGTTTAATTAATAGCATTGCATAGACAAATTGAGGGCAAGGGAATAATGTGGCAGTGAGAATTCCTCATGAGCAGTGAGGAGTGAGTTGTTACACATGGCGTTGTTCCCCAGCAGTGGAAGGTAGTAATGGACAGGCTGCTGGCTCAGACATTAATCTTCTCAGCTACATCCATAAATGAAATGTCATGCCTAACAACTCCTCTTTTATTGGTATTTCATCTTAGCTTTCCCTGATTAAAATTAATGTCTGTGCATGTATGTATAAAAATGGGGATTAAAAGATCTACATATTCAGATGGTCAGAGATGATACATTCTCACACACACAGAGCCCAGTTTCAGAGAACAGGTAGAAAAAAAAACCAGCTGCAAAAAGTCAGAGCACCTGTTCTTAACAAACATGACAACCTGCCAGAATTTCATTTTGAGATGTGCTTAAGACTGTGACAGAGATAAGCAGAAATTACTGTGCACTGGGATAGCAAATTAAAATCCAGAAGTCAGTGAGGCCACAGGATATTGGATTTAAGACCATGAAGAGGTTGTCAGTGTTTATGACATTTTGTTGCTGGGAACATATGAGTGTACTCAGTGCATGGATATATTTGAATGCTAAAGCTGGGTGAAAGGCTAAATCAAATCCATAGGAAAATTTGGCATCATAAACGGCTGAGCATTCTCAGGCCCAGCCAGTCGTGGGGGCCATGGCTATATCAATGTATATATGAAAGAAATATGGCAAACATTATTACAATGAAACAAAGGTGAGAAGTTTTATTGAAGTTACAAATTGGCTTTGGGTCCAGCTTGGTGTGACTGGTCTGCTGGTGTAGTATTAATGGGAAATAAGGTGGAAGCTCCAGGGAGTGATGTGGTTTGCACCCCACTGCCGGGTCATCCTCCCCAAGCTTTGCCATGTGCAGGGGTGGGTGTTATCACTGGGGCTAGAGAAGAGACACAAGTTACACTGAGTTTTCCAAGTATCGTGGGTTTGTTCCAGGTCTGCTCAGAAGACACACATTGATGTTATTTCTCAGAGCACAAGTTTAATCCCTAAATTCTAAATTCATCAGTTTTAGCTTGGCAATTAAGTCTGTTGAATTTTACTTGGCCCGCCCTACTCTCTAATCAAGCAGAGCATTTTATATGTTCTCATACTTTGATCAGCTTTGACTAAATCAGAGGCTTTTTAGAAAAAGGCTTCAATAAGCTGTGACAGAAAGGTAAAATTTTAATGAACTTCACATGTACAATTTTAGGGGTGTTTTGTGGATAATGCTGTGAGACATGACTGACATGTGAAAGCGTTTTGTCCTTTGCCTCATCGAATTTATTAAACTTTTGCCTTAAAAAGGGTGATATTTCTCATGAAACATAATCTCCCATCACTTCTGACCACAGATCCATCCTGTGTTATGTGACAGTAAGTACACAGCCTCATCAAATCACTCATCTTCCCACGTTTCAGCAATAATTTTGAGGGAATCTGAATAAATTACCTCGCAAATGGTACAGCTGCTCTCAAACAGCAGAACTAATGAATTGTCATGACTGGAGAGCGGGAGAGGTGCCTTCCATCTGTAATCCGAGACAGATGACAGGAGGATGCCTGATCAGGTTTAGTCACCATTGCTAATTACAGGCTGAGAAATTATAGCCACCTTTAGGTTAATGGCTGGTAAACACCTAGAGATGACTTACAGCAAGAGAGGACTTGCCCTGCAGCTTAAAAAGGGGGTGGAAGGACATTTTCTGCTGCTGTGCTGACCCTCTGGCAGTGACTGTCCAACCCGAGCCTTTTAATATCCATGGCATTCTGGTTCCAAAGACATTCTAAATACAAAAACTGGGGACCTTTCCCCATTAATTTTATTTTTTTTTTTTAACAGAGATATATTAACACTTTAAAGGCAAGTGTAAGAAAGAATTCAATTATTCTTCTCCTCCGTCAATTCTTCTCCTCAGCTAAGTTTGTAATATTGTAATGAAAAATGTCAGTGGTGTGATGGTTATACCAACAATAAAATCATTTGCTCTCTGTTTTTATCTGAGGATACTAAATCTAACATGCCAGTTATATCTCTAGAGTGGGTTTGAGGGGAGTAGTGAATACCAGCTCAGTCAGCAGAGTTTTAAATCAATCCTAGTGCTCTGTAAAAGCAGCAGTATCTTGTCAGCTTAGAAAATGTTAATGGACTATCTGGCAAGCATGACTTGAATTACAATTTCAAACTTATATTTCACTGTACTCATCATTTTTGGTTTTTATTTCCTCTCAACAGTAACTCACATAAATTCTCTGGTAAACCAGACCAAGTGTTTCATACACAGATACATAAACTAAGGCAAAGGTGATAAGTGAGAATGGTAGGTAAAGGACACTAAAAGTACAGTAAATTCAAGTGGACTTTGAATTTGTAATACTGTACAAGCTTTTGTGCTGCTTAATATTTATCAGCCTGAGAATTCTCCTTCCAGACCTGTTGCAGTATTCATCCTCTCTGCTATCTAACAGGGATGGCAAAATCTAAAATCAATGCATGTCTTAATACTCTGCTACTGAAATGCTCGGACTTGCTTTGATATCCCCATTTCGGAAATAAAAAACCCAAGAAGAGGAAAAAGCCACATGGACATTTTCAAAGCTACAGAAAGCTCATTTTTCTGATAAGCTGAAGTAAGTCAAGTTGTTTAATTTATCAAGATGATAACTGAGTTGGGATTTGATTGCTGTTATGTGAATAGTTTATTGTTGGCTAAAAGGAGGGATGGTGAAAGGGCCTCTAATTTTTCAGGGAAGAGCATGACATATTCTGATTTATGGGCAAATTCTAATGACATACCATGCCCAAATGTTTAATCTTTCAAGTGTGGTGAAATGAGCACAGCAGCCCAAGGATGCAGAAGGCAAGTTTAATGTTTCTTTATCTTATCATACCTAACTTCTGGTAACTATACATGAGATATTGAAAGTGAAACTACATGCAATAGAGGGTTAAATTCTTTATTTGTATTACTCTTTGATTTATTTGACTGAGGATTCTTCACCTTTTAAAAAGTGAAAATGAACACATAAGCTTAGGGTTCTGGGCTAGAAGCAGTTTTTTATTATCTGAAATGTGTACTAAGCTTGGTATGATGTCTAAGGAAAAAAAAAACCCCAAAGTTATTGCATCTGAATTTCTTTTTTTCTTCCTGCTCAGTTCCAGTCAGTTCTGGTGCCATTTGAAGTGTCACACTATTTGTGTGTGAAGGCAGAAGAGTCTCAGTATTGGAGAACTGTCTAAAATTCATCCCAGATCTCTCAAATTTGGCTTCTCTGCAGAGAGAACTTCTGTGCAGACATCTTCAGAAGCATAGAGATAGTGTGAAAAACTACAAAATATCTTTTTATAGCTTCAAAATGAAAAATGTAAAGATAAAGCTTGATAATTCGTTCAAACTTTAGAACGTCATGAATATGCTTACATTTAGGTCACTATTTACATATATGGAAACCTTTTAGAGGGAAAACCTTATTTATACATTCTGTTTGAGGGAAAAGTAAACTGCTGGTAACTGTTAAAGTTTCATTTAAAAAACCCCTCACACCAATTCGTACTATGGCTTTCCTGGCTCCCTCTCTAAAAGCAGCTCTCTTAGTTCTCTGATCAGTAAGGCATTGCAAAAAAGATAATTCAGAATTGTATTTGCAACTTCAGTTTTGCGTGTGTGCCCTTAGACTCTGCTTGGACTATGGTCCAATGAATAAAGGTATTAATGTCAACAACTTTTCCTATGGAGAAGCTGAGGTTTCACTAGAACACTCCATCCAAGCACTTGAGCAGCCACTTCTTTTCACCTCTCTTGTCCCCTGAGTTCACAAACAAAACTTGTGTCTCTGTATCAGTAGCCCTTCCCCCAGCTGTTCTGAGGATGCTCGCAGTGTGCAGCTTCCCCACATGACAGCACTATCTGTTCTCCAATGATAAGCCTCAGAGATGCCTAAATTATTCTTCTGGGTTGTTTCTGAACTGCAGAAAGTGTTCTGGAGGCTGTGCCGAGGGGGGTTGGTTCCATAATGATTTGGGGATTTGTGACTTCACTCAGAAATGTCCAGTGACTGATACAGTGCAGAGTCAGGTTTTAAAGGGTGTGTGTGGGGTTGAGGGTTATTTCTTTGGAGGTTTTACTGTTCCATGTGGTGTTCTGGCAGGCTTTATTTGGATTCCCTTAGTAAAGGAACAGTATGCATATCAAGGAAACATGCTTTTAGTTGGATTAAGATTTGGTTTAATAAATAATACAAAAAATAATTGTCAGTTGGAAAATTACTGTTTGGAGATGCTCTAGTGAAGTCATGAAACAGTCATTACTTTCTGCTTTCCTGACTAGGCATGAAAATCCCCCACACTTTAAAGGGAATGCAAGTCAAAACTTGTTCAAAACTTGTTTCTCAATTTATTTTTTGTTGTTGTTGTTCCTATAGCATCTTTAAATTTCCAATTAATGTAGAAAATAGTTAAACTGATTCTGAGCTGGGATTAGAGGAAGAAATGATTTTCTGTTTCCTGTCTGAAGTTCAGTGAGTTATTTTGTTTGGAGCTTTTTAGGGTTTGGTTTTTTTTTTTTTTTTTGATTCTTCAGCTGAATGAACTGGAAACAGGAAAAATACTTCTTGTTTCACCACTGCTCACCACTGCTGTACATCTTAAGCCATCTTTTTTTAACGTATGTCACTTAACTGCTAATGCTGAAAGACTCCACGAAACTGCAGAAAGCTTCTTGTTTACTCTAGTGAAAGCCATGGTGACAGTGATGCTGGGTAAAAAACTGAGTGTCCTGATTTAACACCTCTTAAAGGAATTACTTTTGGAAGTTGAGTTGAAGAAACACCAGACATCAAAAAACCCCCAAACCTCTCTGCTTTGCAGTGTGGGAAATTAGAAATGATAACAAATGATGTCTGGAAACCTGAATTCAGTCAGGAACCTGCCTCAGTTTTATTTTCTCTACGGACACACTGTGAGCTGGCAGGTAAGGCCATCGTTGTTTGTAACCAGCAGTTTATAGCTTGATGGCACAGAACTTGGCACACCCCAGTTTATCCAGCTTCTTTGTGCTGCCTTGACTTTTAAACTGTTTTCATCTATTTCTGCAGCTTAGATGCTGAAGGCCTTTGAAAGAGGAAAAACCTCCCAGCTGGTGAAGTGGCAGAGCACCATCTCCAGGGGAAGCTCCGTGGGGAAGCCTGGGGCTGCAAATGTTGTCTGTCACCTTGTTCATCTGGTAAGTGGTGAAACGCTACATTCACCTTTCCAAAACTCACAGGATGTGCCCCTTTGCAAAGGAGAAGAGGGGAAAAAAAGAAAAGGTATTTTTTTAAAGTGACCACTTGAAGGATTATAAATTGTGCAAATTCTTTCAGAGTAGATCTCCTTGGATCTTTCTCTTGGAACAAAACTGTTTGCTATGATAGACAAATGCCCGCAATTTTGCAAAGTGGTTTGCTTTTTTGGTTTTTTCTATTTTAAAAATTCAGGATTTTGGCTGAAGTGATCTTCTTGTAGCTGAACTAATTCACATACACTTAATTGAACAGAGAGAGGAAAGATAACCATTCCTTGTGCTCAACAGTTCTGGCTGGAAGGGCCATTCACAAAACTACCCACCCAAAAACCTGCACTTACATCCTCTAGGACAGAAGGGAGCTGGTGGTCACAGTCCCCAAGGAAGACACATCTCTGACCTGCAACGAGGGGCCAGGAGCCAACGTGGCCTAAGAGTAAGGAGTCACAGAGGCAGTCTGCATTTTCCAGGCATCCTGTGCTCAGTATGGATCCTGGCACGGGATCAGGGCATCCTGCCTTCTCAGTGACTGGCTCCACCACACTCACGTGCAGCTACACAAGCTGCAGAGGAATTTGGCATAAATAACAGCCTGCAACACGTGTAACAAAGCTCTGGTTGTCTGGTGTAGAGGGACTTATAAGTGCGTGTTAAGCAAAAGCATTTCACCACCATTTTTTTTAAAAAAGAGAAATAACTCAAGGATATACTGCATGTTCAGATAATAATGGTAAAAGAAAAGCTTGGATGAAACAAAATCTTGTGGTAATGCCTGTAAAATCCCCTGGCACTAGCAGCTTTTGAAGTGTTTCACTCCAGTTTGCATTTATGCTAATGAGCACTTGAATATTTCAGTGGTTTTGTGTGTTTACTTCAGTCTGACCAAATAGTATACTTTTAAGATCTTATGCTCTGGGATAAAATCATAGCTTTTGCCTACACTTGGAGCACATGTTCCTCATTCCTCACTTTAAAGAGTGCCTGGGACCAAGCCTGCTTGCAGCATGGTGTTATTTTTTCCCACAGATGATGGGCTGCTGCTGTTCCAGACACCTCTCAAATGGTCAGTGGGATGATGAGACAAACACCTGTTGGTTTGCACAGTGTGTATAATCTGCATCATGTTTGCAGATGGTGCCCTGCACAGTTCTGTGAGGTAGGTGCTAAATAGCCATGAATGACTTGGAAGCAATGCTGGAAAAAATACAGACATTAAAACTTTCAGCAGTTCCACTCCCATCAGATTTTTAGACCTGGCTGAGCACAGCAGAGCACAGAAAGGGGAGGATTTCAAGATTGCAAATGTTCTTGGGCTGCCAACATGCCATTTTTCAGCTATAAAAGTCTTCTGTAATACAGAAATGAAGAGGTTTACCCAGCAGAAAATAAGTGTTGCCACTTTATTGTTTTTGGCAGGAGGTGGTGGTTCATCATTTGGACACATCAGGTACTCTCGTTGTGACTATCATATAATTTAAAATGACAATGCTTCAAATGGTGACAAAATGACAAAGCACTGATCTGTGGTGGAAGTCTAGCATGGAGAGAGAGCTGCAGCCAGGCAAAATTGTCTGGAAAGGGAGTTGGAAGAGCACTTTGCTTTCAGTTTATTTATTTACTGGGCTTTGCCTTTGCTGATTCGCTAGAAGGAACTAGGAGCTGTGAACCTTGACGTGAATGTCTCCAGTTTGTGGGGTATTGTATCCATGGCACTCTCTCCTCCAACATTTTGAGGACTTGTTTGTACAATGCTGTTCATCCGTGTGGAAAATGCTGAAATCAAACCTGGTGCTTTTGCTGTGGCTGGAATACCTATGGCCATCCACATAGTAAGGAAAAAAATCACGGTTAAAACTCTCTTGACTGGTTTGCATTGTCACAGTTGCTTTTGAGATTCTCAAGTAGCAGAGAATTTTGCGTTTTGGAGATACATGTTCTGCTGAAGTTCCCAAGCCTGAGAAATTCCTGGAAGGGCACAGTAGTTGCTTTGTGACAAACACTGTGAGCTGGTCAGCATCAATAGCTGATGGTAGGAAAGTGTCCTATGGCTGGGAATTTACTGCTGCCTTCAGAGATCCATAATCCTACACAAATATTTTTCCTCAGGGACTTGGGTGGGTATTAAAGGATGGAAGTGAAGATAGATTTTGTGGTTGCACAAAAAAAAAAAAATTGTAGAAAAATAGTGTATGTTATAAATGTGGTGATTATATGAAGTCTAGATAAAATTCCATCTAACTAAAACACTTTCCTTTCAGCAAGGACTGAAGTTAAATGAGATTCTTGAAGTGTACAAACACATACCAGACAACTGCTAGTGAGTGATATTACTATCTTAGAAACTGGAGTAATTGCTAAAATGTAACACAGCTGTTTAAACTGAAATTAATAGAAAGGCATCCTGTGCCCACTTGATTTTTCTTAAGTCATTTTCACTGCTGTTCCCAGGAGAGGCTGTGAATGTGGGATTGATTTACAGTGAGAATGAGACCTGTGATTATCCAGTTCCTCGTCTTGCCAATGGGTTTCCTTTAAAAGCCATTCCTGCCCTCCTTCCCACCCCGTGTCCCTGCTGGGTTGCAGGGGAAGCCCATGTGGGGAGCTGGAGGAAGGTGTTCAAACAAACCCCCCAGCTTTAACTCAGCCAAGGGAATTTTTTACGTGCTGCCCTTGTTACTCAGTATTGAAACCACTGATACTCAGGTCCACCGGGACGTCCCTTTCTCCAGTCATTTAGGAGATGCGAATTCTCTGACTGACTGCATGGTCTGTGCTTGTGGTTTCAGGTCTGAACCATTCAGTGGCTGTAACCAACTGTGAAATGCCATAAGTGGAACAACAGCATGACTGGAGCTGCCCAGTGTCCTTCAGATTAACAGCTGGCTCTGTAAGTACCACTGTCCTGATGGGAATTCTAAAAAGCAATGCCAGCTTCTGTGGATGGTGGGATCTTTGATGGCAAATTACATGGTGTTAAGGACAAAGGTTTTCTGCCCAGGAATTGTTCTATGGCTGTGTTCAGTTTGAACTTCTCTCATGATTTTTGTGATTTACTTTTATTTCTAAACAAAGATAAACTGTCAGCCCCCCACAAGGGGCTCATATGCACCCCTTTGAAACAAAGCCTTAAATCCCCAAACCATCTGTGCTGTAGGAGACTCGGATTTTCCAAGTACTCTTTCAAAGCTCAGGCTGGTGGGAGCGGTCAGTGATGCACTTTTGAGATTTAAAACCTGGTTTCTTGCTTCTACCTTCCAGCCTGTGGTTTTAATCTTCTGTGGAGCTGTGCTGAACAGAACAGCTGGCCTGTAATTGGGGGAGATTGCTGCAGCCACTTATCTCTGTGGGTGTTACTCCTGTTCTCAGCATTATTGCAGTTAAAATGGTTATCATTTTCATCTATAGTGTCTTGCTAAGACAAAAATAAGCATGTGCCACTTACCTTTTCAGTGTTATTGAATCATTTCAGTATAGAATGATTTACTTTTTTTTTTTTTTCCTCTTTTCTTTCCCTGCTGATCCGTGGCCATATCCCAGCAGAAGTTGTGCATTGTTATCACTCTCATGCTATTTAGCAGAAGGGAGCAGGATCTAAATAAGCTTAAAAATTTCTGATTACCATGACTGGAGTAACAAAATCTTTTACTCTAACAATAAAAAATAAAAATCCAAATTATTTAATAACTGTGCACCTGAATTCTACAGGTTATTCAGATCTCGTTACACTGCTTGCTTTTCATGCCACTTTACTGTTTTCTTCTAACTCTGAATGGCCCTGGGCAGGTGCCCCTCTTGTCGAGTCAGTCATTTCCTAACTCATAAAATTGGGAAGCCATACTGGGTGGTCAGAGTTCAAATGAGTTCTGGAAGAGGGCTTGTACTAACAGATTAGGACTTGAGAAATCTGATTTCAGTTATTATCTTTAGCAAATATTTCTAGTGGAACCTTATATGATCCATTAATCAGTCTGGGTGTGATCTGCATCCTGCCAAGGTTGATAAAGGTGTTTTTTTTGACTTTGGTGAACTTTAGCATCCTCATCCACCAAGTGGGGCCATTGCTTTCTTGTTTCTCTTCTTTGTCTGTCTAACAAACAGGCAACAGGTAATCTACATTTAGCATCCAGGAAAAATAAAACACGTGGCTCTGGCACCATTTAAGTAATGCTACTAATGCAGGAAGAGAAACCTTTAGAAGGTCAGGTTACCACACATCCAAACTCCAGAAAGCATTTGTCATGCCCTGGGAATTGATCTGAAATCTGATCCATTTTGGAGAATAAATCACCACACAAAAATGCATTAGAATATCTCTTACTGAAATTCCCCATGGAGCTGATTTCCTGGAAGCAGCCTTAGGTATGGTGTGGTAATGGGACTTGTGTTCTGGAAGGAGGCTTGTGTCTGAAAACCAGCAGGGACACCAGAAAGAGCAGTAAATCCATCAGTGCTTACAGAGGGAGGGACTGAAGCTCCATCTTGCAGCTCAGTGGAAAGCTGGATCACTCTTCAGGTATGTCCCTATAAATGTTAGCACATGGACCTCGTTCTGAAAGTTTTAATGCCAGTACTTTACATTGGATAACTTGTAATATACAAAAAATATCAGCTCCATGAAGACTTTAAAATAGAAAGGAAGAGGGTGATTAAGTCCTGAGAGTTGCTCCCATATTAGAGCTCCTTGTACTGTGAACTCCATGTAAGTAAATAATAAGAGCATTTGACTGTTTCATAAAGCTAAGCATATTTGATAGTGTCATATTATAAAACCCTTCTGTCTTGGGTAGCTGGGTGTGGTAGTTGTAAAAGTGTCAGATTTATTCTAGGGATTCCCTGGGTTCATAATTTTTAATTGCTTTTACTACTTGTCGCTCCAGGCAGAGGTGCATAGAAGCAATCAGTAATTTGTCCTCTAGCCACGTGATTTCATGTAACCGAGCCAATGTCCTCCGCACACAGAAAGAAAGCAAAGCCCCGGGATGAAAGCTCTGCCTGGGATTACCTGGGATTAACTGGTGAACACAAAAAGGGTATTAATAAGAAAATAGTTGAGGGCTAGCACAGGTCTTCTCCCCTGAACAGAGTCTAAGACACAACCTTATACCCTAGTGGGTCTGCTCTGTGCCTCTTTAGCAATTTTTGGTTTTAATGGTTTGTGCTTGTGTGAGCTGGAACAAATGTAATGGATGTAGGGGGCAGGAAAAAAACCCTTCTGCTCTAGTGTTTGGTTTTAAATGATTTTCAGACAAAAAGAAAGCTGAATATAGTGCACAATACTATTCCAGATAAGGAAAGGAACTGGCTTGGAAGAGAAGGTGGCTGAGACTGAAAGTAAACACAGCACAAGAGAACTGCGAAGTGCTGTCTTATAAACGGTGTATTTCTCCTGCTCTGTCAGTTTATTCATAATAGTCTGTCTTTAAAGCAAATAAAAAAACGGTGTGGATATTTTTTTCCATTTTTCTTTTGCCATTTGTGTACTTTATGCAAACCATTTCTTTTCAACAGCTTTTTGTCTTTCCTTCCATGGCAACAAAGAGCCAGGGCTCCTTTGCAAAAGCAATACCGTCCTTCCCACGACACCCTCTCTGTGCTAAGGTAGGTACAAACCCACACCTGTTGTTAGGACTGCTAGCATTATTGACCAATAATGATGATAATGAGACAGTTCCTAGCAATGCATTATTAAGATGATGGTGTTACCCACAGCAAGTGGTGATCTCTAAGTTTTATTACACTAAGGCAGCCTTAAAATCTTCAAATCATTTACAGCTTTATCGCACTTTTTCAGTGGCTGTTATTGCTCAGCCATTCCTCTTTTTCTTCCCCTTGTCTTCCCAGAGAGCAAAGATCTTTGATGCTTCCATTTTCTCACTCCGTGAAAGAATCAAACAGCCCAAAATCCACAGGGCTTTGAAAAAGGAGGAGCACTGGAAGAGGGAGATTAGTCAGATAGAACAGACATGTATTTGTCTGGAGCTTGATTGGTCTGGTTTTGTAGTTTACATTTGTGAGCATTAAAGCATTACGGAGAAGTAACAATGGCATTTTTAGATAAAATAGTAGTAGATTAAAAAAAGTTAATTTTATATTAAATACCACTGTAATATTATGGCTTACAGTATATTTCTAACTATTCTGAAGTGATAATCAGTTTTCTTTCCTGTGAAAAGATCCATAGTCTAAGGAGACTCTTGAGTGGCACCCTAGATATGAGAAATGCTATTTGAATTAGGCACAGTTTATATTCTTATCCGTGTTTATAGTACTTTCCAGAGGCTTTCTCTCATTTTTAGGCCTTCTTCACAAAAGCACATGCAATAAAAATGTTGCTGCCGCCAGCTTGTATGCCTGAAAGGTCAATTCTTTTTTTTTTGTTCTAACTTTATCAGTTTCTTTAATAAAAGATATTAACTCTCTTCACAAACCTGTCTCACAGAGAGGAGAAAAATATCCCCAGCTCCAAAGAAAATATCACTTCTATTTAATGATTAAAACAAATCAGTGTGAGAGAAGACATAAGGCAGCTACCAGAAAATTCTGATGAGCAGCAAGCTATAAAAGCTTCCGTTTTCTGGCCGTTCTGAAAGCGGGTTTTGTTTTCTTAGTAAAATTGATCACAATAGAACAAGAAATCTTTCAAGGCCGTGGTTTAATACATCAGGAAAAGAATCCTTCCTTCCTTTTCTTCCTTCCTGACAGTATGGACTATGCCCTTCTTAATTCCAGCAGGTGCCACAGCAGCTCAGTGCCGGCTCCATTCCTTCAGCCTGGCCCGTGGAACTTCCCCTCTGTAAGAGGAGACCAACACCAAACTCGCAGCTCTCACTGCTGGGAACAGCTGGGGTGACTTTGGGAAGGGACCCCTGGTTTTGTCAGAGGAAACTGATGGGAGGGCACTGCCTAAGGCCTTGGATGTGAACACACATCACAATCATAGGAGATTATTACCAATAAGGCAATTCTAACACTAATAATTAATGATGATTACTAATGATCAATAACAAACAACAGTCATTACATTTCCATAAAATATAACAACTATGATATTTCAATAGTAATTAATACTAACTAATAGTATCAACAATCATTAAATTTCTATAAAACATAACTATATTACAATAGTAATTGCTACTAATTAACAGTAAAAAACCTACTACATTTCTAGGAAATATATAAGTAGTTAATACTAATATTAACAAAGAAAAACTATTAAATGTCTATAAAAGTTAACAACTATGATCTTACACTAGTAATTAATACTAATTAATAGTAACAAACAAAAACCATTGCAATTCCGTAAAATGTAACAGTAATTAATAGTAACAAACTCCATAACATTTCTATAAAATGTAACACTAATTAATACTAATTAATAGTAACAAACAGAAACCATTACATTTCTATATAATCTGACAGTAATTAATAGTAACAATCATTACATTTCTATAAATATAATTTGGGGATAATAATAATTAAATTTCTATAAAATATAATATTACTAAGCACAATATAATATTACTAAGCTAATAAGATGTTAGTCTAGTGCAGGTACCCAGACCTGTGTTGTTTACACTGAGTAGAACACAGACTCCAGTTCCAATTTTGAGCTAGTGCATTTCTGTTCCAGGTTCAGCATTTAAATTCTGCCCCTCTCTGGGTGTGAATAATACAAGTTCTCCCTGCATGACAAAGAAGAGCCAAGCCTGTGCAGAGTTCATCAGCACGCTGTGCTCTGCATGGTCACTGCTTGATTATTCGAAGGTGTTTGTGGAAAATAAGTCTAAAGTTCAGCTTTGGTGGATGATCACTCTTTCTGCACCATTTAAGCACATCATCTCATTTCTAAGTGGTACTGATTACAACAATTCATGGGCAACCACAGTCATTTTCTGAATGGAAGGGCAAGAGAAATGTGACCCTGTCATAAAACAAAGCCCGTGCTACAGTGAGCGGTGCTAACGTGGGCTAAAGGCTAGGGGGGGGCCTGTTTCTGTGTGTGATTAAATGCATCTCATTGGTATAATGCCTTCACATTTAAACAGCTTAATTTTTAAATCACCAGATAATTGTGTAATTGTGGTATTTCTGTTCCCTGTGATGAATCAGGGTCTCCTGTCTAATGGTTCTGTGAAAATAAAATTGCCTGAAAGCATCCCCAGCTCTGTTCCGTGATGTCACTGCGGGGCTCGGAGCCGGGCCCTGGAGCAGGTAAATGATGTTTGACTTGGCAAATCCACCTACACCTACTGGGGCCAGTTCACTTCTCGTTCCAGGAAGGACATTACTCATGACATCCCCGATGTGGTTCCACAGGCCAGTCAGCGGCTCCTGATTTCTCCTTGTAGCAGCTCTTTTGAAGAGGGTGTCAGCTGGGAAGCTGCACTCTTGCTGTCAAAGGAAGGTCCATGCATTATAAACAGACTTGTTGGACTCTCCTGAAAAAAATATACCCAAAGCAAGCGAATCTCAGTGTTCTTTTATGTCTTCTCATTTCACTAAAACACAAGCCACTTGCTAAATACATGTAATTTGGGTCAAATTGTTATAAGTGCCTATCAAAGATAGGGATAACACCAAGGCTGCTAAGGAAAGAACAGCTAGGTGTTACCAATTAAATACAGCAGTAGATTTGGGAGAAACAGCTGGATTTGTACAAACAGGCTCTTTGTGCTTTGCTTCTTCATATAGAATCTCCAGAGACGAGTAAAATTATGGGCAACTTCAGGTAATCTTTAATTCTTTCACTTCACCCAAATGGATCTCGGCACACAATTTCTAAATGCAACTACAGTCTGCTGTGAAACTGCACTGCCCCAGGCTATTGGCTCTGCTAAAGGCAAATGAAAAGGTGGGAAAAAATGTGAGTTCAGGCCAGCAGAAAGATTTGCTGTGTCACCTGTGCCTGCTCCATCCCTTGTCCACCTCAGCCTGCTCCCAGGGCGGGTTGTGTGCCACGTACACGTGTGCAGGTTGTGCCTCGTGCCCAAAGACGCTACACAGCAACAGCACACGCTCACAGCAGTGTGGGCTGTTCCCAGGAGCCGTGGTAAAACACTCTGCTCTCCACAGCACGATCAAGGCCAGGTCCGAGATGCACCAGCACAGCAAATGAACCCACAGCATCCAAACAAACACCCCCTGCAGTACAGATCTAAAGTCATGGGTCTGTGCAGGATTCATGGCTACTACCCTTTTATTGCTTTTCTTTTTTCTTAAAGACATTTTCTCTTTGGGCAGTCAGAAGCTTTTTTACCAAAATCAGGTTTAAATTTACTCATATATCCATTTATTTCTGTGTCAGTATTTCAGCCCAAATCCTTATTGCCTTATCTTGGTATTTTCTTCACTGATGTAAGTGAAAGATATTCCTGTAGTTCCTCCACTTTAATTTTGTTAATCTAAACAAGCCTAGCAAAGCTATTTGAACGTGTCTTTAACAGAGATACTGTCCTTCCTGTAATCAGCCTAGCAGTTCTTTTGTTATCTAGTCCAATAAAGTGATATATATGGTTTCAAGGGGACTGTTAACATCGCTCTAAATGAAAGCATATCAATGGCTTTAACAGGATTTTTTTGGATTATGCCGGAAAACACCATGCATGCTACATGAAAAGTGCCCTGGTTTTCTCTTGGCAGTGGCAAAGATGTGGGTCACAGCCACAGTAAACCAAAAATACTCCCAGGCCTTTCTTCTTTATTTTTTTTTCCCTCCTCTTCTGTAACTTCCAAATGATGAACTGCAGAAGTTCTTGCCCTCTGGGACGTGAATTTATGCAGTATATCTTGTGATACTAGGATCCAAAGTACATTTCCTTGCATAGTTAAGTTAATCTTATTTTTGTCGTTGTACCTGTTGAAAGGCATTTAGTTCCCTGTTTATATAGAGACAGCCCTGACTTCTGTTTTAGCATCAGATGAAAATTTAAAACAGAGAGGATTTTCCCACACATTAATGAATATTTTAATCAGTATCGAACTCCAGATCTCCTTTTTATATCCCCTACCCTCATTTACTTCTGCCTCTGAGTGCTGTACAAAACCCATAAGGGGGACAAAGCCTGAGAACCAGACTTCAAATGAACATTTTAGAGCCTTACCTTGAGAGGAAACCTTTGCGATTTCAGTATGCACGTGTTGAGAGGAGCTATTAAAATACACGGTTCTCTGAGGCACTGCTTTGCTTCACTGCTTCACCTTCCCGTCCTGTTAGACAGCAGCCACTGCACTCCATTCCTGGTGAGAGGTTTAAATTGTGAGCTCTTTGGGCCGTGGGTTGTTACCTTGTTGCTCAGTGCTTTCACAGATATTAGTCCCAGGAAGCTGATGACCTTGACTGGACACAAAAAACACACTTTATACAAATTATCCATTGAGAGTCTTTCTTTGGCATCACACAGATTCTTTCACCCACACCGAATATGTCTCCTGCTCAAGGCAAATTGTCTGAACTTCTTGCATAATACTCTGCCTTATTTATGAGTATTTCAGCCTCTAACCTGCTCTGTGTCTACTACACTTTCTGTTTCTTACCATTTTTAAGGGCAAGTCAGTAACTTCAAAAGCTGAAGAACCCTGTCCTCAGTGGCCACCTGACAATATGTAGACTCTAAGGCAAAGGCTCCAAAAAAATTGGTGACTTTTTGTTCCTACCTTATTATATGATGTTAGACACCACCACACCTGTAAGTTTTACTAAGCTGAAAACAGAATGGAAGACAAAGGAAAACAATCTCTAAAAGCTTAAGAAATACAATTTTTCATGTTGGCTGCCTCTGTGTTTTTACGGTTTTTAAAAACTGAACCAAAGTGTCTAAGATTTAAATACCAACTTGAGCTGTCAAAAATCACTATGGATGTAGGTAAAATTATTTTTCATGTAACAGAATCTAATTCCTGTCTCTCTGAGTTTTGGACACAAAACTGGCTGACAACTCACACTGCAGTTATATGAAAACATCACTGTCAAAAGCACAGACAATTCAAACATTTTTCTACTACATTTGTGGTAAAAAAAGACTTTTTTAAAGCTTATAGTTGTAGAAAAATAGCACATATATGAGAAAAACAATGGTTTAAGATTGTTTCTTTTGCCAAGTATCAAGTAAAAGCATTAGAAACAGATACTGCACTACTTCATGAAGTTAGAAAAAGGTAAAGACTTGCAATTTAATGTTATTATATAGACACACTCCTATAATATTGTCATCATCTACTACTTGAGACAATGAAACCAATCCAAAAACTTTACCTTAAAATAAGAAGAATTTTATACTGGAAACAAACTGAATACATATGGCAACCCTGTGCACTATTCACATTTGAATCCATTCAATTCATATTTAAATGAAAAATCATCGATATTCTCAAACTTAAGAGAAAATACTCTTTAAATAATTCCTCTATGTATGGCACTGCAATTAATAACATGCTGAGTGTAAAATGTGTGGGTTTTTTCTTTCTCCTGTTATGGTTTAACATGTCTGAAGGATTCTGCTGCAGATTTGTCTTTTAAAGTGCACAGGCCAAAGAACTTCACTCTCATTGGCTTTCCAGTGTGAAGTTGTTGGTACTGTCATAACTCTTCCTGCCATTGTACCTTAAATCCCAAATGAAGCAATTACTTCATTATCTAGAGAAGAGTAACCATTCAAGATATGGCATGGAAGGAATAAAGGGAAGATCCTTACCTCTAGATTTTCAGGACTTGAATGAAATCTATTCAGAATATATGAAACCCTGCAAAATATCACTGTTCAATGGGGGAAAAAAAAGAGGGAGAGAGACAAAGCAGGATTTGAGTTTAATTCTTGGATGCTTTTGAAGGACAAATAAGGTAAATGTCTGCAAGTACAATGCAGATGCAAGTGACACAAGATGCTTGGAGCTTTTATAGCGTATTGGGGACTTCCATTTTGTGATAGAAATTGTCACATTACAAGGCTTTCAACATAACCCCAACACTTTCCTACAATTTAATTTCTTCCTTTATTCAGACCACAGAAAGTTTCCACAATGGAAAAGTACAGGCAACTGGAGGGAAAGAAACCTCACTCAAACACTGCTGAATGAAACACAGATGTAGAAGGACAGCAGATGCTCTTTTTCTTGGTAATTATGTTTCTGACAGTCCTTTATGTGATTTCCTACATCAAGAGGAGCCACTGACACAAATAAGTATTTCCAAACTTTATTTTGCTGTTTTCATTGCTAGAAATGTTGCGTTCAGCTCTACTAAAGGGACAGATAACGTACAGGGTGTGGAGGAAAAGTGCTCCTTGCCTCATGTTGTTGGCTTCTCATCCACTACGTGGTGTTTGCTGATACGATCACAGTATTTTCTATGGGAAAATGAGTTTGGTCAAACTTCCATTAGGAAGGGTTCAGAATGTAATTAAGATCAGTCTAGAATAGTTCAGTGCCATCCTTAGTTTTAGAAAGGACTGTATTTTGGAGATCCAGGTTACTCTTATCCCTGTATCCTTCAAGCTACTGGCGATTTTGAATTAATGGCAAAGTGGAATTTCTGAGGGGTTTTCCCATTCTTAAACATTTTACCCCTTAGTGCTTCCATTAGCAATATGTACTTCAAAGAGATGAGAGTAGAGGTGATCCTGTAAAGTATTTTCAGACTAAGACTATCGTGACATGTCTTTCACACTCAATTACTGATGCATTAGAGAATGAAAAATATGAGAGGCAGAAGGCACCGATAAGGGGACACTCTATCTGAACTGAGTGTGCAATCTGACTGGAAATTTCATCTATGTGTCATTGGAATAAAAGGCTGTTATCTGACCTTGGCACTTAGGGTTTTCTTATAATTGCGATTGTAAGCAAAAAAAAAAAAAAAATAAGCTGAAATGTAAAAACTACCAAAAGAAAGACCAAAGATTAACACAGCACTTACTAAACTCAGTAACAACACCAGCCTAGTGATGCCTGTTCACTCAGCCAGCCCAGCACCACTGCTGCTTACAGCAATTTCTGCATCTAGTTTCCTTGGTGTTTTTTTTAATCATCTTACAATTTTATGTGAAGTTACAGGTGGGTAATGGAATGGAAAAACCCAACACCTTTCTACCAACAGCTGCCAGATTTTTTCAAAACTGAATGTAGGGACGAGACCCATTCCAGTAAAACTAACAATGGAGAGCAACAGAGATTCCCTCACTTGCCCATCACATGGCCCATTAACAGCACAGGCCAGTCTGCCTTTGAGCCACAGGGCCACCAGCCCTGTGCTTCCCGTGCTCCCAGCACAAACTGCAGGGACACAGCGGATCAGGGCTCTGCTGCTGTGCCCTGCCCGTGGAGCCTTTATGGACTGCAGGCAGAATCTGCGAGACAAGCAAGCCTTTTTCTTTCACCTGCAGCTCTCCTCTGCTGCGCAGGCACCTATCTTGTGGCAGATGTCATATTATTTGAAGTTATCTCTTCTTATCTGTCTTATCTGCCTCCTTTTCACAGGAGAATTGAGCTGCTTTCCATGTGGGGCCATAGACTGCATGCATTGGGTGAACTCACAGCTGGAAACCTCAAGGCCTTTTTGGGACAGGCCATGTCATTCCAGAGTCCTGTGTGGAAAAGGAACCAAGCAATTCCTCCAGCTGCTTCTGCACTAGAGAGCAACCATTACCTTTCTGCAAATTTAAAGCTAGACCTGATGAACAAAAGGATTTCCAGCCTGTCCCCAGGATGCTAAATATACACGGGCAGCCATTCCAAATATTATGAAATTAAGTGACCTCCTCTACTCTGCATAATAAAACCAAATTGCTACAATTGTGTCATTAAATGCCACACGCAGAGAGGATGAAGAATGGGAGCAGCCTGCAAATTTTTCTCAAGTTCTGTCAGCAGCACATGACTGCCTGCAACAAGGAATACCTATATCCGTATGCTTCCTGTCACCCTGTGTGACAAATGCAGCACAGTCTCTGTGCTCCCAGCTAACAGGGGGAGTAAATGATAGCTAAAGCCCCCCTTTGTTCCGATCCGTGGACGGAAGGCGTTGCACACACAAAGACAAACGTGATGGCTGCCTGCTGGTCCAGGAGAGTCAGCCACCGCAGCTGTGAGCTGATTCAGAAAAAACACAGCTTTATGTTCTGTTTACGGGTTTGAACCCAAGCTAAATGTGTTTGTAAATGACTGGGGTGCCATTGTGGCTTGGCTCCCATCCCGTGCCCGCTCGCTCTGGGCACGGCATTCCCAGACCCGCTCCCCATCCACACGGCAGCAGTTCCTGCCCTCCTCCCACAGCCGAGCCAGCCGCTCAGCGGGAGCAAGGGCATCCCAGATGTTGGCTGTCACAGCCAGCAGCAAACTGCAAATTCCCAGAGCGACGGGGGCACCTGAGAGGAGGCCGGTTCAGGAGGATTCCTCCATCTTTGTCATGATCTGCCAGCGGGGTAGGACTTCCACTATGTCAAAATTTGTCTTCCAAGTGGCAATGCCAAAAAAACTGATTATCATTTTTGCAAGGCTCAGCTCCCTAAATTGCAGTGAAGGAGAACAAAAGGTCACGTCTAAGTAAGGCCTCCCTTTTGCTCCTCCTTACTTGGTCTATTCCCTTCTACTTCCCACATTCTAGCAAAGGAAAGGTCCAGGCTCCTATAGAAATACATGGTGGTCTTAGTAAAATGTTTTATACAAAGAAGCACATCAGAGGAAATTAATATAATTAGGCTCATCCCCAGGCAAAAGGTGGAGTTGATGTCCCTTGACTCCTCTAACTGATGAAGATATGCTGCTCCTAATGGGAATTATGACCCACTAGATGTCCTACAGACCTGTCTCACAGCAGTGGCCATGAAGTCCTGCTGGTGATACCTGATGTGTTTGGCTGACTTGGGAGTCTGGGTTAGGTCTGAGGTTCTATCTTACACTTTTCAGCTGGGTAAACTTTAGCATTATTAAACCCAGCAAAACATGAGGCTTTTAAGCTGAAACACCATGTTCATCACTGAACCACTGTTTGTGATGTGCATTACTGTTAAGTAATACACAAACCTGCAATTTCAGAAATAAAATGTGACAACTCTCAGGCAACTGTGGCAGCAATGATCATTCTAGGATAACACCACTGAAATAGGAGGTGATGTTGGCTGTTATTACAGGGCCTGTTTCCATAAAGCTCCTATAAAATCCATATGCACAGTAACCATTTGCAAGTGAAAACAGTGGCTGATGTGTGCAATTGTTTATTCTGAATACAGAACAGACATCTGCATGAGCAAATAAATGTGCATGCAAATTTCCTCCAAAACTCACAGAGATGGTTTTGAGCCAAAGCCACAAATGGTTTTTGGAATATTCCTGTTGATTTCAGGGATTTTGCCCACAGATGTTATTTCCACACCATTGACTTTACTCCACTGCTCTTAAATATCAAGAAGAACCTTAAGTTTTCTTTTACTTACAGCACAGTTAAACTGATATTGAGTCAAACCAAGCCCAAATACTCTAAGAAGGGATAATCTCAAGAAGTAAGCTTGATAGTCACTAAATAATAAAGTATGAATCATACTGCTATTTATCTTCTCCTGCAGTGGATATTTGCAAGCAAAAATCAGGGATTTCTTCTATTTATTTACCTATTTTCCCCTCCAGGAAGTCTGTTTAATGAGGAAAAACCTCCAAGCTCTTAAAACCCATGTGTATATGTTAAAGCTTTTTAGTAAAGAAAACTCTTCCTAAAGCTCAAACATGTCTCACACTTATATTTTGCTGTTGCTGCTAAGGGATCAAAATAACTAAGTGTAAAAATAAAATATGCTGAAAAGCTTTTGAATTCTGTAATTGTGTTCGTGCTGCAATGGGGGTTTTTTGTTTAAATTGGAAGGCTCTCAATAATTGGAAAGCTACCAGGTTGCCCTCAGGCAGAAAAGTACCACCAACTCTCCAATATCATGCAAAGAACCAAGGGACATTTGGTGCATCTCTGTACCATATATTTGCTACTGCCCAGGGGTCTGGGCCCTTCATCTGCTGTTCTGTGGGCACAGGGGCATCTTCTGCTTCAAATTGTCCCAGTCACAACAGGGCAGCCCCCATCTGTGTGCACCAGGTCCAAATCAGTGGTCAGGTCTCAAACAGAAATGAGAAGTGGCAAACAAGCAGCAGTGACCTCCAGCATTTCAAAGGGCTGATCAGGGTAGGAATAGTCACTTGTTTTGCTCTGCCAAATTCTCTCAGGATTCCTCATGAAAAATTAAAGGTTGTATTCCTTTGGCTTAAGCTGCCACACTTTAATAAGATGAGTTGTTGTTCTTGGTTTGCTGATTGATAAGGTTTGAAGCACGTTTACTTTGCATTCTGTTGCATGTAAGCTGGCAATGGGCTAGAAGGAATAATTTATAAATGAGATGAATTTGTATAGATTAGCCAAGTGCCTACTGACTGAGCATATAGCAATGTCTAAATATTTAGATGAATTAAGCAGCAAGGAAAGATAAATATTCTTGAAAAGAACACATTTAGTAGGCCACTGAAGTATAACTAGGAATAAATAAAAACAAGCAAAGAAAAAGCCTAAGAACACAGAGGAAAGATGTAGCAGTACAATGAGGCAAGCAAAAAAAGTTTGCATGTCTTTATTTATACCTCTCCCATCACTAAGTCTAAGTTTATAACCTCAAAAATATAAAATAGTGGTTAGGTGAATGACCCTAGCTGATCTGTATTACCATTTTCAACTGAGCAGCTTGGGACACATTCTCTCTCTCTCTCTGTTCTCCATGTTAAAATAACTGCTTTACACTCCTGTCACTGCCTGTAGACAAACATACATCTCCATTCATATATACACATCCACATGTACACATGGGAAAGGATTATGTAAGGTAGCCTCCCCTTACCTTGGAAAACAAAAATGTTGGCATAGATTCCTGTCTGCCTCCTGATTCTAACAATCTAGGAGGGGGGAAGAAGTGCAAACCATCATCACAAAGACTGGTTAGGCACAATTCTTCTAGTCTTTCCTATAAGTTTTGCACTGCTTTTGTGTGAGGTTTTTCCCCTCTTTCCTTAAGGGGGAACAAAGGATCACCAGGCAACACGACACAGCAAGTGAACAACCTCTGTAGCATCTAAGTACTTCCCTCAGTACTGCCTTCAAACTTTTCTAAATAAAGAGATAAATCTAATTACTTCTCAATTTTCCACTTCTGGATGAAAATAAGTTTGAAGCAATAGGAAAGGGCTAAAAAATTGATAGAAATATTAAGCACAAGTGAAAGATACCTATTTCTCCAGTAATCGTCTCATGGGATTCTTAGACAGAGATGTTAAAAGTATACTCTAGGAGTAAGAGGTATCACTTCAGTCTTTTAGAACATTTGTATTTTACTGATATGAGTTCTTGTCTCTGTTAATTATGGAGGTCTGGTTGAGGTAATTAAGAGGAAAAAATAGGGTTTGGGTTGTTATTTTAAAAATTTGAGTAAGGCATACTTTGTACAGTTTACCTTTTAAAAATATAGTCTAAAATCTCTAGAGAACAGACTAATAGCCCTGAATAATCCTGGAGAGAGCTTGACTTCATATTAATTGATCTGCTAAATCACAAAATGGTTATTGCCTGCATATATTTAATAATAGATGCTAGGATCTTAATCACTACTTTTAATCTTGAAATTCTTTCTTTAGGTAGTAACGACTGCAGTTCTGTGTGGTTTATGTCTTGTTACTTCTAAAAGTTATTAGATTCTTTCTCAGAACGGTCTGGTTTGTTTTCTTTGCTTTGTGTAAGTATACTTTAAAAAAACATTAGAATATCAAAGGGAATTTACAGTTTTGTATAACTTTAGAAAACTTGCAACTATTTAAAATAATCCCATTGTTCTCATAAAATCATAATATTTTTGCCTCATGTCCTCATTATGTGGAACATGTCAACTCTACTTCAAAAATCTGTATTTACTTTATTGTAAGAACAAACGAAAATTCTAGCACAGGGAGCCAGCTAAACTAGAAAACATTCCAAATGAAATGGTTCTCTCTGCTCTGGGCATGGCCTTATCTGATGAATTTCCCAGGTTACGATTTTCTAAGTAATTTACTGAGAGAAGAAGTTGAAATAGTTATTTGACCTTTCTGGGTTAAGTGAATCTAAATTAAAGTATGAGCAATTACTGCAGTATTTAAATTTTCCACCTTCCCTCACTGATTCCTCCCCTCCCCTTCAGTGTGTTTATTAGCACCGGTTACTTCTTGCTTGTCTCAGAAGTTACTTTTTAAATTTCAAAAATCAGCGTAGAAGAATTTTTTGAGCTGATGCTTCGAGGTGAATTTTACAACCAAGCATCATTAAGATTTCAGTCTCATTTCAGGGAAAGACTGTTCCACAGACTGCAAGGAAGAACAGATTATTCCACAGATTAAATACAAAGCCCAGAAGTATACATGATGACAGCTGCAAGAAAGCTAATATATTTTCAGTCTCTGCAAAACATTAGGTATTCTCAGCTGAGTAATGGAGTGAGGAGTTACGGAGTTTATATTATGTATGTTTTCAAAGCCATAAAAAAAGCAGCCACATTTCTCTTCATGAACACTATCACAGTGTACCAGAACACTTCCCATTTGATACAGAGCCCAGTCAATAAAAAGGGTAACTATTTATGGCATTCAAACCGATGCATGGAATTTCAGCCATAAATGACATCCCAAACCCACATTTTTCAGAGTTTCATAGAAGTGGCTTATATCCCAGCTTTTAGGGGGCAAGGCAGGTTACACACTTGGAACAGAAAAATCCTGGATCTACTCAAGATGATGACAAACCTACCAAGCATGCAACGATGTTCAAAGGAAGTTCATTATTATTGACCCAAAAAGACAGAGACAGACAAGGAAATCACATTCTTCAATTCCTCTTCTCACCTAAAAGCACTAAAACCAAAAGAACTTCCTGTCTGTTTTATCTGTGTGCCATCAGCCAAAACAACAACAATCCATTTAAAGTTTTACTGACACTTGAAGTGCTGATAAACCTCCATCTCCTATCACCTCTTTATGAAATGGATCAGACAAGTCAGACTGGAAGCCTTTAAAGATATTAGCTGAAAATCAAAACGGAAGGGAATTTTTTCCTGGTATATTTATTCTCACTCTTTGACACTTTTGCATTACAAATAAATAGTATGGTTCTTCTCTTACAGGGCACCTGGTGGATTAAGACTAACTCTTTTGGAAAACTACAGCTAATCTCAAAACCAGCTAATTCACACCTAGTTCTTTTTTAAACCAGTAAAATCAATTTGATCCTTTCTGGGCAGTCAACTGTTCCAATCTTCCCAGAACTACGTGCACCTAAGCACCTCTAAGAAAATGATAAATATTATTTTTATTGTGGTTTTAACACACACTTTATGTTAGTAAGTGTGTGCTTTCTCTTTAAAAAGAGTTACAATCTGCTTCTGTAAAATCCAGCAGCTCAGAGCAATGTCACGTTGTACCAAAACGCCGTTGTCCTGAAAACAAGAATCAAAACCTTCTATGCATTATGCAGTACAGGAAGCCAGTCTTGTTTCTAATATCAGAGGAGTAAACAAAATCCTTCCTAGATTCCACTGACTGGAGAGCCAGTGGCTGGGCTTCTGAACATCTCGAGGAAGGCTGTGGTGTGGCCTTGCTGGCATCCACCATGTCACAGAACAAACTGTTGCTGCTCTGAAGATGAGACGGCTGCACACTTTTGGCAAGTTCACTGCCCATTCTACATCAATAACACAACACCCACAAACCTCTCAGTAAAATGTTCTCTGTTGGAATTTCTCGCAGAATAAGGAAAACAATTCTCCTTTGCACTTTCTAAAAGCAGCATGGTACATTATGTAAATCTACCTGCCTATTGAATTGTTAGTCTTCACCTCTGGAAAATGCTAACTATTTTTAGTATTTCCGTTGAGTTACAGTGTTTGCGACAAAGAAACAAAGACACACGATCCGGACCCTTCCTTAACTAGAAAATTGCTTGGACTTCTTAGACCCAGAAGGCAGCAGTGAGGCAACCAAAGTTGCCCAAGGCACTCTGCAACATTTTGTTTAGAAATTTAGATTACATTGAGCTTTTTCAATGACATTTTTTTAGGTTGTTTGAAAGGTGCAGCTCCTGTATTGGAAGGAATTTTCTGAAGCATCTTTCATATTGCTACCATGGCTTTGGTCAGGTGACATTTTTAGGAAAACAACTGATCTTTAAGCAAAGGGAATTAAAAGACAGAAGTACTCAATGTCACTGCCTGAAGCTGCACTCAAGGGGAAGTGCTAACTTTTCTAAGTTGATTGTTTCATTTATTCTGTTTTCCTATTCCTATTTTCATATATTAAAGGGGTAAGGGCTGGACTGCTCTATTTAGAAACCTCCTTCTCCGAGAAGTTAATTTTACCTCATTGTTGATGTTTATCAATGGATGCTTAAAAGAATCAGCTGGTTTTTAAGCTACTGCTGCAACTAATAGGAAACTGTTGGGAACAGCAGCGAGGTGCAATGAAGCCCTGCATTCTGTGTGATGATAAAAGCATACTGATCCATTCAAAAGCAATGGAGAGGAAAGAAAATGGAGCACTACAATATACCAAGTGCCATCACCATTAAGTTACCATTACACACACTCTCTGTGAAATGCCTGAGTGTGGAGACCACATTTTCTTTTAAGTATTTAGAGGTATTTTCTGTCCACTCATGTATGAAATTCTACTTCAAGTTAAGCTCTTTACCTAGTATGTAAAATAAAAATTCCCCGAGAAAATATTATTAATTTTTCACCTAATTTGCGTGTCTTCCAGTTCTGGGGATATACAGCTATCTTTTCTCCAAGCAGTGTTTGTGACACCCATCCTAGCAAGAACACATTTTTGATTCACATCAGTTTTAGACAGATTACTGAGGTGATTTTCTTCCTCAGTGCATGGGCTCCAGCTGAAAAAGCATCATTTACTGTGTTTAAGTAAGTATCACTTGCTCTCTTTGGGTCATTTAAACTGCTTAGAGGCAGGGGAGAAAATACCTGGGGTTTGGTTTTTTGATTGTTTTTTTGGGGATATCTGCCTGTACAGATGAAAAAATCTGCAGGATTCAGGAATCTGCATGTACAGTAGCAGGGATTTCATCACAAAAAAACCCCCAAAAAATCATGAAACAGTCTTCCATTACTGGTACATTTGGCAATTCCAAAAGCACCAGGAAATTACCTCAGCAACCCAGTAAAAGTATCTTTTATGTGGGGAAGGTCATAACTAGCAGAAGGCTCCCAAAGCCTTCCATTCTGTGATCATTTGCTGCTCTATTTTCTTATCTTGCTCATCAATAGCTATTTTCACTTTTGCATCTCTCAGTTCAGTTCTCTCATGACACGTACACTCAGTAAGATGGAATCATACCCAGGAGCTTCTGATCATGGTCAAACCCCCTCAATTTGCTGCTGCCATCATCCTTTGTGTCAGAGAGATACACCCTGCTACTTATTCCAAATCATCTGGACTCCCTCCTCCACACCGAAATCCACCCATTTCTTCAGCGTTCCTTTATGGGAAGGAGCTGTAACACCTCTGAGCCCGTGCAGTTTCTCCACTTCCACAGTTCTTTCAGGGTATTGCTCCCTGAATTGTTTGGATGCTAATAGATCAAATTTCTCTTACCCCATCACAAGATCCCCTAATATTCTCAAAGGAAAGGAAAGAGAGGCAGAGAAAAATGATTCTCTAAATAAGTATTTTATACTCTTAACAAAAAATGGTGAGAACAGATTTGAGTTGTCAAATTTTAGGGGCTATAGTGCACTTGATAACATGGCCAAACTTCTTGGGACTTGACTTCAAAATGCAGATTTGTACTTCTGCAAATTGGGTGCGAAAAGGGGTAACATGCAGGCCTATTTACTATTTTTCTGCTTCCTAGTTTTGAGTTCTTATGGAGCTTATAACTATCTAAACATCTATCCAAACAGGCAGTAATTCAAGTACTCTCTAATAACTTGTGGAAGTTGAAACAAACAATTTGCTGTAACCTTCCACTTCCCAGTTTTCCAAATCTATAAAGCATGGTATAAAACTACTGCCTGAGGGTGTCATGAGGGGAGCTGCACACACAGCGAGTTAGTCAAGTATTTGCTTTCCAGGAAGGGAAGGTATGAACCGAAAATAAGAAATCAATTTCAGTCTGGAACTGCAGCTACTAAAAGCTGCAGGTGTTGCGGTACCCTACAGCTGCTCTTGCCTCGGGGCCTTTCAGGCCTACCTGAATATCTGGGCCATGCACATCAAGGTGAGTTTGCACACTTTGCACATCCCACGGGAGCCTTGGCTCTGGAAATAGCACACTCACTTTTCCTCAGTGCAGGGTTCACTACATAATTACCCATATTCCAAGAATCACGAATACACAGCCAACAAAGAAGGACTTGTCCTCCGGCACTCACACAAGTTCTTCACAACCTAATGACCAAGAACATGATACAGAAAGTCACATTTCAAGGTTAGTCTCACATTCTAAGTGTCTCGCTGATGAGGTTGGGCTCTGTGGCCAGGTCAGGAGACACTGACAGCCAGGGCAATGGGTTGTGACATCAAGAAAACGAGCAACACAAATGCTAATAAGATCTCATTTCTGTTCTGCAACTAAACAGCTTTATGAACAAATCCTGTAAAGGTTAACAGATCACAACCTTTTAAAAGAATTATAAAACAACATCCAAAAAATCTGATGGTTAAATGCAGATTATTTGTAAATAGGTGTGTATATTATACACACATAGCACTATGTTTATATTAGATTTCATGTGAACATATTTATAAAGTAAACTAACTACAGGGACATAAATTGTCAAAGCCATCATTTTACAGTCCACATAATCTTAAAACAATTTCCCACTTTAGACCCAGTTTTGAAAAGAAGAACAAGAGGATGGCAAGTCTTTTTGCCCATTAATCCCTCCTTGGAAGATAAACCACCAATCAATATTTTTAACAGCCTGTTCTATTATTTCACACCCAGTCACTGCTCTAATTGTGGGCAGGAACAAAGCACTGAGCTGTTGAGCTTAAACCTACTCAGAAATCCTATTTTTAAAAAGTCATACAGAAAAATGTAATCTGTCTTCTGCCTCCTGGTTTTGTAAAATCACTGTCATAACACCGAACAACAAAGTACTCCCCATAAGATCATAGAATAATGATCTTAGGAAATTTGAATGTTATGGTTGCATTTAACTTTCACATCCTTCCTGTCAGACTTTTACAGGAAGGAATGTGACCATGAATTAGCATGAAATCCAGAGTGGTCTTTCAGTGTCATCATCATCCTCAGTGTCATCACTTGGCAGCTCACGACAGGTGTACACTCCTAAAGATTTGAGACATGCTGCATATCCCAGGACTTTCCCCGGTTCCTGCCTCCCTCTGAGACAAACGCTGCATGTCTGAAGAGGCAAACAAGCCACCAAGCACACAATAGCCCTAAGGCCATCAACCACTATGCAGCTGACAGTCAAATGCCTTATTTCAAGCCTCTAAAGCATGTTCCACCAGCAAAACATTAAGTACAGGAACCAAAATTATTTAGTAAGTGGAAAAGAGCTTCTGTCCCAAATTTCTGGTGCTGTTACTATGGTGAATACCAGTGCCTACCAAGAGAGGCAAGAGAAGACATGCCTTGTTTCTCCAAAACCAGGGATAGCATTAAGACTGATAATAACATAAGACTGATCAATCTCTCATGCGTGTTCTGCTGTGACTAAGACGTTGATAAAAGGTTCTAGAAGTCCTGTAAGAATTGTATTTTGAAGCGAATTTGGTTACAGAACAGCCAGAAGCCCCAGTGAAAGCTTCACTATTGTTTTCCCATGCCTGTTTTTCAGACAGCCTTGGAGAGGTCAGTTTCTGATAAAACCGTGGAAGACAGGAGAGTTAATGACTCACATCTGCTATTTTAAATTATTCAGTTACCACTTGAGCACTAACCAGAGGCGCAATAAACAGCAGCTAATACAAGTCATGCATGTTTCATAAAGGGAGACTGTACACTCTGGAGTATATTACATCCAGCTCTGAAAAGACTCACAGTGTTTTCAACATCATTTAAGACCAGTTCTTCCTACTATTACTTTAACTTTCTGCAGTGGTACTTCTCATTGATTTGAATCGGAGTTTTATTGAGGTACAGGAGACAGATTGCAATCCATTAAAAAATATTTTCTTTTAAACTCATATAGGCAGGGCTAAATCTTTTATGAATGGGTTGGCTCAGTTTCCCTGTGGCTTATGCAACCCTTCTTTGCAGGGGCTGCAAAGAACAGCTGTAGCCACGTGTGCTTCATATTCTGCTGAGACATCCAAAAGACTGAATACTTTCCAAAAGCCAGACACATTCATGAGGAACATGGTGGTGTCACCAGATTACAGCGACTGCACACTGCAGTGGAAGTCTTTCCTTGCTGGGTTCCTCAGAGCAGTCGGATGCTCACACAGCATTTGCACCCTTCAGCAGGCAGCTTCTCATATTGTCAGCAGAGTTCGAACATGACCCTTGAAAGTACCTTTTTCTACTGTTTGTAAAGGAGTCTAGTACAGAAATACTGAACAGACACCCAGAAGAGGGAAGAAAGTAGGAAGTACTGGAAGGAACACTAGAAATACACTTTTAGGCAACTTTCTGGCAGCTAATCGTAAGAGCCTGGGTCCCTCATATATCATTACCTTCTCTGATTCAGTTATGACTGAGAAAACCTGAGCAGACCTCACTCCAGTTGTTACTCAGTTATCCAGGAGAACTTTCTGGTGAGCTTACCTGCAGTGAAGTCTCTCCTGGTGCTGTTGGCAGCATTATTAATAGCAAAGCTTCTGAGACAGAGAACAGCAAAGAAAAAAAATTGTGCTTAAAAGATAAAGCTCAAACATCCACAGAAGGGTTTGGCATGAAGCAACAGTCTGCTAAAGCATAATTGAAGACGAAGATAATTTGGCTTTAAACAAGTGCATCATGAACACCTCTGAAAGATGGAGAGGGGCACTGCTAGAGTAGCCACAGGCTGTTAAGTCCTGTTCTTACCTGGACCTGGCAAAGTCAATATTTGCATAACTCTGCCACCTCCTTACACTTCTCATCTTTTTCTTCTGTAATTGGTTCCCTACCCTTGACTTGGGGAGACGGTGCCATGTAACAACACTCTGCCAGCAGAATATTTGTACCTCTAAGGGATTAATGGCACTACTCCCTATAAAAATGTCTCTAGTGAACCAACACGGCTGCTCTTATAGCTCAATTACAGAGCAGTCATCCAGGAATTGAAGATGACTTCTGAGGCAGGAGAACTCATGTCCCTCCAGAAACGATACCTTTTCTCCGGCTGTGAAGCCATGACCCCTCAGGATCCAAGTCATTAAAAGAGCCTGACTATCACAGGATCTGCCATCCGATTACTGCACTCTGTCTTCAAAAGAGCTCTTCATTCACAAAGGTATTAGCGGGGAGTTAAAGTGCCATCAATTTCTCTCTGCTATTTCTTGGATAGCTGTTTCCTCTCTTCCAGCTAATAAGGTTAAAGAAGGAGAGATTGTCAGTGAAGCCAGAGTAAATTAAAAGTGAAACTTCTCAGTCATTGTTATTCCTCAGTTTCTGAAAAATTCACAGTCTCCTTTTTGAGGTTTCACTTTAAATGAACGACACTGAAGTTTTAGAGAAATAACACACTTAAACCCCTCACTCTAACCTTTCCCTCAAACAAATGTCTACAAATATCCATGAAAGAGGCCATTTTTGATAAAGAAATATGCTGCTTTTATAGTGAGATCTTCAAAGTCTCCAGCAAGTGACACTATTCTGGAAGCCCCTAAAGTGTTCCTTTGTGTTAGTTCTTCATGGAAGAATGCACATCATCTTTCAACACAGCCCTTTCTAATTTTGGCAGGTTCACCAACGACAAACAACAACAAAGTCCCTATTTTTAGCCTATTTCCATGATGATCCATGCATCTGTCCAGAACCAAGGTCCCTATAGCAGCAGTAGCACAGGGACTGGGAGATGCAGAACACTCCCTCTCTTCACTTCCCCATCTCGTTCTCAAGGAAAAGAGAGAGACACAAGAAGCAGCAAATCACCTTTTCCCTAATTCCAGCCATAAACAAAGAGGCATCTACGTGGCAATCAACACATAGAATTGTAGTTTATAAATAAATTCACAGTTAAGCTCCTCCTCTATTATGAAGGTACATGCCTCTCTTCAAAGTTTCATAAACTCCAGCTGGGTTAAAATTCTCTATGTGCACATAAAATGTACACTTTTCTGACAGGTTTCAGGTGGGAGTGGCCAGTCTACACAGTGAAACAATGACTGAAAGAATGTTTACATGTGGCTTGATTTTTGGTTCTTCTGAAGAGCTGAAAAACCTGTTTAGTAGCTTTGAGTTTGGAATCCTGATGGCTCCTTCCCAAATATGCAGAATGGAATTTTCCCCATGATGTCTCTACTGAGCTTAGAACTCAGCAAAACAATCTTGTTAAACAAACAAACAAACAAGGCAAACAACGAAAGAACCACTACCACAACAGTACCACGAACCGCTGAGACACTACAAAATGCTTTACACCATTAAGCATTAAGTTTAGGAACTCGGGCAAAGGAGAAATGTCCTTTACTGCTAGAAACTGCTTTTGTAAATAACAACAGATGTGGAAGGCCAGAACTTTCCTGAATCTAATTTTATTCATTCTTTCATGACATCTAGTCAGGTGAACCATTATTTACTACAGTGATCAGTAAACTTAGGTTATTGCCTAAGGAGGTGAAATAGTGCTGGACTCACTCTGCCTACAAAAAATCTGAACTGCTTTTGGACACGTGTTCTGACAACAGAGAGGGAGAAATAGGGATCTATTCTGCATTAAAAGTCAATTTTAAGATGATGATGCTATCACAGCATTGTAAAAAAATAGAACTGACGTTGCCAGAGATGTGATTATTATTCTTCCAAGTAGGACAGGATTGATGCATGTCCTGGGTTGCAGTATATTCTATTACCATCCTCCTGAGCTGTTGAAACAACGTGGGGCAGGGTTCCCTCGCCTCCTCCCTCCGGACTATCTTTCTGCTAATGGCCCATCAATGCCCTGCCATGACTCAGAGATAACTCCCTCCGGACTATCTTCTGTTAATGAGCCCATCAACACCTGGCCTCATGACTCATCATCCCATTGTGAGATGCTCCACCCAGAGGGAGGAACCAAGCATTCCATCCTGGCTATAATCTGGGATTCTGAACACCACGGGCATCCTTCCCACTGGATTCCCAGAGGACAGGAGCTGCACAGCCACCACTGGACCTTCCGAGGAAGAGCAGACCCTTCTACAGGATCACTGCTTCGACAGAGCCACATCCATCACTTCAGGAGGACTGCAGCCACCATCTTGTTGGACTGCTACCGCCACCCTGATTAACAGGGTGTCAGGTTGTATCCTGACTCTGTCGGCTTAAACCAGTGTTTTCTGCCTTTTTTTTTCTTTTTTTCTTAATTTCCCTATTAAATTGTTATTCTGACTTGGTGCCTCCCACTGGTTTGTTTTCAAACTAGTACAATGTACTACTACTGCCATAACAATGGAAAGAGGAATCAAAATTGCCATAATAATTAATGGAACTAGGAAGAGGCTTGAATGCTATACGTAGTAAAAGAAGAAATACATTCACAACTAGAAATGGAGATGAAAAATAATATAAACAGAGCTCAAATTAAATTAAACTATCACATATTAAAAATAATGATAAAATGGAATACAAGCACAAAGGTAGACAAGAGAGAGAGACCAGAGAAGGAAGCTCTGCAAAGAGGTATTACGCAACTCTTAAAGGTAAAATAATCTGAGCCAATGAACCTGGTAGAACGGATACATGCTTTTGAACATCCAGTAATAAGTACGGTAATAAATATTTTTAAAAGTAGTATTTTTAATATTTCGTAAAATCTAAGTACCACTTTAAAAAGATCTGGAAGGGATTTGGGTAATAACTCTCAGCTCAAATGTATGAAAATGGAAATTTTTGATTATAAAGTAATAAAAGATACAGATATGAAAGTAATTTTTTTATAAAATGTAATGCTAGGTAATGAAATATACACCAGTTTGGACTAACAAAGCAGTAGAAAGACCTCACCAATTAAAGCCTAGAAGACAGATATTACCTGTGGTTTGATACCACCACTTTTTTGTCTTTTTGGCAGTCAGCTGGGTGCCCTTGAGGAGAACAAGATCTCTGCTATGCAAATTAATCAGTGGAAAACCATGACCCAGAGGTGTCATAAAATATGACTCAGTGGTGTCATATTTAATATTTATAGATGCTGCCATAGGATTCCTTAGCTAACACATTTCCAATAAACACTATGAAACAGCAGGTATTTTCAGTTATTTTAATATTTTCATTTATTGTTAAAACCTTAACTTAATTCTTTATGCAATTCTCTACATCTAACTTCAAGGGAAAAACAGAATTTGAAATAAATAAAATTTTGTTCCAGGGAGGTTTACTACAATAATAAACAATTTGATTGTGGATAAATAAAATATTTTGTGATTAACTTAATCCACAGTTTGTCCACTCTTGAAAATGTTTTAATGGACATAAAATTAAATAATCCCTTAAACAGTAAAAACCACCTTCTTGTTTTTAGGGTACAAAATACTCATCTCACACTTGATTCCTTCCAAGGAGGCACCACATACTACCAATTCACATTGCTCACTGCAAAAAATCTGCTACAGCCATTTTCTTAATTTCAAAGTCAGACCTTCTGTTGGAAAGTGTAAACAAACCCCTGACCTTTAGTCCCCAAGGGGCAAATTCTCCCAAACTCTCCTTTATTCATTCCTACATCAAAAGCATGTATGCTGCTAAGACTCCAACTAATCTTTAAGAGTTCCTACTGTCTATTTTAAATTCACATACCTTAAAGAAAAACCTGTCATGAATCAAGTCTACTGCTAATCATGACCCATAGCATAACCTTTTTCCCTCTGTCCAACATAAACTTTGCAATATCCATTATCATTGTAAATTATTTACTGCGGAGCTTCTGAACAAAAACTAGGCTTGTTGGAAATTCTGTTGGTACACAAAACAGCTTTACAATACATTACACCTTCCTACTTCGATTAGACTTATTACTTCATATTTCAAGCCGAAGCAAATATTCCCCTTGTGGGAGACTACTGTCTATTTGTGTAAGACTTAATGACACAAGGTAAATGGTGCTGTTGGTTTGAGTTAGACATGCAATACACTTCAATAATGTGCTATTTCCCCCTCTATATGATGCAATCCTAAAGAAAACATGATTAGAAAACCCATTTGCGCTTGAAATTTCCTTTGATTGTTTTAAAGGCTATAGCTCAGATCAACACAGTACTGTTCTTCCTTCATCAATTTCCATTATCAGTTTGATTCAGAGAAATCCTGTCCCAGGAGGTTTCCCAAATAGATTTTTAAGTGGATATAGTGCTCTGATTACAAAAGAAAAGCAAACAAAAGCCTACTGATTCAATACATTCTGAAAGACAGTTAACATGAGTAATAAGTGTTGCATTCAAAGATCCTTGTTTCACATTTTCATTAGAATACATATTCTTTCCTCAAAAAATGCAAGCAAAATATTACTACTAACTCTCAAATCTTTACAGTAAATTGAATTTTCTCAAGAACTTTCCTTTTTATTAGGAAACCTAAAACCAGGAGGATGCATCCAATCTCATCTGGTCTTTCCTTGCCACTGCTCATTTACCAAGATCAGTAGCAAACAAGGTTTGCTTGGATTTCATTTATATTCAGTGTTCTGTTATAAAAAGGAAATGCTGGAAAAACATACAAATAAGAACCATTGCTAATTAATGGACAAGTCATTTTTCCAAGAAACCCATGGAAGAACCACAAAGTGACTATCCCTGTATCGCTCTTTGTCCATGTAAAAGCTGGTGGGATGAGACAGGAGGAGCAGAAACTCCAGAAAGCAAATGAATCCTCCAAGCAGTGCCCTGATCTAAGTGCAGTCAATAAGCTGCATGAACTGAGGGCTCTCTGCAAAGCAATCATTTTCCTGCCAGCACCTCCAATAGATATTTAACCCACAAAGGTTAACAGACTATGCTGCTTTAAAAAGTCCATTCAAAAAGAGCTCTTCATTATTTCTCCTTTTTTTTCCCCCATAAGTACTAATTACTATTCAAGACAAGATTTCATGCTAACAATATGTGAACAAGAGATGTTTATTATTTTCCTGTGTCTCAATTCCTGTGCTGAATTTCACCTAGCAGACTTTTCTGCAATTTTATTCTGTCCAGAATTAATTTATTTCTCTATTTACTCATGTGTTTTTCACTCCAGGTCACAAAGCAGGAAGGAATAAGGAATTTAAACATTTCAGAATGCCTTAATACATAGAGAAGCAAAATGTGTGTTGTTGGCATATCACTGCCTGTGATTCACTGCTTGAGGAAGTAACAGCATAAAGTCAAGAACACAACACAGCTGCTCTCCCCAAGCATATCCTGGCAAAGTTCATCACCAAAGTCATAAGAAAAGAAACCATCCCTGACAAATACTTGCTAGAAATGCTGTTAAATGGGATTAATCTGTCCCTGGGCCACGTCTACAGTCTTCTGACAAAATCAGAAAAAACCTGTCCTGGACCAGAGCAAGGGACCATCTAATTCTGTGCCCTGCTCCTATTGCCAGCAGGAAGATGATGCCTAGAAAAGTTATAAATGCGTGACAAGTACTCATGATACCTCCCCAAATCCAGTCCCAAATACCAGTTATTTTCAGCTGAGCAAATGTATAAACCTATCATTCACTCAGCCACCAGTGGAACAAAAATATAATCAAACAAAAAAGAATCCACATATAAAAAGGAAAAAAAAAGTCATTACAACTGAAACACATCATGTGCATGTGTGTAAAATTAGAATAAACTCTTAGTGTCTCCTAGAAACACTTAAAAAATACCAACTTTGCTTCTTTGGGGCAGAGGGAGGCCAGTTTGAGGCTGCAGCTCTTCAGGATCCAACTGTTCTCAGATTTCCACAGTAAAAGACATTGGAATCAACCTCATACTCCTGGCTTTTGATGTACATCAGAATAAAGTCTTATGCAGAGTGCTCACTGCCTGTTCAGGGTTGCTTTCTACCTGTGTGAGAGTAGCAGAGAATCCATCCACGTGTGACCTTGAAAAAGTGCCATTTGTAGAGATGGCGCTAAGGTCACCCAAGAAATGATCATTCACTCTGATACTTCTTCATACGCTGCTTTTTTGGGATCTGTAGCTCACTTTTGCAGCATCAAAAGACTTCAGAAGTTTGATTTCAGTTCTGGTAAGCATCTTGCAGAGCTACTGAACTGGCAAGATTGCTCTGGACTGCTTCATGTTTCCCTGCTGCTCGTGAGGGTGTTCTGGCTCTGTCTGCTGCCGGCCGAGCTCCCCTTCGGCCCTGCAGAGCCGATAATGAAGGCACACTCACGGTGTGAAGAGCTAATGCTGCTTCCTGGGGGACACTTAACGTGGGAGGGGAGAACACACACTGCTGTGCTGCAAGCGTGAAAGCAGCACATTCCAAATTACATCTTCAAGCAGAGTGCAGCCCCTGGAAGTCAAAGCGAGTAGTCCTTTATCACACCCAGGTCTGCTTCTGAGTTTCAGCAGAACTGTTTCCTATTAGAAGTCAATTTAACCTAAATTCCTTTTTCCAGCTCTGTCCTTTGCTAACTGGAAACACACAAGAGTAAATACAGCCTCCCAGCCTAATGCAGTATTCTGAAAGGATTAAATAAAATCTATCTGAGCAAACATAATATCGTTACACGTTTTTCAAGAAGGCTGAAGGATTATTAAGTGCTCTATGATTTTCTGACTAGAGAAGCAAGCTACTTTGGGACATGTCTCAGCCTACATTAGTGGGATTTTTATACATTTGCCTCATCAACTGGATTATTAGAAAGAGTAAATTCATTTAGAGAGACGGATTTTTTTTAAAAGTACTGCAACAGTAAAGCCAACAAAGTCTAAAGAAAATTTAATTTAAAGACTCTGAAAGGATTTTATACATATGAACATTGGTAATATGCAGTTATTCATAAAAACTGGAGGGATTCTAGACCCATCTGATTTTTTCTGAGATTAAGTGAAAAATACAATAAAAGTTTACTTACTTTTTTTTGTTGTTTTAAATGGAAGATAACATTTCTGCCTTAGAAAAAATGACCCCAATATATGCTGCTGAATGCACTGCTTACTCACTGATTTGTAAGATTCTAATGGTAAAGATTAAAGATAATTAAAACTGCCTATGATTGAATTCTGTTTTCCATATTCAGATACACTTATGCTTAAAGCAATTTGAGGTATAAGCCAAAATGTCAGCTTTGGGAACCAACAAGCAAGGTATTTCATGAGATGAGATTAAGGAAGTGTTCTTTAAGGAATGCTAAGCAGACAGCCACTGGAGAAAATTCATTAACCGCTTTTCAAAAGAACAATTCCACTCTAGGTATCACATGTAAATACGACCTGCTAAATATTCACCAATTCATTTATAATGGATTCCTCTATTATCTTATCTATTTTTATTTTCTCGTGTCTTTAAAGTTAGAAGGGGTTGAGTGGGAGCAGGGAGGAATTGTGCATAATGGACACGTCTAGACGGGAGCAGTCTTGGGGCTCCAGGCCTGGCCACAGAAAGAACAGCTGCTAATTTTTAATTGAGATGTAGTCAAAAGAACATATTATATTAATGAAAAAAGTATCTTTCTTTTTTTTCCTCAAAAATTTCATGTATCTTTAATTCTTATTCAAACCAACCTGCTAAACCAACTTAAATGTAGTTCTGCTGGGGCAGAAATCTTCTCAGGGCAAATATTGGCAATAGAATGGTTTATGATGATTATTCCTAAAGTTGTATGAACACTTCAGATTGCATTTGTGAAAAGGTATCTATTAAACACCACAATAATAATCAGAATTTTTAAAAATACTGGCGCAAGGCCAAATCAATACCAACTGCTCAGTAATGATTACGTTTGTAGGCATATGAGAAGGGAATTACTGAAACAGCTTTCCAGGCTAAACTTAACATTACAAAAAGTACTCTGACTGTGTATCTGAATTCCTACAAAGAAAAATAAACAGTGCAATCATCAATTTGCCAGTGACCTGTGGTCCTCTGAAGCCTTTTGAGAAGAAAGTGTTTTGCTTTATATTTGCACTATGTGTATATCAGTTTAATTCACATCACCAAGGGCTGCCACTGGATGGATGCAGGATCCAGGCAGGATTAGACCTTTACCACCCAGAGCCACTAATGTCCATGACGGATCATTGGATTTGTGTTTTTTCATCCTTAACAAAAACCTGTTCTGATCACTGGCTTTCCACCAGGAATGTCAGTTTTTGTAGGAGGCTGTGTAATATTCTCTTAGGGGGAGGTGCAGTACAGATGAGTGGATACTTCTGGCCACCCTTCATTGCCCACAGTTTAACAAGACCAGAACTGATTTCTTCTACATAGAATTTATCTTTTATGCTTTTTCCCCCCCAACATTTTGCTTATTGAGAAGTTCTTCATCTTAGCTTTTCTGTGAGTTCTTTTAGGATTTTGTTCTTTCACCCTTAATAGCAGTGCAAGAAAAAGAAAGCAACTGCTCTTTTTTGTATGTGTGTTTTGTTGTATGCTTATTCTTGCTTCTTTTTAAAATGTCTAAAATTTATGACTGCTAGGTAACTTTGCCCTGATATGAAGGAAAATTTTAGCGACCCATAAAATTTGGAATTTAAATTCATTTATTTTTGTTACCATTAATTCCTAGTGTGACCATCACTGCTCACAGCAATTTACCACATACTGCACACTTTAATATAGCTGAAGCAACAGGCTCTGGGATCCCTCTGAACAAATGACCATATTGAACGGTCTGTTCAAGTGACTGATTTTTCCTATTTTTCCTTAGTCACACGGGGTACCGTATGTGAAAAGCCTGACTGAAGGCTGTCCTTGGACTCCTGAAGCTTACAGGATGCAGCATTAAAGGAGGCAACACTGAGAACTTGCTCGTTTCTTTTCAAACTGATTGCCAAGCTATAAAAGCTAAAGTATAAACATTTGTGTTAAGTAGTTTTTCACTTTTTTAAAACCAGAAACCTTATTATGTGCACATTAACTAACCTTAATGAAAGATTCTTCGGTGCCACAGGGGAAAACTGCTCAGTTCTCAGGGTTTAAAGGCCAATCAGGATTGGAGCAGTCTATTGATTCATTAATGACCTAATTAACTGGAATCGGTGAACTATACTTTCAGGATCAGTATCTGCACTAAAACAGCTAAACCACAGTATTGCACATTTACAAAATGTCAGAGCCTGTAATTTTCTAAGTACTCCTCTGTAACTAATCCCGAGAAGTACCAATCACACACAGAGCTACCCACACAACCCCTCCCAAACATAAAGTGTTACTTCACCCTGCTCCCTCTTCTGGGAGTTGTACTCCCACCCCTCCAGCACGCGGGGGCAACCCATCCACAGGGAGTGTTTACACCCACACTCAGCAGAGATTTTCATCCGGCCACAGGGCTTTGCCAAGACTGGAGGGGAGTGGGAGAGGTGCCCTGCTGGCACCTTTACGTCTTGGTACAAGAGCATCTTTCTTAATGTCGTAATGGAAAAAAAATCCTGTTGATTTAAGGTAGGTAGTATTTAATGCCTCATGCCCTCATGTTTTTCGTCCCTTTGTGAAAACAGAACAGTAAGTAAGAACGGACATTGTTTTAACACTTACTGTCCATTTATTTCATTTGCAATGGCTACATGCAGTTGTTATCTTTGCAGCCTCAAATTATCTACCCAGATTTTAAGAACTGGATATCAACAGAAACTTGATTAGCATTAGATAATGAAATAAGTGCTGGTTATATTTCTAAAAGTAATTAGCCAAACTAATCTTCCAAATACATATACTGAAACAGTGTCTGTCAGCCTCAGTCAACTTTTTTTCCTTTTAAAACTTTTCAGATAGTCTGCAACAAAAAGGACTTCAATTTAAATGGTTTGCCAGAAATATGAACAACATTTCATATGAAAATACATCCCTGCAGGGAAAAAATGTGCCATCTCTATACGAAGATCCAGCACAGCCTGGATTGTGTGATAATAAAGAGCTTGCCTGACTTCTCACGCTGGCCTGCTTTTGCTGCCAGCAGCCTTGAAAACAAGAGCTGCGCTTCTTGCTCTGCTGCAAACAATTCTTCAATTCTTAGGATATCTGGACATTAGGTTCTATTATGTTACACAACCTCATTATTATATTTCAAAACTTTTGACCTCCAAGAAAAATAGAACCAAACACCAGAGGCGTTTGCCTGTGCTAAACTGTTTCAGGGCCAAACCCACAGGTATTCTTTTGTTTCTGCTAAAAAAAAATAAATCATTCTGTAAGGCATCAACAGGATGTTATTAAAGAACTCTCACAGCTCTATTGATCTTATCTCTTGGAAATCAATTACCCTCACAAGTGTCCTGTTTAAATCTGTGTAGGTAATAAGACTTTCAGTGACCACTGACAGGAGCAGCATCTGTGTCCCCCAGCTGCCTGTATACCCACCCATCCGTGGGCTGCAGTGGCTTTACATTGCACCCCGCCACCCAGATAATTCTCAGGACAGGAGGCGATGCAGAAAGTTCCCTCCGTGTCTGAATGCTGACAACTGGCCCAACCAACCTGATCCCTTCTTTAAACCAGATCTGTTATGTTGCTGGTGCACAGAAGAGTGCAATAATGCATTACCCACAAAAAAAGGCTTCATCAGTGACTGAAAGTAACTCCCACATGTTCAGACAGTCACTTCAGAAGTTAGCAAAATTGATCATCTGGTAAACTACAAGTGATTAATTCATAGTCTCAGACAAGTTCCCATCACAGAGACAACTCCACCAGCGGAAGTCGATGCGTGACTCAACAGCTGGTATGAGTTCTGCTGTCCACGTGCCTGGGAACATGATCTTCTTCACATTGCATTAAAAGAGATCTTTAAACAGGCTTTGATTAGAATGTTTGCAGCTGAGGTACCTATTTGCTTTTGAAAAGCCAGTTTTTATGCATCTGGATTGATGGCATCTCTGGAAAGAAACTGGGCAATCTTTGGAAACTTGTGGAATGCACTTTCTCAGTGGGTTTGAGAGAAAGTTCTTTGATTGAAGAAGCTAGGTCACTTAAAAGGCTTCACCTGGCTGGAAATAACAATGCCTTTCAGCTGTACTTCTTGGCAATATCCTGCCATTTGTTCATGCAGACTTCTTTTTCAAAAGGCAAGCTGAAAAGTATCAAAAAGTACCTCTGCTGATCTGAATATATGGAATTCTCCGAACTATTATTTGTATGTAAACCACATATATAAACAAAACAGCAACCTCGTTAAAGTTAATTAGACTGAAGAGAGAGATTAGCTTTTTTCTATGTGACTTTTAAAAGAAAATACAACAGAAGATTGTATTATATTGATGTAGATTGAAAACAGTAGCTACATCAAAGGACAAATACTGTTACAGAAAATCAATTAACTGACAGGTTTTACTGAGAAGTTCTTACAAAAATCAAAGCTACAGTGAAATCTACGTAAAGGAGGACCTCAAAAATGTTCTGCCATGCTGTACTAAATTGAAACATCTGTGGCCATGAGCCTGCAATTTCATACATTTGGACAGATTACTGTACTTGTGTGAAATGCAATCAACTTACTTTTAAAGACTTCACAGTGGTTTGCAGATGCTAAAGCAATCATAATTAACATCTGAGTTACCATGCCTTACACACCAAGTTTTTATCAAAATCAGTGATTTTAAGAATTCAAGGTCAGGCCTTTAAATGCTGAAATCTCTTGTCACTGAATTAAACCGAAATGATTGAACATCTGGTTAGACTAAAATACAGTTGTTCAAGGAGATTAAGAACAAGCAGCCACTAAAGGGGTGGAAAAAAATAGAACTGATTGCAGGTTTGTCAACCTGAGGCAGTAATTTCACTGCTTACCACTGTTTCATCAGCACATCTTTATACATTGAATAAAGCAGTCACCAGTTTACTGCTTTAATCAGCATCATAAAACATAGTGTTTCTCTCTGCTTCCTAACAGCCGGTTTAAGAGGAATAAAAGGTTTATTTGACGGATAAGTTGGAAGAAATCCAAGGGCCCTACAAGCTGATACATTTCTACAGCTGGACTTTCAAAGTAAGCTGAGTCTTCACAAATACTGCCAAGCCAATTTTTTTGAGCATGAATGTTTCTATTAAAAAAATCAAGATCATTTTGCTACCTCCAACACAGGAATCTACTCACTCATCCTTTACCATAATGTCAATTGTGCCATCACTAAGAAAGAAAAAATTACTTCCTTTAGATATTATTATCTTAAAACCTAATTCCATAAGACAGAAGCAATATTTCACTATCTACAAATTATGCTGCTAAATTGTGAGGTTCCTCAATTATACTTCCATATTAAATAATTTTCACCAAAAAAAAGCCCCGCTACCTCTCATTTGCTTTCCCTGTGCTGTGGAAGAGACCCATAAGAGCAGAGCCAAGTGAACAAGGCAGTGTATAAGGGAATCTCTATGGCACGGGTATGAAAAAGAATCTCCTTGTACAGCACTGATTGCAGCATAGGGCCCAAGAAACTTCATGGTAAACAGAAAATGAGACTTTTAGAAGCTCTGTTAACAACCTGTTGCTACTCTTACTGAAATGTGTTCCCACGGTGTTGAGCACCTACAGAAATTTCAAAGGACACAGCAAACACCACCATCCACCCTCCTGCCCAAATTTAAAAAAAAAACCAACCACCCCCTGAAGGAGAGAGGGAGGGAGAGAAGAAGGGAGAAAGGCTACAAATAAAGTACCAAGTAAGTTCTCTCTGGTATTTTTAAAAATAGTGTATCTAGAATTACCTCAAATTATTGCAATAATAATAACAATGAGGTAATTCAGCTAATTAAGGCTTGCATTACTTCTCTTACTTTGAAACAGAGCAAACAGCACCACTAGATCCCTACGGATCCCAGGAATTTTGTAGTGATGGCAGTTGCTAAAAAACAGAGCACCTCTCCTAATATATCCATCGTTTTATGTCATGCAGATGTCACTGTGACGTGCATCTTTAACATGGCTGTGTCAAACCCTTCCAAAAGTTGTATTTACAGCTGTGGTGGGGCTTCCAGATTGCTTCCTGATACAGCTCCTCTTTGGTGAGAAGCTTTGCCTTCAGACTGCCAGAGTTAATTCTCCTCTTGGGGAATCTAAATTATCATTACTCAACACACTACCTTCGCTTTAGTCATTGAACAAATACAACCAACTCATTAAATAAACCCCCTCTCATTTCAGCTTGTGTTCTGTAGTCACGAATGAGGAGGGAAAGGTAAAGTACAACTCACCAAATTTTAACATTTAAAATGTGCACTTTGAAAAATGGTGATTATTTATATTGTTGGGAGTTTTTATCAAAGTAAAAAAATAACTTTCAAGCAGAATCCCAACCTTCAAGGGTACACTAGACGGGCACATGTGCCATGCAATACTGCAAAGATTCTAGTCCTGCTGCAGAAGTTAACAAGACAGTCAATTTAATTAAATTAAATTAAAACAGATTCCCAGAAATCCCTAAATTATGCCTGGGAGCTCTCCAGTCCCACCAGGATTAGGCAAGCACAAAACTGTTTTACAGATATCTCTATTCCACCCTGCCTATTAAAGGCACAGCACAGCACCTTCAGCAACATTGATTTTGCGGACATGCTTTTATTTGAGCAAATAAGAGGTAAACAGTACATTATATTGTTCAATAATCCCATAGTTATTTACCAGAACATTTGGCACAGGTGTGCAGGAATCCAGGGCTTCCATTCTGCACACACCTCCCTCCCGAGACCAAAGCTGTCATCTGACAAGGACAGCAGCTAATGCTTCTGTCTCGGGCTTTTTGCTCCCCTTTGTTTTTTTCTTATTTTACAAGTCCACATTTAGATCACTTACAGATAAAATCACCAAGCTCTGAAGTGACAACCCAGCAAGAGCTGTTATAACTCACTTTTCTGGGGCAGCAGTGAAACCACAGGTATTCCTGTTGGGATGGGATACAGAACTACAGTGTGTGTCCTTCAGGCTTCTGAAGCCTATGCTGCTGCTCCACATCCTCCCTCCCCTGACATTAATGCCAATTCGGTATGGCTCTGTGCATTAAAATGACATTTCCTGATACAGCAGGTAATACATTCAGGTGTGTGCATGTGTTTAAAAGCCAGCAGACGAAAGCAATTTCTTTGCTTTAACGAGAAAGAACAGCAAACTGAAGACAGATCATTCTCAATGCAGAGATTTTACCAGGCAGACAGGAAAGTAATCAAGGCATCGACTATGATGAAATAATATAGCAAGACTAGGAAAAGAGAAAAATCCTTGTCATGCCTCAACTCAAGAAGCTTCAGCCAGACACGCTTCAGGATAAGCAGTAATGGTTCCTTCAGGACAGTAAACAAAGGGAAATTAAGAAAGGAATCAGTCTCTTCTTTTATGCATATGCTCAACACTCATCAAAATCTTGTGAGCAGGTTTTATGCATTGAGTGAGAATCCGATGTAAAGCACTGCCCAAAACATCAGTTAAAGCTTTCATATACACAGATCCCAAGCGAAATACCAAACCCAAAAAAACAACCTGAGTACAGAAATTAAGGAAAGCAGCACATGGGCAGAACCTTCTGTTTGAACTCCAAGAAAAATCTCTTGCACCTGACTGCCAAAACTGAACTACCCCATCTGGTCCACACAGAGTTTGGGGGACAATTCCTCTCTGTCCTTCTAAAGTGTCCCAAGCAGAGCCCAAGCTGGTTCTTTGTTTCCAAGACAAAAGGGGGAAATAAAAAATAAACAATCAGCCCCAGAGCCAACCAGAAAAAAAGACTACAGAGAGACAGAAACAGAGGATAAAGAAGCTGACAGGCCAGGATGGTGTTTCACAGAGCATCCTTTCCTTCTGCAATTGGTCACTCACACCAGATGCAATGTTCCTTGTCAGGCAGCAAAGATCAAGATGGAAATGACAAAAGATTGCTTCCCACAAACCCAACTGCCTGGGGAAAGTTAACCTCTTAAATTGGATTTGTCCTGTAGATAGAATTTGAAAACCAGGTATCTACCAAACAGCTGTTCTCTGCACTGGCTCCTCCCCAGGCAGGGCACAGTTTCTCTATCACTATAATGCTCTGTTTTACTTTCTAAAAAGAAAAACAGATACCTCCCACACACACAAAAAAATACCCAAACAAAACACACAAAACCAACAAACCAAAATGAAGCAAAACATCTGCAAAACCCCCCACAAACGCCAAAGCCGTTTCAAAAGAAAAATGATTTCTGGAAGAGAAAGTACAATTCCTTTTACTTTTCATTTTCTATCTCCTCCTTTCTATTAGTACATTAACAAATGTGCATTCTGCCTTAAGAATAGTGTCATATACCAGTACCTACCTATACCTCCAGTGTATAGCTAACCAGTACAGTACAGACCCATGATGTTAGCCTGAAAGAGGTGAAAACTGTGAAACCTTTCAGCAGTGACTTAGATGTGCTAAGATTCATGAGATGGCAAGAGAGGGGTTACACTGGAAATTGCTTTATTTCACCGCTGAGGACTAGGAGTAGATGTTGCTCTCCTGTTTATGTGAGCCAACAGTCTCTACTCATCAGCAAGAGAAGAGGAAAATCTTGGTTTGATGCACAGCCAGGTGAGTTCAGTAAATGTTTTCTAGATTATATTAAGCAAGGTGGGTTTTGTTTGCTCTTTTTTAATACCTGAGTGCAAGTGCCAACCAAACTGCCCCAAAACAACATCCAGTTACTACTTTACTACCTAGAAAACATTGACATTTCAAGAGCTAGATACTTATGGCTTTATTCTGCTTGACATAACAATGTGACGAGTGCCAACCTTTCGGAAACAGATATATTACATTGTGATTAATCCTGCTTTATCTTTTGCTATTTCCCTCTGTGAGTAGGCACATCATATTAAGTCAAAATAGGGAAGACAACTGTGTGTGTGTGGAAAAAAGGGATGGGAATGGGGGGTGGGAAGGTGTTTCACAGGCCTATTTTCTGCTTCATATTATCTTCTTCAGCCCCAAGAAAAGAAAAAGCACCAGAACAAAATAGTTCTTCCACAGGCCAGGGGCCATGACTATTCTCAAGGGGACAATTTTGCACCAAAAGCGTGAATGACATTTTCAAGTAAAAAGAATTAACTTTCAGATTGAGTTTTGGGAAGCTCAGGATATCAATTGTGGAAGAGGTGTTGCACAGATAGGTCTTCAGAGCTGATGCTCCACCCATGGCTTTGCTTTTAATGGGAAGCAACAAAAGAGGCAGCAACACTTCAGTCACTTCCAGCTGCAGCCCAATCTGTGCACATCCCCTTCTTTTCAGTGGCCTCAGTTGTCACATGGAGCAGTCCCAACCTGTGGCAGCCACTCAGGAGTCCGTGTCTTTGCTTCCAATGTATATAATGTGGTACACACTTCCAAAAAATAATTCCAGCTTAAGGTTCAAAGTGCCGTAAAAGCTAAGAAAATACAACTACTAGAGTATTAGATTCTTCCCCTACACTCCTCATAACCTTAGGTCTAAACACCCACAGCAGATGACTTCCATACACTGACAAGCTTATGAGCAGTCCAGATCATTATGTCCACATCCTGCTCTGAATTTATAAAACAAATAGTTTCGTACTTTTTTCCCTGGTGCTGCCATTAGTATTCCTTGCAAACAAGGATCTGTCTCTGGTACATTAACGTGCCACGAGCTATGGCATCTTGAAGCAGAGCTCTGCACAAAATGTACCTGCAGTCTGACAGCCAGAGGATGCCAACCACAGTAGGAACAGGGAAGCCCAACAGATTCATAGCCCTGCCTCAAGAAAGCCAAATGCTTAAAATTCAATGTTCAATGCAATTAATTTTTTTAAAGGGAAGCTCTCTGCATACTTTCTAAGAAATGGACTGTGTCAGCCACATAAATTGTTTTCCACTTCAAGGCAGAACTTGGAGCCCATCACATTTACGACATTGTGACAATTGTTCATTTATCTTAAGTGCACTAAACCTCGCAGTACCAAAGGCAGCCTTTTACACTTGTTTGATTTTTAATAACCCCGGTGTGCCAACAGAGAGAGTCTGAACCAGAGGAAGAGGCCTAATGCTCTGTGTAGCTCCTCATAACTGACTGTTCTGTGCAATACCTGAAGTAAATCCATCTTGGGAGAGGGAGAAGGGACTGAAATTATGTTGGCAAATAAAGCTAAAACAAACCAACATAACCCCCCCCCAAATAAAAAGCAGTGTATTCCATTACATAAACTTAGTACGCACACTCCCACGTATGGGGAAAAATGTATGGGGAAAAATGAACATATGAACAAACTAATAGGATTATGCAAAAGAAGCTTCTAATAATAGGCCCATAATTAATCTTTTTTAGTCTTGGAGCTTGCCTATAATCATTCTTCATGTGCATAATGTAATTTGGGCAAAAGCTAATTCTATGCAAAGGACATGTCTTACAACAACCCTCCAATTGTGAGGACTCTTTTTCCTAATCTAGTTATGGCTCAGCAGATGGAGCAGAGCCCACTCGTGAGCCAGGCTTAGCTCTGTTCCATGCTTTCTTTATTGACAAAACAGGGGGGTGACTTTTGTTTGGACCACCAAAACACAGTTCCCTTGGTACGAACAGGTGAACTGGAACTGAGGAGAATTTTACAGAAAACCTTATGATATCTAAAAGTTATCATGATAATTACTGTGCTGTAATTAGTCTTACTAGATTCCTTACTGCATTCCTCAACTATTTTCTTTTCCAGTGGTTATTGTGTATTTTTTTTTAAATAAATGCTGTCATTGAATCAAGTAACATCTGTAGGATGAAACACTTTTTCTGACATTTTATGCAGCATTTTTGCATGCACAGGTGTGTCCCTGTGTCCATATAAAGCAACACATATTTTAAAATAAGTTTTCCTAGGTTTAAGAAACAGATGATCCCTGCAGGAAAAAAAAAAATTAAAACATCCTAACATCTTAGTTTGCTTTACAAGTTTCCTGGAAGAACAAATATTTCAAAATGGAAAAACAGGGAAATAAGAAAGGAAACTCTACAGAAATTCTACTCACCACATTAATAGCTTTCTTTTAAAACATAATATTTAGTGAAAATGTTTTCTAGTTATGGAAAAAAGTACATTTTTCAGCCCCTAAAACTAATTCAAACCTTCACACAGAACTGAGAAAACATTCAGGAAGTGGTTCCCCCTTTCTTTCCCCAAGTTATTTATCCCAGTTATTCAATTAGGGAATGCCACTGCTGGAAGCTGAGACATTCTCTAGAACATATTCATTCTCCAGCTTCTCAAAATGCAATGTGCTACAGGTGATAACTGAGGCCAATATTCCTTTCATGTTCTCATAAGTATAATTTAGGCCTTTTGCCACACATGAAAAAAGTCTCCAGCAGCTGTATCAAAAACGCCTCGAGCACCGTCACACATCAACCCCTCAAATCACAACCTTGCTCCTCATTCTCAAGCTCAGTCCACAAGAAAATGTACTTTTTGCTCTGTTTCAAAAAGCCCAATACTGGCTGATGTCTAATATTAGAAATGAGAAAAAAAAAACCTTAAAAGTTTTAAATGAAGAGAACAAAACGAATGAAATCTCAATATATTCTGAGCAGAATCAGTGAAGATTTTTAAAGTGCAATTTAGATGATGATGTGAAGAGATGGGTTCCTTGGTACTGATTTTTTATTTTAATTTATATTACAGCTACTACTACTACAAGCTTCAGCTGTAGTGTTGGGAGACATGAGTTTACATTAATGAACCCAGAGAGCTGCCTGGCTAACGCAGGAAGAGTCCAAGGCTGCTGCAGAGCCACATCCCCAAACCGTGGGGCAAAGGGAATTCGACTGTCTGCACAAGCTGACTGAAAGCTAGAAGCTGCAGCAGTAAATGCACGTACCCATCGATCAAAATTGTAAACAGAAACTGTCCCAAGCGACAGCAGAAAGGAGGACTAATCACTGGGCAAACTGCAGGGAGGTGGCAGAGATGCAAGATGCTTCTACAGAGATTAAAAAAGAGCACCAACCAGGAGAAACTGAAGAATGCTTGGAAAAACGAAGCAGGGAAGTAGCATTCTGAAGGGTAACAGGGAGTTAAACAACTGTTTTTCCTGTGGAAGAATGAAAAGAAACCATCCTTCCTACCCCACAGCACACACAAACCCATGACAAAAGAGTAGCAGCAATGCCAGACAAGGATTCGTATTTCACAATAAAATAATAATGCTGTCATCACAAAAAAGGGGGAAACTGCATGGTAAACCCAAGGGGAAACTGCATGGTAAACCCAAAGGCAGTGCACATGGAGCTTCCAAGGCATCATTTAAAAGAAAACTCTGTTTGCTCCAGAATCTGTGCAGACATCTTCCTGAGGAGATGTGCTCTATCATGAGGCAAGACCCTGTGCCTGGCAGCTGAACGGGTTTGTGACACTGTTCATCTTGGTCTGTCCCCAGACTGCGCTGGAGGCTGCTGGGCTGCAGACCTGTGTCACTCTGCTCATCTCAAACACACCAGTCAGCTGCAGTGACACAATTCGGGGTTTTTATACTGCAGATACCAACGTGCACAGCGCGACCTCAGGACAATGGGCAGTTATGGTTCAAAAGCATCTCTGATTCACCACATGTGCCTTCATTTCTCCATTATTCTTTATGGACTCTATTACAGACATATCACTGCCCTTCCAGACTGTTACCTGCTTGCACAGTCTGGCAAAGCAAAGTCAGAAGTTCTGCCGATTTAATAAGACTGCTGATAATGTGTCATGAGCTTCAGTGACTCTGGGGATTAGATGTATTAAGAAATGCTATGTAATCTTCAACCTCCTACAAGTAACCATGGTTTGGGATTAAAATATATAAAAACTTGTCAAGACTCTGATATGCTTAATATCTGCTTAGTGACATCTCATTTAGATAAAAGATTCATTAACCTCAAAATGCTATTGTTTTTTTCATAGCAGCAGTATGATATGCAAGGCTGAGCTGGTGCTTGCTTTACAAACAGATTTTCAGAATCACTGGCTGAATGGATTCAGATCTCAGCAGCCTAAAATTTAGTACATCAAGGTATCGGAAAAACACAGGAATTCATTAAATGGCTTTGCATACTGGAACCTCACAAAATATGACTGTAGCCTAATTTGAGGTTGTGTCTGCTCCCTAAAATAAAAGAGAGACACTAAATTAGAATGACTAGATTTTGTTCTACCAACCATCTTCAGAATAGGTCTTTGGGTATTGTGGGAAAAATATTTGAAATGAGCCAAGTATTTTTCTGCAAGAATGAATATTAAGTACTGAGCAGGTGCAGTAGTTAATTTTCATAATGTTCTTGGTTATGCAGCTAATATAGCATTGCAAGTTTCATTACAAGGCAGAATAGATTCTAACAAATTTTGTTTTGACACTAACTGCCATTCAAATGAGCAAAAGTACCCTCATTTATTTTAATGAGAGCTGACATAAAAAACCACATGCAAATAAGACAATATTACATAAAGGCAAAAAAGTCAATCAAATCATGAAACATAAATAAAATGCTAAATATAGGGATTATATGGTCTTGGAGTCACAAAATAATTTAGGCTGGAAGAGACTTCAAAGCCATCTTGTTCCAATGCCCCTGACATGGGCAGGGACACGTCCCACTAGACCAGGTTGACCCAAGCCCTGTCCAACATGGCCTGGAACACTCCCAGGGATGGGAGTACTCACCACACTTAAACATTAAGGAACTGACAGTGAATAAACATAGTCAGCAGAGAAACAGAGACAATGTACACACACATCTGTTGTATTTACAGAGTGTGCTTGTAGTCCCAGCAAAAGAGCTGCTGAAGAAGGGAAAGTGACAAACTTTCAGGTAACCAAAGCCAGCCCTGCCTCTCTGCGACTTTTGCTCAAGCAGCTACCTCTAAAAATCTGGAGGTTCTGAAAAAACTTTTTCACCTTTCACAATTTTTCATTTAGCAATGCCATTACCAAAACCACTGCTCTGTACATACAGCAAAACTCAGGATGTCACTGCTCTGGTCAGGAGCTGCAATGAGTCATATTTGGTGTTCCACACTCTTATTTTTTCCTCAATCATCCTTTACCCTTCAAATGTTGACTGAATCCCAAGCAAAGACTCCATGAGAAAGGAAATTTTCTTGTATTTTCTGCCAATCTATTTCCAAGCATTCGTACAATGTCATGTAAATAACAGCATCGTTGTATAAAACAGTGCCGCTGAAATGTTGTAATTAATTTTGATACCTGTAATCATAACCTGTAATTATCATGTAACTGGAGAACTATAATCAAGGAGCAAAGCCCAATTCCACATTCGATACATTTCACAGGAAGAGCTTTGTGGTTACTCATCTAAATAGGAGAAAAAGCTACAAGAAAATTAGCCGTACAAGTGCACTTTTAAAAGTCATTATAATTAGAGATGCTCAACAAAACAACTGAACAAAAACAGAAAGGAGAGGAAAAAAAAATTGTTTTGCTGGCCTTCAGAGAAATATCAAGCTTTTGACATTTCCACACGTTTTAACTATAATTGTGATATAACTACATAAAATGCATTACAGACATTACAGAGCCATCATTCTTAAACCCATATGCATTTGGCTGTCTGAACTGCACTGACTCCCCAGCAGTAAAGTGGAATTTGTTATTATTTATAAATCAATCAAGACAACTGTTGAGGCTATAGTAATATTTGCTTGGAATAACATAGCCATATTTTGACAACAAAGATGAATGAAAAAAAAGCCTCTGTAAGAGAGGAAAAACATAATACTTAACAAAAAATTACATTAAAAGATTGAATAAAATCTTTTGCACTTATTTTTTTCACACACTTTTGCAAGCACAGAAACCCCTGCACTGAAGTGGTCTGCCCATTATGTCTGTCCTGGCATGAAGCAGAGGAGACACCAGCTCTCAGTGTTTCGTGTCTCCAGGGCTGTCCTTACAAAGGAGAGGCCATGGTTTCACATTTTCATATATTTATGTCTTCTGTCTCTTTGTTTTGATGTCTCATGGTTGCAGTCCTGTTCTTTATCTTCCCTTCATCCATTCCTAACAACTTCTATCTGTTCATTATTTTGCCCTGTCCTCTTTTTCCCCATCTCAGAAAACCTTTATGCCGCCGTGCTGGGATCTTGCTGCTCTATGTGCCATTGAACCTTGCCTCATTTACCATGTTTCCTTTCTGGTGCCTCTGTGAATGCTGAAAGCCTGGCTGCAGAGAGGTTTCTCAGTTTTCTGACAGTGTCTGTGTGAAAGCCTTGCTTTCTCACGGACGCTATGGGAAAACAGTTGGGAGATTTTGTAAACGATGGTATTGTTATGATACCAAGGAGAAAATATCTGAAGTAAGTGTTGTTGGGTTCAGCCAATCCCTCTGGGGGTGGTTGGTCAGTGAACCAATAACCTTATGTCAGTCCAGCGTGCTAAGGTATATAAGCGAATTTGTAAATTAATAAAGTGTCGGTTTCTTCTCGCCCCAAACCGTCCATGTCGCTTTCTTCCTCGGTCTCTGCTCACTAGCGACAGTGCCTCCACAGCCTTTTCTTCCTCTTCACGTTTTACTCATACTAACCTTACAATCTGTATTACAAATTTCTGCTACAATGCTTCTTCATAGGAGTCCAAAACTTAAACTCTGGAAAACACTGCTCCCCTCCAGATTAGGTAGTTCCTATCTGCAGAACTAGATCAAAGAAAGACTGAACTCTACCCATCCACAGGGCTTGAGACTCCAAAATCATCTGCATGCTTTTAATCACACAAGTTACAGAGTGATTTGTTGGGTTTTTCTTAAAACAGAACAACAGTGAAAGAAAACCCACAGGTGTAACCAAGTTCACTCCTACACAAAAGAGAACTGTTTGTTCCAGCACTTGGGTGATTTGTGCTATAATGAACTTTTCCATTATTCCCTTGTTCTGTGATGGTATAATTACCTTTAGGGATATTCATGTAAAACTGGCATTTTATCTGGTGAATAATTTACAGGTTGGCAAAGTTTAAATACATATAAATGGCACACTTACCATTAATGTCAGAGAGACAAAGGAGAACAAGTAGGATCCCATCGAGGTGCCATGCTGCTGTTTCACCACCTCGTGCAGGCAAGATTAGCAGGGCCTCTCAATGCACTCGCCTACATTTTCCAAGCAGCTGATCTCATACAAATCATGCTGACTGATTTTAAAACACAAGCTAGGAAACTCCGTGGATACCACATACAGTGCCCTGTGCAGCACCGTGCCAGCGAGCGCGGAAGAAGCAGATCGAAGCTGACATGTTGATACTGATCAAAATGGATAAGATCAAGTATGAGATGATCTTGTTCACAAAGATGAGTTGACCGAAAATAATTTGTACAAGTTTTCAGCTATTACAAACTGTCCTTAAAATAATAAAACTTGCAAAAAAATACAAGATATGCTTTAGCTGCAACAAATCCTACTAAAATACCACTCAGTCTAAAATGTGTGAATGCCATGGATTTGATCTATTCTATACATCAATCATGGACAATCTAGTACCCCCTACTTGCCTTAAAAACACTCAAATCTCTAGTACACACTGTCACCCTCAAAAAACATAAAAGATGTTTTGAAATTGCAGGCAACTGAACCTAGTAAAAACCAAGTAAGTGGATTAAGGCCAAAGCAACCTTTACATCAATCCCACTTCATACACGTCCTGGGAACCTGATGGATTGATACAGGAAACAGCTAATTATTATGAGAGATACGGACTGGAGACAGATGTAACTTTTTAGGAATTCCCACTATGTACCCATTTCTTCCAGTGAATCCAGCCCACAACACAGTGAAAAGACTGCCATTACATCCAAAGGAGGGGTCAAACTACAGCAAATTTTCAATAACATGCTGCCTGGAATGCTAATTACGACACTCCTTTCATGAATATTTAATTTTCTGTTGGGTCTTATGTCCTTGAGCTAAAGCCCACAACTTCCATCAATATTAATGCCAATTATGCATTCAGATCCATAGAGATCAGAGAAGTTACCCAGAGATCTGAATATGCCCAGTCTTGTTTAACTATATTGACTTTCAACTTCATTTCTAGCTGGTGCTGTATGACAAGGATACCAAAACCACACAAGTTTTCAGCCCTTTTTAAAGGGCACACATGATGATGATCACAGTAGACCTCATCAGCATCTAGTACCAGGTAAAAGGTTAGTGAGTTTGAAAACACTGATTAACTACTGTTATAAAAAGAGGAGGAAAAGCTAGAGAATCTTCAGTTTGAAAATCTAAAATCCATGTCTGATAGACTACCATAACTACTCTGTTTAATTTCATCTCAAAGAGATGCTTTTGCTGAGAAATAGACTTTTGAGGATATAACTTTCTGCCCCATGAGTAACTCAAACCATGCATCTGCAAGTTTGGAATTAAAAAAAAAAAAAAAAATATAATCAGAGGGAAGCAATTGGAAATGATTTACTAGAAATGATGAGTCACACTTTAGTATCTGTCAAAGCTTGAGGACAAAATTCTGTGACTTGGGTCTACTACTTACTCCTACATTGGTACATGATAACGAATACATCCAGGGGGAAAAAACGCTGCTCCATTGCAGTCAATGGGAAAAAATGCTGTCAAGTATTAGGTGAAGAAGTATTTTATCCATTGGGTGTTTTTTCAATTCAGAATCTGTACAGAAGTTTCTGGGTCTAAAGAAGTTTTGAACCTATGTTAAGCAGTTTTGAGGTATGTTGGCAAAGTGAAAAAACATTCATTATAATGTTGTTAATAAAAACGCTATTTCATCAAACCTCTGCTTCACCTGTAGGTTTCTCCTCTTCTCCCACTTCAAATGAAATGAGTGTGCTTTTGCAGGTCCCATCAACCCCTCAAATCTGCTTGCATGGACTCTCCAGGCTCACTCACATATTTCAGCAGGCTGCAATGAGATCACCTAATAATCACGCCAGTTTGAAGAAGACGTGTTTAGCCAAATGACTTCCAAAGACAGACATCCTGTGAACATTCACACCCAAGCAGGACCCAGCTCTTTGTCCAGCAGCACAGCCTGAGCCCTTCAGCCCGGGCTCTCCCCATCCGCTCACACCAACACTCCAAGCCATGGCTTTCACTGCGCAGCTCCTCTGCCAGTTCTCCCTTCCCTGCCAGCTGCCAGGCTTTCCAGACCTTCCCTGGGGTATTTCAGTTTGTAAGAAATGCCACCTCTGGATGCAGTTACAGACATTGCATTTAGCAATTTCTCTCCGATTATGTCAGTATAAGATGCTTTTCTCAAAAATGCATTAGAAAAGCTTTGAGGAAAGTCTACATCCATTCCAACCTGTTTGTAGGACAAAAAGAAAAATTTTCACCTTCATTTTCATGTCAAAAATTTTATTTATGGTTAACTTTGTTAAGATTTGCAAAGCAGCAAGAAACCAAAGCAAAGGGTAGAGTTTCCTTCTTTTTCTTTTAATATTATTTTTCCCCCACAGCTATTTTCCATTATATAATTTCAAAAGAAACACACTCAAACCCACATTTCGAAAAGTCTCACTTTGATTTGAAAAACAAAAAGTCTACCTGAAATAATCCAATGTTTGCAGATCTCTGGTACTGAGATTTGCTACTCTGAGTAAGTTATTACAAGATATCACACTGTGCCTATATCAAGCCCTTCATTTTCCTTTCTGCAGTTCAAAGGTTTTGTTACTTGTCTGCAGCACAAAAATCAGTGCTTTTCCAAGTGAAATTACCTCAGAATGACATAACATGAGCATAAACAGCAGCTTAAAATTCAGAGACTAAAATTCTATCAGCACAGTTTTTACACTTCTCCGTCAAAAATATCTATTTTCTGTAAAATTTACCATGGATACCTAGTTTTATCTTGTATAAAATGCAAACATATTTCAAACACCACAACTGATTAACAATTTTATTTTGCATGTGGAAGATCTTGAGAAGCCACATTTTTACATTTTCTAAAAGCTCTGCTTAGGTCGAGGTCACTTTGCCTGATATTTAAATGGAGCAACAGCTTTTTAATGCTTCTTAAAAGAAAGGCAATGGCAAAAATCCATCATTGTTCAGTAACCTCCCCAATGTCAGGACACTTTGGTACTTCACCAAGACCATCTTAAAGACAAGCCCATGAAAATTATGCAAAAAGTAATGTCAAGAAGCACTACACAATTCATGTGCCCCTCTGCAAAACAGAAAAAATGCCTTCTCCAACCTCACAGTTTGGTTTGTTTTGTCCAAATAAATAAATAAATAAATAAGATAATTAATTTATTGCTGACAGTTACTTTTCACCAGAAACTGATGTGCCACTTCTGGGGAGAAGCACAAAAGACAGACCATCGAAAGGCCTGAATGAGCATCATCCTCTGCTAAATCAAAGATTTCAGAAGAGCTCTGAGAATTATCTGCCTCAGTATTAATTAAGATTTGCCAATGTACAAAGCAAAACACTGGCAAGAATGGTGCAAAATACTGTCAGAGTACAACATAAAGCAAGAGCTCCAGATCCGTGCAGCTACACTGCACAGCAAAGTCCCACATCTATGTTTTTCAGTTCTTGCCACCATTTAACTTTTCACATATTAAATATTCACAGCTTTATCTTAAATTCTCACTTTTTTAAAACTCAGAATCATGCTCTCTTATTTCAGAAAAACAAGGTTTTAACCAAACCCTCCAGGTAGTGAACAACAACAAGACCACATTCTCAGCACATAAAATAATTGCGGAATCATCAGCCTGAGCTATTTCAGATTAAAACCAAGGTTTTTTTTTCAAAAGGAAATAAAAAGTATGACTTTTAAATTCCAGATTTTGACATTAAGTTCAGGCGGTCAGAGCTTAATCTCGAAATATACAAGTTTCACCAAAAAAAAAGCCAGTAAAAAATTACTAACTATTCCTCCCTACCTTTTCATTAAATGAGGAAGAAAAACAAATCAGAACAAAACCAAATCATCAAAGGGGCACAAAACTCTACTTGATCCCTAAATCTACCATCAATACTTTCCTTCTCCTGGACTGGGCTACGTTATTCTTCAGAGAGGTTGAAAACGGGATTTGGAACAGAAAATTTACCTCAGGTACCGAAGGCTGGAAAGCACATAATTGCAACAGCAGCATGAAATTCATCCTTTACTCTGGCTTGAAGTGCTATTTAACTTGCTGGTTTGTAGTGTTTGTGCTCAAAGCTCCTTCTTTGCACACAAAAAGACTTCAATGTTTACATTGAAAACATTGTGGCAAGTAAATAAATCTCAGGTTAAGAAGAGTAGGGAAGCTCTAAAGTACATTCTTAATTGCTGAATTCTTAAAGATTTTCTGGAAATTATGCCAAACCTGATGTGGTAAATGATAAAACTAGGAGAAGAGAGTATTAACTCAGGAAAGTTCAGCTCTTGTGTGCTGAGGTGCTGAGGCTGCACCAGGCTGCCAACTCATGAGGGTTCCAGGGGTTCCCAGCCCCAGAGATGAAAGGAGATCCAGCAGCTCTCAAGGTGCCCTCATTACCTCCAGAAAAATACATTAAAAAAGAGCCTGTATATAGCTGGTTACAAACTCTGTAACCTCTCCATGACACATCTTTTTGTACAAAGAACTTCCTAAGCTAATGCAACAGAAACCAGCCCTGGATTTGGAGTGGGGAGAGCTGGGCTGGAAATCAGAAGAACAGCACAACCACTGCCCCTCACCTTTCCCTCGGTCCAACACCCCAGCACACGAAAGGCTATAAAAGACCTTGATCTTGCACCACAGCATGATCCACTAACGTCCTCATCACCGCAGCTCAGCTGATCTCCACACAGCTCCACTCCTGCTGCTGCCAAAAGGGCCCTCGCACTCTGCAGAGGGAATTTTTTCTAATTAGCACTTCTCTGCCGTGTTAACATACAAAGAGCACTATGGCATATGTTTGACAGCCAAAACAAATGCGGTGATAGAACTTGTAAGATCCTGACACCGCGATGTCTTGTCGCTTATTGCAATGCACAAAGGCTTTTATGTGTGTATGTTGCAGAAACTAGAAGAAGAGAGGGAACATGTATACACACAATGAGAAAAAAAGAAAATAAATGCCTCTTAACTGTGTTATATCAAAAGCATTTCTGCTAAAGCATCCGTTAAATCAGAAAGTGGACTGTTTGTCTGACCACCAGAATCAAAATTACATCTAGCACAAGACAAAGCTTTTGTAGATGCAAGGGCAAGAATAACTCTTATTTATTTTTAGAGACAAATGCCACTCTGATCCACCTAACAGTGACAGGAACTTGGCCGGGAAGATAGAAACCAAAATGAAGTAGGGCCTTTGTGAAAATGGATGACTAAATTTCTATTGATTTCCTTCTACTTCCTAAGGAATCAAACTGCTGTAAGACTCAGTTTGGAGCTCCCAGGTTTTTGCTCAGTAGGTTTAACCTCGACTCGGTAACCTCTGTGACACATCTGTTTCAATTTATCATATTCAAGCCTATGGAATTTGTACTTCCTTCGTGTCCTCATAGTGATTTGATTTTCTCTGGCTACAAGGAGGGTCATGGGGTTTAATGCAGGGCATTAGGACTCACACTGATTTGTAAGAGAATGTAATGCAAAGTGATATTAGGTGTTAAAAAAAACACATCTGGAGCACAGGGGGCCACAGACAAAATCAAAAATAGAACTGAATATTCTTCTAAAAGAGAAAATAACAGCAGGACTCAAAGAATGCAACACTAGTTCTGTTCTGCTTTCTAAAAATAAACCTAAATATGGCAATAAATAAATAAATTAGAGGCCACAGTTGAGAACACAAGTTGAATGCACAGGAAGTCTGTTAATCAAGACTGAGAGGAAGAAGGCTTAGCCCAAAGGGGATACCGAGGACATTCATCAGTGGGATTTCTGTTCATACTAACTATGGACCCGTGTTTGCCACAGTGTTAAACAAGCATATTAATAGGGACCTGGATCTCTGCAATCCTGCAGTTCCAGTCTACTCTGTTACTGCCTTGAAGGGCTTGAGCATTGCCAAAACAATGTCTGCTTAGACTTGGAATTTTTTAACAGATGAGTCTAATCTGTTAATATAGGCAGAGGTTGTGCAGCAAATTTCAATAAGTTGTGAGTTTTATACCATTTTCCAAACCAAAGCCCAGCTACCTGTTCTTTCTACCTAAATCCTTCTTGGACTTTTAGAAAACAGACGTACTACTCCGCTAGGCTGGGAGAAGCCTTTTTCCATGTCACACCAGACTGCTTTGTCTCATAGAGCCAACTCATCCTGAACACACGCTTTGCAGTCATTTTGCACAATCTCCTGTACATTTTAATACCTTTAGATGAGTTCTGCATACATCAGTTACACTGACTACTACTTTATTGGCAGTCAGTCGCCTACTAGAGGAGCAGTGAGATCCTGCCAAGTGAGGTAAAACCTAAGGAACAGGTCAGAGATTACAAAAAATTAAAGTAAAGATCACTGTATATCCATGGAAGCCCTTGCTCCAGTACAGACCTACCATTAAGGAATGCTCTCCAGTGGAATAAGCAATATACAGTCATATCCAAAAGAAGGATTACAAACAAGATAAAACCTGGTCAGGCTGTATATTTAAACCAAGTAATAATAAAGGTAGATTACACCAAACTCCCCAACTTTTACTGTTACTCCTTCTGGCAGCGTGAAGAGTCTGTGACATCTTTTTAATGTGTTAGTAGAGGATTTCCAGAAAAAGGGAACATAGAACTTCTCACACACAGAAAGGATTATATAGTCAAAATGTTGAAATGACACTCAGTAATTCTGACATTTTAGACTTCAAACTGTTTCAATAATCCTTAATGTTTCTGTTTCTCACTTCTTTGCCTGTAAAACTTGAGGGTTTTTTTGACCACAGCATGGTGATACAGTAAATTATTGCCTATCACATACGCAGCAACGATGTAGGTGTAAACATAAAATACTAAAACTAGGAAGAAGGAAGTTAGTGCAGTGGTTCTGTAAGCTCTTTGTGCCAGAATGGTTTTCTGGGGCCAAATAGAGTTGATTGACACATTAAAAATGTGTTTGTTTGTGGTCTCTTACGTAGGTGTGCACACTTATATTTGGTGTGTGTGCATGAGTAGGTCCCCTGCACGACAGCACAAATGCGACAGACGCCAGTGTGGCACTGGGGCCCAGGTGGGAAAATTCAGGTCAAATTCTCTGTTACCAGATCATCCCTACTGGTTTGAAAGTATTGAAAAACATTCTCAGAAAACTCTAAATTACACTCTGTGATACATGTAATTATTACATCACACAGACAATTGTGTTGGGAGGAGGGGACATGGCTTTTTTTTTTTTGTCACTCAAAGCTCATGGCCACAAAATAAACAGCTATGTGTCTCATGCTCTGCTTACCTTAACCAGTCTCATTTATGAAACTGAACTTAGAACACCAATTCAGAGGCCTTTTCAAAAAATTTCAAGAATTAATAAATCTCTGCCCTTTCCCTTCCCTCCTTGACATATGTACCTTTCTACAAACAACATCATCCTATTTTCTGTTAATAGTGAAAGGCAAATCTCCTGAGGATCACGAGTGCTCAGCACATCTTAATGCTGATTCCAAAATTAAAAGCCAGAGGGGCTTCTTTTCCCTCTCTCTGAGGTCTTCCAGCAAATTATTGATTGTTGCTGATCTTCTTCCATTAATATATTTCTTTCTTACAGCCTGAGTGATTGCGTTAAAGTGCTTAGTAACTCTCTAATCATGTGCATCTCCTGGGGGCTGAAAAGAGCTTTGGTTTTAAAAGTAATTTGTTTCAAATGAGGCCTTATCCACCCTAATGTGAGGGTCAGGGACTCGGGGGAAAAAAGGAAAAAATTTTCCAGGATCATATTCGGAAGATCCTAAATTCTAAGCCATTTTAGGTCTGACAGAATAATGACTCAAATTCGTATCTTCTGAAAATCACCTACCAGTTATAACCACCTATGAATACCTACTGCTACAAAACTGAGTGGTTTAGAACATTCCTTTTAGCAAAATGTATAATACTAGGGAAAAAAAGTTAATAGTTCCCAATCTTCAGCAACCTTAAAGTCAGACACAAAGTATGAAAAAATTGAGCCACAATACTCAATTTTTTCCATAAGTATTGCAGCAGCAGTTTAGTCTCATCTTGGAAGCTGAGCTAAGCTGAATGATGCTGAGGATTTTTCCTTCATCTGAGCTACCCTTCTAGGCAGAGGCCTCACTTTGCTGCCATCAGCACAACTTGTTTCAACTGCATCAGTGTATGGATCAAGCCCAGACCCTTTACAGTTAAATTTCAGTCATGATAACAAACCATAATACTGTAAGAATACCACAGGATAGTCTGGCACAACACAGCTGCATCTACTGAGGAGACACTGGGGCTGCACCTTTTGGCCATGCAGATTGCCAGTATCCTGTGATTCCTTTCAGAATATTTAAAGGGTTTTAAGACAGGTAAAGGGAACACAGAAAAATACATACATTGAATTTTTGATCTGCTTTAGTGCAAAAGCTTTCGGGTTAAGCTGCAATTAAAGTACCAATCAAACCTCAAAGAGATGGCGAGCTCAATATCCCAACGGGATGACCAAATGCTTTCTCTTCCATTAATAAGACTTTCTGTTGCTTGGCTTGGATTTGTTCAAAAGCCATCATTAGTCTCAAGGTCTGTGGAAAGTCCTGGTACTCCCACTCACAACCACAAGCAGGGACCAAATCCTGCACAGCAAAGCCAGAGGACCAATATTGAAGGAAGGGGGCTTAGTCCACCCACATAAACCCCACAGGTACATTATGTATAGAAATACAGAGGACCCTCTGTAGGTTGTTCAAGCGCTTGCAATATGGTCATGTGAAGGAGTGGAAGTTTTAAGAGCTTTGCATCTGCTGGACTGCAGTCCACATTCTGTGCTGAGCAGTCTGTTACAAGTAGAATTCAGCTCAGACAAGTATTTCCACAGAGAACATTTACTTATTTATTTTAAAGGTCTCTTCTTCCCCAAAATGAAATCAAAGACTGATATCTGAACTGCAGAATAATAGCTCCATGGCAGGCTTCCCCCTGTGTCCTACACCTGGAACCTTTTCTGTGATATCTAAACCAAGTCTGGAAAACAAGGACTTGGGTGTGAAGTTTGGGACCTACACGGTGACATATATGTACCTGCTGTCTAAGAGGGGAACAAAGGGGACAAATACATGCAGAAGTTGGTCACTACTGGTTTAAATAGAGCTCTCTTTTATGATCAAACACTTTCTTAAATCAGGGCTCAAAGCAGCCACCATGAATACTGTGGTGAAGAAGCAGGCAAAGTTTTCTGCTGGTATTTATTGAATTAGTCTGGCAGGAAAAAAAGCAGTTAAGACAAAAATAAGAATCTATTAGCTAAACTTGGCAGCTTTTCCACTCTCTGCAGCACTCAGCACCATTCAGGTAACAGACAGGTTCTGGCCTTGTATCAGCAGAACAAAGTGGATCTGACAATTCACCCCTCACACCAAAAAATTGCACCTGCTTAGACTTTGCAGAAGTATCAAAGGAAGCAAAATAATTCCCTTTGCAGCATACTCAACTCAGATTATGTTTGCTACAAATCGTAAGATTCCATCTCAGACTTACAGATTTTTGGCTATTTCTTTTGAGACCATATGTGACATCTATTCAGCACCATAAAGTGGTTTGTTGGTGCAGGGAGAAAAGGGGCCACAGGTCTCCACAAGAGTCACTGAAGATGAAAGAAGGTTATACAAGTGCTTTGACTGAGTGGGTCTGTCGGAGAAACTGCTTTCCCCTCCTAAGAGGCTGTGTTCCCGGTGTAAATAGGGCAAACAATGTGACCAGTTCTCTTGGCTTATCCAGGGAATACACTGTAACTTCCAATATGCAAAATTTAAAAGGTTGGTAAGGTTTGTATGTCTCCACCCCCTGATCTGTTAAACCACAGGGTTTGTTAGGTCTAAGAAAAGGTCTGATCTCTACAGCAAGCAGAACAAAATGGCAGCTCAGCACAGTTTTGTTAGCAGGAATCTTAAGCTTTTCCAGATAGACTTTACTTTGAATCCAAACCCTGAAACCACAGTCAAGGGTGTTCAAGCTGTCTGAAAACCAGATTATAAGACCCAAAGAAGTGGTAGTCACTAGCAATGAAAACAGTTTCCCTTCAGGAGCTCTGATGCTCTGCATCTGAAAGTTTTGATTCAGTTCTCTCCCCGAGATACTTAGTATCTGAAAAAGACATGAGAGTTTGTAACACCCACTACATTTTGCCAATAGCTGTTAATTTTTTTAATGAGACTTGCTTGTCCTAAATAATACAATAAAGTGAAAAACATTCCTATCTTTTTCCTTTGTATATCACCACTGTATCCAGAGAATTTGGTGATAAGTGAAGCTAGCGGAAGTTTCTCTTCTTCTTGCAGAAAGGGTAAAAACAAAGTATTAAATAAAATTTAAAAAAAAATATTAAATACATTGCACAAGCTCCATTCCTCTCTAAAACCTGTGTATGATATTGCAGAGTAGCTTTTAGTTAGCTTCACCTTTCTTTATACTTCTGAAGTCAATTAAATTCTATGCATACTCTGTCGGACTACGTGATACATTTTTGACCAACATTATATTAAGAAGCAGATGTTTTAGATGTTATTGCCATCCAGAGGAAGACGCCTTAAGAACACATTGTGTGTGTATTGATGTACTTCCCATGTAACAGAAAACAGGGCTGTAACACTTAGGCTGTTTCAAAATAAAACTTCTAATTCGACATAAAGTAATTAAGTGGAGCATATTGAATCTACAAGCAGCAGGTTAAGTGCACAGGTTAATTTATTCATGTTATTTATATGGCAGCTCTGTACCACTCCCCCTGCCAGGGCACAAACCTGCCAACCCACTGCCAGAGCATCTCAGCCTTCCAGCCTCATCTGCTCCACGCAGCTCTCATCTGCCACCACAAACACGAGATCGCTGTAAATGAAATGTTCCACTTCATTTGACCTTCGCTTGTAGAAAGATATTAAACATGTATAAAAATTGTACATTTTCTTTCATTGATTTCAGAACGTATTCAACCGAAAGCAGCAGAACATGCATTTCAAGAGCTGTCAGACACTCAATTTACTGCTGTTCTGGGCACTAAAATGCACAGGGCTCAGAGAACATAAAAAACAAAGCTACAGATACATGCTCAGAATACAGAGGATCCCAAAGATAATTCAGCTATTTGCCAGCAGGTTTCTCAAGCCTCAATTATTTGCACATTTGCTATGCAATACTTAGAGACAGCATATTCACTGCTCTTTGTCTCTCCTTTCAGTATTAAGTTTTAATTAATTGCAGTTAGATCTGCATATGTGTATGTGCATTGCCATGAATATATATCTTTCTATGAACACACCTAACCAATAATTCAGGCTTTTCTTCTACACGTTTACAAACAGGCTTAAAGGCAGACATGATCTTCTGATCTATCAGCTGGACTACTCCCCCATTTAAAATCGCCTCTTTTTGATTAAAATGTGACATGAACCTTATCCTGTACAAGCAGACATTTGGGCTTTGCAGATGACCTTCCTAGAGAGAGGGATATCATCAGGAAAGGGCATGGAAATATTCTACATGCACCTTGTGCTTATTAGCATAATGAATACCAGTCTTGGCTTGGGACAGATATCGTCAAGTGACATGTCTTTCACCTCCCTGAGAGCCCAGCTCTCTGCCTAACTCTGCTGACTAAATTAACTCGGATCAGAGAGCCAGGCAGATAACATATTTCTGCCAGAAAAGCAAAAAAAAAAAAAAAAAGGCGAACATGGAATAAAAATAAAGATCTCGCATGAAACGGAAGCCCCCACAGCCTCACATGCTTCTGAAATGGTGCAAAGGGTTCTATTGAGGTTATTTTAGTATTCTGAAAAGAATTCTTCATGTCTTCCACTGAGGTATCAACTATATTAGCAGGCATAAAACTTCAATTTCTCACATCTGAGACTCTGGGCTCACTGCCTGTGGCCTTCCTTCTGCAAGATAAGCTTTTACGCAGCAGGCTCCTGGTTGCCAACAGGGGTATGTCCTGGAAAAGTTCCTAAAAGGGCTGCATCGTATAAGAGAAGGAAGCCACTTTTTCCTGTAAAAAAGACATTCATGGACTTACAGATTACTTTTTTGTTTCTTCATGTATAAAACAGCGGTATGTTACACACTATAAAGTGACAATTAATTAAGCAAAATAAACACCCTCCAAGAAGTCCATGCTTATTCCCACTTGGATTTGCTTTGTTCTGGAGCTACAAGTAGCTGGAGTTTCTTAGAGTGTTTAAAGACACTTATTTCTTCCTAACAGGTGCCCAGAAACAAACCTTTAGGAATTTTAAAGTACTTGTCAGTCTGGTTGGGAGAGCCCTCAGTATCTGCCTTTCTTAACTGTTCATCGGATTTCCTGTGGCAGAAGCACTTAAAGAGTTCGGTTTCCTCTGAAATGTAACTCGTGTTTAAGTGCACAAACACTGGCTTTGGTCCAGATGAGGCCGTGGAGTGGTTTCAATAAACACATGGCACAGGGACTATTTAATGTCACCAGATACTCCTCCCTGCGTTCAGACTAGACTCTGCTCTTTTTATTAGCCATGTGGGTCAATTACTGGATGGTTTGGCTAGAGGTATAAATAAAATGATTCATTTAAGAACTTTAGTTTTCTCTCATCTAATTTTTATAATTGGTCACAGTATTTAAATTTTTCATGAAGAAAAAAATCTATTATTCCATTCAAATCAGTATTTACCATTAAGTTTACCATTAACTAAATTTGTAAAGACAGGCTTCAGATAAAATTAGAAATCCTGAATTATTCATGGTGAGGTCTACTAATTTTACACTATTATTTCTTATGTGAAACTTCAATGTGTCACACCAAAAGGGCTGGTGGTTTGTTTTTTTTCTGGCAGGGAGTAAATGCTTCAAAACACTCTCCAGAGAACAAAATGCAGCTGTCACATTGAAGATAATGCATTTAATCTCTTTGTTAAATTGCAGCAACTTCAGTAAGCTTTATTGTACTGTGTTTCTTTATAGCAACCCTGCAAAAAATTCATTTACTAAGTAATCAGTATGATGGTCTGTACATTTCTACCCACTTAACAATTAGATTAGTGCTTTCAGAATACTCAAAAGCAGCAGTAAATTCCTTTCAAAAAAGCTGGCAAACAAAGGAAGCATGTCAGTCATTCTTCAAAGCAAAGATGCCAGTTACTTTCTAATCTCCACCGATTTAGTTGAATTTGGATGCAAATTACATATGATTTTTAGCCTTCTATTGTAAATCTTCCTCTACTCAAGACCTATTATACAGGTATTTCATCTTAATTTATTTTGATGCCTATAGTGCAACATATCCTAGTACCAACACAAAATCATTAAAAACAATGACCATGAATAAAATGTGTTCTAATTTTCAAAAAAATCCTTTAAAAAACGCACCTGGAGCAAAGAAATTAATTACGTATGTAAATCTGGCTGTAACATGAGAATCAAGAAAACAACTCTCAAAATCTCTTTCCTCTCTCATGCTAAAGTGGGTCCTGCAAACTCCATTTACTGCACATTCATAGTGAGTAGCAAAATGTCTTCCCAGCACGCCCAGCTGTCCCAGGATCAAAATGCCAATCCCACACAGCCTCTGGAAGGATTTGGCCTCTGTCTATCTGGCAGAACCATTCAGATATGGATCATTAAAAGTTTCCTTGCTAAAAGTGCAGAATGCTCTTTAAACCATCAAAAAAATGATCCCTCAATATGCATTAGAGCCTAGGGAATATCAGCGCTCTGTCATTTTATTTAATATGACTTCTTTTGTCCTTTCCAAAAGGGCACAATTTTAACAAATATTTAATTCACAGACCACAATAGCCTATGCAACACTGAGAATGTTACAGAATGCTTTCTGTATCAGAAGCACAACAGCAGCTACCATGAGAATAAAGGATATTTTCTCCTGCTCTGTGCCGAGGAGTATAAACTTACACTGTTTTTTCTGCTATTCCTGCTTTTTGCTCATGTCAACTGCCAAAATTATCTGTTGCCAATTAAGCAAGGCCAAAACAATCTTATGCGGGGTCTGAGACTGCAGTAACAAACAGAGTAATCCAGGACTTTACAAACTGCATTTTATTTCATGCTGGAGGTGATTATGTGGTATGAAATGTTACAATACAAGAGGAGACTGACCAGAGCCAGTTGTTGTCACAACAATGTATATAAGATGTCCATGCTGAACCAGTATCAAGTCAACCAGTAGTTGAAAGTTGACAAATAATTAACAAATAGAATTGCTGACGGGAAGAATTCGGATGCAAACTGTAAAAAACCCACCCATGTATTAAATAAACAGCCCAAGACTATTTTTCTAGTTCAGAGTAAGGAAACTAGCAAGGTAACTGAACACATTTAAACACATTCACAAAGTGGTTTTGCTAATGAAACTTTCAGAAAGTGTACATGGCTCGTCTTGGAAAAGACTGCTTAGAAAATTGGGCTTTGTAATATGCCCATGAGGATGGGCAACCACAAATTTTGGTGTGCATTGGATAGAAGCAAATTTAGAATTCAGAGACCTCAAAATGCTTCATGGCTTCTTCTCCATCTATAGATCCCCCATTAAAGACAGATGTTAAACATATGCTTCAGTCTGTTTCAATTTAGAAAGTCAGTGAAGCATGGGCTCAAGGCTTATATTCTGCACAAGGATCACTGTAGAAGTGGGGAATTTAGTAATAAGTAATACTTAACTCTTAAGGAGCAGCTTGGATTAGTGATATGAAAGTGTTTAATGTAGGAAATCACTACCATTAGCTTCATTTTAACAGATGAAAGAGCTGTGACACAGAAATGAGTGATTTGTCTCCAGACATACAAAAGGCCAATAAAAAAAGAATCTAGGGAAAAACCCTGTATTACCTGATTCTCAGTTCAGACTTAAAGTCTCTCCAGCCATTTAATACAACTCTCCCAATGGCTATATTTAACAGAAAAAATAACAGCACTATATCAATACAGACACTGCAAACCATCAGAGGGAAATGGCCACCAGACCTTCACATGTGCTGTAACACAAATGTGCAGTAAATCCACCCTAACACGGAAAACAGGTGCAACCATTGATTACTTTTTCTAGAGAAACAGAACCTGAACCTGTCAGAAAGTTGGTAGCCCATATTGACTTGAGATGTCTACCTTCATTACACTCATGATTTTGGAACAGTTTCTGAATAACCTACATATCTCTTTTTCTAACCTGACACAGTTTCCCCAGAGATGTTAAACCAGACATTTGCAAGACATTTTTGACAAAATACATTTCCAAGAGTTTCCTCTGTTCTCACTGAATTCTTGCCCAACTTCAAAAAATCCCATGCAGACTTATTTGGCTTATTATGGATGCATGAATGAGAGACTGCCAGAAAAACCAACGGTGCCCAGTACTTGTCATAGAACACAGAAATATCATCAGCATCTTCTGAAAAAAAGGCCAGGACTGACAACTCTTTAATTTCAGCCTTCCTCTAAGACTCATCCTCACCTGCCATCTCCATTGCCTCTGCCTTCAGGCTCAAACTAACTCTTAAACAAGCTAAATGAAATAATCTCCCGTGTTGGCAGCACAACGTACACAAGACACACATCTGTTACCAAAACTGTGATGTTCCCTTACTGCTTAAGCAGTTGTCAGAACTTATCACTGCCTCTGCTGTTTCACTGGTGCAAGATTTACTTAACATTCAAAAAGATGAGGCACAGGACTCCCAGCAGCCAGTAAAACAGGTTTAACAATACCAGCATTTGTTCACTACCCCCAAAAAGGAAACCGTACAGAGGATTTCAGACATCAATAGAACAAAGCTGTTTTAACAGACACAGTTGACCACTAGACAGAGTATTTATATTCTGTACCTAAGCATGTTCTAAGCCCGGGGACAGTATTTTTCCAACTGATATTTTACTATAAACCTGAAAACAGCATGTTAACAAGGCCATGCTAATGTTCCTGTTTGGAAAAAATCAGATCCTCAGAGTTTCATTACTTATTTTGTAATTATTTTAACTATTCCCTCAACAAAGAGTATTTTTGCTTACTTCTTCAGATTTCACAGTTTCTGTACAGAATTGCCTTTTAACAGCCTCTCTGTGGGCTCCCACAACCTTAATTCATTTGAAACCCATAAAAACCTCTATGCCATCTGGTAACTTTTTGCAATCTAATTATCCTGATAAATGCATACACAATATTAGACATTTTCCATTACAGGGGTGACTAATGTTGCTTCTCTATTTACAAATCTGCCTGCAGATTTCTGTTACAGGCCCATTTGAGGAGGCTAACAGACTTGTTCATTTAAATTTATATCTTTCTAGATGCCAAGGTTTTTAGCCAAGCATTACTTGAATTACGAACTACTGTTTATTCAAATCAGTTTCCTGTAGTGTAAATTAGCTATATAAAGTAACAAAAATGCCAGAGCATTAGTTTTGCACATTTCTTGTATGCTGCCAAGTGAAATTTTAATAAAATCTTTGGTGCACTGTGAAAGGAAAAATAATGATTGAAGTTGCAGTTTTCCCCCTCATTTCGGGATTTCAGGAAAGCAGCTGTATGTCTTGATGAAGGTTCTGGAAAGACAGCTGGCTTTGGAGTTTATGTCACAGCATTGTATGTGATCTGTGCTACACAAGACTACTGGAAAATATTGTGAACCCACAGTCTGCCCAGTGCTGCCCACCCAAACCTTCAGCCCCACAACCCACAGTGTGTTACCTCACACTGGTTCATTCCAGAGAGCAGTGGCATCGCTGGCCTGCTGGGCACTACTGGGACTCAAAACCCTCCAGGGGAAGCAAAACACTTGTGCATCCATCTGTACGTGCACAAGTGACGCCTCAGAACGCTGAAGGGAGGCACAGCAGCTCCGGGAACTCGTGTTGGTGGCTGCTCAACACAGTAAAAAAATACAGTAAAAAATAGTGCTGAGTTGAAAGCTGATAGCAGCTTGTCTTGTTTTCCTCCTCACTCGTCCCATTTCTTCCATGTTCCTCGCTTGCACATCTCCAGCCATGCTATACCCTCCCATCCCTCCTTGATTTTGTGGTACATTCTGGCATTTACTCAGCCAAGTAAAATTCAAGCCCTGCCTTCAGAGAACACTCATTGATACAAATCACAAGTCTTTCCACCTGCAAATCCCCCAGCGCTTCACAAATGGGAACTGCAGACTGAAACCAAGTGACCAACACCTTTAAAAGGCAGCTCAAAACACAGGGAGTGGACCTCTGCTCTGCCCCAGTTGTGCACTCCATCAGCAAGTGCCACTGTCTGTAGCCCAAAGAAACTTGGCATGGAACAGTTCATGCACCATGGAAAAGTCTCATGGTCACAGACTGGCCACTGCCAAATTTTCATAGTGCCTACATGTCTTGGGGTGACTCTATCATGTGTATCCCCTATCATGCTCTATGCCCAAAAAGTAATATTGTGCCTTTTCTGTGCCTTTAAACTGAGCTGGAGAAAAGAAAAAACCAAACGAACTTTTCAAAACAGTTTCCCAAGGACACAGAGATTACACTCCTCTCTGCGTTCTCTGGCTGCAGGAGCAGGAGTGAGCACCCTGTTTGCTTGCTTCAGCCAGCGGTTTGGTTTTTTTTTTTCCTTCTCTTCCCGGCGTGAGACGGAAAGCTGAACTTTGTTTCCTGGGACTTTGGTTTTTCCTTTCTTCTCTTCTGGACTGTTCAACAACATCAGAACACATCGGGAGAATTTTTCCCCGAGGCCCGGGGGTGGGCCCTCACCGACCCAGCTCCGAGGAGGAGAGAGACCACACCTACAGAAGGACTCTGAAATCTTCCCAGGTTTCTCTCTATAGTGAGAGATTTCATTTCATTATTTAGCATTATTATCCTTTTCCTGTGTGTTTGTTAAATAAAATAGTTCTTATCTCATTCACTTTCCTTCGAGGAAAATATCTTTTTTTTCCCCGAACCCTGTGGGGGGAAGGGTGGTTGTAACCTGGTTTTCTCTCAGAGGATATATTGCTAGATTTTGGCCAAACCAGCACACTACAGAAAACAGTTTGTGAAATTACAAAAAAAAATAAGACTGATAGAAGGAAGAGAGCTACAGTTTATCTCGAAATAGAAAAGAACAGTATTTTGTGTAGTCAGCTTATTTAACATCTGCAAAACTGAGCAAGAGGGAACTGGAGAAATGGTTTCTGCATATTTTATAGCTATACAGCTAGTCACAATATTAACTAAGATTAGGAAGTTCCCTTAAGATTTGTCTTTTTTGTTAGTTGATGTTATCAGGCTCACAGAACCATATAGTTTACTTTCAAAAGTGCCTTAAATCAGCCACTTAATGTGCTTATGAAACATATCTAAACTCTTAAAGAAATCTAGTTTTTTTTAAACCTTTGAAATATAATCACTTATGCAAATATAAGACATCTACTTATTTCCCAATATATGACACTTTGTTGTGCTATAGATTTTACTTTTTATAGAAATCTATTTAAAATGTGAATTACTATACCCACATTCCTCACTAGCAGCAGGAAAAGTTTTTCAGGAAGAGGTACAGAACCAGCAGTTGCACAGGCTCCTGGCAACCATCCCCGCATTCTTAACTTTGGCTCTATTTGTTTTAGCATATTTGCAATGCCATCCTTCAGTTCGGGTATCTGGGTTGCTGTTCCCCCAGGAAAACTGTCCACTGGGGATTTTATTTTCAGATACTGCTGCAAGTGGCTAAAATGAAGATGATGCTGGCATATCCAACATGACCAAGCTGTTAATTTTAAACTCACCAGTTCCATTTAAGGTGCTGGCAGATAACTGGGCATCAGCGGGCAGAGCACTGAACTAATCCTGAGATTAGAGCTGCCAGTACAAAAGTACACTAATTACACAGTTAAAGATTTTTTACTCTGAACTCCACCGAAAAGGGAGCAGTTGGCTAAATTGGACAAAATTAATGAAAAAGGAAACAAAGTATTAGACAGGCACATTTATCCTTCTTCAATTCAACATTAGTAGTCTGTTTTGCTGCTGAGTAACACCAGGATGGCTCAGCACTAATTAAGCCAGTCATTATCACAGCTAGGTGTTTACAGCCTTTAAACTTCTCACTCATTTCTTCTCCACTGGTTCCTAAGAAAAGCATTTGCCCTTTTTAATTCAAAGAGCAAACAGGTCAAAATAAAAAATTATCCTATTTAGGGCTGTTAGCCAAGAGATTAAAAAGAGAAAAGCCTTGTGCCTCGAGGCATCCTGAAGGATGTGCCAGAGCATCTGGGCCAGGGTGATGGGGAGGGGCAGCTGGTACAGGGGCTCCAACATCTGCGGACACTGCCAAGGTACATGGTCCTGGAGAGGATTGCCTGAGACCTGCAGAAAGCTCTGCAGAGCTCGTGTCACCCTTCACAGTGGCTGCAGGTAATGCTCAGACAGGTGTTGATACTACACAGACTGATGTACTGCTGCTGAAGCAGGGCTGGGAAGGGGGTTTTCCCTTGTTGCTGGGTGAAGAGAAGCTTTCACGTGCTGTGATAATGCAGCAAGACGTGGAATGTCTGCACTTCATTAAATAACATTATTAAACAGACTGTCTCACAGCCTCGGTGACAGTACAGGGACACAAAGCTTCATGTTAAATGAGCACCATTCTGAAAGTAAACTTGATGAATAAAACAAGGAAAGGGCTGTAACAAAGGAGAGCTGTAACATCCACAGTGTTTCTAATTAAGACTAAGCTCCTTTACAAGCTTACTGCAAGTTACATGTGCACTTCCTAACACACCCAAAAGCTGGTTCTGAGTTCCTCAAATTCTGAGGACATGTCAGGGAAGGCCCTAGAATATCCAAAAAATTTTGTGACAATCTGGGATGATAATGGAAGGTGCCTGAAAGGGTTTGTAGGACCGGACCTTGCAACCAGCTCTTGTATTAAAAATGAAGAGGAACAAAAAGCCTAATGATAATTCAGGAAACAAATGTAACTATCAAAAAAGTCTCCTTTCTTCCTAAATGATTCATGAATAATATATCAGTCTCAGGGGTTTTTTTAAAAGACTTCAGCAAGTAACTTCACTGAGCTTTCTGATCAGAAAAAGCTATCTTAAACCATGGTTTTGAACTGCAAATCCCTTTAGTTTATCCACGCCAAATGAATCAGCATGTCTGAACGATTCCAATCAAAGCGGACACAAGTTATTTAGAGATGACTGTAGAGATTCCAAAGGAAAGCTACCTGCCTTCAGAAAGCAAAAATCTGCCCCAAACTTTGAAGCAATGATTACAACCCTGGAACAGGGCAGCTGTGCTTCACAGTGTGCCTTCTCCTCTGGGTTCTCCAGACAGGAGACTCAGGTGACTCCTGGGCACACCGCACTTCCTCTCGCTCCACAGCACCCTGGGGCCACCACCCAGCTGCTCAGAACACCAAGGAAAACAGCTCACCAGGTATCTCTTCTTTACTTCTGAGGGTACAATAAACGTGCAATAAATCACTTCCAATTTCAGGAGTCCCCAAACATGTGGGCTATAAGGGCTTATTTTTCAAACTTTCAAAAACCATACAGATATCAGTGAAAAGAAGGGTGTGGCTCCTCTGTAGTATAGGTGCTATGCTCTTACAGAGCATGTCAAGCTACTAAATCGCAAAAAAAAATCAGTAAATTGTTTTTTCATTGCAGGAATACTTTATATCTTCTTTTTCAGCCACTAAACCTCCCTCACCACTTATTATTTATTTCTGGGTTTTGTGAAGCTTATAAAAAGAAGAATTATCCACAGAAGTACCATATGAAACTAACTACTTTGGATAGTAGAACCATGAAAGCAACTAATTAAGTCAGATGAAATTATTTTTCTCATTCCATTACATTCTACTAAGATTTTAAAATAAGTGCTCTAAAGAAAGAGACATTATTAACAAGACAGAAACGCTTTTCAAAAGAAGTAAAACAGCTCAATTGTTTTTTTTCACTCTCCAAAAACAAACAACAAAAAAAAGACAAATTTTTGAATATCTCCCAAGACATGAAAATTACTGATTCTTTGGGTTTTTTTAAACCTTGGTACTTAATATCACCCAAAATCTCCATCAGTTGCCATCACATGAGTGTAAAAATTCTTTTTACCAGGTTTATTATTTCCCTTTCCATATTAAGGCTGTACTCTGCCATAAAACCATCTTCTAATGCTATCCAAATCAGAAGCTGGGGGAAGGGGGAGTGGGGAGACATTATGGGAAAAAGAGAGGCATTAATTTCTACACAGACACAGTTAAATTAATGATTAAAAAAACATAGCAGGTGTGCTGCAGATAAGTTCTCAGGGCACCCAATGCATAAAAATGTCTCTATCAGCTATGCAAATATTTGAATATCTGAAAGGCACGGCATTCTGGGGTACTGGGACACATTCCTAGACTATTTGTAGATTAGGAAAGGCACATCTTCCTCCTTAGATGGATTGAGAAGTAGGCCAGCCAGCAATTGTGCAGATGCCACCACGCAGCACTCAGCATCAGGTGTGGTGCCATTTTGTTTGCTGCCTGCATGCTGCTAATGAAAGGCTGGTTAGGAACCGAGCAGAGACACAGCTGCTTCCTCCAAAGAATGAGATGGCTCCAAATCATCCAGAAACAGCTGCCAGGAAATTGTTTGAGTTACACAACTTGAGATGTTCAGAGCAGCAGGAACAGATAATTTGCCAGAGTTCAGCCAAACCAGTAAAAAGGCACCAGAGGGACCTGAGCTGGGTTTGCTTCATGCTCCGAGGGGAGGCAGAGTAAACTGCTTTCCACAACGGAAATGTTCATTTGCAGCTTCAAGGAAATACGGTTAGCTATGGGAAATCAAGGTTGACTCATGGAAAAGGACAAGTTTTTGGAAATAAAATGAAAAACCTCGGAGCCACTCTTTTGCAAAACCAGAACAACATTGCAAGTCTGATTTCTGATTAGATTTTTCAGTAACGAGTCAGGTGGAAGTCTACCAGAAATGAGGCAAATTGCGGATTGAAAATCATTCAGCTTCCTCAGTAGGTTGTTATGAGCTATGTGAGCAGCATCAGATGTGCTTATGCAAGTGAAAAAGCCACACTGATTTATGTCAGAAGCGACAATCATGACTTAGCATAAGAACAATTTGTATAACCTATTTTCCTGCAAGAGCCGTCTGTGTGTAACCATTTTTTGCACCTGCTGTGCAAATGTCTTAACATCTAAACTGCACCCAGTGTGCAAAGCCATGTAGCACTGAGTAAGAAATGATGATCAGGATTTGAAGTCCATCATGCTCATGTTACAGTGAGAAAGTTACAAAATTACTGTGACACTCAATAGCATAAAAATAAATCTATTAAAATATAGATTAAGCCAATAGTGAGAGATGAAAGAAGTAGGAGTCTAGCCCTAAAATCATCTTAAAACACATACAGCAACATTCCTATTTTACACTGCCCACACCCCCCAATACTTACCATTCAATAAGATCAAAAAATATGTAGTGTCTGTCTGCTTACAAGTCCCTTTATTCTGAAGGCCCTGCTAGAATTTTCTTTAGCCTCACACACCCTTAGAATCCACTGGACACAGGTCAAAGTCCTTTTTTACAGAAAAGCTGGGAGGTGAAAGGCGAAGAAGGGGATATTTTTATAATAATTCAATTGTATTCAGCCACCAAGACTGCTACCATTGTATTTCAGGATTCCTCCTAAACTTAACCCTGTCATATGTTCCAGGCTAATGGGGAAGTTGCTCCTGTAAGCCCTCATGGCAATGCTGCCCTTTTGTGTTTATAAAGTTTCAGATGCTTCTCCAAACACTAAGGGTGGATCCAGCTTCATCATTTTTTCACCACTGACCAATTTCCATCATAGGAAGACAGTTTATTTATCAAGCCATACATCATTCTTCTCATTTTGAGGATTTCTGATTTAAACAACACACACGTTCCAGCAATGATTCCCAGGCATTCATTTACTGATTATTTCATTATAAGCCAAAGAGCAAATACTGAGAGGAGTTAACTTGGTTTATTGTCAAGCTAATTACTTTTCCTATGCCATTGTTTAAATTATGTAGGAATGTGTTGACAACAGTGTTCATCCTCAGTGATTTGTTATTTGATGTTGCTTCCAGTATCAATTGTACATTATTAAAAATTATAATAAAATGGTGACACTTGAGTACATACATCCATATAGACTTCCTTTAGTTGGGGAGGGGGAAATAACCACAGGCAGTAAATACAACTCCTTCAATCAAATTAGTTAGAATATTTAGTTTGCTGCCTTGGTGAATTTGCTTAAATGCTTCTCTAAATTTTATTGACAGTATAAAGCTGGTTCTAACAGTCAGCTCTTCAGTATATTAAAAGAGCTCATAAATGAATATAAAATATTAGAGAAGGTTGTCATTTATTACAGCTAAAATCAACTGTATGGGCCGAATTCTAATGCAATGGTTATCAACCCTTCCACAGCCAGCACAGGAAAACTCCACAAGAAAAGTGTCTCAAGGCCTGTATTTGCATAAACACTTTCAGATATTTTTCAGAATTGCAGGCAGAATATTATATTAAAACCTCTTATCTGACTATACAAGAATTATTATTTTTCAAGTAGTGTTTTATATGAACTCACTATTCCTCAGACTAACATAGTTCCACACCATTAATTCCATAATCATGGCTGAGAATTTGGTTCTCACATCTTCATTTTAAAAGGACATTTGTATGCAAACACACATAACCTATCAGTTACTGCAACATTTTAAAAAAACCTGAGACAGTCATTGAAAAGACTGTATCAGCCAAATTGATGATTTCATCTGACATTGTACACAAAAACACATGTTTTTATCAATCACATTATTGATTTAATCTGACATTATACACAAAACCACATGTTTTTACAGTTTCAAAAGGAAAGTGTAGTTTTGATTGTTTTATTGTTGGAGAAAGGGAGTGTTAGGTTTAATGAATCTAGGTGGAGACGTCTTTAAATATTTCATAATGCCATTTTAGGCACTAAATTTTTTTTTTAAATTTCACTTTACTCTCACTTTTTTAAAAGTCTCCAGGTAAAAAACAGAGTGTGCAATAAAAGAACTATACAAAAGAAACCCCAAAGTATTCTTAAATTCAGCCTGTTAATTCACACATTAAAGTTAGATCTTGTCTCCACTGTATTTGAGTATTTGTACATGTAGCTCTATACAGCCTAATGCTATTCAGTTCTCCTGACAGCTCCTGGCAGCAGATTTCCGAAATTGTCATGCATCACTTAAGAGCTGGAGAAAAAAATAATTAATTATACAACTGTTGCCAAACAGCAACATTCCCCCCCCCCCCTTTTTGTACAATCACTTACATGTGCAGAAACCTTCTGTTGCAAGAGTTACCAAGCAGCAAAGTTTTACATCCAAGTTACAAAAATCCCAAGGAAGGTAAATAAAAAATAAAATGCTAATAAATGTTCAGCCATAGTGATGTGAGTCTATAATTACATCTGCCATTCACAAGGCATTTTTAACATATGTCTATTCAGTAAGGTCCATCAATTATTATTTAGATCCCTCCCAGCTATCACAAGGGGTGCTGGATGTTTGATGTGGGCCTGTTATGTCTGACAAGGGTCATGACAGAATTTTCTAACTGAGGAGCTCTAAACTCATTAAAATTGCTCTTGAATTGTTTCGTTGGCCAGAAAAATAGCAAGAGGGTAAATAGGCAGGATGCCTGTACAAAACTGCCCAAACAGTATTTGGTGGGGAGAGTTAGAGTCATCATGGCTAAGAATATCCAAGTGGGAAAAATGAGAACATATTTTGCAGGCTTGGGGCAGAAGTGACATCCACCTTCTCCTTATGCCCCAGAGAGAGAAAAATCTCCTGAGCTTGGCTCTTTCTGCAGAGTTTCCCTTTGGTTCCTGATTTCGTGTAGGTTGGTATGACCTGCAGGCCGTGCTTTATAACCTTTGGCACATCTGGGAATGCAAAGCTCCCAGGGTCCTGGCACCACAGCTCCAGCATCCCCAGTTGAATTGGGAGCTGGTTCTGAGTTGGTTTTCCGATGGAAAAATTCCTTAGCTGAAAAGTAAATGAGCTGGTATATGTCTACTGATTTCAGTGCAATTACAGTCCAAACAAGCTAGATACTACAGATCATATGCCAGTTAAAGATAATCAAACACAGCACTGTACATTCCTTACTTCCTTTTCTGTACTGAAGCATAAGACACCAAAGTAACCAAAAAACCCCACCCGACTCATGCTAAGCAGTGATTTCTGTATCTTTCTTTCCTGACACATTTCTAACCTGCTGTTGAGCAAAACAGTTAAATACCCAGTGGTCTCACTCTGAATTGGGTCAGACGCTTGCCTCAGTTTGTTTTCTGACCTGCTCTTTTCTTGAGAGCAAAGTGACTTCAGTATTGATTTCTCCAAAGGATACAGAGTGAAAAACATGAAGCAGTTCCATTCTGATCATCAACATTGACAGTCGAGTGCCTGGTGCTATAAAAGCACTTTCAAATCCTTACTTAAACTTGAAAATATTTGACCTATGATGTGCTATTTGCAAGTACACGAATAACCTCCACAAAGCCAGAGCAGAGAAGAGAAACTTGGGCTGAAGGGTTTTTTTCTACAAAGCATAAGCACAAATTTAAACTGCCCTGGTTAGTGTCACAAAGGTGGCACCAAAACGAGAAGCCAGCTGGGTTGGACACAACTGTAAAGACTTGGTGAGAAAGCAGTACGTGTGCTATGAAGTACAAAACTTCATTCATTTACCAAGAAAAAATACCTACAAAACAGAGGTAACCGCCAGTGTTCACCAAGGACTTCAGCAATGCCTCTATTAACCTGTTTGCTTACATAGCTGGGGAAAAAATAAAAGGTATTTTCCTTGTATTAAGAAAAACCCAGAACCTAGGTTAATTCTACCAGCAAGGCAAAAGCTGCTCAAAGTTAAGCCTGGTATTTTCAGAAATTGCTCTGAATGGCACTGGCATGACAAAGATCAAGAGACGGCGGCTAATTTTTTAAAGTGTTGTTTCAATTAAGTGCCTAACATTTGCAATTATGGAGTTTTGAGAAGCTGGGGCAACAACATGTTCTCATTAATTTATCCAGCAATAACAGTTTTGGCACGAGGCTGCACTCGCAGGCCAATAAAACAGATGAGAAGGCAGAGCTGTCTCTCACTGAAAAGACAATTGGCCTCAGTAGGCTTTCTTGCAAAGTCCATAACTAATTAAAGTATTTACACAGACTGAGGGATTGAAGACTTTTGCCAACCTTTTGGGATGTGTTCAAGCGAGGGAGGCAAGCGTCCAGGAAGAGCACAAGGAAAGAATTCCACGTGGTTACACACACACTTCTCATTTTACTACCACTAGTGAGATACAGGCAAAGTGATGAAAAGCTGACACCAGTGTGCAAGAAAACACTAAATCTGTATTTGTCTCATGTTGGATCTTGATCACAGTCAGTATGTGCCTTCCAAAATATTTTACCAATATTAATTATTATTAGCTTGTAAAATTTTCTTACAAGGTACCCTGGGGTAGTAAATTTGACCACTTTTGATGAAGTTCTGAAGAAAGACCAGCTAGTTTCTGCAAACCATTTTTGAAGTGAATCTCAGGAGTTCCTCAAAGATGTAAGTATGTTTCCAATACATCCTGCCAAAAAAATACAGTATCACCATCTGAGAAAATAAACCTGCCTGTAGGCTTTGATTACATAACAAGGTTAATTATTCATCTTTTACAGGTTTAATTTCCACAACAAACAATCTCTGTGGAGACTGGCATCATAAACGTTCCAGTTGGTACAGTCACCCTTCAGGAAGCCAAATTTAGGCAACACTATATGAGACATGGTACCACTCTACTTTCTTGCAATCGTGGAGACAAGATTTTTAGAAATATTTATATACTTTCAAATTTATTTTAAAATGAGATTTATTGCCTGTTAATTAGTTGAAATTATTGTCAAATGAATACTGATTTTCATCCTCTCCTAGACCAGACACAACACACATCAAAACATCCTGGCATAAGTCTTAAAGTTGCTAATTAAAAAGTAGAGGCAATGTAGTTTGTGCACGTACCATTTACTTTAATTTAACATCATTTAACATACTTGTACTTGCTTAGACCTATTGCCATTTGCAGCAACTTAATAAGAGACTGTTCATTCCTTTTTCAGTGATGCCTGAGCCTCTTTAATAGAGAGAGGCAATATATATCAGTATGAACTTTTCCAATTTCTACTTCGTCCTAAGTGCAAATAACCAAAACCACCTTCATGCAACCATGTCCAAAACCACATACACAACCCCCAACATTCTGAGCACAATATTCTGTTACAAAGACTGAATTAAATTTTATTAAACCTGTGAGTGACCTATTGCTGTTTAAGGGAAGGTAATGATGCCTATATAGGTGAAGATTTTAACACCAGATCTTTCAAAAACTGAAATACATACTAGATTCATGTATTCAACATTTTATCCCACAATTCTATTTCCTGCCAACTCTTTTGGTGCTTTATTTCTCTACACATTGCCTTCTTAAATAAAAGAAATGCAGTGACAAATAATGAGGTGGAAATGCAGTGAAGAAAAAGCATGTGGATACCTCAAGACTGAGAAGGCACAGCCTTTACTCTGTCGCTACTTTGCTCCCTATCTCCTTACAAAAGGAGATGGAGACCGAAACTTAGGTGACCAGACAAAATTCCCTTCTCCAGGGCACTGGAATTCCCTCCTACAGCATATAGAAATCCCTGTACCCCAATGAGCACAGGGCAAATTAATGTAGTTGGTTTTGTATATGGATACTGATATCCTCGTGAATTTCCTCCTCTCAGGAGGAATGGATGAGAATGGAGAAGATTAAGGAGCAGGGAAAAAAATTCTTAGTTGTTTGATTTTCCAAAACGCTCTAAAATAATTCTTGGTCAAGTCAATGAGAATTTGACTTCTTTTGCTCCTGTGAGCAATTAGACACAGGTGACAGATCATGGAAAAAACAATCCCACTATGGTATTTTCATTTGGACAAACTAAATTGCCTTCTCACTCACTGCATGCAAATAGAGAGGTCCTTCTGCTTAAGGTCCTTACCTAGAGCTCTGTGGAACTGCATTTGTGTCTCTGTCCTGTTAATTCTTGACGTATTGTAAGAGGTAAGGCCTAAGTGATGTAGCCATGTGCTGCATGACAGAGTCAGCAGGAACCTCTGATGACTTTCAGCCCATCCATCACACAAAGTGCTCCAGTGAACATTTTTTACAGTTTTTCTACTCCCAAGTGAATTCTCTTCCCCACCACAAGTATTTTCCACATTTTATCAATACTTAAAACACAGGTTACAAACCAAACCCTCACTAATAAATTAGGGGAAAATTTACACTAAGAAGAAATGGTTAATTATTTTTATCAACATAGCTCAAGGTTCTTTTCCAACATACTGATAGGGCTTTCCTTCATCAGGGCTAAAGTTTCAAGTACTGAATAATTGAGAGAGAAATAATACTCTGTCACAGCTACCAAGCTTTTCAGAATAAGTATGTGGGTTATGTTGATACTGAGAAATATAGGAGGATGCTCTCAACATCCACATAATACCTTTCAGCCAGATGTTATGGAGAAGAGAGCCCGAATTCAGTCAAAGAAGAAAACATCAGATGCAGGGAAGGTGCTTAAATCCTGAAGGGTATTATCCCATCACTCAGTGCTATAATCCTGATAAGATTATTTTGGAAATAAGAACCTGCATTTTTTTCATTAAGCATAAACAAAGAATCATCTCTAACTTTGCCTTTGATCACTTTGGCAGTCCTTTACCCTAGGACGATGTCGGGACTAAAAGGACTGCCCTTTACCGTGCCTCAGCCACAGCAGAACTATTCCCAGAGAGTTACACCGCTCACCACACACAGAGACTGCCCCTCCTTCCTAACAAACCCTACTTCTACGATTGAGAATAAGCTCTGCCTCTTTTTTTTGTGGTTGTTTTGACTTTCAGAATTCATTCCTGACTTGATTCACAACAGATCGGCTGTTGGATTTAAAATTAGAATATCCTCCTGATCTATCTGTGGGGACCAGACTTGCTTCAGGGCCTCTTTACTTGGCTGCAGCTCCACGCAGGGCAAACTCAGAGCACACCTCAGCTGGCAGCCACTGTTCACCCCAACAGGAGTCCCAGACAGGAGAGATTCAGGGTACAGAAAACAAATAAAACACACTTTTACTCAGTGCTTTCTCCAACACATTTCAATAACTACCATATGTATCCAAGAACTCAGCTTCCTTCTACTCCCATGTCCTCAAAATTGGACGTGCTGGCTACCAGCATATACCAGGAGCTAACAATTGCCTTATGCTAATTTCACTTTGTACGTTCTTTCTCAATTTGTCTCGGGTTACAATTCCTATAAAAATTTAAAAAATGAAACCTCATAAATAAAATTTGAATGCTGTTTCTCCCCTCACTGCAGACTAAATTTCGCTACCATCACTGAAAAAAAACCCCATTACAAATAGTCTGCCTGTGGTACTTATGTCCTGCCAGTAGCTACGGAAGCGAAAAAAATGACAAAATATTGCAGAAACAGAATGAATTTTGGCTTCTCAAAATGAAATAGAGGAAAGAGGTGGTCACTTACTACAAATGCATCAGGAAGATAAACATCAGGGACTGGAAAAGGCAGTACCAAGACAAGAACAAGAGAGGCATCAATACATTCAGGCAGTGAATGATAAGGCTGCCAGTCTGGAGCCCTGAGCTGTGGAACAGCCTCCGAATGGGAAAGACAAGACACACCATGTAGTGTTCTGTGATACAGCTGCTGTTGGTGATGGGCAAGTCAGGAGGTTTCCTTTACTTGTGTTCTCACCTCTTTACGGCTTGCTCTGTTACTCTGATTGAAAAGTCTCCACGCAGTGTAACTGCAGTGTTAAAGAGATAATGCAGCACTTGAGTCTTTCTGTTTGGGAGGATTCAGATGGGTATGAACACCCTGTCATTCCATTTTGAAGATGGAATTCCCTCAGGTTATTCAGAGCAGTTCACACAAATGTAAAAGTATTCACTTTTAGCTCATACGTACACAGAAAATATTAACAGATCTTTAAAGTCTTGCTTTAATAGCAAAATCTGCCTGCTAAACTTCAGTTTTTCTTTCTAGACTAGGCTGTTCCTGAATGGATGTAAATGATACTGTGACAAATCAATTCTCAGGTGACAAAAGCACAACCACAGCAGCCAGCTACACAAGCTGTCAGAACCTCATATTCCGGGGAAGGTGGTAAAAGGTTATTTTGGACACTTGCTGTTATTTGATCCTCTAATAGCAGTTGGGAATGCAGCCAAACCCCTATGCTGTTGGTGACAACAGGCTGACAAATACTTTCTATCAAAGTGATTGATAAACTCTTTGCCATATTTAGTAATTGTTTTCCACAACTTCTGAGCTTTATTTCTACCCTGCCTACACATCCCCTGATGGCTGTCCACTGAACAGCCTCTGAGCATTAAACAATCAATTTCTTCAGCAGGTCTGAAAGCAGATTTATAGAGCTGTCACCCCAACACCCAGCCGTCTCCACCCTCATTTCTTCTTGACAGGATGGCCGGGCCTGAAGAGGGATAGCAAAAACAAAGCAGAAGCACCTTGGAGAAGGACTGAAGAGGGGATTTAAGGAGAAAGTCCACACACTGGATACAAGAAGATTTAGGGGTTCTTTCTCTTTCACCAACCCAATGAAAATTTTTAAATCTACTGTCAGGAAAATTAATCCGCAAACACCAGAGGTTTATGTCCGAAAAGGAGACAGAGGAGTCCTGTTACTTTATTCGAATAAAGGGAGAGGCCATGGGGCATTTCCCCCAGGGTCTCTCAAATCTTTGGAGGGTGCAGCCTCCTATTTATCCTAATTTCCCGGCCCCATTTCCCTCTCTCTTTCCCCATTGGCTGAGGTACTTGAGAGGTACAGACTTCCTGAAATGCCTAAGACTCCCTTCTAATGTATAGCACCCCCCCCTTTATTTTAATTCTTATGGAATTTATGGTTCTTCTCATTGTTTCTTTCATCTCTCAATATCCAATTCCATTTATCAGCAGACCTATAGTTTATTTGTAAAGACAAATCTCTTTCCATTCATCAGTTAGTGGAATCTTTCCCATTGTTTCTTTTATCTCTCAGTACTAGATTTATCTTCCAGCAGGCCCACAGCTTGTTTGTAAAGACAAGTCCCTCATTCCTCTCACTACCTAACATGCCTCCCAGGATTTATTCAGCCTGCTGTCACAGGAACAAATATGTTTTATGAGCATTTGCACTAAAAACCAGTGAAGGCACCACACACACCAGCATTAGAGCTCCTAACAAAGTCCTCACCGCAACTCAGGTACAAAGCTCCTTTCTCACAGAAAATGCACTGTTTACAGTATTAAGAACAAGCATCTCTCTTTCTACCCAGAGTTTCAGCTAAATTAATCTTTTGGAACTGCCATAATACAGCTTTTCCTGAATGAAGAAGTATCTTATTACTCATATTATTACTGTATAAAAAACCTACCTCCCAGCTGAAGTCTATTAATAATTGGCAAATTGAACTTTTTCATTATTTTTCATCAGAGACCATACCATGATACAGCAGTTACTGTATTCCTTATCATCTCTCTCCTTTTATTTAACTCCTGACTTGCAGAAAAGTTTAAATCATCACAACTGTTTTCAGAAAGGAAATATTTTAAAAGTACAGTATCTGGAAAAGGCCAGGATACCCAGGTGCAGTAAAAAAATCACAGCTTGCCTTTTACTTGAGCAATACTGTCCTATTACTGCAGTGGATCAAAAGTCTCTCTTATAGGTTCCAAACCTTAAAAAAGGATGATACTTGGTATTAATTTGCAGTTCTGGCTGCAACCTGAACACTGATCCTTTGAGAACTGTTTTAAAATAAGTTTCAACTATCTTGAAGAGGCAGTTTGGGATGTAGGGTTTTTTTCACTTGAGACTTTTAAAAACCAACGTATAAGATCTGTGTTCCTAGCTGAAAGCCCCATTTAAAAAGCTGAAGAGTAACATGCAGTATATCTTGACTAAAATACACTTTTCTGACAGTTCAAAAGAGTTAAGGATATTTAACGCCCCCAAGAACTCTCAACTTCCTCCAATAACTTTAGGTGTGCAGAGACCAGAGAGATGTTATAAAATGAGAGACTATTTCTGTATATTTCTTTCCTTGCCAGAATATTCTTCTTGCCTTAAGTAAAGTCTCTCTTCAAAATGTGTTCAAAAAGAAAAAAACCCGTTTTTGGGGAAGACACTGCATTAAGAAGCTGATCTGATCTTCTTCGTTCTCAAATTAATAGCTGATACCAAGTACAGTCCGTCTGACCGAAGACAAACTTTTCAGGTTCTTTTAGATGATCTGAGTATTACCTGATACAAGCAGTCACTTAATTCAGTTTTAGATTACAGGATCAAAGCTCAGTGAACAGCAGAGGGGTTGGTGGGTGGGTTGGGTTTTGCTTTTTTGGGGGGGAGGTGGGAGCACATATATCAGAGTAGAAGAGACTTTTAACCCCATAGCAGTGAGGCCACATGTAAATGAATGGTATTGCTCTTTTAAATGAATGACATTTCAGGTAGTTATTAAAATAAAGAAGTAAGTATCTTATTTTTTACTTTCTCCCAGTTTTGGATAAGTGTTTCATTCCTGGCACTTATCTTGAACATGAAACCTTTGTATGAATTCATAAATATAAATATATGATCAAATTGTAAGGCAGGAAGAAGACAGTGAAATTTCAGAGTGCATTCTTCCCTCACACTGTTTACATCTAACCCAACCTACACCTATGCCTGTGGCATCTCTGGTGAGTCTGTTGACAGCTACAGTGCTACACTAGCTCCAGAGCCAGTCTCCTCATTTTACATTCTGAAAAGACGCCGTTTTGCACTCAAAAATATGCTGTCTGTTAACATAAAGGAACAAAAAGCTGCTTGCACAAGGAAGCGTGTGCACTTTGTTATATTTCCAAAGACATTCAGCACCTAGACAGTCACTTTATGTCTGGATGTACAGAAAGAATGCAACAGGTGAACAGTGCAACAGAACAAACTCCTGGCTGCAGGACCGCTTTCACCTCCAGGCAGAGATAAAGCTCAGCAATTCCTTATCCCATGGCCTGCAACACTGAAGTAACATAAATACACGAAACTGTCCTTCAATGGGGCCACCTGAACAGAGAACTCTGGTCAATGCTGGATGCCTGTGGCAATAATTTCTCAAAAGATAGGAATTAAACAGGAAATGCAAGTGAATAGCTCAACCAGTTAAAGAAAAGGCAAACAAAAACAACCATCAAGACCATGACAATCAACACAGACTTAGGAAAAAAAACCCAAGGTGATATCAGTGAAGGTGAATAAAATGTCAGAAGGGTACTTGGATGCTGCAAGCAGCCATGTGAAGTCAGTCATATTTCTCTCTGGAAGCTCACAACAGTCCCAGCAAGCACTGAAAGAATTCCAGTTTCTATCAGGTAAATGGGATCAGAAACTTTTCCTTTTTAAGGAAAAAAAAACTGTAAGTAATGCGTGAACTTTTCAGGAGCTACTGGTTTTATCTATACATAACTTCTGTTTTGTAGCTGTGTGTAGATAAAAGCAGGTTGCAAACTTACTCCAACAGTAGTGTGGTGCCTAAATTTTTTTCATTCTACAGCTCCTTTAAATGCTACCACCTAATCTGCCATGTGAACAGGACATTTCAACTGTTCTCTGCAGTTCTTCCCCAAACATTTTACAATAATAGATTTTGAAACACCAGGATGCTTAAAGGCCACTAGCAACATGCACATGGTCTCTTGGTCAACCCAACAGTATTATGAGAGCCGCCAGAGTGCAGTGCAACCTTCTGGACAGAGAAGATTTCAAGATGTTTGAGTCCCCAGTGTTATCTGTGTTTGCCAGGATGACCTGCAGCCTAAGACACCTTGAACAACTGGAACACCTTGCAGATACACAAAAGCTGACTATACTGCTCAAAGGGTTGCATCTTGCTTGAGTGAAGGGAAACATTTCACATGGCAGTTCGGGTACCCTAAACCTCCTCTTCAGACTCCAGCCTGCCCAATCCCCCTACCAAAGCAGCAGTTTGGTGAGCACATGGATTTCCTGCATTTGCATTTGTAGCACAAAGGCTCGTGCAACCTTTTCACATCAAGCCCACCCACAGACCACAGTAGTTCCATGGTGTCTCCTCCTACCCTCCACTGGTCCCCAGTTTGAAAGCCAGAGCTCGCGTTGTCTGTCAGATAGGACACATGTAGCTCTCCTTTATCTGCCCACTGAATTCTTCTTTCCAGGGTTTTAATTTTCTGTCAGTCTTGTCTGAATGGGACAGAAGTTGAAAGGTTTGAAGTGTTTGGCAGCCAGACAACAGACACAGGTGTTTCCACAGGAAACTGGTTTTTCCCTTATATATAAGCCATCACACTAATGCTGGCAGTCCCGTCAGGGGCCTGACACTCGTTTTCAGAGGCCAGCAATCACCAAGCCTGAAGGGTAAATTGTCAAGTCCCTACCACTCTCCCTCCCCGTGGCTTCTAAGTGGAAGAGAAGGGTTGAGGGAGGATACTGACAACAGTATCACAATTTAACCTGTACTGCACATTTCACTTGGCAGAACTTGGAACAAGCCAACCAAGGCTTCTGCTGTAGAAATCAGTAGTTAAACCCAAACAGCTGAAGAGCAATCACCATGTACCTAACTCATTACAAGACCCTCAGAGAATCTGGTCATTGGTAAGGAAAACCTGAAAACCACTTGAAAAAAAATTAAGCACCACTGGACACAACAATTTGTATGTGAAATACAGATGAATATAATGTTGATGTAAATGAGAATGTGTTCACAAGACTCTTTAAAAAAGAGCACATATCACCTATGGTGTTTGCCTTGTTGGCCTGAAAGATTTATACAAATTTTAAAAAGGCCATAGACCTGCTTATGAAGCTTCATATACACACTTAGTCTAGGCTTCTGGTTAGTAGGATTTTTAATTCTTCCTTGCCATTTAGTGAATCTTGCCTCGTTTCAAACAAAAAACTTCAGTTCAAATTTGTAGTTTACAAGCTAAGGGCTGCCTTGTACTCTTTACAGCAACTTGACTTACCTCTATTTTCCCAGAGAAATTTTCTGTGTAAAACAGCATCACCACTGCTGTGAAGACCTCATGAGTTGTGACAGGCTCTTTAACTTAGGAAAAAATCAAAATCAAGAGACAGAAAGAGATTGTACTTCTAGTTTTATTTTCACAAAACGACATACATAATAAACAAAACAATTTTGTTAAAATTACATGTAAACAGGCTTTACCAGGTCAGGCCATACAAACTGTTGAGATACACACACTATTTCTGAATTGCATATATTAAATTCAGAAGTAAATCTGGTATTAATACTGACTCAAACATCATTTTTGACAAGTCAGAAAACACAGAGCTCAGCCACTGTGCCAGCTCTCAGTTCCACACATTCTTAGAGAACAGATGAGTATTTCCTCACTTGGCAATTTCAGAGGAACAACTGTACAGCTGTATGTTGTGTCTGACCAAACATAAATTGTTTTCTTAGTCCCAAAACTGCAAGACTTGTAAAAAAACCACAGTACAAATAAAAGAAGGAAAAGGTGTTGCAGACTTGCTTTGATTGGCAACAATTCTTTAAAAACAAGTTATACTTCAATATGGCAAACTTACTGAACTGCATTATCAGGAGAGAGTATCAGCTGTCAGAATCATTAGAACTGATAGAAATGATTGCATTATTGTGCCAGAACTAATATAAATCCTAAAAATTAATATTTTTTTGCTAAGACTGTCTTCACGCACCCTGTCAGAGCCCTGTTATGTGGTAACTTATCAGCAGATTTAGTTGGTGTCAGTTGAGAAAGAGATACAAAAACTGATATGATTGCTCCTACTGAGACTCCTGATCTCTCCTAACACTGCTGGTCACTCAGGGAAAACTTCGCTGGCATGAACTAGAACTGAACAGCCACCATGCTGCTCTCTCTGCTGTGTTTGTCCAGCCCATGCCATCCTTCTCACAATCACCACAGAATTTCTTCTTTAAATTGCGCTTCATTCCCAGGAAGAGACCAACTCCACTTCTGGGTGGGAAAAAAGCTCCAAACGGCACCATGAACATCACTGATATCTGCGTTAATGCTACATTCCAGAAACTATTACAAATGTTCTCATTTAGGCACAAAACTACTCTCCACACAAGCACAGCAGCTCAGAGCGAGCCACAGCAGAGTATTTTTGCTCCTTTCCAGTTTACATGTGCCCTTCCACAGAACCATATAGGCAAATCGCCACCTTTAAATGAAAGAATCTGCAAAAGAAGTGTGAACTTGCCAGTATACTCTATAGTCTTTCCTCACACAGTCTCCTAAAACAAGCTGTGCCTTCAAAATAAACAACAACCAAGTGTAAGGGACAAGCCAACAAGCTGCCAGAAACCAACTCCTTCCAGGATAACCAAGACAATCCAGGATAAATCCAGCCAATGGACTGAAATGTTATTTAGGAAGGGGACGACAAACAACACACAGAGCAAAAGACTACATAAAAATTGTTTCCATAGAAATCCTGCCTCCTAAAACAGTGACAGAAATCACCATGGCAACTAACCTAAGGAATTATGATGCAGATTTAAAATTTACCCTGGTTTAAAGATTAGAGGACAAATCAGACCACTGCTCGAGCAGCTGTACCCCTCTTGGTGCAAGGGGAAGCAGGATGCTTGCCTAAGCACAAATTATTATTTCTTTTGCCATTAAGTAAGATCTATTACTAATGTTCTCTTCCAAAGGATAGAGCTGGACATGGGTTTTGACAATTTTTAAAAGCTATATTTCAGTTGTCTCCATAAATTGCAAACCAAAACACCAAAAGCACCAAGGTATCCTGGACGTTGTTTGTAAGCTCTCTATGAAATGGGAATCAATAACCTGGTAGAAAATAAAGAGATTTAAGTGCTTTTCTGCTCATTCTACAGAAAAGCCATACAATGTTTTTGGTGCAGCCATGTATTCAAAGGAATCTGTGTGACTCCACTAGTAGGGAAGATCATTTGTTCTATCCTTATGAACAAAATGATGCATTCTCTGCTACATACAATTTGTATTTTGAGTCTCAGCTGGCTTTAAAATCTAACTTTAAATATTTTAGGTCTGTTCATATCCGTACTGATTTAGGGGGAAAAAAACCCCCAAAATAGTGACCTCTGGCCACTGAACACATTTGGTTAAAAATTAGTATCTGTTAGGAATGATGAAACCACAGTTATCTGAATATTTACTTTCTATACTTAATGGCAACTAATCAACTCACAGGAGTTTGTGAAGCCATGCCTTAAGGTCTTCATTTTCCTTCACTTTCACAGCAGTAATTTTGGGGCTGCCACCAGTTTCAAGTTATGACATATGCTCAAAATCCTACTCCGAGGAAATCCAGAGTGAAAGTTAGTTTAGGTTGCTGAAAGTCATCTTTCTCAAGAGCTGTTTTGGTCCCCTTTAATTCCATTCCAGCTGTTGCATTTAGGACACAGATGGGTGAATAACTCCCTATCGGCTGCTCGCCTGTTCAAAAAACACATTTATTTCAAATACAAAGGTTATTTCTGAGGACAGCTAACCTAATCTTATGAGGTCTTACTGTCTTCCTGCTTTTTAAGTTCCTCACATAGCTTAAGAATCTATATAAAAACTCTGACTTTAAATGGCATCTTGAAACAAAAGATATTTGTGAACTATTAGCTACGGTGGAATTCGCTGTAATGCATATGGCTGATCCAGTTCCCTCCCTTAACTGTACAGAGCCTGTATTTGGAAGCTCTAACTAATAAGCTAAGAGGGTCTTTATGGCTTTCAATTTCCAAACAGCTGGCTGGTATGGAAACAAGATGTCTTGGCACAGAGAATGATTTATTCCTGTGTAGATTCAGTGTGACTAATTATGTGCCACACAACAATGGAAATCTGCAAAGTAAGTAATGTGAAACATCTAGCCAAATTCTGGCAAATATTCTTCCCCATCATTTACCCATTAAAAAATGTTTTTTTGCAGAGGTAGGATTTCCACAGCCCAAGAAGAACACCTCATTTGGCATATGCTCAGCTCCAAAAAAACCCAAACCAACCCAACCCACCTCACGAGCACTGTTCATTCATTCTCTGAAGTACATCAGTTCATTTTGATTGTATGTTTTGGTTGTAGTCTTCTCTATTGTTTCACATTATGTTTTCTACGCGTTTGTTCCAGAAGACTGGAAATTTTTCTTCATGTCACTGTGCTTTACAAATTTTATCCTGTGGTTAAGTGCAGCATTAGTTGCTAAGATGTTACACAGAGATACACAATAGAGCTAAATTTCTCTTGCCCCTGTGTGTTTATCACCGTCAAGTAGAGGAAAAAGAGAAAATGAAATTAGACTATTCTTGCTTTTTCTGGAAACAGTTGTTTTGCCTTTCAGGTAAGAATGTTTTTTGTCTTCTTTATTTGCCCATTCAAGCTTTTGTGGAATTCTCACGTAAATAAATAGGAAGAGAACAAGAACTCTCAACAGCTCTGAAAATGCTTCTGACTTTCAGCACTCTATGTCAAGTCAAGATCAGAAAAATTCTGATATCACGTTTCACATCAGACAGGTGTACACAGAACACAAGAAATTCTAACCACTCAGCACGAGTTAAAATGGTAAATTAAAAAAGAAAAACAACAAAACACAACAATACAACTTACCAAAAAAATTAAATAAACTTTTCCAAGTTGAGCAGATAATTCCTTTTGTTTTCTCCCTTTTGTTGAACACCGTTATATACCTTTTCTGCAGCACAAAGAGGCTTTTTCATTATTAATGTCTGAAGGTAGCTAATTGACAGTTGAGCAGTCTGCTACATCACAAACTGCAAAAATTGTCCCTTATCTGCTGGATGTAGTGCACCTGCCTTCAGCTCACCAGGCCTGAGAGCCAAAGTCTGGGCTCCAGATGGAGCACTTCACAGAAGTGCTGGTGAAATCCTCCCCAGAGGGCTTCTTCTGTGGACCTATGCTTTTTGTTTTCTCTTAGGGACTGGTGGAGAGGATAAGCACTCTCTACCACCAGTCAGCTTCCTTCCTGCTAACACATCCTGATTTTCCCTCAGTAAATGTGACTACTTGCCTGCAGACTCAGCAGCCACTGTTGCATATTTCCTCTCCTATGGTTGGTTTCCTATGCAGAGTTTACACCTTTATTAGGAGAAAATCAGTCATTACCCAGGCCCTTGACTACAAAGAAAGGAAAGCATCATCTTGGGCCATATCAGAGAAAAAAGCCTATTCGTCATTCCGTAGGATTTGGAGGTGGGGTTCTTGCACTCACGTGGAAGGGAAGGATGCGCACACGCTGCATGAAGCAGAGGCTGCCACTTTGGGAGACATGAAGGCTGGCACACACAACAGACCTTTCTAACCAGGACCTGCAACAAGCAGCGCAAATTTTCCTCCTGGAATTTGCCCCTTCCATATGCAACAATCTGTCCCAAGAGGTGTCATCCAGCTAAAGTCACTTAGTGACCTGCACAGACCACACCAGCCCTTACAGTGAGGACCTCCACAGGGCTTCATAAAATTCCAACCACAGGCTGCCATCGTGAGTTCAGGAAATGAGCAGAGGGAGAACAAACACTCTCAACCTCCTGTGGTGAAGTGTTTGAAGATGCAAATCCACTCTCTATGTCGTGTTCAAGAGTAACATCCCTCCATAAGGATTTAGTAAGCAAAGTGCTATCTATCCAGTACACGAACCACATCAAGCACAAGACACTTCACTAGCAGAGAAAAAACTAAAGAAACAAAACCAAAAAACCACCAAAACACCCACAGCCCTAAATATTGCTAATCATATAGAAGATATAAGCAGTGAAAAAAGGACTGGAATCTATGAAACTAGGCTAAAATATATTGACTGGGTATCTTAAAATAAACTGGAGTATTTTCCTGCTCTAATACATTTGTGATTAAATAGTGTTTAGGCATATCTTCTGAATTTGTTAACAGCTTCTCAGGAAGCTTTTCAGAGAGCAAAGGTTAATACACACTTGGAATTACCCGGTTGATTTGTCATCCCATCTTCATGTGGCTAAGCCCATCACAGGAACCAATATAAATTTAACACCGTTTCAGGAAAGGCTTAACAATATATCCTGTGTCATATCGTTCAGAGGAGGTCATGCAAGTTCCAAAGGCAGCCTTTCACATCCACCGTATGACACTATTAAATCCAAATGTTTAAAACAAGATCTTATTAAGATTACCCAGCTAGACTGGGGATACATAGTATTTTACCTACAAAGCACTGTGAAATGTCTTGAAGAGTCGGCTTCACACTGATGCCGATTTCAAAGATTTGCTGTTTGAGAGTCTTAATTAGGCAGCTGTATTCTAATAGACTGTTTAGCCTTCTCTGAACTAATATTTCCTAAGCAGCTTGACAATTCAAAATACTTTATTCTTCATATGTTGTCGCTTTCGGCTACTCTGCTCTACTAAATCACCCTCAAATTATTTGTGCCAGCAGTGTGTCAGTCGAGTAGACTCTTTAAGCTTCAGCATCCCACTCAGGTGAAAAAACACACAGGAAGTCTTGTATTTTTTGACTATGAAAACTGAAAAAAAAAAGGATTATTTGTTGTAGACAATGCAAATATTAAACAGTTGTAACATGCAAATACATTACCAGCTGTAGCAGTCTGAGGTTTCCCCATTAGCCCAAATCATTAGGCTAAAATCAAGATTGTTTATCTCGTTCTCTCTAGAATAAGTAGACAAGGAGTTTCCTTCACCACTGCTTCTCATAATTTATTTATTCTTTTTTGTCACATCTGCAATCAACCCTGAAGTTCTGGGACAAAGACCAACCCCACTTTCCTTGGGCACATCCACATCAGGCTTAAACAAAAAACCCAACCAACCCTACACACATTTTCTGTGCAAATCAGATTTCTGGATCCTGGATGAAATAAAAACCAAAATGAGTCAAAACAAGATGCAACACACCCACAAACACCTTCTGGTTTTAACTATAAAGGTAAAGGTAAGTGCATCTCCATTATTTGAAATTAAATTCCTAGTGCTGCACAGCTGAATGAATTAACAGGCACAGGAAAGAGCTTTTCCACTCGCATTTCAGACTTCATTTTAACAGTGTTCACTGTGAGATTTACAAGAGGCTTCACTTACACGTGTACACTTGCAAATGCACAGCTCACCAAAACCCTAATTTCTAACTATGCCTTGTTGGTAACGTCTCCATCTTGGAAGATTTTGCTAAGATATTTGCTATTAAACATTTTTATTTACTTGCAACTTTTTGTGACTTGAGCCACAAAAAACCCAACACGCAAAATGCATCAAGTGAGACAGATGAAGCCAAAGTGTGCCTTTTTTAAAATCCATAACCCTGTGGTTAAGTACTATGTCTTGAGATGAAATTCCCAGAACTTTTGCATCCTCTTAGGTTTCCATCTGCAAGAGTAATGCTCTGATTTCCATACCTTACAATACCCTGGTGAGAAGTGTTCTCAGTTTTATCTGTTTAGGGTTTTCATGGATGTCTACTAATCACCCACTGGAATACAGACTGGATCTCAAGGTCCCACTTGGTAAGGACCTACTCCTAGGGCTCCATTTCCCTCAGCAGTGCATCATATTATTAGAATTCTGCCCAACAGAGTGGATATTTGCATTTCTTCTGAAAACCCATGGGGATAGCAAAGCTTCATTAGAACGGATTAAAAAAATGCTTTTCCTTTCTGTCTAAAGTAGATCAACTCTGAAAAGGAGAACTAATTGCCTACAGAGGTGGGCCTCGTGGAAGCGGAAATCTCTTTTTTCACAGTGGGAATTGAATGGCTCACTCATACCCCATGCAACTGCCACAATTACTCAGTTACTGGAGAAAAGAGTGGAAGGCAGCATAAAAGTCCTCTTGCAGGTGTTCTTAAAGCTTTATCTGCCATTGTCTCCGGATTGACATTATACAAAAAAAACCATAAAAAGCCTAAACAACCAGCAAGAGCCCCCAAACACTGTTTCCTAATGAAAGAAAGAAAAAATTCAACATTATCTTTTTCACAAGAGCAAAAGAAGCAGAGGATACTAACATGATCATTCCTGCCCTTGGCAGGGGGGTTGCACTAAATGACCTTTGGAGGTCCCTTTCGACCCAAACCATCCTGTGATGATCTGCTGTGTCTGCATGCTGCTATACACCATTATCAGAAAGAAGGCCAAAAATAAAGACGGTTGCACAAGTGACAGAAAATATTTCACACAGATCGTAGCAAGCCATGAAACTTCTCTCAGAGGGCAAGTTATTTGTGTTCTATACTGGACAACTAATGTCATTAGAGAACACAGAATTAATAGCCCTCATTAAAAGCATCTAGAGAATTTCACTGCTACAGTGGCTGTGACCAACCCAGAACGCCCAAGAACAAATCAAGGTTGCATCCTTCACTCCTGTATGTAATTTTTGCTCAATATACTTTTATTCATTATACATACGGTCACTCTAGATCTCTCTGTGTATTTATTTTCATTGAGAAAACATTGCTTTACTCTTGTTGTAACAACATCCATTGGCTGCTAATACAAGATTTCTATTTTGGCACTGAACAAGAGCAGGTACCCTGCTCTGAAGGTTTGAAATCTAAGGAGCATTTTAAGGGGACTGATAAGATTTAAATGAAAAAGAATCTCCAATATTAAAAAGAGCAAGTTTTCAAATCTGGACAGACAATGTAGGAAACTTTTTAAAGTAATTTTTAAAAAATCAGTAAGCTTTTTCCCCATCAAGTCATTTGTAATCCAACTTGATAACAGAACACAAAAGTGGCTCTAAGTAGTTTTCAGAACACATATGTAGAATACATATTCAGCTTTCTATATCTACATATGTGCTGAACCAATAAAACAGATTTGCTTGTTAACTGATTTCAGAAAGATGGTAACAGACAATGAAGATTATCAGAAGACAAAAATCCTATGCTATACAGTGAACCATTATAGAATCATCACATATGACATATCAATTAATGGTATCTCTTAAATGGAATATCCAGATAAATTTAAAGAAACTGAAATAATGAGTCCTTCAGATAAGGATATGTTGTACCCCACTTTAGTACAGGTTAAAGTAGTTTTGTGCAAATCACAGCTCATGTGCCTTTATGCCTACTTCTTTTAACCTAACATTTTCAAGGAGGAATTTCTGGAGGGTTGAAGGTAGGGAAGAGTCACAGGAATATTGGCAGACAACAAACCACTGAGAATAGGTATGTAACTTGGTAAAAAATACATAAAATTGATATTAATTCTCTAAAATAAGCCTTCATTAATACATGGCAGCACAGTGAATTTTATCATATATTAAATCATCTGGGAGCCCTGTCTAAAACGTTTCCTCAGGACAACTTCAAGAGAGCCAGCAATGCTTACTCTATTTGCATACAATTCTTTTGTTTAAGGCTGTGTTTCAGTGATTACTCTCAGTCTGATATGAAGGCGCATGAGTGATCCCAATCAGCTCTAGTTCATAAGCCATTCCCTTTCCTAAAAACTCTTATGTGATAGGCAACACACAAACTTGGGAGAAAGCTCTGACAATCTTTACTGAACCAGTCAGTTCTCCTATCACAGCTCAAGCGTCTTGGGCAGCAGGATTTGCTCAGTGCTGTAGGTCTTAAAGAGGAAACTTAGAGAAGCACTTGCCTATGGAAAAATCCTACATCGCTAAGGGAGGTATGAAGAGTTAAGTTATTCCCTGTTTGAAAGCAAGCTTAACAGCTCACCCCAGTCCGTTGTAAAGCTCCTCCCAGGGGCAGAGGTGCCTGGGAGCTGAGGGTTAGCCCTGCACTGCTACCTTCTCTCAGGTGCCTGAGACACTGCTGAAGTGTGAGACATCTGACAAACTCCAGGCAAAATAAACACATTAACAAGGAAAAATCACAGGCAGAGGAGAGGCTGCTGAGACAGATATAGAACCTCCTGAATTCATAAGTGTCAGAGACTGAAATATTATAGTTTATGACAAACATGTTCATGAAGGACTTTCAAAACTGTATTACAAAAACTGCAGAGAAGACCACCACACCCTGAACCGGGGTCTGAGAGGCCCATCACCGCTCGCTGATGAAGACAAAGTAACAACTCAGGGCTGGGGACATTGACGAAGCACAAGCTTAACAGCTCAGGAGTGGACACCACAGCCCCGGGGCTGTCAGCTGCCAGGCTCGCACAGACCCTCGCACCAAAGGCTGGGGGGAGAGAGGCTCCGGGTGTTGATGGAAAAGCCTCTGGTGAGAGGCAGCGCACGCTCATCCTGCGCTGTGCAGGGAAGCCCAGCCGAGGGCCCTCGTCGCCCGGGGAGAAGCTGCATCCACGTGAAGGACAGAGGGGAGTCATGGCCCATCAAAGGCCCCCCAAAGGGGTCCCCAGACCCTGCACCAGAGAACCAGAGGTGATGCAGCAGATCCACGGTGCTGCAAGGAACAGTGTCACCCTGGCGCCCTGCAGGGGAGGCACCTGGGCGTTCCCACCCGCCCAAAACCTGTGTTCATCCACTGCACCCTACACCCCTCAGCACCGCAGCAGGGCACCCTCACCAAGACCAGATGGAGGGGAGCAACGAGACGTCGTTGGGACCCTTGGAAGGGTGACATGCTTCCACCTAACCCCTGTCACCTCTCCCTGTCCCCCCAACCCCCACACACACTTCTTTCTCTATTTCTTTCTGTCTTTTTCTTTCTCTTTGCCTCTTTTACTATTAAATAAAACATATCGATTTTTTGGCACCAACATCTAACCTCTTTCAGTTTTAATCTCGTTTTTGGGTATATTCTGAACCTTCAAAGTTCTTTCTGGTTTATGCACAGACACTTTACATTTCTTTGCTCTTCTGGGTTTAAACCGGACTGTAACAATAAGGAAAAGACAGCAGCATGATGAGGTATAAAACCATATGGGGGAAAATCACCCTATCAAATTGGGGTCTCAACCACGAGATTCAGCCAGTTTCAAGAAACACTGAGACCAACTTCTCCACCTGACTGACAACAGGTTGTCTGGCAAAAGCTCCCCAGCAATCTCACTGGGATGGGTAGTGCAGCTGCAGGTTAGCTCCAGCTCTCCGCTGCATGTGTAGCCAACAAATAATCGCTTTTGACTTGCAAACATTTCCTGTTTGCAGAACCTCTCTGCACAATGTAGAAGCTGCTTGAGCGAAGCAACCCCCTGAGGAAGGACACTGTGGGCATGAAGAAGGAAAAAGCTTGCCTTTAAAGGATTAAAAAAGAAATGACAAGAAAGAAAAAAAAAAAAAGCTGCTCTTCTTATGTATGACACTGCTGCAACAGTCCCCCATCCTGGAGCCTCTCTGTCTGTAGCCAGAAGAAAGGATTAAGCCATACTGCATACTTTGGAAATAAACTTTCTGGTGATAAGCTGCCAAGTGAAGGCCAGTTTTGGATTAAAAACAAAATTCTGTGCCACTGTTTAGAAGTAAAAGAGCAGAACTATAGCTTAGCATCAATTAAAACAAAAGGGAAATATAGGCCTATACACACCTGACAACCACAACTCAGCCACAACCATACATAACCAAAACCTGTGCACCACCTTCCGTCTGTTATGCTGACAGACCACTGCTAAGAAATACTAGGAAAAAGCTAACATGATGCTTCTAACAGCTTTCATTACTAATCTAATAAAGGAACACAAATCTGAACTCCTGGGTTTCATTTCCACCGCTGGGGAAGTGTCTGGATTTCCTGCCACTCTTCTTCATGCTTTTCCTTGCCAGCTTGCTGCCTGCTTTCTCCAGGCCAACAACTACAATTTCCATACCCAACACCAACCAACACTTGGGCAATAAGCACATGTTGAAGAAAGGTGGATGGAGGGGAAAGGGAACACCCATGGGAAGTGCACAGGAAAAGAGCTACTGAACTGTAAGAAAAATACATTTTTACTTTAGGCCTTCATGACATTTAGATTGAACCCACAGCTTACAGCATGAATTCAGCTATTATTACAGCATTTAACTTAGGCCATGACTAACAAAACTAAAGCTGAGAAGTTGTAATGACTTAATTTGTTCATTGAGGAATCATCCTTGCAATATAGGTCTCATGATATGAATAACAAGGCACGAGTCACTCAGTTCTTCATGAGAAGGGTGGCAGCAGTTGTGCCACGTGAACTCAAGCACTGCACTCCCATCACCCTCACGATGGGTTTATGAACAAGCCTTAGTCTATTGTTTTCAGTTTAAGAAGTCAAAAGTACACAGTGAGCTCAAATCTAAGGCTCCTGGTAACTCCAGTTAATACATTACACACATTGATCAAAGGGAAATGCTTGTGAACAACTGTAACTTTTAGTCACATTTCAGTTAAAATGGGGTAATTAGGATCTGTAGGACAGTGTGCTCTTTCTTTCACTCCACTGTACTAATTTATGTCAATTATATCACATTTTGTTAGGCTTAAAAAAAAGAACATTCCAAATTACTTATATAAAACCAGTTGTTCTCCAATTTTAATTTAACTTGCTTCCTGTACCATCAATAAATTCAACAGAAGGTTACATCTATTGGAGTTAGAACTGTGTTGAAAACAAAGCTGCAGCCTGCTTTCCTGGATGTGTTTACATGCATTATTATAGTTTGATCTGCTGCCTAACTTCTGAAGCAATGCATTTTTTCTCCTCTGTCATTTATTTTGAATGCAGCATGCTCACAAATGCTGATTACTTTTCTGCTAGGGATTTTAGCCATCTGTGCTAACATAGTTGCTGAGAGAGTCACACACAATAGGAATAAGAGATAATAGTCATTAACATGAAACAACAATAAAAGACCTAAATTTGCAAACTCCAACTTTGCCTACAGTTTATGATTAATGAAAACTACTGCTTGCTGAAAGCTGATTATGTGTTTCATTCTGTGTGAAGCCTGAGGGGCTGAAGCTTAGAACACCAAAATCCTTCAAATTTTACCCAATTTAATGAATCTCTTCAATTAACTTTGCAGATTGAATCACTGAGTCAGCACAATCAGTGCAGCAAAACCCATTAAACAGATTTTCCTCTGTCTTGCTAAAAAAGCATCAGTTGGTGATCACAGCTGATTAAGCAATACAAGACAGCACAGCACACCCAGAAAATTACGTTTTTCTTTGAACTCACAACTTCATACGTTTCAACGTACTGCTTGCATACTTAGCTAAGGTTATCTGAGAGTTTAGACAAAAGCAATGTTTCAGCTCGGGGTAACAAGGCAACCATAACATTGTGTGTGGTGCAGCCATTACTGTTATAGGAAGAGTTGGGGTGCAAGCAAAGAGTTACTGGGGAGCAAAGACTCTAAGAGCTAAGGAAAATAAAAACAAAGCTAACCAGCAAACAACACTTCATCTATTTTTCTCAATAGTTTCCTCAGTTATGTTTTGTTTGTTGTCGCTCTTGTTGAATTATCAGTGAGCCAAGATTAATGCCAAAGAAATTACCAGATTAAGCTGAAACACTGCTGGTTATTCTACCAAAGCCACAAGTGAGATAGCACCGTTTTAAAATATCTAGTGTAATATTCTCATTATTATGAGTGGCATGAACACGAGGGTCCTACAGGCTCTTCTAGGTCAGTTGTCAAAGCCAGACTGGAGCCTGGCCACTACACACAGGCTGTGAGAGCCAAGGGCTGCAGGATCAGCACATGTTGGCTGTATAACCAAGGTGGATACAGCACCCAAGGAGGCAGCACAAGGGAGGAACAGAGCACTTCTATCAAAAAGGCAGAGTTAAGCAACCTGCAACCACTAAAAATAAAGCCATCCTTACCCACCTCAGCCTTATTCCCGGTCTTGCTGTTCCTTCTGCTGTTCCATGATGTTTCCTGACCTTACTAAGCCCATTGCAGTGGGCTTAATAAATAAAGAGATTGCTGCTGGTGCAGTGAGTGCCCTTGCCCGGGGAGAAGGGAAGGTGGCACTCACAGACGAGCCATCAGCCCAGCCTGACTCCTGGTAGCTCACCTAAAAGGCACATGGCGGGATTGGTCCGTCCCTTTGTTCTTCAAACAAAGTAAAAAGTGCACGTTGATTAAATTCCTACTTATCTATCAGGTTCTTAAAGGAAGAGTTAATGACAACTGTGTGACTGGCAACCCCACTGGCAACCTCACAGAAGATCCATTTCTCAGCAATTTATTAAAATACTGTCCTAGGTTGCAGTGTATTCTATTACCATCCCCATGAGCTGTTGAAACCAGGTGAGGCAGGGTTTTCTGGCCTCCTCCCTCCAGACTATCTTCTGTTAATGGCCCGTCAATGCCCTGCCGCATGACTCAGAGATAACTCCCTCCGGACTATCTTCTGTTAATGAGTCCATCAACACCTGGCCTCATGACTCATCATCCCATTGTGAGATGCTCCACCCAGAGGGAGGAACCAAGCGTTCCATCCTGGATATAATCTGAGATTCTGAACACCACGGGCATCCTTCCCACTGGATTCCCAGAGGACAGGAGCTACATAGCCACCACTGGACCTTCCGAGGAAGAGCAGACCCTTCTACCAGACCAATGCTTCGACAGAGCCACATCCATCACTTCAGGAGGACTGCAGCCACCATCTTGTTGGACTGCTACCGCCACCCTGATTAACAGGGTGTCAGGTTGTATCCTGACTCTGTCAGTTTAACTTACTGTTTTCTGCCCTTATTTTTTTTTAATTTCTCTATTAAATTGTTATTCTGACTTGGTGCCTCCCACTGGTTTGTTTTCAAACTAGTACAAATACATTTTTCCCTTCCTCCAGTATTTCACAGAACAGAAGAAAGTACTTTTGAGAAGATGTCTATCCTAAGGAAAAAATTACTAATGCTAAAAAATATTCCTTTGCTGATACTCTGCAAGAAATGACAAGCTATAATCCCAACATAAAGGACTCTAAATTGGAGTTAAAATAAAGCCTCTAAATTATTTAGTGATTAGGGTATTTAATTTACTTATTTTCAAATTGCAGAAAGAATCAGAACATTCAAAACTATCTATAAAGTTAATTACATCACATGCAATTAAATTATTAAATGCACTAATTATATCACATAAATTTAATTAAATACCAGATTACAATCACAGTCGTACAACAACTATTTTTGGAGACAACAGAAAAAAGACAAAAATTCTGGTTTTTTGAAGTCCTATCACCCCCCCCCCCCAAACTAAATCAATTAATTGTCTGTTTCTAATTAACTATAATAGGCATAAAAAAACACACTATGAAAGAAAAATGTTTTATCTCCAGTTTTTTCTGCTTTATGGTGTTCAGTTAAAAGTAGCTTTTTTAAAATCATTCCACTGTATCCTGCTCATAAACATTCAGTCCATTCATGTGATCCTTCTCCACACGTCATCTGTATTCTAAGAGAACACAAACCATCTACTATGTATTCAAATGCCCTGCTTTTCACAATGTTTTTTTTTTTAAACAGTCTTGGCTTAAGTTATACTACCAGAAGCTTCAATTCCAGAGATGTTACACATAAGCTTTGAAGGACAGTCTGATACTCCTCTCCTGCCTGACCTGAACTACTAAAACCAGTGGGTGTTCTATTTTATTTATGTTACCTGAAATGTATTCTCAGATCAACTCAGATGGTTTTGTGGGCGAAGTTAATTCCATCAGTTTCTTCACAGTGAGAAAGGAATTTTTAGTGTCTGCAAGCAAAAAAGCTCACAATGAGAGACTGTTTAACTTCCCAATATGAACCTCCAGGGCTGCTTTGCTGTTGTACAGGAACAGCAAAGCAAATATTCCTGTTTGAAAGACTCGGGTGTAATTCAGGGCTCTACAATCCATGGACTGCTCTGACATGTCCTACAATTTCACTTCAAGTATTGGAAATGCTATATTGCATCACTGCAGGACCAAGTTGTTCACTGACTCTCAAGGAATGATTCAAATTTGAAATCATGGTCCCAGAATTTCTGGTGCTTCATTAAAAAAACCCACACTAGGAGACAAAAAAAACCCCATTCAAATTTTGAGGTACACAATGCCTACTTAACTGTCAGGAAACAGCAAACAAAGTGCTGTGGGTTTTTTGGTAAGAAAAGTTAACATACTGAGAGAATTAAATCTGTAATAGAAGTATTCACAGTATCTATTTTGAAGTTTTTAGTTAAAAAAATAATCACGCACACCAAAGAGTTGTATTTGTTTTAGTGCCACATGAAAAACACATAAAGACCATTTAAAAGTCAGTCAATCCTCAGAGCAAGACAAGGTCAAATCTGTGTTTCAGTGTTTGCTTTTGGTTTGGTTTTTGTTTCAGCTTTTTTTCTGAGGTGAGGGAGATGTGTTGGATTTTTGGTTGGTGGGTTGAGATTTTTTTAACAGTTAATTCACTGTTGCACAGCACTACTTGCAAGAGCTCTTGACTGTTTAAACCAACACATGGAGGGGAAAAAAGATAATTTAATATATATACTGTCCATCACGATTCCTTCAGTTTTGTTACTCTAGTTCCATTGTGCCACTATCACTATTTGCTTTACAGCATACTGCCAGATTAATGCAATTTTGTTAAAAACTAATGTTGTTGTGAGGCTGCAAATATTAAAATTTTAAATATGGAGCCGTGTTTTGCTCTGATAAGTTTTTATTCCAGAAATTAAATAAAATCAATCCTCTTACCTTCCTTAAAACCTAGTATGCTAACATTCAAGTACAATATCATCTCATTTGTTTCTATCAATTGGAAAACTGTTCTTTATAATAATATTTTTATAATTTGGTTCTCAAATGTGCCGTGGTGTCGGAGCAGCACAAGCATGGGATGCAGGCGACAGGAAGGGCCTCTCTGCAGTGGTTATCCCTGCAGCTTCCGTCCCCTGCTCCTCTGCAGAGGAACTGTGAGCTGCTCACTCACAGAGATGGTATCCATGATCACACTTCCAGATGGAACCTATAAATGTGCCAGCTTACCCAAAAACCTGCTGAAGCAGATCCTGCACCCGTCCCCTCAGCTGAGGAACTGTTTTGCACATAGGCATATGAGTTGCTTGGGATCATGCAGTGAACTTGTGATTACCCAAACAATGATTTGGGGAACTCACATGCTGCACTAGTCTGTGTGAAAGGGACCGAGTCCTCTTTTGATGGGTATGGGTTTGGGGTGGTTTCTCTCAATCCCAAGGTGTTGTAAGGCACTCGAATCCTGTCAGGGTGCCCCAGCCAAGTTATCTTCAGTTACCCTTATCAGAGCCCTCAAGAATTCATCAAGGCTACTGGAATGTAAGCAGTGCTAAATTAAGAAGGAAGACATTGGAAAACGGAATAACAAGACAGCAAAAAAGGACAGACAAAGAAGGACTGTACCATCCTAGACTAGAACCAATCAGGTTTTCTGAAAGGTGCATGCAGAGTGCGTGGACAACATAGAGAGACCAATCAAGTAGTGCGTGACTGCGTGAACAACAGCTGCAAAAATGCACAAGTATAGTGTAATGTAAACAATAAACGGCTTTTGCGAAATCACATTGATTCGATGTTCAAGAGTCCTGTTCTCCTGCACCAAGGAGCCCATGAACTAAAGTTTACAGAATACATTGTCCTGTAAGTTTTGGGAGATGCGAACAGACTGTGACAGCAGTCCATGTAACAAATAGGTTTTGATGTTATGCCAACTAACTGCAAGCAAGCGTCAGACAACCAGTTTGCTGCTTGCCCACTAAGTTGTTCAAAAGCTTCTGTCTCCCACAATGTGCAGTATGTCCAGAACTCAGGATTCTGGACCACCCTGGAAAGTTTTAAACAGGGAGATACCCCTAGTGCAGCCAGAGCTTGCCAAACTCTCCAGTAGTTTCACATCTGAAGGTCACAATTTTGAACAGAATTTGTTTTATTAAAAAAGTTTGCTTATACAAAAAGGAGTTGAGATATTCAAGTTGCAAAATGGAAGCAATTAGTTTTTACAGTTTTCCTGGCTTCCACTTAGGTACAGATTTTTATAGAAAGAGTGGAGAAAGGACAATCAGAATAGCATGTAAGAGTCAGAAATACAAGATCCAAGATACCCCAGGACCAACCTCTGATATAAATGTCTGTCAAACAACAGTAAGGAGTGTAATATATGCTGCAAAGTAATTAGTGCTAAAAATTAAGACCATAGCATTTTTACCAAAGCCGAGAGAAAAATACAAATACCAAGGACATGAAGCTGTCTCCAAAAGAGTGTATTTCAAGGGATTTTTCGTCTGGCAAAAACTCCAGCGAAATGCCTTCGATATGCATATACGATAAGATAATATTCATCTCCAAAGAAGTGTATTCTGGGGGATTTTTCATCTGGCAAGACTCCAGCAATATGCATTCAATATGCATATACGATAAGATAATATTCGTCGCCAAAGAAGCTTATTCAAAATCATAAAAAAAGATATTCATCTACTTGTTCCAGGAACTTTCGTCAGACGCAGCAGCAAGTCAAAAAAAAAAACTACATTAACATGCTAAAAAGATAAGATTAACAGAGCCCAAAAATGTATAAAAAGGTACCCCATGAAACAGCGTTTGTGAATTAGAGGGATTCGGAGCGGACATAGCCCGAATCCAGTTCACCCAGTGCCAATTGCCCGGCTCGGCACTGCTTTGCTTGTGGCTTTTTCAAAATTTATACTTTGATTATTTAATAAATTCTCTTTAATTATTAAATTAGCTGATTAGTTTATGACAGGAGAATACTAATAATAGTACATTAGAACATGTCTACAATGTTATTAGCAGGAGCTAACAGCCACAAGTGTTTCTAGCTTACGTTTGGAAAAGAAATGAAAAAGACTAATCATACTACAAGACTTTCTCTCTCCTATTGTGACTTAGAAAGCTTTTATTAAAACAAAATCTTTAGAGTACAAATTAAGAGAGTCATCTGAAGATACAGAATTGATTTTCAATAATTCCTGTAAGCCTGGAGGGACTCCAAAAGCTGTGGCTATATTTAAAACCAGTAAGTGAGATGAATCAGGCAACCTCTGCCCCATCAGTCTGAGTTTCAAATAAAGTAACAGGACTCTGCCATTCAGAACCACTAACAAAGCTTTTAGTGAGATTGTATAAAGTCAGACAGTGTTTATGGCAGCTAGACTTTGTTTGACAACAGTTTGGTTTAGTCAGTAAAGGCTTTGAGGTGCACAGGTGAGATCCTTGGCATTTCAGCTCACTCCCTCGTGCAGGTTGGGTCAGCCAACATCTTAAGGTACAGCTTGAGAATGAAATAATATATATATATATATATATATGTATATATATCTTTCTCTGGACTACAGAAACAGTTTTATAATTTACAGCTAGCAGACCCTGAGTCAGATATGGATTCCAAGGGTTTGCACAGAAAGGGACAGAGTGACACTAATTAGAAGTACAGGACAAAGCCGTGCTAAAGGAGTTTCAGGTAATTACTCATCAGGTGGACCAATCTGGTCCAAGCCATACCCAATACCTCCAGCTATGACTGCAGCCACAGGAATGGAAGATGCTCAGCAGGTCATTAACACCTCTCAGCATGTGGCCCAAATTATGTACATTGGGTCACTCCAGCAGCCACCAAGAAAGTTGAAAGTTGTCATTTGAGATTGGCTCGACTTAGTTCTTCATTTTAGTTCCAGTATCTTATTACAAATTCTGCACAAAATCTCATTACAAGAAGAAAAGGAGTTGATATGTTCTGTTATGCCTCAAAGTCCTAAGCAGTCACAAAGAAAAAAAGCCAGTTTTCTAAGAGCTACTCTGTTGAGCATAGGCCAAGTAAAAAAACACCAGTTGTAGGATTTTTAAGTGCTATTTTCCAGCTCCTCTTTTTCTGTTTTTGTCAGAAATACTGACAAGCACTTCTAAACTTGCCCCAAAGAAGAGTTAATCAGAAATTTTCAAACACCATTAAGGTTTCACTAAGGTAATTTCAGCTTCAATTTAAGGAGAGTTCACCCATCATTAATCAAATATGCCAATGAGCTCTTTGGCCTAATGGTTTTGCATACAAAAAGGCAGGCTAGCACAATGACTCCAAAGCAGGCACACTGACAAACATTTCCAAGAGCCTCACAGTAAGGAGATCAGACTGAATTCTTCAGTAAATGGCAGTAGCAAGCTGCCCCCATCATCATCATGTGTATTAAAATGCAGTTTGGAGAGGAGCTCAGCTTCTCCATACCACAGCCATGTGTCAGCTCAGGAGGCCTCAGAGCTGTGGCTGACAAAGGACAAGCAGCATTGGGAACACCCAGAGAAGGGCTGTGGGTTAGTATCTTCACCTCTCCAGCTTGATCACAATTTGGCTCAGGATTTACTCATGGAGCACTTCAACAATTGCACAGGCCCACCATCACCTGTGTGATCCAGGGGGAGATCTCTATGCCCTGACTCCTGTCCACACTAACCCAGGACCACAAAGCTTGCCCTCCCTGCCAACTTCCCTCCTGGAACACAGCCACTTACAAGTCTCACAGAACAGGGGTCTATCCCCCACCAAATCTCCCATCAAATCCCACATTTTCTTCCAATCAGTATAGCTGGGGGCTCAGAATTCAGATGATGAATTCCACTTTTTCCACCAGACCCGGTTTTCATTCCAGTGCTGGAATCCAGGCTCTTAAGTTGAATTTGATGAGGACAGTATGACTGTGTGACCATTTCTCATCATTAGCTATTTAAGATTCTTACTAATGCTAGCAAATACACATGTCCTTGTGGACAACCACTCCAGTCCTATTTTTACTCTAATATTCACGCACAGGTGCCTGAGCTTGCTGCCGATGGCAAGACTGGCAATGGCAGGGGAAGGCAGGCAGGAGGAGGGCAGCAAGGGTCAAGAAATCAATTTTCCAACAATAAAGGAGTGAATGGTGTGTCATATTTTAAATACGATTTCAGCAACTGCAAGATGAATACTTGCAAAATATCTCTCACACTTTTAACAAAGGGAAAACAGGTCTAATGCACCAGCTTCACTTTGCTTTCTAAAACAGGCATTATTTGTGTAAACAGATGAACAGGCAGATTAGAAATGTAAGTGCATTTGTACTTAGGACCCTGTCATGGTTTGACACTGGCCCAACACCAGGCACCCACGGGAGTCACTCGCTCACCTTCTCCTGCCACAGATGGGCAAAGGAGAGAAAAAAATTAATGAAGAGTTCATGAGTTGAGATAAGGACCGGGAGAAACACTTCAAGGGCAAAACAGGCTCAACTTAAAGCTACAAAGTGAATTTATTACTGACAGAATCAGAGGAGGATAATGAGAAGTAAAATAAGCCCTTAGAAACATCTTTTTCCTCACAGCCCCTCCCTCCTTCCCACTGACAGTGCAGGGAGACCAGGGCTCAGGGGTTGGGGTCAGTTCATCACTGAGATTTTCTTCAGCTGCTCCAGGAGAGGAGTCCTTCCCCTGTGAGACTGTGGAGTCCCTCCCATGGCAGACAGTTCTCCGTGAACTTCTCCAGCGTGGTTCCAATCTCATGAGCAGCAGTCGTGCCAAACCTGCTGCAACATGAATTCCTCCTGCGGGCAAACAGTCCTCCCAAAACTGCTGTGGCGTGGGTCCCTCTTCCATGGGGTGCAGTCCTCCAAGGCCAGGCTGCTTCAGCCTGAAAGCAAGGGCCTTCTTCTCTCCACTGGGTCTCCCGTTGGAGCACAGCCTTCTCCAGGCATCCACCTGCTCCAGCCTGGGCACCTCCCCCATGGGCTGCGGGTGGATCTCTGCATCCCCCATGGACCCCCATGGGCTGCAGGGGCACAGCTGCTTCACCATGGTCTTCACCAGGGCCTGCAGAGGAATCTCGGCTCTGGCACCTGGAGCGCCTCTTCCCCCTCCTTCTGCACTGACCTTGGTGTCTCCGTGTTGTTTCCCTCACATGTTCTCGCCTCCTCCTCTTCTCTGGCTAGGAAAAAACTGTGCCCTCACCTTTGTTTTGGATTCTTCCTAAATATGTTGTCACAGAGGCGTTACCATCATCTCTAATTGGCCCAGGCTTGGCCAGCACCATGTCCATCTTCAGAGCCACCAGGGATTGGCTCTGCCGGACATGGTGGAAGATTCTGGCAGCTTCACCTCTGTGGCCTCCTGTTACCAAAAACCAGGCAGTGCAAAACCATTATAGACCCTCAGTCTGCAATTATAAAAATTACAGACTTACATTCCATTTAAACTCAGGTCAGAGGAAAACAGATGAAGAAAAACAGTTAAACATGCAAATTTTGAGAATCCAAGGTGACAGAATATCTAAGTATTATCTTTAAAAAATGAAGATAAATATGCTCTACTGGAGGAAACTGTATCTTCATAGATTATGTCAAACCTTAAGACATGCATAATTGATTTATCTAACCCATAACAAATGGACAATCCAAGACATGGAGAGCCAAGCCAGCAATAGTTTTAAAGAACATTCATTAAGCTTAAAAAAGTAAAATAAAGTTTGTAACATGCAGAGTAGCTTCCATAATTTATACACACTCAGTTTTCGTATTTTCATTAATATATACATTTAAGACCCAACTGACAAATGTACTGACAAACCCACCTGGGCTGGGCCTGCTGTGTGATGTCCCGTTCTTTCGCCTCCGCAGTGTCCCATCCGAGTCTCTCTGTCACGATGGCACAAATGCCGCTGCCTTGGGACGCCTGACTGTGGAAGGTGAATCTGCCCTCAAGCACGGTCAGGGGGCAGAAGACTTGGAGAGCTGCCAGAGCAGCAACTTCCCCAGCTTGCCCTGAGAAGTGCTTCCCTTCCCACTGCACTGGGATGGCCTCAAAGGCTTAAAGCAGCCAGCAGGCGTGGCTTGGGAAGCCACGGGACTCCTGGGGGAATTGAACCCTGGCCACAGGCTGCTTACTTGCTCTGGACTGGAAACACGCTGCTCCACAAGCATATCCAGCAGGATGGCACTGGTCTCGTGTTTGAGGAGCTCTGAGTATGATATGACCCCAGCGCCCATGACGCTGGTCTCTTCCTCCCGAATGCTCTTGATGAATTTGCAAACCATCTATAGGAAAAGGGCAAGAAGAGAGGGATGTTCCATGGAGTGCCCTAGGGATAGGGAGAAAACCTTGAAAATGATCAGCAGGGTCTGGAAAACTTTAAACAAATAAATTAAAATAGATACGGCTCTGTGGCTTTTCAGGCACGACTCTTTGGGGCCGGAGGAAACTTTGTTTGCCTTGAGTCGGCTACAAGGTAGACAGACACGCAGCAACGGCAGCGTTGAACATCAGAGACCGGGCTAATGTTTTTCCCAGGAAAACAGACAGAAGATCACAAGGAAACATGAAAGCGTCTCTGTACAGTCTAATTGTCCTGTGAAACTCAGAAGCGGATGATGCTCTGGCGCTACTGCTAATTCCTTCCACGAAAAATGTCATTCCAGCAAGCAGCAACATCTCCTGTCAGATACCCAGTGTTGCCACCAGTTGCTCCAGGTGCTCCTGCCAGCAGCCCCCTATAGGAAGGAGCACAGGCCCCAATGCCCCTTGCCTTTGGCTGCCCTCTGGCAGAGAAGCCCCCCGGGGGCACGGGTCTCTGGGGCAGGAGACGGGCACCAGCGCTGCCAGGGCTCGGGGGGCTGGCAGGTCTGCTTCGGCGGGGACTCTGCCACACCTGCTGATTTCAGTGCTCCCCTCCCCGGGCCCCAGGGCTCAGAGCAGCGTTCCTGGCCTGGCCCACACGTCCTGTGTCTGTGTCACACGCCCGTGTTTATGACAGCCACCCACTGGGACTTATCCCAAAGAGGCTGTGCCAGCTTCTGTGCAAGGCCCTGTGCCCTTCCTGCTGCAGCTGCACCGGCAGCCATGGGGGCTCCTTCCGCTGCCCTGAGCAGGCAGAGCAGGGCAGCATCTGCTCATTGTTTGAGCTCTTCCTAAAGTTCCTGTTGGGCTGTCTTAGACACTTGGGGGAACATCTTTCTTGCAAGCTGGGCCACGTGGGGTGGGCAGGGGGCGTCCCCAGGGCAGGTGGCAGTGTGTGCAAGGGCCCTTTGTGACACGGTGCAGAACGGTCACCATGGGATGGAACGCGACACGGTGTCCCAGGGCCCTTTGTGACACGTGCTGACACAGGGGCTGGCGGCGACGCGGCAACGCCACAGTGCTCGGAGCACGCGACGGGATAGGACGGGACAGAGCGGTGCTGTGAGGAGCCCCCACACAGCCAACTCGTTCCTTACTGACCCGGAGCTTTTCCGAGGCGTTACCTGTGCAGGTGCCCTCGAGGACAGACTGCAGGACTTGGTGACCCGTGGCCTTCCCGAGGCTTCTCTTCTGCAGGTGCCCTCAAGGGCAGACCGTGGGACTCGTTGCCTCGGAGCTTTTCCGAGGCACCTCCCATCCCTGCATCCGGTGCCCTTGAGGCCAGACCGTGGGACTTGCAGTCCTTGCTTCCCAAGACTTCTCACTTGCAGGTGCCTTCAAGGCACGACTGTAGGACTTGCTGACCCGGAGCTTTTCGGAGGCATCTCTCCTGCACTTGCCTTCAATTCAGAGAGTGACATGGAGCCGAGACCGCCGACCGTGCCCAAGCTTGCCTGGGTGAAGGAGGAGGAAGAAGGCCCTGGAGCTGTCCCAGAACAGCAGCTGGAAGAGGTGGAGGAGTTCCAGCTGCCACGGGAGGGTGAGTGGCAGAGCTGGGCCACAGGGCTGGTACCTGCAAGGCACAACTGCAGGATTTGCTGACCAAGAGCTTTTCAGATACAACTCTCCTACAAGAAGCCTTCAATTCAGACAGTGACACAGAGCAGAGACCCCCCAGCGTGCCCAAGCTGGCCTGGGTGGAGGAGGAGGAGGAGGAAGAAGGCTCTGGAGCTGCCTCAGAACAGCAGCTAGAAGAGGTGGAGCAGTTCCAGCCGCCACAGGAGGGTGAGTGGCAAAGCTGGGTCATAGGGCTGTTGGCTGCAGCCAACTTGGCCCCATCCCGTCCCGTCCCGTCCCACCCCGCCCCGTCCCATCCCCTGGGAACAGGCCCATGGACAGGATGGAAGAGGGGCCGGGGCAGACCCCCCCCTCCACAGCAGCCGTGCTCCATGCCCTGGGCGTCCCGGGGCTGTCCCAGCCTGGGCAGCGCAGGCCCGGGCTGTGCTCTCCGGCCTCTCCCGCAGCCCCTCAGCTCTGGCTGCGCTCGCTCTTTGCCAGATGCAGCCACGGACCGCACACGAGAGCAGGGCCCCGCCCGTGGCCGCTTCCGCAGAACAGCGCAGGTACCCGCAGCCATCCCCACCTGGGCTGGGCCTGCTGTCGCTGCTCAGCCGAGCACTGAGCCTGGAGCAGCCCATGGAACATCCCTCTCTTCTTGCCCTTTTCCTATAGATGGTTTGCAAATTCATCAAGAGCACTCGGGAGGAAGAGACCAGCATCATGGGCGCTGGGGTCATATCATACTCAGAGCTCCTCAAACACGAGACCAGTGCCATCCTGCTGGATATGCTTGTGGAGCAGCGTGTTTCCAGTCCAGAGCAAGTAAGCAGCCTGTGGCCAGGGTTCAATTCCCCCAGGAGTCCCGTGGCTTCCCAAGCCGCGCCTGCTGGTCGCTTTAAGCCTTTGAGGCCATCCCAATGCGGTGGGAAGGGAGCAGTTCTCAGGGCAAGCTGGGGACATTACTCCCTCTGGCAGCTCTCCAAGTCTCCCCGTGCCTTCTCCAGGTGCCTGCCATGGTGAGGTACATCCACCGATGGCTCATGGCCAATGAGTCTGCTGAGCACAGGCTGGACAAGCCCCTTCTGGAGCTGACAGAGGCACACCCAGCTGATGTAGTCATGACTCTGCTGCGTGTGGCCCCATCGTGTGACAGGTATGGGGCCCACCTGCCCAGAGGGCTCAGGGCTCACCAGCCCATCACCCTGCGGAGCCTGTCTCCCAGGCGTGTGACAAACAGAGAGTTCCAGGACCCTCTGGCTCCTCTGTTTCCCAGCCCTGGCATGTCAGCCCCTGAGCCTGCTGCCATGCTTCCTCCCTGCCCCTCAGGGGCCAGTCCCCACAGGGGTGGGCTGCCTGGGTGCTGCCAGCGAGGGGCCGTGGGCAGAGGCAGGGCTGATGCCCAGCGCGGGCCCCTACAGCTGCCCAGGCCACGGTGCTGGGCCTGAGACCCCCTGACACAGAGCTCTGACCCCACAGAGCTGCTGCAACCATGTGGAGGACAATCATGTCATCGCCCAGGACTGCGGAGCTGGCGCAGCTGCTGCTCCTCGATGTGCTGGGGAGCTGGCCAGAGCACAGCGCGCGCACCTCCGATGGGGACGACACAGCAGTCTTTGCCCTGGCTGTGAGTTTCTGGAACTGACCTTTGCTTGGCCCCAGCACCTCCCGAGCAGCTCTCTGTCCGTCCCCCCCCACCGCCAACTGCATCTCCCTGCCTCAGGCACTGGGCTGAAACCTGGGCTAGGGGCAGGTTCGGGGCCCCAGGCCGCGTGCTCCCCCTGCGTCTCCCCGGCCTCTCCCTCACGTGCTCGGGCCCTGCCACGTGGATGCCTCGGCACTGAGCGCTGTCTCAGGGTGGTTCCTTCTTTGCAGGCAACTGTGGTGATGTGGAAGATCCTCCAGGTGCCCTGTGTCCCACACGTACTGATAGTATTTTTCCCCCGCCTCTTTGTGCATCTCCTCTTCCAAGTGTTCTTCAGCACATTGGATATGCCAGAGGAGGTCGATACCTTCTGGAAGCGATGCCAGGAGCAACACGGCCTCGCCACCAAGCCCAGCAGGTGCTCTGTGCCAGTCCTCCCACTCTTCCCATCCCTTCCATGTCCCCAGGGCAGGAGCCAGGGCTCCCAGCGTGACCTGGGCTTTGCTCTGCGCACAGGTTTGCAGTGCGGACCCTGAAGGCCCTGCTCTGCCTTCTCCAGTGTGAGCACGTGGTGATGGCAATGGAGCGCAAGCGTGGCTGGGACACGCTGCTCTGTGCCGACACCCACTACTATGCAGTGGGTCTGCTGGCCAGGTGAGACCCCCTTCTCCCTGCAGCCCTCGGCATTTGTGACCTATGCCCCGGCTGCCCCACATAGTTGCCATGGTCGTGGGTCAGAGGGTCTTGTCACTGAGGGCCGGCTGAGCAGGCTGGAAAAGGCCGGGAGAGGAGGGTGCCCTGGAGCAGCCGCCTCCCAAAGGGCCCAGGTCCCCTCGCAGGGTGGTGGGGAAAGACCAGAACTATGTGAGTCAGTCCTGCGAGAGGTTTGTCCCCCCACCCCCCAACCCAGCTCAGGGTCTTAGTGCCTTTTTCTGCCTTCCAGAGAGATGAGCCAAGCATCCCTGCACTTGTGTAAGAGCATCTTATGCTGTCTCCTTGAGATGCTCAGCAAAGAGATGCCATACTGGGATTTCCCCGCCCTGGCTTTCCTTGTGGAGGTGAGCCCGATGGCCAGCGCTGCCTCGCTGAGCTGCCTCCCAGCTCTCTGCCTTCTCGTAGCTGCAGCTGCCTGGGACGGTGCCCGCACCCTGTGCTGCTTCCTGGGCCCAGCCCTGTGCACTTCTGAGCTCCTGCCGGCCGGCTCCCCTGTCACTGCCCTGTGCCTTTCAGGTCCTCGAGTACCTGGACTTGAGTGAATGCAGTGACAGCATAATAGATGTTGTAACAAGGCACCTGAAGAGCGAGCGCGCAGAGATGCGTCGTCTGGCACTCAGGGTCCTCCTCCTGCTCAGGGATGATCCCTCAATGGTGAGAAGGGGGCAGCAGCTGAAGCTGTGCTGGCAGCGTGGGGCTGGGGAACATAGTCGCTTGGGCTTGGCTGGGCCTCAGGTGCTGAGGCAGCTGCTCCCAGCTCTCCTGCCTCCCAGTTCAGCTGCCTGAGTGCTTGGGGACAGGCCTTTGGCCTCTGGGCCCTGCAGCAGCAGGGTGGGGTTGCACAGCCTTGTGTTCCCAACAGGCCGAAAGAATGTGGAACCTGACTAAAAGCCTCGTGGTGCTCCTGCAGGATAATGACAGCGACGTGGTTAGGATGACCATCGTTCTACTAAGCCATTTCTTCCTCGACAATGACACCCCGATACCCAGCCCCATCGCCCTGCGTCTGGCTGAGGCCCTTCTGCCACTCTTTGACAACGTAAGGCTCTGTGGCCCCAGGCAAGGCCACAGGGTGCCACCCAGACACTTTGTGCCCTGTGGATTTTCAGGCCTGTGCCCAGGTGGACCTGGAGCAGTAGATACTGAGGTCTTTTTTTCTTCCTTTCATACAGGATGACAGCCAGGTGCAGCAGCTCTCCATGTTTGTCTTCAGAACGTTGACATCTTTTGTTGTAGAAGAAGGAAAAGAGCCCCTGAAGACACAAGCGTGCCAGAGCTTGCTCCCACTCTTCTTCCATTGCCATGATGAGAACCAGCATGTGGCAGAGGTGAGGACTTGTGCCCTGGGACAGAGCTGGGCTGCCTCCTGCCCTGGCGCATCACGGTCTGCAGCCTCCTCCTGCCCTTAGCACGGGGACGCGCGTCCTGTACCCTGGGCTGTGGTGCCATCTCTGGGTCTCTGCTGCTCTCCAGGCTTCTCGGGAAACGCTGCTTTCTGCAGTAAGGTTCCTGAAGAGGCAGGATCTCAAGCAGCTGCTGAAGATGGAGGACTCATGGAGCTTCTGTGAGCGTGTGGTAAGGACAGCCTGGAAGCCCCAGCCCCAGCTCCAGCCCCCTGCCCGCGGTGCCCAGGCTGTGGGGCTGGCAGCTGTGGCCCCTGCCCAGTGCTGCACCCAGGGGCACCGGCGCGCGCCCCACACGCTGCTCCCTTCCCTGGGCCGCGCGGGCTCTTCTCCAGGCTCCTCTGGCCCCGAGCCGGGTGCCGATGGAGCCCCGACCCAGCTGGGCTCTGGTGCGGGGCGGCACCGCGGCTCCCCGGGCCCTCTGCCCCCTCCAGAGCCCGGCGCCAGCGGCTGCTGGCCGGGCCTCGGGGCTGTGCGGGCAGGGGAGGCAGTGCTGGCCGTAGGGAGCGCCCGGCCAAGGGGCCGAGCCCGCGCCAACCCTTCCCTCCTGGCGCTCTCTGCAGCTGGCAGAGGACAGGAACCGAGCCGCCGATCACCTGAGCCTGGCCCTGCCGTACCTGGAGAGCCCGCAGGAGCCCCTGCGAGAGGCGGCCGTCCGCTTCATTGGTGAGCCCGGGGCCCCTCCCCGCCCCGCTGCCGCACCTCGGCCCCAGCCCCGCCTGCTGCCCTGGCTGCAGCGGGATCCGGGCCCGCGGCCGCGGAGCTCCGCCTGCCCTCGGGCGTCAGGGTGAGGCAGGGGCCCGGGCCCAGCGCTGCCGGGGGAGGAGAGCGTGTGGCCTCAGGGCTGGCAGCGCCGGCGTGGGGCAGCTGCGCCGCTGGGGCCGTGACAGGCTCTGTGTTCCCAGAGATTGCCGGGCGGAGCATGAGAGGGCAGCAGAAAGAGCTCCAGCTCATGTGCAAAGGTGAGTGAGGGCAGCGGGCTGTCAGTGGGGGCAGCTGCAATCCCTGCCCCAGCTGCGGAGGCCTCTGCTCCCTGCGCAGACCAGGGGCGGCGTGGGCAGAGCACAGAGAGCTTTCAGGGGCCGTGTGGGGCATTGGTGGCCAGCACCCTCGGGCTGATCCCGTTGGTCCCTGCTCCCTCCTGGCCATGGCAAGAGCGGGCTGGGATGGCCCTGGCACAGGGCTCTCCTCGGGTCCCCGCAGATCCGGGATCTGACCGTGGCTCTGCTCCTCTCTCTTCCAGCCCTTGAACGCCTGACAGAGGACATCAGCCCTGCCGTCTCCAATCTGGCACTTCAAACTCTGTACGTCCTGCGGTCCGTAGAAAGATCTCGACACTCCATATTCTGGAGGCTGCAGGATCGACTCCACAGGGCATGGAAGACGCGGCCTCGTCTGCCAAGCCTTGGCTGGCTGCGCTTCTGGAGCTCTGCGAGGAGCTGATCTGCCTGCTGAGGCCACCTGAGCCAGAGGGGATTTTCTTTTTTTCTTTCCTTTTCTATCATTTCTTTTCTTTTCTTTTCTTTGTACAATATAAATATAGAATGTGTTATAATACACAGCCTCCCAGGATCTTTCTTTTGGTTCCCAGTGTCTGCAGGGCACAGGGGAAGAGGGGAGAAAGGGTGTTTGTGCTCGGCACGTTGCCCAAGCGTGCGGTGTGGAAGGGAAAGTGGCCAAAAGCTCCTTGGCCTTTGGTGGTTCTGCTGAAGCCTTAATGGTGCCCACAGAGCGAGTGGGCAGGGGCCGGAGCTGCGGGGATCCCTGCGGGACTGGTGCCTGGAGATGGCCACAAGCCCTCTCCCAGGCAGGAACCGCCATCTGTGTCCTCCTGCCCGTGCGTTGCTGGCTGGATTGCTGAGGGCTCCGAGGCGCCTCTTGATCCTCTGGAGATCCTTCGGAGCTGCGCTGCGGCCGGGCAGGCCTGGGGGAGGCTGGGAGGGGACGGGGCGGTGGGAGGCCATGAAGGGATGAGGTGCTGCGAAAGCCTGACAGGATAAGGTAGTGGGAAGGCACGAGGGGGATGCACATGGGTGTGGGTGGCAGGAGGCTATGATGGGACAGGAGGACTTGAGTGGATGGGTTGGTGGGAAGCCCTGAGGAACTGGGTGTCAGAGGCCATAAGCAGCCCCCAGGCAGCCGCCTTCGTCCTGCCAGCCGGCTGCTCTGGCGCTTCCCCGACGCATCTCCCAGGCCTGCGGCAGAAGCCCTCGGGGCCGGGCCTCAGCAGGACGGTGGGGACACCCGCATGTTGCCCAGGCTGGTTGGGTTGCGCACAAGGAGGGCAAGCAGGCCTTGCCGGGGCACGGCCACTGGGTGCTGCCAGGGCAGCGGGCAGAGGCAGGGCTGGCTGCCAGCCCGGGTCCCCACGGCCGCCCGGGCCACGGTGCTGTGACCGAGGCCCCCCTGACGCAGAGCTCTGGGCCCGCAGAGCTGCTGCCACCATGGGGAGGGCGGCGATGTCTCCTCAAGCCGCCCTGCGGAGTCGCTGCTGCCAAAGCGGCTCTGGACGCCAGAGAAAAAGCACCAGAGCGTGCACAGGAACAGCAGGACCCCGAACGTCGGCACCTGCTCAACAAGGCATCTGCAGCAGCCGGGATGCCAAAGGGGGGATACTGTGGGCACACCTGCACGTGGTTTGGCAAAAGGCTTCAGCAGAATTGGCCACAATGGCTTTCTCTTGACTCGCCAGCCTCACAGCAACGCTTGGCAGCTTCAGCTGCAGCCTTCTGCCCCCTGACTGTGCTTGAGGGCAGATTCACCTTCCACAGTCAGGCGTCCCAAGGCAGCGACATTGGTGCCATCGTGACAGAGAGACTCGGATGGGACACTGCGGAGGCGAAAGAACGGGACATCACACAACGATCAATATGATCATGTGAAGCCATTTATTATCAGAAGGGTATACACTTATATAGCATTTTCAGTTCTAAATACGTGATGATTCGAACATCATACGGTCAAAAAGAAGCATAATGATTAGATGCTTGCTACTGTTAGCATGTTGCGTCTAAACTTTTGATTGGACACTTGCTGTGACAACTACCCTCCATATTTCAATTTCTCACATCCTTCTTGTTCAGCATAATGTATCAATCTTGTTTGAACTAAATTATTGTTTCAGCAGTTCCTAAACTATAGTCCTTTCATTACTGAACTAACTTATTGTTTCAGCAATTCCTAAACTATATCTATATTATGCTGTGGTCAATACATCTTTATTTCATATCCTTGAGTTGTTTCTCTTCTTTCCTCCATCCTTGGGTTGTTTCTCTTCTTTCCTCCATGGTGTTATCAAAGATAGCATATCCTTTACTCAGCTTGATTCAATGCTGGGAAAGCTGGATTGTGCATTCTCAATGCTGGGAAAGCTGAGAAAGCTGGGTTGTGCATTCCCAGTGTCCGTTCTCCTGCAAAAATTCCTCAACAGGACACGAGCCCTGCGCTGCAGCTGCCGTCCCTCTCCTCCGTGCAGGCACCTTACAGACACGTGCATGAGCTTCAAAACTAAAGCCTGGACTTGCTTGGAACAAAGGAAGAAGCAGCAGGCACTGAAGAAAAGCAGCGACTTATAGGGCTCGGTTTTACTCTCCACTTGGGGAATCACAGAATCCCAGAGCACTTTGTGTTGGAAGGTATCTTAAAGATCATCCGGTTCCAAGCACCCCGCCATGGGCACGGGTGGTGTGCACGCAGGCACACCTGTCCACTAGAATTGGAAGAACACGTGGCTTCCACGTTTACCTTTTCCCCTCCTGGATTTCAAGCCAAGAGGAAAAGATCAGCTGCTTAAAGCTGAATCTTGTAGCTCACGGAACTAGGAACAGGAGTCTCCAATGGAGCCGGTATGTCCATTCAACCTTTGTAAGATCATACGGTTGGAGCTCAGCCCTGTACGGCCCAGGCACAGGCTCCAGGTTGGTCCATGTCAGCATCCCCAAGGCCCTGTTGGCTTCCTGTGCACCCTGAGACTTCTGAGTCCATTCTTGAATTCCCAGTTACTGCTGTGCAGGACATGAGAACACAGTGCTTGGAACAGCCTGCTTGGCTCATTCTTGGGTTTGCTGCTCCCGACTAAAGTAATAATCAGGAGTATATGCTGATGCACAGGTATAGCTGAACACCAGTGACTTTTTAGGGAGTGTCTAAAACCTTGTGTGACTGTTCAGAGACTCTAAAATCCAGAGGTGAAAATGACAGCTTTGCTACTTAAGAATCCTAGAAAGTTTGACAGCTGATTTTTCTGGTCAAGGATTTGAATGCCAATGCGGAAATGACAAAAATATTCAAACTTGTTCTCATTGGCAGCCCCGTTTAAATGGCATCGGTAAACTTACAGGGGACAGGGTATGACACTGGGGACGGTACTTGGCAGTTCATGGCTTCAGATGTGGGAGATGAATGTTTTGCCCGGTTTCACCCAGGAGTTCCAGTTTCCCCAGGGCTTTGTTTGACTGCTCACTGCAGGTAACTTCCACTAAATGCAAAAGGATGTCACAGCAGAACTTCTGGAGAATGTGCCCTAGGGATAGGGAGAAAACCTTGAAAATTATCAACAGGGTCTGAAAACCTTAAAAAATAAATTAAAGTAGATATGGCTCTGGCTTTTCAGGCATGGCTTAAAGCATGCAACTTCAGATCTGTGGAAGATAAAAAAACAAAAGATAAAATAAAAGCTCTCTCTGGACTCACAGTTTGCAAGGCACAAGGCTGGGTTTTGTTTTGTTAAAAAGTAAAGCATTAGGAATTTAGTTTTAACAGGTAAAGGTCAGCTGGGAGACAGCCATTCTCCCACAATTTACGCAGTCCATCACTACGGTGTTCACATTCTTGAAAACCTCTCCATCTTCCTTGCTGTGTTTTTCCTCATAAATTAATAATCTTTCCTTCTAATAAAGCTGTACAGGGTTTTTAAAAAATATATTGTTTTTTTCAGTGAGATTATGGTGATGCTCATTCTTTGCAAGACCAGTTTCACAATTAGCAGTTCTAACTGATCATGAGTTGATAATTCAAGGAGGAAAGATCACTGGGTAGCATGAACCTTTTCACTGCCATTACCTGCACACATTCAAGTACTTGTTGTTCAGCTGAAAAGCATAAATCAGGTACTGGTACAGAACACAAGACACCCAGCAACAGAAGTGTCCCATGCTCCAAACTAGAAAGAAACATCCTAAGTTCATCATCCTAAATTTGGGTATTTCCAAGTTACAGTCAGACAGTTGGCAGAGAACGTGAAGAGACAAGGAACAGAGATGTTGTCACACACAGTATTATTATAAAGTTGCAGCAAAACCAGGTGGAGATGAATTCTATTATTTCTCCAATGGTTTTTACTCTAAGCATACCAGCATTACCTGAATGAAAAATCTTAGTTTGAGGAGTTGGACATATTTCCCTTAGCCTTGACTTTAGTGACAGACACAAGGACTGAAGCTACTGCAGATAAGCACAAAGTTTATTGTGCAACAAAGAGCTGAAAAAGTGATGTCTGAATACTGCAATAGGAGAAATGTGATCTACTCGCAATTAACAGATATAATTTGTTATGGCAGTGCACAGCTCCTGCATTTTAAAATATATTGCATATTTGGGCTGGTGGTTTTTATTCGTATTTTTCATTTAGATGTATTTTTTTTTAATTAATTCTGATAGTTGCTGTGCAGTTTTTATAATGGAAGTAAGATACAGAATAATTTTTGGAAGAATGTAAAAATAAGCTCAAGATAAGAGTAAGTTTTATAAAGATGTGTCCAAGTGCTTCCTTGACACAGCACTGTCACAAACTCAGACTATCCTGCTGCCTGCTGATCCCAGTGAGGGCAAGAAAATAACCCTTTCAATGAGCCTCATAATCTAAGTTATCTGGGTTCAAGGTGGTTAGCTTAATTATTTTATTGAAAGCTAGCAGAGATGCAATGCCCCACAAAAATTTTCCCAAAAATTCTGGAAAAGTACACCAGCATCTCCCAAGCCTCTCAGTTTGGTGCATTCAGGGGTGCAGCGGGGAGATTTCTTCAGTTCAGCAAAGCCAGTCTACATGGAAAAGGGTGGGGTAGGAAAAAAGCTGCAAGTTGGGTATAGTGTAATGCTTGGGAAAGATTATAAACTCAGTCAGGACCACCCGGAGCCTTAAAAAGTAACATTTTTTTCTGAGTTCTACAATTGCATATTCTTAACATCATTTTTCTAAATCCCAAGGAGGATCAGATTCTAAACAGGATGACTTTTCTCCTATACTTTTGCTCTACTGCAAGTTATCAAATAAATTTTTTTCCTGAGAAATTTAATGTAATTATTGTGGCTCCTGGCCACATGTCATCAATAACATTAATTAGCTTAAGCACTACTTTATCAGCCAGATTTTGTTCCAGCATCCCCATGAAACAATAAGTGATCATTTAGAACAGAGATTCTAGACTTCCCTTCAGGCAGAATGAGGCATAGCAATTTGAAAACTCTCACTTCAAGGATCTTATTTCTTCCTTCACCGGCATGATGTTAAAGTGACCAATAAAAAAGTGGCTCACAGACTGTGTTCAGAGGGCTTGATAAATACCAATTTAGGAGCAAGACAATTGTTTTTTATCCCAAAAGACAACTTCACTTAGACATAATTATTCAGCCAAGCAATTTGCCTGTTTTCCTCAAAATGTTCTTTACTAAGGCACATTACCCAAACAAATATTTTCATATAAAATACCTAGTTTAGTAGCTGCATAAGTAGTAAGCTAAAAAAAAAATTATTTACTGAATCTGAAATAATTCTTCATTTTGCTCAGCATGATAATTTACTTCACGTTTTCTAAATTAGAAACCCAGTATTCACCCGGTTCCACTTAGTTTCATGGAATATAGCATTTTTTGTTCATGAGGAGGTTTGTTTCTGAAGTTGATCTAGCAAAGCCAAGAAGTGCACTGCACAAACACACAGAGGCAAAGTATGTAAACAGCTCTCCCAAAACTCGAAGTGATAAAGTTCCAGTTCATTAAAATACTGTAAATAACAGAGAAAGCAAGTGGTATTCACAGATGAGCAGCTTAATACCTAAGCAGCCTCCAAATTGCTATAAACAATTTAGTGCAAACGTGGTGCTGCAGACACAGAGGCACCAGCCCTACCTACCTCACCAGTCCCCTTCAGGACACTTTCCAGTCCACTCATAACCAACAGATTCAGTCAAGCAAGCTAAGCAATTATTTCTCTTGCTTCTCCAACTGATGAAAAACCAGGCTTTTGTAATCATGTGTGTCTAGATAGCACATTTCCTGTAAGGCTACTTTCCCTGGATCAAACAGATCTATAGGCCTGGCCAGCTTATCTGTCCAAGTTTCAAGTTTACTTTGCAGGATCGCCGTGAGAACTGTTATTACTCCCTCAAGTCATGTAAACTCTCACTCATCTAACTTTCAAAGAGTCTTTGCCTGCAAACCTCAACTTGGAACACATTTGGAATGCCCTGTTATCTTATCTTGCACTTAACCAGCAAGTTTAATTCACAGATTTAATGACAGATTGGTCAAGTGTCTCTGCTTTCCCTGGCTCCATTTTTCAGCTGTGGTAAGTGTAGCAAATTTAAAAAGTTTGATTTCTTTTAAATACTGAGGGTTTGGCGCATTGTTGGTTTTTAGTTTTTTTTACATGAGCTTTTTTCAGATTTTTTTAAAAATTAATTTATTTCTTCAGCCCAGGGAAAACGAAAGAGACACTTTCCATTAAAGTATTGAAACATTTTAAAAGAAAGAAAACGCTATGGGAAATCAATTTGAGGGAATACATATCTGTTTCAGCAGAAACACACTTTATTGGGCACTATGGAAGACCATTTTAAAAGCTGATAGATACTTTGCCCAACTCCAACCATTCCACCAGCACAAAAGGGAATGTACAACAATGTTAATTTACCTGTCAAAGTATAACCTCAAATCCTCTGGCAACATTCCCACAAGATGGTGGGTACCCTGGAAATCAAGAGTTTAGATACTTTAATGCTTGTTAAACCAGATAGTTCTTTGTTTAGCAAATCCGAATGCAAACTGCTCTCTGGTTTCACGATTCTTTTTGTTCACAGTATGATTTTTTGGAAGCTATTCACACAATTATTTATTTTCATAGGGCAGACTGTTTTAATATTAATGTTATTTTACAATCAAAGTATCCTTTAGGGTATACTAAACAGAATAAAGAAAGCCAGGTAACTAAAGCGCACACCATTAGTGACCACAGAATCATATTTAGGTCAAACTTTAAATATTTCCTCATAAAAAAACCCCAAAAATCAAAAAAACCAAAGGTCTCAGAGCTGCATTTTTATCAGTGGAATCTATGGCATTACCACCTCCCCTTTACTACACCTACCTAGGTCAAAAGTGAATAAGGCTTAATTTCTAGTTTGTGAAGCTAGTTCATTGTTCATCACAAGCTGGATCCTAAGGAAACTCATCCCAGAATTAATCTGACTGCATTTAAAGCCAGTTTTATTAAAATTCTTAAAAATCCAGTTGCTCAGCTATAGTCAGTATGGAAAATATCTGATTTCATTCATTACAAATTACTCTAATTAGTTTCATATAGAGATAATGTTCTAAACTGCAACTAAAGATATTTATGACCGGGTGTGGGGGAGAAAACACCATACAACAGGGGGAAAAATTAAAAACACATTCCTTAATTTAGTAAAACCTAAGGGAGTCAATTTACTGAGTCAAAAGAATAATTCCACATTCAAAGTTTACTTTATGCTTCATGAGGAATAATTTCTTATATTAGATATGCTTCCTTCATGTAAATGAAAATAAGAGTCTGCATTAAATGAAGGCATTATTTAAAGGAAAAACAAAACACCCAAGAAGAAAAAAAATCCCAATCCTGAATTCTGTATTTCTAGCAATGGCATTTTTTGACACCTGAAATCTCTTCTGGGCTGGGATTGTGTAGTGCTGCTTTTGCCAGTTTTCCTTTACCAGACTGAGGTCTGGCAGAGCTGAGGTAACAGGTAGGGACAGGCACTCTCTTTTCATTAGAGAAGCAGTCTAGCAGCACGTATTAGCACAGGGTCTATTGTACATTAAGTTGCAAAATTATTCTGAGATCCAAGAGCCCCTGGCTGATGGCCCAGTGAGTACAGATTTTTCAAAGTAGATGGAAGTGACAGTCTTATTTAATACCAATTTTTATGCTAATAAAGACACGCAGGACCTGTCTTCACCAGTCACTTCTGAGTTTTTAGTCAGTTTTTGGCCATCCCTGTGCATAACCTAGAGGAACCATTTCAGACAACAGTGGCCTCTGGAACCAGCGGTCGCTGGCAAAGGGCACTCAGAAACAAAAGAATTAGGCACCATATTGACAGCTAAGGGGCAGAAGATGCACTATTGATCCTTCCGTGTCTTCGAGTCAGCTGGCAACATTCGGGAAGTGAACCACCACTGCCACTATCTCCCACGTGCCTAAAGCTGCACTGCACTCAAGGGAACTCTTCCCAAGAACCGACTCAGATCCTCAGCCTTCAAACAGTCCAAGATACGGAAAGATTGTCAGAAGCTGTTTACAGTCCTACATTGTACACACACACACCCCCCCCCCCCCCCTCCACTGACTGCTTCCATCCCTCCTTAAGTTCCTCAATTCCTTGTCCTCATTCCACTCTCACTTATTTCAGAACTTCTGTGTTTGACCTGGAGCCTCTCAGCCTAATCAGCCCTGTTCCCAGGGGCATTTGTGTTGCAGTTTTTAAACTATAGAACACAAGCCACACTTCAAAAATTGCCAGAACGGGGAAATGTCCTTACAACTCACAGAACTGATGATACATCCATCAGTCATGGTACCACCTGCATGTTTAATCTCCTTCGACACACTTTCTATTCAAAATAGTACAGAGGGAGTACAGGCAATGTGATTTCGTTGAGTGAAAGGTCAACAGCTTTCATACAGATCTGTATCAAAACACTATTTATTTGCCCCTAAAGGTTCTCTTTTCCTTGTATTGTATTTAACAGTCACAAAGGCAATAAATTAAATTTAAAAAAAGAGGTATTTCCTTGTTCAAAAGTCAGATTTTACTAAAAACGTAGGCAGGTCCCAAAATATTAAGTTTTCTGTTATTCTCCCCCAATTTTTCTTTTGTTTAGTATATAGCCCATAACTTGGGTCTAAAAGGCTGCAGGCTGCTATTAAAAGGAAAGTTTAGCAGCCTGTAACAACAAGAGCTTCCCATCAACAGATGACAATAAAGACTACAGAAGAAGGATTTTATTGCTGCCTGATCACTGCAATGACAACACAGAGGCAGGGCAATTGCCACTTGCTGTTTTGCTTTTTTTTAAAGGAAGTTTTTCATATGAAGAGTAACTGTACAGTTCACCCCTTATGACTTTTTCTTTAGGCAAAGAGAAAACACAGCCAAGGGAAAACCATAAAATAAACTCTCCCTCAGCAGAGCAGCTCTTTTTTTTTCTTCTTTCCCCTGAAACCTTAGATCCTTTGGAGTACTGGGCTAGTCCTCACTTTGTAAGGGAATGTTTCTTCACTGGTTATTTCTCAAAATATTCAATTCTGTCTCCTCCCTCCACCAAAAAAAATTAAAGTCCTCAGCAAATTTAATGCTTTCCAGAAGGAAGTAACTTCTGGGACTACTGTAGAGAATTCCAGAGCTGTCTTGCTCAATGGAGTGACCAGAGAACACGAAGACAAATGAAAATATATGGAATATATCATAACACGAAGAAATAAGAACAACTGTATTATTACATACAAGGTGTTAACTGCTGGCCTGCCGTTTCAGAGCTGGACCACAGTGTTATAATAAATGCAGCAATGGGTTGCTTCCTTCATAGGAATCTCAGCATTTCAAGGTTTGATTAAGGAATGGAACCACTGGCAGGAGCTAAGCTGAGAAAACAGAACCTCAATCCTTGAGAAGAACTGAAAGGTCTCTTGCAAGTATTCTGCAGCGTGCTGTACATATAATGGATGGATATGTTTAAATACAGACATGTGTTGCCTAGATTCTTCACTGGAAGTACCCCAAAAACATAACTATGCATTAAGAGAGCTGAAACAAATACTACACTTTATAATCTCCCTTACTTCCTTCTTAAACAAAAAGAATTTCCTAAAACACACTTGCTGCACTTTAACTAAGAAATTCTCCTTTTCTCCAAACAAAACTGAAAGAACATTAAATTGTGCCAGAGAGACAATATCAAAGAAACTCACAAACACAAAACATACCATATGTCTCACTATAATGTGAGAGTGTCTGTGAACAAGCTCATCAGTTTTGTGAGACATGTGCCAAAACCCTGAAAGAAATGGCTGCAGTTCCCTGTTGGAAGCTGAGAGTTATTGACCAAACCAGACTTGGAGATCTTCCATCTTGTTAAAGGTGCTAATGATTCATGTATGCAATTTTTGAAGAAAGAAATGGTCTTCAGCAGTGAGTTTGATTTTTCTGTCAAGAAGTCAAACTGCACTTGAAATTGTGCAGTGCTGTTATCTCAGTGAACGTGCTGAGACACTTCAGAGAAAAATTATAATTCAGTATATTCCCTAAACAACTTGCCTTCAAAAAGACAAAGATACGTATGAGGTTTCTGCCCTCTGTACACCTGTTGTAAAATGTATTTAAACCCTGATGGTATGCACTAGCCAAACTCTCACTCAAGACCAGGATCCACACCTGAATCCAATTATTAATTAAGACCACCTGGACCTAAAGTACTCATTAACCTCCTACAAACAGCTGTGGCTGCAGGGCGGGCACAAGCCCTACAAATCAAGCCTTGGGAGGAGCCAAAGGTGGAGGTGGTTGTTCTTGGTTGCTGTGTGCTGTTGGAGCTCTGCTCTGAGAAATCATAATCCAAGACTCAGAAGACTGTGAGCTCTGGCACATGCACCCTACTTGTTGGACCAGCTACTTTCATTAATGTGTTCGCCATCACAGTGCCACGACACTGGAAGCACCTATAAAAAAGCACTTGCAAAGTTTAACACTATCAAAGTTTAACAATGCCAAAAGCCTTTCCAGCCAGGTAGGCAAGGGATCGCTTATGTCAGGTGATCCTGTACTTATGTATTTTGTATGCAAAGTCATGGAAAAGTTGTGTTGCAGTACATTTATCAGTCATATTTCCTGTCATGATGGAAAAATAAATCGCTTGGAAAAGTGTTTTCTATTTGTTTACAGAAGTTTCCATTAGAACCAGGGAAAGCAGAGAGGGAGAGGGTTGTGTCTCATGCAGGGAAACTCAATGTTATTAAGCAGACACAGGAGGATAAGAACTTTTTGCCTCTGTATGTGTCATGACCTACATTTTAAAAATATTTTCCTCATTATCATTCATTTTCTGGAGTTTCTAGTTAAGTCACACCAATCAATAAAGCTTTCAAAAAGACACTTAAAGTGGAGAAGATGAAAAAGGAAAATTGAGTATATTACTGGGTGAGAGAAGGGGAAGAGTGAGAAGCAAAAAACTCATCTGTCTGGGCTGGGATTCAGAATAAGTGGATAATCTTAGATATGTCTCTGGTTTCCAATACTACAGCTGAAAATTCTCTGTTAGTATCCTGTCCTAAATCGCAATCCTGACAGCACACAGGAAAACCTAACATGAGCAGCAGTCATTGTCAGGAACAATGGATCAGTTAGATAAAGTTTAGTCAAGATAAAGTAGTCTCAAAGTATTACCTCCTCTTCTAAAGCAGAACTACTTTTCAAGAAACAGTTACACAGAATACCTTGTGAATTGCAGAAACATTAAAAAATCAAGAAAGATAAATCAGGTTTGCTGTGAAAATTCCTCTTGCAAATCTGGTAGGTGGTTAGTCTAGGCAAACTCTATTCAAAGAAAACAAAATGAGTAGAAGATGTGCTTTGATCTCAGATCCCCTAACTGGGCATAAATAAAATATGTAAATCATTGCCATGAAGACAATACATAGCAAGTTAATCCTGCTCAAAGATCATAAATGTGTAGTAAAAGGAAAATATATTCCTCAAAGGAAGATTTTCTAAGTTAACTTTGACAGTAAGCCAAAGTTTAAATCAGGAAGTATTTAATCATGTATTGGACATGCTGCATTTTTCCTGGGCTTTTTGTTTCTTTTTTCTAAACCATACTTCATTGTGTAGCTGTGTCCCAGACAGAGTAACAGCCTTTTTCATGGTAAAGACATAGAAAATTGCAGAGTTATGCTTGATGCAACAGCTACACTGAATTCCAAAAACCTCTTTACCCCACTTACCCAGCCCACCAAATTAATTAGTTCTACATCTGTCCCATAAAAATTCCTTCAAACCTGAAATGACGTTATCACATTATAAGTTCACCAACACAGAGGGATGGTCACAGCATAAGACTAAGAACAAAACAATACAATAACATGAAACCCTGGTGCTACAAAAAAACTACAGCAAGTAGCAATGATGCTTCAACCTGACCTCCCCAGAGTGGCGTGCTACTGTAACAAAACCCCAGCACCCAAACTCCTGGCAGAATTTTTAAATAAACCAGGTACACAGTAGTTTTCCAAAGGAAATGCTGGAGGCACAGCCAGAACACCATTAAACCTAAACTGAGTGAATCCACACAGACACATCTTTGGTTTGCCGTAAGAAATTCTTGAGTACAGCCAGTTACTGATTGTTATTACCATGATTGTGCCATTCCTGAGGAAACACACCACTAATTGTTCAGCCCCTGACTATGAGCAGCACCTGGTTGCAGGGCAGGGGGATGCAAGTGCACTGCAGGCTGGGCAGCAGCCACAGAGCTGTTCTCTCAGTGTACACACACACACTGAGCAAAACAGTTGCAGAGAAATTGCAATTAGCAGGGTTCTTTGCAAATTAAAAAAACAAAAAACAAAAAAAACCCCAAAACCAACAACAACAAAAACCTAAAAGCATTTCAGTGAGGAAAAAAAAGTAAAAAAGAGGGGAAAAATTACTAAATTAGTTGGACTTCTTTGTACCTTTCATGATAACGTAAATGGCACATGTGGGTTTATTTTTCAGCCGTAGCTCTGCTAAGCAAATGGGGAAAAGTTTGTTTTAAATTCACACGTTTAAGTGAAAAATACAGTGCCAGTTTGGACTTCTTCATAGGAAAGAGGCATTGCAAGATTTCAAGTCCAAGACACCCTTCTGTTTGTTTTTGAAAAGGAATTTCCAGCCAGATGAATAAGCTAGGGATGCACAAGATGAGGCTGTTTCAAAGAAATCACACAATCTAATTAACTGACCTGCTGGCAGAGGCTCCGACATCTCCATGCCTCAAGCCAGTTACCCAGGGAAACCAAAGCCCCACAGAGTCATTGAGCTTGGAAAAGACCTCCAAGATCGAGTCCAGCCAGTCCCCCAGCGTGGCCATGTTCACCGCTAAACCATGTCCCCGTGGCCACATCCACATGGTTTTGAACACTTCCAGGGCCGGTGATGCCTTATTTCAAACATTGCTGTGCCTGACTTTACACCAGCAGTTTGCTAAGTGCCACCAGCACACAGTACAGGTTAATTCCCGCTGCTAATTACTGCTCAAACGAGCTCTGTCACACCCCAATCATTTGTGCGAGACCAAACTTCCACACCTGTTTGACACATTCACCTGATGCAGCCCAAACCTCTCAGATCTAGTGCTATTCCCTCTGATTTCTTCCAAAGATGAATAGGACTTCCATATCCTGAAGCTTAAGAATGCATAAGCCACAGGCATTTAATTAAAGTCGGAAAGAAAGAAAGGAAGAGAAGATAGGAGAGGAAAAGAAAAGAAAAGAGAAGAAAAGACAGAGAAAGGAGAGGAAAAGAGGGTCATGGAGGGGGAAGGAGGGCAACAGGGGAAAGAGAGAGGAAAGAAAAACTGGAGAATGTTCTGGACGTCCCAGCACTCTCCACCTCCTGCTCCTCAGCCACTCTCCTACCTTGCTTGGGAAAGGCTGGAGAAACTGCAGAGCCTTCAGCAAGTGGAATACACCAGATCAAAGCCGGGAAAAGCTAAAGCCCCTCTTTCCCAGTGCCTGTTCCTCTCACTGCCTCAGCTTCCCCTCATGCCCAGGAGCAAACCTCCTGCTCTTCAGGACACCTGCTGAGCTCCCTCCTGTCTGCCTTTGAAAGCTTTTCCATCTATCCTGCTTCAGATAAATGCCTAGAGAAAGAGACAGTAAGACAAAAGGATAAGAAAAATCACAAGCTTCCTTTTGGTAGGAAAGGAGTGTACTGAGTCACACTGACATCCTTTATAGGAATCGCGTTCTTCTGGGGAAACTCCTCTGTTAAGAGGCTTCATCCAGGGTAACGAAGTATTTCCAATAAGCTTTGAAGTGGTATTTGTTAATGCTAATCAGGTGGAAGCAGACAATCAATGGAACTGTCCTGTGCTAGCCTTTGGGGTTCTGAGGGATTCTTGAACACCACACACTATCTGCAATGAAACTTAGAAAAACCCCTCAGAGTAGAAGTCAAAATTCTCAGAAAACAAGGAAAGCACCTCAGGAAGGTTATCCGGTATTAGGGGTTTCCCTATGCCAAATAAGATACTTGAAAAGGACTTAAATTCAGAAACTAATAACTGGCAAAGTATTGGCTTTGAAAGATTCCATTTAATCAGGCAAAGCACCTCATCTGTGAGGAATATCTTTGGATAAATACAGGAGCTACTGAAATCTGCTGATTTCATGTAAAGTGAAACACACCATACAGGTTTGCTTCTAGCATTTTTCAAGAGGAAAAAATTATGCAGCACAACCAGACAAATACGTGCAGTGGTTAAAAATGAACAGAGATGAAAATTCTGATGTCAAGAATAATGTAACTAGGAAAAAGTTTAATACAACAGTGCATCTATTTAGAGCACAAGTTTGAAGAGATAATTGATGTTTTTGTTTCAATAGACAAGGAAGGAGCAACCAAGATCCTTCACAATAGCGAAGGATTTAGGCAAATGTTTATCTAATCTACTTTTCTAAAACTGCCATAATTTTAAATGTTATAAGTTGAGATTAAGCCATATTTTAAAAAGAATAATTTCTACTAAAGATACATTTCTAAGACATGTCCACATAGCAAACAAGCTTAGAAACTTGGCAGACTAAAATGAGAAAGCCTCACTCACACACCTGAGTCAATCTAGGCAGCTGCAGTAAGAACAGTAGGGAGGAGCTTTTTTTTCTATACAACAGGACACACAAAGTTGGAGCCTAGAAGTTTTCTGTATTTTGATGGTAGGACAAAAATCGAGCTCAGTAAGTTGACTAGCAGAGATGGCTCTGCCATTTGTGTAAGGAGTTAAAAAGTACAATGTTGCTTTATAAAAGGCCAGTGCTACAGGAGCACAGCTGAGCTTTTGATGGGGTACCCTTCCTTTTCGGGTGGGGGTGAAAGAGCAGAGGAGGCTGCTGTTCTGCTAAGTTCTTTATTTCACAGTCTCATCGTTTTCTGGAGGCAGAGTTCAAGGGGGTTACATGATAAGGCCAAGCAGTAACAGCTGCAGCAGGCAAACAGCAAGCAGAAAACAGCTTCTTCTATTATCTAAACTTACAGAAGTGTGGATTATATTTGTTAATTGACCAATAAAATTAACACACGATTCTAGTTTTTCTTTTCTTAACCTGTCCTGGTCTGATTCTAACAGTCGTAAATCTTACACAAGTATTACATAGGCATTACACAGATTTGCGTATACAGTTTCTATCAGCTCTTACTGTTTATGTGAACACTCTATCTAAAAAATGTGAACAGTACAGTTCCATCTATGTTTTGTCTAAAGCAAAGAAATTCTGTGAAAAGGTAACACTGCTGCAGCAAGAACTGTGTTTAAGATTTCTTTGCTGCAGCTTTTCAATGTTTAAAGCACTTAGCATATATTTCTTCTAAAAGTTAAAAATCTATATTTCTGTTTCACTTTGGTGTGACTTCATGTATCTCAGCTTATCCAAAGGTTTTAATTCAACCTCTGTGCTTTGGCTTTCCTCTGGGCCTGGGTCCAGAGGAGCTTTCACTGCAACAGACCACAAATTGCCCGAAGAGTAGGAATGGGTTTATACTGACATTGTTTTTTGGTGAATATCCTTTATCTCCTCTCAGAGACATGGAAAGATTTTTCATCTGGCAGGAGCTGCTTTTGAATAAAAAGGACTTTCCTATATACTGAAATATAGGCCAACATAGTTAACATTTTAAATCTGGAAGTGCTGGGCAAAACAAAGAAGTAAGAAACAAGGATCCATGAACAACTTTGCCTGTCCAGTATTTTTCTCATTTCCACTGAATTGAAGCAAATTCTGCCCAGTGCTTTCCCACTCCTGGAAGATTCATTCCATCATCCCCTTGCTGCAGAGTCCTAACTTGCTATTGCAAATCATTCAAATCCCTCGTAGACTCCAGAATGGTCTTTCTCTGACTGTGCTCAGTGGATTCCCAAGGAAAGAGAAAATACCCTCCACTGCTCTTCCCCATGGGTTTTCTACGCTTCAGCCACCTCTTAGAAGAACTTAGGGTATAACAGGAATGTCTGAGTAAAATCATCCTTCAGAGCTGGCATTAGCTGAAACTGAGATAAACAACCTGACCCAGAAACTTGGCCAGGGCTGGTGGTAATAGAGACGCAGACCTGAAATAGGCATAATTATAGTTAGCTAAAGAAGGATATGATTTTTATACTGAACATATACCTGGGAGAGACTTGGAGCTGGCAGACACACCCCCTAGACCATTACATTAAAATACATGAAATTAGGTCCAGAGCTGATTTAAAGACGACATAACTGCCCAGTCTCACATGAAATATAGATGTATAGATTATGATTTCCAGGAATACTTCCAAGGAAATTAATTTTAGCTCTTAAAACAGAGCACCCAGGACAGCACATTTCCAGCCTGTTTAAACAATTTGAAGTGACTCAGGAAAGCAGAGGCTTATTGTATAAATAGAAAAAAATACAAGCTAAGTGGAAGTGCTGGTGGTAGCACAAGAAAAATTAACCCCCTAAGCAAAGGAAGTAGAGATTTGTTTCTGTATGTTTGGAGCAAACAAGCAAAGCCAGTTCTGCACATCTTAATTCTCGATCTCACTTTCCTAAGATTCTTTTCTAGGGGATACTTGGCCATTTGTTTTCACTAGGCATACTGTATCTGGAATGAACATCTCTGGCAATAGACTAGAATTTAATGGAAATGGATTTAAGGAATGTTTAATGTCATACAAATAACATTAATGCAAGCCCTCATTAATCTAAGTTCCCAGATGACAGCCATATAGAAATTCATATAGAACTTAAACTGCAGAATTAATTCAGGACAAGCTTACATTTTTTTCATCAGAAAATGAGAAATAAGAATACCTGGATTATAATGAATTGATGTCAGAGTTGTTGGTTACTTGCAGGTAGATAAAGCAAAACTAACATAACCTTGCTTCTTAAAAGTGCTGCTGAGCACATCACAAAGGGGAAAGCACAGCTCTAAGGGGTTTTGTGCCAGGCTGAGCCCTGCAGGGCTGTGAGGTCTGAAGCCAGGATGAAGACTAGGGTTTCACAGAAATATGTTGTTTTATCTCCCAGCCACTTGAAAAGTTGAATTCATGGAGCATAGAGGCAGGTGGATTTAGCTGAGAATACAAAGCCTGTGCTAGCCAAGGAGGACTAGGGAACATAGCACAAGCCATCTTCATGCACTCTTGTCCATATGTGGGGCTAAAGACTTCGATTTACTGTGCACACACTCCAAATAACTTTGTTGAAAATAACTCAAAATCAGGTTTTAAATAAATAAATGAGCAAGTCACTGATGGCCAAAGATGACTTTCTGTAGGTGGAAATTGAATCACTGTTGGCATTTTCTGTCAAAAACTTTACAAAGACTCATGAAAGAGATCACTTTGTTCTACTGCTAAACAGAAGGATGAGAGAAGAAAGACTGGATTTCAGCATATCGTGACAGAACTCAGCAGGAGCGTCTACAGGAAGAGCTACAAAGCATATATCATTTGAAGCAGTGAACTTTAATAGAAATTTCATTTTACACATGAATGTACCCTGTGTGATAATCTCCAGTCTGTTTATTCATCAGCTGAAACTCAGGATGTGAATGTGAAGGTGACAGGAGCAGCGAGTTCTGTGTTCCTGAATTACTCGAAAAGGTATTAACCTTTTAATGGTTCTTCATTCAAACCTGACTCTCTCAGTGTAAAGTAAACCAATCTGTTTTATTTTCTCTGTGATATTAAGCATGAGAGGAAATCCTAGTTCATAATGTGAGAAATAGTGAATAGGAAAGATTTTATGCTGTTTACATCAGTTCAGGAGTCGTCTAAGTGACACACAAACAGCGGGATCATCAATGTAGCAAAACAAACCCATATACAATGATTGAAAATTTAGCCCAAGGGCCTTTCTATTGGTCCTGATCCAGACAAACATCTTCCAAAAGCATCTTTTTTCAAAGTATCTGGGATAGCCTAATTCCAATCGTAAGTAAATGTACTGTGAATTTTTTTAATGTGATTTACTAGGGGGTTGGACAGACTCAGAGAACTGGTAATGGATATTATGGAGAAAAACTGTGTGAATTTCATTTAAATGAAGGGCAAAGCAAGGATTCATCATTCCTTCTGATTTCAATTTTCTGGGATGTGAAACACAGGCAGTTTAAAAACAGAAAATGTGCAAAAATGTACATAATCCACATCAGATAATTTATTTTTCAGTACTTAATTTTAAACCAAAATTCTAAATAGAAAACAGGTAAATAGCCCTTGAAAATTATTTCTAAGGGCTACATAACATCTAAATACAAGTTTTCCACTACCCAGAGAAATATCCTAGCAGGCATAGCAAGAGATTTTTTTCCTGTGATCTACAGGCATTTAACAGGAATAATACATATCTTTCTGTGTGTTATTTATCCAGACAAAGAATTAAATAGATTATCCATCCAGGGCTTTTCCTACAGCTAGTGTTTTCACTGGACTAGTAACATAAAAATTAAGACTCATATCCTTGTATTGCTTGGACTCAATGACCTTAAGGATCTTTTCCCAATCTATATGATTCTGTAATTCTGTCTCCTTGGTGGTTAGGTCTCAGCATTTTCTTCCAGACTGTGGATATTTAAAAAGCTTTGAAGATGTGTGTGCCTTGTTTGTGGCCATGCACTGACTGTACAGCAGGTCTGAACCAGAATTTACTGGGATGTCGCAGCGCTTTCCAGCCTTACAAGCGAGATTCTCATTGCAACTAACGTGACTTCAGTGCAGTTCAGACAAAATTTCAGCTGCCCAGGTCATAGGTTATGCTCACTGACGTCTGAACTGAATCAAAGCAGCCTTTCCATTCTTCTCTGTGTGATTTAGGGAAGTACAGGCTGCTCATCCAGCTCTGACACAACACCCGCAAAGGGAAATCAAATAACAACATGATTTCCCTATAGTGCAGAAAGACCTTGTCTCTTTTACTCTTTTAGATATTAACTAACATTTCTTCTCTTAAAAACTGCTCTGTAGATCTTGGGAGTAGCAAAGGATGTCACGTTATGTATCAGTTGCTATGGTAACTAATCTTTTCTGAAGGGAAGAAACAGAACAAATTTGTGGGACTCCATATCTTACTATTAACAAAGGTTGTCACTAAATAGTCTTTATTTTGCAACCCATTGCTTTCTTTTGTTTTACTCTTGTTTATAAATTATCACAACTGATTTAGTTAGTTTTAGACTGTGGATTCTTATTCTTACAGTCTGAATATTCTGAGTGAAGTAAATGAATTAACAAGCTAAAAATTTTACCAACAAGTATTGAACATTTATTAGTAGAACAAAGGCAAATACAGCGCTGGGCGCTTAGCAATCAGCCAGAGGCACGATCCTATTCACTTTTCTGTGAGCTTAAATATCCTCTCAAACTGTTACATATTCATTAAGCTTAGAAGATAATTTACACTTCACTTCTACTTCCCAACCTCTTTGCACCCCTCTCCCGCCAGCAAGGTGCCTCTCCGGTCCTCTGGATCTTGAAGGATTGAAGGCAGGAATCCCCTTCTCAGTTGTAACTCAGTTTATTCGACAGTTTCTTTGGGAGGTGTGAGCTTTTAGTGAGATAACAGACTTCTTGGGATGCATGCAGTTTATCTTCTTTGTTTCTTTAAGATGTCTTGATCTCTGGCTCTGTGGTTTATCAGCTTAAAGGACATTTATCACTACGTATTCACTACTAGGTTTCTCAGTTTATTACAACTATTTCAAAGTTACAGTTCACTCTAACCTTGTTTCTACTATATTTTACCTTAACATTATTTATACCTAGTACATTATTACTTGTAAATGTTATCCTATTATATACAAAAGCCAACATTTATCATCTACTCATTTTTCACACTGAGCTTCCTGTTTTCATGGAGTGGCAGAAAAACAACTCCATTCCAGATCTTGGATTGATTTTTTTTTAAAAAAAATTTATTTGTGTGAAGGTATAATATTACTAAGCAGTCTTTAAGAGACATATTTTGGGTTGGAAATAGTTACATTTCCCAGAAAAATTACATGTAGTGAAGAACCTCTGGCAAATGTTAGCATATTTCTCTATTTCTGTTTCTCTGTCCTGAACCAGAGAGGTTCAACAGGACTGGAAAGGTCTTTCATGTCTCAGTTACTCTGATCCCACTGCAAGCCTCCATCTTGCAGTGGGATACAATCTACTCCTTTCACAATTAGTTTTGGAGATATCTTTCAGGAGTCCCAGGACTCCTGAAATTCTTTTTTCAAAGAAAAGTACTAGCATCAATTTCCTAAATGAGACATTTCCTTCTACCTGATCTCCATCAGTCAGTAGCCTCCAGGACTTCTGCCCAGAGAGGTGGTAGTAATAGTCTTCATAAAAATACAAAAAAAAAAAAAAAGATTACTGTTGGGGTGCACTACGTGCTGGAAGAGAGACAGGCCCTGAGGGCCAGAGAGAGCCTCTTTCCTGGACGCAGAGGTGACCCTGGGAGTGCATCCAGGTCACCGGGGATGGGCTGAGAGAGGATTGTGGGTTTGTGGACAGTGCCGGACCTATGAGAAGTGATAATTGTAGTTTGTGACCTTGTAGGGTATTGTTTACCTGTTACCATAATAGGTAATCTGTGTGCAATACCCCAGGTGATTGGGGGACACTGAGGTGAACATCTTTCCTGTTTATATGATGTGATATCCTGTTGGGTGCTGGTATTTAGGGAATATTCACTGCGCAATAAACGCTTTGCACTTCTCCATCTTGTGTGTGAAGTGCATGCCCTTGCATGATTACTGCAGATTACTACTTTGTGGGTATATCTTTATCCCAGTGTGAGACAAACAGAGCAGTTTGGGAGTGCTGCTCTCGAGACCTTCTGACAGCAGAGCTACTGCAAGAGGCACCCTCGAGCCCAAAGACAGCACAAATACTCTAACAGAGACAGGGCCAGTTCCAAGGGTGAAAGATGAGAAAATGTGGTGGTGGTGGGTAGGAATGAAGAGAATACCTTACTAAAAACCCTCCCTAAATCATCTCAAAAGATTTCTCATTTGCTGTTCTTGGCCCTTCCTGTCCTCATCACTGCTGTATTCCATGACAAGAATCGTGAAGGAAACAACCTAATTCAAAGAGTTCTGTAACAAAAATGTGCTTCATATTGTTCAGACATACAGGAGAAAAAACAAACACTTCAGCAATTTTATTAATTGGCTTTCTTATCAAAGTACTGGCAAAGAAAGCTTGTACTTTGCCAGGCTTAAAAACACAGAATAAAGTATTTTCTGCACTCTGCAGCCGTTTAATAAGTGGCTCCACTTGGCACAGCTTTGAGCAATGGATTTACTTTATCAGATTTACCAAATTACTCACCTGCCTCCAGCAGTCACGGACAGGAGTGAAATGTAGCTCAGCTGTAGCAATATTTTCTTTCAAATAGTAGCAAGTCAGAATTAGTACATTGCAAGGGACAGGAAACTCCTTAACCCTTCTAGTTGCTGACCCTGAGAACTGGAAACAAGCACAGAAGAATGAGGACCTAAAGAATTCCATGGAATGCATCATTAAATTTCTGGATTTAGAACAAATTATTGAACGAACAAGTGTTTATTTCAGAGAACACTTCTATGATCATGACTTCTTTTCCAGTATCTATATCAAGAGCTAGATGAAATAATTTTTCCCTTAGCTAAAATCCTCCATATCCCAAGAGACACTGCAACGGAGATCAGATTTCTCTAGAGAAGCTCTAATTCTTCCTTATGGAAGAGAAAAAAACTATCATAAGAAGTACTTTTTTTAATGCTTGAAAGCTGCAGTGTCAGCAGAGCAGCTGCAAGGGGAAAAGAAAACCAGGTAGAAACTAGCCTTGAAGTGTGTTTGACAGGAAATCACCTAAAAGCTGTAGATCACTGAAAAAGTGGCACAGGCAGACCTTAAGGGAAAGGGGAGAGCTGCAAAACTTCTAGAAGTTTTGAGGGTTATTTGAGACCAGCTAATTACACAGCTGAGGGAGCTGAGCTCAGGCAAGGCAGGGGACAGGAACAGAGCAGCTTGATCTAGGTCACAGAACTGCCACGGCTCAGGTTTTTCTGTCTGAGGAGCTTTTATAGCTCCCATCTGCACAGTATCTAAGAGCCTTACACTGCTTTAATGGGTTTATTCTCAAAATGAGCCTGTGAGGCAGGAAAGCACTAATTTTGTCATTTTACTGATAGTACACTAAAACTGGAGACTGTAGGGAAGATCCTTAGTTGGCACAAATTGTCAAAGCTCTGTAAAAACCAACAGTGTCCACTGACTGTCCAGTAAGGGGAGTGGATCTTAGATTATTTAAACCACCTGAGGTTTTTTCCCCCTATATGATTTGTTCAAGATCACACAGGCTCATGACAGTATTAGGAAATGAAACCAGTATTCTGAGGAACGCCAACAGCATTAGGAAATGAAACCAGTATTCTGAGGAACACCAACAACTGGCCCATCGTTTTATTTTTCATGTCTGATACGGGCATATGTGACTGAAGAAGAAACCTGAGCCTCAGGACTGTAAAATGCATGAGGGAGCAGCTGCACAGATTTAATTTACTTGGGTCATGGCACCTTTTTCTGGTCCTTTCTAATTCTTTAACAGTTGTTGTGTCTGTTGGTTTGTTGGTTTGTTTGGGGGTTTTTTTGGTGTGAGTTTTTTGGAGGGGCTTGAAGGCCGTTATTCTACCAGCAGCAGAAAGTACCAGAACTCAATGGAAGATGCTTGTTTCTCATGGAAATGAAGTTGGGAGATAAGTATAGAGAATTGAGGCTTTTTTTCCAAAATTAATAGTTCTTTTAAAAGTACTTTCACTGGCTTTATAGCAGTTTGAATTTCACAGTTGTGAAACATATAAAATATTTTGTATATTTTTTATACTTCAGCAGCAAGAGAATAAAACTAAACAATTCCCTTCCTGTGAGCTGCTGTGCATATCAACTGCTATTCTGTGATCCATCTTATCTGTTGCTGGTGGCATCAACATCTGGCAGCCTTGAACAACATCCATTACTTTTGAATTTTTCAGATGGAAAACTTGAAACAATGAGCAGGGATGACAGATGCCAGTCACTGCCTCTGACAGGTCAAATGCAAATTTCTGCTTGAATGGTTCAGGTTTTACAGCATTTAAAGCAAAACAAGAATTATTACTACAGTATAAAATGAATTAAGGTGCACACACTAAATGCCAAAGACAGATATATATCCCAACAATATAAAATTACTGCCAGTCAAACAAAATACCAACTAGGGGCAGCACAGAGAGTGTACGACTGTCTGTCAAGGCAGAAGAAGATTTGTGCTCTTCATTGGAAGCACTTTTACAGCAGTCAAAAGTCAAATCTTGAACTTGACAAAGAAGGTCTGCTCTGACTTTGATCCTATCAATCAGGAGTCCAGTAGGTCCTAACTCAAATAAGCTATATCTTAGTTTCAACTTTGGACAAATATCAAGTCTTTTTCCTTCCACCATTCTGAAGAATAATTGATTTGTGTCTTTTTTTTAAGGGCTGTAAGAAATTATCTTTGGAAAGTTACTGATAGTTTCAGTGTTATTGGCAACTGCCTCCCCAGAAAAATATCAAGGTGACAAATGCATTTGAAAATGACTATTTTTAATATCGGATGGTGTGGCAGAAAACTAATTAAAGACATTGTTTATATTTTATTTGTGCTAGGAATACACTGCCAACACCTCACTAATATAACACAATAGGCCAGATGAATTCTGCTCACACTGCACAGAACCCACAGTAAGTTCACCTGAAATGAAAGCTACAGCAGGAGAAAGCCGAAGTTGTGCAGTCCATTGGTAAGCTGTCTCTCTGCCCACAAGGACTGTCCTTTCTGGCAAACAGGTTTGAGTCTAAATCTCCATCTCCTACTCTTTCATACTCAAGCCAGGATTTAGAAAGCAGGAAACAGACATGGGATAAAAATACATCAGAAATAGGCAAGGCCAGCTGAGAGGAACAAAGGGTGAGAAAAATGTATGAAATTTTTCTACAACATTCATTCCAACTTCTCTGTCATCAACTTTATTTCAGTCCATCTTTACTCTTGTATCATACCTTTATTCTGTTGGTTATCATATTTATCTGAATGGGATAATTTATAAAGTGTCAGACTCTACACCTCAACTGTAAATCCCAGGAGCAAAAATCTGTAGACAGGTTTGGAGTGTATAACACATCTATATATAAAGTATATGTAACATATCTCCTAGTTCTATAAATAAATAAACCCCAGAAAATTACTGCTCTGGAGTTCTCTTGCTTAAGCAATATGAAAGTCAGTATTATTTTAACAAGAAAGAATAAAGAGAATGCACAAATCAATTTATTAGACTCAGGATTAAGGACGAAAGCAAGTAGGAATCCTTTCTAAGGCCAGTTCAGAAGGCTCCTCCAAGACTTAGAAAAACAATCACATGGATTAATGACAGTTTAAGGCTTTTTTCCTCTTTAATTTCTTGCAGAGTTTAATAACAAGGCAATTCCTTGTAACAGGAGCAACCAATGGACTTGGAAAAACAGATAAGCTTTCTGTCACAAACATTTTTCATGTCTCTTCTGCTGCTTAAACCCACAGAACTTGTCTTGTTTACATCTATTAAGCATCTTTGTTGCAGCCACGTTAGTACCACATCCTGCAAACAGCACGAATCCTGTGAATCCTGGTTCTCGCTCCCTAGTGTGAAGTACCTCATCACCACCATCAGACAGATTTCTGCACACTATTTACCAGCAGCAGAAGAGGAGATGCTACTAAGATACACGGTACCCTTGAGTTGAAACACAGCTATGCCCATACGGTTTTGCTACCCCAGCCAGCTTTCCAGGATTATTTTGATAAGTATGCTTTGGTCCTTGTGGCCAGACAAGCTGGTATTTCACTTGTTGCCTTTTTTATTCCCTTTTTCCTTTTTTTTTTGTCTCCACCATCTGTTTTGTGAATCCTTGAATTGATAATATGAAGGTCATTGTTTCAGCATACAGGGATTTCATTAATAAGGCAGAAGCTGGCAAGAATTAAATGAACATACACATTTTAATAAATGTATACATGTATGCCCTGCCAAAAGTGGTTTGAACCATATAACTAAATTATTTGATAAATGGCTGGGAGGGTTCTCAGAGGAAAGTTTTGAATGACTGGCTCTACTGAGCTTCTACTCAGATCTTGGGGTCCTGGTACGGATTCTTCCCATTTAAAACAGACACAATTAAGCACATTCCTGATTTTTTGTGTGTGTGTGTACATCTGCATAGGAAAGAGTGTTGCAACACTGTATCAGCAATATAGGGCAAATGTCCACTTGAGAGCCTACAGGAGAGGAATGAGATCTTAAAATTAAAACCTGAAACGAAACAGGCCTTGCTCAGGCTCGGAGAGACTCGTAGTCACCAGCACCGAGTGCTGGGGTGCCCAAGAACTCTGTCCAGCTGCCAGGGCAGGGGTGATCACACAGTCCAGCTGGTGGCCACGCATCCCAGTGCTCCTGCGCACAGATGTGAGGCCCAGGTTCTGTGGAGAGGACTGGCAGGACAAGGGATGGCAGCTGTCAAATCCTTGCCACATGTCTGTAGCCCTTGGTAGGCTGCAACAGTGTTCAGGTTTGGGATTTGCGTTTCTGAAAGCTTCTGGAGCAGACAGTGAGGAGTGTGTCCATCCTGTCCCACCTCTGGAATCCTCAGGAGTCATCACAGTCCTTTGCCTCCAAGCCTTATGAGACGGTGGGGGGATGTGCTGGAGTTCTGAAGGTGTGAGTTAACACTGACCCTGGTGGGTTAACAGCAGCCATTCTGAGAGCCTCTTCCCTGCTGTTTGTCCCTCTGGTGCTTCCACAGCCAGACCTTGCCACCAGTTCCCCATTCACACTGTCCCCAGCTTTCTGTTACCTGTCCCCTGCCTCTGTCCTTTTGAGGGTGGCATGTACTGCTGCTGGGGGGAGCTGTCTAATGCTTGGAGTCGAGGATTACTTAAGGCAATGCTTTGCAAGATATGAACTTTGGTGAAGGGTTGCTCATCCAGATCCTTGGGGTGTAAAATGAGATGGCAAGGCAATCCTGCAGTGCTTACAGGACATAAGGAAGCAGAGATCTGCACAGCTGGGATTTTGCTAGACAGCCAGATGGAAGTGAACTTCTTCTCCTCTGTGACCTCAGGAAGAATCTCACAAGATATTGCTTCTGGCAGTATTAAACAGTGGCTACTAAAATCCGGTTTCTATTTGGTTCATTCATTTTGAATGTCAGCAGCATCACTGTCCTTTCTGGAGGAGAGACAAGAGAATCAAGGCACTGCCATTCTAAGGTGGACACAGCAGAGTAGGACCTCTGCTTGGGTGTCAGAACAGAAGACTCTGAACTGCTGGTGTTATTTAACCAGTTCTAAGACCAGGCAAGAGGAATATGGACATTTGTGACTGTGATACCCTAAGTATGTGTATAAAATAGACTTACAAGGCTGTGGGTTCCCTGCTTGATGAGTCCCTCGGGTTTAGAATGGCAAGAGGGGCACAGACTTTCTTGATGATCCCCTTGAGTTCCTTTGTTAGCGTAGAAAACACATAATCACTGTATGATTATATGCAGGTGCTTTTATTGAAGAGCTCTGGGAATCAGGGGTACAAACCCAAATCTGACTCCGACACAGATTCGAGATGGATACATTTTATACCCTTTCCTTACATAACTGTTGTATAATCATATGTTAATCATTAACTTAATATTGTTCTATTGTGTGTATTGATTTCACCTGAGCATGAGTTTTAAGCCCCTTTCCCACAACATTTCTCATGATTGTTGTTCTTTTCTCATGATTCTTGTTGCGATTAAACAATTATTTTTAATTATATTTAATTACTAACCAATCATCGCATTTAACTTTATCATCTACCATACAGGTGGGTACACAGGTGCAGGTTCACATGATTTTAGCAAAGACAATGCCCACTCCCGTTCCCAAGGCCTACTTTAGCTACCACGATTTTTAGAAACATTTTAACCCTATGCTATCGCCTTGTGCTAGGATAATGTCTTCCTTTCTCCACTCAAAAAATAGTCTGAGAGCAAGTCAAATGAAAGAAAAGTTACATGGCATATCACATTCAGTAATTGATTTTAACAATTGTTTTTGAAATGTGGTTATTTTAGAACTGAAAAAGCAACCTTTTTCCTACTGTATTGTGGTCATTACTTCTGGGCCTTTATCGTTGCCTTAACTGGATAATTGAAAAGTTAACTTTTAAACAGCATTTGTGATGTGAAAGTCAAAGCTCTAGGTAGATATTTCAATAAGGATTGATAAAGTTTTGTTTTACCAGCTTTACAGAATGCACACACCCTGCTACATGAAAATAAGGTCGCATTTTAGGATCCCCTACTCTGACACCTGAAAATAGCTAAGAATCAGGCAGAAGCTCAAGTGTTTTCAGTCACTGACTTTCCTACCACAGATAAAAGGCCAGGATGGGTTTTAGAAAGACTTTCTTTCCATAATATATGGCATATTCCATCTAAATTAGGCACAGGACTTACAGGAGAAACATAAGGTAAAAAATCCCAAAGATCTCAATTAATAACATAAAATCCTAGGCACGCTTAATGGATATTCAAACATTTTCTATGCAACACAGCAGACAACGCATTTTTCTGGAGCAGGGATTTCCCTCCTCAGCCTCATTCTCTGCTTGCAGGTCAGACAAGTTAATGCATCCCCACATTAGCTCTGTGCAGCTCCCGCTGAGGGAAGGGCCCCCGTGGCACCATGGCTGTCCGTCACACTGAAGTGATTAGACAAAATCTTGCTTCCCCTGGCAGTGATGAGGCTCTGCCAGCCTGGTCCAGCTCCCCACTGACTGTTCCAGCCGAAGCTGGGAATCCAGGATGCGCTGTCATCCCTGACAGCATCCGTCAGGCGCTGCCTGCCAGCTCAGAGCAGTTCTGACCCCAACACCGAGCCCAGCCTCTCCACCTTCCCCTGCCTCGGCTGATTGCATATGGGGACAACAGGAGGATCAAAGGACTGGCCTCTCAAAAGTGATTTTTTTTCCTCTCTGCCTTTGCTATTCAGTATTCCTGAAATAATTTTCACAAGCACTAACATTAGTCTTTTTAAACGCAATAAAGTGCTCACAGTCCCAAATTCAGTTATGAAGACATGTAGTCATTAAAATAAAGTGCTCCAGACAGTAACCCCAGTTCCAGCTGGGGAGGTCTGAGGTTATGAATTCTGATCTGTCAGCGATAAACAGGCAGTCAGATATTCACACAAAAGAACAATTCTCACTGGTATCAGTGTGAAGAATATTGTGGGCAAAGGGCAACGTTTAACTTTTTTTTGGTAACTCTTCACAGTCAGTATCATGCCTCTGAACTCTCGGAAACTTCATCAAACAGAAACTTCAGCTTAAGCAGAGTCCGTAGGAGACACTGAAGTTTTAGAATGGGAAAGAGCAACGCAATCTGATGTAATCTTTGAGATACTTTGAAACTATAAGTACTAAAAAGGTATTTTTTTCTCCTTTTGTCACTGCCCATCACAACTACTGCTGTTGCCATGCAAAAGCCTTTTTATTTTTTTTCTTTTTTCTTTGGTAGCAGAACACTCTTTATGAGTCAGCAGCAATTTATTGCTTTTATGTCTTAAGAATTTTTGGGACAGGCCCTCAAATTAGATTGGGTCTTCACTCAGTCAGAGAGAATACACTAATTTCACTGACTGCAGACTGGTGAAGAGCACGTCTTCATTCCACACTATTTTTTTTTCCCCCCAACATATTGGTAAAGCACATTCAAAAAGTTTCACTAAACTTCCAAAGGGTGGAAGGCAGTCCCCTTAACATCACTGATTTTATTTGCCCTTCTGCATCTTTACCCATGTCTTTGAGAACTGACAGAGAACTTAATGCTGTAAAAAAGTGTTTGCTCTCTTATCATAAATGTGATCGTCTCTCCTACATTCACTCAATAGGAAGAATTTTAAAGCTGAGATAAACAGATCTAACACCCCACAGGACTCATAATCTTGAAGTACATAACAGTAACAAATATAAATATGAATAGAGGAGAAACCAAAAAGCTTCAGTAGAGCTGTGTCCTGCTGTTGTCCACTACACCTGAAAGGTGTGAGTTACAACTCAATAGACAGCAAAACAGTTTTCCCCATGAGGTTCAATGTACTGGTGAGGGATGCATGTGGGACCTCCAGAAATACATACAATTTAAATACACAGGGACAATACAAACCAACATGAAATCTTTCCCATTGGTAGTCCAATAAAACCATCCAAAACCATCAACAGCACAAAGGCAGGGCAGAGACCAGACCACAGCTGTACACAAGATACTCTTTGCTTCCCTACCATGATTTAAACAGAAAAATAATACTGAAATAAATATTTAAAGATAAAACCCCAAACCACATTGTTGCCTGTCTGTATTCCTTCTAGTTACTTTAACATAAAAAAGCCATGAACAAACAACATAATTTGGGTTTGAGCAGTGCAAAAGGGAAGAGTGGGTAATCAGAACACTTCCTGGAGAAGGCTACTGAATGATTAATGATTAAACTTCAAACAACAAATAGATAAGGGACAACATGCAGCATTACTGGATTTTCAAAATGCAGATGCACAGTGGGTATGGTCTGCCCACAGAGACACAGCCCAGATCATGGCTGCTTAAACGCCATGGAAGTCCAGACCAGAGCCAGATTAAAAGGAAATCTTTTCCAGACTTGCTGCAGCCATGAATACTCATGGATCAGTCAGCCTGAATATGAAGTTGGGTAGAATAAAGGTACAGCTAACCTGGACTTCAAATACAACCAATAATTAGATAAAGGACTGAATTTATGGAAAATTTCTCCCTGGAGCTCACGAGGATTTGGGCTCTGGTGTCACGTTGTAATAAAGAAGGTTACAATAATATATTTAAACAGAGAAATATTCCATACAAGCTGAAATAATACTTAATTTGGCAGATTGACTGCACACTAGAATTTTGAATTTGCACCAGACATCTAAAGATTATTGGGCTGGCTGCAAAAGTCAGATGAAACTTTCATTTAGCCCAGTATGTGGCATTCAACAATAGCAACTCGCAGAGGCTCAGAAGTATTTTAGCCTTGATGGAGCAATACCTTCCCTGCCTGTAAGCTTCCAGCAGTTCCCAAACTGGCAGTTGCCTTAATGGTATCACAATTATCCAACTCTCCATCACTTATTTAATCATTTTGAACCCATCAAAACTTGTGGCACCTGAAAAAAATCAGTGCGTGTGAGTTTCTCAACTTAATTATGCATGTAACAAAAAAGTTGCCTTCATTCAATATCAGCTGTCCTCCTGATCATTTCATTTCATGTGCCTTATTTTATGTCCTTTGGACCATGAATAATCATTCCCACAAGACTTGCCCTGTGTCACTCAGGATGGTATGGACCTCTATAATAACCATTTGCACTCATTTAATTTCTAAGCTGTAGAGTCTTTGTTATTCCACTTCCTCTGCATACAGAAGGTATTCTGTACCGCTAATTATTATTCTCTGTGTTCTTCTAGGTTATTATATCCTTTTCTAGAGTGAGGTGAGCAGACTTGTAGAATAAATTGAAATGTCAGATCCCCAAAACCACATGGAGCTGCACAGTGATGCTTCATCTCTTCTTTTTCAGTATTTCCTAACACCTTCACTGTCCTGCCCACTAACTAAGACCAAGCTAACATTTACAGGAAACTACAGGTAAGCTTATAATTCTCTTTCAATAATGGCATACTTAGAACTACTATGAAATATATGAAGGTTTTTTGTTTATTTGTTTGTTTGCTTTCCCCTGTGTGCATGACTTTATTGATCAATATTGAATTTCAGCTGCTCCTTGCTTGGCGCTCTGAGATGGTAGAACAATGGTCTATGCCATCCTCAGTTTCGATACTCTCCATCATCAGAAAGCTTTCCATTCATCTCTTTTCCATCACACATAAATATGTTCAATAGCAATCATTCTAGCATCTAATTTCATTGCAAAAATAGATCATTTCTTCTGACTGTTTTCTAACTTTAAAGTAGCCATCAGTTTCTGAGAATGCAGCTTCTTTTGTTGTGTGACAGGTTAGTTTCTTTTAGAGCCATTGGCAAGATCTTTCTCAGACCCTTCAGTGTGTTTCAGAGACAGAAAATGCAGCTGGTGCAGAGCAGAGCTGTGGAATTAATGAAGAGATATAAATGCTTATAACACTATAGTGGGGGTCAAAATACCCAAGGATCACGCTAAAAGATGAGCTTATTACAGTTAAGTATACCTTCTTATTGAAAAAAGTCTTGTAAAAGTGATTACTTAATCTGAAAGAAGCTGTGCTGAAAATTGAAACATGATTTAGACTAGAAATAGAGTGCAATATTTTTAAATGTCGAAGGAAATCAATCATTCAAACAAATAACCAGCAGCAGTGGTGGATTCTATAAAAGTATCTTTCCATTAAAATTGTTTCTTGCAAGTTCTGTGTTTTCTATTATGAAGAAAATTAGATTAGTCTGTTCTAATGGTCTTTTATGAGTTGAAGCTAGAGTCTACTTAATGATGTGCTGCTTTATTAATTCCTTTATTGGTCCAGTTCCTGGAAAATGTACTAACAATCCACTTTTGTACCAGTGCAGCCTGGAAATCTTACACAGATATCAGTTTATTAAAAATAGCAGTTAATAGTTTTCTCTCTCTAATCTCAGCTGAAGAAATGTGCTCTGTTAATAAGTATTCCTACTGCGGTATTTACAAACTCTGTGCCACTCTGTTATGCTGTTCTTATGTGAACACTCGGGCTTGAAATACTTAACTGTTACCAAATCTCCTCCTGGATCCTTTGTCCAGATAACCTGTACAGCTGACATCCATAGGCAAAGTTAGTAGCTGGCCACTTCCTGATTTAAATTTCAATCTAAAGCACCATAGAGATCCTCTGATGGATATGGAATAGAGCAGCTGCTTAAAGGAGCAATAGATGTCTGCTGTCATCTCCTTGAGTTATGCTGATATAATGCCTTTATTCTCAAATTGCTGTGAGGATCTTCCACGTGGCCAAGGCAGCCAGCACAGGCAAGGAGAGGGTTTACTGCTTTCAGCCTTATGATTATACAATTATCTCTGTCTGATATACTGTTCCAGAATCATCTCAGCTGACAGCCATAAGTCTGTTCAATGCTCTATCAATTTATGTAATATTTCTTCCTGTAATCAAATGTCATATTTCTGATCTAGCCAACTTGGGCTTATACTGAGACCACTGGCTCCAGCTTTTCCATGAGCCATGTGATCTCAGTGTGTACAGAGAGAGATTGTCCTTGCTCTGAGCTCCATAAACAAAGAGCAAATGTATTTATTTGAAGGGCATTGGCTATACTTTTTTTCCTGCATTCCTGAAATATGTGCCCAAGCACATCTCAAGCGATAATGCCTGTAATCTGCAGTTTGCTGCCTGCACTGCTGACAGTTTAGAGATCAAATAACGACGTGTGGGAGGTGTGCTGATCACTGCAGACCTGGTTATCTTACATTTCCAGAGATGTGCAGCAGACTCACAGGCATCCACCACCACTCAACAGCTCATTAATCAGCAGCCTGCTGCTCTCGTGCCTGTGCCTACTCCACACTGTCAGGAGCTGTGTTTACATGAGAGCTCTCAGTGAAGCTGTTCCTAGGAACGATACAAATACCTGTCTGGCTCCTTTCCTGACTGTAGAATGTGCTCATTGACAAGAGCCCACATAGAGCTCTCTGGATAAATGGATGCCATTTCCCTCAAAATGAAAAAAAATGTTGTACATGGAAAAGAACATAAACAGATCCCTCTCACCAGTTCACTTGGAGTTCAGCATGAGCACTACAAAAGAAGGGAACAAAATACAGAGGGGCATTTCCAGTGTTTCCTAAGATATATCCTTTCTTTTTCCTTTTTCCCAAACAAGAAGAAAAATAATTATTACTTATATTCATCAAAACGGTAGGCAGCCCAAGATCAAGGGTAAACTCAGTTAAACAGAGGGACCAGAAAATTTGCTTCTAAATTGGGCAATAATGAATGTATCCCTCTCATAACCTAGCTTTGAAAAATAGGCAAGTTACCTGCTGGCTATTTGGGGAGCACTGTCTAGGACTTGCTTCTGCAGGCTGCAACTCGGGAAGAACAAAATGAGGAGTGGGAGGCTTTGCCAGGAATGTATGGGGGCAATAAAAATGGGACTACAAAGCAAACACTCATGCAAAAAGAGGAAAGGGTGGGGAAGTGTGATTTGCTTGACAAAGACTTAGTTATCATCCAAGGATTTAGCCTATTATGTTTATTGGAAACATTGTTCTCCATGAGACTTTTTGTTAGTGAAGCATAGGCACAATGCTGAACTGAATTATGAACTGAAGAAACAGCAGTAGTTAGCTCTAACTGAATGCAAGGAACAAGATCAGACAGACCATCCATGAGCACAGAAACTCTTATTAAAATTTCTCTGCTACATTTCTTTGGATATCTTATATTTTGGCGTTTCCCGCTACGATTTGCCATTCTTTAAATAGTTGTTTAAGAAAAACCCCAAACCACCTTTTTCCATAGAAAGCATTTAGAACAGTCTTTGTCCATGCCTTCAAGAATGCTCATACTGTGGGGTTATAAATCAGGGTACTACTAACTCAAGAATTCTGGAAAAACCCCACATTATGGTGAGAATGAAGAGTTTGTCAGCCACCATGCAGGACCTTCCTGAGAACGTAGGTCTGTTCCCAAACAACAGCACAGAGGCCAGCAAGATTACTTTCAGGAAAACAGCTATCCCACATGGAACACCTGACCTGCTGTTAACTCTTCCACTCAACGTTCTAATAAATTCTCAAGGAAAAGGCTTTCCATCATACCCAGTGCATTTGTGTGCATCAGACACTGTGCCATTGACTGATTTGCAGAAATTAGTCTCGCTGTGGAAAGCTTCTGGTGTGTCATCTATTTCAAGAGAAAGAAGATGTAGGATGTGGTGGGATGATGGAACAGTTGTGAAGATGTAGGAATTTCACTGTGAAAATTATTGTTGACCAAGCAATGTGACTGGGAGCCATATCCAGCCTGATGGGTTTTTTTTAAACAGCACCCATCTAGTTTGCACACTTGATTTCATATTTCAGTTGAAAAAAAAGATATCTTCTATTTTAGAGGTGGAAGAAAAGCAGTTATTCTCTTGCCTCACTAAATCTCTCAGTGGATATATGAAAATACTTCAGTGGGTGATAGTTTATTTTTACATACGGCACAGACAGGATAGTATCCAAAGGAAATCAATTATTTCACTCTGATAATTTTTTTTTATGTATTATTTGTAGGACATCTGTGCTCAGAAATCTTAAATTAAGTCAAAGGTCTGCCATTTCAGATGCTGCAAAGTAGTACAAATAACAACAACAACAAAAAAGGCAGACAAACTTTTAGGATTCTTGTATGTTATGCAAGTTTTCAGACTAGTGATGGAAAACACTGGATAAACTCTCAGAGTAAATGGACAGAACTCTTAGCTCTTCTTCAAATCCGGTCAATGGATTATGATTTTTCTTTCACAATTGCTATCTGATTGTTTTACGGAGACATTTTAATCTCTTTCTTTCACTTCGTAGTTTAGATCATCGGCAGCTTTATCACTCTGTGCCTTCTCATGAAATAAGAATTAACACTGTCTTTGGATGCTTGATGTTAAATTAACATTTCCAATGTATTCCTGCAGAAAACACCAATGAAATATCCCAATCTGATTACCCAGCTAATTGCTTCCTTCTCATTTGTCCTTTTGACTAGTAACCAAAGCACTTTTTGGACTGTTTATCTTATATTTCCTACAAATGAATGAGTACCCTCAGTATTTTCTTTTCTCTTTGGTCAATAACAACGAGACACACAAAGCCCACCAGATAATACTGTGCATTTGCCTACATCCACAAAGTCTGCTCCAAAAATCATGAGAGCTTGTGCCTTGCCACTCTGTCCTTGCAGGAAAACTTCTCCTCAATTCTACCTTCTTACAATCTTTCCACAGTTATGTATGGACACGCAGAACACACAAAAAGGAGCATACGCTTTTTTAAAAAATTGCATATTTAGCACCTCTGAAGTTTTAAGTTATAACCAGATGCTCTTTTCAGTCTGAAGTCCAGCTATGACAAACTCCAGTTATGGGGGAAGTGAGGGAAGAGGTTTAAGCAGCTCATCACACTGGTTATTATTATCTGGAGAGTGCAAATTCCATGTTAAGAAAAGGAGTCACAAGGAAGGAACAAGCAGTGATGCAGCTGAGGGGAAGAGAAATTCACCTGCTTCCCAGCTCAGGAGGGAATATCACCTTTATCCTGTCTTGTCTGCTCTGCCAGATTGGCTAATTTAGTGTTCCACTGCCCTGCTTTTAGGAGATGGAAAGGCCACACAAATTCAACATGGATTGCTGAAACAGAACATCTATTTTTTGACAAGCTACTCAAAAGATTATAATTCCAAGAGGAAATTTTAAACTAAGAATGGAGTCTGTCCTGAATATTATTGTCCAAAATGTGAACAAATGGCTGTATTTGGAACACACCTCTACACAGGACATCAATTTGTCTGGCACCAATGACAGGGAAACAAGAGCCTTGATTTCCCTCGGTAGCATCCCAAAGTGTGAATGTCCTGGTAGGTCCCTACCTCTGTAATCAAGCTCTGCAACACCTTTGAGGTGATTATCATTGATAAATATTGGTCAGGTAATATCCGGCAAGGCAGTTGCCTGATTTTAACACGGTACATGAAATTCAGCGTGGACATGCACCACGTATTTTCTTGAGACAGTGTTAAGCAAACAAAAGAATACGAAATGGAAATATTTTTGGTTTGAAGTGTTTAAATTCATTGTTCAGTAATGTGATGCAGCCATGTCGTGGCACATATGCTTCAAACAAAAAACCTCAAATCCCTCAAAAAGGCAGGGGATTGCAGAACATCCCAAATTATCATCCTATGACTCTCAGTGCAATGTGTTATAACAGAATATGCAGTTTAGGCAGCAGAATGCTATTTTCAGCAGGCTTGATCAAAAGTCATGAAGCTTAGTTTCAACACGAAACATCATCTGTCAGTTCAAAAAAGAGAATGAATGATAATCTTTGTTTAAAAACTGCCAAGGAGTGATTCAACATTCACCAGCTCCCTCCATTCTCATTAGCAAAATCTAAATATCCAATTTAGCAACGTTTCACTTTTCGTTTTTAGATGATGGTGTGTTACCAAACTCATTTTACAGAGAATAATTGGTAATAATACTCCCCTTCTTTCTGTGAAATCCTGAGACGTTTCATGAAATAATTTCCATTTCATCCAGAAAATTTTCCCTTCTGCAGTACCTGTGAATCAACCCAATTGTCTGCCTGCTTGAGAAATTACTGTCTAGTGCAAACCATCTCTCAGATGTTTTCATTACTTCTGAAGGCCTTGCCTCCTGATGGATGGTGTGTAATTGAGCACAGATGCTATTTGCCGTGAATAGGCAATCCAAACTTCCAAACAATTGCACAGCGTTGAGTTCCTCCGCGTGCACAAATAAGCAGCTTATTGTTTTTAATTTTTATCCACTGGGCTTGAAAATCGCAGCCACATGAAAATGGTACCTGAATTAGAACAGCAGAGAAAGCACTGAATGTCCTGGAACGGCAAAGACGTGATGGTCTTGATCCTACCTGCTTTGAAAAGGTAAGAACTCCTGCAGAGTTCATTGGGGTTTGGAATGGACCTTCTGTGCGGTGCAGAAACAAGATCCACTTTGTGTACACTTGGCATGAGTTCTCCAAACAGAAACTAATTAAAATGTTGACATTTTAGAGTGGTAGTTGGTATTTAAACAGAAATATTTCCAGAGATCATTGCACTTGATATTGAACAATGCAATTACTGACATCAGAAATATGTCATTTCCATTGAGTGGATTAGTGCGCTCGGAGCGATGCACAAGGCATATCAGCAGCACTAAAGAGCAAAGGAAAAACCAAACCACGTATGAAAATTCTGTAAATATCAAATATGTTCAAAAGGATGACCTTTTATGGACATCCAATAACTTAGATACTTATTCTAAGTTTATCTGTAACAGCAAGAAATCAAATTTGGAAGGAAGCAAGCCTGAGGGCAAGATTCTTCTTGGCATTTCAGAATTCCGATTTTTCTTCTCCTAGAGAACAGAGAGTGTTCTCTGTTTAATTTGCATCCCACCAGAAATTTCCTGCATATTTCAGTTGAGGTAGGAGACTCAAAGAACTTACTGTTTTGGTTTCCAACTCTGCTGTTTTGAGCATTCTTATAAGGAATTACTTGTGGAAAATAAATGTTTCATTGAAGTCAGTGGATTTGTTCCGATATTATACAATGGTTTCACAGGTGTAGCACTCCTTGCAAGGCCATGGTGGGATAAAGATGTGCTAAACTGACAAATTGCCTCAGAGATGTTCGGTTTCTCACACCCACACATCTTGGCTTTTGCTACAAATCTTTAAAATAAATAATGTTAAAGAACCTAATTCATTAATTAATTCCTTTCTTCTAGACACTGCAGTGAGAAATCAAACAGAAAACCAGGACCTGCTAATTGGCTAATACTTGTTAAAATATTGTTACTAATCTACTTTTTTTTTTGTCTGAACTTGCATGTGTCAGAAGAATTTCAAATGGACTATGAATACTCATCCTGGGGTTACAAATTTAACTGACCTGACCATTTGAATTTGCCATTAAAAAGCCTCTGTACAAACCCAAAGATATTCAGAGGTTTTTTTTCAAGTTTCAGGTTTCCTCCTCTGTGACCTGGGGATACAAATCCCAACACTGAGCTTCTCTTGCTGTCACTTGCCCACAGAATCAGTCAAGCCACACTGGTACCTCATATGTGCCTCCTATAGGAAAAATCACACAGGAAAATAAAAGGAAAAAGGAAATTACATAGCATGAGTAAACAGTGCCTGTCTATTCAGAACAAGAGTTTTTAGCTGTTTTTTTGCTTTTGCTATTTCTCTTTTGAAAAGGGAAAGAAAAATGTAACTGGCAAGGCTGTCTATATATCACTGTAAAGAGGTATGGCAGCATTTGGAATACATACGCTTTGCAGTTTTAACGAATTATGCATATTTTACATACAGGCAAATAACTTTTTAAAACATAATCTCGGATGAAAAACTAGACAGCAAACTTCTGAAACTACCATTTTTATCCCAGTTTTTGTCCTTTAAAAAAAAGCCACATGATGAGTGAAAGAAAATTAATACACAGCGAAACAACGGTACTTTATCAGGTAAGAAATATAACCGTGTTATTAACTCTGCTTCTGTCTCTCCCCAAACTCGACAGCGGCTCTTAGAATCTACTTGAGATAATTTTTGCCACCCTTCCCCTTATCCTTTTGCATGTGACAAACATTTGGCAGTGTGTGACCATCCTCTAGCTATCAGTCAGAAGTCTTGTTCCTTGGGAGACTGACAGCACACCACAGCATTGGAAAGCAATCTGTCTGGTCAGTCAAGTATCTTCTCAGGGATTTTTTCAGCAAATTCTATCAGAACCATGCATGCAAAACTGCCTGTTAATGTAGGCTGTTATTCATGTTTGGGGGAAAAAAAACCAACAAAGCCTCCATTACTGAATGCTGCAGTATTGTGCAATAACCTTTTAGCAAGGCACATTTATCATGCAACAGCTTAATATTTAGATATGGTGGTGAGCACATTTCTGAATGGACATTTATTTCATTCCAAGTTCATCTCCAAACATCATACTCGGATTTCCACACTTTGATAAATCTGTTAGGCCTGACTTTATCCCAACTGAGACTTGGATTTCTACACTTTGATAAACCTGTTAAGTCTGACTTTATCCCAACAGATAAGTGGGATTAAGTCATTTAAGCATGACTGATACGTCACAATTCAGGAGCACTGGTTCCTCCGTAAGCAAGGTCCCTAGGCAATAGAGAAGTTTAGAGGGTTCAGGCATGTCTGGAAGTACCTATTGTTCTTTAAGACACCCTGAAGTTAACCAGGGTCATTGTGGCCTCTTAGCAATCACACATATCTCAGTACCAGCATTAAAGGTATGTTCCTTCTGTCATTTCCAAAAGTTCCTATGTGAAGTGCCAATCGTTTTTTGCTACAAAATGTACACACCATCACAATTTTTGGCAGCATGGGGATGCTGTTCGGTGGGCCACAAGCTCTTGGGGTCAGATTTCTAAAGGCACAGATGCATGTTTGAATTTTAAGACTTCCTTAACTTCCTGTAACACTTTCTTCAGCAACAGAAGGTAAGAGCTCAGGCACCTCTTTGCATCTGTAAACAAAATCAGAAGTGCTGCAGAGGCCTTAAAGCAGAATGATTAACAACAGCACTGTAAGCACTGAATGACTTAAGATTTGCACCCATATAGCAAGAACAGCTCAAAGGAATGAAAATGCAGAAGCATAATAGAATGGGCCCTGGTTCCTAATGTGTGCTTCTGTCACAGGAGAGTTAACATCTAATCAGTTATTTAAATTAAAATGTCTCCACATCAAATATAACTAAGTGCCTCAAGCAAGGGTATTTAGCCAGAAAATGCTAAAATACACATCAAAGAATATTTCTAGCTAAAGGGTATGAACTCAAGGCCCTAAAGGTGAAAAAAATCTCTGAGCATTTTAGGTTTCAAAGCTGAAACACACAGAGGAGCTGATACATGCCAGATGCTAAAAGGGTGTAAGGTTGGGTCTTGCCTGTAGCAGAGTAATGATGGATACAGGTACAGAAGCTTCTGCTACTGTGTGATCAGGCTACGTGTGGAAAGCAATAGGTGGATGACTCGAGAAGAATATGTAAACTCAGTACTGACTCACTGATTAAGTCCTGACTACTCAAAAGCAAAAATAAAAAAAAAACTCTAGGAAAAATACAAAATCAGTAGGAAATTTCGATCTCTGTTCCTTACAAAGCACATACATCAAGAACTCCTGGATGTGTATTCAGCTCTTCTGAAGAAGGGCTGAGGGCATAATGTGAGCGTCAGGAGTCACACCTGAAATCAGAATTGTTTTTTACTTCAGAGGAAACTGATTGAGATAAGCAGTCCAGAAAAAGACAACTTGGTTTAATCTGTGCAAATTTACTGCATAGCAGCAAGCTAGGTTAGAGAGGAACTGAAGAAAATGGAGTGCTGTAAGGAAAGTGCTGTATTATCACTAGACTGTCATTAACCTCTGGGATTTTTTTATACAGCCATGGAAAACATGCCTATCCAGCCTGTTCCAGTGAGGACTGACAATGGTCTCAACCAGAAGTGATGCTGAGTATTTGCCATCATTAGAGGCAGCACTGGGAAAACTGAAGGCAGGTAGGATTCAGTGGGTGCTCCTTTGGGACTAAAGCACAGAGTTAGGCTACAGGACCAAGGAAAAGATGAAACTTGTTTCCATGAAAGACAAGCTCATGACATCTGAATGAATCTCAGTCACGTGGAACACAGTTTGGCATATACAAATCTGGGAAAAGCATGAGTCTTGTCTTGTTCATCCTGTGTAGCTGGGAGAGTTTTGTAGTATAATATGAAAAATAGCAAAAAAAATGGGTATGTTCTCACCTCTCTGTCTTCTTTTCTGTCTCAAAGGCAGCAGCATGTGCTGCGAGCTCCTGGGGCGAGAGCAGGAGCAGGGGAGCAGAGCTGTGACACCGACAGGCACTGTGGGGCACCGCAGTCACCTTTAACTCTGGACAAGATGAGTTATCTGCACTTCAGCCACATGGCTTTGTGTGTGTGAAAGCCACAGCTGATAAGTGCACAGAGCTGGAGAAAGCAGCATGTGCAGTGTTAGATATGGCAGCTTTTCATCCTGGTGACCCTTTGTTCTCATGAATGCCTGAATTTTGCCACAAGAGACTCTGCATGTCTGTGTTAGTGGCAGCTGCATGTTCCAGGGGGTTAGAAGGACACAGGAACACCTTGACAACCAACCAATCTCCAGTAGAGAGCTCAGACAAATCTTTCTTAAATATGGTCTTCTGGAGGGCCAGTCACAGGCACTACCCAGACTCTAAAGCTCCCATGAAATAAGAATGGAACAAAATACTATCAAACATCCCTGTTCCAGATCCTAGAATTTTTAAGAGTGAGGTGAATAAATAGTTAAAAACAGTCTGGACAAGTCAGTTCCTTTTTTAGATGCTGTCTGACTCCATGAGCTCTGTCAAGAGCAGACCTTCACCAGTTTTGAGTGAAAAGGATGACAAGAACTCATTCAGATTTAATCTTAAGCCAAGATGGTGAGAGAACAGTAAAATAAGCTTTTCAAAATCAGTCTGTGTATATCAGTCCAAAGAAAGAGTTAAGCCAGAAGAACCTGACCTGCATCAGTTGTTTCATGAGCTATCTGCTCTCTCCAGCAGGCCATGTATCATTCTGGAGGAGGCTGGACCCTTGTTATTCAAAGAGCATTACACTAATGTTTGAACTCTAAGGAAATGTCAGGACAGGGTTTGCTTATGAAGTGACATGGAGTTCAAGAGTCCTTTACTTTTACTAATGATGTTCTGAAGGAAGTCAGGAAGATTTCAGCCTTCTGACAACACCAAACACTGGGAGAATCTACAGAGCTGAGAGACTCGGAGAGTTAAAGGCAATGTAAAAGAAAGCAACCCTTGCCATCTGAAATAATAATAAAAAAAAGCTTTATAAATATATTTTTGTTCCTAAACTAGGAATAAGAAAGGGGTCAACGGGGAGTCAGCCAGTTGCCTGAAGAGATAAGGGATAGAGCTGCTTTCTTCCCTCTCTCTTGTTTCCTGTCTGTTCTGTGGAACTTTTCCTTCATCCTCTTTGTTGTATGATTAATATAAAGCTGCATGTTTCCTGCAGTAACTAAGTAGATTAGTTTCTTGTGAACAGAACAGCTGCTTTAAAAAGGCCCTGTATCACTCCTGAAAACAGGAGTTAGGCACCTAAGTAACTTCCTAATCTCTGTTGAAAATTTCACCCTTAACATACCACGCGCTTCTCTTCCCCATCTGCAGACTGGAGATAAGAGCTTTTGAATGTGGCTGCTGCTGTCATCTTGGGAATAAGAGAGGTAAAGGGAAAAAAACACCCACAGCAGCAGTGAGCACTCAAGCTGCTATAATGGCAGTGCTGCACTGATAGCATCCTCTTTCGTACACTGTGGAAAAATGTTACTGCTCATCAACTCAAGTACACTGATTCTCACCAATGCACTGTTTGACCTCCTGTGGCTTGTTTGAACCTTATGAAAACCTATATATCAAATCATACAAAATTAACTGGTGCATATTCCTGCTCCTATCAGGCCTCCTGTACGCCAATGAAAATGAGAATATACTCAAATGGAAAAACAGGCAACTCTGTATTCTACAGGCTCCCTTACAAGGCAGCCTAAGAAAGAGTGGAAGTCCAAGTTCAGTTCCCTGCTAAGCAGAGCTGATGTTGACCGCTATGTTTACCTTTCAAACTGCCTCTATCCATGCAAAGGAAAACAAAAGCAGCAGGCTGAAGTGTTATGCTGAACCTGAAAGTAAGAGTTTCTGTCATGTGCTGCATGAAAAACTGAGTCGGCTCTAATTTGAGATAAACTACTGTAAAGGTTTAATAACATTTAGAACTTACGAGCATTTTCTGATCAGTTGTGGTTACTTCAAACTATGCTGAAAGATTTCTTTTGTCTGCTGCTATCAAAAACCTGTGAAAACTGAACCTCAAGGGCCTGGAGGTCCCAATTGTGAGATGAACCTTGTGGTCTTATGTTGATGCCCAAGTAAAAAATTTCATTGTGAAATCTGAAAATACACTTGATTTTATAGATTTCAAAGTGCATTCCTATGGGTGCTGAAAAACTCCAGCAGAGAATTTCTTCAGCTCTCTGTAGCATTTTTGTGAGAGTTCTTTCTTTCCCATGCAAGCAAGACAAAACAATGTTACCGTTTTGTAAACTTCTTGCAGGTGTGGATTGTTTTGGTAGAATTGTTATGGTTCTAACTAGAAAAACATTCAGAGATGGGTGTCTTAGAACTTGACCAATCCCCTTAGGGGGTGGATGGCAAAAACCAATTACCTTATGCCACTTAATACACTTTGCGAACTAACATGTAAAAGTCTTCTGAGAATTCATTAAATCACCATCCATTGATCCCTGAGCCTGGACTTCGTGTCGTTTCTCTACTCATCCGTGGGGAAAACAGCAACACATTCCTTAATTCTTTATTGTTAAAACCAAAATAATTTAAAGTGCCGTTTCCTTTTAAACTAAATTTTTGATGGGCTTTGTGCAGCAAGAAAAGAGTGCCATGGTGTTTCATGTCTACCACTAGATCTACTGGATGAGAACCCCCACTGGAATGGAAGAATTTGGCATGTGTTCCTTGCTCTCAATTTCACAGCACCTCAGGTAAAAGTTCTGTCCCTAAGTCCTCTAGTTGTAAAAAAGACTTTCTACATCTTCACTGTGCCAATGAGGAAACCCCTTTTTATGAGGTTTTGAATATTTATCTGAAATATAAGTGACCAGCAGATGGATGACCACATCATTCATGGCATCCACTCAGATTTACCCCTTCATCCTGCTTTGGAGAAGGCAACTCCGTTGCCTACACAGCACTGTCCTTGTGCGTTTTTACAAGTCCCATGAGGGTCACAAATTGCAGCAAACATCAAGCTGCTGATACTTCCTTAAGTGTTTGCACACTGCTCGGCCACACCACTTGTGACAACACCAAGTGTTGTGATGATGACACGAAACTCAAGCCCTGCAGGGAAGCAGTGCTGCCCCATCCTAATCGATCAAATCTAGAGGCAGCAAGGCTCTCAGCAGCTGGAGGGCACCATCAGTCCAGCCTGAAAGGACAGCAGAGGCAAAGGGATAATGCTGGGCTGATGTGCAGTTCTTAACGAGCAGAGCGAGCAGAAATGCAGAGAGCCACGGAACCTGAAGCTGCAGGAGCAGAGCAGCAGCCGCCCTGTTTGTTCCCTGTTTCTAAACAAGGAGACAGTAGTTAAGATTGGATCTTTTAAGCTCAAACTTTCATGCTGAGCAAACCACAAGTATCTAGAGTCAGACTTAAGAAGTTCTGGAATTTTAAAACTCAGGTATATGAACACCAGTGACGCAAATCCCACACGAACAGCTCATCTGGGTGAGTATACACTTGCTACCTTAATTTCCCCACAGCTTAACATTTCCACTCCCTGAAATTCAGTGAGGAATCAGAATTTATGCTCCAGTGTCATTCCCTGGGGATAATCAGTCCAAGTCCACACATGCTGGGTTTGGCTGAGACAAAGTTCATTTTGTTCACAGTATGCAGTATGGGGCTTTGTACTGGAAATGATGAAAAAAATCAAGCCTATCCCAACCCAAACCAGCCCACCACAGATTAATTAAATGACGTAAATATGGATGCAGGAACAATACCTACCTGTGAATGAGAGGAAGCACCGTTGTTCAGACAGGATATTCCAATCTTCGACCATGGGAGAATACAAGTGATTATTTAATCAATGCAAGGCCGCATTCCATCTGTGAAGCCTCCCTGTGTCCTTGTGGAAGTGAAGTTCACACAGCTGGCAATTTTTTTTAAAAAGCCATTACAAGAGGCATTTTGAAAGTTTGGAAAACTCTGAACAGTATTAAAGACTAAATATTAATTATAACAAGTATCATTCAAACAACTTATAGGACTCTGAGGTACTAATGAATTCTGTTAAGAGCAATAATCAGGTTATGAATTAAACTACTGGATTATATATTAGGCAAGCTTGAGTTTGTTGAAGCTTTCTGCGTAATGAGGTTATTTTTGCCTCTTGATACAATAAATCTAATTTTACATGTTTATTATGACATCTTATTAAACTGCTTTTTGGGAAGAACATTAGAGACACTTTCAGGAACTCCTCAATGTCCAAGCTAATTTAAGAAAGAACATCAAGTTCTCCTTTATAAAATCATTATTTTTAAACCATTTGCTAGCAAAAAATAAATGAAAAAAAATTAAAAGGGGAAAAAAGAGAAGTGGTAGTTTATGCTTCATCTACTGTAAATTTATACATATTTATATTCATATTCATGTTAAGCCTTAAAGCCTGAATTCTTTATTTTATATATGTATATATTCTCAAGTCCTTAAGTCTTCAATATTAGCAAGTCATAAAGAAGTCATAATCACAGATTTTCCTGTTGCTTGTATGTCTGGCAGTGCTACCCAGAGAGGCTGTTAAACTGTTTTGGGATACTTTGATTTAAACTGAAATGAAAACTGTAAGTGAAAACAAGGACTGTGAACAGTGGGATCAGATGGTTTAGAAGAAGGAAGGAGAAAGGAAAAGAAACTTTCTACGTAAACACCAGGTAGGGACAATCCATGTGCTGCTGAAGGCAGCACTAAACAAATGAAGGCTGCAAAGCATAAAGATGTAGAGTTTTAAGCCAGTGGTAAACAAACAGAACGTGACATGTTAAACTTGCATTACTTGAAGTAAAAACAAAGCAAAAATGGGAAAAAACCAACTAACAACCAACAAAACCCCACCCCCAAAAAACCAAACCCGAACATTTCCCTCGCAAAAACCCAACACAAGTTCTATCTTCCAATTAAAAATTGTAAAAACCTAATCTCAGTGTACAATCAACACAGAAATAATGTTCCATCCTTAACGTGGTTTTCTCTATTTCCATTGATAGATTTAGCTCCCAGGTATCATATGAAATTTATCATTTCTGTTCCAGCTCCAAGATAAAACAGCTCTATTTGCCATGTGTCAAACAACTAACAGAAATTTTGCCCTCACCATCCAGTTATGATTCTTTATGATTTGTGTCACAGAGGACAAAAACTTCTGTGTCTGCAAGGGTATAAAAAGTTCCTTGTTAAGTAAACACTACGAAATGGTCAGTCTGTTTGACTAACTCAGAATAAGTGGTATGTTTTTGCATTGTAGGGATTGATTAGTCACTTGAAGTGTTTGGGGTTTTTTTAGTGTTCATCCCTTAGGAAGAAAAAAAAAAGCTCCATTTGCAATTTTCCAATTTTCCATAAAGAATCTTGCTGCTTGCATAAAGCAGTTTCCAGCAATTGTCATGTCTGGAGCAACAACTTTCCATTTTTACTATTCATTATCTGAAGCTTAATAGAAGGTAATGCATTTTTTTTTTAAGTTTAAAATTTATGGATATAAAATGTTGAGTTTACTGCTCAGAAAATGAACGCATTAAAATATAGATTAGTGGCATGTGCATAAAACCACACAATACTGCACAAGCCCTGATATTCTTTTGTCAAATGAGCTTCAGAGCCTACCTAAAAGCAAAAAGACTAAATGAAATATGACCAAAAGGTTAAGTTGTGAAAAATGATGCATATTCTACTATAAATACAATTGTATATGCAACTTTATGTTATTTGAGCATCCAAACCAGAAAAAAAACTGAATATGTTTTCTAGTGGCAGAATATCTGTATTGATATGCAGAACTCAAGCCTTGGGTTGAATTTTTTTGTTTCCACTGTCTGTAACAGCAGGCAAATTTTCTTGTATCCCCCCATAGAATGTGACCTTGTATGTAAAATCAAATGCTACTGAAAACAAAGTCTTCAGTGGCAAGACTTAACACTGAAGCATTAATGATAATTGTAACCATGCAAATTCCAAAGAAATGGGTGCAGTAATGAAAAAATCCTCATTTTTTTCCATGTACTTATAAAACATACTTAAACAACTGTTAGGCCATCTCAGGAAAAATATCCTGTGGATCCAAATGCTCCCCCAGCTGCTGCTGCTGCCAGTGACCTGTGGAGCCGCCAGGCACAGCAGCAAGCTGCCAGCTCCCTTTCCCTGGAGGAGAGGCAGCTCGACGCTCAGAGGTGTGGGAAGCATGGCCAAACCTGCCATGTTCAGAGCTGGAATGCATCGAGATGTGCTTGGAGCTCATTCTTCCACAGCTCTGGGTCATTTCCTTCGTATTTCCATCCAACCCACCCCCTTAAAATGCAGTTGAGCAGCTCTGCTGCACACCGTGACCATATGGAAGCATCACTCTACCCCCCACTTCTCCCAGCCTTTCTGAAAGAGTGAAGAAATTGCTTGACATTTGTATTTCAGCTCAGATTCTTTAAAACAGAGACAGTGATTGTGGACAGCTGCTGGAAACAAAGGTTGATCCTTCCTCACTGACATTTGTCCTGGCAAACTCTCTGCACCAAAGATGAACCACAGACAAGCACCAGCCATCAGACCTGATCAGTTCACTTTAATTCCCCTCCCCCTTCCTAGGGAGGAGTCACTCAGCACTCACAAACTTCACGAGGTGCATTCTTTATCCTGAAAGTCTATTAGGAGCATTTTTTGCCTTTACAAAGCATTTTGCAAGGTGCAAAACTACCACCTATAAAGTCAATACCTCAGAGAAGCCTCAGGAAAACCAACTTCCACAATTTCTCCAATATACCCCTCAAAATGAACTTTGGACATTTCCAAGCATCTCTTCTCAGAATCCCTAACCTGCCCTGGCAATACAATGGCAAGAGGACATTGCCCTAAAATATTCTCCTAAGGAGCAGGAGAAAAAAACGTGTTTCAAGTGACAATCAACAGAGCTGCAGAGCTCTCCGTTGTTTGTCATTTCTAGTCAGATCCTTGAGGGTTTTTTTTCCATACAATTTGATTTATTCGTTCTATTTCTGTGTGTCATGTTTCTACAAGCCTCATTACACGGCTATGGAGAAAATGCTGCAGATGAATTTTTGTTATCTGAAAAATGAGAATGCTTCCCATGCTAAATGGTTCAAGGTTTGTTAGGTAGGGAAGTCATTATGTAAAAAGAACTCTCTTGCAAGAAACTCCAGCTTTTTGACACCAGGCTCTTGAACTTCTACAGCTAATGAAGGATTCTACATAATGATATCAAGTCTGCACATTCTTTTGGTAAAATATGAATAAGCAAGAAAAGGACATGTAAGGAAATTTTCCTTGAAATAGAAATGCATGAAAGTAATTGAGTTATTTGACCTTTGAGTTTCTTATAATTTTTTTCTTCCTCAAAGAATTGCCTTAAAATTAAATCTTTAATGTTGACTGAAGTAAGGATGATTACCGTTTTATAATCCAGAGTGTTCTTGTGTATCTGGTTTTGAAGTGCTTCTGAAGCCCACACCCAAGGTAAAGTTTATGCTATAGGACTTAAATGTCCACGTGTTATTACATAGGTGCATTCTCAGACTCCTGCAGCCAGTCTTTGAGTCTGAGGAAATGAATAAAATTAATTTCTACTTTTGACTAGTTCTGAACTGCGGGCTGAGCATACAAAGCACCACACAAATCTATTTGCAGTCACACAGGCACAGAGATTTGCTTCTCTCCCTGCTGTGCCAGTGCACATGCACGCACACATGAATACCTGCCTTTACTCATGGTTTAATCAAGCCTTTTAACTATCGGCCATTTTAAGCCAATTCCTACTTTGGCTTTATATGTAACAGAAATAGATTAAAATTTTCTTTCCAGGGGCAAAACAAGAAAAACCTCTCAAACTTACAAATGTGCTTCACTTCTGATCCTTTAGCCCGAGTCATCACTGCTGAGGGAGAAGGAGGACTGAGTCCTGCTCTTGCTTTTTCTTCCATGTTATACCTGCTGGTTATTTGGAGAAGTCATGGATATTTTGGGGTCTACTTAGCTTTATTTATCCCTTCTTGTATTAACAGAGACAAGTGTTTTAGTTCAATAAATGTGCATGTGGAAGAAGTTTATCTGAGGACTCCATACATTGATCTGTTACACATGTACATACCAGTTTCATTAGAACTTACACTCGTACTGCAACAAGCTATTGCAGGTTTTATTCTGCCTTTGCTTAGTGAGTAGACGTTCTATTAAAATGTTCTTTTTTTCACATTCTGCAGATATGACCTTGGTTGTGTTTAATGACTGAGTTCTTGCAGGTTAAGAAAAGCCTTTCATTTCAAAACACCGTGTAAAAGCTCCTTACCTACAAGGAGAAAATGTTCCGTATTCCTGTATGATAAAAATAACTCCACATCCGTGCTCTGTGAAGCATTAGCAGAGCAGAAGTTAGTCAAAATCCTGTATTCAGTGCTCCCCACAACCTTTCTGAATCAGAGAGGATGAAAGAGAGAGATACCCAGAAAGGCAAACCAGTACACCAGAAGTCTGTGCTAGAAATCTGTCACCAGGACTGCAGGCTTTGCTACAAACAGCACAGCAGTCAGCAGCGTGGGCAGCCAAAAGAGCAAGCAAGGTCACTCAAGAAGCTGCCGCCACAGACCTAAAAGCTGCTAGAAAAAGATAAGAATTGTAGCAAGCACATTTGAATAACACAGAGGCCACGATATACACTGCTACCCAGCACCAGGACTGCCACTCTGTCAGGGCTTAGTTTAGTCACTGCCCAAGGAGTTCGAGAGATTGGTGCATTTGCTTCTATGCAGATGGAACAGAAGCTGCTCGTTCATCTGAACGTGAAAAAGTCGAGTTTTATTTTACATTGCTACACGTGGCCAGCAGGCCATGAGCTTACCCACCACAGTAAAAAACCCAAACCAGTTATTTCTGAAGTCATCTTTATCTTGCTCATAGAAGTAGTGCCTCCTTTGAGAGTGACTTGTATTTGGACTTGGGAGAAAATGAGCAAATGGATCCCCCAGAGAGAAGCAGCAGAACGTGAGACATGGTGACAAAGTTCTTTGTTTCAGTCCTGCCCATATTCTGCAGACAAAAGTAAAGGCCATGTGTATGAGGTGCTTTTCTTCCATGGCACAAATCCAGCAGTACCAAGAGAACTGGAAACTCTCCCAGTCACAAGAGATGAATGTAAGCAATTCAACAGACGTGCTTCCTGAAGGACTGTATATTTCCCTGTTTTGCTTAGAGAATCTTAAAAATCACATGGAACTCCATCAGCAAAGACCTCCTGCTGCTTATTGATGTTGTACAGAGAACATCAGTTCATCAGTGCCTTATCCATTTTAGATGCTTTACTAGATGTTTGAGACTGGAGCTGTAATTAACTTGTTAAAAATATGGGTTTATTGGATAAAAGAGCTGATTTGAAAGCTCTATATGATTGATTCTACTGAGGCAGTAATTGTGGTCATTACTCCCTTTTCGTCTAGAATCTTAAATTCTCTTCCTTACTTGGAAACTACTTTTCCTGGAATTCATTCAGATACCAGGTCCTTACCTACCTACAAGGACAGAGTAACTGAACAGAGCAGCAGTCGTGAGACCGCATTAACTAAAGAAGAAGATATTTCTAAACTCTAAGTTGGTAAATGAGAGCTGTCTGATATGAGATGAACACTTTTCTTTTCCTGAACAGATGATAATGCCAGAAATCTTTATCATTTTATTTTTTCTTTAATGTTCAAATAACATTGGAGTCCTCATTGGAGAGAGAAGATCAGAAAAATGGACAAAAGCTGCAACAAAAACTGATTTTAATACTGAGGCTCACGACCATCACACTTTCAATCAGTCTTTTCATGACCACTAATAATCAAGTACTAATTGTCTAGATTTCTTGTTAATGAAACAAGAATAGTCAGATATTACCTGAAACATTTGCTTCCTTTTCTTTCTCAGTCATTTACAGAGACACTGAGCTGACAGCTGCTGATAAACCAGTTTCTGTCAATTTGAATTAATCAAATTTTCACACAGACAACTGAAGGCTTCCATACCACAAGGCTGATCAAAAGAAGAATTTCCAAATCAGAAAACTAGATTATTTTAATTTCTATAATTCCAGTGAATAATTGCAACCATGCAGCCTTTGTTTTATTTTGATATTGTATTCCTATAATAATATTGTATTTTCTCTATTTACCAAGCCTGCATATTTCCTTCAATTAGTATATCCAATTTAATATACTGATATTATATTGCCTCTGTATACTTCAATTAATTTACACAGTTTTATTTTGCTGTTACTGACATTAATTCAGCGTAAGAGGTGCGTTTCAGAAAGACTTGGTTAAAAATGTAACATCACGGTTTTAGTCTAGAGATACCACAAAAAAAAGAGCCAGTAAGAAACTGATTTTTTTTTCATTTTATGCTTTTTTTTGCCCTAAACTCAGAACCTGAAAAAAAAATTAAAATACCTTTCATCCATAGCATTAAAAAAAAAAACTTATATTTCTTGTGTCACCCTTAAGAGATAATTTTTGCTTCGCACTTTGTATCTACTTCGAAGTGCTTTCTATCTGACAGGTATTTCAGACAAGTTTAGTTACTGATTTCTGATCTTGCAATTCGAAATACTTAATTCAAACACCCACAAAGCTCTGTCTGCAAAGAAGAAAGAATCACTGGAACTACAAGACCAGAGATTAAAATTTTATAGCGTTTCGATACATTTTCAGATACTGGCCTACCAAGTGGTATTGGCATAACAAATGGTTTAGCAGTTCTGAGATGCAATTTCTTTGCAGCAGACCTAGAAGGTGAACCGATTTTCATAAGCTGTAGCAGTTGAGCTGATATGGGGGATTCCTTCTTGAGTGGCACTATCAAATCAGGATATAACTGGAAGACTACTGTGCCTTATTTTCTATCTCAAAATACCTCACTGTACAGCTCTCTACTTGAGAAGTAGCTCAGAAACTCTTTTCTGCCTCTGAAAAAGTGATCTCCCTTGCTACTTCCTTACACTTTCCATTCCTTTAAGCTAATGACTGAAAAGCCAAATAATCTAATAAAGACAAGTAAATTGGGCCTTTAGCATTTAGTGCTATTATTTTTCTTGAGATGCATTATAAAATCCTGCAAGAGATTTTATTGCAACCGTTCCATTACATCCTGGATGAATTTTGAAGCCTAATTTTGACACTAAACCAGAACAGAATGCATGCCAACTGGCAGAAACAACACGTTAGTTTCATGCAAAAGCTTTGTTCAGATGTAACTTTTCTGTATGAGCAGACGTGTTCACTGGTATGATCTAGAAGATGCTAGCATGGTCATATATTATTTCATTGTTTGCTAGAAGGATGGTTAAGCCTAATAACAAAAGTTGTAGCGGGATATTGTGCATGATGCCTGTCTAGAGCTCCTGGAAACTTTCCCCAGGGACAAAGAGAGCCCTGGTCTCACCTGTGTGTGACAGGTAGGGCAGTGCCACAGGATGGTGGGTGACTGACCTACCAACCCCAATGGCTGTACAGCTACACAAGATCAGGATCTGCTGCTTCAAGGAGCCCAAAAATATAATCCGAAAGAGATACCAACACAAGTGCTCCATAGAATGATCTTAAAGTCTTGTCGTTCATTCGGTGCGCAGAAAGTATCAGATGCCCATTTAAGGTTGATTGTCATCACCTGTCTTTATATGTTAATTTTTAAATAATGATTTGAGCACACTGAGTGTCGCCCTCAGGAGAAAGGAGGCTCAGGAACACAGGAGAGTCAAGACCAGTGATAAAAAATTACTGGATGCTATGGCAAGGCTGTCTGACAATCTCTGCTTGGCCTCAGAAGAAAGTGATGCTGCTCCAGAATGTGTCAGAAAATGAGCAAAGAATATAAAACCAACATTATGGTGTTAACTGGTGTTAAATCCAGGGAAACTCAGGGTGGAGAGCTGAGCTCTTCTCTTGACAAAAGCTCTTCTACAGGCTTTGCTCCACACTATGAGAAAGGGTAAAGATACTGGCAATTTCCTTGATTCGGCACAATAACTTTCCCATTTCTTCATTTCATCTTAGTAACAGATTCTCTTTTTCCCCACCAGAGCCATTATCTCCCTTCAGCAGAGATAAAAACATACAGCAAGCAAGTGTATACAAAGTAGCAGTACGCCAGTCAGGGTCTGAGGTGAAACAAATAAAAAAGATACTTTCAAAACTTAGCTGATTTAAGAGACACACGGTATGAGGAACAGGCTTCAAAAGATAGGGGTTTGCATTTGAAAAACATCTCACATCTCTGTGTTAGAGAACCAGGTCTGGTGAATTTCAGTCTCTTAAAGGTCCAAACACCATAATTTATCACAAGAAAGTTGAGTTGTTTTTTATTCCTTCTTAACACAGCATCAATCATAATTCAAATGGAACAATTCAATTTTTTCCATTGTCAGCTTGCCAGGTTGGCTTAGAGATTTAGCTTAGTTTTCAAATTAACTATTTCTGTAGCAGAGGTGAATGAATAAGAAGGAAATAATATCTTTATGTAGCTTATAATTTGAAAAAAATTTGTAGCTTAGCTTTGGCTATTTTAATTTTTACATCTGTAGCTACAGTTGGGATAAGAAACAGTGAGGAGGAGTGTGGTGGGTTGACCTGAATTGACAGACAGCCTGTTAAACCAATTACGCTTCTCTCAATTTCACATATTTAAACCACGTGGAAAGCCGGGATTTTTGGGAGTGGGTTTTTTTCCGTTCCAGCTCGGTGCCGGGACAGGACGGGACGGAGGGTTTCAGAGCCCAGGGCCCCGCCGGGCCGGGTCGGGCTGGGCGCCCCTGCTCCCTCCTGCCCCCCTGCCCCTCCCCACTCCCAACGCCGCAGCACGGACCCTGGGTCGCTGGGAGGGGGAACTATGGAGCCATCCAACTCAGTTTTCTTAAGAAGCCGGCGGGAGCTTCCAGCCTACAGCCAGCACACTTCACGCCGAACTGAAGCGAATACCGTGCAGTTAGCAGCGCAGGGAGAACAGGGGGCTCTCCTCACCGTGGACTCTGAACGGTAACAGCAACTGCAGAGGCAGAGGGAGAAGTAAAAAGCTGATTACGTCGGACGACGCTCCAGAGCCTCTAAAGATGGCTTTGGAAGAAGATGGAAGGTGCTGCCGCGCTTCCCGCACGCAGCTTAAAATGCTTCTTGCAATGCCGTGGTAAAGACTGTAATATCATAACTGTCTCTTTACTCCATTTAAAGTACATGGGGTGATGGACAGTTCACGTGTGGCTTGCGAAAGTTAAAAAAGTGCCTATGCCAGTTTCTTTAAAAGCTGAGAGAAAGAGGGGTTTTTTAAAGACTGGGGGCAGAAAAAACTTTTGCGTTCAAGCCAAAATAACTCATCCTTAAAAAATTAATAACCCCATGTAATGGTCCATGTCTTGCAGTGTAACAAAGCTGTGAGTTTTCATGGAAGAGATGTGTCACACTACAGCAGTTTTTTGTCCTTGTTTCTCTTCTTAAGTCTGTTAGTAAACTTCTTATAGTCTGTAAGTTTTGTGCCTGCTTTGTTTTCTCCTAATTTTTCCCTCACACAAAAAAAATTCATATTTCAAGCTAAAACCCCTACAAGGAGTTAAACTATTGCAAAATTTCTTAGCTCAAACAGTTAGGAATCTGATTCCATCATTTTTCTCATTCATTTGTGCATATTTCACAGAATGATTTAAGAGGAATAAAGCTTAGGTAATAACTAAACTCTGGATGTTCACCTGAAAGGCACCAGTTAACCTTCTGCAAAGTAGAACATTGATGTCCTGCTCCAAGAGACCACTAATTGGGAAAGCATTTTGGCTACCATATTTTTTCCATACATAACTTGCACATCACTTGTTCAAAACCTGTGATTCGGCAGCAAGAGATTGTACTGAGAAGCAACAGGAAAAACAATCTCACCTGAGCTGTGTCTCTCTCCCAGGAACAGCCCAGCTCTCCCCAGCAGGATTCTCACAGCCTCAGACTCTCCCCTCTGCCAGCGTGGATTTTAAGCAAGAACATGAGGTTATGGGTTATCTGGAGATGTAGTTTCAAATTTCAGGATTGAAAGGTTCAAGTTGTTCACAAGACATTGCTGCAAATAAAAACAGCAACCCTGAATGGTAGCACATACATTAGAGGCATTATTTTCTCTTAAATTTTTAAAATGTCCTGTTTCAGACCAGACCACCCCCAAATGTGAGTGAGTTCATACAATATTTTTTATACTCTCTTACCTGACCAGCACAAATTGAATAAACCAAATTTCTGTTCCAGTTTCAGTCAATCTACAATTATTCCAATATAAGCAAAACTACCACATTAATATTTTTGAGCATGCTGTTAATCTTGAATTAAACTAGAAGGTTGTCAGACTACTTCATTCTGTATTTCATTCCTTCTAGGTCATATTCAGAAACAAGAATTGTCTTTCAAACAAATGGCAGAAGCTGTACTGTGCATAGATAAGATGATCTGGGGACCTGTATCTATGGACATTTTTCAATAGTGTGAAGTTAGAAATGTGCTTTAACTATTATATATTTTCTTTTCAGGCTGTGCATGTTTTAAAAGTCCTGTAAAAGAAGATTACACAAAATGAAAAGAACTTTTCAGAAGAATTCAACATTAAACTGTCCTCAGATTTAAAAAAAAAATGAGAGCTTAACCATCTTCTTCAGTAAAACACACCATAAATAACCCAATAATATAAATTAGCCATGTAAATCACGTGATTTAGCCCCTAAGTCTAAGTACCACTCTTGCAATTTTAGTGAGTTGAGCAACAAAGACACTAAGGCCAAAATGGAACACAATAATGAAGTATAACATGCATGAACAAAAATAGTTGTTTCAAAACTCATTTTCGCAGTTGAAGGGAAAATAAGTCACAGATTTCTACATGCCTTTGGCACTTCTGTCAACAACTCTAGATTTCTTTACAGCCATTTCTTCAGTATTATCAAAAACATCTGTGACAACTAAAGGCTACTCCACATGCTTACACCTAGTTGTAATGGCAACACAACTGCATGCAGGTGCAGAAACCAAACTCTGCCCCTGGATTTTAAGATGAGATCGGTGTGTAATTTTTAATCTACCAACACTTTACCCATTCTGTATGGAAAATGTGTCAAACTGGGCCCTGAAGCGTCAAAAAGTTTAGCCCCAGTTCTCAGAGGAGTCTGAATATGTCAATCACTTCCTCAGGGTTTTGTGTTTGCCTTTAGAGGATGCTCCACCACACGCATGCCTTTATAGTTCCCTAGTTTTACAAACTTGCTTATTCTAGTGGAACATCAGGGAAAACAGCAGTTTAATTTAACATCGCTGTTTATCACAGACTTAGCTGTGTTACAAGACATTTCCAATTTCAAACTGAGTGAAACAAATAAAACATAGGTGCCAGGTTCATTAGCATTTAATGAATAACAAATTAACTTGCCTCTGCTAGTAATCTGAACTTGTCTTACTCCTGAGTTTTTCAATTATGTTATCTTCTTTCATGCAAATTAAAGGACTACACAAGCACAATTAGATGTGGCAGCTACAAACAACTGGAAAAGAGCTCAACAAAATAAATTACAAAACTCTTCTTTATTCCAGCAGAGCATGTATCAATTGAGATAACTGGCAGCTCTCCTCAGCTTTTATCTATTGCAACCCAGACAGGAAATAGGCATTAAGTTTGTGTTTCTGTGTGAAAATAAGCTAGGACTTGTCCCTCCCCTCTTGCATTCCCTCTCCTTTCCCACTGCTTATGAGTTCAGTTTCTTGCTATTAAACTGACGCATAGCTTAGTTCCTCTGTTTGACCCAGATCTGCTCATTAGCATCCGTAAATATACATCCCTTTGCTGATCTTAATGAATTCTCTTTTTATGACGTTATTTGTCTAAAGGTATTCAACATTTTTCTTGAATTTCAGTTATGTTTGCCTTTAGCATCTCAAGCTCCAGCTCTTTTCAGTCAGCAGCCAGCTACAGGGGAGCAGAAAGCTACACCATAGGGAAGCTTTAAACTTAGATTCTTTTCCACCACAGAAATAATTTAATTGCATTTCTCTCTAAAACCTTGTCCTATCTGTTCAGAGGCGTACTGTTGCATAATTTTAGCTGTCATTATTGAATGATGTTTTAATTATAAATGTCATGTTCCAAAATGTTTCCTTGTTCTTAAGAAGCCAGTGACTATTCTTTACATTTATCTCCCTCTAATATAAGAAGAAAACAAAATGTCTTGAATTAACAATAAGCATTACTTCAAAATGATAGCTTTTAAACATTTTAATGATAAAATGCTCATTTAGATTTAATGGCAAACTTTTGCAAAAAAAATTAAAGTAATTTAGTCTAAATTCACTGCTTTGCCAGGGGAGGTAAAGCATTTGAGTCTCCTTTGTTGAATTATGCTGCTCATTGATGGTGTTGTTTGGCACCTCTGAAAAATAGAGCATCCAATAACCTGAACCATTAAACACACTAAGGAGCGACATACTGAACTGATGCTTCGTCTTTGTATTCCTTTCTTAGACAATTCTGCCTACAGAACTCATGAAAATTTTGTGGGGCAAGGTTTACCTGACAATATTTAGCAGCTGGTGCCTACAGAGACAAAGTGTATATACAGCCAGAAGAGAACAGCCCAAAGTGGAAGCTCTGAAAAACACACCAGGGACCTGCTCCCCAGCCACAGTTTTGCTCCACAAAGCTCAGCTGTTGCACCCCATGACTGATGAAGGCACAGCTGATAAAACACTCCACCTGAGCAGAAAATGGGAGATCATAAAATATGTTAGTAAGAACAAGGTGGAATAATTCACAGACTACGGTGTGGGTGTCACAATTTGAAAACAAAACAATGGCTGTGAAGTTTCTGGCATACAGGAGGGTCAAAAAGTTGATCTTTGGCAGTTCCATGTTGTGGTAACACAGTATACCCCTACTTTGGGGTTAAAAATTAGAATAATCTATCCAACAGGAGCAGACCCAAGAAACCGCCCTCCGTGTGCCATCTATTTCAGTCTAGTAAACTTTGTCTTAAAAAGGTTGCAAAAATACTTTTGAGAGTGCAAAAGTTATGCCCAGATACCCTAAAAATCACTTGGGTTCTCACCGTATTCTCTCAAGGAGATTGGTGATTATTTCTGTGCTCTTCTGATACTGAGCTCTGCAAAGAAGCTGACCATATGTCCAGCAGTAATTGTAATTTTAGGGAGTTAATTAGACTTCCACAGCCAAATAGCTTTAGAAGCAAAAGTCTAGATAATTGGTTATCTGGAGTTCGACTGTTTAATATCAAGGCAGTGCTGACCCTCTTCTGTGGCCTTAATATAGGCCACAGATGAAATGAATGTCTCAGAGAACACAACTGGCCCCTTCCTGCAGCCTAGAAATCAAGCAAAATTAATAAATTTCTTTTATAAGCGCCTGGATTATGTTGCAGGTAGGCCAATGACAGACTCTGACAGAGCAAGGAAAGCAGGTTGATTCAACGTGGAATTAATCTTCAAAAGAAGGGGATATGGAAGCCTTTTCCTTTCCAGGCACCGGTTGTCAGCAGCAGTCATTGGTATAACCAGGGGTAACCAGGCCATAAAGAATCTGTGGCTTCTTTGGGGAAGCATTTTTTCAGACAATCTACTCAGCAGTTTATGTCTGCCTTGTACTTAAATACACATTTAGGGCGGTGCTACATCCGTTATAATTTCTAAGCCAGTATGGAAAGTGATTTCACAGCAGGAAGAAAACTGTAGAATCTGCAATCCAGTGCAGCAACACATTGAGCTGTTGGTTTGGTTTTGGGGGGTTTTTTTCCCCTGTAATATCTCATTTCCTTTCATGCTCTAAGGTTCAACAAGAACAGATGTGAGATGTTGTGATCACTGCTTTTTCTGCAAGGAGAATAGTTTAATGGTTCTGTATCGCAGGCAACAGCTTCCCACGCTTATTTCTCTGATCTTATCAAGGTTGCAAACTATCTAAGCAAAAAAAAAAAAAAAGGCATTTTGATGTTCACAGCCTTCTTCACAGTTTTTTGTTTTACACTGATTAGCAAAAGCAGCAAGTTTTTATCTTGATTTTTAAGTGTAAATTGGAGCATTTGTAGCATAGGAAACCACGGGCAGAGAAGTAAGCTTTGGGACTTTTTAATATTAATAAAGAAGCCTGCAAAAATTTGGAGACACACAGGAGGTAAAAGATTGAAAGCACATTTCATATGAGGAAAATAACAAAACCCCTCCAAAACTAAGAGAATAAATTAAGACAAAGTATGGAGTATGGGGGGGTGGGTGTGTGGGTGTGTGTGAGGGGGTGTATTTTAACCTGAGACTGTAAGGAATCTCTGAAAAGGGAACACAGAGGCATGACACAGAACCAATCAGCACTTTCCTGGCATTATTCCTACCAGTTGTGCTGTTTACTGGGTTTCAGAGAGTGAGCACCAGATCTAAGGACATTCACCCATGTGCTTGTTAGGAATTACACGTCCTAGCCCACCTTCAGAGACTGGATGAGACTTATGGTTCAGTCTCTGGCCCTGCCAGCTTCTACAGGCAGTACCCACCACCTTAAAAACGTGCTCATAACAATATTAGCTTGAATGTGGACCCCTTGCACTGTGTCTCATTTTATCTGGAAAAGCACAAAATCTCAAATCTAGACTTGCATGTTGCATGCCAACTTAAAAATTCATGTAATTGAACTTCGGATATACGGATGCAAACAAGCGCTGTGCACTCACTGAGAGCCCAATGCAGGTAAATTTCAGTGTCCACTGAGGGCAGAAACAAAGATTTCATTGATTGCAACTCCTTGCAGAAAACATCAAATCTGGGAGTGCAAGGTTACTCCTCAGTGCCTCATTTCAGAGCTGAATTGGGTCAATGACAGTCAGTCAAACACAAACTACAAGAGCAGAATACCCTTGGACTTTTTGCCCTCTTCCTACTGATGGTTTGTATCACATGTACCTGCTAATGGCTCTGCTCATTCCAAAGCTGTTATCCTGATCGCTGCATAAAGGAATCACATCTACATGACTGTCTGCTTGATTTTTAGATTAATTTGTCATTCTCAATAATCAGAACAAAATTATGAATTATAAAATGTTGCTAACAGCATATTTCAGTTTCAATTTAGTTGATCATCTTGATTTAGTTTTAATTCAGTGCAATTGAAGTTACATTTCAGATTTCCTCTCAGTGACTGAAGTCACACTATTTCTGCTCTGATTGCCCATCCCTATTCTCTACCACGGCTCTATGCTTTTAGTACATTCTTTTTCTTGTGTCACATTGATTTACAGCTTACTTTGGGAAATGCTCACACTTCAACATTTTGATTAAATTATGGGGTCTGTTCAGATATATTCCTCACCTAGAAATTCTCTTGGCTTCAGTAGGAATTTGCATGTGCAAGGAATGCAAACGTACACCACATTCATAACCAACACAAAGAAAAATATCCCAGCTCTTTTACTGTGCACTTTCCTGATTTTCATCCCATTCCAATAGAACAAGTTGATGGAAATTATAATTTTTTACCAGTTCACCTAAATTCTATTGAGTGCAATCTTGCATATTTGAATAATTTCATTAACTATTTTGGGAAATACCATACAAATATATTTGTTTCTTGGGAAGTATCATCTTGGGATTATCTTTCCTGTTTTGTACAACTGTTTAGAATTATTATGCATTTCGTTTTACTTTTCAATTCATTTCATGTCTTGGTTCTTTCTGCTCTCTTTTAAGAAACATTTATTCACTTCTATACTTTTGACTTTTGTATACATCAAAATAGGTTTGTATGCACATTCCTGGTGGACCTTTGGCTTTCATCACTTAGCCTTGATTTTGATGGAGCTTAGTTTTCCTTGAAGACAGATAATACACAGTCATTCAGCCAACATCAGTAAGAGAATTAAAGGCAAGGATAACTAAAAACTTGCATGAAAATAGATGGAATAATTGACCTCCCATAGGTACACTTTAGTTTTGCTTTCCCTGACATTTTTCCAGTTAGAAACCTCTCCTTGTCACCTGCACTCTCTAGAGATTTTACATTTGTGTGAGCAGATACAGATGTTTGTGCATGCAAGGGGGAAAAGTGGGAATATAGTGGTCTCTGCATCCATATCCTCCAGCCAGCATGGCCAACAGCTGTAGTACAACATTTCACAGAGGTTTTGGCTGTTACTATGAAGTCTGTACATAAATGGGAAAGGAGAGGGAATGGTGAGGGTCAAACTTCAAAAAATTCTTTTCAAATAGAACTCAATTTCCTTCAGTGATGTAAATTCCTCTGGAAGGGCAGGCTTACCAAATCATTTTCTCCACCAAGGGATTACGTCGGTTTGGATGATAACAGCACGTACAGAACTCTTCTATTTACTCTTCTGAAGGTGGTTATACAGGAAACGACTTAAAAGAGGTTGGCTTAAGAACTCATTTTAAAAAATAATTTAAAAACAATATTAACTATCAAATATAGATAAAGCATTACTCTTAAAAGTTGTGTTTTAGAGATTTTCTGCATACCAAAAGCACTTTTGTGCATATTGAAAGCACTGTATCCAAAGAGACACTGGCAGTTTGTCTCCATTTCTTATACTAAGAAAGATTTTCAGTTGGCTGTGAGCACCATCATTCTGATGAGCAGAATTCAGCTTCGAGGTAGAAATTCCACAAGTGTTTATGCAACTTATCTGTTTTCTTCTTTCATTTCATCTTTCTATAAAGAATTTAATTCTATTTTCTGTTTTTCTACACAATTCCATTGAAAATACTCTGTAATATATGAGCAAAAGCCTCAGAAACAGACACAGAGATTTTTATCACAAAGCCTTAAGATTTATTCCTAAGAAAACGTTTCAAAACAGAGTCGTATTTTTTTTATTTAAAAAAACCTCAACAAAACAGTAAAGCCTATTACATTCCTCTCCTTTCTTTCATCCATTGTACTAGGTGGAGTAGTTCACTCAGGGAACTAAGAAAGTGCAAAATTCAGATGGGAAAAGACCAGACTCAGCTTCTTAGCATGATTTGGAAGTTTGTGGTTTGGTGAACAAAGTAGCACCACACACCACCGTCCAACCCTCCAAATTGCTCAGTGCTCATTTTGAAGATGTTTGTTCTTTTCTTCCAATTGTTTCAAAATTTATTTCCTTATTCATTCCATGCTGATGAAAGGCTCTGAAAAGCAACAGCAGTAAAATGCTTCTAAAACACTCACAGGGTTTTATATATAAACAGCTGGAAAATGAGCTAAATGGAGAATTGCATATGCACTCTGCAGAGACTGAAATTTTAACGTGACAACTGACGCAGTTCAGGGAAAACAGGAAAGTAGCCGTGAATAATGGAATTAGATGAGATACAGTCAAACCTCTCATTCCATTTCTATCTTTAAATCACTAAAATTATTTCTAGCAGTAATAGTACAGGAAGTCATATGCTGTTTCAGCAATTTGTTCATATTTAATTAAACTTATAAACTATAAGTCCCAAGTTATCATTTTAGCCTTTTTGATTCATGCTATGGTTCATTTATTGTAATGCCTTTGGGAGTTTTGCCAGTTAGTAATGGAAGAGGTCATTTTGTAATGAATTGCTTCTTGCTTTTCCATCCTATATATGTATTTATTTAGTTCACAGTGAAGGGAATTTTTGAATTTCAGAAGGGCTACCAGTAGGCAGAGCCACTGCCAGCTCTGGGTTGTAGCAGACAGTGAGGCTCAGAACTCATAATTTCAAACACAGGGAGACAGTTTTCACATCAGTGGATTAGGGTGTCTGTGTGCTGGTCTTTGATTTGTTTGCTAAAATGTGCTTCTGCAACTGATGTGCCATAACCTATCAACATCTGCAGGGAAGTTCTCGCTAGCAAGGCACCATCCCTGTAGGATCTGCACTCAGCAAGTGAAGCTCACTCATGCTCTCTGTTCATAAAATATATTTTTCCCCACTGGGGGTTTCTAAAACAATGCATTTCTAAACCAATACCCTTAATAGAAAGATGCAGCAAAAGTAATGTTTTCCTTGGTTTTCTCCCAGACAAACTAAATCAATATTCATCAGAACAAATACTGTGCTACCGAAAAAACCCCTCACAGTCAGTTTTTCAAGGACAGGACAAGGGAGGGAGAGGAGGAAACAAAGAGCCACTATTTTAATTGACTACATAATGCCTTCTGATAGGAGGAGGTATGTTGGGAGAAATCCTATAAATACATTCAATACCTAGAAGGTAATATGGGCCACCTGGTTTCCCACACATAAGAAAGAGGGTCCACACTGGTAACTTTAGCAGCCAAGTCAGAACTTCCTGTTGTGCTTCCTGTTGCTATAAAATGGATTTATATGGCCAAGTAATGTGTCTAGTAGATACATTTCCTCAGCAATATCAATAAAACCACAGCTTTAGTTGCACTCCAGAGAGGCCTCTGATTGTGTTTAGCGGCCATTGCTCATTTCCATCTTTGGACATCCAAGCTTCAACATCTGATTGTAACACACCAGTAAGGAATATTGAAAAATTCACAGTAACATTTCTCACTTGGCAATAAATGTGAGTAAACTGATACAATGCAGAAATCCTTATATTCGGAAGACCTGAGGATAAATTGTCTTTCCCTGGATTCTACTCTGTGTTATTCAGGAGTTCTGATACCTGATGATTGTTTTCCTAAGGTTTTCAGTTAAAACTGATATTCTGCCTTATTGGCATTTAAATAATAAAAAGGAAAAATTATTTAGACACATCAAGCCTATGTTTTCCTTTCACCAAAACTTTCAGGAACACTAAATATTAGAAAATAATCCAGCAGCAAAGTGCACATACGGAACGATCGCTGGTGCCTACCCATGCTTCAGTTTTCCTCTAATGACATATCTATAAAACTATTCATTAAAATTTTTTTCCTACTTTCTATCAAGCACAATGGCTTTTGAACGTCTTTCCATCTCCAACAGACACACTGGGATCTCCCAAACCTGAACCTTTGATTTGGACAAAACATTTATACCTCTGCCAGTGGCATTTGAACCACAGCCACCATCAATCGCGTCCTATGGTACCAACACGAGGAATAGGAAAAGGCTTGGGGAAGCTGACAAGAGAGAATTGCTGCAGAAGATAGCTATACAGACTGCTGTATAGGGATTCCTTGGAGGAAGAGATCAGATAATCTCCATGCTCCGTGGTGGGCTTACACACAATTACCTGCATATCCACTGGCACACGTTGTGGAGCCTGGAATAGGAATGACACCACCAGAGAGTTCTGACAGCTGAGGAGATCCATGAGATCCTAATGCTTTGTATCTGCAAACAAATAACGCGTGCAGCCAATACAAAGACTCGAAGAACCTTTAAATCCCTTTAAGATACCAGGCTCCTGTCTTTTCACAGTCACAGCATCCATGTAAACGCCTTGTGCACAATCCATGGGCACACACAAACACCGACGGCACGGTGCCAGCCCCCAGCATGGCTTTGGGTGTTACACACCAGTTCAAAGGCAGTTCTCACTCCAGCTTTGCAACCCATGGCCTTTGGCTCCTTTTAGAGGTGAACTTTGGGATTTATCTAACATACTGCTGGAACAGTCACAGAGAATCTAACTGTTTTTGGAATATATTAGTCTATGCTGCTGCTATAAAGGCTCCAAATTAAATTCCCTGCAGGGATTTTTAACTGCCATACTAAAATGTACAAGAGGTTTTTTTTTTTCCTAGCAACAGTGACTACAATAATGACTGTTGAATTTGGTTTTGATAATGACAGATGTTACAAAGACAAAATAGGAATGCTTAATGAGATTTTGGGTGCCATATCCCGGTTTCATATACTTAACATATTTTGAAATTTGTTAGCAATAAAACTATTTCCTGCAACATAAAGTACAGCTTTTCTTATTATACTAAATAAATTTTCTGTGTGACATCAGATTCTAACTATAAGTTTCTCCAATTCAGAGTCTTTTACTTGAAGCACTGCAAAAAAATCTTTAACTTCTTGTGGTGATAGATAATCCCAATACATGGAGAAGCAGATGAATATAAGACCAGAAGGGAATTTATACAAATCCCTGGCTAGGTACAATTTGTTCTCTCTCTGTTGCTAGCTTTTTTGCGGTTATAGAAATGTGGTTGAATAAAATGACAAAGCATTCTTTTTTTATACAATGATGGATAAAAACACTTCTTTTTTTTTTACTTACAAGTGCAATGTCCTTTTTTGAAAAAGTGCAACACCTACATGATGTAGGAAGAGAGATTACAAAGTTCCAAAAAGAAGAATACGGAACAGACAGAATAAAATAATCAAATAAATAATTAAGTAATTTTGGATTCTGATTATATTTAGAAATATCACAATAGAGACATGGGTACCAAGGCTATTTATTTTTTTAATAGTTGAATTATTTTAAAAACCTGTTTCTTACCTTCTACCCCTCCTTGCCTATTTCCATCTCTTTTACTAGAATTAAAATACTCTGATTTATAAGGAATTTAAGAAACTCTGTTCATGTAACAGATTTTGGAAGTTACTGAAACAGGCAGTGTGTCTGAATGCTCTCAAAAGTATTCAAAAATTCGTAAAGCAAATGCTGAAGGTTCTGTGTGGGTTTTAATGACAGTATGTTATTGGATTTCTACAGTTTAATTTGCCATATCCCACCCAAACGGTGCTATCTGTATCTTCTGCCAAGGAGGGACGTCCAAGTCACCTCAGGGGCACAGATGTCCCCCCTCAAACGCACTGAGTTGCACTCAGAAGCAGGAGTGCTTAACCTACACGCATAGAGCTGATACACAGGAACGAGAAGTTAGCAACGCTAAAGACCCTCATGTTTGTTTTGAACACTGAATTCACTCCACTCTGTTTGAATCTATAAGTTTCTAGCTGAAGCAAGTGATCTGTTGTGTTTCTCTCCTGAAATGTCAGCAGTGAAATATTTTTAAAAAGATCATTTTTAAAAACAACTGCAGAGTTCTATCCATGGCCTCAAGTGATATTTTCACTACACAGCAGCTACGGCATACAACACAGAGAGCAGGATGAGATGGCAAACTAATGGCAGCCATTTGAGTATTCTCTGAATTATTAATAAATTAGATCTATGGAAACCATTTAGAATGTCTCATTAAGCCGATTAACTCCCTATTTCATGAGCAAACACTGGGTATTCTAACAGAATGGAAGGTAGGAACCAGTAGATAAATAACCATTATTAGAAGAGCTGAGATTTTTTTTTTTTTTTTGATGCAATTGCCAAGCTAGAGAGAAAATGTTACTTGAAAGTCTCGGGGAGGACTTTTAAAAATTGGTGTGACAGAAAATTAGCATGAACTATTAAAAAAAAAGATAATCTGATTACATAAAAATGTTTGTGACAATGGAGCTAATAAAGAACACTATCTAATTTGTTCAGGCCATAAAATACAGCAGCTGTAAATTACAGCTACAGGTATATCTCTAGTTCTGCTGAGGATTTAGTAACTGGGCTTAGGCACAGTGGATTAAAGTGCAGCACCTCAGGAATAAACCTGCTGCATCCAAATTGGGAGGAGTACTGATGAAAGGGGATGCTTCACATGGCATTTTATCATTTACTTCTGCCTGTGTAATTTCAGCATTCTTACCATAATGTTTATTGCATTTTAATTGATTAAAGAAATAAACTTGACACACAAAAAATAAGCTGTATCTTTGAACACTTAATGAGACTTTCTAAACTATTCTCATCTCTTTTATCAATTTACATGTGGACTGGCTGAAGAGGAATTAGATATTTTATGGCGTACTGGAATTAAATTAATGATGATTATTTGGTGATGTAAAATTAATGCATTATAATCAGCTCTTATTAGTGCATCCATTTGCATGCTATTCTTTTCCTCAAGTACTAAATGCAGAACAAAGATGTAGCAGATTGAAATTTTGCAAGTAGTTAACAGTCTATTACAGAACATGTTCTCGTCTACACTTGGAAAATTTCAGCAGTACAGCAGTTTATTTTTTCGGTGCAAAAGAGATGATTACAGGAGAACCTAGAAAGAACATTAGTGTCTGAATGCAGTCATTTTCTGTGGCCCTATTCTCTCAGCAGCTTTTACCAGGATAACTGAAATTCACATTACATGTGCTTGACATGGTCCACAAAAGCCCCTTAAAATTCTTCCAAAACGTGCATCATCATGCTGGAGATGCTCTAAAATGCCTTGTAGAGGCCTAAAACCTTGCAAACAACACAAAATCAGCCTCATATCAAGGGTGCTGACACATAGATTATAAATCATGATCTTTCCTAGCAATAAGAACTATTCCTAAGAATTTGGAACACTTAGCGACATTTTTAATAATTAGGTATTCAATTATTATAAAATTAGCCAATAAATGTCACATAATTGTATTCAGCTTTAGTGTGTGTATATATATGTAGCTTATTATAATATTCTAATATATTAGGATAAATATTTGCTATTTGATAGCCTTTTGAGCCCCAGAAGTTAATATAAATTAGTCTATTAGACATGTAATTTTTTACTAATTTCTGCATGATCATACAGAGCCAGAGACCACCAAATGAAATAAGATCCCACTTGGTCATAAGGTAAGCTGTCCAAGTTGTCCAGGGAGGTTGTGGAATCACCATTCCCAGAAGTGTTCAAATGTGTGCACCTGGCACTTGGCAACATGGTTTAGTGTTGAACACAGTGGTGCTGGGTTAACAGTTGGACTTGAGCCTCCCAGAGGTCTTTTCCAACCTTAATGATTCTGGAAATCTACAATCTTAGCTCAGCTCTCTTAGCTGCCCAGTGCTAAAAAGGATTTTCAAATACAGGGTTGGGTTTTTTGCTCCTCAAAATAAGTCCCCAAATTTATACTATTTGGATAAATAAAAAGCTGCACCTATTTTCAGTAGGGATTAGTACAGGGAAAGTTTGTCTCTTGCAGAAGACCAAACTCTGCAATCGTAATGGGTCCCCTCCAGCCATATTTATGAATGAATCTCCAAATTATTACTTTTATTGTCCCTGATGAGTGCTACTTTGCATTCCAGTTTCTGTTATTTATAGCACAAAGCCTCAGGGAGTAAGTACAAACAACATATGGGAGATCTACCAACTCATGCATAATACTTCAGCTTGACTTGTGCTTCCAGAGGGATTTAGGTACTAATACTGAATTATTTCCTTATTGGTCTGGAACCCTCTGAAGGCAACCCCCATTCTTCAAACCATGTGATCTTTATTCGATAAGGAGGAAGAAAAAAAGTGGAGCACAAGCTCAAGTCATCTTGTTTAGTTGGTTAAGAAGCTACACAGCACTAATGTTTTACTGATACAATTAGTGAGGCTCTTGTGTTATCTCAACTAGCACATAGTGTGAATTAGACATAGTTTTGGGACCTGGCTGCAGTCCCTGTTCAGCTGATTAGCACTGGTCTGATGGAACAGAGCAGACAAAAAGCCATTTTTTCAGGGCTAGAGAAACGCTCAGAACAACAACAGAGTGGGTATTTTTTCTCCTTTAGAAAAAACACCTGGAGTAAAGATCATGGTGAGACTGTTCCTGCCCTTTTGTGATTTCTCTCGTGCCGCTCAACCCATGTAAATGCAGAGTCACACACAAAACTGGTCTCTCAAAGGCATGGGAAACATTTTGCACTTGCATCTTGTGCCTGGGGGCTGCCTCAGTTAGGAAGGAAATCGAAGGGGTGAGCAGGAAAGCAGGAAGAGGTGTCTGAATGAGGGGGCTGGCTGAACGCAGGGGGAGTTGACTCTGCACCCTCCAGGTGCTAAACACCAAGGGCTTGTCCTGCCTGGGAAGCCCTGACCCAGCACGGGGTTACGGCTTTTGCTTTGCTGGGGATGCTGAGGCAGGACATCCAGAAGGATTATTGCTGGTGGCTCTTGAGAAGGAACACTGACAAGGCTATAAAATGGTTAAGCCAGAAATCTCTTCTCTCACTCTCAATAAAAGAAAATTAATACTATCAGCTGAAGACATAAAACATATTCTGTCAAAGAGAATGTACTTTATTGTACATTCCTTTAACAGCTAACAGTGTTCGCCAAGATACTTCAGACATCAAATCTGTTTGAATTAAAACATGGCCTTTTCTGAAATGACATTTCAGAAATGTATTAATCTCTCTTACTACAGTTGTTACTTAAATGTCTGTGAGCATTCTGCATTTGTAAATAAGTCTCAAATCCCACATTTGATTCCTATTATTTTCCAAAGAGAAAATGGAAGCAGCTTTGAAAACTCCCTCCCACCTTAAAGAGATTAACAATCATATTCTGTAATACTGTGATATTTTCCCCTCTCTGTCTTCCCATAGGTATGATATGACCAATACCTGATGCTACCTCACAGCTGAAGGCTAATCTTTCCTCTAGGGTACCATAACACTGCTGTGGCTTATTTATAAAAGGGAAGCGGTACTCAGAAACTGTACAAATGCAATGGACTTAACCTCTTGCTCTTTCCCTCCTTCCCCCTCTCCCTCCCCTCAAAACTTGATCATGGGCAACAGTTCAATATATTTTTGAGCTACCACCATTTTTACTGAGGTCACTGGAGCCTTTGTTCCTTCTTAGCAATCATACTTCACAATTTGTCAGCCATTTTACTCACTTTAAGATGGGAACTTTTATTTGTTCAGTTAAGAACAAAACCTGGCAGAAAAATACACAGGTTAATGTGCTGCTCTTAAGCACAGCTTTGCTAACAAAGGGTTTTTTGAAGCTTAGACAATGCCCTGGTCCTGATGAAATGAGTATTTGCGTGTTTGTCCTTATGCTTCGCCATGTGTCATTGCCTGCAATGATGTTGAGTAATACAGCTGTCAGATTAGCTGCTATGGTGGCTACTTTAATAGATTGAGCAAATAGAACCTGATCACCTTAAATTAAATATGGGCATTTTTGCCATATGGTATTTTTCAGGGCTATAACATTGATAGCAAATATGGTCACTGTCATAAAATAAACTAAAAATCCTAGAGAGACTATTTACAAAAACAGCACAAAATTATCTCTGACAAATGGAGTGGAATTTCAGGTAAGGCAAGTTGGGAATCAGATTTCAGTGTCTGGGGAGAACTCATTTTGTGATTTGTTGTATGGCTGTAAAAACAACAAATAATGCATTTTATTACTTGAAAATTCCATTTCTTGAAATTATAGCTTCATTTTTATGATGCATATATTGGAATATGAAATGTATATCAAAATATATGAGGTATGAAAGTACAAGCTTTGTTTCTGAAATACAAAAATGCTTCTCTCGTTATATAAACAACTGAGTGGTTACATTGCAATTATTTTTTTTCCTTTATTTTGCTTATTAATTTGTGGAATTCATTGCCACGGGTTGCTTTGGATACCAGGAGTGTAAATGAAAGAAAATCCCTCTGGGGCTAGGCTGTTCATATACACAAAACTGGTGCAAGGAACCCCAGATGAGAGGACATACCAGCTAAAATATCATTCCCATACTTGCTCCAACACTGTTTTCCTTCCCCAAGCATCAGCTATGGTCTAGTGCTGAAAAAGGTATAATTTATGATTGTCTGATCCTCTTCAGTACCTTCATTTTTTTGTTTTTCACTCTAATTGGCTAAAAACAGGAGAGGGGAGCTATGGGAGACAGCTTCTGCCTCTCCAACACAAAGGCAGCAAAAGGAAAGTGTCCACAACATTTCCACATCGTGACAAAAAGACTTTGATTACAGCTGTCACTGAGGTATATTTTTAAGGATAAAAATCATCCCGTACTTCAAATGAGGGATTAATTTTCCGTGAAGATTATTTAATTGAAGAGGGGCTGTATGTCACTGCTACTATTTGAACTAATATGAACGAACTTTTCTTTATATGCAGTACCTTATTTTGTTGCTATTAAACATGAAACTTAAAAACAAGATAGCATGCTTTGACAAGAACAGTCATAAACACATCTTAAATATCTACATTTCTTTGCAAATTTCTTTTTTCTCCAACGCTGCTCTGATTTAAAACTCTATAGTGTATTCTATAATACAATAACTTATTTGAAGTTTCCAAAAATATTTGCTAAAAATCCTATTTATTTGTTACTACATAAAGTTTTCTGTTATATAAACACATTGCAAATAAGAATGTCATTTTTAAAATCAAAACTCTAAGGGTAGAGGATTGGGAATAGTGAATTTTAAGAATGATTTTCAAATCTGATAAATTATCAAAATTATAATGATGGTTAATTTTGTTCTTCCTTTTACAGACAAGACTAAACTTGCAAAGGGGAACTGCATGTTGGTTTTAGTACATAACCCTCAGCTCAGTCTTTGAAATGCAATGAACAGTAGAAAAATTTGGTGTACTCCTACCCTGAGACAGTGATTCAATTTTCCAGAGAAGAAAAATTGCTCTTCTATGAAACTCTTATGCCAATAGTCCAGAGTGGATAAGGGTTTAAAGGCCAGAAGGAATAAAGTGCATCATAACTGGCCATTAATAACACTTCACTGTAGAGAACTATTTTGTCTAACACTAAGGAAAGTTTTTTGCTGGTGTTGATCCTAACATTGGTTCTTTATCATCAGTCAAGACACATCAAAATCAGGATCCATTTGGGGGGAAAGCAAAGTCAAAAAGGGGGAAAGAGAAAAAGGCTATGGGACTCGATTGCAATACAAGCATGCTGCTCATTAATTTGATTGATTCAGAAAGATCTCCTGATAAGGATAGGAAGCTGGAAACCATATTTTTAAGCAGCTATTTTCTAGACAATTATTTCAAATAACAATGTTAATTATCTGTTCAGGAATTGGCAAGAAATTTGTCAGATGGCAAGACTTCATTGATGACATTTTCTGTAGAGGTTTTATTTAGCACTCAGAATCCAGACAAATACAGGAGGTTATTGACTTAAGGTGTGGAGGAAGATTTCTTCTTACAGAACTGTCTTCCTCTCTCTTTCCAACCCTTCCCACTCTCAAAGAAAAGACAAAGGACAGCAATAGGCTCCTATTTCCAAAAGCTGTCTCAGAGAAAAATGAATATGATCTCTGCAGCTGCATTAAATGAATAAATTTACAGCTCTTAGTTTTTAAAAATTTTTTTTACTTTTTTGATTTATCAAAGCAAAAACTAAAAAAAAATTCTATCTTTCTTCTAGAAATATTTTGGTTTTTTGTCCACCCACTTTGCAACATAATATTCACTGTCAGCTCATGGACACACTGCTCAAAGATGTGCAAAGCTTTATTGACATTTTTAGTGCCATACAGTCTTCTAATTACAAATCTGATCACAGTTTACAGGAAATCTGAGAGGAACTGGACAGAGACTCAAGATAGGGGAGTGAGACTATGAAAGAAGAGCTTGAAGAATTGTATTTCGTTTTTCTGCCATTCTCAAGGCTGGGATCGATCACAGCCTCATAGGTCCTTATGGTTCTGTTTGATTTTGGGGAGATAAAAACGGTGTCCTCTTCACTGCATTTCTTCACACAGAAGACCTGCCAAGACAATCTGGGCACAGGAGCGCCCTGCAGAGCAGAGTCACAGGTGGCTGGGAAGGGAAGCTGCCGAAGGTGGTGCAGAGAGCTCTGGGAGCGACAGGCAGAGACTGAAGGCCATCCCCTGTTTAAGATGATGCCCTCCGAGACCTCCCTGCTGCCCTACGAAACATAATCCCAGCAGTGCTAAATGCAGAGTGCTGTTACTGCTAGTGCAGACCAGGACAAGAGAAGGACAAGCTCTTAAAAGAAACCAGTGGCTTCCAAAGGAGCTCAATCTGACACTGTCCGTGCCTTAATTATGCCTCCCCTGATAGGGGAGAATTCCCTGAGCCCTTGCCTGGGCTCTGCAGACCAACGGGACTTTTCCACGCCTCTTGCTTTCAGAAAGTTGTTTATTAAGTCTTATCAGAGAAGCTGAGCCACGTGCATGACTCCCCGTAGAGAATGCGAGAGAAAAGGCGAATTATCAAGATTACACCGTCTTTTAAAGGTGAATCACCTAATGAAAACCCAAAACGAAGACAGTTTTACTTTTCTACCAATGTTCAATAAATCTTTCTGTCACATGAAAGGAACTGCGGAATTTTTCACCCAATCCTCTCAATCCACTTTTGCCGCAGAACATGGAGTAGTAGAAGAAGAAGAAGAAGGTCTGGAGAACAACAACAATCCTCCATTTTGAAATTTTTGCTTTTTGTCTATTTACTATATTAACAAACCCAACACCTCTAGATTTTCACCCTGTGACAATCTTGCATAATGTTCTATCACCTAATTCACACCAGTGTAGATTCTGCTTCTTCCCAGAGGGTAGGTAATTTTCTCCATGGACGAAGGTCAAAGACAGTGTTGTCCAGGGGGGTAGAACTCTTCAAAACAGGCAGAGAAATAATCCCTGCACTTTGGAATCCCACACAATCCACAGCAGCAATAGAGAGGAGGCAGCCCCTGGTTCCATCAGCCAAAGCTCTGCTGGATGCAGCACATTCCCAGCAGCAAGAGGCATCCTCACTGGGCAAGGGAAAAACTCAGGGGAGGACTTGCTCTTTTACAGGGGAGATGCTTTAGGTCCTGCCTCGGGACAACTCCCAGCAGCTGTGCTGGTACAAAGGCAGCCTCAACTACACAAACCTCAGAAGCACTCGGTAAAAAGGTGTCGCACAGAAGAGCTGACTAAAGAGAAGCACTTTTAGACAGATACAATTAATGGGAAATTGCAGTAAAGTCTGCATGAAGTGATGATTATTTTGGATACAGGCTGAATGAACAACTTGAATTTTATTTCAGACTTGTTTGAAGAAAGTCTCACATTCCTTTGTCTGCTTTCAGCACTCTGAAGCACACAATGAGTACACAAGGAACAAAATAAAAGCAAATGGTCTGTACAGGATTTTTTTTACTTTGCAAACAAACCATGATTACATCACAACGGACTTTGATCAAGGCCAGAACATTTTATTCAATTGTTAAATTCAGTAATAATATCAGAGTATAATAAATCCCTTTTTTTTTTAAACATGTGAGAACTTCATTTGGAAAATCAACCAGGCTTTTGAATGTTTTCAGCTCACATTACTGAATCCACCACCCTTCAGTCCAAATAATAATCAAATTCTGTTCATAGCTACTCCCCATAACTCCGTGACAAAAGTGGAAGCATTTAAGGTTTTCCTAGCTCAGCCTGCTAATTTCAGGCCATTGTTCTTGTTTCAAAAAGGAGATGGGCCTATGAGAGATATAAATTGAGTGACCCGAGCTGTATGAAAGAAAAAATGTAAATGCAAGCACTCCTTGAAAGCTGCACCATGAAAGAGTCATTTAACCAGAGGAGTTGTTACTTTGTCTCTTTCCAATTAAACAGAGGAACAACACAGAACTGAGGTCTAAATTTCAGATATACCAGGATGGCATAAGATTCTGGTTTTGAAGAAAAAATTCTCAAGACACCCTTTCGAGGCCCCTTCTGACCCTACATACCTGATACCCTAAGTTTTGAGCCAAGAATCCTTTCGGAGGGTGTAAAGACAAAAGGAAAGCTCAGGAGTCCCAGTCATGGCTCTAAGTTATTAAGGGATGTCCAGGTTTGGAGGTGATAGAAAGGCAAAGTAATTAGCTTACACAGTTCAGCGTCCAAGTAACATATCAGATGAAAGGAGCTTTCAAACTTCTCCCTCCTCATCGACTTTGATTCCTTTATACTCCAGCAGTTCATAGAGAGACTTACAAGGAGAACTGGATACCTATTGACAGCTGAGACGAATTATAAAGGTGAACTGAAATGAAATGCCCTTGTTTCCTGCACCAGTGAACATCCCAAATGTGGCATCTCTTTTATTAGAGATGAAACTACTCTGTTATTCTCTCCATTCCACCGTTTTCTGAATGTTCAAGATAGCAATTTCAATGGCAGCCAAGGACACTGAATACATTGTATTTCTGAGACAAAAGTTCCATTGTTATTGTTCACTGGTATTTCTACCCTGGAAAATTAGAATGGCACAACTCATACTAAAATAATAAACGTGTAGAAGCACATATCAGTATTATAATCATCATTTTTTTAATCTCATCTACAATAGTGAAATATAAGAAGACGCAGGATAAAATAAAAAAGAGTCTCAGGACACTCACTAATCAAACCAATAAAATTAATTAAAACTTAGTAAACTAGCAGTGAAGGGAATATGATTCTAATCTATTGTCTCCTTTGAAAAAAAAAATCAGTCCTAAGATTTTTTTTTTACATTTCCTTTGCTAAGAAACCTCCACAAAATTTGCCATTATGCCTGTAGCTTGAATATATTATGAGTGTCTTGGTTTGAATCTATTCTGTTCTGCAAACAGAACTTTCAATTGTATTCATTCCTATTAGGTGATGTTGATGGGGGTTGTGTATCTGTATTGTCATGCAAAAAAAAAAAAATCCACACCATCCCAAAACTTTTATGTATTCACTTTAACCCACCAAAGTCAGAGGTATTAGAACAGAACAGCAATCCAATTTTCTGAGAATTCGCTAACACAGAAGAAAAGCCATGAAGATTATGCAATTATAAAAAAAATGGGTATTTGGAAACTCTATGAGGCAATGATGGAGAGCAAACTTTACATTCTACTGTGGAGTGTAGCACACTGTACTACAGTAATTATAAGTGCATTACCAGTCTGTTTAATAAATTTTTCTATGCATTCTAGTCTGTAAAAATGACTGATTTTGTCAGGTCCAACTGACTGAAACTCTTTTCTGACCTCTTGAAAGTACCTCTTCTATATTCTGATAATATTTGCAGAACACTTATCTTCAAAAAATAGTGATTTTAGGGGAGAAAAAGCGCAAGAAGCCAGCCAAGAATTCCGAATGCACTGCTTTAGTGCTTCACAGCATCCAAATGTATTTTAAATGATAATTCCAAATACAGCACTTTATATGCTCAATATTAATGCAATTTGCTCTGGTGACAAGTTTATGCTCTGTCATGCAGAATACGCTTCTTTCAAAGCCTATGGTCAAGCCATAAATTGCACAGTGCTCTCTAAAACAAACTTACCATTCACATTTTCCTCCACCACCTGTTAATAAAGGGGCCCCAGAAGTCACTGTAACATGCCAGATGCAACTTTAAACAGCCCCCATTTTCTAAAATCAGCAAGTCAGAGATAAATTTTACATTTTCCCTTCACAGTAGTTGAACATTTGCTGCTCTCTTCCAAAATTAAAAAAAAAAAGGGAATTCAAGAAACTGAAGAAAACCTAAAGCTGCTGAGTTACGAGAGAGGATTCCATCTTGTATCACTAACAGATATGCCATAAACAAACAATTAATTAATTTAAAATGCCTTTGCTTGGGAACACAAAGAACTTGAAAACATCTGAAAAAGATGCTTCCCCTAGTGTCCTGTAATTCACTTTTAGGCTTTTAAATTTTCTTCTCTTGGGACTTTCAAAATTTTACATTTGTGAAAATAAAAGTGCATGTAAAACATTCATAAAAGTATGATACACTTAGAGTTTAAAAAATACATTGCTCTTTTTTAACCAAGCATCTCTTAGAAAGAAGCAGATGTATACATCTGATATATCAAACACGATCAAGGGCAGAAACAATAACCAGAATCAATTTTCAACAAGTTAGCAATTTCATTCTTCGTATTTCAGCTCAACATCAGTTAGGTGAAACATTATAACAAGCCAAATACTGTAATTGAAGAAAATAGCTTTTTACATTTTTATCATCTCTGCCCTTCACGGAAAGCACCCGTGATCCTCTCAGGGTCCCAAAGGGGGCTCCTAACTGACACGGCTCTGTAAGAGGAGGCTTCAACGTGATCAAAAGCAGGGCAGGCTGCCAGTTTTCCTGGCACTCCCAAAGGGACAACATTCCATTACGCACACCTCCCTCAGCCCGAATTCACACTGAGCTCAAATAAAAGCCTTGGCTGCGCAGCCTGTGTGAAAATGGCAAGCAGCCACTCACTCCGGCGAGATTGGATCAAAGAGAAGAGGATAAGAGACAGAGCTGATTACACCATTGCTCTTCCTAAGCTGTTCCATACATCAGCAGCTCGGTGCGTGCGATACCTCCAAAATCTCTTTCAAACTATTTGTAAGAATTCATCCCCCTTTAGTCTCTATCTTGGAAGCCATTGGCACGTTTGCTGCTGGAAACATGACCCAGCATCGCAGTAAAATCCCAGTTGTATTACATGTAAGGGACTTAGCCGAAATGTGGTTTTTACTAGAAATTAATTTATGCACAATGACTTGATAGTGTAATTATTCTGTAAATATGTTTGTTTATTGGTAATACATTTTTATTATAAGTAGTAAGTACCCTAAATTGGTCCAAGCAGAAATTAAGACAAATTATATGCTAGTCCTTACAGATTTAGTCTAAACCAAGTACCCCAGGCTCTGCCTGCAACTGCCCAGATGCCCCAAGGACGTTATATTTTCCATGCAGCCAGCAGCTCCAATGTCACATGAACAGTCACTTTTTCCCAAGAGCTCAACTTCCCTAATATTCTTTGAAAAATGTATTCTGCATACTGCTTTTTGAGTGCTATTTTCCACATTTTACTTAACATGCAGAATTTTTTTCTTAGGACTCTTGGGCTTTGTTGTCAGAGTTGGCCTTGACTGACTGTTAATTGGAGATTCCACCAGAATCACCATAAGGAGCAACAAGAGGATGAATTTAAGCACTTCTCCATAAGAAAGAAAAGACCCAAGAAAACACAGTCCAAATATAACTACAAAGAAAGAAAAGGGATTGTTAAGAAGAAGCCTCAGACTCCATTTTTATTTTCTAGGTCCTTGACATCACCCTACTGTTTTGACACCCATTTGACATTCTGGTTTCCAAACCTTCCTTGACTGATTTAGCACAGCAGCACACAAGGCCGAGACCTGAGTAGGCAGTTAACTTTTCAAGACACTTGTTTTGCACCTAACTCTCAGAAACTCTTCTTAAAACACTTCTAATCTTTATTTTTTTTCTGAAAGGAGTTTTTAATTTAAAACATGTCTTCCCTCCAAATTCTTGCAAGAACATTAGGTGAAAACAAAACTATTACCTTTCATCATTACATTCAATGAGAATTCTAGTTGTAATAGAAACATTTTATGTCCCTTGACTTTCTCATAAAACAGTATTTATAGAGCTTATTCATGTAGTACAGTTGCTTTTTCCAGTCACATTCCTGTATCATCTACATTATTATAGTTTCTAAATCCTTAACATACTAACATGCAAAAAAATTTTGCTGTACCTAGAAAAGAGAAATGGATCATTCATTCACCACAAAATTCAATTCATGCTGTCTTTTTTAACTGCTTCTAGCAATTGCTTATTCCAAAAGAGCCATGGCACAGGAAGTTCTGTTTCAACAGACAAGAAAATTGTAATTATTATATTTAAAAATGGTTTTCCTGCATCTTTTTGGACAGTGCCATGCAGGACTAACAAAGCTCTTCCCCTTACAATACAACATAGCAATTTAAGGAAAGCTGACTGGGAAGAGAAGATTCACAAGAGCCTGAAGAAGTTTTCTGTTCCATTATGACTGTTTCTCTCTTCATGATTAATTACTGGTGTAATTTACAGACTCTCTCTGTGCAGTGAAACCCAAACAAGTTTGAAGAGGGGGGAATCAGCAGTGTTGTGTGAACACCACCAAGCAGTACCAATCCCACTGCCAAACTCAGTGTGCAGTAATTGCTTCCATGTTTAATTCCCTGGTGTGTGGACAGAGACTTGGTTTGTTTCCTTGAGAATCAACGAGCTCTGTAATTGTTGTAGTGGATAGCAGCTCTCACACACTTGGGGCTGACATTACTTTGAACAGAGAACGTGAATTGACTGTGGGAATACCACAGTGGTCATCCTGCAGAGTCCTCACCCCCAGAGAACCAAAAGCTCTGTGCCACATTTGGGATTTTAGCATTTACTCATTGCTGCCAGTCTATCATAAAGCTCAAGAAATATTTTCAAAGCTGTAACTTTTCAAACTGCTCTGGCCAGCTTATTGTCCTCAAACCACCACAGCTCCAACACCATCACTACATAAAATATATGTGACATTTGGCTTTGTTTTCTACTGGATGAATGCTATTAGATAGATACATTCAAAAAATCTGTTTTACTGGAGACGCCTTTTTAGCATTTGAGGTTTGAGGAGAAAAGGAATGCAATATTATCTTTCTTGTGGAAAGACAATTCATGGCAAATACAGAGTTCCATAAAATGAGCAGAAAATGTAAGACTTAGACCAATTTGAGTCTCTTCTTCACCTAAAGCTCATAACAGCACAGAAAGCATTCTGTTCTGTCTCTCCTCATTGAAACACTACTGAGACAGGCCCATTTAATTGGAGCAGAAAAAGTTTTTTTCCCTGAAAAACCTTCAGCCTCAGCGCACATGTTAATCTGCCTTCATTCCAATTTTCTGACAGCAAGAGTCATTGGATTTATTTCACTGAATTGCAGTAGTTCACTAGTGAATTATACTATCATTTTAAACTGATTGTATTTTCTAGGCAGATAATAGCATAATCATTAGATAAGTCCAACTCCTCATTTATCAACATCTTATTCAGGTAACTCTGAAAAGAAGAAGATATCTTAAGACATGAGGAAAAATTAAAATACTTACATTTACAGTGAAAATAAATTTCTGCCACATCCTTGACATGAATATCATAATACTTTTGTTTCAGACATTTATCTAATAAAACTTACAAAGCACTGAGAAATTCTGAAACCTTCGAAGCTCAGCTGGTTTCAGGTTCTTAGGACAGGAAGAGATATTGACCACACTCAAGTTTAAATTCCTCTGCTCCACCTTGTAGCAGAGAAAGCAAACAGGAGAATGTTGCTACAGGGGGGGGCAGGATGTCTCAACACCTGCACAAACCGTACCTTGGTTGCAGGGGCTGCTGCTCCATGCTACCAGGCAATAGAAATCTCACAAATTACCACAGAATTCATGATAGGCTTGGGGAGCAGGAAGCAGGAGAGAATACTTAATTACTCCCCAGAGTAATAATAAAACAGCAAAGCAATGAAATAGTTCTTGTAACTTTTCACTCTGCCTTTTCCATCATTTTTGCCACAATTGCTAGCATATTTTCTACTGCTGCTTCAAACAAATACAGAGTTGCACTTCAGTTCACATCAACTTCTCTCGCTTCCACAAGGAAGATATATTTTTTTGAAGCATCATCTAAAATTTCAGCACCCTGGTGATTAAAGAACACAAGTGGCAAAATGCAGACATACTGAAAATGCGCCAAACACCAACTGAACACACATGAAATATTTATAATGCTCTCAGAAGACCCAGGCTGAGACTGGGAAGACGTTCTTTTTTCTTTACTTTTCCAGTGTCAGGTTGCCACTGCTGTCACTAAGATCTCACCTGCTTCTTTATTCCCTCATTTATTCCTTCTCCAGCAAAAGCCACAGACATGCAGAGTGACAGTGGACATTGTGATACGCAGAGGAGGCTTTGATTATTGTCTAAATGTTCTGCTCTGAGCAACAGGCAAATCAACTGTAACAAGTACTCCAGTTAGATTTTGAGTTTAGGGAAAGTATCAGGAATTTCCAGAAAAAACTTGCATTCATGGTAACACATTCAAGGATTTCACTCCTACGAGGCTAAACGCATGAATGAAAAAGTTCTGCTAATGAAATACCAGAGTCCAGAACTCCCACTAACTTAGATATTTTCTACTCTCTTGAATGCAGCACACTTGGCAAGAATGCTTATTTCACTGAGTCAAGAAAGGCAGATGTAACAATCTGTAAGAGCCATGTTAAGCCAGCTGCTTAACTTGGCACTTAGACTTCTGTGAGAGCAATCATGAGAAGGATATCAAGGAATACCTGTTTGTTTTAAAATATTTTTTATAAAACTTTTATAAATCAACAGTGAAAATGTGTCATGGGCAGCAAGAGAGTGAAGGAAGAAGCATGGCTTAGTGCAAAGTAAAAATATCAGTATTCTTACTTAAAACTGAGAACTCCATAGTAAGTTTGCATACCAAACTACTTAAAAGTGCTCATTCATAAAAAATAATTTAATCACATATGGCCCTACAACAGCTGTAAATATTTCAAGTTAGCAACAACAAAATTACTTTTTAAAGTAATTCCAAGTTTTTAATGCTCTATTAATGTAACCTATATAAACAGAACACTTTAATACTCAAGTGGAAAATGGCCATTTACACTTCCATAGCCCCATAGCCAGATCTATCAGAAGTGAACCTTTCATCCCAACTAACCATGAGAGTGAATACCCTGTTGGAGCATTTCCCAGTTTGGATGCAGACTGAAGGTTACCCAGAAGCAAAGGTGTGTTCCAGAGCAGGGAGGTGCAGGCAGGTGGACCCAGTAAGGCACAACATGGAACCCAAGGATCACACTGTAACAGGAGCACACTCTGAGCAATGGCAAGGGCTGCACAAACTGCACCAATGTTCTGTCAGCTTTGCTGAGAGGACCTCAGCACTCGGAAGTTCACATAAGGAATCATGGAATAGGTAAACCACTGCCAGAGATAGTGTTGGAGTTTTTTATCCACAGAAGTGGGACTTAGGGCTCCTTGGATGGGCTTTATTTTCCTATTGCAGAAAGACCAGCTAATTGTATGGGACCACTTTACAGTTGGTGGAGAGAAGTGGGAGTCAGCACAGCTGTCTAAAGGTAAAAGGAAGAAAATCTATTCTTTTCATTTCTGTGTATCATCCTATGCAGAAGAAGACCAAACACATTTCAAAACAAGCATCATTTTTATCCTTACTGCTACTAATTTTGATAAAGTCTGTAACAGGAGTGGAGGGTAGCTTTCACCATAGCAAGCTATAAAATCTAAACTAGCATCTTCCCAAGTCCTTCTCCCTAAGAGCACTCCAAAAGGATGCTTCAAAGCATGCACTTTGGGTTTAGTTCTAGATCACAGAGGAAACAGTCCATCCTCATCTCTTTCCAGTTAAATCTCTAATTGCTCTTGTGTTAAATGAACTCAGAAATAAGTTTCGGTCACTAGAGAAAGAGTAATCATTTAATTATCCACTTTTAAGAAAATTGTGAAGTGTAACAAGAAGCAGAAAAGTTTCTCTAGGCTTTGCTTTTTAATACCAGTTAGTGCTTATTTAGCTCACTAGATGTTAAGGGTTAGAAAATCCAATTTTTTTTTTCATACAGCAATTCAAACTGATGACAGTTCTTCAGTGGGACATGCCCCCACAGACATTAGGAATCAGGAATTTGATTTTGTTACATTTACTCTCCTAATGCTGTACAAAAGGAAAAGATGAAAAAGTAAAGGCAAAGTCATCAAATACTAACAAATCCATCTGAAAAAAAGCAATTTTCTTTGTCACTTATTATCCATCAGTTAATCTGAGCATCTTTTTTTCATTTTTAAGCTGTCAAATCAAACTCCATTTGACTAAAATGAACCTTTAGAGTCAAATGTTGATATACAGTATGATATTTTCTGGTATATATACATCATTTGGCTATTTGACTAAAGTTCCCTTTTCATTTGAATGAGCTTTCATGCCTTTCTGACATGTGACTCCCTGTCATCTTTCCTGACTATTGATATTAATGCAGTAGAATGCTAATAAACATGATACAAAAAATAAGAAATGGGAGGCTCAAGCTGTACAAGTCTACCATCTGCTGGTTTCTACTTCACTGGATCATCTCCCCCATGTCATAGTTATCCAATGATGTGAAGCTCAAAACAAGAGCATCAGACACCAGCCTTTTGCTGTCCTGTGTGCCAGCACAGGTCCTCATCTCAGGCAAGCCTCAGGGCAGCACTAGGTGGGCGTTTGGCATAAATACGGACTGCATCCACAAAACCAGCAAGAGTAAACAAAACAAGGTGACAAAGCTGCTTGGGACACTAAGTATGACAAGAGACCTGTGTTCAGTTCTCTCCTTTCCAAGAGACAACGTAATTCACTTTCCTGTACCTCAGTTCTGAACTTGTGAGGAGTGGCAGGACTTCCCAACTCCTGTGTAATCTCAGACCCCGTATCTGGAAGAAAAAGACTCTTTCAGAGAGAGGTTTGGCAGTGTTCGAGCATCCTGAGAAGGAAAAAAACAAACAGAAAAAAGGAGACAAAAATATCCTTCCTTCCTTAAAGCACAGGAACTAGAACATGATCCTGGTAAATAGCCCATCTGCCCCACTGCTCTGTTTTCAGCAAAGTTCAAACGTACTTAGGGCAAAATAAAACCAGGAAAATCATAGTGGACTGCTTTCCTTTTGCATATACCTTATACTCAAGTACTTCCAGCACAGAGGATTTCCTTTTAATTATTAATTATCATTTTTAATTTTTAATTTAATGCTTAATTCTTAATTTAATGCTTAATTCTTAATTAATACTTTTAATAGTTAATTCTTCAGCAAGTACTACTTGGCCTGTTAATTCTTGTTTGTAATTCATATAAATAATCCTTACTCCTACTTGTCAGCAATATTTAGTAGCAGATTCTTTATAAGACCAACTACCTGACATTTTAAACTATTTTCAAATACAAATCATTCAGTTCTATTGATTAGTGCAGTGTCTTCCATAAAAATTCAGAACTAATTTTTAATTTTATTTGGAATTCATGTCGAAGGCTCCATATGTAACTATCACCATTAAAAACCAACAAAAAAACCATCAACAGCTCAAGAGCTTTGGCTTAAACCAACCAGAAGAGGTCCCAGTATCCATTTTTCTGTGCTCTACCTTGAATTGGTAAAACATGTTGGTAATTCAGGCTTGGCAACGCTGGCGTGAACGTTAATCATTAGATGGTGCACAAACATGAAGAAAACTGATTTGGATGGGAGAAGCTTTTTTCCAGCTTTGGAATTACTTGGAGTCCAATGCTGTTCACTGTCAGAAATCAGTGTCAGGGAGGCTGGCTCTGCCAACCCAGGAGCAATGTGAGGGGTTACACCCAGCTGGCAGCGTCCTGTTAACTGTGCAGGATTTTTAATGCTTTTGGCTGCCACATGTTTCAAGTCAATCAAACCCTTCGTTTTCACATGCTGTCTCCTTCTGTTTTCTAAGGCTGCTACTCAACTTCTACCTTAGGTTATCTCTGTACTACAGCTCAGCATTATCCCATAGCTTCGTTTTATTCCAGAGACGGGTCAATTTCTGCCACGACAGTCATTCTAAAAGTACATTTTCAAACAAATAACAATGGAAAAAACCCATATATGTTTGTAAAGTATTTGCATTCAGAGCAGGAAACGATCTTCTTCATTATGCAAACAAAATCTTGGACCCTCATTTCTCCTGGAATTAGAATACTTCAGTCTCAATTCCAGTAGTACATTTGGTTTATTTCTATAGTTTAGCTATGCAATAAAATCTGAGCCTTAAGCCGATTATCTAATTCTAATGCAAACATGCAAGATACTCAATTTCATTTGTTCTGCCCAGGCAGAACAGAAAACCTCAAACCTTACTGGGAATGAAAGAAAAGATAACAAAATTTATGTACTTCCTGAAAAATACATGTTTATGAAACAAAGATATTTCTCTTTTGTCTTTCATTCTAAATAGCTTATGTTCCCACCATAAACCATGTTCCCTGACTCCACCATGTAATCTTTTATCATTGTCTAGATAACATCTACCAAAGAACTGCTAAACACAAAGAATAAACATGCAATTATTCCTAATGATAAGAATAGGATATGATAAGTACAAAAAGGTTAAACAAAGAAAACCCTAAAACCAAAACCCACCTGGAGCCATTTTCTTTGATCATGAGCCTTCCCAGGACTGTCATATCACAGAAAAAGCACAAGAATTAAAATCATAAAAAAAAAATCAAAAGCTGCCCAGGCCATCCTCATTTCATTTATGTGACATCTTTCTCCAAGTACTAAAATATGTAGAGCACAGTTGGGGTTTTTTGTTTGGTTGCTTTTTTATTTTTATTTTGTGTTAGGGGTTTTTTTAATATTAAAATCAAATTTTCCATACAAAGCTATAGAGTAGCTGGGTTAATAATCCCTTCTTGTCACCCTAAATACACATTTCTATCAAGGGCACATAGATGGGGTCACAGGATAGAGGTTACAGGACTGGTGTTCAGATTAATGTTTCCTGTCTGTCTGTCACCTGGAATGGACATTTTCAATAAATGCTTGCAGCATGACTATAATTGGCTCTTTCTGGTTTTAGTTATTTTGCAAATATTTTATTGGCACTCTTTGTAAATGAAGTTGCTTAACTGTGATTCAAGGTAAATGGAAACTATTCAGATCTAATGGGAAAATAAGTGTTCTCAGGAGAAGAAAAAACCTTTTGATTTGAAGTTGAGTCCAAAGATGAATCAGTTTACTTTCCTTTAACAGATTTCCCCCCCCCCAGGTTCTCTGCTCCTGGCATTTAACCACTCCTGCTAGGAGAACCTTTGAGAAGCAAAGGCCATTCCGCTCACTGCTGACCCAGCCCTTGCACAGGGCATGTTGATACTGATACCTGAGGTCCACATTGTGATATGGTTATGATGTTGTCTGGTCCAGCACTGGAGCAGTGTTGGATTCAGACAGAAGCCTTCCACAACACCGTCATACCCTTCAGTCACTACTCAGCTGCATCAGCTGTGAGTCGGTGACCGAAAAGGAAAATGCTTCAAGCCCATGTCCAATTGCATGAGTTTCCAGCCTTCCAGAACTGTTAGCACTCACCTTTAGAGACAGCAGATTAGGCTCACTTTTAGTGCCTTACCATCTGGCACTGCATCACTTAATGGGTGAGCTTTCCATTCCACTTTGATCAAAATAAAATAAAAAATAAAATTTATCACAAACATTGTGCTGTACACATACCATCCAAAGAAACTGATTGAAGAAACACACTTGGTGCATTTGTTGCATGAACAATTTGGTGTCTGAGGAAGAAGTTATGTTTCACACATTCTGCCAGTAAAAGTCACTGAAGTACTAGAAAGATGCACATTTAATCAAAATCTAAGAAGTTATTATGACAGAAAGCAATTACTTTAGAAAATGGTAATTCCTTTCCTCAGTAGTATTATAATCTAAAATGTTATTTATTCATGACTAGCCTATAGTAAACTCAGCATACATTCTAATGACTCCAGAAAGCAGTACTATTATACAGTAAAAATATTTTAAATCGATACTTGCTGAATGAAAAAATACAGGTTTTTGACACTAAGTCCCTAGAGTATGTGAAAACTACTTTTTCTACTTACCACCTCCTTTTCAAAGCAGTATATTTTTGTGTCCATAACTAGCTGTAATTATTAGATCAGCTGTGCTGTTGACCAAAGCATCTAGAATATACCACAATAATATTCCAAAATTGTACAAGGTTAAATGAAACCAGGTCACAATTGTGATACCAGACCAGGTGTAGTTTTATTTCTCTTTGCTTTCAGAGCAACTTTTAAAAAATTGCTATAACTACTATCTCTGCAGAGTGGTAATGACTTCTCCTAGCAAAAAAATGCTGATTTATTTTTTAAAACCTATTTTTAAGTGTATGTTCACAGGAAAGATGTGATTTTCCTCTGGAGAATAATTTTCAGAGAGGCACAGAGAGAGAAAGAGTTGGCCGATAGCAAGGACTTTGCTATCTGCCCAAGTGAAAAAAAAGACCAACTTTAAAGATGTTCAGCATGTACAGTTTTATGGGAGATGGTCTTTGTTTACTCTGTTTTCAAAAAAAGTCAGTGATACACAGTAATTCTGTATGTCTAAGAGCTTCATGCTGCCAAGACACAGATGCTGAGAGGTTGTTTATCCAAACCCACTTATTTCATGCAATGTTCAAACCGTATTCAAGCAAAACACAGGAAACAATAAAAAGATGAAATATTCCATAATTCACTGCATAGAAGTAAGACTTTTCTAGGTGTATATTGCATCTGACAAGAACCAGAACAAAGTCTGCTTGGCTGTTCTCTACAAGCAGTTTTTCACTACCAGATGAAAGGCAACCCTCAGCTTTAATGCACCACAGGAGACAGGAACCTCATTTTGTAGAAGCCCAGCAGGGCCGAACTCACAAAGATCACGTAGATTCACAGGACAGACCAGAACACACAGAGAGATGGAACATCAGGACCCAGATAAATGGCACTGCAGCTCTGTGTTCCGATAGCAAGCTGGACAAGGGATGTTGGGTGGGAGCAGAACACAACAGCATCATCAACCTTTTGTCTTAAATTGCTAGCTTACGAAAAACCTGCAGACTGGCACATCTTCAGTGGGATTTATTTACTGGACAAAGCCCAAAAATATGAATCAAGAGCAAGCAAATTTCAAACTGCCAATCTCCTCTACTTCTTGGGATAGACAATGTGTGGTAAAGAACATAAAACTATAGAATCTCCTGAGCAGGAAAGGACCCACAGGGATCATTGAGTCCAACCCCTGGCCCTGCACAGGACACCCCGCCAATCCCACCCTGTGCCTGAGAGCGTTGTCCAAATGCTCCTGGAGCTCTGGCAGCCTTGGGGCTGTGACCATTCCCTGGGGAGCCTGTCCAGTGCCCAACCACCCTCTGGTGGGGAGAACCTTCTCCTAATATCCAACCTAAACCTCTCCTGGCACAGCTCCAACTGTGCCATCAGGTGCTGTCGCTGGTCACCAGAAAGCAGAGATCAGTACCTGCGCCTCTGCTTCCTCAGTGAGGAAGCTGCAACCAGCAATGAAGTCTCCCCTCAGCCTCCTCTTCTGCAGGCTGAAAAAGCCAAGTGCCCTCAAAAGGCTTCCTGTCTGGACCCTTCACCAGCCTTCATAGCCTCCTTTGGAAAATCTCAATGCATCTCTTTTATATTGTGGTGCCCAAAACTGCACACGGTACTCGAGGCTGCACCAAACAAAACGTTTGCTCTAAGTCAGTCCCCTAAGACTCATTGGAGGCTAAAGAATTACAGACAGTTTCTCAGGGCAAAGAGCTTCATGGTGAATTGAAACTGACCTCCTTGTGTGATGAGTCGCCTTCAGAGGCCATGCCCATTTACCAGACACCAGGCATTTAGAGAGAGTAAAATACCCTGCTCAATGCACCCCATCAGCTTTTGCTTTTAATGTATCTCCTGCAAGGAAGCATAACATTCTTCTGATAGTATTCATCTTTTACATGCTACAGAAGGAAAAACCTGAAAAACTGCCCCTCTTTAAAAGCAAAAGGAAACAAGAGAGTTTGTAGTGATACAGTTCCTTGATACAATTCCTTCCTGAGAGTGTCCTCTCATCCATTACTCTGCATCAGTCTACGCTCTGTCTCTCTAATCTTTTTAAGTCTTGATAAAACACACTTGTCATAAAAATATATTTGAAAAATGAACTTGCATTCAAATATATTTAAAATTTAAATAGAGCAACATACTCAGGTTGCAAATACTCAGTATTAAGACAGTGATATTATATAATCGCCATTTATTACAAATTATGTTTTGTATGCTGCACAAAGTACAACACAAGTACTACACTTTGTATAGCCATGTACAACTGGTGTAAGGGGAAAAAAAGGTCATAGGCACTTTGCAGATTACTTTACTGTCCCTTAATCTTCTCTCTCTAACAGTTTGCAGATTTTTTACTCATCTCAAAGTGGATTAATGTCTGAGTTTTGAAAAGAATTCCATCTTACATGTGACATGAAAATACACTGCTTTTTGAACAGCTGGCCTCTCCCTCCCTCCCAATCAGTGATTTGGCTACAATTTGGTGCATTTTGTAACACACCTGTGTTATTGTTAATAACTTTCAAGAACATCAGATGTGTGTAGGAATCATCCAACACATTAACCAAGAGCATCTCTATACAGTTATTTTCACAACAGGCTGTACTTCAGAACAAATTCCTAATATCCCAAATCAGAGAAGACATCTAAAATAATTTGTTTTAATCACAGCAGTGACAGTAGTTCTTGGAAATGAACCACTTTGTGTTAGCTCCGAGTAACCTTATGAATCCAACCTTTTAATCACTTTTGTACTGGATAATTGTTCTTGTTGTAAGTTAATTGGCAATTATACCTAATGACACAGTACCTTAAGAATAAAACATTGATTCTTGCTTCCATTGACTGATATTTGTTAGTAATTTGAGTTTCTGAGCGTTTCTGGCATTCTGTAATATATTTTATAAATGCTGATTATTAATAATTAGACAGAGAATACTGTGGATCATAGGAATAGAAAGGGAGAAGTTATGTCTCCCTGCCCCAGGGGAAATGCTTGTCTGTTTCTGCCTTTCCTGGCAGATATTCTAGTCAGTCCAGACACTGCTCAGTGGCCTCTCATGAGAAAGGCTTCACACTTATCTGATCAGTTTGTCTAGTAGGCATGCCATTAAAACATTTTTCCTAATTTTCAATTAACATTTCTTTACTCCACAGCCGCGGGAAAGACATTACACCTTGCTAGTTTACAACAGCCTGTTACACACTTGAAAGTGCTACATGCTTGATGTTTTAAGTTAAACACCGCAAGTTATTCCTTGTAATAAGACTGTAGGAATCAGTCATTCCCATTTCTTTTCTATGGAGTGGTTACTGACTGCCATGCCCTGGCTGAAAGCTATGCCATAGCAAAGAGACTGTTGAGACTGCTTCACTGTGATCTTCGTTGGGTTTTGGTTGGGTGTTTTTTGTTTTGTTTTTCTAAATATTATTATTCACTATAACATATATCACTATATGATACCTACGTAAACTATTTTATTTGGTGAAGTAAAGCTACTTCGAAGTCAGCCAGGGCCACAGCTTGTGGCAGGTCAGACTGCAGAAAGCATGAGCAGCAGGCTGAGTGCCATCCCCTGTGCTGGGGTATTGCATTTGACTGTGGTTTGATATCTCTCTGTCTTTGGAGCCAGATAAGCAGCTCTCTGTCAAAGGTACAGTGTGCAGCACTGGCACATCTCACGCTGACTGAAGGGGAGCATTAGCCTAATTGGTTTGCTCTGTGCAGTGCTATCAACCTCACCAGAGCCTGGCTGTGACAACTGGTGCCCTGGTCAAGCAGGGACAAGCTGCAGTGATCCCATCTCTCTGGCTTCGTGTGGCAGTCACATAGTATTTTGTAAAACTGATGCCTCCATATCAGCAATATGTCGCTATGGAATTCAACTTTTTCATTACTATTACTATGAACAAAAAATCTTATTACCTTCTCACTCCTCACACTACGGCAGGTGTCACACCGCCACAATAAAATGATGATAAGAAACTGGGATGCAATCTAAATGACAATGACATTAGAGCTGGCCCACAGCTGTTTACTATTTTTTATGGAAACAAAGATCTGTTCAAAAAGACAGGCTCCCATAACTCAGAGCAGAAGTAACAAGAGCTTATTAGTCCTGAAATATAGCACGACAACCCAGTGAGCAGCACTAGCACAAAAACTCAGCCCAAGATGAACAGATCACCCACCACCTGTTGTCTCTAAAACCAGGACAAAAAGTTGGTAACATAATGACTTAACGAGCAATATAATTCCTGAATTTTTAGGACCTACACAAATTATTAAGCATTACATTTCCATGATTTTCCAGGTTTATCATCTGCAAGATGATGTAACAAAGAGACAGGATCTGTCCCAAAAGTAGAGATACCACTATGCCCTTTGTGTGAATACTAAGTCTTGCAAGTTAATGTTGTTCTGCTGAAAAAGCACTTGGTTTTGAATAGACCTGCCAAGATTTTATACTCCAGTTGAAAAGCTGAGCTCTCTTTTAAAGGATTTGCCAAACTTTCTAGTGAATTTGAGTCAACAGTTTTAAAAAAGGCATCTGAACCCTGAAAAGCAAATTTATTTGGATGTACTCAAGAGAGCCTCAAGTGAACCATTAAATTTTGTTCATTAGACTCACTGACATAATTTAAAACACTTCATCCAGATAAATTTTATGTCAAGCACAGTTTGATTTGTCCCCATGTGAAAAGTCCAGTCAGCAGAAGTTCAAATGGGATTTAACAGAATGAGTAAAGTACTTTAATGATAGCTAGCAAGAAAACCAATAAAACCTGCAGCAAGTGTATTTCTTAACCTAAGAAAGAGATCCCTATGCATCAGTAGGAAAACAGATATTCCTCTTTTCAGCTTGCACTGATATATTAACCACACAAACCTTTGGTGAGCTTTCAGGGAGGATCCTGTTTCCCATTAAAACACAGCATAAAGCCACCTTAGAGCTTTGCTTCAGTGGGTTGCTTATTTCCCTCAACAAACCGGAAAGAGGGAAACACAGCAAGGGCCATGGCTGATCTAGTGAAAAGCCTGTTTTTCTGCTCCTCACATCTGAGGAGGGCGATCTTTGTAGACTTAAGCTCAGGGTTTCTCAGCAACATAAGCAGAATTTAATTTTTTTTGTTGTTGTTGCAATATTGTCCATGCTTTGAAGAAGACAAAAATTCAGTTTTTCAGAAGTCACAGAACTGAGCCTACAGAATAATAGAATATGTGGATCAGGAGGCTGTTAGGAGCCAGTGAGGGTTGAGAAAAGTCAAGGGGATTCCAAAATGCTTTTTGTGGAAAGGAGCATTTCCCCTCTCTTGCACATCCACTCAGTCCAACAGGACCATCCCTGCTCTGCTTTCTCTGTTCTCTGTGCTGGTCCCACACAGTTAGTGTGTGGCTCCCCAGTTCCAGAAACTTTACCACCCTGCCATGGTGCCTTACAGACTGCCTCATCTCTGTGGGGGCTTTATGCACATTTTATGAACTGAGCAATGAACAAAACTATGTTTTGGATGTACTGCTTGATCCTTAATTCTGTCTTGTCATTTCCAGGTTCTGCTGGAACTCTACAGACCTATCAGCAGAGGGATGGGGATGTTCAAAAGTAAATATCTTGACCATTGGAGGGAATATACTACTGCTTCTTTTTTTTTTTTTTTCCCAGGAAAATATTAACTAACACCATCCAAATTATTTGGGAAAGATTTGCAGTCCACTCCTCCCGGGCTCACACATTGCACAGAGACAAGGAATGTGACATTTTTTCATTGCCTGTTCTCAGTGATAAACAGTGAAAAGTGGGGACAGAAGCCATAGGCAGAGTGGAATATTTACTTTCCCAGACACGGACAGAACTCCCAAGTGAAACACAGAATGCTCTAAAATTATTTTAGAAAGCTCTCTTATCTCTTGTCCTCTGTCATTGTATTGAAAGCACTGACAGCTTTAATAATTTTGGACAAACCTTATCTTTTCCTACACACTCCTTTTCCCATGTGCTCTCTGAAGAGCAGTCAGGCAAGTTCTGGGGAACTTTTATTAAAACTTCATTAAATCATACAAGTGTTTGTGATGACCACTTCACAAAGCAGCCTGGGCCTTGGAGTGCCTGTGCAGATGCTCAGGCTGGAGGACTCTGCCTGAGACTGGTTCAGTACCCAGCAGTTTAACATAATTTAGCTTTTAGAGAGGTCAGACAGTGCTGTAAGGAGTGGGGCTCTAGGATGCATTCTTGGGAAGAGGCCATTTACCCTGCCTTAATTGCTGAGGCTGCCCATGCTGCTTTGCTTCTTCTCTCCAGAAATTCCGTGCCAGACCTCAGAAGTGCTACTTGGTAGAACTGCCTGCTGTAAAACCAATACATTTCTGTGAAGAGCATCCCTTTAGGGAAGTACAGGTTTCTGTGCAACAAGAGTGCTTGAGAGAAAGGAAACACAGGTAACGTGCATTTTCTTATCACGTTGGTCCATAATATTTCCATATCTTACGTATGCTTTAATGGCAAAACTAAAAAAAATCAAGAAGATGAAAGTGAACACCTGTGAATTTTCCCAAGTTAAAACTACTTTGAAAACCAAAAGCAATTTTCAGGAAAGGTTAAGACACTTCTAGTGGAAATGCTGATCTTCTTAATCCTCAAGACCAGTTTGACATGAAGAAATGTGGTCAATAGACAGACTTTATCCTGATTTTGAAGCCTGCAAATTCTGTAGGCTTCATCTGAATACATGCAAGACACAGCTTAGTCAGCTCCCAGTTGAGATGTAGAAAACATTTGCATGTCTCGAGTCATGATAATACATACAGTTCTGTCTGCACTTTGAAAAGTGATTTTTGTGCTCTCATTCAGATTCATATTTCAAGTCTGGCAAGAAAATGAACTTTTCACTCTTCATTTTACTCCTCCAGGGTCTAGCTAGTCTGGAATTCTTTAACAGTCAGGTATCTAGAGATTAATTAGGAAGAGAAAACACTCTTCCATATTGAATCCAAAACAGAAACAGAAACACAAAACCCTCCTTCTAAAAAATACTATTTGAGGCACAGTAATGTTTTCTACACAATCAGCCAGTTGGAATCAGTGGAATTCTTTCCTCTCCATTTCCTGTGAGTCTCCACATTCCCAAGCAGGCACACAACAGACTTGGCTGTCTCAGAAATAAGCACTGTGCATTTGAGCCTCAATATTCCCCTTTTTCCAACCTGCTGTCAAATTTCAGACCACAAACTAAATGTAAAACTCTCAGTATAGCAACTCTTTCGAGACGAATGGGCAGTACAAAATATTTATGTATTCCATACCAAAAGAAAAAAATTGGTACTGTCTCACTGGCTTTTTCCCCCCAGCAGAAACATAAAACAAAGTCGAAGAAGTCTATACACCTGGGAGATCCAGCAGAAATCTGTGTGAGCAGGCAATATGAAACAAAAGACACTATTGATAACTGGGGCACTGTGCTCCCTTCAATACACAATTGATTCAGATCCTTGGACATCTTCAATTAAATAAACAATGAAATTAGAAAACAATGCCCTCACTATTAGCACCGTAATAGCAATTACAGTACACTTTATGGAGAAAATTATTGGGTTTACAATAAAACCCAGAAATTTATGTAGGTAAAGAGAGCTGGAAATGTAAGCATATGACTTCTTGTTTTTCTCTCTCCAACTCAGAATGGAAACAGGGATTAAAAGGCAAAACTACTTAGAAAAGGGACATGAAAAAGGGAAAAGTTTGTCTGTTTGATGGGTAGATCTTTACGCTAAACCAAATCATTCCAGAGGTCACCTGCATGTTTTTTACCTTTTCTCACAAGAGTACAAAACAAGTAAAAATGCATATATAAACAAAATATAATTTCCAATTCTAAGTACGCTATACAGTCCTTGGAGTTTAATGGACAATGAGAAGGCCAAGCACACAACAGCTTTAAAAATTACCCTACATTTACACATACATGCAGCATTCTGTGTTTGAAGTATCCAAAGAAACTCTAGGTTAAATATAAAATATAAGGAATTTAAATTTTCATGCTTCATGAGCATAAGACTTGTACTAATTGCTGTAGTTAGGAAGAAACTAGACCCAGGAGGCAGTAACTGGATTTAATCCATTACATAGTTTTATAGACCTTTTCTTTCAGAGGTGTCTGACACTGGACAAACTGTAGGAGTATGTAAACCAAGAGTCTGCTGAAATGTAAAGCTTATATTCCTACAAAAACAGATTTTGAAATTCTCTTCATACTCGACTTGTTCCTATCAACTATTCCTCCTTGTTAAAATGAAAGACAACTATTTTTCATTGCATTTTAATAGAAAATTATGTCTGTGGACATAGTAACATCACAGAATCACCACAAATTATGTAATATCTGCCATCTGGTACAAGCCCATCATAAGCACATGTGAAAAGAATAATAATAGTAATAATAATGCATAAACTCTGGAACCAACTGAACAGCCAAAAATCTTTGGGACAATTGAGGCCGCTCAAACAAAGATCCTGAAATTTTTCAAAAATATTTCTGTTCAATTAAATCAGTATGGAATTTTTTTGGTCAGTAAATAATTCACCCAAAGTGTTTCTCTAGTGAAGTGAAACCAAAAAAATGCGCACTGATCTAACAACCACATTAAATTAGAGCTACTGTGTCATGGAGACGTGAATAAAGCACATTAAAATAACAACGTACAATAGTAGGAAGTATAGATTACAAGGAAGGAAGAAACATTTGGCTAATTTTTTGGGTGTCACTTTTCTCCAGTTCCCCTCAAGGAGCTCCTTGTCTACAGTTCTTTTTTACATACAAATCCCTACAAGGTCATTCTTTCCAGCAATCTCCATGGCATCTCCACACAGCGTTGCTGTAACACAGCCTGTCCTTCTGCCAAAGCCTTGGGATGAGGTCCTGGACCTCAAAGTCCAAAAGCATTTCAACAAACAACTTACTGCGGTCCAGATTTCCGATTTTACAGAGACAACTCTTCCCCGCTTGGAAGAGCTTTTATTTACTCAGTCCATACTTTTATTAGTTTTCACTTCTACGAAGTGCTCCAAAGGTCAGTTAACATTATCAGAATTGTTTTGTCTCTATTATGCACATCCTTTATTAGACAAGAGATACAAAAATATCCTTAGAGAGGCCATCCTAAATAAGACTCAGAGAGCCCTGAAATGCACGCTGTCCATTGTTACTTAGCAAACAAAGTACAGCAGGAAGATGAAACTTAAGTCTTGCAAATAAGAAAATTATCTTTTACATCTCCTCCTCCTCCATTTTTTTTCTGAAAGAACAATACAATTATCCTAATCCAACCCAAAATTCCAGGATCCAGCTGAGTGAATCCCTGTGTAACTGACACACAGATCTCTACCTACATCTAAACCCTCATTAGACAACACAAGGATAGCTGTGAGAAACCTGCTGCAAAAGTTACCATCAAGTAACATTTTACACCCCAGCTGCAAACTTCACAAGGAACAGGAATAAAAATTAAAATGCTAATAAATCTTCAACAATAATGATAAGAAAATGAGCCTATAATTATTTCTGCCACTCACAATGCATTTTTAATACACTTCTGTGTGGTAAGATCCATCAAGTATTATTTAGATTAAGAAAAACAAACCAAATTATTTCTTAATCTAACATCATATACAACTGTAAGGACTTTGTGAAGTTTAGACTCTTTCAGAACATGTGACTTTCCATCGTTTTACCGGATTTTAATGCCCCAATTCTCACCTCACCTGTTACAACACCAGACCTGAGCCCTGAACAAAACCAAGCCAGAGAAACTTAGACAAGAATTTAATGATACAATACTTTAAATATTTAAGAGTTATTTGAATAAGTACTAGTCATCTTAATAGCACAATTTGTAAATGCTCACCGGGAGCAGACACTTTCTCATGATAAATTCTTCTATTAGAATTCAGTAATGAATTAATTTTTAATAAGGCAATGATCTCGTTAGCATTAAAGGTGACTTCCCCTTTTTTTTGCATTTAAAAAACCAGGCCAAAATGCTCAAAGTGGTTAACCTCTAGGTGCTAGGTATAAAGAATGATGATTTTTCACACATTCTAAAGCATGGCTGACATACCAAGAAAATAAAGAAAATATATCATTTAATAGTGCAAATAGGTTTCGACTCAGCAGAACGAGTTACCTTAGAAATTTATTTCTGCTGAGAAACAAGTCTTAGCTTTTGTATTAAGTTCAAAATACAGTTACTTTTTAAGGCATTTTCATAACCGTGGTTTAGTATTTTATAATTTTCGAAACATTTTTAATAGTCTACATTTTAAATGTTTCATAAATATATTGCCATATATGTGTTAATATATTTAAATACTAAACCAATTGATTGTACATTTATATTATTAATTTTTCCTCATGGCCTAAATTATCACTTATAATGTTTATGCTAGTATGATAATGCAACAATAATATTTTCTTTCAGTTTTTTAGTCTACCTTTCCTAAATAGTACCAATTAAAAAACTCAAACTCATAAACTAATGAAAATCTAGATTAATTAAGGAATTTTACTGAGAACAGAAAGGAAATTCTCTCTCTACAGAATGGGGAAGACTGAAGCATTTCAGTGTGTGGCAAGAACCAGAAGAAGTGGGAATCCCACAACGATGGTTGATTTTTGACACTGTGTAGCATAGCTTGCTATATATTTCAAAAACATTCCCTCTGAATAGAGAAATTAATTCATGAACATTTGCTCATAAATTGATGAGGAAATCATTTATTTGCTCATAAATTGATAGAAGTACACTCAAGTAATGTAATATAAAACAAGCAATCCAGACTGAACTATTTTAGAAATACGCATGAATTCTTATTTCCCATTATTTGAGGAAAAAACAGGGATGTACAGAGAGCAGAGCTTGTCTCAGCTGAGAGACAAGTTCAGGAGAAAAACACTCTGGAATGAGTGTTTCCTCTTTAAAAAAAGGGTTCCAACAAACCCTTTCCACCACTAAGAAAAGAATACTAGTGGATGAAAGTGAAAAACCCAGCTGTTTATTGACCAACAGAATGCCCACATGGCACAGTAAAAGGCAAACAAATGCTAGATATTGAACTGTCAGACCTTAACACCCACGCACACACCGGAACAAAAACCCAAAATGCCAGGGAAAGAAAAAAAAGCCACCACAGCGGTTTGCACACGGTGGGAGAAAATGGGGCAGGTTTTCAGGGGGAGGGGGCTTTGAAAAAGCCAACAAAGAGCCCCAAGGCTCCCGCCTCCCCCAGACCCACCTTACAGCCACAGCAACAATTTTTGGGCGTACAACAGACGATCGGGGAATAGACTAATCATCATAAAATCACCCCAAGACAGAGCTCCATTTTCATGGGGCCTTCATTTAGAAGAGAGTAAAGTATCACTGGGAGAACTTTGGGATATCAAATTTTAGAGGTATATGGGTGTTGAATTTATTGAATTTACACATACTATTAAATGCCTTTTAAATGATACATATGGGCGTACATAAAGCGTGTGCATGCAGAAGTGGAGGCTTTCTGACCTTTGTCACCTCATTATATGCACATAGATCTTTAGCAAATATACACGATTAACCTAAGCCTCAAGGGAAGGAAGCACTGAGAAAAGAACTGACATCGGCACAATAATAAGATGTCTCATTTCTATTTTGAGCTTTTTTCCTTTCAAAAACCATTGCAGATACTAGAGAAAATGTGGGTGCTGTATTTGAGCATGCACAGTTCTCAGTCTGAATAAATAAAAATAGGGAAAAAGAAGGAAGCAAGGACACACATGAACTGGGTTTTATAAACTTCCTAGGATTTAATTTTCTAAGCTGATCCTAAATTAGATTGCCACGTGTGGAATGTTGCCCCGGGTTCCCTGGCTGAGAATTGCAGTGGTTTAGCACTCGTGTCATCCAGGAGGGAATGTGACCTCAGGCTCCAGCCCAAATGGGTTCTGTTCTGCAGATGTACACAGATGGCCCTGTTCAAGAGCCCTTGTACCAAACAACTGACATTTTAAAGACATGTTGTTGCTCCCCGATGTAACCACACTTCTGCCAGATTCACAGCTTCATCATTTTCAGGATAAAGAAAAATGCTGAATCAGTGTTTCTAAGTGGAGGACTGATAGGTCTGAGCTATTTTATTTATTATGAACAGCTAAATTTATTGGGGTTTCTTGTCTGCTTTTTATTAGTTACGTATTATTTTCTCAAATTTTAAAATAAATTTTATGGTGCTAATCTTGCTTTTACAGTCAACCCTGTGAGTTAAATGGCATTTTACTGCCTTCAGACTTATCTTTCATAGCACCTGGGCTTTTCCTCCTGGTAAGTTATGTGAAAAATCTTTAGAGAAGTATAGAGTTATTTAATGATGCTTCCTATATTAAAAAGTATATGTTATTGATATTGTCTGTGTTCACCATTATTGATATTGTCTGTGTTCACCATTATAGTATGTTTAAACTTTTATTAATATTTATTCAATTAAAAAATGTACTCAGTGGAAAAAAACACGTAAACCAAATAGATAACATACATGGTCGTACAAGCTTTATAGCCTTTTTCCTACCAGTCTCTCAACCCATTACTTAGACCTCAAGGAAATTCAGCTGTGATTTTTAAGTATGTTAGTGTATACATAATAAATTAACTGGAGGTACTTATTTGGAACTGAGAGCTAACATTCTCAAAATTCATTTCAGACAAAAGAAAAGTCCTTTGTAAATGTGAATGGGACACGGCAACCTTACTTGTGACAGGAATCAACAGCAGGAGCATTAAATTAACACATATCACTTGCTGAATTCTAACTTGTTAAACTGTCATGTTTCATTTGAAGGCAGTAGAGCAAGGAGAGGTGGAAGCAGCTCAGGATCTGGCCTGGTAAGTAAGTACAGAAAACCCCTGCCCTTATAAAGGGCATTGAGAAAATGCTAATGTTTCCCACCACGGAGCTTGTGGAGCTAAACCCAAAGTCTCATCTGTTAGTATGGTCAACAGATTTCTTTTTCTTTCTTTTTCTTTTTTTTTTAAATTCATAGACAAAAAAATATTATTTTTGTCTCATCTTTCTTTGAATAATGAGATATTGGCAAGTTATCAGGGAAGAACAGCTCTTGTTTGCTTATCCCATACTCTGTTGCATCTTCCTCTTCAGTGTTTTACACCATGTTCCAAGTTGACAAAATATAAAATTCAATGATGAGAAAGTGCAAAGCAAGAACAAATGTTTGAACAAAGTGATAAATGCCGGAGAAATAGAAACGTGGACACTTAAATGTATGTCAAGCTTTCCATCCCTGCTATACAGCATAAATAACATGGGAGGATGTGGCTTCGCTACTTGAGAAGACATACATCAAAATATTTTGACACATTCAATAAGCTGTTGAGCACGACTAAAATGCTAAAGAAATAGATGAGCTGTAAGGAGGAGATATGCCAGCATGTCAGGAGAGATGAACTGGGTTATGTAAGAAAGGGACAACCCCTTGTTTCTCTTTTGTTTCTGTGAAGAAGCAGCAGAACCAGTACAAATGTGAGATAATGAAAGTTTAATTTCACAAAACAAACCCGTTGTCCAAAGCAGGACAGAGACACCCCTTCCTACTATCAACAAAACCATAACAATGCTGGAGAAAATTCATTTTTTTCTGAAGGACAAAGAAGTGTATCAATTGGAATCTGCATATATATTACATTGCATAACTTCAACCGTACATTTTGTTTCTAAATACTCATTTACACATTTATTAAAGGTATCATCTTTCAGAAGGATAAATACTAGCATTGCTTTTATGTCAGATTCTGTTTTCCTCCTGAAGCACTAGTTTCTGAATATATGTATGTTCGCACTTATAAAAAAAGGAAACTTCAAGCAGAGCTGCTTCATTAAAGTAGTGAGTGATTTACCTGTTCTGCTTCAAATGCCATTACTATTCCTTTTGTAATATCAACTACCACACAGCACATTTTACCTGTATTCATTTTTTATTTTTTTACCAGGTTAATGCCTTTCAGATGCCTTTAGAGACCTACATAACAATTTCTTTTAAAGACTGCCTCCTTTGATTTGAAGCGCTGCGAAGGAACTGCAGTTTGACTTGTCAAGAAACAATACTGTTTCTTAACAATTTGCAGAAAAATGTTTATCCCAACACAAAAAGCACACAGCTATAACTCATCTTCTGCCAGAAACAGTGCTATATGAATATGTTTTCTTAGATGAAAGCAAGAGAAGCTGGATGAGAAAACTGGCAAAATGAAAGCAGAAAATAACAACCACAGTGAAAGATGAAATCTCTGCTGTGTTGACCTCGATGCAGTGCACGGTGACTTCAGTGTGGTCAGAGTTTCAGTCATCTGGCAAGGCTGAACTCTCAGTTCCCAGCGCCAGGAGCTATGACAGCCAGGGAGCTCACACTGTGGTACTCCAGTTGTGTGCCACTTGCCTTCCTCTCATTGTACCCAACAAGCATCCTCTCTTGTTTCTCTTGGACTGGCTTAATCCAAGGTCAGCTTTTGCCAGCATCTTCTCATCTGACACAAATCTATAACTTTCTAATCAAGGCTCCCATCTTTCCCAGGCCTCCTTTTCCAGCCAGCATTGCCTGCCTTGTAAATCAATTATACACTCAGTTCCCAATAAGGATTTCTTTTCCCAGCTTGCCTTCTGTGCCTCACCTTATCGGAACCATCCCTCTGGGCTGAATCCCCGCCCTTGCACCACTGCTGCTCACCTGCTAAATTAATCCTAGATCCATGCTACTTCAATTTAGTAATAGGAAACATATCTAAGTCCCATTTTCATCAATGTAAATGCTTTTAAATTGCCTGGCTAAATCACAGCAGAGATTGGATAAACAGAGCTCTGAAGATGGGGTAAAAGTTAAAGGAGGAAGAAAAATCTCTCTTTGAGATGAAGCAAGCCCCTGATAGTCATTTCAAATTAAATATAATCGTCAGGAAATTGATTTGGGGGCAAATGTGAAAATATTGAAACCATCACTTTAGTGTAGAGTAACAAAAAAATGGCAAACAAGGCACTAGTTCATGTCAGAATAGGGAAAGAATGACTAATTCAATGTATCAATATAATGCAAGGCACCCTTTATAAACCTGAAATACCTAGGAAAACATGAACTAATGTGTTGCAGGAAGATACTGACTTAAAGGACCAGAAAACCGGAGAATTTTTGAACAGTGAAGTATTCTGAACTGGAGAAGTATTGCACAGTGAAAAAAAGCAGATGTTTATAAAGAAATGTACTGGATATGGAATGACAAAGGTTGTCATAGGTTGATTATATTTTTAGTACATCAGTAAAATACACCAATTAAAATCATATCATAAGAAATAATACTAAATAGAAAAATACATCATGTAACACACAAGAATTGATCACATATTTATAGAGGGAGTCGTTGCCGAATTTCTTTGCCCTCAAGCTGCCCCACAGCTACACAGACCATGTGCTGGCTGTTCCCGAGAACACGCATTGCTTGTCATCTTCGCTGATTAATGGAAATTACAGTGACAAATCCTGAATCCAAACCTTACCTTAAGGTGACATGTAATCAATATATTTGCATTCCCTCACAAGCAAGGATAAGGAGGAATATGATACCCTGAACTTATACAAGAATAAATAATCTTGGCTATAAATATAAGAGCTATCCATCACTCCTACTTATTTTCCCTGTCAGCTGCCTGGCAGCAATTTTTCAAGCTGGAACCAGGATCCTGGACATGGTGCAGTGCCGGGATTGCAGGAAGAACGTGAACGGGTGTCAGGTTATAAATTGCTGCTCTAGTCCCGTATGGCACATAATCTTCCTGCAAGGCCAAACAAGGAACTACTGGATTTCACATGGTGGTTTTATGAGGCAACAGAATCAGCAAGTTTGAAACAAGCAGCTCCCAGAGAAACGAAGCGAAACAAACTCAGCAGAAGGGAGTTCTAATATAACTCTCTGATTGCAGCCTGCTACTCAATTCCGAGTTCATCTTTGCCTCAAAATTGCCACTAAAGCCGAAATAACCAACAACAAGGACCTTTTTAGTACTGCTGCAACTTGAACCATAAAACTCGTACAAAAAAAATCCACCACCCCACTCAGTATGACTAATGGAGCCACTGCATCTTCTGCTTGTAATAAGGGGCAAAAATTGACGTGAGGGACTATTGAAGATCAGGCCTCTATGCTCGAAAAAACCTCGACGCAAACATTCTTCCAAGCATCAGCAGCAAGGAAGAGAGGCTCTCTGATTTCAAAGTTGGGTGAGCATCATCTGCAGCTCGTCGTTAGCACTGCCAGCAAGGCTGCGAGCAGCACTCATCGTGCCGTCCCTCAGACGTGGCACATCCATCTCCCACTAAGCCATATGGAAGAGACAATGGGGCATGAAGATCCCCGAGCCTGAAAGGGATTATGAGACTTGCTGATTACATGCACTGCACTTTCTAAAAAATATGTATTCCCACCTTTTTAAGAGACTTTCCGCCCAATAATCCCTGTCACTGAGATAGAACACAATAATGTAGAAAATGTTATATACTTCTATCCCAATTTAATGCACAAAGTTGCTTTAAAAATATAGGATATGGATGAAAGGGAAATGGACACATCTGACTACCAGGAATTCCTTCCCTCGCTCAACCCTGATTAACATAATTAAACACTGCTATAGTGACTCAAGACTCAAACCTGCACTTTTAAAGTCATTCTTCATCCTGAATTGACAACAAATCTTTTTACCCCTTGAGAGTGTCAATAAGTGATATAAAAATTGAGCACAGAACATCCCAGAGATACTAACTTGATAGTAACAAATGTCACCTCTCTATGTGCCCCAGCAACACCTGCAACTTCTGACACAACTGCTCAGCCAGTTTCATTTCCATAGTCACAGGTGTGGGGGTACCCAGGTTATTTTTGGCAAGATGGAAATCTTCAAACCATTTCTCAAATGTTAACTAGAAGACCAGGATTTCCGTCCATTGATCTACTTCAATTTCACAGGGACATATTAAAAATGCGTGACTTAAAAAAATGCCAAAACACATGCATGCCATTATAGTGGTGAGCAAAAACATCTCATTGCTTGTTTCCTGTCACTCGGGCAACAGTTCCAAGCTCACAGAAGGTTGCTAGGAGTGTAGTGGGTTTTTAAGCTAAATTATATACATTACTTTTTTGATGTTTTTTTTTTTCTCTGTGAGATAAGCATTAGAAGAAACAAGCAAAGCAGGCACACTACTTGACAGAATATAAGAGATTTATTAACAGACTTAGATGGAAAGGCTACAACAGAACAAACTTTCAGAACTCTTTTTCTCCTCCACCTTTCCCTCTCCTAATTAGTATTACAATTCTAGGAAGGGAAAAAGGGGTTTCTCTTTTTCCTTGCCTGGTTTTGCACACTGTCACTATTTTGCAGGTTTGAATTAACAATCTCTGCTAGGGTGTAACACATCTCTTTTCCATGAGCCCTCTCCCAGCTCTTTAACTGCAAGACACAGGCCCTCACATGGGGTTACTACTTGTTTAAGAATGAATCATTTTTTTCTTTTTGGCTTGAACATAACTTTTTACAAGCTACTCAAGAAAAAAAAATGCTCATCCCCCCACATACTTTAACATGGATTAAAGAGACAAACAGTTTGCAATATTACAGTTCATACCACGGCGAGGAAAGGAGATTTTCAAGCTCCGCGCGGGACCACGCAGCGCCGCCCTTGTAGCTTCGTGTCACGTGACTCTTTTTTTTTTCTCTCTGGCTCTGAAAGCCGCCATGTTGTAGGGTGTTATCAGGCTCTAAGGTGGAGAGAGAGCCTCCCCTTGCTCTTTCTGCGCTGCCAGGTGCACTATGTAGGAAAAGGGGTGTCTTCTTCTGTTCGTTGCGAAGTCTGCTGGCTGCACTGAAGGCTCCGCCGACTCCCCCTTCCTCAGAATACTGCATCAGATGACTTCAGCCCTGTGGCTAGCTATCGCCACTCGCGGCTCAAAGGAATCGCTTTTTTTTCTTTACAGTTTAGAGTCCGTGCTGCAGCGTTAAGAGAAGGGGCAAGAGGCAGAAAGGCAAGAGGCAGGGGCGCCCGTCCCCAGCCCCGCGGGCCGGGCAACGGGGCCCACCCCTCCCCCTCTCCCTCTCCCGTCCTGCAATCAGCCAGAACAGGGGACAAAACTTCTCTAAAATCCCGCCTTCCACGGGGTTTTTATATGTAGAATTGAGAGAAGCGTGATTGGTCTGAAGAACTGCCTGTCAGTTCAAGTCAAACCACGACAAGGAGAAACCAAATATTTGGACAAAACTTGCAAATATAAAGTGCAAAGAGAAGAAAAACAAACTTGAATTTGCATCTCCACTGTATGAATTTTATGGCTATTATAGGACTAGAACAGATCACAAGGTGCAGATTTAATTGATTTCTAAAAATGCATTTCACTACTTTCTAGCAGAAAACCATTTTTAGTTGGTCATCACAAGAAGGGCATCGTCAACACAGCTGTCCCCAGCGTGGTGAAAAGGGTCTGTAATTTTTTTGTTTTCAATTGTAAGTATTCTTACATATCAAACTGAAACTGCTGCTGGCACAGATGTTCAGTGGGGATCTGAATAATAAACGTGAGTAGGAACTCATGCGAGTGACTCCAAGTCTAACATCAAGTGTTGCCCAACAATTCTGGTGGCTCTCAGCATTCCCCTGTGACTGAGGTAGTTTGAAGCACTGTAAGAGATGTCTTTCCTTCATACTGGTAGTTAATCTTTGACTTCCCTTGGGAAGGACAACGCCTGGAACTGCCTCTATTAGAGCATGTGACAGTAACCAGCTGGAACGTCTGAGGGATTACTGAACACGCCCAGAGGTCTTCCCAACCTGTGACATACGGCATATTATCTATTTGGAAATCTTACACGTTTATACTGTCTCCCTCTAACATCTAAAATGTTCACAAGCTTGAATAAATAATCTGTTGTCAAAACCAGAGAAAAAATAATAGAAGATTTATAGCTTAGCAGGAGAACCGGGGGCCATTGCTAGAACTGAAGCAACCATATATTTTTCTTGATTTCTTCAATCTTTTTTGAGAGCTGAATGATCTGGACAAATACCTGATGAAATAATTCAATGTATTATCTTTATGCAGTACGTACATTTACTGGCTCTTACTTCTGAAGAGTGCATTTGATATAGCTACATTTCTCAAATAATTAATCACCATTTTTGTCAGTCAGAAGTAGCTCAGTTCAGGTTTAAATGGTGATTGCTTTCCTTAGACAGCTGCTCCTTTTAAATTATTTATAGGATTGAGGACATTTCTATTAAAAGATTTGATGTTTCCATGTAAATTTTCTAAACATGAAATAGTTTATTGATCATTGTTCAACACTTTTCAGTGACCAATTATAGCAGAGAAAAGCTATTACAAAAAGCAATGCTGTACTTGTCCTCTGATTCCAGGTAATAGACAGATGGCATGATGGGAAACTGCTGAACTGCTGATGGCACTGAAGGATTTAAATACAATAAAGCTGCCTTTACTGGATAGAAAGCTGCATTCCAAAACTACATTTTTTTAAAGGAGGAAAGACTGGGGAAACTGGAGATTTTGCATTACATGGGGTATTAGGGAAAAAAAAAACCCTCAAACAAACTGTTGGGGTTTTAAAAAACTTTTTCTCGGGTCCTTTTATATGCTCTCTAATTCAGAATGCAACTTGATTTAGCTATGACACAGTGTAATATTTTTTTAACACAAGGGGAAGAGCTCCACGTGCTTCTTTGCTGGATATGACCAGAAAAGGCAACTGAGAGCTCCAGCTTTCTTTTGGGCTGGCAGTTTCCACACATGCAGTGATTCTGCTTCCAGTGGGAAAGATACTACAATTTCACTCTTTTGGCCAGTACTTAATCATCTGTTTTTTCTTCAAGTCTCTGAAATGTCCCTTAATTAAGTTAATTTAAAACTTGCCTAGCTGACATGAGGTATTAACACCACTGCACCTGTAGAAACTGCATATGCTAATTAGATATTTGATACTCGAAGCTGTGATGGACTCTCCCCTCATACTAAGCAAAGACACAAAGTGTGCCAGAGCTTGTTTATGTACCTTTTGAGAGGTCTGCACAAACACAGGGCATTGGACAAATGCACATTAATGGAGTTTGGTATTCACAGTGCGGGATTTAAAGAAAGACCGCAGGATCACTTCCAAACTAAACTTGCAGCTTATTACCTGATTTCTTTAGAGCCATTTAGATTTGTTTGCCTATTGATCTTGGTGGCTGGGTCTGGGACCTCCCCAGACAGAAGAGGAAGGGAAAATCATTTTCAGAAGAAACAGCACTGAATATCAAAGTCAATAAGGATTTCTGAAAATAAAACCCATCTTAAAAACTCACCTTTCCCTAAGAACCACTCTCTGTCTTAGCCATATTTCTATTTAAGTAGGTGCTTAATAAATATCTTCCTGCTGACTTTTTGGCTGCTATATCAACAATCTAACAAGGGCTGAGACTTTCATTTAAACACTTTTACCAGAATCCTTTATTGTGAATTAAAATTTTACTTTAATACATCTTTAGATTAGAAGTCCCTTCTTTTTCCACCAGATGTTGGCCTGACTTCTCTTTTGTCTATCCCCAGCTCCACCACCAGGATGGCTTAAAAACAGACGAGTCCAAGGTGAATCTCCTAATGAGTCATTGCTTCCACAGCTTCACTGGCAAGCAGTTATCTTTGTGCTATAAAGCTTTGTTCTTCCAAACAGAATGATTATTCTTCAATCTGAGCATGGAAATCAAGAAAATGTGCACCTTCAACAGGGAGGAAACAAGTACACATTTCTAACTGAAAAGCCCTAAGTTCATCCCATGTTCAGATTGACAGCTCCTTACCAGAGTGCAGTTGTTTGGAGAATATAAAAATCCATCTGAGCTAATGCAAGTCCTTCCACCACTGCTCCCTTTCACTTATTTGCTCATGTTTTGGGGTTTTTCAGGTAACTGTCTTTATATATAATTAGTCACAAAATAAATATAAATATTTCCTTTAGAATCACTAAAATAGCCTAACACACAGTACAGAACTCTTTCCTACTAGAAAATATTATTCAAGGACCTATGTACCCATTTTTTGTATGCGAGATGGTGTCATTTACTGCAGAATGCTCAGAAGATTAGAACACCTTCCCTGCCACTTGGTCTAAAGAGAAGCACATCAAGTTTCCTTTGCACTGAGAAGTGCAAGTTTGATATCAGGACACCTCCTATAGAAAATAAATCACAGTTGTTTTCTTAAACTTTCCATCACTTGAAAACCTAAATCACCTTCATATTGTCTACAAAGCTCAAACATTGTGTTTACCTGAAAGCAACACGTACTCTCATGTCTTTTTGATATACAGTAATTTTATTACGGGGATTTATTTTCAAAGGAAATTGAACAAGGCAATTTAAAGGCTCTCAGAGGAATAATAAGCAGTAGTCAACTTTGGTGGATGAAGCAGTTATTTCCTATTTATTTTTCTTTTATGTGTTCATATCAGAAATATGCCTATAAATGATCAAGTAGGAAACAACCTCAATCTCCAGGATAAAATGACAAAAATAATTTTCACAGAGAACCACAGACCTACTAATAGGTTTTTTGGTAAGGCCATCAAGTAGAGTTGAATCTGTACAATTAAAGGAAGTGTCTATTTAAAAAATGGAATAAAACAGTGGGACATCTGAAAAAATAATTACTATGTAGATGATGTTCAAAGGTGGGATGTCTTAAATAATTTTTTGGGAAAGAAGAAGTGAGAAAAAGATTACAACAAAAGAAGGAACAGAGAACACATCTGAGGTGAAAAGCAAAAACTGAGAAAACTGATTTGTTCCTTAGAAGTGGTGTCTGCAACTGTAAATTAAGGAGAAATTACTTACAACTGGAATTATACCCATGCTCCCCTTTCAGAATTTGAGAAATGCAAGGACCAGGGTAAAAAAAAGCCAAGTTACTGAAACAAAGTACTAGTTTGTGAATATAATGGAGTAATACAATAAAGAATAATTGTGGAAATAATGAAAACATCACTTACAATATTCAGAAACAAGTTGTGGATTCCTTTAATGTTAAGGTGGAGAAAATAAAACCAAACAATGCCATCTGAGAAGATATCAAACCTAAAACAAAAGTCTGCATTTGGCACACAAGAGAAAGAGCAAACAAGACTATATATTCTAGATTTCCTAGGGAAGACAGGGATAGAAAAAGAAATGTTATTGATGGCAAAAGGAACTGGAGAAAAAAAAAGAGGTTTTTTTGGTAGGTGTCAAGAGAAAGGCAGAACTTTAAAATTAATCAACCATTGCTAAGGACTAAACTTCAGAGGTATTGCACATGGATCGGGAAAGATGACACTGAAGAATTAACACCCTCAGAAAAATAAATACAAATGTGCAATTGAGGAGGTCAGAGATCAGTAAATTCGATGTGTTTTATGAAATCTGTTTTTATATATGTGGGCAGAAACATGATTTCATGCATTAGGGCGAAGAAGTTATTATCTAAACCAACAAGAATGGCAGCAAACCCTCCAAAACTGCATGTCTTTGTTACAGCAGTTGCTAAGGAAATACACAGAAATGTTGAACTGGAGTTATATGCCATTAAAAAAACCAAATCAAAACACCAAATTGAATTAAAGTATTTATTCCACCATCTGTTCTATACAAAGCCAAAGTTATGAAAATTTCAAGAGGCTTTCAAGAATAAAGAAGAGCAAAAGGATTGTTAATTAAAACCAGCAGGGGCTGATCTCCTCATTCTCTGAACCTCCTTTGATCTTCCTTAAAAAGTGGCCAAATGTCTAGAGACCCAAACATCTGGAGTGAAGTCAAAGAGGCCACAGCAGTTTATTCATGTCTCTGCCACAAACCCCTTCAGGCATATTCCACTTGTCCTTTTTGATTCCACTTGTCCTTTTTGACAGATTGCCAAAAAAAAAATAAATAGAATGGAAAAATTATTCTTTGTGATACATTCAGGTAACTTTCCAAGACTTCAAAAAGGGTCTCGGGATCATTTTAATTCTGAAGCAGATAAATAGGCGCTTCCACAAAATCCACAGTTTAGTGCTCCTTCAATCTCATGATTTCAGAGGACAGCACAAAAGAGAAGTCAGTGAAAATGCTCTGAAGTGGTCCATCAAGATGGAAGGGACTGTGAAGGCTCTGGGTGATTTCAGGTTCCGCTTAAGGAAAGGGAAAGCAACACCTAGAGTACATTTTTGAATTTTTTTTCCAATATAATAGCCTATTTTCTCTTTATTTCTATTTTAAATTACTCCAAAAAGGTTTGCTCAGCTGTTGTAAGCACTGCAACTTTCAGTGTTTAATTGTTTGATGTAGAGAGCCAGTGGAAAAGCAACCAAAGAACTGCTGAAATAAAACAGAGCTCTGAGAAACCCCACTGACACGGCCACAGAACTCGTGCCACATGCTCAGTGCACACCATGGCAAATATCTTGCAAAAGGCCAGGGCAAAGTGCACGAAAAACTTTGGGGGGGTTTTTGCTAAGTCTCCATGTTTTACATTTTACAGCTTGAGCCTGTGTAGAGCTGCAACACAAGCTGTGTGTTTATTTGTAGCAAGTTACTGAGTAAGTGGAGCTCCCAATAACCACTTGCTTAATTCCAATATTATTTCTGCAGAAGTATAGGTTTCATCAAAGAAGAAAAGTTACATGAAGAAAGCTTAATATTTCATTCTGGTTTTTTTTATTTTCATTTCTCTCTGTGCTACAGTGATCCCAGAATGTAATTAATGGTAGAATATGGTCAGGTAATTACAAGCAGATCAGAGCACTTCAGGAAGTTAGTGCCCTTGACAGCTCAGCCTGTGCATACTTGTCACCCACAAGGCAAAATGAAATGATTTTGCATTTGTTTCTTTCAAGGAAGGACTGCTGGATACATCCTCTGTAGCCACAAGCTGAAGATTCAAAATATTTCCTCTGTTTTCCAGTTTTTAAGCACAATACATTCCATATGGAGACATAAGCACATCATGACAATATTATTAATACTAAGCCCAATCCCACAATAATTATTTGCTCCCACAGAAGTTGTGGCAGGCACAAAGGCCAAACCACTTAACTCAGTGACGCAGAACAAGAGCTGTGTTTCTGCCAGGAGCATCGCCCCTTCTGCCCTCTCTGCTGGTAAAAGTGGCAGCTGTAGAAGAATCAGAGACTTGCTGCTAAGCAGTGACTTCCCATTAGTGTGACTGAAAAGTTTCCTTAGCTTTTTCTCTTCCACAGAAACATCTACTTCAGCTTAACAACAGTAGGACTGTTACAGAAAGCATATTCAGAATTCAGGATTTGTGAGTACCTCTTCTCTGAGCCAGCAATGCCACTGCTACAGAACTGCTTGATTACAAACTGCATTTGATCTGAGAAACTGAACACTGATTGCAAATCAAACATTTGATCTGGGAAATTAAACATACAGTTACACACTCAGCTGGCTCTTTTTGAAATGCTTTAAGAGGGTGGTCCAAAGGAGACAGGAGGAGTAAGGCATTAAGAGACACAATACTGAGAGGAGAAAGAAGCACTACGTGAATTGAAGAGCATTTTTTCAAGAAATAGTGGTCTTTTTGCTCCCTCTCATGTTGCTAGAGAAAAAATTCTCTGAAAAGATATAGGCTGACGTGCTTCTGGAATTGGTAAGGCCCAGCAGGGTCTGCTGCAGAAACTCCAGACTTCCATCTAAACCTGGCACAGATCTGTTTCTGAATAAATAGCAAACCTCTGCTTCCCTCTCCTACATTCATTTCTGAGTAGAACTCAAGAATTATTAATGGTGACATCTTAAAATAAAACATGACGCTTCTCCAAAGCACATCTGGCAACTCTAAAATCATCCAAGTCTCTCCCTGCTGAGAAAAGAAGCTTTTGAACAGCCATCTAAAAGATCTTTACCATGATCACTGTCCTGCACAGGCAGGAACTTAAAATTCTGTGTTAATGTTTGAGCTCAAGTGATATTAAATTAAGATTAATTTTGAGGTATTAAATATGTATGAATAAAACAGCAAGGAAATCAAGTTCAAGAAATGCATGCAACTTACTGGGCTTGACTCTCGCTTCACTTAACTTTATAGCAGTTACTGCGATCGAATTATTGTTTATTTACTCCAGAGAATCCTGTTCCCTGTCACACTGTATTCCAGCCACTCCAAGTCCGATGAACAACGGGCATATTTTACCGAGAGGTTTTATTTTAACTCCTTTGTTTTTTCCTGCTCTAATTGCTATTTCCAAAGGTTCCTATCCAAGTTACTAGACGATGCTATAGTTTTCAATGTTACTGCATTTGACCTATAATTTATACAAACCTATCTAACATTTTGTTTCTCAGACAGGCTTTCAAGTAAGCCAGGTGTGGGACCATCCTTCAGTGACATGCTCTCAATGGCATTAATGAAATTAAAGAATAAACCAGATCTATTTGAAAGATGAAATAGGAGTTTTGATGATACATGATTAAAAAAATAAAATGTAAATTTATTTGGTTTTTTCCTGAGGAAAATAGTTACAAATATATCCAGTTCTATTAAAAAGTAACATTTTTTTAGAGATGCACTTACTTGTTTTCTTGAGGGGTTTTTTTGTTGTTGGTTGGGGGTTTTTTGTGAGAAGGGTGGATGAAAGCTGCTCAGTTTTTGTCTGTGTTGAGTCCTGGTTAAGACTTTCCAAGCAACGGAAAATAATTCAACTCCACATTTTCTGGGCAAGGTGAAGGAAAATGCTGTTTACTTGCTCTCTATTAAGAATGTCTTCCATTGTTACTAAATTATGTCTCAGTGTATCCAGAGCTCCTGCTTGTGTCTGGAGCTCACTGAGAACAGTGCTGAACACAGAGTGCCCATCCCAGCACATTTCCACAGACATTACACATGGATTAAGCCTCAGTCTTATTTCAGCGTCTCCTTCAGCCAAAGCTTTTGTACATACACTTGGTAAACCTGTTCATCTTGCATCTCAAATTCTCTCAACAATCTGGCCACCTTTGTCCAAGTGATTCACCACAGAAACTTACAGAAATGCCCGACACAATAGGATTTTCTGCCATTTCTATCTTTCCTTGTATCTGTTCCAAAGCTTATGGCCCCAATTACTGCTTCTGTTTTTGCAGCTTCACTGTGGATTCAGAGAGAATCAGGATGTTAGAGAACAATGAAAACCCATGTGTAACAGCCCTCAAAGTTAGTTTCACACTGTGATCACTCATCCCCTGACCACTGCAAGCCTCCTTCCTCCTGGGAGGCCAGGAAAAGAAGAGTCTACGCCGTAACTTCTCTTAGAGTCTACCCCCCTCTCTATGAAAAGTCTGTCTGTTAAATTTTTAAAAATGCTTTTTTTTGATAGGATACCGAAGAAGCTCTTCACATTCAAACCGTGCTGATTTAAAGCTTACTATCAAGTAGAAACACAAAGCATGAACCAGCACTAATTTTAAAAAGATGCTAAAAAGTTCCTTTCAAAGAAAATTGAATTCCATTTGCAGTGAGCGTCACAAAACCACAATCACTTTACTTTTTCTCACGCCCACATACATCAATGTTTCTTCCCTCTCCTACATGACTGAAAAATACTGGAAATTTGGGGCAGGAAAATTCAAGATTAGGCCAACTAAGCCTCAGACTTGTCCTTCAAATGACATTTTAGGTTGTGCTTTGGTTCTGATGGGATTCTTACCTAAATCAGGACTGCAGAATGGGATCTGAAATAGAGCACGGTGACTGATAATTAGTGCCGTGGAGATGAGAGAGAAGAAAGTTCTCCAGCAAACATAGTTTCACTTCCATATAATTACCCCCTTATTCAAGAATTCGGTGTTATTTTTGCTAACTGGGTTTTCCATTGTTAATGGGGTTGTATCAGAAATTAAAGATCATTGATGATAGTGTCTGACTGGTTACCCCAGTGAGAAAAAGCAAACCTCTCCAAGTGCCAAAGCCCTGGAACTGGACCTACCTCTGGATCTCATGGAGTGCAGTAGGGCTTGATCCAGCTCTTTGCACCACCTGCCTCCCAGCCTAGTTGAGGAAGTCCACAAAAAAGAGGAGGTGTAAGAAATCTCTCTCACTCCCCTCATCCTCAAAAACTGAATGCCCCAAAGCAGGCCTAGAGCCCAAAGTTTACACTCTGCTCCCTGTTCACAACTATACTAACAGCCAATGGAGGACAGAAATTGCTTAATAAACAATGTTAGTGCTTAGCAAAATTTGGCTTTAAAAACTTGTGTCCCACTAAATGTGCAAAATTCTGGCTTCTGTTACACTGCACCACCAACCCATTACACCAACCCAGCTGCACACAAAGCTATGAAACTGAATTTTTAAGAGCTCAAGACAAAATACTGAAGTCTCCTCTCAGTGAGGCACAAGAAATTTTTCTCCTCTTGTTTAAATCCTCCAGTACTTTCTCATAAAGGTTTCATAAGAAATTATTATTTTTTCACATGAAGTAGATGTAAATTAGCATTCCAGTAATACCTTCAAATTTAAATGGATTCTCTTTGATTTCTGTAGTTAAAGTATTCATTAAATGCCATTTTACCAACTAGAAATTAGAAGCAATTATGCGTATGCAAGTAGTCACAGAGTAGGAACATTTCTCCATTTAAAACAGACAGAATTATTTACTGTTGGCGTGGAACAATGCAACCTCTTCCTGTGCTCTAGGAATGTCCCTGGCACCACTAGCAAATACAACAGCTATTGTAATTCTTTCAGTACATTATCTCCTACGAATGAAGGTAAGGCACACTACAGGACTTAAGACTAGGTAACACTGCAAAAAGCTAAAACTCAGACCTGAGAAGTACACAGCCCCTTCTCTAACTTTATTGCCAGAGCCACTGATGTTAATGGGGATAACTCCTGTGGTTAGCTAGGCATGTGTTAAAGTGCGTTGTCCAAAGGTCACACTATGCCAGGGTGCATCTGAAGAAAGGTTGTAATAAGTGTGTGTGTGCATCTCTGTAGTCACAAAGAAGGGAAATAATCTGTAGTCAATAAATGCAGTGAGTGAATTAAACCATTTCTGCACACAATGCATCATTACACCCCTTCACTTTCTGACGGAATTTCCACTCCCTGAGTTTAGCCCCCTCCGGTGTCACTAGAGCAGTGAAGCAGATCCACCCGAGCCCTCACCTCCCAGCACCCCCTCACAGCTGGACTCCCCAGTGTGCTCCAGTGACGGCTCTTCCACGGGACAGCTGCCGGCTCTACAACACAGTGCAAGCACTGCGCATTCAAACTGCCCCCTTGCTCCCCTTCATCCCTCCTCACTGCTCCCCACATCCTCACCCAGCCTCTCTGTTCCTGCACCCCCGCTGTGCCAGGTCCCTGTCACCATTCCAGCCACAGAGCAGGAACTGTGCTAAGCAGAGAGCCGCCACACAGCTCCCTGAACTCTGTGCAAGCCCTTTTTCCAGGCAGAGGGGCAAAGAAATCCAGGTCCAAGTGAGCACCGCTGCAGGTGTGCTTAGCAAGAGGAGCTCCAAATTACACCATGGGGGCCGTGCCAGCCCCACTGATTCCAGCAGCAGCTGCCACCCTTCCAATCTATTACATGTGTAAATCCAGCATCTCAAGATCTGGATCGCTTACTGGGATCCTCAAACTCCAGAGTTTCCCACATTCCCAGGGACTGGTGGTCACAGTTACTTGTTACAGAACCTGATGTTCTTGTAACTTGTTCTGTACTACTTGTTCTGTACTACTTGTTCTGTAACTAACTTGTTACAGAAGCCAGCATTGCCTCGCATGGAGGACACTCATTACACATGTCTTGGATCCAATTTAGAACTGGTTTTAACAACCACCACGATTACTTTAATGTCTCATACTCCACACCCTACAGATGTACCACACACAGAACCCCAGGGTCCAAGGCTGTGAAGCCAAGGGAATTACAATGGCTAAATTGCTTCAGATTTCTTCTGAAATTGTCAGAGGAGCAGAGTTACCTCAGTTTGCTGCTCACTTTAACTGGTCTGCACTGTCACTTAAACAAGTCTCACATTTGAAATTTAATAAATAACAAAATACATACAATACTAAGTGAATTGCTGTAAAGATACTGATTTTATTACAGTGAAATACTAAGATGCCAGCCTGCTATGTTAATCAATATGGTTGCCTTGGTTGCACAAAGATAATTAAATTTTAATTGAAATTCACTAAGAGTAAGATTACCGATAAATATTTCAACAAGGAGGACAAAAAGAGAACGTTAATATTTTATTTATCATGGATAACACTGTTAAAACACCTTACAAAAAAACAAAACAAGCAGAAAAAAAAGAAAACTGAATACAAATTTTTTAAGGAGTAATAACAAATGTATGAATCTAAAATTCTTTACCTAGATGCTCAGTTTTTACTTCAGGCTCAGCAAGACTCTTTTGCTTATCACTATAGATGACCTTTGGCAGTCCAAACTGAGAACAGTAGAAGACAACCTCTCATTATTAAGGTCTGTTTCAGGCAGATATGTGGATCCCATGAGAACAAGATGGAAACAGAATCATAAAACACGTTCTTTTTCTCATTCACTTAAAGAAGACTAGATTTATTCCACCTATATTAACATAAAACAGTGGATTTGGACTACACTAGTTGCCCTGGAAGATCATCCTAGAAGATCACCCTGGAAGTGGGTGAAGAGCGCCCAATTCCCCAGCAAATTCCAGTGCCGCTATCAGAGACACACAGGGTCTCTGAAAGAAATCACCGAGAGACTCTAAAATTCGGGCTGGACACTGCATGCACTGAGTCTCCACCTAGCCAGGCCAAATTCTCCCTTGGATTGCTCTGAAACATTAGTTCATGGCCACAAGAGTCACTGCTAAAAGCCTGTTCTTCCAAATTCAGTGTAGCTGTTGCTACCTGGTGCTGTTCCTGTCTTGCTCCGGGGAGCAAGAACACACAAAACTCAAGGGGGAAGACGTGTCCACTTTTATAATGTTTAGGATCAAATTTGACACTTGGGTAGCTTGACTGACTTCAGTGGGTATGTGTAGCACTAAAGGTTTCATTTAGTAATTTTTTGAGGTGATGACCTCGTGTGTGAGACCGTAGCTAGAGGAAAGAGTATCAGTTTTAAGTGATGTTCCCATTAAGACAGTTTTTACACGAAGCAGCAGGCAAAGCACTCTCAAGTGCAATTTCCATCACAGCACTACCTGTACCTGGAATTATATACACCCATCCCAGTCTCACACTTCGCTTGGAAAATTTACCCTTGATGGTTCATAGTGAGAAGAAAATACAAATTATAACTGCTACTTCAGTTCATCCAAAAGTTACCAGCTGAAGGTGGATTTTAAATCACTTGCGTTAAGGGTCCTTTGGCCTGAGAAACAAGTGCCGGATTCTGTTACAACTATTCCAACTGATTCTCAGAAATGCTAATGGAAAAAAATATTGCCCCTTGCAAAAAGATCAAAATAGCTGTCAATAATGTTTTAAAATATTGACTAGCTTTGAAATCATAAAAGGAAAACAGAACCCTACTCTGGAGTTCAAATGGTAAGAAACAATACTGTAGAGCAAATTATCATGGTACACATCTGGGATACACCATCCCTGGAAGGGCCAGGAACAGATGTTTGACATTTGCAACAGCAACTGCTATTCCCATACCAGTACCTGGTGCAATCATGCCTGGTCTGATAATGTACTTCGTGTGCTTCATGCTGCACACACCAAATAAAGCAACAGAGAATGAGCAAAACAAGAGACAGAAGGAAGAAAATGAACAACAGCAGCTCCACTGTCTCTTTTCCTACTGGGGTTTGCTTTCACAACCCATCTGCCTTGAAGCTGCAGCAGAGCAGGAGCATGGCTGTGGCAGCTGCCCCTGGAGAGGGTTCCAGTCCTGTCCTTGGCACCAGGCACTGCCACGGTGGGAACATGAGCCACACTCAGGTGAACGCACACCCACATCCAGGGAATCCCCACGGCCATGGAAAGGTCCCCCTTCGCAGTCACTGGGCCACAGCACTGGAGTGCCCTGCATCTTAAGACACAAACATTTTGCATTAAGCACTTGCAGTAGATCTCATTAAGTACATCCCTATTTCTGCAGGACACGGGCAGAAGCAGCTGTCGCTTCCTTTACAGCAGCAAAGGTTTCTTGAAAATAAAAGAAAATTCAAAAAATCCGAGCTACATAACACTGTTTAAGAGACTAAAATATGGCTGCAAAAAAGACCTAACAGGATGTATTACACTTCAGGAATCTTTGCTAAGGTACATTTAAATCCTTTATGCTGAGGTGTTAGGTAAAATGTCTTATTTCAAACATTTGGATATCTGATCAGTGTCTGTTTGGAATTAAAGGAATGAAAGGGGGGGGGGGGGGTGTGTGTGAATGACAATCATCAGCTGGGAAGCCCTGGAAAGAAGATTTCAGCACATTTTACATAATTCAAGGAAAACTGTAATACATGGATTGAAAAGTTTATGGTTGCTTTTCAGAAATCAGGTTGTAAACATTGCACTGGGTTTTATTTTCCTTGTTGATTCTCTGCTCTTGCAGAATCCATTACATGATATTTTTGGAGGTGTTAATGGACACCAGCAACAAAAACCCACTCCTACCTATAGCAATTTTATCTTATCCATATGGAAGGTAGAGAGTTTATTTCAAGATAATTTCCATAAAAAGTGCCAAATGAAAGCCATGGAAAACACAAAGAAAACATACACTTCAGTGAGCAGGAAATCCAGCTAAAATAAGGAGATCAATATTAATAAAGAATTCAAAGGTGTTTGGTCAGTTTTCAGCAATTTTAGATTTTAAAATCCATGCATGCAACCAAGCACCCCCTCCAACCCAACAATGTTTTTTGTTTTTTAATAAGAGCACAAAAAACTGTATTCTTTCAGATTTTTACATATTTGTATTTAAATTTAGAATGCTTTATTAATTTCATAATTAAATTGATGCTGTTAATGTACTTCAGATTTATGTTATTGATTTTGCAGCAAGAAGAAAAAAAATCTATTAAGTACTATTTAAGTACCATTAAAAAGAAAAAAGGCAGATTTAAAAGCTGTCAAGGATATTGAAATGACCAAAACACTTGAGCCCCTTTTAACCAGTTCAATTTCCAGGAACTAAAGATTCTCTGCATGAAAACCACAAACAAATTCTGCAAGAAAACTTAAAGTAAGTTTCTTCTGAGTTGCTGATCACTTAAATTACTTACTTTTTTCAAATATTTAACAGACTATTTGACAATATCCTTGCCAAAAGAAACTTTTAAAAGTAAAATATAATTTAAAAATTTCTCCAATAGCTCACTGAAAATCTTTTTCCATTTCTTCCCCCAAGTCCCTAGACCATAAAATTACTATATCACAAAGAAACCTTAAGGAGTGCTATCCATTCATTTCTTTTGGTCTCCTTACATCCAAGCTGTACACAAGGATAAGGATTATTGCATCCCTTGAATATGCATTTCCACTAAAACTTTTGCCTGCCTTGTTACATCTGAAGAGCTAGAATATTTTAATTTATGATCATACTAATTACATCTAGGGTATTAATCCTTAAGTTCTTCAGTTCTAGGATAATCCTAAATTGTGCTAAGTCTCCCATTTGAGCAATTCCTGTAGGGAGCATTATCTCCTAATTCTAGTCCATGCAGACGTGATGGGCACTTGTTTAATTAAGTAAAGTTGCAAACTCTTCCAGTATATAATATTCACATCTCTAGTGGCTTAGTAGGTAGCTTTATCCCAGATGCAATCTATTCCTTACTTACAAAGTCATATTTAGAAGTATCCCTAATATACAGAATATGACAATCTAAAAATCAAATTATACAGCAGCATTATGGCAAAAGAGAAAGCATATGTTTCAATCTAAATATTTATATTTATATTATTAATGTATTATTTCTGTTTAGATTATAGGATATTATATTTATATAATATCTATATTTATATAGGAAATGCCAAATATATTAAAAAAACTCCCAGAATAAACATTCTCAGGTGAAGTTCCTGGCCAAAGTGTGAGACACCAGAAGCAAAGAAGTACTTGCCAGTGCAGTTTATCAATAGTATCAGATTTAAAGCAATTGGAAACTTTGTATTTGAAAATACAGAAGTCTGCCTGAAATTAAGGGGGTTTTTTGAAAAGAAGCAAGCCTTTTTTTCCTGGTAAGAGAAGAAATACTGAGAAATCTTTATGTTAATAAATGTATGACTAAAAGGATGCAAAGGAACCTTGGCAAACAGATATGAACCAGGTGTCTGTGATTTGTTAGATTTCTTTTGTTGTTTTGTGTAGTGTTTAAGGAATTAAAAGCAAATTACTTAGCTTGATCCCTATCTCTCACTCCAAAAATTTCAGAGAAACCTAAACAAGAGTTTTTCGTCTGTGATTTCCAAATAATTAGACTATTGTTTCAGTAAACAGAAAAATGTCTGTCTCCATTCTCTTTGTCACTTCCTCTTGGTCTGTGCCAATTTCCCAGTGACACTTAGTGATGACTCCACTCACAGAGAGCATTTGGATTTTCTAGTTCATCAGACTTTTGAGTAATTATTACATTCTCTGAGACTGGTTGCCTCAATACAATTGCTTCATGCTTCTATTTCACATACTTAGAAAAACCAGAAAATCTGAAACTTTTATAAAAACAGGACTTAAGAAAAATATTTAGTTTTATCACAACTTGGGTAAAACTAATCAAAATAAAACTTAGATTTAATCTAGGTTAATTAGACAACTAGGATTGTCAACAAAAAATGACTATGCATAGCAGATGGAAATATAATATGATTTTCATTGCTTGAAATCTAAACAGAAGTGCCCTGGGATTGCCATGGCCTAGAGTATGAGGGGAGAGCTCCCGACACACATCATGTACTTCATATACTGTACTAGCACTGTCTAATGTGTCACTGAAATGGTGAACTTCCTGTTTTAGAGTATTACTCAAGCTTTCTGTTACAATCTTATTGCTCACTAAAGCCTTAAAGCACTCTAAAGCCCTTGATCATTGTAATTCACCTGAAGCTCAGCCTTTCTTTCAAAATTAGCTGACTTATTAGACAGCAAGGCAACCTTTGATAAGGAAATGTATGAAGTTCAATACAGAAATGCAAAATAGATTTCAAATGAATTATTTCTGTCTCTTGTGAGTTAATATTGTATATGATTTATTTTAAAGCTGGCAAAGGCAGAACTTCATCTGCATTTTTAAACTAATTTTCTACTGAATAACAATATCTGGCGCTGGCAGCTGAGGGAACTGTCATTTTTAGCTCACTCCACCTGGCAAAGCCGATGACAATCGCTCTTTTGCAGGTAAGCTGCTTGTCAGTTCTACTTTCAAGACACTCTGAGACGCTTACACCGGGAAACTATTATTAATGAATCATTTGAAAAGAAAATTGTTTCTCATTTGTTGCTCTCTGCTGAGCTCAGCGAGTTCTGTTCCTTTTACAGCACACAGAATACAGAACCAAAGAGCACAACGAGCCATTATGGGGAGAACCAGGAGCACCTTCAGCAGCTGGGGATGCATTAAGGACTGACGTGACATACTGCTGCAAACAGTGCTTTAAACCAACATATCTCTTGTATCAGGTGTGAGTTACTCGAAATCGACCTTGAGGACACACAGACACAGCTTCTGTTGATGGCAACATTGGAGGGATGACAGCGCAGGCCAAGTTTTAGTGAGCAAGGATTCACTGCTAACCACTGCTAAACACTGCAAACGAGCTACCAATGAGGTAAACTAGAAGCCGTTCATGGTGTTTTGTTTGCAAGCTACACCCAGCCTTAACATAAGATTAATAAATCTTATTCTTTCCTTACTGAAAGTACACTGTGTTTAGATTGTAATTGCTGTGCACAAGGTAAAATGGACTCAGTTGTTCTACATGTGTCACATGTCAAGAGAGTAACTCTGCAGAAGAATGGCAAAACCAGTCTGGCATATACTTTCTGCATCCCACTGAAGTGCCATTTTCCCAGGCACTGCCTGAGGCAACAATCACCAACAAAGCTCTGTGCGAACATGGAAAATTAGAAAATCACAAATGAAAAATTAATGGTCACAGCCACTTTATCAACATCACACAGACTGACTAAGCAAGCTGACTTAGCAAACCTGACTTACATTACCTTCTCCTTTTGCTCTGACCCAGTGGTTTAGGATTCACATCAAGGAACATTCATCAAAATAAAGGACTTGTTATTTTGCCACTAATATTTATTTGACCCATAAAGTCACTTTTTGGGTTTTTTAGAAGGCAGACATGGGAATTTCAAATGTTCTATAGAAAATAGTTTTTCCATACCCTCAAGTTTTTAAAATACCACAGCTGTAATGAATTTTGGTACACAAACCCTGGTTTCATCACCGAGACAATCATATAACTATTCCTTGCTGTCAAGTCCTAACCACCTGCACATATGAAAGTCATTAGAAAGTCAGTTGAGTGGCTGACTACAGATCCATGGGATTATTTCAGGTTTCTAAGTAATTATTGACTTAAAGTTTCCATCTTATAGTGATTTGTAGAGTCAGCTGCAGGTGCATTTTGTGCTATGAAAGTGACTATTGCTACCTTTTCAGTAGTCCGGCTCATAGATGGGTAGCACAAATTGCACTGCTTTTGTGCATACACATTTGGACACTATTTCAGAAATATCTGGAGGATTTGGTTATTTGTTTTTGTATTTGGAGGGTTTTTAAACTAATTTACATATACAAAAAGAGAGAGGTCTAAAAATTTTAACTGGAAGTATTAAAAACATTGAGAAGCACAAAACCACGTGACACTGAGATTTTATACAAATTGCAAGGATTAGATAAGGGAAGCTGAACACAACTTTTAATCAATCCAATAATATTTTCAATTTTAAAATAGAAATGCCATTGAAATTACTTTCCATTTCATTCTGTTCAGCAATTATTTCCTTGTAACTTCACTTTGTTCATATGAGAAAATAGGAGTTAATGGAGTTTCTACAGATGTCTTCTGTCTTAATTCCTTAACTCCAACTCCCTGCCATGCTCCCAGTGACACTCCTACCACTCGAGAGATGCCAAAATTATGACCCATCTGCATATGCATATTGATTATCTAAGTGGTTGCTGCTTAACAGGATTTATAATGGCTGAGATTTGTTTGTCTGGCCAGCAGTGGGAATGCTCATTTCCTCTGCACAGCTGCTGAAGGTCACAAAACTCATAGGAAGCAACACCGCAGATTTTTTTTTCTCCCTAGTTAGATGTATTGACAGTAGGCAGTTGGTTTAAAAGTCATAATTAACACAGGTGGATTTAATTAGATATTCTTCAGTTTTAAAAGAAATTCTTCAGATTTTAAAAAGAAATCAAATAAAAAATGCATTTCATTTGCCCAAACTTGCAAAGACGAAACTCCACCACACACCTGTAAGCTGCAGAAACTCGTACTTTGAGTATTTAAATAAGATGCACTAATTTCACTATCAGATGGAACTTCATGACAAGGAGATTAAAGTTTCTTTCAAAGTAAGGAAAGGCTTCAAAATTCAGAATTGAAATATCCAGTACTCTTATAAATGAAAAATTCATCAGCCTTTTCATGTTTTGTATCCTACCCCTGTTGCAGAAAAGAGGAATCCTCTAAACTTAACACAAAAACCGCAGAAACAAGTTTTTTCTTCAGATATCCCAAAATTATCACCTTTAAGACAAGATCCACTTGATATTTAGTTTTTCCTCAACTCTTTGAAAATGATGGCAAAATTTTATTAACACATATTGAATGTAATATACATATTAATTAAGAGAAGGTTCTTATTATATTTTGTAATCAACCAAGCCAGAGTTGTAGGCTCCCTCAGGTACAATGTTTGGAACAGATGGTCATCTATTCACCTCAAAAGAAAATTGGTGTTTTGATAATGAAATCTTGATCACCTGCCATCTGCCTGCTAACGATTAGGAGCAACAGGATCATTTGTCTGAGGAGAAGCGCATCTTGGACAACTTTGAGGGTTCCGATGATCTTGGTTCACAAAGTAAATTAGACATCAAATATTAGAAAGGTTATCAGTGAATTCAAGGTCTTCTTTTATTTTGTCAAGTTTTGACTTTTTACTGAGATCCTAGCTGGAAATTATATGTATATTAAACTATTCCATCTTCTGAAACTACATGCACGTAACCTTCAAGCCACCATTTCGTAAAGTTTTGGCTTCTCAAAACAAAGGCATAAGGTGAAACTTGAACTCTGCAACAATAACCAAAGTAATAAAACTTGTTGGTTTCCAAGCTACTATTTGCAAACTCCAAGTCCAGCAGCAGAGGGAAAGTCTGTAGCTGACCTTTAGCCAGCCATGCATTTGCTGTGGAAGGGCGTGTCTCTCTACCAGCTGTTTCTTTGAGGCAATCCCTGCTTGCAGTTGCTACAGTAAGGTTTTTATTGAACACAAAAATAGCCAACTACAGCACGTAACTTCACATAGAGAAAAGTTCTCTCTCTCAGGGGAAAACAGAAGATGGTTCAAAAACAAAGGTCTTGCATCCACTGTGCCTATAAAGAGTAGGGCTTTTTCTTTGATTTTCCTTTGTACTTCCGTAGCTTTCAGACTCCTTGAGCTTAACAGACCAAGAAATTATTTCTGTGGATGTACAGGACATATTGTCTTCACTTCTGAGGCTGGCTAGCACAACATCATCCCCTGACCCTCTGTGAAGTCTCCTGCTCTCCTGCCTTGATCATCTTCCTGCTGTGTCCAGCTCTCTCCAAGTTATCATCTTGCCCCTCTCCCTGCCCAAGGCTCAGTGAAGCCCAGACACGGCACAGCCAGACCATGGCAGATGAGCAGTTGTCCCCTTCGTCCTTCTCCTGGGACATGGCTTTAACACAGCACACACAGGGCTGAAGGCAAACAAATCGTCAGGTTCTACCATCTGGCATGCATCACTCCTTCCCTCAGGAATCTGAGAGGGATTCCCTCCAGATATGACACAGTGCTGTGTCTGTGCCCTAAGGGGATGTTCCTGGACAGTCAGAAGCATCAGTACTTTTGCTTGTCATGTTTCTACTTACAAGCCATATGTTTGACAAGAACAAATTTAAGCTCATGCATTTTGAATTCTCTTTCTTCACGGTACCATCACATTTTAGAAGTGCATCTATAATAGAAGGCTTCTCTTAAAAACAAGACAGCAGTTTCTCAAGAGGTTGCCACATGTTTCATGTTTACTGGATACAGAAAGGGATGCTTTTTCTGAAATGCGTGCCACAGGATGTAATATTTCTTTCAATTTCTCTAAATGCACCACAGCAGGTTCTGAGATATCTTCAGCAGAAGACTTTTTGGGTTGGTTTGGTATTTGGGTGTAAAGTCACGTGTCCATTTCACCTGACCTGACATGGATTTTCCATATTGCAGTTCTAGAAATTGCTACAGCTTTAACAATTAGCAGATCTTTTTTATGGTGTTATTTTTGTTTGCATCTTGGAAGCTTCATCAGTATAAGGAACGGTATCTTTACTATTATTTTCCAGCAACACAGAAACTAAAATCTGTCCATTACCTTTTTCTTTTTTTTTTAAATCACCCTGTGCTATATTCTGAAGAGAAACAAGGTTTCTGTCCTCAAGGTCTGGGACAATAGTTCATTTGGCTACTCACTTCTGAATCAGCTAATCAGTATTCTCCACATAATCTTCTCTGATAATACTGATATTCTCCAACAGAGCCATTCTCCCACAGGAATTAATACTGGCCACTATTTCTACCCTCTGTGGGTATTTACATTTTTTGAGAGCATGCATACTGTTTCTCTTTCAGTGCCCTTCTTTGAACTCTTCCCACAAGTTCTGCTTTCCATAATCAAGTAGTACACTAGTGTTTTCCTGGCATTCCTCCTGTCTTAAGTTGAGAATACATTTTGCCACGTGCCTTTTTTAGTGCAGAAGAAACACTCCTCTCCCAACTCTTCAAATGCCATTCAGTGTATTGACTGGGTGACTTGGTTTAAGCACCTTTAGGCTTCAAACCTTCCCATTTAAGACTTTTTCTTTTTTTCCCCTCTTCAGGCTCTGTTCCTCTTGACTCATCCTATGTTTCCCAACAGATTTCGCAATAGAGGACTTCCAGCTTCCGTATTACTTGGTTACACAGAGATAACTGACCTGCAACAAATGCTTTCCCAAGTGCTCAGTCCTACCCAGTCAGCCTGCTTTCATTGACCACAGGGCTTGTGGTCCTGCTGCCCCATCACATATAAATCAGCTTCTAGATCACCTCCATGCAGTAAGATAGGACAATCTGAACAAAAAGAGAGTGCAGAGTTGTTCAATAGTTTCCCCAAAGCACTGAAAAGCAACATCTGGAAAGCTCTGTGAAGAAGGGAGTGTGTGAAACATGCAAGATTTGCAATGCACAAAAATAATGCAAAGACCTAATTTCAGAGACTCAAAGCCAAACTAAATGTGTTGGAAACTCAGAGGAAGCTTAATTAAGTGGAGTACCTGGAGAAAGAATAATAGTGCAGTCACTGGTCTTGGCTGATCTATTTTTTTTGAAGCCTGAATAACTTTTCCAGGAACCAAGACCACAACTATTCATCTCACAAAACACTAAAGATACCCTTTAATAACAATAGTGATAGGTGCTAACAAGATTGATAACTCATTACACTTAACCTTACTGAGTAGATTTCATGTATCTATGCAGATGCAGAGCAGAGCAAAGCCTGCTAGGCAGGATAGCACCAGACTGGCACGTGTCTTCCAACACCACAGTTATTAATGCCTATGGAATTGCAGGTTATGTTCTTACTAACATAAATGTCAACATTTAGACAAAAGGCATATAAAGCTATTTAAGGCTCCTTACCAGCCCCCAGCTGATGTTTTCTGGAAGTTATTTAGGGTTTTGATACCCAAAGACAAATAGTGATATATCAATACATAATCAAATAAGCAAAAATAGATTGAAATATCATGATTTACTACTGTTTTAAAAGTTCAGTGATTTGAAAGAACTACCACAAGTTATAGAATAAATTTCCAAGAAATAAGAGACAGTTAAATTCTCCTTTATATCAGTCTTTATTCTGTGTATTAATTCCCATTCACACAAGTCATTTGCCCCTTCACATACTTTTGGAATGTCTTTTAATGAGTATATGAATCATCTTACCATCTTGAACAATTCAAAGCTAGTATATTAGGTGACAAGCTAATTAGTATAATTTTGCATTTTTTTCCCCAAGTCATGGTCACCAGCTTTATGTGATGGCAAAATCATAACTTCTCACTTCTCTCCCAACTTACAGCTGTGTAAAAAAAAGAAGTGCAAGAAATTACAGACATTTATTACATTTCAAAATACTTTTCCACATATCTTCAAATCCTTTAGGTTGCATGGCATTCCTTAATTCTGCTTTACAGAAGCACAAAATATTTTATGTAAAAGTGCCTTTAACAGAAAAGCATTACAGTTGCTTAACTTGGGAGATTTAAGGACGCAAGGTTTAAAAGGAGCATTAAAATCTATTAGGCTCAACAGAGTAGTTAAAAGCCACAGATTGTTGGGTACAGAACCATTCTTTCAAGTCCAAAACGCAAGCAGCAGCTCTCATGCTGACCACAATTATTAATTCCTTTTTTTTTTTTAGCTGTAAGCTTTCCCTCTGTCTCCAGCATGAATGTCCTGGTGTTCAGTCTCTGGGAGCTCCCCTTCCATCCACCCAGGACTACTCCAGGTTTTACCCTTCCTGGGCAAACACTTGTTAAACGTGATCCAGACAAGCAAGGATTATTGCTTAGATGAGAGAAACATGCTAAGATTGTCATGCTGTGTTTGATCCAATGCTCGTTATTTCCATGGCTTTTGGATCAAGCACCCTCACTGCCTTTTCCTTCTCTGTGCCCTGGGTGAAGTTTTGAACCTGAGACTCACTGTTACCAAAACATAACAAAGATGGCAAACAACAGTAAGTTCTTCTTGATTAATTTTTCATTTTTCTCACCAATATTCAGCTGGAAGTCTATATATCCAACACAGTGGAAGTAAATCTCCCTTAAATTGATGCAAAACTCCCCCAGCCCCTCCCAAAAATCCAGAAAAACTGAAAAGGATAATTATAACTATTATGACTATTTGCAATCTTTGATGTGAACACACATCTGATCACACAGTAATGAAAAGGTTCAGACTCCCAATGGTCAGAAGACAGACGAAAAGCTTTGAAGGAATACTGCTCATTTCATCACAGGCCATTATGTTGTAGATTTTAAGAAATACCACAGAAATGAATAGCAAAGGTAAATAATCAATACAGTCCATATAGTTTTACTCATTTAGTTCATTAATCCATAGATGGCTAAGTGTCGATTTAATTGCATCTTGATAAAGAAACAACAACATACTGAATGCAGCTTCAGAAAATGTAGAATTATCTTTCAATGTAAACTTTTGAAAAAGGACATATTTACTATATTTTAATCAAGTTATTTGTTTTATTGTTTTGAAAACAATGTAAAGCCAGAACAGTCAGACCTATAACTCTTGCACCAGTATTCTAGTTACAGTGATGAATAATTCCCAAAAATCAAAGCTGGACATAAGCTGATGCCCCAAAACACCCATCTGTATCTGTTCAGCAAGACAGACCCTGAATATTATCTCCAGGCAACAGCAAGTGGAAAGAATATATATATATCTCAGGAGCCCCCCAACCATCCTTACAGAGATTAATTAGTTTACCCAAGACTGTTTATAATAAAATACTGCAAAATCAGGCTTATGGATTGCATTTCCCAAAATATATAGGATTATGATTCTGCCCTCAATGAATATATTTCCTTATTTCTACAGGGTTCTACCTTGAGTCCTACTGGTTACTCGGTTCCTGAATGCCAGCGGGGGATACAGACTTGTTTTATTAACTTTTGGGTTGTTCACAGCAAGGGTTGTGTTCTCCTTAATATGGTTCCATGACCCCAGGATGCCCTGTGGAAACAGTGCCTGTGCACAGCCTGTGCCCCCCACATCCACAGCAGGCTGGGGGCACCCACGCTCCAACAGTTCTGCCAGTAAACAGGTGGTGGGTAAGATAAACACAGCCCAAGGCACGTGCAACTTCCTAAAGTTATTATTAAAGAAAACATCCATGCATATGCTCTATCACTTACACACACAGAAACCTAATGCCTTTCAGGGACACAGTTTTATTTTGTTTGCTTTATTTATGCACAGAGTGAAATTCCGAAGGTGGGAGGGCAAGAGAAAAATCTAACCGAACATAGGAAAAGGGACATTTGAATCTATTCATCTGCATCCTCCTTCTGTTAGCCCCTGGGCAGCCAGGACTTCCCTACCTTGCCAATCAAATCCATGAGGAAATACCAAGTGAACTGGCTGGAGCATATCAGCAGTGTCATGCATGAATCAATCACTAAAAATACTGCACTGCAGTGTGAAAAGACAAACTGGAGAGACAGCAAGAATCGGCACTCCCTCTCCTTTCTGACAAGTAAGGCCAATGTTATCATAAAAATGGAGATACACACAACACATCAAGAGGCCAGAAGTGCTGCACCAAGAACAGGTCAGCTATTGAATCACCAGGACAGACATCACTGTACCTGTTCTGTTACTGTGAGGACTGCAGACACAGACAACACCCCAGAGCTGTTAAATAACAGCACATGGAAGGCAGCTGGCACTACATGTGCACCACTTAACACAAAGTTACCCACAGCAAGTTTAAGAATGGTATATGATCTTCTAAAGCACAGATATTCTTTGGCAGTAACGCTTGACAAACAGACCTGTCTGTTGAAACACTGAATAAGGTGGCAGGTTGATCATGTAAACCAGCTACCTGAAGACAGATGAACTGAGCAAAAATTAATACTGTTTACAACAAATTATTTTCTTATATTCTTAAACAAAGACTGAACTGTCTGAGACATTTTACGTATATTGAACACACTGAAATAATTTTCTATTATCTTATTAGAAAAGCAACCAAGTCTTTATCTATATTTTTTAATAAACACAACCACAATCTACAACAGAAGATTGCTTTATGTTTGACTACAGCCACATTTCCAGTTCTAGTTTCGATGCTCAATTTCATTCCTTCTATTCTATTCTATGGTGTCATTTAGTCTTGCCTTTTGCGGGTAGTATTTTTTACTTCAACCCAACTTTTTCAAGATATCTTAGTCCTTATCAACCCAAACCACTCCTGCTCATTTCACTTATCTCTGGCAGTTGTTTCAGTTTGGCAGCACTAGAATTTAACAATGTCCAGAAATGTGCTGTGATGTTGTTTACTGAGGCGGTCAAGCATCCTCAAGAATGCACCTGCTCATTGCTACCAAGAAAGTGAGTTGGACTTTATCACCTTAATTCTAGAGCACATTTAACCACAAAAAACCCCAATATAGGTTATTGGCATTGGAATTACGGACAGCTGGTTGTGTCAGCAAGGGAGAGCACAGGGCTGGAAGAGAAAGGCTGATTCCAGTCGTAAGTGAGCATCACTGAAGTGATGGGGAAGGAGAAAAAAGCTGTACTGTGCAAACCACTGCTCCCACCTTCCTACAAGCAGGAAAGTTGTGAAAAAGGCCCAAAGCATCCTGGTCTCTGAGACCTTCTCTCTCATATCCAGCTAATAAGAGTCACAGTTTTTAACTTCTCTATGTGTTCCCTTTTGCAGGAAGTCATATTTTTACACGCACCGTACTAATAACCAACAAAAACAAAACAACAAACTCACAAAAATAAAATGCCAACAAAACAGAAAAAAGACTAGAATGACTAACAAACAAAAAGCATCACGACAGAAGGCACAATCTAAATACACTGATTTAAAATTTTGGATCACATGTTTAATCTTTATCTCCTTCCTCTTACTATTTGAGAACTATCATAGTGACATTTCATCACTAATTCCCATTATTAATTAATTTTGCTTATTAATTTGCTCATTAATTCTCTTTTGCTTTTCCTCAGGGCTTAATTTTTCCCTTCCTCTCACTCCACAAAGACAGTTCGTTAACCTGAATGAAGCAGCATGAAAAGAAAGTGCTGTGTGTGGTGGTATAAACTCCAGTGGGATATCAGTGAACTTGACACGAGCTCAGATGGACTTCAGAAGGTTGTCCACACATGCCATGTGGGCCAACAAAAAGAATAGAAAGCAGCAGCATGAAAACCAAAAGCAACATTCCTGAGACCTGGAAAACAAAGGGAGAGAAAGAAGGCACCTGCAGCTACACAAATGGTAGCAGTGATGTGGAGCAGCAGCCCCTCACTGTACCTAAATCTATGCAGTCACCTCCTCTCCACGCTGGGGACTCATGGACCTTGAGGGAGACTAGGGAAACCCCATTCCACAGAATAGCTGTTAGGACAGGATCAGTAGAAGTTGTCTGGTGTGCCAAAATAGACTTCAGAAAAGCCTGGAATACTAACACCAATTGATTTTCTTTCTATATGCTTCCCAGCTCTAAAATCCCAGCACATCAAAAGGCTTAATACTGAAAAAGAGTGAAATCCATTCATCGAAATGGCTGAGCACAGGAACACCAGCTGTGTTTGAATACTATGGCATTAAAATTAACTTTACAACTGATTTTGAATCTGCTTGTTGTAATAGCATAAAAGTACACGCTGTAGCCTATTTCAGTCCTAATCTTAAAAGTAAGCAGTACCTCTGTGATTTGACATTTAGTTATGAAAGATATAGAGATAAAAAATAAAAGCATGTGCTTTGTGCATATGCTTGAGTTCCCTACCGAGAGGAGAGCTCTACCCACATCTTCATGAGATATTTCCCCCCATAAACTTGAAGCCATTTACTTACTGAGTGCACAGTCTTTAATAGTGATTACACAATTTGGTAGCTTTCCTGAAAGCTGAATTACCACGCTGTTTATGATGTATGCTTAGACTCCCTGGTGAAAGGTTTATGGATTGTTATTTATAACTCTTCTCCATCTTTCAGAAATGCTTAGAGCAGCTTTATGAAGGATAAAGCGCCATTCTGAAGAGGACAAAACTGAGCACAGGAAAATAGCAAAATTAATTAGATGGCAATGCTTAACCAAAGGAATTGCTGGCTTTTCATGGGAGATATCTAAACCAAAAGTTATGGGGGAGAAGTTTCATTTAAAAAACATTTTACTAGCACAAATACTCTTCTTTAACAAATATCTTTGGAAATTTTAGGCTCAAATAAACCAAGACATCTCATTTATCTTGCAAATTATTGCAAGGGGTTTTGCTTAATAACCTGTTCATGCTTTTGTTCTTTGGATTGCCAGGCTCTTTGGCATCTTGTTAATTACTCTCTGATGATCTAGCAGATAAAATGGAATAAGCAAGAGGAGCATATGCACACATGAGTATCTGATACATCGCACGAAGAGCAATAGAAGAAGGAAGACAGAAATCAATGTGGGGGAAAGCAGGAGGAGAGGGTAAGATAAAAAGATCAGTGGCAAAGAACAAGAAAAGAAGCAGAAGAAAAAAATACCAGTAAAGAAAAAAGAATGAAAGAACGAATAAATGTAACAAAAATTTAGTCAAAAATGACATGTTAATGTTGTACAGTATAAATATTCCAGCTTAAGTGTAATGGAAACAAAATACAGCGAATCAAAGCAGCTAAGACACAAAACAAGGAACAATATGAAAGCAAAATTTTTGTTTTCAAAGTCCAAAATAAAACACAAACATTGCAAAAGGTGTGGTTTTGACACAGATGTGTCAAAAAGTGACATGATGTAAACATGTATCTCATGAAGAATCAAGTTTCTTTTGTGTTTTAAAAGCATCTAGACCATGGCACGTTTCTGAAGTGGTTACTTGAACTTCTATCAGAAATTAACCTGAAGGTAGATCCAAGTCCACAGTTTTATTACATACCACACATTTAATTTTAAAGGCTTCTGAGCACTGGAAAAGAATTCACCTTTACTCAATAATCAATGTCCCCAGTTTCAGTGGAGCAATTGCACAGCTAGGCATTTTACAGGATGCTTTTGAAGAATTTGGGGTCTGTAGTGCCAAGTTCATACAAAAGGCTGAGAAAATAAGAAAGCATTACAGACTTAATAGTTGATGGCCTTAAAGATCCCATTTAGATATAATACACGCTGATTACTGACTACACGGCTTCTGAAATGCCAGGAGCACTGGGAAGCAATGATGAAGCAAAGAAGAAACAAAGATTTCATTTCTCTGGGAAACTACACCTCCATTCGAGTGCTTTGTTAATTACATAAGGATATTTCTGGGCTATTAAGAAAAGAGAGCTGAACATCTGATAGGTATGTTTGGGGATGTGGCGCTCCATCCCCACATTCTGTGGAGTGCAGCCTTCAGCAGAGATTCCTAAGTGCTACCTTATGCCTTTTGGTCCATTTCTGGATCAAACCCAGGCCCTCTAATTTATCTTGCATTAGCTTGCTACTTCAGGCAGAGCTAATGGCATCGGAGGTGATCCATCACTCCCACTGTGCTCTGTGAGTGGGAGGGAATATCTGAACTACTAAATGCTTGTCTCCTGCTCCTCTTCATCACAGCACACACCAAATGGGAGCAATTCTGTTTATAGCTGGAAAATTACAGTCTCTGATATTGTTAGGAGATTATTTATGGCAGATTTCCTTCCACCTGTGATGCTAATTGTGAACATTTAGAGCCATCATTCAGCGCAGCTACACAGGATCACCAAGTAATGAGGTAACATGCAGACAGACAGTTGGGCACCCACACTGATACCTTTGGGTTTCTCATCCACATACTCTTTGCTTACAAGGACAGAACAAAAAAATGAATGTTTTAGAATCAGCCTACTGATGTGAATATGGTTTTGATCCAAAAGTACATGGTAACCTTCATGCTGAGAATCAAAATACAAAGACGCTCTTTCTAAATACTGCTAGATACTATATCTTCCTTGACTCATGATTATCATTTACACCCTAATGTCAAGTCATCTGCTTTTATAAAATTTAACTGCTTTATTTTTTCTTTTCTAATAGTTTACCTTTGGACGTAGGCAGGTAGTTACATGCAGTATATTTATTCTGTTTTCATCTTTAGTTTCAAATTTCTCAGAAAAGTCTTAAATGTGAGCTTTTATTTTTAAATGATCACATTACCTAGACCACATGGCGAGTGTGACACTTTTTTTTAAGGAGTACAAAAGGCAGCTGGGAAATTACCCTTCCAGTGTCAGATATGGTTTACCTGTGATTCTACCTGTGGCAGTGAACTGTTTCAAATACATTGAATCTTATAGATGACACAGGTAAACAGAACATTGATCAGGCTTTTAGTTCTTTCCTTGGTAATATTATTTTTTGAATATGAGAAGGTTTATTGCAGAATTAAGAAAAAAAATTAATTCCTAAATGACTCAGGGCATCAGCATTGCACAGCCCCCCACAGAAGAGAATGAAGAATTTTGGAATTACGCAGCTCAGTCTTGAACACCGGTGTAACAAAGCACAAGAAAAATAAAGCAAGTAGAGAGATAATACAATGAACACATTTTAAAAAGAAACCTTTCTGCCTGACTCCTTAGACACACCCTGTGCTCTCTCACAGTAAGACAGTCAATGATTTGGTTAGAAAGCTCAGCCACAGGCTGGTTCACACAGCACGTGTGCCACAGGCCACACTGTCACCTGAAAAGAGCCCTTTTAGGTGAAATAAAAGCAACACCCCTCATACAAGTCCTCTCATCCTGTCAGGTTTCCTTTTGTCACAATGGCTCTCTTCATCATGTCTTAATTTCTGTGCATACATTTACAAACCTGAGCACTAGTTGGGCCACACAAAGAGAAGCTGTGCCTCTACAGTTCCTCAGATAATTAAGTCCTTAAGCCTACCAAAAATGGGGCAGAAATCTGCCTGAAGATTTCCAGTGTGTGCAGCAGGTTGGAAGGCAGCTGAGGGCAATCCAAGAAGCACCACTTAACCTACTGTGCACTGGATCCCAGTGCAAGGAGCACATGCAATATAAAGTGAACTACCGAAATATTGACTATCAATTCAGAATAGCAGAAAAAAGGGTTATTTTCATTTATTAGTCTAGAAGACTGCACCCTTAATACCCCTGAATTACAAGAGAGGAGGACTGTTTTCCAACCAAAGAATAAACATCTTCATTTATCTTGAAATGATAATGTAAGACAAAGTGTAACAACATTGTATATTAGTAAAATACATGTAGAAGCTCTACGAACCAGCATGACTATTATAATAGGTTGCAGCACTGAGGGCACAGTTGTATTATAAACATTCATTCAAGGAGTAATTTATTATAGTAACATTGCACCTGCAGGAAAAACATATTCAGGAAACCTAAAATCTTTCAATGAATAATGAAGACAAAAAACTTAAGCACTATATAAATGTATTGGATGCATTAACTTCGTTACTTACTAATAAACAAAGTTATGCAGAATATTCCTGTGTTTTAAAAATTAATTCTCAATGACCATTATAGTCACAGGGCAATGATCTGGTTTTCTTTGTACTCATTCTAGTCTGATCACCTTCTTGGAAAACACAGGGACTTTTACACCCTGTTCCAGCTATGACTTGCCGCAGCTCCTACCCGAGATATCCTCACTCTGCTCTCCTCAGCCATCTCCAGCTGATGAGAAACTTAGAGATGTCCCGTGTTACCCCTAACTGGGTTTATGATCTCACACTCCATAGTTCTGAATTTCTCTTCTTCATTGCTCCTCCCATCCAGATCATTCAGTTTTTCCCACACAGCATTCGAATCCTGTTCTATGTGATTATTCCCTCCTGACTTTAAAAGGATATTTTGATTAGCATAAAGTAGTTTTATGGTTTAAGGTCAGTAATGAAAGCCAGATAAGACTGGCTGTAAAAGAGGTAATCCAGCAGTAACATTCTCACTATCTCTTCTATTCCTTTCTGGCACTATTTCAGAACTCTACCACACTCTTCATCCACTTGACTATTTTCTATTAAACAAGTCTTCCATACTACACCAACCCTTCTGTACTACACCTTCCTCCAGAACCATGACTCAGTGTTCTCCTCAAGCCCATGGGCAGCCAACTAAAAGACTGAATTTTTTATTTAAATTGTAATTTTTCAATGGCTCTGTTGAATCAGAGATTTCACTGTCTTAAGCCTCTATCATACACAAAAATAATAATGACCACTATTTCCTCATGGGACAATTCAACAGAAATTCAATTAGACTTTCATTAAAATAAAGCTAATGAATTAGAATCTTACACCAAATTATATCACTAAATCTGCTTTTTTTTCAGCAATATTTTCCTGCAATCATAGATGCTTAAAGAGGCAAAATAACAAATTATCATCTTGTCCTGCTTCCAAATTTTTAGCATTAGTATTCATTCTGCTAAGAGAACATTGTTCCCAGTGGACTTGCTAGGCACACTCACTTCCAGCCCCAGATTTGAAGTTTTTCCAGAGGGTGCTCCAATCCCAGTAAGCATTAAAAAAGTTATTGCATCACAGTCTCAACCATAAATGAGGCCAGGACAGTGGAAGCATGTCCTTTCCACTAACTCCAAAACCAACCAAAATCCATATTATAAACAGTGGGTAAAAAAGAATTATACCAAAAATTAGCCTTATATTGTCGTTTTCCACTTGACAGCTTTGTCCTGATTAAATGAGCACTCTAGAAACTTGTAAAGAGTTTCCACACATCCAGAACCCCATCTGCAATAGGCAGTACAATGTGCACACCTATAACAGCTGGCCAGGTGTGCTACACATGTACATCAGCTGTGCCAGGTGTTTGTACTCTGTCTGGAACACTAGGGAACCATTGTATCAGTACACAAGCCCAGTCCTGCCTAGCTCAGGCACTTCAGACCAAGTAAACAGCAAATTACAGTTTGATAATTCACCCTGACTGTTCCATTTATCCCCCATTTTAAACATGTTTGGGGCCAGCATCAAAAAACACTCAAAAAATATCCACAGTATTTGAAAGTCTTTGCCTCCCTACCTAATTGTGACCTCGATTATTTTCTATTTGTCCTCTCCATCGTCAAAGTAATTTTAATTCATTTAGCTTTTAAATATAAGAACAGTAATTGATAATACTGTGACTTTGCTTCCAAGTGATCTTTTCAACAAGGATCTAATAGGAGAAACAGATCATATGGATGACCAAGGAAATGGCTGTAGTCAGGCAGGAATGGCCATGTTAGAAGCCAACATGAAAATGGAGAAGTCTGGCATGTCCTCCAAGGGGAGTGAACGTCTCGTTTGGCTGCTGCCCTTGACAGGCAGGCGCTGTGTATGCCCTGCCCGTGCTTGTGACACCAGCTGGGTTGTGTGTTCCACTCACTGATCTCACCACTTAATGTGCCTGGAGGAAATCACATGGCTGAGGAAATGCCAGGAGATTTTGATTTCTGTTTTATTTCTTTTACATCTTGCAGGTGTGGAAACTGGAAAATTTCATTTGCAATTTCATAGTCCCTTTCCCAGGATTTTGTGCATATATGGGCAAGAAAATAAAGCCCAGCAAATCTCTGCTTCTCATGATGCCTTATCAGGCCTCCTAGACACAGAGACAAGACAGAGTAAAGGAACAAAAGTAGGTATTTATTTGAAGGGCCTTCAAGGTACACCCTGGGGAGCCAGAGGCTATTGCCAAGATGGACCCCAAGATGGACGACAGGTCACAAGTTCTTCACACTTTTATAAGTTTGGTTCATTTGCATATCAGGGTCAATTCTCCAATTAAAACCCCAGTTAAATGATGTAATTCCCTTTAGCTACCCCCCCTTCAGAGACTCCTTGGTTTACACCCCTTGGGCTCAGGATGGTCCAGGTGTCCTTGAAGAGCAGTCTGGAGAGGCTTTGTTGTGTCTAACCAGCATGAGAGAGCAGAAAGTAACAGGCTACAAGAAGCTTCAAAGTTGCACACTAAACAGTACAGAGTTTAAAATATATAAAAGTTAAAACCTAAGGCATCACTCAGCAGTAGGGCAACTTCCTGGCAAATCTTTGCAGCAGTTCAGGCTGTGTTCTGTCCTTTCTTCTCTTGCTCGTCCCACACAATTGCTGTGGTCCTGTTACACTGTATTAGAGGTATTTTTGTTGAAGAGGTGAACAAGTTTTCAGTCGGGACAGGGGGGGAAGCTATATTCCAAGTTTTCACAAAGGTGTTGCCAGCCACAGGTTTCCTCTGTTTTAATCTCTCCAGCTAGAGCTAGGCCATGATACAGAAGCATTTCTAGGAAACTTTTAGGACTTCCTGGACTGTAAGAAAATGCTGTTCCATGCTGTTTGGGACCAGCTTTCTTCACACAATCAAACCAAATAAATTACACTAATATATGTAAAAAAGCAGCAGCAGCTTCTCTGAGAAAGATATCTTGTGAGGCTTAAAACTTGCAGCAGCTGCTGAGCTGCTCTAGCATTAGCTGCTGCCATGCCTAACCTTGGCAGAGATAAAAGATTGTAAAAGAAACTAAAGTAGAAAGAAACTAAAGTAGATGGCAAAACAGGTTTAGAAATATGAAGGGGTTATATTCCTTTTTCCACTCATGAATTTATCCCAGTATTTGAATAGATTAGCACAGACCACCGGCAATAGTGTTGGACCATAAGCAGGCAGAAGGTGAGGAAGTCATGTAAATTACCTGCCACTGAAAGTGAAAATTATTTAAGCCTTAAAAACACTTTACACAATTTCAGCAAACACCACTGTCTCTGCTGGATGATAATGAGAGCTTAGCTCCAGGGAGTGGCAGTTTTTTCACAGAAGGTGCTTTAGTAAGTAATTATATCCCTTCACCTGGCCTTCCTTTATTCTTAGGAATAAAGATTTTTTATTTGGGGCAAAGATAATCGGTAATGTTGTTTCACTCAATGCTATGTAAAATGCATTTGCCATTATCTGTTTTAAATGGGTGAATTCAAAAGGCCAACAAAAGCAAGTGAAGTGTTTTCAGTCCGTTGATCATTTTGAGACAAACTGGAAAACTGCCTGGATTCAACCTGATGGCAGATGTATTTATTCTCTATTTGCTTGTTCCAACACAGCAAAACAGGAGTTGATGTGCTGCTTGCATTTCTGCCTGGGGGACTGAGGCTTTCTATTGTAGTTAATGGACCATCTACAAACAGAAAATTAATTTGGCAAGAACTCGCTGATGTTGTGGCAATCAGAGGAGCATAGTCCATTTTGAAAGTAATTAATCCAGCCAACAGAGAAATAAAATATCAGTTGTTTGGAGCACAAGAACTTCGACACACGGAAAGCAAGAGAAAAAAAGCCTTTTGAAAAGAGTTTAGCTGCAGAGGGACACGTTATGGTTTGGAAATGGTGCACACAAAAGAGTAGTTAACATTTTCAGCTATGGAGCAAGGCTGAAATGTCAGTGAAATAATATGCACCTTGCTTTGTTTAAAGCTGTGTTGTCTAGAAAAGTGCCTTTTCTGTAGCTACCCACATACTCATGGTTTCCTGACAAAAACGAGGGGCATGTTTCTTTGAAAAATCCAATTGATAAACTACTGGAATCATTTGCTTTCTCAGGTTCATGCTTGGGGATTTCCTTACTCTTAGTGTATGGTCACCAAGAGGACAGGGAAGCTTCTGATAAGAGCAGCAGCACATTCCACTTCTGTGTGCATCCATGACTTCATGAAACAGACGCGTCCTTGATGCCAAGATTTTTGCACATTTGAAACTCTGGATTCACACAGTTGCAGAGAATTTCACTGGCAGGTTCTTACAGAAAGGGTGTACATGCTTCCAGCAAAAATGGGTTTCAAAATCAGTCACCAGTCATGCTAATTAAACACTCACGTCTAGAAACTGAATTTGTTAAAGCAGTAATGGGGCACTGTTGGATAATGAGGTGAACAGCAGGAAGACTAATGGTTTTCTTGTCTAACAGTGGCATGGTGGAACCACAGCTGAAATTCTATTTTATAAAATTTTCTTAGATCTGTTTTTAAAAATACATCTCGAACATAGCTATAAAAATAATTTTATCAAAAGGCTTGTAATCAGCATACACAAAACAATAGAAAACTGAATTGTCAGAGACAGGAAGGATGTGCATGGACAGCCTGAATTCCTCCTGCTTCCATCAGGACCTTTAATTCTGCTCTGAGCAATAAGCGTAGAAGACAAGTTTAATACTCAAATACCTTACAGTCATATCTTCTCCCATTTTAGTCCTCACACACACTCAACAATTCTGTGTGTTGACTCCTTCTACACTGACTCTTTAATTTGGCTGACAAGTAGGTGAAAATAAAGCTTATTGAACCTATGGACTAATATAGGAAATGAATGAGAGAAGTTTGACACCTTCCACATCCCATGCTTCCACTCAAGCGAAGTTCCACCTGAGGGCTAGAAAAAAATAAGACAGTGAATCTGTTGGTATGTTTTGGCCTATAACATCCTCACTACCAGGGATGATATATCAGCAAAGAAGGTCAAAATTTCATCTTATAGTGTTAAGCTTTGCTAGGAAGAACATCTATTTTTAAATAGAGCAAAAGTGGAAACTTGGAAACATAAATAAGCAATTAATAAAGACTTTTTAGGGATTCTTTTTTTCTTTTAGTTTCACACAGTACTGTAACTAAATATGGTCTCTGATCTCTCACCATCAATGGAAAATAATGCCAGAACACAAAGTTTTACTCTTTAGGGGACAGCTTCGTTCTCCAGAGAGGCATCGACTAGAAATAACCTGTTGATCAGGCATGGATTTGCAACTCAGCTTTTCTTTGCTAGACTGTGAAATATACTTTGATAAAACTAGCAACTTAGAAGTTTTAAAACTAATTTATATATGAAGACAAGAGCATTTTCCCTCAAGGTAGATGTAGTGAGACACCATGAATTCATCAAGGGGCACTGTCTCTGTGCTCCTCACTCTATCCACTCCAGCTTTCTCATGACCTTCTGAAGACATGCATATCTTCTCTTATCAAAGAGTGGCAGAAAATTACATTTAATAGTCTAACTTCTAATGAAAAACTCACATCAAGCCAGCCAAAAGGAAGAGATTACCAAGCAACTTTGGGAATAACAACCATTAAATCAACCAAACATTGATTCACCTTCTTGCAACAGAATTCATCATAATTGGATTTGTGGCCACGTAAGTCTCAGAGTAAATCACTTAACAGGAGGCCACAGTCTACCAAAAGATTAGTACCCAGAGGTCAGGAAAGAAAGAGTCTCAACTTCTTTCTCATGGGTTGGTTAACGAATTTAAACTGTCTGTTCGGGCGTGAAGCAGCACAGGCACAAATGCACAGATTTGGCTTCCACTCAAGTAGAGGAAAATGCATTTGCAGACGGTACATTTGTAAAGTAAGTACACAGCATGTATCCTAATTGTATAAACCCAAAATAATAGCACAGTGAACCTGAGACAATAGTGCACAGTTCACGTGACAGGTTTCTTCATCATCTGAGTGCCAAGGTGCCTGAAGAAAACGGTGCTAGCATTAAATAAGGATATATTGCTCTTACTGAGTTGCTAACAGACGTGATGAAATGACTGTGTGTCCAGTTATGAAACTCACACTTATAAGCCACAATGCTTAAAAATAAAAGAACATCTAAAATGTCATATATTCTGTAGTCACTTGCAGAAATATCAACATAGGCATTCTGCCCATAGATGCTCAGATACCACTCTCTCTACACTGAAGGCAAAAGCCTGAGCAGGCACACATACATGCATAAATGTATTATTGAGAAATACTTTGGTATGCAGACCCTAAAACACTGAGACCCGATAACTACCTCAGCGGTGGCTCAAAGGTTTGTCTTAGAGCAGAATCAAGTTTTGGTAATTAAGCAGCCCTACAATGTGTTGAACAAAAGCTATGTAATTAAAAGAGGACTATGAAGGCTGGAATGAGGAAGAGAAAGGGAAATCCAAATTTCCTATTTTGTCTAAGCAGAGCCATGCACCTATTTGCTTTTCTTCCTGCTGCAGACAACTGCTGTTCTTTCCTGGGGTTTTTTTGTATTCTGCTCTAATGGACTGTCAAAAAGTAAAACCAACAAAAAGCACAAACAACAGCAACAACAAAACCCCAAACAAAGCAAACAAAAAACCCCATGAAAACTAAACCAAAATCAGACCTAAACAAAACACCTACATCACAACCCCAGACTAACCAACATCCAGGCATTCCAGAACAATCCATGCGTCACAGAAGTGAGAAAGGGTACAGCTGGGAGCTTGTCAAACTACAACACTCATCACAAAAAAAGAACATGAGAATTATGTAAGCAATTACTACATTTAGTAATAAGTGCTCTGCTTAATGGAAGTCTTTGTACAAACAACAAAGACAGGTGTAGACTGATGTCTTCAGCCACCCCAGAAATGTCTAGAAATAGCGTCAACAAATCCTAGGCAAAACCAAACTATCAGAAATTTACCCCACTTCTGTTGTGACCATTTCCTAGGGAGACAATGTTGAATTTGAAAATTATCTGGACTGAATACAGAGAATTTACCATACGGTGGAGAGAACAGGGCTTGGAAACATCTGGAGTTTGTTTCTTTAATTTTTGCCTAGCTTTAAATATTAAACTTCTTGGCAAACAAACGTTCTAATAAAAACAGGCTCTTCATTAAATCTTCCTCGTGCATATTTTATTTGAAAACCACTGCTCTACTAATTTCTACAAAAACTTATTCATACAAATTCTATCCTAAAACATCCTAGCCTAGAAAAATGATATATTTTGTTAGAAAAATTGAAATTTATATTTTTAAAACTAACAGCAGTTTAATTGTGAAAACCTTAAGCTCAGTCTTCTCTCTGCAACCATTTTATCAGGCAAGGAGAGAAGAAATCACCCAAGCATGCTGCCAAGCAAATTAATATTTTTAATTAAAATTTTATCTTCTAAAAAATTGAGTGCTTATTAATGAATTCAAACATGTTTATAGGATGGATTTTGATTGTGCATGTTCGCTCTTTCTTGGCTGATGAGCAAATGAATCTAATATAAAATTAAAGTCTTCATTATTGCTGCTCCTCTTTCCCTGCTCAGCTTTCTGCTGTGCCACAGCTCCCTCTTGCACAGGAACACTTCTGGGGAAATCTCATAACAAGAGGGAAAATTTGAGTCTCATATTTAAGCCAAGCATGTTGAGTACGAAGCACCCAGTGACTGCTCTCCCGGTATCCACAGCATCTTGCTAATGGACACCAATGCTCAAGGATCCCTGTCCCAGTCAGCCATCCAGGAAAAGAAACAGAGCTTCTCCCTTTCTCCAGTTCAGGGCCAATACTTCACACTGCCTCCTGCAGTAGAGTTTAAAACATTATTCTAACTTTTGAAGTAAGTATCTTTGTCTTAGCTAAATTTGACTTTTTCTTTTTTATAATATGCTTCTGTTCTAATTTGTTATTACTTGTGGAAAAAAAACAAAAAAAAGTGGAACTCCTTCTGCTTAGAACACAGAAACCTGGAAAGCTCCTGGCACGAGTAAGTATGGCTGCAACAAAGATACTGCTTGGCATCAGGGCTGCACGGGAAATATTTCAGCTTCATGTGCCTTCCTGAACATTATCAGCAAAAACTTGACTGAGGAAAAAACTTGGACGGCAGTTGGAACTTCATTGCTTTGTACAGAGCCTTCAACACCTTCCCATCCAGGTAGTAAACACAAGTAGAGACTCCAAAATACACAGATGCATAGCAATTTTGGGGTTTTTTGTTGGTTTTTTTTTTGAGGGTGGGGTGTGTTGGGGTTTTTTTGTTTGTTTTGTTCTGGGGTTTTCTGGGGATTTTATTTGTTTGGTTGTTTTGGTTTTTGTTTTTCATGTTTATGGATTTAAGGTCAAGCTTCTGAAAATGCCAAAAAAAACCCAGAACAATTTCTGAGGGAAAAACACTCTTCCATTAACCTACTATTGAATGAATAGGCTATTTTCAAAAGCCAGCTTCACTATTACCACCATTCTATCACCTCCATGGCAAGGCAGAAATGTACCAAACGAGCATCTAATCACTCTACACTGTCAGAGGCCCTGGTCATCCTACACAAGGTACCAATTTGTCACCTCGGAATGAAATAATGGATGGCAGTGGGTGCAGAAGGAGTTTGCAGGCAGAAGCACTTCCTGAACCACAGCAGCTATGGAGGCCTGTTCAAATCTGCTGTAGTCGTCAGACAAACTCTAGTTTCCCAACACTGGAATATGTAACATCAGAGTTATATATCTGGCAAGAGATTCTGTTTCTTCCTTCTTGAAAACCCAAGGTACAGCTTATATCAGGCCACTGAATGAAGTGAGGACAACTCTGTCCCAAGAGTCCCGACATGTAATCTGTGCGAGCTGCAGCAACATCCTTGCCAATCTCAGAGACGCAGCTCTGGCGCCCACTGAGCCCTGAGACTGTCCCTGCTGCTCTGGAGCCCCACACACAAGAACTGGCAGGAATCTGTACCAGAGACAGCAGCTTCCTTAGTGTATAAAGCTCAAACTTTTTAGATTAACCTAAGAAACAGAATTAAAATCAACATAGAAAAGAAGCACCTTTCCGCTTCAATTACACAAATAGCATTAGACAATCACATCATATAATACAAACCAGTAAATTCAAAACTTTGGTCTGTTTTTCAGCCAAGAAACCCAAGAACTGAAATGTAGAAGTTATTTCTTCAACTATACCCAAAGGAGCCATAACAACATATCAAAAGAAAAATCCCTATCCAGAAAGCTCTTGGATATAAATAGGAAGTATTTCAGCAAAATGATAGACAGTATATCACAAAACTGTTTTTCTTAGTCTCTGTTGTTTGGACTTTGGTTGTTTGGGGTTTTTTTTCAACTCACCTCTTAATTTTTTGTTAGAGTTTGAGGAACTTGTTCCTTTCCCAAGGATGCAAAATCTTTGTATTCAATTCTGTGGGAGGCACCTACAAAGTATTCAATTTTTCTCTCTTTCAGCAGAAGCAAGACCATACCAATATTATCAAAGAAATAGTGCTAAACTCAAGATAATATGTAGGTTTAAAAAAAATTATATGAAGTAATGAACACCTCAAAACTTGAATTTAATTGGCAAGTGCACCTCAGAGCAACTAGGAAGCAAGTATTTTCAGTTTCCATCTCTTACAACTTAAAAGCATCCCCAAGAGCAAGCAGAGGCTGTTTTATATTCCAGGTACTTACCCAGATCATTAATAGTATCGTGAAGATCAATACTTGTGAAATCATATAAGGTTTAATTCCCCACTCAACTCCTCTGAAGCAGTGTCATTGCAATAATTCAGATGCACAACAAAGATGAGAGCACAATCTTATCTCTGGCTCCACAGCTTCAGGTAACTAAATTCTGTATAAAATAAATTCACTACAGCTGTTTCTACAAGTTCATAAAATGTCTGGTGATTGTCTTTTTTCTCATAACACCAGTTTTAAGCACCTGATCCGAATCCCACATAAGTCAATGGAGCTCTTCCTGTTTACATCAACAGACTTGGAGTGAAAGTCCAAGTCAGATTCTCAGTTATCTCTGCAGACAAGTACAGAGTTTACCCAGGAAAAAAATAATTTATATCCTCAGGAATTCAGATCAGTGGGAAAACTGAAAGACTGCTGGTAGATTATTTTTCTTCTTCTAATTCACTCCAGCTTTCTGTAGCCCAACAGAAAACCCTTAACACAGGCAATAGATGCGTGCACTGAAACCCCAGAAGAAATCAAAACAAGGCAGTGAGCCGTCTCTGACTTAGTTCTGCTACACAGTGCTGAGCAAGGCAAAGCCTTTCAGAACAATATAAACAAGGTAAGTTCAGAAAATAACACAGGTAAAAAAAATTATGAAGAACAACAAACCCTATGTTTCCTGAGAGCACCCCACAAAGTAAATGAGAAGTGTCTGGTGAAAGCCTTCTCTGCCAACATGATTTAGATTGACAGAACCTCCAGATTTTTTTTCTTTTTAAGATCATACATTACTAATAGTTTCCTACTTAGTAATTTTAGATACATAAAATCCAAGAGCATTGCAACAAAACACATAGATAAGATACACACAAACTCATCCTCTAAACCATTTAAATACTGACTAAAAAAAACCTCTGTGCTAACAATGTATCTACTTTGATATACATAGAAATGATATCTCAAACCCCACGTTTTTGAAGTATTTTTCTTGTATAGAGTCTTCAGGCAATTATGTATCAAACAACCTTCATGCTCAAACCAACCTTGAAATCAGGCACAGGGCTGAGAAACAGAACAGGCAAGAGTGAAAAAAAAAAAAAAGTAAAACAAGCAATGAAGGTAAAAGGTAGGATTACATTAGTACAAAAACAACCCAAACAAAATTCTCATTGACGTACATTTGTTCCATTACTGATCTATCTTGGTTCCATACAGCTTTACTTTGCTCTCACTGTTTATTTTTGCCTTTGCTTTATTCTGTCCCAAAAATTACATCTTTTCCAAGAAACATACAGAAACACTCTCCAAGATCAAACTTGAAGGATGTAAAGGAGCCATGCAATATGATATTGTGAGAGAAGAAAGTAGGTTTGACAATTTGGGAAACAAAAGGTGTCATCCAAGGAAGTGATGCACTAGCAAATTTAGGTGACTTAATAAAAGAGTATACCATGTTTTAAGAAATCATTTTAAGAGGAAAGAAGCAGGTGATGTCAGCAATGCAAATTTACTGTGAATATCCTGTGCTTTTTAGTATGCGAGTGGTTTACCAACCGCAAAATCATTCAGATAAGAGCAAATACTATCGTGGAACATAAACCAGATGTGACAATTTTATATTAAAACTAAAAATAAAGAATGCATTAGGAAGAAAAGTGGAATACCAGGGAAAAAAGAACATTTAATTAATATATGGTACACTTATCTTATGGTCAAGTCCGTAATATTTTATGTGAATTTTTGAGATTAATTTATAGTTTTCTAATAAGAAGCCCACAAGCTTCAATACAACACCTGCAGAAACTTCCACAAGATTGTCCACAGACAAGCCTCAAATTAGCTAAAAAGATAGATTTCAGTCACCTAAAATTTAGGTTTAAGCTAGTCTTAAACCAGTTTCAATAAAAGGCTCTAACAACTGAATTTGCACTCCCATATGGAAAGAACTTCATCTTAGCGTAAGTGTCCTCAGAAGAAGCCCAAGCCTTCACATTTAAACGAAGTGACTAAGCAGGACAGTAAACCCTGAATCGGATGAAGGCAAACAGAAATGCACAGAGAAGTAAAGAACACACCTCTGGTTCAGAGGGAAATTCCAGCTAATAATTTACTACATGTTCCCAATTTATGATGTTGTCTCCCTTTTTTTCACTGTTTTACCATAAAAGCTACTGAATTGACATGCCCGATGTAAGGCAAAACCAGTCAACCATTTAATAAGTGTGCTGGTTCTGCTACCAAAACCCCCTGGTTTTTGGTAGCGAGGGGGCCACAGAGGTGGCTTCTGTGAGAAGCTGCCAGAATCTTCCACCATGTCCGGCAGAGCCAATCCCTGGTGGCTCTGAAGATGGACGTGCTGCTGGCCAAGCCTGGGCCAATTAGAGATGATGGTAACGCCTCTGTGACAACATATTTAAGAAGAAACCAAAACAAAGGTGAGGGCACAGTTTTTTCCTAGCCAGAGAAGAGGAGGAGGCGAGAACATGTGAGGGAAACAACACGGAGACACCAAGGTCAGTGCAGAAGGAGGGGGAAGAGGCGCTCCAGGTGCCAGAGCCGAGATTCCTCTGCAGGCCCTGGTGAAGACCATGGTGAAGCAGCTGTGCCCCTGCAGCCCATGGGGGTCCATGGGGGATGCAGAGATCCACCCGCAGCCCATGGGGGAGGTGCCCAGGCTGGAGCAGGTGGATGCCTGGAGAAGGCTGTGTTATGAATGGAGAGGTGAGATCTTGGACAAATCCCTGCCTTTGACAGGTTTCTGGCAGTAGACAGCAGCTTTATTGAGGCGGCCAGCACCCCAAAACCCACTCTCGCTTGCAAGTCCTTAATAATGACCGATCGGGCCTAATACAACATGAATTATTCATTTGCACAGACCAAGGAAAACAGACATAATACTTAAAACAGACTACGTACTTTACAGGAATAAAACAAAAGAACTACTAGTAGATAAAATACAGTGCACGATAAAAGTACCTATATTACAGCTAGCAAAGAAATAGTATAGATTAGGATTCAGTGTATCTTACCATCACATTGCTGATGGGGCGCACATAGAATTCTTCCTTTCAATTCCCTGGGAAAATAACCTCAGAGCTCATGTCCAAGCTCGCAGGAGAAGTCCCCTGCACGTTTCCAGGGTGTGTGTAGGAGGCTTCTACCTCCATGGAAATTTATGTAGCTTTTACAGTTGCAAAAGTAGTGCCTTTTCAGTCAGAAATCTCTGGCTTATCTCCCCACATCAGTTCTCACGCTCAGTTGTTTATTGGGAGTTCTGTTCCTGGTGCCAGAAGAAGAAACAACTCACTGGCTCCTGACACTTAACTAGTCAGAGAGATGGCCTGGGTTATGTCATCACTTCACGTGGGGGAGGCAATGTCCACAGCTGTCGCACCAGCTGCAGATAAGCTCTTCTGTGGTAGGGGAGATGTCCTGCTACAGGCTGTGATCCTATGGGAGACCCAGTGGAGAAAAGGGGCCCCTACTTTCAAGCTGGAGCAGCCTGTCCTTGGAGGACTGCACCCCATGGAAGAGGGACCCACGCCACAGCAGTTTTGGGAGGACTGTTTGGACGAGGGAGGGACTCACATTGCAGCAGGTTTGGCACGACTGCTGCTCGTGAGATTGGACCCACACTGGAGAAGTTCATGAAGAACTGTCTCCCATGGGAAGGGACCGCACAGTGTAGCAGTGGAAGGACTCCTCTCCCTGAGCAGCAGAAGAAAACCTGGAGTGACAAACTGACCAAACCCCCCACCCCCCATCTCCCTGCACTGTTGGTGGGAAGGAGGGAGGGGCTGGGGGAATAAAAAGGTGTTTCTAAGGGCTTATTTTACTTCTCATTACCCTCCGCTGATTTTGTTAGTTATAAACTTTGTACATCTAAGTTAAGCCTGTTTTGCTCTTGGAGTGTTATCGCCTGGTCCTTATCTCAACTCATGAACACTTCATTTAAATTTGTTTTCTCTCCTCTGCCCAGCTGTAGCAGGGAAGGACAAGTGAGTGGCTTTCAAGGGTGCCTGGCATTTGGCCAATGTCAAACCATGACACTTAGCCCCTGACTTTGTCAATGGTTTATGCCTAAAAGATTTTACAGGTGTAATTGAACTTTTATACAACTTTGTCCTTCAATGCTAAGGATGTTAAACCAAACACATTCATCTAAATATTATGATTAATGATGATAACGGTAAGATAAAAACACCTTAAACAGAATTATTTATTAAATAGTATAGGAGGTAAGACAACTACAGTTTAGAATCGATATTGAAGAAATTATATTAAAGCTTGAAAAACAATTATTAAGAAAAAATTAATGTTACTTATGCATACCAATGCCAGTGCCGACCGGTCTGCAAGCAGCGTGCGGGTCTGGGAGCCTTTGTGCTCTCTCAGCTGGCAGCCTGTGCAGCGCAAGCGCCCTGTTAGTGGGGAGTGCTCCCCATCTGGAAAGAAGGACCCTCTGTGGGCCTTTGGGACCAGAGCTGCCCTGTAAGTCGAGGCCAGTGCCCTGGAGTCTCAGGTGCTTTGCAAACCAGGCGCTGGCTCGAGCCCCCTGTAAGCAGGGGTGCAGCCTCTTCGGCCACTGCTTTACATGTCCAGAGGGTCTGACTCCCAGCACCAGATGGGACTGCGCCAGACATCGCTATGGTGAGACAAGCTGAAGTTGGAGGCTTGTGTGAAGCTGGAGGGTCTGCTGGTGAGTGGGTGGTGGCGTGGGGAGCTCCCTCTGGGGGTGTTGGCTGATGGTTCCCTTCAGGCACAGGAGCTGGTGCTTCTCAGGCCTAAATGTGTCCTTCTTCCTTGGCAGAAGCCATGGGATGGCAAGGCAAGAGTGAGAAAGAAGGGCAGTGGCTTCGAGCTCAAGAAGGCAGACAAGAAAGGCCCTTTGGGCAAAGGGCATACCGAGCATGGCTGGGCCACAGAGATGTAAGAGAGCAGTGGGCACCTTCAGGGTGCCGTGGCTGGCCTTGCACAGAGTGACCCCACTGTAAGCAGGGCAAGATCTTTGCTTCCCTGTCATTGGCCTTTTGCCATGGTGCTCCTTTGGCTGCCCGGAGAGAAGGACAACCCTGTAAGGAGGGTGAGAGCATCTGTCTCTGCACCTTACAGGAGAAATGGAGCTCTCCCGGCTACCAGCTCACCCTGTAAGCAGGGTAGGGACTTTTCCGCAGCCGCGGTGGCTCTCTGCCAGCTGCTGTCCCCAGCCAGCGTGGACCCCTGTAGTTGGGGTGCATCACAGCCTTTATCCCTTGGAAAGCCCTGAAGCCCCCCAGGGTATTGAGGCCACTCTTGCCTCCCTATAGTACAACCGAATGCAGCAAGGCCTTAGGCTGAGGCCTGCAAGGGGACAAGGGACTGTGGCCTCAGGACTGGCACCACACTGTGTGGGGCATCTCTGCCACTGGGAGGAAGACACCCACTATTGTCACCAAATGACGCACGGCCTTCCCTGTGCCGCGGTGGCTGGTTGACCTGCTGGAGCCCTGCGGAGAACTGATCCGGGACGCTGCATCTGCTGGGGCCACCTGAGCCTGCGGGGAACACCTCTCCTCCTTTCACCCCCTGTAGGAATATTAGATTACTGTTGTCATACACATCGGTCCAGGAGCTTTCTTTTGGTGCCCGGTGTCCCCAGGCCAATGGGGAAGAGGGGAAGAGGGGAACAGGGTTGCTTGTGCTCGGCACGTTGCCCAAGCGTGCGGTGTGCAAGGGAAAGTGGCCAAAAGCTCCTTGGCCTTTGGTGGTTCTGCTGAAGCCTTAACGGTGCCGACAGAGCGAGCGGGCAGGGGCCGGAGCTGCGGGGATCCCTGCGGGGATCCCTGCGGGACTGGTGCCTGGAGATGGCCACAAGCCCTCTCCCAGGCAGGAACCGCCATCTGTGTCCTCCTGCCCGTGCGTTGCTGGCTGGATTGCTGAGGGCTCCGAGGCGCCTCTTGATCCTCTGGAGATCCTTCGGAGCTGCGCTGCGGCCGGGCAGGCCTGGGGGAGGCCGGGAGGGGACGGGGCGGTGGGAGGCCATGAGGGATGAGGTGCTGCGAAAGCCTGACAGGATAAGGTAGTGGGAAGGCACGAGGGGGATGCACATGGGTGTAGGTGGCAGGAGGCTATGATGGGACAGGAGGACTTGAGTGGATGGGTTGGTGGGAAGCCCTGAGGAACTGGGTGTCAGAGGCCATAAGCAGCCCCCAGGCAGCCGCCTTCGTCCTGCCAGCCGGCTGCTCTGGCGCTTCCCCGACGCGTCTCCCAGGCCTGCGGCAGAAGCCCTCGGGGCCGGGCCTCAGCAGGACGGTGGGGACACCCGCATGTTGCCCAGGCTGGTTGGGTTGCGCACAAGGAGGGCAAGCAGGCCTTGCCGGGGCACGGCCACTGGGTGCTGCCAGGGCAGCGGGCAGAGGCAGGGCTGGCTGCCAGCCCGGGTCCCCACGGCCGCCCGGGCCACGGTGCTGTGACCGAGGCCCCCCTGACGCAGAGCTCTGGGCCCGCAGAGCTGCTGCCACCATGGGGAGGGCGGCGATGTCTCCTCAAGCCGCCCTGCGGAGTCGCTGCTGCCAAAGCGGCTCTGGACGCCAGAGAAAAAGCACCAGAGCGTGCACAGGAACAGCAGGACCCCGAACGTCGGCACCTGCTCAACAAGGCATCTGCAGCAGCCGGGATGCCAAAGGGGGGATACTGTGGGCACACCTGCACGTGGTTTGGCAAAAGGCTTCAGCAGAATTGGCCACAATGGCTTTCTCTTGACTCGCCAGCCTCACAGCAACGCTTGGCAGCTTCAGCTGCAGCCTTCTGCCCCCTGACCGTGCTTGAGGGCAGATTCACCTTCCACAGTCAGGTGTCCCAAGGCAGCGGCATTGGTGCCATCGTGAGAGAGAGACTCGGATGGGACACGAGCCCTGCGCTGCAGCTGCCGTCCCTCTCCTCCGTGCAGGCACCTTACCGACACGTGCATGAGCTTCAAAACTAAATCCTGGACTTGCTTGGAACAAAGGAAGAAGCAGCAGGCACTGAAGAAAAGCAGCGACCTATAGGGCTCGGTTTTACTCTCCACTTGGGGAATCACAGAATCCCAGAGCACTTTGTGTTGGAAGGTATCTTAAAGATCATCCAGTTCCAAGCACCCCGCCATGGGCACGGGTGGTGTGCACGCAGGCACACCTGTCCACTAGAATTGGAAGAACACGTGGCTTCCACGTTTACCTTTTCCCCTCCTGGATTTCAAGCCAAGAGGAAAAGATCAGCTGCTTAAAGCTGAATCTTGTAGCTCACGGAACTAGGAACAGGAGTCTCCAATGGAGCCGGTATGTCCATTCAACCTTTGTAAGATCATACGGTTGGAGCTCAGCCCTGTACGGCCCAGGCACAGGCTCCAGGTTGGTCCATGTCAGCATCCCCAAGGCCCTGTTGGCTTCCTGTGCACCCTGAGACTTCTGAGTCCATTCTTGAATTCCCAGTTACTGCTGTGCAGGACATGAGAACACAGTGCTTGGAACAGCCTGCTTGGCTCATTCTTGGGTTCGCCGCTCCCGACTAAAGTAATAATCAGGAGTATATGCTGATGCACGGGTATAGCTGAACACCAGTGACTTTTTAGGGAGTGTCTAAAACCTTGTGTGACTGTTCAGAGACTCTAAAATCCAGAGGTGAAAATGACAGCTTTGCTACTTAGGAATCCTAGAAAGTTTGACAGCTGATTTTTCTGGTCAAGGATTTGAATGCCAATGCGGAAATGACAAAAATATTCAAACTTGTTCTCATTGGCAGCCCCGTTTAAATGGCATCGGTAAACTTACAGGGGACAGGGTATGACACTGGGGACGGTACTTGGCAGTTCATGGCTTCAGATGTGGGAGATGAATGTTTTGCCCGGTTTCACCCAGGAGTTCCAGTTTCCCCAGGGCTTTGTTCGACTGCTCACTGCAGGTAACGTCCACTAAATGCAAAAGGATGTCACAGCAGAACTTCTGGAGAATGTGCCCTAGGGATAGGGAGAAAACCTTGAAAATGATCAGCAGGGTCTGGAAAACTTTAAACAAATAAATTAAAATAGATACGGCTCTGTGGCTTTTCAGGCACGACTCTTTGGGGCCGGAGGAAACTTTGTTTGCCTTGAGTCGGCTACAATGTAGACAGACACGCAGCAACGGCAGCGTTGAACATCAGAGACCGGGCTAATGTTTTTCCCAGGAAAACAGACAGAAGATCACAAGGAAACATGAAAGCGTCTCTGTACAGTCTAATTGTCCTGTGAAACTCAGAAGCGGATGATGCTCTGGCGCTACTGCTAATCCCTTCCACGAAAAATGTCATTCCAGCAAGCAGCAACATCTCCTGTCAGATACCCAGTGTTGCCACCAGTTGCTCCAGGTGCTCCTGCCAGCAGCCCCCTATAGGAAGGAGCACAGGCCCCAATGCCCCTTGCCTTTGGCTGCCCTCTGGCAGAGAAGGCCCCCGGGGGCACGGGCCTCTGGGGCAGGAGACGGGCACCAGCGCTGCCAGGGCTCGGGGGGCTGGCAGGTCTGCTTTGGCGGGGACTCTGCCACACCTGCTGATTTCAGTGCTCCCCTCCCCGGGGCCCCAGGGCTCAGAGCAGCGTTCCTGGCCTGGCCCACACGTCCTGTGTCTGTGTCACACGCCCGTGTTTATGACAGCCACCCACTGGGACTTATCCCAAAGAGGCTGTGCCAGCTTCTGTGCAAGGCCCTGTGCCCTTCCTGCTGCAGCTGCACCGGCAGCCATGGGGGCTCCTTCCGCTGCCCTGAGCAGGCAGAGCAGGGCAGCATCTGCTCATTGTTTGAGCTCTTCCTAAAGTTCCTGTTGGGCTGTCTTAGACACTTGGGGGAACATCTTTCTTGCAAGCTGGGCCACGTGGGGTGGGCAGGGGGCGTCCCCAGGGCAGGTGGCAGTGTGTGCAAGGGCCCTTTGTGACACGGTGCAGAACGGTCACCATGGGATGGAACGCGACACGGTGTCCCAGGGCCCTTTGTGACACGTGCTGACACAGGGGCTGGCGGCGACGCGGCAACGCCACAGTGCTCGGAGCACGCGACGGGATAGGACGGGACAGAGCGGTGCTGTGAGGAGCCCCCACACAGCCAACTCGTTCCTTACTGACCCGGAGCTTTTCCGAGGCGTTACCTGTGCAGGTGCCCTCGAGGACAGACTGCGGGACTTGCTGTCCTACAGCCTTCCCGAGGCTTGTCTGTTGCAGGTGCCTGCAAGGCACAACTGCGGCACTTGCTGATCTGGAGCTTTTCCAAGGCATCTCTTCTGCAAACAGTCATACTTGCAAACAGTGACATGGAGCAGAAACCCCGCAGCGTGCCCAAGCTGGCCTGGGTGGAAGAGGAGGAGGAGGAAGAGGGCTCTGGAGCTGCCTCAGCACAGCAGCCTGTAGAGCTGGAGCAGCTCCAGCTGCTGCAAGAGGGTGAGTGGCAGAGCTGGGCCACAGGGCTGGGGCCTGCAGCCAGCTTGGCCCCATCGATTCCTGTCCCATCCCGTCCTGTCCTGTCCCGTCTCGTCCCCTGGGAACAGGCCCATGGACAGGATGGAAGAGGGGCCGGGGCAGACCCCCCCCTCCACAGCAGCCGTGCTCCATGCCCTGGGCGTCCCGGGGCTGTCCCAGCCTGGGCAGCGCAGGCCCGGGCTGTGCTCTCCGGCCTCTCCCGCAGCCCCTCAGCTCTGGCTGCGCTCGCTCTTTGCCAGATGCAGCCACGGACCGCACACGAGAGCAGGGCCCCGCCCGTGGCCGCTTCCGCAGAACAGCGCAGGTACCCGCAGCCATCCCCACCTGGGCTGGGCCTGCTGTCGCTGCTCAGCCGAGCACTGAGCCTGGAGCAGCCCATGGAACATCCCTCTCTTCCTGCCCTTCTCCTGCAGATGATTTGCAAATTCATCATGTGCATCTGGCGGGAAGAGACCACCGGTGTGGGCACTGGGGTCCTGGCAAACTTTCACGCCTTCAGTGCCGAGACCAGTGCTGCCATGCTGGATTTGCTTGTGGAGAAGGGTGTCTCTAATCCAAAGCAAGTAAGCAGCCTGTGGCCAGGTCTCGATCGCCCCAGGAATCGCGTGGTGCCTCAAGCCGGGTCTGCTGGGCTCCCTCAGCCTTTGAGGCCCAGCCCAGCGTGGTGGGAAGGCAAGCACTTCTCAGGGCAAGCTGGGGAAGTTGCTGCTCTGGCAGCTCTCCAAGTCTCCCCGTGCCTTCTCCAGGTGCCAGCCATGGTGAGGTACATGCACCGCTGGCTCACAGCCAACGAGTCTGCTGAGCACAGGCTGCACAAGCCCCTTCTGGAGCTGACCACGGAATACCCCTCGGATGTGCTGATGACTCTCTTGCGCTGGGCCCCGTCGTATGACAGGTATGGCAGCCCACCTGCCTTGAGGCCTTAGGGTTCACCGGCCCATCACCCTGTAGAGCCTGTCCCTGGTGACTGCCAGACAGGCGGAGAGTTCCAGGACCCTCTGGCTCCTCTGTTTCCCAGCCCTGGCATGTCAGCCCCTGAGCCTGCTGCCATGCTCCCTCCCTGCCCCTCAGGGGCCAGTCCCCACAGGGGTGGGCTGCCTGGGTGCTGCCGGTGAGGGGCCGTGGGCAGAGGCAGGGCTGATGGCCAGCGCGGGCCCCTACAGCTGCCCAGGCCACGGTGCTGGGCCTGAGACCCCCTGACACAGAGCTCTGACCCCACAGAGCTGCTGCGACCATGTGGGGGACAATCATGTCCTCGAGTGGGACTGCGGAGCTGGCGCTGCAGGTACTCCTCGATGTGCTGGGGAGCTGGCCAGAGCACAGCGCGCGCACCTCCGATGGGGACGACACAGCAGTCTTTGCCCTGGCTGTGAGTTTCTGGAACTGACCTTTGCTTGGCCCCAGCACCTCTCGAGCAGCTCTCTGTCCGTCCCCCCCCACCGCCAACTGCATCTCCCTGCCTCAGGCACTGGGCTGAAACCTGGGCTAGGGGCAGGTTCAGGGGCCCCAGGCCGCGTGCTCCCGCTGCGTCTCCCCTGGCCTCTCCCTCACGTGCTCGGGCCCAGACACATGGATGTCTTGGCACTGGGTGTTTTATTTTTTGCAGGCAACCGTGGCACTGTGGAGGCTCCTCAAGCTGACCTGGTGGCCACACGTAGTGTTGGACTATTTCCCCCAACTCTTTCTGCGCCTGCTCTTCCAAGCTTACACCAGCACACTGGATACACCAGAGGAGGTTGATAGCTTCTGGAAGGGGTGCCAGGAGCAACACGGCCTCGCCACCAAGCCCAGCAGGTGCTCCATCCCAGTCCTCCCACTCTTCCCATCCCTCCCATGTCCCCAGGGCAGGAGCCAGGGCTCCCAGCGTGACCTGGGCTTTGCTCTGCGCACAGGTTTGCATTGCAGACCCTGAAGGCCCTGCTCCGCCAGCTGCACTATGAGCGTGTGGTGATAGCAATGGAGCGCAAGCGTGGCTGGGACGCGCTGCTCTCTGCTGACACCCACCACAATGCAGTGGGTCTGCTGGCCAGGTGAGACCCCCTTCTCCCCACCGCCCCTCTCCTTTGTGCCCGGGACAGCCCACACAGTCCCCGTGGTTATGGGCGAGAAGGCCTTGTCACCAAGGGATGCACGAGCAGACTGGAAAAGGCTGGGACAGGAGGGTGCCCGGGAACAGCCGCCTCCCAAAGCGCCCACGGGATGCTCGGGAAAGACCAGACCTCTGTGAATCAGCCCTGGGAGAGGTTTGCCCACCCGGCTCAGGGTCAATGGTGCCTTTTCCCCCCCACCAGGCAGATGCGCCGCTTCTCCGTAACCTGGTGTTGCCGCATCGGATCCTGCCTCCTCGACCTGCTCGGCGAAGGGATTTCAGACTGGGAACTGCCTGCCATGGCGTTCCTTGTGGAGGTGAGCCCGATGGCCAGCGCTGCCTCGCTGAGCTGCCTCCCAGCTCTCTGGCCTCCTGTAGCCGCAGCTGCCTGGGACAGGGCCCGCACCCTGTGCTGCTGCCTTGGCTCCGCCCTGTGCACTTCTGAGCTCCTGCTGGCCGGCTCCCCTGTCACTGCCCTGTGCCTTTCAGGTCCTCCAGTGCCTGGACTTGAGTGAATGCGGTGAAAACGTCCTGGACATCATGACAAGGCACCTGCAGAGCCAGTCCAGGGAGATGCGTCGCCTGGTGCTCAGAGGCCTCGCGGTGCTCAGCAAGGACCCCTCGATGGTGAGAAGGAGGCAGCAGCTGAAGCCGTGCTGGCAGCGTGGGGCTGGGGAAAGCAGCCCCTTGGGCTCGGCTGGGCTCTGGGAGCTGTGGCAGCTGCTCCCAGCTCTCCTGCCTCCCGGTTAGGCTGCCCGAGTGCTTGGGGACAGGCCTTTGGCCTCTGGGCCCTGCAGCAGCAGGGTGGGGTTGCACAGCCCTGTGTTCCGCACAGGCCAAAAGAATGTACGGCCTGATGGAAAGCCTTGGGGACCTACTGTGGGATGCAGAGGAAGACATCGTTGAGATGACCATCACCGTACTCAGCCTTCTGCTCTCGCACGAAGGCGTCGTTATACGCAGCCCCATCGCCCTGCAGCTGGCTGAGGCGCTCTGGCAACTCTTGGACAGTGTAAGGCTCTGTGCCCCCAGCCACGGGCACTGGGTGCTGCCCGGAAATGCGGTGCCCTGTGGATTTTCAGGCCTGTGCACAGGGGGGCCTGGAGCAGCTGATACGGAGGGGTTTTGCTTCCTTTCCAACAGGACGACAGCCTTCTGCAGCTGCTCTCCATTCACCTCTTCCAAGAGGTGATGAAGCTGGTAGCAGCAAAGGGAAAAAAGCCCCTGAAGAGGCAGGTGAGGAAGACCCTGCTCCCACTCTTCTTCAACTGCCATGATGAGAACCCGTGTGTGGCAGAGGTGAGGACTCCTAGGCGCTGGTGTCTCCATGGGAGGGGACTCCACTGTCTCCCTGCCCTGGCATCTCATGGGCTCCAGCCTCCTCCTGGCCTTGGCACAGGGACGCGGGTCCTGTACCCTGGGCTGCGGTGCCATCTCTGGGTCTCTGCTGCTCTGCAGGCCTCTCAGGAAATGCTGCTTTGTGCGGTACAGTTCCTGAAGAGGAGGGATCTTGAGCACCTGCTCAAGACGCACCAGATGTGGAGGTTTTGCGAGTGCTTGGTAAGGACGGCCTGGAAGCCCCAGCCCCAGCTCCAGCCCCCTGCCCGCGGTGCCCAGGCTGTGGGGCTGGCAGCTGTGGCCCCTGCCCAGTGCTGCACCCAGGGGCACCGGCGCGCGCCCCACACGCTGCTCCCTTCCCTGGGCCGCGCGGGCTCTTCTCCAGGCTCCTCTGGCCCCGAGCCGGGTGCCGATGGAGCCCCGACCCAGCTGGGCTCTGGTGCGGGGCGGCACCGCGGCTCCCCGGGCCCTCTGCCCCCTCCAGAGCCCGGCGCCAGCGGCTGCTGGCCGGGCCTCGGGGCTGTGCGGGCAGGGGAGGCAGTGCTGGCCGTAGGGAGCGCCCGGCCAAGGGGCCGAGCCCGCGCCAACCCTTCCCTCCTGGCACTCTCTGCAGCTGGCAGAGGACAGGAACCGAGCCGCCGATCACCTGAGCCTGGCCCTGCCGTACCTGGAGAGCCCGCAGGAGCCCCTGCGAGAGGCGGCCGTCCGCTTCATTGGTGAGCCCGGGGCCCCTCCCCGCCCCGCCGCAGCTCGGCCCCAGCCCCGCCTGCTGCCCCGGCTGCAGCGGGATCCGGGCCCGCGGCCGCGGAGCTCCGCCTGCCCTCGGGCGTCAGGGTGAGGCAGGGGCCCGGGCCCAGCGCTGCCGGGGGAGGAGAGCGTGTGGCCTCAGGGCTGGCAGCGCCGGCGTGGGGCAGCTGTGCCGCTGGGGCCGTGACAGGCTCTGTGTTCCCAAGGGATCGCCGGGCGGTACCTGAGAGAGCAGCAGCGAGAGTTCCGGGTCATCTGCGGGGGTGAGTGAGGGCAGCGGGCTGTCAGCGGGGGCTGCCGGGGGGGAGCTGCCATCCCTGCCCCGGCTGCGGAGGGCTGTGCTCCCCGCGTGGACGAGGGGCGGCGTGGGCAGAGAACGGAGCACATTTCAGGGGCCTGTGGGAGATTCATGGCCAGCACCTTCCAGCTGATCCTGTTGTCTCCTGCCTGCTTCCTCCAGGCCATGGCAAGAGCTGGGTGGGACAGACCTGTCAGGAGGGTGTCCTCAGGTCCCCGCAGATCCAGGCTCTGACTGTGGCTTTGTTTCTCTCTGTTCCAGCCCTTGAGTACATGACAGAAGACAGCAGCCCTGCCATCTCAAGCCTGGCACATCAAACTCTGTACATCCTCCTGGCTGTACAGAGGATTCCCTTCTCCCGATACGAGAAGGTGCAAGATCGACTCCGCCGGCTCTGGCAGTCACGGCCTTCCCTGTGCCGCGGTGGCTGGTTGACCTGCTGGAGGCCTGCGGAGAACTGATCCGGGACGCTGCATCTGCTGGGGCCACCTGAGCCTGCGGGGAACACCTCTCCTCCTTTCACCCCCTGTAGGAATATTAGATTACTGTTGTCATACACATCGGTCCAGGAGCTTTCTTTTGGTGCCCGGTGTCCCCAGGCCAATGGGGAAGAGGGGAAGAGGGGAACAGGGTTGCTTGTGCTCGGCACGTTGCCCAAGCGTGCGGTGTGCAAGGGAAAGTGGCCAAAAGCTCCTTGGCCTTTGGTGGTTCTGCTGAAGCCTTAACGGTGCCGACAGAGCGAGCGGGCAGGGGCCGGAGCTGCGGGGATCCCTGCGGGGATCCCTGCGGGACTGGTGCCTGGAGATGGCCACAAGCCCTCTCCCAGGCAGGAACCGCCATCTGTGTCCTCCTGCCCGTGCGTTGCTGGCTGGATTGCTGAGGGCTCCGAGGCGCCTCTTGATCCTCTGGAGATCCTTCGGAGCTGCGCTGCGGCCGGGCAGGCCTGGGGGAGGCCGGGAGGGGACGGGGCGGTGGGAGGCCATGAAGGGATGAGGTGCTGCGAAAGCCTGACAGGATAAGGTAGTGGGAAGGCACGAGGGGGATGCACATGGGTGTAGGTGGCAGGAGGCTATGATGGGACAGGAGGACTTGAGTGGATGGGTTGGTGGGAAGCCCTGAGGAACTGGGTGTCAGAGGCCATAAGCAGCCCCCAGGCAGCCGCCTTCGTCCTGCCAGCCGGCTGCTCTGGCGCTTCCCCGACGCGTCTCCCAGGCCTGCGGCAGAAGCCCTCGGGGCCGGGCCTCAGCAGGACGGTGGGGACACCCGCATGTTGCCCAGGCTGGTTGGGTTGCGCACAAGGAGGGCAAGCAGGCCTTGCCGGGGCACGGCCACTGGGTGCTGCCAGGGCAGCGGGCAGAGGCAGGGCTGGCTGCCAGCCCGGGTCCCCACGGCCGCCCGGGCCACGGTGCTGTGACCGAGGCCCCCCTGACGCAGAGCTCTGGGCCCGCAGAGCTGCTGCCACCATGGGGAGGGCGGCGATGTCTCCTCAAGCCGCCCTGCGGAGTCGCTGCTGCCAAAGCGGCTCTGGACGCCAGAGAAAAAGCACCAGAGCGTGCACAGGAACAGCAGGACCCCGAACGTCGGCACCTGCTCAACAAGGCATCTGCAGCAGCCGGGATGCCAAAGGGGGGATACTGTGGGCACACCTGCACGTGGTTTGGCAAAAGGCTTCAGCAGAATTGGCCACAATGGCTTTCTCTTGACTCGCCAGCCTCACAGCAACGCTTGGCAGCTTCAGCTGCAGCCTGTGCCCCTGACTGACTTCAGTGGCCGTGCTTGAGGGCAGACTCGCCTTCCACAGTCAGGCGTCCCAAGGCAGCGGCATTGGTGCCATCGTTAGAGAGTCTGGTGGGACATGAGCCCTGGGTCACAGTTTCTGACCCTCTTCTCCATGCAGGCACCTTCAAAAAACATTCATGAGCTTCCAAACTCTAAATGTAGAACTTCCTCAGAGTGAACAAAGAAGCAGGATATGCTGGAGAAAAGCAGGGCCTCCTGTGGCTGAGGTTCAGGGCTGGAGGTGATGCCTGAAGAGGCCTCCTAGACACAGAGACTAGACAGAATAAGGGAATGAAGGTAGGTATTTATTTGAAAGGCCTTCAAAGCTACACCCTGGGGAGCCAGAGGCTATTGCCAAGATGGAGCCCAAGACGGACGACAGGTCACAAGTTGTTCACACTTTCATAGGTTTGGTTCCTTTGCATATTAGGGTTAATTCTCCAATTAAAGCTTCAGTTTAATGATGTAATTTCCCCAAGCTTGCCCGCCCCCTCCCCTTTAGAGTCTTTGGTTTATACTTTTTGGGCCTAGGACTGTCTGAGTGTCCTTGGAGAGCAGGCCTGGAGAGGCTTTCTTATGTCTAAGTAGCACGAGAGAGCAGAAATTAACAGGCTACAGGTTACACACTAAGCAGTACAGGATTTGAAAAATATAAAAGTTAAAACCTAAGGCATCAGAGGGACGCACTGCAGAGATGGACCAGTTCAGAAGCTCAGGCTCTGCTGATAGATGATTTTGCTTTTCTCTTGCTGGAGGCCATTCCCAACCAATGCATGGCCCTTCGTTGTTCCTGGATCAAGTCTTTTGGAGCCATGGGAACAAGTGTGTTCTGTGTCCATCAAACAGCAGAAAGTGGCAGGATATGTCTGCTTCCTGTGCTTGTCTTGGCTGCTTCTTCTTGGTGCTGGCACCATAATCAGAGACACAGAACAGGTTCTCTCATCGCAGAGTTATCCCTATCCTCTGCACCTCCCCAAGTGTCTCTCTTGTTCATTGCGGAAGCTCCCTGTTTATAGCCGTCCATTCCCTCACCCAGGAGGCATGCAGTTGTGTTTGGACATGAACTGCTGGCCAGATAGGCAGCAAGGGGAGCATTGTGCATCAGAGACTGGGCTGATGTTTTTTTTCCAGAAAGCAAGAAAAAGTCAGGAAAACACAACGAAACTTGACAGTATCTCTGTAGAATCTAATTGTCCTGTGAAAGTCAACAGTGGATGGTTTTTTTTGTGCTGCTGGTAATGACTTCCATGAAAAAAATCATTCCAGGAAGGAGCAACATCTGACAGATACCACGTTCTGCCACCAATTGCTCCAGTTGCTCCTGCCAACAGCCACCTGATGAAGCAGAGATGCCAATGCACATTGGGATCGTTCAGCCTGGAGAAGAGAAGGCTTTGTGGTGACCTCATTGTGGCCTTCCTTGTAGGAAGGGAGCCTACAAGAAAGATAGAGGCTATTTACAAGGGTGTTGAGTTACAGGGCAAGGGGGAATGGCTTCAAACTGACACAGTAGGTTTAGATTGGATATTAGGAAAAATTCTTCCCTGTTAGGGCAGTGAGGCACTAGCACAGATTGCTCAGAGAAGCTGTGACTATCCCGTCCCTTGAAGTGTTCAAGGCCAGCTTGGATGCGGCTCTGAGCAACTCTGCGCTGGAAACAGGCTTATGCATCATGCTTGAGTTTCTTCACTAATCATCCTGCACCATAAGTAAGAATTCTTATCACTTCAATGTAAGATGGCCATGGAAAGACCACATATGACTTGGCTATCTGATAAGGATTTAAATACTCAAATCCATGCATTAAGGTCTCTCACAAATCCATTATGCAGTGTCCCAGATAAGCTCACAAAGGGGGTATCATGTGAGATATGTATTTATGCAGAACAGAGGGTGTGAGACCCATCACTGACTCATTGAAAAAGAATCATCTGAGACCATGAAGAATGTTAATACCAACTCCTGAATTAGAATAGATATAGCACCAAGAAAACCTCAGTGTTTACAGAGCAGAAATTCTGAATGGAAATGAAAATGTCTTCCACCTATGTATTTTGCAATTCTTGGAAACTCTTGATGTTTTTCCCTTACCCTGTCATCTTCTCTTGCCTGAGAATAAAGTTGTATGGGATAGACAACACAAGGTCACTGAATTCCCTCAGGAGAGCTTATAAATTAATGGATGGACCATTCCTAATTGCTTAAGTGCAAACGACAATGTTAAGTTGCTCTATATGTTTGTTTGTGTTTGTGGATTCAGTTAAAGAGCACACTCTCATGTCCTGGGTATTTTGCAGAAAGAACTGCATTTGTGAGGATATGTTGAAATTTTTGTGGAATTTTTTGGTTGTACAAAATGAGAGACAGTTTGAGAATTTAACCTTTCTGTTTCAGTTGTGAAATACTGAAGGAAATAGGGCAGGACAAGATGCAAATCACCAAAGCAGAAAAGTAGGAACCTGGGATCTACAGTAAAAAGAACTTATTTTATTCCAGTCTTCTCATTCATTATCTCAACATCATCCAATAGTTTCTTGATGCCGTTCATTAATCTTCTAAGATAATTATTTTGTAGAGTTCTGAAAGTAGAGCTTGAAAATTAGTGAGCTTGTAGTTCTTGTTTTAGATTTTTTTTTAATTAAAATTCCCAACACAAATTTTATTGTAATAGTTACCATTTTTCCTATTCTCTTCGTGCCAGCCTCATTGTTTTCAAGTTGATTGTGTTCAAGTCCCAGGCCTTAGTAAAGTAAATTCAATAATCTAAAGAGCAACTGCTTGTCATGGTTTAGTCTGTTCTGTAAAAACTACTGTCCTTAAACTGCGATCTACTGTGTCTCATAAAGCTGAGCATGCAGCAGACTTGGGTTTGTGCTTTTCAGAGGTCCCACCCTTTGCGATCACAACCTGTGCCTAAACAGTATTAATTTTTGTTTGCAAAGTTGGGACATGGGTGCATCTGCTTCTTACCTGTGTTTCTACCCATCTGATATAAACATAATTTGTTTAGAAGGCTAAGGACCCAGATTGGCACCTGCAGTCCATTTAATAAAGTGAAAAAAAAATTTCTGGTTATACCAAAATACATTATAATTTCGGTAAGTATGGACAGAAATAGTCATGTATCCTATTGTTGGCCCTTTAATCAGAACAAGATGGTTCAACCTATCTGGCCTATAGCAGGATAGACAGCCTCAGCAACACTTACAGCTTGGGTAAGCATGAATTTTTTTGCAAGAACTGTGTGGTCCTGCTAGGTGGGCAGGAAAATAAGTTCTGTGCAATTACGACAGCAATTATTTGACCTCCCAAATCATGGGGCCAAAGCCCAGCTTAGATGAAGAGCTGGTTCATCACTGTGGGGGTAGCAGGTACCCCATGTGTCACTGAGGGGACACATTGGACACTGAAGGGATGGCAGGGGCCCTGTGCATCACTAAGGGGATGCGACGGCCACTGAGGGAGAGGTGGGGGCCTCAAGTGATGCTGAGGGGATGTGAGGGTCATTGAAAGGATATGAGCGTCACTGAGGGGACAGGAGGGTCCGTGAGTGGGTGGTGGGTGCTTCATGTGTCACTGAAGGGAAGGCAGATTCCCCGTGTATTGCTGAGGGACCATGAGTATCACTGAGGGGGAAGTGGGTACCTTCCCCCTCAGGAGAGGGGAGATGAGGGACTTTTGAGGGGGAGTCAGGTGCCCCGTGTGTCGCTGAGGGGCCCTGAAGATCTCTGAGGGGCATGCAGGTGCCCCTGCATGCTAGTGAGGGGACATAAGGGTCACTGAGAGGGAGGCGGGTGTCCATTGCGTTGCTAAGGCTACATCAGGGTCACTGAGGGGACCTGACGGTCACTTGAGGGGGACACAGCCGTGCCATGTATCGCTGAGGGGACGTGAGAGCTGCTGAGGGTAGGTGGGCGCACCCTGAGGGACACGGGCGGGGCGGGCGGATCCTCACTGTGCCGCCGCCGCCTCCTCCGCACGGCAGGGGGGCGTTTCCCGCCCAGGCGCGGGCTGCCCCGCCGGTCCCCTCAGCCGCGGGGCGGGAACTCGAACCCGCTGTGTCCGCCCCTCTCGGCGAGGCGCCGGGCGGGCTTCCATAAGCGGTGTGGGAGGGGCCCTGGGGCAGCCCTGCGTTCATACACAGGGAGGAGGATGGGGCAGCGCCACCACAGGACTAGAGGGCATTTCAGTTCGTGAAGGGAAAAGCTGAAGCAGCTCAGAGGGGACAGAAAGAACTTCATAGGGGAGGAATGCTGGAATTACGTGGCGTCACCTGTAGGGCACAGAATGAACATTTTGGGGGTAAAGTTGAAGTAATCACTGCACTGTGGGAATAAAATCTGAGGTTACCTGTGGAGGACACGTAGCGGACCTTTTGGCGGGAAAATCTGAGGCGATCTCTAGGAGGCAATTTTGGGAGAAAAGTCTGAGGTAATTTGTAGAGGACAGGTGGAGAAAAGTTTTTGATAAAACCTGAGGAAATTTTTAGGAGACAGAGGGAACATTGTGGAGGTAAAATCTCAGGTAATCTGCAGGGGACTTAATGAAGATTTTGGAGGTAAAATCTCTGAGGTAATCTGTACAGAACAAATAGGGGACGCTTGTGATGGAAAATCTGAGGGAAATCAGTAAGCAACAAAAGGGATATTTTGGAGGTGAAATCCGAGGTAATCTGAAATAGGGAGTTTGTTTTACATAAACAAGCACAAGCAATTAGCAAACGTATACAAGCACTTAGCACAAATAGACATAAGTGCTTAGCACAAGTTAGCATAAGAAGGCCTGGGCAGGCCTAACTTGACATGAGCATGACTTGATGAAAAGCTTTAGACTTAGTATACCAGAATAACTAAGGGCAAGTAGGGAATCGCCCCTGTGCAGGGAAGCGATAAGGAAGACTAGCTGCTTTAGAGCATGTAGACTGTGCGTGGCCAGCGCGTGGACATCAGCTTAAAGTGTAGGAATCTGACGCAATGTATTTCTAACTGCCGGCTTACTGAATACTAACCTTAGAAGTGTAAGGATGTATGCTATTTTTGAGAAAATTGCTATATAAACCCACTGAAATTTTTAAGTGGTGGAGAAGCGTTTTGGTGGCGTGTGAACCCCTGCTCTCCCGCTGGCTAAAATAAAAGCGCTTTTGGCAGACGATCTATTTGTCTGTCGATTTCTTTGCATCAATCAGTAGGTGGCATTTTGGGCATTAAATCCGAGGTAAGGTATAAGGGCAGATGGGGACTTTATGAAGGGAAAATTTGAGGTAATCGCTAGGGAATAGAACATTTTAGAAGGAAAATCGGAGGTAATCTGTAGGGACCAGAATGAGCATTTCAGGAATAAAATCTGAGATAATCTGTAGGGAATATTTTGGAGGAAAAATCTGAGGAAATCTGTAGGGGACAGAATGGATATTTTGGGTGCAGAATCTGAGTTAATTTGTAGGGGATATTTTAGAGGGAAACCTTGAGGTAGTCTAGTAAGGTAGTCTGTTAAGAATAAACATTTTGGGGGTAAAGTCTTATGTCATCTATAGAACACAGCTAGGGGACATTTTGGAGGGAAAATCTGAGGTAATGTATTGAGCGGGGGCAGAGGGGAAATTTTTGACAGGAAACCTGAGGTAATTTAGAGGAAACAAAACTACATATTTTGACAGGTGAATATGAGGTAATTTAGGAAAAATCAGCATTTCTGAGGGAAAGCCTGTTGTAAAAGAGAAGACAGGCAGCATTTTCGACAGAAAACCTGGTTCCTTCTAAAAACTTAGAAGGAACAGAATTTTTAGCTGAAAACCTGGGTTAATTGAGCAGGGTATTGTTGTGAGCGGAGTGGGAGCTTCAAACAAAATTTATTAGAAAAGCCCTCCCATTGACTCACAAGGTGCAGAAAGGACCCCCTTGCTTTCGAAACTCCTCAGAGAGGAATCTGAGTGTGGCTGAATCCAGTCTTAGTGTGTTGGTTTTGCACGGCCTGGTTTTTGGTAGCGAGGGGGCCACAGAGGTGGCTTCTGTGAGAAGCTGCCAGAATCTTCCACCATGTCTGGCAGAGCCAATCCCTGGTGGCTCTGAAGATGGACATGGTGCTGGCCAAGCCTGGGCCCATTAGAGATGATGGCAACGCCTCTGTGATAACATATTTAAGAAGAAACCAAAACAAAGGTGAGGGCACAGTTTTTTCCTAGCCAGAGAAGAGGAGGAGGCGAGAACATGTGAGGGAAACAACACGGAGACACCAAGGTCAGTGCAGAAGGAGGGGGAAGAGGCGCTCCAGGTGCCAGAGCCGAGATTCCTCTGCAGGCCCTGGTGAAGACCATGGTGAAGCAGCTGTGCCCCTGCAGCCCATGGGGGTCCATGGGGGATGCAGAGATCCACCCGCAGCCCATGGGGGAGGTGCCCAGGCTGGAGCAGGTGGATGCCTGGGGGAGGCTGTGCTCCAACGGGAGACCCAGTGGAGAGAAGAAGGCCCTTGCTTTCAGGCTGAAGCAGCCTGGCCTTGGAGGACTGCACCCCATGGAAGAAGGACCCACGCCACAGCAGTTTTGGGAGGACTGTTTGCCTGAGGGAAGGACTCACATTGCAGCGGGCTTGGCACGACTGCTGCTTGGGAGATTGGAACCATGCTAGAGAAGTTCCCGGAGTCTCCCATGGGAAGGGACCCCACGGTCTCACAGAGGAAGGACTCCTCTCCTGGAGCAGTAGAAGAAAATCTTGGTGATGAACTGACCAAACCCCCCCACGTCCTGTCTCCCTGCATTGTCAGTGGGAAGGAGGGAGGGGCTGGGGAAAGAAAAGGTGTTTTTAAGGGCTTATTTTACTTCTCATTATCCACCTCTGATTTTGTTAGTAATAAATTCACTTTGAACCTCTCAGTTGAGCCTGTTTTGCCCTTGGAGTGTGTTAAGAACCAGTTTAAGGTCAGAAAAACAAAGAAAGCTAAGTCTCTGAGCATAAACCGGAAGGAACTTAGAAGGTTCTAAATATTCCCAGAAATGTGATTAAAACCAAATGAGGTTAGATGTTGATGCCAAAAAATTGATGTATTTTATTTAATAGTAGAGAGGCAAAGAGAAGGAAAGAGAAAAGAAAGACAGAAAGAAAGAGAGAAAGAAGTGTGCGTGGGGGGTGGGGGGACAGGGAGAGGTGACAGGGGTTAGGTGGAAGCATGTCACCCTTCCAAGGGTCCCAACGACGTCTCGTTGCTCCCCTCCATCTGGTCTTCTGGTGGTGAGGTTCCCCCGTTGCTGCCGTGGCCATGCTGCCACACACCACCACACGCCAAAGAGTACAGAATCCCATGGATTAATATACGCTTTGGGCCAGGTGGGAACGCCCACGTGTCTCCCCTTGCAGGGGCTAGCTTGACACTATCCCTTGCAACACTGAGGGTCTGTTGCAGCATTTCTGGTGCTCAGGTGCAGGGTCTGGGGACCCCTTTGAGGGGGGCCCCTTTGATGGGCCATGTCACCCCCTTCTGCTGCGGATAAGCTTCTCCCTCCCCCGGTAAGGACCCCTCAGCTGAGCTGGTCTGCACAGTGGAGGATGGGCAGTCACTGTGCCTCTGACCAGAGGCTTTTCTAAGATACTCAAAGCCTCTCCTCCGTCCACCCCTTGGTTTGAGGGTCTGCGTGAGCCTGGCAGCTGACAGCCCTGGGGCTGTGGTCTCCACCTTGGAGGTGTTAAGCCTGTGCTTTGTGCATGTCCCCAGCCTGAGTTGTTACTTTATCTTATCTTCATCAGCGACCAGTGTAAGGCCTCAGTCAGGGCAGTCTTCTCTGCAGCTTTTGTAATACAGTTTTAAAAGTCCTTCAAGAAAATGTTTAAGTCATAAATTATAATATTTCAATCTCTGACAGAGTGCTATCTCCCAGTTCTTATCTCAACTCATAAACCCTTCATTAATTTTTCCTCTCCTCTGTCCACCTGTGGCAGGGGACGATGAGTGAGTGGCTTTTGTGGGTGCCTGGCGTTTGACCAGTGTCAAACCACGACAATGAATAGCAGCTAAAAATTACAAGATCGGTAGCTGTAAGAAACGGTCCTGTCACCTTTGCAGGTTAACTGATTTATTGACAAAACAACAACTGGAAACTGGAGTTTGAGATAAGCCCAAACCTCCAACGACAAAGCAGAGTAACAGCGCACACGACGCTGGGTGCTCCTTCGGTCAGGTGAGATACCGAAGGAAGACCTGGTGCAATGCACCAGAAAAATTTTTATAGACTGTCTTTGAACAGGATTGGTCCATTTCTCGATTCTCGCTGTCATTGTCTGGTCTAGGTCCTCCTGATTGGCTCGTTTTGATGGAACATCCTGTCCAATCATTTGCTCATAAGTCCATCTCATTAGTGTAATTGTCCTCCAACCCGTGTTCAGGATGACATCATTAAGCCTGCTGAAAGTTTCTAGAAAATTCCTCCATTATCCATCTTCATACCGACCCCATCCAGTGGTTACACAAAAGCATTACACCCGTACATCGTGTCATGCATCTTGATTAACCATGACTTACAATTAAGTAATTAACAGGCCCAGCCCCTAGCAACTCATCAACCTTGTAACATTGTTAACTATATAACCCACCTACGAAAGCCAACACATTTATAACAGTAGCTATGTGTATCTAATCCATCCTATCCTGCATGGAAATGAATAAACCCACCTGAAAGGAAACCTCAGCTCCAGTCACTTGGTTCCCTCTGGGACCCAGTGCAGCAGCCAACAGTGACTTAACATTGATTAATCCTTCAAAACAATTATCAACAACAGTTTGGGAAAAGCTTAACAGGTAGGAAACATAAACTGTTTATGGGAGTTTTGGCCCTTCAAAGCTGTCTGCTGTTACCTGTCTTCCAGCACTTACGAGATCCAAATGAGATGATACATGATGCATTTGTCTTGCATCTTACTTTTCTACGATTAACATAGCGATATGTTACCACTACTGATTGACCCTCTAAGGAAGAAAAAAAGCCACAGACATAAGACAATTGTTTGGCCCACGTACCTTAAGGAACATTACTGTGATTTGTATGTTTCCTTTTATTGGAAAAGCACCTGCTGAATACACACTACAAAGACATAATGCATATTTACTTACTCCTCAAACAAATTAATAGTAAGCACTTTACCAGGCCTTTTAGGTCTTGGCTGGCTCTCCTTCAAGATAAATTGCTGTATATTAGCACAGACTTGCTGAGTTTTCCAAACAAGAGGGAAAATTTCTCGTTTGTCAACAAAGCTCCGTCTTAAGTACTCACACCAGCTTCTGACTTAAATGGCAAGTGCAGATAATTTCTCACAGATCTTCACTTGTTCTCAGTGCTTGTCACTCCCCAGTTTTTTTTTAGGAACTCAAAGCAGAGATGCCCAAAGCAGAGAGAATTAAAGGAGTCACATTGGGAGCATGTGCTGAACACTGGGAATCAGTCTGAAGGAAAAACATCAGCAGTCAGAAGAAATACTGACTGCTACGAGACCTGTGGCAAATGAAACAAGGAAAGGAAAATCTGACCAAGGCATAACAAACCATGCAAGACAGAGAAAAAAAAAGGTGCAGGGAAAATTGATATTTCAGAGTATTTGACTTGAAGAGACATAGAAACACTGTTTAGCAGTGGAAGATAAAAGTTTGCATAGTCTTAGTATGTTTAATTTGTAACATTCGATTACTTTTAAAAATAAAATATTTTACTCAATTAAAAACTTTAATCCCTAACCTCTCCCAAAATGTGGCTTAGGATATGGTTGATGAGAGTTGCCAGCAAGTTAAGTGACTACATAACTTGACTATTTCACTTGAGTTCAGCAAATAGCTGCATTTAAAAATACCAAACATTTGCCATGTGACAATATAAGAAAGCTAGCTCTAATATAATTGTTTGATGTAAACCTTTTATGCTAATGGATGCTCTCCAAGTTTCCATAAAATGTTATGCACATGAGAACTACTGAAAACACACAACAATAAATGTGGTAGGAACAGGTCTCTATTGACTGTGGAAATGTCTGTAGTTGAATGATTTTAATTACATGTATAATTAGTCATGTGTATTAACACATAATAATACAATCACTGCATAGGAATGAAAAGGAGATACACCCCATCTATTTACATTTCATGGTACAACTCTAATCCACTGCTTTTGCATGCCCCAAATTCAACTCATTTTTCACACTTCAACAGTGATTCTTAGGAAACATTTTAAAAATAAATTTGGGCAGTACAGATTTACCACATGTGATATTTTCCTATGAAAAAATCAAGTTCCTTTTCTACATGCTACAAACAAGAAGCAAACCCAAATCTATAAATTTCATTATATAGCTCATTGCAAGGGTCTATAGTTCTGCTAAGAAAGCTTTGTTAGAATCACACCTTTCGGTTAATGCAGACTAATGGAAAAAGGAAGGGGAGTAGAGCTTGAGAAGCTGTGGAGTAATAATGACAGAGAAGCAACCACGTAAAGATTTTGCTTTCTCCCATTACCCACCCTGAAGTCATATTCCCTTCTCCGGGATTGCTCAGGACACAACCACGAATGTCTGTGTCTCTTTTGCTATTGTTCTGGATCAGAGAAAAGCAAAGCTGTCTGTGAAGGCCATAAATAACATCAGGGGAAACGGAGTGAGGGCAGTGGGGGTGTCCACAGTAGTAATGCCACCATCCTACTTCCCTATCAAATTGGGATCTGCTGTACTCTAGTATATAAAACATATTACTATTCATTTAGAAATACACAAAAGTTTGGCTTCAATAAGCAGAACTTCTGATATTCCATTTTACATTTTCTAGTCTGTACTAATATTATGTAATATCAAGAAAATCATTACATTAGAAAATATCTGTTCACATTTTTGCTCCAAATTGATTCTCTTCAGTAATTTCTAATCTGATGCTTCAAGGATGAAATGAGCCATATTAAATGTCTATACGTGTCTAGCGTAGACAAGATGTTTCCAGATGCTCAGATAAACAAACTTAACTCCATGCACTCACAACTGGCAGAAGTGCTGCATCTTCCTCTGAAGCACAGAATTTTTTGTCTGAGGAAAAAAATGAACTTTTCCAAGAACTAAAACTTGCTGACAGAAGTTAGACTACTTTTTGCTGATGAAGGCTGGCTGGTTATTTTGCTGTTGTCCCACCCTGCCCCCACATTTTCTTCTGTTCTCAAACATATCAATGCCCAAGTATGATATCTAGAAAAACAACTGCAACTATTAATTCCCTATAATAATTATACAGTACAGGAGAAAACATAAATAATTTGAAAATTTATCAATTATGTTATTTTATATATCTATTTATTTGGTAAATGGATGATGGAAGAGTCCACATTCATTCCATTTGCTTCTTGGGCTAATTTTGAAGGTCTTTTCCCAGCAGGCTTAGAAAGCACCCAGTGCAGAGGAATCATTCTGGACTTAGCACTGTGAAAATGCATTAGTAACAACACATTAGTTAAGTGAGAAGGCCTTAAAAAGGTTTCCAAAATACTATAATGCTTCACAAACTCTCAAGTGCACTTTCAATCACCTTCTTAATACACGCACAGGCCTAACACAAAGACTAAAACCACACATGTATGGAAATCCCTAAAATAAATGCACCATATTGGAAAAAAACACAAAGCCAGCAGAGATTGGTTCTATGTATGAGACACAGCTCACATTTTATTTACTTTTACACTTGGTCTAATCATGAAGCTCAGTGTCTTCAGGGTGATTTTTGCAGCTTCTACTAAAGCACAAGTTTCAACCTTTATCTGCATCCCAACATATCACTAAAAGTTCCACATTATCCATCTTGCTGTAAACATACAAGCAGATCTAGCCTGAAAAAAAAGGGCAGGATATAAGTATAAGCTCCTTTTTGAAATAACATATTAAACAGCTTTAAAGAAAAGTCAGCACAAACATATCACATTATTTTCCATTGGCTAGCAGAATAGCATTCCAGGCATCCTACCATCCTCAGTGACCAAGTAAAGCTATAGAATACATGACAGTGCTTAGATCTGGGGATGCCTGTTCCCTTGTCATTAATTAACAGGGGGATTTCTTTGTTTTCCCAGAATTTTGTTTTTACTTTGCAAAAGCTGGGTTTTGTGGGGTTTTTTTTTTTTTTTTGGTTTTCGCCCTCAATTTTTTCAAAATTTTAAATTCTTTCTTTCTATACAAAAGTGTATGTGAGCACCTGTTCCAAATATGGTTTCTGAAATTTCTGCATTTCTACCAACCAACAGTGAGTGGCAGCGTGGATGCAATCTGTTTCCAAGCTGGGTGTAATAGTTGACTCCTCAAATTGAAATCAGCAAATACAGCTAAAATATACAAGCCAGTTACTTTTAGGCAAGTTATCAAGTAAATGTAGAAGTAAAATCAAATCAGATAACCTACTGCATCTTAATTACTAGCAATATTCTCTCTTGCTTTTGAGAATCTAAATATTCATTAATTCTGAGCAATTAACAATAATGAAATGAAAGCCTGTGATGCTGAAGTTCGGAATTAGGTATGTCAGAATTCAGTAAAAGATGCATGAATTAACTCCCTCACGTTTTCTATCAAGAGCCCTTCAGGAGCACCATGTGGCAAATTATTTACTATAAATGCATACGGATCAGGGTGTGGAAGTCTGAAGGAGCTGCTAAAGCAATTGTTTATTGTAGACACAGGGGGTGGCAACACTTTTTACATCTCAGCACTCCAGGAAACTGTGTGTTCAATTCAAAGCACAAATATTCAACTCTCCATCCCCAGTGTGCTCAGGGTTGCTAATACAGTACCATGACACAACAGCTGGGTGGACCTATTCCAAAATACAGCAGGAATCATTTGTTTATATATTCTCTTTAAGCCAAACAAGCTTCTAGATCTTACTTGCATAAATTCCCCATTACTTGGGTCTGTTTGATCTGTAAAGTATTATCACTCCTTCAAAATGATCAGTAAATGCAAATACAGAGTTGGAAGAATCTTCTGCAGTTTTAGAATGAGGTGTAACCCAGTCTTTCATAAACATATGCTATCCAGTCATGAGTGACATAACAGATTCTGATACATCAGGGTCACAGATTTCCACATCTTGTATTGCATAAAGCCACAAAATAAGGAAAAGAAAAGCAGAACCAAAACATGGTGTACGGTCTAGTCTTTCGTCAGCCTGCCTTATACAAAGAAATGTGACCTGCTTTTGAGCACCTTTCTTTTCCAATAAATTAATGCAACTTCATAAAAGATCTTCCATTTGCTATTGTTATGTGACCTAAATTAATGCAGGTATGTGATTATCCAATTGATTAGGTATGTGATTATCCAATTTTACCCCTAGAAACATCTCACCTGCAAGAGAAGTTTTTTCCGATGTTGATATTAAGCATACAACAATGTTAAGAACTTTAAACTTCTAAATTTCTGCTGAAAATACGTTGGAACTACTTATATAACTTAGTGCTACTAATAAGAGCATTAATGAGAAGTGCCCAAGGAGACGTCAAGGAATAATTTCAAACATTGAACACAGAGAATAACCAATTTCTTTTCCTAATCATCACAGGTACCTCTACATCTACACGAAGACTTACTATGTTATATTCAACTTGAAGGTTAATTAGAAAGTAGGTTACTAAGGGCAAAAGGTTCTGGAGGTGTAATTTTTCTCTTTGCTTCCAGTGATTTGATATGATCTATGGCAGAGCTTAATCAAGAAACATTGCAAATGGGGAAAAATATTCTTTACAAGTCCTATGGATAGGCCACCCCTCTGATTCAGGCCATTTTTACAGATATAGCAAGATGTCACATTTATCAAGTTTATCACTTAGTAAGTGTTCTAAATCATTGAATCAGATGCCTCTTCGTGATCTTCATTTCCTAAAAGTCCTAATGAAGATTTAGGTAATACCCTTCTGGTTCCAAGTGACTACAGTTCCTCCACAACCACAGGCTTTTGCTTACTGAGCCTGACACTTGGGGGCTTCTTCCAAGCAACACACAAAAGCTTGACCAGCAAGAGTTTGTCTTATCTCTTCTACTTCCACGTTCCCAAAAGAAAGTAACTAAGTTTGCCATTTTGCTTCTCTGGACATTTTACTGCCTTCGTGCTCAATCATTTTCTGGGCCAAGTCTTTTTATATTTTGAAAACATGAAACAGGTGCATGTCTGAGCTGACTCTTTGCCACACTGTATAAATATCACAGAGGGAAGTACAAACCTGCATTTTCCTTTCAAATTAGACTTTTGCAATCAGTTTAAAGTTTAAAAAATACACAACAGCTACTCCAGGATGGACAGTTGAAACATTACAACTTATGCTTTATCAAGGTACTTTAGAAATTAATTAGTTGAATTAATTATTGATTACTTTGAAGCATAAAGCCTAAGTTAGTCCTTAAATGATTTACTACACTGTTTTTATGGAATTTTGCTTGGAAAAAAAAAGTCTTTTCAGAATTCTAGCCAAGATAAGTTAGAAAATTTTGGTTATTTCAATTATGGAAATCGGAATTAAGTACCAGCTAAAACGCCAGTAACATGATAAGCCAAACTCATGCCTCAGTGCAAGTTAAAATTCACCAATAAAAGCAAAAACTTTAAATTAAGGCAACTCCTCACTCCTACCCCACTCGTTACACTGGCGTACACAAGCCGCTAAACCAACTTTAAAACACATAAGAGGAAGTCCCTGAAGTCACCAGCTTTTGTGTAAATTTTCCATTCTTTGGTGTGTGATGGATTGGTCTGCTGGGTTGCACAGAGCTGCACATGGCTGGCTGCCAAAAGGGTTAAACAGGTAATGGATGTTACTCATCCAGAAACCTTCTAAGTCACAGAAAAAAAAATGAAAACCAAAGCAAACTAAGTTTTCTCTGCAGGGATGTTTTCTTCTTTTCTGTTCCTGCCTATCGATATATCTGAACCAAAACCCTTTTACCTCAGGGCAATACATTATTGAAGCAAGAGCATTGTGTGGGCTGAAAGCTATGAAACTGCTCCAGAGAAGCCTGATTGGCTCAAACCTTTTAGAGCCATGAATTTTGAAGCCCACAACACTGGAGGTTTACTTCAGCTTGAAAGCTCAGCTTAGACAGGTCTGTTTCAGTCTTGGGGGCAACTACTCTAACCTGGGAAATCTTGGAAGTTGTAGTTTTTGAAACTGGCAGAATAGTTGTATGTTCTGCCTCTGCCCTTCCCCTCCCTTGGGGTTTTTTTTCAGGTGATAATCCATGCTTCTTAATTCTTCTGCAGTGGAAAATACAAACTTCCCATGGAAAAGTTATCTTAAAACTGTATCACTAAAAATTCCATATGAATTGGATATCGCTGCTGTACAGAAACACTTCATCTGGCCTAAAACCCTGTCTCTGAACTCCACTGATGCTCCACCAAGGGCAATTTCCAACTGGCTGCACCAAACACCTGTGAATGCTGAAAGCCTGGCTGCAGAGAGGTTTCTCAGTTTTCTGACAGTGTCTGTGTGAAAGCCTTGCTTTCTCATGGACGCTATGGGAAAACAGTTGGGAGATTTTGTAAACGATGGTATTGTTATGATACCAAGGAGAAAATACCTGAAGTAAGTGTTGTTGGGTTCAGCCAATCCCTCTGGGGGTGGTTGGTCACTGAACCAACAACCTTATGTCAGTCCAGCGTGCTAAGGTATACAAGCGAATTTGTAAATTAATAAAGGCTCGGTTTCTTTTCACTCTAAACCATCCATGTCGCTTTCTTCTTTGGTCTCTGCTCACGAGTGACAAACACCAAGTAGGAATCAGTGGCCACTGTTCAGCACAACAGGACTGCACAAGAACAAGGGTTTCCTAGAATGGAAAAAACCTAACTGCAAAATAAATAAATAGAAAGAAATGTATTGGTATCATGTTTCTTTTTGCTTTACCAATTCCTGCTCACCATCAGCTTTTTACTAAGCATCAGTTAGCCTCGTACAGCAAAAGCTTGAGCAGTTTAGGATTTTCGAGTTCCTTTTTCTTTTGTTTTGTCCCTGGAACAATGAAGGCACAAAAGCCAATCTTCAGGTCCCTTAACAAGGACCAAGGACTCATTCCACTGATGGAGTAACTGCAGTTATTACTATTTTCATCTGTATTGATTTCCTTCCAAAACCCTTTTAAAACTGTATCACCTCTTAGTGCACAGACCTAGCAATATTTTTCAGAGATACCAGTGTGAAATTGCAGAATGTGCCCAAGAGTGTATGAAAGGAGCAGGACGAGTTAAAAGTGCTATCGTGATTCTTTTACAATTATGAAATTATGCTTAAATGGAATTTTAGATTACCTTTTTCCAACTAATCCTCAGTTGCATTTAAACTCTTTTTTTGCTTTTGGGGATATTTTTTTTGGTTGATTGAGGGTGTTTTGTGGTTTTTTTAACAGGTTTTTTTGTTTGTTTGTTTTTCTGGGGTTTTTTGTCTGTTTTTTTTTTTTTTTGTTGGATATTTTTGTTTGTTTTTGTTGGTTTGGGGGTTTTTGCTTCTTTTCTTTTGCTTTTGTTTCCTTTGGGTTTTTTATTTTGGGTTGGGGTTTTTTGTTTTGTTTTTCTTTCTTTTGGTTTTCGTTTTTTTGGTTTTTTAATTTTTTTAAATTTTTTTCTGGGGTTTTGGTTTTGTTTCTTTTAATTTTGTTGTTGTTTAGTTTTGTTTTTTGTTTTGTTTTGGGGGTTCTGGGGTTTTTTGTTTCTTTTGGTTTTTGGGAATTTTTGTTGTTTTTCTTTTCATGGGGATTTTTGGTGTGTTTTTTGTTTCGGGGGTTCTGGAGAGTTTTTGTTTTGTTTTTGTTTCTTTTGGGGTTTTTTTGTTGTTTCTGTTTTCAGTGGGTTTTGTTTGGGGTTTTTGTTTGGGTTTTTTTGTTTGTTGGTTTTGGTTTTGTTTCTTTTGTTTTGAGGAGTTTTTTGGGTTTTTTGGTTTGGTTTGGTTTTTTTGGGGGATGGTTGGGGGGAGGGTTGGGGAGTCTTTTGGGATTTTTTTTACAGTTCATTGATAAGCAGTTAACAACAATAGGAAGTCATTAATATTATTGTAATAATAATAATATTGTAATAATCTGGTCGTATTTTCACAGGCTTAAAGAGTTAAGACCAAGGTGATTCTAGTCAAATTACCAGTGATTAAAATCCAAAGCTTAGGTTTCTCATCGTTGTCTTGGCAGAAGCAAAATTACACATATTTTTACATATATTATAATAATCAACAGATAAATCATACAACTGTCCAAAAAGATTGATACCACTTTGAATATTGGCTTTCCTTTTACTTAGTAAAGCAATAGTTAATGGGTATAATTACTCAGCTTTTCTTATAGAAGACCTGTTTCGATATTATTTCAGAAACAACTTAGGAATACAAGATTTTGCTTTTTACCCCCCCCGAACAAATATAACGTTTTCCTCTTGTCTAAGTTTCACAGCCAAAATGACACCCAGAATCAGGGCGCGATATTGCAATAGAGTTGCAAGTTGTGTCACACAGCGTTGGTGCCAAATGGACATTTGTGCTTTCATGACAGAACATACAGAACACTTTCTTCCTACAGTCCCCATGCCTTTAGGTCACCACCAGTTTTCTAGAATTGTTGGTTAACTGTAGAGTTGCAGACATTCATATAGTACTTCCAAATAAAGCAACAGGGATTGCCACAATCCGAGCACGAAATTAATTTCTTATTCTGTACAATTGGCTAACGCTTGTCTAGAAATCAGATGTTTCTAGTGTTTTTTGCCATAGTCATCAAAGCCAAAACAATTTATATAAAACAAAAAGAAATAGTGAAAAAACCCCACAACAACCCCCCAGAAAACCCCAGACACATGCTCAGGGCATAAAAAAGGAAAATCGGCTTATTCAGTAAATTAAAATCCACAACATACCAAAAGAGCCTGTATTTATATATTCACCACATCTTTCTCATCTTTATCCTATCTCCTCCAAAAGCCTAGGGATAAGAGCTGGTGGAAGGAGCAATACCCACAAGGTTTCGTTTGTAATGCATTTCTCATGCATTTTTGCTTATGTATATTTATTGCTTGTTTGTATATGCAAAAGTTTCCAATTCATTTCCATGATCACTGTAAAATCTAGTCCGTACACTACACTCCAATGAAGTATCAAGTTTGCAAAATAGCAAAAATAAATAGAAACATGAAATGGAAGTATCTGTACCTATCTGAATCCAGTCCTTCCTACCGATCTGCAAACACATAGTACAGGAGCAATCTTTATTCCTTGTTCATCGCTGGCTGTCTAAAAATTGCCATGGTAATCCTGAAGCCCTAAAAAAGCATCAGCCTGGATGTTTATGTTGCAGAAAGCTGTCCATTATGTGCTATGCATATTATACTTAAAATCTCCGAATACTTAATACCTGTCACAAAATCAGACTTGCTAAAGAAATTGGAAAACACGCTGCAGCCAAACAACATATTTCAGAACTACAGTGTATATTGTCTCATTTTCCTCACATGGAAAAAATAGATGAGAAGTAACAATCTAATCTTGATGACGAGACTGATTGGTTCAAAAATATTAGCAATAAAAAACTAGCACAAGAGCAGCAGCTTCCCTTGGCTGAATTCTTTCTCTGGTGACAAGAGCACCACCTATAGACCTACAAAGTCATCCTTTCATCGTGTTTGACCTTAAAACACATTTTAGCTTCTAGTCTTGAATAAGTGTAAGATGTTTCCACTGTCACCAGCTATTACTTAAGAGTAGGACAGTAATTTTAAAGAATTTGTATTGGCTAAAGGTGCGGCCCTATTTCCTTGAACACAGTCACACTTTCAGAGTATGAGCTGCAGCAGAAAACTGTGTTGATAAAGAGTACGACAGCTGGCTTGAAAGGGACTTTGCACATCACTGCCTTTTAGTGGTCCTTAAAAGCCAAACACACGCAGAGCGATTAATACATAGTAAGCCAAAGTTACCTGGATGAGTGGGTGTGGAAGCAGTAAAAGGGCTGGCTGCTGTTAAGGGGGCTTTAACATCAGTGCACTCTGTTTTGTCAGCTACACGTGCCCTCAAGATGCAGCACGGAGCAGAGCAAATCTGTTACTGACGAGGCCTCTCATCCCACCAGTTTCACCGGAGTCGCTGAGGCTGCGCTGCCCACACAAAAGGTTCAGTCCCGGGGGACTCGTCAGGATCTACACCAGCCTTGGCCTCATGATAAATACGCTGGTAGCTGATAACACTTCGACATGACAGGATGTTAAAAATGTTCTGCTAATATAAGAGAATCAAATCAGTACAAGTCAGCTCACTTTCCTTAAAATGTCAGTCTTTTCACTTCATAAAAGCAAGAACAGAATTTTCTATTTCTACAATATGTATCAAGATACCATGAGGCTTTAAAAGTTAATTTAGATTAAAGAAGAATGGCAAAAAAATCAAGCAAACTGCTTTTCCAATAATCTAATGAGTGGATACACAATGAATGTCATTGACTTATTCCTAATCACTGCAGTAACTTCCCACTGCAGAAAAAGGTAAAACCAAACCAGAACAGAGCACTCTTCAGAAAAATTATTTTCTATGTTTTTTTCTAAAAAACCTTATTTTGAAAGAGTTAAATCACAAGTAGCATTAGGCCTAGGCAAGCTCCAGTTTCATTCTGTGCCTGTTTGCAGGTGTGTAACATCTATTCCAATACACTCTACATTTACATCCAAGCCATCTAACATAGCACGAAGTTTCCCCATCTCAGTTGCATGTCATGATAGGATATAAGAGGAAAAACTCTTGGATCACCTTTTTCCTGTCAAAATAGTGTGATATTTACATCAAAAAAAGACTGATTCTTTGCTTAGCTAGTAAGAAGAAACACATAAATTGTCTAGTGTTTTTCTTGACTTGAAAGAGCAAATTTTAAAAAAACTACTGGATTTGCTCAATTTTTTCTCATCAGTCATATAAGTCACCTCATTAAGAACAATCAGACTCCTTATGTGCAAATTTTAGGCAGAGATTTGTAAAGCTACAGCAATTAGTGCTCCAGTTACCCGGTTCTTATCTGAAGTGATGAACGAAATATAGGGGGTTTAGCAGTCAAAGTCAGACTTACAGCAATGTAAATCAGCTTCCCTGATTTATTTCACTAGGATTAAAATGTTCTGTGTGCTCTGAATAAAGGCCTTTAAATCATCAGTGCTCATTCACTGCTGTTCAAGACTGCACATGACCAAAACCAGGATCTAGACTTAGACACAAAGCCTTCCTTAGAAGCCTGAGCTCAAGAATCAATTAGAAAATAGCTGGCCCAGGAATCCTAGGAAAACTGGCTGGATGCTAAAGGACACAATAGTAATATTTAGTAGTATAGAGAGTTCAGCCTGCTATTGGGAAATCATAAGGAACACTAAGAAAATAATAAAGAGAATTTTCATTTTCACACAACCCTGCAAACAATACTCAGTGCTTCAGCCAGAAATCAATCAAGATCAGGACTGTCTTTCAACCATAAGCACCTCAAGATGCTTTAGCAAATGCACATGTGTTGAATCTTGGTCACTGCTGAAGAGTTCAAAGACAGTGACCCCAGTAAGTGGAAACTGCAGAAAAGCAGACTAAACAGAGAACTGTCATACACACAAGTCCCTACTCATGGTCATATAACTTTGTTTTTGGAAGACAGAAGACTTCGGACATTATAACCAGAACAGAGGAACATCAAAGAAAGATCTCTTGGCCTAGATGACAGTATCAACACACCAGGAAGATGTCCAGGTACTCCTAAGCTAAAAGTAATTTTTAAAAGAAATAAAAGAGTAACTTTTCAGATACTTTGCAAAGCTCCTCCACCTTCTGAGAAAGGGAGTTATCACTGGCACATTTAAAGGGAGCAATGACCTCTCAAGTATGCAAAGATTTCATGGTATAGCAGCTAAGGACTTATACAATAGAAACCAGCAAAGTCTGCAAGTTGAAAAACAGGAAGCTGAATTGCAGCTGATGTAAATAAAATGACTGGTTTGGAAAGTCACCCTTGCAGCAGCGATCCTGCCAGGGATGAGCGGGACAGCATGAATTTGCCAAAGGTAGAACTCTGGAGTCGTGAAATGATGGGATTCTGACTGGGAGTATCAACTGTATGAATTGATGGGTCAGGGTATGTTATACGGAGGGTTATGCAGCAAGAATGTCAAAGACCTACAGATGGCCTGAAGGTGAAACGTCCGGCAAGTTCTGACAAGGAGCCATGATTCCCACGTGGAATAGTTGTAGGATTCTTCACAGCTTGAATCAAGCTGTTGCTTCACTCATGTGCCCTGTGAAAATTCAGGCAATTCAAGATGTTCTCTTAAAATACGGTATTAGGCTTTCGACTGATTTAATATAATTTATTATTTAACAGCAATTTAACTTTGCAGTCTCTTTTATTAACTTAAGGACATAATGACACTACTAAATTTAAGTACTGAAGAATTCGCAACGAGAGGCCACTGGAGAATGCATTGAGATTACAGTTGTAAGAAAACACCAGTCTTCTGAATTGTTTATATTAATTAGCAATAAACTTATAATAAATCTATGCAATCAACACTAAATTTGTGAAAATAACTGGCAGAGAGAATGATTATCTAATGAGAGGTCAACAGAGAAGACTAAAAAGTAAATGTCAGAAGCTAATAGATCTAGAGCCTCCTACAACCAGAAAAGTCAGGGTGGAAGAAAAGATTTTAGTTACTTTACTCTTTTACATGGTAGACATTTCTGATGACTGAAGTTACCATGAGAGGCAAACCCTCACACTCTTATATTTAATTCTACCCCATCCCATTAATATTGGGAATTGTTTCCAGAACTCTTAGAAGTAAATACCATTTTTCTAGCCTAAGCAGGAGAAACACTTTTCTTCCCTAAGCCAGGCTCACACTGAGGACAGCGATTAGATTTCCTTTTGATGGATTTTTCTCATGTATTTAATCCACCAAGGGTTAGTAGGCTAGTTGCAGGAAGTATATCTGGCAACAACCGAGTTGTGATTATCACAATCATGACTTTCTGCTTTTGCCTGCTCAGGCAGCAAACAAAAAATACTGAATCTGGACCATTGCACAGCAGGCCCCCTGAAAAGCCCTGCAAGACGTGTGTGCACTTACATTCATCAGGATTTTTTTAAAAAGATGATGAAATTTCTTTTTAATACAATGTCATGGACATGGTCTGATTTTTGGCACAGATGGAAATAAATTGCCAGCAGTATCAGAAGTCAGGAAGAGCACAAAATTCAATGTCACTTCCAAATCAATGAAAAGCATTTCAAGTTTTCTAGCTGTCAAGGTCTTCCTTTAACACTTGTCACCATACACATACATAAAATATAAAGAGCCTTTTTTCTGTATCATTTATTACCATATTTTATAGATAGATATATTTCTTTATATTATATCTGTAGGTAGATATATATGACAGCTTTGTACTTGAGGGACACCACGGCTCTGGATTTTGTAAAATTATACTTCAATGGTGATAAAACATTCCCTATTCTTGCTCAGTCCTAAATAACCATGTCCAGAATCTAGTAGCTTCAGCTAGACCCAGAAGCTGCTGTTTGGAAGTTTGTCTTAGTTCCACGTACAAAGTAGGCATAATTCTGAATACATATGAAGCAAAAGAGGGGAAACAAAAATATAGTAGAAAAATTAACAATTCCTGTTCCTAAACATGCTACAATTATTTCACAAAGTTTTGTACTTCCCTAAATCAGACTGAGCTTGGTGTATTTTGAGTGCTCTCATGTTTCCAACTGTCCTTTCACCAGGATTCCTTGCAAAGTAGAGTATTGCTCAAGTTGTTACTAGATTAATCTGACCTAGTTTAGTATTTGAAATTAATTCTCTTCAAAAGTCTATCCAGAATGACAACTCAAGGAGATCTTGAGCTAAAAAAAAAAAATCCAACCATCCCACAGGCCTTTTGGCAAAGTTCCTAAGCTTTTCTTACCCAAGTGTTAAAATTTTGGACAGACATAACATCATTATAAGACAGTTATAACAATAAGTGCTATAATACAATTTGGAACAAAACAAAAATCACACCAAAAAAAATCAATTTTACACTAGGCTAGCCAGGACATTTCACAAAGAATTCCTATGTATCACAACTCAGAGTGCCATAAAATTGAAGTAGAATTAAATAATGTCTCGGTGCTTCAAATAACAAAAAAGCAGATTTAAAATTATATTTGTCAGGCAAAGTAATCAGCAGTGGAATGTGAAACGCATAAAGACTTTAAGAACAGAATTAATTTACAATTTAAAGCAGGTATTTCCATGTTTGATGGCATAAACAAGTAACTAGCTAGCAATTTTTGTTCAAATTAAGTAAAAAATAGGGGAGTTTTAGCTTGATTTAAATCAGAAAAAAACCCTAAAAAAATAGGTAAGATATTTCTTGAAGCTTGTGTGCCGGTTTGGCCAAAATCTAGCAATATATCTTCTGAGAGAAAACCAGGTTACAACCACCCTTCCCCCCACAGGGTTCGGGAAAAAAAAAAAAATTTTCCTCGAAGGAAAGTGAATGAGATAAGAACTATTTATTTAACAAAGGAAAATAATGCTAAATAATGAAATGAAATCTCTCGCTATAGAGAGAAACCTGGGAAGATTTCGGAGTCCTTCTGTAGGTGTGGTCTCTCTCCTCCTCAGAGCTGGGTCGGCGAAGGGCCCACCCCCGGGCCTCGGGGAGGAAATTCTTCCGATGTGTTCTGATGTTGTTGAACAGTCCAGAAGAGAAGAAGGGAAAAACCAAAGTCCCAGGAAACAAAGTTCAGCTTTCTGTCTCACGCCGGGAAGAGAAGGAAAAAAAAAAACCCGAAACCGCTGGCTGAAGCAAGCAAACAGGGTGCTCACTCCTGCTCCTGCAGCCAGAGAACGCAGAGAGGAGTGTAATCTCTGTGTCCTTGGGAAACTGTTTTGAAAAGTTCGTTTGGTTTTTTCTTTTCTCCAGCTCAGTTTAAAGGCACAGAAAAGGCACAATATTAGTTTTTGGGCATCGAGCATGATAGGGGATACACATGATAGAGTCACCCCAAGACAGCGTGAAAACTTAATTATTCTGAAACGTGTTCAGGCTTTGGAGCAAAGTAAGAACAAAGCCAACAGAACATCAGCAGATTCTAAGGAGAGGCTTTATTGGGTGGGGTTTTTTGTTTGGGGTCAGGGTGTTTGTCTGGAGTTTCTCTAAGTGTTTTTTTGAATGAAGTCAGTTCAGAAGACTGAGATGACATTCAAGCGCCAGCCACAATGCACTAAGTTGTGTTCAATCTCATTTTGAAATTCCATTCATTTACAATTTACCTTTTTAGGTCTGTTTCTCATAATTTTGAATCTGTAAACAGTAAAACCACATAGAAACAACAAAAGGGGGTTTGTTTATAATGACTATTTCAGCTGAAAGCATTTTAAATTAAACCTCTGGCTTAAAGAGTATTTGCAAAGCAAGAAAATCAGCTGGCAGAACTGAGCTGTAAAACACAATGGTGGCTGAAGCGATTATTAAAATAAGGAGCTGTACCAAAGCATCTTATCTATGGCTGCAGAATAATTGCTTATCCAAACCAGGTATTTTCCTCCTAATACTTGTAGACATTGTACAAAGGATGGGAGTAAATGGAGAAAAGCACTGAATCCAGGCAAACTGGCATTGGCATGAGTGGATGTATTCCAAGAACAATAAATGCCCCACTTCCAACCCACGGATGTTTTCAGGGCTCAGACATAAAGCGTAGAGAAAGTCACTGCTCTAACTAAAAAAAAAAAACCACAAGAGGAATGGCTTTTAATTTCAGCTAAACACTTTCTTGTACAGTTCCCGTGTGATTATTCCATCTCCACTGGAGATTACTCACTGGCATAAAAGATAAACTCAGTTTTGTTTGTTTTTTGTTTTTAATCTAACATCTTCATCCAGCCAGTCAAATTCAGCTTTCCCATTTCTGCTGTCAATCTAGCTATCTGGGGGAGCTGTGGATACTCTCCAATTAAGGTGTTTATTGAATATCTCACCACAAAAACATGTAACATCACACCTGTCTAGCACTATAGCACACATCTATTGTGTAGCACAGGCACCATGCTAAATGAAGTCTGCGCTGAGGCCAGGTATTAGCAGCAGAGACATGCTGCTGGCTCAATAAAAATAGAGCATTTTCTAACAGTGTGAAGAGCATGAATATATGTTTATTATTAGACAAGAACTTTGTCTCTTTGTCTTTTAAACAATTCTAAACAAGTTTTCTTATCAAAAACAAGAGTGATCCTAAAGGACACACGAAGTCCATTTACCCATCACCTTTGTATCCATTAGACTTTAACTAAATTGATGCATTTTCAACTGTCCTTTGTGTCCACGATAATTGTGGGTTCTGAAACAGTAGAGACTTTAATACACTGAGCTTGGTGTATAAAAATAAGGCACCTGTTTGCCAAAAAACCCCTAAGGACTAATTTATAACCTCTATAATTAAGGCATAAGGAAATCTCAAGCTGTTAAATTTTTTTTGAGCTACCCTAAAACATTTCATACAACAATACAGTACCCCAATAACAGTAAGAGAAGGTGCACAGAAAAACAAAGTAAGATCATGGTTTCCAAATGCATAAAAAATGAACTAAAAAAGTAGATATGAAATTTTACAATTCAGTTCAATTGCTGTAACTGTCCTTATCATGCTTTCTGCTGCCAGCTAGGAAAATGCCCAGAGCATGTGTTGAAGCAGCAGGCACTGAAGCCTGTGTGCATGTTTGACTAGTCCTGGCAATGTGCACAAACCCAGGCTGCGTTCACAGGTGAGAGGTAAATGCTTTTTCCTCCTGAGATACATCTGAAAAAACGTTCCATGCCCTAGAACCAGAAGGAATTGACACAGGAGGCACGTAACAACACAGAATTTACATGGGAGGCAGCATCACTTCATCCTCCTTTGACTCCTCCTTGCTAGGAGAGGAAAGGGGGAAACCGGACTGGCTTAAAAAGTTCTGGCTTAAACACTCAGAGTTGTTTAAGGGACAGAACTTAACCATAATTCTCACCTCCATCCTACAGGCACAAGAGGAGAGAACAAAACTCACTAGTTTCCTTGTATCTTTGAGTTTTTGCTATGATGGTCAGGTTTAGGAAAAGGAAGCTTCTGGAACGAAAACCCAGCTGCTGGAAAGAGCAGTATTTGCCTTGTCACTATGGCTTGCAGGGAACAGAACACTCTTGTTCACAAAGCGTAGAAAATCTTGGTTTTGGGAACTTTGAAAAGCAGTGGATAGAATGAAGCTGACACAAGTTGGTGGCCTTAAGCCCTGCATGAGACACTGACTCTGTACTGTAAAAGCTGTACAGACACACTGCCGCCCTGGACATTTGGAACCGAGGTTGAGGAAAACGAACGCCAGTCTAGGAACTCGAGTATTTCTGACCAACAAATGAACACGAAAGGTTTCTCTTCACCTCGGGAGCTGTGCCTTTGATGGAAAGTGTGTGACCCACCGAGGGGTAGGCCTGGAGCCCCCCAGCTCTGCAGCCGACACCGTGCAAGGGTCCCTGCACGGGAGGAGCACACGCGTGGCACCCAAGCCACAACTCAGGCCCTGCTGTGACACCTGCAAGACATCTCACGTGCATTGGCCTCCTCAAAGTGCCATGCTCAGTAACAGCCCGAGCAAAACACATCAGAGGACGAAACACAATTGAACCCTCTCTCTCGAGCACCCCAAACATTAGGCCACACACCGGGAAAATGAGTAAAAGCAGGTCTTGACCTCTTTCCTCAAAACATTAACATTTCAATTTAAAAAAATAAATCATAATTTACCTTCAAGTACCCTCTATAAATCAACTTGAAACAGTCCTGGTCTGTGGATCTCAGTGAAAATGCAAAACTCACATCTCAGGGAAGGGATAGCTTTTTCATTTAAGTCAGCAGGAAGTGGAAATTTTCTGGAAATTTGAAAATTATCACCAACCCCTGAATGTTTGTGCAAAATCCCAATGTGTAACATCCAGGTATTTTGCAAAGTCACCTGGCTGCAAGCCTCAGCCTCCAACAAACCAAGTGCAACTCAGCTATGAGGACTTTTCTGTAACATCTTTATAACATAACAGCTAATGAAAAACGAGTTGTGTTGCCTAGTGTTACAAAATGGGTTACAACTACATGCAGTAACTGCTTTAGACTTTGGAGTTGTTTTTAAAAGAAAAAAAGTCCACTGCATAAAACATCGCCCAAAAAAACCCCTTGCAAGGTAGTTTTAATGAATCTTTCATGGTTCAATAAGCTATTGTATTAGGTCATTCTCCTGATGAAGCAATGTTCCAATCTCATTATATTTAGTCAGAAAGAAATAAGCTGCTAGTGTTATTGGATTTCTTATAATTAGTTAAAAAGCAATTTTTTTGAATTTCCGTTGCTCGTAGGGTTTGGAAAAAAAAAAAAAAGTTGAGACAAGTAATATTGTGGTGTATTTAAGTAAAATATAGTGCTCCACACACAATAACCATTCCCTGCCATCCTACAGCTGGGATGGGCTTTAAGCTTCGCGGTAAGCCAGCCTCTTTCTACTACATCCTTCCTTCCCCCTCCTGTCTTCTCTGCTTTTCCAAACAGCAAACCTGAGAATGAGCTCAAATGGCTCAAAGCTCTAAAGGAAAAGCACCAGGCAGTCCCTACAGCTGGTGGTAATTAATAGAAAGTGAATCAGTTGCTTTGTATAGGGGAATAAAGAGAAAGCCCAGTCAGAATAACCTGCCTCATCATGACATTGTGTTCCCAACAGAAATTAATTTTGTGAGCTGTGGGAGTTTGAAACAAACATGTGAGGGCTAAAAAGACCTAATGCCATCATCTCAGCATGGAGAGGAAGATTGAAAGGTACTTTCAGAACAACGGTTACAGTCTCTGGGTAGGGACAATGTTTTCCCCCTGTGGTCTTTATGAAAAAAGAGTAGAATAAATAGTGCCACATGTCTTCACAGCTGGAACATCTGTGACCGAGAGGTTGGCACAAATTTATAATCTTACATGACCACATGAATCTAGCTATAATTGACAGACACGACCGTAATGACAAAATTCTATCGATTTTCCCTGGGACCAGAGCTTCTCAGGCTTGAAGTACTAAATTGTGTTAAAAGAGTCTGAGATTTCTCAAGCATTCACTGAGAAAAAGTATTCTCACATTTTATAATCTATACCTGATTTTTCATATGAGCCCAAAGGCAGCCTGCACAAGTTGATATAAAGGCATCTGATGAAGTTTGCTAAATACACAGAAAGCCATTAAGTGCCTGCTCCAAAAGAGATGGAGTCTGGAAGAGCCTTTAAAAATACCAAATGTGCTTATCCTGCTTCTGGGTAGAAATCTGCTTGTGAACACTGCTAGAAATGGGCTCACTGAACCCCATGGAGTTCTCTAAGTTCTTGTTTCACATGAGATACAAGTAACTGCAAGTGCTTGTATGTAGGAGATGAAGCAGCACATCCACAACAAAATAAATGCTATTTTATAAAACTACAGCTTCTCATTCAACATGCTGAAGGCACTTAAAAGTTTCACATGAAGCATGAACTGTATTACCCAAAGTAAACAGCATGAAAATGCAACTGGTGGGAGCAAAAACCCTCTCAGATTTTCAAAACCTCCACTCTCCTCCCCACACTCGAGTTTCCTCTAGACTCAAGACTATTCTAGTATAAATTCCTAAAGACATTATTCCATCTTTATACCAGCCGGTGTTTTTTATTCCCACTAAACTACGTTTTGCAGAAAAAATACTTCCCAATAGAAAACGCCCAAACATTTCACAGACCTACTTTATAAAAAAAAAAAATAGCAGGTTTGCTAAGGAATTCACAAGCGTGTAATGCATAATTACAAACCTCTTTCAGCTGTGATCAAGACATCTGTATTTATACATTTTAAAAATTAAAAGAAGTCTCTTATATACTGAGTAGAAGCATTTTTTTTTAAAGGCATGCTTTGATAAGACTGGTAGATTTGTTTTCATGGCTTTGTTTCTTGCTTTGGGGAGCACTGCCTTTTTAACGTATTTGCACAAGAGAGTCAGGGATTCACTGATCAACCCTCTCAAATACTGCAGATAGACAGGGGCCCACCTTCCCTGTGTCCTGGACTCCTATCCCTCATTCACACTCCTAGAAACACTTTTGATAACAAGAAAACATGTCGAATTCTTTTCAGTACTTGGTAACACCACTGCTAAATTCCAATACAAAATAAAACATTTGCAACTGGCTTGGATTTACATCCAAAAGAAACAAAGGCACAAAACTGGGGAAGGGTGAAAAGCCTCCCACCAAAGGAGTCAGGCTTTTGCAATGCCCAGATGAAGGAAGGCACACAAATAGTTTCAGGAAGACTGAATGTAGAGTGCAAACACTTGGAGATGGCACAAGTGTCAGTTTGCTCACTTTTCTATTATTTTTGCCCATGCCCAGTGACCTCCTGACACCACACCAGTCTTAAAACAGAACTGCCATTCTAGGGAGGCTATTTTGAATTATTTCACATGACTTTAGTTTCTAAAGAGTCTGTGAAGCAGTATCAGTTGTCTACTATACTACAGACATTAATCTAAATTGTAATTCTTATTAATGCAAACATATTTATGAACCAAAGCTATTCCATTCCATTTCTCTGTCCCTTTCAAACCTGCCAAGAGCTGTATAACTAAGCATAGGAGTGCCCTCCTTCAGTGCACTCTGAGAAGTCAGTGGTGACTGCCTCGTCCTCAAGCAGGGGCTTGCAAATTCAGAGTAGGGCAGGAAGTTTAACTCCAGCTGTTGAACAGCTTCCATGAAAAAAAGGGTTAAGTAGACAAGGGCACTTCAGTTTGGAGAAGAGGCAGCAGAAGAAAAGGTAAAAACCAGACAGCTGTGAATGCAGGCACTGCCCAGAGAAGGTGAACAGAAAGCACTTATTCTTTTATAGAAGAACATGGAAACAGCAAACTAAACCAGCAGACTGAAGACTCAAAATGAACCAAGATTCCTCACAATGTGCAAGGTGACAATTTTGGACAATCTTATGTCCCAGGTGCAAAGTAGGGACTCTTCCAGAGCCAAAAGACTAAACTGGAAATCTCCTTAAGTGGATTTAGCACACGCTTGCAGCTTCATTGTGTTCAGAAACACACTCACCATAAAGGTAAAATCCCCAGGAAGCCACACACATCACACTATGGTACAAGTAATTTCCTCTTAACCCATTTGAGTTCCTTTGCAATGACCCAAACAGAAGAATGCCAGCAAGGTGGATTTTCCCCAATATACCTAATCTTTCTATAAATTAAATTTATTCCCAAATCTTTTTAACAGAAGGGTTTTAATTATTACTTCTACCACTTAAAAAAAAATTAAATAGTTTCAACAATTTCGTTAAAAATCACTGAAGCAGGGCACTGTTCAGATGAAGGAGAAGCCTGTGACAGTTGATTTCATCATGACTGTAATGACCACTGGTGTATGTACTGATGACTCAGAAATCATGCTATGCTGGTTACTCTGCTCACTGTCACTCAGTGTTGGTCTGCTGCACAGACCAGGCATGGACTGCACCACCTGCAAATCACAGCCCTGAGGGAGAAGGGCCTCTCAAAGACTTCTGGTTTTCCTCACAGGGAGTTCACTTGCCCCCGAAGCCGAACACAGCACTATAACTCTGCTGAATGCCTGGCACAGGAATTGCTTGATTTACAGGATTGTTTGACCTCATCACATACATCCATCCTATTTCTAGGCTGATACAATTAAATGGGACTATTTTTAAAAATTTTCTCCATATTCAAAATTTTTTCTGTGATTTACATGCATTAGCAAGAGCAGTATCAACTGTTCCCTGGCAGTGTAGTTGAGCATACTCCTGCTACTAATTCAGCACACATATCCTGCCATTACCCAGGGAATGCAGTGATTAGGCAGCTTTCCAGTAAACAGTCCTTAAAACAGTTCATAAAAATTCCATTTAGAAAAAGCTTTGTTTCTTGCTCGAGAATTTGATAAGATATTGCAATAACTGCTTAGGGATATATTTCAAGTCCACCAAGTGAGTTAAATGCCATTTCCACACACACTATCATTGCTTTTGCAGTTCAAAATACCATAAAGTAGTTGTTGTGTACATATAAGATGCAATTAATTTGGGTGCTGCTTTTTTATAAACACACACATAGAAAATTCTAAAAACATGCAATGGAAAAAGGTGAAAATACCCATAAACCAGTCCACAAAAGGCAGATTCTCAAGCAGAAACCTCCTGGCATTATCTGAATCAGGACTTGCCCTGACCAAAAACTGTTCTTAGTAATGGGGAGAACACAGCCTCACAATGTCTATATTCTTTTGACGTTCCACCTGAGGTAACACCCTTAATTCACAGGTCCCAGAAACAATCCATTTTATAGACTACAAGGAAATCAAAGAAATACAAAATTTTTGCTACAGTAATTCTTAGACTTAAAGGATCACTTTGTTATCCACGAACAGAAAGCATTTAGCTTGTTTTAACAACTTTCTATAAAAGACAAGATTCAATTGCAGCATTTATTATCTGAAAGTGTTTTGGTCAAAATAAAAATGAAACTCAAAATTATGATCCTCTTTTATGATAATAGCTGATACTTATTAAGCAATAAACTCTTGCTCTGTCCTATTTTATTTCCTCAAAAAAGCAACATAAACCAAAACACAATGTAATCTCATGTGTTCAGGCTCCATTTTTTACTTGTTTTGAGAAAAGGCTTTATAACAGCTTCATTGAAAGCTCTTTAAGAAACTAAATCTTTCTAGTTTAATAGAGTAACAAGCTGTATATGAGAGCATCAAATGAAAAGGAAAATGAGCTGTCACAATAAAGTACTACTGAAAGCCTTAGTACAAACTGCATGACAAGCTAAAATAAAAATAACTATTTTGTTCCTTTTGCTTTAACCAAAGTCTTAACATTTAGGACATGTAAACCACTGCCATTTTGGAGCCAATATCTTTTATAACTGGATGTAACTAGCCCTAGCAAACGTGGCAAAAATAGAAATGCTCTCAAATGGTCTTTGCACATGCACTAATCCATCCACACCACATTAGATGAATCTTGTAGTCCATAATACTTTACATGCTTACATAATGACTATAATTCAGAACCTTGCAATCCAGTTTCCTAAGGTAAATTAACATGACAAAATTATTCAACCTCCCTTTTCTCCTAAGGGTAAATGCAAAGCAGTTTGCAGCTCACTGTGGGTTTAAATTTTAATCCAAGAGCTGATAGTTTGCAAGACGATTACAGTCTTTCCTACGTCAAAAGTTAACAGATGACTGGAGTCTATTTCAAGTTAGTGGCTCTAAACATCTAATAAAGTAATTATATTAGATGAATTACACTCTACACATAGTTACAACAAACTATTGCATTATTAGGCACCTGTCTGAACGACTTGGCAGTTTCACAGTGAAACACTATTCCAGTTGATGCACTTGGGTGAGGTCACTGCCCTTCTACCATCACAGTCGGGGGTCTGCCATTGGCATAAAATTCCAGATGGAAAATGCCAGCAATATTAACCACTTCACAAAACACGAGGTAAGAAGGGAAATGCATTAATATGCTGTTCTTATCCCCTTTCAACTGACAGAAGTTTTGCATGCTTAAAAAAACAAACTAGTTTTTCCAAGACATCATTCAGCTTGAATACTAACGCTTTTCTTTAACGCAACTACCATGTACATGGATGTACAACTTAACTTCTCCTTTGACAGAAGAAATGCCCAACTTTGCATGTCCTTCTTTACTCTGTTTCCTCAGATTATAATTCTGAAATCCTTTTTGATTTTTACGCCATTTCCCTGGTTTAACTCTTCAGTGCTGGTAAGTGAAGCGCCCCTCTCTGTTCTGTGAAGCTACACTGAGTTACAGCAGCTGAAAATCTGGGGATTGCCCAGTATTTACAGCTTTTCTCCCCTCCTTGTTCATGATTAGACTTTTAAAATGCAGTATTTGGATTCATTAACAATTACAATCAATTTCACTGATATATAAATAATAGGTACAAAGCTGGGGCAAGCTCCCTCCAGAGGGTTTGACATTTCCTTCAGGAGGACTAGAATTCAACCCAGGGTTTCATTTTATGTTTGGCTGCTTTTAAAAGATTCATGCACCTTGAAAATGATACTTTTATTTAGGGTTCTTACTATGGACCTCACAGGCACTGTAGCTACGGAGTGGCCTTGTATTAAACAGCCTAATCCTGCTGAAGAAGCAAAGCATTCCAACACTCATTCCACAGAACGGACATTTGGCCTCTGGAGTACGACAATGATGAGAGCGTGAAAACACAGCATTAACAACTGCTTCATAGCAAAGAGTGGATACAATCCAAATGTTACCATTTCCTTGGTAAGATCACAAGCAAGGAGACAGTGAAAGCAAATGTTTTAGACTTGCAACCCATTTTGCTCAGGGTGGGACATCTGCTGATTGCAATGGGTTTCAGTTTAGAACAGAAGGCATGCTTTTTACACGGTTGCAATTAGACAGATTCTATTTGATGCCCCTACTTTAAAATTAAAATAGCAGGCAAGTGGGGTAAATACAGGTAAAAATTAAAATTTTCAATACCTGCTTAGATCTTATTTTCAGATATCCTCCAAACTGATAGGGAACAGCACCAATGAAAAACATGGTTTGCATTAACAGGGCCTGGATGGACTATCCCAGTTGGTTGATAAAACCACTAACGCACAGGTGACATGAGAGGTTTAGCAACACAGTGCTTAAAATTCAAGCAGAATTCCTTCCACCAGAGTTTCACCCAGCTTTGGGAACAGACCTTCTGTTTGCATCATCAATTTCTTTGTTTTCCAGTTGAGTTGCCAAGCAGCAGGTAGTGCGGCATCACTAAAGACACGGAGCTGTAGCACAAAGCAGCTTGACTGAAAGAGCTTGCAGCTCAAGCCATCAGAAACACCAAATGAAAGGCTGCTTTCTAGTTTTCTCAGCAGTCTGGTTGTGGCAGTCAGACCCGAATTACTCATTGGAAGTGTTCTCTCTAGGGTCTGAGTCAACTTACGTATATTGGAATATATATAGCAAAATGATAATGCAGCTTCACAGAATGAATCACAGAAAACCTGTGCTGGAGCACTCAGAATTCAGAAGGGACCTTAACATCAGCCACCACCCTCAGTTATTTGGTTTGCCTCCCTTAACCTTTATTCTTGGCCTTTTCTCCCAGCTTTCTACCACGAACTATGATATAAAATCACACTAATTAATCCAAATAATCACATGTCCTATGTATTTCTTCAAAGATGGGATAAATCCATACTTATCATTCCTAAAAACAACCACAGAGTAACTAAAACCAGACAATGCAACACTGTTGTTATAAATTATTGCCTACAGCCATGGGTGTTTCTTGATAGAAATGAATACGGAAGAGGAAATATCAACCCAGCCTCCTAGTCTATGCTATTTGAACATCTGTTATAAATCACATTTTTCCAGTGTTCTATTCAACAGAATAGATCAATATCCAATAGAGAGATCCTTAAGTCACAGACACACCCACAAAAACTGCTTATTGACCAACATTCCACAAAAACATCACAAAAAAAACCCCAAAGCGACCTTATAGGAGAGAAAATGTGGACTTAATAGGGGTTTAACATTAAGAATCCCATCTTCAAAATAATGCAAACTGATTTTAAAGCAAGGTTAGGTTTTTAAATGTTAAGAGCATAAAATTGAAGAATTAATTGAATTTGCTGTCAGTTCAACTTTGCTAATGTAAATTATAGATAACTGTATCGGATCATTCTAGACTAAATTAAGCGCTATCTATCATTATGACATTACTAAAGGCTTTTAAAAATTCTGTTGTTAAATGCAATCAACTTTAAATTAAACTATGTGTATTCAGTCAGTGTCTTAAGCAATGACGAGGCAAATATGTCTTAAGGTGGTAGTAGGGATTTATACCTCCACAACTTTTGATGTAAAACTTAAGTAAGTTGGAATTTGAAAAAGCAAATGAAGCTTTACTGCATTTGCCCACAAAGCTCTTCCTTCCTTTTTGATTTACCACTGGTCTCCGCTCATCAGATCAAAGCTCACAAAGCATTAACCCCTTTTGAGACCAACCAGCATTTTCAGCCCGATTTAAAATTCACTGAAGGCAATGAAAATTACTTCTGCCAACTTCTGTGAGGCCTTCTACAATCTCAGTGCTCAGCAGCTACAAGGAGTAGGACTTGACAGGGTTTGACCAACTTTGCTGATGCTGAGCATATCACCTGACAATCAAACATCTTTTGGAAAAGATCAGAGATGATTACTTATACCTAGCCATCTCTGCTCTGAGATTACTTGCTGTACAATGGAAAAAGGAAAAGTATGTGAAAATACATATGCCTATACCTGACTGATACACACTGATATTGATGTATTTAAAAAGCCTGTGATGACTTCTCAAAACACTCACTGGGGAATGACAAGCAACAGTCATTTCAGCCAAACTGGTACTTACACATCCTCTTGGCTTTGGGCATTCTGGGTCATGCCCATTTCTTTTACCATTTTTCCTGTCAAGTAAGTGAAAGTGACACTGACACTTGTTCTTTGGAAAAGTTACTGTTATCCTCCTTGTTGACAGCATTACTCCACCACATGATATTTTGTGTTTATTTTCCAAGCAGTTGCCAATAATAGTGTCTACGCCTGTCATATGTCTACACGTCGACTGATACCTACCCATTGCACTGGAAGATCATGATCCTTAAAAGAAACTTCCTTTTTAAACCCTTGAAAAGATATTCCCAACACAGTCAGTAGAATCCGAAGGTGTCAGCTATTAGGAGCAAGAATTGATGGCCACAATGTAGTCAAAGTACAACATCACACCTCCTACTCAGAAGAATTTAAGAACTGAAAAGTCTCCTCTATTCCAACTGCACTGATGCCTGAGATGGCCACCTAAAAACAGAGGCTAGACAAGAATAAGGGAATGAAGGTAGGTATTGATTTGAAGGGCCTTCAAGGTACACCCTGGGGAGTTAAAAGGCTACACCCAAGATTGACGCTCAGTCACAAGCTCTTCACACTTTTATAAGTTTGGTCCATTTGCATATCAGGATCAATTCTCCAATTACAACCCCAGTTAATGACGTAACTACCCCAAGTTTACCCCCCCTTCTTAAGATGTTAGTTTACATATTTGGGCCTAGGACAATCTAGGTGTCCTTGGAGAGGCTTGTTACGTCTAACTAGCATGAGAGAACAGCAGCTAACAGGCCACACGAAACTTCAGAGTTACACACTAGGCAGTACAGGATTTGAAAAATACGAAAGTTAAAGCCTAAGGCATCAGCACTAGTCCTTGACCATGTAATTTCCATCTCCTGCGCTGGCCACTGACAGCTTTTCAACACAAAGTACATTAAGCAATCATCAACTCATTAAAGTTTGACTGTTGAACATTGCCATTAAGTACTAGCAAAAATTAGACACAATTAGTTTTGCCTGAGGGCAGGTAATGTTCCTAATCATGATTCCCTCACTCCCACATTTTAGGTGCGAAAGTATATCTTTTGGCAGACCTGAGTTTGCTTCCATCATAAATCAAACATAGGGTAAATTCCTTCAGCTGCATCCTACAGCAAAGGGTTCAAAGCTCTCTTTCTTTGGAGGAAGGAGGAGGCTGGGCAAGGACAGATGGGGTTGCTAAGGTTGCAGAAACACTCTACACAAACACTATATGGACATGTTAGACCTCTGAACAGCTCAGCTCCCATGAAATTCTGGAGCTCAAGGCACGGTTCACTAATAAATTGTATGGATTATGCAGTATTTGCTTGAGGACAGATGTATTGCTGGCTTCTGCAGGAGAAACTGTCAGACCCTTTCTGTGCTCATCAGTTTGCAATTTTCACACCTTCCAGTGGCTGATCTGGAAAACACAAATGGATATAAACCGCTAATATTCAAAGATTGCTCAAAGTGCTTGTGAGGCAGTCCCTGCAGTACAATTTGGTAGCATAGAACATAACTAGCCTGGGATAGAGACCACAGAGAGCAGAGAATTTCACCACTGAACTGACATTTAAGGGTACAGTTAAATGGCTTGTGCAGTGACGACTTTCTGATGTTCTTCGTCTATTATTTTGTTAGATTACGTGTCCAAACTTTCAAAATACAATATCTAAAATACAGAAAATGCTTTTGCAAGACTGCATTTCTCCCCAGAGTTAATGCTAGGATCAGATCAGCTGCAAAGCTACTGGTATTCAGATGTAAAACTTTTCAATTGAAGGCGACTCTTGTCTTGGACAAAACTAATTAAGTGCAACAAATTTCATATATAGATCCCAAGGCTGGCAAGTGTCCCCTGATGTCATCCTGAAGAAACCTAAGCCAAATAAATACCGCCCTTCTTGGTCCTTTTCACATATTCTTTCTGCTCATCAGATGCAAGAGAAAAGGAAATGCCCATTTTCCCTGCTGGCTGAAGAATATACCTACACATACCTTCAGTCAGACATGGTTTTGATAACAGAAGTAATCTATAAAATGTTCCTGTTTGGGTATAGCAAAGAAAATAACATCTTCCAACAGTGTCCACCATGACCTTAACCACTTCAGGAGATAATTTAGAGGCAAGAGCATTTAAATGACTGTATACACTCAAATATAATGTTTTTGTTCCTCAGCATATCCCTAAGGTGCTTGTGACATCACAGAGATGAGCCACTAAAAACCTACCCTTTATTTTTTACCTTCTATTAACGAGTGTGTGCAAGGTTTTATGTGCTCCCAAATACATGCAACACAACAGAAACCCATTTCAGAAAATATTTCAATGCGCATTCAATAAATTTACATTCCAGAAGCTTGGATTCTTGATGTCTATTCCTGCTACCTCATGTAAAGACTTTTTCGGGAAAGCACACAGTAAGCAGTATTTCAGATTCTGCTTTTAAGAATCCCATCATTAAAAGGAATTATTTATCTGCTATTTTCCACAACTTCCTAAGAAAGTATAATTTATATTACACACTGATATTATTTAGACTGAAAGGGACGATTTTCAGCATCAAAATTGTGTAGCGATCTCAGTTTAGTCCTTCTATTTAGTCCCTTTAAACTCACATTAAAAGAATATTTAAATGAATAGATGGAATATTTTAAATGCAAAAACTATGGTAAACACATGGATACAAATGTACAACGAAAACTTAGCCTGCCAGGCATATATGCAATATTTGTCTCTCTCTCTTAGATTAAATGTGCAATTTAATAAACACAAAACTGGCATGAAAATTATGGACATTGTATGTGAATGCTCTTGTACGTTAGGCGACACAGCAAACAAATCAAAGTGAAAACACAGCAAGAAAAAGAACAAATGGAAATATTAACATAAAGCAGACTTCAAAAATGTATTCAGGAAATCCTAACAGTTGCTAAGGGGAAATGGGAAATTAACAGCTGCACTTTTAAGGAACTATGTAATGTTTTAACAATGTATTTATGTGTGTGTGTGTATATATATATATATATCTCAAAGATACAGAAACAAGAACGGGGGGAACAAATTTTGAAAACACCTTAGTCTATCTTGATAATGTTGAAGAAGAAGTCATTAAAACAACAGAAAATCCACAAAACCAATAGCCAACATGCAAGAAACAGTACTAACATTTAGTATATTGGTAACAGATACCAATTTTCCTTAAGAACATAAGTGTATCATGAGGCAATAGTTCCATTTAACCCCACCAGAAAATAAAAACCACTAATTTTTAATAAATTTCTGCATAACAGTTGAACTAGTAGATACTGAACATCTCTGAGCAGAGGTAAGCAAGGCATGAGCAATACAGCATTACTCCTCTCATGAAGGCCATTGTGACCATGAAGAGCTGTGACAAACCTGCAGCAAGCAGAGGATTCGGCTCTAAGACATGGACACCACCTGGATTAACTGCCAACTGAGTCTAAATCACAAGGCTCAGAGAGCTTTGCTCCCCAGACTATCATTTAAGCCCTACAGAATCTCTTAATTGATGAATTTATGCATAGAATCACAGAAAATACAATTCCCTTCTTTAAAAAGTTGTATATAAATATGTGGAAAACCTATATACAGACCCACCATCACAATCCAGTCATATCAACATTGGCCTGAGTATACCACCAATGTGCAATTTTAGAATACATTCAAGTTACACTAGAAATGAGCATGAGAAGCCTCAAAAAAATCCTGCCAGATTTCTGGCATTCCTTGAATGTTAGAAAACTAAATTATTTTCCAGCCTATTATCAACTATATGAAAATAGAGAGTGACATTCCTTCTAGCTAGAAGAAAACATGCTTATATTTAGTTTCCTCAAAACTGCAACGTTGAAAGCACATTTATTCCCCCGAATGTGAAATAGCCTCCTACCTTGAACGATCTGCTCAGTGTGTTGCTTTTCAAATCAGTGTATGATAATATTTTTTGACAGATCACTAAATAACCTGGAGAAGCCAGTGCATCAGCAGTACAGGACAGTTATTGCCTCCGACACCTGACTCCAGCAGAGGAATTCCTTGCAATTGAATCGAGAGTAGCTAAGCCACGCTTCTATATTGACTACAGCTGACAGTCAGCACTGCCAGCTGGATACATCATACACTTCAGAGATGGAAATAGAGCACCACACTGCAGAGGACATCAGCAGTGTTATGGCACCGGACTTGTACAGCTAGAGGAACATGAGTGGCAAGACACAAACCATATCAATCAGAGAACTTAAATTGCTGTTGAAAAAGTACTAACCGAGGCTACAAAATCCAGGATTTTTGCAGAGCAAGACTGGTTTCACACAGCTAACTTGAAAAGCCATCCTGCTGCCTGATAACAGACCTGGTGAGCCACTTCACTTGTGCTCTGTTACATGGTCTTATCACTGAGGGCCTTTTTCAGCCTTCTGTTTCTGCTTTCAGCACTGAATTCATTTGGATTGTACAAACAGTCAATGCTTTTTTATGTCCAACACTTCACTATGAAAATAGTTTTCCAGCATTTAAGTGACAAAACCAAAGAACTAGATGTATTCTAAAAGTATTTAGGAAGTATTTTAAAAATGGATTTAAGTCTAAATGACACAGAAAGCAAGCATTCCCCAACACCTAACATGTTCTGCTAACTTTGTGACTCTTTGGTCATTTTATCAGTTGGTTATTTCCCAAAACAGAACAAACCCTTCCAAATTAGGCCAGCAGACCCCTGGGCTAACACACACAGAAAGATGGATCTACAAGATGAACAAATGCAGCATCACACCAACATTACTATACTGCTCCTTGGACTATTTGATCCCTGTCAGGACAGCAGTCACAAGTCATTCCTAAATCTCCACACCCATTCTCCTACACCCTTGATTGCCCGTGCTTTTCCTCTATTCCACGGGGTATCCTCCAGACCATTATCCCAGACAACTGAGAGCCAACACATTTGACAGAAACAGAGTATGCTTCTGCCATGTTTTTAATCGACTTCAGGAGAAAAATGATTGGCAACTTTATTAACACGTTACATTCCACTGCTCCCAGGCTCCCAAGCTGCTTTATTATTTTGGCATCATTCACCCTGAATAAAATTGGGAGCCAATGTAATTTATAATACAGTTAAAGATAGTAGACATCCACATCAGGAGAGTCCCAACACTCCAGTTAGCTACCTAAAATCAGACTGTTATAAAAAATACTCACCAGAGATATCTATCTCCTGTTATTGAGAGGAAAAAGACGTCTCAGAAAAGCTGATGGGATTGCAATGTGCAGCATCAAGGGACACAGTTGCATTCAGAGAAGCTGCTACCCAAGTGCTTTGCACAACATCAGAGCTGGATTCACAGCCCAGGTGCCACTACTGCAATTTTCAATATTTGATCTGAATTATACTATGCAGATAGCATTTCTGGCAGATTTTAGCTGAAGACACAGATTAACCAAACTAGAGCAGAGGTATCATACTACTGTATTTGCATCTAATGCCTGACTGACATGGCTTGTGGCATGAGGGGTATCAAGAAAAGGACCGTGACTTCTTTTTCCATTACAGAAAACTGATTAGCAGTTCATTACAAACCAGAAAAGTCTCAGTTACTCCAACACAAGCAGAATACTGTCTCTTCTTTGTAGAAGCATCTGGATGTCACTCCCACTGGCCCCTATGGAAAGCCACCTTTGTATAACCATCACAAGCCCCATCACAGGCTCCAAGCAACAGGCACTGTGGAGCTGCAGCAAAATGCTTGGACAATAAAAACATCAAAGTCAGATCAAGTTAAAAGGATGCCAGTGCCAGTTGCAGGATGATAGCTACCATTAAAGAAGAAATTGTTCCACAGGCATTAAGACTCCTATAATGGCTCACAGGGGGAATTAATAGAACAAGAGAAAAAAGATATCAAGTTACAGGTCTGATTTACCGGACTTTTCAGTAAGGTTCATAAGAAAATTGTTTTGTGCAGAAGATCACAGAGCAGCTTAACTCAATATAAAGGGAAAACCTGACAGAACATTTCCCTTTCAAAGGCAGACAGCTGTATGTGGCAAGTGGAGCACAAGTCTGGGTATAACACTGTAATCACATTAACTGTTGGATGCAGAAACCCTTTTGTAGCTGCAGTTTTCATATTGTCCCCTCTACATTTGGATCCTTACAGTTTTACACCACCAATAGAATGTAATTAATCATATATTGCAATAGGAATAAAGTTTTGAAAAGTCATTGCAAAACCTACACATTTAGAAAAGGTCCATGGGAAAGCCCACACATACCATGTATTCAGCACCGGCTTTTACAAAATACATGTAAATGCAATAGGTACTGACACATTATCAGGTAAGACTGATAGGAGGAGCCAATTCAGCTTTGATTTGCCTCAACAATGGTGGTCAGAAATAGGTGGGGGAGGAGTGCACATGTGCCACGTGCAGGAGGCAACTAGAAGAAGCCTTGGCTCTGGGAGGACTTTGCCTGGCAACCAGTTCATGCCTCACCTGGGACAGGCAGTCAGCAGGGGCACACCAAAGACACTGTACCCTCCAGAGACACTCTCCAATCAGATGTGAAAGGTCTCTACTGATGGACTGCAGTGGCACACTGGACTGGGCCAATGGTCCCCTGCCAGCAGGCAGACTTTGGGAGGGGCCAGGGGCATGAAAAATAACTGCACCCCAAGCTCCTGGGGCTTTTTGGGTCTTACGCTTTTGGGGGGCTTTTGGAACTTGCTTTTTGAGTGCGGGCTTTTGGCTTGGGGCTTTTTTGAGACTGTGTTCTTGCTTTGGAGGCTTGGTGGTTCTAGGGGCTTTTTGAAACTTGCTTTTTTGAGTCTTAGGCTTTTTGCCCTGGCCCCAGCCTGGCCTTTCGGGCCCTCACACCTGTCCTGCCTCCCTGTGTCCCTGACCAACGCCCTGGCTGAGCCATCTGCATCCAGCCCTGCTCACTTCCGAGCCAGCCCATCGCTGCGATCCTCGCCAAGACCCTGTCCAGGCCTCTGGCCCTCCTGCTCGAGTGTCCCCTCACCTCGTGTCCGGTCGCCCATCGCCGCAGGAGCCGTCCCCAGGCAGGCAGCGTGCGCAGCCCCCGCCGCGTGGGCATCGACGGCACCCCCCGACCGCCGGTGGTAACGTGCTCTTGTTATCTCTGTCCTCCCTCTCTCTCTCACCGCCCCGCCCCATTCCTTTCCCATTTTCCTTCCTCTTGCTCTGTCTCTTCTAGCCCTCTTTAGCAGGGTAACTCCTTTTCCTTTTGCTTTTTTTGTTACCAATAATGAGCTCTTAGATACAACGTTTGTCTCGGTTGACTTTATTTCCTTCCTGCAATTAATTCCATCCAGTTCCAGAAGAACTCTTCGCAGTTTCCCACAGTGGAATGCGACATTTAAATTGGTGTCAGAAGTGGGATGGTCTTGAACGACAGCTTTGAATCTTTTTGAACCATTTTGTGTGTGTTTTGGGGAGACATTTCATTTGGGCATTTAAGGGAAAAAAAAAAAAAAAAAGGTGTGACCCTCCCTGAAACTTAGTGCCCACAAGTAATTAACAGTGTGTCATCTAAGAAAGTGTTCTCCCTTGAGCCAATTATTCATTAAAGTGTAGCCCTTTCTGAGAAGCATTTCACCCCCTTATGTCTGTAACTAATCCAAGGTGTGTTCTCTCAGAAAGGGTTTTCCCTGGAGCAGTTTGGGACATTCATGGTGTGGCCCTTTCTGAGAAGCATCTTTTCCCCCTTGCTGTAACTCTGTGTAGCTGCCTTCGTGATTTAAAGAGTGTCCTCTCCAGAAGCATTTGGGGCACTTTGGAGGATTTTTATGGTGTGGCCCTTCCTGGGAAGTATAACACCCCATTTCTGCAGCTAATTGGCTTGGTGCCATAGGGGTTTTTCTCCTGAGGAGTGCTTTTCGGGGCATGTGGAAGTTTTACGGTGTGACCCTCCTGGGGAAGCTGTTTTGCCCCTTCTCTTGTAGTGTGTACTTTTAAGCAAACCTTTCGTGTGCTGTTGGGGGTGCTTAGTTCCGGTGTTCAGTGATAATAAGGTGTGACTCTCCCCAAAATTTGTCTGCCCGAGAATGACTAGGAAACAGTAGCCATGAATGTCGGTGCTATGACGGGGGAGCGTGGCAGAGAGCCGTCCTCCCCCTGACTTAATTTCTTAGAGAGCTTTAGAGCCAGAGCCTCTGTGCCTGGGTTAGAGTGGGCTAGGGACTACTGGCACAGCGTACAAAGCGTTACAGCGTGGGTCTCGCCTTCGTGGGCAAAAGCAAGAGCTAAGCCCGGGAAGGGGAAATGAGCCATTTGTGCTGTGTTAGGTGCGGCTCCAGCTGCCGCTATACAAGAGAGGAATGCCTGGCACTGCCAGGAGACAACGGCGATCGAGTCCCAGCAAATCCGTATCGCGGATTTGCAGAGAAGGTTGGAGGAGGAGAAAATGCTGAATGACAAGCTGTGGCAGGTTTTAGGGGACGTGCTAGCATGGGATGCCGCCGTGCTGTGGGGAGGCGCCGGCGCGCTGGTCCCTGCCGCACCCACGCCGATCCTGGGAGCCGTGCTCGCTGATGACATCGTGGCCAGTGCCGTCGCTCCCTCAGAACCTGGAAGAGAGCCCGTGGCAGTGCCGAGGTGACACCACGGTCTGCCTTCGCCCCTTAACAAAAACTGAATTCACCTATGAAAACGACCGAGACCAGACCCCCCCCCCCCCCCCCCCCCCGCCTTGTAACAGCTAAACAGGTATCTTTTACAGCTATGGAACTGAACTGAAAACAGAATTTGGCCGACACCCGGTGAAACCAGAACTGATTATGTCCTTCGTGTTTCCTTAAGTGGGGGAGACCAAATACTGCTAAGCAAAAAGGAGGCAGAAGGTTATTGGAGTCCAGGTGTTCTCCTCACCACCAGAGACCCCTGGGCCCCGTGGTCTTTCACTCAGAGGGCTGCACATCGGGCTGGTGGTCTGGATCCCTTGGAGAGAGGTGATCCCCTCGCCACAGAAGGGACTACTGACCAGTTACTAGAGACTGTCCATAAGGCAGCCTGTCCGCAAACAATGTACAGTTGTGAACTAGTCCCCTTCCAGGAATCACCCACAATGCTCTCAGTAGATGCTGAGAGAAGACTCCTCTAATTCAGGGGCTTCCCAACTCTCTAAAACTGGTTGGAATTCAATTGCAGGGAAAGCTACAGGCTTTGGCCGCCTTAAAGAGGGTCCTTGGTGCTCTGAAAGGTACCCCCTTCTCCCCTGCAGGGAACACCCTGGCCCAGGAAGGCAAGGTGTGAACCAAGGGAGACATCGCCCAGGAATTAATCAATTTTGGGCAAAACTATGGTCCTGTAAAAACAACAGTAAGCCAACCAGAGACTTGTGTGGTGAGACATGCTTGGCACAACACCAGACTGTCATCCAGGATTCTCCCCCGCTCCAATCTAGGTGGAAGGGAGCACCCACTGACAAGACAAGCTATATGGGCACAGGGTTGGTGGAAGGGAATCCCAAAAAGGGTGATGGATGGTCTCCCCACAGACCCACTGGAAAAGGTGGTGACTCCATGGCCGGACAACATGTCCACCCCACCAAGCACGGGGAAATGTAATGAGAGCTGTAGCACACCACCTTTAATCGAACCAGGCAGGGAAGGAGATGTGCTCGTGAAACTGAAGCGGGTAAACCGAAAGCCCCATCCCCTTTTGGTGGATGGGACAACGGAGGCAGGTTTAGAAAATGTAGAGTCCAGTAAAAAAATCTCGGGGTGGACCGGGGACTTCCATTATTCAAAATATGGTGCCCTCTGAGGAGACCGCTTCAGTGGTGCTATGTGTTTTTTAAGGTATACTGTTGGTTTGGCAGAAGTTTGATTTGTACTCACATGCTGATATGATCCTTCATAGTTTTATTGGCTTGAGAAATTTAATAAGATCAGGAGAGGATGGCAAAGACATAAAACTCCAAAAACAGTAAGAAAAAAATGGGAACACCTTTGATATGTGAGACTCACCTAAAATACCTTGTTGTTTAGCACTTTATGTGAAGAGGTGTCATTTGTTAAATAGTGAAATATCACCATGAGTGTGCGCTGGGCTTTGTGGCATATTAGTGGGCTGTTGATATGTAACATGAATTGATGTGTGAGATTGGACTGTACTAATTGAACTGATTACATAATTAACTGGAACAAAAGTGAATTGTTTGCATTACCTGTATTTGGAATTTGTAAATATGCTGTGGGTATTTTGGATGTATAATTTTCAAGCTATGTACTGTTTGCAGACTGTCAATATTAACTACTCCCATCTCAGGGCTTGCGTTATATAACATGGATCTGTAAAGTGCTTAGTTCTGTTATTATATGTAAGAAATCCAAGTTGTTTAGACCCCTTTTTATTCTCTCTCTCTCCCCCTCTTTTCCCCTCTGTATCGTTACCACCAGACAACCAGTGTCAAGCCAGGGAGTTTATTTTGTTCCTGAAATTAATTCTATCTAATCCCAGAAGAACTCCTCGCAGTTTCTCACAGTGGAACACGACAGACTCCAATAAACTTTTGAATTTAACATTAACATGCTAGATTTTTTATTTTTTTTTTCTTGGCACAGGAATGGATGCATTCATTGTATTTTCACATCAGTATTTTATGTCAAACACCCTGTCATCATATAAGCCTTAAACCAAATATGGATTAGAAGGAAGACAGGTTCTATTTAGACAGTGTATGGAAGTGCAATTAGAGGAAAACTGCTGCAGACAGGAAACAGACAGCACTTGGTCCCAGTAACTACAAGTCATCTATACTTAAATCTAAAATCACTGATACGATTCAAGTTCAGGTAATTTCACTAAAATTTAAAAAAACCGTGTTATCAGAAAAGCAAAATAAACTTCTGGTGCTCAATTAATTCTGTCACCCTCAGTCTAAGGCATCAAAGCAGAGACCAGAGGCCGGCACAGCAGCAAACAGCATCTGTCCAATTGGTCACCACATCCAAGTGACTCAATGCTACACTGAGCAGGACCAACAGAGATCCTGAAAATCTTTATACACTGGTTTTGTATGGAAAAGAAAAAAATCAAATTCTGTTGAATCTTGTCCTGATAAGGTTTCTATGCTGGAAATGTTATTATACTCTAGAAAACAAAATTCTATCACATGACAGTCATTTCACATACTTTAAGTGAGAAACTGATAAATAACTTAATTAAAATTATATGTACTAAGTATATTAATACCCACATTACCATTAATTTCATCACCACACACTTTTGCACCCAAGTCTCCCAGCACTCACAAGTAAACACAGAACCAGCGTATCCTTCAGCCAACAACATTTTCTTTGGAGCTGCAGAAGCGAAGCTGTCACTGTAACAGGAAGGGCTGCGATGCATCCTGACACAGCAGGGTTGTCACAAGCCTGTTTTAAAGGCAACTGAAACTGTGATGGATCATGTGAGCATGAAAACACCTGCTGACACTGACACAGAGACGAAGTCCTGTTCCTGAGACCACACAAGTTTTCTTCAAATTTTGAAATACCTTTCCAGTATTTGTAGACTATTGCTTAGTATGCTGAAATCATGGGTTTTTAAACTGCTTCCAGTTGTCAGCTACAAAACTCTCCTTTTTGAGTCAATAAAAAGTTATTTCGTCTTAATTTGGCCTTTTTACACTGTTTAGTTTTTATCTCAACCACTCCTATTTTATTTTGAAGCTCCATAATTGTGAATATAAACAGCTCTAATCTATTTAATGAGTCATCATGCTATTTTTAAGTTAATTCTGTGCTTTTCCAGTTCTCTATGACATTTTCCTGCAGGCTACAGAACACTGAATATTCTAGCACCAGATAAGTACAGCAGTAATTGAATATTAGTCTGCATGCTTGTGGGCAGGGTACTTAGTGGCATGAAAAAATATCTATGAGCAGAAAAATGAAAAATGTTTTATCACTGTGCAAAGCCAGTCAACGTTAAACTGGTTACTAAAAGGAAAGGATTCTCAGTGCAGTTATTAAAATTTGATTTCATTCACCTTCAATACCCTACTACTATGTATGTTTTCCAGTTTTCCAAACCAGTGCAATAAGAGAATGGTTCGCACACACGTTAGGATGGACATGGAAAAATTGATCAGATCTCTAAATCCCACAGAGTTAGTCCTCGGTCCTGTAGTAAGGTACAGCCAGGAAAACCCAGTGCTCAGGTGAAGCCTGTGGCAGTTAACAAAGCTCCTCGAGCTTATTTCAAAGGATGATTTTACAAGTACTAATTCCACATTAGATTGAAAATTTGGCACTCTGCTTGAAGATTTAATTCTATATTCAAAAGCATTTAGTAATAAACTAAGTATTACTCTTCCCTTTCAAAACATGGGTGACTAATTAATGCTCACAGTTTGGATTCAGCCAGCAGGGAAATGAACACAGCTAAATGCAATCTTTCAAATTAACAGGCTCTCTCTATAAACTATAAAATTATTCTTTAAACAGAACTACTGTTTTATTACTACTGGGATCTTAGGTTCATTATGTTCTCATAATGCTCTCAAACATATCTATTAATCTGCATAATTACAACAGGCAAGAATTAATTTCAAACAGATGCAATAAGTTGCTTATTCATTCTTGATTTCAGCAACAATTTTCACTACAGATATTTATATTTCAAAGAACATTTCCAATGCATAATAAGAATTATGTCTTATTCCTAACATCACAAGTGTAGTTGCTAACACAAATAGCAAATGTAACTTAAATATCAAGTGAGCCAAGTACCTAAGTCCAAAACTCCACAAAACTCTGTTTCCACTGAATTGAAATAAAAACCTTAGTTTTTTTTTTTTTTCTTTTCATCTATAAGCAAATAAATGAGTCTTAAAATTCTCTAAGCCTAAAGGTCCAAGTTTTCATAGATTTCTTCTGATATTTCCTGGTATTCATTTCCCCACCTGCACAAGCATCAGTGCAACCTTGAAAGGTGAAGAAAGGTGAAGACTCCTTTGCCCTCACAGCGAAAGACAAGATTATAAATTCTGTCATGTATGACAACGAATGCAATTCTGCTATACTTACAAAGAACTCTTACAGTCTAGTTATCAGCTGGGAAAATGTGTCTTTTTTGGGATGGGGGGTGCTTTTTTTCCAATCCTGAATTCAGTTTAGCTCAGTCAAACTCAGAAACAGCCACAGGGAAAAGTGAAAACTTGGCAACACCCAAGATCCTTCACATGTGAACCACCAAATATTTTGTGTCCAAGCTCTATTGAAACACATTATTCTCCAACTTCCTCCTCAAACCAAGGACAAATACCAGGAGGACATTACTGCTACAACTTTCTCCTCCCTTGCCCCTCTCCCCACCTTTACTAAAATGCATTTATATAGGTATTACACATTAAAATACATATTTACACTTGCACAGGAGTTGAAGCACAACAACACTGATACGTGAGCTGCTGGTACAATACCCTTTTGGTCCACGGAGCTATAAAGTGCTTTGAACATAACATGTAAAGGGGAAGTTGGGGACAAGAGAAGAATGAAACTCAGGTTATTTGTGCCCTAGATCCAATTCACTTTTGCCATCTTTCAGAGGGCTGCTTACATGGTCAAGTGCTTATGGTCAAGTATTATTAACAAACCATCAGTAAACTACAAGATTGCAGAAACAGACAATTTGGCTAGAAAGGAAATATAAACTATCCCCCAGGCAAACCCCAGAGAGACCAAAGGCAGGCAAGCCCCAGAATACTTAGATTTAGTCCATACACATATCCCAGTACTCAAAACACCAAACCATTCACTGTCTTTAGTGGACAAGAACCAAAATTACATGTTGTAAGTGTGAGGAAAAGATGACCAGTAAGTTGGAAAACAACCACACCCTGATAGCTCTTTGGCCTGGACTGTTTCCATCATTCTCAACACTCCAGACAAATAATTTCTGTCTTTGTGCCCTTTCTGCTTTACTTTGTGGGCTGAGAAAAGCCCCTGGCATCTCAGATGATGATTTTTTCCAGAGGGAAACTGAATTAGTTCCTGTTGTTGGCGATGTTTCTGTGATGTGAACTGTAGTTGGGAGTTAACCAAGATCTTGTAATGAGAATATTTTTTCAATGTAATCTACTTGCCTAGTTATTATTTCAGCCTGTCAGTTTGCATTGAGGAGAAAATATAAGGAAATAGGATACATTGAAACAATGAACCAAATACTGTGGTGGGGGAAAGAAGTCAGAGCTGAAAAATGAACATGTTAATTACTGACTGCAAAGGATCAAGCAGGGATTATTTTTCTCCTCCTTCCCCTTGTATTTTGGTTCATGATTTAAGAAAAAAAAATCAAGTAAATATTAGGTGCTGTGTCTGTACAACAGGGATAAGTTAATCATTCAGTTAATCCTTACCATCACCTACAAATAGTTTAATGATTTGATAAAACAATAATAGAGTTTCTAGAGCGCCTTCCATAACACAAACTTCTTAAGTAGCTCATAAATATTGAAAAGCCTTACATTTACATAGAAAGCTAGGAAAAGTAAATCAAAAATTCATTTAGTGTCAGTCCAGAGGACCAGAACCAAATTCTTCACCCACTCCATCAATATTGACATGAAACAGAATTGTTTGTGACTGATCTAAACAGAAAATCCAGGTGTTTCTTTCCACATCATATCAGTACGGGGTGGTTGCCCACCCTCATCCCCCAGGCTATTTCTGCAGTCTGTCATTCAACCCCTGCTCTTATGAAATACATAAAATTAGCAAAGTTTAACCATGAATGAAGTTGAAAGCCTTAGCTATACATGTCCTTTTAATTTTCCTCTTACTGTTTAGTGTATGTAACTCATGCTATTTACTAAATTCTGTTCCAAATTCTGAAGGATTATTGTGTCTTAGATGTTGCCTCTACCTCAGTTCTACAGTTCCTCATATTTGTTTTTCCCCCCTCTAAGTAGAACAGCTATGTATTTATTTAAATACCTATATGTTTAATACTTAACTATTTAATTATTCTCATCTCTCTATTTAGCAGCCTTTTTGAATAACACCCTTAGTCATGCTTGGTTTTTTTTACACTAGGGCCACAGAATATAATTTACAGTCTTTTCTTGATAATAAATGCAATTTTGTCATTGAATATATTTAGAACTATTGTTATTCTGCTACAGAAAATATGGCATGTCAGGGAAACCACGCTGTACAAGTGCTTTAACAATGATTCACTAACAGCTCTGTGTCTTTTTCTTAGCAAAACAATGAAATACGCATTTTATATACTCCAAACCACTTCTCTCCCTTTCCCTTCTTCCCCAGCCTTTCCAAGGTCACAGATGTAGCTGTAACAAACTACATAGTACTGACAAAGGTTTATTTCTAACCTCATATAAAGCAACCAGCGCCAGCTCCCCCAGAAAAATCATTCTGTACAATGCAAAATGCACTGAGGTCAGAGGGAAGATGATACTTCCACTAAAATAAATAAATCATTTCTCTTACTGTGTTTCTCTTTAGAGGAGACAAAAGTCCTATGTTACCCAGCACATTCTTTGAAAGCTTTACCAAGAGGGCTTCCCAGTTGTCAGTCACAGTACAACATGGCTCTCCAGAGACATTACAGAAGGTAAATTGTTTAATAATTTATCAGGTGCTGTTGAGATGAGGCACTTCAGCATACTGAGTCTTGTTATTACTCCTCATTATCAAGAAGCTTTTATCTGTTCTCAAACTGGGACAACTGTGTTGCAAAGTCTCCATCCACCATCACTGATATGATGAAGTTAACTAAACACGATCACATCACTCTTGAAGATCATCTTAAATGAGAGCTGAACAAACGCTTGCAATTTAAAAACTGAGCTGCCAAAGATACGAATAGACCAATAGGCAGACGGCTATTTCGTTAGTTTTGGAAGGAATAAGACAACTCCTCTCCTACAGCGAGCTCAGGAAGCTCACTCCTTAAATTAATAAGCTGGCAGGGGACCACAAAATTGCTGAAATATTCTCTTTAAACTTTAGTCTCAGTTGAGGAATCCACTAGGGAATAACCACAGGGCATCATGCAGCAGCATTAAGTACAATGGGTGACACATGCATACAGATTATATTTGCAATAAACAACAGACATGAATTTCCTATCAGCTCCTTATGATATCCTCAAATCCATCTTCCCTGCAAGCTACAAAATGCTTTTTTAAATGAGATGACAGCACGACATATGAGAGCCACTCATCTTTCAACTGAGCCTGGGGCTGCCTGATTCCAATTTTTATCTGGTTGTATAAAAGGGACTGATCTTTGCTGCACTTATAGGTTACTGTTCATTAGCACTATCATTTTCATGAAAGTAAAATTTGTTCCTCTCTATGTGTAAATTGCCCTAAGGTCTTTGAGGCTTTAATTCATTAGGCATTTTATAAGCATAACTCTTCCTTTCTTGAAAGCCTTTTCAAGGTACCAGGCTTTACAAACTAGAAAAAGCATTGAGGCCCATCTCCATATACCCAGGGTGAAAGCATAAACACTTGATAACATTTAGCTCCACAACTAATGTGTCACCCAGTGCTGCCTCTTAACACGAATTTCTTATCAAGGAGTGAGTGACGTGCCTTATTTCTGGTTTAGTTCTAATAAATAAAAATGTAAATGCTTGAGTATTCTCAGCTCAGTCAGAAAAAGGAGGATCAAGCACCACCCATCTAATTCATTACAAATCATCTATTTGAGGAATATTACATAAAGGAAGAGGAGCTAACAGAAAAGTCCTCACACAGGTAATTTTTTAATTGGAATTTTACATCTTGTTTGGTTTTTAGGGTGGGTTTTTTTAGGGCGGGTTTTTTTAGGGCCACATGTGTACGGTTGGGGTTTTTTTTGGTTGGTTGTGATTTTGTTTAGCTGGTTTGGAATTTGATTGGTTTTTTGTTTGGTTGTTTTGGGGATTTTGGTTGATTTTTTAGATGGTTGGGGTTTTGGTTGATTTTTTAGATGGCTGGGGGTTTCGTGGGTGGTTTGAGGATTTTGCTTGGTTGGTTTTTTGGTTTGTTGTTTTGGGGATTTTGGTTAGCTGGATTTTTGTTTGGTAGGTTTGTTATTAGGTTGTTTTAAGGATTTTGTTTGGTTGTTTTAAGGATTTTGTTTGGTTGGTTTCTGGTTGGTTGGTTTGGGGATCATGGTTTTTTGTTTGCTTAGTTTTTTAGTTGGTTTGAGGATTTTAGTTGGTTGGTTTTGTTTGGTTATTTTTTGGTTGGTTGGTTGTTTTAGGGATTGAGGGGTTTTTTTGTTTGGTTGATTTTTTGGTTGGCTGTTTTAGGGACTGAGGTTGTTTTTTTGCTTGATTTTTTGGTTGGTTTTTTGTTTGGCTGGTTTGGGGATCATGGGTGCTTTTGGTTGGTTTGTTTTTTGTCTGGTTGGTTTCTTGGTTTGGGGATTTTGTTCAGTTGGTTTTTTGGTTGGCTGTTTTGGGGATTTTGGTTGGTTGGTTTTTGGTTAATTGGTTGGTTTGGGGAATTTTTTGGTTGTTTTTTTGGTTGGTTTGAGGATTGTGGTTATTTGGGTTTTTGTTTGGCTGTTTTGAGCATTCTGGTTAGTTGGTTTTTTGGTTGGTCGGTTTGGTGATTGTGTTTGGTTGGTTTGGGTATTGTGTTTGTTCGTTTAAGATTCAGTACTAGTACTTGTAAATAGTAGAATCAAGTCACATGAAATAGACATTCCTATTCAGAAATTCACAACACATTTACTGCTAAATACTACTTATATCAAAGTAGCCCAAGCCCAGGCTCCTGCAGCACTGACACAGCACAGGCTAGAAAATCCGTGGCCTGCATGGCAGCATCACTCTGTATTTCATGATGATATAACTGAGCACTGATGAGTGTTCAAGTAAGTAAAACCCTGCTTCAACTCTTAGCTTTGAAAACATCTTCCAGAAGTATTTCTAACTGCACTAAGCACTCTGAAAAAAGTGTCTTCCACTGCATCATTTTTTTTTCACAGTGAGCATCAGGAGGATGCAAGAGGACAGGACCAACTCTTCATGCACAAAGCTGAAAATAACTGTTTCATCTCAAACTTCTGTTGTCAAATTGCTACCAAGCCTCTTTGACCTTATAGGCTAAGAACTATTGAGGACCAGAGCCATCAGTGCTGACTGTATGACCTCAGCTCCATGGTATTGGATACTCATAGCTCACAGAGGATATAAATTAATGAAATAATCTCGTAAAAGCTCAAATTTAAAACTAGTATGACTTATCAGTCTTCTAAACAGTCTTTACAGCAACCTGATTCTCTAATAACAAACATGCACATTTTGTTATTTCTGTGGATACCCAATAGACACACTCAGCTGCAACGCTGTTCTGATGCTACAGTTGATTGAGAAGCTCTTTTCTGGGTTTGTGCTATTCCAGGTCAGCTGCAGCCTCCCTACCCTAACACCCCATGAAAGCCTTAACAGCAGTAAATAAAGGGGAAGGCAGATGCCCCAAGTTTTCAGTTTCATACTCCATGTCCAAAATATCCAGCTTCTTATACAGAAAGTACCTTTGACTGCAACATGTATTTCAGCCCCCCAGAAGTTCAAGCCATTGAATGATCTCCCAAACTGAGGAAGAAAATAAGTGAATAAATTTTGACCATGGTGCCTGCTAAAAGCAAAATCAATGAAAGAGCATACTGGTTCCTGAATATTCACCATTAACTTGGCAATAATCTTTTTGAAGATAATTTTCTTGAAGCTGCCACAATACATCAACAAGCCTAAAATTAGCATTCTTACACTAAAAAGGGGGGTGACTACATTCTCTACCTGGTTTGTAACTATGACCATGAAAAAGAAGCATTAAAGTGTCTTGTCCTAGCTATACAGATGCCAGATGGTTTTCAAGTATTACACATAGAACTTTAAATTTTTATATTAAATACTTCTATGAGTTTTTTTAAGCCAGCTATTAAGAGACCAAATAAATGGCTTATTTCAAGTACAGAATTTCTCAGAACCTTGATGGTGGAACTTCAACAAATGCCATTCTAGTTACGGCACAAATAACCCAGACTCCTGAGATATCCCCATCTGCCTTGACCTTCCGCTCTATGAATAACCAGCAAACCACTACATTCAGCAAAGAAGAAATTCATGGACTTATTTCCATGTCTTTAATCTGACTTTTCCTGTGCCCTAGTGTTCTATACAAAAGGAGGCAAAGATCTAAGCAAACAAACTGCAACACAGTAGGCTTATGATCCCATCTTTGGAAGTTATCATCATTAGCTGATGGTTATACAAGAATAATTACAAGTGTTTTATTTGGTCAGATTTTAAACATACATTTTCAAAATTTTCATATAAATGAAAAATTACAGCACAATTAGATACCAAATCTAAGTATCACTCTGCTATAACAATTTTAATTAAAGGAGATATTTAAGAAATGGTTTAATAAAGCAACCCACTAGTTAAAGAAACAATATTTCTACTGTATGTATTCCCTCCAGCAGCCATTTACTGTCTCTGCCATGCCTGCCTTTGCCTAATTAAGAATATTATTTGAATTCTACTCGGCGTAAGAATGTATTCAAGAACACATGAAAGAAGATGTTATCTGACTAATCGTTATCATTTGAAAGACTACAAAAACTGAGCTTCATATTTACCTCAACTTGTTCAAAAATGTACATTGCTGACAAGCTGTTTCTTCTAGAAAGCCTAAAATTTTCCTTGTGTTCTTAAACACTGCAGACTCTCTAATAATAGATCTTTGCCAGAGAGGACTTGGAAGAAAGAGTTTCTCCCCACCCAGGTATAAGGGATAGATTTACCGTGCACAGCAGGGCTGTGTGCATCCAATGTAGGAATCTTAACCTGAGAAGAGTGAAGGTGCTTTTATGCCAATCGGAACAGTTAAGAGTTACAAAAATACTACTGGACCCATAAGAAACAATATCTGGTTAGTTCTACATACTGTCATTATCAATGCTTACTAAAGAGAAGAGTTTTGCAAAAAAACCCTTATCTCCAGAACCCCTCAGGAACAAAATATTTCCATTGATAATCATCTTAACTTTTAAGTGAGGAAACTGAAATACAGCACTGCAGTTTGGAAATCACTTAACATGAAGTCTAATGGAGACATGGAAAAGTGTTTACTAGCAGAGACAGAATTTTTTCACTTGATCAGAGAAGTAAAACAAAACCCAAAGTAACAGCCCAAAGTAAAAGGATGGAGATTAAATCAATGCTAGTCTGGGTCAGACTGAGCACTTGATTGTCTTGAAAATACTTCACCAGCCTTCTGTTCATCATTTGTGCTCTTTACTACTAGCAAGAACATGTAAAAATGAGTTATAGGTAAGTGACAACATGGACTTAAGTGCAGCACTCCTCACTCCTTCAAGAACTACAGACCCATCTTTTATCAGCGGTGTCACTAAGCCACAGTGTGGCTGGCTTGCAGTCAATCAAAGCAAGTCGACTAGAAAATCCACCCGTGCTTCTGCCAACAGAGAACAACCAATACTGAAGCAGCAATTAAACTACCTTGATTTATCCCCTTCCTTCTCGCGCATAACTGTCCTTGGTTTAGATCTTTCCTAACTTTGCTCCTTCATGGAAATTCAATGCACTGCATCATCAAGCCTTCCTCAATCCATTTTCTGCTCCAGAAAATGAACGACCAAACAAACATTCTTTCCAATAGCTTTCACCTGCCCAACTCAAGCTCTCTAGCTGAGAACTTCATCTTTATATAACTTGTTCCTTGGCCTAAAAAATAATGCTGCTACAATAAATGGGAAGACCGTGCATTTCATTGTGTAAAATGGTTATGGAGCTTTCGACCAATGCTTAAAAAACTGACTGAAAGAAACAACAACAAAAAAAAAAGACTTGAAAATTTGTGCCTCTATTTCCCAGCCTAATTTCCCACTACAAGTCTTTTGCTTTTCAGTTGCAGTTTCAAGTCATTCAAGATAATATTTGTTGAAAAGTATGAGGAAAATTAAGTACTTTAACACAAAGTATGTGACTAATGAAAACTTTAAAGACTATCTTCTATATGAACAAGAGAGTATTTGATAGCTCTGTGCTTCTGCATTCAAGAAACTACTTCAGAACAGTCAACTTCTGAACATCATCTTATATTTTAAGAACTGAGGTTTTTCACTACACATTAGTGTAACTGCTCAGCCCCTAGGTTTGCTGCTAAATAAATACTCCTGCCTATTAAAATTACTTCATCACTATTGATCCTCAACTTGTGCTTCTCAGATTGTTATATTTTAGTACATCTTAAGTGTGAGTTTTGAAAACACAAGTCAGTATGGATGTGTTTAAACTACTTGAAAATGTTCAAGAAGTTGCCAAAGTTCACACTCCTTAAATGTCACCTAAAGCATTAATTAAAATTCCTTTCCAGAGGGGTTGAAGAAATCCTGTTATACAACGGCACCTACCCCTAACTTGCTAAAAGTAGAGGATGCATTTCAACCTCTATAATTTGATGCTGACAGTGAAGTTACACAACAAAAATCTCTACTGCCAAGGTAAAATGTGCAAAGACGACAAATTGCTGAAGTTCCAACTGGGTAAGTTGGGTTGAAAACTGGCTGAACTGCTGGGTTCAAAGGGCTGCTGTCAGCAGCACAAAGGCCATCAGTGGTACAGCCAAGGGCCAATATTGCTGTCCTTCACTAAAGACCTTAATGACGGGACCACGTAGACCTTTGCCACTTTGGAGATACCAAGCTAGGAAGACTGGTTGATAGAACAGATGGTGGTGCTGCCTTTCAAAGCCACCTTTTCCAGGAGAAGTGGTCAGACAGACACTACCAGAGAAAGAACAACCTTAAGCATCTGGACAACTGTCAAGTCCCAAAATTTGGATATAGTCAAAATCCAGCTGGACACAGCATTGAGCAATCTGCTCCATGCAGAGCAGTTGCACTCAACCATCTCCAGAAGTGCCTTCCAACCACAACCACCCCAGTGATACAGCTGTCTTTAGCTTTTGGACAGACACTGTGGACAATAGTACATTTTTTAATTACAGTCCACTTTAAAAAAAACCATGGATTTTCTGTTTTTCACAGAAGTCCGACAAGAACCAGACTGTTGCATCTTGTCTCATACAGCAGATCTTCAAATTTAACAACACAATCAAATATATATTAAGGAAGTATATAAATATATATCTCCTTAATTTTTCAGAGTATTTTTCTCTTCTGCATGCAGTTTAGCGAACATAAATAAGGAAAACATTCCACTTTTTCAAGGCTAAGTATTTTGTAAATATTTTTTGTGAGAATTAATTATACCTGGGTTTTTTTTAAATTTTGTTGGGTTTTTTGGGTTTTTTTTTCCTGTTACTTGTTCCTAGAGCCCCCTCAGGGAGTTTCCTTGCTAAGAAACCTGGAGGCACATAACTTTGTCAAGCTCTGTCTGCATCCTGAAAAGGTTACTCAGCTTGTTCTTATTGCTTTGGTCAGCCACCTGCATACAAGATACTATCTGCAAAAAGGTGGAGCAACCTTCTTCCCCAAGCACAAAAAAATTTAAATATCAAAGAAATATACTTTTCTTGACAGAATACCCATTGTTTTAATGGTAACCAAGATCCTGCTACCAGCAATGACTAGCAACTGCACAAGGTACAGACATGAATCTGTTCTCCTTCATAACCTACAATTTTACTCATTTTGGCTTGTTGATTTGGCAGTCTGTTCTCAGCTCAAACTCTACCTGAGCCACATGTACAAGTTGTCTTTCCTCCCCTCTGCCTTTTTTCCTCACAGCCCCAATCACAGATTACCTCTTCTACATTGACTACATACCAACACTCATGAAATTTCTACTCAATCATTCTGCAAAGCTGAGATGCCCTGGTCAATGTCCTTGTCCATCCATAAACTATAGGAAGAACAAGAGCTGAACTGATATTGCTTCTCTTAAAAGCATATTTAGGGAAAACACAGATTTCTAATCCATTAAATAAGCATATAAATGAGACAAAACAGACTAATGAGATTAAGCAATGAAATTTTCATACGAATAGAACATTATGACTAAATTTCCTGTGCTAATTAAGGTTACATTCTGAGCTTATAAGATATATCCATTTTACAGTAAATTAATTGCTTGAACAATGTGAATATTTTTCATGTACTTTATAGTAGTCCAAGACACTGACTTTAAAGTCAGCAGTGACTTTTGATAACTGTAAGCTTAAAGAACTGACTGCCTTCATTTTACCCCTAAATTTCTCAGCCATCTCAACTTCCCTCTCAATGCTGCACCTTTTTAAGCCCCTCATTTTCAAGGTAAGGGGGATTACCCCAGGGGTGAGACACACAAGCACAGGACTGATACTCATCCAGGTATATGCCCATAGTTTTAACAGTTATTCAAATTATTACAAATTGACAAGTGTTCGAAACAAATATGGGTGAAAATGCAATTTTGTGCCATCAAACAAAACAAAGACATGCTTTTTATGCCTCCACTCGGTCTTGACCAGAAATACACCTTCCCTTTGCTGATTTCTGCTGCCCTCTGTGCATGCAAGTCCTGAAATTCAGACAATTTATGCCTCTGACAGGAAGAATAAACTTTCACAACTACTCAGGGCTGTGTTTCCCTGGAGGAGGCACTTTGATGCAATTTGTCAAAAGCCAAAAGAGTGCTTTAATGGACAATTTACTTCAAATGACTGCAGCTGTTGCCAAATAAAGGAACAGAGACAAAAGATTTAAAATGGTTCTACCCATGCCAATATAATTCTCAATGATTAATGAATAAAATATAACCTTTGCTATCTCCCCTTTTTATTCAAAAGTAGTAAAAGTAATTAATAATTTCATTTCTGTGGTTTGCTACATCTGATGTTCAATCAAAGCACTTGGGGAAATTTCAAAAGGTATTGTTAACAAAGTACACATAGACATTTCGAGCTTATTGCTTGTCTTGGAAGTAAAGCCAGATATTCCCTCTTCAGTCAGAGCTCAAAAAACGTCACTGAAAACTTCTCTGAAATTCTACGTATTAAGAAAACTCCAAACAAAAAGCCACCAGAAACACCACACCCTAACTTGGTCCCAGGAGAGCTCGTGCTCTCACATGGCAATAGTCTCATGTGTAATACTACACTATCATACAATATTGCAAGCACAGTTGGAGCATACAGAATGACTAAAATTAACTGCGCAACATGAACTTAATATAATGAAAGCTCATACTGTTTATTTTGAAGGCCTTTCTGTACCTCTACATCTTTCTTTGTTGAAATGATGAGAATGAACATATTATTCAACAGCAAACACAGGGAAATTAGGACAGAAGCATCTCATTAGACCACAGGGAATATTCTGGTACTTCAAGGTAGTGAAGGACGCAAATATAGCTAAGCACAAGACACAGCTAACCACAGCATTTAAACATTATTCCAACACCGCCCCGTGCAACCCCATCCTTCAATCATCCGATTTTAATCACCCCTTGGACTATTCAGCTATATTAATCTACAAGCAAAGAAGAGAATTCACACCAGCTTGTGTTGGAGTCCAAAGTGCAGGGAATATTTCTCTGCCTGTTTTGAAGAGTTCTACCCCCCTGGACAACCCTGTCTTTGACCTTTGTCCATGGAGAAAACTACCTACCCTCTGGGAAGAAGCAGAATCTACACTGGTGTGAATTAGGTGATAGAACATTATGTAAGATTGTCACAGGGTGAAAATGTAGAGGTGTTGGGTTTGTTAATATAGCAAATAGATAACAAGCAAAACCTCCAAGGTGGAGGATTGTTGTTGTTCTCCAGACCTTCTCCTTCGTCTTCAACAACTCCGTGTTCTGTGGCAAAAGTGGACTGAGATGATTGGGTGAAAAATGCCGCTGTTCCTTTCATATGACAGAAAGATTTATTGAACATGGGTGGAAAAGTAAAAATATCTGTTGTTTCGGGCTTTCATTGGGTAATTTACCTTTAAAAGAACGGTGTAATCTTGATAACTCGGCTTTTCTCTCGCATTTCCTAAGGGGAGTCATGTCTCTCTGGCTGAGCTCCTCTGAATAAACAACTATCTAAAAGTAAGAAGCATGGAGAAGTCCCGTTTGTCTGCAGAGCCCAGGCAAGGGCTCGGGAAATTCCTCCCCCATGCGGGGAGACATAATTAAGGCACGGTAAAGCGTCATATGGTGTCCCGTGTCAAGCTTGACATTCCCTTTAAAGGTTCCAAGTACAGTTTTCAGTATTTCTACTCCTGGTAAGCACTTATGCACTGGAGCAGCCCCACTGCTGCTGTTTATACTTTCCCAGGACTGGCAAGTCTTTGAGATCAGCTGCTCTTTGGTAGTACCACAACATTGAATTTCCTTGAATTTTGTCTTCACCTAATCCAATACCTGCCTAGGGTTTAATAGAGAGAATACTTCCATATCATCATTTACAGCATGTGGAGATGAGTTAGGCACATAATTAATTCTCAGTTTTACCCACAAATTTATTTCCAGATGTTGCCAGTATTGCTGTGCAGCAGGCAGAATGCACATGGCAGTGTGCCAAAAAGTACATGAGCTGTGAGACCAGAATGTTATTTTTGTTAACTAGTGTCACTTCTCCATCAAACTCAAGAAGTTCCAGTGGGCTTGTGAATTAAAGAACGCGGTTGGTTTTTTTTCTTATTATGCTTATTACTGACTTGCCACCAGGACAAAATTAACACATCTGGATGTGCCCAGAAGAAAAATTGCCTTCCAAATGCATCAAGTCCAGCAAAACACTGCTCAATCCCATTTTATAAATCCCTATACAAAGTACAAAGATAAAATTCAGCTTCAGGCATACAGGAAGTCATTGCCCACATGAGCACAACCCCAGACGCTCAGCACTCTGGCTATCTGCTCAAAGCACTGGATTTAACTCTTCACATTTGTGATGGCCATACAGTTATAAGGGGCCAGTTAACACTGTTGTTTTAAGTGAAAAGTGCCAGTCAATATATAATTAAATGCTAAACAAAAAAGCCATGGTGAATAAATCCTGCCTTGTCAGTCAGGAAGACCCTGAATGAAATAATCAAGCAGAATCTAACCAGCATCTGTGAAAGTATGTTTGACCAGTACTACACTGCATCAAGCGGTGTTACCAAATACAGCCACTAACAAGCATCAAATTTACACCAGATAAGGACTTTTCTTTTAGTCTCATATAAACACAAACTTGTTGGTCTAAAAGCATTTCTGTAAACACTTACACATAACACAAAATACCCTAAATGAGCAGTACTTAAAGCAACAAAGCATCAGGTGACAAGCACTCCTTCACTATCACTCACAGTTACAGAAAGACCTATTTACTCTGCTGCCTCTATTCCATACAAATTTCCAGGTTATTAAGCAACTTTAATATTACAGCAAAGCTAAAAATCATCTAAGAGTTCAGCTTCCATTTCAAGATATTCGTAGTTTTGAACCCGTGGTAGAATAATAAAAACAGTTTGCCTCAAAGTTGGAAAAAATTATTATTTCACTGTCTCACACTACTTCCAGAAATTAAAGGCATTTACAAGGTGCAATAATCTGAATACACAATAAAAACAGAGCTTGGGATTCAGCAAGTGTTTCTCCACAAGTTCCACCTTTTAGGAATGTACTGAATGGTAACAGAAGAGTAATTTTGAGCAATTTTATTTATTGCAAACTCAGAAAAAGAGATGAATACTGATGCACAGCCATGTTTAAGTTCTTGGCAATATCCTCATACACTTTCCAGTATCACCATTCCCTGCAAGAGTGCTACATACTGGGGACTATCAGTGCTACAGCTGCTCTTCACGAAACACCCAAATTGTTCCATGATACAACCAGCAGGAAGACTTCAGATTTCCCCCAGAAAGGTCTAACAATTAGATTGCAGCTGCAGTACCCTCTCCATTTCAAGTGTCTGTTTCCTAATCATTATCAGCTGGCCACTCTTTAAGTCCTATTTCCCAATGAAACACCAACTACTTCCCTCAAGCTATCCATCTATCTGTCCCACGTACTTAATGCTGAATTTGACATCAGTCCCAAAATTTAGCCCATGGACAGAGGATTTAGGGACACGAAATTCTTCAAGTATTGTAAAAAACAGATGCCTGGAAAGGGAAAAGGCCTTACAGCTTATCAGATAGCAGTAAATCTAGAGTTCAGTATTGTCATAAGTTGAGGGAGCAAGGAGATTTAGGATACAATTCTCAGAACTCAAAGATCATTTCTTTCCTTACCATTTGAAGATTAGTTTTCCCCATGAAATTTATTTCCTCTTTTCAGCATTAGTGTTACAAGAAAATTAAATGGTGCAGCATTTCTGGAGCAGCAGGAATTAGATGAAAACAATGTCATCAAAAAACACAATCACAGGAGATCTTCACAAAAGTCCCTTGCTCAAGTCAGCCTATTGAAATCTTCAGATACACTTTAAAAAGCATCTCAACTTGTATACTTCATGGAAAGCATTTGTTCCAAATTACTAAGTCACAAGTTGTCTCCAAGGAAAATCCAATATACCAGGATATTTTCCACTTCATTCTCCCACCAAGAGTAAAGCACACCAAATTAATTTTTCAGAAAGCAGAGCAGTCAGCACTACATGCACTCCCCTAAAGATCCGTGAAGGAATCACTAACAACACCTCTTGCTAATAAGAGAAAAATAAAATACATTTCCTGTATTTCATAAGCACAAAAATTTTGCTGGACCAATGGACTCCCATATTACAACCTGCATGATGAGACAACTGTTACTTCTTCAATATTATATTTTCATGTATGATAGTTAAGAAAAATACTCAAAGGCCACTGCTTACGTTACAGAACTGAAAGATTCATTTTGATATATGCATTCAAATTAAGATGGGGTAAAACATGAAACTATTACCTGAATTATGTTCAAAGCACTGGAGAGACAGGTCTGATCCTTCTTTTCTCAGAGTAGATATGTATAAGTATTTACATGCACACTCAGCCCCCACACAGTTATTACACTTAAGTACTTTTACTACCAAACAAACTCTAAGTTATCCTTTTATCCTGTCACAACAAGAATCACATACAAAATTTTCTATATCAGATTCTCTCTTACTAGCTAAACTATGTGCTTATTTGCACTATTATCACCTTTAACAGAACTGTTTAATAGCTGGTAGGTAACAACTTTGTTCTGTAGACTGAATCAGCAATAATTGATCAAAGTTCATCAATAACAGTGTAGGAAACATGGGGGTTTTCTTGCACTTCGAATAACAAATCACTGTATAACTTTTTCTTAAACTTATCTGGCATAACAAATGGCTACAAATGAAGTCAAAACCATATGGTAGAGGCTAAAGGGTAGAGCACAAGATGAATTTTATTATACAGAACCATATGCTGCACTTAACGTCCGTGATGACTTTGCCTTTCACCATAGATGATGACTATAAATCAGCACTGCAGATGTGAGAGCTCTACTGAACTCTACAATCAAATGATCTTGAGCACATGAATTCAGTATTTTCCTTTATCACATTGTCTCAAAGGATGCAGGGTTACTTGTGTTAGGGATCACTTTTGTACTGTTACGGAGTGGCCTTTTCAACACTGCCAGTTCTTCAAGTAGCACTCCAGCAATACCTAAACGAAAACTGAATAACCCATTCCAAGACCAGGGCTCCTTAGAGTTTTCCACATAGATACTCTACGTATCAGAATACTGGACAGAACTTTCCACAGAATCAATGTTTCTGAACCAAAGGAGCTGAAATCGTGTGTGCACTTGTATGTCTGCATGATTGGGATTCAATGCTCTGCTGCAAAGCAGCTCACACACAGCCTGGTATTCCATATAGCTAAAAAACCAACAGCCAACATCCTAGAATAAAATTGCTTTGATGTCAGGTAACCAGATGAACTCCAAAAAGAAAAGGGGCTTGACCACAGCAGCCTGACACAACTAAATGCAGTGGTAGCAGGAGAGGAACAAAAACGAGCCAAGTAGGTGACAGGCAGATATTGAATTGGAGAGGTCGATCTACTGCTGTGTAATTAGACAAGTTACCTACAGTTCAGTCATTTCTTGCTTTCTACACAGAGATTACGATGTTTCAACAACACCAACCATTACTGAGCAACACACAAACCTTTCAAATGGATTTTCAGTTTTGAGAAATAAAAATACTAAGAAGAAACAGAAATACAGTACAACGGACTGTTCAAATTGCTAATTTATGGTGAAGTGAAGGTAAGATTCTTTCAAAGAAGTCGTCTAGCAATTTCTATTTCAGGAGTATTTAAAAATACACTATTTTCATTGCCTGTGCCACTGGGCACATCACATGAAAGACGTTCCAGAAAACTGCTCACAGCAAAGGTCATATCTCAAGGTAAAAGCATTTGCACTAGCAATGAAAAAGGCACTTTTTGAAAGGAAAAAGTGAAGGTTATTTCATTGCTCCCTCCCACCACAAACCCTCTTTTTATAAGCCAGAATAATTTACACTTTTTTCTTCACTTCTTTATCAGTTTTCACCATTGCCAGTTTTTTTTCCCAAAGAACAGCTAACTTTATTTAGCTAAAGTACTGGAACTATTAAGATACAAGTCAAAACCCTCACTGATTTTGGTGAGATCAAAAAGATCAATAACAACTTTTAATCTCAGCCTATCTATTGTTTCCTATCTCCCTCAAGTGTAGATTTTTTTTGTGAGTTTGAGGCACTGCTACAGACAGTGCCATACTGCATCTGTAGTACCATGTTTTATCCCAAAAGTATCCAAAAAATACCATTGCAAATAATGCCCAAGTGCCATTTTAAGAGGAAAATGAGGCTACCTTGAGCAAATTATCTTCCTTCTTCTAAATTCAATTCCATAATTTCATCTTAATTAAAATAAACACAAGCAATATTTATCAAGCAAACATCTTTAGAAAAGTATTTATACAAAGAGTAGAATTCATATATTAAAGGGTTCTGCCCCTGGATAAACAATTATTAATCCAAATAGTGACTTCAATAGCTAATTTTGTAACAAAACTCAACCAAACACAGTGAGGAGGGTGCGCATGTTCACATTTCTGGCCTCTTCAAAATACTGTCAAATCTGCAAAAACATCAACAATGGACAGAAAGATGAATAAAAACTTCTAACTTTACACTTCCTGTAATTCCTGACTATGGACCTGAAGCAGTGTTGTAAGTCCTTTAGAAGTAGAGTAACCAATACCATTCACCATTTGGGACTCTCAGAGCCTAATTGTTCCAGCCAGAGAGGATTAACACAGTTAAATGCACCTGACAACTTAAGCTTCCCAGATCCTACAAAGACTAAAATCACCGTTCCTGGAGAGAAAAAAAACCCCAAAAACCCGCAAGAGAAACAATCCACATTTAACCCCCCAGAACTTTCCCATAACTCCCAATACACTTTGAATAAGACTCTGCCCCATGAGCCAGCATCCAGCCTTCACACAAGTCACCAAGTGAGCAGCACTAGCAGTAATCACTGCATTTTATAGTTATGTTAGAGGAGCATATAATCTTATTACCCACAAAAATCTTGTGGGAGACTTCATTATTTTGTTTTTCATTTAACTGGAGATAGTAATTGTTCTCAAAAAAACTCACCCACAACCAAACCCCTACCAATATCAATGAATGAACAGCTCATGGCCCAATATGAAGGGTAGAAGCAAAGCTATCTGTAAATAACAGCTGTATTTGCTCACTGCAATAAAGCAGAGAAGCAGACAAGTGTGATGGCCACGGTATGAAGCGCCCTACTTAACAATATTTTATACTCCAAGTTCATATTCCCATCAGGAAAGGCCTGAAAACTCAACTCACAAGCTATCAGGCAGAAGATCAGAAAACACCAGAAATCTTGCTCCAGCCCTCCCTGCCAACCTGAAATTATCCTCTGTGCTCAGAGCAGCTGGAGCAGGTATAAGCAGTGACCCACAGCCAAAGTCCAGGCCAGTTCACTCTGGAGCAACTCCACTCAACCAGCTGTATTTTTCCAAAGAAGATAGTTTCTACAGAATTCAAAAAAAAAAAAAAGAACTCAAACACCACTAGCAATCTATTCTCAGACATTTTCAGCATCCATCCACAGTTAACTGCTCTGCCACTTGGCTCTCTCCAGCTGCTATAAAAGCCAGTAATGCAGAACTGGAAATCAGACTGTCAAGAAATGCAGCTACAGTTGCACATGTCCAGATTATGAACTATACCCATTAACACCTGGGGAGTATTATACAAGGGAATTCATTGGGACAGTGTTATACTTGTTTTTAAATATACATATTCTGTTTAGCAATATTACTAAAACTCATTGCAGACATCCACCTCAAGATTTGGGGTTCCTCTCCTAAAGGAAGGCTCAGTCTGGCAATCATTCCTCTCTCTTTCAAGATACTACTTCAGAAAACTGCAGGATTCCAACCTTACCATTCCCCCAACACAGGGGCTGGAAGAAAAGATTCAGTGTTTCTATCATCCCCATAGGTTCTGTCATACAAGTATGGCAAAATGCATCTCTTCTCTGCAGTCTTCTCATGTAAGATTTGTTTGTTTAATAAACCTTTCCTTGGAGGAGCAGTCTCACATCACTATGAGACTATGAGATCTACAATATTTTAAGTGAATTTATAAACCATGGTTTTGTAGCTGCTCGTACAGCAGAGATTTCAGATGAAAGCGGAGCAGACTAAATGCAACCAGACTGGTGTTTTGTAACTGAGGTCATTGATTCCTATGATCCACAATCCTAATACCAGGCCATACCTGATGTTCTTGCCTCTCTAGAGAAAAGCACACAAGCTGTGACCTCTACTAAGCTCATTTGGTACCATTTTAATACGTATTTATGTACACACACAAAATGGCAAGTGTGGTTGCATCACAACCACAAAACGCTCTTGGGGATTTACTGCAATTTCCTCAATCTTTGATGATTACAGAAATGGTGAGAAGAGAGGCCAGCCAATAGGGTGAAAAGGTGCATTTACCCTGCACAGCATCCACATTCATAACAACAGTATGGACTGTGCCACTTATTCCTAACGCTAATCAACTCACACATAAGGATTTAGAATCTCGATCTGCAAGACAGTTCACAGAAGTCCACAATAGAAAACATAATGAGTACTTTACATGTTGAATTTCACCTCTGTTTATGTTTTCTCACTATACGAAACTTCAACTATCAAACACAAATTTTCAAACGTGTTAGTGCAACATCCCTGAGCCCAGAGTCTGGGCCTACTTCTTGCCATGAATTACAGCCAAGTAAACTGATAAAATTGTATCAGTTCCTCTGAACTAACCAATTTCAGTTCATTTGTGGTTGCAGTATTTCAAAGGTGAACAAAAAGCGTGCACAGCTGAGTTTCAGAATATATAAATACTCACATAAAGCAACATTTTCAAGTCCAAGAGTGCTTAGCATGACACAGTTAACTACCTCCAGTACCTAAGAGATGTGCTATTGAAAAATTAGTGACATGGCTCAGATTTTAAGTGGATATTAAAAAACCAAACCCAAACATCAACATACCACATGTCCTGGCTCTGTTAGCACTGCATCGACCATAAACCCACAATAATTTTCATTCCAAATATTTTTTGAGGTTTGCTTGATTTTTGTTGTTCCTAAAAGTATTCCAGCTTGTTCTCACTCACTGTGCCAGTCCCAGGTTGTAAACACAAGTGGGGTGTGACTCTTCCATAAGCAAGTTTATCCACATATTTGCAAAACTGAGTGCACAAACATGGTTACAACTGCTCACAAACTCTACTGCCTACACACTGAAATGCTAAATAATTAAGGAAGGCTCCAATGAGTTAGCAAGATTCAGGATGATTTGTAAGAGCTATTTCAAAAGATAACCAAAGCCAATATTTGTTGATCCATTTACTACCCACGTAATTGTACTAAAACCCTTTGAAGAGACAAATTTGAGATTTTTTTCTTAATGCCTTAAGAAAGTATCTTTACCAAACACGAGAACTGGTCTACACTAGCAAAGTATCAAAACTCAGGTCCTGCTTTTTATCAGTGCTTGGACAGATAGATATACAACATGCATTTTATCTACCAAAGCATTGTTAATCTTTGCTGTTTATTATCCTGACTGGTTATCAATTAATTCCTCGCACTGTGGCAACAGGACAAGGCACAGGTAGCAAGAGGAGCTCAGAAAGCCCTTAGAAGTAGCTAATGACTGACCACGAGACCCCGGCCAACCTCAGCCCAAGCATTTTTCTCTGTATCCTCAGTACACTAATCTAGGGGAATTATTAAACACAAGAAATTTCCTCTAACACCAATTAACACTCACCAGTGGCCAATATTACAGCTCTGACCTACTAAAAATATCAAGGAACCATCTGAAATAAGATTTTTTTACCCTATCTCATCTGCTGACAAACTTACACACAGCAGAGTGTTTAAATTACCATTATGTACCAAAACATATGAAGATGAACAAGATCCTGCGTTTTGTTACGACAATCTCCTCATGCAGCAAGGAGAGGAGGACAAACTGGGGAAAACAAGCTCTTTGTCCTAGCATGGACACAGAGGAAAACCAAGTAGTCTGAGACTGAATTCATGTGATAATGAACTTGTATTTTTGTTTGTTCCCACCACTTGCAAAATATTTTCTCCATCACATTCTTCCTCCCGTGAAAAAACAATCCTTTTGTTCAGGCTGCATTTCCACTTTCTCTATGTTAAACACTTCCAAAATAACCTTGAATATCTGAGGAATTCAAGTTGTTGAAAACAGGGGCTGGGAGGAAAACAAATTAAACAGATTTGTTTAAGCCCAGTGTGCTTATGAAAATCTTTCCTTTGGCTTTCCACAGCTCCATCTGCATGGCGATCTCTGTAGACTCACATACAGATTTAAACTTGACATTATCTAACGTATCTTGGGAAAAATCCTGCACAGGCAAATTGAATTTTTAAAAGTGGTACTGCATTCAATGAGCAACTAATACATTATATTTACTCGAACCGCAGCAGAATAACATTAAGGATAATAAACTCATTTGGAACTTATTCTTTAGCCTACATTTGAATACACATTAAGTGTTACAGTATTACAGACTTTTATTTTTAAGTCTAGGTTTTGTGCACAAATGAACAACTCCAGTATATTTCGTGAGTGGGGGGGAAACGGCAAAAACCCCATAAAAACACTGTACACAACCTGTGTCTTGTTCAGTTCTAGTAGAGGTCATTGCTTTCATTAAAAATAACAAAATAAACCCTTGTTAAAAATGAGTGCATACAACTTCCACTTAGAATTTAGCTTCAACCCCGTTGCTTGCCACTTTAATTCAGCTCTTGCTCCCACTTTGTGATATGCAAATGTTTCTCATCTGAGCCCCTATGGCCAATCCAGGGTTTGAAAATAATCAAATAGAACAGTGTGCAATTTAAGGTCCTGACAACAAGTACAGAAATGTTGTTTTATGCTTGAGGGAGCTGTGCACAGACCATCTGCTGCCTCTGTGATTCCCCTGATGCCTGTCACAGTGAGGATGTAGGAAAAGGCATGGAATGCAAGCAGAGCCATCATCATGGAGTTTGGGAGGAGAACCTGAGCTAGCCCAGCACCTCAGCTAGACAGCACTTGGATCATCAGATCCCTGTCAAGTGCTGAGAGCTCACCTCCAGTACAAGGTTCCCAAGGGAACAACCCCACTGGGCATTTTTTGTTATTAGAGCAGCATTACATACTTCACGCAGAGGGATTTAGGCTAATATGATTAGATAGCACTGAATCACAGAAAGTGATAGAAATCAGGGAAAAATACAACAATTGGAAATACAAAAGATTTGGGTTAGATTTTTTTTAGTATTGTAAGAAGGTCTAGATAAGGATGAGCTTATATTGCTTTATAACCTTATTCCTTGTCCCTTTCCCATCTCTCCCTCAAGGAATGAAAATTACACTGCCTGTAGAATCCAAGAACTGTTATCCAATTGCCTCGGAGATCACCCATGTTTATCTGAGAGAAACAGATAAGTTAAATTTACATCAAAGCATAAAATAAAATAAATTCCTTCAGGATTATATTTCACATGAAAGATAAATAGATTCCTTTAAAGTATCTCCACTCTCCAAACCATCGTATTATTGCTTTTACATGAAACATTGTTGAACATATTCTTCTGATTCCTAAACTGTTTTTATAAGAAAGATGCCAATCCTCCACTGTGCACACATGCTATGATAAGGATTTTAAAGCTTTTACCTATTTTATTATTTGGTTTGGAGATTTTAACCAGTGATCCAATATTAGATTAACTGGGATTCTCTAGAAAACCTGCCTTACTTAATCAGCCTGTCATGGAGATAAAGAGGGCGTATCTTGAAGTTAAAATTGCTGTCCCTTTCTCACACTTTCAGTCGTCTATCCAAAGCAATGACAAATATACTCAGAGGAAGAGAATAATTTTTCTTTATACATCGTCTTGATCTTACAATACTTTTTTCCATTTTTTTCCTTTAGATAAAAATCACTTGTGTTAATATTTTCCCCAATACAAGCCAATGAAGCAAATACAATGAAACAGGAGAAAAGGAGTTTGAACTATTCAGATTTCAAAATGAAAGGTGTACAGGAAGGGGAATGCTGCTATATAAGACAAGTACAGCCTCCTAGCCCATTTTATACATACCAGGACCAGAGTAAAATTAAAGTTTTGTCTCTTCTCTAATCTATAAGTTGTGAAAACAGGTGATCCAGGTGCCAGACTAAGGTTTTCCCCACCCCAAATGGAAACTCTAGACAAACATAAACAAGAAAAAGCGGGTAGACAGCCTAACTGCTGGCACACCTCAGAGAAGCCTTCAAGGCATCTTTGTTAAATGGTTGCTACAGAGCCCCTAACAACCTCAATAATCCAATTTTCTTGGAAAGACTCTTACACTGGGTTCCAGAATTGTGAGAAAATGCTCATTTCAGAAAGTCTTCCACACACCATATTTAAATGGAAATATCTACAAGTGAATTAATTCACGGTAAATGCCTCCACTAAGTGGATTTATGCCTCCATGATGTTCTAAGTAACAGGTTGCAGATGATGTCACTTCATCATGACATCCCTGCTTCAGAATAACAGACTTTATGCTGTTTCTCAACTTCGATCAATTTTCTTGGACATGTCATGTTTGTGACACTAAAATTTATCATCCAGAATAAAAGAAAGCTACTTCTTTTCAGAACTACTACAAATATTTTCTTGAATGGAAACCACCAAGTCTTTAAATACAGCAGTATTGGATATCTTTTCCAGAACCTTCTAGCAGCTATAAAATTGAGGTAAATAATATAGTTTCAGCTAGTGAGAAAATCAACAGGAATAACAGTCAAACCCGGCATTTTCCTGCCAATCCCACACGTGACTTATGGCCTGCAGTGTTGTCAGCTCTCCATCTTAAAACAGCTTAGTTTTCCTTTGCAACGAAACCAAACCTTTTCCCCAGCCTCAACACATTCCTTGCTTATGGCCAGCCTGTTGTGAACCAAAATTCATCACAGCTGGTTGTCAGGTTGGGGTTTTTTTTTTTAAGAGCTTCTCCTTCACTACAGCAATTCTCAGGAGCACACGAACTGCATTCCATGTTACTGAATTGTGCCCTGCCTTACATTCCAGGCTGTTGAGGCCATCCAGGTCTTCTAATAATTATGTACTCCTCCATCCTACCACAGTCTCTCAATCCTGTATCACAGCATTTCATTCACCCTGAAGAACAGTCTAAAGACAAACCCTGAGGATCTGTATTAACAGACCAATTCTTTCCTTCTCAGTACAGCTTCCCGCTCTCCCCTTAAGTCATTCCCTGTCCAGTTTACCAACCACCATTTTAACACCTTATTGCACAATTTCCCATAGAGTTTTACACAAACATGTTTATTAAGTGTAGATAACCAATTTCCTACATTTAAACTATTATTTTATCAAGTAAAAGGACAAGATACATCTGGCACCAAATACTTTGGAAAAACACCTCTCATCCATCTGCTACTGAACCTGCAAATACTTTTTCAAAATAGGTTCTAGAAAGTCATCCATCCTCTACAGGTCAGACTAATTCTCTTGCTCCCCTTTCCCCCCTCCCCTTTTTATTTCTTCCTATTACACATCATTTTTTGTCTCTTAAAATGTAGTCATGATATTTGCCAATAGATTTCACAAGTCTCTAAGGGTTTAGTTCTTGAGTAAACAAAAAAATCAGAGATAGATGTAAACATTTGTCACAAGTATCTTTAAGTCCCCATTTCAGGCAGATTCCTTATTTGGTTTGTTCAAGCTCTCTGCAGTTCGGGTGACCTCCTGCACATATATGGAGACTCACGTAATCCTTGCCTTCTTCCCTTTCTCTGCCCTCGTCTCACCCCCACACATAAGCACATTGCTGTACATACCAGATAAAAAATTAACTTTCATGAGCAAGCTACTTCAGTCTGCAAATCACCCACCCCTGAGCAAGATATCGCTAAGTGACAGACTACAATTAAACATTAGGAAACAGCTGCCCCCAAAAAAGTGAAAAAACACTTATTAGAAAGAATAGACAGGAGTCAGGAAAAAAACAAAACTTATAGCAAAATCTGGTTCCTTAAATAATTAAATTCGTAGAAATACAAAAAGAAAAAACTATTTCTGTGTTTCCAATTTTGACTTAGTGTTTGTCCAATTACTGATCCAGATATGGAAACAAACCAACATAATGCATTTCAACTTTATCCCTGGAGATGCCTTCTTGAAATAAGATTCAAAAATACAACTTCTCAGTTCCTATTAACAATTCATTTCTTCGGAATGTGGTTAGGCGGAACAATGAGACAAAACCTCTGAAACAGAATGTATCACTGGAGCCAGAAAATTATTTTGAATCTATTGAAAGCATTGATATTAAAACTTGTAACAAGTTGAAGTCTGTAACAAGAAGTACAATTTCCTACAGGACATTTAAGGAATACAGGACAGTTACATCTGGTAGTTAAGTCTCTACAGGCCTGGAAAATATAATGTTTTTAAAGATTCTCGTTCAAAGGATCCATCCATAGTTTGGACAAAACACTAGATGCCCAAGTTTGCTGTCTCTTGAGGTAACAGGTAAGCACAATGATTTGAAGACTATCAGGACAATTCTGGAAACTTAGGAGCAGTCCATACAACCTCAAATCATTCTCTTTAAGGAAAATACTGGAACTGCAGATTGTCACAAGACAAACTCACAAAACTTAAAAATTACCACAAGTTTTCTCAGCTGTTCTGCAGCATTGCTGCAGTGCCCTCTGCTCCCAAATAAACAGGCCTTCAACCATTTTTAGCAGTTTAGGAGAGGTGTGAAAAATAGTGCTTTTGCAGACATAGCCTACAGTTGGAACATTTGAAATACTTTTGGAGACATACAAATAAAGCACCTCCTCCCCCCAAAAAAAAGCTGTGGTATAGAGACCCTACATTATGAAAAACCCTCTACATAGAGACCTCTGCAAATTAACAGGGAAAGTAAAGAAGATTAAGAGAACACTGCAAGGACTGTAAAGTAACAAGAGTTCCCCTAAAAATTGTTTTAGTTCTAATGCTACTTCGAGCATGACAAGTTTTTCACTTCTATGATAGTATCTTGCTTCATCCTTGAGTTCCCAAAAGCATAAAAACCTAAGAAAAATAAAACAAGCATAGTTTTTTTTTTAAAACACAGCAGAACACAGCACTATTTCCCCAACTAAGCAAAACAAGTCGCATTATTCATTGCCACTCTGCCTTTTCTAATTTCCTAGTGTAACCAAAGGGGATTGCTCTAACCTGAAAACAGGGGTTATCATCCAGCATCAAACTTAGCTTAATGCATTAGGTCATGCCTGTAATGATTATTCAAAGCTGCAGCAATCAATATCACAGCACAAGTGTCTAATGCAGAGGGCATTAAAATATCCTGTTACAGCCTATCTGAAGGATCACAGCTGAGTTTCAGAGGATATCAATACAAAGGTAGAGAAAAGAGAAACTTCTCAGACCATAGAAGCGGCAAATAAAATGCTCTCTAGGTAGCTTCAAGTTTCCACTTTATGTGGAACCTATTTTACTTAAATTTGACATTTCCATGTTAAGACACAATTTGGTGATATGGAAGAGAACCCCTTCATAACCATCCACCACTCTACATGAGGGGCTTGTTTTTTAGATGAGTGTCTAAACATTACACACACAAACAACTGCAGGTAAACACAGAACCATGTCAATACAACTCAGTATGGAATGGAAAAGGAAGAGCAGGCATAGGGAAGTTAAAAGTCAACTAACAATACTCAAAGCACAAAATTAAAGAGAGCAGTACTTAAGCCAACCCAGTGAAGAACTGCCACCTGCATAAAATACAGGATTTTGTTCAGTGTCACAAAATACCAGTTTTTTCTGCTGATTTACCAGATGTGCAATTCTCTATACTTAATACAAAGCTCACGAGTCACCCCAAAATCTGCAGCCGGTTTCCTTCACTTTCTCCTTTCCAAAGTGGCAAGCATTTCAAATTAATCTCTGATTCAAAGAATACTATTTGCACTAACATCTGTCTGTCCTCACTTAATGTATGAAGGTATGAAAATGGCACAACAGCGTTTAAAAAAAAAGTGTTCTCTGGGACACAAATTGAGAATAGGCTAATTTTTACTACAATGACTTTGCCACAAATCACTTTTTACCCAATGAAAAATTAAAATGCAAAGGGCAAAGAAGTTCCCTCAAACTAGAGCGAGATCTTCTTGACAAGTCAGTCACATTAGCGACCTTCAAGTCAAAAATGAATTTTTACCTAAACGCAATGTTCACACCCTCCTACGTACAGGGACTATTTTTAGATCTTCCACTGTACTGCTGTCTGAAAACTTTTAATTTCTATTTCTGGCTAAAATTATTTTTTATCTTGATGTATGTTCGATGTAAGAGAAATATTGGATTAGTTTAACGTACCAGTAGGGCTTGTCTGCCCTCCTTTTCCTAAATTTATTCGGCCTTTTCATTTGAACGCAAACACCATTCAACAAAATCCTTCATCATTAGTCCCACATCTATAATTTCCCTGCAAGTCCAATACAGCTCCATCCTCTAATGCCACAAGTACCTTGCATCTCACTGCAGGAAACCATCACTTTTCTGGTTCCCCAATTACTGTCCATCTTTCACCCTCTGCTCCTGCTTAGCAGTACTACACTGCTAAACCCTTATTTGGTTTGTGTCAGCTCTGCCCACTCCTTTTCCTACCATGTTGTCAGGCTCTTGCTGCTTTCTCTCCCCCATGTTTGGCATGCAGGAGGACCCTTTATGCCTGAGATGTCACTCAGAGAAACTTCCTGTCACCACATTTTAGTACCTCCAGAAAACCCGCTTGTCATTAGATGTAGCTGACTTATTCCACCAGGAAAATGTGAAGAAATCAGAGTTCATGATTTCTAAATATACATGTGATGGGTTTGATGGTTTTTTTACCTCATCTTTCTCCTTATAGGGCTAAGATATGAAGGCTTCAACCTTCTTTGCTCAGAAGAGAGCAAGCGCTCTCTACAGCAAGCACAGTCAAAAGAGTGTAAAATTTTCCACAGCACATCATCACTGACAATCAGAAGGAACATATTGTGCATGCACAACAGCATCAAAATTGTAGGCAATTTCAAACCTAATTCTGCATCCTGACATGAGTGACACTATGCACATGGCAGGAATTAAAAATCCCAAGAAATTTGTACTTAAAATTTAGATGGCCTTCCCCAGTAGTCAAGAAAAAAAGTTTGTGCAATACAAGACTCAAACGGGACGATTTTTATGTGCTGAAACAATGACAGCCACAAATCACATCTCATTGCTTTTCTGTATCATGGAAACAAAGGACACTATTACAAGTTCCAACTTATTTTGAACCTGGTTTCTCTGCCTTCAAACCCACTGCAGAATCTTTCCAGGTACAAGAAGCAGTAATTGCTGTTGCAAATTTCAATTATCACTGTCAAACAAGCTTTCCAAGTCAAATACTAAAAGTTTCTTCCTCAGATTTTATTGGCATACATTTCTAAATTAATTTTGAAGATGGAAAAACCCAGCCATTCTGTTGCAGTGGACATGCCTAATTTCAGTTGTGACAGGTGGATCATTCTGACCAGCTATGGCTATTTCCAAAGTCAAAATGCTCCAAAATTATCAACTGATTTTGTATGCTTGTTATAAACCAGAATCCAAAGTGGATATCCAACTGATAAACCAAGCATGGCACCCTCTGCAATTCTAAGTTCTTGCTTGCAGACAGACAGACAAGCTTTGAGAGCGGATAAACAGCACATGGTAAGGACTCAAAGCGTTAGCACATCTTTTTCTTTACTCTAGGCCTTTCCCCAGCAAGCTACAATTAGTTGCAAAATCTCCTTCAAGCTATTGATGTACCCAGCCAGGCACTACAGATTGATGGTGACTCCATAATTAGAGGTGTAGAGTCTCTAGAGCAAGCTCAATTTTAATACCAACAGGCAAACAAAAAGGAGAACACGTGATTTAGCACTTATTTTGATCTGCTGTATTGAATAATGATGCCAGTTTTCCCCAAGATCACTTTTTCCTACGCTTCAAGTTTCAATAAACCCTGTAACCCTTACAAATGTTGCATTTTTAACCAGAGTAACAACCACCATTCCAGCCTTGCAGACATCACAAATTTTGGGTAAAAAAACCCCAGGATGATATTAGTGCAACAGGCAAAACATGAACATTGTCCAGACCTAAAGGCAGGCAGGAGCCACAGGAACACGGAAAGCACAATCCTGATCCAAGCTGGAAAGCACTGCTGAGATGTCACCTCAGGCTTGATATTGCACTAATTAACTGCATATAAATGACACCTGCTTGGCTTGGAACACATGCAGAAGACAATTTCTGGTCAGGCTTCAAACACCAGGAAGACACAGTACCTCTACTACTCCCTATGTACAACTACTTAAGAAAATTACATATTCATGGGACCTTTGGCACAAGTGTATCAATTTTTTCCACATTCCCCACTCAGGTAAACAAATGGCCATCTCCCTCACGCTGGAGCAGAAAAAAGTAAGAATTTTAGAGGGCGCAAATTCTGCAACAGAATTGTGCAAAAATTAAGAATGTGCTAAGTTTTATTCAGAAAACGTTTCCTTTAAAGTCACCATAAATTAAAATGTAACAGTGTTAAACAACTTTTGAAACCTGTAACCAAAGCTCTCAAGTATCACTGAGCTTTTGACAGAGCTGTTCTAACATCCCATAAAGTTTTGCCCAAGATTTAATCTTGTCCTCATTCATACAGGAAGAAACACACGGAGATCAGAAGCTGTTACAAGAGTCACAGAAAGGCCATTACAAAATAGTCTCACTGACATCATTTTCATGAGGAAGACAATTTGTGTTCAAGGTTGCTTTCTGAACTCACTTGATCCAAACTGACCCGCAAATGTGCCGGCTTTGTTGTCACTGACTGCAACAACTGTCCTGTTGGACCACCAAGCTCCCCAGAAGCTTTTGCGTGGTTTTTTTAGATGCACGTAAATGGGAAAGCAAATAAGCTACAATAAAAAAAAAAAGCAACCAATGGAGATTCTTTGAACTTCAAAAAAAGATGGCAATTTGTGGTAAAAAAAACCTAGCAAGCACCCAGTGCCAACAAAAATAATGCTTAGGGAAGCTTACAAAGTCTTAAATACAGTATCATTCTGGCTTCCTGATTTAGAGCTAAAGACAGAGTCAAACTCTTTTTGACATATCCAACATAATTGCACTCAATTATAGCACTGCCATTTTACAGCAGCCACGGATCCAGAAATGGAAAGAATTGCCCAATGTGGGATGTTCAAGCACCTCTGAATATTTAACCAGCTCCACAGCCTATATTCTCACAATTTATGCCATGTATTATATAATGCACTTTTGCTTTAAAAGTATTATCAGGGTAGCTCTAAAAGCAGTATTTCTGAAAAGAAAGGAGAGAAGATGAAGACAAAGAGAATGTCTCTTCCAGGTGCTCCCAGAGAGGGACCAACTCTTCTGACAGACACTTCAGTTGGCTGCCTTTTACACAAAAACACGCAGGGAAAGAGATCCTGAAGCTCTCAGGAGTAAGGCAGCAAAAGTTATGGAGTCAAAATGTAACGATGAAACCTGAGGGTGAGGTATTCTGCAGCTTGCTTAACACAAGGAAAGAGAAATCCCTCAAGCTATCCTAACTGATGGGAATAGGGTAAAAAAGAAACACCATGCCCAGAAAAGACAAATAACAGTTACTCTAGACTTTCAGCCACTATCAAGTACTTTTAAGTATCTTACAACATATGGTTTGGATCTTCAAATTCACTTTGTAGCACAATCTTGATTGCTGTAAGGTAACACCTCATATTTGTGAACATATATTCATTTCTCATATTCATATTTGCCTTACGTCTAAATGAGCCAAATCTTCCTCATTTGAAATTACTTGTCCTACTGAATGGTATAGAACTATAGACTAAGAAATTCAAGTAAAATTCATTAGATCTGGCTGCATGCAAGAGCCCCGACAGTTTTGTTGTTCCTACTTACTAGAAATTTACTTTAGCAGCTTAATAGTCTGCTAAAAATACATTATAGTGTTGGTTAAACACCTTCACAGATTAGCTCAACTCAAAATAATGTTTTTTATATTTTTTGTGTTAGGTAACATGATTAAAATTTTCTAGTAATTTGCACTAACGGGTCACCTGGAGATACCTTGCTTACAGCCATGACCACATAAATACCTGCCTTATCCTGCTATCCAGATACTACTCAAACTCACTGCCTCTGTGACCCAGGGAGGGTCATGTCTGCATTCAGGATGAGGCCAAGTTTCAGCAAAATCCAGCTCCGCCTACAGTTTTCTAGAGGGCTGCCATATTCTGCTTTGGTGCCACCCAACCCCTTACCCCCTCCTCCTACCAAAAGAAAGCCATTGACAAATTGCATTTGGTTTCTTACAAACCACACATACTCAGCCTCTGGGTCCAAGATGGCACTTCAGCTTCTCTCATTTTTTTTTTTAATTTATCACCATCATTTAAAAGCATCTGATGACTTTAGAAGAAATCAATCATTTGTCTTAGAATACTATTTACTAACTACTACTTGTTCTTAACTAAGAGTTAGACCTGATTTTTCCCCATGATCTCCAACAGGTACACCTTTAGTACTGCTCCAAGACCCACAGACCACTAGAAATTTTCTTCAATGAGGTGATTCCACCCTTTCCAAAACCACCTCAAACATTTACATGACCTCTCATCAGTGATAGGGCAATTCTCCTTCAACCTGGAAAGCACTGAAAACCAGGCAGGTAAAAAGCAGGCTCCCTTCAGAGCATGAAAGCCATAAGCCAAGCCTACTTGCTTCTTCCTTTCAGTGGCATTCCAGACACACCACAGCACTGCCCTTCTTGCGTGACAAGGTACAAAAACCCATCAAAAGTTAAATGGAATTTAAGTAACCCAAAATAAAAACCAAGAGTTTATTTTAGATCAAAAATTTTACTCATGATTTTTTCCCCTAAACTCTCTTAAATTTGCACTTTGGTGGGGGTTTCCAAACTTTTCTACCATTTCTGAAGCACATTTAAACAGATCTCCTACAAACATGTTTTTGTAAGTGACAGACATGAGATCTTCAGAGAAAACCTCCTCTAAGATGGACCAATCTGTGCGCAGCTGCTTCCTGAAGTCAGAAGCCAAGACAGAGCCAGTGTCCTCACAGCAACTCTCTTGCCCAGTGGGTTTAATTTTTAAACAGAAATACTCATTCCTAGCTCTTCACTTCACTCTAACTCCAATTTTTTTCCATTAGTGAATGGGACATTATTTTTATGCAAATCAAAGGCCCAAAGGAGTTTTTTTAATTACCAATACTTCCATCTGTACAACAGGTATAAAGAGAGCAATACATCCCCCTAAACCTACCATCGAGGTATCCTGCTGTGCTCCTGATCAATGATACTCTCTCCAGTTTTGCCTCTCAAATAACACAGGGAAGAGTATTCCCAACAAGTTTAACTTTATCACAAGTAAAGTTGTCCTATTCCTTCCAATAATGAACTCTGGATCCCTGGTGGGTAACTTACATTTAACCGGCAACATTCTGGGCTGCTTATATTAACTGCAACAGTCTGAACAGCTTGAACCTCAATAAAATGTGCAGTAAATGACTGAGCTAATTTAACCTCATTAATCCTCAAACCAATAGAATAATTTGATGTCCACACAGCAGCTTGTGCACCGCCTCCAACATAAACACGGCCCTGTAGGAAATCAACACCAAAAAATGTGCTGCAGCCCTGCTGCCAGGGCTATCACTGTTGGGAAAATCACTGCGTAATTTCTGAGCCCCACTGCCAGCTGTACCGCATGAGTCACACACTTTGTTTGGTCTTGTTAACAGTCAAGTGGTTGTTTCCAAACTGGATCTGTCCTGACATCCCCCCAGTACAGCAGTTCTATAGACGATGCTCTCTTTTATCTGTAAACTATTTACCTCTAGTTTCAACATTAACACAAAAAGCATTATTAGGAAAGGCACACACAGAAAACTAAGCAGCCTTGGCACTTTTAGGCAGGTAATTAGTAGGATTTAGCTCCCTCATAGCCATTAATTACAGCAGTATTTTAAAAATTTAGTTTTTGAAGTAGTTTGAGCGCTACTTAGTTACAAAGGATGTAAGGTCCCCCAAAATATTTATGAACATCTACTTTCAGAGAGACATCTCAAGAAATACTCTTTATAGATACTATTTGTTATTGAAATTACTCCTGAAAGCCAGGTGCTTTATTTTGTTAAACACAACACATTTAAAACAATAATACGAAATTTTAATAGAAAAAGCACATAACTCACAAAATACCGTGCTGTGTTGATTAGGGTGGCAAAATGAAGACCGTTTCTAAACACAGAAAAATAAATTGAAAAAGGGATTATTTCTAAGCATGTAAATGCTGATTTTGGTACCACATACAAGAACAACTTTCAAAGGAACTTGGTCTTGCTAGAGTTTTAAGTACTGTGGTGTTTTATCAGATTTGGCCTCACTCGTGCTTTACGCCACTTGCAAAATGGAACGGGGCATTTTAGGAAAGAAATAACTCCCTTCAACTCATAAACGCTATGACTTAAGCCTGTTAAGTTTCAGTGGCATTCCAGATGTACCAGGGTACCCACAGCTTTACCTTGTTTATATGACAAGGTACAGAAACCCATTGGTATTTAGAGGAGCCAAGTAATCAGTGTTTGGTGTTTATGCCTATTAAATTATCCCTGATAAACAGATACGACATGGCATAAGAATTCACTTTTGCCTCTGCATATGAAAAGTTAAAGTAATTGCTTTTAAGGATTAATATATATTTCTTTCACAGCTGCATTGCAACACAGACATGAGTATCAAACAACAAAACAGCATAATAAAAATACAACCCCCCAACATGGCAGATCAACTGTTCTTTCTTCATCAGCCATATAATATTTATGGAAACAGGAGAGGTTTGTCTTTCCTTCTGACACAGCAGGTTAAGTGTCTCGAAGAGAAGTCAGATGTCACCATTACCTGCAAGCACACGAGAAAACAAACTCATGCCAAAAAAAAGGGAATATTAAAATTGAGGTCTAAATGGAAGTTAAAAAAAAAAAAGAAAAAGTCTTGCTCCAAGAGGTTAATCTCTAGCTAATTCCTCTTGTGACAAGTAGCTTTAAATAATCATTTCACTGACAAATTCTCCTGTAACAAGTCTTCCTTGGAAATGAAACAACTTCTAGTACAAACATAACTACCTTTGACTGTGACCAGACAAAACAGCATTTCATTTTGAATTACTATAGCAAAAATTCAACTTTTTAAAAAAAGATTTAATGTGAAGACAATTTGGAAAGTAACTTAACTCAGGAGTGATAGAATCAGCTACAAATACTGAGTGGGAAATTCCTGAAGAGACAAGTTTTCCCTTGGAGGGGAATGAAATACAGCAACTTACATTTCCCAACAACAATGCAGGCTTTCTTTCCAAGTTCATCCAAAAAAACTCAGAGTATAAATCAGTTGCACAGATTTGGCTCTCACATACACCCGATTGCCCAGGAGATTTTGTCATATTCATCATGCTGCATTCACTGGCATTCACTGCATTCCCAAATATTAATTTCCTTCACTTCTATCTTGTATATCTACTTGTGACTTGGGGGATTTTGCTTTGGGTTTTAATGCTTGTTTTGTTTTTAAATATGACTATACCTTAATAATTGTATTCAGGAAAGACTATGTTTGATGCAGTTTTTTACATTAGAACCCAAGTTTTCAATACTTTGTACCTACTTGTCCATTAACTGTCCATATACCAGAAGGACAATAAAATCCACAAACATCTTACTTTAGTAGCCTTCTGGAGGAGTAACTCAATAACTTCTTGCAAAATAAAACAGCAGCTTATAAAAACAAAAAAACTGTGTCTTCACTGGAGTAATCATCACAGCAGGGCAGATGCAACATCCACATATTTGTTTAGTCCACCTAGACATTCAAAAGGATTAAAACATGTAGACAGTAATACAAGTCACCATCATTTATCCTTTCAGTTATAATCCTAAGCATACTTCTGTGCAAAAATTAATTACAACATGGGGGAAATCAGATCAGTCACTAATCAAGCAACATTAGTAGGAAAATAAAGCTATGTTATACACTCCTGATTGAGTCTCAGATCAAACAGCACTAAGTGCAGATAAACCGAGGGGGAATTACTGTGCCTTTTCATCACTGAAATCATGCTGCCCCAGAAAACTCTGTGTCTGGGCTAGTTACAGACTGTTAAATGTAACAACGAGACTGCAGCACCATGGTTGGAAGCACAGCAACACCTCAAAGGATGGAGAAAGATGGCTTAAGGGGGGAACAAGTCAATGAGAAAATTCTGTCCTACAGCTGAAGGAGAATGAGACAGCCAACCTAACAGGACTCCTGCAGAACAAACAAGGGGCCACACCAGGCTGTGTGTGCACACTTGCATGCACAGCCACACCAGCACTGCCTACCGGAAAACACCTTCCCCTATAATAAAATAGCAGTACCAAAGGTCAAAGGCTTTAAGAGAATATAAAAATTCAGTGATAAGGCAACTTTTCTAAATCCATTTCACAAATATTTGTCATTTCAAGCCTAACATTTGTTACAAGTGGTAGGATAGTACAGCAGACTGGGAGATACAGATTTATGCAGTGCAATTTGCAGTTACTTGAAAGGCACTCATTTATACCTGTGTATTTCTACCAAACCTAAGAACTGCAGGTATCATTAAGCTACACTAAAAGCTGCTCCCCCTGCAGTTAAACGACAGCCACGTCCTACAACTCATGCAGTCTGTCCTACCTCTAGGTCCACTAATGATCATTTCCAAACGGTGTCACAAGTTCAGGATGACACAGTGCTTAAGTATTACTGATAAATTAATGACAAAAGCCAACTGTTTTTTTTTTTTTGAAGATGAGACACTAATTTACTAGCACGTAATTCTGACTGAGCTGTCTCATACTCCAGCTGAAACACTCCTGATGTTTGTAGAAGGCATTCACTGAGGAGACACTGCACGTGCAAGCTTTACACACTACATGGGACTAACTTAACCATAGGTAAGCACTTCTCTCAAGTTCCTGACTCAAGTTTTCTATTAGTCAGTTATTTGTCTTTAAAAAATACAGACTGAATTTTACTCTCCCTCCCAACTCCCATAAAGAGGAGGGGACTCAACCCAGTTATAAAATGTTAATAACTTTGCCAGCCAGCAAGTATCCAAACAGCTTCATCATTAAAGCTGCTCTTCATTTCCAGTAGTCACATGTATGCTTTCAAGTATCTCACTCACAACCAGAAACTAATATTTTACATATCATAGAAAAGCAAGATGGAAAATTAACTGCTGCACGCTGTCTATATATATGCATCTGAACATGCATGACATTGGGCATAACAATGGCAATTTTGTAGTAGGATGTCATTTCTGCCTGCTCAGTGTACTCCATACAGATTCCTTACAAACACATTAATGCAGGATAGCAGTCAAGTTTAAAATCAACTGTGCCACGGCTTTAAGGAATGAGCTATTTTTGTAATCCCAACCCACTAGATCCATGTTTGTAAGATCCTAAGCATTTCACAGAAAACCAGACAAGCGTATTTGCACATGAGCAGCTCCACAGCACAGAAACCGTGAGGAACAAAGGGCCGTGGCTTCTCATTGACCCTTCCCATGAGGCAACTGATGCACAGGAACTGCTCTGTGCAGAGTGTGTTGATTTACCCAGTCAGTATTTTAAATGCCCATATTGCCTGATATCTACATCCATTTTAAGAAGGGGAAGTACTGGTAGCAAAGTCCCTCATGGATTTCATGCAGAATTGCAAATCTCTCTATTTGTAGAAAATTCTGTCTTTGCTAAGAATTGCTTAGAATTTTCCACACTTAATTTCACTGGTCCTCCTACATTCAGTATACTGTCAGAAAGGGTAGAATACAGTTTCCTCTTAAAGTGCAATTGCTATATTAGACAATTATTTCAAATGTTGTTCCTGTAGAGCATCCTAGTAATTGTCCTATCTCAAAGACTGGCTTTATTCCTCTCTGAAAACAGCTTCTCCTTTACACTTTTAAAATTACTTCTTTTTTGTAATTAGCATTTTGCCTCTAGCTAGTTCTGTTGGTGGACATCAGCAATTTGAGGCTGTCCCTACAACTCACTTGCTTTGTTCTTTGCATTATCCGAGACTGACATTTAGGTTTAGTTTGCAGGAGGTTTAAATCCATCACTCACCACGTAATCCAAATCAGTGATTTCAGTAACACCTGAAACAGCCAAGGAACTTGGGAAAGCACATGCAGGCAGCACCAACACTTTAAGGGACAGGAGAGAATGCTTTAAGCAGTTTCTCAAGCATTCCCCCTTTCTGACCAGTGACATTTAGTGTTGCTTGCTCTATGCTGGGTATTTCCCCGGGGTATTTCAGTAGGAATAGCCACGGCTCCAGTGAGAATAAAGGCACAATTGAGTGTCATTAATATACCGATTTGTAAACATCTAAAGCACATATTGATCCACTGTCTTGAGAAAAGCAGCCTGTGGATCAGAAAGAGCAATTAATTACCAAGACTTTTTTTAGTCAATCATGTGCATACAAACAAAACCCGAAAGATTTGATTAAATTCATTTTACTGTAGCCCTTCAAAGGTGAACTAAAAGCCTCTTGGTTCATTTGAAAACATAGGAATAAGTGTGCTCTCTTTTAGAGATTCATAGAATCACAATGAAAGTTGCCAGAGGCAGTAACAAAACAGTAACTCAAAACACCAAAGATAAAACTTCACAAATCTCAAGTCCAAGACACTGGCAGAAATGGTTTATCTAGCTCTGCTACTGAAGGCTCATTTGCAAAAATTGTGACCACAAAATGCGTCACAAATTGGTTTTCTACCTCATTACTGCTGATGCTAGGTAACATAATATTAATGATACCTTTTCAACATCTACTTTTCCTCAAGGTGCATAAATCACTGTAAAATTGCTTTACCCTACTTTCCAGAAATATGGAAGGCTGGTCTTCAGATATTTTAACAGCAATCTTTCCATTACAGGGCTACACACTTCATTTTAATATTAGCAACACACTCATCAGAATATTTCTACCTCCTGATATGAAATCAGATCAACTCTCCAAAGAGGGAAATGATTCTCCAGCTTCCATACCTGAAGTATATTGACAACTTATTTACGAGAGTGACCAGCTTGTATCATATCCCCTTTCCTAAGAGCTTCTAGAACATCCCACTGAATACAAAAGGAAGCAAAACAACTTTTCTAAAACAGCTGAGTCAACTTTCATAGAAGCAATTTCTTTACAAAGAATATTTTTTAGAAACCAGCAATGGTATTAGTGTTACCAACACAGAGCACATGGTTTGGTGTAACGTGCATGAGTTTACATGCTGCTAACACCTTGGGCATCTGCCTTTAGTGACTCTTACTTCAAACACAGCTGAAATATTTCTCTCCACTAAACATTACTGTCTACAAAGAGATAAAAGTTAAACAGACTGTTTTTTCTTGAAGTTCTCAAGAAATCTTACTTCAAAAAGATAAGTAATTGAAGTTATTTTATCAGCAGCAGCTCCATCACAAGTACTCCTTCACAAGTTTTCCCGAGCAGGGGATATTTATCAAGGATGCAAACTTCGCAGACAGAGCAAGGAGAAGTTCAGTCACACCATCAATAGTTTAAGGATGAGAGACTCAGTGCTTTGGTACCAAAACGCATCAGCCCAGTGAGTATCTGTATGAGGCACACTGTCAGTGCCAAATACTGATACTCCAAAACATGAACTTAACAGGGCTGCTTTCCACTGTTCTTTCCTTACCATAGATATACCTGGAAGTGAAGGCAGGTTTTACACATTGTAAGTAACCCCTTGCCTACCCAAATAAATATTGCCTTGTAATGAAGCAAGATGTGCAAAACTGCTTTCAATATAGTACTACAAGGGAGAAGAAACATCAGTACAGGCCCCTGAAAGCTCTCTCTGACCTCCTAAGAGGTGGTGTGCTAAACAGACACTTTTTTTGCAAGCTCGTATTGGAATGGGGCAGAGACAATACCTAACCAAATGCCATGAAAGATCCTTTCAGACAAAAAGGCAAACTTTGCCAATACCAGGTAGAGAAGTCCAGACAGACCTTTTGAACAAGAAGTAGAAATTTTACAGTAAATACCACCACTACATGTACTTGCAGATTAGGATATTCATTGAGAATTTAACAGAAAAATATATTTGAAATAAGTTTTAAAGACGATAAACCACAACACTTAGCTCTAGACAAACCCCCCACAGTACCAAGACATGGCTCAGTTCAAGTGATTTTGAGTGAAAAGCTCCTTTGAATGAGGCACATAAAAGGCTTGACCTCAATTTTCCATTTCACGAGGCAGGTTGTTTTTCAGAACACCAAATAACCAACCAAAATACGGGTCAGTTGTTTGACCAGACTATGTTTAGTGAATGAAATCTAACAGATCAATTACAACTTAGCAAACTTAAACCATTTAATTCTAAAATCCTAAATCACACTGGACATCTATGAATTGCAAAACTGCACAAGGTCAGGAAGTCTCTTCTGATCCTTGGCCACTTGGAAGAAGGGAATTGCAGAAAACACCTACTAAAAAGTACAAAATTTGAGCACTGTTTTCTTGTAAGCGTACCATTCTCTCTCGTCTCACTGATGGCAGTAAGTTTACTTTCGTCAACATGTTTTCCAAAACACTTATGAAGATGAAGAAAAAAAACTTATTCCATGCTCTGAAGCTATTATAAGCCATTATTGCCACAAGACAGCCTTAGTGCACACATAAATATTAACAAAGTGGCCAACTTGCTCAGAGAGTGAATTTTAGAAGAGTGAAAGGACTCAAAACATAAAAATTATTTTAAGTGCTGCCTAATCTGCCCCTGGAGCTAGAGAAAAGCAGGCAGAGAAGAGCCTGAGTGCTCTCACTTACTGTGTCAGTCATTCATGGGTTAAGCCAGTACACACAAATTTAAGAAGATTTGAATTTGGGAGTCAGCAAGCAGGATTCAAGGGTGTGCAGCTACAAGTGGTCTCAGAGAGCTCTGAGCTCATAGAACAGAACAGAGCCATTACCTTCTACACCTGCTAAATGCTACATACCCACAACATTGCAAGAGCATGTGGGCAAGTAAGCAAAAGGCAGGAATTCACATTTTCCATTGGCAAGAGATTTCTCTGAAGCTGCATAGCTCTAGATAAGCAAAAATTTCATATTTTTCTTACTGACTGTGCTTCAGCTACAAGAAACCAGAACTACCTGTGATTTGACTTTCTTTAAAAGATATTCAGGAACTAAAAAAACTCAATAAAACTCAACTTATGACAACTTTCTAAGTTTTAATTTACACTATATTTGTCTGGTAATTAAACCTATAATAGGATTTAAATCCGATTTCCACTCTTTTAGAACTATAAACGCTTACACCAGCCAGGTTATTGTCACATTTCTATTCATAGCATTCTGAATGATAGTGACCACTTTCTTTTTACATTTATTATAAGATATAAATGGACAGAAGTAGTGGTGATGCATAATTTTGACTTTGTTAATTCAGCCAAGAGTGTCTTATGGATTTAATTAAATTCCTACTAAAAAAGCGCTAAGCTTTCAACACATAGTAGACATAAGGAAATGCCATATTTTATACATTTAATTGTGTAACCACCTCAACCCAAAAATATCTTTACCCACAATCTGCTTGGTTATTCCATTACAACTATTAAGTACAACTGAGTAACCTGTTCCCATAAAACACAAACCTTAACAAATGTTTGGTTGTTTTTTCTGCCAGACACATAAAAAAGCTCACATTGTCAGGACATCTTATGGGCAGAATGAGACTGGTCATGGAAAATAATAGGAGACCTATCCCTGACCAAATATGATAGTGAAAACTGCACTGAGACTGAAAGCAATACTCTTCCACTGGAAACAGGATTATTGGAAACAACACTGAGCGTCGCTGCAACGAAAGACAAACATCGATTAAAAGGAAAAGGTGTAGATTACCATAACTGAGCAACTCTTCCTCATCACTAGTTTTTACTTTGAGTTACTTGTTCTACAGCACAAAGACTAACAAACATAAAAATATCCTAGTTGAGGACTGATACATAACAGTGATTACTATAATCCATTCAGCTAAGATTTCAAACACAGAAAAACAGCACATAACTGTCAAGTGTAACAACCTTTTGACATAACAGAGAGGAACTACTTTGCCCTCCTATCTTGTCTTGCATCATTTCAGAGTTACAGAAATAAGAAAAAGCAATAAGAAAAGCAAAATAAGTTGTCAGAGTAGTTGCCACAGCTTGCTTTCTCCTGCAAAAAGTCTGTGTGGTTCAAGGCCCTCCAGACTACTTCAGAGCTTTAGATCTCTGCCATTTGTTCGAGACTCACTGACTTTTCTCAGCTGTCTGTTCCATTAGCTGTGACATAATTTATCCCGGGAAGATTTTCACCTCACAAGGATTTTCTTTCTAAAGACGTTCGCATAAATCTGCTTAGAAGCTGAAACGCTTGTGGTTAGTGGTTACACTGATGATCAAGAGGAAAGCCAGACAAGATTAAGACACATTGGCCAGTTTTAAGGTCGTATTCTGTTTCCATGCAAAAATTAGGGGGGTCTGGGGAAAAAGTCAACAAAAATAAAATAAAAGTATCCAAGCAAGGACAGCTCTTTTAGAGCTGAGATTATACTCAAACTCCAGCTTTCAGGCCAGGTAACTGTAGGCCATTCTCCTCTCTGAGATTATGTAAGACATGGCAAATTCTAATAATTACAGGGAAGAGGAAGAAGCAGGGAGAGTGTTTTCCGTTACATTATGGGCAGGAAATCCCCACAATGACGGATCACGAAGTACACACCCTATCTCCAGAGGAACAAGGGACTACAGAGTGATGGGCTGCTGCCTCACTACTCACGTTGCACTGAAGTAGCATTTACGAATCAAAGCAGTAAGAACTGCTTTGTTGGTTGAAGATTTCCATTTCCTACAGCGAGGTGGCCATCAGGCACATTGCAATCCCCTCCAGTAGAAAAGTTGTGCTAAGTAGGCAACCCTACACTTGTGGTATCATAAGGGCTACTTTTCCCAGCATCATAACAAGCCATGTTTGATATGCTGCACCTTGGTGACTTGATTAAAGCATCTTTTCACTACTCAGTCTACCAGCTCTGCAGATAGCAATTCTGAGAGTTCTGGTGTAAGTTACATAATCAAGGATAGCTGGGTCATATGACATTTTAAATCAACACAGCCTGCGTAGTGCTTAAGGAACAGGGTCCCAGCCAAATGCTCACGGTAAACTCTGGCTTGCAAGATACTCACAAAAGCTTAGTCAACAACTTGAAGATGATAAATTAATTCAAGGAAAAAGAAAATACAAAAGTATCCTTGGACAAGTCAAACAGGAAATATAAGATGTATTCATTAGGGATTACTTATCTAGCCTTTCTATAATGACTTCAACACACTTTCACTTTCTTGTATATATATCTAGAGAAAACAGCCAGTTTATTCTTTGAGCTCAGCAGAGCTATTACAAATTTCACCGTCTGATCCTTCTTTATTATTATTCAAGTCTTGTTTCATACATCACATGGTGATTTTTTTACTTAACATTTGCTGTTAAGATCAACCCACAGAAAGCAGAGAAGTCTAAAGGTGAGTTTAAAAGTTCAAGCTTGAACTTATTCTCACATCAAACCTAAGTCTCCAAGAAAAAGAAAAGAGCATTTTTCCCTGGGCCTTTCATTCTTGATGACAGCAAGGGAACTATGAAGGACAAAGTAAAAAGAAAGCAAATAGGATTGCTACTGTTGACTGAATGGAAACTGGCATCTTGATTTCAGTGGCAGCAACCCATCTTTTCAGTTTCACTCCTTTCAGTGAAATGTGCTGGAAGGTTGCTGCAAACAGGGATGGTTGAACATCTATTCAAGTAGCATCACTTCCAATAGCTTTTTCCCTCCTCATGTTTCAAATACAATGCAATTTCTGAAGGAATGGCTTGCTGTCCAGCCAACTGAGAAGCACATTTGCTAAGCAAGACCACAGTATCCAAACAGCAAGGAAAACTGTCACTAGCCACTCAAAATCCAACCGAATATATTATTTTTTTCCACTAGACTCTCTAATGGAAATCACTTTTCTGCAAATTTACTTGCCAAAAATTCACAATCCTTCTTTCAAGTGCCTCCTACTTAGTCAACATTGTTTCTGTGATTTCCCCAGTGCACACAGCTGCTCACCCCAACACATGACTGTTGAGACTACACAGCAATTATTTCTACCCAATGGAAGCCACTTCAGCTCCAGTTTAAGAGAACCGGAATAACTGTATTTCTCTAACTTAGGAATTTATATAAGTACACCCATATAACAAACTACTTAAAATTGCCTGATACAGGTATTTCTTCAAGTAACTTTCATTGGATAAACGCCAGTTTACACTGAATGATTGCATTCATGCTATGAAAACACAATATATTTGTTTACTACATAAGGAAACTAAAATTCATTAATCTGAATTTATTTTGCTCCAAAATGATGCTTATGTTCCCATGACAAACTAAACAGTATCAGTGTTCAGGGTTAACCGTCATCTCCCACCTTCCACTTGACTATACATTCCATAGTTATGTATGTGCATACATTCTGTACACACATTTCCATTCAATCCAAGACTAAGAACACATTCAGAGTAGCCTAGCCATTATAGAGCAAACCTTTACAACCAGATTGATTACTGTACATAAACCAATTGAAAAAAAACAATTTTGAAAACTGCCCTGAAAATCCTCTATATATAAATCCAAGCCATATGTTTTGCCATTACCACTAGTCTGTCCTGTTCCTCTAAAAAAAAAACCCAAAACCCCAAAAAAGAATGTTTCAATACACCATGTAATTAAGGCCAATTAGACAAGTTTACTGTGGAAAGTACCAAGTTACCAGTGCAGAATAATAATCAGAATAACTGAATAATAATTGACTAAATGAATGACTTCAGTAAATTCTAATTACAATAATAAGATAGCTAAAGTATCTGCAAGAACTCATAAATTTGAGGTTTTTCCACAACTGCCAGAAATGTGTAGCTCTCCATAGGCTACAGTTTTGTTCAAGTAAATCTCCAATACTACCAAATAAAAAGCCCTTTTCTTAATCTCAAACAAGGATTTCTCACCTATCTATTTCTCAAGGTGAGATTTCTCTGTCTTTTAAATTCTCAACAACTATCATGTTCCATTTTCTTTTTCAATGGTAATAAAGCACGCATTGGGATGGCAAAAGGCTTTAAAGAACCTGTCTGACATCACTACCCTGTGAGGTATCAGCTATGGCTGGAGACGTTGTCATCTAACAGAGAAGCTCAAAGCTCTAATCCATTATGTCAAGTCCATACTTCTTCCTAATATCTACTTAATTCACATTTACCCCACCAGAGAATTCAGCCAATACCATGGATCAAAATATACCACATGGACTGTGATTAAAATAAAAGCACAATTCATTTCTTACACCACTTACACTAGAAAACAAGAATGCCACATGAAGCAACACAAGAACTTCAAGCCACATAGCATCCCTACAGCTCTTTATGGGCAACTCTGAGCCATGAGCCATGGGTTTTTTTGAGGAAAAGCATCTACATTGCAGAAATACCAATAGTCTCCAGAAACTGAATGTAACCTCTGACAGGTATTATATAGAAGAATTTAAATACAGTAGCAGTAAAATCTAGAGGCACCGTAACATCCCATTTCAACCAGTAACAGAATGTGAACAGAACCTACACAATCACTGCTTCTCTTATCATTTAAGACAATCATTGTAACAAGGCACTGCCTGACCTTGGGTCACACAGACCTGCTTGGTAGTCCTTGGGTCATTTAACAAAGAGCATTGACACAAAGAGCAAAAAGGTAATTTTCACAAAATTGCATACAATATAAACCTCTCACATGGAGGCAGCAAATAACAGCAATCTCAGTTGGATATGGTCATGTTGGGAAGGAAAAGTTACTAGCAAAGAAGAGTGTAAAATCTAGGAGTGACCAGTTTCCCACCTCTCCAAAGTTCCCCTCCTCTTGGATGAAAGTTTGCAATGAAATTAAAGTTCTTAAGAAACTTTAGCTGAGATCACCAACCTCAAGTGACATGCCTTGAATGAAAATGTTATAATTACAATGCCTGCAGAGTGCCTGAGAGCCACATCCACTTTGTTAGTGTTTGCTTTTTCCTTCAGTAACTTGGCCGTGAGGGTGCCCAGCACAAATGTTGTTATCCAATCACACGGTAGAGATGCTCTAAGAAGGTTCTGGCAGTACAAGCACAACACTTTTATAATTCAAGCTCAGCCTAGATTTCCCAACTGGCAACTCTGGCCTATTGTCTTGTATCCAACAGAGAATCAGAGAAATGAGACAAAAAGGAAACAGAATAATTCATGTCTTGTCCTGTTCTACTTAGCCCTTGTTACTCCTACATCTTAGTTCTGGAGTGCTTAAAATGAACTGCAACAGCTTCTAATTTGAACTGCAGAGCAGAGAAGCCATGGAATCTACCTTCTCTCTCTCCTTTTTACAGTTCCCTGCTTTTAAATGAATACATTAACAAATCCCAAGTAAAGGTCTCCCATCTCCCTATAGGGAGGTTAGCCTGTGTTTTACTTAATTTTTCATTAGTGCACTCCTTTGTACGCCTGAGACATTTTTATTCTTTTTGCCCTCCCTCTCCCCTTCTCTCTCAAAGTCATTGGAATATCACTCAGTCTAGAGTTTGTTACATATGCAACCAAAGAAAATAAATCTGAATTTTGTGTGATTTTGACAAGACAGCTTTTACAGATAAAAAAAAAGCAACCAACAACCCACAAGTTTTTAAGATGCTCGATTTTCCTCAACATGTGATTTTCTCCTTCTCCTCCAAAAGCTAATGCTCACCACAGTCACTCATGTACATCAAGAGAGCAATAGAGAACACAGGATATCCTCGGTCCTAGTGGTTAATATTCTGAAGTGCCTCTTCATGCCATAATGCATTTTTGAAGCTAATGATTGCATAGGTCATAAAATACAGAACCTACTCAACTTGGAGGTCAATAGATGCTTTTGTAGCCACATTTTTGCCATATCACATGGTACACATCCATTTTGTCCACCCTGCCATGCAGTGACAGCCACCCCTCTGAATCTGCCATTATGAGAAAATGTGAAGATCAAAGAGATGAACCACACTGCTGTAAAGTGACCTTCAATTTACTATTACATGCATAAAGAGCAGGGTGCATAGGCAGGCATATTTTTCAGGAGGAAGAGAGGTTGTTTTATCCCTCAGAACAAGGTTATGTTAAGAAATCCTATATTCACTGGATTACCAAAAATTAACATTTTCAGACAGAGTATCATAAAATAATACTACTGGAGTGATCAGATTCTACTAGGTTCAGTATCTGTAACTTTTAGAGAACACCCTCATGACACAAATGCCAGCTGCTTTCTCACCCAATCTGACAGGGACTCTAAACAAAATTTTACCCTCTCCTCCAAGAATAATTTTACTGGAAGAAAAAAAATTCAATACTGAAAAATGAAATTGTTTGCTGCACATTTGTCTTAGCTTTATGAGAAATTATTAACCAGCGGCAAGTGCTAAAGAGGAATAGTTTGCCTTGCCTTAAATTACTATTAAAAGGTTACTAGTGGCATACAACGGATCAGAACTTATGAAACAGATTTTGTATCAGTTTATCAGCCCACTGTTAGGGCCATCCAAGGCCGTTTATCTAGGTAGCTTGTCAGGGAGCTTGCATTTTCTGTTTCAAGCAGCACAAAGAGGCAGCACTGTGAGCAACATCTAGGCCAGTGCCTGGAGTCATTTCCCAGTGCCTGGCAGCCTCGAGACAAAGCTTCATCCAAGCGCTGCCTTTCACGGAGCACCAGAAGCAATTCAGTGGGGTTAGCAGAGAGACAGCAAAGCTGCGGGAGCGGTGCTGCCACTGTCTCTTGCATACATTACACACGCAAGGCTGACATCTTCTGGCAAGCCGCAGTTTGACTTCTTGGATGCTCCCGATTTGGGTTGGGGCTGGAAGAAAGCCACTCCCAAGACAGCACTGTACCAGTATTCCAAGAGAAACTGACTACTGTAGGTGCCTAGCAGAGACCCAGAAGCAACAGCTGCTGGAATAGGATGACTCAAGAATTTACAGCAGTTTAAATTTCAAGCCATCAGCAGTACCAGGTGAGGTCGACCCCCTCCGGAATACCTGTTTGTCCCCTCCTACTCACTTTAGTTCACAAGACCACTGAAATGGGGGGTCTATAGATGGATTTCATTAAGCAGAACTAAGGACTAGCTTACTGCCAAAAAGACTGGCACAAACTCCAGCTTCATTCCTACACAAAGGCCTACCAGACATTGGAAGTTTTGCCTGACATGCACACTGCAGGTTTGGGATCTCTGAGAAATGCATTCATTTGCTTATTAAACTACAAACAAGAAACACATACAGAAGTATAAGCAGACAGTCTCTGTACTTGGCAGCCACAGGATCACAGAGCAGGTGAGGTGGGCAGCAAGTTCTGGAGATTACCCAGTGCAGGTATCTGCTCAGACTTGGACACTTAAAGCAGACAATAGTTATAAGCTTAAGAGACGACCACTTCCCTAAAAATCAGTCCAATATCCTCATCTCTCGAAAGCTAGTGAATATTTCCTAGTTGGTACATGCAAATTTGTTATTTTCAAATGAATATTTTCTGTTTCAAGTTTAGACCCTAGAAGTTTCAATTGACACATTTTCTACTTCAAGTTACACACTGGCGACAGCATCAACGCAAAAGACGACAAGAGCTTCACTCTGTTTTCTGACACTCACAGGGCAATGAAATGCTTTGACTAAAATAGAGTTTACAGGGAAAAAAGATCTCAGAATACAATGTGAAAAATCTTAGCCAAAAGGCTGTTCACCTTAAACAGCCATGTCTGAAAAGCTAATCAGAATCAAAACCTCCATGCACAATAGCAGGTGTTCTATGGATTCATGCACATAGAATGAGTGCTGCCACTAGGATTCAAAACATGCTGGAACAGGGGAAAAACAGCCTTCCACTGTAATGCATATGAGTCCTTCTCAATAACCACCTGGCCTAGAGACCAGGTGAAGTGTGGGGAGAAGAAAGCTTCCCACTGGATCAAGGTACAAGATGCCTATGCCAAGTCATGCATCAGTACTCCCTCAATAATTGTTTTTATCATAAGTATCCCATCCTCCTTTTTTACAATGTTATCAAGATAGACAGTAAATTATCCCAGAAAGCTAAGAAGTTAAAAGCTCTATTTCAGAGGCATCAGCACAGCTTTTACGGCAGTCAAGCAGTATAAAAAGCTGTCCCAAATTCTTCTGTTATTGTCTAATTGAGTACAGCAGCATAATCTCACAAGGCCAGCTTTAGAAAGTGATAAAGAACTCTCTCTAAAAACTATGCTATTTAAACTATGGTCTTAATGAATGATAGTTGTCAATCCACTAGCTTTTTCCATGGTAAAATTCAATTTACATTCAAAATACCATTGTACCATTTCAGAGCTAGAAATGCAGCAGAACTAAATCAGCTCAAGATTTTTAAATTTTGCATCAGCTCAAGGCTTATTGTTCAGTAAAAAAAAGGAATAGATTTCCATCAACACTTATGACTAAAGTGAAATTTTGAAACAGTAACAGTAGTGCAAGTATGCAAAGCATTCCAAAGAATTAGAAATCTGTAAAAACTAATAGTTTTAAAAACCACCCCTTTAACTTCTCTTCATACCAAATTCAAACAGCAAACCAAATCCACTTAGCAACAGACACATAAGAACCAGAGAAATAAGAACATAAAACAGTTCATAAAAGCAAAGTCATGCCTTCCAAGAACATGAGCAGTATGATAAGGGGCAGCTAAAAGGTAAAAAGCACTTGAAAAATCACTGTATTTGAATCCTGAATCAGTGGTTTTGCCAGTAGCATATTTAAACCAGCTGTATTAAAGACTAGAACAGAGGCCACACATCAGGCACAAGCTAAACAGAAAAAGTCTAAACAAGCCAGAAAAGCAACTTGTTACACTCCACAGTTCAATTCCTGCTAGTGGCAACTGATCCATTGCTCCAATTTACCATCACTTGGAAACCAAAGGGGTTTTTATGAACATCATGGTATTCCCCATGTCCATCACTGCTGATTTGAAATTGAGTTGCCACTATGCTGAAGAGAGTACATTATATTTTAATGTCCCCTGGAAAATCTCCTGCAATCAGGAGCACAAGAGAGTAATTCCTGTCAGTTTAAACCACTCCTTTCCTAACTTTCTGAATTTTATTTTAATTACTCTTGGTGTTCCGCATCATCATCTGCCCAATTCTTCAGAGATCTTTAGCCACAGAACAAGTGAGGACTAATTTTTAATTCATTAAAAAATAAAATAAACTAACACTCCACAGGTACTGTTTGCTGGTTTTGTTTTGGGGTGGGGTTTTCCCCAAATTTTAATTACTAAGGAACCCTAGAAGCATTTATTATTGCATACCAACCCTCTCAAAGAGTAATGTACAAGTCACAGTGGATAATGTCAGTTTTTAGGCACTTAGAAAACTGGAAGTGATTATTGATTAGGCAAAAGCCATGTCTTCCAGGACTCAAGATAGGACTACATGAACCAGGCTACAGAGAAGAAAAATTAATCTTTTCACAGTGGCGCTCTCTGCAAGCAGCATAAGCATTTAATAGCAGCGCTTATAAAACAGTAATTCAGAACTGCATGGAAAAGGTTTTTCAGGAGATTGGTAATTGGATGCAAAGCATTAAATCATGAGTGATTCAAACATAATCCAGCACAGTGCTGACCTTTAGTGGTTACTATTTGAAAGCCTAAGAAAATACAGTGATGATCTCATTCCAGTCTTCAGCAAGAAGTTATCAATTTCACAAAAGCACAGACACAGCTGGGATTAATTGTCACTCTTGTTGTCAGTCACCAAGATTCTGTCAGGCTTCAGTCTACTCAGACATTGTCTAGACTTTTAAAAAATGCACATTTTTCTACTCTAAAACTACAACCTATGAACCCTTCCCCAGACACAAAGACAGCAAGGTGAGATACTTCAGTATTTCTCCTGAAGTTCAGCAGAGTCTCTTCACCACATGAACACCCTAATTTGACTCACAGTTCTCTAAGCTGTGTTATAGAATTGTTTGCTGTTTCACTTGTTTAAGAGGCCAAGGCAAACTGAAGGAAATGATTTGGCAAACATATCACCTACTCCTGCTTCCAGTCACAGAGAAAGTCAGAGAAAAATCAGGAAGAGCTCCAGTACATAACCTTTTTGTACACCAAAAAGTTCACATTTTCAGTATGACACTAAGCCATTATTTTGGAATACAGGGTATTTCTATCCACCCCATTTTTAGTCTCTGATGAGCTCAGTTTAGGATAGATAGTGAAACAGGTTTCTCTCCCATCATACAGAAATACTGTTTGTTTCAAGGTAGATACTGCAAGAAACCTTGTTCTAAAACTGCTCATTGAGCACTGGGTCCATCACTAAAAACAGAAATCTCATTCAACAGGTAAAATGCACTCTGCACAAATGCACCCTTTGTTACCATACCTAAAAAGAAAACCCACATGAACTTTATGTGGTTTTGTACATAATTAAAATATTAAACTCACTGCAAATATAATTTGTGTGAATTTCTTAAGTCTAATGTTATCCTTCATACAGTCTGGACAAACTTACCATCATTTAAGAAGACTTCTCACAGAAATTGACCCATAAATGCAAGGTTTACAGAGGCCACGATCAACAAAAAAAAATTAAGTTTTACAAAGCTTCCGGATTATATTTAAGGCTACCCTATCACAGACAACAGAACCAATTCTGTGTTACCATAAGCAGTTAAGCACAGTTTATCTACCAGTGAGAATTAGAATTAATTTAGTGATTATAAATGAAAGCATTATGAAACAATGTTTCTGTAATTAGTCATAGAGGTCTTTTGTTCTTCACTGTGGCTCAATCAAGAGCAGCTGAACCCTTACTAATGCTCTGCTGCTTCAGCTCTGATTCTGAAACCACCTGTACTCATTTATCCTTAAACCAGATACATCACCAAAGAAAAGTCTGACTGATTACAAGCTTAGGTTAAGTCATTAGTACCAGCTGTATAAATAGCTTGTGTATCTGCTTTTAATGATAGGAAGAAAATATCAAATCAGCTTCAAAGATACAGCACATATATGATCTGCATTTCTGGATTCTGTCTATAAACTAATTATTTGTTTGGTGCTCTAAGCAATTAGTTCCTGTTACTGGAAATGCTATTCCACATGGGGGAATTCTTTGTACTAACATTTTCACCCCTTTGATGGGAGGCTTCCATTTATATGGGGGTTTTTTTGTAAAAGTACGTGGAGTTTGCTTGTTTGGACAGGTTTTGTTACTTTTGTGTACTTAAAAGCAATTTTAAAACATTCCTATCCAAAGAGGTATCATACAACAAAATGGGATTTGAAAGGTTAAAGAGCATCCGTTCTGACCATTCATTTCTGAAACTATTCCAGCAGTGCTCTCAGCTGGAACAGCTATTCCAGCGTTGGTATTTCCTTAGTATTGATAGTGTTCTCATGGCTATTAAAACAAAACACACAAGATACAATACGTTCCCATCACTCACGATGTTCAGTCATTCCCTAAACATTCCTGTCCATTCATGAGGCTCTTGAAAGCCACAGGGACATTTTCCACTGCTCCTAATTCCAGATGCCTTAATGTCTTCCAAATACTCTCAACATTTATTGCTTTTTACAGCACTTCTGTTAACATTCAAGTTCCATGTTTGTATTTAAAGTTAATTTCAATTTCCTTAATATGGAGTTTTCCAATTGACACATCCCTATATGCATGTTTCCAATCTCTGTTAAAAGCAGTGGAATTCAATAAGCTTAACAAGAAACCAAACCACAAAACCGTGGGTATCACATCTCCAGAAAGTTTCAGTCTTTGATTATTTTCTTTCATGGGAATGACAAAAGGTAGGACTAGGTCTCTTTTGAACTGTAAAAGAGCAAACAAATCCCTAATTCCTTCACACCTACAGACTGTGCCAACACAAATCATACTTCAGATCCTCACTCACGTCAGTAAATACAGGAACACTCAAATCACTTTTTAAAAAGCATTTGCATTTTGTACAAGTTTGTATGTACACACATATAAAGGGGAGTCAGAGCTTTTGTTCCTAGTACAGAGAAACCTATTTCTTTAAAAATTAAACAGTCAATGCAAAACAGAAAAAGTTAAGACAATGATATTTAAACCCCTTTCACCCTGCAGTTAACATGGATTTACAAGCAATTGTATTACATGGGTATAATCTAGCAAGGATGGTCCACATTTACTACTCGGGGGAAAAAAAAGAAACCAAAACACACAAGACTAAAAAAACCTCCAGGAAATTACTAATTGCTCTTGATAGCCCAGCTGAGAGTACCACTGAACTCAGCCAAATCTGAACAGGACACACTCAGGCTGGAGCCACCAGTTTGGGTGACTTTGTGAAGCAGACCCAAGTTTAATGGGCCAGCATTAAACTCGAGCTGCTTCAGATGGACTGAAGTGTGTCCATCAGATGGACACACTGCAGTCTGCTCCCCTGTTAGTACTGCCTTGAGAGAGGTGAAGCTACAATACACAAATTTTTCAGGCATCCAAATTAAATTCTCAGTTAAAATATGAGTTAACACCCTCTACTAGAAGTCAAATGAAAAAATTTCACTCAGTCTAAGAGACTTCTCAAGCATATCATGCATAAAGCACACTTTAAAGTCTATTTCTATATTCATGTGTAATTTACACCTGCATCAAATCACTTGATCTTTCTTGCAAGTATAGACAGCATAAAAAGCTATGGGATTGTGTACATTTATACACACATTTTCCAACAAGGTACACACTAATTCTGTTTACTGTCAGGAACCCAAGACACCAATATCACCTGTATAATACATACGCATATGACAATTTATATTTAGGCATGTACACATAACAGCAGCCTGGAGAAAAAAGAGGAGGAGGGAAGGGCAGAATAAAGAGGCATAGAATCTTTGTATCATTTTTGAGAAAGTGATAGGAAACGCTTGGGCCACTTAGCTTCTTCCCAAAAATGGATTCAAAATTTTCCATAGATGCTCTCTAAAGCACATGCTTGCAAAGCACAGAGCACCTTTATGGAATGTTCACTACCTGCTCCAGCTTAGTTTTTGTCTCATTGACTGAAGTTGCAGAGCAATGCAATTGAAAAATCATTAACACCATAACAGCCCCAAGACTGATGGACCTACAGCCAGCTCTTGTCATTTTGTGGAACTGTAAATTGTGAACTACTTGCTACATTTCAGTTTTATTTTCTCTACACTTCACAGTATATAACACGGCAGATTTGCCCTCAGCTATCAGTGTCATCTTGGCCCTTCTTCCAAAACATAATGGGAACATGATTCCTGCCCCACCTGAACCTGCTTAAAGCAATGTTGCTCCTCAGCAACTTGCTTTAAATTGCTTGCAGATTTATCTCTAGTTATCCTGCCTTTGCTCTAAATAAAAGAAAATGCATAGGATTACATCTTTCTAATAATACAAGCATCGAAAATTATATAAACCTCAAGAGAAGCAATTGACTACTGCAGCATCTTCCACCTTGTCCATCTCCCCACTTTGTTCTTAGCAGAAGCTCCATGAAGTTATAACCTGCAGCAAGCACCCTCCAGGGAAGGCTACCTGCCAGCTAAACAACAGCTGGCACAAGTTAGAAATTAGAAATAAAAGCTACGTTTGGTTCCACGTGTCACAGAACCTTCTCTTCTTGCCAGTGACTTCCTGTACTCCACAACTGCTGCATATCCACAACACCCACCCACCACCATCATACCATCGACCTTCTTCAGCTGTTTTTAGGTGGGCAGTCTCCTGTTTAACTACTGGTCACCAGGAATATTTAAAGGAATTCAGGCACACTTTCTCCCGCAATCGCTTGAATATAAGAAACCTGGGTTATCAATCACAGGCTATAAAGTTGGCAGTGATGATCTCGGTCAGCACTGCACCCTGAAGGCAGGCACAGTGTAGTTCAGCAGCAAAATAATCTCACCTCTTCTACATTATCTGAAAATATTTCTGTACCTCAACAGGGAGACAACCCTTAGGTAGCTACACCAAAAATCCACACCTCATCTCATTCCTTATTTTCAGTGTTTGTCTAACAGTTCTTTTGGTGGCTCTTCCCCAGCACAACGCATAAGTTCCACAAATACAAGAATAATATTTCAAACTAAACCCACTTCTCTTCATACCACATTGCTCCATATTCAGTAGGGCAAATGAAGTTCTGAGGTGTTTGAAGCAAGACCACTGCCTGCAGAAACTGTACTAAGGTAGTACTGGTGGCTAAGAGAATCTAAAACTCCCTCAGAATCATGTCTCTGCCCAAACACATCTAATACTTGGATTCCACTCAAGTCTTCCCTAACACATTTCAAGCACTACAGGATCAGCCGCTACTTAAACGTGAACATTCCAGTGTGCTACTCATTGCTTAAATTGAGACTGAATTTTAATCACAATTGAATCTGAGTATTTTCAAGCCTCAATTTCCTCACTCATATTTCCATAGAGAATTGTGCTAATTTGTGCTAGAATCCACTGCATCTTTTCCAAAGGCAGACAGAACACAGGTTCCAACCAACCTGGAGCTGCAGTAAAGTAAAACACTGGAAATACTTTAAGCAACTGCAGATTGCCTTCAAGACTTGTGTACAAATATTCCTGGATCATTCAAGGAAGTATATTAATTCAAGACCTCTGGAAAAAGATACCAATTAAAATGTCTGCCATCTCTCCTTGCAGTCACCAGGTTTATGTCTGGTGGCTGCTTCCTTGACTTCAGCACAAGGAAGAGTTGGCATTATTAATTTACAAGCTGCAGGTAAACGTTGAAGATGTTACTTGCCATTGGCAATACTGGCTGTTCAATTTGCCCTCTTCATATCTGCTTCTTTCTTCAACACCTTTCCCCACACAGGAAAAAAACTACTTAAGTACTCTTCAGAGAGGAGATACCAAATCACAAACACTTCAGGGAAGGAAACTTGAACAGCTTAAGCTGTTCTTTGCCAGTTCTGTAAATGCTATTTCATGCAACTCAGTATATTCATCATCCCACCTTTTCCATAGGCCACAGGAAAACACTGCATTCATGCCTCCACCCCTGAAGCCCACCAGAGGAGTTCTGGTATCTCTGCCATCATCTTTAGGAGCAATAGACTCTAAAACATTGTTTTTAAGGAAACTGACAATTATACACACAGCATATGCTGTTTGCCTCTGCAAGTTATAGTCAAGATTTCCATTCTTTAATGATAGATTCAAAGTGTGTATTAAGTTTATATAAGACAAGTACATAACTCAAGAGTGCCAGCTGCAGCCCCACAAAGCCACTGAAAGTTTATTTTGTCTCACAAAAGAAAGTAAGCACCTTTCAGAAGCATCACTGTCTCCTTCTCCGCTGGATACAGATCCCGTCTCTGCTGGATACAGATCCCTTCAGGCAGATTTGGCACACACAGTTGCATTAAGAGGACAAGATAGAGCAATTCTGTCAGTGCAGCAGATTAAAAAAGCCTGCCACCAAGAGGCTTTATTTCAAAGGCAATTCTCCTATGATTCACAAATGTCTCCTCTTATGTCTGCCACATAGCCAAGCAGAGGTTCCTAGATGGTGTTGGCAAAGCAATCCCCACTTTCTCTCAACAGTACAGCAGCATGTTGATCTCTAGTAAAAAATATTCACAGCCCTGATCCCTTTGCTATCAGTTCTGTAACAGGCACTGCCTTGATTAAATAAATAAAAGCCCATCAACCACCAGCAGTTTTAAGATTTATGTGAAGCTCTCCTACCCTGAGCAATAAAACCCCATGAACTCAGCATTTAAAACCAAGATAAAGTGCTTGGAATAGCACATTGCATCTCTTTCTTAATGACAGTCCCACTGTTCCCTAAAGTTTGGGGAAGTTCTCCTTCAAAGCAGCAACAAGTTGTTGGCCAACTGATCAACAGTTTGCTCTAGTACAAGACACGACTAACACTGAACCAGGTACCTTTAAACCCACCAGGAACCAGCAGATTGCAGTTGACTTCCCTTAAAGACACATTTCTAAATAATTGTGGCTCCCAATTCCTGGCTCTCATGACAGCTCCAATCTCACGCACCCTGGGATCAACACAGGAGCAAATGGACTAAACAGCACTGCTCAAATCCTGCAGCACTTGCTTAACTACAATAAGATTTCCCAAAAGAGCTTTACTTTATATCAGTTCTGCTCTCCTTCAATCCTGCAGTTCTTCGGCAAGTTTCTGCTCAAGACTTAGCACAGACTACTCAAAAATCAGAAAACTGGAACTCAGAAGTATTTCAACAATTAAGCTTTCTTCTGGAGTAGTACCAACCACACAAATCATACAATACAGAACATTTCCCTGATTTTCAATTTAAAAAACAAACCAAAAACACTAATAAAAGGACCGTAATACATTGACAAATCATTTACCACGTCAATGAATAAAATGGTCAAGGTTTCAACGGAAAAAACCAAACAAGTCTAGGTGGGAGATAATAGGCACAGCACCCTGTGTCACATTTTATGTCTTGAAGAATAAATAATGGGGATGTTTGGACAAGTATTTCTCAAAACAAAGCCTGTAGTGGTCTGTGAGGATAAAGAGTCACATTTATCAAATGCCAACTAGTCAGTAACTCATTGTGACTTTAAAAAACTGAACTCAAGGACACAGGGCAAAAGCAAGATTTGAGAACTGTAGCTATACTGTCCAATTTCTAACATGTGAAACCTATTTTGATGGCCATAACCAGCAAGACACATTTCTTAGTGCATGCATTTGTAATACTCAGGTTTGTTATGCTGGGTGATTTAAAGTGACTTTGCAGAAAAACTGCTTTGAGAAGACAGTAGACAAGCAAAACTTAGAGGCCACAAACAGTAGAAGGGGAAAAACTGAACAAGCTGAACTGGCTGATAGTAACAGTTCAGTTCATGCACTTGTGTGTGCAGACCCAGCCAAGCCAACAGAAGCTAACTAAAAAATTTGAAAGTACAATTGAGCAAAACTTAAAAAAAATACCACTTTACTTAAGACACCAATTTCATATGCACATGATGCTGAAAATTTAAAATAACCAAAATAATTGAATATGGAAGCAGGAGGATAAGGGTCCATACCATTGACACAAGATCATTTTTTCCTCTTAAAAAGAAATCTCTCCTATTAAAACAATTATTTTCCTTAAGACTGCTAAATTGCACTAAATATTAACCTTCCTAAAACTGCACAATGACAAACCCTAATAAAAGAAGCTTGAGACGAGAAAAACCAGTGATCTACATGGACACAGTTCAACAGATCTTTATAGAGACTCTTCTGTTTCAGATTTTAGTTCATATTGACTATCCATACACATCTATTTGAAATACCAGCTTAAGTCTTTCATACAATTTCTTCTACTTCCCAGTATTTTATTAATGAGGAACTAAGATCTTAATAAAGCCATTCATTTCATTGCATCAGAAAGTCCTTTGCCTGCTATACATTTTCTGTGCAGCGCTAGACATGCATACATGTGCCCAGTGTATGCATCTGTATATTTATATTTACAGTAGGAGTACTTAAACATCCATCTCCAGTTATGTATTTATGTACACACCTAAAACCCCACAGCTATGTTAGACCTGAATTGATGTATTTTAATTGAACCATCTTCAGTCCATGCTGGGGCTTACTGCTATTTAAGAGAAACAGGCTGTAAAGCACTTGACCTTTTCCTCCAGGAGCAAGATAAAATGTCCCAGACGTCCCGATTTCTTGAATGCATTATTTGTATCTCTTGTAACAACAAGTATCCATGTCCATAAGGAAAGATAACCCGGATCAGGGCCCATCCATGGGGTTTGAACTAACCCACCTCACATGGATACCTGATAGCAAAATGCTGTCATCTTACCGACCACCATTAAAAGCAGGCTCCTCTGTGAGGCTGCCAGAGAGGCTTAGGCAGTGCTGTTACATGCACATTTCACACTTGGTTTGCCATAGGAAGCAACAAAAAATAGCATTGCAGGTTCACCAATATAAACAGGAAAAGACCAAGTACTTTCAATAAGGAAGTATTCTCACATGACACCAGGAGCCCCCTGAAGTCTTAGATACAATCAAGTTCTATGAAATACACTGCTGATACACCTTGCAGATCAGATAAAACAGAATTTTACACCAATCTCAGTTTTCCATCTTAATATATTCTCTTTGTTGTGACAGGTAATTATGCAGAGCAGGACAGCCTTCTGAATTCCTGTCTTGTGAAACAAAGATCACTTTAATTAACATAACTAATACAACAAAACATTTTCTAAACTTCCACTCAAGAGAAAAGATTCCCTCACAAAGACAGTAGCTTGAGGGCATTCAGAGAATTTCTTGGACTTGGAGGACAGGGACAGAGCAACATAGCTTGTTTGTTTTCAATTTTGTGGAGCTCCTCATCTGGTTCACCAGCTATCGAGAACTGACAGAAGTGTCACCTATCTTATCTGAACAGTTCTTATCTTGCCTTTTTTGGCTTCTCTTGAGACAGGCAGCAGTACTTGTTACTGCTAAAGGAAAAAGCACTGTCTGGTATCTCTAAAAACACAGATTCTCAGAAAGAAAAGAGCAGTTTAATACTTCAAACAATAACACTCTCTTCCTTCAATAATGCTTATGTATTTCCACCGTTTCAAAGTTTCCAAATAAAGCTTAGAAATTAAACACATGAATGCTACATTCAAATATTTCTCTCTTCTAACCCAAGCCAGAAAACAAAACCAAACCAACCAAACAAAAAACAAACAAAAAACCCAAACCAAAACCCCCCCAAAAAACACAGGAAGAGAAACTTATTTTTACTACAAGAAGTCTCAGTTTTCCATATGAGAAGCCACATTCTCAACAAAAAGATGACAGAAGAGTCAACATTATTGAAGAGGGTTAAAGTGAGCTGTCAAATTACCTTCTCTCCTCTGAGGATATGCACTACACCACCAGCATGTATCTAGTTCTCATTCAGAGTAGGAGAGCCAGGACTAAAACCTGTCTGCTAGGCCTAACTAGGTCCACGGCACATCTTTGTGATAACATATCGCTCATGTCTATCACATCACAGAGAACACATATTTTTTAAGTCCATTGGATTTCTTGGACTAAGCAAGAAACTGGCAGCCTCCCAGGCTTCCTATGGGTCATTCCCAGGGATGGGACCACCAGAGAACCTTCCCTGAGTCAGGCTATGAATGAAGGCCCATGCAGCAGAACATGCAGATACCCTGGTGAGAGGCACTGCCACCAACCCTCTTTCCCCATGGATAAAGGGGATGATGAGCAGTGCAGCAGGTGCAGGAAGTTTCCACCATCGCCATACATTTTCTCTTCACTAAATACCAATTTACTTGCAGGAAGAAAGACTTACCTAATAGAACCTATTCCCTTTATTGCAACAAAGAGGGAAAAGGGAAAAAATAGCTTGAAACTATATCAGTTTCAAGCCATTATTAACTATCAGGCACACACTGACAGTAGGAAAGATGAGGTGGCAAAAGGACCACCATAACCAAAGGGCTCTTTAATCATCTGACCAGCTTAGTATAGTGCATTAAAATAAGTGTTAAAATACAGAGAAATCACATATATCTAGTAATTTTACAAGGAATATCCAGCTGAAGATTTCTTTCTGCACATGACTAAATTTAATGCATCCTTGCCATGTACAAAAAAAGCCTTGTGAAACGAGCAGTGCTAACATTTTCTAACAAATGGGATGACATTACAGAACAGGATCCTTTTTGTTACTCGTGAAAAGAACATGCTCTTGGTGCAATTGATTTCACACATAAAAGGCAACGGTTTCAAAGACCAACACTGCTATTTTTGGCCAGTTAGTAGAAACCCATTTCTAAAGCTGATAGCAGCTCTGACAATTAATTACAACCTAAAGATCAAGCATGTCAAATCCCTGTGAAATCCCCAGACATGAATCAGAATGACTCCTGAGGGCCTCCATAGAGTTCAGAGCAAGTATTCCCTCTTTTTGCAGATCATCTTTCAGTGTCTCTGAGCTGCACAGATTATCAGCATAAATATTTTATGGAATAAGATCAAGGTAAATAGAGCCAGGAGGTGTACAATTTCCTGAGTTTATGTACAACAGACTTGCCACTGGTAAATAACTGCTCAGTTAGGCACTCATACATATTACAGCCAGGTGAGTAGTGGGGAAAGACTCACAAACAAGTCTAAAATATATTGCAGGGCAAACTGCAATTCTGCCAATCCACACCTGCAAAATTCATTTTCCACAACCGTGCTAGGCATTCCATAAAGGTTCCTAACGAATTTGTGCAGTAGCAGTACGGGTCTGCAAATACATTAAGAATATTAAAAATATATATATAAATATTATGCCATAATGTTCTTTATGCTGATCTAAGTCAGGGTAAGAGCTGAAGGACATTTCCTTGTGAGCTCACAGGCCCAAGGACATAACCCAGCCATGACTGTCCCCAAGGATGACAAAGGGGGCAGTCTCCACCCTTTCAAGCAGGTTGAGCTAATCAACACATCTGAACATCTACTGCGGAATTTGCATAAGAAATTGATTGAAACAGTGTCTTGTTATGGATTCATTTTGCCAAAGAAAACAACTGTAATAGGTTGGCACAGTAATGACTTGAAGTTTTGCACAATACCATGAAGTACTGACTCTTCTCAAAAAGCAAAGTGGGTTTTGATGTACCATTTAGCCTTCCTGGAAAGAGACCATGCCAACAACACGAGGTAATGTTGAACTTGCTATCTCCAGGTTTCCTAAGACTGGAGAGAAGGTTTGAAATGTATTTGGACTCTGATTAAATTCACCAGTCAATGCAGTAAAAAAGATATTACAAGAGCTTTTAAGTAGACAAACTGCACTTATTTTCTTCTATTCCTCCTCCATGGAGTCAGGCACTTCTAAAAAAAATACCTTGGGAAACTTCTTACTTCTACAAAGGTGTATTGACTTTTTGACACTATGATAATTAAAGTCAACATGGAAAACACAAGGCAAAATAGAAAAACTAGATTCTGAAAGGAGATATCAACCAACTCAAAACCAACTCTTAAAAACAAAATCATCAAGAAATGAGGCACCCACCCCCAAAACAAATGCAACAGGGAAGCAACTTTATTTTGTATTCTCCTCTGCCTTCTCTGTTTGCATTTTACATGCAAACCCTACTTTACTAGTTAGTGCTAAGACACTGGCATTTTCCAGCCAGATGAACACAAGCCCAGCTAACAGGCATTCAATAGCAAGGTATATTCCCTTTTCTCTGCTTTACCGAACAGCCCACCTTCTGAAAGGACACCATGTTCACAGCCACAAACCAGGCCACAGTTAAATGCTGCATTTCGAGTCACCTCTGTGGTTCTTTAGCACTGGTGGGAGGAGCTACCACACTCACAGCAAGTTAATAGCCATGTTTCTACTCATTAGGAGAAAGGGAAAAAGGCATAAGAACTCCCTTATCTCTGACAGCTTTCAGAAGTAGTATGGAAAGCAAGGAGACAACAAGCCAGGCACCACTGTTTTTAAGTAAGCACACTTCTGCCCAAGTGCCAAATTCCATTCTGACAACAGAGAACTTTTTAAGCCACTGTGACACATTAAAGGGTGAGTTCGTTCCTAGAACTACATCACTGTGTTATTCTGGTACAGTATTCTTAGGTTTCTTAATGGTTTACACTAAAGAGTTTAGATGATGCTTTTGGAGAAAGACCAAAGTACACTTTTGCCTTAAAACATGAAGCGAACAGCCATAACTGCTGAGCCTCACAAGGCTCCAAAATACCTGCCAGACAGGAGGAAAAAACCCACATCCAACGTGCACATACAAACAGCCCCTCCCCTTGCCCCAAACAAACCAGCACTCAGGCAGCTCTGGCTTGCTCCTCCATGAGACACCTTTACACACGAGATTGTTCATTAAGATATTAGTACATACATGGAAGAGACTGGTAGCTATCAGAGCTGTTACCAACAACACAGAACAGCAATCCTGCCAACAGCAATGCCTTGCCAACTCAGGACCCTGCAGTCCCATGTAAAATCTGCAGTGGTTAGCTTTTATTTTCCTCTGCCCATCCTAGAGCCACTCACCATCTAATCAGAGCTCTGATTTTGTGCCAAAAAAGAGGAACTAATTCCAGAACAATCTTGCCTTGACAACTTTATATAATACAAAGCAGCCCTAAAACAGGAAATACCTTCCAAGCCAGGCAGTTTTATTTCCTCAGGTGTCATTGCCACAGCTAAGCAAATGTTTCTAGCAGAAGTTATGGAGTGGTAAGTTTTGGGAACTGCTCCAAGTGTTCATCAGCTTTGTATGGAAACTCACAGCCTACTAGAAAATATTCTAGCAGATTAGGCACTTAAAATAAATAACTTCTCTTCACATCCTTGATGATATACACAATAGAGAGCATAGTCTATATTAAAGTTTTTAACACTCCTACTTAAGGAGAAGACAGTAGATTTAAGGAAGAACTAGTTCCAAGCAACAAAGGTAACAAAAAAATGCATACAAAAGATTTATCACTCGTTACACATGAAAAATAGAACAGGAAGCTTAAACTATTTTAAAATTGCTTCATTTAAGATTGCCACCTGAAACTGTTGCCATTTAAGTAAACACATCACACCTGGTGAGCACTGTGCTTGGGAGATAGCAATTACAGATGCATTACAGGATACCCAGCTAAATAGTTTACATCCAAGTACCACACCATGCTCTGTTTCAACATTCTAAACATTCTGTTAAAAAAATAGTCAATGCAAAATATAAATACTCCAGACAAGAGAAGTTAAAAAAAAAAAACCAAAGAAACAAAAACCAACCACTTATTACTCTGACCACACACAGGTTTGTCAAGTTAGGACTTGCTCTCTCTTCCTACTGCTGCACCTTTTTCTATGTTGAAATCAATATCACAAGCCAGGACAAGGGATGAAATTAAAAATAAAACAGATGATACTGAAAGCCAATTTTTGCTTATGCAATTTCAGGGCACAGAACTGGCAAGCAGCAAGGGAACGCTTTGGCCCAGGACTTTAAAAAGTCAAGGTGCACTTCACTGCTAAGTAAAAGGCAGGTCAGAAAAATTAACACCAACAGGAATGAAATTTCTGTTGCATTTTGGAACGCTTTCTTAGACTTAAAACCACTGTAATTGCTGCCCTTCCTCAATCTGATGCAGGATTGACATCTTCACAGTGTGCCCTTAAACAGTTGTATTTTCAGATGATCAACTTCTATATAATCATATTTTTCATATATAAGCTTCCTTGTTGCAGGCTAAGTTTAAAAAAAGAGAAACCAACTTTCAAGACTGTTGAAAGCTAAGACAGCCTACTTGGGATCAATGCTTTACAGCAAACTATCAGAAGAAGAAATAGGCTCAGTCTATAAAAAAGTTTTGAATCTTGGTTTTATCCTGAACACAGTAGTTGGTACTCATTCCAAAGACACCATAAAGAACGTCTAAGCATGAACAGTTTAAAACCCTTCATAAAGTAAAGGCCAATGTCTTCATTGAAAGAAACCTAGATGGCTAAAGCACTTGTAAATACAAAAACTTGGAGCTACCTTTGTTGTTTGCTATTCTTTATCAAAACAGCATCCATCCTCATTCTAAAGAGCCACAAAGGCCTGATGCTCGAGGAACAGCTATTGATCCATGTAGCAGATCAAGGTTACTGTAATCAAATTTCAGCGTCCCACAGTAAATTTCAGTTTATCATGTCATTCCTAACTGATAGCCCTTCATCTCCAAGACAGATCTTCTCTTGTTTCTTGTCTGAACACACTAATGTGAAAAGCCCATGCAAGTTCAAGGAGAGGCTGGACAGTTTCCTAGAAGCACAGTCCATTGAGATGTAAGGTATTGGCACAAACTGTCTCACAAGTCTCTGAGCTACAGCTATCAGACACTCTCACAGGACTTGGGAACTGTCACACTTTTCCTTAAGTATCTGGTGGGATTCACTGCCAAAGAGAGAACACAGTTTGAGACAGAGGCTGAATCTGAGCCAGTAGGACACTCATTTTTTAGTGTTATGTTGAAGACTACTAATCAGCTCGTGTCTCCACTAATACCTGTCTGCAGTATAAATACAAGTTGCAGGATTTGTTTCTTGAGAGAGAAGCTCATGCACCGCCGGGGGAACCAAAACCAACACCTCCAACCCACTGCAGTTTACAACTGCCAGTTTAGCAGCAGCTAAAAGCCAATCTACAGCAGCTCATCCAAGACACAGCACGCAAACACAGAATTCCAAGGATTTGCAAGATGTTGCATTTCATTACTCCAACATATATAGTATTTTTAAGGAGAAAGACAGCTAAAGGAAGGAGATGTTCACCATCACATCCACCCCATGTGGTTGGGGAGCACATCTGGACTCCTCCAAAGCCACAATCCACCACCCATCCTCCTTTAAACAGTGGTGGATTTTAATCCAACAAATGTTAGAATATCCTCTGTGAGATAACTAATTTGTTTATTCTTTATGAACAAGAGGTTGTAGCTATCACCTTTATTTTGCACATCAGCAAATTCATACAGGAATAAGCAAAGTTTTTTTAAGTTATTAATATTATTAAAAAACCTTACATTATTTAAGCAATTATTTAATATTTACATGGTTTTAAATATTATTTATCAAATGCATATATTTATATTTTTAATTTATTTAAGCACATTTCTTAAATAAGTCCTTCTACAAATGTAGGGTTCAGAGGACTTGTGGCATTTCTAGGTGTAGGAGGACTTTAATTTGAAAGGAGGCATTTTCCAATAAGACAGTTTAGTTCTATACAAACTAAGTTTCAAGAAGAGTCCTTTTTATGGTTTCAGAGTAAGAAATCCCTATGTGTCAGCTTAAAAGCTCTTAACCATATGCAGAAAAAAACCCTTGGTCATAAATATGAGCCGATTTAAGTAAACAATAAACAGAAACTATCATTACAAGTGAAAGATGAGGCCTGGAGCTTTTTTCACCAGTTACTGTTCTACTTCCTACACTCTCACACATCACATCAAGAATTCTTCAGCTAAATACCTGCCTAACAGTAACCCATAGAAAAAAAGAACCATTAAGAAAGCAAACACAACTGCATCATTTATACCTGCTTTATAACAGAAATAAAGGCAATATCAAAGGCCTTCTCCCGCTTTGGATATTTATGCACAATGCAGAAGTCTAGCACATGTTTGTTTGCTAATGGTTTAGACCTCAAGCAGGAAAAGCCCTCACAAATATTCCCCAACAAACAGGATAAGTCAGCATATAAAAACTCAACATTCATTGAGTATCATGGCCATAATCCTGCCCAACAAAGAGAGAGTAAGACAAACTTCATACTTGCATAGCAATCTAAACTGAAAAGCATTAAAATATACCACATGGACTCACTACATGCATTCACTACAACCAAGGCAAGAAAATAATCTCTGCTATCAATCTCCAATAGCCAGCTCACACCTTTTTTGCCCTGTTTTATGAACCACTTCTTCCTACAGAATCATTTTCAGGCCCTTACTTCAAGCCTACTTTCTTTGATAGGTCAGCTACAATATTTTGTTCCATAAAATAACAAAAGTCATACCAAATTTTACTCACCCACAGACTCTGAATGCTCAGGTGTCATTACTTTACACTCACTCTAACAGGTTCTCCTACCACCAAGCATGAAGGTAGCATAGTGAAGGAGCTCTGGAATATTCTGGTCTTATGAAGGCACTATTCTTTCTAATAGAAACACCTTGATTGATTACAGCTGTGCCTCATTTGTTTCATCACCAGGTTTTCCTGAGGAGTAAACACTAACTATCCAAATTTTAGCCCTGTAGGAACTAAAAATAAATTATATAAAAATATACAACAAATATTTATATTATTTATAAATTTAAATATTTATAATTTATAGAATAAAGACTACACATTTTAGCCCTCTAGGGGCTGAAATTAAATGGAGAACAAGTAGAAAGACAAGGCAAACATGGTCTGGCCAAGAGATAAAAAGAACTCAAGGCCCACCAGGGGTTTGAAAAAGTTTCCCTCAAATAGTAAAGATCACACAAGCAAAACAGGAGTCTCCAAAGTATCTAATAGAAAAAATTTGTATCATTACATCTATATGTTCACCATTTAATTACGTAACTAACAGGTGTTAAAACCCCTTCTCTACCTTTACAAAGACTAATCATGGACAGAAAAGAAGAACATACGGAAACAAAAAATAGTCTTACAACATCCAGGTATGTGGGACATACCTTTTGGGGATCCCAAAGGTAGGAGCACGATTACTAAATTACCTCATCAAGAGTCCGCTGCCAAAAACTCCTCGGGAAGTACCAGGGCCCAGAGCTGTCCCTCTCAGTGTAATATGGGACAGCTGCAGCTTGTTTAGAGGAATAAATAAAGGTGATACACCCAGAAGAAAAGTGATCCTACTTTAAGATTAGTCTCTAGTTCTTAATGGATTGCCAAAAGTAAATGTACATTTATTTGTATATTCTACACATAATAGCCTCCAAAAATGTTGTTCATCTGATAACTAAGAACATGCCATTAAAGAAAAAAATAAAACTATTTTTCTTTCAAAAGTAAAATATTCTTTGTTGTTTTACAGAAGAGCAGGCTCCTCTCCAAGTACATGCTGTGGGGTCTTTTTTATGGTAAACTGAAACAGTACATAACGATAAATGAAAAAGTGAAAGGTACCTATAAGTATTTTTACCTGTAGTATGCGGAGGTTGGTTTGTTACACTCAAAAATCACTTTCAACTTAAACAATTCTGTTGACCTTTCACCTTTGCCAAACCTCTAACTCATGTAAAACTAATAGGTACACACAACGTTTCTTGTGAATAAGTTTGCAACAAATCCTACAAGTTCACCCTCAGTAAAGGTGGCAAACGCCCGAAGGGAACATACAGCATACGGTCCTTGAAAGGGGAGGAAGTGAGATTTGTCCTTCCTCCTCAAAGGATGCATGGTGATGGCCTGGAGAATATCAAGGATTTGTGGGTCATGGCAATTTACAATGGTTCCTACTTTTTTGCCAAGAAACAGGGAGTCCCAAGGAACCAGTTCAACAGTTCAAAGAATGTCTCACCTGCCAAGGAAGGCTCTGACACACTGACTGAAAATACTGGGGGAGGGAGGCCATGCAACATCAGCCCCAACAGCTTTTCAGGTGCCTTGGACATTATCCCTTCAGAACAGCCACACTCCACAATATTTTTCCACAGAGATTCTCTTCAGGTACAAATCCAGACATGATGGTGAGGGAGCTAATTCTTCACCCTATTAAGAAACAGTCAGGGCGCTTCACTGTGTTTGTGGCTCATGTCCTCCCTTCACTTGAAACAGCTCCCACAAGACCTTGACAGACAACTTGCTTGAACCACCAGGAGGCCAAACTTGATAAAATCTTCAAATATTGTCCTTGGTCGTGTATTTCCTTATCCTCCTACACTTGTGAGATCCACCCATACTGCAGTACCAGCTATCCGGTCTAACAATATTGTTATTCCTTCTTTCCCATCTCACAGGGATCATTCTCATGTCTCTCCATGCCCTGCTCCAAAGCGTGTTCAAATCAAAGGTTCTCATTTTTTCCCTCTCTGCCTCAATTGTGTTTAATTAGGCTACTTTTTTCTTTGAAGCCAAGGGGAAGAGTCCTATTTATTTCAATGAATATTTAGCCTGGCCTTTTCCTTCTAGTGTTCTACCTCACTGCATCTTCAAACACATTGTTCCACAGGGACAGGGATGCATCCAAATAAAGATTAATAAAAAGGCAATTACTGTGTTATTATTAATTGAAGAAACAGGATCACTTTTTCTACTGTCAATGAACTTCGATATACTAATAAAATTAACAAATATCAAAGTGTTTCGGGTCTGAAATAGAAACATTTACACTAAATCTGAGTAACTTTTCCAAATACTGGAAAAATAGTCATATACACTTCAAAATACAAAAATATCTCCAGTGCTCCAAGATGAAGCGGAGCAAATTTCACTGAGTGAAATGAGAGTAGACGTTATTTGCACCTTCTAAGCATGCACTATATTTTCATCTTGGTGTTTAAAATAAGGCCACTGAAAGGAGAATTTCCACTGCCCCAGCTGTCAGTACCTGGTTTTGTGACTTGCCTGCTGGGGAATTACTCATTTCCCATTGCAAATCTGCAATTACTATTCACTTGGACAGACCTGCTCCTAACTGCACCCTGATGATGAGTCCTCAGTCCAGCTCGTGGCACTGGCAAGATAAACGTGTAGAACGAGAATAGGAGCAAAACACAAATAAATTTTGCTTAGATCAAAGAGATGCAATCACACCCTTTCAATACCACCTGACATCTTCTTGACAATATTATGAGGCAATTAATGTCTATATGTATTGGCTGATGGAGGTGAATTATGGTAAGTTCTGGGAGGCAACTGCCTAAAGCAAGGGAAGCTGATTAATTACCCAGCAATAACTCATTATTAAGACATTTAGGTCTACTTGTGTACCACAAAGTCAGAGGGAGCAGGAGACAATAAATCCTCTAAATGCTATTCAGACCAAACGGTGTTTGCAGCTATAGCCATAGAGGAACATATGCACAGAGACAGCATCAGCATCTTAGAAAAATTAGGTGCTTGGAAGCTAATTATCAAACCAAGTGGGCTGTCTCCAGCCCATGCAATGGATGCATCAGCACATGCAGCAGCAGCCCTTCTGCTGGAATGCTCAGCATTTCTCAGGTCTGCCTGTTTTCTACGTGAAATAACGACCATACACCCAAGGGGGCAAACAAGGAGCCAGACTGCAAAGCCTTGGGCTTTTATCTCACACTGCTAAACTGAAGCAAATGGACATGAAAACACATGAAGCCTGAATACACCTTTGTGGAAAAAGATCTGTATGTTAATATTGATGTTAATTGACTACATATCATTTAAAGCAGATATCTGCCTGCATATCACACACAAGACTCTTTTCAGGTGTGTACAAAGAATGTGTCTATTTCACAGCATTTCTTCCTTCCCTTTTTCTCTACCTGGATCATACACATGATACATTTCTTGGCCACCACCAAATCATTGCCCCTTATGTGTATTGTTCCCTAAAGACTTTAAGTATTAGAGCAATGGACTACTGCACAGCACAAAATTTTAGTGGTGACTTAACTATTCTACAAAGGGCATTTATCACAGCGAGACTCCTCAGGAATACACAATATTTTAAATTTCACTGACATTTCTCACTAACAAAACAGCGCTTCTATCTTAGCAGTGATTCTAAAATACAAAATTTCCATAAAGCCTTTTCTTTCCTCTTGGTGTCAGAGGTGTCCTCAAAGTCCTTCTGTGTTAAAAATTAATTGGCTGGTTTTGTCTAACAGACCCAATGTATTAGTTAGAGAGTACACATGCAGTAATATTTGAGAAAGATTACAACTCTCCTCCCCAAAATCTTGGATGGCAGTTTTGAGTTACTCTGAACCTCTCTCCAGCTTTGAATTCTGAACTTTTCCTTTTATCTACTTTTTAATTCACTTTATGTATGCCGATACAGTAATTTTTCTCTTTTTGTAACCTAGTGTCCAAATACCAGAACAACCACAGCAGTGAACACCTCATCATTTCCATAAAATAACCTTCCTCTGCAAAAGTCTTTAGTCAGAATCTTATTATTAAAGCAAGTTTTTCCAAACAGTTTCCCCTGCAGACTCAAAGTGCCCTCTGCTCAGAATCCTTTTCCTTAAAAGGACTGGGAGATGGATGGATGGATGATTCCTGTGCCTTGTAAAGGTCCAATGCAATTCACCTCTGGATAGCAAACAATTCCTACCATCTAATACGGGATGTAGTTACAGAAGATGAGAGAATTTCTCTCTAGCAATGATATCCTGTCCCTTAGCAGATTCCTCAGGCCGTTCAAATAAAATTTAAGGTTTAGCTCATGACACTCAGAGGATACTGACAAATGATGAAAGCACTGTCACTGCAGCTCTAACTTGACTTTCTGTCTACACTACTGCACATTTTAAATCATTTCTGAACAAGAGCACTAGAAATGGGCAGCAATCTCTAAATCATCCATGAAAATACAATGGCATCCAACAGCTGCTTGCTTGAGTTATCCCCCTAAGTAAGGGAAGTCAGTACTTAAACAGGCATACAGAGGATAACACAAATAGTTCTGTTCCTAAGAGCTGCCTCCTTCCCATGTCTCCTCATTTCACATGTGCATCTAAGAGGTCAACATTCAAGAACTTTTCTTAGTCTGTTCTCGAACCCTCTAACTTGTTCTTAGCTCAGTATATCTAGCTAACTCAATTTAGAGTTACTGGAGATTTGTTAATCACATTTATTATCTTCCAAGCTACCAGGCAAACCAAGTGGGTTATTCTGTCTAATAAAATCCAAGTCTGCCTGACCAATATATGATAGAAAGACATTCACTTCAGGAAGTGCTTCTGAATAAAAGACATTTCCCCTGGTCTTCTGGGCATAGTGGACATCACATAAACGTACTAGAGCAAAGCTATGAAAACCAGAGCAAGGCAAACAGTGCTGGCTCCAGAAGTGTTTCTCACACAGCAAAAAAGCCAGAACAAGTAGGAGGAAGTCCAAGATTATTTAGATGATAAACTAATGCATCCATCAAAACACTGCATTGGGCAAATGGATGGAGTCTACAGAATTAGAGCAGCTGCCAACATTAGACTTTGGTTTGTAAACCCACTTTTCATTTTAACTCTCCACACAAAACTTTGGGGCCTTTCACTACTCTCCCCAGAGGTTTTGGCTTTGGTATTAGTTTGCTTAGGGCCAGCTTGAATGTCACTGAACCTACCTTATAATTTATCTTCAAAATATTTCATTGGATCAACTTTGTGCCGCATTAGCATGCTTGGGTTTAACTTTTTTGCCTTATTTAAAATTATAAAGTAGAAAAACAACAGGGCCTACACTTGTTTACTTCATATTAGGCACAATTTCTGCATTCTGTGAACGCTTCCTCATTAGTTTTTCTCTGCTTGCTAGACTTAATTTATCCACTCTAAAAACATAACACGACTGAATTCAAGTCCACAGACATGCTGAATGTTAAACTGGTAGTGAATTATTAAAAGCCGAATTTACAGTCTAATATTAAAAATATAGTTGATACCTAAACTCAGTTAAAAAAACAATTGAGAGAAAAATAGTTATCCCCTGACAGTGCCAGAAGATTCTCGTTATTGAATGTATGCACTGCACTTTTCTTACATGTTTGACTTCATAAACTCCATGTCTTAAATATCAACCTTAGTAGAAAGAAGTGAAAAAGTAAAAAACTGTTCTTACACTCAGATACAGAATCACAGTTCAATGATACTTGGCAACAAAGACAGAAAGTAATCAGCTCCTAAAGCCACAACAACATCTGTATCCCACCATGCTGAGTTTCAGAAGATGCACTTCACTGAAAAGGAGAGCAAGACAAGAGTCGATTGCTGCTAAGACTCACCACTCTTGATCCCAATGCACATCAAAATCCAAAATCTTTTCTACATTCTTGCAAAAAGGAAATGAAGCAGATTGGCACTTGACAACCCATATTTGTCCTTTCTTGAGCAATCTACATTCTATTTTCTCATGAAATAAATAATAGGTAAAACAGAATACATGGGTTTTTTTGTTTCAGCTGTCATTTCAACAACTCACTACAGTTCTCAGTCCAACTATTTTACTTCCAAGACTGAATATATATACATATAATGTATATATGTATCATTTCTGTCTAGGCACACACACACACTCAGTCTCCGTGTTGGACTAACACCCCTTTGCACCCCAGCACGATTCCAGTCAATGCAGTTACTACCAGGGCAAGGATCCCAGCACAAGATCAGCAGAGCAAGATGTGAAAGTTATTCTCAAATGGGCAGTGGGAAGGTCTGAGAGAACACAAGCAGATTAAGAGCTAGAATTCAATTAAAACTTCATACAGCACTATACCACCTTTTGTGTACAGTTTAAATAGCAAACCCTGGCATTTAATAAACTGCAGTCTATGTTCTGGAGCCAGTCTATTAGCACATTTCACAGGAGAGGGAGAAACCCATGTGGGTTCAATGAGATCTACCTAGGAAAAGAGATTTTGGCTCAATTACACTGTGTACTTATTCACCCAGTTTGGCAATGAGCAGGGCTAAACAACCAACTGGTAGAGGATTTCCACATCACATATTTGAGTCTCCACACCTAATTATTCCTACTACACCATTTGGATCCCAACAATAGTTTCTCTTCAGCTCACTAAAAGGACAGCAGTACTACCATGCTTTGCACATAAATTGTAAAATCAATATTTACAAGTCAAATGCCAGATGTATTCAAGTATCTGAAAAACATTTTTGTGCACAAAGTATTCTATAATTTCCAGTATACTTGAAGTTGGTAAGCACATATATTCTTCTGCCCCATTCTACACCACTGACAAACAGAAATTATGTACAGGAGGCGTTCCTGGGCCCTGCATCTACTCCATAATCTGGATAGTGACTTTAACAAGTCATCCATCAAGACTACACACTGAGTTTTAATATTACTGAGAATTTTGCCTATTCTAATCCCTCCCAGTGCACACACACCTCTCAGGGGATCTAAGAGGTTCAGGTGGATGACATTTCACCTTATATAATTATGTAAGCCTCCACAGCTTCACAAGCAAAGATACAAGACAGGAACTGAAAAAGAGAACAGTGCACACGTTGTTTCATCAGCTGCAGCAGGTACCTTGCTCTGGCTAGAGAAATAAAACCGGCTGCAACTGAGAAATTATATATTCAGAACTTCCAGGGATAACCAAGGTAACTAAGTTGTAATTACTGTTACCCAGTGTTGCAGTTTCAATAGGATCTCCGGGCAAACACCCCTCCTGCAGTAGGTCACGCCATAGAGCTTTCAGTGACTGCACACAGACAAGACCAAAGCTCTACTCCCACCTAAATCCAGCTCCATCAGAAGCACTCTGCCTTCCAGCTCTCTGTGGCAGCACTGGATCACTGCTGACTCAAAGCAAGTGCCATGTCCTGAGTCACTGCCACTCGCTATCCCCAGTGACCTTGTACTCAAGTCAAAGCAGGCCTGACTCCTTAATTTACAAGCTAGGAAAAGCTCCAGCGCCAAACGGTGTCCCTATAAACTGCAAGGAATTATAGCAAATTACATGCCTATTCCCTTAAACTCTTAGTGCTACAACACTTGAAATTAGTACCAAATTATGCAGACCCTTCTCCCTCCATTTCAAGAAATACTAGATCTTAGTCACCAGCTTCTAAATAAAAACAGCAAACAACTTTGTATCTACACACAAAGTCTATAATATAGAATTATTTAGGTCCAAAAAGCAAATTACAGTGTAGTTCTACAAGGCTCTTATCTCCTTACAATGTCAATTTTCTGGAAAAACACTTTACACTCTATGTCATCAGTTAAACAAGAAAATGAAAAAGAAAATTACCTAAAAGCGAGTTTTTAGATAGATAGATAGATCGATCTAAAACTTTCCATTGTGTTTAACCACGACCCATTTATTTATTCCATAAACGCTTATCACTGCCCAGACAAAACTAATTTGCAGGCCTTCTTTTGATATTTTCAACAGTCTAAAAGGATTATTATTCTGGGTAACACCAAATGTCAATTGCAGGAATTTTGCAATGAAATCGAAAAATCTTTACAATACAGGTAATCTCAGTTTTCATGAGCTTGACCCTATTTTGTATTCGAAAATGCAGCAGTTAACATCTATTTAGAGCAACAGCAGCTACGTGACATGGTTGATAAAACCTTATGTGAAACAAATATTGCAGAATTTTCTCATACTTTTCCAGGAAACTTTCAAGATATCTTCCTTTATATTAAAAATACTTTCAATTGAGCACGCCAAGAAAACAATCAACAAATCTCACTTCACACATTGAATTTCTGGATCACTTTTTTTGCATATAGGGAAAAGCTCCCAAAACATACCCTAAGAAAACAGACCAGATTTCTTACTAATGCAAGTGTGGAAGAAACAGGAGTAAATGGGTAAATGTATTCCTCACAGCTCCAGCCATTCCTGTGTTCCTCTGCCAGTTTTAGATTAATTACTGCTTTGATGCCCCGACTGACTGATTGGTTGTAAGTATGTTTTCCTTCTTGTGGTGCCTCACAAGCTCCTTGTCAGTTAAATAACTCACTCACCTCTCTGAAATTCCCTCCAGGATTTTTGTCGCCTAGAAGGATTACTGCCCACGAATAAAGCCTGCTGTTGTGACAGCCTATTCCATGATACATCATTTCCTATTCTGTGATGCATCCAATGAAATTACATTGCAGAAGTCTCTACAACTTATGTAATTCATCATTACTTTTTAAATTCATCACTGTAAACATCTACTGTATATTACTGAGTGAACAGCAAAGTCAAAAACACTTCTTAACCATTATATAAGTATCAAGATGCCTGGTATATTTTTATACTAATATTTTTTGAAAGTAAAAGGCTACTTAATAAGTGACGTTCCAAAATTTACTTGCTGTACCTTGGAGACAATTAAAGAAAAATCCCTTATCTGCCTCACTATTTCCACCACCTTATCACCACAGCTACAAGCCACACCTAAGAGCAAAGAAGTCACAGTGTACAGAAGATGCCATCAAGTTTGCAAACAGCTCTTAAATGCTTCCCCTCTCCCCTAGATGCTTTACAACTGCAATGGAGTTTCCACCAAAACAGAGGTTTTCCACTCAAGTATCAAATCTTAAACATCAAATGCATAATTGCTCTATTCACATAATAGCCAAGTAAAAAGTCATCCAAAGCATGATTCCAAGTATAGTTTTCTAAGTTACACAGCATTTAAAGAATTAGCCCACAATCATTATCTACAGAAGTTTATATATAATTTGAATAATACAGTACAAGCCAGACTCAACATTCACTGAAGTCAACGACAAAATTGTCAAGATAATTCCTGAGCAATAATTATAAATCAGAAATGCATCATGACTTCTAAAATACCAGCGAAACACTCATGACATTTGGGTGTTACAAAAGTCCTGGAAAACATCAAGGAAAAGTTGATGATACAGGATTTTGTTATCCAGTCAACATGGTTCACACTTGGCCTTTGTATATTACAAAGCCGGGGGTTTATTTTAGGCAACAAATGCAGAGAATATCTCTTTGATAGCTCACCTTCAAGACCTTATTCTTATTCAAGAGTATTCTTGCTATTTGTAATCTATTTGGAGTCTTATATTTTAGACAGGTCTACGTGCCACAGCTGCGCTGAGAATCCTTTCATAGGTGACTTTTGCAAATAAGTCATCTGGACACACAAAACTTATTCCAAATATACTTAGAAAGACAAAATGCACAGATCTGAAGTACATACCTTCTGCTACTTTCAGACATGGTTTCTAGCAGATTTGAAGAGAAACTCAATAATTAAGGAAGAAACACTCCAAATTTTATAATGCTAAAGCTTATTTACACTTATGCACACTCATCTCTTTCAACAGAAAGAGAATTATTCAATCTACCCTTTGAATCTTGAATTTGTATCTGCTTTTCATAGTCACTTATATCAAGAAGGTTTTTTCCCTCAGCAGGATATTAAAGTCTCACAATCATTCATCTACAATAGACAGTCATTTTTCAAAACTAAATAAAAACAACTGCTACTTAAAAATGGAAATTCAGAATAACTTACTGTCATATATACCAACTGCACATAAAATAATGTTTTAAATAATTAATTTAGAAAGTCAAGTGGCTTTAAAACATGAACCCACTTAAAAGCAGCCTACACTGCAATGCAAAGGGATTAACAGACTCACTGATTATTAATTCTGTAAAGCCATGCTATGATCACCGAATGCTGGCAAACTGTTTTTCCCCAAAGCTTAAAGGAGAAACAGAACTGAGCCTAGTAGCAAACAAAAAGGAAGAAACACAAAATAGGTTTACTTTATACAATTCAAGTCAAGGAGAGGAAAGTGACTTCCTTCACTAGAAATACTCATATCAGAATCTCCTTGGCATCTAACAAAGAGATAACCAGAGAACCACCCCCACAAACACCACTTAAGGCTGTGCAGGTTTCCCAGAAGACTGTGGAAAAAGGTGACTAATTCCAGAAAGCCAACCCCCTAACCTCTAAATAGATTTTACGACTCAGGTCTGTTTTGCAGCTGGTGACCTCTCACCTCAAAGTCTGGATACTCAGTCCACAACATGATGCCCCTCTACTGTCTTGCATTTTGTGCAAACTTTCCACACTTTCTTACTTTATTTAAAGAAGGGATTATATAGCTCCTTATTCAAAGACCATTTTGACTGCCATTTTTTAAGATGCATGTGCATTTTTAGTTATAGATTCATATGCAGGGATGCATTTAAATTTCTACCCATTCCAAGAAAAATTAGGTATGTTCTCAAATCATGTGGGAGACCACAGCTTTTCTTTTCTATCTCTAGTCCCATTTACTTGCAAAATTTCCCAATTTTCATTTGCATTTAGTTTGATACAGAATAATTATATCATCTTACACATTTTTCTGACTATGGTACAATTTCAGTGATGTGGAAAAGAAGACATCAATTTGCCAGATAATTAACCCAAGTCTCTTTTCATCACAGAGAAGAGCACTATAAAATATAAAGTATTGTCTTGATGATGAGTGATTTTAAATGTAGTTCAATACATCTTATACTATTTTAAAGTATTCTAGTTTTCCGGTCCTGAAATTATTTTTATGAACTGAAATGTCTAACTTTTTAAAGCATACTTTCTAAAAGCAGAGCAAATAAAATGGAGTAGGCACCCAGAGAAAAATAAAATATGCTGACACATTAATTGGCAAAGGAGAATTTTTGTACCACCTGGCTCTCCATATTTCTACCAGCCAATCAGGTTACATGTTAAAAACAAATGCCTCTGTCTGTGCAGTGCCTCACTGAGCGGGTCTGAGAAAGCAATTCAGGTGCAAAGGCATCAGCATCTACTGCTGGTGCAGCTGAGCCCTGTCTCAGTTCACTTGCCATTCCAGAGGGATGCAGGTCACCTCAAGTTTGTGCTGTATTTGCCAAGCCCACGCAGATGTCTTAGCATCTCAAATGGCTGTAGACAGCCAAGACACCTCAATTTTTCTCATAATATGCACCATTTCAAAGATTTTATTTACCATTTAGTTCCTAGCACATCTGTAATATGACTCTTCGTTTAGTTAAGGCGATCATGAGAAACTTTATAAACAGCAGCCGTCAAAAAGCTAAAGGCAACACTATTTGTATTGACAGAAGAGGCTTCCAACCTATTTGGCACAAAGACTTGCTCGCTTAAGTGCCAAATGAAATAAGAACACTGTTGGAATTCTGTACGATTCACAAGTGCTTGGTGACCAAGCTCTATATTGTCAGGACATCTGGGTCTGTCAAAATAGGTGGAGGTTCTATTACAGCAATACATTTCCCAGCTAACAACTGCTATCTCTAACAGGACCAGACCTGAAGTATTCGCACATCAGGAGTTTTTCATCTGCAGTACAAGCTTTGGTATTGAACAAATTCATGAGAAAACGCCTTTGAACAAGTCCAAGTGGGGTTTTTTTAAGGATATTTGAGTTAAAGATCAAGCTTATCAAGAGTCTACTCAGGTAACCCTTTGGGGGAATCAGTGGAAGTTTCTTTGCTGGGTCAGCTTTTCACAGCTCATTCTATTCCCATGGAAGGGAGTACAGATTGTGCCCCTGACTCCTGTGATTAGGATGAAGTACCACATCTCAGGCAGAACTGCTGCTCTGTCTCAGCCACAAAAACAGCATCATTTCACTGTAAGGGCAGTCCAAAGAGGCAGATAGAGAGCACAAAATAGGATCAGATGTGCTATGAAATCCACATCTGGACAAGTCCTAGCCCACTACTACAGTCTTTTCAACGCAGCTGTTTTTCTTTGTCCCATCACAAAAGGCAGGAACTATTGCTAATAGAGTGCAAACCCCTACAGCATGTGGGATCAGTGGTGTGACAAAGGGACTTCAGAGAAAACTGAGATGGGGTGAGCAGAGTCACTACATCCCTACCAGTGGACAGCCTACCAAACACTTTTTAACTGTAAAATATTAGGTATTCAGCCCACAGTTCATAAACTACAGCCATGGTCACTGTCATTGGAATATTTTTGTGTACTTATATGAATGTATATTTCAAACATACAGTCAAAGGTTATACATTTGAAATCATGTGTAACCTTCTCTATTGATTTCAGGATTTAGTTCAAGAATATGAGTAACTTATTAAAATATTTTCCTTTCTCAAGTCATGGAGCATAATTAAACAATTATTGAAAAAGACAATGCTGTATCATCCTATCATCATGTCTATTCTATTACTCCTGTGGATTATTGGAGTAATCCATAATAATAAAAGTTCTAAACAACAATAATTAAGAGAGAAGGCACAGGATAGGACCTTCCAGTTCTGATCCCATGAGAACTGTAAGGTTTACTTTGAAGGCTATACATTGTTCTGACTGCCTCCAACCGGGGTTCAGAACAATTCATTTTGTGTATGATATTTCTTATTTAAAGTCACAAGTAGAGAATATGCTTCAGCTTCTAAAAATTTACAATCTCTAATCCATTTTTTTTCAACATGAGTAATTTATCAAGTATCCACAGTACAAGTCCAAACAAGGAAAATTACATTTTGATTAACTAAAATCTAATTACTCTTCTAATTACAATGGGCATGAGATTGTAAGGTAGCAAAGCCCTCCAATTTTCACTAACTTCACTAAATACCACACCTTAACTTTATACAGGATAAAGGTATTTAAGGAATTCCGTAGTGTTTGACAGTTCTAAGGTCACAGTCCTGCTTTTGAAAACAACTGTAGAAAACTGTATTCTAACAGCTGTAACCTCATGCTACCCAAAATCACAATGCAACCTGTTCATTCCCACTGGATACATGAAATATTATCATTAGTTACTAAAATTAATTGTTGGACATTATCATGCTCTTTAGAAAGGTTAAAAAAATCCTTTGTTGCCCTTTAACTGAAATCGTTTGAAGTGCAAAAAAGCCAGAATCAAAGTGCAGCATTAAAGTAAAGGAGAATAAACAGAACTAATCTTATTAATGAATGAAAAATAGATATTTTACCATAATGGAAATGGTGCCTATGAATTGTGTTTACTTTATACTTAACAAAACAGATATTAATAGAACTTAGCAAAATAATGCCTCAGATCAAAGCTTATAACATCATACCCTTTCAAAAGTTGTGCTTGTTGGTTTTGTCCTTTTTTTTATTCCTGTCACTGATTATCCTTTTCCCTAGTCCTCCTTCCACCTCTGAACATCATTCATCACACATGGTCTTATACTGCATATCATCTACCCATAAGAGAAACCAGTGAATTCTTCAGCCTGTGATCAAATTCCAAGTACTCAATGAAATAAGTCTAAATACAAAAGCTTTTTTAGTTAATGTTATAACTTGCCTGCTGTCACTACCCCTATGTCATGGAATTGACTTTTTTCATTTCCACTTCTAGGTTATTTATTTCCTAATGTCTTCCATTGTTCTCTTAAGACACATTTTAAAGTTGGTTATTCCAAAGTTATCCCAAGTATTTTAGCAAGGCACGACATTGAGACTCAGGTTTACCTAAGTCATTTACTGAAAGATAGGAGGAAAAAAATATGGAGAAAAAAAAAAAAAAATCAAGACAGCTTTTTTCTGTAACCAACAGCATAAAAAGAAAAGCATGTGTGCTTTCCTCACTCCCATCCTTACAGTGTCTCTGGACTCAGCATCAAAATCAAGTTGTTCCTTTTGCTCTTCCCTTGCTATTTCTTCCCCCACCAAAAATAAAAAAAACCTGATGTCATTTAGATCGACTTTGCAATGAGAACTGCAGTGACAGAGAATGGCTACCTGAGCCTAGAAACGCATAGCTCAAAACCTTAAACCTGTGCTAATCTTTCATGAGAATGGGTCCGTTCTTTCAGATGCAAAATAGCAACCTGAACTGCATAAAAAAAAAGCTTTGATCTCTCCTTGAGTGCATAGCACACAATATTTTTCTCTGTACATACCTGTTTGAGCAGTCAATCATCAAGGTTTTCTAGCCTTTACTAGAAAGAGTCATTAACATGGGGACTGGGACATTAAAGATATGCTTTTACCATTAACTCATTTTAAAGGCACATTCTCTTTCCCTTTAAATCTATATTGCACCTTCAGTTTGATTTTGACAAACAAGACTGGGTCATAAGAGAAAAAAGATCAACCCAAAACTTGAAAAACTGAATGTGACCTCTGTAGATCACATCCTGTTTTACCAGCTGCTGCATCAACATCTGTGCACCTAAGAGTAGCCCAAGACACAGCGAAGGACACACCTACTGCTAATTTTGATTCTGTTATAGTAAAAATTCAATAAGAGATTTCAGGGAAAAAAGAGCATGGAATAAACAGTCCATAAAAGTTTCCGTGGTTTCATGATACAGCACATTAATAGCTTTTATGTGGAAAAAAAATTACATATGGGCTAATAAAAAGCCTTCTTTTAATTCCCTCTGCAACACCTCCCCATGACTTGACCATCTGTACATTGATATATGAGTAAAAATACTTGAATGTGCAGTGCCAAGGGACTTGTAGATTCATAGTAGCTGACTACAACAGCACCATGTTGAGAACATCCCCTGAACAACCTTCAGCTCTGCGCAAGGAGCCAAAGTTAGTATTTACCCCCTCAGCTGCTTCAGAGTCATGCTGACTTCACCAGCCAGGGTAATTTCAGAAAACATCTGTCTGACATAAAGCAATACTTGAAATGAAACGAGGATAGTTTGAAGGTAAGACAACTTGGAATGATCTTTCCTCTGTAAAGATGCTACTGCACATCCACTCAGCTCAAAATATACCAACCCTTTAAGCATTTTTCTTTTACTCCTCAGTATTTTACTTGAATAAGCTACACATACCCTTAAGAAAATAATACAAAGATCATGGTTGCGTACAGGATATGCATAAAACATTGTTTTCTAGTACAAAATTTATAGCTTCAGATTTTTTCTAAATTTGAAATTTGCTTCGTAGGAAAACCATATGACATTCTCTTCTTAGAACTCAAACTTCCATGGGAAATAAAAGGAGAAAGAACTTGAAAAAGTATTTAAGAATATTCTAAATTGCTCTAAACCAAGAACTATAGTAATTTTTGGTTTTCGATTCACAGCAAAATGATTTTACTAGGAAAACAGTTGCTCTGCAGACTTGAACTGAGGGCTTCACCAATGCAAGTAACGAGAGACGGTTACTGTAAGTGAATGTTTCACCTTGGGATGTATTTTGCAATCCAGCAAACCATAGGCTATCAGGAGCATCTCATCTCAGCAACTTCCCTGAATAGTCCTCATAGGATTTCTGACTCAGTCAGAATATAGTAAGGACTATGGCCAAGCAGGGAATCTTCTTGATAACATTTGTTTTTGAAGGAGGAACAGATCAGCCTTTTTACATCTTTGTACAGCAGTCCTATTTTTACTGGGCCTAAATTACCCTACATTGCACAAAATTTCTGACTTTGGGGTTGAAATTAGAACTGCAAAATCCTAAATACCAAGGATGCAGTCTGTCCTTACAAGAGAAACATCAAAAGCTAATACACTTTGTGCCAAATTAAAGGGTTTGAGTACAAAGATCTAACAACAGAAGAGTTCATATATGCTTATACAAAAAATATGAAGTGTATCTGCAACCTAGGGGTTGGAAATGATTCATTAAAATAAGAAGGGCCTAGCCCTTAGATACTGTTTTGACTTTCTTCTCTTTTGATCTTAATGTGGAACAATTTATAACATCAAAACGGTGTTATATTTCAGAACTTTTGTTTTAATTGTAATGCCAGCATTCATAATAATTATAATTTGCTTTTCAAATCATCTTTGAGAAGAAAGGCATAATAAAATCATCCTAATAAATCCACTAGAGGATTATTGTTGCACTGGAATATCAAAGAACTTAGGATGCATTGAAGATTTATTGTCATACAAAACATTGAAGTGTTAATGATCTTAATCTGAAACTGAGTGTTCCTCCTTTGATTAGATGCTATACATCAGTATGACAGTCTTAATACTTTCTGGTTAGACTGATAAATGAAATCAATTTTGTTACATCACTCAGTACATCTGCAAGTTAATACAGAAATAAAATTATTTCCCTATAAATTTTAAATTATAAACTATAGAGACGCAAGCACTGTACAGCTGTTGCTTTACTTTGCAGTGCACACTGTATTATGAAATGGATTAAGCAACTTCCCACCCCCAAACATGAGAAAATTATGGGAGTTTTTCCTCTGAGCTGATGTTACTCCTAAGAAATACTTCACTTCAAAGTGATCGAGGCATTTACCATTTGAATGAGCTTACTAATTTAAGCCACAGTACTATTCATATGCTTACAGCCAGGAGCATACACACCTCACTGACTGAGCACGGGGGACCTGCAAGTCCACAACTATTCTGGAACTTCCATTCGCATACCTCGCTGTGCTTTTCAGCACAGCATGTGAGAAGACACCTCTGCTGATGCTCCATGCTGTCTCCACGCCCAGACGATGCAATACAAAACAAGAGAGGAACACTCACCATGCCTTTAGCTCACGTGGCTAGCTATAATCAGCATTCTGTGTCATTTAGACCCCGACAAGCCTAAAATCTGTGGTTTACAAGCAGCTCCTTCTCATGTTTTTTAACAAGACTCAAACACAGAACAATCACACATTTCCTAAGATAATAAGCTCTTGTTAATTCTTCATATATCCTTACTAAGAAAACTTAGGAAACCAAGCTTTATATTGTAAAAGGCTAAGCAAGAGGAGAGCACAAATTTTTCCTAAGAGCTATATGGGAATAAAACAACTTAATCCACTTCAAATTACTTCATGCATACCAAACCTTGCAAAGCAGGCATGAAAACATTCATGCCTAGGCACAAAGTATTTATGCTGAGAACGGCAATCTTTCACTTGCACATCAGTGTAAGTTAATAAAAATCTTTCAAAAGCTTCCTCAGTATTTTTCAGTTTTCAAATCTAAATTTAAATAACATCCATCAAGAATCCACATACACAGAACAGGCACAGCAATAATAAATGAAAAACTGACTCTGAAATAGACAATTTAATTCTTAGTACGCAAGATAATGCAAACAAAACTAAAAGCAATAACTAAAAATAGGCATTATTTTCTCTTTTCATCAAAAGCTGACTATAACCTCTCTTAGAAACCAGCATGATCTCCACAGGCTCTGTTGCTCTATATAAGAAAGATATAGTGGCATTTATTTCTTGGATTCACAGAGCGGGTTTGTGACCTGCTTGGGCAGGGCATGGAGGGCAGAGCTGAGCAAGCACAGCAGGTGTCTGCAGCATCTGGTCATTCACACACACAACACGTGCCCAAGGTGCACAGCAAATACACAGTGGTGCTGCACAACCACGTTCCCAATACATTTTTCCACAGATGATGTCATGCCATGCAACTTTTAACAAAACTAAGGAAATCTAGAATCAGGTGGCTTCAGAGAATGCTCGCTGATTTACAAGGTTAATTTCCCATAGCAGCACCTAGGCGGGTTAGTGAACTATGAAGCATTTTCCTTTCAGTAATGGAACAGAATAACATGCTGACAGAACTGACTGAAAATACTTAATTTTTCCCTCTTGAATAAGAATATTTAATGTGACTTCTAAATGACCCAACTGAGGGAGGCATTCTTTCCCTAGATAAAATATATGAAGGGGAGAAGAAAAAATATATTTTTAGAAACAACACTCTCTAAAATATATTAGCTTTTTGCCACAAGCCTTTGAAATTCTTCTTCAACAGAGGACTAACACCATGGAAGAAGGCAGGAAATTCCATAATCAGAATTAAATCTAAATAAATAAAGAAGGATGCAAAATTTCATATTCCTAGGGTTCATGAAGTTGAATTCTCCAACTCACGACCACAGTGGTATCAGAGAGAACATGACAACGGCTGATGCTGCCCAAGAGTCCACAGGAGATTACTTTGACTGCTCCTGAGTGATGAACGACACACATCTCTGAACAGAATGACCCTGACAGCATTCCTGACTGTACAATCATGCAGCAGCAAGACAACCAGCAACCAAAGAAAATTCCCAGCCTCACAGAGAAGCTCCCGACCAGCTCTGTATTGCTTTCATTAAAAGATGTCAGACTAAAGCTTTTTTAATGACATGCTCTTCACAACAGTATTCCATACATGAAATTCCATGTAAATGGCTGCATGAAGAATTTGAACATGTTGTAATTACAGAAGAAATTTCCACCTACAGTAGAAAATTGGACATTTGACAGAACAGAGCAACTGAAAATGTTTGTTATATACAATATTTACAAGTATTTTTATAGTAGACCAGTATCACTCTATCCTACATCTAAGAAAACAAATATTTAGCATTACCTGCTCAACTGTGCAGCATAACACTAATGACAAGCTTTCTTTTACAATTAATTTGTATTATTATCACTCTGATAATAATACAATACTGTCATTAACTGCGACTCATGGAAATAAAAATAAGCTGCTTAACGTGAATATTGTTTTATGTTGGTTTAAAGAACACAACTCTGAAGAGCTTCACCGCCTCTAAATTTGTTTAGATGACATGAGTAGATCCTTTTTGCCAGTATGCAGATATACGACTTCCCTGGATCTGGTTTAGCAGTAATATATTTAATATATTATATGTCTATAAGCTCTGCGTATAGACAGGAACTTGTCTATCTAACTGGAGTGCCAAGAACTCGTGGAACTTGCAGCAACTACAGGCCTTCTGTGGCTGGACAAAGCCTGACAGTTTGAGTCTACCAAAAAGCCAGAGGGGCAGGCTCAACCTAACACATGTGGATTAGCAACTCAATACCACATCAACAGCAGCTCCTCAGCTTCTGGTTCAGACCTGACCCCAAGCCAGACACCTGGAAGCACCGTGGGCAGGGGGAAGTGGCACGCAGAATACACCTTATCTACCAATATTTCCTAAATTGCTCTAAGAAGATCCAACTACTATGAGCAATACCCATTTCTGGGGCTCTGTATAGTTTGGATGCTGGCTGCGGTACTCTGCTCCAAAACAAGCATACAAGGAACAGACTTGGCACAAAAAAGCCCTTTGGTTTCTATTTTCTAGAAATCACCATTTCCCCTGGCCTTGATCAGAACTTCTAAATTCCCTAAACACCACCAAAAACAGGAGACACTTGCTCTACAGTTCGCCTATTCAGGAAGGTATGATGGATTTTCCAGATAATACATTCAAGTAGTCTCTGCTGAGTACACTAGGATTTGTGACAGCAATTAATATAACCTGAAACCAAAAAAAAAAGATAAACATGTTTCAGGTGTAGATATTATTGCAAATTCTGTTTTTTTAGGATCAGAGTTTTTCCAAGAATGCTCAGTCATTCTCCTGCAGCAAAAGTCTTTTGAACTGTCAGTCTGAATTGTCCATGGTTCATCTTGAAATCAAAGAAAATCACTGGTAGCAAAAGTGACGACTCAACCAAAACCTATCAATTTCATTCTGCTGCTAACTTGCACTCAATCTGTTCATTACCCTCTGGAAGCTCCTCTACCAACTTTTCTTTCTTTTTCCATATTAAGGGAAAGAGGGATGGCTCCTCATACATTTGGAGCATCTTCAGAGCAAATTTTAATAGAACTACTCATGTTTTATTGTTACCACAATCGCATATTATATAACACTACCTAAAACAGCCTCTCCATTGGAATAAATTTGATGTCACCATTGATGTGCCCATTGCGCTTTTACAACTATCTGAATAGGACCAATGTTAGATCTTCTTGTTTTACTGTTCTAATATTGAGAAGAAAGAAGAGTCAGTTAAAAAGCTTATTGCTGGAAAATGAATTTCTTATGATGCTAAGTGAATAGAGAGACAGATTGCAGCTTGCTTATGAAGGAGGTTACTGGGGAACTGGCTTCTCTAATTCACACTCTCAAACAAACCCATTCTGACAAATGCTCTAAAACACATTTTAAATGGGAGCCTGGTGGCTTATCCCAGTGTTCATGCACATGTGAAAACCGTCTTTTAGCATTAAAAGAAATAAAAATACATTAGGAGAAAGGAAAAGAAAGTTTGCATATTTCCCTATACAAAGACTCCACACAGTACTTCAAGAAACACTTCAAGTGCAGCCATGTGTCTATGAAAACTGGATTTGCACACTCTCCTATCACTGAAATTCCTTTACTGACAGCACAAAGTACCCAGTAACTGCAGAGTCATCATGCATTAGCATTCAACTTCCCTCCCACTTAGAGAAAAGGTATTTGTTTGCTGCCATTTCAGGAGTCCTGTTCGCTGCTACCTACAGCACCTTGTTTGTTACACTAAGGACAAAACATACTGGAAGATGGAGGAAATCAAGTGCCCTCTACCAACAGGTAGAATAAAACCAAGCTTAGCTCTGCCAGCTTTTTTGTTGATAATTAGACCAGGGTGTAGAACTGCTGTTACAAAAAACAAGATCAAACTTCAAGGAATCGCACCAAAGATTTAAGGAATTCTAAAATAAAAAATTAAACAAACGTTTCCAGTTCACTACACAGACACTCATTTCTAATACAGTAAAAATACAGGACTGACAGGAACATTGTAAGAAACCATGGACTGCAGTACAGTACTTAAGCCAGCCTGAACGCTAATACAAGGAGAATCACCTTTTTTTCACCACAATAAAGCTTGGAACTTGCATACACAATAAAATCCTCCTCTGCACAGTTTACTGGCAGAAATCATCCACAAAGTTGATCAAAAGAAAATTTTGAACACTTTCACTTTACACATGCAGTAAAAAATATTCCTGCTGCACTACAGAGAAGCAAATCTTGTCAGAGAGTCACCTATTACCATGCAAGGTTGAAGTAAAATATGATGCACTTCTTTTCCTACTAAGTATTTATCCAGAGTGCAGAAGGTACAGGGAAGTGGAGAAGAGAATCATTACTTAATTGCAAGTCACTGCTAGCACAGGAGCAGGTTAAGGCAGCAAAAAAACCAAATGCAAGTAACTTTAGCTGAACAAGAGTAACTAGACAAAATTTCCTGAACAATTCCATGTGGATGGCATTCGGATTTGTGAGGGCTCATAGAGCTAAAGAAGACAACTTCTGACTAGTTTCTTGCTATGACCAGAACTGCTGAAAAGAGAGAACCAGAGACACAGATTCTTGTAATGACGACACTGAGTAACTACACTGATAACAGATCAGAGTTCCTGGCTGCACTTATCATATGAGACTTCATTTCAGAAGCCTGATAACCTGTACAACACAGAGTCTGGCTTCCAGGCTCACAAGAGACGATGCGAGCTTTGGGCTAGAAAATAAAAATCCATTAGCATGACCTTTACACTACAGGTTGTTAGCATTTGTTCCTCTCTGGAATCCAAAAAACTTGCACATAAGTAACTTACAATTTTGCAATAATATCCATATCTACCTGGAAAACTATTTACTGCATCTCTACTAAAAATGTTATGTTTCTCACAGCTGAAAGTTAGGTACAAATACAGACTCTAACTTAGCTCAAAATTCCCAGCCTTTCCAAACTACAGTTCCATTTGTATTCGGGATTTCCATCTTTTGCCTATACATTGGATGTAAAAGCAAGTATATAATGCATTCCATTTAATTTTATACACAAAAATTAGGAAAAACAACACCACCAAAAAGAACCAAACCCGGACTCCAACCTTATCACTCTTGGAGATGTGCTCTCCAGAGAGCCACATTGCCTCCATTCCTTGACTATTTTGTCACTCCCCTTGATACTTTTCCTATTGTTTTCAAAATCCTTTCACACTGATTACACCATTTAATTGAGATGCCACCAATACTGGTACCAAATATCTCCCCTGACAGAACCATATTCTGACTTTCCTAAGAGTTTAGCATCACTCGGGTCTTGTTTGCCAAAGAGTCTCATCAAACATTCACAATAAATTTTGAAGCATTTGGTCAGTAAGTACATCGTAACCCAAGAAAGCCCCTGCTCACAACCAGTACTCTTGCTCCCAGGGAAAAAAAATTGCACTGAGCAAACTTACACCAGTCCGCATAAGCAAAGCTCAGTGAATGGCCCAGCAATTCTGCCTAAAGGTGTCACCTCTCCCAGTTACCAATCCATTCATTTTTCTCATCCACAGTACAAGTCATTAAAATCTTATCATTATTTCCAGTTCAACAATGAGCATACCCACAGGCTAGCATTGCTACCAAAGAAAGATTCAACCAAACCCCATGAATACCATTCTGCTACCAACCCTCTCTGAACCACTTCATTACTCTCTGGACACTCCTATACCAACTCTGTTTTCTTTTTCAGTTTTAAGGGAAAAGGGGATGGCTCCTCATTCATTAGGAGCATCTTCAGAGCTAATTTCAATAGAACAACATATGATTATTGTCACCTCAATCTTACAACACTGTAATATGGCCATTCCAATTGGATAAATTTACTGTCACCACTGATCTGCCCACTGCCCTTCACCACCATCAGAATAAGACCAATGTTAGATCTACTTATTTTATCAATCCAATAATGAGTAGAAAGAAGTCACTTAAAAAGTTACCTGCTGGAAAATTCACTTTCTATGTCAATAGAAGAGTCAGATTACAGCTTAATTGGGAAGGTGGTTACTGGTTACCCTAATTCACGCTCTCAAACTATGTCTGAATACTCCAAAATAAAACACATTTTAAATCAGAGCCTGATGGCTTATTCCACTGGTTAAATGCATTTCAAAACCTTTTGTTTGCATTAAGAAATAGAAGTATAAACACACTAAAAGTTTCCCTCTCAGGTTCAGAATAGGTTTATAAACACACACCTGTTTTCAAAATCCTTACACACTGATTACACCATTTAATTGAGACGTCACCAGCACTGGTACCAAATATCTCCCCGACCATATTCTAAATTTCCTGTGAATTTAGCATCACTTTGGTCTTGTTTGCCAAAGAGTCACACCAAATACACTGAAATTTGAAGCATAGGTCAGAAAGTCGCTTGTAACCCAAGAAAGCTCCTGCTCACAACCAGCACTCATTTCCAGAAAATAAAATGGCACTAAGCAATAATACACCCGTCTGCATTAGCACAGCTCACTGAATGGCTCAGTTATTCTGCCTAAAGGTGTCACCTCTCCCAGTTACCAAACCATTCAGTTTTCTCATCCCCAATACAAGTCATTAAAGTGTTACCACTATTTCCACTTACACAGTGACCATACTCAGGACATCTGCTGCTCTGGGCACAGCATCCTGTTTCCCCACACACATCACTTCCGTGAGCTCGCTGTTTAAGCTCTATGAGCACTTAGAGAATACTTTTTTAACCTTGAACTATTAGAATTTACCCCCATGTCCACAGCATTGTTAAAATGCTTTCTCTGTAACATCAAATACTGCTACTGTCTCTATAATTCATCAGTTGGTAAAGGGCAGTGCTACAGAGAGCTTCTAAACCAAACACCACTGACATTGCATCATCATCATCATCATTTTAAAAGCACTTGATTTTGCCATTGCAAGGGCACTTAAACCCGATTACTCAAAGCAAACTCTGGAACCAGGAGACGACAAACAGCCTATAAGATGAGAACCTTAGATAAAACCATGCATTTCATTCTTAAGATTAATTACTAGCTTAAACTGCTATTTAAAATACCATCTTATTTAGTTATTCTTCTATGTTTAGGGAACGTTATCTGCAAACACAATTCTTAACTCGAATACTCAGTTCTATAGAGAGATTAAAACACTTTAGGATTCTTCCATAGGGGCAGCACAGGCCCCAGGAATCCAAACCCTGGGGAACACACAGAGACAACACTCAGAACACCCCAGCCTTGGCTGAGAAGAGCTACAACAAGGACAGAAAGGGTACATCATACTTCCCAGAGCACCAGCCTTGGAACGGCAACACCATCCAGAACAGCATCTCTGACAAGATCCCAGACAGGGAGCTCGCGCTACCATAGTGCAAACATAACCAGAAGTCCTCCATTTTCTTTTCTGTCCCTCATGCCTGCTAACAAAAGACCTTGTTTAAAGCTAAAATTTATTTTAAAAATCCATATACATGTATACAGCAACCATAGGACTTTTCAGCAACCTGTGAACCCTCGTTATCACTCTGTAAATGACAGCACAGCTTGACCCTGCAGTGACACCATTCTGTGGGACATATACCTGGAACGTGGGGCAATCGTGACACCTGATGGCTGCTCCTGGAACCACCGACAGCACGGCCTCCACCAGCACAGCCCCAGCAAAACCAGCAGCTGAAAGGCTCTTTGGCTCCCTGAAGATTGGCTCACACTCTCACATACCTCTGACTGAGTCCCCTGATGCTCCAACAAAACCAGCTCAGCGTCCTTCTGCTCAGGCTTGAACTTCCACGACCCTTTGTATACATGCAAAACATAGCACAGCAAACACCTTTTTTCCCAGCACAGAATTAAAACATGGATTCAGCCTATAATGACAATTACAGCACTTTTTCCATATCAAGTTTTGCCTGATCTCACAGGGCTCATCGTGCAGGACTCCATTCTTGAGCAAAACTGAAACAACTCCTCTGACAAAGTCTGACACTTCCCCCACACCACAAGGAGCTGCACAATTATAAGAGGAAAGACAAAATAATGGTTACTATGACACATTCTGTTCACTCTGCTCTCAGAGTACCTTGAGCAGCACCTCCTGCTAAAGATGGCCTCCACCCTGTCTGGGTTTCAAAAAGGTTTCGTTAGATTTGCATAGAAATAAAATCCAAACAATGCATTTCACTGAGCAGTACCTGAACCAAGGCTTTCCAGAATGCAACTTCATCCTCATTGCTCTCTTTTCATTGGCCCAAAGGACTCAAACCAGATTGTTTGGAGAGGCACCTACCTGCTCCTGCATCATAACACAGTCACGGCTGAGAAAATAGAAGCCATTCTAAGGAATAGTTACAAACAAGGGAAAAACAGCCGGGTTTAACATCTCCAGGTATACCTAATTCAGCAGAAGCACATGTCACGAATACCTGCAATGTAATTTATAAAGCACATTGTGCACTATGAAACCGACTTATTTCTACAACACTCTTTTCTTTTCCAATATTAAAGGAATAAGACCAATGTTAGATCTACTTGTTTTATCACTGCAATAGTGAGGAGAAAGAAGTTTCAGTTAAAAAGCTAACTGCTGGAAAATTCATGTTCTATGTCAAGACAAGTGTCAGATTACAGCTTACTTGGGAAGGTGGTTACTGGTTACCCTAATTCACGCTCTCAAACTACGTCTGAATACTTCAAAATAAAACACATTTTAAATCAGAGCCGAGTGGCTTATTCCCGTATTTAAATGCACTTGAAAACCTTTTGTTTGCATTAAGAAAGAAGTATAAATACACTAAGAGAAAGTGTTTCCCCATCTGGTTCAGAATAGGTTTATAAACACACACCTGATGCACAAGTATCAGGGTTACACACCTGCACAAAGTGCAAAAAAGCAAATAAACCATGTTTGGTTCTGAAAGGACTGCAAAGCACTCAATATCTACCAATTTCTATATTCTGTAACTGGAGACACTGCTCATTGTCCTCAATGAGTCTGCACCATTATTGGAATAATTCTGAGGTCCAGCAAAACATTTACCCAATCTTTCCATGTATACGAATATGACCTTTCTTAATGGATGGTCTTCAGGTGAGTGCTGTTTTTCTTCATTTACAGCTAAGAGAATCACCTTCATTTCTATGAAGGTAAGATCTAGTTCAGATACCATTTTATCCCAACTTGAAGCCAAATAACTTGCTTTTAAGTGACTCTACAGTTTCCTAAATTATATGCACATTTACCTGGAAAACCATTTACTCCGTCTCCACTATAAATATTATATTTTTCTCACCTGAGCATTAGTTACAAATATAGACCCTAATGTAGCACAAAATTTCCAGCCTTTCCAAAGTAGAGTTCCATTTGTACACAAGATTTCCATCTTATATCAATACATAGGATTTAAAAGCAAGTACATAATGCATTCAGTTCTCTTTCATTTTATCAACCCAAACTAAAAAAAACCCAAAGCCAGACTCCAACCTTGTCACTCAAGAAGATGTGCTCTCCAGAGGGGCACATTGCCTCCATTCTTTGTCTTGATTCCCTCCTCTTGATATTTTTGCTATTGCTTTCAAAATGGTTTCAGTGAATTGACCATTTAAGTGGGATGTCACCAGCACGGTACGAAATATCTGCCCTGACAGAACCATATTCTAAATTTCCTGTGAGTTTAGCATCACTTTGGTCTTGTTTGCCAAAGAGTCACACCAGATATTCACACTGAAATTTGAAGCTTTGGTCACAAAGTACCTTGTAACCCAAGAAAGCCCCAGCTCACAACCAGCACTCATTTCCCAGAAAATAAAATGGCACTAAGCATTAATACACCGGTCTGCATTAGCACAGCTCACTGAATGGCTCAGTTATTCTGCCTAAAGGTGTCACCTCTCCCAGTTACCAAACCATTCAGTTTTCTCATCCCCAATACAAGTCATTAAAGTGTTACCACTATTTCCACTTACACAGTGACCATACTCAGGACATCTGCTGCTCTGGGCACAGCATCCTGTTTCCCCACACACATCACTTCCGTGAGCTCGCTGTTTAAGCTCTATGAGCACTTAGAGAATACTTTTTTAACCTTGAACTATTAGAATTTACCCCCATGTCCACAGCATTGTTAAAATGCTTTCTCTGTAACATCAAATACTGCTACTGTCTCTATAATTCATCAGTTGGTAAAGGGCAGTGCTACAGAGAGCTTCTAAACCAAACACCACTGACATTGCATCATCATCATCATTTTAAAAACACTTGATTTTGCCATTGCAAGGACACTTAAACCTAATTACTCAAAGCAAACTCTGGAACCAGGAGATGACAAACAGCCTATAAGATGGAAACCTTAGATAAAACCATGCATTTCATTCTTAAGATTAACTAGTAGCTTAAACTACTATTTCAAATATCTTCTCACTAAGTTATTCTTTTATGTTTAGGAAATGTTATCCGCAAACACAATTCTTGATCAAATATTCACATCAAACATTGATTCAGCCTATATTGACAATTACAGCACTTTTTCCATATCAAGTTTGGCCTGATCTCACAGGGCTCATCATGCAGGACTCCATTCTTGAGCAAAACTGAAACAACTCCTCTGACAAAGTCTGACACTTCCCCCACACCACAAGGAGCTGCACAATTACAAGACGAAAGGCAAAATAATGGTTACTATGACACATTCTGTTCACTCTGCTCTCAGAGTACACTACCTTGAGCAGCACCTCCTGCTAAAGATGGCCTCCACCCTGTCTGGGTTTCAAAAAGGTTTCGTTAGATTTGCATAGAAATAAAATCCAAACAATGCATTTCACTGAGCAGTACCTGAACCAAGGCTTTCCAGAATGCAACTTCATCCTCATTGCTCTCTTTTCATGGGCCCAAAGGACTCAAATCAGATTGTTTGGACAGGCACCTACCTGCTCTTGCATCATAACAAAGTCACAGCTGAGAAAATAGAAGCCATTCTAAGGAAATAGTCACAAACCAGAGAAAAACAACCTGATTTAACATCACAAGGTATATCTAATTCAGCAGAACCTTTGGGTTCTAAGACTTAGCTAAGACATCATCTGCCCCACAGTCTTTTCCTTAATAAAGCAATCAGTACTGATATGACCAAACTATACCTTCCTAGAAGAAAACCTCAGCGACTTGGGAGAAACTTCTGCCCACAATCATCTATGTGCAGACTTCACTGCACATGTGACATGGCATCACAGAACTTTCCAACAGAGAAATTCAGTGAAGAAAACCAGAGCTCATTGCATGGACAGAAGGTTCATCAAACAGATTAAGAATGCTTACTTAAGCATACCTAAACCCAGGGCATTTACACACTTTCCATTTCTCCTGGGGGTTAAGGAATTGCAGACCAGATGATTGCAAACAATCACAAACATAATGCAAAATAACTCTATACAGGTCTTACCCACTGGTTGCTTGAGACTCTTTAAATGAGCCATTGCTGTGTCTCAGGAATCAAATGGAAAATGACAAATGCTGTCAGTTGCAGTGCATCCTAGCCCAGAATGCCCTCGTGACACAAGCCAAGCTTGTCTAGACCCAACACCATCTTTCTAGAGGATTTCATTACAGCTGAAAGAATACTTATTTCCACCTACTAGAACCCTAAAACAATCATTTGAGGAAAAAATGCCATCAGTACCACAACATGTCACAAGTACCTGCAATGTCATTTATAAAGCGCATTGTGCACTATCAAAGCAACTTATTTCTAGAACACTCTTTTGGATAGCTACACTGCTATTGCAGGAAAAGTAACATTGGGCAAACCAGGAAGAAAGGAGGATATTCTAACACAGATGGCTTACTGCACTTGTCCAACACTTCTGCATAAGCTAGAAAGAAACAAGATGTGCTTTTAGGACCTGACTGCAAGTTAAGTGTTTTACATTCTGGTTTGCTCACAGGGTACGAGTAACTCACCCACCGCCACAGCCCTGGCTGCAGAAGGGCTTCCCTGGGACAGCTGATCCTGCCAAGACCATTTGGTGCCTCCACAGCCTCCCCAGGCCTCCCCCTGCACTCAGCCACGAGGCTGCTCTGCCCAGTGCCCAGTGCCAGTGCTCAGCACTGCACACTCACCCCAAACACTCCCAGAGACCCACGGGTACCATGGCAACCGCCTGGCACCCAAACACTCCAAGGACAACAACCCATTATGAGCACAGGAATAGGCAGGCACCCCAAACATTCCCACCACAGCTGTCTCCTGGGAACCAAACGCAGAACCCAGGAATATTATTACCATTATTAGTAGTACCACAGACACAGGCTATCATTGCTACCAAAGATAAAGATTCAACCAAAACCCCATGAACTTCATTCCGCTGCCAACCGTCTCTGAATCAGCAATCAGAATCATCTTCATTTTGATGATGATAAGACCTACTTCAGATAAAATTTATTCCCAACTTCAATCCAAATAATTTTCATATAACTGACTTACAATTTCCCCAAATAATATCTACATTTACCTGGAAAACTATTTACTGCATCTCTACTATAAATGTTATGTTTCTCACAGCTGAAAGTTAGGTACAAATACAGAATCTAATTTAGCTCAAAATTTCCAGCCTTTGCAAAGTACAGTTCCATTTGTATTCTAGATTTCCATCTTATAGCTATACACCGAATGTAAAAGCAAGTACATAAAGTGTTCAGTTCTCTTTAATTCTGTAAACCAAAACTAAAAAGAAAAGAACAAACCCAGACTCCAACCTGGTCACTGTTACAGATGTAATACTCTCCAGAGTGGCACATTTCCTCCACTTTTTGATTATTTCCTCTCTCCACTTGATAACTCTTGCTAATTGTTTTCAAAATCCTTTCACACTGATTACACTATTTAATTGGGATGTCACCAGTACTGGTACCAAATATCTCCCCTGATAGTACTGGTTATATTCTACCTTTGAAAATGGTTATATTCTGAAATATGGTTATATTCTACCTTTCCTATGCTTCATTCAGGTCCTGTTTGCCAAAGAGTCACACCAGATATTCACATTGAATTTTGAAGCATTTGTCAGAAATTACCTTGTAACCCAAGAAAGCCCCTGCTAAGAACCAGCACTCTTGTTTCCAGGAAAAAAACCTAAAATTGCACTAAGCAATAATACATTGGTCTGTATTAGCACAGCTCACTGAATGGCCCAGTTATTCTGCCTAACAGTGCCATCTCTCCCAGTTACCAAACCATTCCGTTTTCTCATACCCAATACAAGTCGTTAAAGTGTTACCATTATTTCCAGTTACACAATGACCATACTCAGAGGTTCTCTGCTGGCCTGGGCAGATGATCCTGTTTCCCCACACACACCCCACTTCTGTGAGCTCTCTTAGCCAGCTCTGAATGCATTTTGTAGAGTAAAAAGCACCACAAGAGATTCAGCTTTGTCAATTAGGAAATCATATGGTATTTAGACTCTATAAACATTTACAAAATATTTTTTAACCTTGAATTATTAGGATTTACCCCCATGTCCATGGCATTATTAAAATGTATTCTTTGCAACGTCAAGTACTGCTAATTCCTCTAATATTCATCAGCTGCTAAAGGGCAGTGCTACAGAGAGCTTCTAAACCAAACACCACTGACACTGGAGCTCCATCATTTTAAAAGCATTTGATTTTGCTGTTTTGATGACGTTTAAACCCAATTAATCTCAAAAAGAACTCTGGAACCAGGAAATGGCAAACAGTCCGCTGGATATGAACCTTGGATAAAAGCATCTATTTAATTCTTAAGGTGGGTTAACTGTTCAAACTCCTATTTAAAATACCTCCTTATTTATTGTTTTATGTTTAGGGAATGTTATACTCAAACACAATTTTGAATTTGTAATATTCAATTCTATAGAGAGATTATAACTCTTTAGGATTCTTCCTAGAATCCTAAACGTAGGGACGGTGCAAGCTCCAAGAACCCAAATCCAGATTAATATATAGAGAGAACACTTAGAATACCACATCCTTGGTTGCGCAGAGGTACAAAATTCCCAGAACACAAACCTTGTAAAAGCAGCACCATGCAGTATAGCATTGCTGAGAAAATCCAGGCTACAACAGCGACAACTCCCAGAAGGGAGTTAGTGCTACCCTCACGCAAATCCAGGGAAAACCATGCTATTGTCCCTGGTGACACCTCGCCTCCACTTCCCTGTATTGGCACCAGTCCTGTCCCAGGTACAAGTAAATGCAGTTGCAAGAATATGACACTTGAAAAAACCCATCAGGGAGTGAAGTGCAGGTTTACATCCTTTTGGCTCTTCCTCATTAAACCTCTTCCTGAATCCTGCAATTTTTGAAATTTCTTTGTTACACTCTCACTACCTTATTTATATAACCAGAAGCTCTCCACTTTCTTTTTTGTCCCTTGTTCCTGATGTGGAAACACCTTTTGTAAAGCTCAATTTAATTTTAAAAATTGGTATACACATACATGGCAACCATACGTCTTTTCAGCACCCTGACTTACAAATTGTGAACCCTAGGGATCACTCTCTAAATGACAACAGTTTGAGTGTACAAGTGACACCCTTCTGCAGGACAAGTACTTGGAACATGGGGCAATTGTGACACCTTATGGCTGTTCCTGTAACAACCTTGAACATTTTAAGGGTAAACAGGTGGAAAAAACAGAGAATTAGGGGTTTTAAGTTCTGGTTTGGTCACAGGGTATGAATGACTCACCCACTGCCACAGCCCTGTTTGCAGAAACTCCTCGGGACAGGTGATTGCACCAAAACCAGTTTATGCCTCAAGAGCCTCCTCAGGCCTCCTTCCACCACGAGGCTGCTCTGCAGAGTGCTCTGAAAGAAGTCACCCCAAACACACCCAGTGAGCCACTGTTACGACAGCAACAGACTGTAACCCCAAACATTCCTAGGAGAGCCAAGGACAGCATCAGAGTTTACCCACTACTCCCACAGCAATGTAAATGTGTTGGGGCTTACTGGACTCCTCATTATGGACTTGAATAAATCCAGTCCAACCTCTCCTCAGGAGGTCTTGCCCATAAACAAAGAAAACATTATACAGAAATTAAAATACAAAAAAACCCACAAAAATACTTATTTTCCACAAACTTTCCAGCAGGGACTTCAGACCTCTTACCAGTCCCCTCAAAAACACAATAAATACCCCACCTTACCCTCAGGATATGAACTTAACCATAATGTTATGCAGGTGGCTCTTACCATTAGCCAGAATGTCTCCATCTGATTTAACCAATCAAGTTAGGTTTTCTCCCATAAAACCCTCCACTGGAGAGTGGGGCAGCTTGAGGAAAGGTGTTACAGCTTGAAAAGGTTACTCTCCCTTTTAAGGCTAAGTTAGAGATCGCCTCTTGAAAGGAGATGTGATTTCATGTTGTCTTTGTTAGGCTTTTTCTGAGAGATTTAAAATTTTATTTGGTTTCGCAGAATCATTTATGTTGGAAAAGACCCTTAAGATCATTAAGTCCATCATTAAACTATGTCTTGAAGTGCTACATCTACACACTTTTCATATCTTTTTAGGGAAAGCGACTCCACTTCTCTGGGCATCCTGTTCCAGCAGGGAAATTCTTCCTAATATCCAATCTAAACCTTCTTGGGCACATTTTGAGTCTGCTTTCTCTTGTCCTATTTTTTAAGGGGGGGGGGGGGGTGTGGGGAGAGAAGGATGAATGCTCCCGTGACTGCAACCTCTTTTTATGTAGTTGCAGAGAGTGATAAGGTTCCCTGAGCACCCCCCCCCTTTTCTTTTTTTTCCCCAGGCTAAAGTTTCCCAATTTCAAGAATCTTTGTCAGAGGGCTAGAGCCTGAAAGCATTGTTTCATCACAAATGTGAAAACATGTAGCTGGGGAGATGAAGAAGATGAAATGAGTGTCCTTGCTTGTATTATTCAAATGCAAAAGAAAGAGGCAGGTGAGGAGGAGTTACAACTCTACAGCTGGTTTGTGACAGAGGAGGAAGGATCTGGAAATTGCTTCTTGTTCCAATTTGGAGGCAAGCAGCAGTTCTTTGGCTGTGCTTCTGTAGGTCCATACTTGATGCTCTCACTTGGCAGAAATGCATGGCTTGGTTTTTGTTTGTGGGGGAAGAACAGGAAAATGTATTAAACTGGGCCTATTTTAATTGTGGAAGATGCATGCATACCATAGTGAAACACAATGCTAGAAGTTCAGTGAGCCCCTGGACTCCCCAGTTGTCATTTATTCAATTACTCATAAAGCAATTAATGTTCGTAAGAACTAGAGTAATGATCTTAATTTGTGAGGAATAGCAAAGGAGGTGGAAAAAAGTCAAGAAGCTTGAGTTATGTGAAGCCTGATATTTCTGTGGTTACTTAGGATTTTTTAAATGAAATATTGTAGACAGTACTGACTTGTGTTTGCTCCTAATTCTAGCCTCAGCTAATTTTAAATCAAATGCTGGATATAAATTAGAACCAAGTTGCATAAATTTCTAGAAACTAGAAATAAAATACTGTTTTTCAGGCTTAGACGGATTAATCTTTTAATTATGTTTTTTATTTATGATAGTCTTCACGTTCTCTATTTTTTTCAGATCACAATGAAAGGAGGCAACAACATGGGAATAATTTTTTTTTTTAGATTGGAAGATACACTGGATTATGCCACAAACGAAATAAATTTCACAGGAGAACAAAACATTATGGCCTGGCTTGTCATACAGTGGAATCACAGTGATGTTAGCAGGAGCATGACTGACGTGAAGCACCAAGGTGTCCCAATAGCCCAAACAAAACAGGCTCATTTTTAGACTAAATTCCTCCTGTGTCAGGCTCCCACCACTGTGTCTTTGCTGATGGATCAAGAAATCATTAGTTACTACAAATACAAACCAATGTAACCAAGTATGCCTGTTAATCAGGTAACCTCTCAGACCTTCCACTGTCTCGCGCTTCTTTGTGACTCTGAGCCTAAAACCAAAATCTGAAATTGTTTTCCAGTATTATGCAGACTATGTAGAATCCAAGCTGAAGAACCAAAACATTCCACCCTTTTCGAGCATACAAGCAGTGTCATGTGTGCCAAATGGCTGGTATGGCTATTTAGCAAGGTGTTGTGAATCCCAGAACGTTCTCAGTTGGAAGGGACCTACAAGGATGACAGAAACACAGAATTGTTAGGGTTGGAAAGGACCTCAGGAGATTACCCAGTCCAACACCCCTGTCAAGACAGGGTCGCCTGGGCAGGTGACACAGGGACACATCCAGGTGGGTTTGGAACATGTCCAGAGAGGCAGACTCCACACCCTCCCTGGGCAGCTGTACCAGTGATCTGCCACTCTCAATGTAAAGAAGCTCTTCCTCTTGTTAAGGTAAAACTTCTTGTGTTTTACTTTATGGCCATAAATATGGATCATCACATCCCAACTCGTAGCCTGGCACAGGACACCCTCACGAATCCACCCTGTGCCTGCAGGGCATTGTCCCAACACCCGCTGAACTCTTGTCAGGCTTGGGGCTGTGACCACTTCCCTGGGGAGAGATGACCATGGGAGCAGCTGATCAATAAAAGTGATTTATTTATCACTTAATGGTTGATGGAGCCTGGGAGATGCTGGTTTTCTCCCTGACATTTAATTGTCTGGTTTGTGTGTCCTTTAGGATACAATAGATCCTAAGTGTGTGGAAAGTCATGCTGGAAAAAGCCACTGTCTGCAAAGGAGACAGAGGAGTCCTACAAGAATCAATTTTATTCGAATAAGGGGAGAGAGCCCACTGGGCCATACCGCTCTGGGGTCTCTCCCGGGTTTCTGGAGCACACAGCCTCCTTTTATCCTAAGCTCCCGGCCGCATGTTCCTTCTGTCCTTTCCCCATTGGCCGAGGCACGAGGAAGGGAGAGCCTTCCCCTACTGCAAATTCCCCCTTGAAAACCTGTATCCTCCACACATCATGCATCGCATGGCCATTAAAATCAGCTTTAAGCCCACCCTGGACGGAGAAGTTAATACTCGTAAGTCTATTAATACGCATTTTTCCTAGAGTTCAAAAGCTCAGACTGTGCTCCGTTCTGCAACAGGCCTGACGGGTCCTTTCAGATCGAGTCGTTTGCGAGGACACTGGCAGCCCTTTCTCCTGCCACAAGGGAACCACCGCCTTTACCAAGCACCGACATGACCGCTCCCTCACGCAGCTCCCGCCGCCACACTCCGCCGAGCCCCGTGACGTCACACGGCCCCGCCCCTCCGCGACGTCACGCGGCGCGCGCTGCCTGCCGGGAGGCGATTGGCCGGCCGGCGGCGCGTTCCCATCGTGCCCCGCGGGACCCGTTGCGCCTCCCCCGCGGCGGCGGCGCGGCCCGAGCCCGTCCCGGCCTTTCCCGGCGCTTCCCGGCCCGTCCCGGAGCCCCGGCGGGAGCCGCCCCGCCCCGCTATGCCCCCCAAGAAGCAGCAGCAGCCCGCGGGGGGCAGCAAGAAGGCGGACCAGAAGAAGAAGGAGAAGATCATCGAGGTGAGGAGGCCCAGGCCGCCGCTCTCCCGCCGCGGCCTCTCGCTGGGCCCTGCCGCTCCCTGCTGCTTCCCGGCTGGAGCGGCCGAGGGAAGGATCACAGAGCCGAAACCTCTCTGTTCCCGGGGAGGCACCGCGTTCGCTGCGCTGCTTGGACCTAGCTTTGGGTGTTCAGCCGGGACATTGCCAGGCCCGAGCTGTGTTGAGGCTGACCGTGGTCTGACAGCACTGCTGTGCTGTCCTTTTTCCTCGCCCTTTCTCATATTCATCCTCGTGCCCCGTGTTTCCATGTATTCCCAGAGTCCGGCTCGCTGGGGTGTAGGTTTGTGCTTTTGGGGGCAGCACCAGATGATCCCCAGAGGTCCCTTCACACCTTAATGATTGGTTGGTTCTTCACTCAGATTTGCGGTGGGTTTTGTTGCAATTTGACCCATTGACCGGATTGGAAAAAAATACCTGCTAGAAGGGTGTGGGTGTTTGTGTATGCTCTGTGTGTGAATTTATGCTGAGAGTCCAAGCAGAGTAGTTACAGAAATTTAAATATTTGCCTGACTTTATTGGCATGAGAGATGCTGCTCAGCTCTTCAGGTGAAGTAGCCGTGTAATGTGAGTGTTGTTTTAAATCTGGGGCTGCAGAATGTTGTTTCTGTGTTTTCTGGAATGGTTGGGCTAGAGCAGTTGGTCTTGTGTTCTCCTGGCAGTGGAGTTCCTGAGGTTCTTGGTGAATGCAGCTGCCCCCGCAAAATTCTGCTTTTTATTACAAGTAAATGTATCTGAAAGGGGAGGAGCTTGCATTGATTGTTAACAATAATTTATTACATAAATCAAATACACAGGGATTATATTTTCCATGCTGTATTTATAGTGGAAATCAAATGTGTAAATGATAGATTTTCTTTTCCAACTACTTGTTTTGACTTCTCCGGTTAGCACCAAGTACCAGAGAAGCTGCTGTTCATAGGAAACATGTTGTAAGTGAAAACGGCATGAGTCTGGAAACTTGGAGCTGTTTATTTTGTAATTATTTTATAATATACTTCTGGATTGTTAGGGCTTCCAAAGTCATATTTGAACTGAGCCATTATCACTGGATGAACATCTGTTACTTTTTCCTGCAAGGAAGAAAATGTTGGTATCAAATCAAAGGCATGGATAAATTTTTAATGCAGGTATTTCAGTTACAAAAAATAATTTCTGCCTCAGGTACTCATATGAAAGTGAGCTGTATTTTTTTTTTGTGAGAAATTTTTCATAGATTTGGTATAGGAATTTCACCTTAACGATAAAGCTGAAGATATAGAGGAAGAATTGGTTTAGGCAGTACACAGAAACTTCTGGCAGTGGAGTTTAGGAAGCAGAGACACCTGTCCAGACTTAATGTATGGTAAAGACTTAACTTCAAGTTAGTACAGTTGGAAAAGGAAAAGCTTCCAATACTTGAAAATAAAAAGTAATATGTCACGTGTGGCAATAGTCATCTGTATAACATACATCACATTTCTATCTGAATAGTTGAAGATAGAAGTAGTAAGTGATTTCAGGTAGATAGAAGAGAAACCAGCAGTAGTTATGGCTGATCAGTTGTCCTATTTTCCTCAGATGTTCCTTGGATAGTCTCCAAAAACTTCTTGTCCTGTTGCCTTGAGAGGCCGGAGAACGCTGTGTGTACACGCTCACACTGATACTGGGGCACGAGGAGGTCTGGTGATAAAAACGAGCTCACACAAGGGCCACATTTAGGAGGTTCTGGTGAAAAACCACTTCTGAAGATGATATGAGGAATCTAAATTTTGTCCATGCAGTTTCTTGGATTGCTTGTGTTGCCAGAGGAAATAATCTGTGTTTTACTGAAAGCCTAAGAGGAGTGGCAAGGGTGGAGGTTTTGTTGTTTTGGTGGTTTGTTGTTGTTTTTTTGGTTTTTTTTTTTAATTAATATGGCTGTGTTTGTCTTTTGGTTTAGGACAAAACATTTGGCCTAAAGAATAAAAAAGGTGCAAAGCAGCAGAAATTTATCAAGGCTGTGACTCACCAGGTTAAGTTTGGTCAGCAGAATCCACGTCAGGTAAGCATTTATTGTGGAATGTTTTCCTGCTGCATAGTCAAATCATCTTTCACTGTCCATACGGATGGTCATGTACTGAAGGAGAAGAAAGCTGAGCTGTTCCTTGCCTCCTGTGACTGGCACAGATCTAACTAACAGTTGTCTTGCAAAGCTTGTCTAGCTGTAAATTATGGACCTGTTCAAAGGTAGTACAGAGTATGGGGGTTTGTTGGTTTTTAGTTTGTAGTTTGGTTGGCTTTTGTTGTGAAAAACAACTGCATCCCATCCAAACTCAACTAGTCAGGGTGAGCGTTTGTCTCAATAGTTTTCTGATAGCAGCACAGGTAAGTTTAAGGTATAGCTGAAATTAAATTATGGATACTGGCTGTCAGCAAAGTACAGTTGCACCTTCTTTCTCTTTTTTCTCTTTAATTCTCACCTTATTTGAGAAATAGTGAGCAATTAAAATGAACAATAGTTGTTACTAAAACTGGAGTTCAAAGAAGATAAAAGTATAAATCTGTATATTCTCATTCTTCTACTTACAGAAGTATTACAGTTTTAAGTGGACACAAGTCTGTCAAGTCTCCATCTGTTTGGTGAGCTCTGGTCAAAAAACCTGAAATTTTGAGCCACTCTCTGCAACTTAGCTCTTCCATATGATGAAATAAACTGAGATACAATGTTTCCATTATACTTAATCAGAAAGCATGGATTTAATGGAAATGATCCAGGTCTCTTATTCCTACAGTGCTAGGAAAGCTAGCTGTTAAATATTTGCACAGCTTTCTGTTCTATGAATAAGCCTGTAAGATAATTACACTTGCTTTAGCTCAGTTCATGATGCCGTGATACATTCCTTGCATGACAAGAATGAACTAGCATGACAAGCCCAACTTGAAAAGTAAAGTTGATATTTGGGTCATTAGATCTAATAATTTTTTGTTGCGGAAAAGATTCCTTGATGTCACTTCAAAAACGTTGGTGTTGCTCAAACAGTTCCGAAATTTGTGTGTGAAATCCCTGGATCTGTGGCATGTATACAAATAACAATGTGTAAAATAGCCAGCCTAAAATAATGTTATTTCTCAAATGCTGGTAGCTATTGACTGTTGGATGTCAGGACCAAATGTTTAAACCTGATTATACCGCTCTAACCTTATAAAATAGCTTTCAGTTACAATTGTTCCTGAGAAAGAAGTTTTTAAAGCAATTTTCTTTGTGTCATGAGATGAAAATGGAAATGCTATCAAAGTTTTGTTTTTGGTGGTGGGTGTTTTTTTGTTTTGCTCATTTTTTGATTTGTTGTTGTTTCTTTAGGGTTTTTTTGTTTCTTTGATTTTGGGGAATTTTGTTTGTTTTTTGTTGGTTTGTTGGGTTTTTTTTTAAGACAAGCTTCATCTTCAAGCTTTTAGAGGTCTGAAGGGAAACAAAAGCATTCCTAAAGTACTACTTTATGTAGTTGGCGTATGTGAGTCTGCATGTTATTTAAAATAGCATTTGTGAACTTTTAGTATGAAAACTAGCCAAGCTGCTAGTTCCTTTCTAAAACAATTTGGTGTATTTTTTCCAAATTTACCATAAGAACAAAGCTCCTTTTTTAATATTAAACTGTATTTTAGAAAGTAGTACTCCACATACTTGTTTGTGGTGTTAGTCTCAGTAGCTTCCCATAAGGGTAAGAGTCAAACACAGAATCCTTAAGGATCTAAGATGCCTCTAAGATCTTTGAGGCCAGCCATTAACCCAGCACTGCCTGTTCACTACTCAACTGTGTTCCCAAGTGCCACATCTACGCATTTTTGAACACTTGCAGGGATGGCAAGTCCACCAATGCTTGACCCACCCTTTCAGGGATGAAATTTTTCCTAAAATCTCATCGAAACATTGTCTGGGGTAACTTGAGACCATTGCCTCTTGTCCTGTCACTTTTTATCTTGAAAAAGAGATGGACCCCCACCTTGCTAAAACCTGCTTTCATATCTGATCTAAGAATGTTTCTCCCATGTCCTCTTTCATGTGTTTTCATCCCACTTTAGTATGGATACACACCTGCTCTAGTTTATTCAAAAAGGGTGAGGCAGAGTCAGATATCGTTTTCCTTATACATGAAATTTTCCTTCCCTAGATGAGCTTCTTTTCCAGTCTTTGAGCCCTAGTTAAGCAATGAAACATTCATATGTTGAGTTGATCCAAGCTGAAATAAAGTTCTAAAAGCACTTCCCACTTATATGGGTAGATTTCCTGCAACGGCTGCCTGTATAGATGAGAAAAAAGAGCAAAGCAGCATGTAGGGGACTCAAGACGAGGCTTTTTTTGTGCAGATCTGGAAGTAGCTGCGCCGAGTAGTTGCACTGCAAAAGTCGAGTGGTTTCAATGCCTCTCCTTGGCTTTCCTACCTGTAAAGGTGCAGTAGGGGTCACTGTAGCACTAAAGGTACCTGCCAGCACCTCTCCTCTCTAGCAGATTTGCAGTCCCTCCTGTGGGACAGGTCAGTGCCAGAAAAGGGCACCAGCTGCACACACAACAGCAACAATTCTGAGCCTTCCAGGCATCATGGGTTGTTTCCTTCCTGCCCTTGTAAACTAATTTTGAGTGATTGGCTATTTTAACGTGCAGTTCGTGTGAAGTGAGTCCTGGCATTCTGATTTTATATTTGTAACTTTTAATTTGGGGTCATTATAGGCTGCTCAATCAGAAAGTGACAAGAAATTAAAGAAAGAAGATAAGAAAAAGGAATTACAAGAATTAAATGAGCTTTTCAAGCCTGTGGTTGCTGCACAGAAAATTAGCAAAGGTATGACTGATTTATCTTCATTTATGTTCTCTTATTCGTATAGCTACTTAAGGTAAAATAACCCTTCAAAAACACCAGTTGATATTTTAATGAGATAGATGTGACTATTTCCTTCTCAATCTGGTGTGCCAAGTATTTTGTCAGTCACGATTTGACTTTTTTTTTGGGAAGTCCTCTGGGGTCAGTAGATCATTAGAATATCAAAAACTACATTGATGTTGTCAGCACAGCTGAAGATACTTGTCCGTGTTCTGATTCATCAATTAGGTGCTTCTGGATGTGTGGCATGATTTTTGTGTGTCTGTGATGGTATTTGTTTAAAACAGCTTGTCTCCCCAGGGAAGTGTGGACATCCAAAGAAAGAATAAAAGATCATATCTATTGTCTTAAAGAAGACTTGTACTCAAATCAGAACAGTTAATACTTTCCAGTTACTTGTATCTGACCTCATAATTAGCAATAGCACTTGGTTTTGGTCTCTCTTGAGCTTGGTTATTGAACACACAAATTTTGTCATGTTACCAAGTTTTTACTTACCAATCTTCTGGAGCTTATGTGCCATAATTTTTGACAAAAGAAGTGTGATTTCCATATATTTGAAGCAAACCTTATATTTACTCATTGTGTCACTGATGAGCAACAATGGACACTTTTCTGTTTGTGATCTGCAGCTTTCTGTATCAGTTTTCTCTAAATCAAGTAAGTTTTGACTTTGAGTTATTTCAGAAAACGAATATTGCCCAGATTTTTAGATTACATTTTAAACAGGTGTTGCTGTACATATTGAAATCACTTTGAGTCAAACCAAAACTGAAGCATCATGTGAAAAACTCGAGCTTAAAATCTTACATGAGAACTTAATTAATATTACAAGTAAAGCATTTCTGATTTAATCATGTCTCATAAATACACTTATACCTGCTTCTTTCATTGCTTTTTCTAATGACCTCCTAATGGTCAAATAATTCTCTAGTGGGATGATTTTTACTTAAACTGTACTTAGGGTGGTTGGATAGTTCATACTAGAACAACAGTTGCTTATTTTGGGGTATCTGCTCAGCCATTTTCTTTCTGTTATTAAAAGAAGAAAGTGGTTTGAGTGAATGTGGGTTAAATTATTGTAATTTATTGTAGTGTGTTGTTGACCTGTTGGGGAATGGCTGACATCCAGAAGATGCTGTACTGTGTACTAGAGGCAAGAAAAGCTTCGTGTATATGGAAGAAGTTGCGCAGAATGATATCTCTTGTGTATTTTACGAATTAATAATTTCCTCAGGCACACCATATTTCTTTAAAAAGTTTAGTGGCACCTCTGATCTTTAATGTAAATACCATGCAATAAAAGTAAATTTGGCATGTTCAGGACATGAATTATGTACTTATCATGAACACTTTAACTAACTTTTATTTTAAAAACGTATTTTCATTCTCTACATAGCCTCAATATTGTTCCCGGAATTTCTAGTATATAATTTTTGCTTAGAAGTAGTATTAAAATATAAAAACTTTCTTCACTCAGGCGCTGACCCCAAATCTGTAGTTTGTGCTTTCTTCAAGCAAGGACAGTGCACTAAAGGAGATAAGTGCAAGTTTTCTCATGATTTGTCATTGGAAAGGAAGTGTGAAAAACGAAGTGTCTACATTGATGCAAGAGATGAAGACCTTGAAAAAGGTATAATAATTGTAGAAAGTTACTGCTAAGCTATTCTGATTCTGAAACTGGAATTTTAAGATTAAGAGTCTTCTTTTATTGTGGTTATGATCCTGAAGAACAGTGAGTAAGGCAACCCATCCCACTACATTCAAAGTTCTGGACAACACTGAAACTTTTTTCCAAGTGTGCTCTCAAGTGTTTTTCAGACCTTACCTAGAAAAAGAAGTATGACCTGCTGATACTGAATGGTGGTTTTTCAGTTGTGCAATGTCATGTATTATGTCATATGCAGGATGAACACTACTTGACCTTTCTTACAGTTGCTGTTTCCCTCCTAAGTTCTGTAGAAGGGAAGTGCAAAAGGAGGAAGTGTCATGAGCAACCAGAGTTGTCTTCCAGAACTGCTACTAGTGTTTGGCCAAATGTGCGCAGTTCTAGAATTAGGGATACTTGGGGTTTTTTTCTGTGACTTTCTCTCCCCAGATGACTTGTTGGCTAAGTACTCTGGATTGTATTTTTGTTTAGCAGGGATTGGAGATTTTATAGAACTTGTTTTTTTCACATTTCCTCATGTCTCAGTCTTTGTTTGAATTTTAGCCTCTGTCATCCTAAGTGTATATGATGGGGTCCCACAGATTCACTGCTAGTATTGTCATTGGTGATTTACTTCTTTTGATGGAACCTTCTTTTAACTTTAACACAGATAATTTGGTATTATCTCTTTAAGTCCTCAAGTTAGATTATCTGTATTTCTGGATGTTACCCTCCAGCCTTCTCTTTTATTCAGTTGTCTTGTTTTTCTTCTTTTCCCTTGTCCACACTCAGTACTGTACAGATGGAATGGCACATTATTGAGTGTTTAACTGAAACACACTCTATGCATTTCAAAATTAAAATTTCTAGGGCTTTTGAGGTAATTGTCTTGTGAGTGGCGTAGGAGAGTTTGAAAACGTTATTTTAAGAACCTGAATTTATTTTGCATTGTATAAGCTACTTAAAATATAAGAATTGCATATTAAAACTGTTACTGGGCAGAAAAGCAGCTTGCTGGCAATGTTTAGTATTTGGAATATTTTTGTGAAACCATCTGTTGCCTTTTTCTAGATACAATGGACAACTGGGATGAGAAGAAGCTGGAAGAAGTGGTGAACAAGAAGCATGGTGAGGCGGAAAAGAAAAAACCCAAAACCCAAATAGTATGTCTTCTTCTTTTTTTTTCCTTTTTTTTTTTTAATTGAGCTGTACTAGAAGGAATTAAGTGCAGTCTGACATTAGATGTGTTTATCATTATGTAAAAATCTGGAATGGGATATTATAATAATAATATTCTGAGTAGGCAGCTGGACTGATAGTATTTCTAGTAATATATTCAAAAATTAAAAAAAAAAACCAAAACCACAAAGAAAATCACAGCCCAACAGCTCTTTTCAGTTCATAAAATGGATAGTAGGTGAAGTGATAAAGGATTCAGTAGTATATCTAATGCATCCTAACTGCCTAGAAGATCCAAGTATTGTGATTAGTGAAGTCTGTTATTGCAGTGACTGGCGTATGTATTGACTTGTTTATGTTCTGGGTGATGTACAAGCATTGTAAGTTTTTAAATTTTCTCCTTTCAGTTGGAATTTATGAACTGAGAGTCATTTGTAATTCCTGGGCTCTAAGTTCTACAAGATTTTTTAGGTTTGCACTAAATGGCATAATGGGTTAATCCCTATTTCATTCTTTGGGACTGTTTCACCTCATTTTCAATACCAAGTAAGTAAAAAGTCTGTTGATACTGCCTAAATTTGCAAAAGTTAAACATTGCTGTGGCTAAATACAAACTCTTAATTGCTTGTTAAAGGTTCCAGAATGGCATCTGTACCTCAGGATCCAGAGCTGGAAGGTTTAACATGTGAGGCAGATGCAATTTATTTTGTTTAAAACTGCACCAGTGTTGGTGAGCAGAAAGAGATGTGCTGCTGAGGAGTGCATAGTTGCCAGTCTTCTGTCATCTTGTCTTTTGTAATTGGGATCATATTGAGGGAGGAAAAGCTGTTGACTACATCAGTTTTAGATGGTTGCACTTCTTTGTCTACTGTTCTTAGTAGTAATGCATTTCACATGTTCTTCTGTTCTGAGCACAACTGACTTGGACTTAGTGAACTTCTGGCATGGAGTGTAAAATGCTGGGGATGGAAAGAGAACACTGGTGCTAACAACCATTGTTTTTATACAGGTCTGCAAATACTTCCTTGATGCTATTGAAAACAACAAATACGGATGGTTTTGGGTCTGTCCAGGTGGAGGAGACAACTGCATGTATCGCCATGCTCTCCCTCCAGGCTTTGTATTAAAAAAAGACAAAAAGAAGGAAGAAAAGCAAGATGAAATTTCATTAGAAGATCTAATAGAAAAAGAGGTAAAGTTGTCAGACAGGTACCTTTTGGTGGTAGTTGTTTTCGTTACTCTGAAGAGACACGTAAAAAATTTGCTAATTTATAATAAAAAACTATTAGATGTTTTTTGAGCTGTATGAGCTGGGGCGAAGGATACATAGCATTGATTCATGTTTTTGTTTAGAAACTATTACCTAGTGAATAGAATTAACTATAGCTGCATACTTAGTGCAGCTGTTGCTTACCCTTTTTTAGGAGGATTCTATTTCTTAACTGCTGTTTCTCATTTATCCATTACAACTGCTTTTGTGGCTTTTCTCATCCCCTGCTCAGTCTCCTTAGTTCTCCCTTAACTCTCTAATGAGGAAGCAACACCAAGAGCACAAGGCCTTCTGAAGGTGTTGCTGCTCTGCTTCTGTCAGCATTGCTTGGCAGTGTCAATTTGAGCAGAACTGAACTCTTGTCTTTTGTTTGTTTCCTCCTCCACTTCTCCTATTCATTTTTATGGCAAGTCATCTCACTGACTGGGAAATCGCATGTTGAGTCAAACATTAAGATGATGATGCATATGTAACAGTGTAAGAGTCAAGAGGGAATTGGGAAGAACTGTTTTCGATTAGTTTCTGGAAAAGAGTAATTAAATCTCCAATATGTTGTAGCCTTTGGAAAGAGTTTCTAGCATTAATCACTCTCTTTCCTTGATAGCGTGCTGCCTTAGGACCAAATGTTACCAAAATTACTCTAGAGTGTTTTATTGCATGGAAGAGAAGAAAAAGACAAGAAAAAATTGATAAGGCTGAGCAAGACATGGAGAGGAGGAAAGCAGATTTTAAAGCTGGCAAAGCATTGGTGGTAAGTTTTACAGTCCAATTCTTAATGTAAGAAGAACAAGTAAATAAAGTTTTATGATAAGGTAGCTGGCCTGAAATAGTTTTGCTTATTTTTGTGTGTCATTTTCTTTTCCTTGCTTTTTTGTGGTTTGTTTGTTTGGGTTTTTTTGTAAGCTGTATAAATGCCATGAAGTGATAACTGAAGGTTTCTTTTACTGTGGATAGATTAGTGGACGTGAAGTATTTGAGTTCCGGCCAGAGCTGGTTGATGCAGATGATGAAGAAGCAGATGACACCCATTATGTTCAAGGAGCAGGAGATGATGATGAGGTAAAAAACCAGGATTAAATCAAAGAATATTTCAATTGCATTCAAGTTTGAAAAATTTCAATTTGAGAACCCTTACAATGAAATTAATAAGCTTGGTTCTTAATTTAATACTGCCACAGAGTATATTTTATCAGAAGGTTCCTGTTGAAGGTGAAAAATGTTGTAGAAATCTTGCAGAAGTGAGGATTTTTGTGGAAAAGTAATTCATGCAGAGCATCTTGGTTTATTTTTCAGATGGAAGACCCTGTGTGCATAAATGATGTAGATTTGAACCTGTATGTCCCCAAGGCAGTAGAGGAGACTGGTATTACAGTGGCTAGTCCAGAACGATTCAGCACATACACTTCAGTAGAAAAAGATGGTAAGTTACTTTTTTTCCAACCTGTTTTCATAATTGATTTTACAGACCTGCATGTTAACCAGGTACATACAATTTAGCCAATATGAGTCGGCATGAATTTCAAATAAAGTAGCTTCTTCATATTTTCAAAATTTGACAGCATGTTTAGTAGGATTGTGAATTCAGTTGGTGATTAAGAAGGTTGTGACACTGAAATGCCTAAGAATTATGTTTATTTTCAGATAATAAATTAAGTGAAGCTTCTGGTGGTGATATAAACAACAGCGAGCAGAATGATTTAGATGAAGATAATGATGGAGATGGGGAATTGGAAAATGGAGTAATTGATGCAGTTCCAGTTGATGAAAATCTCTTTACTGGAGAGGACTTGGATGAACTAGAAGAAGAACTAAACACTCTTGATTTAGAAGAATGAACTATAAAGCTCCAGTGAGGAATTAAACCTATGTGACAAAGTGAAAACTGACTACATTTTTTCTCCTTTTTGAATAGAATTCTTAAACAAGATGTTTATGGTTACACAGCTGAATGTGATGGGCACATGATATACCAGGAATGTTTTCCTTCAATCTCATCTACTCCAGTCTTGACTATGCTCACAGTAAAACGTTCAGAGTAGTTCAGAATTACCCGACAGCTGAATTTGCAGACAGTGAGATTATAACTTTCAACTAAAAGTAGGAAGTGTAACTGCTTTGCCAGTATGTAAGTGGGCAATTTGACATCAGGTACAGTACAAAAATCCAAGTTATACATTCTTCACAAAAACTGCATTTTATTAGTGATTGTGTTGATTCAGAAACTGCCTGAAGTGGTTTTTAGGCAGGGTACTCTAATGGAGCTGATGCCGATTATACTTCTTTAAGTGGTGATTAGCTTTATTTGATCAGCTGGATACTGAAGATTGTGAACTGATACTTCATACAATACAGTATGGTGCCCTCTGTTTAAAATGTTTTAAACTTTCCCACCACCTTTTGCCAATAAATCTGTAAATAAAAATTATCAACTTTAAAATACCTGTGTTGATTTTTCTCTGCTAAGTTAGGATATCATACCAAACTGTTAAGAACTGGATTTTCTAATAGAGTGGTAAATGTTTTTCTCTGCAGTCTTGATACAGAAGTGATAATGTTGGCTTCAGTTAAATTTGGGCTGCCTGCAATTACAGTTTTTTTGTCTACTCTTGATGCAGTATAAAATTCAGCAGCCAGCTTTTCTCCCTTGCTGTTCTTACTCCCTGCCCACCCATTAACTAATGTAATATCTGGTGTACATCACTCACTGCTATTCCAGTCTCATTCTCTCCCCACTGTCTTTTGTAGATTAGTGAAGACTTCAGGCTCTGCAGAGCCGGGATGTTACAGTCCAAAACATGCCTGTCATCCCTTTGGTGTCCTCTAAGTAACAGGAAGTTGTACAGGGGTAAGTCGCCTCAGGTGCTGTACCCTGCAGACTGCACTTAATTCAAGTCAGTGTGTCCTTTTCCAGTGGATTGACATTCTGCCATAAAGGTTTCTCAGCAGTGGTGCTTTTCCAGGGGGCTGTAGGCTGTGCCTCCTTGCCATACTACCCGTGGTATCAGCCACAGTACTGCTGTACTAATGATACCCTTTGTATCGATTTTTCTAAAGCTCTTAAATCACTACTTCCAGACCATTAAGAGTTGTGGCATTGTTAGTGAGCTTTCCCAAACTGCTTTTGGGTGGTAATACTAGCTTTGCTGGGTATTTCTGGCACTTCTGAATTGGCTCTTGTATCTTGAATGCTATTTCTAAAATAGCAGACTTAGAATTTTTGGCCTTTTTTGGGATCTTTGTGGAATTCATTTTTTCCTGTAGGAACAAGAAGCAGTGCTTGGGAGAAAGAGGCCTACTGAAATTGACTTCTAAATGTAAGTGTTTAAGGAAAAGCTGCACTATCAAATACAAATATTTATTTATGCAGATTTTTCTCCTGTGGCCATAAATAAACAGAGTTGATGGATTATTGTGTTACACTGGCCAGCAATAGGATACCTGGCTATCAGGACACTTAAGAATGCAATTCATTTGAATGTATGTTGCATAATTTTTCAAAGTTGTATATTTTAAATGGGAATAAAAGTAATTTAATCATTATCAAGGATGAAAATGGCTTTCTATGTTTTGTGTCTTAGGGGCTGGTTTACTGTATATAATACTCATTTTGGTAATACTGATCCATGTCACTGATGTATGTTGGTTAAATCTTTGCCAAAATTTTGTTCATGTTACTTGAATTTTACAGTGGAGGAATGACAGGATGACTCATTAATTTCAGCTGATAAAACACTGATGGATAGGCCGAGAGTGACCCTTTTGGGTCTAAAGGGATGGTTTTGGTGCACAGCTCCTTTGTACAGGTGTCATTTAAGCATTCAGACAGTCACCTTGCATAGCACTGAAATCCTTTGAACATCCATAAGTTAGCTGAAGAAAACCTGATTTTCCTAGGCAGTAGTTGTTGGCAGATGACTTCACAGGGGCAGGAAACAATAGCTGACTGTCCCTGTTTGGTTTTCACTCTTTTTCCTCTCAACTTACTCTGGCACAGCTCCTGACTTGGGCTTGCTCTGCCCAGATTTCCAACCATGAACGCAGGGTGACTGCTCTTAAGGAGTCAGGGTAGCATTCAGACTTCTGAGGGTGGGGAACCATACGCTGCTACATGTTCCTTCTGCTTTCACATGGGCTGGAATATAATCTGCTAAAGGTTCTTAATCTTCTCATTTAAAGAACCTTGGATTTGTAGCTAATAGGGTTTCAGTCCATAAATGCTCAATTAAAAGTGAATGCCAAGGCATTGCTTGGGGTACATGAATTATTACTGTTCTGGGAATGAGCAGTGTGATAGAAGGGAGTTCACTTGGGTGTGACGGCACTAAGTTGTTCTTATTGATGCACATTTCCTGAAATTATTCTAATATAAAGTGAATGAGTCACTTCTGGAAAAATGAGATATAATCTCAATCCCAGAATAATGGTATCTTCATTTCAGTGACTACCCAGTCTGTATGGGTCAAAAATACAGTATTTCACTGTTATACACTGAGGCAAGCTCAGTTCAGGACACCTGCTGGGTTGAGATCAGGCTGTAAAGCATCATAAGCCAGGGGAGACACACCGTTGCAATAAACTTGGTTTCTAGCCCTTGCAGCCACGTTTGTATCACCTTGTTTTCCTCCTAAATTACGTGAGCACTGTGTGAGAAATGCAGCTGTGTGTGGCCTGAGCACATCTGGAGGGAGCATGCTCGTGTAGCACTGCCTTGAAAGCACCTTTGGTACTGGACACGTGTGGACAAAACCAGTTAAAGGTGCTGCAGTAAACCCATGCCTCTGCTTCCTGGTATTTGCTGTTGTGGGAGTAGAGTATTTGTTTGGTTTAAATTTTAATGTGTGTTAAAATCCCGTTTCAGTCACACACACAACTGCTTGAACTGGTGAAACTGGCTAGCTTTAAATTCATTGGAGTTCTGGGAGTTCTTTAAAGCCTGTGTGGTTGAATTTTATGCTTGCCACTGCTTTGTTACTCAGAGCTCCCTACTTTTTTTGGACCAAAACTTTGGACCAAGCAGTGTACTTACCTTGGCAATTCAGTATTGTCATAATAGATTGTGTTTGTTTAGTGTGTTGGTTACAGAAAGAATGCGCGCATACAAATCAATATGTTTTTATTCATGTTTCCTTTCACAGTTTAGTTGGATATGGAATAACAGCTGTCAAAAAAATTATGTCTCAAACATTCTGAATGCTGAATTCTAATTCTTTTGCAATGCTAATGCTCCTTTTAAAAATTACCTGACTATAGTAAGTAATGCAGGCTTAAGTACTTGGTAAGCTTATGTATCTTGCAAATAGCATACCTGGAAATTTCATGAACATCATTTGTTATTCCTGTTACATGTGCTGCTTTGTAATAACTTACTGAAACTGCAGAGTGATCAAACAACTGAACTAAAAATCTTACAAGGCTGGGTCTTTGTTTTCCTCACAGTGAAATTATTACAGCCCTAAGCTGAGAGGAAGGGATTGTTCTCATATGCAAATATCACATACATATTCATCTGAAGTGTCTCAGGAGAAATTATCCCCTGAATAATATGAATAAAAATTGGAACAGAATTGAAAAAATGAGATGTGGGAAGGCCAGAGGAGCTGCAAAAACCCGTGTAACAGCAGCTGCCCTGCATCAAGAGACCGTTTATCACACTCCCAAAACCAGACACCTGGGGAACAAAGAGGTAAGAAAAGGACAAGCCTGTGCACTGCTTGGGAGTGCTTCTCATATGGAGCTTCCAACATTTCTTAATCCAGAACATTTCCTCTACTAGATGGAGCCTGTGGTGCTTTTCAGAGTACATTCCCTCTTCTCCCTTGAATCCCTTGACTTTCTGACCAACTTTTGGAAACTCAGGAGTTCCACACCTCTGGTGCATCTTGTTTGGAACATGACTCCTACTAGCTTGTGTTGTTCAAGGAAGTCATGTCCTATGCCTGCCTTTGCTTTGACTTGATGCCAAGTAGAGAAAGGAGGTGTTTAAAAAGAAGCTGTTGTCTTTCAGTTGTGAAGAACACAATCTCTTGATGAACTTCAGTGCTAGAAACAAGGTTTTTACAAAATTAAAAACTTTCTCTCTTGACATGCTTGATTTTTTGCTACAAATGGGCTTCTAATAAACAAAATCTTATGTAAAGCAAATGCTTCGTGAATGAAGCATTTGAATGAATTCTTTGCTTCTGGTTAGGTACCAGGTGTGTTTTATGGAGCTATGATCACCTTAAATGCAGTGATATCTGCACATGACCCTTCTCTTTTTCCCCCCACACTGGTATTGCAGGCTTAGAAATGACCTTGGCTTCGCCTGTCACACTCTTCCTTTCAATGGATGCTCTGTCTTTTTACAGAGAGCAGCTGTTGCTGGTGTTAGCAATAAGGCCAAGATGTTTTATTCATTTATGATGTTACAGCCCTAATATGTGGCCACAATAGGCTCCTTCATAGCACATTATTGAAATGAACACCAAAAATAATCAGTTCTTTCAATCATAAAATAGCAGCAGCAGCATCTCATCTCATTACCTTGGCAGTAATCTCTTTATCTTACATTTGTGGTAGAAAATGTACAGTGTTGTAATGCATTTGGACATAAATTTGAGCAAGGCTGGCTTAAAACTTAGAGGTGTTCCCTGAGTTACCCAATCAGACTTCAAAAATGAGATGGACTCCTAAATTAAGGAAGAAACAATGGAAAAGAAAGCATCACAGCTTTTCTTAGGAAAGGAAAGAAGCAGAAGCAATCTTGAAGGAAAGAGGTGAGCAAATTACTATAGAATGTTTCCAAGGCAAAACAATAGTCTTTGTACCATCAGCCATCAGGGAAATATGTTCTGTGGAGGCTGCATCCTTGGGCCCCTGCTTGAATGAAACTGTCTATCAACATATAATATGGGTGTAGCACATGCCTTGCAGGAATTCAGCTTATACCTTACATTTCTCAGGCCTCTACAATACATTTTGGCAGGATTGCTCTTCTAGGAGAACTTTTGTCCTCTTCACGTTCCACCTCCATTCCTGTTTTGTTCCTTGATTTACCTTCTTGTGCTCTGAACACAAGGCAGGCAGACATGGGATTGAAAAGGACGTGGTAGTTTGGTCTCTGCACGGTAATACAAATCCATTGCAAGCTCTCAATCACTGTTTTCTATCAATCTTAGTGATGTCAGACCTGACAGGTAGTTTAGTTTTTTGATTTGGGAGCAGTAGACTACTTCAGAAAAAGACAGATTGACTTCCGCTTTAAAAATTCCATAGTTGCAACTTAATGCCTCCTTAAAATCAGGTAACAGCCAAGTTTCTGGACAAGAAACCTTTAATCTTTGTTCTTCATCACTTTCTTTTGCTGTCTTCTCCTTCTGCTGAGTATAAACACTGCAGAAGGGAGGCTCTTCTGACTGACCTCTCTAATCCATATCAACTAGCCCAGCAGTCCTTGTGTAAGGCTGCTGCTGCCTTCTCCCTGCACAGGCCTGGAGCAAGACACGGTATCCTCGGCAGTGTGCTTTCCTAATGTGGCTCCAAACAATTCAGGGGTTTGTTTATCAAATGGAGACAAGGAGGATTAGGAAAGCTGGACAGAAGAAATAGAGCAAAATCTATTTCTTCAAATGTGAAAAAGACAGACTAAAGTCAAAATTAGAGGGGACTATAAACTGTAAGGGTCTCACCGTTGTGAACTATTTCCTTGCATAAGCACCTGGGAGGTGTCAGAGCTGCACTTTGTGTCAACACTATCAGCCCTACACCATGAGCTCTTCAGTCATTTTCTTGTCAATAGAAGTCTGTATTCTGTACACAGCAGTTCCCACACAGTGCCTTCCACACAGAAATACCAAGTTACAGTTCTGCACAACAGTTGCTATACATGAATAATTGCCCATTCTTTGTGTGTATGGGCAGCCGGGAGAAGCGGAATGAGGAATCTTCCCCCAAGAGGGCAAAAAGGGAAAAGCTTAAATGTGCTCTTTATTCAGGGCATGGAAGTGTCTGTAGTTTCCACCATGGATAACTGTTGTCAGCATTAACTTCTGTTTGATAGATGCAAAAATAGTTCTTTCACCAGCAGCACCCAGCTGGGACTCTATTGGAGTGACCCCGGCAATGGCAGGCTAATGGCTTAGAAGCAAACAGTACAACTTTGAAAGCAAACCAGATCCACACCAAACACCCTCATCCCTCACTCCCCTGGCCAAACCCTCTGTTAGAATGGCTAAAGGTCTGATTCTGTATTGATCCATGTGTTGTTCCTTGAGAGAAGGATTTAACTCAACAAAGGCGTAGTCCACCAGTATAATGTTTTATAGATAAGGACATGCTTTGGTTTCATATTAATGGCAGACAGGACAGTATTCCTTGGACACAGAGGATCAAAATATAATGGCTTCAATGTGAGGGTGAGTTGGGGTTCTCTGGGGAGAAAGGGGCATTTCTGCATAGGGAAGAGGGAGGAAGTTTGAACTCTGGAGCATTCTGTTCAGATGGTGTCTTCTGAAGGCAAGAGGCTGGAGCTGATGTCTGAGCTGGCGTATCAAGGCCTGGAATGCCTGGGCTGAAACACTTCAAATGCTTCTTGAGAGAAAAGGGCAAGGAAATATCTCTTTCAGTGTCAGTTTGTGTTATTACCATCTTTTAATGTTTTTGTATTTGAGTAAAAGAATATTCAGAGCATTGGATAGAAAGGAACTTGTGTCTACTTTATTCCTCCACTGCCTTTCAATCCTACTTGCTCTGCATCCTGTTATTATTTTGTTATCTAAGTCTTCAGCACGTTTAAAGTCTGAGCCTGTTACTAAGCACAGACCAGTCTGAAGAATTATTTCTTTCCCAGGGAATTGGAAAGTTTTTAACTTGTTTTTGTTCCAAATCCTTCACCGGGACCGTGGAAGCATTACTGTAATGCAGCAGCACTAGAGGACAGATGCTTCAAGGGGGATGTGGCGTTATGTGCCTGGAATGATCAATTAAAAAGCCAGCATGACTGCTCTGTGAGTTTGAGCTTTGTTAGATTCCTTTGAAAATGCATGATGAAAAACATCATAGAAAAAATCCGTGAAAAATTCCCCCAAACTAGAAAGTTTGGAGGAAAGGTTCAAAAGTTGTACATAAGAATACTTGTACTAAATAGGAGATGATTTGCACTAAAGACAGGGAAAAGAATATCTCAGGGATACAACAGGAAGCAGTGGTCTCTGGTATTTCAGTATAACCAGAAGCAGTCAAGAATGTAAGAAACCTAGGAAATGCCTCTCGTCATCTGGAAATTTTCCATAAATGGAAATAAACTCGAAAGTGACCCGTCTTCTGTGCCTATAGATCCTGTGTGCAGGGAAGTGCTCTGTTTCTCTTTGTCCCAGCAGAATACTGTTCCGCAAGAATTTCTGCCAGGCATAGTCACTTCCACTTTCTAAATAAAACCTGTGTGCACGCTTGCCATGGATGATGGTCTCAGCAGAAAGGACAGTACTTAAAATAGTAGGAAAACAGTGGCAGGCAAAAGAAGGAAAAGGTTCTTAGGAAGGATATTAAGATGTAACTAAGAGTAAGATGGTGGAATAATAACGATCTCTTCCTCACCTTCAGAGAATTGCATAAAAGCAGCATGTTCTAGAGGGTCTTTGTGAGCATAAAAAGGCAGAATTAAAATTCATGGCATCCAGCAAGCAGTGTACCTCCTCTGGAAAGGAAGAAGGAAGAGGAGAGAGTGATGAGGAGATAGGAGGGATGATTCTTTGTTTAATGTGTAATGTTAGCACTCCTGTATTAATTGTGACTTGTGTATTTACAAGCTTTGCTGGATACAGGCAAAAGCGTGGATTAGGAAGAAGTGCAAGTCCAAGGTGCAGTTCTGTGCGATGGAATCAGCCTGTAAAGGAACAACCACTGCAGGAGTAACTCACATGGGAGCTGGAGCTTTCCATCTCATGGGCCCTGCAGCTGCTGGGCCAGGTCAGACGTTCCAGTGGGACGGCAGAAGCAGAAGTACAGAACTTTCATACACAGTACACGTATTCCATGGGAGACAAGTGCACAGCGTGTTGATTCCAGTGTTTCATCTCTTTTCCCACTCTAGGAGCAGAAGGCCAATCCGTCACACTCTCTAGATTAGCAAATTCTCCCCATCCCCTTCTAAAAAGCTTTCCTGAGACCTTTCCCACCAGAAGACCCAGGAGCCCCATATCTCTGTGGCTCACTCCTGGGAGCTCCATCACTGTGGTTATCCGAGGGTGCTGTGCTCCTTCTGGGGATAGGTGTGGTGACTTCCCAGGCTTTTCCCTCTGGGCTGGTGTGTTCCTACACTCTCTTCCTTAACAGAGCAGGGTGGTATTTGGCTTTTTTTCTCTGTTACATCTTGTATATGCATGCATATTATGAAAACATTTTCAGAGAGATTGTGCAGAGAATATTATGGAGCTTGTTGTTTGGGTTTTTTCTGATCCATTTCTCCTTTATTACGTTATTTCCTGTCAAAGCTTTTCTCTAGGGTAAAAGTACTCTTTAAAAAGACCTTTTAAAAAGATTTAAGTCTTTGGGGGTGTTACTGAGCAGCATCTGGATATATTTGTTTGGCAATCTGCTGAAGTGCTTTGTGAAGCAAAAGCTGAGTCATACGTGATTTATATTGACCAACTTTGTCAGACTGAAGAAATATGAATCCTTTGGTAAATCAAGCAATGCTGTCTGTGAATTTGATGCTATGAAATCCTAATGTGAAAGAAAAGGCCTGGTGAGTAATGAGCACTCTATAAAACACAAAAAGGGGATTGCAGAAAGACTTTGACTAACACTGGAGTAATACAGCTATCAGTATTGAACAAATCAGAAAAAAGCCCTGGTACAGCTCACTTCCTTTTGAACTGAGAGATTTCGAACTCTATGCTAGGAGCTGGTTTAACAAATGTAGCCATACCCTTGTTGTCCTAGTGAAAACATTGCCCCACAGCCCCGGGCTAAGGACAGCTTTTGCTAGCAACTGAATGAGATTTGGCTGATGTGAATTGCTCATAGGAGCAATAAAGCAAATCAAGCCTAAACATCTCTAGTGGTTTCCTCGTGTTTCACCACATCATGCTTCCATAGTTTTCAGATTCAATGTTGTATTTTTCCCAAGAAAATGGATATCAAAGATAAAATTAAACAAAGTAGAAATAAAACGCACAAACTGACCAAAGCAAACTGGTATGTGAAGTCCGTCTTTTACTTCGTTTTCTACTGCCTTGTTAGAAACTGAGTTACTTCTTAAAAGGTCTGTTTAGAGCAGCTAAGCCTCTTGAAAAGTCCAAGTGTCTGGATGGCACAAGAGCAAAATATTTACTAAAACTCTCACATCCGTGGAGGCTTTTCTGGGAGACTAATAGTGGTCCCGAAGAACAAATGAGTGGTTATCCTTTCTTTGCTCCAGATATTCATACTGCTGGTACTGTAAAGCACCGAATCCACTTAGAGGTGAAGTTTATTGCTTGCATGCAGGACCCTTTGCTGACCCTTTGAAGTAGGACCACAGTGGTTCGCACATTTGCAGTTTCAACCGAATTGTGGCACTTTGTCCATTTCTTGCTGCTGCCTTTCGTGTCATGAGGGGGAGACTTTCTTGCAAAGGAAAAACATTCTGAAATACTCTATCCATGTTACAGGCTGGACACTCAGGAATAGCAAAAAATAATACCTGTCTACCAAAAGTGCTCTGCATCTTGCAAAGTTTTGTTCAGCTGTGTTAATAACTCATTTTCTGAGTAAAAACTAACAAGACCAATAACTTGTAACAGAAATATTAGTTTGATCTGTTGGATAATGGAAAGCAGTTCTTTAGACTCCAATCAATTCCAAAATAATTGCATTCTGTTTTGCATACAGACAAAAAGTCTGGTGTCTTAGAAGGAATCCAAGTCCTGCCCACTTCTTAGTTGTTGGTTTCCACCACTGGGTATCTTAGCCTGAGAACCGAAAGCTAGCTACAGGTAACAAGTACATATAGAAACACATAATTAACTTGTTTACGTTCTGTAATATGATCTCATTGGCTGTTCCTTATCTATTTGTTAGTCATGCTGAGAACTAAATCAATGAGGAAAGAAAAATCACATCCTCACTGGAAGGGTGTTTGCTTTGCTGTTTGCGTTAACAGCAAAGTCTGGTTTTGACTTTGACTCCTGTGTCCAGGATTCTGTCAGACAGGGTAGCTCGATGCAAGCAATTGAATCAATCGCTCGGCCCCTCCTGCAACAGAAAATACTTTCCCTCATTTACAGTAAGATTGGCTTTGATTAGAAGTGTATCCCAAGCCTGTACACTTCTTTTCCCACGTGGAGGCTGGAGCTGTGATGCCATATAGGGAGCTGTGGCTCCCCTCTGGGGCTGTCTAGACTGATTGACTCCGATTGTGTTCTGAATTAGGGCCAGACAGCAGCGCCGCCGCCGCTTCCGCCTGCAGCTGGTGACTCAAGGCCCGGGGAGCGGAGCGGGGTGCCCGGTGCTGAGTCAGGGGAACGAGAGGCTGCCGCACCTTGGACAGCCCAGACGCTGCGAGCCGACAGGCACGGAACAGCTGCAAAGAGCAATCGTCTTGAACGGAGGAAAGGCTCTGCAAAAACACTTCCCATGGGATGAGTAACCCGTGAGTCTGTGTAAAGTCTGAGTTACTCCTATGGCCTGGCTTTGCAATTTGCTGACAACAAGCAGAAGTGCTGCACAGCCAGTTCCTAAGAAGCCAAAATTGATCATTTGGTAAAAAAATGTAATATCTTAAAAATAACTTATCCTTCACTGCTTGTGTGACGTTGTGAGGTTATATAATCAAGTAGAGAAAATAAATCCTCCTTTTCCCTAAGTTACTGACTTACTGATCAAAGTACTCATAAACCACTCTCTTAGTTTATTGCTCTATTTACTGGAGTTTGGGAACTTACTAACTCATCTGCAGTTTTGCTTTGATCAGGTCTGTAGTACAAAAGCTCTGAGATAAGTCAAATAACAATAAAAGTAATGTGGGGTTTGCATTTGTTTGTTTGTTTGTTTGTTAACCTGTTGAGGACGCAGCAAAGTTAGGAAATTAGCAACAAATATCGAGTCTATTTATAGGAACTCCCTTTCTTGATAGACTTAGAGTTTTTGAGATGGCTTCCTGAAGAAATTCTAATTATTTAATGACAAGAACAAGTGAATGGAACACAGGAATAGCTGGTGGTTCTTTGGGTTTTCCTCTCCTTGTTGTGGAAATGCTTTTCTTTCAGGATTCCCATTAGACTGAATCTGTCCCTTGGTAACTATGTATGGGGTATTTTTAACTTTTATTTAGGGCTTGAAACATCACTGTTCTGTTGCTTTTTATCATGGTCACATGAGGAAAACAAAAAGTTTCGACTTTTGGTGGTAATAAACTCCAATCGTCTTATGTTGTACAAATTAATATTCTGAATGAGTATGAATTATTTCCTGTTTGCAGGTGCTCAGCATGTTTTCTTTGACCTGAGACACTGCTGTACTGAGCAGATGTTGAACTCTGATGTCGGCTGAGGAGGGCAAGGCTACGACGGGTTTGATAGCAGCCTACAGGTGACTGAGGAAGGATGATAGCGCTAAAATGTTACTAGTGAGAGATGACACGAGCTACAAACTGCAACTGAAGAGATTGAAGCTGCACTGGATGCTTCTTCCCCAGGTGGGTGGTGCAGGGGTGAAACGGTAATAGAGACCTCCATCAGGGAGGATTTTGCAGATTCAGCTCTTCCCAGCCTTGCACGTGCTGCTGGGCATTCCTGTGGCTGGGGAGATGCTGAGACCCTGGGATTTAAAATTACTTCATTTAATAGCCAATGTGTTTGAAAATCAGGGGTTTTTTTTCCTCCATGGCTTGGTCTACATTGGCACTCCTTTTACTCTTTACTTAATAGCTTTCTTGAAAGACTTGTTCAGAAAGGCTTCACCAAAAAGTCTTGTTAAGACCAGGCACGGATGTGCCCCTCTCTTCGTATTTCTAGCACTCCTTCATAGAATGGTACAATGGTTTGGGTTGGAAGGGACCTTAAAGACCATGTCGTTCTACCCCCTGCCACGGGCCGGGACACCTTCCACCAGACCAGGTTGCTGCAAGCCCCGTTCAACCTGGCCCTGAACACTTCCACGGATAGGGCAGCCACAGCTTCTCTGGGCAACCTGTGCTAGGGCTTCACCACCGTCACAGTAAAGATTTTCATTAACTCTCTTCCAGCCTTCGGCTGGGGCAGATAAGAGTGGGATGCCTGAACCGAGGCCAGCCCTGGGGCCGGAGTTCCGCGGCCGCCGCGCAGCCCCAGCCCCGGGCGGTGCCGGGCGGTGCTGGGCTGTGCTGGGCGCTCCCTGCCCGCTCCCGGCGGAAGAGAGCGGCGGCCCGGGCGCGGAGCGGAGCAGGGCCCGCCCCCGGCACCACATGATGCCGCCTCTCCTTCCTGCCGCCCCCGTCCCAGCGAGAAAGGGGAAGTGACTGCGCTCCGCTCCCCGCCCCGCCGCGGGAAACGCGCGGCCCCTCCGCCCCCTGCGCGGGGGCCGGCGTGTCCCGGCAGAGCCGCGCCCGCGGAGCAGCGCGGGGCCGGGCCATGGCGCGCCTGGGGATGATGCTGGTCCTGCTGGGCACCGCGCTGGCCCCGGGCAGCGCTTTCAACCTGGACGTGGAGCGCCCGGCCGTCTACTCGGGCCCGGCGGGCAGCTACTTCGGCTTCGCCGTGGACTTCTTCGCTCCCGACCCGTTCTCGTAAGTGCCCGTCCCGCCCCGCCCCGTCCTGCCCCGCCGAGCCGCTCCCCGGGGCGCCGGAGCCGCGAGCGGCGTTGTCCCGGCGCGGGGCGAGAGGCGGGCGGAGGATGGGGAGCAGCCCTCCGGTCCTTCAGCAGCCGAGCCGCTGCCGCCGGTCCCGGGCGGGCCGGGAGCGCTGCGGCCGGAGCGGCTCTCGGAGGGGACGCGGCGGGAGCGCTTTGCTCAGGCCCCGGAGCGGGGATGGAGCCGCTCCGCATCCCTGCCCCGCTGGGGCGGCTCTGGCGGCCGGGCCGCCCTGGCCGGGGAGCCAAACCCGATCCCGAGCGGCCGGCGGCTCCGGTGGGGCATGAACCTTGCGCTGCGGCGTTCTCTGCCTAGCCTGGTCTCATGAAGATAATGGTGGTGATAAATACAGTGTAGAAAGATGTAGTTATGGTATTTTGATTCCTGAGGCTGTGTCCCGTGGCATTTCAGAAGTTCTGCTGTTCTGTCTTTGAGTGCGCTTTGCGGGAGTGCTGTGTTTGAATTGTGCTGAGTCTGTGCGAGTCGCCAAGCTGCTGAGGAATCCAGAGAAGGAAAAGTTCCATCAAACCACCCTCCACGTCTGCTTCCTGAATATGTTCCCGTTTCATGTTAAAGATTAGGCACTGTGTAGTCGCTGGTGCGTTTCAGACCTTTGAATCCTCGTGTCGCTAACTGCACAGCTTTGGTGTTGCCAGAATGAATCAGCCTCTGGTCCTCAAATGCGGGCTACAGTAACCTCCAGCTTTTGTCACTTTTCCCCCACTCCTCTCCCATCTTAAGAAAGGGCTGTAAAACTGGAAAAGCTGCTGGCTTTCATCCTGCTGAGGGGATATTCTCTCTCCCCCCTTAATCTTTAGCTTATAAAACTTTATAAGCAAATTGCACAGCTATTGAGCAAGTCCTTCTGCGGTACATCATCTAGCCTTGTTTGCATTGTTTTACTGCCTACATACATTAGAAGCCATCCTGTCTTAACTTGCACATGTTGCACCATCTTTCTCTGCTATCTTAATCCTGTAAGTCCTGGTACTAAAAGAAAAAAGCTTCTATTTTTGTCCTGCCCTTTATTTTTAAGTCAGCATGTGTGGCTGCAGAGTTATCAAGAGACTGGTAAATGCATGTAATAAACTTTCTTCCTCGCTTTCTGATAAGGAATTATGTGACCCAGCTCTCCATGAAATCACTATTTGGAACCTTTCCATTATTTTTATAAGAACTATTGACCTCAAAGTGCACTGCTGTAAAAGAAAGCAGTGTGTTTTTCAGGCAGCGTGGAAAACTTCTGTATATTTAGAAGGGAATTCTCTCCTCCGTTTTTTTGTCATCTCTTAAAGTTTGTACCTGTTAAGCTAAACACTTCATTTTGCATTTAAGTTCTTAATTGAACCAAGTAGCTATGCAACTTTGACAGGAACAGGCCCTAGTGGTGTTAAATTTTCAGTTTATGCCTATGGACACTGATATTTTGCCTCCTGAAATAGCCAGGAATACTTGTATGCGGTGTCCTCTGGGCATACGGAGTGTCACGTGGTTTCTATGCCTTTCTTTTTGCTTTGGTGAGCTTTTATTTATCACCTGTTTTATACATGAGTACTAGAGATTAAGTCAGTTTAGTTGGGCTGAGGCTATTTGGATTGTCTAGCCTGACAACAAAGGCATGGTATTAGTTCCTGAACACTCAAGCTGCTGTTTCACAGTCTATTTTGACCTGCTAGATGCCAAACTAAAGCATATTTAGAAGTCCAGTATGAAAGTCTGATTCCAGGAGTGGAAGCGGTGGTGTTGTGTCAGGGGGGTGTGTGGTGCCTGTCAGTGGGCACAGCGTTCATAGGGAGTGAGGGAACAAACACAGCTCCCTAACAAGTGAAACAGGTTTTTCATACACCCTCTGTTTCAGAGGAGCTGCACTTGATAGTCCAGGGTGCACCTACTTGGAAGCCCCGGTTTCTTTGTTGGCCGTGGAAAACCCTGGAAAGGGACTGTACCTGTAGGCACACCAGAGGTGCCAGAACACTCCCAGTCTTGCCCCAGCATTGGGATGGGGTGGATGGTTACATGATGTAGGAAATTGGCAGTATCAAAGCACAGCTGGTGTATTCCCGTGGAAATACAACTGTCCCTCTATTCCCTCTTTCCCAAAGTATGTGGATTAGAGACTTCTTAGTATTTGGGTAATTTGCATATTAATATAAGAGTCTGACAATATCTGCTTGCTTGGTCTATGATGATAAAAATGCATTTTTTTATTTGAGGAGGAGAGGTGGCTAAACCTTTGTGGAGTCACATAATAATTCCTTTATTTGTAATTTTTTTAATAAACTTCATCACAAATATTACCTTAAGAATAATTTAAAATATATAATTAGAATGGAAATTATTAGATCTTTTAAACAAGCATTTAATTTGGGGGACTTCTCAAAAGTCAGTGGTACAAGAGTTAAATGGGAGGTAAGCTACCCCTTGTTTAATAGGTTGTAATTATAATAATTGATGTGTTTCTTTACTTGGCATTATAACGTTTATTATAAGCATTTCTGTTCTGCCCAGAGAGTTCATTTTAAGTTGATTAAAGTGTTTCAAATTCCTGTTCTAGAAATCTAGACAGTCTATGAATGGCAGCTAGGGAAAACAAATGGATTGCCAGCTAGCCTGGATTTTCTATCAGGGTCCATGCCAGGACATTTTTAAGGTTCTGAAAATTCACACAGGTTGAAAACTAGTAGGTCTTCATGCGAATTGAGCTTTGATGAGGTGCTATGTGATTATACCTACACTTATTTCTTTACTAGAAAGGAGCCTGGAGATGACTCTGAAAACCAGAGCAAGTTTGATAAGCCTGGATTTGCCTGCCTGTAGACATTCTCTCCAACCAGTCCTGCAGCTCGTTCAGCTAACCCAGTTTCAAAACTAGGGAACCATAGTGCCTGACAAGAGTTGGTCTTGCAAGCTGCATTCTCTCTTAAGCAGTCTAAAGGGAAGTAACAGCGCAGACTGATTCTGATGAAAGGAAGCACTTGATTTTATGTCTTCTAAACATGACTTTATGCTTCGACTTGACTTTCTCAGTCAAGTGCTGATGAGTCGAGTGGGTCTCAGAGGTGCTGGGGTCCCTGGAAGGTGCTGGAAGACGCCGAGAGTCTTGTTCAGTTTGTTTCTTACTTTGCTACTTCTGAATTTTGCCACCTGTGCAGGCACAGTCTCGTGGCAGTTCCTGCTGGGAGTGCACCGAACGTGTCTGTAGAAGCAGAGGTGCAGAAAAGCACCGCAGATCCTAATAAGAAAATGATGACTGTGCGGTGAATTCGGGTAGCGATTCATTAACATGCAGATCTGTGGCCGAGAGTCGCTCGGCACTTGGAGAGTGTTTTTACGAGAGCACTTGCTCAGGCAGGGCTGACTCATCACGTTCAGGACATGCTGAGCTCAGAGCGCACTCCTGCTTTGTTTATACATTGTTTCCATTTTTGACTGACTTCCCTGAATTACCCTCACGCACAAAATTAACCAGAAATTATGCCAGCTGATGGCTTTCGTAAATTACAGAAGTATGCAATTTCCTGTTCTGCTGTACATGTACATATTTTTGAAAGGAAAAAAAAGAATATAAAATATGTTTATCTCATTTAAAATATAATCATAAGTAGGCCTGGATACTTTAATTTTATCATATCTTCTTTTATCTCTCCTTTTTGGTAAATGGGGTTCTTTTGCCTGCTTTTGCATGCAGAGAAGAGAACTTCATATGAATTTCTCTGTAACTGCGAGTAGTTCTAGTCGGATTTAGATTAGAATGGGCAAGACTTTTGCTTTATTGACTCTTCAGATGTCGTGAAGTTATAACATCTGTGCCTTAGGTGTTTGTTTTGTTTCTTCTTTTTCCTGCAGGACATTTCTTCTGGTGGGAGCTCCGAAAGCAAACACTACCCAGCACAACATCGTAGAAGGAGGGCAGGTGCTGAAATGTGACTGGAACTCCAACAGAAACTGCCAGCCCATTATATTTGATGCCACAGGTAACGTGTGGGTCGCTGTGGGGGAGATGGGATGTCTCTGCTCTAATGCTGCTGTGGGGAAGCAGAAGGGATTCAGGTCCCTGTGGGATTTTTTCATGGTCAGTGTGAATGCGGCTGCTTTTGACTGGCACCTAGTCAAGGCTTGCTTGTGCTTTCCTTTTCCTCTCCCCTCTTTTAGAATTCTGTTGTCCCTGGTATGTGCTGGAAGCCTGAGTGAGCAAACATTATTCTTCTTGTGTTTTAACCTATTTATATTTCTCCTCTGTACTTTCCAGCAATCCTAAAACATTTGGCAACCTAATTCCCAATGAACCCCGAGGGATTTTCTTCCTATTAAGAAAGTGACATATGAGGACAGATACTTTTCAATATCAGCAAAAGTGGTATAGGCAGAAATACCCGCAAGTTTCAGTTGAAACCAGGAATATGAACTAAAAACTGTGGAAAAATATCTTTTTTAAATTTTTCCCCTCAGATGTAGCTTCATATTGTTTGTGGCTTCTGTGATAGCAGCACTCAGGTGCCTCAGGTCGTAGGCATTCCTTACCCATTTCTGAAGCACAGAAGAGCCAAGTAGCAGCAATGTGGACATGAAATATTTCAGTCACTCTTCATGCTCTGGTGCACACAGTGATTTCCACAGGCTGTGGCAGGTCATGAGAATGCACTGCATGTGCTTTTCTGCTCCAGCCACTCCATGTTGAATCCTGTTTTCCACAGCATGTTTCAGGCCAGTGGAAAAACCTCCCCGTGTCATGGGAGGGGATTAGCAAGACCCATGTGGTAGGGTAGAGGAAACACCTGCGCCTTGAAGGTCTGGTTGGTTATAATTCATTCTTGTCTCTGCCAGTATTTTGACTTGGCAGCCTAAACGTTGTTAGATTGATGCAGCCTTTTTAAATTGGGTGCAGTACAGTGGAGAAGCATTGTCAAGGTATGCCACAAAACGTTGTTGGTGTTCAGATTTCTGAAATCTTCATATCTTTTTGTGAAAACCACTGTGTTACCAGTTCCATTGCAAAAAACAAAAAAAGTATGTAATGGCACACACAAACCCCAAGCCATTATCGTTCCTTCACTCCTTTATCATTCTCTCATATCATTCTATAGGAGCATATCTGCCAGATTACTAAAAATTTATAATAAGTTGCAAAGTCTGGAATTTTTATCTGCATCAGTGTTCAGACAGCAAAAATAGATTATAGCTATCTTTCTTTTTGTTTTTGTTCTCTGGGCTTATTGTTTACTAGAATACAAGTGTACTTTTTGTTAGTTTGGGTATTTTTAAGGAAGAGTCTCAATGTCCCTAGTTAATAGTCATCATTAATATTGTAGCCAAACAACTTCTGGTGGGGAAAGATGAGCCACACGGGTAGGTTCTAGACACATCTTCTAATAGGAATTGCAGTGTATTTATCAGTTTATACCGTGAACATTTGCAGTAGGCTTTTCCATGTGCCAGGTAGAGTTGATAGAGAGAGGCCACTCTGCTTTGCTGTGTGTCTGTGCTTAAGGTATGTGCTCCTGGGCAAACAAACAGTGTTTTGCTCATCGTTTGCCTTTAAGGAACAGGCATTTTAATTGGTTGAAATTTAACAGTAAAAATAGCAGGTCATAACGGCTTAAGAGGATTTCTTTCAGGCATGCTTTAACTCATTCCAGCTTTGAGGCAATGAATGGGGGAATAATGCATTTGTCAATTATCCTTCCTGGTGAAAAGGGGCATTGTACTTCAGCTTGATAAAATAATAAATGCCCTGAGACAAAAAAGAAAATGTCTTTTTCTTTGTGCATAATACAATGCTCAATTCCCTATGTTCTGATGACGAAGTCACTGCCAGCACTGTTAGCCCCAGCTCCTGCCTGCCCCTGCCTTGTAAGGGAACAGGGCTTAGGGAAGACTCGTGACCCACTTTGAAGGAACGGGAAGTGGAAGATCTGACCACTAACTTGTGTTCCTGATGCGAAGGGGCTTTTTGTAGATGACTAAATGCAGCCTCTGCAGGAATCCAGGCTCATCCATCACTGCTTAACATTTGTGCAATACCATTTGTAACTGCAGAGGTATTGCTTAGCCCTGCGGTACAAGGCAGATTTTTTATTCCCTCCCAGATTTACTGGAAAAAACAGGTTCTGCATCATTACTTAGATGTGTTTCTTCAGAGTTGTTTTCTAATTGCTTACAGCCAGTGAGAAATCTGACCCGTGAAAATAATGAGAACACTTGTACTCATGGCTTTCCTCTTGTTTCCCTGTTGACGCCAAACTCCGTATGTGGAGTTGGGTGCCCCATAATTAGCAGGAGTCATGACCCTGTTCCTGCTCCTGCTCCCTTCTGCCAGGTGGCACAGCTGGAATGCCAGAGTAGGCCAAGCAATGAGTGAGGGCAGGGCAGAGGCTATGTTCCTGTGCTGGGAACGTGGCAAGGGAATGGAGGAAAGAGCAAGCCTTGTTCTGATTGTGTGGGGTTGTGTTTGTACCCTTGTCTTGTGTCACAAATAAATATGAGAGTAGGGTTTTACAGAGGTCCAGCAAGCAAGGGTTTTTTCTCTATATATTGTTCTATTACTACTAATTAGGACTATTTCTTTTTAAACGTTCCTTGTTTTTTAGTTAAGTTTTTCTGCAACTTTATGGGTCCATTTCTCTTCCCCATCTGTACAAAGGCCACACTGAGCTCAGTGGCTGGTCAGAGCTGGGTTTTATTTTCTAGCTCTTGCTTTTGGCTTTAACATTGTATTTCCACAGCAGCATGGTCATTTATATGATCAAATGCCACAGCTCTTCCATAGCCCAGGAGGGAAGGTACTAGCAGCTGGAGGATAATCTTTGGAAGAGTTGTTCTAGCCCTGATGTTACAGCAGCATTGCTTGCTTGCACTTACCCTCACCCCAGCTGCCCTGGAGGAAAGCGATAAGTCATTAAGCTGATAGTTCCTGTACTACAGAATTTACTACTTTGTTTATCCCTTCCTGTGGGTGACCACTCAGCTCTGTCAGGATGGGAGCTGGGCAGTAGGAGTCCAATGTGCAGTGTCATTTATGTAGCTCTCATGCTGAAATTATGTGCATTTCTCTCTTTCTCATGCCCTTCCCATCAGCCTGTAACATAAAAAACAAAATCAAACAAAAGCTTGTATTATAACTTTTAAACCTCTGGCTAAAAGAGCAATATTCTTTCACTGTTCCTACACAGTGTATTTTCTCATTTAAAACAGCAATATATTTCATGGCATCACAGAATGGTTTGGGTTGAAAAGGACCTTAAAGGTGATCTAGATCCAAGCCCCTGCCACGGGCAGGGAGAATTTGTGAAAGGGAATCTCCCCTTGTCCTGAATCCCTCAGCACAGTGGTTGTACTCACTAAAAATACACTGGAGAATATTCTGTCCATGTGTGTCTGCATGTTTCTGTGCACATTATACTAATCGCTTTTGACATTCTGGTATATATGGTGGCTTTGGAAGGCAAAATGTTTATATGGCACATTAACACTTCCCAAATGTAAAGATGCTTCGCTGTGGGGCTTCTCAGCCTTTTAGCAGTGACACCAGTTGGCTCTGATTTAACATAGTTATGGCTATATGAAAACGGCATAACAGACGTGTGCTAGAATCTGCCCTGATGGTCAGGGGTGCACATGGCTGTGCTGCATGTGCTTGTGTCATGGGGCTAGAAATTGAATACTTTGTTTTTAAAAGGCTTTCTAATGTTTTCAGGCAAGTGTTTCAGGCTGGCTTCTACTCTTAGGAGCACACAAAGGTGAAAGTTAAGAAGGACCCAAGCACCAGAGCAAGCTTCCTCAGCTGCATACCTCCATTGCAAAACTGAAATATGAAGCAGTGCTGCTGTTACTTTAACAGGTTATCCTCCAAATCTAGATAGAAACAAGTCTGATTTAAACACTTTTTTACCCTATTCCTGTTTACCTTGTTAATTCAGCAGTGAATATGCCTCTGTCACAAAACTAAAATTTCTGATATTGCTTTTCTTCTGTATGTTTACTTCTTTCTACAAGTGACACAGCCTTACCACAATTTCAATTCAATTGTTATGTAAAATACTTAGAATTTTTCCCCTCTGTCCCAGTTGACTTTCAGACTTTCAGAATGTGTAGGAGGCACCATTCTTTCAGGACAAGCACCGAAGGGAAATTTATATTCTCAAGACAGCATATTCTTCAAAATTATCATAAGCACAAGCAATATTAATAAATCCTTCCCTTTGCAAGATGTTTTACATTGCACATTCAAATGATCAAAAATCACAGGTTGTAGCTCAAGGCTGGTAAATATTTATCTTCGTTCATTCTTATCTGTTCTTCACACTGGATAATTTTGTGACTGAAAATTTAGTTTATTTTTTGTTTTAGTTCATAGAAATAGGGGAATGGTCTGAATTTTGTGAAGAAGAAAGTATCCAGGAAAGCAAATGGTGGAAAAACTGCTTTTACACCTGGCTGAGCCCTTTCTACCAGACTGACCGGAGACATGGTTCCTCTCTTTAAAAGCTTAACACTTGGCTTCTTCTGCCAGTTGCTTAGCAGCTTTTTCCAGGAAAAACATATTTCTTGTGGGTAAACCGTGAAGGGAATGCACTTAATACTGCAGCCCATTTTCTGCTTCTGATCAGTTCTGAGACCAAGGTCCAAACCCATTTGTTTTAAAGACATATCAGTCTCCCTCCCCTTTTTTCATTTCCACAGCCTTCACAGACTGGCACAGCAAAGCTTTCATAGATAGTACCAGATATTGCCAGCAGTGTTTCCATAATCTTCCTCAGGAGAAAGATTCTTGAAAAGTTAAAGGGTATTCCCCAAGTTAAATTTATTTTGTGTAGTTGTCCATTTTTTGTGTATAAAATTAAATGTGTCTTTTTTCTGTGCAACAGGAGGATCAAAAGTTCACTGAGACAGAGAACAAAACCAGTGAGCAGAGGGGTGACCAAATGTGCTTTTTAGGAAAATCAACACATCATCTTTATGTTTTACTTATGTGTTTTACAGTTAGGCATGCGTGGAATGGCAGGGTTAATACACTTAGCTAATTGTCTGACATCTAGATAAATACCTCCATTATTTGGCCACGGAATTTTAGAGGATCACTGTGAGTTTTCATTCCAACAAAAAAAAAAATTAGAGACCCGTGTAACCAGTTGGAGTTAATCAGGCTATACACGTGGCAAATTAATATGAATCAAAAGTTTCCTATGTGCTTGTTTTCCAAAAGGAAACAATCTTCGTAATTATTTGTATTATTTTACTTTTCTTATTGGGGTCCTAGCTTGTCATCAGTCAAGAATAGTGGGAAGTGGGTTGGTAGAAATAGCATTTCCTCATGTGTCTATGGCTTTTCATAAAAGTGTAACCAAATTATTTTATTACCTGCTGTTTTTTTAAAGAAAACTTTAATTGAGAGATGTATCTGCAGCAGTACAAGATGCTCGAAACTGTAGCTCTTTATGTCAGCACCAGAAAGTGCAGTCCTGCGACTGCCTTAAGAGCTGCTACATTTAGAACCATCTGATGAAATGCAGACAGCTCTATGAACTGTTACAAAGGAAAATATGCTCATAAAACCAGTTTGAACTTCTATGCTAATGAATTGCAGATTTCTTGAGCAGATTTCGTGTTTAGCCCAAGAAGATTTGCTTGTCCAGACAATGGATTGTTTTGCTTTTCTGAGACCTGTGGTAAACCAGGGATGCACAGCTGAGTGGTCATTCCTCCTCTTGGGGAAAGCTTTCCCTACTGCTTTCATTCTCTGTAGCAGATCTCAAAATTCAAGGCTGAGGAGACTTACAGAAGCTGTTGAATACTAGAAACTAGGAACATCTCAAGCATTTTCAGCTCTGGGTGGTGTGTTTTTACTGCTTTGGGAAAAGAACTTAGTGTGGCCTCTGCCTGGAGAAAGTTTTATCACTGACAGTTGTACTGTCCCTCCTCTTCCCCCTTCCCATGTTTTGATGCAACAAAGTAATTTTAGAGAAACTGTTTGTTCTTAAATGCTTTTGGATACAATTCTTTGACGACTGGATATTTTGTTTTGTGCTAAAAGAGGAGAAGGAGGCTTTTCAAAAGGAAATACCCTTGCAGAGAATTCTCCTGATTCCTCCTTATGTTTGCAGATTTGTTTTTTTTCTGTCCCCCAAGTGGGTGATTCTAGACAATAGGAGGCTTTGTTTGGAAGCCTAAACCACCAGTTTGGCATGGCTGGATCTATCTGTGACCTATTTAGCTTGAAGTGGGTGTTTTAACTGCCTTGGGCAGCTTTGAGCTGTAGCGTGTCACAGGGTAAGATCTGCTGATGTTGAAGTTCTGACTGGAGTGGGTGCCATGAGCTTATGTTTGCCTCCTGGAGATTTTGATCATTTGTGCAAAACAGTCAATTGTTCAAAACTCCATCATTTCCACTTATGAAATAAGGAAGTGTGGGATAGGTTAGTATTCTTTGAAAATAGCTTGCTTTAGCAAAGTACTGCTTTATTTTTGGCTGATTGCTACATTGGTATTACCATGGAATCCACAGGGGAATTTCAATCTCAAAGGCCATCGATTTAGTGAACAATAAAGCAATAAATCTTGTGAAGACCATTCATTGATTGGGAGTGAAATGGATTGATTTTTATCTGGCTAAATCTCTCGTTACCTCAGTCCCCCTGAAGTTTGGTTGTTATCCTTATGCTGGATAACTGAAGCGCGCCTTGGGATCTGGGTGCTGCTCTGAATCCAGAAGAGAGTGGCAGGATGCATAAAACCTCCTCCGCATGTTGTTAGAGCTGACAGCAGAGAAATGCTCGTGCTTTTGTGCTTAGGTAGACTCCTGCATGAGTACTGTTGGCTCTGTCTGTGTGTGGCTGGATCTCAGGGGTATGACGAGTTGGAAAAAAAAAGGCGGCTTACTTATATTAGGCAAGGGAAAAGATGCTTTTGTTCCAGCACCGCCCGGGGAAAAACGTGGGATTCATACCTCAGAAGAGGGAAGGGGAGGAGTGGGAAGGTCTGTATTCCCGTCTCCCTGAGTCATTGCAAAACACTGTAGCTAAACCAAGGTTGCTAAAGCATCAGCTGCCTCCCAGCATGGGGAGTTTCAAGTGAAGATAAGCTTGTGTTCGCTTGCTCCTGCTGCCTCAGCTGAGGTTGAAAGCGCTCAGAGATTGGATGTAATGATAGATGAAAGATACTTTACACTGCATAGAGTTCTCCTATTATAAAAAGAGGGCTCTTGCATATTTTATACCTTTGTCTTTCTTTTGGCTAGCTGCATAGTTTCCTTTTACCTAGCAGAGGCAACTTCATTTGCTTTGAATTGGCATAGTCACAAAGAGGTTTATTTTAACGAGAGGTCTGTGAATTGGGTGACTATTTACGTTTTACAACTTCTTAAGTATTCTTAGTATGGCGACACTGAACCAAGTTTCATCAGCTCCGTGCCTCTTGACTCACGATTATCTCTGTTAAGTCTAGCTGAAGATCGGGGAAAATGTTTTAGTTCAGTTTGCTCATTACCATAAAAACAAGCGAGCTGCAAGTTACAACTGGATCCACTTACTCAACAGCAGGCATTTCGTAGTAACTCCATTGTTTCTGTAACTGATAACATTTACCTTGGGAAAAGAAGGTGCCAACTATCCAAAGCTTATAGTTAAAAGAAATCCATCACTGAAAAAACTTTTGATCTTTTTATTATATTTGGAAGATGGATTTCTTTTCTTTGTTCTGCAATTTCTACCCAGCATCTCTCCACATTAATTTTCATTTATAAATTTAAATCCTATGGAATGCAGTAAAGAGACAGTGTTCCATTGGTCCACCAGCAATGCACCAATTTTTTTTTTTCTTTTTTAATTCTGTTCTTGCCCTGGCTACCCCATCACTCCACCTGGAAAGTACCTTGTGAGACACAGCACTGTTGACTTGACATGTCAGCCCTTTTTCCCCTATTGGAAGAATTATGTAAAATCATCGTGTGATGCCCACTAAAATCAGAGTAGAGGAAAGACCAGGGCATAAGCTGCCTTTACAATAGGAAATAATACCCCATGGCCAAATGGCATAATCCTGGAATTAATGACCCATCAAGTACAAGGCCCTGTAGGAGTTGCATTTTAGTCTGACAAATAGCATTGTATAAACATGTATTATGTTTTTTTGAATAAATCTAGTCAGAATATAGTTTGTCCTGCCTAGATGTATTTGTTCGAATGCGTTTTTAAAGGCTTCTGCAAGGCAAGCTTGGGTGTTGCTCTGAGCAACCTGGTCTAGTGAAAGGTGTCCCTGCCCATGGCAGAGAGGTTGAAATGAGATGATGTTTAAGGTCCCTTCAAACCGAAACCATTCTGTGATTCTGTGATTAAAATGTACATCATTGGCTTAAAGACATGTGTAAGGTATTTTTGGGATACTCTGAAAGTTTAGAAATACAAGAAAAGGCTATAAGAAATACATTAAGGCTACAAGAACCCTTGTAGTACTAAGGCTGATTATAATACATCAAAGCATTGGTCTGGATTTGTAAATCCCTGGATGTTTAAATCTTACTGCAGTACAGTTTGGTTCATTTAAGGTAGGTAGTGTTTTTTAAAGGGTGTGAGGGGAGGCTTGTTCTTTTCTTTTTTTTTTTTTCCTAATTTAATATATATATAACTACCACTAAAAATTATACCAAGATAAAATAATAATCAAGTCAGGGCTCTTGTAATAAAACCCAGAAATGCTGAAGTTAGTCCTGTACCTTCCCATGACACATCTACTTTATGGTATAGATCAACATTTAACTGTGGTTAAAACTGCTTCAGTGAGGGCTCACATTTAAGTGTTTAATGTTTGTTTTTCCCAGTCATGAAGAAAAACTCAAATGGTTTCTTGTTTAAAGCATGGGGATTTTTGTTGAATGGGTGTTTTCCAGATTTCCTCATAAAATTAGTTTCTCTTTGGACCTGAGAGAAAGGCTTATTATCTATTTGCATTGGTTTTCCTGGGGAGAATTTTGAGTGAGTGTAGGTAAGAAAAGGTTACTTTTCTTCTGTAATGGAGACTTGACATCAGATTTGCCCTGTATCAATTTTTTACCTGAGACATCTGTCAGTGTTTCCAATGTACATACTTTCTACTTGATCTAGATCTTCTGTCCTCATGCACTTACCACTGTTGGAGCCAGTTTCAAGCTGAACTCAAGGCCCTCTCCCTCAGACCCCCCCCCACTTAGCTTTACAGAACCTAAAGAAGCTTTGAGTACAAGAGAAACTCAGCCTAAGGCATCTTAGTCTTGTAGCACATCTTGTTTGTTATGTGTCTGCACTGACACAGGGCAATTTGACTGAGATGCTTCCAATATATTTTCACAATAACAGTGTGTTATAAATAAATAAAATCCATTTTGCCAAATTGCCTAATGGAACACATTTTTCTCTGGGGTGGTGGGGTTTTGTAAGAATTCTTCATTTGTTGTTCAGGCCTTCAGAAATTATGATGCTGGCTTCTGAAGTCATGACATCTGGCACATGAACTACATTTGGCACGTAATTATCTTTGTGGTCATGTTCGTTTGCTTTCCGGTTTGGAGATTTGGGGTTTTTATATGCCAGCTTCTGGTTGTGTTTGAAAGCATGGAGATTTCTAATATTATCCTCAATTTAGAGCTGAATCAGGGCTTTTTAATACTGTAGAAAAATATTTTTGTCTCCTAAACACTAAGGAAGATGCTGTCCTGGACACAGATCCTTCTTGGCAGCTCGAGAGTGCACAGGGAAAAGGCAGAGAGGAGCTGTCTTGGCAGCCTGGGCTGGTTGTTCTGCTGGCTCCCCTCTTCTCCACTGCAGTCAGCATAGACCATGGGCAGGTGGCACCAGTAACCAGTACTTGGTTTTCTTTTTATTGTATTTTTTATTCTTGTTATTGCTTCATGCTGCCTCTACTGATGCATTCAGCTCAGACTTGAAGGAGCTGATTTCCTTAACAGCTGAGATAAAATCAGGTTGTTGATGATAATGCAGAATGGCTGCTTACTCGCTCTTGCAACACAACCTTTCCTTCTACTTCCAGCCTGTTGTTTTAAATTTAAATGGGAAGTTTGCATCCTAGACACCTTTATAGTATCTGGGACAGTAGGATTCTGCTTTACACTACAGAACTCCTATACGGGCTTTCATTTTTGCCATAGAGTGTTGTATAAGTATCCAACAATAGAGAAAAGTATGAAATGCCACTCTAACTATTCCCAAGTTTTACATTGTTTAAAGCTGTGTTTGGCAAGCAGAGCTGAGACATTTCTTTGTATTCAAAAGTAGCTGGACAAGTAGGGAGCAGAAGCCAAATCTGTCTTTCCAGTCTATGTAACCCTGGGTGTGGTTACAAGATGAATTAACCACTTTTAAATCCCTGTTGGTGCCAAAAAGGATACAGTTCCCAGCCTTGTCTTGCTGTCTTCTCCCCAGCAGGTTAGCACTGCTCCCCTCCCCGTGCAGCTGGCTGGGTTGGAACCTCATCCTGCTGAATACCTTTTTAGGAGGGTTCATTCTCAGGTGGTTCATGTTGTGACCAGGGGAGTAGTGCCAAGAGAGACATGGGCAGCAGGAATGGACGTGTGGACAGGAGTGAATGGGAACTGCTCCCCCTTTGGGTGGCAGCTTCATCTGAAACGAACCCAGTCACGCCTCTGAGCAAAACTACCTGTGGGTGGATTTTCATAGTTGAAGGCAAGGAACAGAAAAAATGGTGATAAACCAGGGATTTTTTTGTGTGTGCCAAAGACAGTTCCCTATTTGGAAAGCCTCTTGATCTGGTTTTGTTTTTCTGTAGTGCAGGTCTCCAAACTACACTTTAGCCTCTGCAAGGGTGAGAGTAGAAAGGGTCAATGTACATAAATCTCTGCAGATGTGCTGATCATCAGGCCCTCCATGTCTTTAGCACCAGTCCAGTAAGAGATGGAGGGGAGGTGACAGGAGGAGGTGGGGTTTTAATCGCCTTTGATGACATTAGAAAAAGCCACAATAGTTCTCTGTGTTGCAATGTGCTTGGCATTGGCTTCTGTGTGGTTCTAATCTGAAAGCAAAAATAGTCCAGATACTTGCTTGTTTTGGCTGACTCAGCAGATTAAAATCTCTTTTGTCTCTTTCATGGGACTTTCCTAAAGGAAGTAACACAATCTCTGCAGACAAAACATTCTTTACAAGGTGTAAAACAAGCAAGGAAGTTTTGGTTCAAGTGGTCACCGGTCTCTGATTCATAGTGGGCTTGGGTTTGGGTTTGGGGATCCCCCCAGGCACTCTGGAAGTGATGTGTGGCTGTTGCCTCATTGATTCCTGTAGCTTTAGGCTCTATAAACCAGCCATTTAGGGAACTTTTAGAAAAGATATGTTTTTCAAAGTGTTACATCAATTTTCTCATTATGCTGGCAAAGTTTCCCTCATTTTGCCAATGAAAGTACACAAAAAACACCAAATAATTCTATGACTTTTAATATTCACACCTGCAGAAATACCACTTGTTGTTTCTACCAGCCAGCATCAGGGAGCAGACACCAGTGCAAACTACTCCATCTTTAACTTGCTCTCTTTCCCCATAGCTTTTAATCTTGCCAATTGCCTTCTTTGTGCATTGCAGTGACATTCAGAATAGAGATGTTATCACTTGGTAGAATAGGAGAAGGATCTCATTCCTGATTCTAGCCAAAGCTCACATGATTTAATCGAGGCAATATTTCTTCTAGAAGCATTAGGCTTTGGCTCTGGCTCTTGAGCAGTGCTGTAATCTGCTTGGAAGTCAAATATCTCAACCATGAGGTATTCACTGTGTGGCTGTCAAACATGCTATAAACTTTGTGCTCTTACAACTAATCAGCATTGTACCAATGCTCTGTGTGCAGACATAGCTGCTTTTGGCCCTTGATATAAAAAAGTAATAATAAATCCTTTTTTAAGCCTGTTTCCATCAAAGGGTTATATTCTCCAGTGTTGCTGTTTTCTGGTTTCCTCTGTATGCGTCAAAACCAAAGGCTTAGTGGGTTTTATTTCATTTTTACTGTACAGGTTCCCATGAAATTAAGCTTCTATTTTATTTTCTTTGTAGGTAACAGAGACTTTGCTCCTAATGATCCGCTGGAATTTAAGTCTCATCAGTGGTTTGGAGCCTCTGTGAGATCCCAAAATGATAAAATTCTGGTAGGTCTTTGATGCCCTTCAGATGCATCAGTACTGACATACTGCAGTGGGGGAAAATGAGAAGAGATCCAGATAACTTAGAATTTAAACAAAATGCCACTAAGCAGCATGATTTGTCTTTTCTTCAGAATTTCTTAGCTAGGCTTTGCTTTACTCTTTATAAACAAAGGTAGGAGCATTTTTTCTAGTTTTAAGGAAAGTAGTAAAATTAGTTTGATGAAGTTAGAATATGTTATAAATTCTTGATTAACACTTTACAGCTGTTGCTTTAAGAAAATATTATTTCTAAAATTCTTGATATAAATTAGCTATTTATAAAATACAAACTGATGGTAATTCTGCCCTGGTGCTGATAGAATAAATCTCCTCTAATAACACATGATACATCTGCCAGGCTTTTTTGTTGCTTTTCTGTAGAAAATTGGAATTTCATTGTATTATTTAATACCCACCAGCATTTCAAAGAGGAGGTTGTTTCCTCACTGCTGTGTGTTCTTCCCTAGGCCTGTGCCCCATTGTACCACTGGAGAACTGAAACAAAACAAGAGAGAGAGCCTGTAGGAACTTGTTACCTGCTTGCTGGGTCGAAATTTGTGGAATATGCTCCCTGCAGGTCAAGTGAGTATAGAGCACTTACATTGCTTTTCTTTGGAATTCCTCTTATGTGACATTTTGTGTACATTTTGGAGCAGGATGTTTTACACCTATTTCCCCCTTCCATGTATAGCAATTAGAGCAAAACCTAATCTAGATCCAGACATCTGAATTCTCCTGCAGCTGAGGTTCACAATGCAGACCTTGTTTTCTCTGCTGTAAGCCAGAAGAAAATCTTAGGTCTGAGTATCACTGGACTTGAGGACTTCTGTTGTTGAAGGGACCAATTCTGTAGTAATCATTCAAGAAAAATTATGTAGCAAGTGGTTTTTCAAAGACCAACTCTAGAATTTTTATGAATCTCAAGTATTTTATTGTTATCTGAGTACTTTAAAGTGCAAGCTCATTTTAGAAGACAAGGTTTTGAAAAAATAGGTTCTGATCTCCCTGTGCACGTACATGTGTAGTGATTCATTGTTTAAATTATATTAACTGTTGAACATTTGGAGTCTTATTTTCCAAATACTTTGTATTCATTTCCTCTCGTTGGGCTGATAGATTATTCAGACGTTTATAACCTAAAACTTTAATGTTGAAGCTAGGATTGACTTTTTATTTGCTGAAAATCATTTGTGAACAGCAGGAATAAAATGTGTCCAGTGTGGTCCAGCATAACAAGAAGTTAATAAGTAAATATTAAACTAAATTATGCTAGTTAAGTAGTCACTTTCAGCTAAGGAGACCTCAGCATTTCTACTCTGAAGCTGTATAATCCTAAAATTGATTCAGCCATAACAATTCTTGCTGGGATGAGTCTCAGTATGGAAGTATTTTTTTCAGCCAGGTATGCTCTTTTTGTTTTAAGCCAATTCAGCTTTCTATTCTGTACTGAAACAAAAACTTATTCCCTCTCTTCCAGATACCTTATTTCCTGAACAGAAATTGCAAATATATTTTCCCCAAGACTTTTGAAGACGAAATACAAAGGAATATGGTGTTGCTGTTTGCTTTGACTGTGCTAGGCTAGAACACTTGCTAATGTTCCATGTCTATTAGGCCAGCCCTAAAGTTGTTACAACATTTGGTTGTGAGTTGTTGATAAAGAGAAAATACTGATTAAGGAGAAAAGTATTCCAAGGTGCCAGTTTAGCAGTGCAAGTTTACACAGGAAGATGAATTCAAAAGTATCCACAGAATCAACTGATCAAGTACTGATAACACTTTATTTATTTTTATCCTCTTTCTTTTTTATCCTTTTTTTCTTTGGTAGCAACTATTGATGCAGATGGACAGGGATTTTGTCAAGGTGGATTTAGCATTGACTTTACAAAGGTATGTGATTTTTTTTGTCATTTCCTATGGGTCAGCAGACAGCTGCAAGTTCACAAACACTCCTGCTACAGACCACTTAGAAGCACAGCTATTATGAAACTAAATGTTACTGTTCCTGGGGGGGGTGAGCGAACCCACAACCAAACAAAATTTATAAATAAACCAAAAAATAACTTGAAAACACCCAAAGAGCTGTTATAAACCTGTTTCTCCCCTACATCTTCACAGCAGCACACTTTTACCTCTTGTAGGAACCACGTCCTGAACAAATAATTTGCTTTCCCAGCTTCCTGCCATACCCCTCTGCTGCAGCTGGTCCTCAAGTGAAATCAGCTGTAATAGTCAGGATTTTTGAGACATGGGATTGGTGCATAGCTAGTGTTACTTCTTGAGGAATAATAACTCAGGGAACTGGTAAACAATGTGCTTGTGAATCATGTTTGGTTTTCTCATCAGCTAGCAGAAGTACAGGGGTTTTTTGCCGTCTTGTGTTTCTTCTACTTTTGTGTTCTCCCTGCCTGTTCTAGTTTTTTTTTTTTTTTAAATTCACAGTTACTTTAGAAATCCAAGCACAATAAAACTGAGCACAGATCTGAGAATATACTGTAGTGTTTTATATTGTGCAGTGACATTGCTGAGCGGAGTCAGGACGTGTTAAGACCACGCAAGCCCTACTTGCGATGTGGCTCTTTTTTTGGGTTCCTCACATCTCAGGATGAGGTCATATCCTGTCACTCTTTGCCCAAGGCCACTCTTGGTTTTGCTCCAGAGGAAACTGCCAAGTGCAGGATAGGACTGTGAGTGTTTGGGTTATTTTGCACACACCCTCAGGGTCACTGTGCAGACTCCTGGCCCAGTTAAAACCAACTTCGGGCTCTAATCCAAAACCTTAGAGTGGGCAAGCCAGGGTGTATCTCCAAATGTCTGACCTAGATTTTTCTGAGTGGTGAATATAGGCATTTTTTAGGATTAAAACCTGAATAAGTGGCTTAATTATGCAGCAAAGCCTATGGCCTAATTCAATACTTACAGAGCAAATTCCCAACCCTGGGATAGCTAATGTGGTTAAAATTTCAGAAAATGGTTTGTGAATTGCAGTCGTGCCAAGAAATATGGACTGGGAGAATTACATCACAGTTATTCTGAATTAAGCTTTTCTAATGATAAGTTACAGAAAATGGCTGAAGCAGAAAATGACATTAGTTTTGTGTACTGACCTAAAAACATGATGTAACAGTCTCTAAGTTTTCTCCTAACTATATTCCTGTTGCCATACATTTATGTAGGAAGAAGGGTCTATTACAATAAAACCAGAATTCTGCCTAGAATTTTAAATGGGTGAAATAGTCACTGAAGATCATTGGTTAGTATTTTACAAGATGAATTTCTAATTGATCACTCCTTCGAAAAAGGAAAATGTATGGTGGTCAGTGGAGCTGCAGTGATGTAAACAATGAAGATTTCCTCCCGTAAACATAGGACATGTTGTCTGGCTTTAGATGTACTTCATGTGTTTTTAATTTTTTCTTTCTGTCTTCCTTTGTTTTTCCCCTTCCAAGGGAGACAGGGTGCTGCTTGGAGGACCTGGAAGTTTTTACTGGCAAGGTGAGATATATATCGTTTAAGTCACAGGAAAGTTGGCCTTTATGATTTTTCTCTTTATCCTCTTAGTCATTTTTATCCACACTCTTCCAGTGGCTGTCAGAGTCTTTGTCAGTAAGAAAACTGACAGAAACATTCCTTTGTCCTTAAGAATATCTTCTGAATAATCAAGGCAACCACAGATAAAGGCTGAAGTGATAATAGTATAAATGTCCTTTGTGGTTTAAATAATTCCTTGATCTTTTTAAAGGCATTTTCCCCGGAATGTGGGATCTGTTTTCATCAGCGGGCTAAGTTTCCTTTAGGATCTTTTGTTTCGCAATCTACATGTTGTATAATTTGACACACATACAAAGTGTGCATTTTCAGTGAGAAATATCCTCTCTAGAGAGAATTCCATAGTTTTCCTGTGACTGCATTTGTGTTGATTGGTTGATTGTTTTGCATTTGTAGAGGTACAATGGGGCACATTGTACCTCTACCTGGCATTACCTGTATACTTTGCTCACGTGGGATTCAGCTGGTGTTTGTTTGCAGGATTATTCAGCCTTTACCTGCAGCTCTCTGTTCAAAGGAGGGTGCTGCTGTAATCAGGACACAGCTGCCAAACTCTGCTGCCTGGATTTTAATGTCACTACCAACATTTATTAATAGATTTTCTGTATCACGCCAGCCGACACGTAGGTGCACCAGCACAGGAGGCTTGTTCCAGTCCTGTGTTTTAAATTACAAACAGAATGGAATGATTGAAGCTCAACTGCAGATACAATATCATATAAATTAGGTTTCTGTATTCATTTTATTGCTTTTTGGCAAAAGTGACACTTCATCTGCCAAAACAACCTTATCCTCTTCTACTACTACCAAAAAAGCCCACTTGGCTCTGATTAGAAGACAGTAATATACTTCTAAAAACTAGATTTTTCATCCTAAACTTTTATTCCACATCCTGAGATGCTGGAGGAGGAGTTTTCCCTACACTTCATATACATATGAATATATGTGTGAAGTAAGTGCCATTCTGAATGGGGTTTTTCGGTGATTCAGGTTTTCATTTAAACTCGAAGAAAAGAATGTAGTGGAGTCACCACCTAGTGGCTGATGAAGTGAGAATGGAGAATGTGGCAATACACTGTGCTCGTCTCATTTGTGTTCATTTTATTGGCTTCTTGTCTGCCAAAACAGGCTCTTGTGTTGTGGTATTTGGGCAAGGAGAGCCCAAAGGGCTCAGTTCTGCACAACCATAAGCATACGATAACTCAGCACTGCCTTTTAAGTCGTGCATTAGTGTAGGATTGGGCTCTATTTTCAGTGAGAACTCTTTGTGTGCCTTTGATCCAATATGTGCCCACATTTCTGCTGAAGTGGGATCCATGTTTTCACTTGTGTCCTTCCTGGCTCCTTTGTGGTCGGTGTTGTGGAAGAGTCGCTGCTTTCAAGGGCAGCATTCTGAAAATGAGTCACTTTGGTGAATTGAGTTCACACGTTCTGTTTGTGATTTTAAGCTGTTTTCTCTCTCTTTAGGCCAGCTTATTTCCGATCGAGTGACAGAGATCGTGGCTAAGTACGACTCCAAAGTCTACAGCACAAAGTATGATGACCAGTTAGCAACCAGACCTGCCAGTGCTGCTTTCGATGACAGCTACTTGGGTATGTGGTGGGAAGTGAGAAACATCTACCTGGAAAACTCCCTGGCACTATTGATACATCTAAATCACACAACTATGAATTCAGCATTTAATAGATAACAAGAGAGTGACATACCTGAAAATGCAAAAATTCATATATGATGGAATTGTAGTTACTTTGCCATAGGCTTGACTCAAAAAGCACCTGATGATGAAATAAATGGAAATATTTCCATGATTTTTTTGTGCTCTGTGATTCAGGCTGAATATGGGAATGGCAGAGGTATGGTTTTTATATGAGAAGTTAGTCACATAGGTGGTTGTTGTTTGTTTTGTTTGTTATTTAAAAGCAGCTGTTTCTAAGTAACCTACCAAAATAAAATAAAAATGTTAAAGAATTATGTTTGGAAAGAAAAACAATGAGGAGTGGAAAATAATAATTTTGCTTCATGTGTGTCTAACCAGGCTCAGGAGAAAAGCAAGTATATACCAGCACAATTCCCAGGATGATAATCTTAAAATTTTCATCTTCTGATCTCAAATTCCTGGATACTGATGAATTACAGTCACTCATGGAGCTCTTCACAGTCTAAGCTGCTTCGAGGCAATATTTATTCCAGTGCATTTTAAGATGAAGAGAGGAGGACTGTGCACAGAGACACCTGTGAAAAGTGTAAAGGGAGATGAAAGGTTTAATAAGGTTTTGAAAGCCTCATCTTGTCTCTGCAGGTTATTCAGTGGCTGTTGGCGACTTCAATGGTGATGGCATCGAAGGTAAGCCCTTGCTTCAGTAAGAAAATCATGTTAATAGGCTGGGCAGATCTTTCAAATCAGTCGTGCAGTGCACAGGGAAATGCATCAAGTGCTAGGAGTGAGCTGCTCTGTTCAGCAAAGTCACTGTGCTTTGGGACCTGACTTCTTGTCTGTGTCTTGCTTTATGTTTCAGACTTTGTATCAGGAGTCCCACGAGCAGCAAGAACCCTGGGCATGGTAAAAAATTTGAAACATTAAACTTTACAATAAATAAAAAAAGGTGACTATTGCTGGTATGCTGTAATGTGCAATTTCTTCACATGCAGGTGTCTATTTACAATGGGAAAAACATGTCTTCCATGTACAACCTCACTGGAGAGCAGGTGTGTGGCTTTGTTGAGTGTGTTGGGTGACCAGGAGGCCTTTCCTATGTTGTGACAGTATTTGGGGTACTAGATAATATAATAGTCTCTGTGTTATTGGCTTGATTGGCAAAGCAAAATTTTGTGAAGTCTGAAGGAATTCTAATCTTATTTAAATAAAGGAAATGGTGTCTATTTTGAGAACTGGGAAAGAGACTGGATCATGAAAGGGGAAATGGGAAAAGTTAACTGATGGGTTTACTTTCTAACAGAGTAAGGAAGAGAAACCAAAATGTAAGGAACAAAAAAATTTGTGGCATATATTATCATCTCCCTGATGTATTTTGTGTACAGATTGGTGTAAAGTTGTTTATGTTTGTATCAGTGCAACTCACAGGTTTGGTCTGAATTTTGTTTTCCAGATGGCTGCCTATTTTGGGTATTCAGTGGCTGCCACAGATATTGACGGGGACAAGTAAGTGTTCTCTTCTCCCTCTTCTCACCAATGCCACCCAACTTGTTTCTGGAAAGAAAAAGATTAGCTTTTATTAAAAGGTCTTTCCCACAGTCTAGATTTCTGTCTTCATTGCTGGTTTAACGACCCTCTTGCTAACACTCCACATTTGTTTTAACATTTTTAAGTTTGTTTTTGCATTTTTCTACATAAATACACGTGTATCTTCACATGCTTTAAGTCCATTAAATTTTGGTGTATTTGTGCTTACTTTGTCAATAAATATTTGCCTTCAGTTGAATTTAAAGATAGTTAACTTTCATCTGAGTGTTGCCTTCAGTGCTGAGTTAAGGGGTGCTGAAGAGAATGAATTTTCATTCTGCTCCTGAAGAGCTTTGTCCTTTTTTGGTCCAGTTACACAGATCTGTTTATTGGAGCCCCTCTTTTTATGGATCGAAGTTCAGATGGGAAGCTTCAGGAGGTTGGCCAAGTATCCATCTGCCTTCAGCGAGCCTCTGGAGGTTTTCAGATGGCAAAGCTGAACGGTTTTGAGATCTTTGCGAGATTCGGCAGCTCCATCGCACCCCTGGGGGATCTGGATCAGGATGGCTTCAACGGTAGGATAACGTTGCTTGATCAGGATCTCCTGATTGTAGAGGAAACACAGGCAGCACAGTGAATGTGGATGCTGCACACAAACACTCGGCGCTGTAGCCGTGGCTGAGTGCGGGACACTGAGGTCTAGACTCCTTTCGATGCTTGTATGCTACTCCCAGGAATGCTAACAGGAGTTCCATGGATGCATCGAGCAGAGACTATACCACTGAAACGACAGCATGGACTGCTTTAGCTCTTACAATGACCACTTGGTTGCTTTCTAAGTCATGGCCACAAGAGAAACTTCAATAAAATACCTGACTCTCCACTGGGGCCTGTTAGGACATCTTCAATATAATTTTCCTCTTTCCATTGCTTAAAGATGATTTTCCTCTCTAGAAACACAAAATGATGACAGAAAAGAAGGTTTTTATTTCAGATTGCTGGTTAAAAATGTTCTTATAAAAAAGATTTTCCTGAGAAAAGTGTAGATTTTTATTATTATTATTCAAAATGGAAGAGTTTGGCAGAAATATTGCGTAGCAGCTACAGCCAGATGTACCAAGAGCTGAGTGTCTTGAGTGAGTAATTGGAAGAGAAGTTTGAGTCTGACACAGCTGGAGCTGAGGACTCTCAAACTCCTTGCCCAAGCTTCTTGTTACTTTCTTATAGGAATGAAGAGCAATGAAGCAGGCGAGAATCATGTAGGGGTGGGATGGAGACTTCCAGGAATCCTAGGGAGAACACTTTGTTATGCCTGACGTATTCCAGTGTTGCCTAAAAAGAGTAGTGGGAATTTGAGTTCCACCAAAAATGCTCTTTTTTTCCACTCTGCTTGCAAGCTAAGTATTTTCTGTAAGATCAAAAATTACAATAGGTGGTTACTTCAGATTCTCAGGTAGCTCTAATTTATTTTTGATGAAGTCATGAAGTCATAGTGTAGTTGGAATTGGAAGGGACCTTTTTAGTTGCTAACAGGATGTACAATCAGTGTGAAGATGTGATATCACTACAACTATTTACAGAAGACATTGGACAGCTGATAGCCAAAACTCTAGTCACTTGATGAAATCATCCCAAAAATGTTTTGATTCCACTATACTTATATCTGAAATACAGTGTAGGCAAGAAAGTCATAGCAAAAGCTACCTCCTTTTAATTGCTTTGCTGTTATTTAGTCTGTTTGGTTTGGGTTTTATTGCTCTGCCTCATTTTGGGAGTGTTAATTAAAATACTTTCCATCACAGTATGGTGCAAGATAGGAATTGTTACTGTCTTCATGAAGTTTGTAAATAGGAGTCAAAAATACAAACCAGTAAACTTTTGAGTCCTTATTCTTTTCATCAAACTTTCTCAAATTTCAGAAAAGAGGAAGGAGAAACGTAATTATTCGAAGTAGTGTTTCATGTTTGGTCCCTGAACTGACTGTGGAAATGTTGAAATTAGACCAGATGTACACTTCTAGAGCTGTCCTTACAGATAGGCTAATTAGCATTTTGTTTATTACCATTTATTAATAATTAACAGTGAATACTTTTAAATTTATTAAGCTTTAAGAGAAAGAATAACTGCACTAACTGGAAGTTCTCCCTAAAGCATGCTGCCAAGCCATGACTGGGATAGACTGGAATTTAATATTTACCATTGGTTTAGGATGATTTAAATTTTCCATAATTATTAACATGTCCCACCCTTTGGAGGAACATGAGCATGTAAATGAAATGGGAAGAGTCCCACTTAGTTTTGTGGTTTGGCGCCAACAGTGACTAACTCTGGTTGTTTTAATAACCTCAAAAGCATCCCAAATCCATATGATTTTACTGCAAGTCAGTCACTAAAGTGCAGAAGTGTTTGTAGAACTATTTCTTTCCTTCCTCTCCCCGTAAAAGTCTGTGACATGTTCTTGTTAAACATTTGTACTTTCTAGAAAAAACAGCATCCAATAATAACAAAAAAAGGAAGAAACAAAAAGAGCAATAAAAAAACAAATGTTGAAGAGCACTTTAAAGGCTGGTTGCATTTCCTCCCTACTGACACACATTGAAACTGTAATATCAGAAATTACTGACCGATGTAAGCACAGATATGTTCTAGTTTGTGTCTGGAGATGTTGATGATTCTTCTTTTGGTTTTCAGATATTGCAGTTGCTGCACCATATGGTGGAGAGGACAAGAGAGGACTTGTGTATATCTACAATGGAGGAGCAAGTGGTTTGAATGCCATCCCATCCCAGGTCCTGGAAGGGCAGTGGGCTGCTCGCACTATGCCCCCCAGCTTTGGCTACTCACTGAAAGGAGCCACAGATGTGGACAAAAATGGATATCCAGGTCCTCTGCTCGAAAGGGCACTTTACAGTAACTTAATAGCAGTCCCACCTCTGAGGAACGGCATATTTTAAAAAGCAACTTGTAATGTGTAATATGTCTCATTTCTTCCTAGACTTGATTGTTGGAGCCTTTGGTGTTGACACAGCTGTTCTGTACAGGTAAGGGTTCCTCTATGCTTGTGAGTGTGTTCTGAATGAAAGCTCAGTGGAGTTCTGGAGCTACAAAAGAAAGCAGGATCAGGGAAGTCTGAAAATCTGCCATGCCACCTTCCAAACCTCTGGAGGTGAAAAAACACTATACTGCTTTTTTCACTGAGTAAACCTATCTGCTGTCTAAAATGCATCTTCCTCAATAATATGTAGTTAGGAGAAAACGTAAATAAGCTCTCTTCAAGGCTTTCTGAGTGACAGCTTTCTAGATTCTGACACAACAGCTGCCAGCTATTACACTTCAATCCCCATAGGCTCATCCCAACTTGCTCATTTTGAGAGAATATATTGGCTGTGCTGTAAGTAGAGAGGACTTCCTCTTTACACAGTTGTCCATGTTGTGGCTGATGGAAATGAAAGGGCACAGAAAAGCTTCCCACTTTTCCCTCATCTAGTCAGTGGTTATTTGTTTTTCTTGTGGTTTCACTAAATATTGTGTGTTTGTGTATATTGCACAATTTGATGGGAGGGCATTGTCTAACATGGTGTTGAGTGCTCTTCAAGAGGATGTTTTCTTTGCAGGGCTAGACCAGTTATTAGAGTAAATGCTGCCCTGGAAGTTAATCCAACCATTCTAAACCCAGAAAACAAAGCCTGTTCACTGGGAGATGTAAAAGTTTCCTGGTAAGCAGTGTATCTATGTTTTCCTTTGAGGGGAGGGACTTCTTGGGTTTTAATTTTGTAAGCTTCCAGTTTTGAAAGATCTCAGGAAGTCTAGTCAGCTAATTAAAAAAAAAGAAAATCAGGCACAGATTTTTCTGAAAGAACACAGAATAAGAACTCTCTGACAGCAGCTGGAGGACCAGCATTGTCTTTAGTAGATGCCAGCCTGACTCCCAAAACCTGCAGAGACTGCCAGTTGTCCCTGTTGAGCAGAATAAGGTCTTTCCAAGATGCCAACGCATCACACAGCATTTGCAGTGGTTTTACCCACTAACTTATGTACCTGGGCAATGATCTGCTCTGTAAACTGGTTTTGCTTCTGGTTCCTGGGCTGTTATCGAAACCTACCTTCCCTTCCTAGTGCTAACTTTCTTTTTAGGGTCAGTAGGATGCTTTAAAAATAAGACCCTTTTGGTGACAGGAATGAACATTCTGGTCCAAAGGTGATTATCCCTACATGAATCAAGACTCCAAAGCTTTGCATTGCCTGCAATTCTATATTCTTATTAATAGGTTATAGTTTCTCTTCCATCAGTAGAAAATAGCTCTTGGGAGTGAGCTAGCATCTCAACAGGAGTATACATCTGAACAGAAATAAACAGTGAGGAATTTTAGAGGAAAATGAGAGAAAAAGCGTGTGAAATCTGTTTTTTTTTTCCCCCTCTCAAACAGCTTCAAAGTAAAGTTCTGCTTAAAAGCGGATGGCAAAGGAAAGCTGCCGAACTCACTCAGTAAGTTCTACTCGTTTAAAAATTGGAAGCCTTGTGTTGTTTGCAGACATGAGCACTGGTCATTGTTATTTTCATGACTGAAGCAGCTGGGTGCCCTTTGCAGCGCACTGCTGCCATGTGGGTGGCCATGTACATCTGTGTGACTCTTCAGCAGGTTTCTTTGGCTGTAGTAGTGTAGAAGTCAGTGACATTTGACCATACCTGAGATTTAAGCATATGTTCAATCATGTGGTTAACTAGTCTTGGAAAGCCCTTTGTATTTTACAGAATTTAGAGTAACTCTCATTGAGGGGAGTTTTAGACTTTAGAATACTCAAGTACGTGCATTGTTGGGTCTGGGAGATACAGACAAACCACGGGGGACTTGTCACATCCTGTTGAGGTCATGACTTTCTGATTGATATCACTGAATTTTTTTATCAGATTCTCAGATCAGAATCAGGAAAAGATTGTTTCAAACATGTTTTTGTCTCCAAGAGATTTTGTAGTGTGGTGAGCAGCCCGCTGCAATCAGGTTTTGTCTACTGATTGCAAAATCTTTTCCTTATTTTCTGTGGCATGTACAGAGGTGGTGTGATCTGGGAAGGCTCATACAAATACCTCTTACATATTTTAAGTTTTATTATCTATATCAAATATTTCAAGTAATTAGATTAGCAATAGTGATTAAAAATACAAGTGTTACGTGCAAGATTGCTTTACAATTTTCTAGGGGAAATAATTCTAACTTTAGTTCTTGCAGTTCTACAGCAATTATAAATTATAAATGTATCTGTGTTCTTACATATTTCCAGTGTTTAAGGAAAAAGCAGAGTCCAGTTTAGGACAGCAACAGTACTTGAGAACTAATGCAGTTTCCATTTTACATGGAAAGAACTGGAGGTTTTGAGAGTGGCAAGCACTAGGTTTTTGTTGTAGTTGAAATCAGTGTTCAGCTCCATTTCTGGGGGCAATCTGCACTGTGTTTAATGGGATGAAATATCACCAACCCAAACCCTTTGGCTTGGCCAGATTTCCAGGTGGAGCTGCTCTTGGATAAACTGAAGCAGAAAGGAGCTATAAGGAGAGCTCTCTTTCTCCACAGCAAACAGCCCAGCCACTCTAAGAACATGACAATTACAAAGGGGGGCAAAATGAACTGCGAGGAACTCGACGCCTTCTTGAGGGTAAGTAGGATGTAAAAAATGGTTTAGGCAAATAATTTTTGCTGCATTATCTGTTACAAGATCGTTGTGTTAGGTGTTAAAAAAAAAAAAAGAAAAAAATGCTAGAGAAACTTCATGCTCAGTGGATAGACCTGAAATTACTAAAACCATACGTCTGTCCCAAGTTATCACTGCTGTCACAGGATGAACGATGAATCTTATTGTGGCTAAGGTCCTGGTCCCTAAACGGATTGGAAATTGAATTCAGAGCTTTGTTCTGGGTTTCTTGGACAAGTCACCCAGGCACCAAATTAGTTACAACATGAAAGTTATGAAAGGAACATGAAAGTCAATAAGCAGAGGTTGTCCCATCTACTTTGGAGGTTAAAAATTGAAGAAAAATACAGACCTGCAACTGACAAGCCAAGATAAGCAAATAGCAGAGGAGATGGAGAAGGTTGAAATACTAAGTTTGCTTTTTCTCAGTCTTTATGTTTTCATCCCCACAAATGTGAACAGATGCTAACACAATTAAAAAGTATAAATCAGTAGAAGAAACATTGTGTGTAGCTATGTAAGTTCTACTCAGCTCAGATTTATCTCACTGAGTACTTATAAATCAAACATAAGCAATACTTCTTTCCCTCTAAAAAAAACCCAAATAAAAATGCTAGTAGTCATTAAGGACTCATGGAGGGTAGGTAATACTTTCTTTGACCTGACTTTTGTGAGTGGGATACATACGGAATTAGACATCTCGGATCTCAGGGTTAGTAAAGATTTAGCACATTTCCACCTGACATCTTCATAAAGAAAGTAATGATGCATGACCTATATGAAATGATCATAAATGGGATGCTAAACCAGTTTAAAACTATAGGTAACCAATAAGTTTCTGCCTATAGAAGATATGTTCTGAAATAAGATCCTGAACTGAGGATCTGTTCTAGAGTCAGTAATTTTCCTTGCTCTCAGAAGCAAAGCAGAGTTTACACTGATCAAATTTGTGGCTAATGTAAAGCTAGGAGATGCTTGGTAATTTCTCTGAAAGGCAGGATCAACATCTGATGAACAGAATGATTTGAAATTAACAACATGAAAGTCAGCAACTCCCAAGTGCCAAGTAATAATTTTAGGGAGGAAAAATTATAAGTCCAAAGATGAGTATCCCTGAGGGATCTTAGAAGCAGACTGAGGCTGGTCTGGCAGGAAAGAGCAGAGTTGTGGAGCCCTTAGGCTCCTTGTTACTGGATTTCCATGACTTAATATTTTTGTATGCTCCAGTTTTCCATTTGGTCAACAGGCATGTTACTGCTAAAATTGTGCAGGTTTTCTTTGAAACAAGCTCAGAAGTTTTAATGTTGTTTTGGCCTCTCTATTCCTACTACGTTTTAATTGTGATTCAAATCTTTGGTTTCCTCAGGATGAATCTGAGTTCAGAGACAAGCTAACTCCCATTACTATTTTTATGGAATATCGTCTGGATTACAGAACGGCTGCAGATGCAACAGGATTGCACCCTATCCTCAACCAGTTCACTCCTGCTAACATGAGCAGACAGGTACACTGCTTCCACAGCCTGTGATGAGAGAACTCAGAACATGCTTAGGTTCATCCTAGGGAGAAAATCAGTTAGAGTAGTCCTGGAAGTGTTAATATTGAAGGCTTGGAGTGTTTCATCCATTCTCATACTATGCTGCTCTATGTCCATTATGTTTATCCCTGTCATTCTCTTAAGGTAATAGACATAGTTTTTCTATATCTGCCCTTATTACAAATTTTTGCACTTGTCTGTAAAGGGGATAGTGAAGATGCAACTTAATATGAAGAGATTATTCAAAGTATGGAAAGATGGTTAAGGTCTAAACATCAGTCCTAGAATTGCAATAGGGCAGGATGAGGCACAGTGCCCCCCTCATATAAAAACTCATTTGCTCTCTTCTGAGACTAATGACATGGAAGCATTTCACAACCAGGTATGTAGAACTTTTTTTTTCTGTGGTGGTGAAACAGTATTGTTGAAAATGTATGTTAGAACAGATGAAGGAATTATTACAACAGTATGTGTTTGATTTTTGCATAGGCCCATATTCTGCTGGATTGTGGGGATGACAATATCTGCAAACCAAAGCTGGAGGTGTCAGTAGAAAGGTAAATACATGAGAAAAATACTACAAGGAAAAGCAATTTTCCTACTTGAATTCTAAAATTCGGTAGCTGGTAATACTTTTGTTTAAGGGATGTGTTGAAATAAGTAGGACTTCTCATTGTATACAATCTAAACTCAGGCTTATATGTTTTAAAGAAAACCTATTTTCTGCTTTGTAACCTAATGTCTTTAGCATGTAATATACCACTCCCACCCCAGCCTCCACTACAAGTAGACCATATTTATTTATTTGCTAAGCTGGACATGTATAGTGAGAATAAACTACTGTTAGCTGCCATTGTATCTCTGTTCTGTTGTTTAATATTAGACAGACACATGAAGATGTGATTTCATCCAGCAAGGGGAGGAGTAGGGCTCTGTTGCCACATCTATGAAAAAAAATTGTTGGTATCAATAATATCTTTTATCAAACCTGGAAAAAAGAAACAAGTTTTAGGTGGTAATTCTTTTCATGAGTCTGAGCTTTTTTTACTTCGTGTGGCCTAAAGCCACTCTTAGTGTATTATCTCAGGATCTGTTTTTTCATACATTAGAGCATATGCACATTGTATGTAGTTAGGACACTTCACAAGCACTAATTCATGCAAACACTTCAGGAACGTTTTACATCAGTGCAGATACCTTGATGTTTGCTTGTAGGTGGTGAAATGAAAATACATTGTTTGGAAAAATAGTCTCTTTGTATCCGGAACCAAAAGTATTGCAGAGGTCTTGGCTCTATTCTGTAGCTGAGCCTTCCCTTGAGTTTTGTTATAAATACATGGTTGTACCGCTGCAAAGTGGGCCTGTAATTCAAAATGTGCACAGGGACTTAGCTGTTCATAATTGTTTGTTCCTTGTGAGAAGAAGGTGTTGGTGTTTTTTTGTTTTGTAGTACATTTTACAGGAAAGATTCTTACAAAAAAGCACGCAATACTTGCTCCATTTGTGGTTATAGACATGGGGTTTTTTTAAAAGTAGCTTAGAGCTCTCCTGACACTCCTGAAGCAAAGGTACTGCCTCCAGATTTCTTCAATGTCTTTGTGAAATCTCAGATTGTTTCTGTTTCTCTAAGTTCAGCCACTTCAATGCACTGTAAAACCTGAACGCAGAGCTCATTTTTACACCGTTTTCTTGTAGTGATCAGAAGCAGATCTATATTGGTGATGACAATCCCTTGACCCTCATTGTCAGTGCTCAGAACCAGGGGGAGGGAGCCTATGAAGCAGAACTCTATGTTGTTGTCCCACCCCAAGCAGATTTCATCGGAGTTGTTCGTAACAACGAGGTAAAATTCCAACTGTTGTTTTTGAGGGGTCATATTTCAGGTGCTGCTGTGGAAATCTATGGTGATTTCTATTACTTCAGTCTTAGAGCAAAGCACTGAAAAAGTGATCAGTTTTTTCCAAGTTCCTCTTTTTTATAACCTTGAGAAGAGATCTGTCTTGTCTCAAAAACATTTGTCTCCTTGGAGACTTCCATACTCACATTTTATTTCATTGTAGTACCTGACTGTGTTATGGCTGAGAAATTATATTAAAATGAATGCAGCACACCTAGAACTTCTCTCCAGACTTTCATCCAGGTGTTCAGACATAAAGAATGACTTTCCTTAATATTTCTTTCTGGTTTATTGCAGGCTTTAGCCAGACTGTCATGTGCTTTTAAAACAGAGAATCAGACTCGCATGGTAGTTTGTGACCTGGGAAATCCCATGAAAGCAGGAACGAAGGTAAGGTTTGGTCCAACAGGTGTCTGGTAGCTCACCCAGGAGGGCAGGTGGAATTTTCCTTAATCACAGTAGTGTTTGGACAGGAACTTTTCTCACAGGAGTTTAAGATTAGATCTAGCTGACATTTAGCTTGCCCACAGGTTTGGTTAGTACAGCGGTAGTTGGTTTCAACTTTTCAGCTAAATTAAAGGCTGAAAGGAGTGTTCATGAGTTTTATGATGCAACTCAAAATGAGTCGTTCATTAAATAGTGGAATTAATGGACTTTGGTCGCTCATGAGTTTTTTATATTTATCTGGTATGTATTTTTTAGGATATAATCAAGAGCTAGCTCATGACATGTCTTTCTCTTAGTTCATCTCTCTTCTGCCTACTTATGTCTAGTTGAGACCTCTACAGTTCCACCAAATGTAGCTGAAATTGGAAGAATTGAAAAATTATTAGTGGGACCTGGCAGATTTTAAGGTGATGTGACATAATAAGTCTTATTTTCTGAGGAAATGAAGTGAAAATCAGTCACAATTGCAACAATTTCATGATGCTTTGCTTCCAAGAGCCATCTTGTATAGATGAATAAATGCTATTTCCAAGGTGTTTTGCAGTCTATCAAGCTGAACTGCACAGATGTTAAAGCAAATATGAATTGACTTAGACCAAACCTTGGGAATTAATTTTGAATTATTAATGTGTTCCCTGCTCTTTAGATTACAATACTTTTTGCAACACCTGGGGAGGCTCAGTTATGTGTAGACATGGCTGAAGTAAGGGTGTGGAGCATGATGTAACCCTTATTTTGTATTTTATGGCAGTGATGCCTTGGCTGTAATCTAAGGAGAGGGCAGTACATTTCCAGCCTGGATGAACTGGACAAGTTTGATTTGCCAGTTCTGTGTGTGTGCTCTCTCATGACCAGTAGTCTCAAGCAATTTCGTTGCCTAAGAGCATTAAGAAGCTTTTATTGTGTGTTTTATCGTGCTTCCACTGAACCACAGTGATTCTTTTCCCCCAGCTCTTAGCTGGCCTGCGTTTCAGCGTGCACCAGCAGTCTGAGATGGACACCTCTGTCAAGTTTGACTTGCAAATCCGAAGGTATGGAAATCTCTGAGTGTGTACCTCACCTGGGAGGAGACACACACAGGAAATAGATTGCAAACTGCACAGTATCACTCTTGCCTAATTCTCTTGTCTTTGCCTCGTAGTGGCTTGAAAAATAAACACATTGAATTAGGTTTCCTGAAATACAGGAAAAAATGTAAGAATATTTGTATGTGCATATCACTGTGCTCTGCTGACACTTGTAGTGCCACAGAATGACTTTGGGTTTATAGCCCTCTTTTAAAACTGATGTTTGAACTCTGAATTCCTTCTAGTGTAAAGCCAGAATTTTATGTATTTAGAGGATGAGAGTCTTTTTGGGCAGGCAATGCAGGGGGTGGTCTGAGCAGAAGCAACATGCAGGGAACCATCACAGCAGCCAGCCTAAAAGAGCCTGAAAATTAAATGGAACAAAACAGTAGCATTCCTGTTATTATTGGATGAGCACAGCACTGTCATATAAATCTGATATGTAAATCTGAATTTATAACTTCTGGAGATGATGTTTAAAGTTTGGAGATGTGATCTTGAGGAGTTATCTTTACCCAATGCAGTTTTATGTTGCCTTTAATGGACAGTACAAATACAGCTGTTTGGTTTTTTTCCCCGTGGTGGACCAAAAGCACTTTTTTATTCCATTTAAGGGCTTTCTTTTTCTTAATGTAGTGAATAAATTAATCTCATCCACATATGCATTTTTCATTTACAGGAGTTAGGAAAGTTTAAAGCTGCCATTCTAATTTCATGATAGAGTGGTTTACCATATCGATCAAAGGCCTTGGCACATTAAATATCTCTTTGATCTCCCATTGCTGTCTGTTCAGTTTTTCCCCTTCTCCATCAGCTGGTAAGGTGTGCCAGTGGCACATGACTCCTGTTCTTTGCAGGAAGTGATCTGCTCTGGGGTGTCTGATCTTCCTTAGGCTAACAGCAGTCATCTACTACTGTCACTGGGTCTGAAACAGTCAGTGAGGTTGCTCAAGTCATGCTTCTCTCCTGAGGGAAGAGAAGGGGAGTTCCTGTAGTGTTTTAGGCTTTCTGTTGAAGAAAATTCCTTCCATGACCTGTGGATGCAAGAAGAGCGAGCAGTGGTGCGATGGAACACGGTGATCACAGTTCATAGTGACAGGCATTACCAGGGTATTATCTGGAAGAGGTTTTAAGGATCACACTACTTGGCTTAAACTCACAAAGCTAGATTTCCAAAGCTGGCTCAGTTCCTAGCAGAGCAAGTCTAGTCTCTGAAAGAGTGAGGTATTTACAGGTCAGGAGGAAAACACTGTTGCATGTGTTTGTTGATTACAGCAATAGCGAAGAATAATTAGAAGATTCAAGAAAGTCTTTGTAAAGGAAATTGTTTGGTTAGGGAGACAGAATAATCAGATGTGTCTAAGGAGGTCAGGATTCTGTTCCCAGCACTACTTTGAGGGGGGAGTGTCCTCTGTATTTTCTTACATGGCAGCTGTAGAACAGAGTCAGCATTGTGTCCTTCATCCTCTCCCTGCTGAGGCTCCCCCAAACTGTGCAGAGGGTGGGACTTCCATGCATTTAGGTGAGAACTTGCTGGAATCTGGTCCTTAGTTTTTAGCAAGTGTGCTTTCCTACAGTGGCTCAGGAGTCATGCTATGATGTTACATATAATTACTGTGAAGTGTGGAGGGTTTTTTTATTAAATACTTTGCTTATTTCATTTAAGAATTTACCTTTTATTTTCCCTGCAGTTCCAACCTGTATGACAATCTGAGCCCAGTAGCATATTATCAGGCTGACCTTGCTATTTTAGCAGCTGTTGAAATTAGAGGGTAAGCAATACTATTTTAATAAACGTTTTTAATGAGCTTTGCACATTTGCTTCTTTATATTCACTGAACTTCCTTTCAGGTCTGCATAAGTTTTCATGAGGTTTAGGGAATTTTTAATCATAAAGACCATATGGTTCTCTCTAGCCAGCCTTTGGACTTTCGGATCTTAAATAATTCTAAATAATTACAAAATTAATTCCAAAAAGGAATATTGTGCCTCCACTACTAGAGATATTTTTTAGAAGAAGAAAAATTCACCCCTCGTGTTTGCAGTTTTACATTCCTGCAGGTCACTTTTCTCCTCCACAAACTGACTGGGTTTTCATCCGAAAACCTCTGAAACCAAAGTTGAAAATCCTATGGAATTTAAGTTTGCAATGTCCTCACCTTCTTCAGTCTTAACCATAGTACTAATATTGCAATGACTAGGTTACTCCATCACCTCTACTTGCCACCCAAAAGCTGTACAGTCCTCTTGCTTAACCAGTTAATTTGGATTCCTGAGTCATAGTTTTTTAAATTTTCTGCTACATTCATTATTGTGATGAATTTGTTCGGTATCTGAGAGTTGGGATGGCACACTGGAAAAGCACGCTTGGTATCTTCACTGTTTTCAGGGCATGCTGAATTAGTCTTAGGACTGTACTGCTAAGGCTCTACATCATCAATATTTCTCATTATCACAGTATTTCACACTGGTTTTTGGATGACACGTGTGTCTCTTAACATCTTTTAACTTAAAGAACCGAACTGAGCATTTAATATTCAAACCACTTCTGTTCTTTCAGGTTTTATATAGAGGATGAAGAAGTGGAGATTGTATTTTAAGCGTGTTGGGGTTTTTTTTAGGTGTTCTAGAGAATCACATTTATTGTTTCATACTTGCTAATCACAACTCCTTTGCTCTGCTGTTTAGTGTGTCGTCCCCTGATCACATATTCCTTCCTATTGCCAACTGGCAGCCAAAGGAGAATCCCGAAACAGAAGATGATATTGGGCCTCTAGTTCAGCATATCTATGAGGTGTGGAATTACTACTAATTTCAGTGACATGGTTCTGTGATAAATGAAAATAAATCTTTTGGTGTAGCTTTTCTCTGGAGTGAATTATGGTTTTTTTCTTTTATTTTGTCTTGCATGTAAGGGGAGATTTTATTTTTTTTTTAATGCTGGGCCAAAAACTGATATATCCAAGAAGGGATGGAATGCCTGCAATTAGTGTAACAGGGGTTGATTATCCACATAACTACACATATTTTATTTTATTGCCTTTTGAAATCTAGGTAAAACATTTGAAGTAATGTGAACTCAGGAAATGGCTCCTGGGTGTCAATTATTGTACTCTATCTGTTCTGAATCACTACTCTGAAGTCTTTTGCTGTGAAAAAATTTAAGTATTTAAAATTTCCCTAAAAGAATTACCACAGAATTAATCTAGATTGTTTAATTAAGCAAAACTTACCGAGAGAGCTGTGTGAAAAATAATAGTTAAAATTGTTACCACTTTTAGGTAAAGTTTTGATGCTGTTGCCATAAGTGGTTGGGGATGGGGGTAGTGGCAGTACCACATTTTTGGCTCAAATACAAAGTAACTAGATGCACATTAACAGAGAAAGTAGAATTATTTTTTTACATCTGTAAATTTTATTTTTGTAATCAGCTCAGAAACAATGGTCCAAGTGCATTCAGCAAGGTGATGATGACTCTGCAGTGGCCTTACAAATATAAAAACAACACGCTCTTGTATATTGTTCAGTATGAAATTGATGGTCCCATGAACTGCACTTCTGACATGGAAATCAACCCACTGAAAATTAAGGTAAGCAGGACTTTCCCTTTGAGTGGAATGACGTATGTCTGGTTGTTTTGTAAACACTCAAAGTAGCCAAATCCCTGAGAATATGAGAAACTGAGATAGTTTTTCATCTGTGGCTGACGAGTAAGTCTGCACTTTTCCACAGTACATGTCAATGTATGTAGCAGGTGAAGTAAAAGGTAAACAACAGCTCAAAATTGTCAACTCAGAGATCAATTTGTCTCGTTTACTTTTATTGTGGGGTCTTCTTCCTATTTTTTTTTTTAACTTCAAGGCTGTTCTATATGAGTTCTAAGTCCAAAGCAATAGAATGATAATGAATGTGGTCGTGAACTAAAACCTAAAACATGCCAGATGCTTCTGGACTGTTTATCTAAATTTTCTGGGTTTTGTTTCTTGGAAGAAAATGGCATTATTTTTTTATATTACTAGCTTATTTATCTAGGCCCTCATCCAAAGATCACAAAGGGCAATAGGGGTTAGCTATCACTGCCAGCTAAACATGGGATTTACAGAGCAGGAGAAACTCCTTTTTCCTAGGCTGGGCTAGGCAAAGAAACACCAGCTAAAACCCAGCAAGTTTAACTGAGTGTAGAGAGTTGAATTCTAGGATAGTTTAGAACAAGCAATAAAAATCAGTATGTTAGTCCAAGAAGAATTTGAGCAAAAGAAGGACTGAGGGAAGATATAGAACAGCAAAGAATACTTGTGTATCTTTGATAACCAAAAAGCAGTTGCAATGAATATATAAATACAAAGTTCCTGTGCTTCTGCTGTACAATTTGCAATGATTTATTTTCAGCCAGGGTCTGAAGAATAGCCAGGATAGAAAGAGAGAAACTTGCAGTTAGGTATTTTTTTGACCTTAGCCTTGAAGTCTGCAATTATCTAAGTCGTTGTTTGGGTTCCTTTGGTGTATCCTAGATTTCTGCTCCCAGGGATGATGACAGGAATGAAACACTTGGCAGGGAAGATCACCATGACCACCGCATCAGCCGAAGGGATTTAGCTGCCATGGAGGGGGATGTGCACACTTTGGTGAGCTCTCAGCACTGAGATGTTGGCAATACACCTACAATCCTGTGCTGTTATAAGTCCTTAAAAATAAATTTAAAAAAGACTTGTCCTTTCTAAACACGGTTGGAAATAATCTGTAATAGGAAATAAGCATATTACCGTATCACTGTCTTTGTAACTGCAAACTATAAGTAATTATCCACTACTGGAGGTTATTTAATGTATTTTAATAGTTTATGGTGCTTTGCCAGTGTAGTTATTTGGATAAAGTAATGTCATTAATGACCTTCCAACTATTTTCATACTTGGAATATCCTTCCTACTTTTATACGCAGGGCTGTGGAACTGCTGACTGTTTAAAGATTGTCTGTCAAGTTGGCCACCTGGAAAGGGGAAAGAGTGCAATATTGTATTTAAAATCACGCCTTTGGACCCAAACTTTCATGAATGTGAGTGACTCTGAATAATCTGCCACTGTTTCTGAAACATTAGAAGTGATTTTTGTACCCATATGCAATAATATTTTTTTTTTCTTACGCAGAAAGAAAATCAGAATCATTCCTACTCTCTCAAATCATCTGCTTCTTTCAGTGTTATAGAGTTCCCTTATAAGAACCTTTCCTTTGAAGATATTCACAATTCTACAGTAGTAAGTCATTTACATCCAGCTCGAGTTACCATGTACAATCACTTCAAAATTAGTGCTAAGACAGTTATTGCTGAGTAACATTTTTATGGCTTGGTATAATTTTACTTTTATAATTTTTTATTTATTTCATGTATTTATTTCAGTTCTACACATACAGTTGAGGATAAAAGAGACTGGAGCTGACAATATTTGTGGCTTGAAAGACTTAATTGAAAATGAAAAAAAATGATGGTGAACAGTCCTAATGTTCCTGTTAATGCCATTGTTGTTAGAGAAATATTTTCCTTTAAATTAGTTTTCAACTGTAGTAGCACTTAGAGCTTGAATAATGAACTTCCATTATATTGTATGAAGTACTATGTGAGTGTGGAACAAAGGCCATCTGTGCCTCAGGGGGTTTCAAAGGGAAAGGAGACGGGGTGCAAACAGAAAGATGTAGGCCACTTGTTTGGGCTGGCAAATTGAAAGTTTTTGGTAAGCATTATAGGATTAAGAGATCTTAAGGAAAAGGTAGAAAAGGACTGTGATTGACTTATTTTTGAATATGGTTTCTAATGCCTATTATTAACTGGGGTTTTTTCTCTCCCAAAAGAAGAGTGGACTTGATTTTTTGTTTCAGAGAGTATTGCTTTTTGAGATAAAAAAAGGGAAAGCCCTGAATTATTTTTCTCTAATTCTAAAATATTTCCAGATTGCTACAGTTTTACTGAAAATCATCAAGAATTACAGAAGATATGTTGCCATGTTATCACTGATTGCAAAAAAGCAAACCCAAGCAAAATAACCCCCAATCCCCTGTTATAATTTAATTTTAAAATCCTATTAAGTTTGGGTCAGTGAAGTCTTTATTTCACCAATAATCTATGGCTTTTGACTCACACTGGAGAGAAAAAGTAATTTATACTGGATTAAGATTATAATCATGATAGGATAAAGGTATACAAGATTTAAACTGCATGGATGAACTCAGCATGTCACTGTGGTGCAAAGTGTGGTTTATTCTGTTTTTCTATTAGGTTGCTACAAACATTACATGGGGCATTCAACCACAGCCCATGCCTGTGCCAGTGTGGGTTATAATTTTGGCTGTCCTAGCAGGGTTACTGCTCCTGGCTGTTCTAGTGTTTGTCATGTACAGGGTAAGTACTGTGTTTGGGGGGTTTTGTATTGTTTGCTTTTCCCTACTAGTGGTGTATTATTTCATATAGTACCAGCAGTTTGCAGAAATGCCTTGGTCCCCTAATCGTCTGAATCAGTTAAGTTTTTGGAACAACTGTAAAAGCTTTTCAGCTTTTTCAGGAAGAAGCTGAATAAAAGAGCAGGTCTGTGATTGTGCTGAGCTCCGTTTAATTTTTCAACTGTTTAAATTTTTTACTGTCTTTGGAGGTCAAAAATGAGGGAAGAGAGTAGGAGTGAAAAGACAGCTTAATCAGTTAAGATCTGATCATGAAGGAAAGAGAGGATGTGTGTATGTTTTGCAAATCACAATGCAATTTCTTAATTGTTCTCTGAATCACAGATGGGCTTTTTCAAACGTGTGAGGCCACCTCAGGAAGAACAAGAAAGAGAACAACTACAACCGCATGAGAATGGGGAAGGAACGTCAGAAGCTTAAGCAGAGTTTTATCTGTAAGACATTCTGAAACGTACACTTGCCTACATCTTGGTTACAAATATTGGCTTCCCCCTTAATGAACAAACACTCATGGCTGCAGAGCTGCTGGCCTTGGAAGGCATCAGCATGTGCAAAACAAGGGCAATACACTTAAATCCTCCCTTCTGTGTTAACGCCGTTCCTACTGCCACTAACGCATCCGCACTGACCCGTGTGCGAAACTCAAGGAAGAGTTGTGCTGGGATTTTGCTTACTGGGATACAGGAAACACCATCCTTTCTGATTCACATACTGACTCTCCATGAATTGCTACACGGATTCTGCATTTGCTCTTGGAGCCAACAGCTTCCAGAGGTGCTTGCTGGATTACACGTTTAGTTTCAGTTGTTTGTGTTGGAGTACACTACATTTCATTGCCTAGCTCTTGAAAGTCAGTTGCACAAAAAAAAATGAATGTAGCTTGTTTTACAGTACTGAAGAATGTTCTTTACCCATTAGCTCTGATGATGATTTTTTCTCCCGCTCAAGAAATAGGAAATATTCAGTGGAATCATTTACCTCTGATACCTGTTCTGCACACGTGTTCCCCTGTCATCTGTCTTGTGGTTTCCCTCTAGACCTTACAAATACTGTTCTCCAGGTCCTGGGTCTCTTACTGTAGGGTTTGGGCCTACAAACACCAAGTGAGTGATAGAAATCTGGGGCTGATGTGCTTTCTGTGGGACTTGGGGAAAAGATTCAGGGCAAGGTCCCAAACTCTGCTGTGTATTTCCACAGAGCAGGATCCAGGTGTTCCAGAGTTCTTGGCAGCATGGATGCATCCAAGTACTGCCAGGGACAAGATGCTGGGCTGTGGCTGCCAACAGCCATGTCTGAGAAAACCCTTGATGTCCACAAGTCAAACCTCCACAGGGTTTGAAGTGAAGGCTGTACATTACTTGGATTGTATTTCGGTTTCTAGCAAAACACTGGAGGGAACACTGTGTGACAGGTTAAGTGGTGCACTGTAGGGAAGCTGTTAATCCTCACTTTCTCTGGTTGGCCATGCCCAGGTGCAGGATGGAGTGACACAGAGGCTGTTTAAACTAGACTGTCTGCCAGCCACATCCATGGATCTGGATCATGGATCTAAAGTACACCAGTACTTTAGCCACACTCACACCTCCCTCACCTCCTGCCCTGAGAGAACAGTGAGTCAAATGAAGCAGGGAAGAGCTGGCAGTGCAAAAGGGTTCAAAAAGTAAAGGTTGATTTGCCTTGTTTCATTTCACTCATTCATTGTCTCATTGGCTTGTTGCATTTGATTCATTCATTGTTTCAGTCCCTGCATGTTTCCTTGCACAAGACATTTCATTGCACAAGACATTTCATTATGTTCAATACATTTCATTACCAGAAAAGACACTAAGTATTTTGTTTCACTGTTGTTTTTTAAGCATACCAAAAGGTCAGTGGTTTAAAGCCACCAGTTTACATCACTCTCAGCTTATTTCCCTCACCACTGGTGTAGTAGCATGAAGCTTCCGACACTGATTGACACAAGAGCATTGTCTGTGCATTTCAGTAGGCAGGTAACTGCAAAGCAGGAGGTTGTTCAGCTTGCAAACACAGGTAACTGTGTTGCACACATCCTAGAGTGGACATACTTAAACTATTGCTAAGGTGCCTTCTGTGAGATGTGTTTATTCTCTTCTCCAAAAAGGGAATAAATTACAGTATAAACTCCCTGTATGCAGCCAGGCACACAAAGGAAGACTTCTACTGTACTTACAGCAGTGAGATTTCAATGTAGACAAACTCTTAAAGGGCTCTGGTTTGGTTTTGTACCTTAGGGTTTTTGTTCACAGCTGCATCTCCTCCATACATACAGCAGTGCCCACTAAACCCAGAATTTTCTGAAATGAGCAGTTTGTTTCAACTCTTATTTCTGCATCCTTTCAGAGATTTAAAATCCACCAATGGCTTTTGTTGTTAAGTCCATTCTTACTCGCTGATCCATGATGGCATCCGAGTCCTTAAGGAAGACAACACAGTCTGGGGAGACCAGTATGTTCACCAGATATAGGCTTGCATATTTATCCATTTACATGGGTTTGGTTTAGACAGTTTGTTTAGATAAAATTAGTTTACATGAAAGGGTATAGGGCATAATTCCTCTTTCACTGAATTTTCGAGGTCTTCAGTGTGGCCAATGTTTTATTTTTGTCTTTATTTTTAGTATTGTTACTAGTAATGTAGTAGAGAATCAGGAGTCAGGCTTTGATCCTGGCCTCAAAATGTGACTTTGATAGAACAGCATTTTCAGTTACTTACATGGGCTTGTGGTTCACACACTTTGTCAGCTGATTATCTATGTGCAAGAAGATTGGTTTTACCCAGTCTTAATCTTAGTAGGGTAAGAGGTTTAAGAGACTGTCAGACAGATTATAGCTCTAATTCTTACATGTGTGCTTTCATTACATGAACACTCCATGGTGACTTGAAATTTGTTAGACTACTTGCACGTGTAGGCGTTAGTAGATGAAAAAGAGTATTTAAAAAAAGCATGGTCAAGATCCCTCCTGCTCACATGGATGGGATACCACAGCATTGTTAATGTCAGTGCTAACTGCATCCTAATTTTACTGCAGCAACTGGAAACTCTCATTTTGCTGATTTTCAGGATAAGAAGGTACATTTTATTGGTACAACTACTGTAACTATGGAAAGTATCTTCCATTTTTGAAGTTACGTAAAGTAAGACTTATTTAAGTGATTTTTATTTCTTGCCTTCTGCTGGAGAATGAAAGCAAAAAAAAGATATAAAAATAAAAGACCACAGTAGCATATATAAATGGAGTATACAGGTTACTTAGTGAGCATAGATGTAACACCTCAAATTCAATTTAAAGTAATGTTTGTGTTTCAGGGAGATTCCAAACTGGAAATTTTCCTGAATGGGAGCGCAGGAAACTTTTGATAGTTTGTTCTAGATTCAGCAATAAGATTCCAGATTATGTGTGTACTTGTGTCAGTATAAATTTCACAATGACTTACAGGCATTGATGTATTCTTACAGCAAGTACTGTAGAATGATGTTAAAGCTTCTAAAGAAACTTTAAAAAAGGTATTTCAGAATGAAATTAATGCCTTTGACTCAAAATTGCTGTGAGTAAGATGCATACTGGGAGCATTTAAAAAATACAAGTACAGCAGCAGAAAATTAGTCTTCTTTTGAGAGCTATGTTTCAGAAGCAGATTTTTTATGACTATAAAATCAGCAGCTGTGTAATTATTTAGACAATAAAACCATTTTAAAAGAGCTATATCTTTTATAATGAAATATGAAATTATTTAAGTATTCCAGTTTGCAATTAATGCAGCATCTCATGATCAATATTGAAAAGTGATTTTTATTACAAAAAGCATATTATCTATATTTGACAATATTTAGAAAATGTAAAGCGAGGAACCTAATTTATAGGTTTACATTTGTTTCAAGAAACTATGAAATTGTGGAAATAGCTTTTGTTTAAGCATGATTGTAAAGTCAAATATGGGCTGTATTTATCAATGTAATTTGAAATCTTTGAGGATGTTTGCCAACATTGTTTGCCAAGTATCAGGGGTTTTTTTCTGTTTTAAATCTTGATGTACACATTGATCTCTAATTCACATAATGCTTGTGAAAACTTTCTAAAGTTTACTACATGTGCTCTTTCTTTATAAAACATTTATTCCAAGCACAGGTTTTAAATATTTAGTTGTTTCTAAACTTGTGTCCATGCTTAAATAGTCTTAAAGGGTATTTTGAAAATACTTCAGCTATAGCCAGCATGCTCTTGGTGATTTGAAGGAATCATGCTGCACTTAGATTCTTGCAGCATTTGGGTTTGCTGTTGGTTACCCTGACAGAGCCCTGCACTATTTTTTCCTGCACCCTCCCAGACAGTCACAGAGCAGCACTACTCTGGTGAAAATCAAGGCAGTTTTTGTCTTTGGTCCAGACTAACGTGACCCTTTGAATGTGATTCTTTGTGTTCAATGCTGCTGGCTGTTAATGAGTCAGGAAAAAAGTATTTTATTAAAGAAAAACGGGAATCCAAAAAATAAAAAGGTAGTGGCAGAAGCCAGATGAGGCTTACAGCAAAGAGATGATTTTGGTTTGTTTCTGGGATGTGCAGAGCTGTCAGCGCTCTGCTGGCAGTGGCCCCTGTCACACCGGATGCCACGGCTGGGATCATGGTTATTGCTGAGCTCTGGTAACTCATGGGTGTGAGAGGGATCTGAGCTCTCTGGTACTGAATCTTCAGCCTCGAGCCCCCGTGTGCAATAGGACGTGGTCTGACCTGGTTCACTGCCGAGTCCTCTGCCCAGCTGTGCTGGCCTGGAAGGGCCGTGGCGTTCGCTGGCTCGGAGCGGTCGGTGTTTGTAAGGACACGAACAGAACCAGCGCGCTCGGTGGAGGTGATGAATTAATGGCTTAGGAAGTCTTTGATCGCCCACATTGGGTGGAGCAGGATGTACATCCTAAAGTGTGTCCATTACTAACTCTGGGGTTCTCGAGAACTGGCACCACCTTCTTTAGGTCCTTTGTGGAAGATTTGACTAGAGGCTGTACCATAATGGGGTTGAGTCTGTAGTACTACTACTGTTTCATGTGATTGTGGTATTTAGGTCTGGTTTTTTCCAATGTGTAGACTTTTAACATAACACAGGAAACCTAACCTGTCATGCAATGACCTTCTCCAAATATGCTGTATCAAAGGTGAATAACTTGACCCTTGGCTTTTGCAAAGTAATGGAAGACTTAATGTAGCATTTGCATCTTCAAAAAACTTTTACAGGTTTCGCTTTTCTAGTCCATGAAGGAAACCTGTATTTGCTATGATACAAATATGCTGAACATGTAATGTTTTATTTCTTTGTAATGGAATTTTTTTGCCTTTTTTTGTGTTTGCTAGTGCATTAAATCAGTAGAGCATTATTTGCACAAGCAGAAAATTAACATACTAACGAGAGTGCTGCATTTTATGTTTCTTTGTCATGCAGTAAATACTTGCAGCATAAATGGGAATATTTTCAGTTACTATGAACTTGTTTCAAAGGTCTTCGGTACATTTAAAGAGAGCAATATACATTTGAAGTCACCTTATTTTGTATTAAATTATAAATTGTGCAAAAAAAGTGGGTATTGTGGCACAGTAATTTTGTACTGATATGAAATATATAGCTATTAAAGCTATGGTTTGCTTTTCAACTCGTTCTTTTCATCCTAATGCAAATTTGAGTGTTTTTATTAGGTTGTATTTTTCTATGTATATATACAATTTCCAAATACTATGATTGGGTAAACTGAAAAATGTAAGTGTTGATTTGATTCTGATATTTAGAATTTTGGAATAAAATATCTCTTAATCAACAGGAATTCCGTTGTGGGTTTGTTTTTGGTTTTTTTCTTACGTGTATTTTTTAAAATGCATTTAATTCACCAGAAAATGTTTCATAGTATACCTTTGTACTCCACAGTTATGTGCTAAATTCAGAAATGTCACATTTACACAACTTTTACATTCTCACCTCAAGTGGCACATGTTAACCTTGAGTCAAAAAATTTTGTAATCACAAGCAAGAAAAAGGATCTAGTCACAGACTATATTCTGCCACCAGAAAACTGCTTTCCAACAGAAATTCCTACATACCAGAAATAAATATTTTAGATTTTATAGCTGCCGCACTGCTGTAGAAAATGGTGACATCTTGACCTTTGGTTAGGAAAATTCACAGAGAGCTGGAGTTTCTTTTCTTGTTGTATTATTAGTCTAATTTTCTCTCAGTGTTACATTTTTTCTGATTGCCAGCCATACTCACCTGTGTGAGTGGGGTGACAGTAATATTTTGTGTCACAACGAAGGCATTCATGTGTCTGTTTCGTTGATAAAAAACAGTGAGAAGTAAATGTTAGTGCTTGTGAACACTTTAGAAAAACTCCAAACCAGTGAGTTCCCTGACTTGCTAGCAGAGAATTTGTTAACCTAAAGGAAATAGTAATAAAGGACATGGAAAAGATGAAAAACTGGTATTTGTGGTTTAATTAACAGCTTCACTGGTCTCACAGTAGCTGCACTTAATGTGTGTAAGGAACATGACAGCAGCAGCCAGAACATGGCTTTTAACATTTGCTCAATACACCCTGCAGCCAACACAGGCCTAGTTCTTGTTAAATAAGATACCTGCAGTTAGATAGCAGCACAGCGATCGCTGCATCTGCCTAGCAGTTCCAAATTAATATATTATTATTGAGAAGTGAGTGACAACAGCTGTCTCGTCACGGGAACAAGGCAAGAGAGTCGTTTTTCAAATTCCCATCTTACGGTATAGCCACCCCAGATAAAATGATGGTCCGTGTCTCAAGGTAATTTGCATTTGCACAACTCCACTGGTGCTGCTGTACTTTGACTCTTTGCACACCTGAATGGTACTTTATTGTGTGCTTTGACCATTAGTTAGTTTGTAAATGAATTGCTAATACATTAATACTTTATTGCATATTAGTGCATTAATATTTTTAAATCGCCAGTTCAGGCATTCTCAAGAACATGGTGAACAGCTGAAAATACTTTTTCAAAATATTTATATGAACTTCTCATCAACATATTGTCTGATATTCATAAAGAATTAGGGTTAGTGCTGTCAGCTGCCCATCTTCTCACAAGGTATTTCACAATCACTCTGTTCTGCTGCATCTTTCTGATAAACCTTCTGAAAGTCTGGTGCTGAATTATCACCCCTCTTGACAAACATACAGGACATGCTGAGACTGAGTTTACAGGACACAAAAGCACAACACAGACCTTGCAAATGTGAAAAGCAAAAGAATATTGACAGTAAAATACCGCATTCCTAGTGTTTATAATTTCACATGCAGACCAGGCCCGTGTTGTACTGCTTTTGAGAGAGTTTTGCAGAATCCGTATAGATTGACATTTCTGTGTCATTTGTGCACACATTTTCAGCCCTGCCAGAACAGCAGAGGCCATGTTCAGTGGTTAATGACAATGGTTGTAATTTGTTTTCAGTTTGAAGAGTGTGTAGCAACCTTTAGAGGCAGCAGGAGGTAATGCTGGACACAATTCCTCAAGGAAGTACTCAGGTAGTTGAAATAAGTTACTACCAGCTTTCATCTCTTCAAAGAAAATTTGTTTAAGAAGGCATAATCCTGATTGTGATTATATTTTTGCTGAAATTAATGTTATTATGTACTCTAATTTTTCTTAGTAATTTCTCTAAATGTAGTACAGACAATCAATTTCCACATGTGTTATTCCCCTTTTGGAGCCATTTTCAAGGGAGCTTTTATCACACATTTAATCTTGGGGATTTTTTTCCCCCAGAACTTTATAAATGAATAATTGTGCATATTCACATCATCAGCATTAATTTAAAATGTTCCATCTGCCAAGTTGGTTCAACTATTCCTCTCCAAATAATTTATATCCTGTTAAAAGCTCACGTCTACAAACATGGAAATGAACGTGTGATCCACCCTTTCTCAATGCCACACCCTCAGTCACCAGACAAATCCATGAACAAAGGAAGCTCACAGCAGTAGCAAGTTTTCTGTAGGCCCCTTTCTTCCACCTGAGACCACACACGGTTGCAGGGAATCCAAAATGAATTCAGCCCTAAGAGTGGCTGTGCAGGAACAGCCACTTTTCCTTTGCAGTGCCCACATAAAAGGTTGAAATAGGAAGCTGGGTGAGAGGATGTTAATTAAGCAAATAGGCACTGAGCATGTCTGCTGAACTAAAAAGAGAATTTGTTTTCTCTATGAGCTGCTGGAGGAGTTTCACATCAAATAAATGATTGTTTTATTTGTACGGCTCCTGTGCTCCTTTGCTTTCTTTCAAGCAAGATCCTGTCACATGAAATCAGGTTTTCATGGCAAAGGGTTTTTTGGTGCTGATGAAGAAAAAAGAGATTAACAACAAAGGAAAGCATTGAGAAGTACCTGCTGAGGAGGATGTGCATTTTCCACTGCAGCATTACCCTGCGAGCAGTGACTGTTCCAAAATGGTGCCAATGAACTATCAGCAACTGCAGTAAAGGCAAATTGTATTTTCTGTGTCAATCCCAAATCTATTTCAAGTCATTGTCAATGGCAGTGAATTATTTACATTGTACTGTATAGAATGGCATTAAGGCATAAGGAAAAATATATTAGATTTTCTTCAGATTTTATAAGAGATATGCAGAAAATATGCACAGTAACCTCTCAGCTCTTCACTTCAGTATGGGGAAATTTATATCCCGCTATAGTTTGTAACTCTATTCCTCTGTTTCTCCTTCAATGAAGAAATTTTCTGCGATCTGAAAACTACAGGATTTGGCCTGGTATGTTATAGTGTCTAAAATAAACGTTTTATTTGTCTGATCTTTGTTTTGTTAAAAGGCAATTCAAGCAATTTTATACTTTTCAAAGAAGTTTCTATTCACTCTTTCAACATACCCTGCAAATTTAGTATTATCCTGTTCTGTAAGTGCTTACAGGGCTGTTGGCCTCACTGAAATCATGGCATGGGCACGGTCACACACACACCAGTGTGAGATCCCTGTGAGGTGATCCCAGTGTGTGCTCAGCCCTCAGCCATGCAGGTGGCTGCCGGCTCTGGGTCAGCTTGATTTGTCTGGATGTGCTGCCTTTCCTCAGGTTTTGGGGCTTTTTCAGCCTTATCTGCTGTGAACAACTGCAGTGCTTTTTCCATTACCCCCCCCGGGCTGTGTCTGAACATCCAGCTCCCTCAGCCCTCCCTCACCAGGCCTGTGCTCCAGTCACTGTGACAGTCTTCAAAACAACATTAGTGTCTCCTAAAGCTTTGATTCGACACACTGGCATCTCTCTGCCTTCTGTACATGTTTACTCCTATTAGCAGTTCCTGACAACAAACAACATTACACTGATAAACAATATAGAGAATAAAAAATGTTTAGTTCTCAAGTACATATTTTTTAGAATTAAGGATGCACGTAAGTAAAATTGGAATGCATGTACATGTGTGAACGTGAGTCCAGAGAAGGGCAACAGAGCTGGGGAAGGGTCTGGAGCACAAGTGTGATGAGGAGCAGCTGAGGGCGCTGGGGGTGTTTATTCTGCAGAAAAGGAGGCTCAGGGGAGACCTTATTGCTCTCTATAACTCCCTGACAGGAGGGTGCAGCCAGGAGGGGGGGGCTCTGCTCCCAAGCAGCGACAGGACGAGAGGTCACAGGCGTAAGCTGTGCCAGGGGAGGTTTAGGTCGGATCTTAGGCAAAGTTTCTTTCACAGAAAGGGTGATTACACATTGGAACGGGCTGCTCAGGGAGATGGTGGAGTCACCGTCCCTGGAGGTGTCCAAGGAAAGACGGGACGTGGCACTCAGTGTCATGGTCTGGCTGACAAGGTGGTATTGGGTCCTAGGTCGGACCCGATGACCTCGCAGGTCTTTTCCCGCCCAGTCGAGTCTGTGTTTCTGTGAATGTGTGATTCGGTGATTCCGTGGCTGCCAGCGCCAGAGCGAGGGCGATGTTGGGGCTGCCGCGGGCAGCGCGGCCCCGGAACGCGCTCCGGCACTGCCGACAAGTGCCGGGGGCCATCCGAGCGCCGCAGCCCCGCAGAGACGAAGTCTCCGGCCCCTCGGGGAGGTGGCCCCGCTCCGCCCCGCCCCAGCCCCGCCCCGGCACGTCCGTGGGCGGGCGGGCGCTGCCGCCGCAGAGCCGCAGCCGGGGCCGCGGGTGCGGAGCGCTGCGCCGGCCTCCCGCAATATGCCTCCGCTGCCCTCGGGCTGCTCGCCATGCCGGGCACCTGCGAGCGCCTCTCCGCGCTGCTCCCGGGGCTGGCGGCCGCGCTGCTGCCGCTGCTGGCGCTGCTGATGATGGGGCGGCCGCCCCCCGCCGCCGCCGCCGCCCCCCGCCCGCAGCAGCAGCGAGCGGCGCTGCCCGGGGCCGCCCCCGCCGCGGCATCAGGTACCGACCCCTCCCTGCCCTGCGCCCCCCTCCCCGGCGGGAGGGCTCCGCTCTCCCCACGGGCTCGGCTCGCCCGGGCAACCCCGGCGTTTGCGCCGTGCGGGGGGCGGGCGGCGCTCCCGGACCCGAAAATGAGCGGCTGCGGTTTGGCTGGAGCGGGATCCGTGTTCGGAGCCCGCGGGTGTGTGCGCGGCCGCGCCGGGATGTGGCCGGGATGTGGCCGGGAGCGCCCCGGGGAGCGGGCGCTGACCTGCGCGGGGATGCGCCCTCGGGCGCCCCGAGCGTGGCCTTGGCTAGCGGGGCTCCAGGGATTCCTGCTGGCTGGCAGGAATCGTCACAGGGAGATAGCCGAGCGCCCATGGAATATAAATGTGTATGTATCATAGACGTGTATTTATTTCTGTGTGTATTTGTATCGCTTTAAAAATAAACCAGCTGATTCGTGTGCGAGCATCTTGAGCCTGTCAAATGCGTGATGGGGCTGATGAGCTCGTCGGTTTTTGCCTCCCCTCTGCAGAATGGATGATACATTGCTTATCCAAGACCACGAAAATAATGTGCTCATTTCAGCTTCAGGCCTTAGTTTTGCTGTCAAATATTTGAGGGTACCTCTTTGCAGAACCAGAGCAAATGATGAGGTGTCTGTACTGTCATCTAGTTTAAAAAATATGTGTATAGTCTGAAGTTTAGTGGCTCAAATGACGATGAACCCAGTATTTTTCTTGACATACTGCCTTTCACCAAAGAATTTCAAGATGGTTTCAAACATGAATTATTTAAGACCTTTTAACACCAAGGCTCCTTTTCGGCATATCACTGGAGCATATGTTTCATTTTTAGCATATAGGCATGCTTCTGTTTCCAGTTGACTTCAGGAAGGTATAAAATGTGCTTAGTTTTAGGCAGATGGTTAATATTTTCCTGAATTGAAGCCAATTTACAAAGCTACTGAAGTATATTTGTTAATTAGGAAAGCAAAATATTAAATTGCAGTATTTGCTTGCAACTTCTTTAAGGTGTAGAACAAGTAACTAGATTTGGTAGAATATGAACAGAGTCTTAAATTTTTCCTTATACACTCTTAAAATGCCTTGATTTGCTCTTTAGGTCTCTCTTTAGGTGGGGGTTTGGGTTTGTGTTTTTCATTATTTTCCAAACATTAAAACTGTAGCGTTTTGAAGAAGGGCATTTGATGAACATCTTGGTCCTTGTTTTTCATTTTCACTGATGATTTTTCATTAGTTTGTTTCTTATCATACTTTCAGTAGAATATACCATTAATCACCATCAAACACCACTTAAAAGGCATTGGCAGCATTTCTGACTTGGGCAGTGAACATTTTGCTCATTAAAAATTGAGTGGCAGAAAAAAAAAAAAGGACAGTTTTTCTAATTCAATGATCTTCTTTGGTTTCAGGTATTGATTTCTTTTCAAGAAGCTCTGTTACCTTATCTCCTTCAGCCCTGGCCAAGGTCTTTGTTGGTATCTAACACTTTGATGCCTGTTCTGTTGGCTTGCTGTTGTTGTTGCAGGCTCATGTGCCCAGTTCTTGCTGCTTTCTTTTATTTGCTCATTTGGCATAGTGGGTTCTGAGGTTTGAGAGTCCAGAAAGTGTCTTCTAGTCCACAGCTTTCATAATCAACCTCAATTTATGAATGTTAAAAATTATCATTAGAGTTGGTTGTCAGCATTTGTTTATGTTATGCTTAAATACAGCTAAAGATTTATTTCACTTGTTGGCTGGATTTCTAAATGATCTTGGTTAATTTTTTCTTCTATAAAAACTGAAAAAAGCCAATGGTGGACTTTGAAAAAGATAAGCTAATTACTGCTCTGAAACTTTCATTATTCTGAAGAAGCTAAGCACCTTTGTTTTTTTTGCATGGTATTTCAGGAAAGCATGTAAGTAATTTTGGCTTTATTGACATTTCTGACATTTTTTAAAAGGAGAACGTGACTCCAGATGTATATTTAATGGATACTAATGTCTTTTTACGTTAAATTATCATTTGATGGTTTGCAGCTGACAGGTAGGCAGGATAAATGGCTGCTGCCTTTCCAGCAGAAGACTGGCAGCAGAGCAATCCCTCAGGGCAATGCTCTGAAGAGGCCACTCCTGCAGCTGCAGGTCCTGCGCTGGGAAGTGCCAGGCAGGCAGTGGCTTCTGCGAGCGAGGAGGAGTCTGGCTGAATTTGGGTTCGTGCAGTGTGTTTGTGACCCCGGTGCTGCTGCAGCAGAGGAGGCTGATCCTCCCTGGCGAGGGAGGCTGCAAAGCTGGGGCTGGAGTTCACAACCTGCTGTCACTTGACGTTTGTTCCTGTATCGATGGCCCTGTTCTGTCGAAGCTCATTATACCGTTTTACAGATCAATTCCCTCCTGGATTAACTGACTTCTGCCAGTGTAATTATGGTGCTGTCTGAGGAGAGATGCTGAAGTCAGCACAGCTGTGTGTGGTGTCTGGGGTGCACACTCTGTGCTGACATGGAAGTGCAGCGGTGAGGAGGTAGTGGCACATCGTGACTGAGAAGGGTTTTTTGTCCATCTCTTTCTTTTCCCCTAGAAACAATAGCAAACTTACCGCTGCCAAGAGAAATAAGTAAGTTCTTTAACAAGGCAGAGAACACATACAAGAGGGAGCCAGTTCATGGAGTTATTCTGACTTGTCTCATCTAACAGATACAGGCATTCTTTGAAATTAAAAAAGAAAATTAAAAAATTCGAGAGAGAGAGACAGGCCTCTCTGGTTAGGGTGGTGATTGCTGGAGTGGAGAGCCTGCCTTGGTTCTTCCTTATTCATAGTGATTTTTTGCATTTTCCATGTGGCAGTTTAGAAATCTGGGCTCTGGTGTGCAGGAGCAATTGAAGAGAAGCCGCTGGGAGCTTCGGATATTCATCATTGAGGTCAGCGGGCTTGAGGCCAGAATTCAGTGAATTATAGTCCTGGCTCGGATCCAGGCAAATCTGGTTTTGTTTTCCATGTTCCCTTTTCTTTATCTTTATTGAGGTGCATTCTTTATAGGAGCTGAGAGTTATGTTCTTTAATGTTTGCGAGACTTGGGATATCCTGATATGGGGCATTATTTTCTCTTTATAATGCAGATATTGTGCTATAAATAGAGCAGAGACCACTAATTGAATAAGTGATAGTTATCTGCATCAGCTCTGTGGCAAGTCTGACATGTACAGAATGAACAACATGCTTTGCAGAAAAAGCAGCTGTGTCAGTGGAAGCTGTCACTTTTCATGGGGTGCCATACAGCATCTTCAGGTTGGAGGTTTTTTACCATGTTGAGACATTGAATTAGACTTGGAACATGTTTTAAAATAGCTGGTGTTTTCAAGAGTGGGTAGTCCCTGTACCTTTTGTAATCCCAGCATGAACAAGAGAAACCTTGCCATGTTTTTTTTATAGACCATGCCCAATCTGCCTCGCATTCCAGAATTCAAGGAAAAAGGAGTTTATTTTGCTTTGGTATATATTTTTTTTTTTTTAGGCAGACGGCTTTGCATGCGATGGGGAGATTAGCTTGGTTCTGTAGGGTGAAATTCAAAAGCTGTAGCAGCTAACAGTGGTGCTGGACAAAGGAGAGGGGGGAGTTGGAATTGCTGTGTGCATTTATTTGTTAATACACAAACCCCTGTTTGTTGAGACAGATGAGATAAATACGTGATTGTTGACAAACCCAGAAGAAAATTAGAGATTATTTTTTTTTACCTGCTGGAGACAAACACACTGCCTGGATGCTGCCTGTGGAATTTGGTTCTGAGCCCATTTCTCAGTACTGTCTGCCTGCATGTGATGATGAGTGGCTGCCTCATGTGAAGCTGTGTTGTAGACAAGTAGTTTCTAGTTCAGAATTTTCTAAACTCTTTTGTATGTTGTCTTATTCTTCCTGACCATTCAAGAAGGAGGAAACTTTCTCATACTTCCTTTTTATTTGAGATACTGAAAGAGAAATATTTCTCCAAAACAACAACATGTGTGACTTACTGTTTTTTTAATTGTGGTGTTCCATGTTTTTTGCCGTAGAATATTTTTCCTAATGACTTGTAATTTTGTGCGTAGTTGATACTTAGGTATTTAGAGTAGCATTTGGTTCTGATATCTCGTTATGTTTATCTGAGTTTGAATTTGAGCAATAATACATAATAATGCACTTAAAAAAACCCCATGGTGTAGTGTGAGTGGCTTGTTCGTCACTTGATGGAACAATCTTTATGGTTTACTGTCTCCAAAGTCACTGGATTGGGGATCAGTATGGCAGCAATAAATCCGGTTTTGTTTTGGAGCTTTTGTTGCAGTCAGATACCCCAAGAAAATGAGTGAGGAATTAAGAGCTGTGTGGGAGATTCTTTAACATTCCAGTAAGGAAGGAAATTCAGTCATTTTCATGGCTCAGCGATTATGTAGGATACAGTTCCTGCTCAGGAAGCCAGGGCTGTCTGAGCAGAGATTTCTGATCAGAACTGGCATTATTTGTTTTATACAAGCAGCAACACAACCTTCTTATCCTGTAGATACTGGAATGTAACTGGTGTCAGGGAAAAGGTTTCTTTTCAAGTTAGAAGTGTTACATGCACACCCCAGCCAAAAGGTTTAGTGCAAGCAGCTAACTTCACCTGTAGAAATAAGCTCAGAAAATGGCCTTTGATTTGCTGTTCATTTTTCTCAGGATTCCCAGCCTTTGGTATTTACAATAATGGCTTCTCAGCTAGGTGAGAAAGAATGCAAGACTTAGACTTGTCCTGATTTATTGGAGATGATGTTCTTAAGTGTCTGAGCTTTCTGTGCTGTTCTAAGACTTAGTAATGCAACAAAATATCAGCAAGGGCATTAGGACACTGAGAGGGGATAAATCATCTGCAGTTTGAAATGGGAATGAATAAGGAAAAAGAAATATTCATAAATGCATGTGCTCCAGGATATAGGTCACTCAGTTGCTAATGCAAGAAAAAGTGGAGTTTGGGGTTTGTCGTGGTAAAGCATACATGAAAAAAAAAATGCACTAGGTTGTTTTTTTTTTTTCAGGAAGAGAATCTGCATAAATACAAGGGTACTGAGGAGTTCTGAACAGTAGGAGATCTCTCCTGAGCTGAAGGCTTGCTTTTATTGAAGCCAGTAATACATTATCCAGCATCATGCTCTATACTTCAGAAAACTAGATTTCAAGAAACTTGTCTTGGTGGCAGCTTTCATTGTAAAGAACTGAGAGAGACAATGTGTTTTAGCATTCATGGAGCCAGGGCCCATGGTTACATGGCCAGAAGTGGCAGGAAACAAGAGATAAATGATGGCAGGAACTGCCACCTACTGCAAGGTGGTAGTTTTTGCAGTTCTTATTTGTTTTGCTAAAGTTTGCTTCTTGTCAATCTGTTGGCAGAAAGCACACCATCAAAGGCCAATTGCTATGTAAAAACATTCACAGAATTACTGTCAGGCTGAGAAAGACAGGTTGAGAATTTGGAATGCAGCTGCTATCTGGGTCACTGGGGATCTGTAGCATGCTTTCTCTGTGAACTAGCTCAGTAGATGAAGTCTTTGAAGACACAGACAAAGATCTGAGAGGAAAGTTTATTCGAAATAAACTTAATTCTTGGCGTGTCAAACTTAGCAAAACAGCACAGGTTACTTTGTTGTCTTGAAAGTTGTATATTTTTATATCACTGTATCCTTCTGTAATGAATGGGGACTTGAGGCATGATGTGACAGAGCAAATGTGTCCTCTTTATTTCTCCTGATACTGTGTCTCATTCCTAATTCATAGGTTTTTGCATCTGGGGTGCTGTAGGAGCACCCAGGTTCTGTGATCAACAATTTCCCTTGAACCATCAGAGTTAGTGTACTCGCACATAACTCTTCTGTGATCAGGAGGCTGAAACCAGCAGGTCTAGTTCCTCCTGCCTAATCCTGGCTTGCCAGGGGTGTTCCAGCACAGCTCCTGCATGCTCCTAACCTGCCACCCTCCGCACATGGCCGCACGAAGTTGTATTCAGCAGGCTGCAAAGCAGCTGTTACATTTCTTGCTTTGCTTCTCTGGCACTAGTTGTAGCAGAAAACACGAGGTTTGAGAACACTTTCCCTGCCAGCACACGTCTGAGGGGAGGATGTGAGTGTGCACAGCTTCACAATCAGCAGCAGGGAAGCATACTTGCTGAGAGAACCTGTGCTAGGGAATTCGGGATTAGAAAGTTGAAGGGAATGAATTCATGTTGCAGAGGTCCCTAAGCCCAGTGTTCAGTAGGGCAGATTTCACTTACGATGTACTCAGCTGGAATAGGCATTCCAGATCCATTCAGGAGCAGAGCTGGGTTCCTGGGAAAGGGCAGTCTTTCCAAACTCTGAGCCTGCAGCACAGAGCACGTGCTGGTGCAGCCCCACCACATCTCCCTCTCACAGCTACCACAGACACAGTCTGTACAGAGGGCAACCTTTGTGCAGTTTGCTGCCCTGTCGTTTTGGGGGGATTTAGGTCAGGAAGAGATGACTCTTAGATCTTCCATATGAGCCATGGACTGTAGTGTGAGCAGGTTCTTGTGACTAGGGCAGCATCAACAGGGATAGTCCTGTGTGTGGAGGACCCTCCAAACACCACGTACCTTAACTCAGCTTCTCAGGCAGAGTGCAGGGCTAATGTGTGGCACCAGCAGTTCTGTCCAGTAAAAAATCATATGCTGTGAACTTCACAAGCAGCTGTCAGTAGTTTGTAGACGATGTGGAGAAAGCCTCCTCCTGTCTCAGTTGGAGCAGCTGCCCTAAATTTGGAAATGACTCTGCATGCCCTCTGACTGTAAGCACATTGTGCATTCTTGTAAACACCATAGTGACAGGTCTGCAGCTCATGGCACTTGCATGGCATCACCCTGGTGATGTGTGGCCTTGTCTGATGTAGCTCCTGGAAGCCACCCTGTGTGCCCTGCTTGGGTGGGCAGGCCTGGGAGTGATCTTCTTGCCTGTCTGTGTGTGCATAAGCCCCCTGAGTCTCACCAAGGGCAGGCATGAACCCTTATTCTTTCCCCTCAATTTCTTGTCCTTCTTTCTCTTCCCTGATTATGCTTTATCAGATGGACTCATAGAGAGTCTGTGCTGTCTGAAAGAAGTCAGACTTCAGGGCACAATTGTCACAACGTGGAAACGAGACAGTTGAAGGAGACGGGTTACAGGGTCAGTTCCTCCTGCTGGGCTTCCCACATGACCCTTTCTCCAGCGTTCTGCATTTAGTGTTGATAGTGCCAGGTACCTGAGAAACTGCAGTTCTACCAAGGGAAGAGGCAGGAGGTGGCCTCTCACTGAGATTTCATGAAATAAATTGTGGCTTGTGGTGGGTTAGAGAGCAAAAAACAATTTTGTCCCTCTACCTTCTGATATTCCCTGTTCCGTTTTGAAAAATCTTGTGGTTTTAGCGTGGGTCTTATCTAAACCACTGGCAGCTATAGCAAGTTAAGCTGCATGACAGCTGTGGTGGGGAATGTTGGGGGTTTTGGTGTGTGTTGAACATGATGCAGTGCTTATAGGTGTGAGTGTGAGGCATGTATTGAGCCGTGTGCATTAGGAGGTCATGAAGCAGAAGAGAGAATCTCAGAGCCACTTCAACATGTCCCCTGCACACTGTGGTTGATGGCCATTATTGATGTGACCACTGCACCCCAAAAGTGCTCTCAGGTCTGTGGAGTTTCGTTCGATTAATGAGGGCTTCAGCCTGTGCTTCTGAGTGTTGGCTTGGGTGCTTTTACTAAACACAGTGTGGTTATAGGCAGATCAACTGGAGCACTGACACATTATGATGCAGCTTATTTTGGAGGAAAGAGCTGAGTTTAGGTGGGTTTTGTTTGTTTGGGTGCTTTTGTTTGTTTGTTTCGGTGTGGTCCCTAATAGTTCATCTGCTTCTTCTGAAATGTTTTCTTGTATTTCACTTTTATTTTTTTTATTTCTCATGAATCTTTTACTTGTATTTACTTGTATTGTATATGAACTTTCCCACTGGAGTGTGCATGTAGCTTTCAGGGTTTGTGTTGCAGGTTGTTTTAGTTTCAGGTCTGAGCAACCCTTTCATTACTCAAACTGATTTTACTTTGAGAATCATTGGCGTTACTGTTTTCATTTACTGCAAGTGTTGTCGAGTAAGGCCATTCAAGATAAAATATATCTTTTCACCCTATTTCCATAATGAAGCATGGAATTTGCATCAGGTCGTGACCCCCAAATTATCATAGGATGGTGTACTCCTGGCAAAACTTTCAGACAGATTTGCTAAATGTACTAAAATTAGCAGCTGAAGTAAACCAATCAAGTGAAGATGATACTTGTTGATTTTGTTTTCTGTGACTTGAGAGTAACTGAGGATCTGGAACTGGGTGGGTGTTTAGGCTGGAGGGGCCATCAGAGGCATTCTTAAAGCAGGGTTGGCACTGAATTCAGACCCGGGAGCTCTCTCCTGTCAGGCCATGAAAGGCTTCACGATTGGGGAACGTCTCTGGGCAACCTATTCCAGTGATTGTTTATCCTTAGAGAGAAAAGAAAATCCCTCATGTCCAGTCAGATCCTTCCCTGCAGTTGGTGGCTGTTGCCCTTCATTACCCTGCCCTGCATTTCGACAGAGCACTTGGCCCTTTATCCCAGGTAAATGCCTGGGAGTGGGAAGGCTGTTGTGTAGGGCCCCCAAAGCCTTTCCTTTGCGAGGCTGAACAAGGCTCATGTCTTTCATGTGCTTTCCCCTAATGCATGCAGATTGGAACAAAGGGGAGTTACAGCCTCTGCTGCAGATTTGGGGCTGTTTCATAAATATGATGCATACAGTTGGCTCAGTCTGCTGAGATAGATACCAGTGTGTAGCATGGTTATGAAACTTGGCAGGACACCAAATCTATTTATTATTAATGACTCTCCATGGGCAAGGCTTCCAAATGAAACTGATTGGAACATTCTCATGGAAGTTATTTTCTGTGAGGTAGCAAATCTGGTTGATGATTTGTATGTGCTAATGTGATCTAAACTGGAGAGAAGGTCAGTGATGTCAAGATATTTGAAAATATTGGCCATTTTGCTGGGATGAAGAAGGATGTGCTTGCCCTCTCTATCTATTATAGACTCTAATGGAATTATAAAAAGTTTTTTCATGTAATTGTGGAAAACATTTTTCCTCTGTTTTGAAGCATTTCATTAACTGACTGAACAGGAGCAATGAGTAGTTTTATGTTGCGTAAATACAGGATTTCAGTAGATTGTGTGTTTGGAACAATAAAAGCTGTTAATAACATGAATTGTGGCTTGTGATAAATATCACAGGAGCTTATTCCATTGTTTCTAGGGGCAAAGGAGAAAACTTACTCTCACTGGGCTGCAGTAGAGATTTTCTTTGGGTTATGGACCACTGATGTTGAGAAAATCCTCTAAGTAAATTCAGCGGAACAGAGACCCAGAAAAACACTTGTGAGATCCTGCATAGTCTGGGTGCCGCGTTGGGCAAAAGAATCTGTCATGCCTGTTTGCCTCTTAATCAGTTGTGAGGTTCCTTTCCCCCCTTTTGTGTTTTTGTTGGGTGTTTCTTCTTAAGCACAGTAGAGAAAACCTGTGCCTCAACAAGTTTGTCTGCTGGATCCTTCAGCGTTCCATGGAACAGATTGTCCCAGAAATACTTAAGTGCATTTGCTTCCCCCCAGTCCAGCTGGCACAGTCTCAGAGGTGCTGAATAAATCTTGAGTATTTGGGGGGGGAGAAGAAAGTGCTTACTGCCCCATTTTTAGCCTCGGTGTCAATAAAACCACTTGTCCTAGAAAGGTTTCCATGGTGCTAAGTCGTTTTCCAATTACTCCCCACAGGACTTGGGCCAGCTGCTGAGAAGGGAGAACTTGTGTTTGTGCTGGAGACAACACAGCTGGGGGCTTCAGCTGGCTCCTGGAGCACTTCATGCAGGGATGAGCTGTAGCCAGGCAGTAGTGATTCCGAGCAGCAGTGGCTGGATCATTAATGTGTTCAGCACTGACGCTTACCTGGATGGCATCCATGGGTGCAGAGCAATTACGTTATCGTGGTGCAGTCTTGACTCCGTTGTTTTGCTTCAGCCTGTGATCTGCTTTGACAGGACTTTCTCTTTTTTGAAACTTTTTTAAACTCCGAGGAATAAGACCTACTTAAAATAAGTAGGAATCTGCAGTCATTTTTCTAGTACCTGATGTTGTATTCATTGTTGTTTTGTGATTTTTGATTGTTCACTTTATGAAACTCAACTTTAATGAAAATTTCTATATGAAAGAGACTGTATCTTGTTGGGTGCTCTTGTTTTGTTGCTGCAATATGGATTTCCTAACTCTTGCAATAAAAAATTCCCATTCCACACGTACAGAGCTACCCTTAGGAAATGTTGTCCTGCAAACTTTAAATTTCATTTTCTCCATATATGTCTTTATACACTGGCCTTCTTCCAAGGGATTAGAGGGTCTTTTCCTGCAGGTGAAAGATAGACATTACTGGAGCATTACAAATATCATTCTTGAAGGAGTAGTACGAGATTTTGCAGCTTTAGGGGAAGAAAAATATTTCCAGACAGGAGTAGTGACCAGCGTGTTATTGAAAAACATCTCTGAATGCAACAGTAGCTGTCCTTTGCAGTTAGTGGGTAACATGCCGTGATGTTTGAATTTCTGGTTTGTGGGGTGTATTATGCCGTGGAGTCTGTGGGTGCATATCTGTCTTAGGGTTTCACGGCATTAAATGTCATGTTTGAACAGGTGCTACTTTGTTTTCCTGTGTTTTTTTTTTTCCTTCTTCTGTCAAATTACAGGGTTGTCAAATTAAGGAAATTGCACAGGTTTTTTTCAGCTTATTCCACTCACAAGCCACCACTAGGAATTCCACAAGACAAATCCTGTACCTGACCCATTAGGATAAAAAAAAAAGGAGATGATTCATGCTGCAAGGATACTGGAATATTCTTTCTGTCCAAGTGTATTGACTGTTAGAGGGCAGGTTTGACAAATCATTAGAAATTCTTGGCAAGAAATGGTCTCATTTTGTCAAGATGCTGCTGCTGACTGATTTATTTTTGCTGTTTAAATGATGAAGGTTTAATTGTAAAGTCCCAGAGTGGGAAATGCATGTTGTTGGCTTATCTAATAGGCACTTCCCTGTTTTTCTTGAAGGTGTGTAATATGACGTGAGGTTTAAGATAGCATATTTAAAATAGAGTATTATGAAGATTTTAATATTTCCCTTTCTACTTTTTTTCCCCAATATTCTGTAATGAAGTGTGAATTTTTAATATTTTCATTCCATGAACTCTGATGCAAGGTAAAATGATACTGGCAGTGATTTAAAAAAAAATTGAAAGAGCAGCATTACAGGTTTAGTATTAGCCAGTGAGTAAACTGAAATGAAAAAAATAGCCTTATAATGGCCTCTTAAATGTCTGGGCAAAGCTGTTTTATTTTGTAGGTTTCAAGAGCTCTTGCTAGAATTTACTTGCTCATTTTAATCTCTTTCACTTGCAAATTTATCTTAATTTGAAAGATAAGTTTTATTTAAGTTTTTATTCTTGTAATATTAATAATTTATCTCGCTTATCTCAAATTACAGAAGACGATATTTAAAATAAATGACTCCTAAAGAATGAAGCTCTGCAGACTGCAGCATTTCATCTTGTCTGCTGCCTATCTCCCTTGCCCCAGGAAGGTGAATTTCTGCTTCAGTCTTCCATAGTAACCACAGCTCTGAGAACCAGGCTGGCTGATTCAACAAAATAGCAGCAAATCAAAATGCAAAGTTGCTATGGTAATTGTGATTCTCATAGGATTATTGTGTCCTGAGAGTTCTCATGTTCTGTCTAGGGTGATGAAACAGTCTGATTTTAATTTGTGAAGAAGGCATCTAATGGTGAAAAAAACATCTTGCAGCAAATTTACCAAATGAGCGCCCTGCAGCAGGACATGCTATGCACTTCGCATTATTCCAGTGAATTTTTTAAATGGCATATTTGTGCCATGCAGTGTTTAAAGGAATACAGGGGGAAAAAATCCCATCTAAGCTTCATGGCTGCTTTGCTGTCTGAATTTCATGGCTCTCGCTTAGGTAGCCCATACAAATATAGAACAGAGAATTTTCTTTCTATTTTCCATATCTTCCCAGGAGCACTTCAAAGTGCTTGGGGGTGTGTTCCCACTGGATAGGAGTCTGAGTCGTTAGCAGCTTTATGGATTAGCCTGATGACATTCTGCTGCAGTTCTTACAAGCAGGATCATTCCAGGAAGGTGTTCATTGATTATGCAGCAGTAATCATTAGGGATACAGCCTATGATCATCTGGTTTATTTTATTGATTTCGCAGGACCTTAATTTCATCAATATTTGGTTCCTGTCAAGGTTTATGGAATGATTATCATGCTTATGCAGTTTGTTTGTGTGTCTGGTCTGAGATCCTGGGTGGAAGTGTAACCACTTCTAATGGTAGAACACAGCTGTTGGTTGCAGAAAAGGGTTATTTTTGTTTATTTATTCAAATAACTCATCGGATCAGTCCTCTCTTATATACAACAGATCTTCAATTGAAAAAGCCAAAATGATAATTTGCCTATGCAATAGTACAGATTTTGGATACTGAGGCCATCCAGATTATAAAGTAATCCAAATCCATTAAAATAATTGCAAGCATTAAAAATTTGCATTTTTTTTTTGGAAATGTGGTGGGGTTTGTTGTTTTTTGGTTTGTTTTTTTTTTTTTATGTGAACTCAAAGTAGTGCTGCAATCAGTACCTGTACAAGTGTGTCATGGAATGAGATGGATGGGAATTTAATGTCCGTTGGGAAGTACCAGGAGTGTCTACAGTCTTTCTCATGTGTGAAAAATTACCTTATGCTGGGCAAATAGCACATCAAAATGTGGCAGCTCAAGTTTGCCAGGGCTGAATATTGGCCACATTTCGTCCTGATTAAATTTCATCTTTCCTTTAAGTTGCTTCTGAATTTGGAGGAACTGATTCCAAAAGTTGTGGGGAGAGCAGTTCATTGATTTACACTGACATAATGCCCATTGACTACTTTGGAAATTCTTTCAGTGCCTAAGTACTAATGAGGCATAAATTAATATTTTTCAACAAATATTTGAGGACAAGATTTCTATTAAGAATGTGTTGCAGTTTTCTTTACCTCTCTCTTCAAAAAACAAATCTCCTTTTCCTCTTGTTGGTTGCTTAAGATTTGTATTTACATATGCACACACATCTATACAAAATATAAACCCATGAAGTATGTTGGTTTAAAAGGTAAATAATTATTCTGTTAAAGTGAAAGAAAATAATTATTCTGCTGAAGTGAAACAAAATTGTTTTCAGTAAATAAATGCAACTAACAACTTTTTTTCTGAAAGCATCAGTAAAATGCAGTGTTAATTCTATGTAAAAAGTGATGCCAGGTCTATGAATACTTTTGCTGGGAAAAAACGGACAAGGTATGACTGAGATAAGTATTCTATTTCTTTAGTGTGTTGGGGTTTTTTCTTTATTTATTTGCTTTTATTTCCTATCAAAATCCCTTCAAGAAGGGAAAAAGGCTTTGTTCTTGTTAGTATAATATGTAACACTTGCTCCAGTATGTCAGTAGGCAGACAGTTTCTCCGTACTGTCTGAGACAGTTTTATTATAATATGAAACTACATTTGGGCTCTGTTTTGAACTAAATGAATAATTAGTCTTCGACCTACTAATTTACTTAGAACCTTGAAGTTTTCTCTGGATCATGCTAATTTCCCAGAGGCAAATCCCTGGCAGTTTTTCAGTCTGCTAGATTAGAAGTCTCCCTTTAAAGTGCTCATCCTGATGGGTTTGATTCAATGCATTCAATTTCATGTAATACATTCACCACTCTTTTTAGTGTGAGGCTTGAAAAAACCCTCATCTTTAGAAAAGTATTGGTCTTTTTTCATGATCAGTGATTTCACTGGCTAAAATATTACAGGGACTCATCATCACAGAGATCACTCCAGGATGGATTGAATTGTGGGAGGAAGGAGACTGAGCAGAGCTCTGTGAAGGAAAGAGGACAGTGTGGAAGGCTAGGGGAAATAGGAAGTGGGAAAGGGAGTTTTCAGAACACAATGAATGTGTAGAAATCAGTTGTATTTTTGTTTGAGATGGCAGCAGATTGTTGGGTTTGCATCTCTTCCTGCATTGTTGTTTTGTTCAGCTCTTAGCAGACATATCCAGTTGTTTCAAGAGATGCAGCTCCTCCTTGATGTGGCACCGAGGAGTCAGAATAGCGTGTGAAATGTGTTCCTAGGCTCTATTTTTAATTTTCCCAGTAAGGTGGGAGAAAGGGCCACCTGAATACTGTCGTGTGTGCTGAAATGATGCATGTATTGACATGAATGAGTTTCTAGTAAATAATTTCCATTTCCTCTTAACCCATGTACAGATGCTTGACAGTTCTGGCACTGTGGTCTGCATGTGCCCATCACAGCCATGCTGGTGAAATAAGGAAGTGTTTCTCTGTAACTGAAATAAAGCATTATTTGAAACAAATGTAAAAGAATTTGTTTGAAAAGCTCTCAGTTAGACTATAATTGTTCTTTTTCCAGCAAAAGCTCACTTGAGTAGCCTGATGTGTGACAAAGCTTAGGTAACAGTGTGTTAAATTTTTAAAAATTTCTAATCTGTTACAGTTTTTCTTGGCTGGGAAGCACCAGCTTGTTGGAGACACCTAGATCTGACTAGATTGGGTTAAACTGCCTCCTGTAAAATGACTGTAACAGGCACTGCCTGTTCCCCCCAGCATCTACCCTTAGCTCCCTTGTAATTGAGATTTTGTTGATGCCTTCTGTGGAAATTGGTTGACCAGAAATAGGGCAGTGGGAATACTGTGGTGTCCTACTTTTCCAGACCCTGTTTTGCTGCTTTGTCCTTGGAAATTGGTGATGTGTTCTGTGTCCCTGCAGAGATGTTTGCCAAAGCTCTTCTTTTAAATATACATCCTAATGTTTGATTTTGCATTAAAATATTTTGAGGGAGTGCAGAGCTACAGAATGGTGCTGTATAGATTATGTGGATTGGCTGTTCGTACACAACTGCAGCAAATACTGATTAGCTCTGTGCTTCAGTTTATTTATTTTTTTTTATTTTTACACTACCTTTGTATTGTCTAAAAGCAGTTTTCTGTAAGTGTGTGAGGCTGAACACTAGTGACCAGCCCCCCTGACATGGAGCAGTAAAACATCAATATCTTTTCTCCAAAGGGCATTTCAAGGAGCAGCCTATACTTGCTTTAAAATTAGAGCCGTAATGCTGCCGTATTGCCTAAAGATCAACCTAAATAAGGTGATTTTTAGCAATTGCTGCAGTCTGTGTCTGTTCTTATGTACCCCTGTTCTTTATCATTCACTTTGGGCTTAGTGTTGGATCCCTGGCTGGAAAGTTTTGACTCCCCGAGAGATTCTGGAGAGGGGTGGTGCAGACTTAACCTCCTGCTAAGTGCAAGAGTGAAACTGTCAGTAGTTGTCAACTTCAAAGTATTTTCTTTTTGCAGCCAAGTGGAATGATTATATTTGTTGCATGTGTTGTTCTTATCTAAATCTAAGGTTCTCTTTTCATGAGAAATTGATTTTTACAGCTGGTTAGGTATTTGCTGAATTTTCTCAGACCTTTTGTGAACAGGGTGAGCTTCTTTGCTTCTCAGTTCAGTCATAGGTTGTTGAAAATAAAATATTCAGTGTGTACTTACAACTAATTAATAAAGACAAAGTTAAAATTTCACAGGGCAAAACACTTGTGGTGTATTTTTTATTTTAGCAGTAGTCCTGTTCCATTTCAGGGAAGAAAAAGAATGTTCTATTTATTTTCTGCTATTGTTTTAAATCAGAGGAGCAGCATATAAAACATCCTTATAAAGAATCATGTAATTAGTTTCTAAATGAGATATCCTGATACCAATTTGGAATAGATAGAATGATTTGTGTAGAGTTAGACAGATCTTCATGCATGTATATGCCCATTTGTACCAGGGTCTATAAATTACTGCGTGGAGTATGACAGGAGAAAAGAACACTGATAGCTAACAAATGAAGCCCACATTTGGCTGTAGAGGTTATTAATTAGATTTGCAGGTTATTTGATAGCTATGAGAAGCATAATTGAAAACCAGCCAGAGAGCTCACCCCGGTGCCTGACAATAACTCTCACAGTACACCCATAAAACTGTTACAGGAGTTTAGGGGTCACCTATTATGTCATTTTAATGCACTGTGCAAGGCAGAAAACTCAGTCCTGTGTCAGTGCTTTGTACCTTGCTCCAGAACAAAGGTACCCACAGATGGATGGTGCGCTGTGGGGAGGGGGCTTGGTCCAGCACTAAATCACCCCACAGCCCTCGGGTGCTGCCACAACTCCCCTTCACGTACATGGATTTTTAATGAACTGAAGGTGCAGCAGGCTTTTACTTTTTCAATCTATGCTTTTGTAGTTTGTCACTGCTATTACTGTAGTTTTAAGGAAATTTTGAGGAGTAACGATTGGTGTTTGTGGGCAGGAGGATGGCTTTTATGTGACCTTTTTTTACTGAAGCCAGATGCGTGTTGGCTGCCTAGATTATGTGTTTCATTGATTTCCACCCCCCATGGCAATATCCATTGCAATACTGGATGTGTAGTAAAACCCCATACTCTTATTACACATTTTTTCTTTACACATCAGTGCACCTTTCATATCCCTAATTGTGTTAAGCCAAAAAATATGGTGTTCCATGAATGTAAAAGATGGAAAAAGGGTTGTTCAGTCAGCTAAGACCAAGGAAATGGCCCAGCCCAGGTTTTCTCTGGCTGGTTAGCAGGGACCCTGGTGTAGGCAGCTGCCATAAAACTCCTATCAGTGTGTGCCTTTTCTGGCATGGGTTTAAACATCTCTGGGCAAGGGTGAGAGGAGTCCCCTCTGAAGGACGCAGCTAATGAATGATTTAATTGTAGTTACAATTGCTTAACTGGGTAGTTGTCTGGGTGTTTGAGATGAGTGACTGCCTCCTTCCAGGTGCAGAACCTCTTTGGCTATAGGAACTTGGTGATAAATAGGGAAAGGGAGCTAGGACTGGGTTGCAGAATGTGTAGGAATTCTTCCTGGGCAGTGCCCTGTGTGTGGGTTTTCACCACCATTATCTCAGTTAATGATATGTGTAGTTTGGCATCTATTGGTGCCTGTAAGGGCCTGGCCTTGACCATGTTAATTAAATCTCACAATAATGGTAACCAGATGACATGCTTATCTGCAGGTCAGAATTAAGAACAAATGGCATGGACCATAATTGAGACTTTTTGCACTGGTACATTTGTACCCAGCTTGCAATTCCAAGCCGTTCTTTGGCTTAATTCTGTGACACGATTTCTGAGTTAGGACAGTGATGTGAAGCCAAATTCTTCTAATTCAGGCATTAGATGTTGTTTCTCAAAGAAATGAGGTGTCATTTTACTGCCCAGGACATTTCTGAAGTAGCTAAATGTGGTAGAAGGTCTTGTTTCCCTTTATCTGAATAACTGCTGCATTTGTATGAACATTTATCAGAAACATTTTAATGCTGTAGGAGCTGGCATTTCCAGTGGACCTGCCAAGAGAGGAATCCCTTCCTCTGAGGCAGCACAAATCAAATTAGCGAGGACTGAGTTCTTTCTTCTAATTGTAGGAGTTCTGTCAAATCTGTTTAATACTGAGATACAGCTGACCCACTTGTGTTTGGCACGTGTCAATGACCAGAAAATAGCACAAGGTTCATCTATTGTTTAAGTTTTCAGCTTTGCTTTTGTTAAAAAGTTAACCAAACATTCATTTTTTCATGTGAGTTGTTTTTTTCAGTATATTTTATTGTGATTAAAATATCCTACTGCAGTTTCCATCATAGTTGAGACTTAAAAGTGTCCTTAAAGACTTGTAAATTAAGATATTTATAAAAAGGAAAAGAAAGGCAGTATTTTCTTTGCAAATTAGGTGTCTTGAATGTTACTATGACGTTGTCAATAACTGAATGCCATTAAATCTGTGATAAATTTGCACCTTAAATGGATGTGAGGCTTGTGTGGGGGTTGGTTTGAGGAGGGAGCTGGTCATGGGGTGTCAAGCTTGGAAAGATGTAGATCAGTGCTGTAGGACCAGAACTGCAAATAAAGTCTGAGCTTTAGGGCCCTGGGATTGTTCTGCTTTTAACTAGGCTGCAACAACTGGTCTGCAAAACTGTGGTGCACGTGGCTGTGCGAGTAAAAAATTGTTGTTACTGTTGGATTCTGGCTTTTTTTTCACTTGGATTTTTAACATGTTATAATTTCACAAGCATTTGGATAGAGGCATAATGATGTGTCCTCGTGTCTTCTGTGCTGTTACTGTTGAGGAGTGGAAAGATTAATTTTTTAAAAAGTCTCTCCAAAACCATTGCACAGGAGTTTCAAGTGACTTGTTGGCAGAGTATATTCTAGTTGATATCACCAAATCCAAGTGCAGGCAGGGCACAACTCCCTGCCGACCAGGAGATGACTTCTTGTCAGCAAGACTCTTGTTTTAGCACAAAAGATAAGGCCAAAGGCGCTGAGAGCCAGGGGTTGAGTCTCTGTTGGAGTCCAAAGTGCAGGGAATATTTCTCTGCCTGTTTTGGGGGGTTCTACCCCCCTGGACAACCCTGTCTTTGACCTTCGTCCATGGAGAAAATTACCTACCCTCTGGGAAGAAGCACAATCTACACTGGTGTGAATTAGGTGATAGAATATTATGTAAGATTGTCACAGGGTGAAAATTTAGAGGTGTTGGGTTTGTTAATATAGCAAATAGATAAAAAGCAAAAACTTCAAAATGGAGGATTGTTGTTGTTCTCCAGACCTTCTTCTTCTTCTTCTACTACTCCATGTTCTGCGGCAAAAGTGGATTGAGAGGATTGGGTGAAAAATTCCACAGTTCCTTTTAAGTGACAGAAAGATTTATTGAACATTGGTAGAAAAGTAAAAATATCTTTCGTTTTGGGTTTTCATTAGGTGATTTACCTTTAAAAGACGCTGTAATCTTGATAATTCGCCTTTTCTCTCGCATTCTCTACGGGGAGTCATGCCCATGAGCCAACTTCTTTGATAAGACTTAATAAACAACTTTCTGAAAGCAAGAAGCGTGGAAAAGTCCCGTTCGTCTGCAGAGCCCAGGCAAGGGCTCAGGGAATTCTCCCCTGTCAGGGGAGGCATAATTAAGGCACAGAAAAAGATCAAGTCTCCTTTAATCTGTTTCTGGATATTCAGGGGTGTGAGGCGAGCACTCCTCTCTGGAGCAGCTGCTGCCTGTGTGTGACAGTCACATCACATAGGTGGGGACTCTTCCAAAGCTGCCTCTGGAGAGCTTTGTCTCAGCAACCCCCTCGGGATTTCAATCTGCATTTCCAGCCTCGCGTCTGCATCTCCTCAGCACCCCTTCAGGCAGAGTATCACTTTTGGGAAATGCTGTGGCAATTTCTATACCCACAGGAGAAGGAAGTAATCAAAGTTCAGCATGTCTAAAAGCAGCCAATCGTATTTGTCAGTTCACCATGAGAGAGTGAAAACAGCACAGCTTTCTACAGTTTTACAGTCTTTTTTTTAATTTATTTTTTTTAGAACCCAAAGATTCTAAGAAAGTGGAGTTTAATATGGCTGTGACCAAAGGAGATGAGAGGAAGAAATAGTTTTGCACAGAACAACCTTTGAATTTACCAGCAGCTGGAGGAGGGCTGTGGCATTTGCCCTCACTCCTTTATTTTCTTGTTAGGCTTCTTGTCAGCAGGAAATGGAAAATACTCATTGAAAGTATGAAATGATTGAAAGAATGTGTCTTTCTGAGTACATTTAAGATTTTAATTTTTTATGACTTATTTCAGCTGTTAAAACTAGGCTCTCTTTCTCCTGACTTGATTCCAGCTGTTAAAATACCAGTTTATAACAGGCATTTCCGGTATTGCTTCTTACTGGCCTGAGCTTGAATTTTGTACTGCTGAATTTTGTACTTTTCAATACCATTCATTATATACTCCTGACTTCCAAATGATTTCTGGATAATAATATTGTACACCGCTTGTTTCCTCTCCTCTGTAGCCTTTTAACTAGTCATTGGCCAGGGGCAAATGACCTGTTTTTCAAGTTTTGGCAGCCACTGGACTGATGCTAGTATCTGTGTAACTGGATCAATGCCTGGAGGAGCTGTTTGGAGCCCATAATTTGCTGACATGACATAATTTTTCCCCCCAATCATTACATGATTTAAAACCCCTCTAGCACAGCAATTTAAAGTAATTTTGTTCTCGAAATATCTTACATAAGGGAAAAAAAAAAAAACCACCCAGATGACATTGTTCCAAGATTATTGTGCATTTTCTGTTTAATTCTGTCAAATACGTTTGAGTACCACTGGGTCTTTATTTTTCTGAAAATATGTATTAATTTGCTCAAGGAGATGTAGATTTTTGCGTAACACTGCAGAGAATCAATCTGGCACAGCTGGTAAGTTTTTGCTGTGTATGTGGTAAACAGTAATAAATTGAAGCCAGTGTAGCTTTTGTTGTGTGCAGGTCCTTTTTTGCATGAGTATACGGTATGCTCCATGCATATAATAGATCTAAATAAATACTTGTTTCAGAGAGGCCCAACTTGGGCATCTCCACGACACGCTGGATTTTTTTGATGGATTGCACTCGGCTCCTCAAGACCTATTCATTTAAATCAAGGTCAGTGGCAGTAATCTCTTGGTGCAATGTCAATCTCAATTATAGTGGGGATAACATAATGAAATTGAAGTATGATTTTAGGTAGATACATTTCAAATAACTTAACTTGACATTTGACCTAAATAGAAATGCATATTCATGATGAATGTATTTGAAATTATTAGGATACAAAGTAGTGCAGTGGTATTGAATAGTAGTATATCTGTAACCAAAATCCTGGAAAATTTGTTATTTAAAATATTTTTAACAGTGATCCACAGATATTTTAATTTCTAACAACAAATTAATTCTATTCTGGAAGAAATGTGGAATTCTGTCCCTTTTCACATACTGTGAAAAGACTCCCTAATAGTTTATTTGCCATCAGGGTGGGAGCGAAATTGAATGTGATTCAGAGCACCTTGAGACTGCTGTTCAAGTGGATTTATTATTTTCAACATACTTTTTAGTCACTGTAATTATGATCTCTGCAAGACACTGGGTATGGTATGGACTATCAGATCCTCTAATTAGCAGTAGAGAAATACTGTTTAGAAGTTGCCATGTAGGAATTGAAAAGTAGCCCAGTGTAAGTCTGGTGGGAGATGGTAGTTTAAAACAGTGTCTGGATGCATTTGGTTGCTTTATAATAACGTTACACATGTAAATATAAATGTGTTGTCCCACTGTCTGTAGACATCAGGTTCTCTGCTTTTACAAACTCAAGGTGCATCTTGAAATGTGTGTCCCAAGCCAAGGGTTACACTTGGATAACAAGACCATCTGTAGTATCAGTGTGATATTGCAGAGCACATTAAATCTCATGTTGTCACAGATGCATTCTTCAAGCTTAAACAAAAAGGGGAAGATTGCTTTGTAATTTGGTTTTGACTGGGGTTTTTTTTGTTTATTTGTTTGGGTTTTTGTTTGGTTTTTTTTGTGTTTTTTTTTTGTTTTTGTTTTTGTTTTTTGCTTTGTTTTGGTTTTTTTTTTTTTTTAACTGGTTAGTTATTATGTTTGCTGAGTTTGATAAACACTTTTTGACACCTTTGTGCCCTGTCTTAAGGTTTTTTGTTTCTCCCTTCTCTGGAGTATATAATTGCATGGTTACCTCTGCCTTTGGCCAGAGACAGAGATCCACTGTGCAATGGATGAATAACAAAGACCTGAACTCCAGGACTTCTTTACAAATTTATGCTCCTTAGTTGATGTATTATCATGACCTCCTGTTTTTCTTTTTGTCAATAGGATCTGTTTTTACGCTAAAAGTTCAAGTAAATGACATCATCAGTCATCAGTACCTGCGACAAGCGGTGGTGGAGGTGTTTGTGAACTACACCTTGACAAATTCTACTCTTACTGGGAACAATGGAGCAGTGTTAATAAAAGTCCCCTACAAATTAGGATTAATCTTGACTATTGTCTCATACAAGGATGGCTACCTGCTGACACCTTTGCCGTGGAAGACTGCGAGAATGCCAAGTACGTAAGCGTCTTACAGTCCTATTATTGAACTGTATCTGGCAGTAATTAAATTTCTCTCCTAAGCTGTCTGGGTAGTTGCTGTCAGCTGAACACGACTCAATGAAGTCAGTCAAGGGAGGTGGTGCCTGTCAATGCAGATCTAAGGGTGAACGGTCTGTTAAACTTGTCAAAATTCTGATTACTCTAAAACACAAAATAGCCCTTTTTAAATCTAAGTAGGTTATGTTGTGACACACAGTGAATTCTTAGAAATTTTTTTGCCTAGATTTAGCAAAGAGCTGTTAATGTGTTCTGCCAAAAATCCTGTTGACCTGAGTGATTCCTGGAGTGCCAGTGCTTTTTGTCCTCTATGACAGGTATAACCTGTTGTTACAGCTCCCCTTCAGCAGTGTTTCCTCACAGGTTTTCTTGTTTAACTACTGCATACTCTTAAAAAGGCACATGATTTTATTCTGAAAAGAGACTTTTAAGAATTCTAGTCACTGTTTATCCATAGAAGGTATAAAACAGTAGCAAACATTCAACAGAGGTCTTTCTGCCTAAGCACTAAAATTGCTGCTCTGGATAACAGGAGTAATTTATTTAATCTTCATGTGCTCTCTGTTTTATTAAGTGCTCTGTTCAATATTTCTTTGGATTTAGAGACCTTGGAGGATTTTTTTTTTGGTTGCACAGTGTAACAGATATTATCTTTTCCACAGTATACTCGTCCGTGACGCTCTCATTATTCCCACAAAGTCAAGCTAATATATGGCTGTTTGAAGATACTGTCTTAATTACTGGAAAACTGTCTGGTAAGTTCTGTGTATGCAGGCTGTAATTAAACACTTTGTGATAGCCATCTGTACACACATGGAAAAAAATTAAGCATCATCTTATTCTCATGTAATACCTGTCTACTCAAAGCCAGATTTTCTGTTAATTATGTAGCTGTATGAGGGGCTGTGACAAGTGCTAGACTGGAAATACACAAATCATGGAGAAAATGGGTGAAAACAGGTTGTTTACTAAGTGGATTTCTGAAGAGTAGTAAAAACACTGTTGGTATGTTTTACAGTGCCTAAGACAAAATATTACTCTTTTACAGATGCCAAATCTCAACCGAGTGTTCAGTTTCCAAAATCTTTATTAAAGCTTCCAACGAATCATATTGCAAATGTTACAGCCTATCTGACAGTGCCAGAGCAATTTTTGAAAGTGGACAGCTTTCTCTATACAACAGGAATTATTCTAAATAAATCAGGTATGTCAGTATGTTGGTTAAGAATTCCTATAAAAAAAGATTATAATATTATAATGCATATGAGTGCACAGCGTTTCAGAAAAACATATGCTTAATTTAAGAGGGCTTGAACCTGCTTCCATTGTATTAGATCACAAAGCTTTGTTCCATAGGAGTAAGCTATAAACACATCAGTTGAGTAATCAGAGTTACTCTATTTTGGTCCTTGCAGTATGAGAACATATCTTGCACCAAAATACTCCTTCAGAGTCTACTTTTACCTATATAAATATATATATATATGTATGTGTGTTCAGGATTTCATGGGACCGTGGAATTGGTTTAGTAAACACCTTAAAAATGCAATTATAGCCAGACTGTAAACTAGGTGAACCTAAAGAAATCAGTGTAACAGCAGCCATTGACTTCAGCTGTGGAGATTCTGCATTTTCACTGGAGTGATTGGTTCTAGGGCATTGCACCCAGCACAAAGATTGCGTGGAACCTCTTGCTTGGCTCACAGTCAGTCAGTCTGGGCAAGTTTGGGACCAAGTGGTCCCTGTGTATACAGCACACAGTTGTAATAATGTTTTATGTGCATCTGTTTCGCTGGAGAAGCACTAAGTGGTTTCATGAGTCATAACTCTGCTCTTATACCACTGGATTTTTTTAGTATTTGTCATTCTATCAGATAGTTTTTTAATTTGCATAAGTACAGTGATCTCTGGTAGGTTGTACTGTGTGCAGTTCCATCTTTCTTTTGTTCTTTTCTTTCTATTCCCAGTGGATCTGAAGCCATAAGGCTCTGAAATTCATTGTAGTGCATGAAGAGGGCACTACATGGCTTATTTAAACTCGTCATACTGTATTCTTTAATTTTCATTCCATTAAAGGCATCATATATACTGATATTTTGACATAGATATTTTAAAATCTTTTTTTTAATCAGTATTTCACTTCTTTAAATGGAAGGCAGAAGGGAAGAAGCATAGGAGAATAAGCAGTGTTTATCCTCTTTGAGTTTTCCCTTCAATCTGTCTGGCATGTGTTTTAAATTATTCATACACCCCTAAAGGAATAGGCTTCCTTTTAGGGCAGGTGGAAGCTAATTGATATCTGATGTGCCAAGAGTTCTCTCACAACCAGCTTCTAACAGCCTGCATAGATTTAACATTATTCTGCTACTTACTAATTCTGTTTCAGCTTCTCTCACCATCCTGTCATATCGGGCATTCTGGAGCATTTGCAAACTGGTGAAAGGAAAACAAAGGAAAGAAACTTTCAGGCTGCTTTGTAAATGCAACATTTCCTCTGAGTACTTTGACAAGCCTCATGATTACCTATTCAGTTAATTCTGGCTGCCAAATTAGGAAATTAATCCTTACAGGAGAGGTTCCATATGCCTTCAGTTTGATTCAATGTTATGTACATTGTGATTATACCAACATTCTTGTATGACCTGTATTTCACATCAGTTAGGTGTTTTGTAACCTGATTATCTGAGGGGAAATACCCTCCTTCCCCCACCCCAAAACAAGTTTTGCCTCATTGTTAATTCTACAGTCAGCATAGAACCCGGATGTTGCAAATCTGTTTCTCTTACAGCACTGGTGTAGAAATGACTGTGTTTTGTTTTAATCATAAGTTGTTAAAAGTTCAGAAGAAAAGTAATGTTGATTTTTATTTGACCAAATTGATAACAGCTGACTGTGTAGCTGGATGTAGATGAGGACTTGCCTTTAGTAGCTTAATTCTTAATTTACTTCTTTTAAAATAAACTATGAATGGAGAATTACAAGATATTTCTTGTTTTCAGGTTTCAAAAGCATGGAATTAACTCCTCTTGCTGCCATATGTGTAAATGTCCTTTTGGCTGGGAAAGAACTGAACGTAAATGGTCCCATTCAGGTTACACTTCCTCTTCCCACAACTACTGTAAAATCAGGAGATGCTGTACCTGCCTGGACGTTTGATATGAAAATTGGTAAGTGGGTTAAGTTATTTGTTATTCTGCCTTCTAGCACATGCCTGTAGTTTTGGGCACATGGCACTGTGGGTCATGGAACAGTGATGGCACTATTCTAAGAGGTGATGGTCAATAGATGGTCAGTTTTTTTAATGGACTAGCTTGAATTGTTCAAAGGTATTTCCTTGCTTTCATTAGTTCACAAAGCTTTGGTAAAATTCATTAGCCTGCATAAAATTCCCCTTGCCTGCTTTTTTAATGTACTGAATTTTTATTTTCATGGGAGGCTGAGTATTCACAGAACATGTATTTTAGATGATGTTAAATTTCAAGCCTAGTAATTTTGTGAATTCCTTCTTAAAAGAAAGCAAATCAGAACTGAAGGTTTGGATGCTTTGTTTCCTAGAGTGTAGCTCTAGAGATCCTTTGATGCTAGAACTGGAATAGATGTTGCTTCAGTTAACAAAAACAATTCAGAAAGTGAAATGAAGGGGAAGTAAGAGTTATTCAAGGGAACAACATCGTTCTTCCAAAATGCAAAGAGGAGGCTGGGGATTAGTCATTCTAAACCTTTTGTCATCCCTTCATGTCTAATTTTAGTCAGGAGTGAGTAATGAGCTACGTCCACATAACCCATTTAGATGACCTGTATTAGGTGTGGGTGCATTAATGTCCTGATTGTCCTACATTGTACCTTATGGTTGCCATCACACTTCAGCTTGAAACATGCAAGTGAGTGAGGAGGGCATGTGCTGCTCCTCATCAAGGCAAAAAGCTTTTGTTCAGCTGTTGGAAGTACAGGAGAGGGACACCAGCTCTAACAAAGTGTTGTTTATGTGTTCAAGAAAGAAACTGATCATCTTAATGGAGAACTGAAAAACACAGATTTGAATTAAGAACGTGCTAATAAAATTTGGCTAGGCTGTCTTGTGAGAAAAAAGGAAATAGTGTAAGTTTTGGCATAGAAGATTGTCTGTCTATACACCTAGAAGGCTTTAGAGGGGTAACTGGTGGGAAGAGATGGCATTTTTCATCAAAGAAGGGGTTTTAGTCTGAGGTGGTAAAATATCACCCAGGGTTTGAATTTCTTACAGCCACAGCCACTTTTGCCAGCTCCTGTGCTCATCCCGTGCTGAGCTGCTTTAACTCCCTAAACAAAGCTAAGTCAACACTGTTGTTAAAACAATGAGTTGACAGAACTGGAGCAGCGCAGGATCAGGTCAGAATATAAACCAGTGTAAGGTGTTTGTTATGTGGGTGTTGAGGGTCCTGCTCAGCATCCCTACATAGGCATGCTGGCCTTGGGAGTAAAACAGGAGCCAGGAGCATGGCATGCTGATCCAAAACCCAATAAAACCAGTTGGTTTTTTCCTCTCCAATGGGATGTACTTTGACAGAGATTCCAGAAAGGCAAATTGTTTTTAATGGATGCTCTCTGAGGTGTACTGTTCACATGGAGCCTTCACTGGTGCTTGCTGAGGAGAGGGCAAGGAGGATGGCAAAAAAGGACAGAAACTTTTGGGGCATAACTTAACTTGAACTTTTTCTCCCATTTCTTCCTCTCTTACAGTAAAAATTTGCAACTGTATTCACTTTCTGCATGTTTATTCTTAAATATGTTTCTTTTATTTTTTACCTTTGATCCAACACATCCAAAATGACTTTTTCCCAAGGTAACTGAGTAATTGCAAGGCATGCTGTAGTCAGGGTTCTGGTGACTGAGGGCAGCTGAACACCTCAGCTCTGCAGCAAGCATTCCAGAGCATCCATAAGGAGCAGCAGGCCCCCATCTGAGCTGAATGCAGAGCTCCTGCTGCACTCAGTAATGAGGCTCTGGCATCCAAGATGTTGCATGCGGGATGTCCCCAGCAAGACACTGACACAATTTGAAACTCTGAAGTCCTTGGGTAATGTGTTATGATGGTAATCAGAGCTCCCATGTCAGTATTGGTAGTGGCAAGAGAACAGGTCTGTGTGGGCTGACCCATATGCACCAGGAAAAAGATAGAAACTGCTTTCACAGGTCTGCCTGTGCAGTGTTCCCTGGGGTTACTCCAAGTGTAGTAGTACTGAGACTGTTCCTGGAAAATGAGCTTTGGTAATTGTACTCCAGCTGCTGTAAATGCAGAACTTGTTGATCTATATTGAGTATGTCTTCCTTCTCACTAAATATTTTGCTGCATTAGTGCTAAAAGTGCTTTGTGGATTTTAATAGAACTACAAAAACCAGAAAGCTTGCATTCAACATTAAATTGAGAATTATATCCTTCTGCTTGAATGGCAGTAAACCATAGAGAAAATGGGCTTACTCATGAATCACATTTTAATATTTTTTCTTAATACCTAGTATTTTCTATGGAGTATATTGGGGGAAGATGTAATTTATGGAAAAGGACAGCAAACATTGTATAGCTTCTTATGGATTTGTTCAGTCAAGATAGAACTTCTGGACACCTAGAAATTATTTTTGCCTTGTATACAATGTTTGCTGGTATTACTCCTGACTCTGGACGAGGTTTCTCAGGTGGCTGAGAAAGCACTTTCAGAGCTCTAGGTGGTTGCTGCTGCCCTTCCCCTCTGCCAGCCATCACAAGCACCAGGAGAAGGCCACATGTTTTACTGCTAAGTGATATTTTCTCTGTGTGTGCCTGTGCATGTGAGCATCTGTGGCAGGTGTCCATCCTCATCTTTACCTCCTGGTTGGGAGATATTTACTTTTGCTTTGCTGAAAGAAGGGTCCTGGAAGAAAATAGAAGTGAAATTCATATAAGCTCTAGCTTACATGAGCTATACTGTTTTCGTACTTCAATTATTGGTGTTTAAAAAAAGCTGATGGTTGTCTCTACCTCTCAGTATTTGCATGTTGAATAATGTAAGGTTGGTTACATGAGGATGTTTTCTGTCCTTAGAATTTCACAGATGGCCCACAATAAATGTGTTTAAGTGAATTAAGTATAATTCTCCCTCTTCTAATGGATGCTTTATTAATTGTAGAAGCTGGCATACCATAATACCTGTCCCATGCGTTGCCAAACAGATGGTGTGGAATCTGTGTCCTAACAATAGCACTTCCTTGGGCTAAGTAAACTGTTACAGCCTTGGGGCAGGGAGGAGGAGAGAAACATTCAAGACAAACATTGTTTATCCTATTGCAGCTTAATAAGATTAAAATGTTTTCCCACTAAGTTCTGCTAGCTGATGTTAAACTTGTGTTCATATGCATCAGTTACCTGCTCCCTCATATTTTACTCTTGGCCTTCATGCATGCTTAATGTCATATAATAGGCTTTTTCAAATTATTTGTGTGCATATCTATGTGTATACATGTGAAAGACATTTATTAATAGAAAATTAGTCATATTAATTTTACTTCTGGTAAGTAATGTTGATGCTTTGTTTCAAAGTAAACAGCCACAGAGGGATACTTGCAATGAAATTGTCAGGAGAGGAAGTTTGTCTGTTTAGCTAAAGCTGTGTAATAAACAGTGGCTAAGTCAGAAGTTTCAGTTTTCTTGTGACCTTGTGTATTTTTGGTAATAGCCTAATTGCTGATGGTTTGAGGTATAGAAGAATCCTGCATGGCATGTGCAATGTTTTGTCCTTTTTTTCCCCAGGTGCTTGGGTAAACCGTGGGCTAGGAATGGTCAAGGAAGTGGACGGTCAGTTAGTATGGACATACACTGCTCAACACTTGGGCTACTGGATAGCGGCTCCACTGCCTGGAACGAGAGGTATGGCAACAACTGGCCAAGCAATTGCTGAATGCCCCACGTAAGGCTGTCAGTTTGATTGCTTTATTTAACAGCAGGAAGGGAGAAGTGACATGCAGCTTCACCACTTGGATAACTTTTGTTTGAGTCCTTACAGTGATTTTCTTGCATGTTTTGTAGATTCATATGAAGGGATCTATCAGAGAAACAGTATGTCTAATTCCAAAACCAGATAGCACTCTCTGACAGAGTGCTAAGTAGAAAATGTAGACCACTTTTCTAAGTTAGTTTGGACAATTAATACAAATATAATTTGTCTGGAATGAAGTAGATGTCATGGTAAGGCTTTAGTACTTGAGATGAACCTGTCATTATATTGTAACCTGTTTGTATATTTTCTAGTTTGCTGAAATAGCAAGGTGAAAAGGGAAGGATGAACATAATGCCATTGGAACACAAAATCACTGGAAAAGTACCGTTCAGTTTATTAGCTCTGCACACCAAGTGGAATCATTTGGTTTTAAGAACTAATGCTTTTCTGGTTTTGTTTGACAATCTAGAATCCATTATTAGTGCTGTTTCCAAGGACATAACAGCCTATCACACAGTGTTCCTTACGGCCATACTGGGAGGAACTGTTGTCATTATCATTGGATTTTTTGCTGTTCTTCTTTGTTACTGCAGGTAAGCAAAAAGAAGTTTCAGTGGGCTCGTTACAAGTAGAGTTTGAGGTTGATAAAATGGTCTTTTGAGGTTAAGACTTGTTTCCTTAGCTAAACTATAATGGATAGCCTAATATTTTTTAAGAAATTACAGTTATTACAGAACTTCATTTTAAGTTTGTGATGTCCCATTACACTACGACTTCTTAACCAAAGTCTAACCTTCAGCTTTGGTAGTCAACAGTCCAGTATTTCCTAGTATGCTCTGCAGTCACCTTACTTCTCTTTTGCATAGGGATAAATGTCATCGGACACAGAAGAAGGAAAAAAACACAACCAAGCTGGAGGTCATAAAAAAAGATCAGACAACGTCAACAACTCACATAAATCACATCAATGCTGTCAAAGGGTCTTTAAAGTTGGAGGATAAGTCACAGTTATATACACAGAAGATTTCTTCATACAGCCCTCAAAGAAGGCTGTCCATAGACACAGAAGATGGAAAATCACAAGACAATTTTAAAATCTACACAGAGGATGCTTCTTATCAGTCATCCTGTCAGACTGGTCAGGCAAGAAATTCAGCCCATTTAGTGGAGCCTAATGCTGGAGTGAGGCTTTTACAGCAGCCAAAGCACAGTAACAGTACTATTTCCCAGGCTCCTAGGGACATTCCAGACCAAAACAGATACCTTTCACTGAAAGAGGAGATGTATGGGCTTTCCCACATCCCAGAACATCTAATGCATATTTACAATCAGCCTATTGCTATTCTTCAAACCTCAGACCTTTTCCACTCCCCAGAACAACTGCATCCTGCTAAATCAGCAACTTTGCCGAGGAAAGGGCAGCTGGTGTATGGCCCCATGATGGAACCTATGAATCGTGACACTTACATGCAAACACTCCCCAAAATGCCAGTGCACTCTCATCCCCAGCCTTCTGCCTGCAGAGATGAAAACAGTACCCTGGGTGGTGAAGAGGGCTTACCTCCCCAAACATCCAACTGGAGCCGGTACACCAACAGCTTACTGGAATCTGTCTCTGTTCCTGGGACATTGAATGAAGCAGTTGTAATGACTCCGTTTTCATCCGAACTTCAAGGTATTTCAGAACAAACGTTGCTGGAACTCTCTAAAGGAAAACCATCTCCACATCCTCGAGCATGGTTTGTGTCCCTGGACGGAAAGCCAATTGCTCAAGTGAGGCATTCCTTCATAGATCTGAAAAAGGGCAAAAAAACAGAGAGTAATGATACCAGTCTGGACTCTGGTGTGGACATGAATGAGCATCATCCTAGCAGGAAACTGGAGAGAGAGAAAACTTTCATTAAAAGTATGCCACATTCTAAGATTCTTTACTTGGAAGATCTGGATCTGAGTAGCAGTGAAAGTGGGACCACTGTTTGCACTCCAGAGGACCAGGCTGTGAGGCACATTATGGAAGGTGGGAATGGGCCAGCCGTAGAACAGCATGATGAGGAAGGTCTAAGAAAAAAATCTCTCCCAGGAAGTCATGAATCTGGTATCCCTTCTGCTAAAAAAAGGGATAGACCACCTCTCATGAAAAGAGATAGCAAAACCAATATCTGGAAGAAAAGAGAGGAGAGGCCGCTTATTCCTATAAATTAAAACACAATGTGCTTTGTGCTGTTGCTCTCCCTGCTGGTTGTTGACCTCTTGGCTGCTTCTGTAATTCTGCAGTGTTGGGTTTACAAGGGAAATGTTGTTTTCTAGTATCAAGAAAAGTTTCAATTTTTTAACGTACAGATTGAGCTACTAAACTTCAGCTGGGCAATTGATATTCCATGCAAATTGAAAACAGGGAAATGCTACTTGTAAACTTTTCCAGTTCCTGATTTTATTGGCAGTATGGGGAAGGCCCACATTTTAATTAGCCTGTCATTCTTGGACACACCTTTGGGAATGCACAGTGAGAAATGTAGGCACATGTTTTAATTTTTTTGTACTTGTTGCTAATGCGATGGTAGCCTAGTTAAAGCCATTCCTCAGCCTTGTTCCTAATCGATGTGACCATTCTGTACAGTATTTTATATGTGAACTTTTCTAGGGATCTGTTACTATTTCTTTGTACAGTGTGAAATGTTTCATCCGTTGGTCCCACGACACCAGCAGTTGAGCTCTGTTGGATTTATCAGTGGAGCTCTATAGCATTACTGCCCGCCCTGTGTGCCCATCCATGTGCAATTCCATACAACGGTGGGGGAAGGGGAAGTGTACAAGCTCTGTGGCCACTGCAGTTCATGGTCTGCGCTATCTTAAGATGTTGCCCATCTGCTTTGTTTGAATCTGCTTTGTTGTGGCCCATGGATGTTGAAGACTGACATCAGCTGTGAAGTATCCACGTCCAACAGAAAAGGACTGGTTCTGGTAGCATTTGAAGCTGCAGCTACTCCTGATCCCAGTGTCTTGTTTTGGCTTCCTTGTCAGTGAACATCTTCTCTTCTGCATGCTGTTGGGCCAGTTGTGCTCCACAATATAGCCTTGAATCTCTGCATATTTATAAGCGAGAGTTTGGCCCATGATGAAGAAGTGTGCAAGATTAGACAAATTATGCCTTGGAAATAGTTTCCTGAGCAGGAAAGCTCGGCACTGTTGCTTTTTATTTTATGTTTAAAAAAATGGGAGATCATTTGAGGTTTATGTGCCTACATTTTGCCAGCCTGAGCTGCTTTTGTCTAGGTTTGCAGAGGAGTTAAACAGGCTTTAAAAGTTGGGGGGGAGGGTTACAAGCATGAGACAGCAGATTGCAAAATTTGGTCTATAATGCAATATAAATACTACTTATGACTCATCTTAGAGTTAAATTTACCAAAAGTCATGAATGCATGAATTGTAACTAAGATATGTATAGAGGAAGGAAAGGCCATCAGAATATTCTTTAATTTTAATGTTCGTCTTGTCAAAGTGATCATTTCAACTTTGGCTAACAGAAAAATTGATGCATCTCTTAATGTGCTTCATATAGTATACAGAATGTATTTCTGTGGCTTTGAGGCTGTTTCCCTGGTGAAATAAGTTCCAGCATTTTGGCTTTGGCAGTTTGATTATAAATCATCCTAGAAAGGCTTTATAGATATTTCCCTTAGAGCTTGGTTAAGGTTCTGTACCAAGACCCAAACATACAATGCCTGTATTTGAACTGTGGTGTGAGCGGTGCTTGGTTGTCTGCCCTGTAGTACACTCAAGAGTTGGGAAGTGTCCTATGCAACTGGGCTTCTGGGAATATTTACTCAGGAAATATTACTGTGAAATATGTCTGTTGTGTTGGGATTGTCAGTTGTCTGGTGCTGTTTCTAGAAGAATATGGAAGGTAACCACAACGGTACTAGCAATGCATCAGTCCAAATTCTGGTGAGCAGTTGCTTCATGAATTAAGTGTTCCTATTGAGTTCACAAGTATGAAAGTGCAAATTGAGTTTGAGATAAGTGTGTGTGTGGTAGGTTGACCTTGGCTGGATGCTGTGTGCCCATCAAGCCTCTCTATCACTCCCCTTTCCCAGCTGGACAGGGGAGAGAAAATAACTCCTAGTTGGAAAACAGCTCTTAGATTGAGATAAGGCAGTTTGCTAAAGCAAAAGTTTGCGTGTGCACAAAGAGGAAAAAAAATAGGTTTGTTCTCTCCTCATCAGCAAGCAATGTGTGGCCGCTTCCAGGGAAGCACGGCTTCAACACATGTAGTGGTTGCTTCAGAAGGCAAACTTTGTAAATAACAAATGCCCCCACTTCATCCTCCTTTCCTTAGCTTTTATATCTGAGCTGGTGTCATATGGTATGGAATATCCCTTTGGTTAATTTGGGTCAGCTAGCCTGGTTGTGTCCCCTGCCAGGATCTTGCCCACCCCCAGCCTGCCGATTGGCAGGCAATGTTGAGAGTCAGCACTGATGCTGTGCCAGCCCTGCCCAGCAGTAGCCACAGTACTGGTGTGTTATCAACACCTTTCCAGCTCCCAATGGAAAGCACAGCACTGGGAGGGCTGCTATGGGAAATGAACTCCAGCTCAGCCACACGCAATATCCATGGGCATCCCCATCACAGATGGGAATCTCGGCTCTGGCACCTGGAGCACCTCCTCCCCCTCCTTCTCCACTGACCTTGGTGTCTTGCAGAGTTGTTCCTCTCACGTGTTCTCACTCTGCTCTTCTCTGGCCACAATTACATCTGCACAGTAACTTTTTTCCTTCTCAAATCTGTTATCACGAAGGTGTTACCATCATTTCTGATTGGCCCAGCCTTGGTCAGCAGTGGCTCTGTCCTGGAGCTGCTGGCATTGGCTCTGCTGGACATAGGGGAAGCTTCTGGCAGCTTCTCACAGAAGCCACTCCTGGAGACCCCCCCAATACGAAAACCTGGCCACTCAATACACAGGGTGAAGCAGCTGTCCCCCTGCAACCCATGGCATGCAGATATCCACCTGCCGCCTGTGGAGGATGCCTGAAGGAGGCTGTGAACCTGTGGGAAACCTGTGCTGCAGTGGGCTCCTGGCAGGACCTGTGGACGTGCAGAGAGAGGAGCCCACCCTGGAGCAGGTTTCCTGGTAGGACTTGTGGCCCTGTGGGGGACTCGCGCTGGAGGCAGGCTGTGCCTGAAGGACTGCATCCTGTGGAAGAGTGAGCCACGTTGGAGCAGTTTGTGGAGAACTGTTGCCCGTGAGAAGGACTCAAGTTGGAGAAGTTCATGGAGAGCAGCCTCCTGTGGGAGGGACCCTGCACTGGAGCAGGGGAAGGACTTCTGTCCCTGAGCAGCAGCAGAAACCACAGGTGATGAACGGACGTGTTCCTGTCTCCCTGTGTCACTGCAGGGAGGAAGTAGAGCTGGAAAGAGGGAGGGGTGGGGGGAAGGTGTTTCTAAGATTTGTTTTACTTCTCATTATCCTGCTCTGATTTTGCCAGTAATAAATTCAGTTAATATCCCCAAGCTGAGTGAGTCTGTTTTGCCTCTGGTGGTATTCAGTGAGTGATCTCTCCCAGTCCTTATCTCAATTCATAAACTTCTCATTATATTTTCTCCCCTGTCCACTTTGTGCAAGAGATTGGTAGAGTGGCTTTAGTGGGTGCCTGGTGTCCAGCCAGGGTCAAACCACTACAGTGTGCAAATAAGTCTGTAATTAAATTGGCCTAAAGAACCTAAAAGAGGTTTAATTATGATTCATCTATACCAGATGTGAAGATGGCTTGTCATATTAGCATGCCTTTGGTTCTCTTTTTAGGTAACAGGAATTTTGTTGTCCAACACCAAATACGTTTTCACAGTACTTTTTTTTTTTTATGTGCAGTTCTACTGGATTTATTATATGACTTCTTAGCCCCAGATATTGCTAATTTCATCCTTTGCTTTGTTATATACATTAGTAGGAGTCAGTTTATGTATGCACATTTCTTCTGAAAGCTGCTCTTAAGGTTCAATATTGCCCTGTTTGCAGACTTGCATTGGTTCTGATGGCTCCCTTTTCAAAAAGAGATTATTATACATTCTGTTGAACATAATAGAAAATCCCTGACAAGCTAATGGTTTTGAGGAGTTCATCTTAAATCCATATGTCTTTACTTGAAATTTTGTTCACCTATAGTAATATTTCAGATTTTTTTTAATGCATTTTTCATTGTATGTACCAAAAAGACCTAATTTCTCAAACTGACTTGTATCATTAAAAAATACAGACTACTGTAAATGGCTTTATTTACCTTGGTTCAAAGGAACCAAGTTTGGCACTCCATTGTTCTCGTTCTCTGACAGAGTATGTATCTGGTCGTCAAAGAAAAAGGATTAGAAGTTCAACTCTAAAATGATTATGATTTATATTCATACAGAGTATTTCAGAGTATATTATCTCAGTCTTCACGTTCCAGCTGTATGTTGGAATTTATGCACTGGAAAAACCTGTATTGCCTACTAGTGATTAGAATTCTTTTTGGTTTCAGATCATTAAAAAAAGGAGTTTGACTATGCTGAGCTCTAAAAATTTTAATTCCATGTGTAACGTGGAGAAGACAATGTCACAGTGAAATTTGTTTTGGTAGTCAAACTAACGGTTTTCTGTATTTCTCTATATGATTTCAACATATGAATTTATAGGAATCACTGAATTTATTTTTTAAGATTTCTTTTGTGTTGACTCTTTGTGGCATAAACACACTGTTAAAATGCTGGTGCCAGAATTAGGCCTATACAAAAATTACCAAGGATTCGTGGCACACAGCTCTTGGAAAGGCCAGGGAAACGTTCCGAGGTTTTGACTTCTTTGAATCTGGAGGTTGCTTACCTTGAGAATAAGAAGTGGGCCATGTCTGTGAGCCCCTTTTAAGGAGAGGGGAATGAGTAGGGAAAACTGGAAAGGATACAGCTTCTTTCTGATGCTAATTTGCAAACTGATATGTATTTGTGCTTTGGTGGAATCAATTCTTTCTGAAGAACACAAATGTTTGCAGGACTTACGTCTCGGTTCTTCACAAGGCACTTCTTGAGCTGTCAGCTTTTGCAAGAAAAGCCTTTATTTATGTACATATAATTTTAAGTGCAAGCTCATTGACAGTAATTTTTAGATTGTTACCAAATGCTAGATATTATAGAATAAAAAAAAAGGGGGGGGGGGGAATCACTTAAAAATCATGTTTGATTAAAAGAAAAAAATCTTCATAGTATGGTCAGAAAATAGAAGAACTCTGGTATTAGAAACCTGAAAGTAAAAATTATGTTGATTAGGGACATTATTTACCAACATAAAGCTAGAGATGACGCACCAAAAATAATCCAGGATGTAGGAATGTTTAGTTGTCTCCTTTGTTTTCATACAGTAATTTGTACCAAAGAGGATGAAATGAACGGGCACCAGTAGAAATTCTTCTTGTTGGTCAAAAAGTGACACAGTTTGACAACGCTACTGATCTAACACTGTGCAAATGAAAAGGCAGTGCACTACATCTGTTGTCTAGTACTTTACATTAGGAAAATCTGGAGATGAATTAGCCTGCTGAAGTGCCTTTCTCTTTCATCAGACTTATTTTATCAGCGGGACGCCTGACTATCTGAAAAGCACATTATGGTTTTTTTCTGTTAGCCAAAAAACCCCTGAATTCATACAATTATGTAGCTTTTATAATCTTTTAAAAGGCAGATCTAGTGTTCTTTATGCTGGAATACTGACTCCTGCATGTTGATGATGATGGTAATTGTTGTACACTCTGGTTTTTGTATTTTATGTTTGAAAAGAAATTAAAAAAATATATCTTTAGCAATCTGAACAGTAGTGTCTTTTAAAAATGCACATACGGGATCTGATTCAACTTCGTACGTCAAGTGCAAGCATCTTGAAGTCACTGGACTTACAGATATGAAACTGACTGGGATATTAACTTCAAAAATAAAATTAATATATGTTTATATATAAACACTATTATAATGATAAAACTCCTTTTTTCAGCTGCTATCTTTGCTTGCCAGTAGCAGCAGAAAGTGTATGGAGATGGGTACATAATTCTTATTTTCTAGAACCAATTTTTAGAACCAATTGGGAGCCTAACCTGCATCATTTTTTAATTGTTTTTTAAATATTTTTTTTTAATTCAGTGGTATGATGCAAACACAGTACTATGCCTACGGAGTTAAAAATGAGCATTCTTTTGTAGTAGTTTGTACTAATTTGTGCCACACTTCTAACAGTAGGCAGCTACATTTGCGTTAAAGAATTTATATGAAAGGTGGTTTGAATGACTTGAATCTGAGCTTCATTTTCTTTTTAAAAGCAGTATTCATTGTGTTCTGAAAAAAAAAAAGCGTCAGGTTTTTTTAAGACTGACAGGGCAAAACTCTGTCATTTCTTTTTGTTCTAGCACTCTCAGTCTGAAAACTGTTTTACCAAATGAAATTTTTTCAGTCAGTTTTAGGACTTACTGAACATTCCTATATTCCCCCTCCCCAAAACATTCTGGTACTTTGTTCCCCAGGTAATTGATTTAGTTCCTTTGAAGCACTTGTTGCACTTCAGTCCATGTTAGAACAGTAATATTTTTACATGTCATTGTGTAGAAATGCAGTTTTTAGTGCTCATTAGAGCATGTTGTTCATACAAAGCCTGGCTCTGGATGTTGCAAGGCAGGTGAGCTCATGGCACTGACTGTGCTCACCACCTTGAATTATGGAGCCTTATATTCAACAAATGCTTCATGACCTTGGCAATCATTTGCAAAAACTCTCTAGTATGGATATTGTTTATGTAAAACATTCTTGATATTCGGCATTCTGGTTTGAAGTATTTCTACCTTTTTATATTTTGTCAGAGGTGTCTTTTCATCTCTGTATTTACTACAGTATCAGTGTATCTGTTGCTGAAAATGTAACTAAGATTTGTAAAATGTTACAGCTTATGCAATATAATAAAAATTTGAAAAAGTTATCAATGCCTGAACTTTTATTTGAGTTTCTTTGAAGCCATATGTTGTTTAGGACATCTCACAACACTTTTTTTCTAAATATCATTAAATGTATTTCTGTCATCACCATAACTCCCATGACAAAAGAACGTTATCCTCCTTCAGGTTGCCAGTTCTAATACGGTCACATTCTCTGTTCTGTTTCTTGTGAAGAAAAACTTCTTGTAGTCTTCAGCTGGACCTTGGAGACAATCTCCTTATTCGTTAGACAACTCAAATTTGAAATGCTGCTCTTTCTGGAAATCTAGAGACAATATGGCAACAGAATTAACTTCCAAGACATAAGTATATATGCATTTGTGATTGTTACAGTAATCTAAACTCACTGATGGTATGAAAGAACCAGCTATCTGTAGAACCACACATACTCATTTTTACAGCTCCTTAATTTTGCACTTGCTGTGCTCTAGTTCAAGGCCTGGACTCTTCAGTGAATTTGTTCATGCTGACAGAACTCCCCAGGCTGTAATAGTCCCAGGTACACCTCGTGCAGAAGGTGACCGGTACCCTGGATAATAACAGTGAGATGTTAATAAGGTCCAGTCAGGTTTAATTGGGGAAGATCCTGGCACTGATGGTTTATGCCCTTTACAAGCAGAGTCCAAAGAACCTCCATAGTCTCCTCAGCTCATGTTGGTTCCTGTGGCCCTTTATTTTGGACCACATTGTAAGCTGCAAGGGCTTATCTACATAAAGATATGGGAAAGGTAGGGTAAGGTAGGATGTATTTGCATCCGCTGTCCTTGTAAGGGTGCTGTGGTGCAATGTACACAGGCAAAGGATGATGCAGCTTTCTTATAGTGCTGTTTTTGCTTTTCTCAGTATCTTTCTGTAAGTACTTAGCTTTTAGCTGAATAAATCAAATCCAGTGTGATTTGTAAAAGGGGAATTAAAATTATTAAATAGATCAGAGTAGGATACAAAAAAGAAAATGTTTGGTACCTGTCTAAAAATAAAAACTGTGGAGAACAGCAAAAGCCAGTGAAAGAGTCATGCCATAGGTGATATTCAGCATATTTGGAACACCTCAGAAAAAAACCAAAAGCACATCAACAGAATAAGGAGGTAGGTTAATAAGCTTTTAACTCTATGATAAAGTAGTAGCTAAATTATTTATTTGGAGAAGGACAATCCAAATGCATACTACAGAATCATTTGGAGATGTACTGCACTAAAAGGAAATTTAAAAACATTTGCTTTGTTTGCCATGGATGTTTGTTTACAAAGCATATGTTGTCTACTCTCTAGGTGAAGTTGATGCCAAAAAGATTTTTGCTTTTTGTACATTTTTCAGGTATTTGTAGCTCTGTAGACTGATATTATATAGTTATATAGCTCCTTAACTAACTCTAGTACTTTTCTTACCCTTTCTCTTAGATTTTAGAACAGCAAGCTAACCTTCCTGGAATCTTACCTAGTCTTGCCTCTATAGTGAACCAAGGATATTTTACTTTTTTCCAGATATTGTAGACATAATAAATGTGGGGTTAGAAGCTGGGGGGAGGGGGGGGGGGGGGCTTCACTGGGGGCTGAACCAAAAGGGGAGGGGGTGCTTAATTAACTGTTCCTCTAATTGGATGATTTCTGTTAAGTATGCTAATTTCTTAAACTTACAAAATTGTCGGAGTCCTGTATTGTGTGCATTTTGCCATACTTGCAGCTGAAGGACCTTCATGAAAGGTAACCACTTTTTATCATTTTAATATTGTTTGGCTTGTGGCTTTAGGCATCATAATCAGTTACTTACAGTAAGGCAGAGAAATGAGTGACAAGCTATAAGATATACTCAAAGACTGTCAAAATACTGGTTTAAAAATATTTATTGCAGTGCTTTGCTATGCTGGAAATGCTCTGCAGTTATTACAAGGGTTTCCAAGGTGCCTGTTCAATCTTGTTTTCTCTGTTGCATTCACAAGTTGTTTAGTTTCTAAATTCTATTAGAATGAGAATAAGAGGTGCACGTTTTTCTCTGTGGACACTTCACTGCAGAGCCATTCTCCTCTTGGTTCATCTTGGTGGTCTGCCCAAAGATTTATGTATTTAATGGGAACATTACCACAGATGTATCTACAGAAAATGAATTCCAATTTCTGTTATCTTTCCAGAAGCAAATAAGAAAAATCACATTGCAATACTAAATAGTCTTCCCTTTTCTTTTCCTCTTTCCTCTCCATCCACATTTTAACTCCTCAGATTGTCCAATTTCCCACATTGCAAAAGGGCTGTAACAACTGTCAGGTATTTTTCCTTGTGTATTGGAGGTAGCTACGTTAGGAGATCTTGTAGAATTTATTCTATGATTAGAAGTGTAGCAAGACAGAGAACAAATTTTATGCCTAACCTGCACTGAGGGATGGAGAACATTTTCCTTAATAACGCCTCCTGACATATGGGACGAACATCCTCTTCATCAGTTTCTCCCTGATCAATGCATCTGACATTCTCTTCCTTGTAAGAGTCTTAAACTGTTTTACAGAGAAAGTATTGTGTGATGAGAGAAGCTGAGTAATCTTACTGTAGCAAATTCAGTTTAATAAATTTAAATCCATTTTTAAAAATAAATTTAAATCAGGGGCTTAGTCCCACTCCTAGCTTATATTCCTGTCACTGATTTCTTCAGTGACCTGATACTGCTCTCCAGACTGCCAAAAGAACTAACCTAGCCAAACCCACTAATGTGCTGTTGATGTGGTGGGTTTTAACTCATCCTGTTGAATTTTGAGGTAAGTAATATATCCCCAACAGTGAGGAGAGAATGGGACAACTGCAGTGGCAGCAGGAGACAAAGTAATTGATTTCTGCTGTGTGTCCCTGCAGGAGTTCGTGTCTCCAGCCTGGGTGCACCAGGGGCTCAGGTAGGAACCGTGGGGGTTTCTTGTGAAGTGTGAGATGGGTCTTGCATGGCTGTTTTTGACACCAGGATTGTCTTTTCTCTGACTTAAACACACCTGCTCTCTGTGTTTATGTATCTAACTATTTACATATCTGATCTATAGACATCTCGAGTCCAGAGAAGGGCCACAAAGCTGGTGCAGGGGCTGGAGCACAAGTGTGATGAGCTGCTGAGGGATTTGGGGCTGTTTATCCGGAGACTTTATCGCTCTCTACAACTCCCTGACGGGACGTTGGGCTCTTCTCCCAGTTAACAAGTGACAGGACGAGAGGACACAGTCTTAAGCTGTGCCAGGGGAGGTTTAGGTTGGACATTAGGAAGAATTTCTTCACAGAAAGGGTGATGAGACATTGGAGCGGGCTGCCCAGGGAGGTGGCGGCGTCGCGGCCCCGGAGGTGTTTAAGGAAAGAGGACGTGCCACCAGTGCTGGGCGCTGGTGTTGGTCACAGGTTGGACCCGATGACTTCGGGGGTGTTTTGCAGCCCAGTGGATGCCGCGATTCAGTCACGGGCGCCCACAGCCACCATTCCCGATGGGAACAGGCGGGATCCCGCGGGCTCACGGGGTGCAAGCCCCACTCGCCGCCCCTCAGCGGGCGGTCGCCATGGCAACGGCGCGGCCGCCATGCTGCGGCCCGGCCCCGGCTCTTCCCGGGCAGCGAAGGGACGCCGCCTCACCCCCTTGTGCCCTCTTCCCTCGCCGCTCCTCGGTTCGCTTGGAACGCCCGGGAAATAACCGTGTTTCATTACGTGCTTCTCAGAGGCTGAACAGCCCTGAAAACCTTCACCGGCGGGGTTTCTGCTCCGTGCGGTGGTCGCTAGGGGGAACTGTTGCACTCCCTCTAGCCTGCAAAAATGCGTTTATTTACCCCCTCTGTTAAATACTTGTAACGATTCTTCAAACAGTTGATAGTTACGAGTCTTTTGGGAATAGAAGAGTACTTGATGTAGTGTTTACTGGATATAGTGTGTATATATATATATATGTATATATATACTTTATATTACTGTACATACAATATATATTATAGTATGTATTATATATTATGATACCTGTAATAATATGGAAATTATATATTAAATATATGCTATCAGGAAAAAGTTCTTCCCTGTGAGGGTGCTGAGGCCCTGGCACAGGGTGCCCAGAGAAGCTGTGGCTGCCCCGAGAAGCTGTGGCTGCCCCATCCCTGGAAGTGTTCAAGGCCAGGTTGGACGGGGCTTGGAGCAACCTGGGATAGTGCAAGGTGTCCCTGCCTACGGCAGGAACTGGATGGGCTTTAAGGTCCTTTCCAACCCAAACGATGTGATCACCCATATGATAATGTGGTGATGGAGGTTTAAATCACATGTATGCTTTTTTAAGGCGTAAGAAATTCTTCCTTTCCTGTGCTCAGCTTCTCTGAAGTGCCTTTTTGTTTCAGAACTGACTGAGTCCAGCTGGAACGTGACAGAGATGGAGCAGAGCTCCCAGACAGGCAGGAAGGGTCAGCAGAGGGGCTTGGGGTTGCCAGAGGAAGTGGGATGAGGTTCTGGGACCTGGCACCGTGCCACACCAAAATGGATAAACCCTCCCTGTGTCAGATGGTGAAGGAAAAGTGTTGATGAAGAAAAGCTGATCAAGCTGCAGAATCCAGATCAGTGCAGAGGTGAGAACAAGGTTAGACAGAAAGGTTTTTGAATGCTTGGCTCATGAAAGAAATAGGGGCCTGAGTAAGAGAGAACTGTCGTATGAAAGGCACCAATTGCACAGGGATTTGATACAGCCACAACATTGAACAACACAGGTGAGCTGGTCACAGCTGTGACTTGAGTCAGCTCAAGTGGACACATCAAACTGGAACAATTGAAGGGGCTGTTTCTAAATAAGTTGTGTGTTGAACAGCCCTCAGAGTTAATTCTTTCAACTGATTTTAAATAATCTTTAAACTAATCCTGCCAGCAGAATGAGGATAAAAGGAAGGCAGCTGGAAGAGGATCAGTAGACCACATCCCTAGGTGCTTAATGTTCTTAAGCAAAGTCCTCAAGATGTCATTTTTAGGTAGGTATCACAGACTTCTTGTAAAATCTCCTGGATGAGCTTGTTCATGTTCTCTTCCTTGTCTTCACCATGGTGTCATCTCTTCTGAATCATGTTTTAGGAAATAAAAAGTTATTTTTCACTTTTCTTTTCCCTCTAGGCATAAAATGTTATAGAGTTAATAGCCATGCAGAAATGTTTTGCATCTGCTGTGCGGGAAGAGGAATCCTAAGAGTGGATAAGATCAATCCATGATCTTGTGATTTATACAATTCTTAATCCTAGGTTTGAGAATGGTACCTAACAATGCTTGTACCTTGCTAAACTTTTGGAGTATGGAATTACAAATACATTTAAAGGATTAAGTTACCGATTATTTTGAACTTCTTCAGAGAAGCAGCTTCAGAAAAGAACCTGTTGCAGTAAATTTTGCAGGTTAACAGCTGCATTGAGCATATTTTGGACATGTTTTTCCCAGGTCATGGTATAGGGAACCCTTTCGGTGAGAACCCGGGGAATGTTGTTCTATTTGTTTATTATATATAACACATGACAGACAGTTCCCTTTTGCAGTTACAAAATTACATAACATGTAAAGATGTATCAATTTGCTTTTACAAACTTTTTGCCTCTTAAACTATTCTTGTTCTAGATCTGGTCTGGTATTTATTCACTTTTTGTTCTGTCTGGCTTTACTGGCCTCAGAGTACAAGTGTTCTTAGCCCTCAGTCCCTTATAACGTTGCAGAATTTGAAATGACTCTGGTTTATTCCCCATTAGAACAGATCAGCCTGTACTGATTTTTGCCAGCAGAGGCTTGAATGGCATATTCCTAGTATGGGCACTCTCATGCTATGTCTCAGGATCCACTTGGATTAATGGTCTTTAGAAATAACTGTGTGTAAAAGTAATAACTGTTGTAGGTTTTTTCCTAATGTTTTTTTTTTTGAGATGACATGTGCCTCTTAATTTGTTTTATTGCATTTTAAGGCAATGACAGCTTCATCTTTAGTGTCACTGCTCAAAAGCGTCTTGAACCCCTAGGGTTTGTTGGCTGTGTAAAAGGTACAGCTGGCTGGCATTGGCCATCTGTGTTCATCTCTCTAAATGGTTACCATGAAGAGTCCAGGTAACAGTGGGTTATTTTGCCCTCACGGGATGCAATTTTGAATACTGTGGGATCCCAGTTCTGAATTTCATTTTGAAATAGACAGTAGAAAAAAAATTCAATTCCCGCCTCTGTGGAAGGTCAAATCTCTATTTTCTGTATACTTGGGAAGTCTCTGATTTCCAGAATTTAAGCTATGTGCAACAATACAGGAAAGGGAACTTTGCCCCTCTCTTGTCATCTTGTCAAGATTTATTGGGTCAGAGAGCAGAAAGATGACTTTTTTACCTTGCTACTTTATATATTGGTCTGTGAACACTTGGGGTTTTTTTGAGAAAGTCTCTATAGTAAAAAAAAAAGAAATAAAATATGAGCAAGTAAAAAACATTTATGTAATCTTAATATTTCTGAAATCTCCTGCAAATAATGAAAATAGAAGATATAACTCCTGTCAGAGATAGTAACTTAGTGGTGAAAAAACCCAAGTATTGTGAGATTTAAAAAGTAAGACCAAAAAAAAAAACTGGTAGACCAGGACTAAAGAGAAGCTCATCATGCTGGTTCTTTTATAGGCTTCCTGAGTGACCTTGAGCAAAATAGTTCAGTGCCTCAGGTTTTTCTTAGGAGTTTTTCCTTTCTCCTCTTCCCTGCCTTGTCTGATCAACCTATCCCCCGTTTCAAGGAGGGGGAGTTCAGGGCTTTCTATGTATATTGGCGGTGACACAGTGGAGTTCTGATCAGCTACTTTGTGCTTTTCTAACAATCACTAAGCCATGGTCCTAAGTTTGGGATTTGGATTTGTCCAATAGAACACTGACTTCAGTGAGCTCCTGGAACTGGACGGTAGTTTCTGAGCAAAGCCGCATGGGTACAGGTCTCTGGCAAACATCAGCCAGCTGCATTCTTTCCACATTATTTCAAAAGCTATAAATATAAGGAAAAAACCCAACAAAGACCCGATATCAGAAAAACTGCCTTCTTCTTTTCCTCTCTACCGGAAATATGAAGCTTGCATTGTGACAGAGACCTGGAACAGAGCACAGCATTGATAAATTGGGGCAGATTTGCAGTGGAACATTGTGTGTTCAGTTCTGCCAATAAACTTACCTGGATGTTATTTTAAAATAAATTTTTAAATGATATGGAGAATAATATTTACTCTTGCTTACATTCTTATATTGACACCATCAGAATGATTGATCTCCAGTGTTATTTCGTGACTTCAAAGTGATTTAACCATTGTTTACAAGGGCGAGTGTTCTGAGTGTGAAACACAAGGTTTTATTATATACTGTGTATTAATGCTGCTATAGGGGCAACAAAAACCCACAGCAAATTAAAATCTTTTCTGTGAAAAGATTGTGAAGCACTTCTGTTGCTGATGCTTCACCTGACATCTGCAGATTTGGTTGTTCTTTTCTTTCAGTTACCTAAATTGAGGAATAGGGATTATACTTCTTTTTTTCCCCCCCTTGTATTCATCTCCAGTTGTAATAACTAGAAATGTTCCACAGTTATGTCAGTGAAGATACTGAAAAATTGCTTTTTAACTGGTGTTGCCATAACCACAAAGTGAGCACATCAAAAGGAAGAATTGAGTTTCCCAAATCTCTGCTCATAATCTTTTCAACCTTGCATTTGTTATTAGTATTTTGTTTGGATTTTTTTTCAACTATCATATAAAAAAAAGTCCAAGTGATTTTTTTTCTTTTACAACTTTTGTGTTTGTGCTATTTAACTGTTTTTGTGACTGCATAGTACAGGATAAATCAGATAGGTGTTTTATCAATATAAAACTGCATGATTCTTATTAAAAGTTTTGTATGCTAATGCTGTCTACAGTATCTGGCAGGGCAGTAAGGACACTACCCTAACAGTAGCCTGAAAATATATTTTTTATTATGTGCAGGGTTTTTGTGGGGGTCATTCCACCATCTTATTTTGCTGCAGTTCATCTAGAAGGCTTTGCAGATAAACAAAACCCCCGAATGAACTGTTTAGTGTGAAAAGTTGTGTATAATGTTTTATACAGTACGAGACCTTTAAATCTCAACTTCAGAAAAGGACCAGAGAAATAATCACTAAGAGCAGTTTATTTTGGCGCTGTAAAATGTCGGGGTCTTGATACTACTGACTACTGAGTGATATGTACTTAAGTTTAATGTGTGGTGTACAGTTCTTCCTCTCCACTTTTACTTCAGTTCACTTTGTACAAATGACATTGTCTAGCAGGGTCTCGGATTTGCAAAAGTATGTTTTTAATGACATTTCAAAAAGATTAGTACTGACAGGTTTTTATATATATTTCCTATGTGGGGCAAACTCTTCCAGCCCATTTCCTTCAGTGATATCTGGAGAGGATCTGATAAGCTTTATACTGCTTTTCACGGTTCAAAGGGCATTGTCTTCCCCTTCACTCCAGCTGACAACAACAAAGTCAGACATATGTTATCACCATCACACAGGAAGCTGTGAGCCTGCTTGTGTTCAGCAAAGTACAAATGCAGGAAGAGCGTCAGGTTGGTTAAAAGCTGAGGGAGCTCTGCTAAGGTAGTGTAGAGCTAATAGTCCTGTAACCCTGCAATCCTATTCTGTATGCCGAGTATGTTTCAGTTCAAGGAAGGGTGGTTATCTATTGCTGATTGGTTTAATATTATTATAACCTAACTACAGGTATCCATTTAAAACCTTTTACAGGTGGAATCATCTCCTGTGGCGGGGCTGCATTGCGTTAGAAGAATAATTGCTTGGTTAGTAAAGAGCAAAGCTGCAGTGGGATTAAATGGTAAAGAATTGAACATAAAGTTCATCTGATCAGACACAATCTCACACTCGATTAACAAACAGGATGGAAGGTGCCTTACATTCATTCTGGATTTCCTCATTTTAACATATAGTGTGTTGTGTATGAAGATTAAAATGATGTACAATCTATCAGCAAGCTCATCTAGTGAAATGCTGTGGGCGTAGTGTTGGGAAAAGTGCATTTTCCACGTCTCTGTAATTTTGGAATGTTAAAGGTGGTTTAAAAGAACCTTTATGTTTCAGGACTGATTTTGGAACCACAGTCATTAGTGCTAAATTTGGATCTATTTGCAGCTTCTCTTCTGTTTCCGGTACATTGTTTACTGCTTCAGGAAAGTCTTCCCAATACATTATATTAGTTCCTATCCTCTGGCTTTTGCTCAGCACAGAACAAATCAGGTCAGCACACTGAGTTCCAGCTTCTGTCTCTAAGGACCACTTCAAGCTCTACTGTGATGTACTGCCTCTACCTGGAATTTCTAGGCCACACCGTAAACAACATACACAGATATCTGTGGGAATAGAGTACTGCAGAAGTAGAGTTATGTTGACTGCTTGTCCATGCCTTCAGGGGAGTCAGGAATGGGGTCTTTGGTCTGATGACTTGGTCTGCCAGTGAGTGCAGCATTGCCTTACTGCAATTTGTCCCATCTCTCTACTTGTTGTATCTTTGTTTTCACACAATCAGTGGCTATGCCAAGAGCTTAATATACTTTCAGAAGGGCCTTAAAATGGTTTGCTTCCTCTGTTGAGATCAGTAGATTACCTTAAATGAGAAACCAGCACTTGAGCTTTTTCCATTCAGAAGTATAGCTCCTGCATCCAGTGCCCGTGTCCTGCCACTTTGGAGTGCTGTGTGGATGGAAACAGCAAGCAGCTGTGAAAGTCTGATGAAGAGGTGTTGATAGATGAGTAAATAGGATCATGTTATGACTCAAACACAAACTTCTACGTTCCTAAGCTGCCTGTATATCTAGCAGGGGGCACCAAGAGCAAGAAATGGTGTATTCACAGCAACAGAAGCTCAGAGACTGCTGGTAAACCTTTACATCAAGGAATGCAGTAGCTGGGCTCGGAGGTTGTCCCTAAAGTCTACTGGCATTAAACACTAGTTTAGGTCACTGCTCTGAGGTGGAGAATAAGGGTAGCAATAGTACTTGAGCTTTCAATCCTGAAATAGACCATCATGGCAAGTAACTCTTGCTGCTCTACTATAGAGTTGCTTCTGTGAATATAAACTGGCTGAATAGAAACTCACATCCTGCTATAATCCTGTCTCTTCTGCTTTACTTGAAAGTGCTTGAATGATTTCACATTATTTTATAATAAGGTCTGTATGAGTACTGCAGACTTTGTGAATGTGTAAATGTCTGGGTTTACATCACATCAGAAAGGTTTGTCAGGATTTTTCTGGGGGAAAAGAAGTGGGAGAGGAAGTGGATTATTAATAGATAAAATATTATCTACCAGTTGGAAAAGAGATGCGTGACCACATGACATTACAGAGCTCAAGGCTATGTAGACATAATGAGTAGGTATGTACCTACTCATTTAAGTAGGCTATAGGTAGGAGCAAGGGCAGGCTACAGAATTGAATATAAGCATGGCTATAGGTAGGAGCAAGGGCAGGCTACAGAATTGAAGATAGGATAATGAATGAAAAATTAAATGGCACTTACCGTTTTAGCCAAGAGTATTGCCATTTCATTACACATCTGCTTTAAACGTCACTTAAAACAATGTGTTTTTACATTATTCCAGACTGAATTATCCATCACTGCAGCAATCTGTAAGTCGTACTTGGCATCCCTTCATGTTAGCTAAAATCCAAGTGCTGAAAAACCTGTGCTTGCTGATAGAGTAAAAGATAAAAGGTGTCACTGAGGAAATGACCAGAATTAAACAGATGGTGAAACTAGAGAAACAAGACATGAGGCTGAGGGAAATGTTTTAGTGAATTGGCATTTAAACTGCCTATTCAGAGCAGATGGCTCACTCAGAGAAGAGGTACTTGGAGGATTATGCTTGTGGTTCCAAAAGAAACATGATTGATATTATTTTTCTTCTGCCGTCTTTGAATTTTTCTATTTGCTCAGTCTTTGAGCACAGCCAGTCAATGGACTAATTTGAGTTGAGCTGTTGAGATCTGGTACTTTAGTTTCGATAAGGTCTGAGGTGAGTAGGTAGCCTGTTTGTATGTACAACTGATCATCTTAATTAATCTGAAGCTTTTGATCTTTGTCCATCTGCAGTTCATAGAAATGGCATTAAACAATTCCAGTTCTGATATTCTAGAAGACTGATTCTTAGCAATTCTCTTCAAAGCTTTGTGCTGCTGAATACAGATCTCTGTAGCCTCCAGTGGAACTCTGCACTGTGTGTACCTGCAAGCTGGAGCTACTGAGAGGCTCTGAACTGAAAAAGGTTTTCAGACACATCTGATGACTGCACTTTCCTGACTATACATTTTGGAAGTAACTAAGAGGGCTTTTCTGTCTTAATGGATGTGTCTTTATTATGAAGGGTTATATTGATAATTTTGTAATACCATCAGTGTTTGAGGAGGTGGTTCAGAGCATTTGTATTTGGAAAATTGTTAGAAAGTGGTTTGCACTTTGAGTGTTGCTATGCATGTTGGATGCAATGGACTCTCCCAGTTATGCTCAGTAGAATGTTTGTTAGCTTGGACCAGTATGTCTGTACAGAGTTGTCAGCTCATCACAGCTCTGAACACTGGTCATGTTCAGGACAAATGCTTCTTCAAGCCTGCATAGCAGGGACAAACCTCTTCTACATCTGCAGAACATCTACAATGTGTTTTACCTACCTGTGGGTAAAATCCTGGGTTAGAAATGATATACAGGAAGGGTCATCCTAATCCTTTTGAACCATGATGATTTACCCTATGTTTGGAATCCTGCCTGAGTCCTGAAATTTATTAGCTTTTTCATACCCTAAATAAGTCTCTGACAAATTTCCTTTAACAGCAGTGAAAATGGCTGCTGCTGGTTTCCCAATACATCAGTGCTGAATTGCTCCATTTGTAGAGTCAGTCAGTGTAGTGCAGGCTAGTATTCTCTTCACTGTTGAACTGTAATTTCTGAGATACAAAGTCTACGAGTAGTTTTATGTATATGTATCTAGACAGATGCATATACAGAGATATGTCAGACCAGGTCAAAAATTATTGGGCATTTTGCCACGTGTTATTCCTTTCTTAGTCCTTTGCACTTTTGCCAATCATATTCATGAAGAATTTACACTAAAAGTGCTCTGATTGAAAGGCATATGCTAAAGTTATGGTGGTCCCGAAAGCTGTGTTCATTATGCACCACTGGAACAAGATGTTATACCAAAACTATGTTTTATATCCAGTAGGCTTAACAGCCCTTAAGTGACAGAGGTGGAAGGAATTCATGCTGATTGGTAAAAAAATCCTTCTTGTTCTTACTCGGTGCAATTTTATCTGAATGTTACTTTTCTACCTAAATTAAGACAGAGAGGATTATGACTACAGGAAGCCAAGTTATTTCCTTCCAGCCTCACAATCTTTCAAAAGGAATTTTTTTGGGATGGAAACAGCTTCAAACTGTGCAGTATCACACTATGAAACTGTGCTTGTCTTCTGATCGTTTGTCACAAGAGGGGGCTGGAGTTCTTTGCGATGTCTAAATCTGATTCTGTTTTAACTAAGAGAGCGTGCTCTGGTTGGTTGGTCTTATTTTTTGTGAGGATAAAGGAAGTCCTTCTTATATGGGTTTTTTTGTTGGATTGTACTGTTTGTCAAGAGTAGACTCAAAAATTGTTGAAAAGCTTAAATAAAAAAAGGCACTGGTAAGAAACCAATTGTTCTATTCTGGTTTTTGTTTTGTACCTTGATGCCAAACACATAATTGCAAAAATAATGATGTAAAAAGGATTCTTGGGCATGGTCATACTATCTGGCAGTGAAATTCATAGAATAGGAGCTGTGAAAAAATCGCTGTGAGAAACTTTATTTCTTTAGGGAACCATCGTGAGGTAAATCCAAGCCATGAGCTATCCAAGATAAAGTAAATGAAATAACGATGCTTTGTCCACTTGAGACATTTTCCTTGTTTTTACTGGTATTTTTAGGATACCAGCATCCTTTTTAAAGGCTCTGTCCTTGCTTTGTAATAGAGTGACAAATATCACTGCCCTATTTCGGAATGCCAACTGTGAGCAGGTTTTGGAAAAAGTAATAGTAGAACTCTGGATCCAATTTTATTTAGTGGATAATCTCTGAAGAATCTGACAGTTTAGTGGATTCTATAAATCCTTGGCTCATTCATTCACCTTTTAGCATGAAGACCCAGAAGGAGGAGTGTATCTCATAACACATAGACAGTGCTAGGAGAATGGCTGAGTCCCCACTTTTCATAATGGAGTAGGATGATGGGACTGAGGAGGCAGTGTCTTTCACATCTAATAAATAAAAGATTTGGAAGGGTCTATTCTCCAGCTCTAGAGGAGAAAAAAACCTGTCTAAAATGGTAAATGATTGCAAACTCTTTGTTTTGATCAGTAGTCAATTATTATGATTCAAGAAAGGTAATGTAGAAGTCCTGTTTCTGTTTTGTGAGGAAATCTAAATTTTCTTGTTTTTTCCAATTCTAGGAAGAACTTAGTAATTTCTCTTTGAAATATTTGTTTATATGCCCTGAATTCTTAGAAAAACTTTCTTACTCATATCTACATTAGCCACATTCCGAGTTTCTATTGTGTTGTATTAAATGCCTGTAAGCATCATGAGGGCTGGACCTTTCTCTAGAAAATCTCACCCTGCAGCAATAAACTGATTTCATATCTTGAACATCTGGCAGCAATTCAAGTGTTTTAAAACACCAACAATGCTCCTGGAAGATCTGTGTACACAGCTGAGAGGCTTTGCAGGGTGAGGGCTGTGGCTTTTTAATTTTATGCCTTAATGTTTTCAGTGTCTGAGAGTATTTATTGTGTGAGTTTTCTTAGAACTAAAATAATAGAATACAAAAAATGCACTATTTTTAGGAGAGAAATGGTTTACAAGGTAGCAGCACATGTACTTTGAGAAACACTAATGAATGCAAAATGAGGAAGAATAATTTTTAAACACTGTTAACACATTTAAAAGCATATAGGCAGAAGACTGTATTCATCTCTTGTGAGGAACAGCATAATGGAGGCCTGTTTTTTGTTCCTGAAAAAGAACACAACTTTTCCTTTTCAGCTTTGTTTAGTTCATTTTGATATTCTGTTGAAAATTGCAACCAAAGAAGGAAAAAAAGAGAGAGAAAAAAAAAGAATAACAGAAAAAAAACGAGAGAGAAAAAAAAGAATAACAGAAAAAAATCTCTTGGACATTGCACTGCTAAATAAAATAGCTCACACTTAAGTGGGTTTTGTCTTAGAATTACTGAAGAATTGAAGAGGGATTATATCCTCACTCTTTTCTGCGGTTGTTATTGAGTACAGCAGAGTTCACAAATCAAATGTGGGGCACCATAAAAGGTTGCCACAATGCGAGCTACAATTTGCTTTGTATTTACTCTTGGGAACTTTGAACAAAGGTCAGCCCTAGTTTCATTACCCCTCCCATTGGTATTTTCCCACACTTTTCTTTTTCCCACAACTGAAGGAATCTATCTAGTGCTTGCTTATGTCCATCATGTTGTTTCATATTTGAAATGTGACACATAATATTAATAACAGGAGTTTTATGAGATACTGTCATTAATTCTGTCATGCTTCTGTCAGTAAAATGAGGACTCTTTCCTCCTCTTGTTTTCAAGTCATAAATGCTTTTTCTTTAATTTGCCATCAATTCTCCATGGTAGAATTTTTTATTTTTTTTTTCTTTTTCCAACAGTGTTTTTTATTTAAGCAGAGCCTGGACATGAAGATTTTCTTCAGCACTACTGCATTGTGACCAAGAATTGAAAATGTAAGGGTAGGCACTGGCTGTCCACCATGAATTGTAGACTACACCCTATTTACCTCCTCCTAGCTTATTGTTTGTGCTGACCTTGGTCCCTAGCTGAAAGATGTGAAGAAGGCTAAAAAAGTCTTTTTATTTTGGTGAGGCTTCTTGCTGCTAAGAATAAGATCCATGGGGACAAAAAGAAAAATATATTTTAAAAATTTTTGTTTATAATTTCTCTTGGAAGCATCAGGTAGAGACTTTGTATCTTTCACTTCACTAAGTAAGAAATTCCTAGTTCTTTGTTATATGTGATAGAGTTTCAAATTGATACAGGTTTTAAAAACAGCTGGCAATAGAGAAGATTCTTTTAGGTCATGGTCTTCCCATCATAAACTCTTTGCACTGCTCTTCAGCTGTTCAAATAAACATACCTCTGCTTCTTACTTTCCTGCTGAGAAATTAGTACATGAGCCCAAAGAAACAGGTGTCATACTACACTACCAAGCAGAATAGCATTTTGTTTGGAAGACCTTTCTACTGATGCGGTTAGTTCACTTATTGTCTTCAATATTAAAGATACCAAGTTTTAAGAACCTCAAAGGGTAAAAGTTAACAGGGAAACCTACAAGCTTTGTGTATCTTTTAAGACAAATGTATATTTTGCTGACACAGTTATTTCTGTTGGGCTTGCTTTGGGCGGGAAGTTGGCCTACAAAACAGCCATAAGTTCCTTCCAGCCTGAATGACTTTATTGTTCTGTGCTGGTGACAGTTCCTCCATGATATGGGTAATCCATTTATCCTAGAGAGGGAAACCTGATAAAACATCAAATGAGCCTATCAACCGTTGCTCCTGTTGTGTAGTTATTGTTTTCATGTTGCCTTTTTGTGGTCTGCAGAGAGGAAGAGCTCTTGCATTGTGAAATCCTGTTTTTCTCAGGTGAAATCCATCTACAGTCTGAGCAACGAACCAAACAGAGTGATAGTGGCACAATTAAGTGTTCAGCTCTGGAACACCAGAATCTCATGAATCTGCATTGACACCAAAGCAATTTTACCCTGCGATCTTGAATATCCGGTGGGAAGAACAATCAAGCTGCTCTGGAATATAACGTGAATAGCACTTAAAATATGAATTGCAGAGTCAAGAACGTGTATTTGAGAAAGCCCATTCAAAGGGTGCACAGAAGAAGGCTAAGCTTTCTGAGATGCGCAGAGTTAGCTGCTAACTCAGTTTATAGCTGACCTCATTGTTGACTCTTGGTCAATAATGAATATTCTCTCATATGCAAGACATCAGACAAAACAAAGCAAGTTTTACTGTATCCTGTTCTGCTAAATAAACTTCTTTGCTCATCCTCAGCAGAGCTGAGATGCCATTATAATAGCTCCAATATTTTCCTAAGTAAAAATACATTCAGAAGAAAGGGTAAAAATAATCTCTGAAATACATTTTAGTTCTAAAATGAAAAAAGAAAAAGCCGCAGTGAAGCTCTCTATTATTAGCCTGAAGATTTTTAGATCACTATTCTTCTGACAGCCAAAAGTAATGAAAAAAAATGGGTTAATCTTCTCTGTGAAAAATGTCACAGAAATTGGACACTTCAAGCTTGGGGATTTTTTAGGGGGAAAGAAAATCAATCAAGTCTTCTCTGCCAAACCCCCCAATGTTAATGATAATAAAAATTAGTATTTTCTGAAGAAGAGCACTTAATAAAAATTTCCTGACCAGCTTTAGTTCCAGTTATTTTATTTGATAATGCTTATATTACTGCAAAAGGATTCCCTAGGAAAAGAGCAGGACATTCATGACTGATTTGTCTGCTGGCATTTATTAGCTGTGGGAAAGTCACCTTTTGGCAATTATATTTTGAAAATGTAATTCCAGTAGCATAAAGATTGTAAGCACTGAGATTTCTATAATTAAGGTTACCTTTGCTTGCTCTTTATTGAATTAGTTATATTTTTCTATTATAAGGGTGGTATTTCCAGTATTCTGTTCCCATGGGAAATTTTATTTATCAAGCCTCATCAGATGCCTTGTCCTGAAAATGCATACCCAACTCTTTGCTAAGTTAGCTGATTAGTTTGTATCAAATATCACCATCTGTTCTTACTATATGACAGAAATACAGATGATCAGGCTGGAGTTGCCTTAGTGCCGGTGTGAGTTTAAAGTTCAGATGTTAGATACACTGGCATAAACCGTATCTTCCTTCCTACCATAGAATTTCAGTGAGAAAAGGATTAGAGGTGCTGCTTCTCTGGTTTGTTCCTGTTTCTTTGGGAAGACACACCCTCAGAATGTGGGAAACCAGTCTCTTTCTCCTGAGTGCAGACTTGAGTGCTGTGATTATCTTTATTTCATCTATAGGACGGTTTGCTTGCTGCAAACATGTGCTGCGTGGACACTGGGCCAGAGGGAGAATGGAGTTAAAATCTGGGAGAGGAGCCTCTGCTGCTGCTCAGATTCCCTTCTACTTGGCAGCTGAGCTTTGTATGGTGCTATAAATCAGGTAGCCATAAAAAGAAAAATCGTCACAGAAGGAAGTGGAATATGATAAACTTCTGTTTACAGCCCAAGTGACTTCCTTTCAAGCTCTCCTCTTCTTTTAGGAAACGGAAATATCACCCTAAGCTATTTGGTAAATTAATGTCTATTGAATATATTCAATACGTATTCATTCCTGTTGCGAGGGAAAGAAAATCAATCAAGTCTTCTCTGCCAAACCCCCAAATAGACACTTTAATTGGAAACTTGCGCTCTTTGTGCTGGGCACTGTCCAAATGCACATTGAAAAGACTGAGCTGACTCTAAAGTCTTTACATTTTAATATACCAGACAGAGAAAGGAAAGGGCTCTCTTTTTCCTCCCTCCTCTTCCAACTGTAGAATATTCGATGCATGTTTGTAATTCTGGCTAGATGCTTTTCTTGATGGAGAACTACACAATTACAGTATGGGTATTCTGGCTGTGAATGGATTTGCAGTAAAACTTGTACGTAGTTGCTGTGCTTCATTAAAATACTAGAACCCAACACAGCTTTTAAGGCACAAAGCATTACATTTAAGGTGGGCTGTAATCTGCAGTTTGACCTTGTTCTGTCATTCATTCTAAGATACATTGATACAGTGTGTTCATCAGGGCGATAGGCTAAACTGATGACTCTCAGTGGTATATCACTGTGTTATTGCAGTGTTTAGGAACTTGGCTCTTGGGCCCTGCATGCATTGTGCCATACAGGGGAGCATAAACTCCAAGTCATTGGTCCTGTGTCAATAAGTTTAATCTACAGGTAAGAGAAAAAAAATAACAGACACTGACAGATAAGGAATTAAATAAATGGTCAAGATGACAGATGAAAAATATCCTGTAAAAGTACCTTTGCTCCTGAACCCTAGAGTGCCTTTTATCCCATTTTCCCAGAAATCGAAAACTGGTAAACTTCAGCATTTCAGTGAAACAAATGTCTTACAATCACTGAATCAGTGATTTAAAATCCAAACATTGGAACAGTTTCTCATGGCCAGCCAACAGTAAGCTTGATGATTCCGTGTGATTTCTTACAGGTTTAGGGCTCTCTGTTTAACTACAGTATTAGGGGAATATGAAGGAATGAGTGGAGTTTTTATTGAGTTTGCTGCTTAGTCTTCAAATTATAGTCAGACCCCTGCCTAATGCTATGAAAGGATGTGAGAAATGTTCAACATTTTAATCATGTTCTGTCTACAGAAAATACAGTTTTTTTCAGTCCTCCCAAGCTGCTGTGTCTGCCCCTGTAAATTATGTGATTCTGACTAATATAAACACATCACATTTTCCTTAATTAATAGTTCCTAGTGTTAGATGTGATAATAAAATATACATCTCCATTTGTAGCTTGGATTTTGGAAATTCCCATAGACCAGTTGAGGTAGTGTAAAGAGACCAGCCCAAAATGTCCTGGGAGAATTTCCAAAAAAAGCAAAGCAGCAAGAAATAGAAATAAAAACAATGTCTTTAATTTTCTATGCCCTAATTCTTAGAACATAACTACTGTTTTACCTCTCTGGCAAAATCACAATGTTATGATTTTGATATTTTGCAGCTACTGTAGACTGAAAATATTTGAGCCTGTAGTTAGTGACTCTCTCTGTTCCTGCCTCATTGACCCCTGTCCTCCAGCTCTTTGAGTGCCTATGTTGAGCTCACCTGGACAACAGGTCTGAAAAGTGAGAAATGAAATATATGCATCAAGCTGGACTCTCCTTACTTTCCTTCCCAGTTCTGTGGAGGACTGTGACCTGTGCAGACTGGTTTGTATAGGGCTTGGCGGTTTTCTCTCTGCTGCTGCCCTAACTTTTGCTCTTGCCTGTTCATAGCCTGCTTTGACTTCAAATCAGTTTTGTGATACTGGCCCAACTTAGAACAAGACACTGTTCCAAAAGTTAAGGTTCAAGACACAATATAAGATGAAAAAGTATTCTCAAGGGATTGTGCAGAAAGCATGCTAATAAATTTTGGGAATGTGTTCCTTAATTCTTATCTTGTCTTTTTGAATAAATTTTCTACAGTTATGAGACTTCAGAAACATCAGAGTATAATCTCACAGATCATGGTAACTTGAGATATCCATAATAATAAAATTAATATATCGTGTAGTTGCTTTCTCTACTGGCCAGAGTTAATTTGCCTTTATTGTGAGAAGGTGGGTCCATGTTGGGAGTTTACTATGTCACTACTGTGATTCTGTGGTCCTAGTAATTTTTTTTTCTGATTATTAAAAAGATAAAATTTAAGGATTAAAGATCTGATGTCAAAACTTCCCATGATAAGCAAAACTTCTTAATGCTACACCTGTTAAAATAAATGATTGTGTTGCATTTAGCGGGACTAGACATGCTGACAGCTTGTTGTGCACTGAAGTGATTTGCTGGAGACCAGCCAATGCATTCTATAGCTCACCTAATGCATCTTTATTACAATGCTGTTGCTGGTGAACATGTGGATAAAGGAAAAGGAATTATAGATTGCTGTAATTAATATTTAGAAGATTAACCTTACCAAAACAATTCATCGACAACACACTTCTTGGCAAAGATTAATCCTTATACTTTACTAATTATACAAAGCTGTTGGTTTATAACACATTATCCCCGAGGATACAAAGCTACAGAGCTGATGCTATATAGTTAGGACTATTGATTAAATCTTCTGTGGTTCTTAGTATCTGAGACCAAGGTGACAATTTCTTCCTTCTCTGATTTTCCTTGACTGTTTGTGATGTTTTTATGCTAATACCCTCTCCCTTCCCAAAGGGTTGTCACAGTATTTCTCATCTTGGTTTTGGCTTTGCTGGTCATCCTTCATGTGTAGTAAGGAGATTGTTCTTCTTATCTTGTCTGTCAGCTTTGGTGATGTGAATGCCTGCTTCATGTACTCACATTCCTGTCCTTGCCTGTTTGGTGGACACATTGATCACATATTTGTATAAAATGTTTTTACATTATATAACAGATGAGAGCCATATGAATAAGTTGTTATTAGATTCAGTTTAATGTCTCTCCTGGAGACATGGAATAATATATATTATATATGTATTTTTTTTTATGCCTGGCATAATACAGGATACAAAACTGAAGTCTGGGTAACATTCATGAGAACACTTCAGAAGTTTCAGACTAAACATTTCTATGACCAAGCTCTGCAACCATTTACATGAATGTGCTTGAATCTCACTGAGTGAAAGGCAAATCTAAAAGTTGCTCCATCTCCCTGGGACACATTTTCCTTCCTTCCACACATTTTTCTGGAGGACTTTGCAGCTCCTTCTTTCAGTGGTTGTTTTCTTGCCCCGCCAACTACAGCTGGCAGTAACTGTATTAGGCTACAGCAGACACAAGAGAAGGATTTTGAATTTGGAAGAGCTTTCACTGCTTGAGCAGCTGTTCCTGATGTTCCATCAGAAATCTGGATGGACGTCAGTTGGACCACATGGACTTAGGTGTCTTTCTTGTGAAGTTATTGCATTATACTTTCTAAGAGGTTCAAGGAACTTTTAAAGGTGATTGAAGAACAGGTTATTGATTGTCACATATGGTAATTTTTAAATTGCAAGTTTTTTCATCAATTCTATAAGTGCATCTTTTTTTTTTAAAGTAATTTTATTCACAGCTGCAAAACATTGGTCTAAACAGATTTTTTTATTAAGCCTTTTCTTCATAGTGCCACATTTCAATTATATTACTAGATCTAGAATTCTGTAATATGCTTATTGCTAGCAGCTCTTCATTTCAATATTTTTTTCATTAGACCTCTAGCAGAAAGAACAGCCCACAAAGAGAATGCAAGTGTCATAAAAATGCATCAATGTCCCATAGTAATGAAAAAAAAAGCAAAATTCCACTCTCTATTCATGTTCAAGAGCTACTACAGCAGCTTAAAAGCAGCCTCATAGTCAGCCAAGCAATGCTTCAGCTAATTGATTAGTGATGTACATGATGGAATTCTTTTCCACTGGCTTGTATGAACTTTTCTCAAGTGTAGATAATTCTAAATGACAGGCAAATTACTTCAGATTTTTTAAATGATGTGAATAATATAGTTCCATAAATTCAGACTGTTGTATATAATGACTATTGGATCTCACACACAATTAGGTTTTGGAGCCAGCATGTTATCACCAGTGGGTACAAGAAAATTTGGTATCCCTGATGCTGGAAAGCCATTTGTGCCTGTCAGCACATCTGTCCTGGACAGAACAGAGGTGCTGACACCACACTTGCCTGCTCTTGTGTTCTCCCCAGGCTGGTGCTTTTTTCTCTATTGATCTTCAGCATATTGAAGTAGAAATGTTGAAGATGGCTGAAGAGGTAATAGAAGGGTTTTCAATGCACATCTTCCATAGTCTCAAACAAGTTTCTCTCTTTAAAATAATGAGTAGTTTATCTTGGTTGGTGATACAAAATGATTGCAAAAACCACCAAAAAGTACTATCTAACTTATTAAAGCCTGGTTTCGCATGAAAAGAATGAGTAAGGCAGAGGAAACAACAGTGTCAGAAGATCAACTTGTGTTGAGTTGCGTTATGAGTTTTGGTATGAATGGTGCTTGTTATGCCTGGGCTTGTGCAGTGACCTGTACAAATGCCAAGCTGCCTCTCTGACCCCTTCCCCCTACACTTGTTTACTGTTGCTGGCTTAGAACTGTACTCAGGGTTTATTTTGAAGGCTGTCCAGAATCTTGAGCCAGCTGTTCATGCCTTCTGTGGGACTGTGGGAGTCCCTCGGAGTATAAATGCTCTGGACTGCTCACCAGGAGCCAGTAATGGTCTGAGAAAGTGCTGGCTTCTGAGAAGAATTCTTTTGCTTTAGAAAGGTGCAGAAAGTATTTATCCTGTGTTTAAAATGTTATATTTATCAGTAGCAGCAGAGTCCACCTGCTCCTGAGTCACATACAGTGCAATGTATGTTGGGTGGATGTAGCTCAAAGACATTGCTTCTGGTAGATTGTTTTCCTTGACAATTTAGCTGCTAATATTTCAGGTTCTTTGCTTAATGTACCATGCACATAGTTATATCATCTATGTGTAATAAGTTTCTCTACCAATGTAAAGCTCAAATATTAATATCACTAGGTACCCAAAAGTGTCCTTTTAATTCCCTAAAGTGCCCGATGAAATTCATCTCTCTAATAATACCTTAAAGGAGAGCATATCTGTAACAGGTCATCCACTTCAGATGGTATCTACTTTCTCTGCAGCCTCCTTAGTACCGTCTCTGAAACTAGAGAGAAAGTATAATCTTTGCGACATTTCCAAGAAGCTGTTAACTGTTTATGTTAAAATAATACTTAGCATGTAGAGTGGACAGTAAGTAATAACTATAGTTTCTCTAAACTAATAGATAGGGAATAATTTCTTCCTGTATTCTAGTTTATAAGTTTGATAAGCTTTATGAATGAAATAAAAATGTTGTTCTCATTAGCTGTTGGTGGTTTTTAACAGTATCCGCTAAAGCCTTTGGCTTATTTTTCTAAGGAATCTGAAAATATACCCCCTGGAGATTCAAGTTTGGTTAACTAGATTTTGACATAATGCAGACACATGCACCATTTTCTTAAGGTTCATTTTTTTGGAATATTTCAGGATCAAAAAAAGGGCATAGATTTTGTTTGCCCCTTTTTTCTGCCCTGCAGGCATATGCACATCTGGAGCACTTGAAAAAATCTGTTACAATTTAAAGTTAAGAGATTGTGTCTAACATTAATACTGGAAATCTTTGTAGTGGTGTTTGGCTGGCAGTTTGTAAAGCAACTTTATGATGTTTGTACCAAATTCAAAATCATTGCTATGGATCATCACACTACAGTTAGGTTCTCTTTCCTGTTCTTTTTTTCTAAATTAGAGATTAAAAATGTCACTAGTGGTCTTCCATGGTTTGAGCTGGCTGTTCAGAAAAATGCAATTTGCAAAGTAAGTTAGAAACCACAATAAAAGGATTTTTTGTGTCTCTTCCTTCAGAGAATTCTGAGAGGCGTGGTGCATTCAGAGGGCAGTTCTGCAAACTGAGACTGCCACTCTTTGAAGAGTTTGAGGCTTCAAAATCCCTCGGTAGCCTCTGGGTACATACCATGTTCTATAGTTCCAAGAATTTGGTGTGCATGGCTGACTGGATCAGAGTACAGCTCTTTGTCAGTCTCTTCTCCTGACACCTCTCTTTGCCTGTGTATCCAGAGTGCTCATTCCTGCGATACGTTGTGTATATGTGCAGAGCTGCCATCGTGCTGCTGTTTTCACCGAGGCATTAACAGGGAGCCACAGAGAGGATGTGACTTTCTGTTGTGACTGATGTGAGAATACAGGCATGTGCTCTGCACTCTCCTGAAAGACAGAAAAATAGAATGAGCACTTCTGAAATGAGTGAGGGGCAGAGACAGGAGTACACTGAGAACTGACTCACAGCTGATCCAAAGAAAATACCTGCAGCTGTATGTGGAATAATTATAGATAGAAAAGATTATAGTCTTGTTCAGGTGCTACTCTTTGCTTACTCTATGGCCACTACTACTTCCATGTATTTGTGTTGGTCATTGAAATGGTTTGTTCTGTTAGCACTAAATGCCAGATAGTTTCCCCACATCCTTCCATCACTTTTTTGAGGCCCATTTGTGTTTTAAAATCAAAGATACACATGCAAAGCCATCACCAAGGATATCAGGATTATATATTTATCTCACACAGCCAATTTTAAATGTCACTCATAGAAAACTATGTAATATTGTTTAGCTATATAGATTTATACTGCTTGTGGAAACCACTCAATGAAGAATTTATCTTTGACCTAAATGACAGCCATCTACATTTTGCTTTTTCACCAGTAAGTTCTCCACTGCCTTCTCTTTTTATTGCACTGAAGCAAATGCCTAGCAATTAACAGAATCAGAATATTTTAAAGGTTTTTTTCTAATTTTTCTACTTATCTTGATTTCTCTAATAGCATCATGCTTTTCAAATGCAGCTGTCAGTGCATTTTGTTGTGTGAAATATTCTATGTCATTATGTGCAGTTATTTGAAATGTTAAATCCTGTGCTGCTTCCTTACATGGCAGATCAGTTTTCAATAAAGGATGAGAATACAGATTTTTTTTAAGACAGGCTTTGTCCTGAGGACCAGTATTGTGAAATTAGCATATATGCTAATTAAAGACATGCAATTAGATTGCTCAGCAAAGCCTCAGCATTTTCAAGCCACTTTTATCTTAAAACATAACACAAAAAATGGGCTGTACTCCTGTTGCACAACTAGATATTAAGCCATACAATCTCTTTCTGATTAAATTTCCTAATTAAATAATGCAGCTTTGCAAAATACTTGTGACCACAACCGAAGCTGGCTGAGTTCTGCTTTGGTTTGGGTTGTGTTTTTTTCTTTTTTTATAAAGGCACAAAATTCAAAAGCAGAATCCTTGGAATATGAGAAACCGTTTGAGTAATCATTGAGTAATTAATGATTCTGAATCAAACTCCAGCAGTAAGAAACTTTTAATTATGGTAACATACTGGTATTTTGAATTTGACAACTATTCGGAGACTCTTTAGTAAAGTTGACAATTTACCGCGCCTTTATTATGTCTCCCCAGATGGGGGAGAATTTCCAGAGCCCTTGCCTGCGCTCTGCAGACAAACGGGACTTTTCCACGCTTCTTGCTTTCAGAAAGTTGTTTATTAAGTCTTATCAAAAGGAGCTGGCTCACGAGCGTGACTCCCCTTAGGAGATGCGAAGGAAAAGGCGAGTTATCAAGATTACACCGTTCTTTTAAAGGTAAGTTACTCAATGAAAGCCCGAAACGAAAGATATTTTTACTTTTCTACCAATGTTCAATAAATCTTTCTGTCACATGAAAGGAACTGTGGAATTTTTCACCCAATCCTCTCAATCCACTTTTGCCACAGAACATGGAGTAGTAGAAGAAGAAGAAGGTCTGGAGAACAACAACAATCCTCCATTTTGGAGTTTTGCTTTTTATCTATTTACTATATTAACAAACCCAACACCTCTAAATTTTCACCTTGTGACAATCTTACATAATGTTCTATCACCTAATTCACACCAGTGTAGATTCTGCTTCTTCCCAGAGGGTAGGTAATTTTCTCCATGGACGAAGGTCAAAGACAGTGTTGTCCAGGGGGTAGAACTCTTCAAAACAGGCAAAGAAATATTCCCTGCACTTTGGACTCCCACATAAAGTCATCAAAAAAATCAGTCTTGTAGTTCATATTAAATTTATGTTTGACATATTTCTCTGGCTAAGCCAGCTGTCTTTCAAATTAGTCAGTTAAATTCAGGAAAGTCTAAACTAGTGAATTAATAGAATCTACCTTCCAACTGATGTTAGGTTATTTTAAATGAAATCTGTTAATTATGTATAGGAAAAAGACAGTTATGAAATTGTGGAATGCAGATTTAAGCACAAATATTAAAGGCAAAGATTGAGCAAGCACTTAAAAAGACATCTCTATTGTCTGTACGGGAGTTCTTAGATTTACAGTTCCAGTTTTTATGTCTATCTAAATACAGATTTTTAAGTGTAAGCTATGGGTTCCTCCCGTTAAAGTATATGACTTACAGTAGATGTTTATATGAGTATCAGCAAAATAAAACTTTCACAATTCAGTAGTTTTAGTAATTGCATGCCTACACAAGCTGCAATAGCTTGAAATGCATTCCTTTTACATGCCATAGTGCTGCTCTGAAGGAGAAATGCTCTTTAAAATCAGCCATATCTGATCAAACCCCACCCAGTCTAGCCCTTGTGAAGATGCTGTAGAGCTATCTCCTAAAAGGATATCTTTAATTAAAGAGATGCCTGGCTCTGCAAAATGATCTCCTAACCCCGCAGGGCCAGAACAATGAGTGACAGGAAAGAAGCAACTCTATTTTGATATGGGGGACTCCTATGCAGAGGAAGGAAAAGTCTCATCAGGAGAGCTTCCATCTGCTTCAGGATGTACTGAAATTGAAAGGATTGCATGTGCCAAGGACACACTTTACAAACTTTCGGCTGTGCTGTGTGAAGGGATTTCTTTGTGTTACTAGGCTTTACAGCAGATTTCTATAAATCTGATGGTCTAAGAGATTGCTAGAAATTCTGTTTATGATCAGCTTCCGATTTAATATCCTAACCATATCCTGTACTGAATTCTGGTCTAAGCCTCCTACACTTTCTTTGCTGCTGCTGTTCCATGTTGTACAGCATCAGCAACTAATCACTAAGTGTGAATGACAATGACTTAGGATTACCATGGTAGCACAAATGCTCCTTTGGAAATAGGTCACTGTGGCCTTCACTTACCAGTGTAATTTGTGAGATTAGCATTGCTTATGACTGATTCCAAACTAAGTAGTTCTTAGGTAGTTTTTTTAACTACTTTTAACTTAAGTAGTTCTAAAAGCATGAAAATTTTTCTCTCAATTTGTGCATATATTTTATTCAACCCCTGGGTAAGATGTTCAATACACAGTGGATAGGTGTATTGATGTAATTTTCTTTGTGGTTTCCCTAAAAAACTAGGAGCTAAAATCGATATAGAATCAGTAGACCCAGAGCAACTATAATTTAGGACAGGGAGAAAATTATTTTTTGTAAAAAGCACTATTTGTTTAATCTACTCAACACAAGCCTTTTCTATTTTCAAAGTTTATTTCCTTTACTATTGCACAATCCAGCCTGGAGACTGTAACAAGCTTCTAATTAAAAACAACCTGAATTGCCATGGAGATCAAAAAATAGAAGTGCTTTCCATAGACCAAGTAAGGAGTAAGCCACGCTGGGAATGTCAAGATACCATTTCTGGAATTTTTATGTATGTAAACATAGTTACATGTAGCTAAGTCTCTGGTGTACACATCCACACCTCCATGGCCTGGGCTGTGTCAGCAGAAGTGTAACCAAGGGATTTAAGGGATGTGATTATTACTCTCTACTCAACCACTTGTTACGCCACACATGGAACACTGTCCAGTTTTGGTCTCCCTGTTTCAAGAGACATTATAAAGCTGGAAGTGATCCAGCAGGGAACTACCAGCATGATTAGAGGGTTCTAGAACTTGAGAAATGAAGAAAAATTGAAGGAAATTGATTTGTTGAACCTAGAGAAAAGGATGCTCAGGGGAGGAAATCTTACTACAGTGTTGCAATACTGGAGGGTATTTATAGATAAGGTGGAGGTTCTTTTGTCACCCTTCTTCACGAAAACAATTAGGCACTGGAACAGTTACCCAGAGAACTGGTGGAGTGTGTCTCACAGGAAATATTTAAGACCTATCTGCACAGAGCCCTGGATAACATAACCTAAAGCCCTATTTGCAACAGAAGATTATAAACCAAATGATTTCCAGACTCCTCTCTCCCACCCTAGGCTTTTCTATGGTTCTATGCTCCGGAGAGTAGCTTAGTCAGTGGCAAAACAGAGGGGATGGTCAAGTCCACTATGGGCTAAAGTGATTGAGTCTCTGAGATCATCCTTCTCATCCTTTCCCTTCATTTGTGTGTGTGTGTGCCTTTGCTGTTTGCAGATTCAGGCATTTTGAGGTCACTGATGTTACCCACAGCACCCATCCCAGGCCTGACCCTACAGCTGCCACACTGTTGTCATGCAGCCTTAGTGGACTACTGTTGTACTTGGACACAAAAAGAACCACGCAGACCCAGCTTAGTTCAGGACAGAAAGAAGCCAGGAAAAGCCCCAGGCTGTTTATTTTACTTTATATATATATGTTTTTAGGAATGACCGTGGGTTGGAGGATGAGGTTACCACCTCCCCAACCACAGCGTTCAGACGAAAAGTCCATCAAACTTCTCCGCCTCAGGAGAAGGAATGAAAACAAAAAGGAACGGTTAGCCAAACAGAACTCTGTTTACAGAAAGTGCGTGAGAACTCCATCACAGAAATGAAAACATCAAAAGACTGCAAATCTCAGGGCAACAGACTACTTCTGTGGAAACTTTGTCAGACTTCACCAAAAGACACCAAAAGATGCCTTTTATTTGTTTGCTTTTTCTTCTCGGTAACTCTAATGGACTCAATGGGAAGACAGGAACATACTTTTTAAGAAACACCAGGGCTGTTTGCAAAGTTTAGATGTCTGTATACTTTGTATGAGAGGCATCATACCCCTTCCACTGAGGAGGTATATTTCACAAACTTAAACTACCTAAACCTGTGACTGTTTACTATTATTATTATAATTATTATTTTGTTGTTTCTTATGTCCTTGCTGAGACTGATGAGCTGTTTTACAGCAAACAAGTCTCAGAGACTGTATCTTCAAGGTAAATGGTGAGGACTATATGCAATTGTACCCTTTTTGAAAATTGCAGTTATCTCTTGTTAAATTATTACGGTAACAGTCATGCAACATGGCCAAATAGTTCTCATTCAGAAGGTGTTTCACAGGCAGCTGCAGTCAAACACCTCTGCAAGAGGTGTTTACAAACAGAAGTATAGATTATCGCAGGAGTTGCTGCAAGTGGAAGTTTTATTTAAAATTTTTAATGTTAAAAATTAATGTGACACTTATGCAGTAAAAATTTATATAATAAATATCAAAAAATAGAAAAGAATACTGAAAAAATATCCTGATTTCTTTTGTCCTAAGGAAATTGTTATTGGGGGCTAATACTGTAAGTAAACATTCTGAGGCTCCTATTCAGCTTGTCCATCAGATTGGGTCTTGCCTTACCTAGGAAAGGACTTTTGAGCCTTATGTTACTTTAAGGAAAATGTTAGGCCCACATCTGAGTATCACTTGAATCTCTTGGTGTTGCCTTCCAGTGTGCCTTCTGGGGGAACTATTTTATTAACAAATGATTTGCTTGTACGGGTTGTGACCAGATCCTGGGCAGTACAGAGGTACAAACACACCTGCTTGGTTTACATCTCCCGATTCTATTCATGCTCAGGTATAGCAGATAGACAACGTGAAAACCTTGTGACTTGCAGATATAAGAACAGTCTTTGCTCCAGGTCTAAATTTAGTGGCCAGCTGTCACCTGAATATTTCTGATTTTTTCATCTTTCACTGATGCCTCAATATTTGATTAAAAAAGCTTATTTTGGTGTAAGATGATCAACAATATACAGAGCAAGAGAAGAATAATAGGTAAAGGCATGGAAATGCTATAGTATTAACTCATTTATTGATTCCATTTTTCCAAGGGAGAGAAATTGAAGGGCATTATGAGTTATGGAGGCTGCCTACATTCATCTTTATATTGTTAAAATATTGCACTAGTAATCTTACTGTTCAAACTTGCCTAAGAAGAGCAGACAGCTGAATTCCTTATGAGCTTGGAATACAGAAGACTTACACATCATCAGAAAGAAGTTTCATGTCATTGTCATTTATTAGGAGATACTGTTCCATGAAGAATGTATCTGCTATACAGCTGCACAAGACTCTTATTTCCTTGATTTCTTTGTGATGCATAGGATTGAAGACATACAGAATGCAAGGATGGTGTTCTGTTCCCTGTATTAATTATGTCTCAAGAAAAATTTGGACTATTGTGAAACACAGCAAGTAGGAAGATAGCAATAGAAACCATGGTTAGTAGAGAAATGTCTAATAAATTGTCAGGCTGGGCACCAGCAAAATTTATGGCTGAAATGATAAAACTAAAAAATGTATGAAGATTTTTCACTCTCATACTAATGAACTGTTAATTAAATATATTTTACAATATATGGTAAAAGGATGTTTTTGGGATGTAGCACAATGGTAGGGGAGAAACAAGGAACAGGTATGAATAGATGGAAAGGTAAGGAAATACCATAAAATTGAGGAAGAGAATAATCCTGTGTATTATTTTATTTTCTTGGAGGGAGAAAATATTATATTCAAACTGAATTCCTTGCCAACAGGTTGGGCCAAATCTCATTCTTTCCACCTCATCTGACTTGTTTTGCATTTGAAACAGATCGCTTTCAAATTCCTTACAAAAAATAGGAATAAAAGTTTCTTGGTTTGTGAAGTGTTGCTTGTTAACTCTGATGAAATTGTTAATTCAGAGCTGGTTTAACTCAAAATGGTGTAATTTACAAAAGACTTAATATGATTCCTCATTAAAAAGGAATTTAATTTCACAAGTATCCCGGAAGCCAGACTGTACCTCTTGTGTGGTGAGGCAGACCCACATAAAGTAAGCAGAAGCAGATTTGTTTCAGAAAACTGAGGGCTTTGTTACACGACTGTCTTGCTTAAAACCTGTCTTAGGGTCATATTGTTACTGACAACCATCTCACATTTCTGGTATCTCCCACGGAGATGTCAGTTCAAATAATTAATTCCTTGTCTCCTTTCTAGTCCTCTCTTCCCCATTTGGTTCTGCATCTGTTTTCCTCCATAAGTCTTATCTGGGCAAATGCTGACCTTTCTTTAAAGTTTATCTTTTCCTTCTCACTATTTTTATGAAATGCGTGATGGATCATTGCTTATATGAACCCTTGTAATAATTTCTGAATCTTCTGTAAGTTTATGTGATCTGTAACAAACTAGTTCTTTGACTCATTTTTCCAATTTCTGCCCTTTGAAGGTAAGCCTTACTCTTGTTCTTTCTTATAACAGTAAAGCTATTCTCAACATGTTGACTTTTGAAGATAATTAATTCCTTTCCTTTTAATACTAACATTAGAAATAAAAAAACCCACAAACTCAAAATCTGAAGATATAGCCATAAGAAATAGATAGATTCTCATTTGAGAAGCTGTAAAGAGAAGGAAGTGAGCTGGCTTCACACTGGAAGGAGAAGGAATTTTAATGCTTACTGACACAAGCCTTCCTACACCTAACAGCTCGGACACTTTTGTGAAATCTTTCAAAACAACAATTGCCATAGAAGGAAAAAGCCAGCTTGCAGACAATATCTTCTGTGACCCCAACACCCAAATCCTAGCCCAGAAAACAAATGTTTCTTTGCTACTCAGATGTTCTCAGCAGAATCACAGAAATTAGCCAAGAACTTATGCTGAGGGCTAATGTCCTTTGGGGAACAAATCTTGTATTTCAGAAATCTGAGACATATTCTGTAGACAAAATTAATGATGTTACAAAACATTATTATAATTACTCATACAGAACTTGATTGATGTAATATGTTCTGAAAGTTCCCATCATATTATTCATAATTGTCTTCTTACGAAGAGCAATGAGATGTTCTGACTATACAGTTTCCCTTCTGGGAAGGAGTATTTTGTGTTTTGCAAGTTTTTTAAAAAAATCATTTATGCACATAACAATAACACAAAAGGATAACTGTGGTTTAGAATTGCTGAAGTATGTCAGCTGGGATGGGCTGCTTTACTTATTAGGGCTGTCTGCACTGCAGAGAAACATATTTTGAAGTGCAAAGAGGTTCTGGTGTATTTCAGTGTATTTACACTCTGTAAGCAATCCCAGCAGAGCTTTATCAATCTGTTCACAACGCTACAGTTTTAATATTGCATTATGAATTCTCAGAAATAAGAGATGGATGTTCTATCTCATCTTAGAGGTGTATGCATTCATATGAAGCCCCATCCCCTTCTTTCATCCCTCTTTTGCTCTTACTTTTTTTTAGTATTCATGTGGCTTTAGCTATGGTTAGAGGGAGCCTAGTTTGATCAAAGTGTTGCATTTTCTAGATTTTTTTTCCTAGATTTTCTCAGCTTTAGAAACTTTTCTGCATTGTTTTGTTGCCTAGAGGTAAAACATAAGCCTGGAATCAAAACATCATCTGTTTTTTCCAGAGTCTGAGGCAGAGGTATACTAAAGACAGCTTTACCTGTGAACATTCTTCATGGTGCACTAACCCAGCAATGACTGGCTAACCAATCTCCCCTCTGTGAAGATCTCATCTTCCGTTGATGAAGGCATTCTTAATACTTTTGTGGAGAACCTCTCTCTCTCTCTCGTACCTAGTGCTATGGAGTTGCTGTGGCTTTGCCTTTTTTGTGGACACATACCTATCCCACTCAAAGTAATGGTATTTTTTTAATGCCTGTATCCCAGTTACCTCATTCTAGGGTATTTCCCTTCACTCCCGGTAATTCAGTACCTGGGTGTCACAATATTTTTTGTGAATGTTTCTTGCAGTTACATTTTTATAAAGAAGGGAATACTAGTCCTGTGTTGGATGGAGAACTAGACTATAAAGGCTCTGGTTACATTACACAGTGCAGAACAGTCCTGAGATCCCCAGATAGCTCTACTAAATTGTCTTATGGAAATATGCAGCATAAAGCTATTAAAAATACCAGCTGGGGTCTTGAAAATTATACAGTTTTGTTATAGCCCTACTACAGGACTCATTAGCACTATTTCTCAAATGAAGACATCTATTACAGCTCCAGCTTTGGAGTTGAATGTCTCAGCCCAGTGCTGTCCTGAAAGAATGAGCAGTGAGGATACTCCCAGTGGTGCTGGTTCCATGAAAGATCAAGGTATTGAGGGTGTGGCCTCTCCTTTGGGATGGATTTGGAACATGGTGAAAGAAAGCAAATTGACTAAGAGCACAGAAGCACTCCAAAATAACAAATTAGCATTCTAGACTCAGTTTGAGTAATTTGCCCAAAGTTACCCCAGGAATTTCAGGAGTTCAGTTCGCTCTCCTCTGTCCAAGCCCTAAGGACACACATACTAGAACACTGCTTTTACTATGTTCTGTGTTCCTTACTCTCTGTGTAGTGTACAAAGTATATTACTAATCATATTGCTGTGTGGTTCTTTGGACTTTTGTGGTTTCCTAGTGTTAACAGGATTGTCTGAAAAGAGAACCAATGCCAGGATTTTCAAGAATTCCAGCAAGGACACAGGGGAGTTGGATGGAACATTTCCTCTGTTGTATGTCATGGAGTTTAATGCTCAGCTTTGATGGTCTGGTGTTCAGGCTCCACATTTGCCATTCAGGATAGTGAAGCAATACTCTGGTTCAGATTCCAGCTACAGTATGAAAATTTTAGCATCTTCCCAAAATTATAGGAATGTAGAAAAACAGGGTTGGAAGAGGCCTCAAGAAATCATTTAGGCTATCCCCCTGACAAAATCTGTTTGTTCCATAATCTTTCTGACAACATCAGAAATTATTAGGTAATAGCCTGAAACAAAATGAATCATACAAAAAACCTGATTTACATTCTGGGTAAAATTTGCCCTTATGCAGAAGCCAGCAGAAAACATCCAATTTTCTCTCTTAACATTACATTAAGATTTAGGCTGACACAATCCTTTATAATCTATGTGGGTGGGCAGTTGCTGGCAAAGAAGGGTTAGATCCAGAAAGGAATGAATCTCTAGTAGGAATGAGCCTTTTACGTCTTAGCCCACAATGTGGTGTGCTTGACTTAGTAGTTTTCTTCTAATGGATTAAACTTTCTTTACCTCATAAATCACATAAATCACATATTTCCACATTGCTGACAGTATAAGAAGTCAAACTGAGGTTAATGTATGAATGATTAGCCCATAGCTGGCCATAGGATGGAAAACTGTGATCCAGGCTCCTGGATTTTAAAGTAAAATACCAATACTCTAAAGTTTCCTAGTTTCATCTAGTGAGAATTTTCTAGAAGAGCTAAGAACATATAATTCCAGAAAGTGTATACTACAAATGAACTTGAGCTGTATTGAAAAAGATTAAGCACTGCTTATTTTAATGTCTGTTTGGCTCTGTGCTTTCTTATTTTCAGGACTATATCTGGGGATTGCAGGTATGATATATTTATGAAAATAAAAACTATTCATTGAACGTACTTAAACTTTAAAGAGCACTCATAACTTTATAATAAAAAAGCTGTATTAAAGATTTTAAAGGGACAGGAATAGAGCCTGATATGAATAATTATAATAGTCACCCCTATACCTTTGAAAATTCAGTTCACACCACCTGAGGATCTGCACATTTCCCTTGCTCTGAAGAGCATGAGGTTAAACTGGCAGCAAAATTGCAACATCTCTGGTAGTCTTTATGTGCCAGGAACATGCATAGATGGTAGATGTTCTTCTTCACCATGAACATGCATTTACATTTATATCAGAGATAAGGTATAATATTTGGGTGGGAAAGTACAGTAACCTGTTTATTTAAATTCAAACAAGGCGTGGAGGATACAACATACCAAATTTTACAGTAGTGTAAACAAATCCCAACAGAATTTTAAATAATTACATTTCATTCATTGGAGGCAGAAAAAGCGTCCTTCCTAAAGATTTGGAAGACTGAGAAAGGATATATTTTTTTTTTCTTAACCCCTTAGAGATCTCTCCAAACTGGATTTGTAACATAAAAATCTATTTTTCATGTAGCACACACAAATGATGAAATGCAGCTGTCACGGTGGAGCAATTTAGACGTAGAACCACCTGCTTGTCTTGGAACAGTTATGTTTTACCTTCCCCAAATTTATTTGTCATTTTAATGCTATACGTAATGGCTAGCACCTGGAAGAGGCATGGGGAAGACCTGGAGTGCCGTACAAGGGAGCAACTTCCCCAGCTTCCCCTGAGAAGTGCTTCCCTTCAGGTTTTGCTCAGGTTTTGTGCCGCTTCAGCTCCACAGAGACGTGGGTAAAGTGAAGAAGCCAAACTGTTTATTAACGAAAGGCGAAGCGAAGGCATGAGCTCGGAGGGAAAAAAAGGGATGGGCAGGGTCTGACGGCTGGAGGGAGGGAGCTGTCAACAGGCAGGGAGATGGCAAGAGCTCCTGGAGCTTCCCACAGGCTCAGCTGCGACCAGCATCAGCTGCGACCAGCATCGGCTGTGCCTGGAGCTCCAGCTGGTCCCCTCTGCTCTCCACGTGGTCCCATCTTCAATGGCAACTGGAGGTCTTCTAAGGACACTGGTTCTTCTGATCAAGCAGATGAACATAGTTCTGCAGATCTTTTCTCGAATGTCAGCTGGACAAATCTGCCTATGAAGGAGGGGCTGTCATCTTCCCTCAGCACTTGAAGGGCTGGAAGAGAGAGGAACAGAGCCACGGTCAGAGCCCGGATTGCGGGAATCCAAGGAGACATTCCCGCCAGGGCCATCCCACCCAGCTCTTGCCATGGCCAAGAGGGAGCAGGAGCCAACGGGATCAGCCCGAAGGTGCTGGCCACGGATCCCCCACGTGTCCCTGAAGCCTCTCTGTGCTCTGCCCAGGCCACCCCTCGTCCGCACAGGGAGCAGAGCAGAGCAGAGCAGAGCAGAGCAGAGCAGAGCCCTCCGCAGCCGGGGCAGGGATTGTAGCTCCGTGCCCAGGCACTGCAGCTCCCCCCGCCAGCCCCTGCTGACACCGTGCTGCCCTCACTCACCCTCACTGAGGACCTGGAGCTCTCCCTGCTGCCCAGTCATGAGCACCCCGGCGATCCCTTGGGAACACAGAGCCGGTCACGGCCCCAGCGGCGCAGCTGCCCCACGCCGGCGCTGCCAGCCCTGAGGCCACACGCTCTCCTCCCCCGGCAGCGCTCGGCCCGGGCCCCTGCCTCACCCTGACGCCCGAGGGCACGGCTGCGGGAGGAAAGTGGGAAGCAATGAAAGAGATCCACAGCTGCATCCGGGTTCCATTTAGTGCAAAATACGAAGATATTTACATTTGTGAACCACATCAGTGTGCTATACAGGTTTCTAGCAGTAGAGACTCTGGTACTCCATTTTGTCATGGCCACTTTTGGGGGGGGATGAGATGGTTGCTGTCATGAGGGAGAAATCACCTAAATCTCCAAAGAGCCCTGCAGACACGGGCAGGCTCTGTATGACCAGTGGTTCACACTGGTTCAAGGTATTTTGAATCAAGCAGGCAAACAAATCTGCTCCAAGTTGAAGAACACGTGCACCACACTTCTGACAAGAATATGGCAATGTGTCTTCATTCCTCTGTTAACTACAGATTTGTGGCAGACCTACCACGTATTCAATTCCAGTGTGGTTTTTTTCCCTCTGGGATTTACATCTGCATGCTGTTCTCTGTTGTACATCTGCAATGCCAACTTCTGCTCTCCTTGCTGAGCACACCCCTTTCCCTGCCATCTGCCTTGGCTCCACAAGCCGCTCGCCACTGTTTCCAGGATAGCGTGGTGATGCTGAAAGGAACCCTGCTCGTGTGCCTCACCTGGCCATTGGAATAAACAAGCTGAGGTTCAGGCTGGCAAGCTCAGCCAGGAGAGGATTGTTCAGCTCTGGCGTTTTATGTTTTCATACACTAGGAAAGCATCTATAAATAGCCTTTGAGAAACGTAAACGTTTTAGTATAACGGGATTCATGTTTAATATGGGCAATGACTTCCCTTCCCTTAGGATCGCAATTAAAATGTTTAGACAAAATTAAACTGCTTCTTGGGAAGATATAATGATGCAGGGCACAATATTTAAACAAACTCCCAGTGCCTGACAAAATGGCTCTTTGCAATCGAGCTCCAAAAGAGGAGACAACATAGCTGTTTATTATTTCTCCATATGCTCACGAAATATGGGCACTTGAGCACCAGTATCACAGAAGCTTATAGAAAAGAGGAATTTCTAGAGAAAATGACATTATTCATTTCTGAAAAACAAATTGGTAGTTGTCTGAGGCAAGTTTGGGACATGTTTTCATTATTAACTAGCACCATGTGATTAATCAACTCCAGCTTTGGCAAGACAGATTTCCATGTACAGAGCAGTTTGATAGAAATTGCTGCCTGCTTATTATTTGAAAGAAACAGGTTTTAATCACAGCATTTTCTGTCCTTGTAAGATCCTTGGCTCTGGCTGTAAAGCTCTTGTGCAGAGCTCAAGCAGGGAGAAAGGACATTTGTACAATGCTTTTATGAAGCTCCAGTTAATCCAGCAGCTAATCAGGAATTGTTTAGCCCTTGGCACAAACTGGGATAATCTCTGGGCAGCTCTCACCTGTGCCCTTTCCCTATCCTTGACAAGAGCTTGTTATAGCATATCCAAATTCAGGTAATATTTTAAGAAGACAACTTGGAGATTTTTCCTGTTTGCTACCCCTGCATTTAGGCAGGTTAGGAAAAGGTGCTACAACATGAGATTTTTCAGAACCCATTTTATTCCAGGAGATGAGTGGCAGGAGATGATGGTAACTAAGAACAAGCACAAAGGCTCCAGTTCCATCAGATATTCAAGACAAAATTATCTATGTTGGACCATCTTAAAAGGACTAGTTCACACTTTCCAAGTCTTATCTGCAAGTATATGCTACATAGTAACAAAAGATATCTACTATTCAGCTTTTACTATTTAGTTAGTTTAAGGCTTACTATTCTGGTCACTCTGAACTACACTTTTTCTTTAGTGCTAGAAGTATTAAATTTTTACACTTCATTCCAATTATTAGGCCTAGGTGGGTGACAATAGATATGATTGCTGAAAACATAATCATGCTAAGGATTTAGATCTCAGAGAAATTCTGAATTTTGTCTATACTACTGCCAAGACCTAATGAGAAGAGGAAACAGACACAGCAAACAGAGACATTTCTCGTTTACCAGAGCTTTTTAATCTAAGCACCATGTTGAAAAACTGTAGTCTTTGTATTGCAAATAAAGGATTTCAGGACCTGTTGATTTCTTCTGTTAGTATTGCCATTCTGTCAAAATCTATACAGCCCTGGAGATATATACCAAACACCCAACTGAAATCTGTGATTTCTGTAATGTTCTTCTGTTTCCACTTCCTCTCCTAATTTTGATTTCAGTCATTTCATGCTATGTGTGCAACCCATCATTATCGATCCGTGGTTTCTGTCATTGCGTATCTTTCTTTAATTAATGTGTATGGCCATGGTGAAATACATTCCCAGTGCCAGCTTCTGATTGACTGCCATGTGCATTGATTGACCTTGTTGACCTCAGCTAAATTTCCTTTCCAGCTCTTAAATGCCAGAACGCTCAAAGCACGCTGGAGCCTTGGAAGTGCAGTGGCATCTGTTTCCACAATTTCAGCTATCTTGGTTCCACCAGAACTAGAAGGTGGTATTTCCCTCTTGCACGTGTCAGCTGTCGGATGCTTGCAGAGCTCTTCTGAAGCCACGCTGAGTGCACGGCTGGTGCAGCTCGAGCCCCGAGATTAAACACAGCTTCAGGGTGCACGTGCTTGCAGAGCTCCATCGATCCCCCAGCCCGCTCTCCGCCCGCCCTGCGGTGCAATCAGCATCGATGAGGTCGGTGCAAACAGAGCCTGTGCCAAGCGAGGCTGTGTGCACTCTGGTAGGAATATTCTGCTTGTTATAACTCATCATGGTGCTTCACATCTGATTTCTGCTGGCATCGTGCCCTCGTGGCCAGAGGGGAGCTCCTGTGCTGCCATCTAGGAAGGGCTCAGTCTCCCCAAGTGCTCGATCTGGCACACCAAACCTCCTCATGGTCTGGCACTAAATCTTCAGAAGGGCAGCATTTTGAACTGGGATATTATGGGGACACTTTTATCTTTATTTCGTTTTATGAGCCTTAGCTAAATTTCTTGTTTGAACTGGCCTTTAAAATACTTGTTAGAATGTAGCACAACTTCATTGTTACTAAAAAACCCCCAAAAAACTCCAGCAAGATCCAACTACCTAATTCTATGGCTTTTAAGTGACTCAAGGAATCTGTTCTTCCTAGTACATAAAAATGAAAATTTCATAGTATCTGTGAAGGTAAAAAAGCAAGAAAAAGTTATTAAAACTAACATGACAAAAAAAATCACTAACTAAAAGTAATGAAGAATCATTAAAAATTAAAACCTCTATTTTGAAATATCTTTTTAATACATTAACTTTCTGTAATATATTAGGCTTTGTCCAAGTACACAATGAACCTTTCTTCCTCAGTATTTTCCTGAAAATCTTAAACTTCATAGTCCAGACAAGCAATTTTTAAAATTCTGATAATGCATGCAGATTGTATCACAAACACTTTTGTAGACTAGATCATGAAACGCCTTGTATTTTCCATGAATAAAAGCAAACCAAAATACAGCAATGAATTTTGAGGGCAGAAACTATTAAGACTACATACATACTCTCACTTCCAAGCAAAATATTTAAAACATTACACAACTTCAATTATTCTTCAGTCCTCATTAAAAGAAAAGAGAGTTCTGCACGGATAATAGCCCCAGCCTAAATTGTGGATTACAAAATAAAAAAGTCACATTGTGCCAGAGCTCGCAGTCTTCTGATCCTTGGATTATGATTTCTCAGAGCAGAGCTCCAGCAGCTGTTTGTAGGAGGTTAATGAGTACTTTAGGTTGAGGTGGTCTTAATTAATAATTGGATCCTGGTGTGGATCCTGGTCTTGAGTGAGTTTGGCTAGTGCATACCAACAGGGTTTAAATACATTATACAACATCACATAACCAAAGGAGCCCTGCAGCTTGCTCATAACACAATGCAGGTGGTCACTGGGTACCCAGCTCCTGCACCTCTACTGATATCCCTGAAGTTCTGCAGCCATCCAAGTTTTATGGGCTAAGATTGAGGGATTTTGAAACAGAGATGTGGATAGCAGGAACAGAGGTAAATTTAAGAGCAGAGTCATTCCAAGCTGTGGCTGTGACCTGTCTGAGATGAGCAGCAGTATGAGTTTTATATGAATTACACAAGCATAGGAGCACACATGCTGGCAGTCCCTTCCAGAGTAATTCCTGACACGAACACACACTGACACATCAGTCCCAGGGCTGCTTTGTGAGGTACAAAGTAAATGCTGCTGTTGGCTGTAAAGACAGGGTTTTCTTGTGCTACCAGCAATTCTCTCTGGAAACTCTCCGTGTAAGCCTAGTGGTAGGAATCTGCTATTTACTAAACTTCAAAACATGCTATGAAAGCAACAGCCTGTATTCAACAAAAAACCCCCACAAAATGCAAAACTGTGAGGGATCCTCCAGAAAGAATAACTTTGGTTTCCACTTTTTATGATACCTTAAAAATAATATAGGTGTTCTTCAACAAGTCTTTATGAAGTGACAGTAATGATTTTGTAAAACTATTGCAAGACAGGTTGGATATTTCTCTGGTTAAAGAAGAGATGTTATTTTGAACATCACTGGAGTTATAAATGTCTACATTGTATATATAATTTCATTTTTTAAAATGTAATTTTATATGTTAAATAAAACAAACAAGCTAAATAGTCTAACAAGGAATGTGCATACATGTAAAATTAAGTGTATTACTGCAATGTAACTTTGAATTTTACATCTCTTGACAAGTTCCACATTAACTCAGAGACAGCATCTATCTTTGGTCATCTATGTTGATCTAAAAAGGCACATTGGTCTTTTACATTATACATTCTTAAACAAAAATTGTACATCTCTAGTTTTAAACAGCTTGGATCCTTTATAAACAGAGAACAATATGTTACTAAAATCTGAACAAAAAAGAAGTCACATACTATAAAGACATCATCTTTCCAGATTGCAGGAAACAGCTTTTCCCATGTTACTTTAAAATTTAAGATGAAAGTAAGATTTGGTCAGGGGTCAGGCTAAGGCTAGGACTGACCACAACATTTCTAAGTCAAATTTGGGATGGGGGTCTGCTATCATTGTCTGTCCCACTGGTGCATGGATTGCATTTGACTCATCACACCATCCACCTTGTTTCCAACAGGGACAGATGGGAGAGGGGAAGAAACGAAAAGAAGGCACAATGAAAGTAAGATGGTTTCCCAAAATGAGTAAACTGTCAAATGTATTAATATTTCCTAACATTGCTTCTCCAAATTAGTAGCTGTGTTTGGTTTCTGTAGGGACATTGTGCAGTCAGGAATCAGGTGAGTTACTGCAGCACCCGAGAGCCCAGGGGTGTCGCAGTCCAGGGGGAGAATGGAATGGAGGCACAAAGCTCCTCGATCAAGTGGTGTGCAGTGCTGTGTCAGCACTGGCAAGGAGCTGGGCTAGAACATCTCTCACAGGATGGGGGCTACACACCTGGCTGTGTCAGGACCAGAGCCCTCAGCGTTTTGGAGACACCTCACAGACATGTGTAATGCTACTTAATTCCTGTCAAACCTACACCTGTTATGTTAAAAATAAGGAGTGCCTCAGAAAGGACTATTGCTAACATAGCTTTTAAGAAATACTACAAAGTTCTTAGAGAAAATACTGGACTAAATTCTGAATGAGCCATGACAGTCTGCTGAGGAACTGAAGCACATTTCCACAACAGCCCCTAGATACCATCCTGATTCTTAAACAGTCAGGGCACATATTTGGGTGAAGAGCAATCACAGTTGCATAGGGTATATTATTGTTTTCTGAGAAGGTAGAAATACCATTTTTTTTCTTTAATCTTATGTTCTTCAAGAGTGACTCTCCTTCCAATAGTCTGATTTCAACAGAAAAGGAACTTTCTTTGGCTTGCTGGGTTTCCCCAGCCCCACAGAAGGAAGGTAAGTCCACCTCTTTTTGAGTCATTAAATCATGGTTTGAACTTTTTCTAACAGCCATGCCACAGCTAAAAACTGATTAGGTTATTTAGCTCTTACTTGAAAAAAAATTAGGCCACAATTGTCTCTGCCCCTAAAAACTGTTGTGCTAATCTACATCCCACGACCATATTATCTGTTACCCTGAAGATAGGTAAGGAACCTGAAAACTGTCTTCACATGGTCAGCAGAAATATCTCCTATTGAAGAGGAATAAAGACTTAATGCAGATGGAGAAACTCTGGGCCCTTGCTTCAGCAAACAGCAGCATCGGTGATGGAATCAATCTATACCAGTAGCCATGAATCATTTCAAAATTCAAACTGCTTGTGCTGGCCAAGAGCAAAGAAACTGCTGATTCTGGGGAGGTCTGATTCTAGGGAAAGATCTGAGCTGAGAGTCAGGAGTCTCTTCTGCTTCCTCCACGCTTGTCCAGAGTCAAACTCTGACACAAGGTACAGTCTGAGCCGGTCCCAGCCTCCAGATGGTGAGGGGAGGTTTCCCTGAAGGGATGCCACAGGCATAATTATGTTTCATTGTGAAGTGGATGGAAGGCAGCTGTGGTAAATGGCAGTAAATTAGTGTTATTATTTCTAGCAAATATTTTCACAGTAAAGCCTTCTTTAATATGCTTGGAGAAATGCAGACAAGAGCTTCTCGATTTCTTTGTGGCACAGAGTTACCTCAAGGGGAAAGGAACAAGTTCAGTTACAGTAACACCTGTTCCATTTTATAAGCTCAGGAAGGGCTGGAAAAAAAACTTTTCTAGAGTTTCAAGCAGTCATTTCAGCCTAGATTTCTATTCAGAATCACATATAAATTATGACTATGCCTGGAAGCTGATGAGAAAAAAGAATCACCAATGTGAAATCATTACCTCTTGGTTAAATAATTCTTCTGAAACAGATTAAGATGTTCCACACACTGCATGCTTTGCCTTTTTAAGGTTTGTGTTTGATTCTTTGTTGAAGCTACTGCACTATAGCAAAGTGACTATAGAGTTTCCTGACACTGTAATCTCTGCTTGCCAGAGTGTAAGACCCTGCATACTTTTCCCGTGATATAGAGTGGAGCTATAAATACTCAAAAGCTAACATAATGGTGAGGGCTTGTAAGGTATGATGTGAATTTAGGCCATTATAGAACTGGTTTGAAAAAAGCAGTCTGGTGGGGTTTTTTTGGAAAACAATACGGCCAGTTAAAAGCTGACATTTATTCTTTTTCCTTGCTCACTTCACTGAGTGGTAAGATTAGACACATGCCCCCAAATCATTCATGTCTGGAACATCAAAGTCACACTCCAACTCCCTTATTAGGTAACCTCTGGATTTTTCCAGTCAACAACCTCCAGAATTTTTCTCAGGACTCCTCAGGGGAGTCAAAATGGGAAATTAGGTGGTTTGGTTTTGTTTCGATGTAAAAGGCTGTATTATCTGGCCTGTAAGTATGGGAGGCTGTTGCTAAAACAGTAAAGTCTGGTGGGGCAATGTGGGGTAAGGTGCACTTTGGCACTGAAAGTGCTGGGAAATGATTGGCAGCAGGGATATTGCTTCCCTGTAATGAAAAGAGCACACATGCAAGGATTCATTTACAGATTAATTTGCCAAATCTCTTCTGATTAAATATTTCCTCACTAAACCTTTTATCCATCTGTTTCTCTGGAAGTCTTTAAATATTACCAGTTTCACTTTAAAGTAGCCAGTGAGCTTGTTTCTTGTCCATATGCAAAGACATAGAAGGAAGAGAATATACTGATCATTTACCAGTGCTAAATCCAATCTGTTTCTCCAAGTCTCCTTACTTTGCATAGTTTAAAAACATAGAAAACAAAGAATATTTTATGTGCAAATCATTAATGCAAAGAAATACAGAGTAGCAAGAAATTAAATAGTCAATCAGAATGTCTGATTTCCCTTTTTTCATAAGGAAGATTAAAGTACTTATGGCACTTTAACATAGAATGAGACAAAATATGATGGAATGCCTTTGTTTCTTTTTACTGAAGCTAGGCAGTAATGCAGGTTTCTTAGATTCATATTTAGCTTCAGGGAGTGAAAATCTAACTACTCAAGGTGGAATAAATGCAATATTAAGAAATAAAATTGTTTCTGTCATGCTAACATTATATTTAGTATTGGATTGACAGTTAGTTTTGGCTTCTAGTCATATTTTATCACTTTTTGTTTTATCCTCATCTTTGCAGGTAATTTAAATTTATAAAGCATGGTACTGATGTGACAAAAGAATGCAGAAAAATGCCTATAAGTGGTATTTATTAAATTAATACATTAAAAATATAGACATCTGTGCACTTTAATTTCATTAGACCTTTTTGCATTGTATTTAGATTATTTTCTAGTTTTAATTTGTGAGGGGACAGAAATAGATTATCAGAATTTTTTAATCAGCATCACGAGCCAGTATCATTTCCTTCACCATTGGGATTATTTAAATTTTCCAGGTTACCTGTAGTGCCTGTACTGAGGTAATGCACATTTTATATGAGCCACACGCAAGAGAACTGAATGTGGTTTTTGTTGTGAACTTCCCAAAATAAACTGAATAACTTGAAAAAGCAGAGATACAAGTATTGACTGTAATATTACAGTATTGAGGTCAGGAGGGGTTGACTGTGCATTTTTCTGAAATGGAGACCAATTCTTTCTTTTTTATTTTCCAGTATGGTTCTTATAACTGAGGTTTTAAGTTTCCTGTTTTCTCCTGAACATGTTGAAATTATTTGCCTCAGTCCCTCGACAGCGTTTTTTTACCCGAGAGATAAATCACAGTGGAAAAGAGTAAAGTGGGAAGAAAAGTGGAAGAGGGGTGTCCTCCTGCCGAGACCCTCTTTGTTCTCCCCTCCCTCCTTCAACAGGGAGAAGGTGCAGTCCTCAGCTAAGAGGCTCCCTGCTAACAAGGTGAGAGAGCATCATGAGACATTAAGTTCTGCCTCACATAAGAGTTTTAAATTTCCAAGGTAGTGCAGAGCTCTTCAGACTTTGTCATTTGAACCCTGACTGTGTGGGGTGAGAGCAGAAGCGTCTGTTCTGCCATCAACCCCACAGCTGTTCCTCCCACTCAGGTGTTTTCAATCTCTCTGAAAAGTACCCCTCACAGCCAATTAATTACCTGCTGGGAGGACACCAACTCCACTCACACAGTGAGAAGTCGCTGTTGGAGAAGGAGCTGGGGAGTGGCTGGGCACAGCAGAAAAAGAAAGAAAATTAATGTGTTTTACGACTGATATTACTGGTAAGGAGATTAAAAAGTTGAGCTAAGTGGTTGGAATTCAATGCTAAAGCATTTGTTCAAGCATTCATATCTCACCAAAATAAGATATTTGTTTGTTTTATGAGTGTGCACTGGTATAAATAGAATTATTCTAAAATATCATTGTTTGAAAAGTGCATGTAATTATGTTACTTATTTTTCAGAATTTAAGTTAGAGGGTTTCAGTGAGTTCTCCATATATTATCAAAACTTGAAAATGTTTTTCCCATATGTTCCCTTCCCCTTCAAATTTTGTAGAAGTTAAAAAAGACTAAGATGAATCCTTGGAAATACTTAGATGTGTAATTTTGCCCATCTTGCATTAGAAAGAAAGCCTTCTTTTTTAAGATGAAAACATGAAGTGACTAAAGGTACATTCTTGCTTAATGCTCAGGCCCAAAATTTTAGATAAGGGAGCAGCTATGTTTGCTTTTCTGTCTAAATGACTATATATGTGTCCATAAGTGTGCTGTTGTGGTTAGTATGTCATAAAATTCTTGAGGCTACAGCAGTGAGGAGTGGAGTTGCACGGTGGTGAACAGAGGAAGAGCTCACAAACAGTAAATTGATCTTGCTTTCTAGGCAACTGAACCTCTGAGTATTGAAACTACATATTCAAGTCATACTGTTTGTATGAAGATACACTGATCCTGAGAGAGGTGATTAATAACTTAACCTTTTCTATTTTTTTTTTTGAAAAACCATATCAGAATCTCTTGTGTCATTTGCCACAGTGGTTTACATTTCTAGCCAAATCAAACACGTTTAAGCTTTGAAGTTTCCTTATTACCTCTATTTCTTCATATATTTTGTTTACTTGCGTGTGTGGGAATCTGTGCCGTATGTTTTTGGTAGGCTTTTTGTGGAACACCAATAATCTGCATGGACTAGAAAGCAATAAAAATAAAACAAATGGTCATAAGAGCCCACTCTGCAGTACCTCCAGCTCTGCTATTCCCTCAGTTTCTGCTTACCCTGCATTTTTAATTGTGGGGTGCTAAGAAGAGGGTGTAATTGTGAGAAGCGTGCACATGCTCATTTCTCTGGTCTCTGCATGTAGGTAATGAAGAAGACTCATTAAGGACATATTAAGAAGCCCTGTGTCAGGCCAGCAGCCTCTCTCTAGGAGAGAGAGATGTTGCCAGAGCTCCTGCACTTGGCCCCTAACTGCAAATCATTCCCCTTTGTGCTGCTGAAGCCTTTGGATTAAGAGGTAACTATTTTTTTTTTTTGTCTTTTTAAGAGTTTTCCAGCTTAGTTTTAGTGAGAGACTTCGTTTGCTATTTTTCCTAAGCAGAACCAAAGGTAAATCCTGTTTGTTATGGCAGAAATTTGATCCACTTCACGTGTTTAAGAAATTGCCTGCTGAACTACATCTTTCTGTGTGTAGCCTGACATAATTTCTATTGTGGCTTTAGAGGACTGCAAATAGTAGTTCTGCATGGAAAATATACTTTATTGCCAACACACACACACATGTTTTCTGAATCACTTGAAAGTTTTATGTAAAACTGCGTGTTTCACTTGTCAAGCTTCAGATATTTTGATATCTACTTGTGTTAATCAATTTAAATGAGGAATGATAGTAAAGCTGGTTGTGAGTCACCCCTAAGCTATCAAGCTAGTCATTCTTGCCAGTGTTTAGCCATGAAAATTTTCAGGGCTAAATTGATTACCAGCTTTATATGCTCAACCCAGTTCAGTCATAGGCAGGAATTTGTTAGTTTTATCTGAGTTTATGAATTCTTAATTAATTTTTAATATCTGTAACTGAATCAGTCAGTGTTATCGCTAACAAAAATCTGGAGCTGAAGGAATCTGAATTCTCCACAATTAATGTTTATGCACACTCAGCTTGTTCAGCATTTCTTACTTTTTGCTTCATTTAAACTTAAACTTCTTTTATCTCTCTTATAGTTTATTTCTTTTGTGTTCTGTTTCCTAGTCACTTTAATATTCCCACCCTTCTATTTTTCACTTTATTTTTATCTGTACTTGGTTACTTATTCTCTTTTCTGTCTTACTGCAGAACTGAGCATCCCTAGAAGAATTGCATTTCTCTACCATTTTTTTACCCCCTGCTCTGGTTTCTCCTGCTGTCACTTGGTGTGGATGCTTATGCACATCAGAACCCTGCTAATGTGATAACACGTGCTGACTCGCTGCAAAAGCTCAGGATCAGCTTTCCATAGTCCCAGTTGGTTTTAATGGAAGGACAAGTTACTGCTGTGGCATTGCTTTCCTATGATTGCTGCTGGTATATGGATCCAGCACCGTTAGTTGCCAAGGTAGTTTATGAGAAAAGCGCCTTTTGTCAGAAAACTGGCACAACAAAAATTGTTTAGAACGGTTGTGTTCTAATCCCATGTCTCTGGTTACCCAGTAATTATTAGATCCAGCAGATAGCCTGGCCTTGGCGATATGTAATTCCTTCTGTGCTGAAGAGAGATCAGACTTTTCCCAGATTAGGGATATGCATGAAATGATACTCATTGGAAAATTAATTTCTCATGTATTGTGAATTCTCATGTAATTTCTCATGGCCTTCTTTCCTCCTCCCTGACTCCAGAAAGAGTGGCTGTTTTTGGAAGGTTTATATCAGGCCAAATACTAGGTTGCTACATTGCTTTGCATTTTGTCCGGTCTTTGAGTAGCTCTAGTTAAAGAGGTTATTTCTTTCTAGTACAAGTAACTATCGATGGAAAAGATGATATTGCAGTTTGGAGAACTGTGTGAAATGGACTATGGCCCCGATGACAAAAAACTTTTAAGAAATGTCATATGTTAAAAATAACTTGATAGCAGAACAAAGATTCTCCAGAATACAATTCTATGGAATCTCTTGATTTTTCATTTCTAAGAGTTGGAACAGCATCTGGTAGTGTAATATATAATATAGTATAATATATAGTGGTCCCATTCTAAAGAATGGGAAATTGAGATAGTGAGTGCAGGCCTTTCACTTGACAGAATATCTTGGGGAAGAGCTATGTCACTTGAATAAGTGTGGACAATTTATGAATAGAACTACCAAAACAACAATACCTTCCCTGGAAGGCTGTCCGGATTAGTCTAATACTCACCCCAGAGTTTTAAATCTTCACAATTATCAGGTTATGTTTATAAACTTTTTTGAAGAATCTGCTCCCTTTAAGCTTCAATGGTTTGGTTGATATTCTCTTGTTTCGTCACAGCTGAGTCTAACCACATACAAGCATTGCCAGCCAGCTATTTCAGTTTCTAGGCAAAGCTCGAGTTTTCCTGTCATGTTCACTGTCACGTCAATGGTGACAGATGCCATCTTTTCCATATTTATTTTGAGATCATGTGACCAGAGTCTAATTTTCGTAAAGAATATTTTCCTGCAACCAATGTCAGATTGACCTAATAATGTTATTCTATACTGTCCTCTCAGCTTCATTTTGTCAAGCTAGCTGGGTAAGAGTTATTTCAGTTGCAATTAGACTGGTATAAATCGTGTCCTGTCATTTATATTCCCTCAAGAATACTAGAGGAAAAGGTTAGACAGACATGGAGCAGTGAGGGCTGGCTGCTCCCTGAGAGAGGGTGAGCCAGGAGATGAGGGTGATAAAACAGACAGCAGTGCCCAAGTGAGGGGAACCACGGGCAAACACAACCTTGGGATGGCCAGGCAGGGCCACTGAGACAAGGCCAGGCTGTGGGGCACAGTGGGCTGGATAAACATGGGCTGGGCTGCCCCACAGCAGGAGGTGCAGCTCAGGTCGGGGGCTGATGGCAGAGGCTCAGCTGAAAAGCAGCTCCCACGGGAAGGGGCTTTGGCCCGGGCTGCGCAGGCAGCGAAGGGAGGGGGCCAGCCTGGACAGGCTGCAGCTGCACTCCCCGCCCTGGCCCCCAGCCCAGGCAGACAAGCCTGCAGGACGGACCCTCTCAGGGCCCTTGCACACGCTTTGCAGTCTTTAAACTTGTAAGAGTTGTTGAATGCTGATATATTTGCTTATTCCATTCTCTGGTAAGGTTTCTAAATCCATGTTTAGAATCTTGATTTTTTTTTTTTCCTTTAGAGTACTGGAGGCTGAAAGTCCTTGACAAAATCCTGTAGATTGTGATGTGTGTTCGTGAGAGTTAGACCTTTCTTCTCTGTTTTATCTCTTCCAAGTTCATTGCTATTATTTTGCTGTTGCACTGATGCTTGAAGCATTGTCACCTGAGGTATGACCCATGCCAAATGACATATGTAATTTATCTTTTGTTTATTCTGTGCTGTTCCATTTTATTGATATTTAGTAGTGACATCTGTGAGATGTCACTGTGTAGCGTAACAAAGCCGTAATGCAGGGCTTATTTTCTCCCTTGTGTTCTGTTTAGTTCCATGAGATGCCTTTCTTGTAGCAAAGCTGTCTTAAAAGTTGTGATCACGGTTCCCCTTGCTTCAGGTCTGACAGAGAAAGTATTTTTGTAGAACTTCGTAAACTGAATGTCTGAAATAATTCAGGGTGTAAGGAGCACATCAAGAAGGAAGACTACTTTTTTTTAACCCTGTACATTTTAGGCTTTTAATTATACTAGTTATTCTGGCATAAATAAGTGGGGTAAGAAAACGGGGTGAATTTGGAAAGGTTGCTGTGAGCACCAGGGAAGGTTGCTGAAGCTGGCATTTCAGCTATCTACCTAATGGGTGCCTGGGTCTTTAATTTTGAAGCATTTAATACTAATTTAAAGTACTCTTTCCGTCTACCAACTCTACCCTTGCTGCTTCCTCTGTGACAGGGTGTGCCAACGCTTCTGTCAAAATCAACTGGCTTAAGGGGAGCATGGACTGTGTGGAGAGCAGGAATACCTTGTGATGATTTCCCTACTGTTTCCTGTTGTGAAACCGTGTGTCTGGAATGCACCAAATTAACCATGGAAGCACTTACTGTATGCTCTGTATGGGAAGACCATCTTAGAGGCCAGTTATAGATTCTTAATAATATTTCTAATGTGGAAAAAATCTGTTCAGGAGAAATGTGAAAAATCAGTCAGAAAGTCATCTAACTTAGCTTTCTAAATCTTTTTGCTTTTACTTAGTCTGATGTTTTTAATGTGACTATTGTCACATTGCTTACTAAAGTAAATAGCACACCAGTTAAAACACATTTCTATTCTGTGCATGTTCTAGCCTTCTCCACAGCAGTTGGTATTTTCTATAACTACAGGACTTGTGTTAAAACAGTTTTGAATCTGCCACCTGTCATTCTTATTTTTTCCTTCCACATTGAAGACATAATTTCTTTTTTTTCTTGATACAAACACTGTAAATCTTCTGGATTATATTTCTCCTTGTGTAATACAAGGCTGGTAACTCTCTGAGACTGTATTTCTCATGCAAAGACAGAATCATACCCTACCACAGAACAACAAATTCACCATGTTTTACTCGTATTTTACTAGTGGTATAAAATTTTCATGCTGTCTGTTAAGAAGCTGATTTATTAAGGCTGTAAGTTTCTTTAAAAAAGAGTGTTTGGAAGCTTTCAGTAATTCAGTGCACAGCACTTGATACAATTGTCAGTCCTTTTATCTGCATAAAAAGTTTTATGACTACAAGGGTGAGACAAATGGGGATTTAGTCCTGCAGTTCCAAGTTCCTTTGCTATTGTTGGCTCCCTGCCAGAGCAGCATGGAGTAAACATGCAGGATTTCTCTCCTTATTCCTGGCATTTGATAAAAGTGGCTCCAAACAGATTTTTTGCAGCTAGCAAGCATTTGGTGACCCACGGGAATTCCTAACTTTGTGTGCAGTGGGCTATGCCATTCTAAATGGAGCAGCAGTATGGATTTACTTAGACTTACTGTGTTGGAGAGGGTGATTACTGCCTGTTAATTTTACTCTGACCTTATCTAAACATTTTTAAAGGTCAAAATAAAACAACAAAGTATATTACAGTTAAGCAAATCTATTTCATGTTTCTATCATATGCATAGATCTTCTTCTTAGTGTATGACAAAAATAATTTTTCCTGCCGTACAGATTAGCTAGCTTTATGCTTTCAGCTCTTGTGGAGTATTTTTAGAACCTAAGTATTATACAAAAACATTAGAGAAAATGAATCTAGAAATGAGCTGTGCAGCTCTGTCATCTTGATGCTGGTAAAGTTTTGAAGAAGTTTGCTTAATAGTGCAGTCCTGATCCCAGGGCTGTAAGCATGAAAAGGGCATACGAAAGTTTCTGTGCCCAGTTGGAGCCCTGACTGTATTTGGAAGCAATGAACTGTTTCTGTGTCTCTCTGCATGGATGGTACTTTAGTTATAGAGCATCCAAAGTATGTGAACTTCTGAAAAATGCCTAAAAGTTTCATTGGTGAGCTATTAGATTGTTTTGTCCTAGATTTTAAGGAATGTATGGCATTGAAGCATAATTTTGATGTAGGTCTTCCAGAAAGTGTGTGCTCCTCTTTTCTAATCATTTCTAACTGGAATTAAGTTAAATTAATATAGGTATTTAAAATGCTTTTCCTAAACCAGTGTTTTGGATGGTGACAGAGACAGCTTTGAAAATGAGTAATTGTGTGTTTCCGAAAGCACCTTAACCGAAACAGGACTGTAAATGTTACACTGCAGAATTTTTATTCTGGCTACATCTGTGTGACCAAATCTAGCAGAATGCCCCTGCATGGCCTCCTGTCACTCTGTTCTTAGAAGAGCTAAATCCTGCATTCCAGGTATTTTTAGTCTCTAGGGTTATACTAGTCCTGATTTCACAATTGGATTTATTTCCAGAAGGTAAGTTGTTTCTGTGCCACCAACTTCTAAGATACAGAGTCCAAGCTATTATTGAGAAGTGGGTTCTTCACTTCTCTGAGTATCAATGTGTCTTCCTTCAGCAAAAATGGGGTTGCAGAGAGGTGATAAATGTTGTTTTGGATTTTATTTGAAGGTCAAAGCTTAGTAGTGCAGGCAGTTAGAATGACTGTCAGAAAATAATTTCTGCAGTCTTTGCCCTCCTGCCCTTCCCTTAAATCAAGTAACATCTGCTACTAGGTTTGCACTGTCACTCCTAAGTTCTATCTTGGGTAAAAATGACAAGTAAAAAGGTAGAAGACATCCACAAGTCAATCCTTGACAAAGTCACTAGTTACAGGATGATTGAGAAACTACTGTCACCCCAAAAATTTTGTTAATTTTTCCCCCTTTTATAGCACTGATAGTGTTAAAGAACTTGATATTTTTTTAAATTATTATTTTTACTGACATGAAAACTTGGGAAATTTTTGCACCTATGTAGTTTCAGTTCTCGAATTGTCAATGCATGAATTGGGGACAGGTTTTCACCTTGTGTGTTCTTGATATCTAGGCAAGTCAGGCTAATAAGCAGACAGGATCTATCCTGGTTCTGTGTTAATTATCCTATCTTTTGTCACTTTGTTATTCATCTTTGGGAGTGTGTTCCTCTGTCTAAACTTTGTCAGCATTCATGCAGGACTTGAGAGTCACAGTTTCAAAAAATCAGACAATACAAGAATCTATTCTATCTGCTCAACAATTGAAATTTTGTATTTTTCCTCTCTTGTAAGTTGAGATCACTTCCTAAGTTGGTATTGCCTCATTCATTGAACCTTGCGTAACCTTCCTTCTTAATTAACTTTGAGAAAGCATGTAAGTGTAAGCCTACAGATTAATTTTTATTTCTGTGTGTACTTTACTGTCTGCCAGAAGAAACATTTAATTTCCTGGTGACAGGAAGTCCTCTTTGAGCAGCGAATCCCGTTCTTTCTGCTGTTATTACGAGGTCCTATCCTTAATTACTTTCTGAAACATGAACAAACAAGGAATCTCTGTGAATTTGAATGAGATAAATACATAGAGGAAATATTGTCAATCACCAGCTTGTATTCTTTGCACAAACGCAATAATCTAGACTGAGAGGCAAGTAGCGTTGCTGGAATTTGTAAAATACTGTCTTGAAGAGCCATAAATGTCTCTTACACTTCCAAAAGAGATAAACCATCTCAGAAGCATTTGTGAGTTGAAGTGTATTAAAGCTTCCAAAGAGTTGTTGTTTGTCAGTAGGTGTCTGATGTCTCTTGACTTCTGGCAAAGTGTAAAACTGGAGGCTGGCTCCGTGTCAGCTTCTGCTGACGGAATCTGCCATAGCTTCCTATAGATAGTAGCCAGTAAAGCCTCTGTAATATAAGCTGTTGCCCAATAAAAAGTGAAATCCCTTCCTGCCAGTGCCAGCTATGACAATCTAGTGATATGAGCCAGCTCTAAGCTTTGCCTTTTCCTCTTAATAAAGGTTCATGTCTCATCCTTCATTTGTCTGGGGCTCCCAGATCTTGCCTCGCTGCTTGTACCCTGCTTGTCTGCTTTGTTGTCACTTGGATGACACGTGCAGGAGTTTTTAGGCCAATAACTTCTAAGAAACAGAAATTTTTTAATAATTTGAAGCAGAATGTTAATTTTTTTCAGTATGAGATTGCAACTTAGCTATTGGTGTGTCTTTCTTTTAGAGAGAAATCTCATTTCTCAGTAAAAAGTAATTTTTTAATCTTTTTTTTTTCTAATTGTGCTTTTATGCAGAAGCTATACAAAGTAGCAATGATGAATTCAAGCAAAACAAAGCTGATTGTATTGTCCTCTCAGAAAAACTGGAGTCCTACTTAGAGACAAATGATAATACAATGAGTGTTGCATTTTAAGCCTCATGTCTTTTACACAGGTTTTTTCCTTTGAAAAATTTTCCCTTTTTGATCTCTCTATGCTTAAACATGGGTGACTAAAGGCTAAGTTTTTTGTCTTTGGCCTGAATATAGAACTATTTTTCATGTATTGTTTCTCTGAAAAGCCGTACAAAACAAATTACAGTGCCTCAACTGGAGTAATCTCAAGAAACTGAACTAATGGCTGAGGAACTGACATAGTGGGTTGGTCTCTGTAAATATCGGTGGGAGCTTCTCTTGAACACAAGAAAGGGGCCGCAATGCCATGGGGAATAGACCTTAACAGCATGCAGAGGAAAAGACTGGTGGTGGCAGAAGGTCCATGGAAATGTTAAAATGATGTAACTAATCAGATCTTGAGAATAAGTGCCTTTTTTTAGGCGTCAGGAGTTTGTCTTAAGCTGTTTGGCATCGATAGGTAACGTCTACTCTGGCGCTGTCTTGGCACAAAAAAACAGAGGGGAAAATTGTAGGTTTGATACTAGCAAATTGTTGCTTTATTCATGCTTTGTCGTTGATCATCTGCTTCATAACTGTCCACTCTGAATGGGCAGAATTTAATTTTAAATTGAAAAAAACCAAAGAAATGTTCCCATCTAGCTTTTGGCTGCCCCTGTTGGGAGTAGATAGGCCAAGTAGTCATGGCCGTGACACACTGCCCTCAGATTCAAGACAACAGGTTTTTATTATCCATTGCTCACGTGGATCCAAGTGTATTATTGAAATACTAAATATGAATTGTTTATTCATGATGAGTAAATACAAAGCTGATGTTAAGGGACTAATTGATTTGAAAGAAGTGCTGGAGTTTTAAAGGTAAGACTTCAAAGGTAGAATTGATGGCATTATATAAATGTTAAATATTGGTCAAAAAGCTGAATCCTGTGGAACTGTCTGATGATAAAGGATGTTGCATGATTACCTAATATAGAGAGGCAAGTTAGATGTTTTCTAGGAGAGGGTTCATGTGCAAAGCTATAACATACGTTCTTGAAATCCACTTGCATAGTATAAAGCAAAATGTACCTGATTTCAGTAGCTTTTAAATAGTTATTCTAAGCATTTCTTCGCTTGAACATGTTTGTATTAGTCATTCCTTTGAATGCATCCAGAAGGAGGTATCACTCACCCTTGTGCTTCTGAGCTACACTGTGACTTTAAATGCTGCATTGAATCAGCGGAGGGACAGAAATCAAAGCTTTTTATGTGGTGGTTTGCTTTTTTGTGGTTTTTTTTGTTTGTGGTTTTTTTGTTTTGTTTTTGGTTTTTTGGTGTTTGTTTGTTTCACTGTTTGTTTGTTTTGTGGAGAGGGAACAATGAAGAAGACCTATCTTTGTGGACATAGTGCATGTCCAGGCTTGAATGGCCAATGAAAAAGATGCTCAGTCATGAAAGCAGCTGGTAATTGTGTTGCAATTTCTCATTTTGATGGACAGAATTATTTTTCCACAGTTCACTGTAGTCAGAGGAATTATTTCTGGAGTGAGGAGTTGAGACTGATTGCAGTTTGAAATATATAATATTTATTGTCAATCCTTTGCTATTTAATTAAATTGTAAAAACTGTAGGATGCTCAGCTTCCAGGTGTGTCATGATAAAGATAGATTATCCTGAAGTGGCTTTGCTGAAAAGAGAAATCAAATCAGTGCCATCTCATTTTGATCTTCTATTAGGTTATGTGTTCTGGTCACGTTTCCAGTGTTTCACTGAAAAATCAACTTGTATATTTACTCTTCAGAAGTAGGCAATAAAATTTTAGAGGTATTGTAGAAGTTATGAATATAATCATAATCTAAGCATTCCATTATTGCACAGGAGAGTCTGAATGTCTGCTTCTAAGCTCAATTAAAAATTAAGGTTTCTATCATAAGTCTCCTTCAGCCGGTAAAGAGAAGGTAACTGAGAAAATGGGTGGATGATAATTAAGATACACAAGATGAGTTAGGTGGAAAAGTAAAATGTCTCATGTACGAAAAGGCGTCTGAAATACAAAGCATTCTTGGATACCACAGGAGTAATTTTGTTTTACATTTCTGCAATAAATGCTTTTTTTTTTCCTTACTGGAGTATTGTTATTAGAGAAATAAGTGTTAAGCAGTTGCTCCTGGGATCTGAAGCCTGGACTACTTAAGGTAGTAGTTCAGGTAGCTCAGTAGTTCCTAAAGTTCAAGGTAAAAAGAATAATGCCCCACTTGAGATAAAAGCCTCAGTGTAATGTAGATACTGCATATTTTAATTTACATTCTGAAGGGATTGTCTAAACCACTTCTGGACCTGACCATAACAACGTATCAAATATATGGTACAAAATGTGCTCAGAAATCCCAGTATAGCTGAACATCCAAGCAACAGATTATTTTTTGACTATCTGAATTTTTCAGATCCGTGTATTTAGGTTGGGTGTCCCCTGAGGAACAGGTTTTCATTAGTATTTCCTACTTTTAGAATTACTGCAAGTTTTGAACCTTACTTGTAGTACATCACAGTTCTGACTCAAAAAATCCCAAACTAGAGAATATGAGGGTACAGAAAAACAAAAGTAATATTTTGGCTTTTTATGCCTTTTCTTAATAAAGGCACAGATGACTAGAGCTAAGCAATACCTGTTGTAGCTCATGAGATAACAAACTATTAGGGATGAGAAGAATGGTCTAGCACAGTGACAGATCTCTGGTGCACATGGCTGAATAAACTCATGGTCAGCAGCTCGTGATCAGGGCCCAAATGTGTAAGGAACACAGTGGACGAGGGCAGAGGAAGGCAACCCAGGCTGAAAAAGGTTTGCTAGTTTAGCAGCACCATGTCAGCAGTTGTGCTTGATTCTAGTCCTCCCTAAAATTCAGTTTACTCAGGATGTCAGTTTGCCACTTTAAAAATAGGATTGGTAAATTCTGACCTTGCTGGGCTGCTGTGAGGACAAACTGTAATGAATTTCAGAAAGCCACTCTGATGGTAAGGTGTGGGCTGAACTTGTTAGATATGAAGAGCAGCACTGTTCTAGACTGAGTTTAAAAAGCATGGGTAATGGGATTCCCATAGGCAGCTTGCATAGGAAAACCACGAGGATTTAATTTTGTTTATTGAATCTAATTAACAAAAATGATGCAAAAGCCTAGAGAACCTAACAAAACCTCCTGATATTTACCATCTGTATGATAAATATTTTGTAAAATTTGGCAGTATCTGACATTTGAATGAGAATGATTGCAGGGTGAAAAACTGAAGGAAATTAGAGACATTTATTTCAAGCCAGCTCCCCCACCCTAATTACATTCACAAAGTTAATTTTGTGTTTAGCCTGGATGGATTCTAGACCAACAATTTTTGAATTACATGTAGGACTTCGATCAGAAAATAGTACAAGAACATAATATGGCTATCAACTATGTATTAACTTTATTAAGATGTATTTCTTCATAAGATTTTGTCGTTCACTGTGGGACAAGACCTGTAACCAATACCCTTTTGTCATTGTTAATGTATTTTTGGCTCCCTATGATAAACTTTAATCTGGTAACAAAACCAGAGTATTATTTTTTTTTTTACATGAGAGAAAACCATACAAATGCTTATAAGATCTGCCTTATGATTTCAAAATAAGATCCATTTTTAAATAAAATTGCTCATCATAATATTTGCCTGTCCATTTCTAGAAAAGGTCACTGCGCCTTTTACAAGCTGTAATTCTTGTTATTTGCTCAGGAAGTATTGGGCCTCATAAAGACAAGAGATTGTTTTGCAATAACTTATGTTTAGCATAACCTAATTATTTTTACATGATATTTGGACTTGTCTTACGGATGTCCAGCTTTGACTTGGCTAATAATTGTTCTTGTTTCTTTTATGGGTATGGAATAACTTCTTCCCCTCAAAGAATTTAATTAACAGCCATAATACCTGTTTCAGGATATTTTGTCCCTACTAAATCAGTGACAAAACCCACCAAAACTTTTACTTATGTGCGTCAAAATGTATAACTATATTAAAATAGCTAGTGGTCCCATAATGCTTACCTGAATCATGGTACATTTGGGCTGAAATTCTAGGGGCAAACAGTGAATTCTTACTGGTTTCTCAACTGGGGTATTTTTGTGGGGCAATTTGGTTTGTTTGGGGTTTTTTTATAAACAAGAAAAGTCTGGTATGTGTTTAGAGATATAGAGAAGATGGAGGAAATTAACTGTGTAGAGAGATTAAGTGGTTAGTAATTTTCATTATTTTAAGAAGTTCATTGATTCTCATTGCGGGTTTAATGTCTGTCACTTTGGTCAAAAAGCTGAGATTGTTTTTCTCAGCATTTCTCCCACGTGAGACCTGTTTTTTCATGCATTTCCAAGCGAAGCTGTCTAGAGCAATTTAGTGCATTGCACATGTAATTTTCATGAGCAGAACTTTCTTCATGACCGAAAGGCTGCCTGCTCTAAGAAAATTGGAACAAGGTGTTGGGCATCGTAGGAACACCTGCAAAGAGAGACCCATCAGAACCAATTAGTCTCATCTCAAAGAAACCATAATCTAGGGGGACAGGATGGAGAGTTGGGGAAAACTAAATGTTAACAGACGTGCCAGTAATTGTTCTGATACATAACAGATGTGTGATAATTACATATTTTTATTTTTTTATATTTGGAAATGGAGTCAAGTGTAAAGAAAACCAGGTGAAAGACCTTGGGGGGAAAATGATTTTTAGGGTTTGGGTTTGTTTTTTTCCCCACATTTCAGAAGAGATAACCATCAATAAAGTGACTATGGTCACTAAGTTTTCATTTCGCACAGACCTAGAGCTGGCTTTTTCAAACATCTTCCCTCCAAATAACATCTTTTTTTTTTTTTAGTTATTATTCTGCATTTTCAGAGACAGCCACAGCAGTGTGTTATGGGCAGAAGACAGATGAAAATTCTATGATTTTTATTGTGGCCGAGAGTAGATCTTTGCTGTATTTTAAGTGCAGCTCTGTATTCGAGTGGAGTGCAGCTCAGGGATGCTCTGGGAGCAGCGTGCTTTTGTCATAGCACTGCAGCTTGGTTCTAGCAGGCTGCATTATCACATCCAGGCTTTCCTCGAGGCCATGCTTCTGGCATGGAAAGAGATAAGAAAATTGAAGTTTCTGAGCTGTTCTAACAGAAAGAAGCTTTTCTCTATGTAATTGATTTCCTTCAAAGACTTCCTGGTGCTTAGAGTTGTCCTGCCTGTGCCCTTTTCTTCCCAGTGTCAAATGTCCCACAAGGGCCTGGAAGTTAAAAATATTTGCTTGTGCTATATCTGTGGGGTTAATTACTGCATGTAATAAGGGATCAGAACATTGTGAAGTGGTTTAAGTGTTTGAGAAATTTAGCCATTGTTTTCTCTGTGTTACAATAAGAAATTAGGTCAAACTCCTGGTATTACAGTTCTGGGTTTCCTATGGCATCTGAAAAATGAATAGATCCAAAAGGAAAAAAAAAAAAGGTGAGATGCACTGAAACCTGGTGATGCTCTTAACTGTGAAGTCTCAAAGCACTACTTGGCATCAAGCAAAATGAAAAGGCAAATGAATAAGATGCAAAAGTCAAAAACTTTAAATACTTCATTATTCTTCATGGTATTTTCACATTCAAAAAACTAGATATGCTGGGTTTTTAAAATTTTGTATTAGTTTTCTAAGGTTCTGTTTTCTAGAAAAGATTTTATTTTTAAGAATATCTTGATGGAGCAACTTTCAGTGAATGGTTCATAATGCTGACTGAATAGTAAAGTTACACCCATTCCATACTTCCCAGCAACACTGCTGGAGCAAAGAAGTCATCTTCATGGGACAATTTGAGGAAGAATTGAAGGTGATGAAGAGGGTTGCACTTTGATTACTTATAGTTCTTGTAGCAGGCACAATGAGACAGAAGTTGGAAGTGACTGAAGTGAGGAGTGATTTTAGTCCATAGGTTACAGGAAAATAGAGTGGAATTAAACTTGTACAAATTGCAATGCAACAAATAAAGTTAGTATGTAGGGCAGTCTTTTATATTTCTTTATCAAATCTCTGAAATCTTAAAGTACGATGACATGAACAGCATTAGCATCAATTGCAATTTTTTAATTAATAAAGAAATAAATTTCTCTGTGCAAAATTTTAGTGATAATGGGGACTAATGGTAATAGCATTCACAGCTAGAACGTTGTACTTTAGAATTCTAATTCAGTTTTTTTCTTCCCTGTCTCTTACCACAGTAGTTAATGTTGCTCTTGTAATTCAGGTGCATCAGAGCACCAACAGAGATAAGCAGTTGGTAGCCTCATTGTGTGCCTACAAGCAGAATGGCTTCTCTTGCTCCTGGCCAGGAAAAAAAAGGGCTGTTACCATTTCAGCAGGTGGTATCAGAGCTGTTATCGCACCAGTCAGAGTTTAATAAAAATAGACCATTTTCAACTTGTCCTTTCAGCAGAGAGGATCAGTTATTCATTTTTACAGTTAATGTCTAATAGAAGGTCTATTCATGCAGCATTTTTAATGCCCTGTTGTCATTCCTCCTGGACTTTGGGCTGTATCAGCAACCAGCAAACCATTTTGCCAAGTGGCCCAGTTTCTATTTGCTGACAAGCACTGGGCAGTGTCTTGTACTTCCTGCTGTGCTCCAGCTCCCGAATGTAGTGTGTTACCAGCAAAGTCATGTCAACAGAAAGTGAGAACTGGTTTATAGGAAAGATTGTATATGCTGCTTGCAAGGCTTGAGAGCTCCTCTGTTACGCTGTTTTAGGAGATGAGGTGTAGTAATGTTGAACAGGAAGAACAGACAGCTTTGCATGGTTCGCACATTTGCAGAGCCACAGACTTGACGTGTAATGTGCAAAGAAATGATGTTCTGTCTTACTGATCAGCTGTAAATATTTAGCTAGGCTGGTTTTTCCATAATCATGATATCCTAGAAACACTGCTTTAAGAACCATGGGACTTGGATTTTCTTTCTCCATCTGATCAAGTGTGTTATTACCAGAAATAATATATTTTTAAAATAAAAAGTAAAAGAAAGGAGAAAGCTGGTTCTCTTTTTTTGCCCTTTCACTTGAGAGGTTTCTTCATTGGAGAAACCCAAAGTATTTGGGAATATGGAATATGGTTGCCAGAAGTGCACCTGCTGGTTTACAGCACAGAACTTGCTTTGTGGCATCGTTTCTTTGGGGTTGGGAAAAGAGGTATTTCAGCTTTATTTTAGTCAGAATTTGCACTGCTCAAACCCAGATCAGTAGCTTTAACTCTCGGAAAAAAAGTTTTAAGGACATTGGGTTTTTGTTGGAATATGAAATATGTTCTGTATTACCGCTTTTCTTTTGTACAGATAATTAATTTTGAATGATATAGTGGAGTCTTCTTTTTCCCTATTACTATGCCAAGTTGAAAGAGTCCCAGTTGAAAGAGTACAAATAAAACTGGAACTTGGATGGTCAAATATATTTTAAAATAAATACTTCAAGAATATTTGTTGTTTTAGAAGACAACAGATAATGTGCTGAGAGGAACATGATCTGGTAGATGCAAATCAAATATTCTGTTTGGGGAACTGTAATTTTCTGAAATTCCTGAGAATCAAATATGCTGCTTAAATGTCACTTCAGGGAAAAAAAAAAGGTACAGAACATTTTATTACAATTCTGTGTAATAGTAATTCTAAATGCTTTCAAAAATTGTATTTGTCAAGGTTCATACAATAGTGGTAATAGAGTGGAAGCAAAGTTTCTATTTAAAGTCTAAGATTAGCATATACCTTCAGTATATGAGACACCTTCAGTGTCCTCAATGAGCTTTAAAGACACTATAAATGTCTTTTGAAGTAAAAAGTATTTGAATTTTTTTGGGCAGAAACAAACGGTGAGAAAAATACTGAGGGATTTCTTGTGCATAATAACATTAGATTGATTTGTGTTTTTCCTTCATGGTTATCTTTCAAGGGGAAGATAGTCTGAGGGCAGAATCCTCATCTACTTCTCCAAGAAAATAAATCAAAACTTTGGGGAAAAAAAATTCGTAAACACCCTTGTAAGTGGAAACTTGTTTTCCGGCCTCCTACCTGAATTGCTCCCAAATAGGGCAGAGTGTGTCTGGGACAGGAAAGGTAATTAACATTTCTGAAGAGACTCCAATGAGGTGCTCCAATGAAAAATGCTTTGCCCTGCTAAGGTTCCTGACAGGACTGTGTCCTTTTCTGTCCCTCGCCACCCTTAATTGTTATCCCAAGGGAACATTTTCTCTTCTCTCCAAGTAGTAGATTTAATGCTTTGGAAAGATTTCTGTATTCCTGACCAGATGTTTAAAAGCAGGGCTTGTTAGAAGCTTTCCAGCTCATTAAACAAATTGAATTAACTTATTTAGTCCTCAGGCCTGGAGATGGCAAAATTCAATTCTGCAGAGGTGGCAGCCTGGTCAGTCTTCAGCCTCCCCTTCTGTGTGCTTCCACTTCTCCTTCTTTATGCCCAGCCCTTTTGGAGAGATGCCTGACAGCTGCATGGTCTTTTTTCCCCTGAGCTTCTCACAAACCTCTGCTTTTATGGTGTTTTTTCTTGTCCAATTTGAGACCTTATGCAAATGTCTTTGCTGACTGTTAAAACGGATACAATGGATCAGCCCTGTTTAGAACAAAATTCTCCTTACAGAAAACAATTATTTGAGACACAATGTGTGCTGGGAAAATATTTCTCAAGAGGTGAAGATGAAAACCCAGATTCCATGTAAATCTGTCTGATCCCATGTGTTAATTAAATGCTTCTATTGAGAAGAAACATATGGTATTGTTATGTATCATGAATTAACTGCTCAAATGAAGCAAGCAAAAGGGATTACTTTTCATTGCTGTATGTCTGCATGCACGTTCATTTCAAAGACATATTTCAATTAAGAGTTTAAAATAAATGTAGATAATTGTAGCCTAGACAAATTCTGACCCAGCCAAAAGTATTCTGTAGCTTGTCACAAGATGGTGACATCATTCACAATGTACAAATACATCCCTGCCAAAATTTTTCAAAACACAACAGCTGCAAGTTTTCTTTTAGATGAGAAAATTACTGAAATAATATCTTAAGGAAATTTATAGCTAGGGAAACTTCTATCACGAGTGCTTTGGTAAATCTTTAAAATAGACATTGAAACAAATTACTTTGTTAAATCATTTTAAGAGACAGAAAAATAAGATGATTTTAGCTACACTACTTTACAAATCTATTTTTATTTCATCTGATTACAAATGGAGGTTGCATGCTGGTGGAAATTTAAGTGCTATTACAAGGCTGGGGACTGAAATGTCCTTCTGGAGCACAGTAATAAAGATGTTCAAGACTTGGTACTTGTTAAGAAAGAATATTACAACTCTGTTGTAATGGATAACCATTTCATTTGGATATTTAAAATGCTGCTTTCCCCAGCCATTTAAAATTCTCGTGGGGTCAGCATATACACTTAGGTAAGGCAAATGCAGATAAATGGATTTTGCAGAAACTTCATATGTGAAATCAAGACTTCATCAAGGCTCTGAACAAATACATATATTCATATTTGCCTCAGGTCATGGTTTTGATTTAAAGGAGCCTTGACATATTTCATGGCTGACAGCATAGTCAAACCCCAAGAAATTACTTACTGTGTGAAGCCCATGGGTGCCTCCAACAGTGTCGAGGAAAGGCCAGTTAGGATGGACGCAGGCTGGATGGCTCCTGCTCCCTCTGTGTATTGGACAGGAGTTTGGTAGCAGGGACATTGCAGGGAGACCTCTCTGCATGCGAGTCAGGGACTGTCCGTGCCAGACACTCCTGGCTCTGCAATGGACACCCTGTGCACCAGAACTGGCCCAGTCAGGAGTCCAGGGTGCTTCTGGAAAAATCTGTTTAAGAAAGGGCAGTACCCCCTTGGCAAAAGAAACATGAGATGCAAGAGATGCTGCCAGGGCAGGGAGGGACTCCTGAGCAGGGGCAAAGGAGAAACAAGAAGCACACCTGGGCAGGAGGAGTAGAGAACAAGAGATATCAAGCAAAGGAGGAGAAACAGGAGAGATGCAAGGCCTAGTGGGGGTGTCTGAGCAGGGGCAGGAATGAAAATCTCCCTGAATAGGACTTCAGAGAAAGCATAGGAGAAGGTGCCACACCCAAAGTGACAGTGGCCGGCAGAGGAACCCACACCAAAGAAGTGGATTCAGAACTGTGGACCAGCAAAGCAAAAGTAACCATTGTTAGTTCACAATCAATTAAATTGTTTGGAATTCCCCAGTGGTTTTTTTGGGTTTTTTTCACCATGATGGAACACCCTTCTTTCCTCAGCATCCAGAACTGTTATTTTGGCCTCTTAGAGAGTACAACTCTGTCCTATCTCTGTTTTTGGGTTTCAGATCATAAATTTGTTGAAGGTTTCTCTGAACCTTGATTATATTTGTACCTTTCCAGCCTTCCCTTTACCCTCTGAATTTTCCCAGCCTGTTTAGGTCTGTCCTTATAAGGCCGTTACTACATCCACTTGATATTTTCAGCTGCCTTTCATGGGCTTTTTCTAAGTTGGTTACATCCTTTTCATAGCTCTTCTCCAAGATGGCCAGACCTACATGCAGGATGTGGATATAGCAAGGTTTTTTATAGTCACAAAATGAAGAACTTGTTTTTCATACCCTTCCTGAATAACATCTGATGATCTGTTAGCTTTTTTGGCTGTCACTGTCTGAGTCACTGCTTTCAGAGAAGAGCCAGTGATGATTCCAGTGTCCTTTTTCGTAAGCTGCCAGCCCCAATTTCAGTGTCATCGTGGCATGGTTTAGATTGTCTCTGCCTCCACCCTGTCCGTGTTTCCCACTCCCCTCCCTGCAGTGTCTTCTATTACACTTATTTACATGGAAGTTTTTCTGCTGTGTTTTTCCCTGCTTACAGAGTTGGGTCACTTGAGCTACTTGGCAGGGCGTGGCATTTGACTGCCTGAAAGAGCATGATGATATCCACAGACTGGGAAATTCTCCCCCTTCTCCAGGTCATTGATCAATAAGAGAAAAATGCCTTCTCCTGCCCACTCAGTTATGTACACTCCTGACCCTTTTCTGTCCTGAGAATTGTCCTTTTGTCAATGTTTATGCCTTTGGAAAAGACTATAGAAAACAACTCCAGGCCTGTGACTGCTTCTTTTCTTTAGTAAGAACTTAAAGCAAGATCTGTGCAAATTGCAGATACATGTTCTTGTATCCACTTGTAGAGCCACAATTTAATGGTTTATGAGCTTGCTGTTTGGTCAGAAAAACGAAACTTTGTTTGTGATATTTGTCAAAAGAGGCAGCACATAGACACGATTCAAGAAGCAAAATCCCTGAAAAGGTAATATTTGAAGTATATAATGTATGCATTCCTGGAAGTATTCCTGACAAAGGTGGGATATGGTTATTGGAGGATAAATTTAGAGGGTTTTTTTCCCCCTTCCCATTAGAATTAATTCGTTAAGCGATGATAGTTATAACATGGTATGGCAAATAAAATTTCCGGTCACATTTGGAACAAGCCTCAATCACATAAAAATTTTGCAGTTTTATACACTAATGAATAAAGGGAGAGAACATTTGATGGAAGTACCTTTCATAAAACATTTTCATTTAGACACTTCTGTTGAATCACAGTAAAGTGTGGTTTATAGTTTGTCATATCACATGGGTGTCATATACGACATGACAGATATACAGGTGTGGTAAGAGATGAAAAGTGAGCCTGTGAGAGCTAAAAGAAGTTTGGCCATTGAGTGGAACAGTCACCCTGATTGTCAGTGTTTGCTGAGACCACTCTCATACCCTCCCAGACCCGGAGAGCTGGCCATGGAGACTGCTCTGAGGACAGTGAGGCCTTTTTCCTTGTCCTATTGCTATTTTAGGTGAAGTGATATTCTAGGATCACACCCACGTTGATTGTATTGTCTGCTCCCTCCTATTTGCTAGCATTTTTATGTAGGCAGATAATAACAAATTATCTGTTTTCTGATTTATCAACTTGTCGCTTTAGAATCAAATTCTTAAAAATGTGAAGCTGTTAGAACAAAATATTGAGCAAATTTGAAACCCCCTTACCTGCAAGTCCTACTGGTAAAGAGACTTAAACTCCTTAAGCATTTGCTTTTGTATTTACAGCTGGACACACAGTATTGGGTTGCAAGATGAAAAGATTGTTGCAATAAAATTGAACCTGTACTTTGCACAGCCACAAGCAAAACAGGTATCAGAATGATTTTATTTATGGGTTGTGTCAAGAGGTATCACTCTTCAGAAGGATTCCAAGTGCATGTGGTGTGTAGACACTGTTTGCTATACACAGTAGCTACTGAATTTTCTCGTTTTCTACTTTGTGTGTGTACTGGGTTGCCTTGCTGCTGTTCCATCTTCATCTGATTATTTGCATGTTTGCAGTAGATACTACATTGGAGCAACAGCTTACAAGGACAGAAAGCTTTTGCTGCCCTTGTAACACTGCAGAACTTCTTATAAAATACAGTGGGTTTACTTGTTAGGGCAACTTGTCCCTCATCTCAGGCTTTGAGATATTTCTAAGTTCTCAGGACTTTTTGCCAAATTGCACATAAATACAGCATGACCATTTGTACAGATCTTCTTCAATATTTCACTGAAGTACTCTGCTTGTTGATCTGGTAGCTTTCTCATTTGTTATGAATTTTCCTAGTTCAAGGACTTGTTAGATGTTAATGGAGTTGCTCCAGTGTAATCAGTAGTGTTTTAATGATGCGTACCAGCTGGGGAATGGGTCTCGTGAATCAAACTACTGGTTCTCAGACATTCAAAGGAACCTACAATAAAATTATTAAAGCTAATGGTTTTTTGTTATTTTTTTTTAAATTCACTCTGATGGAGGAGAGCTAAATGTAAGAAAAAAAGAGGAAAAATAATAAAATACTATTAAAATTTGTTTAGCATAGTAAACCCCAGAATGTTTTAGGAAAAATGGCCAAAATACAGATGATCTCTAGATATCTTCCCTGCTTTTTTTTGTTCTGATACTAATTCTGAAAACTGTGCTGCAATTTCCATGTTTTAGCAGCTGCAATCTGTAATCTGTGTTGACATAACAAAAAGGAAATATATTCACGTATCTGATTTTTTTTTAATGCGTATGGAATTTTGAGCTTTACTTTGTAATCTAATTGAGATTAAGTCATCAGTTATTTGCCACAATTTATAACAAAATCATGTAAACATTGAGTTACACAAAAATATTGCATGATGATCCAGATGAATTCAATTGCTGTTTAAAAACTAGACTGATCCTGATGATGGCTGCATCCTGTAGGAAAAGCCAGGATGGAGAATTCTGGTTGGTTTGGTTTTTTTCATTTTTTGTTCTTCTTGTGCCATGACATATGTATTACAATATACCACCAAGAAAACATACTTCAAAACACCTTTCAGATCTCAGTGTTTCTCAAAGCCTAGACATTTAAAGGATTGTCTACAGCCTGGGTGAATTAACAGTAATTATGTCCCTCAAAAAAAAATGAGGCTTTGGTGTCACTGGGCGGGTGGTAAGAGTAGGTGACTTAGATCCAAGACTTATTCCTGTACAAGAATTGCCTCTCTGTGGGAAGACATTAAAGAAAGCAGCAAACAGCCCTAATAATTGTGAAAATAAAACCCGAGAAAGTTGAGAGGTACATTCAGTACTCTTTATGAAAGATGTTCTGTTCTCTAGCAATTTTAGTTCTAATATTGTGTAGAATAACCAGATGTTTTTTCTAGATATTGGCATTAAATTAAAACAAAAACAACAACAACAAAAGAAAATAGTTTTGGCTTCTATCTCCTCAATAAATCTAGCAAGGGAATAAAAGCCAAGTGTTGTGTTCAACTGTTTGTTTCTACACAAATGCTATTCTCTTCCTTAACTTGATTTTGTAATGTACTTAGTTTGAAGGGATTTGAATTTTTTTTTATTAATGTGGATGCTATTGTGCTGAGCAAAATCATGAGCTTGTCCAGATGATCGATGTTGAGAAAGATGGGCTGTTTCTTTGTGCTGACACTGAAAAGATTTTGAATAAAAAAACCACAGGTCTGAAATTTAGGAGAATACTTGTTTCTAACTTGTCTAGCCATTGTACTCCTCCAGTACAGGCTCTGTGCCTCAATTAATGAAATTATGAAATTGTTATGAGGGTTGTTAGTATATGAAGCATAAAAATACAATAAATTAAAATTCATTTGAATGAAAAGACCATTTTTTAAATTGGAGGAAAAAGTAAGGCTCTAAAAATTTGTCAGTATATGAATGTCCTGCAGAAGCAACCAAAATTCAACAACCAAAACCAAGCATAGGTGAGCTTCACTTAAATATAAAAATTCTCTTCACGGTGGCACGAAGTAGTAAAGGAGTAAATACTCCATGTGACTCTTCATTTTGTCGTGTCTTTTGCAAATATAAAATTTCCTTTTGTATTTTTCTCTCTAGTACTCTTACTCTCTTTAGCTTGTCTGGTGCTGTCCCAGATGTTTTGGGATTTTTCACGTGCTGCCATCCTATTCTTTACAGTTGTGTCCTTGGATTTTCTTTGAATGATCTTTAAATGTATGAGGATTCTAAAAAGCTTTCGTTTGACTTCTGTACCAACCACCTGCAAGGAAAGCAAAAGAAAGAGCTGCTTTTTAAAAAGACTGCCAAAACCAACAGGGAAGAAATGCCAAGCCCACTCCACCACTGTAAATAAATAGAAAAGTAGCTTTTGAATCTTCAAGATTGACCAGCAAGTAGCATACACAGGGTTTTTAAAACTGTGGTACTGAGGACTTTGCTCATGGTGGCCACTGTTATGGTTTCCCAGCACATCATCTTGCTAGGGCGGGTTAGTATGTTGTCACTTATATCTTCTCTGCTGCAAAGTCTCTGGGTGGAACTGCTGCCTGAGCAGTTGTGCCTGATGGAAGGCTTTTCTCAGTTGAGGGAAGATTAGTTTCTGACCTGTGTTCCAGCGCTGTGCTGACATGGAGTGAGTGCATTGTCTTCAAAACCATTGCCTATTTCCAAAAAAATGGAGCCTGTGTACAGGCTGGGACTGGCCCTTCCCCCACCTCTTCATGCCACAAATAATTGAGCTTGATTCAAATGGGCTCCCTGGTAGGAAATGTGGATGTAAATACCAGCAGTGAAAACTGAGGAGTTGGGCAGCTAAGTCATTATTAGACCCTTCTAAGGGTCAGAAAATAAATGTTTCTTACTTTGCCTGAACATGTGACATGATGGCTTATGTGAAGAAAATACTAGGATGCAATCCAAGTTTGGCTGAAACTAAAACAAGTCAGTAATTAGTTGTGCTTATATTCCCATATGGCTCTGTGTTTGTTTGCCCTGTTTATGAGCTGAACTGACAGACAGAAGTCACTGAGTCACGGAGGGGAAGATAGCCTGCAAAGTGACACACTCAGATGGTCCTTATAAAGATGTGAGCAGCAGACAATGAAAACCTCTTTAACTAGGAAATGAAAAGTTCAAAGACAGTGGAAACAACACTTAATCTCTTGAGAAGGTTTTTTTCCTCCCCCCTCAAAAATCCGCCTGTGCTATATTCCATGAAATTTTGGGTTTACATGAATCATCTCCTTCTGGAAACTATTTTCTCAGTCAAAAATCATCAGTCAAGTGCACCATTCAGGAGTGATCATATCCTGTAAGTTGAAAATATTTTCATGGATTTTTTTTTTTGTAATCAGTGCTGAGGGAATTATATTGCTTAATGGTTGAGAAATACTGAGATTAGGCAAGATTTTTCCCTATTGATACTAGATAAGTGTTAAACATCTATAACATATTTCAACCTTCTTGACAGTGAATAACATATAATTCTATACAAAAATAACTAAGAAATTTGGCATAAGGTTGATGGTGCTTATCTGAAATAAAATGAGCTGTCACTGTCTGGGGGGGGGTTGTTTGTTTTCTTTGTCTTTATCAGTTTCCAGATGAGTGGGTTTGAATTTCTTGACACTTTTTGCTTGTTAATTTCATAAAACACCTCCCTGCTTCACGCAATGATTCTGAAGTGCACTGCTGCACGCAGTCCAGCTGCATGAAAAAATGCAGTAGTCAGATTAGAAGATGAGAGCAAATTCTGACTTTAAAAGTGAAAATTTTACTAAGTGTTAAGGCTTGGTCATCTTATTTCAGGCAACTTGCTTAAGATGCTCGAGGCGATGGTTTTTTTTTTAAATTTAAAATATGCGTAGAAGATTGTCTATTGTATTTGTAAATGTTACCTATCTGTGAAAACTGGGATAGCCTCCTTCAACTTTAACATTTCATAATGCACAATTTATATTACACTTCCTTGTTTTGGAGAATTTCTTAAATCGTAAAGATCACAATGGATCCCTTTGTTACCTCAACAGGCAGAAGTATCTTTCACATGTTTGTGTTGAATTAAGATGGACCAAAGGAAACAAAAAAGATTAAATCCCTTATCTTTCATGATGCATACAATGTAATTTTTTTAGACCTATGGTCGAGTGCATGTTATTCTTGCCTAGGAAAATGTTTTCTTCCAGAAGATGCCACTGAAGTAAAGTCCAGGGACTCTAAAATGGAGTAAAAATACAACTGATTTTCTGTTGTGGTTTTTTTTTCTCTCTCATTCAAAAGATAAAATGACCTTGAAATCATATCTGGAAGGAAGACTTTCATCTTACTTATGTTCTAGGGTTAGATCTAAAGGTTGTAATTGAAGGGCTTGTGCCCATGTGCCAAGTAAAGGTGTGTGAATAGTAAAGAGAACTCAGATGAATAAGTGACTAAACAAGTCCAGTAATGGAGGCTAGTTTAGGTATATAATAAAGACATAACTGTCTTCAAACTTTGAAATAGGAGTTATGTAAGATATTGTGTTAAGACTTTCACAGTAGGCAGCCTTGCTTAAGACAGATGGCTTTTTCTTTTTTACTAAGTGCCTAAATTATTGTTGTCTTCCTAGTGATTTTTTGGCATTGTGTATCATTCCCATATTTCTATACCTGTGTGTGGAAAACCAGAAGATTAAAAATTGATATGAGCAAGCAAATAGAACCTGTTTTGCAGGACTAAAGGATTTCATTTTCCCATCTGTCAGATTTAGGTAATGCTTTCTGTGGCTGGTAAATCCTCATTTCATTCAGACAGTCTGGCACTTGATGTTTATTTGATGTCTATTTTGAAACTTCGCTGCAGAGAGATTTTAGGGAAGGCAGTAGGGTTAACATTAAGCATGTGCTTGGGTGTGTGGAGCTTTGCAAGTGGAGAAGAGCTGAAAATGATACCAGTACTCAAAGGCTTGTGGAACAGGGGGATGGTGGAATTGTTGGCAGTTGCAGCAAAACAGGAGGGAAGGAGCTGGGAGGAAAGAAGAGATGGTTTTGACACATTGATTTTTCATTTGGCAGGAAGACATCTGGAGAAGATTCTGTAGAAGCAGTTTAAATTACAAGTGTGAACAAAAGGGAAGTGAGTGAGGAGGAAAGAAATCTGGGAATCATTGACACAGATTGTAATTCAAATCCTTGAGAATATCTAAGGTTGCCCAAGGACAGCCTAGATGAGTTGTGTGCATACTACAGAGCCTATTCCTACTTAAACACATAAACCTTCTCACTTGATTACTAATTTTCTGAAAAATGAAATAATCTTGAAACATGGCTGTTATTCAAACAACTTTATAATTCTTGTTTCTAGTAAAAGTATGAATAATCACAGATACGTATAATTTGAAAATATATTTTCATTGGACTGTAGCATGTCTTCAGAATTACAAAGGAAAACAACCAAGGGAACTTCATTATGCAAAATTTCCCTGCATACACAATGAGCAACATGGTAAAACATTTCTGTTTTCAGCAAGGGAGCATTAAAACAATGCTTTAGCAAAGATGGTAGATTTTATACACAGTATTTCTTCAAAAGAAAAAAAAAAGGCAATATTTCCCCCCATATAAGTTACTTTTTAAGTATGAGGAGTTTTTGTTACTATGATTGTCTGAGAAATGCATCTAATTCTGAGTTTCACACGCCTGGAAGTTACTGTTCACGCCCAGTGATAAAGGCCATGCAAAATACTGACATAACTGGGTGTACTGTAGTTCATCTGCTGACGTGTCTGACTTTTGGATTCAAAAAAACATCAGCTGTTCAGAACACTGCAGTTAATAATAAATAGAGAAAAGTATCAAGAGAGTCTGTTTCTTCAGCCATTCAGGCTTGTGATAAAGAGTCAGGTTATCTGCTTCTCATTAGAGCTTAGTTCATAATTTTTCATAGAATTAAAAAAAAGTCATACAGCCGGCTGTTCTTGCATAAATATTTTAATGATAGACAGGGTGTCATTTTTTCCCTTCTGTCGAGTCCAGGCTGCTTTTTTTTTTGGTTATTTTATGATCCATAACTCGTATACTTTATCTGTCTTCTGTTTCTTTAGCAAAGGTACACAACCTGGTGTTTATAGCATGCCTCACATGGAGCATAGTAAATTTTAAGTAAATACAGATGTTTCTTTAGAACATAATGATTTTCTTAGTCTGTGACTGTTGTTGATGTATGGTTTACAGTTTTGGGGTTTTGGTTTTTTTTCCCTTGATGTTCCTCACATGAGGAATGGACTGATCAGAAAAAGGAATATTTTTTAAAAATATTTTTCAAAATATGCCATGTCAAGAAATCAGTTGTAGAACTGATTCAGATGGTTTTTGTTTTGACTTAATACCCCAGTTTACACTGAAATCAATATAGTTGCATGGAGAAATATTATCTCAACTTTGGATTTCAGAAAAGGACTTAAAGTATATTCACAGAATCATCATGTGGTTGCCATCCTTTGGCATAAACGTGGGTGGATATTCAGACATCTCTGTTAGTATTCAAAAATCTGTAGCTCTGTTATGAGTTGTTACCTGAAGGTCTTTGTTATTCTGAGAAATGATCTCAAGATGTGAATCAGATAAAAACAATCCCCAGAGCTCTGGCATTCAAATTCAGACCTGCATCCCAACTTCCCCCAACCGTTGAAGGTCAACTTTTGTCTCTTGTCAGTTTAATTCTTGTGTCTCCTTTCTGAGCCTGGCAGCGGAATTGAAAGGAACATTGGCTCAGAACTAGAGGCTTATAAATAGAAGCCACTCTGTTTATTTATATCTCTTCATAAAAGGTAGTTATCGGAGGCTTTGTTCAACAGCTGCTTGCACCCCCCATAAAATGGATTAACTTTCTCCTTCAGTGTATGGTTAAATTGAAAAACTAAACTCTGAAGTGAGATTTATCTGACTAAAAAAACTGTAATACCCACTACTTTGGAAGAGCTATATGAAAACAAACTGGAGCATTATACTGTTGCTCATAAATGCCAAAGGATGTGGTTACAATGTAAAAAGCACACAAGAGAACAACCTACTTTGTTCTTTATTTTTTTTTCTGGATAATTGGGAAGGCTATATAGTACTCAATGAATCCTTAAATAGAAATCCTGGTAACTCAGGAACTTCTTGGATGTTAGTGTGTACACAGTTACCTTCAATTGTTTTAGAGATTTTCATGCTGATAGTTGACATGTAGAGCCCTGTATTTACTACCCAGCTGGTAGATGGCTGTAGCTGCTCAAGTTTCTGGATATACTGCTCTCTTGATAGCAGTTTAGTGGCTCCTTTTAGCCAAAATATTTGGATGTGCAGTCCTAGTGTTTACAGAGAGCGTGGGGCTGTAGTGTTAAAACTTTATTCCAAGAATCAATCGGTAGTAATGGTTGTGCAAAGACTTAATGCTGAAGCAGAAAACAAATGTATTCTAATAACACCCGGCTCTTTTCCCAGATAGCTCTGGCCATCCTTAACCACTTAGGCTGCACAGGCGCCCTCTGGTTCTGTGGTATCTGATATCTCAGCATACAACAGGCAACAACCATCCTCTTCCCTGTAAATTGCAGTTCATTATTCTTGCTGGCTTGGCAGTTGCTGTTTCTGGCAGCAAAATGGTCTCACTTCTGTCTCTCGAAACTGAGAGGGTGGGGTAACACCATGGACGAATCCATCGACAGCCATAGTACTCTGTCATCCTTTGTTGCTTTCTAGTTTGGATCTGGTTTGGATTTACCACTGAGGTAGGTCAAATCTGGACCCAATATCTCCAGTTTGGTTTGATTGCTTGGCTGTGAAGAAGAGACAATTTTTTTTCTCATATCCTCCAGTTTTCACGTTTTTTTTCTCTTATTTCATTTAATAATTTTCTTGACATTTCTTTGAAGCACAGCATGTTTTAAGACTTCTGTAGTTTATCGTTTATGAGACGATACTAGCAGATGAGAAGTTTGGCAACAAAAACTCACATGGAATTTCACTTCAGATTCTTTTTACACATGAGAAAGTCATACTGTATGGTAGGACAGAAACAAAATCGTACTACTGTATATAAAGCAACCAATGCTATTATGATTTTTTTTTCAATTGACTCCTTAGTTGCATAGCGTTGTATAAAACAGCTCCTTCATTTCATCCTGAGGTTTTGTTCCTGCTGGGATAAACTTGTTCATTTTCTGGCCCAAGCATTAGTCATTAGATTAAAACAGGATCTGTGTTAGGCAGGAGAAAAAGGAAAAACCTGCAATTGAATTAGTCCCAGAGCTCTCCTCAGAGAGCAAAAAGGCAACATTTTACTTCATTGCTCATGGCATGAGCGGGAGACAAATCTTGTCTGCAGATGTTTTTTCAGTATTCAGGGCCACACCTGGTGGGAGAGTTACACTATGCTTGGCTATTAAATTCTAGCCAAGAGGGGGAAAACTCCACCCAGTGGAGTGGAGGAAGGAAAGCCTGAGTTCTGAGCAATGTTATGTAGCTGTAGCCACATTCCACAGGTGCCCTATCATTGCTAACACACTCTCCAGTAATGTGCTGCCCATATAGAAGAGTGGGTGTAGCTGCTGCCTCTTCCCAGTGCAGGAATATGAATGTAAGGAGCCCCTCGGTAGGGTCCTTTCATGTGTGTTTAGGGTCATGTGAAAAACTAGGGAGAAGGAAAAGTAATTGGATTATTGATGTATTTTAGTTTTAACTGAGTGGGAGCAACACTTGTCATTAAACATAACCATGAACTCACAAAAATATCTTCATTTTGTCGTTGTTTTTCTGTTCCATGTTCATGCATTAATAATGAACCAGTAGATTGCAAATCTCATTTTCAAGGCAATTTATGGCTGGTCGCTGTTGTGAGAATTCCTGTGGAACTAGCTGCTCTCCAGGAGCTGTGTATTTAAGCTAAGGTGACTGAAAATCATAACTGTTGGCCTCTGTTCCCAGTCCTTAATGTATGGCCTTGTATGAGACTTAACCTCTGCATTTCAGGCTCACATTCTTTATGATGAGCATAAAAATTAGATTTTCTGTGGGTATGAGAGTGCATCTGGAGACTGGAATGCAAAAGTACTGCTAAAATGTGCAGTGACTTTATTGATAAATATGCCAACTATGCTAATGCCTAATTATTTTAGCTATTATTTAGTTATTAATGATTGATAACTAAACTGAGCTCAGCTGTTAAATGCCTGCAGCATATAAATGCCTAGGAGTCCTTCTGGTGTTGAGCACAGCCTGGCTATATAAAAGCTTTGCAGAAGTACTGCTGCTGACTCTCTAAAGCTCACTGATGAGGTGAAAGTCTACTATTCCATCTTGAATATCTGCTGTTGTTTCTAGTAGAGCATTTCTGTATAAATTTCAGGCAGTGACTGTATTGTGCCTCAGTAGGCTGAGCATATCAGGTTAGGGGTGACAGCACTGGGGGGCTGCGTGTCCTTCATCCCTCCGTGTCCCTCAGTGTGGAGGAATCTGGATTGTACAATTCTGTGCAATATCGAAGTTCCCCCTTGGGTTGTGCTGTGCAGAGCATTGTTGTGACAAACTTCTCTTGCAAAGTCGATCAGCGCAGTGCTGAGCCTGGGACAACTGAACAAAACTCGTTAGCTTTATTCCTCCTGGATTTGGGTTAGGTCGTTGTGCCTTAAATCAGGGCGTGCTTGAGTCACATTTAGGACATACACATCCAAAGTACTCTCTGTTGCTTGTTGTGGGCATAGTAGGATTTGTGCATTGCAGTGTCAGCCTCTGTAGTTTATGAAGGCAAAATATTAATATTGGGAGCATATTTTTTATTCTAGACCAGCGTGAGTTTAGAAAGAGAGCAGATATATGTATTGGAAACAGCAATTTAAGAGGTAAAACACACTCAGCTAAAGTTCCAGGCTAAATTCAGAACTGGTATGTCTGGCTGAATGTGATTAAAGGAGGAAATCTAGTTTTGACCAGAGATTTTATTTCTCTGAGCAGACATTTAAAACAGGAAGACATGTAGAAATAGATGCAAAATGTCTGTGCTGTAGCCTGACAAGTGGCAATACCATATGTAATCTATTATAAGATGAATGGCATGTTGAGAAATGATTCAAGCTGGCTAATTTACAGAGCTCTAATTCTGCAGCAATGTCCTGGAGAATACCAGGGGAAACAGCAAGTCCCGTGTTAGAACACCGTATACCTGTGTGCATGCATGTTAATGTTTAGTTGTCATATTACAACAGGAGTAATGATTGAGATTGAAGACATTTCCTGGGACTCAGAGATCAGCTGAACCTCAGCCAGGTGCCATCAGCTCTCACCAGACAGTCATTAAATCCCCAGGCAATGCCTTGCCCTTCAATCACTATTCCTTAGCTGAAAGTTTTCTTGTTAAGGTTTCAACGGTGTCTTAGGATCTTGTTAATAATTACGTTTCCATAGGAAGTAATGGCTTGCAATAATATATAGCATTTGACCCCCTAAGAGAAGCTAATGAGCTTTCTGTTATAAATAACTTGTGAAGTTATTTACATACTGGGGTGTTCAGTAATATTTTTGTATCCTCAGGCAGTGAGCTTGTTAGGAGCTCAGTTAATTTTCATAATGAATGTCTTATCTATATCTCTTCAAAGTTTGCTCTTCCTGTATTTATAGCATTTCCATGCAGCAGATCTTACCTGTTACACTGAATGTGTTTGGAGGATATTTGGGTGCCTTTTTTAATGCTCATATAGTAAGGTTTCTGTGGAATACTGAGAGTGGGTTAATAGGGAAAAGCACAGGAAATGTTAGAGGAAGGTGCATCCGGGGAGGGTATTTGCCCATCCCTTTTAGGAAGTGACAATCTAGTTCTCTGTCATGTCAGTCAGCTTAAATCCACTTGATGCAACCAGTTTCCTCCAATTCATGGTTGTGTAAGTAGAGCACTGATAGGTGTTTCTTTTCTAAGTTTCAAAGTCGCCTTCTAGGGAAAAAAAAGCTCCAATTCCACCGTTTCCTCCAATTGTTCTACCTTAAGCTGAAGAAGATATGTGCATAGCTGAGAAAAGGCAGGATCCTGAAACTCTTAGTTGCTTTTGTTACCTGATTTGTTGCCAGAGGGAGGGAGAATATGATAAGCTGTCATATCTTCATTGATAATGGAATTTTACAGCAGTGTATGATACTGGACAGCCAACTGAGCAGCAAGAATTTAAATATCTCTCCTTTCATAGAAGTGTAGAAAGCAGAATTTTATTGCCATTCTCCTGCAAAACCATTCTGTTATTTTTGACAGTTGCACAGTAGCATTAAAATTTATCAAGATGGATGTTTGATGTCCATGCATTCCTTAGCCTGCTTTTGCTTAGCAACTTGAAAACACTGCTGAACTGTTGGTAGCTTCTGTGTGTGTCCAGAGCATGGTGGAAGAGGAGTATCTGTTATCTTACTGCATGGAATAAAACACAACTCAAATCCTTTCAGCTGCACACTATTGAAAATAGCAACCAGGGAACAATTCTATTTTACCTTGGAGAAGGTATCTTGAGGTAACTGTTCTGTTAGTGTAAAGTACAGTTTGGAGTTGAGTGGGCATGTTTATAGGGCTTAGAGTTATTTGATTGTGTAAATTTAATGCAGAAAGATAGATAAACTCAATTTCTGGATCGCAGTGCCAAATTTAGCCCAGAGTTCACAGATCAGAATTTTTGGAAAAAAAAGCCCCAAAAGTCTACAGTCAGAAGCAGGTCAGAAACAAAGGAGAAAATCCCCCTTCCTGTCTCTGCAGACTGAGAAAAACCAGGCCTTTCTTAGAGTACCAGAGGTGAGAGGCCTATCCAACTAATGTATCTCAAGCCTGCTTTGGGTAAATGCTCAGAAGTTCTATTTTTTTCCCTAAAATTTAAATCAATGAAGAGTCTGTATAAGAAAATAGCACAATTTTCTTAATGAAAAGCTGACAGATGTTCCCAGCTTCGTAGCAGTGACGAAGTATAGGCATTTCCATGTGGTTGAATGCCAGTGCCTTTGGAAAGGGTTGAAACTACAGAATGACCCGTTTACCTCTCAGTGAGTGACCCTGAGGGAACTTAGTAGAGAAGAGCTCTTACGCTTAAGGTTGACATTCCAGCTTGTTTTGCATTTCTCTGGCTGGACAAGCCCTTATGTGTGATTGTTTTGATGTGTGGGAATCAAGGTATGGGTCTTGTTAGGTTTTGCAAACTGTCAAGTCCTTGAAATTGTTGTTGTTTTTCTATGCAAAGTCTTTGAAATACATGCAATCAGTGCTAATCCACGGTGGCAGCATTCCAGGTTTCCACTTTCAGATCTTGGTTGAAGTTAGGGAGGGTAGCGAAAAGTTACATGTAGACAAAGCTAGAAATAAGTAAAATAACTCTAAGTGTTGCTAAGGATTTACATATCCTTACTCTGGGACAGAAATCATTATTATATCCTAGCATTTGTGTGGATTTTTTTTCTTTTTTCTTTCTTTTTTAAAATTTTCCCTTTATAAAGCTTAGAGGTAACGAAGAATCACTTTGGAGGTTTTTGGCATTCTTCTCACTTTGTTTTCTTTTGGAAAATGGTCTGTGTGCTTCATCTAATCAACTTTTAAAATTAATGTCTAGCGACTGTTTTAAGGGATATTTGTTTTATAGTTCAAAACTGTGGTTTATCTGTAGAATAATAATTTTTTACTTCGAGAAATATGTAAAGGAATTGCTCTCTGTTCTTATCTAGATGAGCCAGTAGGGAGCAGTATCCTTCTTGGCATTAGTTTTGTATTCTCAGTGTTTGCTGGGTGCACCGTAGCTCCCTTTTTTTTTTTTGTGGGACTGCAAACACTTGGAAGCAGATATCCTCACAAACAAATTGCCATTATGAGAAGCAGATTCCATCTTGGCACATCAGCACAACAGGTGGAGATTCAAAACAGAACAATTTTTTGAAAAGTTGGCATGGCATTACTTTTTGTTATTAAGTTTGCTCCTACCCAGCTACCTGGAGGAAGTGAGGATTTATGATGTTAGTTATGAAGTGTGATCTCATGGGATTCCTTGATTAAAACACTCACAGGTGTAGATGCTTGCAGGAGTGAAGCATAAATGCAAAGCTGCTGCTGGTAATTTCTGTGAAATCTGAAGCACATTTCTCTTTTTAATTCTTCTTAAAGGATTAATAAATAAACAAGGATTTAATCCTTGTTAAACTAGGACAGCGGAGAGAAGAAATTAATCTGAAAGCAGAGTTTACAAACAAAATAAGTTCATATTTTGACTTGAGTTTGTTTTTTTTTCTTTTTCTCTTAGTAGGTTCATTCCTTCACCAGCATTAACAGAGTGAAAATTTGAGATTAGGTATTTTGTCCCCCAATACTGCATTACCTTATTACATTACCATGTAACAATACTGTAAAAGTCACAGAGAAGACTAAAATTCCGCACTCGCCGTTTGCTTACTTTTTACCTCTGACACCACTTTTGTATATGCTGCCTTAACCTTTTCAGTGCTAGGTAGTCTCAACCACTTCATGCTGACAGTTTTGAAGCTGGATGGTATTGTAGCACATCAGTGAGAGAGCATTTATTTATTTTTGCTTGAAAAAATAGTGCATGATAAGGCCACATAGGGAAAATGCAGTAACTCAAGAACCTTTAATTTAGTTTTGCATGAAAATAACCATTTTTGTGCATTAAAGCAGCTGGGTTTGAAGGATGTGGAGGTGAGGGTTCAAATTTAGATCTTTAGATTGCATATTTTCCTTAGTTTGTAACTGATGAGCATGGAAGGGATTTCCTTCTCTCTTCCCCCTACCTGTGATACTTTATTTAGTACTCCTGCATCCCTTTGTCTCTCTCTTCCTATTTGTTTGTGGTTCTTTAATTTACTTTTCTTTGTTGATCACTCTCCTCTATTTGTCTTGGCCTACACTTCTCTTTGCTTGTTTATTTTCACTCTCCTCTCTTATTGTAGTTCTGTTTCACCTTTGTCAGTATTTTTTTTTGCCTGTCATTTCCCCCCACCTTTCCACTCAATGCTAAACCTCTTATTTCCTTATTTTAATGACAACTTTCAAATCCCATGTTTGATTCTTCTTCTGTGAAGAAGTCACAGTGGGGAGCAAGGGCAATGCTTTCACCTTTCTAAAACTACAGATAACTATCCCAATGGCAAAGGAGTTTTGTTTGGCTTCTTTGTTCAAGAAGGTGGCAAACAGGGGAAGTAGGAAAGAGATGCTGATGGCAAATTCTGAGAATTTGTAGGAAAGGGAATTTTCTAGTGCTATTTTCATTTTGCTTTTGTGCTCCCCCTTCTACCTTTTCCTGCCTTACCAGCATTTCTGCCATACTGGTGAGATCACTGCCTGTAAAGCAGCAGACAGGGAGGAGCCGAGCAGACATTAGCACTGCCTCAGGCCGAATGAAATCCTGATAAGATATTTTCTGAATATCCACTTGATCAGCTGCAGTGCAGAACAATTGGTAGGTGAATCAACCTCCTCCCTGATTCCAGAATAAACACTGAAGGAAGACCTTGGTGAACTCTTCCAGTTGAATTTAAGCTGGTTCCCAGGGAGCTGGGGAGAAGCTACAACACTGCAGCTTCTTCTCTTGGATGCCTTTCCTAAGAGATGTGTTGGAGATCTCCTCCACAGAAGCAGAAAGGCCACGATGTCAAGACACTAGAGCAGCATTGAGAAATGATTTGTCTGAGTTTGGAGCTTCTTGTGCATGTAGCTTTGCGTTTATTTAATAGTGTCTTAAGGAAACAATACCTCCAGGCTCCTAAAACTGCTCTAGGCCTGGTCTTAAGCCAAATCTTTAATTACTTTCCTGTCTTTTGATTGTTGACTCTGCCCTGTAACAACAAAACAGAGCCTCTATTTTGGATTTGATAGTGCTAGTTAGATCATGACCTTGCTACTTAAATACTGTTTCTTCTACTGTTTCAAAACCAAGTAACCCTTAGAAATATAGGTTAATAAAGGCAGCACCCTTTTCATATTAATCCCTCTGCAGATGTCGAAATACAGAACAAACTTTTCATGTGAATAATGTCCAAACGTGGTATTTTGTGTTTTCATTCAAATAAAAGCCAGGGCTTTGTCCTCTGATTTGCAAGGATGCAGTCTCTCTTCCACAGATTGTCAGCAGAATTAAATCTTGAAATGCTTAGGTATGATGATGTTTCCTTTTTGCAATTTGGTATTTTAACTTTCTGACTGATAGTTTTCTTGGTACCAAATAACTGACCTTTACCACTGTCCTAAAGGATACCTTCCTAATTTGGCACCCCTCTTGGTAATTGCATTGCATGCACCATATGCTAACTTAAATGGTAGTTCCACATTTAGCTCCAGAGATTTAATTACAGTTTAAACCCATCTCAAAGCTGCTTCACAGCTGATTGTGGTAAAAGTGGATATCTAGTATATTAATTGGAAATCTAGAGCTTTCTTGATGATAGGGTTAGTAATTTGGATAATGACAACATCAGAGTATTTGTGGAGGCAGTTAGCTACATTGGGAGGTTCTTACCAATGTGAGATATGGCAGAAGCAGCAGCTTGCAAATAAATCATGGTGATGATGGGTGAGCTGACACAGCTGCCAAGATGGAAAATCATAGAGGACTTGGATAAGTGAGTAAGTGTAGGGCAAATAGGCGTGGTTTTCACTTGCCAGAGCAGAAGTGCATCTCTGGGTAACCTCAGAGGGATATTATTGTGGAGTGAAACAGCAGAGGAATAAATGAAGGGCATTGGAAAGGGATCACCAGAGTGAGAAGGGTTCATATTTCCAGTATGAACAACAAAATCTCATACATTGGGCTAATTATGTGGTAGCCTGAAACTTTGATGTTTGTGAATGTACAGTCAAACCACACTATTCTGGAATCGCTCTGTTCTACTGCTTAAAATTATGCCTCGGTTTTGTCTTTTCTTGATTCCCTGGATAAATAGGATGAATTTGTTTCATAGTGTAAATGAAAATGGGCCCCGATAATTTCGTGGCCTATCTTAGGCCTGATTTTTGCTCACAGACTATGCTGAGACCTTTGAAATGTCAGTAGAGCTCTTGTAGAGAAAAATTAACAGAAGCATTTTACAATAGCAGGAAGGAATTATAAGATTCCTATTAGCAAACTCAGATGCATTATCATTATTATTGCCTTGAAAGACAATTTAAACAGAAGTAAGTGCCAGATGTCCACCCAAAAGAAGGAGGTTTTTAAAATAAAAAAGCAGTTGCCATTTTCTGAAAGATTTATTCACTCTTCATTATATTGTCTGAAATTGGATTTAAATGTAACAAAAGACAGCATTTCCAAATGTAAAGGAAATTAAGCTTATTTGTATCATTTGAACAGTTGCCTGGGTTTCTAGAATATAATAATAGTTCCTTACACTGAAAGGACAAAAATTAAAGTGCATAAGTAATTGTAGAATTAAAACGTGTTTCTGTGGTGTGTTATGAGCTATAAAAATCAGATGAAGCATAACAGATTTTAATTTAAAGTGATATAAATAAAGTTACAAGTGATATTCCCAATTTAAGTAATGAAAAAATATGATAAGTACTTGTATTACAAAATCAGAAGATTTCTGTACCTAGACTAGTTGAGTTATTTGCTCATGCAAGGGGAGAATCCTGAGCTAATATTGTAACAAAAATTTTTTGAGATATCTTTAGCTCTACTCAGAAGCAGAAAAGCTCTTTGCCCTACCAGCCTGGTGTCTGTACAGTCAGTGTAAATTCAGCTGACCACTAGTTGGTCTCAGAAAAAAGCCTGGGCTATTACTCTGTAAAGTAACCTATTCACCACTGTAGTGCCAGAGACATACAAAATAGAATCAGATTTTCCTAACGAGAATAATTTGATGTCCCAGATGATACAAAACATCAGTGTGTTCCTTTAAATTTTATTTAGGTACAAGTGGAAACAGAAAAAAAAGCAGTGCGCTTTGTTTCAAAAAGAAAGGAGCATATAGGTCCTGTTTGAGCTGGCAGAGCTGGTTGTGCCTAAATGGGAGGCCTGCTGAATCTCTGCAATTGGTTACAGGCACAAGGAGCTCCTTGAGTGAAAGTGACTTTATTTTCTTGGGGAATACAAACTTTGAGGAGCTTTTTAACCCTGGTTAGTGAATAGCTAAAACAAGACTGGTCTGTGTTTAATGACCTATTATATATTTTGTTATATTCCTGCAATTCTTCTGTGGCACAATGTTTGGTGGTGAATTTTTCAGATGCAGAATTGTGGCTGTACACCTCTGAATAAAAAATCATGTTCAAATCATTATTCAGTGCTGTTGCTATGTCCTCATCAGTGTTCAGGTTTTAAAGATGGCACATGCAAGGCCTTTAGGATTGAAGCCCTATTTTTTTCTAGTGTGATAGCAATGCATGTATGTAGTTGGCAGGGACATTAGGGAATTAATATGCAGTGATTCCTTGGCAGGAAGCAGAAACAATGTGTTGTTTAGCATTGCTTGGTCTTGGAGGCCTTTACTGATTTCTCAGGCATTCAATCCTATTCTGCTGCTCCTAACTGGGAAGAGAGAACATAACCTGAAATCTCAGTGGTAAGATTTGAGAAGAGGTGTATTTGGACACAGAAGCAAGGCACAGGAAAAATCTGAAATAAAGGCATAAGGAAAGATTAATTCTTAAGAATAGAATGTGATTTAATCTGACAGATGTGAGACAGAATAGAAGACCTTTTAAAATATCATTAAATCTGTTGGAATTGCTGACATGAGGAGTCACACGCAATTTCTGCTGACAGGTACATTGATGCAGTGTAGCAGTGGATCAGAATGGTTCAGGCTCATGTGCTGTGGCAGTCCAGCTTTCTCATTTGCAAAGGCAGTGAAAGCAATATTTCAGTTCAGAAAGCTCCTATTTCATTTGAGCCATTGTATTCCTGAGAAGGAGTCTAATACATCAGGTAGGTTTTCCCATTGCTTCTCTGGTTTTGGGAGAAGGGAGTGGTGAGGGAGGAAAATGTTTTGTGCTGTGTTCAAGGACCCGCTTGATGTCCAGCAGTTTCACCAGTAAAGCTTTGAGCTAATTTTGCAGCTTAACTACAAACTGTTGTGTTGACATTGCTCCCAGATGAGAAAAAATGCCTGTCTCATGTGAAATCCCACAGAGCTTAATACTAACATTTTAAACCTCCTTGATATATTTTTATTTGCTTGTGGACACTTTGTAGGATTTAATACACAAGGGCAGGGCAAAAAAACTGTAGAGAAATATTCACCATCAAAATGAAAAACAGTTTTAAATAAATTTCTTCAGAATGATAGGAGATTACAAATGGGATTAATCTGTATGGATCTATATACTTTTTTTATGCTTACAGAATGTTTTAAGAGGAAGGGCATTGAACTGCAGAGACCTTAGACCAGGCTTTCTGGGATTACATCAAGCCAAAGACTCACAACTATTTAATGTGTAGTGCTTGCAGAATATTATTTTAGTTAAAGAGTGTAAGTGGATTTTGGTTGTACCTCTGCATGCTGCTTAGAATATATTTGATACGTGGTGGCTAAGGTGACCTTAGCCACCACGGTCATTGATCCCAAATTGCCTAATTGATAGCCTGGAATATTGGTTCCCATGTGTTACTAAGCTCGGTAAACCAAAGGTTGAAGGCCTTGTATCTGCAGATAGGAGTCTTGGAATTTTACTCATGTAAAACATCTGGGATGTCTATTCTGTTGGTAAATATGTTTTTGAGAACTGGAACTGCTTCTATCATCAGGGAAATCAGTCCTCCTCACTTACTGGAGAAAGCCCTTCCTCCATGAAGTGAATTTTTCTCCTACAGATTTTGGGGTTTCCCATCCTTTGTATTGTTACTCAGGATTTTAGGTCATATATTTTGTATTTTCAAATCATGCAATACCATGACTAACTTTTGAATGGGTTTGACAAATTTATTTAAAGGTTCAGTTTTATGGTGTCTGCTATTTTTTGGCTTACAAAGAGAGACCACCAAAGTTTAACCTGGAAAAATACATGCAGAGGTTTCTCTTCCTGTTACTCTAAATCTCTCTCTCCCTCCATGTAGCTATTGAGAGTAATATTCTCTAAACTAAACTACATGTTGGTAATGGTCAGATAAATGTATTATCCATTAACAAATTTCAGCTCTAAATTAGCTGGTTTCTAACCATCATCTAAACAATGGAGAGAGAATCTCCCAGCTTACTTCTTAAGATGCCCTATGCACTGTTTGTGAACAGAGATGTATTCAGGATTGTTTACATGAGACAAGGCTTGGTGAATGAATCTTGATGAATCTCTTTTTAATCCCTTCCCTGTCTTGCTAAAGCAAAGCTTTACCTTTGATCTTTCAGACATCTTATCAATAATATTAGATTCATGATTGCACATAGATGGTCTGTATCAATTTAAATCAATGGCGTATTTGCATGGTCAATCACTGGAAAGGATCTTTTTCACCTTTGTTTTCAGTTTATATTTCTGTTCTTGTCTTTTTCATGTTTGTATTGGATAGAAACTAAATCTGGATGTGGCATGACTCTGACAGTCCAAAGGTAGTTTCTGGAAAACCAAATTAAAGAATTGGAAAACTGTTGCTTGGTATCATTGCAAGTTCAGAGCCTGGTTAAATGAAATTTGAAGAATCTCAGCCTCCATTAGTGAAGTTGTTATGGAAATTACAGGCAAAATCAGGAATACAGTGTGATAATTCTGAAAGGGACATAAAAACCAGCATTAAACCATTAACTAATATAATACTAATTAGAACACTGAAGTATTCACTAGGTCAATATCTACATATATTTCCTGAATCTTGAAGTTGTTTATAATACAGTAAAAGATCATGCTAGAGGGGTGGCTTACATAAAAAGGCAAAGTCTTGCTTAGGTTCAGTAACACTTGGAAATGTTGCAGAGTGTTTCTTTACACTGAGTATAATTTCCTTGAGAAACTACCAGATGCTTTTTAACATGGGAGAAACTGGAGTGTTTATTAAAGTAAACAAATACACATGGGGCTAATCCAAAGCCCAACATGTCAGTTAAAAAATTTCCACAGATTTAACTAAGCTGTAGGTCAGCCCAGTGGATTCCCCCAGCGCACAGTACAAATGGGTCTCTTTATGTGTATGTCCAAACAGTGTGTTTGGAATGCTTCCAGCAGAGTTTGGCTTTGATTTGACATTAATTTATTTCAGCTTGTTAAGCCGCTACTATATGATTTAAATAAATGTTATTTTAATGGATGCTGATAAAAAGAGATGGACTTCATGACATGTAGTTCAATTTCAGAGCCTGGCTGCTTAAATACCTCAGTTTTGCCAGCACATAAATAAGTTTTCATTAAGGAAAAAACCCCGTGGATAGCTTGTAAACATCTGAAAAGCCTAGGAGTGTATGTTGGGGCAGAAAAAATAATTTCAGTTTGGAGTTTGAACTCTGTTGAGTGATTTTCACGTGACTGTTTCATCTAGAAACTACTTGGGAAAGTTTATTTTTTGTATTTCTTGACTGTTGTGTTTCAATTGCAATTTAGATCTCCATGGAATTAATGGAAACAAACTATGTAGTAGTTCACATGAAGGAAGAAGGTTACATTTTAAACACATAAACAGAGATTTAACTAACCATCCACTAGAATTAACGAACGGTCCACCAGTCTCACCAAAAGTCTAGGTAGCCATGAAAAGTTTAAATTAATATTTAGAAATTATGGTGGCTTTATTTTTTAAAACCATTTAGAATTTTGCCAAGAGTGGAAATTGAAACAAGACAGATTTTCTATAGGGTGCAGCTTGAATTGAGGGGATTCTCCCACTTTTCTGTGCAATCTGTTGCAACGTTGAATTCTTCTCATGATGAGGAATTTTTTTCTTATTCCTGTATGGATTTCCTCCTGAAGGTACTTGTGTCTGTTTCCTCTTGTCCCGTCACCATTTATCCCTGTGAAGAGAGCATCTCTACCTTCTCCATAACTACCTTTTAAATACCACAAGTTTGATCAGATCCTTCAAACCTTCATTTCTTTTGGCTGAGCAAACCCCATTCCTTCAGCCTCTCCCCATGCCTCCAATTTTCCAGCCACCTCTTTGGCTTGGTGGCCCTCCATGGCCCTCTCCAGTTTGCCAGTGTCTCCCAAAGTGGGGGAACTCCAAGGAGAACCCAGTGTTCTGGGTGGGGCAGAGTGAAATCACGACATCCCTTGATCTGGTGAACGCGCCTTTACCGACACAGCCCAGGACTGGGGTTGCCCTCATCGTTACTGTGAGACAGCTGCTGACTTGTGTTCAGCTTTCTGCCCACCTGCACTTCCAAAGGCACACCTGAGACAGTGAGATCCCCAGCCTTGGTTGCTGCTGGGGTTTATTTTGTCCCACGTGCAAAGCTTTACAGTTATTTTTGCTAAAGCTCATGCATTTCTTGTTAGCCCAGTCCTCCAGCTTGCTCTGCTCTCTCCTCCTGAGGAGGCTCTTGTCTCTGCTGTATCTATCTCTCCTTCTACTTGGTGTCATGCCCAGACTTGGAGGGTGTACTTTCAATTCCACCATTCCAATCCTTTATACAGATATTAAATACTATGTGCATTTACTTTGGATATCCAGCTGGGAGTGGCAATCTTCTGAGCATAAAAAAATGCACCTACTTTGTACAGGTTTACAGCATTTCTAAATCAAAGATGGCTGTGACATGTGAAATATAAATGTACAAAGGCATATTTACCACCCATCTGGCAGCTGGTTCCTAGACAATAACTTACATAAGACTGATGCTTTACAGAACATCTGGAATTCTCTAGAGACCTGTAGTAAAAGCCTAAATTGTGCTTTGAAGACAAGCAAGCTGTGTCTGTCAGGATATTTTATTCACACATTTATTTTTTTGATTCAATCCTTTCAGAGGGATGTAGACAATGCTCTTTAAAGTGTCGGAGAAAGGTGATGTTAATTAATTTGCATGTTTCATGGCACAATGTGTTTGGTATCTTAGTTCTTACTAGGTTGTTTCAGCATAGCATGGACCAACTTGTTCAGTCTTGAATTGTATGTCATATTGAAAAGTTGTGTTATTTTGTATTGCTGCTAAAGGATATTTCAGGAATCTTATGAAAATATCACGATATCGTGGCAGCCTGATGTTGAAAATGGGCTTGTATTGAAGTTCTTTAGCTAATTTTAAAGGGGGAAAAAAGAATTTGGATTAGAGGACTTGAAATCTAAGTCTAGATTTTAGTTTTGTGGACTTGGTCATCTTAAGTGGAAAGAAGCTTCAATTGAATAGAGAATTCTTCAATGGCAAATTACAAACAAACTTTAAAGTTGAAAAAGGAAAGCTTCCAAGTAACATGCCCAGAGACCTTATTTTTTATAAGATTATTGAAGACTTGACCATGAGAGTTATACTGTAACTGCTATCTGTCTCTTTCTCTCTTCTCTCTCTCAAGAGTTTCTCATCTGTTTATTCCCCATTCCAGGTGAAATCTCTGTGGAAGTAACTGTTCGTTCTCTCTCCAGTTAATTCTCTAGGAAATCTTAGCTTGGCTTTGGGATGGAACTTTGTTCTCCCTGTGTAGCAGCTGAGTGCTGATGATTCCTGGGATAAGTTTCAAATGACAGAAGCATGTTACTTGCTTTTGGATCTTTAGTTTCAAGACCAGATGGAAAAGATATAACTGTCTCATCTTTTTTCTAAGTATAAACCCGTTAAAAGTAAGAATTAACATGCACAAGGGTAAAACTGCTAATGCAGTAACCGAGCATGGTTTTGTGAAGCTGGACAAACATCCTGCCTGTATCTTAGGAAGAATATTTCTTCACTGTTCTGTTCAGCTGATTTATTACAATCAGTTGTGTTGGAGGGTGCCTGAACTTGCTTCCTCTTTCCTTTGCAGCTTCCTTATTTTAGCTCAGATGGGACTTGGCTTTAAATCACATAATAAGGTAGAAGGTCTGTTATTTGACCTGGGACTAGGGTCACACAACCAATCTTGGCTACTCTAAAATTAAATATAAACAATGCTAAAATATATTGAATAATTCTCTACTTAAACGTGGGAGCTGCCAAGTAGAACAGTACTTTATTATTGTATGATAAAACACAATTAGAATAATGACTGCTAATGTTTAAGGCTTTTAAAAATTGAATATAGCAAAGTTTTCATGCCACAGCACTCTTATTGCAGCTGGTACCCTGTTCATTGAGGGCTTGAGGAGACACTTCCTATTTTGTTTGATTTATAGCCTCATAACCTCACAAATAAGAATTTTCAACTGCACAATGGAGGGAAAAGACAAAATTATTTTTAAAATTTATCATGTTTCACAAATTATTACTTCTACTCCATAGTCAAGTATTTCTTACTTCTGGAGAACTTTTTTCACCCCCTCTTAACCACGATGATTGTATTTACAGTTAGATTGCAATTTATTACACCAATAGGATAATTTTTACAATGAAATCCATTGTTTAGGAAAGCTGAAATTAGAAATCGCCGTAGACTATGGTTTTAGAGACACAAGCTGCAAAAATTTTATTATCAAGATTAAATTGTTTATTTGAGGCTCTGTTTTTTAATTGTTGTTTTATTTGGTTCAAATCTGTAGCTGCAGCAGCTTGAACAATTCCACAATAAACTGCCATTAAAGGATAAGAAAGGCTAAGAAATGTTGTGCATCTCGATAAATACTTCATGCAGGCACTTGGATTCTTTAAGAGAACAAATCCCTGTGAATTAATTCTGCTTCTGTGGTGAAACCTCATGAGTTCAGGACTGTGTTCACTTTTGTTCCAAAATGTTTCCAAATACATTTGATACTAGACAGGTATTCAGGCATTTTTCTTACTGTATCATGTGTCCTAAGAACATCTGTGGTTGTTTTCCTCGTAATCTGGCATGGGATTAATTCACATTCAGATCTTTCTTTGATGGATGTGTGTGGTGAGCAAGATGGTTTAAGATTTTACTTGGTTACTGTATTTCATTTGGGACAGACAGAAAAGAGAAAAAGACCTTTTCTCTCGGTCAGAAAAAATAAAGTAGCAACACTAAAAAAAAGGTGAGATTATGTGAGAAGATACGGAAGCTGTTAGAGTTTTTAAGTATTTTGCCTTAACAGCTAGGAGAATTTCAAGCTCTTTTGTCAACATCTTGTATTGGCTATAGAGTCCAGACAAGTGTTGGATATCGTCACAGGCCCAAGCAGACATGAAACACTTTTTTTAAACAGTTTAGTGTGACTCTTTTTGCTTGTGCTGTTTAATACAGCACTGTTCTGAGAGACTCATTAAAAAGCCAAAAAAGCCAAAACTAAACTATTGTTGTTTGGGCGGCTGCCTGTGCCAGAAATGGTGCTTTCCCTAAAATAAGCTTCATGTGACTGTGATTCACAGAAATTTCTGTTGTTTTAAAAAAAAACCTGTTAAAGGTCACACACCACTCACCTTCACATGTTGGCTGTGCTGCGTGGAGGAGGTAAGTGGTTAATGATCAGCGCCTTCTCCTTGCTTGCAGGAGGTTTTAAGGGGAAATCTGTGGATTCAGTGTAACAGTATGACCTCAGTCTCACAGCCTAACATGGGCGAAGCTTTCATAACCTTCACTCACTTATTGCATAAACTGAGAAGGGGAGTGTCACTTGTAGCAGGGCCAAGGCATCGAGACCCTCTCTCTGTTTCCAGAAAAAAAAAGAAAATCCGTGTCATATATCGCCATTATCCTCTTTGTCACAGTTTTTATCTGTTTCATTACGAGTTTCCCTAACAAGTTCAGATGAAGGTCAATGTGTGTGTGTGTGTTTGTGTCCCTGTGCATGTGTTCTCCAAGTCGTGCTTTTCTGTTTGCTGTGGTTTCGAGTAAAATAAAGCTCGAAGCAAAGCGGTGAAAGCTTGGGCAGCAGATTTGAGTGTCTCTTGACTTCCACAAACTGCTATTATGAATTATAATTCTGAAAATAGGCTGGTGTATGTCATTTGAAAAGAATAGACAATTTCTGCACTAAAAAAAAAAAGTTTTTAAAATCCTAAACCACAGATTTTAAAACGGGTGGGATTTAAGCATACAGATTAAAACTGGATTATTCTGGTTAGCTTTTACATCTAGAATATTTGCATGACAGTGCTTATCTTTTGTTTAGAGGTTAAAATACACTGCAAATAGATTATCTTTTTATGGAAAATCAATACATTTAGAACAGAAAGCCAAAAAAAATTTGTTGGGTTAATTTTTAGAACAAAAACTGAAGTTTTCAAATAAGGAATTTTCCCAGCCACCAGAAATATTCGTTGTAGAATACTTAAAAGAAACACTGATGTAACATTTGGTTTTATGAAGAGCTTCAAGAAACACTCATTTTATGGATGATAGTCAATTACTTTGATTTTTAAATGTATGATAGGCACAACAATATTTGAAGAATCTTGCTTTGTGTTGAAGATAATAAAAGCTGAATTTTCATTTGGCTGAAGCTTATAGTACTGCACCTGCAAAAAAAAAATATGAATCTGTGTTCTTGCAGACAAAGGGTGGTTGGGCAATTCAGCATCTGTTCATTAAATATGTGCTTTTGTGCCTGGAGGCAAGAACAAAACCAGGAGTCCTGCTTCATATGACCTGCCCTGTTCAAGAAGCCTCATCTGTATTGCTCAGTCTTCCAACACTGGCTACAGTCCTTTGTGAATTGAGATTTTTGGAACAAATTTAACGAGTAAGAATAAAAAGTCTCAGCATGTGAGGCATATGATGAAAAGCCTTTAAGAAAAGTATGAACACAGTTAAAGTAATCCAAGAAGTCTTTTCAGTCAGGACACAACCTTTTGCTTACCAAGTTTTAATTTATTATGTTAATTTTGAAAATAGCTAAAACTCAGATGGTTGTTAGAAACAGAGACGAATATACTTGATTTTGAAATTGATTGATCTGTTCCTTAAGATTACATAGAAACTCCTTGTCCGGGAAAAAATAATAACTTCATTTTGCAGAAGATAAACAATACAAAGAGGTTGCACTGCAGAAAAACAAATTTTGGTATATGCTGACAGAAGTAGAGGAAGTTTTCCCAGGACATGAAAACACAGTACTGTTGGAGGTGATGATAGGATTTGAAAGTTTGTTTGGGTTTGGGAGTTCTTAACTTTAAAATGAGTGCATTCTTCCTTAGGTGTCAGATTGTTTTCTTCCCACTGAAAAAGGATTTTTATCCTGACCATAGTAAATATAATGGCAGTAATTCACAAATTGAGTGTATTTAACAAGAATTTAAAGTGTGAAAATCTTAATATAAGCAGTGTTGTAAATGGCTTAAAGGTCTTTTAACATTGTGTTTTTAAAGAATAAGATTTATTACCAATTTATTCCCACTTAAAAGACTAGAGAATGAACTATGTGATCATTGATTTAATGATATAAAATCTATGTAAATCTTGCTAAGTGTGAAGTGCATCTCTGCAGTTTCATTGCTGATTAGTCAGACAGAACAGCCACGAAACTAGTATTTACTGTGGTAAATATCACTAGGTCTTTGAAATATCAGAAGAGGCAAAATTTGCTGCTATTCAGCTTCTTGTTTTGATCCCTATTGTACAAATAGCTCATCATTTAATCTGTTTTTAATTGTAAAAATAGAATCTTGGTGTTTTGATGGGTTGATTGGAGTTTCGTAACTCCCTAGACATGTAAAACTGCCCTCAGGAAAGAGGAGAAAACATTGTACTTCAACTAAAGCAAGAGAAAAGTTTATTGTGGACAGATAGGGATATAGGCAGAGATAGGACTTTGCCTGTCTTTAAATAATATCTTTCTTCGGCTGGTTACTGCCATACTCTGCTCCCTTTCTGCAGCGAGGATGTCCCTGACAGTCCTGCAGGTGACAGTCTTGCGGATTTCTTTGAAGGACTATTACCAGGAAGGGGTTCAAACTGGCTGGCTGGCTGGTCTGGGGACTGAACAACAGCCCATATCTTGGGTGATTTTCACTTTTGCTAAATATTCAAGTAAATAACCAGATACAGTCTCAGCTCTAACAGGAAAACCTGGTATAAGTATTCAAGTCTTTGTAATAAAATAAAAAGAGAGTGCATCTTCACCAAGTCTTTACTCTAGAGCTGTACATCAGGAATGTGGTTTTAAAGTGAATCTCCCTTGTTCACCCTTACTGTGCAATGGCTCATATTGCAGAGCAACCGAGGCCTAACAAAAAAATATTAAAATGGAAAATGTGCTCCAGAAGCACACTGGAAAAAATTACTATTGTGTTTACATTTGTATAACCATTTTGAGGCCAATGTGTGAACGCAAGGAGGGGCTGAGAACTTTTCAACTTGCTTGCTGATTCTGGGTTGCTTTGAAACGTGCTGAGTGGATAGCCCTGGAAGTCTGCCAAAGTTGCAGCAAATGGCTCAGAATACTTTGCTGGAGAGATGCATGTTTTTTTACTGGATAAACCAAGAGCATATTCAAAGAAAATAGCACAGGGACACTATGCTTGGTTTTCGTGGAAAAGCTGGCAGCTTGTCAGGTAATTCAAAGGCTGAAAAAGTGGTGTGAACATTGAGTAACAAATAGCTTCTTTTGTTTATTTTCAGGGAAACAACTTTTGTAGATCGGATTTTATTAAGGAAATATGAAACACTTTTAGCAGTACATACTCCCGTAGTAGTACTATTTCTCCTTTGATTGTGTGACTATGAATATGGGTAAAAGAAGCCTATATGGCCCCAGTCTGAATTGTTTCTCTGTGTAGATCCACATACATAGCATGGCACCAGTCCCTTGTTGAGGATATTTTGTGCTAAAGAGGCCCTGTGTGCCTGTGACTCTAACACCTCCAAACCATCCTTTCCTGACCTAAGTGTTTTGGCTCAGAAAGAAAGGAATAATTACAGAATGATTTAAAAATATCTGGAAAACATTTGACTTTTCTTTTGCCTTTCCCCTTTTCATTTTTGTTCTAGACTGCTAAAACAGCAGTTTTGAAAGCACAAGGCTTCTTTGTGACTCAGTTGTCAAATAATACGTCAGAGAAATCAAGAGTTGGGCAGTGCTTCCTTACCTTTGCTCTACCTCACATGGTGGTCGTTCAAAACCCGGGCTGTGAACAGTTAGATGTGTAAGTAAAAGTTTGGATTTCTCTTTCAGTGAGTGTTTCACGGGGGCGTGAAGTCTGCTCTACTTTGTTGCCTAATAGCTTGTTCTGAACTTCGGTTCCAGGGCCAGGCACGGGGCTGTGCGGTTGTGTTGGTGCACTCCCGTCCTGTGGCCAGGCCCGAGCGCAGGGCACTGCCCCGTGCCTGGGAGAGAGCTGTGCTCTCTGTGCCCCCTGTGCTGAGCTGGCTCCTTGGGGCGCTTTTAGCCAGAGCCCACTTGTGGATACTGAAAGCCTGGCTGCAGAGAGGTTTCTCAGTTTTCTGACAGTGTCTGTGTGAAAGCCTTGCTTTCTCACGGACGCTACGGGAAAACAGTTGGGAGATTTTGTAAACGATGGTATTGTTATGATAACAAGGAGAAAATATCTGAAGTAAGTGTTGTTGGGTTCAGCCAATCCCTTTGGGGGGTGGTTGGTCAGTGAACCAATAACCTTATGTCAGTCCACCGTGCTAAGGTATATGAGTGAATCTGTAAATTAATAAAGGCTCGGTTTCTTCTCATACTAAACCATCCATGTTGCTTTATTCCTCGGTCTCTGCTCGCTAGCGACACCCACTGAACCGTGCTTCATAAACAGCAGCTTCTCTGTGGTTCTTCTGCTACCTGTGCATCCAGGTCCCATCGGTAAATCTGTGTTCTGCTAAAATATCCTTTGTGAGACAAAAGGCCTCAAAGTTTTCCTCCTCACTGCTGCTAAAGAGTTGGTGATTTAACTGTTTGGGGTGGCTGCCACATGTTGCCTTCACGCAATAGCATGAAGACATTACAGTGCTGCTGATTGGCTTTCAGCAAGTTGCTTTGAATTAAAGTGTGACAGGAAAATAAAGAATCCACTACTGTAATTGCTTTGAAACATCACTTTGGATTTAGAACAATAAATATGCCAGAGGATTTATTGAAGACATCAATGTCATTAACAGGATTTATGTGGGGCTTTCTTGTTGTGTGTGCTTTCTGCACTTCATTACCTAATTTGTGTTGGGACCATTCATTAAAAAGAATAATGTCATATTTCTGTGATGCCTCTATAAATCCTGTATAATCTGTCAAGTAATAGATCTTACCTTAGTTCCAAGAGTAGATTTCTTCTGTATTATTTAATTATGCACTCTTACACAACTTGATATCAAAATTAAATTAATTAAAATGTCATTACTGTTTCTTCTTTCCTGAAAGTGAATTGTGAACTGCCTCTTTCAGCTGTAAACTTCTGTCTTGGAGAAAGTTAATTTCATTAAAACAGTTCTGATGCATTTTTGGCTGATAAGTGTTGAAATCACTCTGAATCTCGGGGGAGGAATCCTTATGATCAACCGCAAACTAAACAAGTGTTCTGTTTAATACCATAGTTAAAAGGCGACATTTTTAAATACCTTACAAATCCTACTGTCCTTACAAATCCTTCCTTGCTGCAGGATCCTTTGTAATTAGCTGTCCTAAGGACAACTTTCAGAAATACTTTGGTTAAACTTTTATTTCCATTACTTTATTTTTTGCTTTATTGACACAACATCAATGTTGGCGAGAGGGTGTTACATATTCACTTTGATAGTCAATGTAATCACAGAATAAAAGGATGGCCTTTATTCCCAGAGAATTCTTCCTAGACCTTATCTGTAGTGCCTTGTGTGTGGACTTCAACTACTGGGGAACTGAGCAGGCGTTTTTTGTGATATTCTTTCTGTTTAATTGCTGTTTCGTACTTGAATGTTTGTTTTTAATATTAGCAAATGGATTTCAGTCACTGTGCAGTCACTCGGGCTCTGATCCTAAGAAATGTTGGATGTAGTGATCTTGGGAACAACTGTAAGAGAAATTAGGAAGATCCACATATCAGCTGCATGTTGTCTATCAAAGCTTCCAGCTTTATCTGTAGGATTGTTTTTTTCTCATGGTTTCCAAAAACAAAGACAAGCTGGGTATGATTATAAGGAAAATAAATTATAAGTAAGATAAAGAGGAAAGTACTCTTTAGTCATAGAGCTAAGCTAATTACATTTACCATGGAAAGCATGAAAAATGAAAACCAGAAAGTAAATTATAATCTAAGAGATGAATCCCTGCAAGAACCTGATGACCGTGATAAATAGCTTAGTTTCTGATAGAAATGTTAACTTCTCTTGTAAGCAATTTTGCATATTTTAAGGTATTAATGAATCTTTCCAAAAGCTTTAAAATAATTTAAGCCAGCTCTTTGTTCTTGCTTCACAGAGCTGCAGAATGCTCTGTTTGTCACATAGTCACCCATATAAGCCAATTGTATCAAAGAGACTTTTTTGTGCTATACTTGCAAAAATTCTGGGAGCAGCCCCAGCTCCAAGTGCGCTTCCTACCATTGTCATAAATCACTTGCTAGATGTTTTGCCTTTCTTGGGAAATTCTTCTGTAAATCAGTGGCTGCGCTAAAATCTGTTGCTTATAAAAGTACAGTGAGAGCTGTGCTCAGAGGTTTTTAGTTTCTCTGGAAGTCACACAACATATTTAGTTTCTTCCTGTCCATCCAGTTTGTGTGATATTTGAGTTTTGTAGTTATTGATGCTTCAGTAAAAATCTTGCGGCAGCCTAGTGTTGGTTAATTTTGTAATAAAATACTCCGGTTTTATTTTTTTAAACTCTTACCACTGCTTCTGTCTATTTTGAAATGTAGATTGTTTTGCTGTGAAATAGCTTTTAATTACAACGTTATGCAGATGCAATTTTGAGTTTAAAACTTTCATTTCTTTGTTAGGTGACTTTTAAAATTTGCCCACCATGATTAAATCTTAGGTAATAAGGGTTCTTGCAGGTATTGTCGTTGTACAAATGAAGTTTGTTCATTTAGTACTTGACTATGTTGAGAGGGGGTAGGAATCAGAAACACGAAACGTAACTAATCACGGTTGATCGTATTTTTGGACCAAAGTTTCTATAAGTCCAGCTGTTTTTCCTGCTGTATTTCTTTTGAAATAAGCCTGAATCCTACAGAGTCCTCACTGCTATTTTAGTGAAATATGAATAGTAAAAGTAGTACTGAAGCATTTTAAAGTTTTGTCAATTATTAGTAGATGTGATTGACATTGGAAATCTTCACTGATGTGTTTTTAACTGTGACAAATTCCCTTCTCAGTTCTGTTTGCATATCCCAGCACATATTTAACAAATATAATGTATTTAATTAATTATAATTCATTAATGAGCAGATGCACAAAGTGTTGAACCAATGCAAATGAGGAAGAAATAGCATCCAGAATGATCGAGTAAGAAAGACGGAAGATCTTGGAACATACTTAGCTCAGAATAAATTTTTGTGGACATAAAAAATGTCCTTTGTAATAACTTGGTTTGTCATACTGTTTGGGTATATCACTGATCAGTGCAAGCAAATATTCCTTAGGACTTTATCCTGTTTTCATTGAGATAACAGCAATTCCTGTTGATCTCAAGCTTTTCCCAGTCTGTTTCCACAGTGCTTTTAGGGATATTATTGTAGCCTAATAAGATGAGTTATTTTCCATAGAGAGGGATGTGTTTTAATCTGTGACTTCACACATGGAAGCATTTCATGATGTATTTGTAGATTCATTGAGAGTAAGTACTGGCAAAAGAGGCAGATAGATTCAGGCCATTAGAATGTGATTGCCAGAGCTTCAAACAGTTGAACTCTGTTTCTGACAAATTTCAGAAGCTGTCAGACTGCCTGCTCTCTGTGGTGTAATGAGCAGTTTAAATCATTGCACAGTATTTATTAAGAAGGGTCTCTTCACAGGGCGAAATAACACTTTCTGAAACACTGTGAATCTTACAATAACTTGACAGGCGCTATTTTCAAAGTGCCTATTTCTAATAAAACTAAGAAAAATAAAATGGTAACCTACAGATCCTCCATAACTTGAAAATGTCAGGTGTAATTTTACATGTTCACACGTTCTGCATCTCTTTTTGTCAAGCATGAAAGCTTTGACACTAACAGCATAACCCCACTGCCGGTGTAACCTATCAGTACAAATTTTGGGAATAAAACGTGGATAGCAATAAATTTTAAAAACCTGTTTCTGCAGCTTCTGAGAATTCTGTAATTCCTCATTGTCCTAGGCAGGAATGGAATGTATAATGAAAGAATATAGAAGACTTTTCCAGAACAGAGGCTATTGAAATGAGGCCTTAAAATTAATAATTTTATTCATTAGCACTGCTTCACATTAGTTGGAAAATCGGTAGCTTAAAAAAAATGCCTTTTGTGATCCTTCTGTGAACTCTAATGCCTCTCACACTAATATAAATATGAAATGGTGCATCTGAGAAGAATCCTCCATGGAATTGAAGTCATCGGATTGTGACCTGCTGCTTTATTATCTCAGAGGACAGCTAGTAAGAAAATGTCAGAGTAAGGAATGTGGAATGTAGACCTTTGATGGTGGAATAAGCCTGAGGCTTGTTGATGAAATCTGTCTTTTCATTCAGGTTCTGAGCTGAAATTTGCTGTTCCTAAGAAAATACATGTATTTCTAAAATACTTCTAAAATATTTATTCTGAAATTGGAGCATTTCCTTCCCAAGTTTGCACTGCTCACTCATACAAAATCAATTGCTCAGGTAATTACTTTTCCTTAGAGCCAGATTCATATTAATCAGAGGGAAAGCATGGCTCTGTGAACTCAGCTGGGTCACATGGGCTCATTTCATGCCAGACCTGCAGCACTACTTTGCCTTATGCTTCATTTTATCACAAAGGTTTGTCAGAAATATTCACTTCCAGTCTTTCTTTCCTGCCTCAAATTAAAAAAAAAAAAAAAAAAAAAAAGCCTTCATGAGGTGGATGAAAGGAGCAAAGCTTTTAAAACCACTTCTTAATTATTTTAATGGAAATCCTTATAATAGACAGTAGGGAGAAACTGGGTTCTTTCATCTTTTTCCTAGCGCATTGCCTGATATATGGTGCAAATTAATGCTTCATTTCTTCATCCTATAGGCCAAATACAAACAGTGATGCCACGAGTCTTTTTGATAGTTCTACTGTTTTACAGCAGAGCTCTTTTATCTTTAAATCTGGGAAGAGGGGCACCAAGTTTCACTGAGGGGACAGTGCAGTTTTGACGAAACTCCTCTAACACGTTCATTTTGGAGGTTAAGGCATCTTGTTTCATACCCATTCCACGTGGGGATTTGGAAACACATCTCTGTGTGACCTGTTGCACTGAAGTCACTGGCTCATTTTGTGTTGTCTCACGGGTGCCAATGTGCTGACCTAAAGCTTTATTCAAGGCTGTAGTGAGAGACTAAATGTTGCATGGTTGTCTGTTATCTGTCTTTATGTTTCTGTAGGGATGGAAACGGTTCTGTTGTGATGAGGCTTTGAGAAATCCAGTACTCACGGAGGCCACCTGGGGCTGCCCCCTTGCTGAGGATACAAGGTCTGCACCTGAGTGTACTCTGAAGCAGCCTCATGATGTGGCCTTTGCATTATTGTTATTAGCAAAAGTAAACCAAACATTTTACTGCTATGAAGTTGAATAAGTATAAAAGGCATATTTAATCACGGGTTAACATTCAAGAGTACAGCTACCTGTTGGGAGCCTGTGGTTGTGCAGTTCCTGTTGGGAATTCAGCAGGATTTCTAGAATTATTTTTCTGCCAAAATCAGACACACACAGAAAACCACCTCTCTCAAGATATTGCACTGCTGATACTGTTTGGATCCAGCAAGTGTGAAAAGTATGGTGAAGTAACACTCAGCAGCACTTCTGTGCCTTCCTGCCTTTTGGGGGTCCTCTCTCTCACTCAGAACTGGTTTCTCCAGATGGGGAAAATGATTATGATCAGGGAAGGACGAGACACAGATGTATTTTTTCTGTGCCCCAAAACTTGGTCTTATGGGAATTTGGCTTGAATATTTATTCTTAGGCCTCTTGGCTTGGTACTTTTCCCTGTGAAGTTGAATTTGCAGTTGATAAATCCTTCAGAGGTCTAAACAAAGACCTAAAGTTTCAAAAAACTTAGTATCTAATTTAGCAGTTGCAATCTTGAAAGGCAAAACAAATTATTAAGGATTTATCTTTCAGACTACAGCTCTATAATACACTGACAATAAAGTTCAACAGCTAATAGTAAAAAAAATTGCTGTAGGCATAATCTTTATGAAGCTGATTTCTGACAAGATGTTTTGTTGTTAATGCTCTGTTTGGAGAATTTTCTGTTACATCAGTTTGACTTGGATTTGAACTCGCTTCCAGAGGTGAATATTCAGTGCTGCAAAGTGAGTGCTCCACCCAATGCACTGATTATTCAGGTTCAAGAGATTTCTTTTCCAAATTTCCCACCCAATGTGCAGGGACGGAACACTGGGGATGACACAACTACTTTCTGTATTTGTGGGAACTGTTGCTATGAGCAGATCTTAATCCCATATGTAATGTTTCATTTTCGGAAAACACAAAACCTAACAATTCCCCACACACAACCCAAATAACAAAGAATTACTTATGACTGTTTTTAAATCATTTGAGTTTGTTCAGAGCATTTGGTTACTTGATAACCTTGAAGCGACTTGAAGATGTTAACTTATTTGACAACCTGTGCAAATGCTCTTGTCTCAGACTGAGCCCTCACAGCAAAAAAAGTTGGACCTATAAACTCACATAATTCCTGCTTTAACTGAAGGATTTGGTAGCCACAGTAAGAAAAATTTCCTTTTCTTTTTCAGTACTTACTCCTCAGACCATGGTTGTGAAGCTGTGCCATTACCTTAACTTTGAACTTCTTTGAGCAAATTGCTGCCTATAGGCATCTTAAATCTAAATTTATGCCAGGTGCAGGTGAGTTTAGCTGAGTAAAGCAAAATCTTGAATCTGTGGAATATGCATCCTTGGAGATGGGCAAAACCCAGCCAGACTACTGTGCTGATGCTGCTTTTACAGGACAGTTGGGCTGAATGGTCTTCGGAAGTCCCTTCCAGCCTCAACTATTCTGTGCATCTGTGATTAATTGTTTTCGGTATAATTGAATTATTATTTTTCCCTGCATGGGAATATGTGAAATTACACATATGATCCTTGTGCTGTGTGCCTGGTGTTATGCATAAAAGAAACGTGATGAAGATGGAGAAGTAAGAAGTAAAAAGGTCATTAGCAAAACATGGTTACATTTTACGGTCCAACTTCTTTACCTTCACAGGTTTTCAATGTCCAAGATATTTAAGGTGATGTTATCCTCTCAGAGGGGCCTTAATGCAGACATACTTGCATGAAGCCCACAGCACCTGTTTTCATACACCCTATTGTAACATGCTCAGCCTTGAACCTAAAATAGTGCCCTAAGAGCATAGTTAGTGACTTACCATTGTACAAAAAAGCCACACTTAGGAGAGCCAAGAGACCTTGGAAATTGCAGTAATGGACGTGTCTTTCAGTAATGCTTTGGAAGCAAAAGTGTGCTAATATTGAGTGTTATTTACTAATTGTCATAATTGGTGTCATTTTGTTCATTATTTAATACTAAATCCAGGAGGAATATAATGAAAATGGTTGATGCATGTAATTTATGGAATAGAACCTATGCTTAGCATTTAAGTTGTCTGAATGTAATGTTTTAATGTGAGCTCTTGATGTTAGCCCTTTTTTTATTAAGAATTCTGTTACTCCAAATTTGACAAGTTACCTTGTAAGTTGGATGTCTCAGTGGAAACTCTGTGACCTGCATAAACATTATTAAAAGAGGGAAATGACAGATCCTCACTAGTCGCTAATCACAGCCATTTTAATATTCCTTCACAATGTAAGTCTTTTGGGCCACTGGTGTAATTTTTACTCTTGGGATATCCTTCACTCTCTTTTCTGCACGTATTTTAAATGGTCTCTTTAGTTGAAGTTTACTTTAGCTCTGTGTCAATTAAATGGCCATTAAAAGTAAGAGTTGCATTGTGTCCGGTAAATTTAGATAAAGATGACAATGGTTCTTACAGTGTTTTGTTGTTTCAAGAATTTGAGAAAGTTACAATTTTAGACAGTTTCTCATATTGAGTTCCAGGATTTTAAAACCAAGTATACTTTAAAAAAAAAAATTGGAAATTATTTTTTTTTGAACAATACTTGCCTGACTCGAATTTCAACTAAATATTGATTAATTTTCATCATTCCACTTCTAGAAGTGTCACTGAAATAAGAAACAGATATTTCATGGTGTTTTGGTTTTTCAAATTTTATTTTTCCTGATGTTAGAAGTCCCCTATTCCAAACTCTTATTTCCAGTACCAGACTGTGGGCAAAATGGGAGCAATGCCAGAACTCATGAGGTAAGAGAAATAGACTATTCAGAAGTATTTTGAATTTATTTTTGATGCCTGGACTTTCAGGATTAATGCTTAATGTAACCATCTTGCTTCTGGGTCTCGTGTGGGTTTCTTGGTTGGGCTTTGCATGAGAGGTTTGCGCAGATAAAGTGTAAGGATTTGCACTGATTCTTAGATAAAGATGATGTTTCTGGGCTAAGCTTCAATTTCTACAACCATGGACCAGCTGATGTGGAATAGGACTGAGATATGTCTCTTCTAATTGGAATGAGAAAAGTCTAGGGAGTTGAAATACAGAAGTTAGGAAGAGGTGCCTTTCTTCTCTTTTTCAGTGGTTTCTGAAATGTCTGGTATATTTCTGTTAGAGTGACTTATTAACTGTGAAGCCTGGAGATATATTTAAATAAAATTACTGCGGAATTTGCAGCCTGTTGCAACAGATTAAGCTCAGACCTTTGCCCGAGAAGTTCTGCCAGAGAGTGCCCGAGGCTTTGCTCAGGGAAATGTTGCCTGATGCCAGCAACAGCAGAGTGGTAGGAGGCAAAAGTTAAAGAGAGTGGGGAAAAGGCTAGCTATTCCTGCAAAAGCTCTAACAATGACATCTTACAGATCCCTCTCCCCCACCAGAGCCTGGAGCACTGAGTGCGTCCTCTTGGTATCCTTACCCAAAATGAAAATAATGAGGCAAATGAGGATACTTGGAGGGAAGGAGTTACAGGGAAATATATAGACAGCTGGGCTCCTCTGTGTTTGATACCAACTGTTGAAACCTGACAAAAACTGTGAAATAACAATTAACAGACAGTTGGTTCTTTCCATCCCATAACTGCAAAGAGAAGTGACAGCTTGAGGCTTCACTCTGCTACCCTTGTGTTGCTTAAGACAGCAAGACTTTTTCTTGGTTTCTAGATAAGTCAGTTTTCAAATGCACTTATTGCTTTCCCTTTTTCTAGTATATTAGAGAATGTGGACAACCAAGGAAAGAATCAATTGCACAGTATACCCAGTGTCTGTAGAACAGATCTAAAGAGTGGAAATACACTTTGAGGAAAATAAAGCACCTAAATTTCAAAGTGAAACTAGCAGTTGAAAATGGCCAGCTGGACAAAGATGGGGTGTGGGAGAGAGAGAAAACAGTTCTTTTGATCAGATTTCTCTGCATCTTTTAATTATGCAGGCCTGGCATAATCTAGTAGCCAGATATTTTCTAAGTGTAACTGAATGGTTTAAGCTGTAGATTTTGTTAATCATGTTTCATTATTTATTTGTTGTGTATGAAGTCATTGTTACTTATGCTGATGCTGAAGTCTCTCGTGGTTTATTCCAGAAATGATCTTTGAATAACTTCTGATCTTGAACTGCAGTAAAACCCTCAGATGCAGGTGCTGCTCTGGTCTGAGTATTCACTGATGTGATTCATGGAGCTGGGTTCTCTTATTCATATCAAAATTCCTGATGGTGCTTGCTCGTGTTGGGATGGATTGCCTTCACTCTGGTGCCTGATAAGGGGGCATGTATGAGTTTTAAGCAGCCTTTGTTAGGTGAGACAAGGTGATTTCTTGATGCTGTGGCATGACTCTTCCAACCCGTGTCAACTTGAGCCTCAGGACACAGGTATTTTTATAAACAATCTCAACCTTTCCGTTTTCTGCTTCCATGTAAGTTGTTCAAATGAAAGTGAATATCCCTAGGCACGTGTCCAAAATATTGCATTCTATTCTCCCAGCATCCTGTTTTTCATAGTATCAGAAGTGTTTTGTTCTTAATGTAGATGAATAAGCTTCCTGCATAGAGACAGCCTCCATGAATAGAATATTTTTGTTACCTATCTCATTTGCTATGTAATAGACCATAAAACCAGTCGGTCTGTACCTTGGGTTGTGCTAATTTGACAATACAAAATGGTTTTTTGGGTTACTGGGCAATAAGAATGTCTGAAAAAGTAACTTCAAAAAGTGCTTTGTTGTATATAGTGATAATTTATGCATAGCTATATGTATTGGTTTTCTGCTCTGAGTATTTAAGCTACTTACACAGCTACCTCTTAGTTTGCAAAATTAGCCACTCTTACTAAGAAACAAACTTGAATCCTTCAGATACCTAAAGCTGAACACACAGAGCCAGAGGCAGAAAGCTGTAGGATGTTTGCTATAAGTGTGTCACAAATGTTATGATCATATAAATAAAAGTAGGCTATCAGCTACTAAACTGAGTTCTGAATTGCTGATCCATGAGCCTCTTCTACTCAAGACACTTGAGCTTAAAAACATTTTAAAAGAATCACTAAATTCTTCTTACTGCTGTAACTGCTTGGCATTGCTTTTGACTTTTGGATGATCAGCTGTCCTTGGGTACAACAACATTTGCTTATTGGTGAGCAGGGATGGGCAATAGAGCTTCCCATGGACTTTTAAAGAACATTTTTAGATCAGATCAAAAGTTAGTGACTTATAAAGCTAAGTCATACATGAGTGATATTCACAATGGAGAAGAATCAGGGGGGTTTACATTTTTGAATCTTTCAGTCCTTACCTTGTATTGGTTATTTACATAAAAAGCTAAGACATTCCTACAGCTGAACTGAACAATAAGGAACTTATGTCTTATTTTTCAGCTCAATAATCACTTTATGTGGTGATATTATAAATATTCTTTGAACAGCACCAGAATGTTATCAGTATCTACAGACAACTTATTTTGCTCTGCATACTGTATCACATGGAAGAGTTTCTTTTGTTTTAATTTTCTTGAATAATAAATATTCTTAAGCCATAATCACTCTTGCTCCTTCAGCATGGGAAAACCTCACTATTGAGAAGAATGCTTGTTTTATTGTCTGCCTGACATGTACCAAAGGAAAAAATAAAATCAGAGGTTACATGTGCTCTGAAATATTTCTGTCAGTGTGACAGTCAATCCACTTAGAGCACTGTCATGTCATGGGTGCACTGTCATGTCATGGGTCTTCTTTAGGTTAATACTTCATCTGTAATGCATTTTTTTGCAAAAATTAACCTTAATATCCAAGATATAACCCAGACTGAATATATACATATAGAGAACTGAATACATACGTATAGACAGCACTCTAAAGTGTGGAGTATTTGTAAGTATGAAATACATCAGTTTTGAGGATTTAAAAAAAAAAAGTGCATCTAGAAAACTATAAGGGTAAAATCAGACTACAAAGGTGCATGAGTTGTCCTCCTCAATAATAAGTAAAATCTCATCAGTAAATGTGCTTATTTATGTCTGATTATATCATGGGAAATTCAAGGTCATGTCAAGCTTACTGCTAAAAATGGAAATGTAAGAGGAGCCATTTGCCTCATGTTTTTTGTTTAGTTTGGGAGATTTTTTCCCAACATGCAGCTTTTTAGAAAAATGTATTTTCAAATATACTGTAATGCAAGTCAGGCTTATTTTAAGGTCATAAATGAAGATAAAAATATCATTATAGTAGGTATCTCAAATCTAAAGGTTGGTCTCACTAGGGTTCTTTTACTTGTCTCTAGAAGTTCTAGTTCAGAAAGAACCAAGGGGAAAAAAAAAAAAAAAAAGAGGTTATTTCTTAGCATCTTTAGAACTCAGTGAAACATAGAAGTCTCAACTGTTCTGTATTTGGTGTCTGAGAGCCCTTCCTTTAGAATTCCAGAGGGGCTGAGGTTGCAAGGGACCTGTTGAGATTACCTAGTCAAGTGTCCCTACTCAGAGCAGCATCGGCTAGAGCAGGGTGTCCAGGGCCAGCTCCACTGTCCGAGGATGGAGACTGCAAACTGTCTGGGCAACCTGTTCCAGTGTTCAGCCACTCTCACAGTGCCCGAGTAGAAGGAACCAAACCTAAATGAAATACTAGAAGTTGGTCTACCATCTGTGAATCTCTTGACAAAGAACATGGATTCTGTACAGTGTATATCTGTAGCAAAGCTGTGTTAGTTTTGCAGTCATACACTACGGTGTAGATCAAACTGTGTGTGGCAACTATATGCAACCAGCAGAATGGCTTAAGTTAAATGGTTTTACAAGCAGCCATTTGTCCCATTTGCATCAATGGTAAGTAAGTTCAGTATTTAAGTATTGTTTGAATAATATTTCTGGTGTTTTTAAAATTTTTCTTCCCGCTCCAGCTTGGCCTTGCTGTATTCGTTACAGGAAGTTGAATTTAATTTCCCAAAAGCACCCAGTTTTGCTGTTTATTTGTACTCTGTCACTATCTGAACTTTCCAAGTATCTTGAGATTACATAGTCATACTATAAACACGAGAACTGGTTTTGTTAAGCTTTAATACTTTCGGCCTGACGCGATAGGACATCACAAGTCTGTAACGCGCGAAAGCTGCGGGGCTCTCTTGTGTGGCCTCACGCAGAAGGGAGGCTGGAACGTCCCAGGCGGGGGCCTTGGCCTGGGACAGCTCTGTGTGGCTCTGTTCAAGCAGAGGTTGAGCAATCTCCGTGCTGTCGAAGGCACAGCACGGAGCTGTTGATGTGCGTTGGAGCTCACCTGGTGTAACCTGAGGGAAAATAGGCAGCAGTGAGAAAAGCCACTTCCCCACCCTGCGGGGACTGGCACGTGGCAGGCGAATCCTGGCAGAGCAAGGGTGGTGTGATTTGATAAAGGCCCCAGCAATCTCCTGCTCTCTCCCCTCTCATTCCCCTCTTCTCCTTCAGTAGAAAAATGGAAAGTGTGTAGAACTTTGTCTCAGTTCTAGGGAGCAAGTCACCCTTTGTGGTCAGTCTTGTGGTAGCACACTCCAGGGATGGGCTGAGGAAGATAATATTGCTCCGGAGTCAGCACGGATCTGAAGGCACTGAGTCTTTTTTAGGGTTGGTTCTTAGGTCTGGCTATAAATGCAATGGAAAAGGATTGAAACTAAACGAAATACTGTTTTGATTTTACAATCTAAGGGATACACAACTTCGGTGTTTGTGTTACGCATGCAAAAATTACACAGGGATATTAAAAAGAAGAGCGACTTCATGATTTAATTTAAGTGCATTTTTAACAGCATGTGCTTTTTGGTCAGCACACTCTGGTTTAGATAAACACTATGTTGGCAAATAGTGTGTGACAAGGAGTGGCCAGTTAGCAGTTAGCATGTAATCACTGAATGAGTCATGAAACCAATATTATAATTATGCCACTATGAGATCAGGTTTGCAAAGCCCCACATTTGCCAGTATACAGGCCAGTGACTGAGGTTTGTTGTTTGTTTGGTTTGGTTTTTTTCAACTTAAGTGGTTTTGAAAAAGGCACATGCAAAATAAATTAGTCACAGCAAATTGGGAGATGATAAAATTCAAGTGTCTTCTGGCTGCAGGTGATAGATGTGCTGACTATTGGTTTTGCGGGTGTTATGTGAAACAATGAAAAATACCAGTTGTGTTTTGTAGTTACAGGCATGTTGCCGAGCTTGTAAGGTCAAGCTAGGATTTTCCAGCAGTCTGTGCCATCCTGGTAGAGGAGAAATTCCAGAATTCTCATATATGAGCAACTGGACTCTTCTTTCCCTGAGGAAAATCCGTTAATGGTAATAGCCAACAAGGCTCCTGACATGGTTGTGTATGATGTCAGCCTGCAATATATAGTTACATATGAGAAGGACAAAAGGGTGCCTTTAAAGGACCAGTGAGCAGGATAAGGGACAATTCAGTGCCTCAGGATTGTGAGGCCTTGATGGCCTCTCTATTATAATGGTTCAAGAACATTCTATCAGTATCTCAGCCTTAGCATTGCATTTTATAATTGCAGGTCATCACACTGTGTATAACCCTAAGGAGGGTCCCAGTAGAATAATTCACTCTGTCTCCAGATTGATCAATAATACAAAATCCTGAGTACTTGGAAAGAGATGTTTGCTGTTCTGACCCAAAACTTCATATTTGGGTCTCTGTATATTTAGGAGGGCTTTTGACATGTATTTTGATTTTACTTTAAATGGAATATGCCTGTTCAGAATCCAACTTTGATTTAATTTGTGGGAATTCCACAGATGAAAATAGAAGGAAAAGGTAAAAGTCTCCTTATTGGCACTGTTATTATTATCCAAATTAAAAAAAAAAAAATTATAGTGGTGAAGGGCTGGATTTAAAACCTTTGCCCCACTAACATTTCAGTTTAATTTATTATATGTAAACAATTTCTAAAATATGCCCATTCTGGTGTGCTAGTAATTGCCATTGCACACTTTCAATATTTAGTGATCCAAACGTGTAAAAAAGCTGTCGGAGCATTTAAAAAAACTTTGAAAATCCATTTACACATAATTTTAATTTGGGAGGACTTCTCAGTGCCTGACTGTTATCCCTGAAGGATGTAAGTCAGGCAGAGAATAGCTAAATAACAAGCACAAACTCACTGAATGAGTCAATGTGAAATCAAAATTAGGTATTCAGATTTAATCCTTCTTTTTATGTTGGGTTGAATGAAAGTTGTGTCTGTTTACAAAGAAGCAATTAGTTCTAGAGAACTACTTATTCCCCTCATTAAATCATATTTGTCAAAACAGAATCATTTGCATACTAATTAATTTTGATACTGCTTATAGTGGGCTGTTATTTTGGTTGAGAAATAGGCCCCTGGAGCAGATGTGCTCTTGCTGAGAAAAAAAGCCTCCTTTTGGAACCACAACTAATGAACATGTGGAAAAAATAATGTAGAAAAGGCTCACAAAACAACTGTTATTTAATAAATTCTTTGACTAATTTCTTTTGAAATATAGAAGGAGCAAATTGACCAGCTGCATCTTTGCTTGCTTAATATCAAGGGTTTCATGGCCTCTTGGCTGACAGGTCAAGTGCCTATTTTTTCTTTGTCTTAATTCAGAAAAGCCAAAAAACCTCATACCAAGCAACAACTTACTGTTAGAAAAGTGACTTATATGCTTGGAGAAGTGTCTGCATCACATTAGTTGTAACTTGTGGTTATATTTCATGACCAGTGATTAATTGCATAGACAGGGGGTTATCAAAGGAAGCAGTAAATCAAGTGACAGTAGTTTTTGTTTCTTTTCCAAAAATTACATAAATTGAATATCATTGGAAATGCTGCCATAGTTATGCATTGGTTGCAAGCATTAAAACTTCAGTTACTGAGCACAGTTTTTGAAGATTATAATCCCAAGAGCTGCCATTATTTCTGTCATTTGGAATAAATACATCTGTTCCTATAGTGGTGAAAAGTTTTAGACTGGGAGGAGTTTGTCAAGGAAGGTATTCAGAAGCAGACTCTAGAATCACACCAGTTTGTTTGGGGCAAGCCATTATTGAAGGAATAGTTGATTGGTAAATATGAATTAATGTGGTCAAAAATAACAAACTTGTAGTGCTTATTGCAAGGAGACTTTACAGTAAGTGTCTGCCTGCAGTTTCTGGGGAGGCAGGAGCTGTGGAAGAGGTGCTCTAGTGAATAGGAGGCAGAATGAAAAGGCTTCTCCAGCATCAGTGCCTCAGTAGTCCAGCCTACTTTGTTCTTTTGGTCTGCGTTCTTTTTCACATGTGCTAGAAGCCAGCAGCTATAAAAGCAATTTAACGTTTTTGCTTCCCTCTTTGGTCCAGTGATTCCTTTTCTTGCACCATGAGGAAGTGCCTCACAGTCCCACGTTTTCTGACGGCATTTAACTCCATCCTGTGATCCAGCGAGAGGCAGAAAGCAAGACTGTTTCCTGCTTTATGACTGGTTCTTATTCTGCTGCCTGTCCTTCTCCTTGCCCAGAGTGGAGAGGTTGGCTTTCCAGCACATCGTCTGCTTTATGGCATGTGTTTGAAGTTTGGAAATTATAGCTGTCATTCTTCACTGCCTGATTTTTGCTTTCCAGGAATCTCATTTCATAGAAAGAAGCTATTATTTCTCGTGAGTTTTCCGTCCTAGTTCGAAATAATAAGGACATCAGAGTATGAACAGTAGAGACTTTTGTCTGGTTCAAAACATCCTTTGTATAGACATGCCATGACAGTCTGAAATTTCCTCTTCCAGTTTATGAAATTTCTCTTTTATTCCTAAGGAATATTAGGGCTCCTCCTTTCCCTATAATATGAAGAAAGAAAAAAATAGTGGTGCTGTCGAAATATTTCGAGGTGTTCTAGTCGTGAAACAATCCAGAGAACATAAAGGCAGTCATTTTCCTGGCTGGGAAGGCAAAGAAAAAGAAATAAAAATGACTGTAGCAACAAATAAAAACATATGAGCAAACATTTCCCAAGATAATTCCCAGTTCATAATCCTTCCTCTCCGTGAAAGGAGAGGCTCATTTGCTGAAAGAGAAATGCTAGGCTGATCAGCATTTGATGCAGCCTAATAATTTATGAATATTGCTGTAACATTTGAAGTAAACATTTAAAACAAGTCTTCTTAAAGTTTACACTGAGACTTAGAAATAATTAAGAAATAAAATAATTTACTTAGCCCTTTTCCTAACGTTTTTATTTATCATATTATAAACTTTTGAAGGTTTTTTTCTCATCTGGATTTTAGTTTTGTTGTTGTTCTAGCATGTTTTAAGTAATTTTGAAGTGTGGAATACTGTTGGGTTGGTTGTTTTTCAAAAGATGTTTTACACTTGACTATTAAATGATAATGATGGAACACATGGAACTGAGCAAACCAAAGAACTCATCTCAGAATGTTTTTATATGGGCTACAACAGAAGACACTTACTGGGATGTGAGCATAATCTAGAATTTAGTGGAATATTCAGTTGAACCACCTTTCTCATTAATTTTGAAATATTCGAATAGCTCTTTTCAATCACTTGCTTTTAGAGGTGAAGAGGCAAACACATTAGTCTTTTTCAAATCAATGATCATGCACATGTTGTTTGCTCTGCATGCAAATGAACGAGCTACTTTGCTTTAAAGCCTTTTAAAAATATCTAATCCTGGGAAGCTGGAGCCTGTAATTTTCTGTATACCAGCTTTAATAATGATTAATGAATTCTGGCTGTGGTGAAGCAGCTTGTCTTGTGTAAGCAAGATATCTTAATATAAACAGCTCACTTTTCTCATTAAAGTAATTATTGAATCAAAGCCAAAGCAATTGTTTCAAATATGTTGCAGTTCTGCTCTGGAGTGCTGTTCAGAATCAACACAGCAGAGCACTGAAATATACTTATGAATGAATTCTCGAAAAAATCTGGAGCCTGCCCAGAGAATCCCTATAGGCATAGGGACATTTGGACAGAAATTCTGTGTTTGTTTGCAAGTTCCCTTCTTCCTTTGGTGGTCACCTTTGGTTTCTTGAGGCAGAGATCCTGGAGGCCCCTGCAGTGAGAAAGCTTCCTGCTGCCTGCTCCATATAATAATTCTGTCTCTTCAGATGGGATGCAGAGCAAACTGCAACAGTTCAGGTAAAATTACCTCAGGTGTTGAACTCAGACAATTTGGCAGGAGAACACATCCCTGTGAGGGGTAGAAAGCAACTGGCTGTTGTTCCCCTTCAGAACCAGCCAGGTGATATCCACAGGATCCTAGCAAAGAGATATCTTTAAAATGATGGGAAGAGAAGGTTGAGGATACAGATAAACAATTCTTTTTCACTGCTCTGTTTATTTTGTGCAGCAGTAGAAAACTGTGCCTCTCCATACAAGAAACAAAACAACTTACTCTCTGACAGCAGAAATCAGCCTCTCCCAAAGCACATGGCTAGTTCAAAAACTAACCCACAACAGCACGTGCAATGAACTCATACATTTTCAGATTTATAAGCAATATTGAAAGAGATAATGAATATTAAAACGAGTCTTATATAGAAAAAGCAAGAATGTTCACAAGCAAGGAGGATTTAGTCTTTGAAATATCCAGACTTTTTCTGTCATTCATTACTCCTTCTTTTTAAATAGTAGCAGTCTAGAAACACTTCTAAGTTGCACAAAAGCAGGCTTATGTAGATCGTTATATTTATGACAAAATTGGAACAATAAATGATCTTGAAGACCTTTGCCATCATTTGAATATCATATATGCTTACTGCTGAAAGCCCAGTGAAGGCAATAGTAACTATTCTGGGTTTCTGTATGCAAGTAATAACATCGTGGATTGTCTGGAACACAGGAGGGTAAAGACACTAAAATAAAAGAGATAAGTGTAGCAAAACATGGCATCTGGTACCTGACAAGAGAAAAATTAATAGTAAAATTATATGCAAATTAGGAACAGCAAGGAACAATGAAATAGCTTATGATATAAGTAATGATTTCTCCATTCACTTGTCTCTACAATTCAAGACTTGCTGGGATTTTTTTTCTGCTGGAATTCATTTTTTCTTGTTACAAAAATAAAACTACAGGTAGTCAGCCATGGAAAAGTGTTACTGCTCAGTTTGCCTTAAATGCTGGCCCACAGAGAATAGCAAATGTATGTCTGGCTCTTGTAGGCCTCTGTCGCCTGTGCATCCTCATGCAGGGTGGATGGCAGCTCTTAGTTAACCTGTGATAGCTACAATAAGCTGGCTTCATCACCTCTTAATTTATTAAATCTGAGATCTCTTCACAGCATTTGGAGAAATCTGAAGAAACATTACTTCCTCACAACTCAGATTCAGATTTCTCCTAGAACAGAGTGACTGTGTTAATGTTACCAAAAGTGAGGAATGAGAACAGTGTGCTTGAACGTCATTGAATGTTTGAGGAGAACTGAAGTGTGGAAGTCAGCGCAGAACTGCGTGCTCTAATGCACCTGCACAGCCCTGCCAGGGTAGAGGTGTGTATCATGTTGTTTTGTGAGGCTTGAGAGACTGCAGCGCTGTTCTGGCAGTGCTGAGCAGCTTGGGGAAAGCAGTATCTGCTGTCCTGGTTCAAACAGGTCATTATTGTCCATGAACAAATATGTAGCTGACAATTTGTGATTGCTAAGCTTCCTTTTAGTTATGCTTTTGGCCTGCATCCTAAAGACACTACATTACCAGTGCAGAAATGGAATCTTGGGGATTGTTTGAAGTGCTGAAGATTCCCTCCCTTAACTTACTTCCTTCTTTATCAGACCCACAGCTGATTAGATAGGAAAGCATGCTGGCTGGCGCCTTCCCATCCCATTTGTTTTTGTCCCTCACTGCTCTGTAGTGCTGGGTCATGCTCCTATTCATTTTTCATGACCTTTCCTTATTACACCCTTTCCAATTGCAGCTTGTTTCTCTGACCTTGGAGTCCTACAGGCCGATCCAAAAGATCTGGGACCATGTTTTTAAGTTACCTCCTGGAAAGGCTGGAAACATGAGGACATTTTTCAGCAAAAAAGTTTGTGTGTATGTGTAGCTTTTACTATTTTATCGTGTTATATTTGGCTCAGTGCTGCAGACTGGTTTTGCAGCCCACTAACACCTTCATGAATTCTGGTATTGAATGATCCTTGTTAACAAACATCTTATTTTTGGTATACGTTTATAAGAAAAGTGAATAATCAACTAATATTGTGTGGATATCTGTCTTTACTTCAAAGGTTTTCGGTCCTGCTGCTTTGCTGCTTATTTCTATATTGACTTTGTGTGTTTCTGCCCGTCTAAAAATCATGCAATTGTAGTGGCTTAGAACTCACACCTGTTTATTGCAGCCACAATAGATCATGTGTTGAACTTATGCTACGCGTGGTTAACTGAATTGAAAGTATCCATATATGCATTTTGATGTGCTTTACCACATTTAGATGCCTTTGAGTAGGTATTTCATTTTGATTGTTGGGTTTGCTTAATGTTTGTTTCACAGGTTTCCTATGCAAACTTTCAGTGGATACTCAAGTAGTTGAACAAGTATTTTGATCCCTTATTGATGAAAAAGTGGATTATTGTTCATTAGAACTACTTCCTTCCTGCCTAAAACCATCTTCCTATCAGGTTCGGAGCCAAGGAAGAGATGTGGAAGTTACATGAAGTGTTTTGAGAAAACATGAAGTAGTCTACCTGTGTGAGAGTAAAAGAATGAATTGTTATAGATCTGCCCTCCCTGCCTGCCAAGCAGGGCGGATGTGAGGCACTTCTGGCCAGGTCTTGCATAACCTCATTTGTGTGGCACCGAGCCCCTCAGCATCCAGGGACTGCTGCTTCCGATGGGAGCTCTCTCCGAGCCGCGGGGCTGGGCGGAGCGGATACACAATCATCCATCCCTACACAGCCCTGGCAGCGAGCACTCGATGCTCCCTGCGAGGGCTTGAGGCTGAGCTCGGAGCATGCAGTGCATGGACAGTGCAAGCCTCCTAACAGCATTGTCTGTGGTCACTATATTTGATGTTGGCACCTGCTATGGGATACCTTTAGGTAACGTGCTGCTTGGATGCACTGGGTTCTGACAGCTCTCTCTAAAGCTGGAAGAGGAAAAACAAAATCTGGATTCATCACATGCCTACACTTGGACGTAAATTGGTTTAACATAGGAATTGAAATCTGTCAGTTCTGATGTTGATGTATTTTATTGCAAAATCCTGTACTAGATGCAGAGGCAGATGCAACCATGATGTAAATGGGAGGATTTTTGGAGATAAATGTCCTCTTTTTTTTGGTATCCATGCCTCAGGGACAAATTGCACTTATTTGCACCTTACCAATAGTGTCTCCTTTCCCTATCTTCTATTGATTGCCTGGTTAATATGCAGAAGGAAAGTGGCCAGGATGTTTCATCCCCTTTTCCTGCAGTTTCAGTCCTTTGGAGCCATTGACTGCTGCTGTAAATCAGAATAGTCTTGGGATTGAAGTAGAAGGACAGTAGTCATATGTAATAGGGATGCAGACATTCGTTTGATTTTGTGTGTGGTTCCACTTTTTAATCATAATGACGATAATTTTAATCATAATAACATGAGTAGTAGAGTGTACCTAATAGTAAAAATGCTTTGAATAAAGCCTTGCTGCTCAGTGTGCATAAAAAAATTACCTCCAAAATGAATTCCAATACATTCAAAAGCAAGAACTTTCATTTAGAAGCATGTAGAGTTCTAGCATCATTTAAAACTTTGCTTCTCTTAATAGTAGCTTTACTTTCAGGTGGTGGTTGCAAAGGTGAAACTTGTTATCTAGAAGGACACGTTTCTTCTTTTTCTTAAAAGAAAAAGTAGATGGATGCAGACTTTTGACACTAAAAGAGGTGGCGGGAGAGGAATTTTTCTGTGGTTCAGTTACTCTGGAATGAAACATGGGAATTCATTTTAACAGGATAAGTAACTGCAGTACAACCTAACATTTATGCTGTTAGCCTTTATAGTGCGAAATTGTTAAATATTAATATATCGTATATATCAACTTTGTTTCTTCACATAATATTGGTTCTTATTACAGTGCATGTCTTAAGTACCTGCTGGCCCCAAAAGATTCAATTCCACTGACTCAGAGGTTTTGTTACTGCTGCTGCAAAACATTGCTTGACCTGTAGCTAAGGCACAAATATAAAATTACAGGAAGAATTTGGAAGTGAACTTAGAGTTAATAAAAACACACTGCTACTGAAGCTAAAAGGAAGTTTGTCTTCTATTTCAGCTTCAGAAATGTAGCAAGTCTCTTGTCAGCAGCTTTTGAAAATCTCCCTGAAAAGATGAAAAGAAAATTATTTAAAAGAAATGGAATTGTGTGTTCTGTCAACCCTTCATTTCTTCCTTTGCAACTTGAAACACCTATTAAACTTGATGAAAAACAACAAAAACTTTGGTTCATTAAGTGCTGTCAGTTCAAGGTCTTTCACTGACTGCCTAGGCACTGCTGCAGGTTCCTCCTAATTAAGCATGTAAAGAACACGTGATTTGTGTTTGGAGAGTACTTTTTACAATTAATTAAAGCAATCTGATGAAAAGGGTATTTTTTCTAGCAGGAGATCTCACTTTTTGAAGTGTTGGATAACTAAGGGAAGTAAGTAATGTTTGATAAATCGAATTCTTTTCTATTTTTGCAAAAAAAATGTGAACAATATACCTCTTTCTTTAACTTCTCTTGTAACACTTGATTTGGTGTTGAAGCAAGAGATGGTGTCTATTTTAAGGATATGAAAGCTTCATTTCTTGTAATGACATTGTAGAAACAGAGGCTAGAAATGAGTAATTACCTACTGCTTAAGATGCTAGGCAATGGCAGTCACTGCAGCAAGGGATAATCCAAACAAAGGCTTCCTCAACATTCCTGGAAACTGCTCCCATTGTTCTTGCTCTGGCTGCTGCTGCTGATGCAAGGTAATAATTGGCACTAATGCTTGTCATGCTAAACGTTTTCAAGAGTCCCACGTTTGTGAAAGAGACTGAAAGGTAGTAAGAAAATCAAAAGAAGTTTTGAGTATTTTCTCACCCAGTCCCCAGCACGGCTGATCACATCTCTTGGGTGATCAGAATTAAGACTAGGTTTGTTCTTTGTAGCAGACATAAGTACACAGCCTAAGTAAAGTGGGCTGGACTTTTACAACAGTGAGACCTGAGAGTAATTTCCTTAAAGTGAGTGGGCTGTAGAAATATGATTTATTTACGCAGCTCCTACATAGACTGATTTTGTTTTTATGGAAGCAATTTATTTTAATATCTAGCAAAAGAGGCAAATTTATTTCCCATAAAATGTTAATGTTTTGTTCAAGCTGTGTATTTTTTTGCAGTTCTGCCAGCTGCAATAGAAATGAAGAAGCTGCACAAAACCAAGCAGTCAGGGACACTTCCCTCTGTCTTCAACATGGTAAACAAGAGGTAGATGGGATGGTTGGGGTGCTCGAGATTCAGTGTCTGCATTAATATTCATGCTTTCATTCTTTGATGTCATGAATGATTTTGCATTCTATCTAAAATAGAGTAATTTCTGCAGGAGGGATTGCTTCTTTTAGTATGTACTGTAGAGTGTAAGAATCTCCTGTAGGAGACCAAGAGATCAGGAGGATTATTTTATTGAAATATTTGTTCTGACTCATGTGCCAAGAGGCACTGACCTGAAGTCCCAAATACCCTGGCTGGGCCATTTGATCTCTGAATTTTAGTGTGCAAGGTGAACAGCAACATTTTGCTTTCATTTTTTAAAAGAGTTTTGTGAATTTGGTTCCTCAAAATGAGACACATCTCAACATCTTCCCCGCACTCCTTCTCTCCTTTCTTCTCTCTCATTTTCTTTACATCTTCCTTCATATTCAGCAAATACAAACACATGAATATTTTTGGTTAAATTTTTGGCTTTTTAGCATTTGTAAAATTATGGTGAGAAGCTGGATATAAGCAACATTTATGAGTTTATTATACTTACCTGTAGTGAATAGTTGATTTAATAAGGACAGGAGCTGTAGGCAGAGTTGCCCATCTCTTTTATTACTTCATTTATCTTTTTCTGTATGTTATTTTATAGTCTGTTTCCACCAGAAACACAATACAAATTGCCTATTGTTCAGATTTTAGGCACTACAAGATTTAATTGATTAATCTAATTGAAATGCATGAAACTAACAACATAAAAATGTTGTTTGCTTTTTGGCATTAGATGCTTAATTAGTGATTTGGCAGATAGGACAAGTAGGGAGGGTATTTCCTGATGGTTGATAATTCATTAAGTCGAGTGCCAACAGAAAATCTAAAATCCCTTAACTGCCATTAATTAATTACCAGGAAATACCTGGCTCGGGTGGAGCGGCTCATTATGCTTGTATTCCCCGTAAAACTGTGAAAGGTGAAAAAAATCAAAATGACATAGATAGTGTGTTGTGCAAAGCTACTACAGAGACCCAGCTCTGTCCAGGCACTGTCCTAGTGACAAGCACAGCTCAGAGACACAAAACCAAGACTTCACAGTACCTTTGGGTTTAGCAGTGCCCTGCTGTAACCAGGATATGTGTTTACAGCAGGGTAGTGCTTTTATGTTCATATTTGAGAACAGCTTTTTTGTTAATACCTCAAAGCAAAGGACTCCTTGAATGGTCTAAGAATATTTAGGCAGTGGCTTCTCCTCTAACACATGCTCACACAGGATAAAATTAGGTTACGAGAAGTGTTGCAAGTTATCAGGTTGCTAAAGTGTGTCTCTGAGTTTTGTTCTTTTATGTTACGGTCTACAGTTGCTCATTTATTACTGTAAACTGCTTTACTAACACAGACAAAAGAACAGACAGTCCTTGATAACAAATCATGTGTATTTCACTCTGATTATACCTTTATTTTCCAATATATCAAAGGAAAAGGCAGGAAAAAATGACTTTTTTTTCCCCAACACTCCCTTTCCTGAGAGGTCTATGTGATTATTAACCAAGAGAAGTCTTGTTTTTCATTGAAATAGAATCTTTAGTCTAAGGTGTGATGAACAAGTGATTTAGAGACTTCATGTTTCTAGAATAGGTGGGCTGTGCTACATCTATTTCTGCTCACACAAGTCCACGTGAGAGAAGGACCAAGCCCAGAGAGCCAGCTTTAGTTTCCTTCTAATGAGCATAGCCATCCTTCTGGTGACAATAAACATGGGTAAATAAAATTGGGAATTGATGCTATTTCACATTATCTCAAACTCAGCAGAGATTTTTCTTTGCTTTTGTGGATGGTTTGTTGGCTACCTGAGCATTTCAAAGTAGGTTATAATTTACTTTTTTTTTAAATTTTTAATTGGTAAATGTTATAATTGTCAGAGGAGATTTTCTCTCCCATCTTCCCTCCTTCAACAGCAATTGAGAGTTATATTTGGAATGTACTTACATGCTTGTAATCAAAGTTCAGCATTTCAGGTGCTTTGGGAGCCCAAACCTATTTCAAGTTAGAGTGGTAAAGGTTATTAAAGAGAAGAGACATAATTATCCCTGATGTATTTCATACCAGGAGAGAGCATGTATGCAGTTATACTGATACGTTTCTTTCCATTTTTTAAACTTCCCATTCGTGTGTACAAACTCGTCTTAAATACAAGAAATCCTGGAGTGTAATTTAGACAGCAGGAACATTCTAAATACTCAGGAATTTCACCTGAATTTTATTTACTGAAGTTGGAGTTTGGTGAGGATTTTGTGAGGTCAGTTTGTGTACACAAAGACTCTTCATACTGTTCAGGAGTAGATTTGACAGAACATCAGAATTTGCATTAACCAAGGAACAGTTCCACCACTTTTCTTCACCGGGCTGTGCAAGAATTTTTTCCCACATCCTGACAGCGTCGACACCTGGTGGGTGAGCCCTGTAGTTTTTGCATCATTGGATTTTCAAGAGAATGCGTGTGCAGAGATAGGAAAGTTGCTTTTGGCGGTGGTGCAGAAGGTGGAGACTCAAATGGGACTGAGAAAGAAAGGGGGAACTGTAGGAAGTGTACAGCAAAGTAGTTCATTTCCTTATATTTGTTAAATGAGTGAGTTCCCACACATTAATTTTGGCCAGACTTGTGTTGTATTTTTAAGTACCCTTGAGAGTCAGTTGATACCAGGCTTAGATAACTTATTGAGCCACTTTGCCTTTTCTTTGATAAAATAAATCAGATTTTTTTCCCCCAGGATGCTGTGTCTCAGCAAAATTTTAACTCCTTTAGAAAGAATAGGAATTCTAATCTATCTTAACAACCCCTTCCATGGTTATTCAATGGATACTTGTTTAAATTTAAACAGCGTTCCCATGGGACAGGAAAAAACCCGTGATAAGAAACAATGTAGTCTAATGGTAAAGATCTTATGATTGTGAGCTTTTCAGTGATCATTCTAAAAATTCATGTACTTTCATAACAGAACAAGATATCTTGTACTTATAAATGAAGGGTGGATATTACTGCATAAACTACATACAATGCTTTTCAAGCTTTTTGTTTAGATACTGTCTAAATACACAGCTTAAATCTATCACTGAAATGAATGATAGAATTTCAAAGGGGGCAAGAGCATACCCACTTTATCTGATCTAGCAGAGATACAATGGGACAATGAATACAAGAACATTTTTATTTTTTCAGATGTAAACCTAAGGACAAGAAAAGAACGTATTGTTTTGCTCTGTTTTCCCTGTGGGACACACCTAGGAAATATTGTAGTGTGCTTATTCTTTTAAAGTGAAGATGAAATTGCTGATTTTGTCTGCAAGCAGATCCCATTCAGAATATGCAGCCATATTTCTTTCCAACTAGACAACTAAATTATATTTCTGCTGAAAAAGTTAATATCATGTGGCCTAGAACTCAGAGTTACTGACAGCCTTGTCCTAATCTTAGAATCACCAAAGTGGTTGGCATAATACAATTATTAGGCAACCTGTTATTTGATGGAAACTACCTTTAGAGGTCCATATGTATAGAAAAAAAAAATCTGATAGTAATTGCAATACATTCCTAATGAGGAAAACTGACCAAATATTTGAAATTTGTTTTCTAGAAAATGCAGGGAGAGTTCAAGTGCCATTAGATCAAAAATAATTAATTGTTTAACTTAACTCAAGGCAAATATATGTATTATGTTATGCATTACAGAAAAATATGTCCCCCAAGTTTCTTGTAGGTAGTACAATATTTTTTTAACACGTCCTTGTTCAAAGTTCCTTTGGATCTAGTCACAATAGTACTTTATGCCCTGATTACTTGGTTCCAGGAAAAATGGTCTAAAGGTTTGCCAGCAAAGGTTCAGATTAGATATTAGAAAAACATTTTCACTGGAAGAGTGGTCAGGCATTGGAGTAAGTTTCTCGGGGTGGCGATGGAGTCACTGCCTCTGGAAGAGGCAAGAGCCATCTGGATGGAGCACTTGGGGATATGGTTTAGGGGTGACTGTTGTGGGCTGGGGTAGGTTGATGTTTGGGACTGAGTGATGTTGAAGGTCTCTTCCAAATTTGATGATTCTTGTGTGATTCTGGGATCTATGCAGTGCAAAGAAAAGATTCAGTCCTTAATATACAGTGGTCAGATACTCTCCTGATGTCCTTAATTAGGCAAATGATGATTTGACTGTGACTTAAAAAACTCTGTTTTGATTATGTGAGACTCTGAGGATAGAAAGGCATGGTGAAAGTCATGCTTTCTAACTTACCCAGTACAGCTACTGTAAGAGCTGTAAGAGTTCTTGCTGAGACAATAAACTGCAAAAGGCCCTCAAATTGCTAATGAGAGTCTTGGAAATGGATTTCTTACAGATTCCTTTGGTTGTCTTAGCATTTTATTTCATTATTGCACACCGAAGCTTACTAGGAAATTAGATAACATGTGGATTTTATTTATTATACCCATTGTAATACAATTAAGTCTGTATGATTCAGTTTGCAAATATAACGTGGGGGTTTTATAGGAAATTTCAGTTCAGTTTCCCATGTAAGTGTGTGGGAGGAATATGAGAATATTATTTCATTTTTTGTATGTACTGTTATTCAGTAACTTTCCCATCATATTGATTTTGTACATTAAATTGTACGTTTAACTTGGTGCGAATTACCCTGGCACTTAAATGAGTCTGTGGATGTGAAATTTTTGAGCCCTTTTTTTTTAAATGTACCTTTAATAAGAATCTTCACTAGGACTTTTCAGCTTTAACTTCCTCTTCACCAGCATCACGTGCTTCTGTATAAGTATTTATTCTCTAGCATGAATGATGATCAATGCAGTAAAATACTTGTTTTTTTCTTTTAATAGTTGGTAAAGATATATTCTATTGAAAGGACACAGAGTATGATTTTCATATAAAAGCATTTTTATGAAACTTAATTTTAGGCCAGTGCTTTAACGTCAATCTAATATTGGGAGCTCCTACATCTATCAAACCCAGAGAATAAGAATAATTATACTTTTAAAAGACCTGACTTCACATCTCAACCCTTCAAATTTACCCGTTATCTTTTCTCCACTGTAGGCCTGTGCAAAGTAATGCTGTTGTGTGTCACGTGCATCCAAGGTAATGTTGGGTGGAGCAAATGTGATGTTTGTTCCAGTGTATCTCACTCTAGTGCCAAATTTCAGCTGATAGCTGTTCTTGAGGTTTTGTTGCTTCTATTGGAATCTGCAGTGTTTGCAAGTGACAGGCCAATCAGAACACACTGGGGACACCCGTGTGTATTTCTGTGAAAAACGTTTTTGTCTTCAGCACCTTTGCTAGTGCTGAAAGAGGTGAGACTGCACACAGCTCGAGTTTCAGATCTTGGGGTGCTTGCAGTGTTGGAAGCCATGGGTTGTGTTGTTTTCTCCAGTAACCCAGACAACCTGAAAATACATATCATACATATCATTTGCACATGTTGTCAAGAGAGTTTCAAGGCATAGCTCCATGTACTAAAAGAAAATAATATAATATTTTATTAAATTCAATTCAGGCAACCATTTTTAATGAATGGTACCATTTTTATACATTTTTAATGTATAAAATAGTAATTACTAAAAAAGTTTTCTGTGACTTGAAATAATTTTCTGTTCTGCACATTAAATATGTTTTTCATTGCTCTGCCTTTTTTACTGACTTCCAGTTCCACTGTCTTTTTCATCTACTATTCATAACTCTTGTCTGACGGAACTCTGCTTGCTTTAAAGACAATTACAATTGTCTGGTATGACTTCTGACTTTTAAACAAAGCCAAGCAGTAGCCTTTCTGCTTCCAGAACACCAGTGTATTTATTGTATGAGTTAACAAAACTTCAGGACTGATCTGGAGTTGAATTCCACAGGATTATGGGGATGCACATGCACGTCAAAGTTAATCTCACTGGAAATAAAACAAGCAAAAGTAAGTCTTCACCTCTCTCCATTAGTCTGTACAGCTCAAAGTAAAAAAATCACGATGATATTTCTGAGAAGATAAAAAGATTTAGACTTGCTTTTAGTATTAGCTTACATTTGTAAGGGCTAAACTGGTCATGGCAGTAGTTTTGCCTGAGAGTTAAGTTCTCAAAGTAGACTCTAGACATAAGGATAATTTACCACAAAATACAAACATCTTGAAGAAGTGACAGAGTGAAAGCCAAATGTCAGAAGTTAGAGAACAAACATTTAATTTCTCATTCCTAATTTTTGTTAGGTGAACCCTGCATTGGAAGTGAAGAGGAAGCTGCTCTGAACTGTGGATGTTCTGGAGCTGGATACAAAAATCTGTCACTTGTGACAATGTACAAACCCCTCTGGTTTCAGCAGCAAAAGTGAGTATTTCCTATATCAGCTTGAAATTTGAATGACTTGACTTACTACAGTTCTTCCACAGTGTTTGCAGAGCTATTTTTAAATAGCATAGAAACTGTCATGTTCTTGATGTTATTTAGTTAGTACCTGGCTTTATAAAGCATCAGTATCAGCTCTTCATCCCAAACCAGATCCTAAATTTTTCCTCCCTGACGGTATTTCTGATTCTAAATAACTAATAGTTTATTCAGAATGCAGAGACTTCCATTAAGGTGTTATGTCTGTCATGTAATTGAAGGGCACCTCTTCTCAGGTATTTTGACAAATAGATACAATGTATGTGACTAATACCTGGATGAGAAGCAGTGCAGATCTTTGCTTTTGGGGCAGGTTTCTTCTTGATATGGAAAGGATCTGCAGCATTCACTGATGATCTCACAACTAACATGTCCCATCCTATTGCCCATGTTCTCTTGTTTTACTCCATCAGTTATGTCATTCCTTGACGCTTTTCCTATTGCATTCTCATCACTTTTCTTATCTCTTTCCACATTTGTTTCCTTGTGGCATTGCCTCATTCAGTACATTGCATTCTCCAAGTTCCTTGACAGCTTCTAGATTAATTTCTTTTTTCTTCTTCTATGTAAAGGTTTTGTTTAGCCTTTGATTTATTTTCCTCTTGTGCCAGTTCCTTTCCTGCAATTTCAGTTGTACAGTCCCCTTACAGGGGTATTAACAATTCCCTGCATTTATTGGCTTGCACACAGTTGGGATTTTTCAGTCACTTTCTGGGATTTTGTGTTCCTGTGTTTGTAGCATTTCTTATTACATCTGGACTTGAATTCATGTTTAACCTCAACTGCATCTGATTCAGGACAAGCATGAGTTTTAAGCATGCTAGGTTTTAAATATACCAAGGGAATCAATCTAATCAAAATTTATTTTTCAAGTTATTTCTCCAGCAAGGTTCTTCTTTCTTCGCTGCTCCAGGCTCTGTCTTTCTCCACCAACACACACCCATATATGACTTGCCCTTCTTAAACTGCTTTTTGTAATTTCTGTACTTCATGCAGAAGAAGAGCAGAGTTTCCCATGCCACTTGTACTTTTAACATAAATTATTGTCACAGGATAGTTTTTGAAATTGCCCAAAGTAGGTCTAGACCTTGTGCTAAAAACAAAGGAAGAAGTATTTCCCCCATGAAACTCTGTTGATCTGTAGAGAATTACTTTGAAGTCTTGTTTCAGAAAATCTTTCTTTCCACTGTTCTAAATTATATATTAGCATTGTAAATTTTTATAGGCTTATTAGAAGTTCATTTGACTATTTGTGCCATTTCAATGTTAAAGGCATTTATGACATTAAAGAGTAGGAAAAAAACATGTCCAACCAAATATGTGAAAATATAGCAATATTTGTCTTTTTTTTTTTTGCAATTGTGAAAATCCTACTATTTAAGCAAAATTTCCTGAATTTAATGAACTTATTCAAAGTAAATACAACTTTCAGAGGAAGCAGATTTAGTCTGACTTGTGACCAAAGAAAGGGAAATCCTTTTCATTCAGAACTTATTGCAGTAGTTGACTGTCAGTGAAGTATTTTACGTGTCCTACTGCCTTAAAAACAACATAACATGTTGAATATTAAGATACTGTACTTTTCCATTAAAATATCATATATAGAGAAAATTACACCTTTCCCTTCATTAGGAAGGCTGAGAAAATTAATTAGAACTCATAACCTAGGTTTAGATTAAAATAATATTGTCAACTTTCTTATGATGGATACAAACTTACATTTTAACCTGGAATTGCAGAGAGTTGTTAATTGTCAGCAGTGAGTGATGCTGTGCGTTAAACCAATCTTTACATATTGCCTGAAACTTCCTAAGTAGAATAGACCAAGTTTTATGAACATCTTCACTTTTGTTTCTTCAAATTTTTAATTATTGGGGCATTTTCTCCTCTTTATTTATTTTTATGTAATCATAGAGCAGGTGAAAAGGCAATGCGGAGTGTAACTGTTCCTTCCACAGATTAAATTCTGTGTCACAGAATTTAATCTGTGGAAGGAACAGTTCCACCTTTTCATGCTTCCATTTCTTCACTCTGGAGTTCTATTGAACCTGACCAGTCATGGCTAAAAATGACATTAAATTTGGAATCTCTGCTAGAATTCACCCAAGTTTTTCTGAGGTACAGCTGTTCATTTGAAAGTGTGCTGCTCTCAAATTCTTCATTGCATTAGGTAGAATGAATACTTTTTTTCCCAGAATTACATCTTTCTTCTGTAGTATTTAGTGTACTCTCTGTATTTTTGTGTTTGTGTGTTTGTAGTCTAGGTTTTGGAAGAGGAACTAATGATTTTATTACTACAGAAAACAAACTTCAACAACTTTTATGCAACAATCGTTTTTTGATTTGTGGCTGGTTTTAGCTTTTGTCATTTTTTCCTTTCTCATTGAATTTTCAGCGTGGGGGACACAGTAAGCTGTAACTGCAAATCCCAGGGAAAGGCAGGGTTACTAAGGAATAAACACAGTATCCTGTTAGGAAACACTGCTTTGTAGACAAAAAAACTCCTTCTCCTGGTTTGATATTGGACACAGAAAATTTGTTGTGCTTATGTTTAAAAGCAGTTTCTAGCAGGCCAGTTCACTTGTTCCTGCACTGGGCTGCATCTTCCCATTTTAAGTGCTGACCTCACATCGATTTGTATTTGGTATTTTATATGTGGCAGTGAAGTCCCATTGGCAGTACTTAAATTGGCATGAGAGGGTACAAGTCAAATCTTCCCTCTTCCAAGCTGTGGTCTCTAATGACAGGAAGCTTGTGCCCTGCGAGGCAGGAGCGCTGTTCAGTCGCAGAGGTGCAGGTAAGAGAGCTGCTGGGTCAGTAGGGCAGCAGAGCAAGCAGTGAAATGTGTGCTGAAGTCAGTCCAGCTGCAACCTGAGAGTCCCAGCTGTGAATGTGCACTGACTCTATTTTCTTCATCAAAAGGAAAGCTCTTGCCTACATGCTTGTGCAGTCTGAGAAACTGAGTGAGTATTCTGTCAGCACAGAGGGACCAGTATGAGCCTTTCTCCAGCCTGAAAGCCACAATCCATGTGAGTGGCTTTGAGCTGAAGCCTTGCAGGACTAATCCTTAATGGGAATATCTGGCCCAGAATACAGATCAGGTGCCTCTCCACTGCTTTGGCTTTTGTTATGAACAGTGTGTCAGTTGTAAAAAGAGCTGTTGTATACACCTCTACTAATCCCCTGGACAAGGGTTTAATGAAATATGTTAATTGGAACTTCCACTAATTTTAATGAGATTTCCCACTGGGAGTGTTAGCCCACCAGTATTTTTTGAGTGCTCAGTCTGATGTTTCTTGATGCTGCTGACAGGATCCATAATGGAAACGTATTAACAGCAAGCAGGGTTAGGATTCCCGTGTTTCCTGAGGGGTCCACAATTCTTTACAGATTCCCAGTGTAGGCAGAAAGGCCTTACTAGGGTTCACATGAAGTAAAAGTAGACATGCTCTGAAGAAAACCAGATGATGGAGACAATTCTGAGAATGTGTTCTTGAGTCAATACAACTTTGTTTGTAATACGTGTAACCATGAAGGGATTAAAAAAAAGGACCTGAATGAGAGCTATTGTTAGCAAAAGCAAAACTCACTGCAGAATAGGAAAAAACAACTAAAGAACCAAAACAAACTAAGAAACAAAGGGTAAGCAGGTGCAGAAAAAGAAAAAAAAAAAGAGAAGTTTATTTAAACATTTTAAGTTTTGAAAGTAAATCTGTTTCCTCACTGTTCTGAAGAGCATAATTACACTGATTTACTGCCCTTCTCTTTGATGCTTTTGGCTGCCAAGTTGCAGCAGAGAGTGATTAATTTTGCTGATGAGAGGGCAATTTTCCTCTAATTATGAATTCCCTCCTTTTTCTTTGCCTACCTTTTTTATGGGTCTCTGCTTCTTTATTATTTAGGCAGCTTTAGGGACTTTATTGTAGGTTTTAGCCTTAAAAATTAATACTGCAATGAATTCCATTGCTATTAGTAAAACAAGGAATCATTTAGAAAACCCAAACAAGATCCAAGGCGCAGGGGAGTTAGACATATATAGTAAGAATGGGCTTCTGTCATGGAGAACTTATGCTTGGAAGGGACCAAATAGTAAGAGAAATGTTATTATCTCATTTAAGAATGTAGGATGAAGAGCAGAGCAATGATGTGACCTGATTAATGGTTTAGCTCTGAGCTGGGAACAGAATCCAGACTGCCTGACTCCCAAGGCAGAGCATTAAACAGACTGCCCTTCTCTCCTCCTTGAGAAATAAGTGAGGGCTACCTGTTTAACAGCCTGGATTTGATGAAATACACACTGTATGTTTGACTTAGTGAATTGTCTTTTATCACCATGGTGTTTTCTAAAAGAACCTATAGTGTAACTCACTAATTAGAAATTATTTATAGGTTCAGTGTGTCACTACTATAGTGATACTCCTTCCTACTCAAAGTGACTGTATCATGTCAGAAGACACTGGTGTTTATCTTTCAGGGAATAAGCACCAGAACGTGCTGCACAGGATTTCTCTTCTTTCTAAGCAGCCTTTGTTAACATTTAACCCCTAAACACATGGTCTAAGTCTGAAGGAGCAAAAATAAATCTGTTGCCTCCGAAATGGTTTAAAATATATGTGCAAAAGTCTATTTCTTTGGGGCTTAGGAATATCTAGTGTGTACTGAAGAAAACCTCCTTTAAAACCAACCATGGTGATATAGTAGTACATGTTCTAAAGAGATGTTCTTAGAGTTTACCTTTATAAAGTACATTCTTCATTTGTGAATTAGAGTCCCAGCCCTGCTGGAGGCTGAACCGGGTAGAGTTTAGCCTGAGAAATGCAAAGCTTGGTAAAAGCAAATTACCTAAAATTGAACTAATCAATGTGTAGAGCAAACTAGAACTCACAAAAGGAAAGAAATATGTTACTTAACTCCATAGAAAGTGTATGGAAAGGTGAACTGTACAATCTGTAGAAATGGGTGTTAAAGTGGAACTTTCTTTACTTAGTACAGTAACTGTGACAAAAGCTGGAACTTGCTCATTACGTATTCCCAGACATGTCCCTAAGCTATCTTTAATGAATGCTCTTCTCATTAATTTAAATGCTGCTAACATGCAGCTAGCAATAAGATAATTGAAGAAGTTCTTAATTTAGAAGCAGGCTCTATGGTTATTCCACATGAAGTAGCAGAGCCATAAATCCTTAAAATCGGGACAGATATGAATTTTCAGAGATGCATTTAACAGCGCTGGGGAGGGGGTAGGGGAAGAAAAGGGAAATGTTCACTTCTCTTTAAAGGAGGAAAGTGACCGTGGGTTTGAAGGACAATAAATTTCTTTTCCTAAGGCCTACTGTCTCCCAGCAGAGGCTCCATCTGCATAGTCATTAAAGTTTTTGGGGCAGGAGCTCTCCTTTTGTGTTGTCCTTGCACTGCACTAAGCGTAGCAAAGGTGTGGAGCAATAAATTGGGAAACCACAGTAATTCACTGGGAAGAGCACTGGGGAGACTACAAGATGAATGCAGCCAATACATGGTTTCAAGGACATTATAGCAAAGGAGAAAAATTCCTTCTGCTGGTGAATTCAGGAACTTTCCATATTTGTTGCTAGGACACCTGCCATCCAAAACTTAACTTTGTGCAGAGGGTTACCTCTCTTGTCATTCATTTGGGTAGTTTTCCCTGGATTCAATCCTGAATTTGCTGTCAGTTGCCTCTAATTTCCATTTTAGCAGCTATATGAGAGTGACCCAGCATTGTAAAGCAACTCATGTTGAAATATCTTTCTGTAAAAACTTTTAGATGTAGCGAAGTTCAGAGGCTCCAATATGAAACCATAAAACCTGTCTGCTTCCTTCCTGGAGTTTGCTCCAAAGCATTATGAACGGAAGAGTAGAACTACCAGTACAGAAGCTGAATTTAGCTGGCTTTGGTTTGTGGCATTTTATGTCAATCTTGTAGAGAAATGATTGAATTCCTCATTTTGAAATATTTTAGCAGAAGGAGGCCTTACAATAAGTGATGTGAACCTGTAACGTCTGATAATGGATTTCTACTTCTGTGCATCAAAATCAACTGTGTAGTGACCTCTTGAAAAATGTTTAAAATTAGAACAACTCTGGAATTTCTTTGGTTTTAAAACAAGAAAAAGCCCCATACTTCTGTAATTTGTTTTTGTAATAAGCCAGGAAAAGAGTTCAATTTAAATATTAAATAGTATGTGATGGAAAATAACTGAATTTCAGCAAATCTGGCTTCTAGCTTGACTTCGTATGACCATATTTGTCTAATACAAATAATTCAAAATTTAATATTGTACTGGAACTACATTCTTAATTGCAGAGTTCTTTGTGTCAAAGAAAAAAATCCCAAATCAAGAAAAATAACATTGAAAAAGTCAGGTTTAATGTCATTAGTTTAATATCCAGGTGTAACAAGCCTATGGATGGTAAAGTGATGTTTTAACATACTAGGATATGTAAGGAAGCTCTTATCCCTGCTGCCTGTACTTAAATCTGATTCCGAAAGTTCTGTTTTTTCTTTATGAATCTGGCTCATCAGCTGCTCTCAGCCAAGCTCTGCTGACTGATCATTGTGTGTGCATTTAAATATGGCTCTAAAGGTTTCCTTACACCATGAGGGTAGGGAACAGAAGGGAGATTTTTCTGTGCTGTTTAGTGTTACTGCAATGAAACAATCTACTTAAAACATATTTCTGGCCATCCCTCATGGTGTTGGCTGGCACTGAGAGAGAAGTCATCCTGTGTGAATGCTGAAAGCCTGGCTGCAGAGAGGTTTCTCAGTTTTCTGACAGTGTCTGTGTGAAAGCCTTGCTTTCTCACGGACGCTACGGGAAAACAGTTGAGAGATTTTGTAAACGATGGTATTGTTATGATACCAAGGAGAAAATATCTGAAGTAAGTGTTGTTGGGTTCAGCCAATCCCTCTGGGGGTGGTTGGTCAGTGAACCAATAACCTTATGTCAGTGTGCAGCGTGCTAAGGTATATAAGTGAATTTGTAAATTAATAAAGGGTCGGTTTCTTCTCACCCTAAACCGTCCATGTCGCTTTATTCCTCGGTCTCTGCTCGGTAGCGACAATCCTGTAGCAGCAGGAGTTTCAGTCAGGGCTCAGTTGGACACTTGGTTGTTGAACCAGTAGAAAAAGGAGATGTGGAACAAGGTTCTCAACCAGGGAACAGGAGGGAGAAGACAATCAGGTGGTAAAAGCCGAGTCCTCGGTGTGCTGGCTGGTCTGTCCTCATGCACCGAAGAGGGAAGGTGTGGGACACCTCTTTGAAACACAGATGTAAAGACTTTTGAAAACTGCTCTCTGTGGTTTTAGCCAGAAAGCTGCCAGTTAGGAGCCCTGCCTCCTGCATGCTCCCTGTGTAGAAATTAGACCACAGTAGGGATCTATTTTCAGTAGTTGAATTTTGAAGAAGTTGCTTATGTTCAATTTCTCCTCTGTTCTTCAATTTCTCCCCTGTTCCATCAGCTCCTCCTCAAAGATACCTTCTCTGTTATTCAAGAATAGGTGTTTTCATTGTTTAGGATTATTCACTGAAAACTTATGTTGATTAATATGACCATGAAAATGGCAAAAACGAGTAAAGAATTTCTTAAAGTATTATATTTATGGCCATGGTGATCAAAACTTCAGAGTTCAAATCTGCTGCTCCAAGTTAGATTCATCTCTTATATATACATATTGCTACCTAACATGAGCAGGAGGAGCCACCTGTGAAGTTTTTTATTTCTTTCTTCTTTATTTTTAAACAATTCTCTTGTTTTCAGCAGCATGTCAATTCCTATAAATTTTGCAATAATTTTATAATTTTAACTTTTCTTGGAGATGATTTGAAACGTCTTCTGGATATACACAACCCATGCAGCGGGACATTGAGCTGCTGCTGTAAAAGTAAAGAACTGAAGAAATCACAACAGACAGGTAAATGCTCTTATACTGAAAAGGATTGAATTGTGATATGTTGATGTTTTTACCACATCTTTTATGATTAAGTTCTTAATTTGATGTAAATCAGGTAACTAAAGTAGAGCTAAAGTGACCTAAACCAGCTGTAAAGCTTTTCATGATTTCCAAAAATTATGCCCTGGCTTCCAAGCACTCCTGGTTGTAATTTTATAAATCAAAGACCAACCAGTGAGTTTTAGCTCTTCTGAGGGCTGGCATCCTGAACTCTTGTCCTTCTCAAAACACCTTGCACTGAGCAGAAAGGTGAAGTGTATTGACTAAATAGGTCAGCTTACAACATAGTTACTGGAGAGTTAGGATTCTCTCTCCCTTCCATGAAGAAATAGGAATGTTCCTGCCTTTGTGGAAAGTCTTTTAATCCTTTTTGCAAAGTGAAACAGTTTCAGTAGGCAAAATTTCCACCTACTCAAGGATTAGTATTCCTACAAGTAGAAAATACCTTGAGATTTAAGCAAGGTGTTGTAGATTATAGCAGAACAAAGCAGGGGTTTGTTGCTAAAGAAGTTGGCCATCTGTGATCTGAGATAGAGATTTCATTAGAGTGAAGCATTTATGTCTCTGAGTTGCTTTTCCAAAGTTTTATTATGAATCTGTAGCAATAGTTGCTGTAAATATCAGGATTGTAGAGAAAAAGTTTAAAAACATACATGAATTTTAAATTAAGGAGTAAGAAAAGAAGAATTTAAGTAAATGACTACTTATTTTTATCTTTTAAAAAACCAGTTTTGCTGCGTGTGTTGGCATTATTTCATAAACATGCAAGTGTGATAGCTAGATATAAAAAAATTGATGAGCCTAAATTTGGTTGTATTTCACCTTTTACTATTTTCATTACTGCTAGTAGTTCACATTTTTTTGATCCTCAGCATTTTGCTCCCAATTTTTAAAATCTTTTCCACACTAGTCAGCCATCACCTGAGCAAAGTTTTGTTGCTGGAGTTAATAGGATTAATTATTTTAAGGAGGTGCTCAATAAAGGGTTCCAAAGTTGAGCCCTCCAGCTTGCACTGTGTGTGACTTCCCTTTAAAGGACTCTGATAGCTTTTACTAATTTGCTGGGAAACCTGTGTTCAAAAACCTACTGCATGGAATAAGTAAAAAAGGAAGGTTTAAGAAAATGGAAAAATATTTGTGGAACTGCCAAGTTATTTTAAGCATTGGAAATGATCTCATAATATGGAAAACCAAAAGGAATAAAATTCCTAATTTATATATACTTATTTAGGAAAGGTGAAAAATTACAGAAGTTGAACTAGTATAATTTTGCTTCTTTGTAGAATTCCCAGTCTTTTTGATAAATGATTCAAAGGAAATCATTGTGTTTATAATTCAAAACCACAGTGATTAATGCTCAGGTTTTTGGAGATAACACTGTTAGCAATTTTCTCATTCTGGTGTGCCAGTATGTCTGACAATGGGTAACATAAACAGCAGTAAAAGAAACAACCCAGTGTATATTTTTGGGGTGTATTTGAGAGCACAACTCCTGCCCAAATATCAAAAATCTGTTTGCCACTGGGGGTTTTTCTAAACAAGCCTCCTCTTTTCTCACAGAATTTGATGCCACTTTCATCAGCTACTCCAACACTCAGATTACTCATCTGAGTCCTGTTCTCCTCACATGTCTAGTAACTAATTAAACAATAAATTAACACACATATTAATGGATTACATGCCTTGGTAACAGTGCATGAGATGCTGTATTTCTTTTGTTGTACCTCTGTTCTTCTTGTTCTTTTGTTGTACCTCTGTTCTTCTTCTTCTTCTTGTACCTCTTGTTCTTCTTTGATTGTTATCAGAAAAAAAATTGATCTGTGGAATTTATTGCTTAATAAATACTCAGGAGAATCAGAGAAAATATTTTTTTTTCCTGAGAATTCTATGTTGGACAGTTTTGAATTTCCAGAAACATAAGTATCATCTGGTTCTTGGAAAAAATCTTGAAGCCTTGCAAATTTTTCTTCAGCAAACAGGCAAAGTTTGGACAAAATAAAAATACTTTTGAAGAAGATAAATGAGTCCCAAAGTTAAATTGCAAAATTTGAGAAGTGCATATTTTTAATATAACAATTCTTCTGTGAAAGCAAGTGCTGAAATTGGAGTTTAGAAACCATGATTTTTTCACAGCATTCCTGGCTTCCATTTTTCTCTGCAGCTGGCTTCCAGTTGGTTTAGTATTTGACATCAAGCATATTTCTAAATGAATTCTGAAGAAAGACTTGGGAGTTGCCAGACGATGGAAGATCAGTCTTGATCACATAAAATTACATTTTCCTGTTTAAGTAGGATAGCAAATGAAAATTCACCTTGACTTTTGCTCAGTTAGACTTATGTCTTGGGAAAAATTCACCTGAAGTACTTGGTGTTTAAAAATCTGGGATTCAGTTGCTAAAAAGTCCAAGTTGCTAAAATTGCTGCCTTTTGTCAAAAAATGGGCTAAGAGCTTTATATAGCATGTAAAACTCTGTTTTTTCCATGGGATAACTTGGTGAGTTTCCCACAGGCACTAAGAGCCTGTGAATATTCAGTAGGTTCATCTACAATGTTACAGCAAGGGACTTTTCAAACAATGCTCAGAGTTATGTGGAAATTTTTGGTCATTCTTTGACAGAAATAGTTCATGCTTATTTTGGGTCTCACGACATATTGAGCACTGACTCTATTTAGAATCAAATCCTTTGGAATCCCCATGTAAATATAACAGGGTTAATGTAAAGGCACTAGCTCTGGCCTTTCATGTGTTGGTTGGTAAGATCCACTGATCAGTACCTTTGATCCAAACCTTTTAGAGACGTTTGCCTGAACATTCCATAGCAACCTATTTTTGCACCGACGTTCTACACCAAAGAAGGTATTTTGGTGTGTTTCGTATCCTGGTGTTTATACTGTCTTGGGGTGACTCTTATCATGTGTATCCCTATCAAGCTCTATGCCCAAAAAGTAATTTTGTGCCTTTTCTGTGCCTTTAAACTGAGCTTGAGAAAAAAAAACCAAACGAATTTTCAAAGCAGTTTCTCAAGGACACAGAGATACACTGCTCTGCGTTCTCTGGCTGTGGTAGCACGGAGGGAGCACCCTGCTTGCTTTCTTCAGCCAGCTGGTTTTTTTTCCTTCCTGGCGTGAGATGGAGAGCTGAACTTTGTTTCCTGGGACTTTGGTTTTTTCCCTTTTTTCTCTTCTGGACTGTTCAACAACATCAGAACACATCGGGAGAATTTTTCCCCGAGGCCCGGGGGTGGGCCCTCGCCGACCCAGCTCCGAGGAGGAGAGAGACCACACCTACAGAAGGACTCTGAAATCATCCCAGGTTTCTCTCTGTAGCGAGAGATTTCATTTCATTATTTAGCATCATTATCCTTTTCCTGTGTGTTTGTTAAAATAAATAGTTTTTATTTCTTTCACTTTCCTTCGAGGAAAAATTTCCTTTTTTCCCGAACCTGGTGGGGGGAAGGGTGGTTGTAACCTGGTTTTCTCTCACGGAATATATTACTAGATTTTGGCCAAACCAGCACATACACACTGCAATAATTTCTACCCCAAATGATGTTTCCACTAACTGTGAAAGAAATGTGTAGTTTATGCTCTTACAGATCCTCATGTTGGCATGTTCCGTCATGAAATGCGAGCGTCGAATGTTGAGCATCCTCCCTGAGTGCAGCCTTTTGTCACTCTGTGGTTGGAGCATCTCCCCAGCATTTGGTGCTGGTGCTTTGTGCTGCTGTGGGGCTCAAAGGCTCTGCGAGGCGCTGGCTGCACGGACCCACGGACAGATTGCCCTTCCTGCCGTGGCCACCCCGGCTCCAGGGGGCACGGTGTTGCTGCTGACAACATTTACTGTGCCCATCAGGCAGACAGGATCCTCCTCCTCCTTTCTTTCTAACCTCTCAAATTACCCTGGGTTTCAGTGTATTTGGCTACATATCTACAGGCTTTTCCCCAAGGGCAGGGTATCAATTAATTACTATTAGCTTGACTAGAGTAACAAAAATGAGTTCTATTGTTATTTTTCAGATTTAGTATTTTTCCATTTGCTTGGGTTTTTTGGTGTTTGGTTTGGTTTTGGTTTGTTTTTTATTTTCTTTATTTTCTTTTTTGTTTGTTTTTTTTTTTTTTTTAGAGGGGCTGGTGTTTGGAGGAAGTTTGTTTTCTGTTAAAAGTGTAGTGACACTGCCTCTCCAGATTGCTACAGCAGTTAGTCCTGATCCTTTGTGGAGTTTTGAACATTGCAGAATAAAAATAAATCATTATATTAAATAATAATCTCCTTATTTAAGCACCAATTACCACTCTTAAGGTGGAGTTTTGTGTGAGAGTTCAGTCTGGGTGAAAAAAAAGTGGAACAATGAAAAGCACATCATCTCTACTGCAGCCAAATATTTGTAAACTGAAGTTGCTGAGAGCGTAAGTGGTAACAGTCATCTTGCAAACAGATGGGACAGTCCTGCGTTTGTGAACTTTTGCCCTAGGAAGAAAGAGGGCAAAGGAAAGAGGAGAAAATAGAAGAAATAGTAATTATTACTTATTTCACAGTATTACCTTGCAATTATGGTTTCACTCAGACATATGTGTGTGATATTTATCAAAATGGTCTCAGAGTAATTCAGATACAACATGTAGGTGTAATTTTGAAAGTTGCCACTGGATGTTTGTATAATTTTTGGGATGGTTCCTTTTTCTTAGTCACAGTACACAGTGTGACAGAGTGGTCACTAGACTATTAATGATGTCATAAATCAAATTGCATTCTATAAACAGAAATTTACACCCTGTACTTGCAGCTGAATGGAAAAATCATTTAAAATTTGCCATAAAGAGTCTGCAATTTCTATATGTTAAAATCTACTTTGAAGTCTTAATAAAATAAATTCATGGGGTTTTTGAAGATGTCTTAGAGTAGTCTAAAATTTAGATGAGAAGGTAATGTATTTAACAGTAATCACTTTTCTGTGCAGTGATGTTAAGTGCTCATCTACTTTAAAGCATGGACTTGGTTGCAGAATATTTTAACTTTTGATGATTTAGAATTCCCTGTACACCTTGGCTGCCATTAATGGAGGATGTTGGTATTCAGTGCTAGATTTTCTTATATCCTGTTTCATAACTGGCAATATCCCAGGGTTTCATACACAGTGAAATCACTAACACTTCCACATGTGGTTAGGGAGGAAATACTTTCTACAGAGGTTCATACATGAAATCTATTGGTGGGTTTGTTCATTGCCTTATATTCTCTGAAATATGCTTTATTACTTTGCAGCATCCTAACAGGGTCGTCCTCTCTCTCAAACTGCATTGGCAGCATTCCCCCAACCATTACAAACTGCCCACAGGCTTTCACCATTATAACCCCTGAGACACAGCCAGTGCAAGTCAGCTGGGATGACCTGAAATTAGTGCTAAAGGCAGAGATACTTCTACATCCAGAGCCTCCTGCTTGCCCTACAGAGCTGGTCAGGTCCAGGATACAAAGAAGGCCTTCCATCTTTTGAAGTAATCACCAAAAGTAAGTGCTATTTTAAGATAAGGCTTAACAAAGCTGACTTTGGATACTGCTGCCCCTTTCATGGTTCAGTTTCCAGTACCAGTCTCAGTGCCTGTGCTTGTTTCCATGCACAGTTTGACATCAGGTCCACCATACCAAACAGCATGAAGGTTTTAGGTTTTAAAATTGTTTTATGCCTAAATTTTTTTATGCTAGTGAAACCAGCTCCTTCATGGAGTGTCAGTTGTTTAGCTCAGGAAAACACTTGTTTAGTAGGGAATAACTTGTTTAGTAGGGAATAACTTGTGAAAAACTGTTGAGTCGTAATCATTTGGGGGTTTCAGTGACCAATGACCCCCAGTTGTTTTCAGTGCAGCCTGATTGCTGTGCCTGATGCAGAGGACAGGGCTCTCTAATGTTTGTATTCTCATTAACAAAGCCCTACATTTACACTGTGAGGCTCTCCAACGCTGTTGATTGCAATGAGAATGAAATGTGTTGAGCACCAACATGCTGCTGTACTGTCTCAAACACACACTTGCTGCTGTTGCAGCCCCTCTGTGGAGCATTGTGCTCATGTGAATACCCACTTCAAGAACTTCTTTACAAAGTCCAGTTATTTGTTCAACAAAGGTAAGTTTAAAGAAGTTTAATTTGTGTAACCAGGCTCAGACCTTGTGCCAAAGTGACTGAGGTAAACCCAGAAAGGCCATTATGTCTGTTTACAGCATGAGAGGGCCAAGAGGGTGGGCAGTTTGGTAAAGAACATTTGTAAATCTTATTACTTCCACTCTAGAGTTCATAAACTCCAGCAGCACATAAGTTGTTAATGTAAGTGTGCTCCCAATAAAGGATTGATAACTTTTAAGCATCAGGTTAATTATCAGTCCTAATTGTGTAGCTAAGCACTCTAATGGGCAGAAACAGAAGAATTTATAGTCAGCAGAACTTCTGAGAAAGTTTTCAAGCTTATTGCTCTAAATTAAATGAGCATTTTTAAAATGCAAACAAATGTTCTGAATTAAGGTCATAACATTGAAAAAGTAGTTACTAGGAAAGTGGAAAAAAGAAAGCTACTTTCTCTGGCTTGGTTTCTTGTAGAAGACAAAGCATTGACTACAAAGGGTCATTGACATGACGGCAGAACATGAAAGAACTGCATTGAGGATTGGAACTACTTCCCATAACACAGCAAGAATGGCTTTAATAGAACTTCCAAAAAAGCTTCTTGAGACATTTGGAGTTTGCATGTTCTCTTGATTTAAGGTATATTAAAAAGTTCTGCAAATATATTCAGTACTATTTAGCCTTATAGTCTATAGATAGCATAACATAAACCACTTTTGAATTTCCATGGGAATAATCTTACACGTATTTCATTGTGAGTTTCAGATGAAAGTTGGTGTTTCTTGGGGTTTTCTTATATGTACATGTGGTTTAAAATATATTTTATGAGAATACAGTGTAAAACCTGCTCATGCAAGCACTTGATTTTGGGAAAGAAAATCAAAACAAAAGTTGAGGTTGAAGATAATGTTAAGATCTTTGACAGTGGCTTCTTGTAAATGGCTTTACCTTTTGGAATGTAGAAATCTGAATGCTACAAGAAATTAATAATGGTTTATTGGGCTGGTACGTATTGTTTAGAAGTGAATAACTTAAGTTGTCTTAGTATAATACTGCACCAGTTGTGACCGGCCATGACTGGGTTATTCAAGCCCTCTCATTTATTTTAGCCAATTAGTTTGGCTGCTTATCAGGAAGTGACTTCAGTAAGGAAGCACAGTAATTCAATTATCAAGCACTCCTTTTCTAACCCTTCCAAAAAAAATGCATATGTACTCAATGTAAGAAAAATATTTATTTGCAGCTTCTTGTCTTTGATAACTCATTATGTGATTCACCCCAGAAGATTTATCTGTCATGGGCGGTGGGAGGAGGAGAATGAAAAATTCTACCACCATCTAAAAGATGTCATTGCCTTGTAGGCAGTGATACCATTTCCAGAAGAAACAGCTCAGTTATCTGTTTGGAGGAAATTCCTCCAGTCCCTGGGCCTTGTACTCTTTGTTCCTGATCATCTTGAGACAAGCAATTAGAAAATCTCTGTCTTGGGAACCGTACTGCCCCCAGGGCAGTTCCTGCTCATTGTGAAAAACTGAATTTGGGTTGCTGAAATTGTAATGTGTCCTCTGAATATTATTGTTAATGCATTTTGAGAAACTGAAATAATGATGAGAATTGGAGAGTGTTCAGAACATTTCACAGTTACTGGTCAAAGTTCACACTCTCTTGCTATCAGTGAGAAGGAAAAAATTAATATAAGAGTAAATTCACAACATTGCATGACAGGCAACAGAAGTATCATTCCTAAGAGAAAATCTAGCTTTGGAGAAAACTTCAGATGTGTATGGGTAATTTTTTTTGCTAGTTTTTACTGTCTTTATTTCAGACATATAAATTCACAAAAAATAACTACCCATACTTTGGTTTGGAAAAGACCAGTGTCATATTCAGCTGTATTTTCATTTTAGTAGACAAGACATCCTCACTCCGCTTTGACTGTTATGCATGGCTTCGACATGCAGCTACCTCACCTAAGCTCACCACATGAGTTGTGGAAGTTGGAAAGAACTTATTTTTCTTTTAATACCAACTTATAGTAGAGGGACCCTCCAGTAGTTTTTGTGGCTAAGAATCCATAACCTCTCCAATGTGCTTTTCATGTGTGCTCAGCGATGGGCCAGCAAGATCTGTTAAGTAGCCATGCTGCAGGTAACATGAGGAAAGCCGTAGGCAGAGCCTGGAACTCCTGTGTCCACAGCTGGACATTCATCATTCTGGGGAGAAACACAGAGAAACGAGAATGGGCACTTAGCTGTAGGAGAGAAAACTTTCATCCAAAGGGTTGTGTTGTATGAACGGACTCAAAGTAATTAAGTAAGTAAGAAAAGGAGTATTTTCACTTCTTTAAAAATATGATTTGAAAGATGCTATGTGAGATATCTTTCCAACAGTTGGTGTTTTTCTGTACTAACTTAAAGAAACAGGCAGAATACAAACTCGTGGCCTTTTGGGCTCTCTCTTGCAGCAGGCTATGGTTTGCCAACTTCTCAGCACTTCGGATACATGCCATGTTCAGCACCATGAGAGAGTAGGGATTTATTTAGGAACCTAAAAGAGGAAGCAGGTCATTGCAGAGGCTCAGGGCAACACTGGAAAGAAACAGGAATGTCAGCCCGTAGCTAAGGGATGACGTGATCGATGGTACTGAATGTAAGGATCTGGGGACGAGGCGAGCATGCAGATTTCTGAGCGGGTCACAGCGAGTGTCCTGCTGCCTCGGCTGCCGGCGTGTCGGCTCCCTTGGAAGGGTGCCCTCACGGAGACGGTCCTGCCTCGGGGAGCTGCATGAATCAGCAGTCTGCCACTGCTGCTCTGCAAGGGCTGAGAGCTGGGCTGAGCTCCTGGTGACTAGGCTGAGTGGTTGTGTTACTGGGACAACAGGGGTAAACTTCAGCTGTGTGGAGGCCTTTCCAAGAAGAATGCTGGCACAGTCCAGCTGTGAGCAAAACTGGACTTGTGCAGCTTGTGCATCACAGACACGAACAAATCTTAGTGCTGTTGTGATCGGATGAAGAAAAATATTTGTAATCTAATTGGGTTGGGCTGGGAAAAAGAAAGTCTGGAGTCATGGACAGGCCTCATTGTTTGAAACTGTCTGAAAAGAAAAAAAAAATTCTATTGCAAAAATTATCTTGGCAAATTCTTCTCATTTCCAAGAGTAGACAGATGAGTGTTTTAGATATAAAGCGTGATTCACAAATTGAATATAAACCTGGCATGTTTTAAGGATTTGAATGTACTGGCTAAAAGAACAAAGCCCAAAGCATCTCTTTGCTTTGAGTGACATCAGAAACCATGAAAAAAACCTACAGCTTTCTTATTTTGTCCCAAATATGAATGCTATATTCATGAATTTTTATAAAATCTAGGATTATTGTTCAAGGTAAGAAGATCCAAAATAATATTAAATGTATTAAGGCAGTGGGCTGCTATCTCTTGAAGAGTATTTAAACTGAGAGAGGGCAGGTTTAGATTAGATATTAGGAAGAAATTCTTCACCATGTGAGTGGGGAGGCACAGGAAAAGGTTACCCAGAGAAGCTGTGGCTGCCTCATCCCTATGGGCAGTGACAGGATCTACTGAGGCACAACTCTTCAGGTTTGATTCCACACTGCTGTTCCAGGCTGCTCATGAAGCTCAAAGAGTGTGTTTGAAGGGAGTTCAGAAAAGAGCTCCAGGCAGAGCCTTTGGAAGCTGGCTCTGGGAGCTGAAGAAGGCAGCTGGTAGGAAGTAGGAGTTTGTTTTTAGAGCAGATCTGGGTGCTAGATAGGACCACGTTGTTTATCAGATAGACCTACACTGCAAGGCAGAGATTTACAAACTGGGATCTGCACCAGCAGTTGGTGATGAGAATAGATTTAATCTACTGTGTTTGAAATGATGTTATATGTTGACAAAAGGAAAATGTTAGAGAAAGATAAACCCAAGGTGTTTTGGTCTTAGTGACAAAAGACCAGAGAGAAAAGAATATGACAAATTTTTGCATTTCAGAGTTTTGCTTTTCATATTCTATATCTTTGATGTGTAAAGTACTTTGATTTTGTCTTCTGTATTTTATCATATCCTCTTAAAAATAATGAACATTTTTCTAGCAAAATATATTTTTTAATGAATAACTTCAAGTTGTTCTAAAAGTAAACAATTATTTCCTTCACTATTTCCTCAATATTTGGAAACTAAAATTCAGTAAATAACTTAAAAAAATTAGTAGTTGATTGATTTCTTAGAGGAGAGTTTAGTTACTGTATTTCTTCTGGAGTGGTGGAAATGGAGTTTAGTCTGTAACATTTGTTTTATTGCCATTCCATTCAGAACCTGCTCTTCCATGTACTAACAAACCACCTCTGATGGAGACCCCGCAGCAAAGGAACCAAGAGCAGCAATTCCATCTCCTGTCCCATATGAAGGGCATGATTTCCACCCAAGGGTGCAGGGCTGGCATATTTCTGTCAGACTTCTTATATATTTCTCTCATTTGGATGTAGTATGGCAAATGAAGAAGGATCATATGCCAGAAGCTTGCACAGGTAAGGTGGTCTGGCAAATCCCTTTTGGTCTGACTGCTTAGAGCTTTTTGCTGGTTGGAAGCTTGTTGGTCAACACGTTCAGCTGCTGTTACAGCAAATGGTGCTGAATGAGCGCAACCTGAATCGAGAAAGGAATGGGTGAGGGTTCTGGGGTCAGATATGCTGAGGTATATTGAGTACAGAAGACTCACGGGACTCAAGCCAAACTTACAGGGGAATTGGATGAGTTTCCAGCCTTCTTTAATGCTCTTGCAAGCACTGGTTGCAATGTCTGTGCTTTTGTGCGTTTGTAAAATACACAGTCACCCACACACAGATTTTGAGTGACACAGTTCCTGAAGGCTTATAAATATAAGCTTTCTGTAGCTTTTTTTTTTTCCATTCTTTCAACAAACCCAGATATCTTCACTTTTCTTTGCCTAGAAAAACGGTATTTGTGACTCTTTGCTGAATGGTGAGCCATACCAGACACGGAGTCACGTGGCAACCGGACAAAACCAGTAATTTTTAGCAAAAAATTATTAAACAAGGACCTAATACTAGAAGATGCTGATTTAGAGATTCAAAATATGCCCTGGACTGCTGGAGAGCTCTGTTTTACTTCCCCATTTGCTACTGATGGGACAATTGTGCTCGGACATCTGCCAGAGTAGATATTCCAGAAAAAACACTTCATGGTTTAAAATATTTTCTTCCAACATAAATAAAGCAATTTAAGTAAAAAACTCCGCAATCCTGTTTTTATTCTGGAGGAACAGTGTTCACAATGGGAGTTCTGGAATAGCTACTCTGGAAAAGCTGTTGTGGTAAGCTGCCCGTCTATGAAGGGAGCACTTGCTGATGGGTACTGCAACAGATTAAAAAAAAAAACAAACCCAAACCACTAAAAATTATATTAGTTGTTGAAAAGAACATCTTGGCTCTTAGAACAGAGCCAAGATAGGCTCAAAGGAGGCAAGATAGCTAAATAAACTAAATATTTAAACAATAGAAGATCAGAATATGTTTGGTCTTGTTCAAATTCACAGGAGAGGTGAAGGTCTCAAGGAGCTTTTCTCTTGCGGATGTTCCCATATGGCTTACAGGAAAGAAGAGAATAACCCAGTGCCAGCTAAAAAAGGATCCCTGAACAAGTTTACTTCCAGGATGGCTGGGTGGTCAGAGACCTTCACTGAACTGACAGGTAAAAATGGCTCTTGTCAGGACTATTTTTGTCTGAGAGTTCAGGGCCTGCCCAGGGCTCTCTGGAGCTCTGGCAGGGCAGGTGCACCTCTGCAAGGCTGGGTGGGGCTGGGCTCGCAGCTCCTCGGGAGTGCAGCCTTCAGAGGCACTCGGGCTCATCTGCAGATGAATTAACTTTGAGCCTCAAAGCAGAGTGCAATGATTTTAATGACACATAGTTGGAGAGGCTAAAATATTGTAATTTCCTATCACGTGACCGTGCTGAGTATTTACAGATGAGGAAGGGAGCTTGCAAAAATATAGTGACAAGTTCAAAGCAAACGGGGAGAAGCAAAATTGTTTTTGCTGAATTGTGCTTTCTGTCATCACTAAAATGGGAACATGCTGCTCTCACAGTGAGGGGATCGCATGTTCTCAATTTTTAGACAGTTATTTACACTTCACATGAGGAAAAGTCTGTTAGGCCTTTCTCTGCATTCAAAAGAACATACTGGATCATATTTCATGTACCTTTAGTATCTCCCTTGAGCTTCATTGTTTGAAAAATGGAGTATGAAAATGATGATAGAGAAATACCTGCCAGCATCCTCCTTTAAGCTGAAACATCTCTCTTATGCAAGGAAGTGTAATCTTGGACCTGTAACTATCAAGCCAGTGCATTATCTGCACTGGTCAAAATGACACTGGGTCTAGAAAAGGAGATTCAGTACAGTACCCAGGCGATGATTGCAATGAGGCAGCAGTGATAAAAACTCTCTAATCTTAGCAACAAGGGAACCCATTTCTGCTAGGTACCCCTCTCTTCTTTGCTGTTGTGCCCTGAAGTCAGATGTACATATAGTGCTTTCAGTACATCACACCTGTCAGTTCATTGTGGGTCTGAAAACAACACAAAAGGCCAGGAAAAGGCAATAATTTCAGTGTCAATTTTCTGAAGGCACCATTAACTTGATTTTTTCATTGTGTATTTTAATGTACTTCAGAGCATCTTCTCTCCCTTTGTGGTAACTCACATTTTCCAGTAGATGCCAATTATTTGTGACTTGAAGAGAATTGTGATTCTCTAAGTGTACCTTGCTAAGCACAAGCCTGTCCATCAGAATGCACAGCTACCTTGCCCTTGATTAGAGGACACACCCCTATCATGAGTTTTAAAACCTGATGTTTTTCCTGCCTTGTAGCTGATAATGCATTTACAGAGGCTGCTTCAAAGAAGTGCTGTAAAAGAAATGTGTAGGACTTCAACAAAGATTGCACAGAGCCCATACAGGAGAGTTAGAATGAGCACAGAGTCAGCTGGTCAAATGCAAAATGAGTTGAAATCTGTGGTCTCATAGTGGTTGCTAAAAAGTTGGTGAATGGATCATGCCAGAAAGGTGTTCTGTGGGTAGACTGCATAGAAACTGCTGGTTTGGGAATATGATCATGCTAGTTTAAGGATTAGGTGGAAGCAAGCAGGGAAAACGTGCTTCTTTAGTTTTATTTATTTAATGGTGCACACCCACGTGCATTTAATCCAAACCCACACTAGTGCTCTACAGTTTAGTTGGTTACAGTTCAGAAGGAACCATTACTAGGCTAATCATTCTATGTGTTGTTGCTTTCAGATGCAACCAAGGAAGACATTATTAAAAAAGAAAGTATTTTCAACCTTTAAAAAGGTCATGCTCCCTTCAAGATTGTTAGGATGGCCTGGACATCTTATCCAAACTGCTTCACTTAAGCCTGTGGGAACCTTCCCATCTAGACTAGACAAAGGAGAGATAGTATTTAATTCTGCAGTAAATACCTTTGACAGTAAATATTGCTTTAACAGAAATAGGAATGGTTTCTTTGTCGTGGCACTCACTGTTGGGAACTGGGCTGGGTGGCTCAGGAATTCATCACGTAGAATCACTGTAGGTAAGGCCAGATGATGTTGTGCTGTGCATAAAAGAGGGGGAATTAAGGAAGGGAAAGGCAAAAGAGATGTGTGAAGTTGCTACCCCTTCCTTTCTGCTAAGCAGATGGGCTGTGCCCACTGGTGCTAATGCAGGAAGCCCCAGGCCCCCTCTTAATTTTTCCTCTCATCAGCATGTCTGTGTCTGGAAAATCAGTGGGGAATGTCTGCAAATAGATGGATATGCAATTTTTCTTTATTCTGCAGTAAAATTCTTTTGCAAGGACAGAAGAGAGACCGCTTTTGGAATTCTTAATTCAGAGACAGTCCATATCTGTACAAGCATCTTTTTTGTTCCCTTTCTCTTTGGTGCTGTGTTTTTGTTGGGTTGTTTTTTTTTTTTTTGTAACACTGCTCCGTAAGCTTTGCATATTAATATTGTCTTTTGTCATCATCACAGAGTATTCTGAGCTGGAAGGGACCCACAAGGACCATTGGTCCAACTCCAAAGGGAATGGTCTGTCCAGGGATTGAACCCATGACCTTGGTGTTGTGTGCTCGCAGAGTGCTGCTGCTGTCTCTGTATGTTGAGTAATTCTGTGCTTTATTTATTTTATTCTTCTGCTGGATTAGGAATAGGGTGAATTCTTAGATTTGTCTGGCTTTCAATTTGCAGCCACCACTGCATGCAGGAACTGGTGGGGATTCCTGCTGCTGTCAGTTGTTTCCACAGCACTAAAAGCATAAACAAGGAGTGATTGAGGAGAAGATCAGAGATTCCACAGCTCAGCAAGGAGGGTCCAGCCAGAAACCAGCTCTATGCATTCTTCCTTGCAGGAAGGAGCAATGCCAGTGATTCCCCAGTGCCAGAACAACTTTGCCTAGGGAATGGGTGAGGTAAAGGCTCTCTGAGGCTGCACTTCCTTCATCCCTGTGCCGTGAAACTCAGGGAGTGCTGGTGGCTGCCCCCCTGTGCTGCTCCTGTGCTGCTGGCACAGCTGGCAGAGCTGGGAAAAGATGCTAGGCTGGAGCAGTATCACCTCCAGTTTCCAAGACCTTTGGAGATAGCTGGGGGAAAGGAAAGCATCTTGCAGAACAAAGATAACTTCTGGGGCCTGGCCTTTGGTGAATACTAAGAAATAAGAAGATTCTATATGAAATAATAAAAAATCATGCCAGTGCTGGTGAAATGGTGAGATCTGAGGTGGTGGGACAGACAGTAAGGTGTAAAACTCAAAATATTTTACTTAAAATTATATTAAAAGTGTATTTTACCACTTTAAGTGCTTGTATTTCTAAAAACCACCCACTTTAAATGGCTTAAAAGAAAAAAAATCTTTTTCCATTACATAATGAAAACATAATTATAAGTAGTGCTGTTGTCTGCAACAAAAACACATTTACAGAGTTTTGCTACTAGCATGTTTCTATTTTTGCTTTCAATATTTTCATTATTTCTGTGAAAGCTTCCTGATTGAACCTTCTTCTCTAAGAATTTTTTACATGAGTTACAGATCATTCTAATTAGCTTTTTAATTACAGCTAGAAAAAGCTATTTAGAGCACTCCTGACTGTTATAAACGAGTCCACGTGGGGAAAAATAAGAGGTGATTAGCTTTAAATGAAAAATAGCTACTGTCATCTTCAACTAACAAAAGGAAAGGGAAGCAATTTCTGTACCTCATAGCAAATACAGACTTCGACTGGAAAGGATTGTTTGGCTCAGAGTCCACACCTTGAAATTACCTGAAATTTAACTAGTTCTACCACAGGTATTTGCTATGAAGATTTTGAAGGCATTGATATTCTAACTTTCCATCATTGATACTCTAACTTTCCAAATTCTTGCAGCAAGTCCATTGCAACATCTGGATAAAGAGCAGCACAGTTATGTTGAATGGAGATGCTTTTTGTAAGAGTGTTGGGAATATGAAAAACAAGGCAGCATCACTGCACTGTGCTATAACCCCTGGAATAGTAAGAGAACTTCGGGAATTTTCAAGTCATCTCAGACCGAGATCTCTTGCTGTGAATTTGGTTCTTGTGGCAGATTCTGAAGTGTCCCTGATGGCTGAATGCCTGAAGACTCTGGAAGGAAACCCTGGGATAAGGAAACCCTTTCTGTAATCATCTGCCCAAAATGTGACAGAAGGAGCCAGTGCCTGAGGACATCTCCTGGAGTCCATTTGGCATCACAGGACAGGAGGTCCTTGTGAGTAACAGAAGCAGGTTGGGTATGGACACTGTTCTGTGGAATGTAAGGCTGCAGATCCCTCCAGGAAACCCAGCCAAATGCACTTTGGAGCTCTCTATTAAATGCACGTATTTGGCTCCTGTTCAAGGTTAGCTAAGGAAAATGTGATTTAGTATTTGTGTTCCTAGCTCTTCTCTGATGTTTCAGGTCTACATCCAGGGGACCTTAAGGGACAAAGTCATTATTCTCTAAGTCTATAAATATGTGGTTTGAAAGGTAGCAATACTCTCATTTGAAAACTTTTTATAGCACATTTAAAAAATAAATAGGCACAGAACAGTTTATTCAACTTTCTGTCCTGTTTGCTCTAATTCCATCATATCCAGCAATGTTTTTTTATCATCATGTTTATTGTGTTAACTCTCTGATAAGCTATTTCTGTTTAGTGCAATATACCTTTTGTAGCATCTAAATATTGTTGTTTCCTACTAATTCAGTACTTTGTTTTCTTAAATATTTTTATGCAAAGCTATTGGACATACAGTGGACTGTCACAATATGGAGCAGCTGTCTGTGGACTTCACTGTGTCAAAGACACCCCCAGTTTGACAGTGACCCCTGTCCAGTGCATGGAGGACCCTTGGAAGAACTTTCTCTGCTACAGGCAAACATTTGGCACCTTTCATTTGCAAATAGCAAGGTAAGGCACTAAGCAAACACATGAATACTTGTATTCAAGCCTATTTTTAGCTTTGATAATTTGTGCATGGCTTATGATTATATATTATATATTATATATTATATATTATATATTATATTATATATTATTATATATTATATATTATATTATATATGTACAGCTTTGGGATTCATTGCTGAACTCTGCCTCAAACACTGGCCATGGGCACACTGGTTCCAAACCAGTTCTCTACATAGAAGAGTTTGCTCCTGGCTCCTTCACAGTGAAGAACTCTGTTTGGATTGCCTGCATCCACCATTAAAACTTGGGTTCACCAGACAGCACCAGGAACCCCAGCACCTCTGGTCACTCTTTCTTTTGTGGCAATTTTTCATTTCATACTGATTGTGAAATCTGAATTTCCAGGAAAGCTTGTTCATCTTAAGTTAGGAATTAAAAATAGTGTGTAAGCACTTTTTCAGAAAACAGACTTTGATATTTTGTTATTTGTATTTTGTTAAATTCACATAAAACAATGTATTAAGTTTCATATGAGTTAGCAATAATCACATGATGTTTCTCCTTTGTAAGAGTTTTCATTTAGAGTGGTGAATCTTGTTGAGGGGAAGAAAACTTTGAAGTAGTCATAAGGAGTAGTAGTAGACAATATCTTTAAGATTTAGGGGGCAGTGATAAAACTGAGTTTAATTTAAAAAGAATCTCGTATGTTTGCCTCAAATGAAGCTTGAACTGCATGTGGATGAATCTGAATTGTTCATTTAGGCAGTATGGTTTAAAAGCTGTTAGAGAGATGCAGTTGTAGGTGACTGATAGATAATTGTAGTCATAAACAGGTCTGTCACCTCTGCACTTGCAGTCAGACTCACTTTGGAATGGATTTGGTCTAGTTCAAAATAAATTTTGTATTTTCTTCTTGTGTAGATGTTTAGAGCCAGATCATTATCAAAAGCTAAAACTTTGGTTTAGAACTTTAACTTCAAAGGTGACTGCCATGACAAGAATGTGCAAGATGCACTATTAGAGTAATTGGAATATTTTCAAAGGCAGTAATCTTTTTTATCTTGCAGAGAGTGGAATGGGATTCTGTGTCAATATTGATGGGACATTGGTAAGTTTGTTTCCATCATTGTGAGGCTCCTTGTGCTGTAAGAACCGTTCCTCTTTTCAAATTACATAGACAGTGTAAGGATCACTTGTTTACTCTTATCTGAGGACGTTAGGATGCTGTGTTTCATTTTGCTGTTTAATTGTTTAATTAAATAGTGTATGGGCACATACACTGCATTGGAAAATGCTACTGTAGATATCATTTGTGTTCCTTTTCTACTGTTGGGCGTGAGTTACAATAAAATGTGAGCAGCGACTTTTGGATTTGGGGGACTGGATTTACTTCTTCTCTATAGTTGTCTAACAGTATGGAATGATTGTTAAATGTAACAGTTTAAACTCTGTACACACAGGGAATCAGTAAGTGGGAGTATTAGCAGGTATTTGTAGAGAACTGAAGGAATAGACAAAACTTAGTGTGAGTAGAGTCTGTAACAATTTCCACTGCCTGACACTTGGTCCTAGGAACTAAAGATCAAAAAAACTGCCTGGAATTAAAGGCTCCTGCTTAAGAGTCAGGAAGAGACAGGAGATGGGTCATTTTTTAGATGGCTATTAGCTCACTTTAACTATGGGTAACAGGCAGTAGCATTAACACCCAGTACTGAAGATCCCCTGGTGTGGTTAAATATTGCTTGGGGTTTTTATTCGAGCTCAGGTTTGCTTACCTACCCCGACCTTGACTGATGGAATGAAGATGACAGATACACTTGATTTAGTCTCTGCTGTTAGTTCCTGATGAAACAGACATTTTGGCTGAACATAAGTAAGCATTAATAACTTTTTATTAAAAGGTGGATTCAGAAGACAAGAACTAGGAATATGAAACTTTTGAGTAAATAATTTTTTGTCCAGTCATCTCATATTGTCTGTACAAACTTCCTCCAGAAATTCGGCACTCTAGTATTAAATATAAGTATTGAAAAACACTTAAAATCAGGATAATTGTTAGTAACTCTATGTAATTACTTTCTCCCTGGGTTAATATTTAACTAACACAGAGTTAAGACATCTGTGAAAGCCTAGTTTAGATCAGCTTTGTTGTATTACAGCACAAGAGAGATGAATAAATGGAGTAGCATTTTATTGACCAGAAACAATACTTTTCTCAGCAACTAAAATGCAGGATTCATATGAACAAGGTGAAAATAAAGAACAACCAAAAAAAAAACACTTCACATTTTTTCCATTTTGTTCTTAGTGTAAGCAATAAATACAATGCCATAGCCTCTATTAATCTTATTTACATTGTACAATATGTGGATGTTGCCTGGTTGCCAGCCCAAATGTTTCTTGACATCAAAAGGAGTACATGTTGCAGCATTTCTACAGCCACATACTCCTGTAGACCACCACCATGAGAAACTGTATAACATAAATGCCAAAGGTAAACACCCAACTGAGGGACCCTGCAATGCAGTCATTTATTAACTGAAGACAGTAGCATTAAAAATAGACATTTTCTCTCATTGAATCATAACATGCTGGTGTTACAGAGAACAAATATAAGACAACTATTGCTGTAGCCCCTGCAGATTGATACAATAAATCCTCACTAAATAAAAATTAAAAAAAAAATTAAGAAACAGCAAATAATAACAGGTAATAAACAAATAATGATCTGCATGTTCAAAGGAATCTCACAGCCCCACCAAAAGAGCGTTTACTTCCGTCCCAGTGAATACAGATATGGACTATAATATTCTGTAAAGCAGAAGAGAGCCAGGAGACATCAGCATAAGGCTTTGATTTTAACTTATGGTGACAGAAAAACATTTCAAGAAGCAGACCCTTCTCTTAGCTATGCAGAAACTGAAAAAAGGTGAGGTAGGAAGACAAAATAAGGAATTGGTATTTGCCAATGCAAATTAGAAAACAGATTATCTAACCTCAGCAGGAGAGGGGAAATATAGCTCTGCTATATCATGTGACCCTTCACAGCCACAAAGATTTTCTTGTAGATCCAGGTGGATCTGTTTCTTTTCCAAAGTGACAATAAAGGGGAGTGTGTGTGTGCCTAGAAGCAAGTTGTGATTGTCCACCTAGACATACGATAATTTCTGTATAAAAGCAATTTTCCCACCTAAATTACCATTACAAGTTTCTCTAACAGAGGACCGAGAGCAATTAGAAATACATATTTGGTATTAAATGACAAAATCTATAGTCTGTTAAATTTGAACTGCCTCTCTGAGAAGGAAGCTTAATTAAAGTCTAATACTGTATCACACTCTAAACCAACACCTCTGTGTTAATGACAACAACAACCCACCAGGTACCATGAAATAATAATCTAAAAACATGCCATAAAGGACTCACAGCACTTTAAAATGGACAGACACCTGTCTGGGCTTTGAGTCTCAGTGGTACCTGCAGATTGTGCAAAGGGAATTCGAGACAGATTTATAGCAGCTGATGATCTGGTCCCACAAAAGTAAAGCTGCTGCAGCAGAGCAGGGATTTTCTGCACTACTGGTATTTTCAGAACCTTGCACAAATTTTAAGTAATGCTACATAGATCAGCAAGCAGAGCTGTAAGTAACCTCTAGTCATGTTGTAGCAGACATTGTTAGGGTCATTCTTACAATTTAACAGACTGTGACATCTGATTGCCAGATCTCACACTACTCTACACTGCACAATCCAAGAGGTTCTTCAAATCATTCCGATCAACTGACAAGACAGCCTTGCAGAAGAGGAGAAATCTTTATTTGTGCATCCTAGCTGAGATTCTATATTGTGAAACTAAATCATTAATAAAATACCTTCTATATTCAAACTCCAGACATAAGAACTGTAAAAAACTATAGAAAGGTTCAAGTGGCATGAACTTGCCACACCTTCCTAATGTTTTTTTTTCTAAACACAAAGCATTTAAAGCCTTTTGAAGTCACAAAGTGATAAACACCGTGACAGCAAATTACCTAGACACTACTGAAGCTTAGAGAAAAGCTACTGACAAAAATGTTTAAATGTCAAAGTCAAGGTGTTTTGTACACAGTAATTTTGTATGCAAAATTATTTAAAACTGAAGTGGTCTCAGAAAGAACTGTCTTCCAATTTTTTTACTGGCCTACATGCACCAGATCTATGTTCATTAGCAAAACAGTGTCAGTTCCAGCAGCTTTTTCTTCTACTTAATTTTGGTTTTTCCCCACTTCAAGTAGACATATTTGCAAATAAAATGTATAAAAATTTTTCTTACATTTGTAATTTTCAGTGAACTCACCTCGTTTCATGCCCTAATTCTTGAGCATTTTTGTCATGTCACTTAACAAAACTACTATTTCTTTAAAGCATAAAGATTTAACAAAAACATAAATTTCTATAAGGACACATTTTCTCAAGACCTTCCTGACAACCTCCTAGGTTTCAGTGCCACCTTTATGCACCAGCAGAAACAAAGAAACAACATATAAAGTACTGTTCTTAGCTAATTAACTGAGACAGAGATTCAGAATCAACCAATCCAAAATAATATCGAAATTCTCAGTCCATAAAGTTTTGAACCTTTATAATACCAAGTTTATACTGGATTTTCCAAATAATGAGAATTACTAACATTAGTTTGCTTGATTAGTCTGAGTCTCACATGCTGGCTTTAAAGGTAGCATATCATGTGCACTGTGTTCAGTCTTGCATGCTTATCTCAGGCACCAAAACCAGCCATAAAATTCACCAAAACTTTGCCCCAAGAATGAAGGAATAAGTTATCAAGCATATGGCCAGGGAAATGCTTAAAAGTAAAATCAGAACCATGCTACAACGAATTCTGTACATGATCTTCTCCAGTTGAGTAAATTCCTTAAGCACACAGTGAAGTTCCACCAGCTGCAGTTATTACAAGTGTCTGGAGGGACTTACAGTGACTCAGGTTATTCCTTTTCTCTCTGGCAGCGAGGCCTCATCAGTCTTGTCTTTGTTAAATCCAGAAGAAACTTCCATACAATTCAGGAGGAGACACTTCTGAAAATCCTGAAATAGCTTAAATAAAATTGCTGAAATCTTGGTGCAAGGTATTACATTGCAGTTTAAAAGTAAATCAAGACTCACGCTGGAAGTGGGGTCTCCGTGCTTGATGTAAAACAGTGGGAAAAAAAACCCAAACTGGCCAAACCAAAGCATCAATCTCTTTAACCAAAACAGCAGTATGTATCTTTGAATCTGTTATCTCAGACTACCTGTCAGGCTTTTTTGACAGCCAAACAAATGCTGGACCAAAAAAAGAACCTGGAAAACTTCTTCTTCTTATTGCACCTACTTAAACCATTTTGCTCTGTTCTATTTTAGGTTGAATTAAGACAACAGAGTATGGTATTTACACTCTAAAATTCTATAGGCAAATGAAGTGGCTTCAACACAGCAGAGTCTTATACAAACTTCCAAGAAAATAAGAAATCCTTCATTGATTCCCTTTGTACAAAAATTTGCCAACTCTGTCTACACAGTAGAAACTGAAGAGGCAAAGTTTGTATCCTTATATAAATGCACATACATATATAGATATGTATGTACAGCTGTCCATACTGTATAGATACACAGAAACACAAACATATCTATAGATGCACGTGTGTGCATACACACACACACACACACATATGCATGAGAAACGTGTTGGTTTAGTTTGCATCATTCAGGAGAATAACGTATCCCAAGTTAGGCAACATCTTCTGGCCATGAAGTCACTGAATCAGCCATGGATTGCCACGGGCACAGGGCAGCCCATCAGCCATAGAGCTTCTCAGTCTTTAGCACCACGCTGTCCATGTCGTGGTAGCCCTTGCCGTTCAGGTGCTCGCTGGCGCAGTCGTGGCTGTAGCCGTAGCCCTGCACGTCGCTGATGGTGGACACGGTGTAGGAGGCCGTGCGCATGGCGTCCGAGTGGCTGAAGCTGTGCTCAAACTGGATCTTGTACTGGTTCCAGTGCCTCCGCAGAACCGCCTGCACCTGTGCCCCGGGACAAAACAAATGCAAGTAAACACCGGGGGACAGCTCGGGGGATTTCGTTCTTTGACGCGTGAAAGACACAGTAAAGGCGTCTCAGCAAATCAGGCAGCAAGGCTCCAAAATCCTGGACAAGGGGGATACCTACCTACAGGCCACTTAGCCCTTGAGATGTTCTGAATTATCCACAATTCTCAGGTAAGCATTATTAGCATTATTTTTCAGGAAAAATGATATTAAATTTGGTGTGAAGTAACAGCATTTCACAATTGTAGTGTACTAGCTGCTTGGAAAAAGCTCAGGTTACAGGAGGAACAGCAGCCACACAATTTTCTGCTTCCTCCCCTGTGAACTGCAGTCCAGTGTAGACAGATCAGAAATAGAGGTGAAAAAGGTAATTTCTGTTCACCCTTATTTTCAAGAGGCCACATCCTCAGCAGCAGTGAATTCATTTACTCTCAACAAACCATAATTTACATTTGCTATGATTTTGGCACAAGCCAGTCTTTCCCGATTTCTGACCATACCTTAAGCAAATGACTAGCAGGACAATTTCCTGAACTCCACATTTCTACCAGAGTTAAAAATAAAGGTGATAAAATAGCTGAAGGCCCTGCTGGTTTACATGTCTCCACCGAAAGGATGTGATGTTTGTCGTGGCCTTCCTCTCCTCCAATGTGGTTAAACACCTGTGCATAGTGGAGTGATGAAGTGTCACATTCATGAAATTCACATGGAATTAGTCTTTCAGGGAAGATGCCAAGTGGGGAATGCTAAGAATGGTAATAGCTCCTGTTGTTGCTTTTTCCAGACATTTTCCTATGTTAAAAAAACTGCCCACAGATCATGAATATTTAATTTCCTTTTCAGCCAAACTTTGTACAGAAAGCACTCCTGCATTGACTAACCAGTGAACACTGACTATCCCAGTTAACTGTTTATATTGTGGGTAAATATTTTTAGGATTTTCCATGTCTTCAGGGTTTCTTTTATGTTTGCTTTACATTTCCCTCACACAATGGCTCCTTTTGTCTAATTTTACTCTGGCTTTAATCATGAAAAATAAATATAAATACAAGAAAAGGGATGTAGTTTTTAGACTTCCTGCAGTCTGGTATCAGAAACCTCTGTTTAAAGGAGAACTTCATATTTCTCAAATCTTTAACAAAGAAATATCAGAGAGTAAGGAAAGAAGTATCAACCAATTAAAATAAGAAATTAGCATTTTAGAGCAAAGGAAGTGCTCTCTTACTGTTCATAAAAACTTTCTAATCTACTCTAAACATCTAGACACAAATCTTCAAACACTGAGAAATCAACTACCTTAATACTTTTGAGTTTCAGATCTTATTGCTTTTCGTATCAAAATTCCTCAGAGTCTAAAGGCAGAAAGTTTTGATTAATTAATATATGCATTGCTTAGGACCTTAGAATAGAACCAATACAGAACCTTAAATCTTCACACAGGTTGAATCCATCTCCTGTAATCTATCATAAAGCCAAGACAAGAAGCATATTCAAAATTCCAACTTTTCCAAGAGGGAAGCTTGGAATTTAGTTTGGAATCAATCAATCTGTGTTCATCACTAAGCTATGTTCTATCTGTTCTCCTTTCACAGTCAGTTAGCTTCAGTAAGCTCAGAGTTTGAACATAGACACACATGCAAAAAATTACACATTGAGCAATTTTCACTTTAGACAAGACAGGCTGGAGGTGGGGAAAATGCAAATAACTGGAACTAAAGGGCTTAGCAAGGTCAAAGAAGTCTCTTGGCAGAGCTGGGAGATAAACTAGGCTTGCCAAATTGCACATAGCCTTACACACTCCAGGCCTCTCCCACACTTCTCCTGGTTCCTTCAGTAACAATTGTTCATCTTATTTTCACTTGTTAGTAACATTTGTTAGCCAGTCCTAAAGGATACACAAAGGATTCCATAGCTCCTGAGAGCCACAAGCATCCCTGCAAGACAAGTGCCTCGGGGCTACTGCCAGGGAAAAGCAGTCCAGCTGCTCCATGCCAGGGACAGAGAGCTATAAAAAGTGTTTCCTGTACAGGCAAACAGCATTTCCTCTCTGCTGCCCCAGTGCCCATCATGCTCTCTCCATGCATTTCTAACTGAGCCACGTATTCCTGGTGTTCTGCACAAAGCCTCTCCATTGCTGCTGAATCAGGACTTCACCTCTTTCCTGCTCTGTGTCTGTTCTTGTAGGGTGTTATCTCCTTTCATCTATTATGACTCTCAGTCTTCTCTAACCTTCCAATCATTTATAGAAGAAAATGGGAAAAATCAATTACACTCTTTAACAATATATGTGTCTACCCACGAAGTGAGAATAGAACTTTTATCACTTTCTCCTCAGCTTTGATCAGTGGCACAGAGCTGTAAATTCAGCTCAGGAGGGGCAGAACTTTGTGGCTTTTTTACAAGAAAGAATACTAAGGAAAGCATTTAATGAAAAACATTGAAGAAACAGAATTATATTTCTCAGTCATTAACAGAGATGCTGGTTCCAGCTGGAAGAGTCTTTCTTTCTTTCTTTCTCACTTTATAACTTAATAATGGCTGGATTTGATGAGTTTGCAGGAAGGACTCCTTCCAGTCAGCCCTTTAACATGAGTAGCTTGATGTTGAATATCGGACAAATCAAACAGCTCAGTAACCAACCAGGAGAAAAAAAAACCCCAAACCAAACACAACACAGCCTCATCTATCCCATCTATTATTAAACAAACTGCACAACCTTGCAAACCTGAGACTCTGACCTTCATGGCGACATTTCTGTAGAGCAGCAAAATGAAAGAAAAAAGCAAACAAAGCCAGCAAGGCTTACACAGATCATGCAGGTCATTATAGCACCTACTACTAAAAGTTCAGCAGGAATCTTCCTAGTGATTTATCAGAGAGCTGGGACAAGCTTCTCCTCTGACCACAGCCCATATCACCCCAAAAGCCATGCTAGGCCATCTGAAGCTGGGAAAAGTGATGAATTGAGAGCATCTTACTCTGTGGGATGCTGGCCCACAAGCAGAATGTGAGTGTCCTTGGGGAAACCCTGCCATAGAAGATCCAAGCCGAAGGACTTGCACATACGCCCTGTCTGGAGGAGGTTTGTGACAAACAGCTGCAGCGCCTGTAAGAACTGGATTTGACAGGCCATCCCTGGCTGCTCTGCTCAGCAAGCTGGAGATGTTCCTTGGCTACAGTCAGCAGGACATACCAGCTATTTTTCTTATATTTCTTAATTTATCTTCACTGAAGTTCTATCCTAGTAGATCACTTTTGTTCACTTTTTGGCCAGAAGTGTCTGCTTGAACAGATTTGGCTCCTGATATTTGGTGCAGAATACACTAAAATGTACAGTAACAGTTGGGAAAGGCTAAGACTTAGAAAGAAATTAGTGCTTTTTAGCATTTTTTAATTGCTAATACCCCACTGGGAGTCTTTGCCCCAGTGTCACTGCAGGTGTCAATTCCAACGTGAGCATCACCTTTAAACCACAGACCCAGTGCAGCCAAGTGCTGCCACCAGTCCCTGGTGCTGGTCTCTCAGGAGGTGCTGCTGTGAAGGGGATGAGAAGCAGCCCCTGTGCAGCCCAGCCGAGCTGCAGGCTCTGTGCAGGCACTGGTGTGACAGCAGGGGAGCACACGAGTGCCTGCAGCCCCACGTGCTGGGCCGGAACCTTTTAGGAGGCAAAGGAAACACATTTCTTCTGTGCTGACATTTTTCCCTACCTACATTCCCCCTGGATTTCCTTACTGGTACAGTTGTTTATAAAGCACTAAGTCCCTTCTTGAACAAGGTGTACTGATAATAATTTCAAAAAAGCAAACAGTGGTCATTGAAGCACTGAACCCAGAAGTGGTTTAAAAAGCATAAATTTCCATTCTCTAGAGAGCAAATACAGACATGTATGCTTAATTAAGTCAAGGTCTATGGTCTAAAAATTGAATTCCTAAATTAATAAATGTTAAAATGCCTAAGGCCTCCTTTCAACATTATTCTGTAGATATTCAAGCAGTGATTCACTTATTAGCGTTTGTAGGAGTTGTGGAAGAGCTCATCTTTTACCACTGATGAGCCCATGGTGAATTTAGGGGATGACTCAGGTTTGGTTTTTCTTACACAGCAGAAGAGGATATGTTAAAAAATATGAGTTTGTAACAATGAAATATTACCAGATACGGGAATATATTTTAAAATGAATCATAATTTAAAATTAAAAACAGCCTTGGAAGAGGCACAAGACTGAAGACGGAACTCAGCAGTGGACAATGTTGTTTCATAAAAAACTGCAGAAATTTCAAGGTTTTCCACCCCCTCCTCCCTAGTTTTCCACTGGAGCAGAACAAACTGATTTTTTCCCAAATACCTGTTTTTAGAAGGCCTTCTGAACTATACTATGGCATTCTGAGCATTCTGCTCTGTAGAAGGGAGAGAGAGTGCGAAATGTCAATGCAGAGTGTGGGCAAGTGACCACATCCGATGCAGAACACTTGATGATGTTCAGCTTTGAAGCAAATGTACGAGCAGGGACTTGAACCTGCATCTCCTTCATGGTAAAATCAGGCCAAGGCCCCTGCCCCAGGCCCACTGACCTCTGAGAAAGCCTGTCTATCTTCATCTCTTCTGCTCCTTGGCAAAAAATCAGCGAGGCTTATACATTTGGGTGGGGGAACACACAACAAAGACACAAAAACCTTCAAAGGCCATGGTAGTTTCATTGCAATTCTGTCAGCTTTGGACTTGGGAGGAGAAGGAAGGACAATCTATGAATCAATTCTAGCATTAGCCAAATATTTACCTGTGAGTACAAATTACTGTCCAGTAACACTACAGAAACACACTGACACAATTTTATAACATCTGATAAAAAACCCTAAGGGTTCAGTCTTATGAAAACATCTGGTTACTCCCACATTTCTGCTTACAGCCTATACTGTAACCACACTAAAGGTAGAACAAATGAACAAACAGATGTGTAGGAATAAGTATAGCATTGTAATTGTTCCTCTGCCAAAAGTGTTGGAAAATTACTAGTTAGTTCTCCAGTGGGGGTAGTTATGTTCATTTGTTTTGGGGTTGCTGAGATTTTTTTTGCAAGCAAAAGCAACATTAACAATTTTATATATATTTTTTTAGCCTTCCTACTACTTTGATCTCTGACACTAAGCCTCTGGAAGTGTACTCTCTACAGCCCGGGGCAAGAGTTTCTACATGAAAGCCACCCTGTGCACGCCAGGGACCTCGATCTATCCAAGATAACAGCAAAGCTTGTTAGCTTCAGCAGGATCAATACCATCTATTAATGAAACCTGGCACAATCCTCTAGTGCCAGAATGAGGTTTGCCCTTGGAATTGGCTGATCATGGCATCTTACACATGCACTTCCAACCAGCACAAACCCCTGACCCGAGCGCACCAAGCTGTTAAGGTCTGACTGTTGGAATGGTACTTTCCACTTGTGCTAAAAAACACTTTTCCAAAACCTCAGCCTAAAATTTCCCCAGAGAGCATCATAAAACAATCCCAGACTCACAGAATAATTTTGGTTGGAAGGGACCTTACAGACCATCTAATTCCAGCCCCCTGCCATGGGGTACAGCCGTACCCCAGCCCAGCAACACGTCTGCAGTGTGTCCTGTTCTGATAGAGAAGGACCAATCGATGATTCTCCAGGGTAACATCCTGTACAGCTTCCAGCACAGACAAATAAACCTTCTGGGTGTAGAACTGCACTTCAATGTCATGATATTTATCGAGACTTTATATCAAAATGACAACTGTCCTCAATTTCTTACATAATCAAGACAAACGTATGTTGCTTAGCACCCAAGAATCAGTCCTAACACAATTAATGGTGCCATGAATGATGGCACAGTCCTTTCCAAGCTCTGCTCTTGGCATCCTGATGCTTTGGTTTTTTTCTTCAATTTAGACAAATTTAGACATAAAATTAAAAAAAAAAAGGTAAAAATTACCACCTCCTTAATTGCTGAAACAAAAACATATAAAAAGAAAAATTATTATAAATATAGTAAAAATTGTTACTCTACCTCGCCATTAAAGAAGCAGAAAATTGTAGCCACCAGTAGACCCTGTAAAATAAAAATAAAGATTCTGCTTTAATTCATATGCATATGGGCTATTTCAGGTGTGAGACAATGAAAGGTTTCTGAAAAAATTCAGATACAGATAAAATAGAGAAAATGCAGGACAAATCTAAATATGATGAATTATTTCTAAAAACAGATCACTAAAACTATGGGGCCAGCTTTCTACCATGATGTTTCTTTCATTTGAATGTCTGAAGGCAATTAAATGAAAATTCAGTACAGTGAGAAAGTCAAAGCTGTGTATAAGACTACTGGAGGAAGATCTTTAAAAATTGAAATAACACCACCATTTCTCTTTTATTTGATTGCCATGCCAACTGCTCTGTGGCTCAGGTGAGCAAGGCCTGCGTGCTGCTTCCCACCTGGTAATGCATGAGGATGTGCATCACGTAGTCGTACACCTCCTCAGCGATCCGGCCCTCTGGTCGCCATGGGAACAGCACAAACTCGATGCCAAGGAGTGGGACAAGAATCAGGGTGGCTCTCACTGCTTTCATGTACAGGTTGGATTCAGCCTTGTGGGTGTCTTTCAGCTTGGTTATGAGAACACGAACGATATTCAGCAGGAAGAAGAGGTTCACCTGTTGAAAAAGGAAATGACACTGAGAAGGAGGTCTGAAAAATAATCCCACACACTGATTTGTGAGACTGAAAACCAGACAACACAAACTTACACTGCTTGGCTAGCATTGTGATTGTAAAAGAAATATCAGTTAAACCTCTTTGAAAACACCTTTAAGTAACTAAGATGTGGCTCTAACTTCCAGTACCCACATGCACTCCTCGAACTCTCTAGGTAAGTGTGCATGCAGGTACCTGCCAGTGGTAACAATCCACACAACTTTCTCTCTGCTGTCAGTAACAGTGCATGGGTGAAGGATTGGCTCTTTTCAGGTTGGTCAACAGAGAGGATGATGCTTTTCCCTCCTTGTATTTAAATATGGTTCTTCAAAAAGCAACTTTTTATTTTTCAAACATGAATTTGGTAAATTTATAGAGAAAAAAAATCAGAATCAAAAAAAAAATAGGGAAAATACTGCTACGAGAAACTGTATATTACCCTAGATAAACAGTGGATTTGGCATTCTCACAGTAGCCAATGGTTGGACCTTTTATTCCTTCAGCAGAGCTGCCAATGGGGCAAGCACTGAAATGATGCTCTATGTCATTCCCTTGCACTACTGCACTTGATTATTTCCATAGTTACTAAGGCTTTTCTTGTTAGAAATGGTCTGGCTATTCCTTCAGTTTGACCAGGAAAAAAATCCCAAACTGTCATTGCAAGCAAGCACAAAACTGATACACACAGGTATGAGCATGGATATACACACACACATATCCCCCACAGCCCAAGGATGAGCAACCAGAGCCACAGCAACCTCAGGGATGATCCCATCCCACCTGCATCTCCTGTGCAGCCCCTGGTGGAAGCTGCAGGTAGATGAGACCCTGAGAGCTCAGCCAGTCCATCCCCTTATCCAAGGGCACAGAGACAGGACAGAGGTGCTCTGGGGAGCTGCTATGGAAGGAAGAGACACAGGGTCTGCTCCTATCTCAGCTTCCAGAGGATTGTCTGCCCTTGCCAACAACTAGAGACAACAGAGGGGGTGGGGGAAGAAGCTGGAAGAGAGACAGACAGACAACTCCCTTCTAAAACACCTCGGAATTCCTGGTCTAGGAGGAGGCTCTGTCTTGCTGTCGGACAAGTGCAAGCAGGGAAGGCATTTCAGACCACATCTGTCACGATGCCTCCACAGCCCCAGCAGAATTCTTTCTGTCAGTTCAGGCTTTCAGAATAAATAGCTATGTGCTATTATAGCAACATGGCCCTTGACAGATATGGGATATTATTTATATTCTGCTTACATGCTATTTAAATCATTCTAAAAGGAAGTTGTTTTACATAGGAAACTACTGCATGAATTTCTCCTGGAAGCCTCCAGCTACCTTTAAGCTTTGTTTAAACAGCCAAGGTCTTCTGGTTCTTTCTCAAGGGATTTATTTAGATTTTATGTAGCCCATGATCCCCATCCAACTTCCTACAGCACATGTAGACAATGAGTCCTTCCTCCATTTCTAAATTTAATCCTTCTCAAATCGACTTGTTCAACATTAACGTGTCTCAAACACTGCATTTTCTGCCCTCTCATGTTTCGGTAGCATGGCCAATTCCTGTAACATTGTTCTTAAGTGCTAACTGGAGACGGAAGTTGCAGCAGCCAGGCACAAACAGCAGCACCCAATGAGCTGTTTCTTTTACAACATGCACAGAATTTTTCTGTTTGTTTCACTTACCCACCAAAACCAAAATGCACAGAATTAAGCACGCGAAGAGCTTGCAAATAGCTAAAAGGGCAAACAGAAAGCTGGAGGAGGCAAAGCAAAGAGCACAGTTGAGCAGAACAGGATGAGTGCCAGTAGAAGTATGTAGCACCAATTTTTGACGAATATATCTTCTGTCAGAAAATAAGAGCGAGATCGGGATGAACTGAATTTTTAATTAAAGTGATGAAAACAGGGCCTGGTTTTAAGCAAGGTGCTGAGTAGATTTTTACATTTAAGCAAAAGTAGGGCAGTGGAACTCCTCGCATGCACATTATCATCAAATTGACTGTGATGGTTTGGAAATGCCCAAAGGAGCCCTGCTGTGCTATCTGCACTATGAACACAGAGTGAAATAGCAACAGCCCCACAGTGACCTGAAAATTGAACAGGGCAACTGAGCAAAAACAGAAACAAAGGCAGAGAAGGCAATCCAAGACAAAAAAAAAAAAAAGTGTTGGTGCCTATACTGGAAACTCAGGAGCATTTAGGTTCTGGCTTGAGAGGGTCAGTGAACTGAAGCCAAGTTTCTAAGTCAATGGGTGCTGCAGTTTTTGAATTAAACTCTCCTCATGTCCTTGATATTTCTAATTTTCTCCATGCTGAGTTTGCACTAAGCACTATAGTAATCCTTGTATGTTTAAATTCTCTTTCAGTTCTTCCTTAGGATGATACAAACAGACCATTCTCACTCAAAGCACTCAGATATTCTTAGATATAATTTGGTAGCCATTGCTTGGCTTTTAATGCAGTTGTGCAGCTCCGTATCTTCTCCTGCTTGGGCACAACATGGGTGTGTGCTCATGAAGACAGGTCTTAGAGCTGGCCTGGGGACATTCCCAAGGCCAGGAATAGGAGTGCTGAGCATTCAACTTCTAAACTCTTAAGCCTGGCACTGAGTCCGGCTTAAAGTCATTAAATGCAAGGACATGAAAGACAAAGCTGGGGGCGCCTCAAGTTCCTTCTAGCACACCTTCACTCAGAACTGGCATCTGTACCGGTCTGTCAGACCATGACACCAATACATAACATTATTACAGGGAGAAAGCAACACCCCAGTAGCATTACTGACATTAACAGTGGCATAGCTAAATAATTCAGTGGCACCCATACAGACAAAACCACAAGAGCACTGGCACATCTGAAGTCTACACAGAAATCACTACTGCTTTCACTAACATGCAATCCAATTCCTTCCCGTTCCCCCCTCAATTCTGATCAATATTTGTCTAGCATGAAAACCAACATCACCCTCTACTGTCTCATTCCCACTCTTTTTCTTTAATTGTGATTGCTTAGGCAGACAGTTGTAATTTAATGGTCAGTTGAAGACAATTCCAATCAAAGTGCAACCTATGTCTGCTCCTGTTTCTTTGGCAGGGATCTGACCACAGTTATGCAACAACAGGGACCATAAAAGCAGCGTTGTTGTTAACTTCTTGTAATTGTAGGATTTTCAGTGATGTACAAGAGTTAAATTCCCATTGGCTTCTGCCAATTCTCCCTGGCACCCACTTGACAGTCCCCCTTCATGTTCTTTGAGATCTGCTCCTGCAAATAGAAACAGTGTCTTCCCCCTCATTATCTAATTTGCAGTTTAATATTGTTGCTTAAATGTCTACTAAAGCAGGTCATGCTTAGTAAAGTGTGGAAATTGTATCTGGCAAGCAAGCTGCTTAAGCAAATGAGGGTTCTGTTCACAAAGCCTAAACACATGCATTTAATCTAACATCTTTAGCCCTGCCTTGTCTTTTCTGAATTGAAATACTACATTTTTTGGTTCCAGCAAGGAAAGCAACTCCTTTAAAGTACTTTCACATCACACGCAAGATGTGCAGTTTAATCTGTTATTCCTGCATGATTTTCAAATACATTTACTGATTGTACTGAGGCAAGAAAAACACAAGAGAAACACCTTCCGTCGGCTCATGAAAAATATAGGAATATCAAAGGTGAACAAAGTTGTAAATTGCAAAGAGAATGGACAAAGACTCTGCCCAAACCAACCCCACAGAGATGATTATTATGCCTCCAGTAAAATCAAAGAACATTCCGAGTGTTGCCTTGAATAGAAACAAGACTTGATCATTTGGGACGGCTCCAGCGCATTTGAGTCCCACAGGAGTCTGGCCACTTGCAGTGTGATTTCGTGGAGGCCACTGCTTAGAAGGAGAAAATGACCTTACAGCCTAAAATGAGGTCACTTCATGGAAGATAGTACAGTCTTACAGCTTTTACACAAATTTTTACATTGCTATTTAAAGCAAATTCTAATACAAATTATCATTCAGCTTTGAAGAGATTTACTGAAAGTGACAGATCTGTGAAGAGACCCCTGAACAATGGCAGTAACAACCCACAAAAAACCCCCCCTATACCGTTCTGTGGAAACAGGGGTTTCATCTTCTGTGTAAAGCAGAGAGAATAAAAATTGAAAGGATTTAGAATTGGGTTTAAGTTTACAGATTAGAGCACAGCAGATCCTTACATGAACAGATACGGCAGACCTGACTGACAGGACAGGAGATTACCAGTAATAATTCACACCCCAAGGGTCACAGCTCTCAATAATTTCATGGGCATTGCCCTGGCTGCCCACACAGAGGGGCTCAGGTGCGTCATGGTATCATCACAGTCTTCAAAACATAAGTTCAAATTTCACTGTAATGAAAAAGGGAGTCACAAGAATCCCAGGATTTATACAATGGTCTTCTGAGAGAATTCTCTATGCACGGAATGCCCTCCACAGGTATTAACTAACAAGTTAACAGAAAAAGAAACTCTTGTAGATCAGAAACCAAAATTATTTCCATAAAGTTACTTAAGGTTTTCATTCTTTATCAACTGCCTTGTGTGAATGGAAAAGCCAGGAGAAAAGTCAGCAGACAGGGACCCAGCAGTTTGGCCAGATCAGCTCAAAGTTTCTGTTACAATAAAACAAATGACTGTCATACACAGTCAGGGGCTAATCACATATAGAATGCCTCTATGCTAATTATGTAGACAGTTGTTTAAGCAGACACCTATTTCTAATTAGCAACAATCTACTGACTGAATTTCATAGGTAAAATCCAGTCCCAGTGCAACTGACGTATCACATTGATTTTTACGCAGTAATGTCTTCAGTTACTCACCTAGAATTTCATTTAGCAGTGAACACTGAACAGAGCTGGCATTACCTTGGGGTGTCAGACAGAACACCGTGCTCTAAAAGTTCACGAGTGCTCCAGAGAAACAGACCCCAGTGGCCAAAGCAGACAGTGCTAAATTAGTATCAGAACAGGGGCAGTCGCAGGTACTGGCAGAACCATTTGCACTGGTTCTCTCCCAAGGGCTTGCTCTAGTTTCTTTCCATCCCATATTCCTACCCACAGTCAGTCCTGGAATCCAAACCCCCTCTCCCTGAACCTCAGACAGTCTGGTGGCTGTTTGGCCACAGCACAGTGACACAATGAGGCTTCTAGCAGGGTACACCTGGCAATCAGTCTGGGCATGAGAGGCATTCTCAGCTAAAGGAAGGATTTGAAATTCCCCTCCAGTACTCCAGGTAAGGTTTAGCCCTTCCTTGTCACCAGCATTTGAGTGGAGTGATAACCAACATTGCAAACCCTGAGTTTCTCAAAGGAGCAGAGGCACAGATCCTTAATAAGGCCAAGGCTTCTTGTACCTTGTGTGTCTGAGGCACCTGCTGGGTTAAGCAGCAGTCACAAGTGATAGTGACCTCTAAATGTTAGCTTAAGGCTCTTACCTTTATAAGTCCATCAAGAGCAGCCAGGAAACAAACAAGAAAACAAAACATTATCTGAAAAATGCTTACCAAGAGAGCAGCACAAATAGGGCCATGGATGATGTAAAGCAGATGAGTATCAGAGCTGATCCAACAACTAGAGAAAACAAACAGGAAAAGGAAAAAACAAGGCATTTATTAGCTTTGGTTATTTTTCACCTTAAAGAAAATATAAAAGTTTTGCAGAGCAAGCTGAAATGCTACCTACTTGTCATTATAATATAAACTTCTTGCAACAGCATGTATGCAGGCAGGGATCAGAGGAAAACCTGTGAAGAAAAAACAGATTTTTCTTCATTAGTAAACCGGGTTAATACCTAAGTAAACTTGCATATCTTGCAGGAATCTTCCGTATTTTCACCTCACCCAAACTATATACCTGCAGAGCAAATAAACTAACACAGACCAATTTAATCTTTCTTTTCTCAGATTTCTTTCTGAGGGCTGTGTGAAACCGTATTCCTACTGACTTGCCAAGAAGTCCATGGCAACACACAGGAAAGACAAATCAATTTTGACTTTTTAGAAAGCAACAAGTGATGTTCATGAACACGGCTGCTTTTCAGGCTGCAATCTGCAGTAACACCAAACAGGTAGGTAATGTTAAAATGGTGACTGCATACATGACCACAGCTTTAACAGTCTGGCCGGTGGTGAGCGTGTTCTCACTGGTATGAGGACAAAGTATCAATACCTTGCTGGGTATTCAGAAAACAACTTTGAAATCAGACTCAGCAAATCAAGCCAAACGAAAAAATTTGAAAAGAATAAGCAAATTAGTCATCTGAGGCCCTTGACACTCTGGTGGTACCTGATCTTGAGGAGCTGCTGAGCACCTGTGACCTTCCAGCCACGTCTCAGCTGTGCCTGCAGTGGGACAGAGTGACCCAGGTACCGAGTCCCATTAGAGCTGTCTGCACCAATACACCACATCTGCAGGGAGCCTCCACTTTCACTTTGGGAATAAGCCCTTGTGCATTATCTGAAGTGACCAGGCTTGGCTTGTTAGTTTTGATACCAATACTACTCGAGATCTTCTGTTACAGCTATTCTGTGTTTGCTTAGTGAACAACACAGGTCAAATGGAACTGCTGGAAAAATAAATCCTCGGCCATTTCTAACTCAGTTCTGACCCTCCACCCTAGGCATGGCGAGACTTGTCTGAAAACAAACATTCATTCCTGAATAAACATCTTCGAGGTGAGGAACAATGAATAATTATTTCTAAGGTCATTTTTATAATAGGAGACTATTTTCTCTATACAAAGGAGGAGTCACTTCCTGACTCCAGAAATGCATAGTCTCTCTCTCAGCAGAGGTACACACAGCTTCCTACATTAATATTTCTAAGCTTGTTAAAACACTACAGACAAAGAATCGGGGTGTGCCATTGTCACCCAAAGCTGCAGCTCAGAGAGGCAAAGATACAGATGTTTGAAGGAGGAAGAGGCTGCATTGACCTGAAAATACACAACGTGAAATCACATACCCCAGCCAAGAAGGTAATACCACATCAAGTGCTGCTTCTCAGCAAAAACAGCCACCACAATCAGAGTATGCAGGTAAATGCCTTCACACAGCATCCAAAAGTAGTTGCAACCCATCAGGTACAGGTAGATGAACTGTGACACTTTGCAACTAACCTGCAGGAAAAAAAAAAGCAGAACATAACATACATTTTTAATTTGCAGAAATCTCAGGGCTTTATGTGCAAAGTGGAAAAAAATACTACTCGAAGTAATGTTTATTCTGTTTTCCACTACAATTACACATTTATTTACTTTTTAAAATAGAATTTTCCTAGCATTACAATCCCATACTTTATGGTGACATTAAACTTAATAACTGAGTCTGGGTTTTTATTATTCATACGTGAGGACCCTGAGATCCTCAAGTGTGGTAGAAGGCTGTAACGATATTTTGCCTTATTGCAAACCTTGCCACACTTAACCATTCCAAATCCTTAAATTATCTGATAGTAATCACACAAGAAGTGTACTTTGGTGTAGGAAATCCCCTCTCAGTTTTACCCATCACAACGTATAACTACTCCAGAGAACAATTCATGTTTTTAAAATGCTTACAATACTTACAATTCTAACCTACTCACATAACTGCACCTAGGGACTGAGAGCTTGCAGCAGGTTCTGGAGGAACCTAGCATTTATTTGTATTTAGCTTTGTTCAAAATATATTCTACAATTTAAATGCTATCATATAATTTATTGTGAAGTCTAAAATGTGAGGTTGTGAACAAGGAGCAATAGCTAACTTGCAGATTTGGTCACATGAAATCCTTTTCTTACCCTCGTTCCAACATGTTTGATTGTTCTATTTCTGCCACTTGGCTTAAAACAAACCAAAACCCAATATTGTTTTACCATTCTCTGCTACCTCACTCACTTGATGATGATTATTATCAGCTATCTCAAGTATGTATTCCAGGACACTGATGACTGCTTCTACAGGAGAAAGAGAAACTATCTTTTTACTCGATTCAGCTTCTGGAGTTTTGTCCTAACTTCCACAGAATTAGAATTTATCTTCCATGTCTAAATAACAATAAAGCCAGAGCTAGGGATTTATTTAGGTATTCCATCTTTAGGGTCTTGTGTTGCAAAAATAAATTGTTCTTATTTCAACTGAAGATGGCCAAGTTAAAGCCATGAGAAACTAGCAGACAGATCAAAAATACCTTGCAAAACATTTTTTCCTGCCCTTCTGTGGTGAATTCAGCTGTCAGCCTCCCTGACATCATCTAGAACAGGCTTTCCTGCCGTTGTTTCAGGGCAAAAGTGACTCTGTGGAGCTGGGAAGAGGCGTCCAGTAAGCTCAGTCTCTTCAAGCCCTTTTACTGTTTCACAGCCGCGAGTGTGCAATGTCCTGAGCGCTGTGAGCCACGTGCTGCGCTGCGTCACACGGACACGGCGCGAGGAGCGCTTCAACCTCGCTACGCACAGCATTTCTCTGCAGCTCCCACCTCTGCTGCGCTGCTCAAGTTATCCACAGCAAACAAACAGGGCTGTCAAATAGACTTTCACTTACTGGGTTAGTTGCAACTAATTCCTGGTTGTTGGCAACTGCTGTCAGTGAAATTATTGTTACAATGGAGTTGCACACAAAAGAGAAAAACAGATTTTTATGCAGGGTAATCCTTTGGCAACTCAGGCTCCTAGAAAAGAGAAACAAGAACAAATGAGTACATGGGAGGACAACTATGTGTACCTGGGGACAACTCTGACATTTTGAAATGCTAGAGCTCTTGATTTTACTAACAAGTCTTACATCAACCCTTTCTTCAGGTCCAGAGCAAATTTAATACAATGACATGAAAGGTAGCACCTTTGCTTAAACACCAACAGGAAGAAAGCAAAAACATTAAGGTCCAATATGTTTATAGTGAAGGACCTGCTTTGTAGTGGCCAGCTGAAAATTATTTGAATGCTGATAATAATTTTCAGAAGAACTACTTTTTTTTTTTGTTAGTATCTGAAGAATTTCCCAATTACCTATCAAACCTGAGCTGTCTTACCCTGTTTCCATTTACCCAAATCTGTCCAGATCTTTTGAGGACAATTCCCTTTTACTCATATTCTTGTCATTTTTCTTCCTTCAGCCTAAAGGCTGAAGAAATATTTAAATAAGCAAAAAAATGCAAATCTCACCCTGATTTTTGTGTATAACTAAGTTATAAACAATTTATAGGATATAATTATGCAATCACTAAAGAACTGCATTAAATTGTGCTGATTTCTAAGGTTTGCTTTTAATCTTGCAATAAAATTAAAGAAAGAATATATTTGGAAGGGCTTTAAAAAAAAACAAAAAGTCCAGAGGTTCAACAGTATCAAACAATGTTGCACTTAGGTGCAGCAACTTTCTGTTTTCCTGCCATTCTAGAGGCAGCAGGAATAACTCAGTGTATTCCAAGAGGTGGTACTGCTTCTCATTCAAGTTTTTCCAGTCAACTCCTGGGTTGCTTCGGAGAAATCAGCGACTGAAGCCTCTGCTGCAGACTCTGTGCTCTCTAACCACACCTGCCTGTCTCCAGTTAATGGCCAGAGAGATGGAGTGCAGCTGATTGACACTCTGGAATGGGGGAGAAAATCTACCACTTACACACATGCCACTGCTGCTCCCTGAGAGAAATCAGAAACACATTCACAGGGCCAGCAGGGGACATGGCTAAACTGTCACCCAAGGGGAAAAAAAAAAAAGAAGAAATCAGGCTTTCTGGCCTCTTCAAATAGCATGCCTGTGGAAGAAAAGATAAAGGGGGAACATCGGTGATTAATTTTTAATTTGAGAGGATAGAAGGAAGAACTTTGTATTTTTTCAGAGAAGTGCAGATATGGAATATTCACAAAGGCTGGAGGAATAAATTGAAAACTGATGAGAGATGAAACAACAATCAAGGTGACCCAAAGGGAAAATAAGACAGTCTCAAAAGCCTGGTGATAGGGCAGATCTTGGCTGCAACCTTTGCAGCTCTCACAAGAGCAGTGCACAAAGCACCCACAGATCCTGGACTAAGCTCACAGGTTTGGGTGCACACTGTGCGAGCCCTGAGACAGTCCGAGGCCACAGCACTAAAAACAGGGGAAGGAAACCCCTCTAGACACCAGTGCTGCCACTCAACAAGGACCTACAGCAAACCTTGGTTGCCATGTGTCATTTAGCTGAAGAAAATACAAAAGAAAAGGTCTCCAAAAAATGGAAAACAGGGTTGCATATGAATTTGAGGAAAAAATATATTCCATTAAGCTCTTTAAGGTTTTGAGTCTTTTGTTTTAATGCCCCAAATGCATAAACTTTAATTATTATAACATGCAGGGTCTTATGTTCTTTGAAAATGTATTTTTATATGGTTTTTTTCCTGTATGGTTTACATATGAAAAGAGAGACAATACTAGATTCCAGCGAAGGGCTTTGTGTAAACAAGTCCTGAAAAACTCTGGAATTCTGTCTGCTTATTGTTAAGACTCAAGGCTCAGGCAAGGAAGAGCACGTACAGCTAATGGGGCCATCTCTCCGGGTCATCCCGCAGCTGTTCCTGTTGAATATTCAAACACACCCATCCACACCCACCTCCACCCATGCATGAAAGGATTGAAAGGATCACCGGACAAGAAACTAAAAGCAAGACTGATGACATTTAAAAACTAAGACTGTTTTTGGTAATAAAAGGATTTTTCCTAAGCTTCCCCACCCTCCCTCTTCTGTCATCCTTCCTATATTCCTTTTTCCTGACTGTTTTTCTTAATGACATAATATCCTTTAATCACTTAATTCTCATATATATGATCTAAAAAGATTTGAATGACTAACCCCTCAATTAAACCATATGTATTAAAATAAAACCAGACTTCCTATTAAATTACCTATTTCCCTTCCTATTTCAACTCCCGTGTATCTTGGGAATTAGGGAAAAATTAATTTCTCCAATATTTCTCCAAAAGAAAAAAGGGTGACATTTTCAAAAGTCCCTAAATGGGTTTGAGATCTAAGTTTTTAAGGTATTTCAATACTGCAGAACTCAACCAGTGAGATCCACGTGTGCATCTAAGGGGAATTATCTGTTCAGATGACATTCCTGAATGTGACTTAGGCAGCTCCTGCTCCATAACAATCCAATAATCAGTGCTTGGCCCACTCTCTCCAAAACAGTGCTGCTCTCCTCTGTGAAAGCTCTAATGGGATTTGACATGACACTCAATCAACAGCAACTCCTTTAGATCAGGTTGGTTTCTTTGGAGTTTTTTTTGGCTGCTTTGATTTTTGTTGTGAGGGGGGTGGGGGTGCCTTTGAAATGATAGCTCCCCTTTATCCGAAACCACTGCTTTTTTAAGTACTCTCTTGCCTCTTTTTTCATCCTTTATGAAAACCCTACAACTATTTTAACATTTATAACACATGCGTGATCTCGAGTATGGAACAGAATGAGAAAGCAGAGACACTGCAAGAAGTTACTTTTATGTCTCATAGATGAGTTCTCAGAGAAGTTCAGAGTTCCAAGTTTATGACCCATTTCATGCTGTTAAACCAAGAACTCCAATGCACTTGGTGAACACAAGTCACAAGCTGGACAAGTATTTCCAAGGAGAAAATTTTCTGAAGAAAACACAAAATTTAAAATGCAAACAAAAAATGCAGAAAAATTTTAGTCCTAAAAAATAATTCAAGTCCCAAACGGTTGATATTTCCTTCGGGGAAAAGTTCCAAATTTCTAGTCGAATCTAAAGATATCCCAGTGATCAGAAATCCAGCAAATGCTGCCTGGAAGCTGTCAGTCGACTTAGAGAATAAACTTTTTGGAAATGACAAATTCAAAGACACCCCCCACAATAGTGCAAAAAAAAAAAAAAAAGGCCACCTGTTAAAGCTATGAATAATTATCCAAGCTTTAGCCGATACATAATACATCCTGGTATTAATCTAGGTCCTTAAATACCCTTCTGCTACTAAAAATACTTTAGAGGAACTGTACATCCCAAGAGAACAGCTTGCAGAGGACTTTCTTTAGCTTCCTCTGAATTTTGTAATTTCCTTTTATATCCCAACATAACCACAGTCTAGAAAATGTGGTTTGTGGGTCTGGATTGATTCCACGTGGTTCTCTGAGGAAGGACAATCCTGCTACCAGAGAAGAAAATCCCTGGATGGTTAGACAAACATGACATCGTATGTCACAGGATGGTAGCAAAGCAGATCACCTGCTTTTGCAGTAAGCGCCACAAGCAAAGATAAAATTACTTTGGTTTTCATATTATGGTATAGAAAAACCACGCTTGACTCTGTGAATTTATAAAATCATATCCTACTCCAAATCTTTTTCTTTTCCCCTGTGTTAAAGCATTTTTCCTGTCACATTAGATATTTAGTCTGCTAAGCTTTGTGACATTTATTGCAGCAGTATAGACCTTTTTTATGCAACATCAAAGTTCTTATAAGGACTCAGACATTTCACACGTTGAGTTTGTGGAAGGAAAGTGGATTTGGACAGGGGAAGCATTGTTTTAACAGGTCATACAAAATTAAATTGATTAAAAACAATTATCTGTGTTTTCCTCATGAAACGAGATCAGAAAAAGCTGAAATGTCATCTTGATTACTGGACTTCAAAAGAAAGGCTACAAAGTGGAAACTGTTGGGGATTTGCAGAAATGTTGTGGAAGCCTGGGGTAATAACGCACAGCTAAAGTGGAAGCACTGCTTTCAGCCAGATGTGACTGAAAAAGAGAACTTTTTCTTTATCATCTATCAGCTGCCTCCACCTAACCAAAGCCCACAGCATGAGAAAAGCAGCATCCACTGCCAGTGTAAGTGCTACTCCCATGTCAGTGTCAGGAGGAAACGCAGGCTGGAGCGAGGCAGCAGGGTACAGCGGCAGGAGCAGGTGAGCGCAAGGAGCAGATGTGTTTGCCGAGGAGAAGGGATGCACAGATCATTAAACCAGGCCAGGCCCACACGGGGAGCCCACACTGGGCACTGCAGCAGCTGGCACAGGGAACAGCTTGTCTCTCTCAGCTCTCCTCATGCGGCAACACTCCTGGTTTCACCTTTCCACCAGGCCTCAGAAGCTTCTTAAAGGAAAAGAAAATGGAGCCTTTCACAGGGAAGGAAAGAAAGTTCACAAGATATGAAGTAACGAGACTAATTTGAAAAGGCCTGTGTATTATATTATGAGCTGTTGTGACACTGGTGATACACTGCCCAAACTTCCTTCCAAGAAGGTGACACAATAACTGTCAGTCAGCAGATGACAAGCCTGTCATACACAACACTGTGAATCAAAAAATGAGATTGTTTCTGTTATTCCCATTTCTACTGTAGCTCTTAGCCTTACTTTCCTTACAGTTGTCATACTTTGTGGCTACTGACTTTGGAATGTTACTGTACCTATCAAATGTCATCACTATTTTGGTTTGCACTTGCTCTTTAGTTCAGCTGATGCTTGGCATAACACAGAATCATAAAACATCCTGACTTGGAAGAGACCCACAAGGATCATTGAATCCAATTCCTAGTATCCATACTGTAATTTATCACTAAAAAATCCATACATCACAAACCCAAAATGAACAAGCACTTTCCCATTTCCTATTTTCAATATATTCTACAGGTTTTGGGTTGCAGGTTTTTGATTTTAGATTTCTGAGAAAAGAAACCTCCTTTTTTTGTTACAATATAATGTCCAATGCCAAAGCTATATACTGGCTTTCTTCACCTTTCTGCTCCATCTAATTTCATTTGGATGGCTGGTGTTCCAAAGTACTGAAACCAGGATTGTGGCAACCACTGGTATTTGATAAAGGATTTTAAATATACTTACTTAAAATAAAAGAATATGCCAAGAGAAATCAGAAGTGATGCAATTGAAAGGCCGTGTCCGATGATGGCCAAGTAATACAAGTTCAGAGCAGTCTGTGACACAAAAACAAAGCCAAGTGATTCAGAGTTACTAGTTAGACAGTTCAGAGTTATCAGTTACTGCTGATAAAGCACGTATTTATACATGTCTTCTGCAGTTAAAGTGGCTATAAGACTAACAAAAAAAACCCAAAACCATTTCAGGTAATGATGGAACAAGTCCAGAATCCTGCCAAACAACATCCTACTAAAATCTCTCTCCGTAGGGAACACAGCAGATTAATTGAAGTAATCACTAAAATTTACCTCTTACCAGTTAAAACCCCACGTTTCCAATATACACTGCAATGGTTTTTTTCTGAGTATTTATATAAATCTGCCTATTTAAGTTCCTGTACTGGGTGCATTGCTGTCTGAGGCTTGATTCCTCTCTTAACTCCTAAGTAAAACATGTGCTTGCTGTATGAATTTATGTATTTTTTCCCCACAGAATGTTTTTTCTCAGCATTTAAAGGTACTTACTTCAAAGTGAGCTGTGATTATGGTACTGGAAATTCAGTTTTTATTGAGCATTTAAGGAAGGGCATGAAAAAAATTAATAATGACTTAAAAATAGTGAAGACTAAACATGTTAAATAAGCCTACAGCCAATCATGGAATTATGAAAATCTGGGTAGATACAAAAGGTAAAAAAAAGGAACCGGTGATTTAATATTTGGAATATGTTCATGTTATCATTAATTCTTGTAGCTAATATATTAATTAAATAATTAATTATATTAGAAAGTAACAAACCTTTGCTTTCAGTCATGGAATCTGTCTTGCAAAAAACTCTTGCTCCATTAAATGTAAGATTATCACTTGTCACATAAGGAAATGAATATTTTCAGGTGGAACCTTATACTCTCCCAATAAAGCACAACTCTCTGGGTTCCATAGGGAGAGGTAGAGCACACATCCAAATGCTCACATACTGCAAACTGTGTATCCTCTGAACTTACCATTCCAAGTTAGAACAGAATAATTGCAGCTTGCTATATACACTGACTTTTGAGATAATAGAAACAGATTGCAGGTAAAGCTTTAAGTAGGTTGTAAGATGACACAAGGGTAACTCTTTATATATGCTAGAAATTTTCAAATTATAATTATTTTTAAAAATGAGGTAACTTTCTTAAAAAAAAAAAAAACAAACAGCAATGCAATAGGTATAAGCGGAACTTATTGTGAAATTTGGAAAGCGAAAAATTTGGAAGTGAGAAAGCATTACCCCCAAATGCTAAAATTTGATATGTGCAAATGACAACAGCCTTTCTATGACAGGTCCTTATCCTGTACCACCCCCTCACACAGTGGCCAATCCAGGCAGAGGTGCATTTTAAGGATTTAGAGATTTCCCCACGATTTAGAACAGGCACAAAAGCACGGTACAGCAGGAGCACTGAGGGCAGTAACAATGAGAACTGAACAATGCACAACAGCCACAGTTACTGTGCAGTGTCTCATCCGCCTTCCAAGCAAAGTGAAGAGATAATGCTGCTGAGCACAACGACACAGAGAGCTGCAGCAAGCAGCAAGGCTTGCTTTGGAGCCATTATTCCACACAATGGCTTCAGATTTGTGACAGCGTTGAAATATGTTGGCAAAACAGCCCGAGGGAAACTACCTCATTATTCATAAAGAAAGATCGTCACAGATATGCTCCTTTCTGAATTATATCCTCCATTCCCAGCCAAATATTAGCAAGAATCAATGAATTATGGCAATTCTGCTAATAGAATTAAACTGCCATCAGCAAAATCGAAGTCTCATGGTTTGAGAAAAAGCAACAATAAAGTGCCTTATTATCATCTGTAACCATCTTTTGCCCAATGTGGTTTTCAGGTAAGTACCCCAAGGCATTCAACAGCAATGGCGCAGGCAGTTAGAAACTCTGTTACATGTCAGATGTCTTGACACAGCCTGCTATTACTGAGCCCTTTAACATGAGGTCCAAATTAATTTACAGCCTATCCTGGTCTGTAGCTTATAGCCCTGGCTCTTAGGAATTCACAGTTTCAATTTACTGCTTCTTCCCATGACTGAATGTTTGATAAACATAAGGAATATTAGTGGACATGCAGCTGGGGAACGGGGCAAAATATGCAGTTTTGCCCACTGAATCCTCACATATCACAAAGTATAGCAAAGAGGTCAGTTAGAGATTTTTTTTTTTCTTTTTCTAAATCTTTTAATGGATGGGCATGTTCAAGATGAACTGAAGTCTATAAAAACAGCATTTATACATAGACCCACACAGAGACAGCGCCTACTTTTGGTATACAGAAAACTACTCAAAGCATTGTTGCATCAACTCTGCTGCCTTTTGAGTTTTGAAACTTGTAAAGATGTTCAGTTTCTTGACACTGATATCATGCACTCATTCCTTTCCTACCTTCACTTTTTCATGTGTATAGATGTTGCACTGGGTGTAGTTTGTCCACGTCCTGTTGCTTTCTGGGTGTCTAAACCAATTCCCATTTGGATCACAGATCTTCGTAACTTTTTCTGCAATCAAAGTTGATGGAATGAAAAACAAAAGAAGAAAAGTGAAAGAAAAATACAGCAGTCAGCACTGAAGTTCTACTTCCTGACGCCAAGTATTTAACAAAGATTGGCAAACAAATGACAGCTTTATTAATATGACTAGAGAGACTTTGCTTGTTACTATGAATTCTGAGAAACTTGAGGCCGTTGCTTTTGCTTGGCAAGGGCAACCGATGATGTGATTTTCCTTAAGAAAACAAATAGATTTTCCTTCTCCAATCCATTAAGTATCAAAATACATTGAACTAACTGTTAGAGAACTACCAGATGAAGAGACAAGAATATTTAAATGGCTTATTTAACATCCAAGATGGAAACTGAAGCCTAACATCCTACCACTATAAATTAATATTGGACAGGCGGGAAAACATCAATAGCAAAACTGCTCAAGAACCAAACTGGAAAATTGCTGGAAACACAATGATTTCTATCATCAAATAGAAAGAGGCATGAAAAGACCCTGGGAAATACAGAGTGCACAGAAAGAGACAAGAGTAGAAATCGACGACATTTTCCACATGCTCACAAAGCTTAGCCCACAGAAACAGGAAATGATTCTAAGTGGGAGAAACTCTCTGTCAACTTCAACTGTTAAATTGAGGTAAAAGAGTAAGTCGTATTTCTGCCTGTCCGTCAGAAAAGCTCATCTCTAAGAGGAAAGAAGTGTGATATAACTTCAATTTCTACTCCCTAATCTACAGAATCCCTCAGGGACACAGTTCAGAAAAGAAAATAAGTAACTTGTCAGTTTTCTATGTGACAAAAGGAAAACGCAAATAATGGGTCTCAAGTTTCTGAAATCCTGGAGCATTAATGACTTGAGTGAGGCAAACAAGAGACATCAAGCCCCCAGACCCTCATTTCAGTGAGAAATATGTTGATGTAGAAGTCAATGCACTCATACCTGATGGGTTGAAATCCTGAAAGTAGTCAGGACAACGCTGCACCGACACGGTTCCGGCAGCAACATCGCTCCAGCACAACCAGCCATCCCAGGTCCTGTTACAGTAAGGACCTGCAAACAGATAGAGGTCTGGGAATAAAATAACTCTTGTTTCACAATAGTCTTTCAAAGGTAAGATGTGGGACTGGGTAAGGTAGGTTTGCAGCAATGAGGGGAAAAAAAAAGAAAAATAAGATTTCGCATTGGTTGGTTAAAAATTCACTTAACAGAGATAGTTCCTTACACATACATTTCTTTGAACATGTTTAAAAATCTTTTCTCATTCACCTTGAAATGGCCTAAATCGACAATTTGCAAACCTCAGACCTAGAACATGGTGGGCAAAACCCCCTAAACGGATTAATTCTCAATAATGTACCTTAGCAAAGAACCTCAAGCTTCCAAAGATGGTTTTACTGAATTTTGTTTATATTTTGGATGTATACCAAGCCTGTACATATGTTTGCTCGTTCACAGAAAACACAGTGGTATCCCAGAAGCCACGAGAAAGCCTGGTTGGGAGGAGCCACAGCTGCTCTGCCTCAGGCTGAGCTGAGCCTGCAGCAGTCACTGGACAAACACTTCCCACTGCCCCAGGAACAGGGAATCCAGTGTCCCTCAAGAGCCTGTTCCAATGCCTCATTGCTTACACACATTTCAACATCTAAAATAAACCTCCCTTGAGAATGAGCTGGCGTTTTATAAACAGCTTCTTTCCCAAAAGGCACACGGAATGACTGACCATCTCTACAAATTTGAAGATGTTTTTATTATCTCGCTTCAGTTTTCTTTTAAAGACTTAATAATGTCCCTGTCTCAAAGGCTGTAGTTTTCAAAAGTCATGTAATTCCTCCTCATCTGAAGATTTTCCAATTTCAGATCCTTCAGAAGCTGTGAAGCCCCAAGCTGGGCATAACCTTACACTGCCATACTTGTATCCATTTCCGACCTCCGGGCACTCAGTTCCTTCAAAGAACCATTTCAGAAGAGAAAAATCTCTTTGTAAAAGAACACAATCACCTTTCCTTGCCTCAAAAGCCATTCAGTATTTCCAGAAGCTACCAAGTGAATACAGCAACAGGTGGAGTGGCTGAGGTCAGCTCTGAGTGACTTATCAGGAAAAGCAATAACGACACTATCACAACCCTCAGAACTGGGAAGCTGTGTGGATTAACATACTTACAAGTTTTAAAGGCAGATGTGACCAGGCAGACAGAGGTATTATAAGAGCATGAAATGAAATACGGTGGTAAGATTAATTAGTCATGATTTCTTAATGTAGATATCTATTTAAATTAACATTTCTCACTTCATCAGAAAGAAAAGCTTTGTGTTATATCAGAAGTGGTGCTACGGGCAGATAATATAACATATTACTTCATGCATCCCAAAGTGATGTTTATAAAAAATTGGGCAAATATTGTTACAACCAGAAAAATAATTGCTAGCAAGACAAGAAACTAATGTAACGAAAGGATCCTGAATGACTGTAATTATATCTGTTGACCACTTGCTTTAGTAAAAGCTCATAAGGAAACAATCTACCTTCTTTCTTGTGAATAGGGTCTTGCATAATCTTCTGGTAGCATTCATACTGCGCTGTCATGATTTTATTCCGTGTAACGCTCAGCTGGGCAAAGTCCATTGTCGTGTTCTGATGCCCCTCAGATGGTGTAGCAGTGGCAAAGAACTAAGAGGAAAAACACTTCTTTCAGCAAACCACGTGCAAGCTCCAACATAAACTTTTCCAACATCAATCTTTTCAAATATTATCCTTCAAATATTATTTTACTGAAAGAGAATGATCTTCAAATCTTATTACTGACAATATGATTTTATGTTTTTCTGGTTAATTAGCAATTCTTACTACTGAATCTTGATAAATGTCTCCTGAACGAGCATGGGGGAGGAACAATTGGCAAGATTTGTAAATAATAATGGCGACATGCATAGAAAGCACTGAGACAGTCAGAGGGATATGAACAGCTTTTGTAAAAGCCAGTGAAATATATCAAACTTTGGTCTAAAAGACATTTCAGTCAGGCCCAAAATGATCCTTTACGAGAAAAAACCTTTCATATATTTTATGCACTGAAGCATTTGGCTTGTCCAGAGCTATTTGGTTTCTCTGCAGTCTGGTGAACCATAAAGTCAACCTTCAGAATAGAGAATGGTATTCAAAAGACAAGACATCCACTTTGATAGTTATTAAAACTAAAAATTAAAAAATCTTAGGAAAGTTGATCTTGACCAAAACCTGAACCTTTTAAGTGAATTTTTTAATAGTAATTAAATATTTTACAAGAAGCTACTAAGCTTCTCAGAAAAACAAAGCTGCAGACTGAAATACTGTACCACTGTTGTACAAGGAGTGAAATTAAAATTTCTGAGGATGTCCTCTGAATCTCAGTTAGTCATCTCCTCCTCTTCCTGGGGTCTGCAGGGTACTGCTTCTAGGTCACTTGTCCACTGCTACTGTTCTGAGCCAGCAGAGAATATGCTGGATTCAGCAGAGGTAAATACTGTTTCTGTTCCTTTGCCAAAGGAATTTAAAGGACAACAGAAGGTAGATAAAGATCCTGTTGTGCAGAAGCTACATTTGAACACAAGAGTAGTTCTTTCTGTGTTTCCATATTAATAATTTCTACGGTTTTCTTTACAGGGTTGTTAAAACTGGAAGTGATTTTAAAAATTCATAAGACTCACCATAGTAACCGATAAGAAGAGCAGCAAAAATGTGATCCAGATTTTTGTCATTTTTATACCTGGTGCAGTGAATTTTATGTTGTAGCTGAATGAACTCAAACTGCAATAGAAAAAAAGCAGAAAGAAATTTAGCAATTAATGAAAGCCAAAACTGATAAAAGACTTTCACATTTTCTTTCTGAACTAAAATCGATGGAGGTCGTCTCCATTTTTATTCATGCACAGTGATGCCACGTGAAGCACACAGGGATGCACAATATGGTGTCGAAACAAGGCACTCAGTTCCTCAGCACTGAACTCCAGCAGCTGGGATTTCTGCACTGCTCCTCCACTGCCTCACCCAGCCCCTTCAGAGGGTCTGCCTCAGGCAGGTGCGTGGCACCAACCCCGGAGCAAATAGCCCCGAGACACAAACTGCGCTCGGTGCCATCTCTGCCGCGGGGCAGCCTCAGCAAACTGCAGGCTGGTTTCCTTAAAGTACACACGGGCTTTCAAACACACACAACTACTTCCCGTTTTCTTTATACGTCCTGATATTTAATTTTCCCATTTCTGGAATAACTGATCTAGTAAGAAGCCACATCATCCTGAACTTACAGCTTTGCAAGGATGACCGTAGCAATGCAAGAATTAATTGTGAGCTGTAAAATAGTTTCTGTACCTGCAGTAGCTGTACTTTCTTTATCTGTCATTTGAAGAAAACACAAATACTCAAGCCAGCTATGACCACCTTACACTGCAGACTCTTCTTAGAATCGATTCTTGAAGTAAAACATTCACCCAAAGCATAAAATACACGCAATTATTTATGAAGCACATAGACCATCCATGCAGTGTAACCCTGCCATGACAACTCTCTCAAAAGGAAGGGAAATGTCAAAGAGATTTGCCTTTTAATATTTCAGTGTCCTGAAGTATCCTGAGAAGAACACAAAGCTGAGCCTGGAACTGAGATAAGAGCTTTTCTTCTGATTGCATGGTGGAAAAATACCTCTGCCTACTCAGTTTAGTTATTGCAACTAAACCACATTTCAAAAATCCAAGTATCTCACTGCGGCAGCATTAATGAAGCTATTCTCAGCTAAAATAAAAGCAATACCGTGCGTGAGTTTAGCTCCCTTGTACAGATGAATTCACTCCAAGTCTCACACCATGATTTAAGAGACAAACCTCGCATACCCAAAGCCCCTCACGCAGCTCATCCAGCTCAGAGGCCCCACTGCCAGCGCATCCAGAGGGCTGTGGGTGCTGTACCTACACACAAACCTGCGTCCTGACCCAGGCCACATTCCCCCTCACACCACGCTTGCTCTCGTCTTTGGAAGTTTTTCTTTTCCAGCAGCAATGTGCTATGAGAAACTGGGGAATGACAAACAACTGGCAGTACATTGGCCAGCAGACCTAACTGTACAAAAAGCTCGTTTTTAAAAAAACACCCCCGTTTTAGTCACAAAAAGCAAGCATTTGACATCGCTACTTTTCTGCTTCCACACTGGGACTGGGTCCTCATCATACAGCTATAATACAATAAACAGCATCTTGTAGGACACATTAACTACTAAATATGGAATCACTGCTGTTTTTGTACAGCGTGATGAAAATACAAGAAATGTGTTGTAAAATCACTTGTGCCCGTTTAACCCAGAATAAAACTGTATCTGTAATCCTCCTTCTATTTTTACCAGTGGCATGCAATCCTGCAACACTGATTGCTGCAAATTGCACAGGTGAGGCTCTGAAATTCAAATCTGAAGGCTTTTAAACACGTAGAGGAAGACCAATTAGCATACATGAAATATATCCTCAGTTTGAGCTACTACTTCCCTGGAAAATCCACATGATAACTAAAGTGAATAGATAACTGTAAAGACCCTGATCTGTTAACTAAAGAGAAATCTAAATATCTTTGTGTAGTGACTAAAGCTTGACTAAAACCAGATACCCAAATAAATCTAAATCAACAGAAGGGCAATATGAGTTCAATTCTGCATGACAACTGGGGGTAAGGGTTATTAATTCAAACCTATCACATGTTTCATTCATTTACGGCTGTGTCCGTTTTCCCAAGGGAAAAAAACCCCGACCTTCTAAGGAAATTGGAATTAATAACTTACTGCAAAGTAAGTCAATAATCTTTTCTCTCCCAAGTATGACAAAGCACATCTGTGCAGGGTTAAAATCCACAAATGATGTGCACAGGACAAGCCAAGAGATGAACCAAGTAAAAAATAGCAACCATAATTTAGTGGGTTTTTTATACATGTATACAAGAGCTCAAAATAATTTTCTCTACAATAGTTCCAAAAATCCTTATGCTAAAACAAATTTTGGATGGAAAATTTAAAATGCATGTTTTTATATTGCTCTCACTTGCTTATTTTAAATTATCTAAAAGATACAACATCATATAAACAAAGGCAGAAATTATCTGCTTTGATTCAGAGTCCAAGTTTATTTCTGTTTCACAATATCAAAAGTCATCCCTTAGCTCAGTTCCTTTAATGGCCCAAGTCTTTTCATACCTAGTGATTTTTGTAGACATTTCCTATCAACTGCTCCAGTATCCGCTGTTAAATTATTAAGTCTTCCCAGGAGATAAAATGTTAAGTCAAGCCTACAATGCACTCTGTGCTTTCCACTCATTTCCCTCAGTTGCTAACATATGGAGAGAAAAAAAACTCCAACCACTACCTTTTTCTAAACATCACTATTTATGGACTTAATTACAAAACACAGCATGAAGGTCATTCAGATGCCTATCTGGACCGCAGGAAAGCATTTCTTGCATCACTACATGAATTCATTCACTCAACGTTTATTCCAGTTAGTCTGGACAAGACTTTTCCAAGGAAAATTAAGAACTTTCTTAGGGATGGACAGCAATATATTCCATTGACTGAGGCAGCAAGCCAGCACTGCTGAGAAAGTCAGGCTGCTTTTATTAATCATCTGCTCTGATGAGATACAAACCAAACCTAACTCTCAGAAAGTTCTTTCCCTCTCAAAGCTGGAAGGTATTAGGCACACAAGAAATTAATAGTGAAAAGAGACCCATTCTTAGGTTTCCTTGGATAATAATGCTTCCCAAGTTGTTCTGCTATTGTAAGTCTGATAAGTCCACTGTGGGGCAGAGAAAAGAACCGTACTGGATTGAGATTAATCTGAGTGTCTTGAATGAATCCCTTGACTCCACTCTGTGACAGTGGGAATCCGCACAAAAGCCAGTAGAACTGGGATTTACGTGGCAGGTATTGACTGAAACTGAGGTGGTGCAGACACAACACTACAGCTACTGGCAGTCCCCTGGCTGAAGTACTTTCCCAATAAAAGGGAACATCAGTGAGAAAAAAATGGGGAATTTTAACAGTAAATTAGATCTTCCAGATCTTTGAAATACCATTTTTATTTCTAGTGCATGTTTGTGCATTTAGTGAAGACTGGGATAATTTAAACAAAACAACAACAACAAAGGAGATGCCATTAAGGATACTCCCAAGGCCCACGCTGTGTTTGTCACTGATAGCAGTGACACCTACTGAAGAAGGAGGAACTGAAAAGGAACTGCAAGCTGGACTTAGCTAAAATAGTCACTGGTATAGCTTTAACAGATGTTCATATTTCTCTTCCTCCCGCTTTCTCTAGAGCCATCCTGCCTCATCAGCTGTTTCTACTTTTAACTTTCCTCTATCCTCCCAAGAATAAGTGGCACCCTTGCTGAGCCCCAGACACTTCCCATTTCAACCACAGAGTGAAAGGGTTAAAAAAAGCAGGCATTAAAAAGAAAAAAATCATTTTTTTGAACTTGAAAACCACATTTAGTACAAAACAAAAAACATAGGCAGCTTCCACCTCAAACAGTTCTCAAATCTGGCTTCAAGTGAGAATGCAACTCTGTGTGAGTGGGACAGGAGGGAGAGCCTTCTTATGTCACTGCAGGTCCATCCATAAATGCCCACACATTTTTCACTAATTGGTAATCTTTGATTTGCCCAGAAGCCAACAAAACAACCATTCCAATGCAAACAAAGCCAAAGCCACAGAACTTGTGCAGTGTAAATGATATACCTTGCAGTGTGCTACAACCTTGTAACACTGAAGTTAAACATGTTTGCATACAGATGTGTAACCTTCATCTCCCACTGAAAATGGGGTCAGAATGGGTATTTCCTTGACACTTTGTTACTTCTGGTTCTTTTTGGAGGGAGGCATACAACTTGAAGTATTTAAAACCCCAGGCAATGTTTGGTTGTTTCAGCCCAAGATAAAGGCAAAACTAACAAGTTGGAAAATGCCCAATACTTTTCAAAGTGTCCCTAATTTGAATTGCTGTTCAAATTGCACTGTTAGTAAAAAAAACTCCCCCAAACCAACAAGACCAGTAGCTCCAAATGGAATTGCAGATAGAGCCTCCACTCACATCTTCACTCACATAAATTTTCTGGGAAATACTTCTCTGACTAAAAGGGCTTTGCAAGTGGGCAACACCAGCCAAATAATACACACCAGATTCACTGAGTCCTGGGAATGGACTGTAAAACCTCCACACTTATATTAGAGAACAATGCAAGGCAGTGTGGAAATCTTCCTATTTGGGTAATATGCCTTTATTTCTGAGGGAACCACTTCTGCCAGGATTTGAACAAACTGCCCAATGGTATCCCGTAACAGCTCACAGCTGTATGTGTGGGAATTACTGCATCCTCCTAAAAATTATGAAGCTTAAAAGTAAAGTTAAATAAAATAAGGCCACACAGACACTCTCCATCTTTCCTTCCGTGAGTTTCTCCTAGGAAGCAGTTGTGGCACAATGGCATTTACTGTCTTCTTGAGGATTAACAGAAACAAAGAAATGCGGTGGCATATCTCAATTTAACCCCGGAGTTATTCTACAGCAACTTCCTTGTGCAGGTGGCAGTTCAGCTCTGCAGGAGAAAGTCCTCGCTGTTTAGTTCCTGGGCCATGTGCTGTGCTGGTCTCATGGTTCAGGACTGTGCAAGTGGGAAATTAGGACTGGCTCATGAAGATGTTTCACATCTTGTATTCTCTTTATTCGCATGCTTTTTGCTTTTGTTTTTGCATCATTCTGGTTGCATGCCAGAGGCCTCGCAGAGATTGCAGAGCCATCTGCATATAAGATTGCACAGATTAAATTACTCCTGGGTGCTTCTTCCCATGAATAGCTTTTGGCAACCGTTCAGATAAGTTTTGTCACCTGCACCCAACAGAAATTACTAGCAGTAATTGGCAACACTCGTGGCCAGTTCCAGTAACACCTAAAGTTACAAGAACCCATCACAGAGTGATGGTGGTGCTAGTTGTCCTCTATTTTCTAACACTTCTTTTGTTCAATTCACAGGTGTGGATGATATTGTAAATTATTCTGAGGAGAAACATGGGCTATGGACGTCTAGTTAAAAATCCAAACCAACCAACAAAACTCAGCAAGAAATGCCACCGCAACAAAGCTCTCCAAATGAGATTTTGGAGGAGGGAATGTCTACAAGGTTCTTTCCCTGGCATATTCTGCAATTTCTGCCCTTGGTCAACATTACTCTTCTCCACAGAGCAGACTGCAGAGCAGAGTTTTTGTGGTTTTGTCCATCATGCCAGTTTTGGTTCTCTAAAGCACGATTTCCACTGATAAAAAAGGTAGGAGTATTTCCTTGTTGCTTTTACATTGAAAAGTCATCTCTTGGCCCTTGTGCTTTCCATGCTTTCCCTGTAAATTATGAAGGCTCTACCCCTCCTTGTCCAGTATGATGAACTTCCTACTGCCTTAAGGACACATGAAGCCAGCAGTACAGACCGTGCAATGCCATGTGGAAGAATGGCAAGGACTCAATGAGGGTTACAGTTACGAGTCAGCAGGATATCTAACCCTGCCAAAGAAATGCAGCAGATGAATTTTACAAATATCAAAGCAAAGTAAAATTATTTATCTCTCCTGAGGAACTAGTTAAATGAAGGCAACAGAGATTCTGGCAAAGTAAAATCTACCAAGAGCCTGCTGGGGCTTTACTCTCAAGAGATGCAACTGTGATTTCTAACACATAGCTCTTAATGCCTCCAGAGTTTCCAGTGAGTGCTATTTGACTACTATTGTGTAAGCACACTGTTACGCTTATTTTACAAGCTTAACCCTTTTCACCCCATAGCCCTAATCCAACTGCATCATGATGCCTAAAATCCATCAGCACAGCTACATATGCTCCTAGGCATAACTCACCAAGTTCAGTTCAAAGGTCTGTAAGCCACGGCACTGAAATGCCACAGCAATCACTCAAGCACAAAGCAACTTTGAAGGGAGGCTGCTCTGCTGAACAGTTACCTGTAAAAATCCACTATCAAACATCCTGGAAACAACTATTAACAGAAATGAAGATGATGGCAGACTAATGAATGATTAAATTCCAACAGCTGATGGATCAAGATGATTTAGGTCCAGTACTTCCCTTCCTAGTTTTTTTTTTAAACTGTATTATATTCCTGTTACAGTAATGTAAAAAATGGGTTGAAATATATCCAATAAACTTTCCTGAAATTTTACTTCTTCCAAAACAACTGCTGTGATGTGGCAAGGATGTTCCAATTAACACACTATTTTAAATAAAAGAGAATAGCTCATGGCATTCATTCTTTTCCATGGATTTCATGCTATTAACAAGTTGGAGAGCTCCCACATTGTTACTAGGTATATAGGTATAGTTCCCTAGATGCATTTATATATGATTGATATTCTTCAAGTCATAGGATTTAATTTTAGGTAGTCCTGCCAGGAGCAGAGAGATGCACTCAATGAGCCTCATGGTCCCTTTCCACTTCAGAAATCCTATGATATATGTGAAAAATATGGTATACTCCTCCAAAGAAAATTTCTCCACCTTCAAGCAAAATTATTTCTGTTTTGAATTAAAGCAAAGACAGTATGAATTTATGAATTCATCAAACAGACTTTAAGACTGTATAACACCCCTTGTTCAGATGCTGAAGTGGGATTTTTTCCCAGCCACTGCTGTTTAAAAGCTGCAGAGTGTCCTGCTGCTCTGTGTGCCCCTTTCAGGCAGTGCTTTTTTTATTTGAATGACTCCGTTTGATGCTGTTTACCAAGTAATGACCCAAAAGAGATCCAAAGGTTTCTTTGTGAAAATGTTTACGGCATGAAGTAATTTTCTCAACTGGCTGAGTTTTAAAAGTTTTTTGTTATTTCTTCATTGACACATGCTAATTTTACAAGAACAGTATTTCCACAGTTCAAAGACTTTTCTCAAGGTCAGAACAAGGCAATGGGAATGGGAAAATTGGTTAAGCAAAATGTACCAGGACTTTTGTTTTTTTGAGAGTTTACCATTCAGGCTTTTCCTCACTGGCCCCAGCCCAGTTTGGCAGCTGAGCATATCCTATGAAACTTACAGGTTTTACATCAGTTTCCTTTAGGTTCATATTTAGAAGTGTGAATATTTACACACAAAAATATTCTCATTCAGTTATAAATAAAGCGATAAAGTTTCAAAATATGATTTTTTAATGAAATTGTTAATTTTCAGGTGGACCATGGCACAGCAGCAGCTCAGAGCAGGACGGGGAGGGAGCAGGTGGCCAGGAAAGGGAACTGCTTTTGCCAGGACAAACAAAGTGCTGGTGTAGCCACTGCATCAGAACCGGTGTCCCAACTTTGGGTTCACCTTTGGTCAATGACTTGAACAGAACTGATGAACGAAGTGTAGACATAAACTCTTCTTGGAAAGGTCAGAAGCACGGTAGTCTTCTGATTTTGTGTTGCATTTCTTTCTTTTACTTAAAAAGCACCCCAAACAACAACAACCAAACAAAAACCCAAAACACAGTACAGAGAACTAAAACATCCCCAGGGCAGCTTTCACTGGCAATAATTTTAGTCTGGCTAAAGATGAAATTTCAATTGTGAAGCTCATGCCAAATATTAACATTTTCTCTCATGAGACATTTCTGATGCATTTACTAGTCCAAAAAACTTCAGGTAAATTTAAGGCAGCTTTAGAAAAATTCAGCTTTGTATACTTATTTAAAACAAAATAAACCACCAGCTACTTCAAAGCCTTTACCAGGTCAATCTAAGTCACCACAGTTCAGAACATTTCCTCTTAAATTTAAAATTTCATATGCCAGAAGTCAAAAGTGCAAGCTCTGGAATATTTCACCCTTTGAATATTAGACAATACATGTTATACTGTGCTAAATTATGAAAACTACTAATCCATCCTGTAGAAAAGCCAAGAACAAGCAACAGCCAAAACCAACCTTTTGAATTCTAGCGGACTGCAGCTTGTCTGCTTTGCTTTAATTAGCTACAGATATTCCTCATCTTTCCCATGTTTTTCCATCTGTTGCATTACTAGAATGGCACTTTAACAGCAAATGATTTAAGCTGGGCTCACAGAGGGTATGCTGGCTGTAAAGGAGTCTGTGAGACTCAAGGAAGTTAAACCAGAGGTAGTTAATCTCAGCAGTATGGAAGGAAATCACCTTCTATACATTTTTCTAGTCCATACCTGCATATTGGTATATGCACGTGTCGAGGCCCACACAGACACAGGGCCTGTACTCAGAACAGGGGAGAAGGGCAAAGGCTTGGGAATGACTTCTCATGGAAGAAAATAAAGAATGGACTCAAAGGACAGACTAAGAACATAACATCAAAGCTTTTTCTCTTTACATTTATAACCAGAGCTTGCCTTTTTATCACATATACAGGGAGACATCTCTTTCCCCTCACAGACTAGCTACAGAAATCATCTTAAGGTAGCCATAAAGCAGGCAGTGACAGAAGGTTTTCCTATCCTCTGCCCACATTTCCTTCAGACAATACGTACCAAGATATTGCTAAAGCCAATGATATTTTGCATTAATTTCTGTCAATCTGAGTTAACATTAGTTTTGACAAACTGAGCAAAGTATTGCCCATCGTTGTTTCTAAGTCTTCTAAATGGAAATTACTGTCAGCTTCATCCACACCCTGCCACACCCACAGGAATATCGACATAAGCAAAACTCTGACACAGGCTGAAACATCCCGGAGAAAGAAACATTTTGCTAGAGATGTTGTCAGTTTACAAGTCAGTTACAGGATCAAAGCAATTAACTAAAAAGCTTAACAAAGTGAGACCCTTGAAACAGAGGCAAACTGCTAGCCAGTGACTGCAGTAATCCCTCTCAGTATTTGCCTGATGCATTCTTCATTCTGATCTGGACACAAAGGGCACAAAACAACTGGCATTCATATAAACACAAGTCTCAACTTGTTTTGTTACATACAGTCCCCCAAAGGGCACTTAGGACTGTTTGGACAGGCAATGCCATCTTCAACTACCTAAAACATATTTGAGTGCTGGTCTTTATGAACTGTCATTGTCAATGTACACTTACTTTTAAAAGAGTAATTTCTTTTTTACATGAGCTCAGACATTTAGTCTGAATAAGAGTACCTAAGTAGAAATCTTTAGCACTAACTGAAATAATACAGTTCTGCATCTTTTCTGAAATATCACTTAGGTAAAATTTCTTCCACCTGAAGTTGTGTATAATCCTTATTCGAAAGTAAGGAGCTAAGCCTTTTCTAATTTTCAAATTTGTCCACCAATTGCCTCTTGAAGTCTTAATTCACATTTTGAAATACTAGAGAGTAAGAACTGCTGAAAACTGGACAGGCACAAGTCTAGCTGGCCTTATACTTCAGTTGACACCCTATTACATTTTCTCTGCTGTTAACAGAGAAGTGACTCTGTGCCACTGAAAAAATTCTACTTGCAGAGCTTCTGCTGCTGGGAAAGACGTGAAAAGTTTGGAATAGCACGAGTAGTCAGTGGGGGAGCTGACAATTTGGCTGGCACGCGGTCTGAAAGCCGCACACATATCTGAGGGTCAGCACGGCACTCGTTCCCATCCTGGTCTTCTCACAGCACACTCCGTCTGCTCCACGGAGCTGCACAGTGACACTGCAGCAGAACGAAACCCAGCACTGCACATTATCACATAAACCCCTCTGCTCTTTGTGAGGCAGAGGTTTTACAGACAGTGCCAGCTGCAATCTGTAGGAAGCAGTGTGAATGTTTCCATGAATTCAGTTGAAGATCATATGCTCAGGGTGTGGTCGTGGGAAAGACCAGTGTATCTTACACACAGTCCCTAAAGTCCAATTAGTGCTCCTTTAATTACAAACAGACTTTTCCATATCCTTTTGCAGTATTCCGCCCTCCCTTACCTGAATGAAAACCAAAATAAAATACTACGAACATTAAAAATATTACATAAATTGGACACAGAAATCTCTGCTTGAAAAACTGGAGTCTCACTCGGACAAGATACTTCATGAAGATGAAATATTACCTACCAAATGTAATAAAACATTACAAGCACTATAGCTACAGCAGAGGAATGTGTATCAAGCACAGCTATTCTGGTCACGAATTGCGTATAAATTTTATTTGCACACAATTTATACATTTAAGCACATTATCTCCCCTCCAGATGTAATATTAACAATAATATAAAGGCAGGAAATGTAATGGAAAATCTCAGTTTAAAGCTTGTCAAAATTGCAAGCAAATGAAAATTTCCACTGCAAGCACGGAAAATATTATACGGCTTTAATATAGGTGCCCATATTTTGTGCATACTCACATCCTGCACTTATTTTCCTTGAGAAAAATAAACCTCACAGAAGTCTCAGTCTGATTTCACATTCCAGAAAAAAGCCCTTGGCAGAAACAAAACACATGGAATTTGATGGGAAGCTCTTATAAGGATGTCTACCCAAATTAAGTTAAAAAATAATAATTCGGGTGTGTATTTCTACAGACCAGATGCTGCCATTGTTCCGTCAGTGTCTCAGATACAAGTGCAGAACTCAAAGGCATTAGTTTGGCTTTGATACACAGGTTGGACATCAAACTTGCAGGCATTACTTCCCTCAGACTGAGCTACCAAAACCCACTAAGAAATGCACTTTGCACGCATTTTTAACTTTTTTTTCCTGTCCTCTTTAACTTACTAAGACACCTTAAAAGGCTCATCCCATTTCATGCACCTGCAGAGAGTCTGGACTTGCACCCCTCAACTGTTACCCTCTCAAAGCTGCACTCGTGCATCCTGTTCCACAGAGCATGTGAAAATTCAAATTCATCTTGCTGAGAAATTTTGTTCACAGCTGCTTGCTTGGCAGAGATTTGGCTGAGGGGGGGAGGGAGGAGGGAGAGACAATTTTCCAAGCAATGGGGAAAAACAGTACAGAACTTTCATCATCAATGGCCTTGACATTGCTGGAGCCAGCGGAAACAACATCACCCAAGTGACTCCATGCGAGGGAACCACTCGGACACAAATAAAAAAATCTCCTGCATTTATTTCTATCGTGGTAGCTTATGCCAAGCTTCCTTTGGCGAAATCCAGATTTCTCCTGCATAGGCTTCCTCCTGCTGTTGATGGAGCAGGATATTTGCTGAAACAAGCAGGTAATGAATGAGATATTCTGAATTAATCAGCATATATGTTGGAGAGAGAATTGTGTTCCCTTCTGAAGCTGTAAGAACAACTGTTTTTCCAAAGGAGCTAAAGGTAACAGACACAGGATTTCTGTACTAAATCTTAACTGGATGCAAGTCATGCTGGCCGGTGAATTCCGTAACAGGGACGTGCCTTAGTGACTCCGAAAGTGATTCTACAAAAAAAAAAAATGCCTGGCAATTGATACAGGCCTACACCACACAAAGAACAGGTAACATTTCATGAGGTAACCTCTCATTGCCATAACTCCTCCAAGATTCCAAAAGAAATAAAAATTTACAGGAATAAAGCCTGGTTGGTTTCCTCCCCAACCAGTAAATATATTTCATTTTACCAAGAGAGTATTAGAAACCAAGTACTGCACAAGTCTATTTTATTACTGCTCAATGATGATTATAGTGTACAGAAATCACAAAATCATTTTTATTCTTGGTGTTCTCTTGTGATATACCAAGCCTTTACTGACTGTGCAGTGCTAAACACTTCCTGTACTAGTGGCATTTTACTGATGGCATTAGTTATTCTAGATATCACATAAATGTTTTATAGACTAGGAAGCAAAGTACTTCCAGCTTTGTTTAAACCAAGCATAGAACGGATTAGATACAGACCCTGATCAGGAGGGACACTGACAACTTTACATGTCTTTGGGTTTTCTACCCTGAAAGACATAATTTCCCAAATATTAATTCAGTAAGATGTTGAGATATCAGAAGCATCATTTGCAACCACCGGAATAAATAAATCCACTCTCATGTCATTGCCACCAGACAACTTCTATCTTCGAAGTCATTATTGATCCTCAGGCTGCTTCATTACACCACTTTACAAAGCTTTGGAGAACAAAAAGAAACTTTTGATGAGTGTTTTTAAGGAACAGAGAACTTTAAATCTGAAGTGGCCATCACCCAGAGATCTGAACTCTGAACCCTACTTGGCTGGTTATGTCTGAGGGTCAGACATTACAAGAAATATGACCCTAAAGCATCTGTTGAAAATCAGACTACCAAACTGATGGGAAGTTCAGTCTAATCCAATGGTGGGAGCCAAGTCAGCTACTGAAAATATATAATGCTACCAAATGTATAATCGTTACCCTGTGGAGAAAATGGTTTCAGTTCTAGCAAGACAATCATAAAAAATAGCGCTTCGAGGTAGTTTTTCTTTCAAGGTCACAGAGAAGCACCAAAAAAAGAATATAAAGGGAAGACAAGAGCAAGAGAATTAAAAAAACTGATTCTGAATCAAAGAGCAGAGAGTCAGTTGATATATTCAGTAAGGGCTTTGTGAAAGAATTCTCAAGCCATGTGTGGCTCTTACAGACATATCTATTGTGGGAGCTATTTTAACCAGCTTGGTGTCTGACAGACAGTCTGTGGAATATAAATAAATTTCAGCTTCTAATACAGACATAATTTCCCTTCTCTGTAGGAGTGAGTATCAATGAGCAAGTGCAGTATTTAGGATCAGTGCACTTGGATTTACAGTTTTTGAGAAGCCTAAAAAACTAACAGACAATTTTTGAAGGCCATAAGTAATAAAACCCTTAATGTGCTGGAGGGAAAAAAAAAAGGAATTGAAGTGATTTGCCCACCACCACATTGCACGTTGTGTCACAACTGAGGTTTAAATATCCATTCAACAATTAGCAAAGGATTTATCATTCATTTCTGTTGGGATTGTCATCAGATGTACTGCAAATAGAGACAAAATTCCTTGGGTCAAGTAAGAGAAAACCCAGACAAATGAAAAGTCAGGAAAATATAAACCAATATTTCTGCTAATAAATTATCAGTCATTTATCATCCACACCAGTCTTTCACCTGGAGTTGCACTCACCTGTCTCTGAGATGGTCTCAGGACAAAAATCCCTTCTCAGGCTGTGGTTTGGATATTAATGCCTCTCACTAGGGACACCTGAGTTTAAAGGAACATCTCCCACAGGGAATTCCCAGTGTTAAGAGTTACTTGAGTGAGACTACCTGAATATTCTCTTTGTTCCTAAAAACATGAAGGAGACTCTTCCCATGGAGAGAAGTGACCTCCTGCCTCCAGCTCTATCCCCTTCTAATCTCTGGCTACCCATTTCAAGCACTCACCCCACAGACTGAATTGCATTTAGCAGCATTGTGGATGTCAGTTTTTTCAGCTACCTCAATAATGACTTACATGCTCTGCCCCAATAACCAAACCGATGCAGCTTCACATCAGGTCCCACCTGCAAGTCACAACTGCAAACTGCAGATTAGCTACTTGGGGTAATGAAACTCGAGTGCTACATCCCACTAAGTAACAGCCACCTGCAACAGACAGGCATTGATAAAGGTGACTGAAATGTCTGATTCTAGTAATCTGCTAAACAGTCACACTAGATTTCCCTGATTCCTTCATTGCTCCCATAAAGACTTAAGAGGAATTAGAAATCTCTTTTACACATAATCACAAAGGAATCACAGCTCTTAAGCAAGCCATCCTGACAGAGGTCAAGAATGTTAAGAAAGGACAGGAACCATGAGAAAGTTGCTCGTCAGAGAATGCATTCGTAGACAAAAACGTGAAGAACACTACAATGTAGAATACAACTTACATTAAAATAGCATGCACAATATGTTAGCACTAGATATCCATTTAACACCACAGCACGTTCAAAATCCAGTACTTGATAATTATCATTACTGAGGATCAATTTAAAAATCTGCAGACATAAGAGTCAAGCCTTCATTTAGATTTTGAAGCACCCAAACTAAAAGTGATTTTGAACAACTCTACGGTCCTTTTAGTCAGGGAAATTTATTCACAGTGGTCGAAGTACACCAAGGAATTCTCAAATCTTTGCACTCCAAACAAAACAAAGGAACTGAATGGGTGTTAACTTCAGAAGCTAACTCGAGCTTTTTAAGTACCAGCACCATTAACTATTTTGCTTTCCAAAAAATACCCCAGGGACACCCACAACAGGTGCAGTGGAAACGGACCTGCCTAGATAATCAGGATCATCCTTCTTTTATTTTTAATTGAACTTTTACAATAGCAAAAGGTGAACAACACATATGAACACTGCAGAAAGCACAAAACCATTAGAAATAAATCTCTGCCTCTTATTTTGCTATTTCTCCAAACTGCTGGTGGGGTAATCAGCCCCTCGTAGTGCCTGCATTTACACCACGGTTGCACTCAGCTGTAAATGCACACATCTTGCATCCTGCCAATGCTGCTCCTGACCTTTGCGGGTCAGGAGATCGATCAAGACCAAAGGCTAAATCCCCTGGCTCTCAGAGAGCCCCCAGTGCCCTCTGCGACGGCCTGAGGGTGTAAGAGACACTTGCCAAACTTGGCCCCGATGGATCTGCTGTATCCTGGATGGACTGAGCCAGGCCTAGTGGGCTTCCCAGTAAGAAGCAGGTGCCTGAGTGCCAGGTCATCCCATCCCACTCCAAACACAGAACACTACAAACTCTTCTCCTAATAGGGGCTTCCCTATAAAGGGCTGAGCTGAAGGAACAAGAATAATAATAATAAAAAAAAACAAAAAAGCCCCTCCAAGTCAAACCCCCCACCAAAAAAATTAAAAAAAAAAATTGACGAAGAATAAAAAACCACACAGCATGTGTGTGTTCCATTCAGTTTCACTGAAGTCCCTGAATCATACCATGACCAGAGCAGAATCAAACTACTCAGAAACAAAAGTCCTGTGAAAAGGGGGTCACACGCACTGGGCCACCTCCAAAGACTGCAAATACAGGGCATGCTGCTAAGTACAACTTTTAGAGAAACCCCAAAAAGAGCCAGGAGAGCACTACGAAAATTTTGGGTGAGATCCCAACACAGAGCTGAAACCTCACCTCAGCAGGGTTGTCAGCATCCAGAATGTGGCAAACACGACTTGAGCAGTGTCCCAGTCACCAGGACAGATGAGCACTGTAGGCTGCCCTTAATCCGTCCTGTTTACACAGCCCTTTTTGCAGGAAACGGCTCCTCCCAGGGTTTAAGGGACCAAAAGATTCAAGTGATCTTGAAGTACAGAGAGGAGGTGGAGGAAAGGGTGGTATTCTTTCCCATCAAAGATCATTTTTACTTAAATATCACTCTTTGTTGAGCTTAGACAACAGAGAGTGATATTTCTCTCAGATTCCTGAGGCTTTAATTGACACTGATGAGCTCTGCCAAACAGCCCTAAAAACGGCAGATCTGAAGGTATAATCTCACAAAAGCAGCACACAAGCACCCTTCTCTGCTTCCCAGAGGAGCTCAAAAGAAATCTATCTTTGTAGAGACAATATTTGACACAGAGGTTTATATATTCAAGGAGAAATGCTATTTTGCACTGAAATAAGACCAGGCTGTAAATCTAGATAGTCCCTTGAACAATTACTAAGTCCTCCCAAATATTTTCACCACATCTGTAAGAGCTGAAAAGCCTAAACAGAACATGCACTAAAAATAAATAAATAAAGTGCATCCACATTGCTCTGTTAGGTCTAAGTTTTGCTCAAGGTCTCTTCCATGGACCTTTGGTGACTGTTCAACTGGAAATTAAGGGCCCAAGAGATTTTTGTGAAAGCAGTAAGGGATATCCTGAGTTCCAGCCAGCAGCCTAACAATGCAGCTTCCAACAGCCAAAACTGTGCGGATTGTGTTAGGAACACCACTCACTACCACCCTGTGTGCTTATGGAGTCTTCTTATAATTCCATTCTAGTTATTAAAAATGTTCTATTCATGAAAGATCCTACACTTTAAGCAATAGGTTCCTACTCCATAAAAATCAAACTATGACTTTTAATTGCCTTTTATTTCTCAATATATTCAGGTAGTGAGCTTTGAAAGGTACACTGTGCAGTTGTAATATATTTACTGGGAAAAACAATTTTCACAATTTAGGCTGTGGAAAGTCTATTTCTAACTTCACTTTCATTTGTATTTCACCTCTGATCAGTGTAACTTGAAATTTTCTTTATGAAAACCAGTTCTAGGCTTCAAGGCAAAAAAAAAAAAAAAAAAAAAATCCAAACCCACACCAAAATTCAAACAAGACTAAACCCCCACCCAGTTTGTATTAAATTCTCATTGAAAACCTATGTATCTCCCACTGTTTTCTACCGTAAAATAGCTCAGATGCATTTCTGTCAGCAACATCCTCTCCCTTGCAGGACTGTGACAGAGGTGGAGATGATCACTCTGGGATTGGATTAATTTCTTGGCAAAAGCGGTTATGACGTACTTGCTGCTGCATCCTAAGGTTTGTTAGCATTCCTTGTCCTAGCTGGATCTACGCCCCAGAGGGATAACTGAGGAATTATTGCAGAAAGCCAGCATCTGAGCTGTGGATTTCAGAATTAGCTGCACTTATGTCCAAGGGATGAAATGCTTCAATAACTTTTGCATTATTGCACATTACTTCTTATTTGTACTAAAGCGCATAAAAATAAGAAAGCAGCACTGTCTAAATTATGCAACTCTACAATTTCTAAAGGCAAATCTTTACAATCTTAAGACAATTTATGTCCCATGCAACAGTTAAAGAGGTATGGACTGTTTAAAACTGTGAAAATCTCTAAGTTCTCTCATTTTTTGTTACACCTGGCAGTTAATTTGAATTGGGGTCTTATAATTTAACTGCAGAGATAGACTTGTTGAGACAGCTACAAATGTGAGTCTTCACACATTTATCACTCTCCCCGTGTTTCTTCTTACAGGTTGATGGCACCTTGGGAACTGACTGCTCCATGTCATTTCTGCAGGGTTACTCCCCTTAAGTGCCTCATGTCTTGTCAGCTTTCCCTGCCCAGGAGAAACCTGGGTGTGATCATGGCTCTTCCCTGAGAAGCTTCTTCCTTCCAGAAACTCTGATTATATTTCATTTATTCTTTCCATACCTCATTGGCCCTTACACTATCACGAGCCAAAACACAGCCATTGAAATGTAACTAACTTATTGAGGGCAAAAATAATTATTAACATGCAGAATGCTCAATGCTCACATTATTAATCAAATTTCTTGTTGATGTAGGAAGGAGCAAGGTTCAAGTAGGTGGTGAGTATTGATCCTGCCCTCAATAATCCACATGTTCAAATGGTCTTTGTGCACAGTTCATCACCATTCCTGAAGAAGTAGAGTTGTACTCTTAGCAAATGCTTAGAGGGCAAATGTGAATTTTGTCACTCTGTCAAGTACTACGTATGAGCTACAAGTTTTAGTAAAGTACAAAAGAAAGTTAGGGAGTTGTTGTTGATCAAAGCTTTAAACAAAACATAAATGTGCCTTCCTTTCTGTGCTAATTCTAGGAGGAGAAGGAAGTCAACACAATTAATGGCTGATAATTATAAAAATACTGTGTTACTTTATATAGGGCAGCATATAGCTTTCACAAACACTAGAGATTTTTCATTCAACTCCTTTCAGTCAAGTCTGGATAATATTACTCTATCTTTGTTACCTAAATGTGTAGTTAAATAAAGATATGTGGGTCTTAAGAGTACTAAGTAGTTCCCAAGACCATCAAGGAGAAATTATTCTTTCTGTAGCCAAGTCATTGAAAAAATAAATTCAGTTTCTTAAGGTGATATATACTTTTTTTTCCCCGGTTTCAGGAAGCACCATGCACAGGGTATATACAGAAATCAAATGGAGGATACTAAAGCTCAGTGGCCTATATCTGATTCAAGACAGGAAATCTTATGTTCTGAGTATAAAGGTTCCAATTCAATTATACTTGTGAAACAGCATTAAGTTTTCTAAAATAAATGAAAAGCATGAATTGCATTACAAAAATATAATATCCTGACCCCTGAAATATTCTGATCCCTGAAAACAACATGTCACTGCTAAGAAATCAAAACCAGCTGTTTCCACAACATTAATTGGTCTTATGAGCAATTTGCTGTGGAGACAAACTTTTAAAAACTTAAGAAAAAAAAAAATCGTCAGGATGGGAGAGAAGGTGACAGTGGGGAAAAGAGAGGTCAATCCCAGTACCTGGAAACAAACTCGCACATTTTCTTCGGTTCATTTGAGATCTGGCACATTTGTCAGTTTTACAACATTCTCAAGCTACAGCTGCAAGGAACAAATATGTACAGGACATGGTGTGAACACACAGTATGATCATATATAAACCCCTTGGAACTGTCTAAGCCTGAAAATTTCTGGTCCTTACAAAAGTTACCTAACAGCCACTTAAAATTTGTAAAAACTAAGCTACTTACTCAGTTAGGTGCAATACTCAGGAGCCAACTCACAAATTAGGAGCAAAGGAAAACAAAATCCAGTTTATCAGCAAATACAAGTACATAGCAAACCATCTTTGACTTGAGAACAGATTACTAGTAGCAAGTCCTCTCTGACCCAACTTATTTTGGAGACACGTGGTTTCCATATGTTGTTTCTACTGTTGCAGATCTGCACATTAGGACATAAAAATTCTGTACAAATTTATAGTAGGTGGGGTGAGACAGTGCTGAGGCTGATGCCCAAAGACTGGGAATTGATGAACAAATTCAGTTCCTCAAATAAGAAGCTGCATAGTTGGATAAGCCACGTAGCCTTCCGTATATTTAATATTCTTCCAAGCTCCTCCACGTTATGAACAGAGTGCACAAAGGCACAATAATTTATCTAATAATTTGGAAACTAAGCTTACTAATATTTGCTGAATTAAGGCTGATAAAAAGATGCTAGTACAGGTCTCAGTGCAAAAACACTTAACAGTCTACCAAGAGCTGGATTTTCCCCCTCAGAGTGAATGTATTTTCCTGTCTCTCACCTAATGTAGGAATCTTACTAACATTTCTTCATGAGCAGCTGTGACAGTATGTAGGTGTTACAAAAGTACATTTTTTCCCCAGCAAAACACCAGTAAGTAAATAATGATAAATTCTGAAAGAGCACCCTAAACCATTCTGTAGCCACAAGTTTTGCTGACCAGTGGTTTTCCCCCTCACATTCATCACACAGAGGTTTTTCTCCTAAAAGGCTAACTAATTTAAACTTATCAGATTATCAAACTTTATTTAAGGAGAATATGGATACTAATAAATAAAAAAAATTTAAATCACATGTATCTTATTAGTTTACTTATTATAAGATGCAGGAACCATAAACAGGAGTCAGCACTGGAAAACACGCATTTGTCTGTACAGGTAATGGATGGAAAACGTGTTTTTCTTCGAATGATTATGTTTACTGATTTACATCAGTGAAAGATGAGAAACATTTCCAGTGAGCTCAATCCTACTTCCCTGAGAAAAAAACAAAAACAAGGAGCAGCACCAGCTGCTTGGCAGGACTGTGCTGGAATGATAACACGGTCTTGGAGCGCTCTTGCTCAGGCCATGGAATTAATTACTGATGAACATGAGCACAGCCACGGCACTGACAATTGCCTCACCTTGCCCAGCAAACAAGCTGTTTTCCTCTTGGTGCTCACTGCGCTCGTGCAGAGCTTCTCCAGAATTAGTTCTGCATGCATTGCACATCTTGAGCAATATTGGAACAAAGGAGTGGACCGTGTCAAACCACTTAATATTTACATCCAGAAAAGATTTGTGGACAAGGACAATTTGATACACCAATAGCATAAAACTCTGTACTAAATCTACCTGAAACTAAGCTAATAAAACCCATTTTATTTAATAATATCCATCCACTAATTTGAGTTAATCTTCATTAGCGATCCAGTTCTAATTAGAAAATTAGTATGAACTGGTTCTATAGTTCATTCAGCAAAACTCTCATCACCATCCAGTTTAAGAGACTCTTGATCATAAAAAGATGACACATTCCTAAGAGAATGGAAAACGATCAATCTGAATTAAAGAAAAAAAATTAACAAGGAAAGGGGACAAAGAAACAAGCTAAAATTACACAAAAGTCTTCTTATATTAAGTGACAAAGGAAGAATAGCAACCAAAAAAAAAAATGCAACCCGAAAGCCAAAAAAGAAAACCAACAAAACCATATACCCAACAAAGCCATGCCACATCAAAGAAACTCAACCACGAGCTCTGCTGTAATTGTGTGATTGTGTAGGTTTCTACACTTCCTTGGATAATGTTCCAGATTTGTCAGAAGTCTGGACAGGACTCTCATGAGAACAGGCTTTCTGACAATATTTTAGATACTCCCAGGTTCTAAGTCTGCCAGGAAAAATGCAAGAGCAGCCTTTTTCCATAGCAGTTTTGTACTTGGATTCCAACTCCAGCAAAAGAGTAGGAACTGCAGAGATGTGTGAACTTAGAGAGGGATCAGTCAGAAAACTTTCCCCATTCCTGACCAGTGCTCAATACAGTACACCCTGAATTTTGGGGAAGATGCAAGAGAACTGTGCTTTCATTTGACTCACTTCAGCCTTTTCTAGTTTTGAGAAAAGTATTAATTGGTGTTATTTAAAACAAACATCTGACAAGAGTCGCAGCTTTATTCAGTTTGTTACCAAATGGTTTTCTACTGAAGATCAAAGATTTCTGTCTGTCTTGAGCACTGTGTTGTGAGTTGAACAGGAAGGATTCCTGCAGCTTACAGATATGGCTGGTAAATAAAACAGGATGCTGTAAAGGTTACCTTCCTTACACAAAACAAGGGAAATACCAAAGTCGTTGGAAGACTGCGAAAAGGCATCTTCCATCAGCAACGACAAGAACACGCTTGCTACATTTGGAAGGGGGAAAAAAAAGCCAATGCAACAACTGATTTTCTGTTACTCCTTTATGCTGACAACAAAACTACAGGCAGTTTCATTCCTGAAAATGACGACATAACTATAACTTCCAGATGTATATCTTGCACTTCTTTGCAAGAGATGCAACTTAGAAACAGGTGTTCTGAAAACCACGCTCTCGTGCAGTCAAGACAAAGTTAAAAGGTCTTCTGGGGGAAGGAGGTTCCTGGCTCAATTGACATAGGTTTGCTTCTATGCTTTTTTTTTATTACAACATATACTGTCCAGTTTTATTGGGACAGAACAATAAGTTCTTCCAGAGGGTGGCAGGAAAGTGGAAATCCTTCTTCTAGACATTTGTGGATACAGACAGCTTTAAAAATGCAGCAGTCCAAGACTCTTGGAGCACAGGAGAAGGAACGAAGACACATTTGTTTCTGTACAGAGATTCTGGTGGATGAAAAGAGTCAACAGGATCTGATGGAACACAAAGCAGAATGGAAAGAATTACTTCCATCTCTTGGGGTTTTTACATTTTTAGCTAGGAAGAAAGGTCTAGATACTGGCAAATTCCCAGGAGCAGCACTGGTTTGTCTTTGAAAGCTTAGGTTCTGCAAAGTGGGGCAGGAAAGGCAGTTGAATCTCTTCAAACAGAGAAGTTGCTCGATAACTTGGTGACCTTCCTGTTAAGCCCAAAGGGCCCCAAACACACAGAATCCATATGACCCATGACATCATCAAACACTGGAAGTTGTTAACCAAATGCCCAATGTCAGGAAACAACTATCTGTCTGTGACAAACTGAGTTCTTCCCTCTCTATAGGACTGGAACTAATTTATTTTCTAACAAAGTATGCTTAAAATCTTTCTCTCTCTTGTCAAAAGAAGTGTTTTCAGCAATCACTTGCAGGTTACCCTCCTGGAAACCCAAAAGAAATTGGTTTTAACCTGCTTTGTTGTCCCTTTACTGGAACGACACTCACCCAAGAAACTAGTGCCCTTTGAAATGGTCACCCTCTAGGAAAACGTAGCTGATGTGAAAAACCATCACATGTAATCCTTTTGTCATGTTCAACACTCTGAGTATTTAAGTGTTCGCTTGAAAACGTTACAAATGGATTCTGGAAATCCACATATATTTCTTGGAGCTTTTAAGTTCAATAAAACTGCTTGCATTCATCCATGTAAGATCATGTGGTGTTTTAGGAGGAACACCTTAACTATTGTGCTGCAGTTAATTATTGAGACAGAAGTATTGTTGATTGGCATTAATTAGCTGCTTTATTTTTACACTAAGCAGTGCACACGGCCCTTTCTGTACCAAGTGATACATTAACTTTTTTTTAAACGGATACAAATAACATTAGGTGTGGCAAATAACTACTGAGCACCCTCTGTGTCTCACCTTTCAAAAGTAGGAGTGCCATGGACCCAGAGGACAAAAGACTTCTCTGCAACACATAGTTACTGTTCAATATTTTCCTGCTCATCCCTAGCTTTCCCCCCCCCCACATCTATAACTGCTTTTACATTGTTGCTGGATTTGCAAACCTTTGGCCTTGCTTTGTGCTCTGAGCATCATCGGTACAGTCTCACTAAGTATATGGACTTTGTAAGTGTGCTCCTTGTAACTTCAAGGATTTTGTAGGACTGAAGACTCAAAAGCCAAATGGAGTCAGAGAGCTGAGCAAAAACAACTGGTCTCTAACGAGCCACCTGTCAAACTGGACAAAAGCTGTACGGCTTGCAAAAAGCTTCCAAGGAGTAGCATTAATTCCAGTCTCACCCACAGACACCTCACGCCCATGGATTTGTCTCTCACTCCGCGAGACTCACATGCACATCCCCGCCATGGCCGGCTCCCCGCCCTCCCGTGCTCGCGTGCAAAGGAGGCAGCGACAGACACGCCGAGGGATCCTCGGCTGCCAGACTTCCCCTTGCAGTTCTGCTAACCTCAATTCTGACCTACAGTACCCTTAGTTTTCCATCCCTTAGACTCTCTTACACAAATATAGCCCAGGATTCCAAACTGGGCTGTGTTTACTCCAAGAACACAAAGACGACCATTTTCACATCTAAGAAAATGACGTGTCGTGATAAGAAATTGAAACATTTTCATACAATGCCAAAAACAAATGCAGTTTTCATCAGCATCCCAAATCCCTGTGGACTGGTTTCTAGTCTATTCTACTAATTCCTGGATCCCAATGCCAAATTCATGTCTTCCCAAATTTGACTTAATCGTCTCTTGCTTGAACTCCTTATTTCACATTAGCTGGAAACCTTCTCAAAGGTTTTCAACTGTGCCCATTAGTAGGTGTCTTTCAGGGAGAGAGTTAATTTAACCACACAGAAACAGTCCACAGTTGCTTCAATGAGGTGCTATTTTTCACCTTTGCCATTTAAATCAAACTGAACATTTGGATTCCAAGTGTCGGAAACCATGGAATCCAATATAGCAAAATACCCTGTAAGTCAAAAAACAGCACTGCAAATAAGCTGCTTTCTCTTCAAAATGCAAAAGCAACATATTTTTCTTTTAAATGATCTACCTAAATTTCCAAATACAACAGCCCCATCACAAGATTCTGTGGTTTCATTTTGCTAAGTACATTAAGGCTAATTTGCAGTTTGATGGTGAAAAAAATTCCTGTCTTTTTTTTGTGTGTCATTACCAATGATGATAAATAAATACCAAATACTTACAGAATCTATACATTTAATGTAAACATTGAAAAGCAGCTTTCCACAGAGCTATTACAAAAACAACTTCATTTCATCAAATTGACCTTTGCTAGAAAACGAGCAGCTCATAGCCTTACAGCGCTAATTAATAATAGGGTGCTGACAAATAAAACAAGCTGGTAAATATGAATCTTGTTCATAACAAGATTGCACAAGAAAATATACTGTAATGACCCTGTCTGAACATCCTGTAATAGCCCATTGTTCCTCTCTCTTACTGTCATTCAGCAATTTTTTTTAATAGCGGATGCGTGGCAGCAGAGGAACGAACCCAACATGGGACTGCACGTGCACAAATCCTGCCCCATCCTAGAGGTGAGGAGATGGTCCTGGCATTCCTGGGCTGCTCTCTGAATGTGGAGATCTACACAACAACCCCACATCTCTGCACAGCTTGAATGAGACAAGTAAAAATATTTAGCTATAAGTGCCTAAAGGATTTGTAAACTGAGAAGAGAGCAGAATCATTTTACCTGTGCAGGGCAAATTACAGGAACAACAGGAATGAATAATGGAAAATCATAGGCTTAAATTCTGAGAGATCGTGGAGTCTTTTAGTCAATATGTGGCAGAAGAAATAGGAGGTATCCTTCTGTTCCATAGATGAAGAGGAAAGGTGCTATAAAGACCTTCCGTGTGTGACAGCTGGGTGTTTCACCTGCTCTCTGTACGAGAAAAGATGAGCCAACTCAGCACTGCAGTCACTGACGCCGTAACTAGACCATGGACTGAAACCTAGCATCTGGTTTTGTTACCTAATTAAAATACTGACTAGACAACTAATTTCATAACCATACTGTGAATTCATGTCATTCAAATAGTTATCAAGTAGTGATTTCTCACCTGTCGAAGGAATCTTTCTGTTTATCAAAGTTTGACCGACCACAGGACACCTGACTGAGCTTTGTCCCTGCAATGAGAGTCATGCTAAAGGCAACATCATTCCGTTCACTGATTTGTTCAGTTCACTTTCCTATGGGAACAACATTTTAAGGTTCAGACATTTTTTCCTTTGTGCATTTGTTACTCCTTCCATCGTTTTGTCTTCCTGGCTACCAGGCTTCTTTGTTTTACTGTTAATTAGCACTCAAAGAAGGAGGAGTTGGACAATGTCCTCTTTAAAATCTGTAAATGCTTAAAAATATAAAAGATCAGAATTCTATGAAACACAAGGGCTAAAGAAATTGTAAAAATAAAATAAAACAAAACAAACCTCTGGCTTAACAATTTCCACATTCCTGTATGGTATAATGCTATTTTTGAACACTTTGGTTTGGCAAATGTGCACTCCCAGAGGAAGCTGAGTTATCACAGATAACTCTGTCAGGCCAGTCTGTCTTCATTGGATGACATGAGTTTCCACAGAAACCTTTCTTCCCTTGCCTATGCTGACTTAGAAAGGTTACTGGTCCCTAAAATCTGCTTTGAACCGGGGCTCTTTTGGTGCTGCCACACCTTAGCTGTGTACCCTGGAGGTGGCAGCAGCCACTGCCATGCTCCGGTGCCCCAGTGCCCCCGCAGACAGCACAAGTATTCTGCCATCCTTCCAACAAACCCTGAATTACTGCCATGTCCTTCACTGGTCTGTAATGTGACTCTAGGAAAAGCTTAGCATGTCAGCAGACTATTTTATCCCTGCAGCTCTAAATAAAAAGTGTCCAGTTAAACTACATTGTCTGAATTCTTCTCTTGGATTGCATGCACAGTTTTTAGAAGAGGGATCTTCTCTAGAGAAAGAGCTCTACTTGTACAAGCTCCTCTGAAATAATTGGGGGAGAAAAAGGAAAAGAAAACCTAGGCCCAGCAGCTATCTCAGTGGATCCTGCTGAAAGGTTAAAAACATCTGAGTGATTTTCCTAGGTACTCTCAAAATGCTGATATGGCACATCCAGCACGCGGGGCTGGGGGAACAAAAGGCTCTTAAAAGGTCATGCAGTGACTTCCACAATCAACCCAATAATGACAGTCTCAAGAGTTGAAGACGGACGAAAATCACCTCCTTTAGTCAGAAATTAAGAATTTCCAGAATGAGAAACTAAAAATAATTTCAAATGAATATGACTGATATTCTCAAATGAAGACGACTCTGAGTCCAGACAGAATTGTTTGAGCTTCCAATCACAACCATTACTCCTGTTTTAGATAAAACCTGCACTGTGATAGCAAATAGACATGAAACAAAAATGGTACTCACTGGTGTGTAATCTGTGGCAGTGTTAATTGCACTTAGGACATAACACACAGAAAATTACAGAAGTGATACAATCTTTCACATTATCTCAAGGGAAAACGATGGAGGGTGAGATGCCCCGGTTCTGTAGGACAAGAGGAAGACCGCAATAGCAGAGTTTAACTTGATGGGAATTCTTACTCTTATTCGCATACTGGTTTCCAAAGTTCTTCTTTTCTAGGACTATAATTTTCCCCATTTGTTTTCAGCAGAAAGGCTTTCATTTCCTGATGCACATACACAATTAACAGATTAGAAACATTTTTTTTTTTTAAATCCCTCTTTACCCACTCCTTCTAAAACTGGAGAGGAAAAAAAACCCCAAAACAAAACAAAAGAAAAAAACAAACCCTCCCCCACAAGCCCCACACTACGCTGGCACGAACATAACCACAAGAAAGGCTGCAACTCAGTTCAGTGTTCAAGTGCCTACTTAGCATGTGCTTTTTCCCAACTGCTGCCAGCCACACACAAACCCAGCGCAATCCTGGTGGCCTTCCATGCATTTTAACGCAATAAACAACACATTTAAGAAAGAATAAAGAATGCACACTGGTAGCCACGCAGAGTACTTGAATAGCACACAGGAAAGAGCCTTAATTTGGCTTTCCTGAACTTGTTGAAGCTAGCTTTTCCCCCAGTACACACTAAATCAATGTTAAAAAGGTTCCCGCTCCCGATGCTTTGTTACGGCGAACACGGCTGCTGTTCCTCTGCGAGGAAGATGGCTCTGAAGTTCAACACGGTCATTTATGGAAAGGGCTCCCACCCCCACCTTCCCCTTCCAAGAAACTGGACGTGTGAAGACAGACATTTCTTTGAGAGGAAGGATAAGGCAGAGGTTAATTTCATCTGCATGAGCCAGTATAGGATAAGCTTTTGGAAACACTGTCAAGCCACATTCTTAATGCCTGGCAAAGTGACTCACTCAGAGTCATCACAGGAAAGGAAGTTGAATAGAATCAAAAACGGAACAGGATGGGGGCTTAAACAGGAGAAAGAAGTGAGAGAAAGGAAACTGGATTGTTTAAAGTAGTCTGAGGCTACAAGTTCCAGAATGAGATTATTTTTAAAATAAAGATAGAAAATATATATTTGTAAAAATAGGTACACATACGCTACATAAAAAAACATGTATGTATGCATGTATTTACAATAAAAAGCTTCTTTCTATTTAAAGAGAGACTTGTATTTGTGGAGTGCCTTCCAAAGCCGCCTGCTGAGGTATTTGCTTCTGTTTAAGGTGGCATTAACAGGGTCTGGGAAATAAACAACAATCCCCTCTACAAACCCACAAATTTTTAACAATCGCATTCCTATTCCACACAATATGAAACTCTCAGAATATGGAGCTCCACACTCATGTAAAAATCCACCACAATGCAACAAACACATTAGTACATCATTCCCTGAAGAAACACTGAACAATAAACAGGACACTTTTTATTCCCCCACCAGAAAATGCATCATTGACTCTTACTAGAAACTCCGTGACACACGGCGAAATTTCTCTCCTCCAAACTTTTTCACTGTGAAAGTTTGGATGATTAGCCACCTAATCCATCAATTTCAGGTAACTCAAAGAGAAAAAGTATGTAGACTGTCTCAATATGTAAGTCAGCTGCAGCAGCGCCTCCTTGACTTCATCACAACAGAAAACACATTACTTGTGCAAGAGAATATCCACCAACAAAAAGAACAATTTTGGTCCCCAAGGAAGATGACAAAAACGTTTTTTAATATCATCGAGGCAATATTCAACTGAGTCACAGCTCTTTATGCTTCAGTCATGTCACCTGTGAGTACAAGTTCTGACTGTAATCCAATACCAATGACTGTCCTTTTTTATGTTCAAGGGGACACACAGAAAGATGAATACACCCACTAAATCATATAACTAAAAAAATAAACTTCAGAATTAAGGAGGCATGCCTGGTCAAAAACTGATCCTGGAAAAATGTATTAGAATAAATACTTCTAAATTGTCCTAAAAAAAGCTTATCTCTGTGTAATATTTCGTATTTAATCCCCAGAGTGACACCTGCTGGATTTCACTAACTGAAACTAAAGGGCAGATATTCCCATTATACAGAATATTTCAGGATAATAATTGCAAATATGTGCCATTTTAGTCATGAAAGGCTGCAGAGTACAGTATTTTCCTTCCATTTAGGGAACTAAATAAATACATAGATGCAACTGCAGAAGAAGGAAGTATAATGTCTAAAGGTCTTACTCATTTCTGAAAAGTAAATTTTTAAATTTCTATCTAGGAAGGATTATAGAGCACAATATTTGGTGACAAATTATAGTCATTTCTGATAATATTAATAAGGAAAAATACTTTTAAATCCTAAAACAAACAAGTTCTGGTATAACAAAAATGTTCTCAGTGCATCCTTTGTTTTACTTTAATGAAACTCTACCAGAACTGTCAGTATTGGGATAATATAAAATTTAAGAAAATTAATTGGCAAGATTTTACCACTGTGATGGGGGAGGGGAAAAGTAAGGAGAAAAACTAAATGGTAATTCAAAGAGTGACGCTTTATGCCCATACAAGCATTCAAGGTTGTGCAGTTTTCAAGCTGAGAATACCAAAGAATAGGTGGAAAAGATGATGTAGTTTTTAGGAACATAAGATATTCAGCCTAAACACAGCTGATGGTATACAACAGTGTATGAGGCAGGTGCTTTGAACATAATAATCAAAAGAAAAAAGTTACTAATTTCTTTCTTTGGCTCCTCGTTCATGGTATCACATGGGAAGTGAGAGTGGTATGGGCTTCGCTAAACAAAACCATCACTAATTTTTTGGGGGATATTTTTTCAAATGTAGCCTGAATGACCCAGACATAAATCCAGAAATACAACATTGTTTTATTTTCTAAAATTCAGTTAGAATGGTCAGCTACAGCTTAATAATGGCCAAAACTGCCAGAAAAGGCTTGAGTGACACCTAGGATATATTAAAAGGTACCAGCCTCAGACACACATGCAAATTTACCACAAGAGTCTGATTTCTCTTCTTGAAGGGAGAACATGGCTTCTCTCATGGAAAGTCTTTTTTTGGTGCATTACAACGAGTTAAGTGCATTTCAAATGCATCTTTCCAAAGAAAAGCAACCCAGAATAAATCACTTTTGGACAGAGTATACTGCAGAAATGATTGAAAGTGTTTGCACAGAGCTAGGGCAGAAAAAGGATGACTTTGCTGGGAAAATGTAAACAGTATAAACAAACTTGGGAGACTGAAACATGAGAGACAACTGTTAAAACAAAACTTTGAAAATGTGAAAGGTTAGCCTTTCAGTTCTGCCCAGATACTAAAATAGAACAAAAAGTGTTGCTAAAGAGAAATGTTCTAATAGAACCCAATTTCGTAAGATCTTCTGTTGTACCACACTGGCTGTGGAATTCTCCATTAAGGTAACAGGTGAGAAGCAGGCTATTTTCTGCTGCTCTTTGTGCAAGTTTTTTACACTGAAAACATCAGAGCTGCCAATGTGAATACAAAAAGTAAAAAAGAATGGGTTGTGTCCACCCATAGAAAGCTTTCTCTGTTTTCTTTTAAAGATTAAGAGGATGCAGCATTCAGATGCATTCAATTCAGAATATTAGCACTTGTGATTCCCAGTTTTCTAAACAAAGGGTGAGGTCTAGGGTGAATTTACTTTGAAGGTTTCTCTATAAACCTATGTTCTTTCATTAGTTGCACTGGCAATAATGGAAGTCAGCGTAAGGATCTGCACACATTGTATGTAGAAATAATATATATGTTATTATATGTCTAATACACATAAACACACATAAAAACACACTTATTTTACTGCCTAAAAGTTATTTGTTTGCCAGCTCACATCTGTTTTGATAGTAGCAGTACTCACTCCTTCCTCGACACAGTAGTACCAAGGATATAGTTAATTCCAGAGCTCTGACAATTTGCTACACCAAACACTTAAAACACTCACTAGGGACAGAGCAGTTCCATGAGTGAGTAAAGGCTGTTTTCAATAAGTGCAAAGCTTGACTGAGGAAACTGCTGCACATGAAACTCAACGACAGAACTACGCAGGCTTTCAGAGCAGAGGTGGCCAGGGCACCGAGGCAGCGCCAGTATTGTGTGTGTGCCACAGGAGTGGCAGCTGATCAGGAGCACCGCAGGGAGTTTGGTACCGAATCAAGAACATCGTAAACACGTCAGCAACAGATGGGAACAACTTCTTCAGGAGAAATCCTGCTTTGTTTTCCTAACTGTAGACTTGGACTTCTCATTGGAGAAATCCCCTCAATGGCTTTAGTCGAGAGCTTGTGTTCAGCATTTACTACAGCAGTGACTAGATACAGCTCTGTATACGTGAGTAGATACACACTGTATACATGTTATTATTAAAACTATATCAATAGTGCTAGTTTCTTCCAAATGACCACGGCCCACTCTGAATTGCATGACTGCATGACTTCATGGACTTGTGTGGGTCCAATCCCACCCCGCTCCTGCATGTGCCAGGAATGCTACTGAAAGAAGATGATTACCTCAAATGTATAGAATATAGAAGCAAGTTAGTAATTATATGGGTGGCAAAGGAAACTTGTTATTTAATTGTATCCTGGTCTAAAATCTGAACTGCAGTACCCACACAGCCCATGGAACAATCCTGTATTCCCAGAGTAAGTCCTTTTGCTGAACCAAGTCATTCAGCAAGACACATACAGATCTGTGTTTTTCAACTGGAGCACTCAAAAATTACAGAAATTACCAAAAAAACCAGCTGCCAACAGACAGCAGAATGCAAGTGCCTGGATGGGTGATCTACGTATAATTCCTTCAACAGAAAAATACCCACATTTAGGAAGGTCTTGCCCTTTGACAGTCGGTGGAACAATTCCCACTGGTTCTCAGAGGGTCAGGATTTCAACAGTTGTGTTGTATCAAGAAAAGCCTATTCAGAGGGACAGGTACGACATCTCTTAACGCAGAGAAAGACTCCAACTGACCACAAACTCAGGGTGCAGTAACATTTGAAGTTGAAAGGACACACATAATGCAATTCTTGAACTTGCAATGCATCTTATATACCCAGGTACTTAGTTTTGTCCACTAAAAAGTGCAGTCACACTGTTCTACATCAATGCCCTGCCTTTGCTTAACCTGCAAAGAGCGTAGATTCTGACATCCAAGCTGCCAACACACACATGCCTGGCACATTCTCTGTGGGCAGACCCAGTTCAGCCCACACCAGTTGCTAGTAAGAATCTAGGTAACTTGGCTGATATACTTCTAGAGACAGTTGTTCCCACTGCACTGATCATTAAAACAACATATGCACCTTTTATGTGAAGCGCCATCTTACTGACTTAGTATCACCAAGTGCCTTTTGTGCGGATTTCCAAAGTGGGATAAAGACTGTGGGATTGCTCCTCTATGCAGTGAAATAGATGAGAGTTTAGGCAAACTACAGACGAAAATACTGTGCAAACACAGGTTGTTATTTTTAATTAAGAATTTCAGACAGTACCACGGCATGTGTGCTTTAAAAGAAAACACATGGGTTCAGATCTGGTCTTAACATCGATCTAGATCTAGAGAGTCCCCTTTCAAAGCACCAAGAGGACCTCAGATCCTGAGCAGATCCCTGACCTGAACAGGTTTCAGCTGTTAGATGCCTTTTTAGTGCAAGGGAACGACAAGATCCCCAGTATGCACAGCAAGACTGGGAAGACTGCATTGGCGCAATTGTAAGAGCAGCAAAGTCCATCCCCAAGGTACCTGGCACGAGTTTATTAAGGCAAAGAGAAAAAAACCTCAGGTTTTTTTGTAACTATTTCATTATCTTCCCTTTTAAACTGCATGGATAACTAAAAGAGTAATTGTAGATCAAATCCAAGCGTGATTTATAGCCTAACAAGATTTATTTTCCTGATTCTATGACTCCATTGCTTACACACACGAGCAAATGACTAGAATTACCAACCTCAGCACTGCAACCGCATTTGTAAAACCAGAGGGTATCACATCTGTTTTGGAAGCTAAAGGAGTAGCAAGACTTTTAACTGCCTATCAGCTGGTACTCGAAGGCACGGAATCACACACTTGCCACTGTTCAATAGTTCCTCGAGGAAAGGAAAAGTGGGCAATTAGCTGTCAATAAATCAGCTCGGTGTTTGCGGTTAAAAACCTCGAACAGTAACACGCCGGCACGCGTACAAGCTTCAAACTAACCCAACTTTTCCGCAAGCAAACAGAAAGCCCAAACAAAACAGAAGCTTTACCTTTTAAGTTGTGTAATTACAACAGAAAACCTAATTATGAAACAACTCAAGTATGACCTCTTTCTGGAACAGCAAGTTTAAAGAAATACTCAGTAAGCAAGCCTACACCACTTTATCACCTAATTCAGCCTCTATTGAAAGAGCTGCAGTTGTATTGAGTTAGTCTTAAGGACCCTTTTCAAGCCAATGAGCCTCTAATTCCCTCCAGATGCAAAGACAGAAATTTGGTTAGTTAATATTAGAGGTTTCAGGCAGAATCCTTAAAGCGCTGATTGGGGCATTTTATCTCATTTTCTATCTATTTAGCCTACCAAGCACAGACGATAGCAACACCAGTGATAAAATCAGCTCAACACCTCGCTAACTAAAAATAAAGGAAGGTTCTCCTCGCAGCGTTTCTCGGCGCAGATTCCGTATCCCCCGCCGAGGCTAATGCCAGAGCATGCACACACGCGTTACAATCGCTGCGCTCCGATGGCACAGAGCTGCTGCCCGAGGGTGCCACAATGAACCCGCTCGCAGCGGTACTCACCACGCGCAGTTTTCACGAGAACGCTTTCAGATAAAGCTGCGAGGAGATGTCTCGCTCAGTCCTTCCGCGGCCAAGTGGGAGCGGCGAGAGCGCGGTGCCCCGGCTGGGTGTAATCCAGAGCCCGAGGCTGGCGGCTCTCCCGGCGGAGCAGCGCTGCTGCGGGAGCGCCGGGAGCGTGTCCGAGGGCAGCGCGGAGCGGCGGCAGCAGCGAAACATCAGAGCTTCCTGTTACATCACCCGACCCCGCCTGCGGCCGGCGTTGAGTTACTTTTCTCTCCCGAATGGCACGTCCCGGGGAAGCCGGGCTCCCGTGGCATGCGAGCGGGGAGCTGGCCGAGCCCCGGCGCTGCCATCTGCTCCCGGACAGCGCAGCCTCTGCCCGCACCTGGCCCCAGGGCGGCTCCGCTCGCCCGCCCCGACTCAAAGCCGGCGCTCTGAAACCACTCGCAAAATACTCGCTGCTCTGCTGCTGAGGAGGAGACCACGGGACCTGTCCTTTCACGTATCGAGCCAGTGAGATTCGTCCTCCTCCTCCAGCTAGACCCAGAGAAACAAATTAGTTTGGACCTTTATTCAGAGACAACACAGGAGAGCAGCATTCCTCCTCAGTATGACTGACCTGACCCACCTCTGCCAGCGACTGCAGGGGCTGCGTTGCATCCCGTACCGTAAGGGCTGAAAAACTCTACACAGGAATACCTTTATTCCTCAGATGTAAAACAGCTGCAAAGGCCAGATTCAAAATTTCAGTTTCAAGTGGGCGCATCGTTTACAGTGCCACTTTGTTTTGTATCCAATAAAAAAAATCGTATTTAAAGAAATAAGTCTTTGAAGTATCAAGGGTAGAAAAAAGGCAACAGGAACATTATCATTGCTGCACACATCTCTATGCTATGTTTTTCTAAACACTGGTAATTTGAAAGCACAAGTATGAATGAGCTGCCTAGTTTGAAAACTGCCATGACAGAGGACAAAACAGAATTAATAGCAGTCTTCCTACTAGCTTCAAAGAACGTTGTACCAGGAGCTAAAACTGCTTCTTTGAAACCATTTGTCACTTGATTTATAGAATCATTACCTGTTCTAAGGACAGAATCTGTGCCCTCCAAGTCAATGGGCAGTTACTGTATGCACAGGACAACACTGTGCTGAACAAATGGGGAGTTCATAGAGCAGTAAACTCAAATTATATGAACACCTGTAACACCAGTACTCCTTATGGAACACCATAAAAACCTCCCAAAAGTCATGCTGTCATGAGGACCTATCAAAATTTTACCACTGAATTTGCTCATAAAACAAGATAAAATATTCCGCTTGTTTCTCACTACCTGTCACTTGTCCACTTTTTTTTTTACCAGCAGAATCATATGTGGAACATGCCGTGAACTGGATGAAGGAATTCATCTGGCCATTGATAACATTTTCCTCAAGAAGGAAAACAGCAAGAAATATGAAACTAAAGGGGAAAACCCCCACAAAAAAACCAAAAAACCTTCAAACAAAACCCATTCCCAATCCAGGGTCGGGAAAAATTGGAAGAGGGAAAAGAGGGGCAGGAATACTTTAAATCCAAATGGCCCCTGGATAATACAAATTTTGAAATCCTACTCCAAGGTTACCAAAAGAGCCAACTTGGATACTCCTTTGGCACATGTGAGCGTCTAGGATCTTACATCAACAGGAGAATGTTTGAGTTTTACAATTAGTGAAGGACTGAGAACTGGCACTCTAAACCTCTAGGCAATATAATCAGATACAAGGTGGAGATTAGCTCTGATTCTGAACGATGATGGAAATTAACTTCTCTAAAACAAACAGTGCCACCTCAGGTAGCGGAATTTCATCAGGAGCGAGCCTGGTAGCATCACTTTAGACCAATTAGGTCTAGGTTGTAGATTGCAACATGGTACATTACACAATTTAACTTAGAGTATAATCCATGTATTCTGGCACACATCTTCAAGACAGGCATCTGTATTAGCTAGAGACATGTATTACACAGGCCATGTTTCATCGGGCTTGTCAAAATCAGTGGAGTTGTGTGAGGGCTTTTTTGTTTGTGGGGGCTTTTTCAGTTCGTTGGTTGTTTTGGGAGTTTTTTGGGTTTATTTTTACAAAGTCTTATGTTCTACTGATTTAGGTAACATTAAAACTTGCTTATTCCTACCCTACCGATACCTGAGACCCCTCGGCTGGTGCAGTCCGCACTTCAGAGAGCAGTGGCCCCCAGCACTGCCGCATCTCCCCGTCCTGTGGCTGCGAGGAGCGTAAATCACACCCGTACAGGCTGCCCCGGTTACCGACAGCGGAGGAGGGAGCAGCTCAAGGGGACCTAAATGTGCAAACATACCTGTACTGGAGCCAAAGGCGGCTTAAAAGCGGGCAAGGAGAGTAAACTCAGTGAATTCCCCCTTTCCCACCAGCACGGTCCCGCCCGGCGCTCGCCGCTCCGCCGGCGCCCTCTCGCGGCCGCCCGGGGCAGGAACGCGGGCCCGGGAGCTCCGCGCACGGATTCACCCGAGCGCGGGCATCGATGACCCTGTGTGAGCGCCCCGAACCACACGCGCACCGCTCCGCTTTACCGGAACCTCGCTCTTTCTTTAGGGACACCGCTGGGAACAACCAGTTAGGAAGAGTAAGCCTTTGGTCCCCTTCACTAGGTTTGGAAAGGTGGAAGCTAGAAAGATGAAGACTTGCTCAAAATGTAAAATAAAAAACTATCAGCTTTGAGAGAGTAAATGGATTGGAGATGCAGGGAGAAATGCTGGCTCAAGTGAACTGGAAATACAACTGAAGCAAGGGGTAGAAAATAAAAATCGGAGAAAAAGGAGGGCATACCAGTAAAAATATGAAGGAAAAAACAATGAATAAAAGGACATTAAATTATTTCTCAAAGACATTTTTCTTCATCATCTGCATGGATTAAGGGCACATACCTAGTTATTGCAGGTCAGATGATATGTGGAAACTCATCAAACCTCTGTAAAATTGCTTCAGCATGTTGGCTGTTATCATACAGCATGGGAGAAATTTCACAGCGCTGCATTTCCCCTCCAAAGCAACTGGAGCAAATTCTGGAATGAAATGACTGGGTGAATGGTCTCTAGCCAAGTGGAACCATACAGTCGCTGTAAAACCTTAGCACAGTTTCATGTTCTGACTGCTTCACCTTTCTGGCACCTGATCCATATCTTTTCCTGTGTCATGCCTCAATGATCCCCCTTCTACGTTTATCCTTTAGTTACCTTTGGGAAATGCATACATCTTTTTTCTTATTCTTAGAGTTGGTTGTTCTGCAGCTGTGGGAGATACAGGAGCAAAAAGAAGTGAATGAAGCAGAAGGGCACAAAAGAAACTTCTTGTTATGTTGGAGATCATATCACATTGCAGTTTGGACTTTTTAAGGGAAAAAATAGCCCTATGCACTGTAGAGCTAAACAAAAACAAGGCAGGAAGACAGCAGGATAGCTGGTGTGGTGGCCAAATGGAGAGCACACACAGCTGAGAGCAGTGTGCACTCAGATCAAATCTCGATTATAATCAGATTAAGTTTTTACAGTCTGTGACATTGCAGTCTTGATTCTCATTGCACTAAGTAACAAGCCTGACAGATGAATCACTATGAAATGTTTTCTTAGTCAATCAAAATAGAGGTACTGTTGACATGCTAGAGGTATAAATTCTCTTCAGTCTCAACAGTGACAAAAGAGAGCCCTCACTGGTTCACTTAATTACTGTTACTGCAAAATGCAATACAGCATTTACAGCAGCACAAGAAGTTTCTTCAGGATGGTGTAAGTGGGGTAGAAGAGGATGGGAGAGTACCTGTTAGTCCTATCCTACAGCAATCCTGGGAGGAGCTTGCGCAGTCCTGGGAACAGCTGATCTCTGTGAAGAGACCCTGTTAGTTTGCAGTAGAGCTCAGTGAGAAGGAAGCTTATGAGAATGGAGAGCAGCCACACAGCCAGGTTTCTGCTGGGACAGAAAGGATGATTTTTCTCCTAGACTTCCCCTGTGGGTTTTGTAGGTGTTGAATCCAGGCAGCCAGGGACAAGTTGCTGGAACAAGAGGGAGCCTGAAGCAGAGATACTGTCATGAAATGACTCAGGAATCACAAGACAACGTGCATGCAAATTCATCTATTCTTTCCTATCCTTCTATATCTATTGTCTCATTCCAAAACATTCTGTTTTAGAAAGTTAACCATTCTAGTTTATCTAATCAATCTTACAAAGCTTACAAATCCTTTTTAATGTTCTTGGTGGGACAGCTTAATGAGTTTCATTGTCTTTTACACGGAAGCCCTGGATGTTTTAGTTTAATGCTGTTACTTCGGCTCTGTCTCCTCTTTGAGGTACATCGTGTAATCTAGCAATTATGTAAGTTTTAATACTGGCAGAGCCTATGGAAAATTGTTACAACTAAGAATGGAAGATCAAGTATTTCTACTGGCTTGATCATAAAATGCAGACAAGGAGACGTGCAGACATTTGTGCCCTCACCTGCATCCCCAGCCAGGCAGACACAGGCGGTGTCAGTGTGGAAGCAGGGTAACCTTGGCATAAGTGCAAACCCACCCCAAGTGTGCCTGAAGCCACTCGCCTTGGGGAGGCCACACAAACTGCTGTGCTCGGGCACGTGCCGTGGGACAAGTGGAAAGGTCTGGGAGCAGTTTAAACCATGGGTTCTCCACTTATCTGCAATGTCAGATTCCAGCTAGTCCAAGTATTTAATCTATTGCTCTGCTCCTGTGCAGTGCAACCCACATCTACAGACTCAGCTCCTGGTGCATGAAGTACAGGAAAACCTGGAGAGAAAGGTCAAAGTGATGAACCAGAACAGGAAGATATCAAATTGAAACTGAAACTGGGAGATAAAATGAGGCAAATTAATTCTGTGTACAGCGGCCTATGGAGTTTATAGGTTTCCTGGCAGAACTGCACTTGTCTGATTTATGTGGTTATTGCAGTGGGAGTCTTTGGTGCTCATACATTTTACATGACAAGACTCTACATAAGTGCTCTCTGGTGTACACTCCTGTTCCTTGACAATTCTTCAAATCAGACTTAATACATCCTAGATTAAAAGAGCCATGAAAGGACTTAAGCACCAGAAAAGAGATTTGGATAAAATTTCAGTATAAAAATCTGATTTTACTTATCCCCTAATTCTGATATTTAGAATGCATAATTGCTTACATTTTCAGCAGTAAAGCTTAGCCATGAGTCTAGATCAGTAACAAGGATAAAAGTCAATGATCCCAACATATACATTTTTGAATCTTTACAAAAATTTGCCACACTGCTTCAAACCTTTACAGCTTTAACACTCCCTGCATGGATTTTGGTGGGTTAATTCTGATCTCACATTCATTTTACAGTACTGTAATTATATGCACTTCAATGGAGTTAAATCTAGGTCTTCATAACCTAAAATAAATCTGATTAAAACAAATCCAGTGTCTATTTCCTTTTCATAGCAATAGACCTATCTTTTAATCGATGATTGAAACAATCATGCTTGACAAGTGATTAGTCTTTCACAAGTATTATGCTTTCTTTAGTACAAAAATAGAATTCAAAAAGAATAATGGGGTAATAAACTGAATTTGAATCTTGTTTGCATTTTAACCAGTCACTCACACTGTTTGTTGTCCTGCTGCAGCTCTGACATGTACAACCAAACTGCAATTTAAAAGCCTTTATCAAAGTAAAAGGTAACGTTTATTAACATGATTGAGGAATACATAATAAAAATATAAGCAGCTTAGTAATATATAATCAAAATAATCAGTACAGTAAATATATTTTAATGGTGTACACTGAAAGTTTTCATTCACAGGTGAAGAGTAGTTTCCTTCACATTTCCATAAAAATCAAAGTTGCATTCTTTCAGGGATGATTTCCTCGCCCAGAGCCTTTACTGGCTGTTTCTTTCTTTTTTTCTTGATTTTTATTAATCTTCTTTCACCTTTTTTCTTATTGAATCCTAAAGGTAAAAGTAACAAAGTGAGATTAGAAGACATCCAAGGTATTCTGAAATGACAGACAAGGCTTGTTTCAATAAATCTTAAAAAAAAAGAAAAAAACCATTGTCTTACCTAAGGTCTTCATGTGCCTGACCAATGCCAAGTTGTCTTATTGCTGTTCTTTTACACTGTCCTTACTGTCCCTCCTTCTCTCTCTAGCTCTGTGTCTCTCCTGATTTCCATTTTCACTTTTCTGAGACTTTCAACTTTTACATTTGATCAGGCCAATCCTTACTACCAAAAGCAGCAAGAGTGTTTTGACCCGCATAATATTTACCTCTTAACGATAGCCGGGGGCAGTATCCCTTCCCATACCTTTCTTGCAGATCCTCAAACACGACTTTCTGGAGACGAAATTATTCTCATTCCCACCACAACCACTGTAGCTAAATGGGCGACACCTTCCAGTCGAGTAGTTGTAGAAAAATCTCAGCTCTTTGGCTCTGCAAAGTCCTCTGTCCATAGGGGTCATGCACAAAGAAGGGATAGGAGGCGGTTCTGGAAGTACCCAGAAAAACAAGGTGAGACACAACACTGCAGCGTTTCAGTTTTACGTCAATATTATTTGGAATTTTTGTGAAATTCGCTGGCAAATTTAATTCTGCCCTCCTGAAAATCCAAGATACTTGACATAAGCGTCTTTTTATGATTACAAAAAAAATACCACAGTAAAATGTCGGTCTGTTTTTGAATTGCCAGCAAAAGCTTACCTGAAAGCTATGCCTTTACCTGTATGGTTAGTGATAAAATTGCCATTTCTGCCATCGGAGAGAGCACACAACTTCACGTTGAGGAGTTTCAAGTGAAGCATTTTGTAGAAAGGGAAGTGAGATAAATTAAATGTGGACAGCTTTAAAGACATGGTAAATATTTCTAATAATTAATGGAGCAAATCCCTGCTAGACATTCTGAAATCAAGTAGAAGGTAAAAGTACCCAGCATTTCCAATGTAAGATTCAATACCTCAGTGCTGGGTTTTCTGAATGACTACAGAAAACTTGACCTAAGTGACAGGGTCTATCAGCAACCATTGAGCAGTTATAAAAACATAGCTTGTAACTTGCAGAATAAAAGAGTACTGGACGTGAAGAGTAAGTGCACAAATTAATGGAGGTGCTGGTGTGTTAGTGCTGCTGTCAGCATTTTACCATTCCCAGGAGAGGCTGGTGGTTTGCTCCTTCAGGGTCATTGCAAGTGAGAGTATGAGAACTGCAACACTGGAGATGAGCCTGAGGTAGCCAAAGGACCTGGGCACTGGAACACATTCAAGAAGCAAATCCATGCTAGAATTCCCAAACCTGGAAGAACTCCATCATCTATCACCCCAGAGTGACTAATACACAAAATTGGAATTGATAAAATTGCTGCACAGGCTGCAAGAAGCTGAGTGGGACGCATTATGTCATCAGTTACGTGGGACCCAAAAGAGCACCATTTTCCTTCAGGACGCAGCAGAATTGAGGGAGCTGGGATCTGAATGCATAAATGCAAATGTGAAGTCAGTCACATGGAACTCTTGAAGATACGAAGCCACACAGAAGTGGTTCAGTGGAAAAACAATGTAAAAATTTGAGGAAATCGTTTGGGTTACAGCAAAGCTGAAGATATCCTGTGGTCACAAAAGTGGGAAGCAGATCAGTTGCTGAAAGCAAGAAGTTGTGTATTAACCTGGGCAATTCAGGAGGCTGACAAAATATCCGAAAAGCACATGCTACATCTTAGGTGTCGTACACATAGCACACCTGCTAAAAGAAAGGTTCATCTGACGTGTATAACAGCTGAACTGGTGTGGTGAAAAAGTATGGAAAATTGCTGGGAAAGGAATAGAACGGTGTGTTAGCAACATCATATGATTTTAAAAAATCCTGAAATTCAAAAACCGAGTAATGAGTTGCTTTTTCGAGATAGATTAAGTTAGTTTCAAGTTATAAAATGAGAACCTCTTGATTTCTTTTTATAACCGTGACATTATTACAAGTCTAAGTTTCACTCTGCGTCCGGAGTAGAAGTCCACAATGTGATAAAATCTATATTAAACCTACTGTTTTTTATAATGAAGATAATAATTAAATTAACTAAGGCAATGCTTTTGGTACTGCTCTGAGAACTCAAGCCTGGAACTAATTCCATCTCTATCTAGCTGGAGAGGATGTTAGTTTTCAAAGCATATGTTCAGCATAGCTCACCTATTTTAACCTGTTAATTTCTGAACCTACAAAGAACACAGCAGAAAGGCTTGCCAGTGAGGAAAGGGCCAAACAGCACAGGTTTGTTAATTATATCAGAGAATTTAAATGCGTAATTAAATTTGTAATGTAAATTACTTATCTGTCATGTAGGATTCTCCAGTGAGTCCACAGTCCCCTCATGAAGGAGTTCTCACAATGACTGCAAGATTTGGGGAACCATGGAGCCAGTGATGAGGTGAACAAGGACTGCCTGTGTATGTACAGTGCACAGAGAGGCAGCCAAGTGCTATTCAGAATCCCTCTTGTACTCTTCCCAAAAATTATGTTATTCCTTGCCAATATCATTGTTAGATAAACGCTGCAAAAACCAAACACTCTTCTTATCTTCAAAATATCTGCATGTTCTTCACTCTCACAGAAGCAATCATCCCATGAAGAAAACCTCCTAATTTTGCCATCTAGAGCCATTTTTTTACAACAAACCAGTATTTTAAAATAAAAACTAAATAAACTTATCATAATTTTCTCTCTGCTGAAGATCATAAAAATGATGAATTGATTTGGATATACAGATCACCAAAAGACTTGACTTCAGGTAAGCATAAAACATTCCCAGCATATCTATTGGCAGGACAATCTGAAAGCCTGTGAGGCAGTGTGTAAACCATGTCACTGGAGCATGACAGCAGGTGAGTTGTCCCTGTTCAGCTCCAGCTCCTAATGCTATATTTATGGATGTGATGGAACAGTAAGTTGAGCTATTATGCCTAGTCTCGAGTTTCTCTCCCAAATGTTTCCATTTTACAACCTCATTATTTCTGAGAGCTGTTGAAAAGTTTTCTCTCCTGCTTTTTCTATGAAGAAAAAAAGAAAATGGAAGAAGCGAAAATCCCACAAGCCACAAGAACACATAAAAAAGAAGAGGTACACATTGTATGGTTTAAGATTCAATTATTATAAAACAGCCCTTTCTTGAATCCCATCCCCCTGAGGTATAAACAGATGATCATAACTTCAGAATCTCTGAAAAATGCACATCCAGGTACAGACTCACATTTATCAGAAATAACCCCAGCTCTGCATTGCAACAATAATCCTTATCCCTCAGGCTTTGCAGGGCTTGTGTGACAATGGACTGCTAATTAATCACAGGACAAAACAAGTTTGAAATTATCTTGGGAGGAAAGGGAATGCAGTGACCACTATTCCTCGCTAGACACGAGTGTGTGACGTTCATGAAGCTTCAGATTTATTACCAGATTTTTGATATGTGAAGACTTCAGCTCCTCATTTCTGGTTGCAGCAAAGCGAAAATAAAAGAATCTTCAAGTGGACAGGCTATTACAAAAATAACGAGTCATCTGCACTTGAAAATACTCCATAGGTATAAATTGGTGCAGATCTATTAAAGCAAATAGAACTGTGCCAATTTATATCAGCAAAAGATGACCCTGACTCTGTACTGACAGGACCTGCACGTGTGTGCTATTCCAAATTGTCTGAGCTGAAAATTGACTTTTGATCCTGTCTCCCACTTAAATCTCACAAATCAAATGTAGGTATAGCACTTGCAATTTTCTACCACAGATCACATAAAATGAAAGCTTTGATTTTTAGCCTCACTTTTTCTTAGTTTTCACAGAATAAAAGTTATTATAGTTTTTTTTACCAGAGTAAGACCAGAACAATCTTCAATCCCTGCAGAAAGTTCATTGCTGAGAGTGCTAGAAACTTCATGTCTGTATCCATGGTTTGCTTTATTCGGCCATAGAACAGTTTAATTTTCTGAAGATCAAGAACTATGTTGTAAGTCTAATAATCTGATATTGTTACTGAGTCACACATACCAACAACACTTTTTTTTTCTTGAAATCAAGATGAAATAGCATGTCAATTGTGAGGTGAGGTATTCTATAAGAGACAACTCCTTGTAATTTTTTTTCCTGTTTTAATGTAAATTAACTAAATTATATTTAATTTTTTAAATAGTCTTTGAAAAAGATACATAGCCAGGCCAATACACATACAAAATAGATATTACAATGGCAGATCAGCCACTTTGCCTGTGCTTGAGGAGATGGTCATCAGCCACTTCATCCCAAACGGTTCACCCTGATCCTCACCTCATATGTAAAGTCAAATTCTTGTCCCTCCCAGAAGGTTACAGAGAGTTACACTGCATATTTGTGTGACATGTCTCTACCTTGGAACTGCACTTTGTAGCTGTGCCTCTAGAAGCAGCAGCAGTGGAGACAATGTTCTCCATGTCTCTGTGGAGAAGTCAGCTGTTGGCTTTGGCCATACCCTTGCCTTCCTCTCTAGTGGGATTGCACAAAAGCACACGATTTTAGCCCATTCCAGCAGCCTGAAGGGTACAAGCTGATAAACAGAATAGGAGCAGGAGGCTGCACGAGGCAGACAAGTGCAAGACAAAGGTTATACAGTAGGGAAGAACCTGTTGGGTCTTCAGACTTTCCGCTGAAATTCACTGGTCCATCCAAGGCTGTGCTTCTCACCCGACCCATTCTGCTACACTGACTCTTTGTTCCATCCAATCTTGAATTCTCTCTTACTCTCACCTCTCACTCTCAAAGTCTGCTGAGCAGGAAAATTCCCTATTGCTGACACAATCAATCCCCCTTCCATTTCCTCTGAGAAAACATAGTGAATCATGCTCCTTTCCTGGTATAGGTTAGCTGTTTTGAGGAGTCAGGCATTCATATTATGACTAAAAACCTTCAGGGAACGTTCATGTCCCTCCTGCCCCTAGACTTATTACCAGATGTGATGTAATTCAAATGGTTTTCAATAAAATAGGTTGGCAAAAGCTTTACTGTTTTATATTCATTCATTTAAATAACAGAGTGCGTGGATGCTTTGTATGTGGTAAACAAACAGTACAACTGTACAAAAACCTACATCAAACCAGCAGCGCATGTGGATTACAGTGCAGGCAAAAAATAGAGTACAACACACATTCATGCTTTATTAGACACTCCATTCTAAGCAACAAGCACAGGAATGCCACCTACACACCTGTTATCTTACAGAGCATATAAAATGCAAAAACCTTAGCGAGTCTCTACGTCATCACTCAGTCCTCAAAAGTACAAGCAAGTGCAAATGCAGAAAACCAACATAAATGCTTGGTGAGAATGCTCAGGCTCTTTCCAACTGTTTGTTGTTTCCTCTTGCACAACTGTGGATCATAAAAATAACATGCCTCAAATTCAATCACCCTGTACAGCGTGAGCAAGCACCAGCCATCTACAGTGGACAGTGTCCAGCTGCTGATACTGTTAAAACCTATCCCTCCTCAGTAAAGGTCCAGAGTCTCATCTGCATTGTAATACATAGTGCAAAAATACCTTGGAGCCACATTTTCAATTAATTCATACTCACTGTGATTATACTCAACCCAAAACTGAGTTTAATATGGTCACAGTGAAAATAGAAACATTATGGTATTAAATATATTATATTATGCCATGTTCTAAAATCCAAATATCGTTCTTTTTTAGGGGGTAAAAGGAATCTAAATCACTTGCCTATTAGTTCCTCAAAAAACATATTAATTTTGACTGAAAGAATTCTGCATTACTGCTTTTGCTCTGTGTGTTAATCAGACCTTTAGGAAGTGCACACTTTTCAAAGAGAACAAGATGTGGTCAGTCTTCCACTTCCTGATATGTATGAAAGATCTGTAAGTGGCGATATAGTCCTTTGCTTTGACTTTCTCTGCTTATCAAATCCTTTGGCAAAGATGAAAGCCCATTGTTTAGCCTCAGATATGTCAGAAGACTGGTTGAAATGGAAAAGCAATCCATATAAAAGACTGAGAGATAAGAACTGCAAAAAATAATTCTTACCAAAAAAAATGGGGAACTGGTTGCGCTCCTCCTTTGGGGAACTGCTGTTCAGGGCATTGGACTCCTCATCTGGAGAGGTTGGCAACAAATTAACTAAAAGAAAAAAAAGAGGGAGTTGGTGTGAAACTGTCAATGATGGGATATGTAGACACATCCAGTCTCTGAAAATCAGCTGTGATTGGTACCTGTTGGCCCTGCTCAATGCCACTACTGATGCCAGTTGCCAGGCAACATCTCTGAGTCCCAAAGGCACAGGAAACTGAGGTTGCTGAAACGACTTTGCAATGGGCTCCTTTTTCTTCCTTAATTTTACTGATGTAAGATTTAGATCATACACAGCTTGGTAAGGCTATTTTTATATTAACAGCAGACATTCTAACCTTTGTAATTGTAAGCCTTCTTCAAAATATGTATTGCTGGCAAGAAAGCGGGTCTGAAGCTACTTTTTATGTTAATGACTTCCCTGTGCTCAGGTGTTTCAACTGACTCACATGTCTTCAAATAAATGGGAAAATCAAGGAGCATTTAAGGGTTAACTATAAACAACAAAAGAAAATTCTTACTAAAAATCCCAGGAGACTGGCTGGGTTCTTCTGCTGGGGAACTACTGTTCACAGTGTTGGGATGCTCTTCTGCTGCAACAGTTGGCAATAAATGTGCTAAATTAAAAAACAAAAAAGGAAATGAAAACTGTTAAGAAAAAAAAAAACTAACCCAAAAATTAGTATCAATGATTCAATACCTCAAAAATAAAAGCTTTGATCTATTTAGACCATGGCAACAGCCCCTAAACCCTCTCTTCTTGGGTGTTAATGCAAATTTACATGAAGGTGTTATTTTAGACTAAATTCACGAAAAAGAATATTCTGCAGCTTTTAGTCCAGAAGGCAAAAGTGGTGTCACAGCCCAGGAAGAAATGCTTCAGCAAAAGTAGGGAAAATGCTCTATATTTACAGTTAAAAAAAAAAAAATCTTTAAAAAGAAGCATAGTGGGTCTTTTCTACTTTAAGTGTGAATAAGCTCGAGTTCCCCTTGCCAAAAAGACAGCTTATGAAACAGCGCTGGAAAAAGGCCCACTAGAGACAAGCAAGATAAAAAGGTCTGGAGGCTCTCGTTGGGAAGATGTATTTGCCTTATGAATAAAATGATGCACTTTGTGAAGGGAGAGGAGTTCTGAAGGTCACTGTATCCTGATATAGAACAATTCACTGGAACAAGTAGGACAAGGAAGCAAATGACTGCTCTGTGTTCGGTCTAAATGGCTTTTGCAGCCTAAGCTGCACAGCCAAATCATTCTGAAGGGGCACACAGGTGTCCCACCAATCTTTGGTGGGAAGCTAGCAATACAGGGTAAGTTAAAAATTCCTACACGGGCACCTCTTGTCATTTCAAGACTTGGTTTGAAAAGAGTATGTGCAGACCTATGGGTTAAAAACTTATATTAGTGTTTTATGGTATTATAAAGCCAAACACATGGCAGATTTTAGGTCAACTGTCATGAGAAAAGTAAAAATGCAGGAGTCCTAATTTTATATAATTATATAGTAATATTCCCTAAATAGTACCTACCATTTTTTTACTTCATACTTTACATTTTGGTATTTATATTTAAAAATATGTATTGTTATTGTAAATTTCATATATACAGTATTGCCACCTCAGGGCACCCTAAACTGCCTTTTCCCCATGCAAAATACCTTCAAAACACACCATTTTTTTTATTCAAGAGTAAAAACTAAGAGTGATAAAAACAACAACTTACAGTTTTCTTGGCAGGTAGTCTGGCACTCCTCCAAACTCCTGAAGTTGTTCTGGTTTCCTAGGCACCCACCATACTTGAATGTGTCACACAATTTTGTCTCTTTGTTGTAGAAGTACCTGGTGAAATAGCCTCGGCAGATTCCAGGGTCTTGGTCGTGGAAGCAGAAGTCAGGCTTTCCTAGAAACAATGCTAAATGATGAGCAGGGTGTGTGAAGAAAAAAAACCAAAACGCATCCCAAGACAACAACAGAACTGGAGGAAGTTTACAAAATAAACCTGCGACTTTGGGCTGAAAAAGGCCAACTATAAAATAACTGCTGCTTTATTGTGCTGCTTTTGTTCTCTGTGTAACGCTGCAAAATTACACTGGAGCACTATAGGGATATTTGTCTTGCTCTGCTCAAGTAGCCAGTAAATTACATCTTGAAAAATGACAACTAAGGATTCCTTTAAAGTTCCAAAGCACTGAACCTCTAAGTTGAAAATTAGCTTTTACTCTGATTTAAAAGAGGACCTGAATCTCAGCTGGATCACGTGCACCTAAGTACACATCCTTGTTATTTATGTTTCGGTCAATGTTAACGTGAATTATACACAAAGCAATATTCAGACAAAAGAAAAAAGGAATGAGTTTTAAAATAGAACAGAAAAAAATCTTGCAGTGCATTTTGTCTAGGGCAGTTTATCCTTATAAAAGGATACTGGAAACAGGGAGACAAAGCAGCTATTCTAAAACTTTTCAGTCCCAGTTCTGAGTTTGCAATCAGTAACTACAATATCGACCAAGAAAAAGTTAACAAATGAATATTGCATAATTTGACTGAATATCACAGCATGATATCACATCCTCTGGCAGGGAAGAAAAGCACATAGCCATATGATAATCCCCAAAAGTCAACTTCTCACATTCAGTTTCTTCTTAAAATTGTATACTTAAAATCATGGTAACAATAATGAAATATATGTGGAGGAATTCTCGGATTCTTGCTAATAGATATTTTGAAATATGATTCTTGTCTGAGCTGACTTGCAGAAAAAAGTCTATTTAAACACCATATAAGAAAATCATATCAGATGTGCCATATAAAGGCCTTGCTCAGCTGTGATAATTCACAAAATATTGATACTCAAACAGTGTGCAGTGGGCTGCCATTTTATAAAAATTGGTAAAGAACAATTACTTTGAAGTTCCTAACATTTTAGAAGTAGATTATAAAGTTGCAAAGAAGTTAATCCTATTACACCTATTTTAGCTAGGTATGTATTCAAATCCATTGCTAGAACAAGATTATTATTAAAGGCAATTGATGCACATCTTGAATTTATATAAAATATTATAATAGCTCATAACAAGTGTTTTTCTAAGAATTAATTAGCAATATATTGCATTTCAATTTTTATAATACTTCATGAACAGTGAAAAATAATTTTCAGAGATCACATGCAAAATTAAATCACTAAAATATTCTTGCATAAAGCAACCAAATCAACTGTTTTAAGCATTCCTGAGTAGCTTAATCTTGATTCTTCATTACAAATTTCATTCTCTGCCAGTAAGCATAATCCACAGTTCAGATGTTGCACCTTTCTTACTACGCAAATGCATTGATGTGCACAGATTTAGAAAAGTAAGTTTACACAGAGCAAGGAATATGTGCAAGGCACATGATGTGCTTTCAACTGAGAGCAGAGGTGGGACAGGTGTGTAGATAGGGAGCAGCAAGGCTCCACCAGAGGTGTATCTGTTCCATACACCTTCTGCTAGGAGCCCGCAGACCACAGGAGCTACAGAAAAAATCCTCTCATCAAACACTGCACAGTACTGTGAAATAACAGAAGGAGATTATTAGATAGATATTAACTGAAAAGGGAAGGCACATAAAAATAAGGGTATGCAAAGTAGACTACAGGATTATGACTGACTCTTAAAAACAGATGTCCTTCATTTAGAATATTCTTATATTAAAATGGTTCTTGCAGGTTCTTGCAAACGAAATGAAGTCCAAATTAGTTGAGCTCACAGCTAGCTTTTATAGCCACTTTTGAAGAGAGAGTTCATGAAAGCAATATAATCCTAATCATACAAAGCAGTACTGTGCTTCTAAATGCCACGTCTTCCTCCAGAGACTCGATATTCAAGACTACGCTAGTGGAAACAATAGTACACGTGCAATAATGCTGATGATAGCCATGAGCTGAATTTTACAGGATGTGCTCTAGTTTGTCATTAAAAGCAGGGAACTAGGGTCAGCTCTTAAAGGAAGTAGTGCCAAAGACTGCAGCATCTGTGGAAAATCAACTTTAGTAACTTCCACAGTATGGTCACGATTTTTTTTTTAACGCATTAAGAATTGAAAAGACAGTAGAAAACAGGAAAAGAAAACCATCATCACATATGAAAGTATTCCAAATACCATTCTACAAAGATAGGTGATTTGATTACAGTCTGTGTCAAAATGTATGTGCAAATACTCACATTTCTGCAAACTGCTAAATGCACAACAATTCAGGAAGTCATGAGTGGAAGGAGAGATGAAGGAGAGTAAGCAGGAAAAGAGGAGCTGATTTGTGAAAAAACATACTCAAGTCTGTGTTTGGGGAGCTCTGTCTGCCCACAGTGGGCCCCATCCAGGTGAGTCTCCAATGTGCAAGGAGAAAGGGTAGAGTAAGTCTTCACAAGCTCTACTCTGAGTGTCAAACTGAAATATCCTCGTTAGGAACATCAGTTTCCTCAACAGACCAGCAGTGTTTCAGTAAGGGACTCTCAATATTTTAGCACTGGCTGTTTTGGAAGTCTGAGGTATCAGGAATTTAAAGTTCTGTTACAAGTCTGTCCCTTCAGGAACGGAAAACTTGCCCCCTTGTTTGATGTGCAATTAGGGGATCTGCCCTAACCTCTGGTAGCTCCTCCACAGACAATGCTTAAAAAATTCTGTTTCAGAGCAAATTTTTCCTATTTTTCTAAAAGTAGAGCAAGCATTTAGCTTGTTCTCAAAATACACAAAAAGAGTTCCCCATCATGGCTGATTATACAATGCTTGAATCTCTGCCAAGTCCCCCTTTTTACTGAAGAAAGAGAAAAGAATCATGATGTATTTTTTTTTTTGTGGAGAAGTGATTGCAGCTACCATCTTCAGTGACCACAACTCTCCTCAAATTCTCTGATGAAGACAGAAGAAGATTTGGACTAAGAACTCACTTGAATCTGACATTGCTGTTTTTGTTAGAAGATAAATTATTTATGTATTGTTCCAAGCTAACAAAAGAAGATAAAAAATCCCTTATTGTGGTAGAAGAATCTTACATTACCATGTAAACATAATTACCTTTCTTAATTTTTGCTAACATCATCTTCTGAGGCAATTCTGCAAGATAAATAAAAATAAAAGTATTTAGCAAAAGCAGACATGTTAAGTCTCACCTGCAATACCAGTGTGCTTAGCAGTGACAGTGAGAACTGAGAGGCAAGAATACAGAATTTCTTCCTTTTCCTTTTTCTCTTTATTTGGGATGCAGCACAAAAACTTGTTCTGGAGAACTGAAGTATCATTTCCTTTGTATAAGAAGGTCTGCTATATCGGAAACTTGAGGATATGGAAAGTACCGAAATCAAATTATACTGATATTGAATTGAACAGAGAAATTGATAGCATAGGGTTAAAATGTTTCTAAAATCGTGGTAGCTAAAGTAGGCCTTGGGAACGGGAGTGGGCATTGTCTTTTGCAATCTGTGTACCCACCTGTATGGGAGATGATAAAGTTAAATGCGATGATTGGCTAATAATTAAATATAATTAAAAATAATTGTTTAATCGCAACAAGAATCATGAGAAAAGAACAACAATCATGAGAAATGTTGCGGGAAGGGGGCTTAAAACTCATGCTCAGGTGAAATCAATACACACAATAGAACAATATTAAGTTAATGATTAACATATGATTATACAACAGTTATGTAAGGAAAGGGTATAAAATGTATCCATCTCGAATCCATGTCGGAGTCAGATTTGGGTTTGTACCCCTGATTCCCAGAGCTCTTCAATAAAAGCACCTGCATATAATCATACCGTGATTAGGTGTTTCTACGCTAACAAAATTACTGATCCCGAATCCTGTATCATGCAATCTCACTCCTCAAAAGAGCAGTAATGAGCAGACTAACAACCCTCCTGCTGTAGCTACTGACACTGCTCGTAGCTTTGGAGCTGACTGAGGGAGGCAGTAAGACTTCCCTCATCCTATCCAATTCCGTTTGCTCTGCCACGTAGGGCCCGAGTGAAGCTTTCCTTATGCAGTCAATGATATTAAGGCCCCTTTGGCCAAGTATCCTTAGAGGGGTGTGATGACAACCTTGTTTGCATGGTTCTCTCCGTGCACAATCTGCAGTGAAGTTATTATCATTCTTATTGCAGGAGCCTGGGTTTTATTGCGTCAGCTCAAGAAACTGGATGTCTTAATTCAACCCCAAATTCCTTTTTAGAGATTGAAAACAAACCTTCTTCACCTTGTAGGAGACTGTCTGTTCATAAAACAGCAAAGGAGTCCAAGGGCAGAGCAGATCATGCAATGTCTGAGAAAGGCTGACAATATTCCGACAGCTGAGGGAAAGGTGGCCAGCAGCTTCTGGACTCTGCCTTAGTCACCTTATTTGCATTGCTTCATAATTCTTGTTTTGTACTCTATTGCCCTTTTGTATCATAATTCTACCCCGGTTTTCTCTGGAAACCTGCCGATGTTATATTTTCAAAGCAAATCTATTGGGTAGAAATTCTGTCATGACACATTTTTCCTTCCACCTCTGGGACAATGCAGCTGTTACCCTTTAAAAAATATTAAAGATGTGGCACGCACTTCAGAGTGACGTAGCACTTCTTTGAACAGATTTCCAGTTTTTCCTATTAGTAGGAGGCTTGGCCCTCAGCATTTAAACCCATGACCTAAACTATGGACACGCATGTCAGGCCGTTTCACTAATCTCACTCAGCTGTCCCCTTCAGGGCAAAATCAGCAATCGTATTTTGGCATGTGATCTCTACTCTTCTGGCAGAGAAAAGGAAATTTTTATTGTGAGTTTATACAGGCCTAGAATCTTTTAATCGTACTACCATGTCAACAGTGTCTTTTGCTTCTGGTTTCAGTCAAAAAGCCAAATCGACATCTGAGTTGATTTCTTCTTTGTAAAAAAAGTGTATTTGTGAGTAGATCCACTCTAAATATTACACATTAGAATTGCCATCGTGACCAGAACCATTTATCAGTAGGTATTTTCCCACAGTAGCAAGCTTAAGTAGCCTAAAATTTATATTCACTTGAAAATTAAGATCTTTGTGCTAGTGATGACATTTGTGATTATACTCCAATCCAGTAAACAATGGACCATATAAGCAAACTCCTCTTAGAAAGTACTTTTTCATTCCCTGAAGCTGTGAGAATCGGGCACAAGAAACAAAAAATGCAGCTGATTTCCAGGAAACTTGAGTCACAAGTAGGCATCTTGAATCTGAACCTTATCCTGGAGAGCCTTAGAGTGGCCAGCCTGCAGCTGGGCTCTCTGAACTCTGTTGTACTGACTTCAATCAATTCTGTCAGGTGTCTTATTGATCCCAAATTGTTAAAAAGTTATCCCGATCTGGTCAATTCACTCATGTTGGCTCATTTATTCTTGTATTTGTTCTGAATACTGAAAATCAAAAACTTTGACTATTCACATTATTTCTTCTGAATGTCTACATTAGACAGTTTCCCTTGAGCTTATTTTTATCAATCTTGGTCTTCACAGTCTTCACAGTGATAATTCTGTATTTCAGATTTTTCTTTATTTTGAAGCACTTTTTTGTCACTCATACTCTCTCTTCAGACTGATTTCTACAGTCACTAAATAGTGATCTTCCAACAGCAACAAATACTGGAAATGTAAGTAAGATGAATACAACTACAAGCTACAAGACTGCACAGAGATCTAGATTTAACAAAAAGAATTTACAGAATTATATGGGGTTTTGCTGAATTGTGTTAGCACAAGGGATTAACTTAGTAATTTACTTTGCTTTATGCCTGATGATCTGCAGCACACTGTATGTGACATGAAACCATTTTATCTGCTGTCATCCATTTTGAGAATACAGAGATAATGGCCCTTTATTGCTTCTGTTCCTCCAAGCAGATCCAGCTCTTGGAGAGTAATGGATCACTGTTATTCATACACAGAAAAATGTTCTTGGGCTGAGTACCAAGATGTGGGCACAGTAAGCTAGTTCTCATTTTAAATAACTTTCACTTTTATACTGTAGTGTTATGCCAAATATATGCCAATACAGAATTTGGTCTAGAAGATCCGTTCCAGATCCAATGTTGGTGTCAGAATCAAAGTAACACTGGGTCCCTTCCACCTCAGCTTATTCTGTGATTCTGTGAAAACAGGAGCATTAGACCGAAAAAATAATGTGATAAATCCTCACTCATGACACCTGATTATGCCTTTTGGGCACTTCATTCCAAATTCTGCATCTATCTGCCCTGCTTTTCCCCCCTTTATCCCTCTGTCTTAGCCTTTAAATTGAAATTGAGGACAAACACTCAAAATTTCCTGTGACCTGAAGTATCAAATTTTGGATGAGATACTGGCAGATGCAGTCCTGCAAATAACCTCACTCCAAGCATGGTAAAGATGCTGTGGGTCCTGCTGAAACCGCAAACCAGATACTAGATGGAAACTACTGAAAGCCAGCCTGGTGTCAGAAAGAGAAGAGCTAATTCACATCCTAGACTCCAGATCTTTCTGAAACTGAATGCTATGCAAGGAAATAATAAGTTTCAATTTTTTATCTTGAAAGACTGTACTCTTTAAACTTGGTGGAGTCATAACTAGAAACAGATTAATCATCTGTAGTGAATTCCTTCTTTGTTTGATTTTCTGCCCAGAAATGAGATCTGTTCCCATGCAATAGTCTGTTAGGAAGATTTTAAAACCTATTACTTGAATTGTATCTTTGGTATTTTTTTTTAATCTCAGGTATGATTAATCAAAGATTCACAAATAGTATAGAAGGAACAGTGGAGAAGGAACAGCGTTGTAAACAGCTTTTGTCCTTACCAATTGCTAAAATACCAAATGCGGGTAAATGGGCACCAAAATAGTTATCTGCACTTCTGGAAGTATCTGAGACTTCAACACAAAAAGAAATTCACTGATGTAAAGGTTCTTTCCCTTTTCAGCCAGTTCAGGAAGAGTTTGCTTAAGATCTGTTTCAGATCCAAGTAGGACAGGGGCTCCTGCGCTTTGTGCGTGCTTGCTTTTGGGGCAAGATGTTTTTCTTCATGTCATCCTTTTTCCTTTTAACTTGAAATGCTAGACTATGTTATTTAATAACTAAGGAATTGTGATTTCCATATACCTCTTTCTTGATGGTATGCCATTTAAAAAATTAAGATTATTTTAATATCATTGCCACTGTGATTACCCATGTGTTGCACCTGAAAACAGAGCGAGGCTGTGACTGATTCTTGCCATTTCTTCCCTGAAGCACCTCTGGTCTCTGAGGCTTATTAGTACATTTGTCCAGAAACCATCAAAAGATAAGTTTCAAATTAATCCTTAGAGTAAAATGCGCTGGAAAACTGCCATTCACTTAAAAAAATGGAGTAATCTTTTTGGCTTTGACATGTTTTTTGTGAAATTTTGTAGTGGTTTTTTTTTTCATCCGGATAGAGATAGCTTTATAAGCATGCAATTGTTTAAAAGCAAAACCTAACTGAACAGAAATTATGGTGGCACCAGCAGATCAGAAAAATGGATCTGAATGGTAAATAGTATCTTGAGTTAGTATTTGATGAGTAAATAAAATGCGTGCAGTCTCCTCTTTGGAAAGACCGAAGCCGTCAAGACCAGGGATGCTTTCAAGGAAGGATGGGATTTCCTGTTAGCTGTTCTTTCAGTATCTTCTAATCAGTGAAACTTTGTGCTCATGTACAACTCTTCACATTCAATTTTGCTATTCTTAATGAATACAGTCCCACTGCATCCTGGTTCCATGCAGACACACTCTTCTGGCTCCAGTTGTGTAGATAAGAAAGAAACTCTGCTTTACTCTCTAAATTGCAACCACCACTGAAAATCAGCATACTAGAAATGTATAATAAGCACACCCATCTGTTCTTTCCCTTGCTGTGGCTGGACTGGGTAGAGAGGGAGAAAGGTCTGAGTCAGCTGAATTACAGACTTGAGAAATTCTCAAAGCCTACACTGGACAATGAGGTGTAGCTGTTGCATTTGTCTGTATTCAAACACAGTGTCCTGTTCCATAAACACGTGGAGGAACCATCAGCTACCTCTACAGGTGGCTGAACAGGAGTATAACAGAGTACCGAGGCTGTAGAGTTAATGCTGACAGAAGAGCTTATACCCCTAGTGAATAAATGTCAGACACCCGGAGCTGTACTCCCTGCTCCAGTTGTGAGGCGGTCTATTGATCTCTTTTTCTCTTGCCTTACCACCTTTCTTTTTCTGGCAGTTAAAGGGAAGGTAATAAATGGCTTATTTTCAAGACCTGGCTTATTAACATTTGCAGATTGTGAAGAATGGATGTGTTAAAACTAACAAACACTCTTGAAATACTACTTATGGTAATGTGTAACCAGCTCCAGCCATTATTCTGACACTGGGGTGGGAGACAGATACTTACTTTGATTTCTAAATAAATTTAGCAACACGATTCAGAGTAATTTTTATCAGGAAATACATATATAGTGTGAAACAGACAATGTAACAGATTTAAGGCCTGATCTAAATACTGTGTAGATGTGAATTCTGGAAGGGATGGAAAATAGGTAAGAGACATTTGTTGCCAGACAAAGCCTGATGCTATAAATTACTTTGTCATATATGCAGTCTGCTTTGGCCAGAAAACCCAATTAGGAGCTTCTGAAAGCAATTTTCTAATCTGAAATTTCTTGCAAGTATTTTTTTGCAACCTATAAGAACTCGCTGTGCTTGCAAGTGGCCTAGGCTGATCCTAGAAGATACAAGTTTGTATCCTGCAAACCAACTCAGTGCCTACAGCACCTTCAGCAGATTTCCAGTTTCAAGAAAAGGCCCAGGTCCACAGTAAATTATGAAAAAAGGGCAAACAAAATGACACATGCCAAGGTCTGCATATCAGTAGGTGCTACCAGGGCACATCACTAATAGACAGCAGAAAGTGATAATTTTCAGCTGCTTGTGTTGCCAATCCCCAGAATAACCTATTAACTATTCTCTGCTGCAGAATTGCCCAGCATCACTGTCTTGAGCTCAGTAACCATGGCAAATTCTGCTGCTGGGCAAAGCACATGTGACTGAGCAGCACTTCTGTTGGGAATGCATCCTTCTATCTTACCTCAAAGTCTAAGAAATTAACATCCAATGTATGAAGAGACTTGGGGAAAAATAACCTGAGGGTTTTTACACACCTCTGAGGACCCCCTTGTTCTGAAATTTTCTTGCCATTTCCATTGCCTTCTCCCCCTTCAAGATATCGCTATCACTTCCTGTTTACACAGCCAGACACCTTCCATCAAATTCCCATGACAGCAAGATCCACAGCAGGTATTCAGAGGAAACCCTCAATAAGACTTGAATTCCTCCAGTCTCTAAAAACACAAGCTTGTAAAATTTCTATCTTCATTGGCAGATTTAAAAATCTTCTAATTTTCATCCAGTCATGTGAGGAATTTGTACAACGCTGAAAACCTTAATTAATTACAAGGATGAATTTTAACAACAGAACCAGCATTCTTAAGGGCCTTGGTACACATTGTGCTGTGTATCATATGTTAGATCTCATTTATCATCATATCTGCTACTGTAGTACTAATTATGCTGAAACATAGAAGATGGCCAAAATTTTGGACAACTTCTATCAGCTTCTCGAGTGAAAGACAAATCTGGGATAAAAATTGAGTTAGACACTCTTAAAGCAATAAAGAACATCTGTGTTACCCACCAGCTTAGCCCAGCCTCAAAATCAATTTCACTTAAGAACTTGCCAAAAATAATGCTCTAGCTAATAAATAAGATTTCTTGCATTGGTGTCTCTATTCCACAGATACACTAAAAAACCCACCTATCTTTCCAAATCCTGAATGTTTGCTTGAACCATGTAAAATAATTCAGATGACTACAACCTACTTGGGAACATAATTAGAGGAATCATATTTCTGTATTAACAGGAACAGAAGAGGGCTTCTACTTCTCAAATTCAAGTGGTTTGTGGCTGAGAAGTAACAGATGCAAATGAAAAACTGGTAGGAGGATAAGAGAATGAGTACTGGCCTGTTACCACACACTTCTTCTGGCATTCTTCCAATGTTTGGAAGTTGTTCTCATTGCCATGGCATCCACCATATTCAAACACTTCACACTTGCGGCTTTTAATATTGAAGAAATAGCGGATGTGGATGGCTTTGCACGGACCATCATCTGCTTTCATGGCACAGAATGAGTGCCCAAGCTTCAGTGGTGGCAAAGCAGCACCTGTGATATAGAGCAGAAGGAGAACAACTAGGTTAGTTTGCTGCGTACTGCGTAGTGTAACTCCAGAACGAGATTGCTTGTGTGTTCTGCAGGAGGCACCGCACAACATCTGTCTGCAAAGCCCTGAACACACCAAACAGATGTAAAAAGAAAACCGTCATCTGCATTGGAACACAAATTCCATTCGATCAAATCAAATGTGTGGTTTCAATTTTCCACCAAAACGTCTCATATTATAAACTTCAACTTCTCATCACAAACCTCTAAACAGTTACGGAGAGCGGCTGAGCCACATGAGCTGGGGTGCAATTCTGAACAACAAAAACGCTGAGGAAAAGTCTTGGTGGTTCCAAAAGACACAATGACCACAAAGGCAGAAAAATTTCCTTGGGCTCTCTTCCATGCACTTCTCCCAGTGAGCTTGGCTCATAAAGGATCTGCCAGGGAGCAGCGTGGGATGGACAGAGCCCTGCAGAGGGCATCACTCTCCTGTCAGATTGGGACACAAACCCTGCCGGGACCACTGACAGGCACCAGACTCTTTTTTCCTTTGATCTCACTGTTCTTGCATTACAGCTTTCAAGAGCATACAACTAGAAAGTCAAGGCAAAACAAAGCTGTATGTTTTCAAATTGTGTAATTTCTGTCTTTCGGTATATATCGTGTCAGGGAAGGTTTTCTATAAATTGTCATATACATTGTGAAGAACACTAGAAAGGTTTTTCACCCTGTCAATGTCTATAAGGAAATTCTGACTAGCATTCCAGTTCCTGGTACTGTTCCCTTATAAATTTATGGTTTACTGTATTTTGCTGTTTTGCTTTTCCAAGGAAGTATTTTTACCTAGAGGATTTTGAAAGCTCTACAGAGCTTGTGTACTTGCCATAGGAACCCGAAGAACAGACCTAAAGGTTTTAATTCATTCTCCTACAGCTAATTAGAACACTGATATCTCAGAACATATATGCAAACTAAAAAAGCTGAGAAGATACTGCATTGCAAAATGAAACTTTGGATTTCCCCTGCTCAATACCAGGGAAAAATGCCTTCAAAACATCAAAGTTTTCAGTAAGTTATGAACTCACTTCTGAAATGCTAAAATCAAACACTCAGAGCTCCATAGAAACTGATCCAACTCAAATGTGGTTGGGGTGAGGGCTGGCAGCTGGTTTATAAACACCTCATTTCCTTGGCACACGAGAAATGAGATCCCCTCTGTGACCTTTGTCAGTGACCCAGTTCAGTCTACAAGAGGTTTTGAAAACTTACCAGCTTTCTTAACTACTGAGATGTCAGACACAGAGTTATGTCAGCTCATTTTCTTGCTGCATTGCACCACCCCAGGACTGTGGGCTATCCAAACAGAAATAGTATGAAAGCATAGTTGCAAAACTACACAAAGAGGATGAACAAATGGCTCAGCAGAGTTATTCCTGGGAACTTTCTGGTCTCCACTCCTAGCCCACTTCCCATCAGACCCACGGAACTAAATCATTGTTTTGGTTACCTCCTAAGGCCTTTCCCCTGCAGTCACAGGGACGCTGTTAACCACTGTCAGATGTCCTGACATCTGCTGCAAACATAATGACTAAACTGTGTCACGCTTCTTGGCAATCACTCAGTTTCCTAGGAATGCTAGAAAGTTGCCATAGCTTGAGTAAAATCTGTACCCTGTCAAACCCCCAGGGGCAAAACCCTCCAACTCCAAACAGTAACCAAGTGACTGAAGAAAGAGGTCTCGAAGGGATTAATCGGAACTGAATCATTCTTCTGTCTGGGAACAGTGAGAGAATTCTTCCCCATTATTTTACACCTGGGAACACTTAACTCACACAGATGATATAAAATTAGCTTTCCTTCTCAGACTGGAGCAGCAGATGAGAAGGCAAGCAGGACTGTTTGCCCAGTAGATCTGCACAGACACACATCTGCCTGCACTCATTTCATTTGTGGAATATACCTTGAGAAAACTAATTCTTAGTGTAAGGCCTCATCTCTTGAACACTGGGACAAATTGTTACTACATTTGAGGTGCGGTGTGAAAAGCACAGGATATGACATTTATGAAAGATGTCTGTCAGGAAGGTCAGTGAAAATTCTTAAACTGAAACATAGGAAGATAACACTTGAAGGAATATTAATGGAATTTCTCATCCACGTGAAGTAAAATTCCAAGCAATCTGAAGTAGTCAGTTCTGGAATTTCACTGCTCTTCTTGTAAGACAACCCTTTTTTTGTAATATACTGCCTGAATATTCTTTATTATATATGAAATAATTTTTACTTCCTTCATGCATAGATACAATAATTTAAAACCATGCATACACACATGGTAAATGAGTTTTGATTTTCTAATGCACCATTTGTGTCTTGCAATTCAAGGCTGCTGCAGGAGAGAAAGTTGCCTCCTGAACTCTCAACCTTTATTTTGGGCTTTCCAAATTCAGCTCCCTCCCTGGCTGCTTGAAGCCTTCATGGTGCAATTGCCTGAAATGCACCACTTCAGTAGCCCACTTCTGTCTTCTTTCTTTCATTTGGAAGATTTCTGTCTCCTCTTAATTATGCCCACACTAAATAAACTCCTTTCTTCCCATCTTTTTATTGGCCTTGCTTTCTAATCCTCTCGTAAGTCTTCTTTGGATCTTTGTTTTTGGTCTGGGTTCCTGGTAAAATGTGCTGCCCAGAGCTGAATATAATCCCCTACCTGAGGCATTACTAGTGGCAAATCGAGTGGAATAATGATCCCTTGGGTTTTTTTCTTAACCCAACACAAAATCACTTGCCTTTGTTTTTAAAACAACATTGAATTACCTTCTCAATGCCCTGTAACTTCCATTTACTTTCCAGCAAACAGAACTTGTTATACAGGTGCTTCAACATTTATTTTCCATCTTATATTTATGATTGCATTAATTCTCCTTCTTAAGTATGGCACATTGTATTTGTCATTTTAAAAAAAATTGGTTTAACCCTCCACTTTGGATCTGGCTCTGTTGGATATTTATTACTCATCCAGTTTAGGCATCTGGTCCAAATACATTTAGAAACCCTGTGTAATTGTAGGACTGTACTAGCCTAGACCAAGAAAATTTTGTTATTAATACATTAAATCATGATTACAGCTGATGATTACTGTCACACAGAAGTTATTACTTCCCATACTAAAACTGAAAAAAAGCACAGCAAAATCTACTCTCCCCTTCTTCTTCCCCCTTCCCAACTTTTTAATGAAATGACTTCCTTACATCAGCTAAGCACTAAACACCCACTGCTCTGTTCTAGGTCATGGCACTCCACGGTCTGTGTTAAGTACAAAGTAATGCCCATGAAATGGCTCACAAAGAGCATGAGCTCATTGCAGATATTTTATGTCACTACTTTCTTCCTCCATTCCTTCAGCTTTCCTACTTTTTGCAGCTGTCAAACAAGATACAGGCCAAGACTGCTCCTGTACAGCATAGCCATTTTCAGGTTTGCTGCCATTCACGTGCAACTTTTGCAACTCAAGACATGCCTGTTTAACACACGGACACCACCCTGCATTTCAGTGCAGTCATTTCACTGTGAGAGCTCTGATAGCCTGCAGTCAGCCCTGCTGCAGCCCTGAGCACGTGGGCTGCAGGTGATCCAGGCAAGGCACTGTTATCTCTTCACTAGAAAGCAGGGTAATATCACAAAAGCAGAAGCGGTGAATAATGTCTCTAATCCTCTTACATTAATACAAGTGAAAACAATACCTTTCCCCTAGATGTAGACATAACAAAAGACTCTAATTTGGCTTTCAGACTCATGGATAATCTGCAGGGCTGCTCGATAAAAAGACCTCCTTTTAATTAGAAAATGAACTGATTTCTAGACTACACCTGCAGCACAAGAAGTATGAAAGATAAGTGTCATGGAGGAGTTGCTTTTCAGAACAGAACTGTACAAACTGGGAGAATAAATATCAGGAATATTTCTGAATTTTTATGTAAAAATACTTTGTTTTAGCTTGCTTAGGTTATGTGTTCTCAACTTTATATGAGTTTCCGTGGTTATCCTTAATTATAAAGATATGCTGTCATCTTTCCAGCCTTCCCTGGCAATGTCTCCCTTTGATAAGTGGTATCAATACTAAGCACCTTGTCACTAATGAATAGCTGTTTCTTTTCTCTCCATCTTTGTCAATTTGACAGCTTCCCACCCACACACTGCTCAGTGCTCTTCCTACCCATGTGTTTCCTACACTTTCTTTGGGCAGGCACATTTATTCTTGGCAAAGTTTCACATATGAATAAAAAGCACATTCAATTTGTGAGTCATTTTCTTCAGGCTTTGGAACATCAACTAAAGTGCTGCCTACCACATAAGGGATTAAGGAACAATATACATAACCTGGTTATTTTTATACCTTTCATTTTTGTTATTACACTTATTTATTGATGGAAAAATGACAGGTTTTGCTGGAAGAGAAAAAATTAAAAGTCCCTTTTTATTCCATTGGACTTGACCTGCAATCTTGATTATTACTGTAATTAAAATAGACAAAAGCCCACCTCTTAAATTCACAAAGCACTTGTACTCAATGTGATCTGAAAGTATGACATTAAAAATAATGGGTGCACACAACTAATTTTATCCTTTAATACCTGAAATTTATGGAATTCTGGGGTAAAATATGTCATTGCTTTATAATCATCTAACTTCAAAAATAAATGTTAGCAATGAAATTGCAGCCCTCAAAATTTCTACATTTAAATTCACTGAGTCCAGAAGTTAAATCTTGAGAAACCAGAAATATAATTTTAGTTAGCAACAATCTAAATATTTTGTGAAAACAGAGTACAGAAAAAGTAATTTTTTTTGTAAACACTGCAAGTGAGTCTTCAGTAGCCATCACAAAAACAGGATCCTACTTTAATTTCTAAGCCTCACATTTGATTGGTTTTTACTTCAGAATTAAAGCCCAGAAGTTCAGAACTGCTTCTCATACTAAATCAGTTAGTGATCACATAATCCTAAGTAACTGGTTGCAAAATAACCAGTGAAAAATAATCCCCAGTAAAACGACAATTTAATTTCCTCAAGATTATTTACTTATTTTCTTTTATAAGCAAAGTAAATAGAGGAAAAAAATTAAGCCATCAGATTTCTTGTTGTGGTCACAAAGTGTGCAAGATGATTTGGCCTTCACGGCCTGCAAGCTTGGCTAAGAATTTCTACAGCACTAAGAGTTGCGGGGCAAAGACAAATGTGACTTTGCCCTCAAACAAAAAGGGCATTTTTGTACTTCAGAGTTCAAAAGAAACAAGTTTATTCTGCATGAATCAGTCTTTACTACACAGCCATGCTAAACATATGCCTAACCTGGAACAGTGCATATCTTAAATTGTAGTGACTAAGTGTGACGTGGTCCTAAAGAACTAGCTTAGCGTAGCCATGACTGAGCACAATTACTATTTCTGTCTCAAAGAACACTGCTGCAAAAGTGTGATAGAGAGAAGTAATCTGGATGGAAATAGGACAAAACATAACAAAAAGGTTCCCCTTAGCTGCACTTTCATTTGCACTTCAAAATCAGACGTCAAACAAAAGCATCCACTTCATAGTCCTCTGTAGCTTAGGGAAGTGATCACAGTTTCAAGTCATTTCCTCAAAGGAAAAAGGAATATTTTAGTGTGGCCCCAACAGTGTGTTTTCCCCTCACCTTTCTCAGAATTGTTTGGGAGGTAATTAAAATACCCTTCACAATGATATCCAGTATAGAATTCTGATTCATATTAATTTCGGTGAAGTAAACAATGATCTTACCATGGTGAAAATCTGAGAATGTCCCCAGTTCTAACAGTCACACTGCTTTTCTAACAAAAACTTTCAACTGGTGAGTTTTTAGTCATAGAATTACAGAATATCCTGAGTTAGAAGGGATTAACAAAGATCGAGTCCAACTCCTTTATTTGTCCAGTGATATCAATTCACTTGGGGCTATACAAAGACCTTCGTCAAGGCCCAGAAAATCAACCAAGACAATAATTGTATCATCTTTAAATCAAACTTTGCAAATTAACTGTGGCTCAAGAGATCTGTGCATGGGACAGAGCAACATCAATCTACAATGGTATTCATCATGTTTCTGCTTTTTCTGTGTGAGGAAATAAAGCCTGAGTTAACCAGCCCCATGTTTCCTTTCCCTGAGCATTGAACTTTTCCACGCTCCTAAAGCAGAGCTTTAAGGGAATCATCTTGATATTTAACCCAGTGTTTGATTAGGATTAGATGTTCCAAAAACCTCGGGAAACAGAAGCCTCAGTAGAAGGCAACTTTGCTAAAGCTTAATAGGTAATTCTAAGAATCTCTCTCCTAGTTAGAGACCATTTTTAGCTTTGTCCCAATTTTGAAAGTTTCCCACAAAATTTCTCAAGCACAGAATTACATCTGCAGTGCATTTTCACATAGTGGGCTTTGTTGTTTGAGTGTTTGTTGGGTTTTAGGTGTTTTCTAGTATCTCTTACCCACAACGTGCTCTTTGCTGCCATCCAGCTCAGCAGCTGTGTGCCTGGCGATACAGAAGAACAGCAAGACAAACGTTGAAGGTAAGGAATGCCCCTTCTTTCTTCCTTTCATCTTCCCTGTACAACACAAAAAGGACAGTACACGATTCAGTTAAGTCCCTTGAGCGCTCTGCAGAAGTCATTAGCAGGGTAGCACACAGCTCTGTGGGCAGACACACAAACTGGGAGCTTTGGAGATAGCGTGAGCTCTTCTAGGATAATCGTATTGTAAGCACAATGAAGAACAAGACAAGGACTGCAGCTGTGCACAGCAGATTGCAAGTCTCCTGTCCCATCTCCAGTCCAAGTTAGAGGCACTTCTATTTCTTTCATTCTAAGCCCCAGCAGAACTCACCTCCCGGAATTCATCATGACATGGAACGTAACACTTGGTACTTTTAATGTCCTTGCATTATTTACACAATGTACTGTTACTTGCCAAGTCAAATCCTTCCAAGTAAGTTTTACTCAGCCTGCAGAACCTAGATTCATTGCCACAATATTTTTTAACAAATATTTAACCAATGCAGAGTTACCAAGTTCGCAGACTCTTGAGCAAGTTGCATTTCAGAGGAATCAGTGAACTTTTTGCAACACGGGCTTCAGTGCTGTAAGTGGTATTTTGTATCTTGCAGAGCTCTTTAATACTGAGAACCTCACTTAAGTACAGAGCTATTATTTTTCACATTGAATCAGTGCAATCACTGACAGAAGGAAAACACTTTTATTCCATGGCAGCTGGCATGTTCAGGTTGCCAAAGATGAGGTTATGCACGCACATGTGAAATTTACTGTGGAAAAGTTTTGCTTTAACTTTTAAAAAAATACATATTTTCCAACTAATTAAAAGTTCCTTAAGGATATCTGGATTTTAATTAGAGAATAGACTCAATATCTTCTTTGTTACCAACAGATCAATTCCCTACTCCTAATCCCTATTTCCCTACCCTCTTAAAAGTGTAATACCAATTTTTTTTTGCTATGTTAATTGATATTAAGTGAATAAAAACCAAACATCTAAGGACTAGGAAGCTCCTAGCCTTCAGACACTCTTTGGTCTTTAGTGTTTTTGTCTACATGCCTGTGAAGACAGCATGTCTTCACCAAATCAGAGCCACGATCCTCATTTCTCCCTAGAAAACTTACCAATTTTTCCCTCTTGCACTCAGTGTTTTCCCAGCTTGCAGCATATAACAGAAAAGAAGTGCATTCTTAAAAACAACTCTTGGTGAAATTACAAACCAGATCATGAGTAGCACTAACTATTTGGGTAAATTTAAAGTTGACAATACCCTTTAGAAGGCTTCAATACATAATGTAGTGAAAACCACTGAGACTTCTTCCTTCTTTATTTTTTTTTTGTAATGGAACAAAAATTTTGGAGTTTCTGTTTTAGCCAAAAAAAGGAATTTCTGTTTTAGCCAAAAAATATGACAACGGTAACTTCTACATCGTAATGCTTTCCTGCCAAAATAAATAAAAAAAATTGCGTGTCTTTGATTCCTTCTAAACTCAATTATTAAGGTTAACTTCTACAGGAAAAAATTAAAGGCTTTATCCACATACAGTTTGGCAAAATGTTTTGCAAAATAATACAGATCTTATTTTGTGCTTTTAATCATGATTTTAAAAATCTTTCCTCAAAGACTGTTCTTTAATTCTGTGAACAAATTCAGAAATTATTGTTTTCTAGCAGAGATGGAATAACCTCTCTTGAATTAGAAGTCACACAAGTCCTGAAATATTCTGTAAATGGAGAAAATGAGCAAGAGCTACAATTGCTCATTTTCAGGTGTTTTTCAAAGAAATAGAAGTAGCATCTTTTATCACAATTCTAACTACAACTCCAGTTCTACAATACTTTATATACAAAGCTTTTTAGTACCTGCCCTTGGAAGAATTATGCGTTTTCATCCAAAGGTTAGAAAGAAGAGTTACGGCAAATCTTTTTATTCACCCCTGATAAAAAGCCCAGCCATCCTTTAAAATGCAAAGTAACTCTGTACAAGGTAACCTGAAGTTGTCTAAGTCTTTGTGATTTGAGAGACACCTGATTTATGATTTTAGTTTGACATCAACTAAAATGAAAATAAATCCACAACTAAGAAAAATGGTATGGGGAGAAATATTAAGTAAAAAAAATCGAAGAACTGCACAGATAGTTAGCATTACAATATAAACAAAGCTGGTGATAGTTTGACATCATCTAGGCTCACTTAAAGCAGACATACCATGAAATATTTAGATTTGATACCTAGATATGTAGTAATAACTTTCAAACTGCCTGGCTCCCATGAGTTCACTGGAGTAAAAAATTACTAAATACAGTTATAGTTTTTGTAATGACGTGGGAAAGAGCAAATTTCTAGCACATTGTTTTCCTTAGAAGTAATCATTGGCACAATTGTGACTCTTCATAAAGGAACTTGCTAATTATCCACAACCTCAGTTACCCATGGATTAATTCCATGTTTGTCCCTGAGCCCTCATTTTCCATGTTTTTTTCCAAACATGTCATCAAAACTCTCACTAGTTCGGCAAAATTCTGTTTGACTTTGGTTTTCTACCGCTTTAATTGAGGCTTTGATTCCTTCTTCCAGGAATCTGCAGAGTATAGATTTAGATTGCAAAATCTAGCAATCAGTTTTTAGTCAGTTATCCCATATTCTCAAAGCTTTTTCCCAAGTAGAAGAGAGGCAATCAGGCAGAAATGGAAATCCGTAATAAGTTTCTATTTTTTAATTTGAAAATAGAATTTTGTGTATCATGAGTTACCATTTCCAGTTGTCACTGTGCAGTTATGACGATAAATTACTGCGTTTGTACAGAGAACAAAAACCTTACCAGGGAACAGGATTTCTATTCTTCCACTCAACTCCTAAATTTCCCTTGAAAGGAAGGGCCAAAAGTGGGTAAAAGCTGGGCATCTTGGTGCTTGGGCCAGTTCCCAAGAGGAACAATGCAGGCTGTGCAACAGCACACCTGCCTTGCTGCAAAGCCTACTGACCAAACATAATCTCCTTTATCTTCTGGCTAACCTTCCCAGAAGGTCACAGTCCCAGAACATTGTGTCAGGTTTGGGTGGAGGTGGGATGAGTGGGGTGAAGGTTTTGGTAATGAAATGCTTAAATCCTTCCTTGTTTTAATTATTTCTTATTATTCCTAAAGGAAGAATGAAATCCCAGACCAAAGTGTACTTGGCACTGCTTTTTCAATTAAAATCCCAAACCATCTAGAAAAGTCCAGGTTTTCTGGCTGGATTTTCAGCTGCCCAGTAACAGAACTTTAAAGCTGTAAGCCTCTTATGATACTGGTATAATTTTTTAAGAATTCTGATTTTTTTTTTTTGCTATATTTGTATAGAGTGCACAATTCAAAATACTTCATCTATGATATTTGGCTCAGTAAAATGTCAAATGCAGACATTGGTGAAAAACTGTCCAGCATGGGAAAAATAGAAAATGTTTCAATTTTAATTAATTCATGTTTAACTGTCTGATTATTTAAGCCACATTCTGAAAATTTCTGAGAGTAAATAAAGCCCTTTCATCCAGAAGGATTCTAGCTTGGGACAGCCAGGGATCAGTCCAGCATTAATACTGTACATTAGAGTGTCATTAATGTATACTTCATAAAGATAATTCCTTAGGATTTTATTAGAATTATTATTTCTAATATCTATCTAATTAGATATTAATTAGAAATTAGATATTAATTAGAAATAATAGAATCTAATAAATATCTAATTAGAATATAATTAGAAGTAGCATCCTACTGCTCCCAAACTCCCTACCTTTTAATGAGACATTCTGTAACAGACAACAAGAATGTTACTTGACAAAGGAGATCAAAGGTCCGTGGATAATAATTGGCACTGATTTATTTACTGATTTAATTAAATGCTTTCATTTCATGCCATTAGCTTCCCTCAGGCTGAGATACAGGTAGCCAAGGCACATCACAAGCAATCAAGAAAGCTCCCAGTAACAGATCCTTACTACCTGGACTTATAACCAAACCTTTTTTGTCCTGACACCTAAAACAAAAATAAAAGGAAGATCTAAAGATTTTTTTGCCAAAACCAGAAAAGTATAAAACTCAGTGTCTTGTCCATTCTGTTTGCAGCCTTTGGAGACAGGACTATTATGTGTGTGTGTATATATGTATGTACACACACACACACATTTTTTTTTTACCTAACAGTCTCTTCAATACTAATTTCTATAATTCCCTGAATGTTTAGTCACAAACGTTTTTTTCAGTGTGGCATTTATCTCTAACAAGCTAACTGGAAAAAGAAAAATAAAAGTAGCATTTCCCGTAGTGGCCAAAAAAAGGCATCATTAGAAAAAGGCCTAAAGTGACATTGTAATGACTGTAAAAGTGACTCATTCACACTGACAGCCCAGGAAATAGAAACACACAGACACACAAAAAAAGGCAGAGGATATAATTAAGTTGAAGAATTAACAGTGGGAGATAGGATGTGCATGGTCAGAGGTCCAATTTAGCACAGCCTAAAATTAAAGATTAAAAGGTCTAACTAGACAGGATTATAACACTTCTGATATAAAAGCAGACCTTTTTCAGTTCACTGTACTTCAGAGGCTTTGTATTTGCCCTATGATATCTTGCACTACCTACTAGGACTTGTGTGACAAAGGTTTAATTGGACTTGTGTGACAAAAGTTTAATTAGACTTGTCTGCAGCATTGTCTCCCAGCTGGCAGAGTCAGTGTGCTCCCTTAAAAATTATTTTGTCACATGTGCTGGTTTGGAGCTGCTTGCAACACCATGTTTTCTCATTCCCTCAGCAGTAAATATGAAGACTGAAGTGAGCAGGAATTCTATCACCTCTGCTCTGATGATGATACCTGCCCCAGTGATGGGCTGTCAATTAAACTGAACTCCACCAAGAGTCACCAGAGCCTTGTGCTGTCACAGCAACTTAAGTTCAGGCATTGCACTGTGAATCATCAGCATGCAAACATTACTGACTGAAAGCAAAATCTATGGAAATTCCACCCCCCATCCCAGCTTATCTCCCTTCTGTGCCCTGCTGCAGCAGCTCTCATAGTCTGTGTCAGTTCTGAGACCAGGGATTCCATCCGATTCCTCCAAGAACTTCAAATTCCTTCTTGTCATGAAAGAATTTTGGTTGGTCACCTACCTCCCGCTATTTAGCATAAATGCTTTCCTGTTGCACTAATTCCAGTCTCTGAAATTCCCCAGTGAAAACTGGAAAGCGAAGTGAAAACTGGGAACCAAAGAGAAAATTTAGAGAAACTAGTTTTCATTAGCTTTTATGCTGAAAAGTTGTATAACCTGATGTCACTGTTTCAGATTTAAACTCCCACCTTTGTTCTGCTTCTATGAAGGTTGCAAACGCTGCTTTTCAAGCACACCTGATGAAAGAATTGAAAAGAAAAGCCTTGTCATACTTCGAAATAGAAATTTAAAAAACCAAATAAATTGATAAACCCAGCACAAGAAGTCTTTTTTTTTTTCATATGCCTGTAGACCTCTCTTGCCTTTTCGTTTTACTTGTTAACGTCTTTCGCTCTTGCTTTAAAATTGTTTTGCATTTTCCCAACTCAGGTCCAGGACCTATTTTTTCCCTTCTCCTGGTCTGTTCACATCTGGCACTAGGTACTTCTGCCATCCTGTCTCCACTCAACTTCTCTGGTGACACAGCTCCCGCTCTCTACAGCAAATCATATAACTAGCTCATTTTCATTGTGATACAGCTTTCAAAGGGGAAAAGAAATCTTTTGCTCCTACCAAAATATTTTTACATGTGGACTAAAGCAAATTACTTGTTCACATATTTTCATAAATCTCGATAAACAAAACAACAAACCGACTATACTCAGGCCTGTACTACTTGGACAGAAACTACCTGTTGGTAGCAAAAATATTGGTCATCTAATCTTATTTTCAAACAGGGAATGCCTTCAGTATCCTAATAAAAGCCACTCCAGAGCACAAAACCCACCAGCAAAGCTGACAAGCAGCAATATTAGTCAGCACTATAAAGTCTCTAGCCTGTTTTTTTTCCTAGCAGTTTGGACAGGAAAAGTACAGTCTATGTGTTCAGCTCTCAGCTGTGCTCATTGATAAATAGACGCGTATTTAGATGTCAGCTAACCTAGCACAGCCTGCTTCTCTAGTGGAGAGAGGAATTTCAGTACTATATAATACGTATGTAACCCAGCTGTGTGTGAGTGCCCATTTGCACAAGCTGTGGAGACACGACGGCTCAATTTCACTGACGCAAAGCTGTCAGACACTGAAAACACCACAGGAGGAAACTACTGCCACAGTGATGCCTCTTGCGACTGGTTTTGACCGCACCCATTGACCTTTTGTAACTTAATCATCACATTAATCACATTTTCACACATACAGAGGTCCAAACCACAAATTTCCTTGCTGTGTCAGGCAAGTTCAGCTCACCTGGTCTATCTTTCCAGATGGAGACACCACAGACACTTTTACTGCAGCAGATGGGGGAGCTTTGGATCATCACACAGGTTAGAAATGCTGGAACTGCCTTCAGTGGGAATAACCCAGGCTTCAGACTGCCTCAGATGATCACCCTACAACCACTTTAAACCAACATAAAATAATGCCATAGAAAAGAAGGGCTGTATTCCCTCCATCTCCCACCACAGAACAGGTCATGCTCCTTGTTCTGGTGGCAGTGCCAACTCCTGTGGACGTAGAGCAAATGCCAACACACTTTGAGAGACCTTTCTTGAAGTTCATGAAAACAGTACCAAGTATTTCCTTTGTATCAAATTTGTATTTCTAACTTATTTGCTGTAACTGCTCTTTCCAATGTAGTTACGTTAAAATTGGTCCTTTTGGAATGCTCTATTTTCTGATGGAAGGTTAAATTTTCTGAAAGAAAGTTGAACTTTCTTGTGGTCCAACTCATACCTTGGAGGTCAAAAGCCTAGTTTTAATTTTTCACTAAACTGTAAATCTAATTACCCAGTTAACTTCAGAGCTATACTCACTTATGAAAGGCACTCATCAGGGAAGATGGCAGCAATACTAAAGGTGGGAGATAAGCAGCTGTATTAACAGCACAGGAAATAATTAAGAAACAGAACAAAGAGTTGTGAGAGAAAATTAAAAGGATTAGGAATAAGTCTATTTTGCTGTGAAGGAACTAAGAGAGGATGGGAATTACACAAGTCTCCACATGGTTTTGCTTCATTCTGTCCCCAGGGGTACTCTGTCCGCATTGTGAAGTTAAAATGGTTTCATAAGAGAAGCATACAGGAGTAGGTAATTTATCCCTGTTGTTTAAGACAGTTTTCCCTGATTTCACTGTGAAGAGTAGCTTCAGATAGGAAGACCCCATCAGCCTCTCCTGGCTCTCTAGAGAGAAAATATGACTGTTCAGAATGCAGCCCAAACAAAAACCAATAGTAATTACTGGAATTTGACAGATTTTAAACACTTTGCTCCAAAATTGTGAGATATGGCAGTCATGTAAACCTCGAGGCTACTAAGTTTTAGTGATTTTTTTTTTTTTAAAAATTTTAAAATTTCTTCGTCTTATGCACATGCTCTGAGTCCCTCTGGCAGACATTCTCACAATGAATTGAATGCACACCAACAAAATCATGACAGTAAAAAAGCACTTAAAGCAGATACCACATTATTTTAAATTGCAAGCTAAAATTACTGCCAGAATCACCTTTTTAAAGTAAATATAGATGTTAAAACAACTTTCCAGAACGTGAGAGACTGTGTAATGGTCTTTTTTTGACAGAGGAGATTAATTTTTTTTTTTCCAGAAACAATCCTAATCCCACTGATATATCAGTGAGAGAAGTCTGTGTTCTGTACCCTAAAAGTAATCCAAGATGCACAGAATCAGAACAGCATAAAGGATATCAGTGCCCCTGTGCTGGAGAACACCTGGGTACCAGCGTCTGCTTCTGTTCATGCACTTAACTTGGGAAGGTTATTTGAGAAACAAACAGTCCTTGAAGGTAGAACTGAAGCCCAGTAATTCTCCTTCTCTAACTGTGGATTTGGATATGTTCTGGAAGTCTGCTGCGACGCTCGTTCTTTGACATCCTTTCTTTGTCTCCTAGATTACTTTTCCTCCAATTTCTTAGAATTTCCTCTTTGCCAGAAAATCTGACTCCTTTTTGAATGCTGTTCCTCACTTTCCTTTAGAACTAAAATAGACACCAAAGAGTCATAAGTTTTTACAGGCTTTCAAAATTACTCTCTGATGAGATTAGGGATAGATAAACTCAGTGCCATTAAATTTCTATCTGTCCTGAGTCAAAAAGAGAAAACTCTAATTCTGCATTTAGAATATTACTAGATGAATAATAATTAAGTTTCCATGAGCAATACTGGTAAATGTGGGCACTGCACTAAAAAGCTAAGTGCACCTTAAATGTCCTGTGACTACACCAGGGAGCTGAAATGCTTTAAAACCCAAAATTACAAACTATGCAATGCACCATGTGAGGACAAACATACAGATTACTGAAAGGCAATTTAAAGGGCACTTGGAGACTCTCTGGCATAAAAGTAATAAAATTTTCAAATAAATGGATTTTCAAGCAATTGGCCACATGGCTGCTTTTTAATGAGCCCTTTCACGTGGGGCATTATTTGACAGGAGAAAAGGCCAGAGCAGGATGTGCTTTAATCACCTTTACCTCCTCAGCATTGTTCTGTGTGCACTACACACAAAGGAAATTTGATTATAATTCTCAAATTCAGCTTAAACAATAACTCAGAGAAATTCGCTGTGGATACAGACATTTGCTGCCTTCACAGACAGTAATAAATGCCTCCTAATAAAATTAAATAGTGGGCAAAAGGTTCCAAAGGGCAAAGGCTGATGCTTTTGCCCAAGTAGGTGCCTAGCAATTCCTCCAGCACGCCCTTGCTGTCCCTATCTGCACTGACAGCTGCACTTCCTGTCTCCGCGTCTGTCCGTAAGACGTTCAGGAAGGAAGGTTTATCTCTTTACATATTTCCCATGAAAGTACTTTCCTAGCTAATTCCTGGAGTACTGAGTCAGACTGACCATCCACACACTCCCCCTCCATCCAAATTGTTATTTTTCTCCCCACTCCAATTTTACCATTGTTATAGGCCTTTCCCTCATTTAATTTGTAAATTTTCTAACATATTAGCAAATTCTAGCAATTTTTTAAAATACAGGCCAGTATCACTGCTTTCTTTTACACAGTTACTAAAATGGAAGTTTGCATCAATTATTCTAAGTAAAATACTAGAAAAGTTACCAGAAACATTCTGGTTTTTGGGGGTCAGCGCATGTTTGTTACACTGATGCGACTGGAAGCCTCATTCATTACCCTCATTGATTAAGGGTTTCTTGAAAATTTCAAATATACTGTGAGTGAAATTGGCTTATATCTTATCAGCTTAATTTGAGTCTCCTAAAATCTTCTTGTACTTCTCAAAATATGAATTGCTTCAGATGTTACTTGCCTCAGATGATTTGAAACAGCCTGGCAGACCACCCTGCTTGAATCAAGCCACTCTGGGAGCTACTGCAGTGGAGAAATTGCTTCAATAAACAAGAGCTTTTCTTCAAACTCGAGATATTGATCAGAATTAACTTATTCAGCTTTAGGAGGGCTTCCTTTCCAAGAACTGTCTTGGAGCTTAAAATACCTCAGACTGAGATTATGGCAACCAAATATTAGCAGTATTATTAATCATAAAATATATTCATTGTCCTGCTGTTTCAAATTTGCAGAGGAAAAGAAGTCTCCCTTTTTGCAGCACTCGTTGCTGGACTTTGTACCTAAACATCTGACTACTGCATCTAAAGAAAAGCCACCAGCTGATACTGCTTTCGGCAGCTAAAGGGAAAAGAATTACTCAGTTAAAACCGAAAGTCTGTTCCAAAGTACTCACCAAACTCCTAGCAACAGTTCTTGAAGAAAGAGGGAATTCCTGAATCAGAGCTGAATATGATCCTCCCCTATTAATTCACGTTGAAGGGGCGTGGTGTAAAGCTAGAAAGGCAGGATTGCAACCTGATCTTCCTAGAGCTGACTCCTGCCTGGGGATTACTCAGCTCGCCGCTGCTCTGGGGTTTTGTAGAGCACACAGGCTCACTCCGGGTAGAAGTCAGAGATCTGCAGCAGCGGCGGGAATGCTTCCTGTTTAAAGGGCTCATCTGCCTGGAGTTTGGAGCAGCTGTTTTCTAAACAGCACGAGCTGAAATGAAATGCACCTTTAAAGAGGGAGAGACTGCAGGCTGATTTATTCATTGTAGCTGGCAGGCTCTGATACGGCTCCTGAGGATGCCCGGTTCCTTGCCCGTGTAAGAGAGATGCGGTGTCATGGACTGTTGTGTTTTGTCTGTTTTTAAACGAAGCCACGCTGCTCACTCTGCACCCGGGCTGCAGCCGGCGGTGTCTGGAGCTGTTTCCAAAGGCTGTTCTGCCTGCAGATACAACATCCCATCTATTTAAACATCCCACCAGCGTGGGCTAAAACTCGAGTTCAGCGTCATTAAGAGTACCATGGCTGATGATAGGGCTGGGGACCCTCAGAGACCTTGTAACTCATGGGTGTAGAGACACATGTCCGGGATCTTAGTCTTGGACACACAGGATGGGAATTTCCCAGGTAAGGAATTAAACAGTAAGAGAGACAGAAATAACAGCTGAAGTACAATAACTTACACAGTCAGTAGCTGTAACTCATTGTAATTATTTCTAGGCAAAGACAAACATGTAGTTAAATCACTTTCATTGAAGGTTAAACTCATCTGGTTATCACCATCCTGAAACAGACCGGCAGTTTGTCCCATCAGTTAATGGATTAACTATCCCTGACACAAACAGAAGTGCTCCTGGCAGCTCCTTAGATCTCCTGGCTGTTGTTCCTGACTGTAGAAATGTCTGTAATACTTCTCAGAAAAAAGTCAGTAGTCAGCTGAGTCGACTTACTATTAGCTGGGTCAATAATCAAATGGATAAACTATCCTGAAACAGACTAGAAGCACTCATAAAGTAAAGGGGCAGTTCAAATGCTGGGTGTGAGGTTCTACCATGCAGTTACTAATTACCAGCTCAGATAAAGCAGGAGGCAAGCCAGCTCCAGAGGCCAGTGAAATGGAAATGGTCAGTCTGTCAATTGTGTCACACCACAACAAATGAAAAACACCGTGTTAAGAATTAGTATCTATCAGTTCTATCCATAAATCTGAGGGTCACAAGAAAGACAGTCCAAAACAGATGTACTGAAATTACACCATGACTTAAAGAAATGCCTGTACATTTACAGTAGAAACAAAGCTCACTAGATTTCAAAAATGTACATACTTCTTCACTCTGATAATGCACCTATATGGGTGAACAAGAACCTGTGGGGATAGTTTCAAACTTGCTCCACTCTACAAACAATTTATGAACAAGTTGCTTTGTTTTTAGTCATACTGCATGCTGAATGGACTGAAATTACAAGTCCGTGCAAATGTATTCCAAATCTAGGGACTGGGCCTGGCCATAACTTCAAGAGGATTTTTTTTTGTTGTTATTTTTATGAGATTTTTTTTAAATGAACACACGCAAAAAATAATTTTCATAGTTTGTGTCATAATGTATTAACATCAGTCCTTTTCTCACAAGGTCTTACTCAAGTCACTTAAAGCAATTCTGAAAGAAATAGTCTGTACAGATATGAAAAAATAAAAGGGAAAAGCTACTGTTTAAAATACATTTGTCATCTTATTGTCAATTAAGGGGAGAAAAACATATAAAGAAAAGTACTTTAAGGAACATACAAGAGAATGAAACCGGTATTTTGATTAAAAGTTAGACTAAGAAATCTTTGGTTAATAATAAAACAGGATGAGAGTAAAAATGCCACCATGTGCTCAAGGAGCACATACACAAAAGAACAATTCCAAGGAAACTATTTAATTTTCAGATTAGCAGTTTTGCTTTCTATTCTGTTAATGTCTCTCCAGCTCCCACACACAGACCTCCTAATTTAGTTGCCAGGAATTAATTTAGTTGTCCTCCTAATTTAGTTTGCATTATAATGACAACATAAAAGGCTTCAGTTGAAACTGGAATCAGACTTTGAAGATGAAAACAAAACTGATTTGAACCTTTAGTATGATCAGAGAATTCCATTCAGCTATGACCTGGCCCAGGTAATCACACTAATCTCTGGCCTGCCCTGAAGCCTGCTGATATCTGTTGTCTGTTGACAGTGGAAAATGTCCCTACCCCACTAGGTATCAATAAGCAGATACAGACAAAAGTACAGCTAGAGTAAACTAAAACAGAAATGCCATGAAAAATAATCACTTCTACAATACTTGCAATACTCAATAGTTGGCTCTGAAGTGTTCAAAGCCAAGATTATTAGAATTTAGTCATCTGACAGTGCACAGAACTATTCCCAACAAATTGGGACATCAGGGAATTAAAAAAAAAGGAAGGTCTGTGTAAGAGGTCAGCATCATTACAAGCCTGATGAACAAACAGACACTGATTGAAAAGGCACAGTGCCAGCTACTCTCTGACCACAGAAAAATCCCTTTAGTCCATGTTATCAGCCGGGAGCTCTGATCATGAAAAGCTGCTTCTGGTGACAGCCCCATTTTTTCCAAGAGCCCAAACAGGAAACAACGTGCCATTCCAGAAAACCCCCTGGGCTGGAGCTCTGTCTTGACTACTAGCCTGCAGAAGGCAGGCAGGGATAACATCCGCATCTGCAAAATTCTTGCGACACACAACTGACTCTTTCTTGAGACACAGCGGTGGCTTCAGGCCAGGTACTGCACCCTTCTCTCCACCGTGTCACAGCCTACATTCCTACCACAGTGTGGGAAGCTGCTACTGGTTTTACACTGATAACGTTGTTGGTGCCAGCAGGGCATCAGGGAACAGAAGGTAAGAGCTAGCAACGAACCTAACAGCTTCAGAGGACTGGGGCAGGGCCACCGCCCTCTGCAATGTCTGTCACCAGTTTGGGTTGGTGCTCATGCTGGCTGAAAGGGATGGAGGGAAACATAGCGAACTACAAATTCAAATTTTCCTATACTGCACATTTTCATTTGTATATAGTGCACCAGTTTTAGCAGAATATATTATACTCCACCATACTCCTCAGTATGTGGTGTTCAGGAATTAAAATGATGCACAAGTGTCTAAGCTTGTAATTGTTTTACCAGAACAGAGATAAAGCAACTCAAAATTATAAGTTTCGTGTGTGCATATATAATTAATTTTTTAAGCTCCGTCATTTCTGAAGCAAGATTCACGATGTCACACAGCTGGGAAAACACAAAGGCTTATATGAGCTGTTCTTCACATGTGCCTCTCTGAGGGTGTGACATTGCTCGAGCTTAAACAGCACAGACGTCTGCGATGTCGTGTTGCCCTCTAGTGATGCCACTTGATTTTCCCACCGCTTAGTTCTTCAAAAATTTCCGTAGAGCTGAGAGCTGCCTGCCTCCTGCCTTCAACACACTGAATCATAACTTTATGCTTCTACCTGTGCTTAAATTAGATGGGAAAGCACGGGTATTTCTGAATCCTATAAGGAATAAGGAACCCGAGAGCAAGCTGACGGGAAAAACACCACCAGCACAGCTGGCTTAGCCCAGTGAGCTTCAAGGGAGAGCTGAGGTGGGGCAGTCAGTGTCACCAGGCTCCCAGAGCCTCTCCCTCAGCACAGACACGAATCATCTTCCAGGGCAGGAGGCCTGGTGCCCTTGAAGGGTTTCTGGAAGCACTGACTGTTGCTGGTTTCCCTCCCTGTACGATGGAGCACTACAAGAAACACTGCCAGAGGGATCAGTCAGCTACCTGTCCATATTTGCACTATTAGCAGCACTTTTGTGCTGAAATGTCACATTAACTTAACATTGGCTGATCGTTTTGAGGCCATTGAAGCGTATTTCTGCTTTCCCAGCTAAGGTCATCTGCATGTCCACAACACACAAAACCCTAACTAGGTTCTAAAAGAGGAATGCAGCCTAATTTCCTTTCAGTATGAGTTCTACAAATGGCTCTATTAGTGGTTTATAATTGTTCCATTACGTTTATTGTGGTCTCTATAGTATTTAATATTTAAATCCCAACTAAAAATGCATGAATGGAAGTGAAAGTGAAAGATCTTTCCAAGTGAAAGAAAGATCAGAATCCAGCAGCTGTCACTTGGAAAGCTGTCTCTCTGATGCACTCCTCTGTCCTCCCTTATTGTTTCTTTTCTGTAACTTCCTGATCTCATTTAAAAACCATCTCAAGTGTTTTCTAAAGAATGAAACTGAAATGAACATAGCAGGTGACTATTTTTTTTCTGAAAGCAGAACATTGAGATAGTACAATAAGGCAGCTCCAAAAATTCAGGCTTTGTTTCTGTCCTCACTTCAAAGTAGAAATAGCTAAGTAACACAACAAGGCATAATATTACTAATGGAAATGTAGGAACATTTTTAAATGGGAGAATCTTCAACTCTTAACACCCAAATTTATTTTTTCTGGGGTTTTTTCTTGGGGTTTTGTGCTTTGAAAGTCAAGTCTTTAACAAGGCTATCAAGGGTAAGTTGGGTAAGTGGACTATCCTAATGTGCTCTTTTTTTCAGGGATGAGTAGAGGAAAGGAATTGAGTGATGGATGAGAGGAAAGTGATTATCAGATCAATTTCTTACAAGCTGAAAAGCTTCCCAAGCTGAGCTACCCAGCCTGTTTGAGAAGCAGCAAGGAATCCACTCAGCATCTGCCTTTCTGATTTCCAAGCCCAGTTGTCTTATGTTGAGCAACCAGCCAGTTCTCTTGAAATTAAACTTATATTTTGCCCAGCAGAAGTACAGAGGTTCTTCAGTCAACTGATGCTGCTGTTCTTTTTCCTGAAAGAAGTTGAGCTTTTAAAATTTTCCCTCCATCAAATCCAGGGCTTAAAAAAAAAAAAAAAAAGAAGACCCTCCTTTTATTAGGCAGAATACTTTGTCATCTTCTATCCTAGAGAAACCCAGTATTAGCATGGCAGCAGAATATAACATTGCCTGTGTTACCAGATGAAGCAGGGGTTAAATACCCAGCATATTTAATAACCTGAATATTGTTTAGAACAAGCAGGGAGAAGCAATGTAACCCTAAGGATTTCATTTTTCTTTTCTTTCCTGTATCACAATCAAACTATTGCCTCTTGCCTAAGGGCTGATGTGACAAACTTTTGCATTTCTTGTTTCCATCTGGGTAGTTGTTTCCCTTGGAATTATTTTAATCCATTTTTCTGTGCATTTCTTTTTGCTTACAAACTTACATAACTCAAATACTTTTTTTTAACTCATTAATTTCTTAAGAGTAAAAACATAGACAACTTGGAGCATGCTTTGAAGTTGAAATCCTAAAGGATTAGTTCCCATTACTACCTTTTTTAAAAGCCCAGAGATAAGCTACCTCTGTAGTACAGTAACAGGAATCAAAGTACAGGACATATCACGTGACATTTTGAATAATGTGGAGATTTCAAGACTCAGATCCAATTAAAAAAAAATTGGATAACCAAGGAAGTAAGGGGTCAGGTCAGAATCCAAAGCCACTCATTTTCAGGGCCAGCAGCTTTATGAAGTGTGAATTTCATAAAAAAACTTACAATGCCTTCAACCAAAACAGAATAAGGGATGTTTTATGTAAAAAGACAGTAAGCATTTTGTCACCTTCCCTACAAAAGGCAGGTTTCTTATTTCTTTTTGGTCTTTTTATTTTATTAATTTGATAAGACTGAAAGAACTTTCCATCATACAGCTGCATTTAGATCTGAAGTAGCTCATATCTGCAGCAAAATACGCTACAAGAATTACCTACTGAATTCTGTTTCATTAAATAATAAAAAAGGAGGTGTGCGTAGGCTCATCAAGCAAATTGCCTCACTGGACAAAGCACTTGTTTTAAAATAATGTATTCCTTACTTGGCTCAGCAAATGTCTACTTCTGAAACAGATCTGGGTTAATTCAACGCATAATTTTCTTGATTACATATTCATCATGATTTTCATTCTTGTGTGGTGTTTCTGATTATCCTCTTAGTGAGTCCAGTGTTGCACTAAAGACCTCGGTAAACGAGCCTCTCTTTCCATCCACGTCCTTCAGTGCTCGTTCCAAAAGCAGACTGAGCCCAGGACTGACGGGCTTAGTCACTGGATGTCACTGTTGCAGCACTGAGAGCTTTGGTATTTTATGTGGAAACAGCAAGCAGCTACACTTGTATTTTATTCCTTTTTTACTGTTATTATTATTGGTTTGCATTCCTGCTCAGGCTGCAGTCAGTGTGAGTTGTATTACAAGTTAAATATTTAGAAGTATTCGGGCCTGAGGATAATTTCTACTTTCAGTGTAAAATATTTCATTAAACTTTTAAAACTCTTTCCATTTTAATTTAAAGGTGTGCCCTGTTTTTTATTTCCACTGCTCTGATAAGAGATTTGTTTCTGAATATCTTTCTATGTATGCACAGCACACAGATTTCTGCCTCTACATATATACACACAAATACATATATACACACCAGTACACGAGCAATATACTTATTTATGAATATGTGTGCACGTATAACATTGATATAATATTTCTTTTATCATTCCAAAATAATTTCTGGTAGGTTCACGTAAGCTGTAAATTTAAATGATTAACTATTGCAATACCTAAAATACCTACCCCTTGCTTTAACAAAACCAAGACAAAGTTCAAGAAACAACTTTGTGTTCAGAATGTTGAAAATTGAATAATTTAGGCATGCATATCAGTAGCTTACATTATCAGAGACTTCTTACAGGGGTTTTTCCAAACCCCCTTGAAATGTATTTTAGCAGCACCAAAATCATCAATTAGAAGTATAGTATGACAGTATTATTTAGCTGTTCCTAACTCTTGGTTAAATGAAACAAAATGAAATTAAATTGAGTGTGCTTTTAGACAGAAAACCACAAAACAAGCAGAACTTCCCATTCATTGGGCTTTCTACTGATTTCTCAGAAAGCTATGAGCACACCTGTATTTTCTTTATCTTGACAAAGCATGAATAGAAGTGGAAGTTATTTTCTTTACAAAGAAAGTGGCTGGGAGACACTCGTTACAGTTGCTCCTCCAGACTGCACCCAGGCCACCTTCTGTGTCAGTTTGGGTTTTTCCGTATGCCAGCTCCTCCCAGGCTGAACCCTCCTCTGTGGTGTGGCTGGGGGAATAAATCAGGCACAGGAGATGCACGAGCCGTGCCATAAGGAACGGCAGCAGGAGTCCCACAGTGTCCTTTCAGAAAAGTATTTTAAGGGTGTGAGTAAGTGAAGGGGTGGCAAGCGAGGACACCACCATCTGCTGCCAGTTCTGGGGAGCCTGAGCAGCCCGCAAGAGGCATTTCCCGGCAGACAGAGCTGGCCCCGGCCCCAGCCCCTGCTGCCACAGGGCCAGACCTGCTGCCTTCTGCTCCCCCCAGCCCCAGCGTGAGCACCCTCCTGCCAGCAGTGCCTCCCAGCATCCCTGCCCCACTTGTCATTTCTGCTCCATCACCTCCTGGCTCCTCCTGTCAGCACCAGACACAGAAAGGCAACCCAACACACAAGCAGGAAACCTGTTTTCCAGTCTGCTACAAACCAAAATAAAGCATTACCAACAACTTCTGTGATAAAGACCTGCACTTCCTAGGGCTGGCTGCTTCCTCCCCACCTCACTGATTGCAGCCTTCCAGGTGTACTTTTGGAGAGGAAAAGGCTTCTCTAGGAATCACAGAGACAGTAAAAGTCGTTTGGGAAACACCACCTAAACTTCGGCTCTTTTCAGTTGCTACCCAGTTTCTAAGACAGCATCTCTAAGCAAAACAAAGTTTTTAAGTGTGTTCAGAAGAAATCATTAGACACCTGAAGCCAGCCAGTTGTTGCTGTGACAGTTGTTGCAGCGCACACGCTCACCAGGGAACAGGGGACAATTGTTTGCACAGCCCTTAGAACTCTCACAACAATTGTCTGCCCATTTACCGAGTTCCTGCCTTCCAAGAAACAGTTTGTGTTTCTCAGGTGACAGAGCACTAATCCATCTTCAGCAAAGCTTATGCTGCCTAGCAGCGAGAAAAAGATTCCTATTCTTTTAGTATTTAATACTGCTTTTCTGGTACTAGAAAATAAGTAATAAATAATGAGATTAGACATGTGGAGGAAGTTTAAACACCAGATTGCACTTAAAAAAAGGGAGAAGTACTGGATTAGAACTGGGAAGAAAAAAAAAAAAGCTTGTTTAAAGTCCAGCACCAGCCTGTTTCAAAACTAATCAATCAAGAGAAGACTGTGCCTAACGTGGAATTCTCTGTACACTGTGATACTGAAACTCATGACATGATACAAGTTGTGTGTCACAGGTCCCATCAGACTGCTCCAGGGGGAAAGCCCTTTCCAACTCATTAGGCAAGAGCCACCTTAGATGACTGATATCCATCAAATTAGTCAGTGGTAGCATCATTTTCTCCTTTCTTCAGGAGCAAAATTACTGCAAGGAAGGTGCTGGATTCAAAATATCTCTTCCATGCAGCTGTTTCACGGCAAACCCACAAAACAACAAAAAAAACCAAAACAGATCCTTGGCAAGATTGCCTCTCCCAGGAGATAGAAAATGGAACATAATGCCTTTCACAAGAGTTTTCCATTTTGGCTTGATCATTTCAAAATGAAGAGTAAACATCTGGAATGCTGACCAGGCAGAGCTACTCAAGTGTGTGCCTAACTCTAAACATGTAAGTGATAACTCTGGAATAAGGCAGTACTTTTAAAAGGAGAAGAACACAACAGGTTGCTGCAGAGAAATTCACTGATTGCTGCATTCTCGCCTTATGCAGCAAGTTCAGACCTGTCGGTCTGCTCAGTAACTGAGTGAATGAAGCAATTGAAACTGTATCCACAGTGGTTCTTTAACAGTAATGAATTAGTGACAGCTCACCTGAAAGATTTACTCGGGGTGCTACCAGAGGACAAGTCAGAAAGGAATCTGAGAAGTCTGTGGAGGACTGAGAACAATGTAACGATCCTGTTTCACTCATTAGAAAGAAGCAAGGTATTTAAAGGTGCTTCCTGGGTGCTAAGTACATCCTCAGTAAAGCGAGTTTAACGGGACTGTTCAGAATACTTAGGAAAGCTGTATTTACAACATATGGAAAACTGTGTGGCTCTTATGGGAAAATCCAAACAATTATAGTAAAATCCTAGTTTGCTGAGTGGCAAATTTTTAACTGGCAAGAATCTCTCATTGCAATATTCTCATCACCTTTCCTGAATTAGCCGATTTTAATAAGAAAACGGGCAGTGAAGGACGATTTTTTGTAAGGCTTGCGTGCTGTTGGTAAAAGAAGATTAAGAATTACTCTGTATTTTCTTTGATCCTCTGCAATCTATTTCTAGCACTACACAAATCTCCACTAGATTCTGGCAGAAGCCTGTCAGCTTATTTGATTTCTTTCCAGCCTGGGAGATAGCAGGGGTGATATTTTTTGCTTACTTACACCACAGGGTAACAAAATTTGCCCAGAGCTAAGATGCTGCAGTACACACACCCTGCTCTAATGCACTGGATAACTCTTCTAATAGACACATATAAATTTCTTTGACAGAATAACCCTCACAAAACCAAGTTACAATTCCTGGCACTTACATTTCGAAGAAGCTTTTAATACAAGCTACTTGCAGTAAATCAAACACAGAAACAGTTTCATCTCAAAAACTAAATACAAGCTGAACACAGATTTTTTACGATCAGAGTGCCATGTTGGACCATATTCAATTAAAGATGTTTAAATATTCCCTCCAAGAGATTTCATTCCTCCAATTCTATTTTAAAAATTTGTTGCTTGTTGGAGAAATAGTTGATATAGAGATACAAGGTACCTGTTCATGGCAGCTTTTCATTCTATCAAGATATTCACATATAGTTTGACCAAATTAATTTTTCCTTTAAATAATTTGTAATAATAATAACAGCACAACAACAAAAATAATAAATAGAAGCAGCAGTTTAGTTTGACACTATATTCAAAAGAAAGCATGTTACTAATAGATTGATTTAAGTATTTCCAATTTCAAATATTTCAAGGGACAGCTACGATAGACAGGTCCATCCTTCTGTCCCACTCTGCAGTTCTGGAATACACTGGCACAGATTTCAGCCAGGAATGAAAACAAAGAGAAGAGCTACATATGCAGAAAGACAGATTGTGATTACCAGCTTCCTTCAAGAAGGCTGTGTTCACTCAGTTGTTCCTTCCAGTGTTATTTTACAGTGAGCTGTGATAGCATGCAGGGTATTTCCTGCTTGGTCAGGACAGAGAATGCCGAGTTTTGAGGGTAAATCATTTCAGAAGTGTGACAAATGGCAAACTTCTCTCTTATTTTTGTTCCTTTACTGCTGAACTGACAAAAATAGTTAGAAGTGTGGAAGCTGTGTAAGTGAGAGAGGCTTGAATAGATTGCAGACCCTGACTAGGGTTGGAATTGCTCATACACTGAAATGCAAGAAGAAAATGAAGTTTTTCAGGACCTGTTCCACAGATATGAAGTGATATGTATACAGGCAAAAGTATTTTTAAATTTCAAGATGTTTCTTCATTTCTATTACTGTAGTGCAGGGAACAGAGGATGGGACCAAGCAAAACAAGAAAGCAAAGTTGAGTGTTTTTCAGAGTTATCAGTTGCCCATGAGAAAAAAAATAATTTAACATATTCACGAGAACATGTACTATTATAATTAACCATTTTCAACATAGGCATCTTGGACATTACTAAACAATATTCTTTCTTACACGATGACCATTGGTTGAATTAGTGCTATCGATCAGGATGCAAATTTGTGCTTTTTTGGTTGGGTTTGTATGGTTTGGTTTGCTTTTTTTTCACATTATGTCAACATTTTAATGAAGAACACAGGCATTATCACTGTTTTGTTCCAATTAAAACAGAAAGACCTTACAGGTTTCTGAATTGTGCTTTTTGGATACGAACTGTAAGCAGGTGGACAAGCCAGCTGGAAAGCAGAAGGAAAAGAAAGGAACGGAAAGAAGTTTTGATTGCTCAAAACAAGAGACACTTATTTAAAGATGAATCCCTGCGGAGGTTTTAAGTATTTTTGGAAAAATAAAAATGTTCATGCCAACATAGATCTTCCCTCAGTAAAGAGAACTTTTCCTGAAACCAAAGTGCTTTTTGCTAAACATAGATGATTCACATCATTAAAAGAAGGTCCTTCAATTTTTAAAGAGAATACTCATTTTTCTGACCAAAATATCATTCTCAACTATCAATGCTTTTCTCACAAGAGACAGCAGAAAAATTTCACCCCAAATATCTGTGAATAATGAGCTACCAGTTCTTTCTGCTTATGAAATTAAGGAGCACTGATTAATCAATTAAGCAATCTGTGTCAAGACCTGGCATGACTATAAGGCATAGCAAGGCTCATGTGCTTAAAACACCAAACATGAGAAGAGTTTCTTGGTGGTTTATTACTGCTCTTCAGTGAAAAGGATTAAACTTCACCATATTCCATTTGATTACTTGCCTACTGACACTTCAGGATCATTTGTGACTTAGGTGTAGCTCTTCCTACTGTTCAAGAGGGAAGATGGCATTTCTTCCTTCATTGTTGCCAGCTGCTCTTTCAGCCTGTGAAATCCAAGGAAGCACCTTGAGCTCTGTAATAACCAGCAGGGCTGTGCAGAGCACACCAAGCCTGGAGCTGTCCCCCCAGCTCACAGATGGACCTTTATGCTTTATGCCAATGCCTGCACTGTGTCTGCAAAGAACCCATTTAATTTTTGTTTCAAAATGGCCTTGAAAGCAGACAGTCTGCTCAGTGCAGCTTTATCAGTAGGTGAGAAAACCCTGCCCTGCTACGATATACACATCTGAAGTTAAACAGTACAATATGTTACTAGAAGAACATAGGATTTGTGATTTGTTTACCCACTGTATGATAGATGAAGATTTTTTTGTTCACATACTTGGATTTTCTAAAATATAAGGGTTCAAACAAAAAAACCAAAGCCAAAAACAAACCCACAGAAAAAACCCTAACAAATAAAAACCCCAAAACACCAACTGCCAACTGTTTTCCCCACTTACAGGTGATACAGCAAATATTCCCTGTATGTGGTACCAAGCAATGGTGTGGGGAAAAAAGTCAATCCTCCACCGAGTATATTTTTGTATAGAAAAGAACCACACTCATTCTCTGCTATTACAGTGGCTACTTGCAAGAAGATCTCTTCTCCTCCAAAATAAGCAGACTTTATTTAAAGTGGAAAGCTGAATAATTCCCACCTCACAGCTGGAGATGCTCCAGCATCCTCTGGCACATCTGCAAGTGTTTGGCTCTGGCAGATTTTGGAAGTCCACTGCTCAGAAAAAGAAGTTTAACCACCAGAGGGTGAGGAAGCATTCCCAAGGGATCAGCTGTGTCACTGCATGGCCACGATATGATGCATCACAGTTTTGTAGCACTTTGTCATTACTTTCCACTTTTTCATCTGCATATCCTATACCTTCTCGGAATTACATATATGAATTAAATTACAGAGCTGTTTCAGTAAGCTGGACCATACAGAAACCTGTGAGGTACAGCTTCTTCATAGATAGGGGGTTCCTGTTGAAGTCTGAAGTATGCAGAAGTTCTAGCCAGGATTTAGAACACAATTTATTTTTTTTCTGGAATGACACAAATAACACAACCTGATAAGAAACTATGCTTTACTTACTGTTGTTGGTATAAGTTTAAGGCCTTGAAAACAGAACCAGTAGAAAACAAACACCAGAAGCTGAAAACTGGGTATCTTAGCAGACCTCAGTAGTAAATAACTCACAGATTTGCTCTGCTTGGAGTTCTGGAGAACTCAAAAATACACTGATTACTTTAAAAAGCTTCCTAGGGGAACTTCTGTATCTCTTTAGAAATACAATAGTTACTCCTTTGGTCAATATCATCAGAAAATGATATAAAAATTCATCTCTCAGTCCTAAATTTGTCTCTACATTGTTATTAAAGTCATTGCAATACAATTAATGCTTTCTATACAGAGAAGTTTCCTATCTGAGCAAATGCTTCCAATTGTAAAGACTTTATCTTTGGAATCTGCCACAGGAAACACGTAGTGTATCATGACTAATTAAAAAACTATGCCAGATTGTAATTCTTGGCTCTTTAAAGCACACACAACCTCCCCACCTATGGAACATCCACTAGGTCTTCTGTTCAATCACTGAAATCACTTCAAAAGAAGGAAATTATTTATTAGTCTAACAGTAGTGAATCCTACTGTACAGAGTTAAAGAGGGGTTTTTTTTCAGCATTTTTATTTTATTTTTAGTCAAATTTTTCTTCCAAAATCATGATTTAAATCCAAGACAACAAAAAGGAAATTCCAAATGAATGGTGCAGCTAAGGGAGATTCAACCCATTTTTGTCTTGCGGGATCAATCCACAGGTCACCTCTCCACTTGCCTGCACATCCTGTAGCTGACAAAGGCTTTATTGTTCCAATTAAAGAGAGAAACATCTTAGTAGAATGACCTTTTTTCTAACAGTTCCTGCCCATAGTTTTGGATCTAAAGGAGACGAGGAAATAAATACCTGAATGAAGGAATCTTTTTTATTTTGCATGAGGTGTTCTGCTCATCCACAGCTGCAGCATTAAAAGCGGAAAACCCACCCCAATATGTGTGTGTGTACATATGGCATAACCTATTTTCTTAGGATAAAAAAGAGCTTAAAAATTTCAATCTATTTTCTGCAAAACAAGGTTAATTATGGCCTGAATTCCTACTGTTTCCAACTCACTTCTGAAAAGTAGGAAGAGGGAATCAAGGAATAAGTTTTCCTAGTTGCTAAGTGCTCAACCTCTTCCTGCCCAGTCACTGTAATTTTTGTTTAGTTTTTCTTTTGTTTATTTGTTCAGGTTCCTAAGTCTGAATTATAGCGATAGAAGTTCTTTGTCTGGAGGTAAGTCAGGTTATACACTGAGTAATCTTCCAGAAACGACACATCTTTGCAGACAATCTTAGCAAAAAGAAATACTGCAACTGAAAAACCAGGTCTGCAGCAGTCTGTTTTAAGAAGCAACAGATGAAGTGTACAATTTAATTAGAATCCATTTTCATTTTGATGTTGCTTATTTGAGCTGTTTAAGCATGCCATACTTCCAGGGATAATGCAGGGGTTTTCAGAAACTATGTATCAATTTAGGACTTTTGAATACCAGGCCTAATTAAGATTAACTTCTGCAAGATACAGTTATTTAACAGCCCATAGAACAAGTTATCCTATCTGTTAATACTGTATAAAGTTTTATAAGACAAAATAAATCAGAGAGAGAAAATAGGAAAAGAAAGTAACCATTGATAAGAGGGTAAGCAGAAATTATAGCCTCTGGGGAATTAAGAAGTTAACCCTTCAAGCATTATCTGCTGCTGTGAAAGTACAGAACAGACCTATTTCACATGAACGGGATTTGAAAGTAAGAATTGTACTACAGGCTCTCAGTGTGAAATATGCAAATGGTAGTCATTAGTAAGCAATTTTATTCATAGACAAAATGTGATGTAGAGGGAGCTAAGCCTAAAGCAAGGCAGATCAACTCTGTTGCTGTGCCTAGGGTGAGCCGTTGCACTGCTTTCAGCATCCTTGATTAGAAAGACTAATTTGATGGCCAAGGAGTGAAGTCACTTCTGAGCCCCACAGCTTTTAAGCCAAGTGAAAAGGAGGCTCACAGTGATACAGTTCTGGACAACTGCAGCAGAGCTTCAGGAAATTCTATTTCATTGCAATAGTATGTTGTTCATTTCCACAAGCCCCCCAAGGTTATAAAATACACATTCTCTTCCAGAAACACAGAGCAGAGAAGCAGGGCCTCTTTCCCCAACTGGCTTTTCTTACAAAGCATGTTTTGAACAATGTGCTCACATTGCTGGCTGGTTGTCGAGACCCACATTCTTTGCATACAATCACTCTAAAAGATAATTTCTTTAACTCCTTGCTGGATCTTTTACATAATGCAAGTAAAAATACTGGGAACTTCAGTAGACATCACATTTATGAAGCAAAGTCTCTCTGATTCTTGCTTGTCACCATTAACGAGAGCAAACTCCTCTAATCAGTGTTGTAGCAGCTTTGTTGGCTGAAAACCAACTTACACAATTTCAAGATCAGAGAGAAGTATGTTTTAATTGTTACACATTTCATTATAGATAACAAGTCCCAGTGACCATCAAACAGTGATTACAGAAACACCATTGCTTGCCATGATCTAAGGAAAGGGCAGACACTGACAAATCCTGCTGAAATAGCGCTCAAGCTCACTGATAGAGTGTGGTATCTTAGATAGTTTATGGCTACTGAAGGGCCAAAGCCACGAAGAGTTCTACAACAGAAGTATCATTTTTCAAGCCTTATTCATGCTAAGGCATTAAACCAGGAGCAGAACAGAATACTTCCTGCCCAAGGCTCCAACATTCCTCTTCCTCAGTCTTGGACTGCAGAACAAGGTTTATAACCTAGGTCTGGTCCTGCACAGGCTCCTCACTGGGACCTTTCCTACTCCACCCACAGCAACATCTGCTCTTAACTAGGCACTAGAGAGTTTGAGGAAAAGGAGTACTTCTGGTCTGAGTTGCAAGAGTGCAGACTCTTTCTGGAGAATAACATCTTTTTAGACTGTTCTTGGTGCTGGAGAGATCACTTAACTCATTGTCACTGTATTCATCTATTAAAAATAAATAAATAAAGCCACAACAAGCAAGGGCTGCTAATTCCTCTTTTATATTTTTAATGCTATGTTTCTTCCTTTCTCCACTGTCTCTTCAATACCTTTCCAATCCAAAAGATCATATAGCAATATTTACAGCAGACTTTTTTTGTCCAAAGACAAATATGAAGCACAATACAAGAACAGTATCTGTACAACCCTGAAGATATCTGCAGAAACAAATCATCTCTCTGTTATATAAAGCTGCAGGAACAGCTATTATAGCTAAATATCACTCATTACAAAACACAAAGTTCTGCCAGTGATGTTTCCTCGTATCATCTGGCACCAATCTTGTTCTATGTCATAAAAGGGACAAATCCTTCTATGGTTCTGAAAATTTCCCTTTCCACTGACTATAGTGCTTGACTAGGAAGAGCAAACCCTTCTGTCCTCTTTGCAATCATTAAAGACAGAGAATTTAAAAGTCTGTTTAATTAATCTTCCCCACAGTTCCTAATAAAATGCACAATACACTGAAATATGCCGCATGCTTGAATTGGTGCCAGTGGAAAGCCAACCCCTGTTACAGATTTGATTTCTGAATGGATCATAAAGTGCATTTAACTGGTTTGACTAAAGCTCATCAGCAGGTAACACCAACGCTCCCTGAGAGACAAGGACAGCGTAGCACTATCGTTTAGCTATAGTCTAAAAGTCAACTTTAGGTCAATGGGACAAGAAAACACTTGGGCAACAGTAACTGGGAGTCTTTGAGGACAGTGGGAGGGTTTTGCATTTGACCACGATAATTCTGACTGTCGAGTCAGTAATTTTCCATTAAACTGCCAAAATCACCAAAATTAAAGCACCCAAAGTCTGAACAAATATAGAATTGATGCCTTGGAGATAAAACCAAGCCTGTAATTGACCTGGAATATTTGGAACAGGAATAAAGGTAGTTCTTCAGGAAATGCAAAGCCTGTCAGAAACCAAGAAAACATCTTCCAGCTCATGTTGATGGAATGAACTATTTGGATAGTGTGCTTTTTGTCCTTATTATCTTACAGAGTTCAGCTCGAAAGTTCCTGGTTGCAGTTTTAACCTGTTTCAGTTTGTGTGTCTGCAATGTAATTTTCATACTAAAATGTAACCCATGATGGTAACTTCAGGGTTTACCTACACCATCACTGGAACTTGGACATTAACTCCAGAGAAAGAAATGATGCTTTTATTTTCTCCGTGGCATCTCACTGTAGGAAGAAGACCTTTAATTCCAGAAAACCAGCCAGTGATTAAAATGCAGACCAAATGTTACAAGCTCATTTTGAAAAGTACATTCACACAAACCTTCTGAATTCTAATCTACAAACACACAAATCATCACACATATATTTTGCACATTATGTGAATCTCTACCTATGATTCGTAAGTAAGGTATAAAAAAAAATGTTACAGACTATGATTCTTTGGTACAGACTATGATTTCTATGGTACTGTATGCTTAGACAGGAATATCACATCATCTAAATGTATCATTTTGTCTCATATATGCTACTTTTATAGATATATTTATTATTTTTAAAGTTCAAAACAAAAGAAAGCAACTAAGAACATTTTGGAAGTATTTCTTTAAAAGGTATTTGAGTTACTTTTTTCATTTTTGGTCAGACAAATTAACAGGAAGATTCTACTTTAGTACCTCTCATAATTTGGCAATGGTACAAAATGACCTAAGCACGGAAAGGAAAAATTAAATTTTGAAAACAAAAGTAATAATTCTAACCCCTGAGATGAGAAGCTCCAGCAGAGATGCTCAGTACCCTGAGAACATATTTTGTGCCTCACCCACCACTTCCAGTGTGAAAGTAAGGAAAGACAGTCCTAATCCCAGGAAGCAACTGCAAGTGTGACACAGGAAGAGCACTGAAGGCTGCAAATTAAAGGAGCTGATTTTTCCTTAGAACTCTCTAGTATTGAGCAAAATCTTTGATTTAAAGACTTGAGATAACGAAGACAGCCCAATGCAATTTCGCAAGCACCTCTGGTACCTGATTATCCTCACCACAAGCACCTTATTCCTAAAAAGAATATGCTGCTCTTGATTCCCAAAACAGGGTTGCCTTGTTATAAAGGCAGCTATCAGCAATTTCCTCCCAAGCTATTGCAGGAGCACAAAGACAACAACATTTTACTTGTTATTAGAATTCAAATGATTTCATTTCTCATATTTATTCACTCATTTCCTCCCCAGCCAATATCCAGTTACTAATTAACTTTGCCAGGAGTGAGGGCCACTATCTAAAGCCTAATAATTTTTCAAATCAATCTCCCAAATATACATCACAGAGCCAGACAAGTGTGCTAACTACAAAATGGCATAACTATGCCATTTTTCTGCATTTCTTATATGTGCTAAAGTAAAAATCCCTCAAAGGCCGGCTGCCCAACCAGCAGTACAACTTGAACTAGGGATTTTGGACTAACTCAATTTAATACAGCCCCACATAATGTCCCCTGAATGGCTACTCTGTGATAGAGTGAATTTTCCCCTACAGTTAATTGGCAAAATGCAGCTGCCATCCCACACAATTGAACAGATTAACTTATTGTCACATATTTTACCTGGATTGGAATGAGATATAAAAAGTTATTAAGCAGTTCAGCAAAAAGAAGATAGAAATGCATTCACATCTTTTGCAACTTTCACTTTGGTGCAGATTTCATAGAAGCAAAAAAAAGGAAATCTATAAAGATTAAAACTCCGTAGTGATTATAGATTTGCCAGTACTAATGTGAAGTTATAAAACTGCTAGATGATAAGATGCCATATTCTATAAACAGTCTTACTTTGATTTCAGCTACTGCAGTATGTCTTAATGCAAATACAGTTAAAGGCCTTACTGCAAAAAGAAACAAAGCTTCTAAAAGAATTTAGAAGAAGAAATATGAAAGAAACTTGCACTTTCCTTAAGCATCAAGATGAAAGCTTTGTACAGCTGCCCTGCACTGTAATCTTATTAATGTTTTTCTTTATAAAAAATAGAATCTTTCTCAAACTTCTCTCTCTGCAAGGCTATTAAATCATGTCTATATACAGATTAACAACCACCTAAAACGTTGTGTATGGATTTGGGAAGATGTCCTTTAAATGTGGGTGGGCTGCACAAATAGTGATGATTTACCATGAAACAGCTTTCAATCACCAAAAGTCAATCCAATAAAACACAATTTTCCTTGGGAATATACCAATGGAAAGCTACAATCAAATCTATGCAGAAGCCAGAACCTGAAGACATTTGCTGAAAGTGTCAGTATCATTTAGGGCTAATTATTTAAAAGATAAAATAATCTGTGTCAGGTACTCTTCTTGCTAGTCCCCTTCTCATTTTGCACTTTTTATTCTGTGCCTTATAAAAGTAACACTAGCAGCAACATGAGAAGTCTGGACTCTCATCTGCCACAGCAGAATAAAATCCTGAAACTGTTTAAAAAAATGAAAAATCATTTACTACAAAACTCATCTCAGTAGTTAGATGAAAAACTGCAAACTGTTATTGCTTATACAACAAAGGAGACTCTTTCCTGCTTTCAAGCCTTCTTATGGACTTGTGCTTAAGCTCCAGAAAATTGTAGCTTATCCAAAGTTCCAAGTGTGTTCTCCAGTTAGGTAGTTCATTATTTCAAAGGATGACTTTTCTACAGCAACAAACAATCCTTGCTCTCTGGCACAGGCCATACTTATTATATAAATCTGTAACAGGAGAGAGTGTACCAAGTACTTGAGGCTTTATCTTTCTTCAACATTATGTGATGATATTACTAAAACCATGTGAGACTTTTTCAGTATTTGAGGCTTTTTTTACACTTGTGTTTATAGCATTAGATGATGAACAGGCTTTAAAAATCACTGGGAGTTGTAACAAAGCTGCTGAAAATGAGGTGTTCTTTTGCCTCCCTCTCTGCCTGAATTTACTGTTAGGACTTGAAAATGTAGAAATCCAGGTATGACTGTAGAAATAAAAATGGATATTATCGAAGCAGATGAAGTCAGCAGGACAAATATCTCTTGACCATTTGGTGAAAGACTGGCATGGGTTACAAGCAACAGAATCACACTACATGACAGAAAGATGATGAGATATTTAATAGCAAAAAAAAAGAATGAACAGGACTCTTAAGCAAACTGAGATGGAAGTGCACATCTCTAAAGGGTTAATAATCACTTTGCAACAGAAGTGTCCTTTTACGTGTTGCCTGCCTTGGCCTAAGGCTAACATGGGAAAAGGGAAAAAAAGTCATTCTAAGACTGGAAAAGAATGGGAATTGCCACAGAAAATGCAGTGCAGCAAACTCCTGTCCCCATTGGGCAGGTGTCTGACATGGACAGACAACAATTGTTGTCAGGAAGGAGCAGAGCTGATGTGACTGTGGAATGGGGACACAAAAACCTGAGACAAGTTGTCTTCTGCAGCTGGAGGCTGCCTCACAGCATCGGTTTCCCTCACTCCAGCATGAGCTGGCAGTTTCTGCCACAGCATTCTACATTGGCCTGGTAAGTTTTTGTGTCCTTACTCTTAACACAATCTCCACAACTCCTGTGATCTGAGTTTCTCCGGCTGGACAGGACAATGTTGAGAGCATTTCTAAAACTGATCCAGCTACTGCTTCTGCTCAGTGTGAAGCCAGCTGTGCTACAGACCTTCCTTTTCTGATACACATATAGATCAGGAGAACCGAAATTGCTGCCTTGTCAGGGGCACCTCTGCCTGCAACGTGACTCCTGTAGGTAGGTAATGCCTTAACCAGACACAGAGTGCATTGTGGTCAGTACACTTCTCTTCCTTTTTGAGAAAAAAAAAAATCTTTGCTCTTGATGACCTTAGTAACTTTTATAACCTTGTTTTACTTGGAAATAAAATTTGTTTGTTTTCCTTTTGTCTCTGAGGGTGTATTTACAGCCTTCTCTGACATGAAACAGCAAAGGAAAATCCTCTGGTGACTCTCTCTAAATCACACTCACTCAATATGCTTTTGCTCTGCTCTTTGTTACTTCTGTCTAAACTGAATCAACTTATCTTTCTGATCTCTTTCTTTAGGGAAATCTTTTCTTCTTTAATCTTATTGATTTCCCTCTTGTACCCTATCTGATTGACAGTAGGTTAACTGGACATTGTATTTAAGGCAACACTTGCCTTTAATGAAAGTACAGTGCAAACATCATAACTTAATTTCATGACATCCTTTCATCATTGCAATATAAAATAATTGTGTCTGGTCATCTTATTTTCTTGAACATCTTCTTAGAACTTGTCATCAGTGTTTTGCCACAACTACTGTTTCCTTCTACCTTATTTTCACACAAAGCAACCTTGGAGAATTACTTGGGATTGGCTAATACTGTTTTAAACCTTAATTGAAATAGGAATATATTTATCACCTGTTCCTTCTTGGGGGCTTTAGGGAACACTTTAGACTCCACAGCAAATTTGTTTTAGCAAAAAACCAAACAAACCCAGAAAATTTACACAGATTTTATAACCTCAATTATACACTAAGTATTTTCAAAGCCCATAACATGCAAAAAAATAAATCAATTACAATGCAACATTGCAATCTATAAATGAAGAGGTGACCAATTGACTTTCTTAGGTAGAAGCAATAGGCATTACTAAAATTCAGCAAAATTGTTGCAGTACCAACAAAATACATAAAGATGGCCTGTTGCTCACTTAAAACCATTCACTAATATAGTTGAAAGTAATTGAAAGTAATTTCCAGATAAACCTGTCTCCTACCCTCTAGTAACTAACCTGTCTGGTGTTTTCAAAACTTGTCTTGTCTGTCTTCCCTGGCACACTCTGAGCTCTCGTGTGTGTGCAGGGATCAGTCAGGGCAGAGCTCACTGTGGGTCAGAGCACATTGCCAATCAGGAATTTTACCAAAAACCTGGTAAAAAAGGAAATTTTACCATGAAAACTGAACATGCCTGTTAATAATATGAAAAGTCTTTAAACAGATAATTGGCAAGAACCACCAACCCTTGCACTAACAGAATCTGTCAATTTACTTAATTTTATATTTTTATACCTTTTTCTTTACTTGATACAGGGGAAGAAGGATTAAAACATTCAGACATTGGACAGAAGAAACCAATCCATGCACTCAGCATAAAGGAGACCTAATATCCCTTCCTATCTTTTAAATTCCTTTGCAGCCTTCTCTCTTTGTGGAGTTCATTCACAGAACACAGGCACACTATCTTCTCTCTTCACTGCAGCAAAGCTGCTTTCCTATAAAAGTCTGGCAGACTTACAAAACAAGGGTATCCTCATCACCCATAAAATAATAAGACAGGTAAAGGAAGTGCCTGACTTTAGGAACTTTTCCACAGAACTTGGAACCATATAGCACAGAAAGAAGTCATTGCAGTCTGGCTTTGCTTTTTTGGAGAGTTATGAAAAGTTTCACCTGCTTATAAGAGAAATGCTGCTGTTTAACAGCTACCCAAGCCTCCTCTCATTTTGGAAGCAGTTTTGTTTATGCTGAAACCTGCTCCACAGGAAAACAAGTGATTGCAAACCAATAAATGACACGAATAAAAGTAGCAAAACGAGTAGATTTTGTCAAGTTTCATTAAGGTATTTATATCTGCTAATACAAAAGCCAGTATGATTTCTGCTTCTATCTTTGATAGAGAAACGTGCTGCATAAAAAGCAGACTATCAGGAAGGTTCATTTCTTTGAAGAGCTGGGTATGAGGTCTGCTGCATCTATTTCCCTGTGAAAATTGAGTCCTGTTTGTAATAGTTGGCACTGAAAAATAATAACCTGCAGTGCCTTTCCCATAAAGTTGTTTCAATTTCAATAAAATTAAATTTTGCCCTACTACCAAAGACCAAAATTAAAATCTTCTAGTGATCCAACAGCTGCTTTTTTGTTTGTGTGCTGAATAGTGTCCTTAAATGGGATGTCACAAAGTGAAAAAATATCCAGCTTACAGAGTAGCATATGACATACAATACATGTCCAGTTGTGATCACCCAGAATTCTGTTCGTCCTTCTTTATTCCCATCCACCTTCACACAAAACTTCTTCTTTTTGACTGATTGCCTTAGGGTAAACAGTGTCTCTCTCACCTGAATTACCTCACTTACCACCTTGAGGTCTCTGTTTAAACACCTTACTCATTAAAATCACACAACTTGATGCACTGGATCTTTCTGGGTGAAAGGAGGAATACATTACTAGAGTTTGGAAGCCTCATGGCTTTTTCTGTGCAAAAAACAATTTCCATGAGGTGAGCATAATTTCACCTTTAGCTTTTTCAGTAACAAACCAAAAAGAAAAAAAAATAAAAGGCTTAATTTCCTTTGACAGAGTTCATTGTTTTCAGAGTTGGGTTTAATTTTGGGATGGGGTTGTTTCGGTTTGTTTCCTTGTTTTTCTTGATATTTAGGTGACTAGTATTACTACTAACATCTGTTCAAAGTGGATTAATTAAAAAAACCAAAAAGGAATTTTCTTGATTATTTGTGTGTGGTCAGCCCAAAAATTAAGTGACAGAAGAGGCTGGTGGATGACAAGGAGATGGCTCAGTCTATATTCATTATGCAGATAGGTAGAATAATTTGGTCAGCAGCAATTTCACCTTCAGGAATACAAGCTGGAAAGGCCAAAGTACTCAAAGGCCATCCTTGCTGCATACATCAATAAATCCAGAGGCACAGGCCTTCACTCTATAAACCGAATTGCACCTGGAACTGTTATTAGCCAGTTATGCAGAGAAATGTACAGACACAGCAAGCAGCACCTCTGTAAAACAAAAGAAAAAATTACAGCTTATGCAATAAATATTCTCTCCATTTAAGCAGAACTACTTGCCCTTCACTTATTTTCCCACACTGCTGACAAAATAATGAGAAAAACTCCACCCTTTTCACCCTTATGTCCACAAAGGGATTGACAGTTTCTTCCATCTGACCTCATGTGACACTACTTCATGTAAATATAAATAACAAGATAGAGAGGGAACTGCCTTCAGTGGGCTGGAGTACAGGATTTCCAAATGCTATGCAGGAGGCATTACTGAGCTATATTTGCCATAAGTTGTCTCTCTCACATATTTGGGGTGTGTTTAAACCCTGGCAGTGCAGCAGTGATTACTGGATGAACATAAGTCCACTAGTAATAGCACTATTCCTAGCCTGGAAAACCCAGGCAGTCCCAGAAGAGCCCTTAACACATTTCTTCCTCTCAAGTAAATCCAGTGCAAGGGTCAACAACTGTGAAGAGAGAGCCTGTATGGTATATACTCTGTTATTGAGTTTTTGTAGCAATATTAAAACTGCAGCACAGAATAATTTCTAGAGATTCACTGAAGCAAAGTGTAAAATGTTGTCACTTTTCCCACCAATCAGATATTCTCCCTCCCAGGAAAATACAACATTTATTCCTGTTGAACAGTTTTTACCTTAGACCTGGCAATGTATTCTAAGGCTTCAGGTTTGGGCATACATTTTGTATGGCTTATCTGAGACATTCTGGCGTGCAATTAAAAACCAAACCAAACAAAAAAACCTACCACACAAACCCCTCCCCCCATAAACCCTAACAAAACCCCCTTGTTTAAGCAGTATGTAAATTTAAGGCACTGCATAAAATATTAAAATGAAATTCAGTGGGCACTGGCATACTAGGACATTTTTGCATTCAGAGATCTCATGCATTTGTGACTTCTCAGATATCTTCTCTGAGAGATCCAGGCAACCCGAGTTCTCATACCTTGCTCTTCAAAAGGCCAGTAATTTTACCACTTTTGCCCGATTCAAAAACATGAATCACTCCACATAAAGGAGACACTGGATCCAAAAATGTACCAGGTACTTATAAATCTCAGCCATGTTTGAGTAAGTTTAAGGGTGAAGGCAGATTCTGTGGTTTTAATCAGCAGAAAAAGCTTCCTAAAGTACAGAAAACCCACCTATGAATCCAGAGAAAATTTGACACTATTAAAAACCCTTTTTTCTCTCAGTCCTTTACTTAGAGTGAGAGGCAAAACCTGAAACACTTGCACTGCTTGTGAAAACTGCATCTCATTAAGCTTCCTGTCATGCCCTCTGATCATGTAGTTTTACACTAAATGTTTCTTCAATACAACAAATTTAACATGTAATGCTATGCCATATTTCATATATATGACATAGTATGTTACTCCATTTTTGAACCAAGATTAAAGATGGAAAATGCTTGTAACAGCAGCTATGCAATCATCACAAATAGTCTGAACTTGCAGTAAGTACAGAATCCGTTTGTGAATCCTGTCATAGATCTAAATAGATTTCCTTTAAATACCTATAGGTGGTGCTGAAATACAACTGCTGCTTAAAAAAGCAACAATCCCACAGTAACTGTGGCACAGCTACCCACTGAGATGGGTATTACTCCTGGTCGTGCAGATTTCCCTCAGGGAAACACAGCTGAGTCACAATTTGAGTGCATTATTAGTATTTTCCTCAGGTACTTACCACAATAGATCTCCCTCATATGGCCATGATGCCTTATAGCCAAGACTGCAAAATATGAGGCTATTTTTTTAATTGATGGAAATACCCAACAAAACAACAGGCACTGTGAAAATGTAGCTGTCATGAACATGGCATAACTACAAAGGAAAAGAAACATAAACATGTTTTGCCAAGAATTTCCCTTTCAGGTTGCACGGTTCACCCTGATAATCATAAATTTTGCCATTCAGTGTAAATAATGGCACTGAAGCTATTAATAATAGTTGTCTGGGCATCAGCCCAGTTTGCTGAAATGAAGCAGAGCTAACTGGCTTCTCCACAAACATATAATGGAAGAGAACAGAATCTTTGCCAGGCATAATTAGCGTGTGGTAACATGATAATCAATACCAGATGAATCCATAGTTTCTGGTTTCAAAAAATACATAATAACTCCACACTGGTGCTTATTTATAGAGAAACTGAAGTGCTAGCAATTATGAACATAGTTTATGGTAAAAGTCATAGCCTGAGCCATTTCCTGTAATGCTAACACTCAACAGTTTCCAAATTCTATTCAGCCTTGTAAAAGATAAAACTTGAGAAAACAAGTTACAGTAACAAAATAAACAAATTTAATATTTCTATAAATTTAAAAATATAAATAATGCACAGTAGAAAAATCGTGCCACCAAAAATTTGTATAAATAATTAAATGCTTGTAAAGTTTTTGGACAAAGGTTTTTGCACACCACATAAAACAACTGAATGATGTGAAACGTGACAGTTAATGGACCACTTAGTCCCTGAATACATCTCTGTCCATTTCAAAAGTCAAAACACGCAGAACACCAAACTGCCTCTCCCTCATCTTGCACCATAAACTACAAGTCACAGAAGAGTTTTTCCTCAGTGCATTATAAAACCCACAAAACACAGAAAGCTGCACTCACTCCTCCATTTTATCCCCTCAATTTTTCTCTCAACAAGAGAAAAAAAAATATAAGACCAATACATTAAGTTCCTAAAAGAATGGAACAATTTCTAAAACCAATATGATGTTTATTTATTCTTGCATTCCTTTAGTTGCAAATTTAAGCTACTTTCAGAAAACAAACAAACAAATGTAGGCTGCATGGGAAGTAGAATTCACACAGAAAGGAGGCCTTTACACTGGAGCCCTTCACAAAGGTGTACATCACCCTTTCACTCAGCGTGTTCTTTTGACTAAGATATAATCCATGTTTTCTTTTTTCTCCCACCATCTTCCAGGCATTCCAGCTTCCTTGTAGATAATTTGGAAGTTTAAATCCAGTATAAGATGACTAAGATGCAGTAAGGCAGTGCAGCATACAGAGACAGGTTTAAAACGGGATATGAAATCCACAGAGACCCTGCTGCTGCTTCACAGCTAAGGCAGACTCTTGCTCTAGACATACAAGGAGATTATCTTCAGGCCTAGTTGTGAAATGAAAATAAAAACAAATATTAATTTTGTCAAGGCCGTCTCACTGAAAAAAGCTGCAAGCCTGCACAGGATGAGCAACTCAGTTATTTCCTTTGGAAAATCTTCACCTATATTTGTCCACCTCCCCTCAGAGTTCTTTTTGGCTTACAGAGCATTGTTAGTCTTCAATTTTGCTTCCTAATGTCTTCCTGAACTTGTGTCACATATTTTAGTAGGAAAAACTGGATTACAAATTGGTAGTAGTAGAGAAAACTAATTCTTGAGAAAAACAAGAGAAGTAATGTTTACCGTCTATTTTCTGATCTTTGGCAAACTTTTAGACTCACTTCTAGATTTATAGAACTGATCTAAGTTGCTTAAAGAAGCTGCAAAAAAGTGAAATTCCTTGGAATAAGAACAGTTTCAATCTCCCCCAGCAAAAGGTAGACAGCACAAATCAGACACATTGTGGTTAATGTATAAAATTATACTTAATTATACCTCTATTAAGTAGTTTGATTACCCAGGAAGTGTTTAAGCTAACATGAACAAGTTGTTAGGTTAGATAAGGGAGCATTATTTGGCAACATTTTGATTAATTCAAGTTGTCAGGGAAAGGACTTCAAAACTTAAGTAGTACAGGTATAGTGCTAATGGATGCTATGACACAGATCAATCACTCCATAGGCAGACAGCAATGCATCCAATGCAAGCATTTGCAATGATACGTTTGTGTTGAGATTGTAGCTCAATATTGTCACTAGAATCAGAAAATCTGAGATAAAAGTATTCCAAAAAATGGTAAATTTAAAACCCTACTGTCTCAGAGTTTCAGCTGAACTCGACAGGTGCATTTTACAATAGGCATATTTCAAGGTTGCTCCACTTGGAGGTTTATTAAACTAATCAGAATGACGTGGGGGTGGTCTGGTCATACCTACCCACATGGGCTAAAAGGTGCTCTTGGTAGCTGAGTGGGCACTGGGTGATCTTTCTCTTCCAACCCAAACCATCCCATGCCAGGCTGGAAACCTGGCTCAATAATGTGTTTTATCTGTTTAGCAATAAGCCAGCTCTGAGCTGGGAGCTACTTTCCAAAGGCACCCTAAAAAGTGAGATGCCAAAACTCCCCATTTGGCCCATTCTGTGTACCCTGTCTCTGACATTTTGTACACCCAGATACATTCAGGGGGGGGAAAAGAAAACATCTGGCACATATGTAGCCATTCATCTGAGAAGCTGAGGGGAAACAAGAGTAACTGCAATCAGATTTGAGTCGTCAGCACTGAAGTTGAAGCTTTATCCAAACTCTTCTTGATTTTCATGTTATAAAAGAACCAGTGATCTCATTTGTCAAATTCTCACTGCAGACAGCTCAGACAGGATATTTCATTCACTACTTCAGTTTTTTATGTCCCCTGAACCTGCTTGCTACTGGCAGGAATTGAGGTAAGTTATTGTTCCTTCTGTGTGCTAGGGATAGATCTGAATCTAGAGTTTAAGTCTTGCCTAGCTTGTAGTGCCAAAATCCAAGTCAAGATCACAGCTCCATTGACAGCTGGTCTCGGGATGAACTACATATCTGTGCTGGGAAACCAGCACATTTTCATGCTTGGGTCTCTGCACCGAAGACAGGAGCCTCAAGGAGGGTTGTGCCTCTCCCTTGGGAGCTGCATTAAAGCTGAAGCTCTTACCCCTGGCCCCACCTGAGCAGCACTGCAGCAGCCGTGCCTGTGCCCAGTCACTGATCCCAGCCCAAACACAGATTTCTCTTGACCTCAGACCCAGCTCATCACCATGAAACGTGCCTGGCCAGCCTGGGGCTGTTTCTGACCCTGGTTATTTTCCAGACCTGATCACAGCCATATTTTGCAGACTTGACATCCCAGCTTGACCTTGAACCTGACTCACGACCACACTTTTCTGATGATCCAGGCTCCTGGCTGGCCCTGGCTGCCTTTATGACTGCCCTGCTTGTCTTCCCCTCATACTGTGGGATTGTCACTACCCTCGCCCACCTTACTGTGCCTGGTTTCTCTTCCCTTGGGGAAGAACCTGCCTTTTCCTCCTCCTAACAATGCAATACATATTTTCTTGAGTGGATGCTGCATTTCACAGCTCAAATGCTTATCACAGTCTAAAAACTCCCTGCCTCCAAAAGGTGGACATCCTCCTACATCTCCCAGCCTCTGCTTTTTCCTGTTATTTCCAGCCATCACGTGCACACTGCTTTCCTTCTCACTCAACTCACTGTTGCTCAGTAAAGATAATCAACAAGCTTGTTCAGAGAACAGGGAGGGGATCATGTAGCCAGTGGATGTGTGAGGCAGGGGAGGCAGGAATAGGGACTCTCTCCCCTTTTCCTGACAGTGAGTTGCTGCACTGGCTCAGCTCCAGCACCATCTCTTTCAGTTTCCCTATTTCACAGCACACCTAAATTCTCCATTTGCCTTCAGTTAACATCTAATTCTCAAATTTGCAAGCCCTTGTCTGCCACAATAAAAATCTTTTAAAAACCCACTTGTGTTTTAAATACAATTGCAGCTGAAAATGACCAGCAAACATGCTTTTCTCACCTTCTTGTTCCCTCTAGCACAGTAAGTACACCTCAGTGTTTTTTGGAGCTTTTTTTGGAGCCCCCTTATTGTTTTCAGAAATACCATGGAACTCTCATCTACCTTTTCTGCACACCCCCATACTCCAGAGTCACTACATGACTATGATCAGCAATAAAAAAACCATAAGTCATACTCCTCTCATCAGCCCTCCTGCTACCCTACCTACACACAGGCTGTTCGTAGACATCAGCTGCTCAGTCAAGGAGTCTCTATCAGCTGTTACAAGTGGCTCTCTGAACATGACACAACCACTGTGTATTTATTTTTTAAAAGCATATTAACTAAGAGATATAAATGTTGTGCCATTTTATTTCCAAGTTCACATTGGCTCATGATGTTTTTCATGGCATGGGAGATGAACTCTCATTGCTCAGGTAGGGGAACACCAAACTGACTGCAAGAAAAACAGGCCACATTTCTAGGATAGACTGCTTGAAAATGAATCCTCTTAAACCATTCTACTAAGTCCTTACAGAATAAAATAGCTACTGTTCACTACAGAACAATTTTACCAAATTTAAAAATAGAGTTTATTCATTAAGTTACAACCTGGAAGGATTTTGCTTCTATCCAATGTGTTAATCTCAGACTGAAGTTTGAACTTTTCTGAAACAAACTTACTGTCCACAATCATGCCTGTTAATGGCAAGGCAGCACAACACAGAAGAAAACTAATATGACTATTTCAATTTCAGCCTATCATGGCAATATCTTAAAATATGCATAAAATTCTGCTCTCCAACTGTAGCACAGCTATTTCTCTTGAATAAAGTTATGGCTCATATTGCTGGTGAACAAACAACTCTTTCCACTGCTCAAGTGCCCTTTGTCTGAAAAGCCTTGAAAAGGTTACTGTCACAAAAAGAAAGCCAAGGCTAAGCAAGACAAAAAATGGAGTCAGATAAGAGCTGCTGAAATAAAATTTTTTTCTTTCTACTCTATAAATCCATGTTTTAGTCAGTCTGGCCAACTTTGGTGCCTAATTTTGCATAGCACTGTAGTCTTAACTGAATAAGATTCCATGAAGGGAGAGCAAAAGAAAGGATCAGTCCATATACTCAGGCCTCAGGGCTGGTCAGAAGTGATTAAGTCAATGTTTATCAATTTGTATGTATTTTTATAGTGGGAGAAAAATAGGTAAAGACAAAGCAGCAACCACTATGCAACAATTATCCTTTAACAACTTTGTCCAGCACAATTTACAAGAACTCTGCTGAGATGATCTGTCATTACCTAACCATTTGATCTTCAGTAACCACAAAGAACAAGAGAAAGTTTGAGCAGCAGTGACTTTCACAGGCCAGCCTGGAGGGAATGGGAGTTGCATGGATTGCCTTGGGAACTGCTAGTGTCACAGGAAAGAAAATCCTGGGCCTTAAACACATTGTCTCATCAATATTCTAAGAATAGATTTACTTCCACTCTTGGAAAATAATAAATGCTTTGCTCTATTATAATAATTAACCACATCCAAGGCACAGTTCTGCTAAACACACAGCATTCACATCTAGCCTTTCAGGACTAGGTAGGGAATAAAACTGCCCCTTATGTTGCTTCTGATGGCATAACTGAAATTTTCATTCATTCTATCATTTCCCATTAACCAGGCTAAGGTCAGACTGTTGTAACACTGTGTTTATGGACACAAAAGTTACTTTATTTACTTGAAATGCTCCCAAAAGCCTATTTAAAGTTGTTAAACTGTTCAAATATTCATGTGGGTTATTGTTTATTTTTCTTTAATATATCGACACCTAGAGAAAAAGGTGTTCTCATACTCAAAACAGCATATTTTTCTTACCGTCAAAGAGTTTACTTAGCAGTTTACATACATGGGAAACAGATGCTGCTACCCTAATTTATTCATTACAAACTGTGATGATATCTAGAGAAGCACAGAGCAAACTCACATGACATCTACCATCCCTTATCTCTGCTGCAATTCATACTGTTCTGCTTTGCAATACCCAAAGAGCACTCTGGGATGCTGGCAGCTACTAATGAAAACATCCCTTTCCTCCTCCTTCTGCCTCAGAGAAGCTAACAGCTTTCATGAGGAACAAAGCAGAACAAAAACATTGTTTCTGTAATCGCTTCATTAATAACTTATTCCCAGCCACACACAGTTCTGCTTTCTCTCATATCAGGATGCAGCAGACGCTGCAATTCAAAATTATTCAAGAATTTCATTAGTAACTATCCTCATCAGATGGGCCACTGAACACAGTTAGCAAAGTCTGTCACAGTGAAAAAAGGCAGTGTAAGTTGCACCCAGGATTTCCAGTATTTCAGAAAGCCTTATTTCCATGCAAACCTGACTTGAAAACGGGCATGGCACATCCAGTTCCTGCAGTTTCCATGGGCTTTTCCTCGGCTGTGGCTGTTCCAGGAGCTCCTCCACGGGCACGTGCTGAGTGATGAGCAGCGCTGGGCAAAGACAACAAATAAAGACACACTCAACATAAGAGTAAGTTATTAGTTGTTCCACATGCTTAGCAAAAGGTTGATGGAGATATTGGTAAATCACTCTTTGGCCCCGCTCCTTCCACAGAACTGTGCTCACTTGGAAGGGAGACTGCTGGACTTCAAGCCACCCTCATTCTTAAATTAAACTAAGAAAAACAAACCAACAAACGGAGAAAATACCCAACCCCCCACTAAGAACACAAACCAAACCTTTTTTTCGGGAGTTAAGAGCAGCAGCTCCCACAGAACCCCTGTCCGGAGCCGGCTGTAGGACTGTGGGGAAGCACACCTCAGCCCCTCTCGCCTCGTAAACACCGCGCGCCTCTCATCTGCAATTAATTCCTGTAATTAGCCCGGGGCGGGACAGCATCCCCGGCTCCGAACCGCCCTGCACTGTGCTGCCTTCTCTGGAGAAGAAGGACGGGACAGATCCCGTCCCTGAGGGAGCCAAGAGCGGCTGCGGCTCCACAGCTCCCACCCCCGGTCACAGCGGCGCTGCCTTGCCTGTAGGGTTTAATGCTCCTCAAATCGCTGGGACCAGATGTCGGGATATGAGAAAAAAAACAGAAAAAGAGGCAAGGAAGAGGCCTCTTCCTCAAGGGATTAAGGGTTACTTTTCAAAGAATCAAGGTTTCAAATATCAGAATAAAACTGGTTTGAAACCTGTGGAAAAGAGGCTGTACACAGAAAAGAGAACAAAGACTACTAAAGCAGCCACCCTGCTCTCGATGTGGCTCAGTGTGACTTATCCTGATGTTACTGCTTTCACCTGAGTGTCTGAGCCATAATTAGCTCACCTGACAAGACTATCAACGCAGCAATCAGCCCAGCCTGTGCCCCTGACCGTGCCACAACACCAGCTGCTCCTGCCAGCACGTCTCAGGTGACACCGCTGAGCACGGGGGACTGCAGCCCTCCGCTGTCTGGTGAATAACTGGTGTTAGTGATACAAGTGCTCAATGATAGGATTTCATACATTCCTTAGAGCTCTAATAACATCTCCTTATGTTCATAGTTGCAGTCAGTTTGGCTCCGCTATATAGGTGATATTCTCACGACGTGCTCTGGTTTTTCTTAGTGTTTGAAGCACATTCTGATGCAGGGCAGATCTGATTGGAAGCAGTTTGGTGGAGGAGTATTCCAGAGGTAGTTAAATGCCATTCAGTAGAATTAATTTCATCCAGTTCTTGAACTACATATTTAAAATCCTTTTAGCACTTATTGCTTCCTCCATTTTTAATAGTGCCCCTGGGCTTGATTATTTCTCTTGCCCATGCAGGATGATTCCCAAAATATTGGAGATGACAGGAGACAATTGCTTTGCTCACTCCCTTCTCTGTTTTTACCCACATCCTCTTGTCCCATCTGCAAAAAAGATAACACTCACGGGTTCTTTGGTCTTGAACAAAGGCTTTATTTCCATGTTCACAAATAGAAATATTTTTAGATTAGTGAGAAGATTTTGGTGGGAAGCTGTGGTTTACCTCAAGAAGCAGAGTTTGGGTAAGGCACTGAGGTGTGCCAGTGAAAAGAGCTGAAGGGTTTGGGTTTCCTCAGGGGAGTCCAGAAGAGTTTGCAGTGAGCAGAACGGTTTGAACAGGAGGAGCTGAGGTGGTACTGCTGCATTTGGGCAGGAAATACTGAGTTATTCACAAAAGCATTTGGGTGACAGCTGGTACATAATAGATATAAAGAGCATGCCAGATGATTCACTGGGAAAAAAGGGCTGAAGAATTAGGTGAGAAATCCAACAAATCCTTTGGGTGAAGGAGTAGCATGGAACAGGCAGCCCTTGAAGGAGGAGCAGTTTGAGAAGGAGCAAAAAGCTGAGGAAAATCTTTATGATAAAGCTGAAAAAAGATAAAAGTATGTGAGGGGGTAGGTCCAAGCTGGTAAGTGTATGAAGCAGGAGACAAGATAAAGATTCCAGTAGGAAATGCCAAAGCAGCTTTCTTGGCTACTGCTGACAGTTGCTCTGGGTGCTGAGAAAAATTCATTAGAGCTGAATCAAGGGCTATACCTCATGGTTTGAGACGGGTTAGAAAAAAATAACGCTGCATCAAGGAAAGAAAACAATCTTCACAGACTTTTCAAGACCACCTGGGAACAAGAGTTTTGAATTACACTTAGAAAAGCAATAATTCCTAAAAAATTGAGAAAGTAAGTCTTAAGCTCCCAACTTAAATCTTTTTATTGTCTTGTATCCTTACAGCACAAGAACAAATATGGGACTGAGACTGAGACAAAATTTTTGAGAAAACAGAGAAAAAATGTAGAAAGGAGAGCAAGGGCTCCTCAGGACATGAGGAATCCTTTGAAGGACAGAGCAATGTGGACAGTTTTGTTAGGCAGGGTGAGATGCCTCCTTTTTGTGCCTTGGTTTTGGCTGCTTTAATGAGCAGGACAGAAGGAAGATTCAGGAATGATGGAAGGAATTAATTCTTGTTTTTCCATCTGGTACCACCACTTCCCCACCCCTAGAAAGTTTGCTCAGAGTCACAGACCTCTGTTCTCTGCCTTATTCCTGGTCAGAAGACGAAGTCCTGCCCTGGGGGCTCTGCAGCTGTTCCCAAGGGTAAAGGAGTGGAAAGCACTGCATAAGCAATAAGACAAATCTCTTGATGGCAATAATCACATGTTCTAAAAAACAAACAAAAAAAAATTCAAGCAAGTGTTTCTGGCAGTAATGCACTGGTATAATGGATTCCTGATTTATTTAGCATACTTGCTACTCACTTTCAGCTCTAGCAAGAATCAATAATCCTTCATGCACAGACTCCATACAAATTCTCCTCACAGGGACCACATTCATAACTAGTATTTGTTTACAGCCATATTATAGAGATGCGAGTAAAATATATTATGGCATTCTTCATAAAGCCTGTAGGCCACATAAAACAAGCAGAACTCTCAGTCGTGTCACTTTCCATAACTCAGGCTCTGAAAAGCATGACAAGATTCATCAATTCTTGTTAGTCCCAGTGTTAAATAATGTATGAACATATGAATAAACAAAGAAAAAATCCAGGTTATTTTTGTACATGCAAAGTATGCATTTGAGTCCTAAGAGCTTTATTAATTAATTTTCTTTATAAAATCTTACTCAGTGTGTGCTCACTCTGTTTTCCTGATGGAAAACAGTGGCATAATGTAATTATTTTCAGTCTGGCTAGCAGGTTACTGAAAATTATGTTACCAACCTGAGTTTACACTCAGTGGAAGCCTCCTGTTTAATTTGAGGGTATTTCTCCTGTGTTTTTAAACATCTACAAAGAAATGCAGGGAAGACTAGTAATGATACCTGCAGTAGCAAAGGAGTTGCCAACACTTTCCTTTCTTCTATTTCAAGTTTGATTCCATAGTCTTAATATTCTGCCTCTTAAAAACTGGTGGGTATCTTGAGAGGTATCTAACAAATCCCTAAATGGTATTCCAACCAGGAAAGATTATCAGCCTCCAGCATTTTGAGCTGGAGCATAACAGTCATTTTGTTTCCATTAGATAGAGGACATATCACAGAACCAAACTGTTAAAAAGCCACTAAACTCAATCAGCCCACACAGTATTCCAAATCTGAAAAATCTATGTAGCTTCATGCTAATGAAATGTGCCTTAGGGCCAATATCTTTGTAGAAATACTTCTGTAGAAATAAAGGTAAAAGAATGCTGCCAAGGGACCCAGACTGGTACTAAAATGTAAGGGCTATTTACTAATAAAACACTAATAATGCCACATGGAAAAGACCGAGGATAAAACACATTTTTAATGTATTTATCCTCTTCTATATGTGCAGAGAACCATCAGAACAGTTTGATCTGAGTATAATGGAAATAAATATGTTTGCATTGTTATTCATTCACCAAGCATTTCCTAATTATGTGACACTGACACCAAGCTAGCTGCTTTTGCTGTGTTTGCTAGTTTTAATTTCACATGAAGAATAATAAATACAAACGAATCTCTTTCGTATTCCTTGTCAGTATGTTTCAATATTACTGCTTTTACTCTGAGAATGTAATCTCTTTGAAGAGAATGCTTGGGCCATCCATATATTTCAGTGGGAGAAAGATGAGTTAATGTTATTACAAAATTGCTTGGCATGTGCTATAAAAACAAGACCATCTAATGTTGTGATAAATACAATCTACAAGAGGGAAGAGACAGAACTATTTTCATATCATGTTTTGAAACAGCAATGAAAACAATACTAAAAGATGTTAGATCGGCATTTTTAAGGAATAGAACACCTCTGTCTGTGAAGATGATGGAGGGGGAGAACCATCCTGTTTTCACAGTACTCCTCATTTTTGTCCAATTCATTCCATAGGAGCTATTGATAACCCTTTAATTGTTATTACTCTACTGTAGAATTAGACTATCTGTATGAAGGATGAAATTACAGCTGTTACAGAATTATTCACTAATTCATCTCCCCAGAAATTATTTTTTTGATAGCATTAGTTCTTGAGATACACAATTGCTTCATTAATTGCTCAATTTTTAACCCTTCTATTTTACTTGACTTTATTAGGTAATGCTCAGGTTGAAGGAGGCCACTTCCTAAGGGCTCGTCCCACCAGCTGACCCGTCCTTACTGGCTCTTACTGCAGCAACCCCCAGAGAAGGCACTGGTCTTGACTGGGCAGCCTCTGATGCTCAAATCTACCCTCTTAGCTGGCCTGTAGAAGGTCAAACAAGGGAATATCAGGGTTGTTGTAGGTTAGACAGGATCACACACCCCATGTGAACACACAGGGTGTACACATGTTGTATAATGTATTTAAACCCTGATGGTATGCACTAGCCAAACTCTCACTCAAGACCAGGATCCACACCAGGATCCAATTATTAATTAAGACCACCTCAACCTAAAGCACTCATTAACCTCCTGCAAACAGCTGTGGCTGCAGGGCGGGCACAAGCCCTAGAAATCAAGCCCTGGGAGGAGCCAAAGGTAGAGATTGTTGTTTGTGGTTGCTGTGTGTTGCTGGAGCTCTGCTCTGAGAAATCATAATCCAAGGATCAGAAGACTGCGGCTCTGGCGCAAGTGGTGACCCTGACGTGATGCCAACGCGCAGTGTGAGAACCGCCGTGGCAAAATACCCGGAGGGGTCTTCCCAGATCTATACCCGGGTGAGAACTGCCGCAGTGGGACTTTAGTGGTCCATACCCAGAGAGGTGTGGACTGCAGGCCACCGCGGGGGGAAGTTGCAAGACGGCTCCCTTGGAGCTCGGGAGGCTGAGAAAAGGCTCCCAGAAAAGAGCTCCTGACTATCACCAGGAGAGGTGAAGACCAGGGGCTGGAGGGAAAAGAGTCTGTCAACAAAGAACAGGCCATATTTAAGGCTCTCCAGCATATCCTCTCAAAATCTTTAAAAAAGAATTAAATAAAAAACACCCGCAGAGGTGAGCAACCGGGGACTGACAAAAACTAATTTAAAGGTCTTGAAAAGAGATGGAGTCAAAAAATATTAATTTAATTGTTATTTATTAAAAAAGATTTAAAAATATATTAAATATAGTTTGGCTAGTGTAAAACAAAAAAGGGGAATTGTTGTATAATGTATTTAAACCCTGTTGGTATGCACTAGCCAAACTCTCACTCAAGACCAGGATCCACACCTGGATCCAATTATTAATTAAGACCACCTCAACCTAAAGTACTCATTAACCTCCTACAAACAGCTGTGGCTGCAGGGCGGGCACAAGCCCTATAAATTAAGCCCTGGGAGGAGCCAAAGAAAAAGGAGGTGGTTGTTCCTGGTTGCTGTGTGCTGCTGGAGCTCTGCTCTGAGAAATCATAATCCAAGACTCAGAAGACTGCGAGCTCCGGCACATACACACAGGAAAGAATCTATCTCACACTGTTGTCTGCAGGAAATTAAAGCCTTGTTAAAAGGACTAAGGTAGATTTATGTATCTTGTTTCTTGACATGTCTAGTAAGTGAAGGTGAGAGTGAAGTGAGTGCAATAAAAGTGATCTATTTATTGTCCAACTTAACCAGTGCCAATTTAGTCATCTCTTTTGCTCTGCCAGCCAGTAACTGCTGATTTTGAGATGTTTCGTGGTTCTGTACAAGACCCTTCGAGATGATGTGGAACTAGGAGTAGCTGATGGTGACAGAGCTTAGGAACATTTGCATTAAAAGTTGGTTGTGCACCAGTGAGCTCATTTAAAAAGTATCCTCTGTAGATTTTTAATCAAAGATTGAATGACAGTCTATTAGAGTACATCTTTTAAATAACTTTTTAAATACTGTAATGCTGGTATAACTTGAAATGCTGAAGTAACTTTCTGACAGTAGCAGAGAAGTTGAGTATAATGAGTACAAACTGATATGGCTTTGAGTTTATTTGGAGGGAAAAAACACTGTGAACAATTCATTTTCTAGAGTGATTATCAGTTACTAAATGACTATTTGAAGTGAAGTGAATAATTTTAAACAAGGACAAATGGGTAGCTCAAATTTGTGCAAAATTTTTTATCTGGTGTAACCCCAAATTCTGTCTAGACTGAAGTAAACCTGTATTTGTACTGCATGAAAACAGCAGTAGCCATCTCACTTTCCACAAGGTACTAGAATATAAGAATGATGTTTTAAAGCCCCCTCCAATGACCATAATTCATGGTCAATGGAAAGGTCCTCTTTTTTTGTAATGGAAATCTGCTGTTAATAACTTCAAAACAAAAGCCAAGAAAATTAATTATTACTTTTTCTTTCACGATGATAGACAATGCAGTGAGTAAATCATTATTGTGGTACTCAGGATGACATCACAGATTTATTAACTGAGACCATAACTATTTTGTGGAGGTTAAGACAGACACTTTCTGAATTTTGGTTTCTTTTTGACACAATGAAGACAGTTTAAATTTTCTAATTTTGCACTGTATTATTTGTATAACTAAATTAAATATTCTATTAAGGAAAATGATAGTAATAACATAGAGACTGTTATATCTGCATTAAATTTATGGAGGATATGATAAATTCAGATTCCATGGCTACCCTAAGAGAGAGACTTTTCCTAATTTTCCATGAAATCATATTGTAAATTCTTAAGGGCACTTTCTGCTCCTAGCCTAGTAAGTAGCATAAAGACTTTTTGCTCAACTGCTCCTAACCTTGAAAATTTCAATTGGTTGTGTATTGGTTGAAATACTTTTAATAAACACAAAATACTTTATTGTGTATTAAATTCTGTCAAGTTTATACACAACTAGAAGTGGGCACAGTGACATGGAACGAAAAGTGGGTGGAGTGAAAAAAAGACCGGATGAGTGACAAGAAGCATTGCATGAGAGCCAGGTTACATAAGAAAGGAAATATATCTGTGCATCAGTTTTGTCTGTTTATTAGAGCATGCATCTGTGCTCTATAACAGAACTAAAACTGGAGGTGGGGTAAGAGAAGTGTGTTATTAGGAAAAGGTTTGTGAAAGTAAACTACAGAAACAGATTAAATCAGAAGATGGCTTCAGTTCTACTAAGGCTAATTTTAGGGTTTTCAGGAGTGTCTTCACTGCCTAAAGTTCACATTAACATTTTCTCACTGTTAACCTCCTTCCAGAGCGAATATTTTTGGGGGCTTCTTGATAGTACCAGCACTCACTGATCCTGGCACAGGAGGAACAATCGATACTGTAGTGGTTTCCATTGCCATAACCACCTCCTCCCTATCTTTGCTGGCAATGACGAATTGAAAACAAAAAAATGGAAAACATTGACTCAAACTAGAGAGTTTCACTTAAGTAATTTGCCTTCAATACAGCAGTAACAGAACATCTCTCTGTGGGTAGATCAACGCATTAATAAAAAGAAAAGAAAAAAGAACAGGAAAAAGGTCAATAATTTGTGGGTTTTCCTACCACTTTGTTCCCCAGCTTGTGCTAGTATAGGCAGGTCAAGCACTGCTTGTTATTGCTTGCTGTATTAAACTGCTTGTTGTATCAAAGCACAGCAAGTTCTCTTCAACAGAGCTTGCAGTTTCTGAGACTCTTCTCCAACTACAATTGAACTGTTTCGATAATAAGACAAAGAATATAACAAAATTAAGGGCAGGAAACAAACAGAATTGTGTCCTACACAGGGAAACCCTGGTACAAAACCAATATTTATAAATAATATATAGTTACTTGTTCCTTAATTTGTTATTCATAATGAATAGAAGAAAACATAACAACTTCAGAATGTTTTCCTTATGGGATAGGTAGCAAAAGCAGATTCACTTCCCATAAAAAGATTCAAAATTAAGGTGGTCCCCTATTTCATACAGAGAAGAAATGGCCAGTCAGAATAAAAATAATGGACTGAGTAAAACACTACAATTTACTAAATATTTGTTTCCATGCAGAGCCTATTCAAAAAGACATGACTGATAGTATCAGATGAGAATAAAACAACAAAACATAACCTTTTTCCCTTTTAAAAGAGTTTCTTCTCAAGTATCTATATTTTTGCAAAATTCAATCAAAAGAGTTCTTCTTTAATCAGCATCTGTAGGACAACCATTTTAGTATCTTGACAAAAAACCACATAGTTGAAAACTCTGATCGTGCACCAACAGCTCCTCCCTCAAGCCATTCACTCTTTTACCTTTATTAAGTTGAAACTGGAAAAATCATTCATTTATAGACCACCATTTGCCCCGTGACTGCATATATCCAATACAAGATGATTCCACAGACAGGCAAATGACAGGGTTTTTTGGGAACAGACCTAAAAGCCTCAGGTCTCTGCTTCCTTCACCTTTAGCTCCAGTCTCTCCACATCACCAAAGATTTCATATTACTCATTGTTATGCAAAAACATGAGTCGAGTACGAATGTGATCAAAGCATCTTCAGTGGTTTTGAAGCGGATGCAAGGAATGGTTATATGAAGATTAGTATGATTTATCTTTGAGAAACTGTTTCAGATTAGGAAAGGAAAAAGCAGTTACTACTGAGACGGTCACTTGGAAGTCACAAAGAAAACAAAATGTAACAGGGTTTGTTTTGCTCTTGCTGTAGTCTTTTATGCCTCAATTACTAAACTTGTTCTCCCAAGGAGCTCTCATTACCTGAGAGCAATAAATTTCTCTAAGTAGATGTGACACACACTGTACCAAATCAAAACAACCTTTGTCAAAGATGTGCTGAGCCTTCAGCACTACTTTCCGTATGAATTTTCCTTGGTTTATTTCACCATTTTCCCGAAACTGGTTCATTCATCTTTTGAGAACTGAAGACTCGAAAACATTTTAATAATGGTAGTTATGATAATGCCTTGTTGCAGTTTAACCCCAAAACCACAAGATATCTCAGAGAGAAAAGATACAGAATATCATAGAAATACAAAACGTTCTTACTGCTATTACTGTACTGTTTGTTTCACATTGTTACCTCACTGAAATATGCAAAGCTTAGCAGTACGGAAACAGTTGCACAGATGGCAAAGTAGCTAACCAGTAGATACTAAGGAATTTTAAACTTTAGCATCCTAGGTACTAAAAAAATAATAAGTTTTTTTGTCTATAGAAACCATTTCTTAGCATTTTGATTATAATTGATCTCTTTCATACATGGGACTGTTTCCAGAAAGATTTAAGCAATTAGGGAGTAATTTCAATTCAAAGACCTTATACATTACATAGTTCTCCCCCCCACTCCTTTGTCTACCAGCACCAGCAGCTCAAGGAATGTGTGTTTTCATTTCTTTGATTATCTCTATTTGTGAAGCATGGCATTTATTTCAGAAACTACTTACAGATAAAGCTGAGGCAGCTCAACCAAAATAGTGTCGGAAATGAACACAGGCACAGGTTTGACAGCAACAAATAGCTCAGGTTAGAGTTTCACTCAAAAAAGAAATTGAAATACAGTTTGGTTTAATGAATGGCTCATTAGTGATTGTGAGATCTGTATCTCCCATTTTGCCACTAATTTATTGAATTATTGTAGCTAAATTGCTTTCAATTTTATCACTGCTGTTTACCCACCTTTTTCTCCTCTTTCTCATTCTCATTTATTTAAGACTACAAAGTCTCTTAATGTGATGTAGACTGAGCTCTCAAAGCTATAAAGCTTCCAGTTACATTTTAGTACTGTAATAATTTTTTAGAGAAAAAAAATCATTTAAATGAATTTCAATTTTCCCTCTCATTTGTCTCAGTCATCTGTTTTGCTCCCGACTGATTTATTCTTGGGCTGAAATGTTGGGTTTGTATCTGTGACATGAACTGAATTTGGTTACAAATAAAAAAAAAAGAATTTTAGAGAAACACTTTAAAAGCCAAATCAGTTCACTGACCCACCTTCCCATCTCAATTATTTTGCCTTTCTAGATACATTCTATACTTGTATTAGAATATCGTAGGCCTCATTTTCCATCTCAAACTTTTAAATAACCTTATCAAGAAGTGCCAAATTTTGTTATTATCACCATGAGTTTCATCTGAGATGTAGAGAAGGTATAAAAAACACTGATCAAGGTATCTGAAAAATTGCCACCATTATATTTCCAAAGAAGTTATATGTGATAATCAGACAGACATTTTTATTTTTCAGGGATTCTGACTAGAAAATTCCCCCAGGTGCTAGGAGGTAATAGAAGGTTGTGTCGCTCATAAGGTCATATAAGATCTGTATGATTTTTATCATGATTGGCTCATTTTTTTTCTCTAGATCTTCAAAAAGAATTTGTACGGTTAGTTCCCTTTTTTTCTCCCCACATCCTATTGGCTTAATGTTTAGTGTTCGAAAACATAGGTTAACAATAATGGACAGTCCTGCTGGGCATCATGGCATGGAGAAAGGTGGTTAATATTATTGCTCTTAATCTATAATTACAATGTAAGTGACATTTCTTCCTCATTCTGAAAATCACTGATTTAGAGTTACTTAAGATAATTATGCTAATCGACATTCTTGGCATAATTCATATTTATGTTAGAAGGTTTTTTTCTCATTTTTTAGTTTCAGTGTTTCCATGATAACCCTCACTTATGAATGGAAGGAGAAAATCTGTGATAACCAGAGCCAGTGGAACTAAACCTCATGCTCACAATCAAAAGTAGAATATTAAATTCAAATAACTCTACCTTGGACAACGTAGGGCAAAGCATTCTGGTTTTCATCACACTGCTCCTTTAAAGCTGCTTATTTAGATAAATCTAACGTAAACTTACGTAGCACCTGTGTACCATACACATTTGGCCTTATAAAATATTAATCCTCGAACTTAGCTCCTGCACAGTGATACTGATGAATGCAAACTAAGGTCAAATGTGACCTTACAGCAGCTGTGTAAAATTCTGTTTACTGATTTACCTGAATAAAAAGTTAAGAATCCAAAGACCGACTGGTTCAGTTTTAATAGAAGAACACCAAAAATGGTAACATAATGTCTTGAGATACTATTTCCTGTGCTTGGCATGCATACATTTTGGAAGGACAGAATGATTTCTGTCTGTGTATCAGAGCACGATTCACTGCTAAACTTCCTGACAACTACTGCTAATCCATTTTATTGCAAAAAAATAACTCCCTGTCGTTTTAAACTTTTTTAGATTTCACTTGCACCCTAATGGAGATCACAAAGTTAATTGATCTAGTAATTGCAACCTTGATCAATAGGAAAAAAATTAAATCTGTCGTTTACAAATGTTTTTCTTTATTGTACACCGAATTGAGTCATCTTGATGTTCTGGAAAGTGTCAGTCTTTTATTGCAAAGAAGAAACTGATCAAGTAGGTTTGCTTGTAGCTTTCAGATAGTAATTTTACTGAAGTATTTAATGTATCACAGCAATTATTTTCAGTTCTTCAAAGTTACCTATCATTTTTCTGTGAAATACTGCATTACAACATGAAAGAGGGGAGAATTTTAAACTAGAATCATGATCTTTATTATTATCTTTAATCATAAAAGAATATTATCATCTTCTATGATTAAAAAAAAAAACAATAGAAGAAAAAGTTGGGATTTTTTTCTAAAGATCTCTGGACGTCACTGACAAAGGTCCCAGAAGACAATTTTGATGAAATAGGGTGAAAGAAAACAAATGAAACATTTAAGATGAACATTAGGAATGTTTTACTAATGCTGAGATCTGCTAAATTCTAAAGGGTCTCCCTGAAGTAAAAGCTGCAGCCCATTCAGTAGGAACTGATAGAATATCAACACTTGATAGCACATCATAACAAACAAGTCAATATTGAGAGCAATGATGAAAATGTGGCAGTGTTGTGTTTTTAAATATCTGAGAAAATGGAGAAATAAGTAGCCCCTTGGGGCACACATCAGAGTTTCAAGGATGGATGGAGCAGGTTGATCGGCAGACACAGAAACATGCACTGCTCCAAAATACTCCTGTGCTGGAAGACAAGAAAGCCTCAATACAATTGGTCTCAGCATAGCTTCCACAATTTTGTTTTGAAGAATCATTTCAGATGAAGGATTTCTACAATCGTTATATTAGATATTTTGTAATACAATCTATACTGCAGAATTTTATCTTGGAGTAAGTATATACAGTCATTAACTTCACCCAGCTATTCTACTATACTCTTTAATGTTCTATTTTCTGGAACAGAATTTTACATTAAAAAGAAGAGTTTAATAAAAATCTTGAATTACCAAACTACATAAGTGACATTGGAAAATCAACTTTCCAAATGCAGTCCTCCAATCTGTGGCAGCTAACTTCTGCTAAAAAGAAAAGACAGAGGGCCAGCTTCAAATGACCCTTCCAAGAAAGTGAGTGCTGTTTCCTATAGAGCCATAAGAAGCGTATGAAAAATACACACCAATACAGTATTATTGTGCTTAAGGGAAGACAGCCCTCTAACATGAACAATTATTTCTCTGGTAGTGATTTTCATTGACCCTGAGGGATGGTTTTCTTTTAATTGTACCTAATGAGCTGGCTAGACTATCAGTTCTCTCATTTCCACACAAATTAGCTCTTGTATAAGTAGAATACTGAGGGGATAAAACAGCTCCAATTTCCACATCACCAGAGCTATCAGAAAAACGCCAGCACTTCCATTTAGGAAAGTTTTTTTCAAAAGCCAAATTCTACTGTTAAACAGTACAAAGCAACTTTAGGGGATAGTTTCTCATGAGCACATCCCCAAATTCGTATACAAAGAAGAAAAAAGGAAAAGCAAAGGCAAATGCATTTTAGATGCATTTATATGTTGCTGGGTGATACCTTACTGCCCCTTCAAAGGAAGGCATTTTGATCATTGTCCCAGCACAGGGTTAGTAACACAGAACCATATCCTCACATGATGAACACTGTTCTTACTCCAGTGAAACTGCTTTAAAGAAGACCAGCCGAAGATCTGCTTCTGCTCAAAAATCCCTCAGAAATCAGTGAGCCAGCCCTTTGACTATTAGTTGAGATATAGAACTAAAAGTCTTGCCCAGAATTACACAGAAAATGTGAGTAGCCACAAGTAATTTAAGAACTTAGATCAGCATCAGTGGCATCAAATCTAAGAGCTACCACTTTGCATAAAGATCAAGCAAAATCCCAATAACTGAAGAACAAGCCAAAAGTTCACACAGATCTCTCTTTGTTTTCTGGAGAGTAAAATTAAACCGTAATGAAAACCATGAAAACTCTGTAAGGACATGAATTCACACACCAAAAACTTCCTGAAAGACAATTTTCCCAGAGACAGGCATCTCCAGATCACTTCTTGCAAAGGATTTAAACTGTGCACAGCAGAGTGCTTTTTGCCTACTCCAACAGTGGCTTTGACATGACGGTGCCTGTGAAAGACACTGGTCCTGTGGGATGACAACTGGCTTGTTGTTTTAGTCAAGGGTTTGAATGTGGTCTGTTGGCTGACTCTTGGAAAGAGTCTGATGTCATGCTATAGGCAAATCTCTGCTCTTGTGTGTCTTAACTTCTGTTCTTGTGCCTAAATTCCTAATGAAGGCCTGTAGATGATGAAAGCCATTTGTGGCAGCCGCGATTTAACACCTCTTGTTACAGCTTTGCTTTTGGTTAGGTATCCCTTGACTCTACTGCTTGTATAATGCCCTATGGCTTTTCAGGAAGCTGTTTTTACCCAAGTACCACTCGGATGGCTTAACTTCATATCCACTAAATTGTGTGCTATCAGATGCTGTAATGGTAAAGATACCGCAAAAGCAGAGTTTACAAGTAATTACATTGCAAGTACTTGTATATCTTCTAGTAATGAGAGAAAGAGCATCACAAATTCTCTTTATTATATTAAAACACTTTTTTTTCCCCCAATCAGCATAAACAAATGTATGTATTGACTCAGGGGAGTAATTCTTGTTAGGTCACCAAAACCATTCTCATTTAATTGGTGTCATATGAAGACAAAACTCGGCATCAGTTGCCCACTGTTCATCCAAAGCAAGTGTAACAACAATTAAAACATGCATTTTCCCCAAGAGTGAGATTTATATATCAATATTACATTTAGCCCTGGACTTGGGAATAATTTTTTTATTGCTTTAGAACTGCATCTGCGACTACTAAGAGACTTGGAGGTTTATATTCAACTTTAAATCATGAACTTATATTGCAAAATAACCTCTATTTCTAGGATTTGCTGGATCCCTTTTGAATTTGGTTTTGTCTACTTTACAGTGGCTTTCTGTAAATAAGGGTATAAATTCTCCTCTACTTGAATTAAACACACAGTTCCTGCCTCTGTTTGATCATATAATCTTGTTGTTAGAACCTATGAAACAGAAAGCACTGATCACGACTTTCAACTAAAAATACTCCTCTATGCAGCAGCTGTCAGTCACCAGTTCTGTGCAAAGCATTATTGTAAAGGCTTCTTGCCAATTCACCTATCCCTGCTAACTGCTTGTGGAAAACTGAAGACTTTTAATGAGTGTGATTCAAGCTTTGGAGAAAATGAGTGCATTTATGCAGGTATATTTAATAGTTAGTGAATCAAATGGAAAAACATGTTTGAGTCATTGTAGGTGTGAAACACTGCACTAGGAAATAAGATTAGAGGGCTCGCTCTGTTTGAAGCTGATTTATCAGATGTAATACTCTTCACTGACATAAGCAGAGAAAAAATTGTGATCAAACTGCATCTCTTCAGCTTACCAGCTTTTTAGAAAAAGTGGTGACATGAAGCTCCCTGTCATGGAGATGATGAAACTTTCTGATTTATGTACATAAAGTTCATATATAGCTGAGAAAATGAGCATGAATTTATTCCAGGACACAGGTCGGATTACACTGGTGAAGAATGGTGTCCCTATTGCCTTGTGTGGTGACCTGTGAGATCACTGCCTGCCTCAGGCATGATAATGCCATATAAATACTTGTCGTGTAATATTCTTCATTTATGATGAAAAATAGGAAAGTGAAAAACAAGGTTTGTCCTAATTCAATAATGTATGCAATGCACTTCTTTGAATAGTATTCACCCATGACATGAAATTCAATAGATGACATTTTTGATACAGGAGGCATCAAAATACATTTCCTGCCTTGGACAAACTTTAGCTCAATCATTCTCAGCCAGAGATGGTGTCCTTGTAAGCTGGCATTCTTTGATGCATGTTTTTCTTCTACGAATAAATCTGGGCCTTCAGAGTTTAATTACAAGCCCTGTGTCAGACATTTTTCATGGTGTTCATTTATGTTTGGCAGTAGCAGTGCTGCTGCACAGCAAATCTGTGTGGGGTCAGGCAGTGCCCTCCTGAACGGGAATCCTGAGTGTTCGGGCACTGCTAGGGGAGATGTCTATTTGTGAGCATTTATGCCTCTCTACCTTGAGCCCTTTCCAAACACCTTCACTTCAGGCACACTTACAGAAAAGCTCTTATGCGAGATGCAAACTCTGCAGTTCAACCAAATTGTGAATCGCTGCCCCCAGCTGTCCCCTCCAGTAGCTCAGAAAGTCTGAATGCAGACACCCTCAAGGTGCTGTCGTCGACTCTCCAGGAAAGGGTTAACTTGACTGGTCTCATGAAACTTGAGAGCTGACAAGACTCAAGAGGGAGGATGGATCTTGGTCTCTCCTTATTTTAATTAAAATATAAAAGTCACAGAATAGCCTCCCTTCCTTCAAAGAACTTATCAAATTAATGAAAATATGATTTTCCCATGCATTCTAAAATTTCTTTCTTTACAGGTCTTTCATTCATCCACATCTGAGCAAAATGTGCTTATTAAAAATCAAGCTGTCTAAAATACCTCATATAGCTCAAAACTGCAGAACAGTCTCTATCTGAAGAGGTACATTCCTCAGAGCTGAATGCTCTATTGATGCTTTTGCAGAAGACACAAAAGAAATTAAATGTCAGTTGCCGAGAGACTGGAATTGATCGATATCATGTATAATTATATTTTCAAAACAAAAATAGGAAGAAAGTGCACCTTTGATATTGGGGTTTGGGTTTCAAAAGAACTTAAAATTAATAATGGAATTTTCTTTAAAAGTTGGTGTTATCTGGCACAGAGAACAGGCATACTAGATTTGGAGGCCTGCTAGCTCAACGCCAGCTCTGAAACCAGAGGGACCTCCCCAGGTAAAGATCTGTGTTGTTAAAGACCACCAGACTCCATTTGTTTGGATCTCCCATTAGCTGGTTTCATAATGTGTCTTGGGGTTTTTTGCATCTGAAAGGAAAGTAAGAGTTGTTTCCTGTTCACCTGCTCATCCTTCTATTGCTAGAAAAATAAGATGCATATGCTATTCAGACTTAATTAAAATTAATTTAAATTTTGATTTAAACTGGTGGGTGCTGTTCCACAGTATTTCTGCTTATTCATCCCCCTACAGGCACAACCTTGATCATGAAACACATAGAGGAGCACTGAGAAATTCACTGATGAGGAAAACTTGCAATACTTCATTGGTAAGGTTACCTCATGGCATAGCTCATTTCTGTAAGCCAAGCCTTGCTGTCTGTGACAATGAGAAAAGAGGTTTGCAGTTTGTAAGTAGTGCCATTTCCTTCAGCAGCTCCCAAGAGCAGAACTGTGTTGATGAAAGGCAAAGCTCCTTCAGTGGTTTCAGGTAATCTCAGCTGGTTTTGGTGTGGTAGAAGATGAATTTTGTCACATTTACTAGAATAAAAAGAAAGGTTTCTCGTGCTTTTCAGTCTTTTTGTTGGAGATTAATCCATGCAAGTAACGGAGAGAGAGAAGCAAAATCTGAATCACACAGTGAGAAAGAGGGTTGTGAGGCAGCTATAAGTAATCTCCACTTTAAAGTTCCTGGCCCATTTTCATACACAGAGCCAATGTAAGACGGCTGACACTTTACCGTGCCTTAATTATGCCTCCCCTGATAGGGGAGAATTCCCAGAGCCCTTGCTTGGGCTCTGCAGACGAATGGGACTTTTCCATGCTTTTTGCTCTCAGATAGTTGTTTATTAAGTCTTATCAGAGAAGGAGCCAAGGCACAAGCGTGACTCCTCTCAGGAATGTGAAGGAAAGGCCGAGTTATCAAGATAACACCATTCTTTTAAAGGTAAATTACCCAATGAAAGCCTGAAACGAAAGATATTTTTACTTTTCTACCAATGTTCAATAAATCTTTCTGCCACATGAAAGGAACTGCGGCATTTTTCACCCAATCCTCTCAATCCACTTTTGCCGCAAACATGGAGTGACAGAAGAAGAAGAAGAAGAAGAAGAAGAAGAAGAAGAAGAAGAAGAAGAAGGCCTAGAGAACAACAACAATCCTCCATGTTGGAGTTTTTGCTTTTTATCTATTTACTATATTAACAAACCCAACAATTTTAAATTTTCACCCTGTGACAATCTTACATAATGTTCTATCACCTAATTCACACCAGTGTAGATTCTGCTTCTTCCCAGAGGGTAGGTAATTTTCTCCATGGACGAAGGTCAAAGACAGGGTTGTCCAGAGGGGTAGAACTCTTCAAAACAGGCAGAGAAATATTCCCTGCACTTTGGACTCCAACAGACGGCAGCGTCAGGACACGTTAGCAGTTATGGATGGCTCAGGCCTGCCTACAGGTTTGCCTTTTCAAGGCATGACTGGTTTGTATATATTTTTGAATCACTTAGAGTTTTGTCTAATTCTAGGCAGGTAAACTCCACTAAAGCTGCTCCTGGCACACAGTTGCAGACTTGTTGAATGGGAAGGCTTTCCATGAGAGAGATTATGGATGCTGAAAAAGCTCCAGCAGAGAATTTCTTCAGTTCTCTGCAGCGTTTTTGTGAGAGCTCTGTCTTTCCCATGCAAGTAACTCAAAACAATGTGACAGTTTTGTAAACTTCTTGCAGCTGCAGGTTGCTTTGTAGAATTGTTATGGTTCTAACTAGAAAAAACATTTAGAGATGGGTGTCTTAGAACTTGATCAATCCCCTCAAGGGGTGGATGGCAAAAAAACAATTACCTTATGCCATTTAACACACTTTTGCGAACTAACATATAAAAGCCTTTGGAAAAATTATTAAATCCCTTCCATCTGTCCCTGAGCCTGGACTCTTGTGTCGTTTCTCTACTCATCCGCGGTGAGAACAGCGACAAGAGAGAACTGACTTGGTTTCAAGTGCTACTGTAAGAATTTATCTTAATCATAAATCTTATTTCACTGACAGGAGGGGTGGTAGAAATCTGGTGGAATACCCACCCTAGGGGGTCTTGAACTTAGAAAAAATAATAAGAGGTCTGTGATATATAGAAATATTTTCAAAATATTTTGAAACTCACTACTTGAGAGCACAATTTTTTACTTCTTCTCTTTTGAGCAGGTGAATAGCTCATTTTTATTGCCACTGGGTATCGAAAAGGACATCTGGTGTGCTCAGGAGCCAATGCAATCAGAAAGTGCTCTCCAAAGAGAGATGGTCACTGTCTCTTCCTGTGATATGGAAAGGGAAATTGGAACAAACTTGTTTTCTACTGCTTTTCGAACATCACGTATTTTCCAGTATGGTGTTAGAAGAAGTATGATTTAAGACATCAGCATCTTGTAAGGATTCAGCCTGAGAATTAAAATACATATTACTTAATACCCAGTTTATACATTGAGATAGCGTGGTAAAAGATTAGCCAAAGAGGATTGAAAAGAGGTTGATTTACTACATGCACAGCTTGGATTGCTAACAATAAACGTGATTGACGAGGACTGGCTCATAAAGAAGCAGAGCTGCAGTCAGCATAGACCTTGTGAAATAACATTCAGTTTCTCCCAAGAGGGAGGTCTGTCCTACTTCAGCCAAGTGGACTTTGAAAGCTTTATGATAAAAGTCTTCCATGTACTGACTTTATTTTTCTTCACATATTCTTGTTTCGGATCACACAGATGTTTTCAAAAACAAAAACTGAAACAAATTTTAAAACACAGTTGAACAATTCATTAAGGTACGTACATTCATTTTTAAATCCACATCTATTTCTTGAGAGCTCTGAACTACAAGGTTATAATGAGGCAAAAATCTGTGTGAAAGTGATAAGAAACCTAGAAAATCGATAACAATAACCACAAGACCGTTCAGAACTTTATTACACTGGATATGTCTAAAGATGCCATCCCTAAGGAATGGCTGCATTGTGGCCTAGGGGGCTCCAGAAAAGTATCTGCTACTCGGAGCACTTGGCAGGGAACAGGAGGACTGAAAATGTAAACCTGTACTTCACTTTTCCACTCTTCAGATCTCCATGGTCTCCACAGCCTAGTTCAAACTCTAGAAGTTAGTGCTGACCTCTTAAGAAGAGTTACAAAATTTCTAAAAATTGTTAAAATTCAAGAATCTTTTCTTTTGCATCAACATCAGCATCATGGTCTGTGGAGAAGGAAGAGAGCCATGTCTGTCAATTTGTGATTTATTGGTGCCAAGCAAAGCAATTCTCCTGTAATAACTCTCCACACACAGCCAGATCCAGTTACTATAAGCAGAAAAACTAGGAATAGAAACAGAGTACCATCAGCAGAGATCACAGGTCAAGCTCCAGACAGTTAATTTAAAATAATTATGAGGACAAAAGCAAATAATTTTATTAAAAATGATTATGGTATTATTACCAGGATAATTACTGGTATATATTTTTACTACATTAAACTATGCATTTTACTTGTGGGTTGATACCTCCAGTCTATTTGGAGTCTTTCTGGTTTTCCTAATTTTAGATGCTAATACTTGGGATGTTTTGCAAGTACCTGCAGAATGTGCTCCACAGGTAAAGAGATACTAATTCCATTTGTTAGTTTGGTACAGTTTACACAGAATGGCACAACTCAGTAGATGCTCAGTAATTACATATCACTTTATTTCTTTAGCATTTTCTGAGGTCTCTGGTTTTAAATTATGTTATTGAACCCTCAATCATGATTGCATTATGTGCGCTAAAAACAAACTAAGTACAAACATACCACAAAACTTCCCAGACTACTAAAAAAAAGTCAGAGACCAAGGCAATATACTTTTGATTTGACCCTAACGTTATTTCCGACTTTAAGGTAAGAAACGCAAACAAAATGTAAAAAAAAAAATTGAAGAGACATCAATATTTCTTTTTCAATCCCCAGAACTTAACTCTGGCAATGGGCTTGGTATCAAAAGAGATTGAGAAAAGAAATTACAGTGTTTACCAACACTGTACAGGTCTCTGCAGAGCAAGCAAGGATGCAGACAGAATATGGTGAATAAATACAGAAACCTGAGCTTACCCAAAAGAAGCTGCTCTTACAAATTAAGATTAGGCCTAGTTTAAAGCTGAGCAAGGATAAAAATCGATTTTGTGTAAGCAGAAACAAATGGGAAGCTGAATGAAGCTGGATGAAGTATGCCCTTGTAAAAACTATGGAAAAAACCATTGACTGCTATTATATGTTCCAGATAACAACCTACAAAGAGGCCAGGCAGGAAAATTTATAGATCTGGCTCTAGAGAAAACAAAAAGATTCTATAAAAATAGATTTTAGCAATCACTCCACTTCAAAGAAAGACATAGAAGTAACATAATGAAAAACCTGAAAGACCAGCTTTCACGCTAGAGGATGAGAATGTGTAGTGAAGCATTTACAGCTTGTTTCTCAAAGGGACATATACTGTGTACAGTAAGGCTGAACAATATTGCTGAGAGACCATGAAAATCAAATTCTAGCACTGCAAATGGAGCACTCTGTGTCGTGGGTTTTCCTGGCACCATCAGGGATTTCAGGAGCTGCTGTTCAAGATGAAACCCAGAAAAACAGCACAGTTGGTACAGAAGAGAACCACAGAATGTTCTGAGTTGGAAGGACCCCCAAGGATCGTCAAGCTCAACTTTGAAGTGAATGGCCCATACAAGCATCAAATGCACAAACTCAGCGTTATTAGCACCATGCTGTAACCAGCTGAGCTAATCTCATGGCCAGATTCTGGTGGAGATGTGCATGTACCATTTAAATAACTGTCCCGTTTGGGGGGCACAGAGAAGAATTTTAGAGCAGTATTTATAAGGGTTACTTTGGGCAAACTATCTGCATTGTCTTGGGCTATTGGAAAAATGCAGCAATCACACAAGGGCATGACTCCGCACACAAGATGGAAAGTGCAAAGCATTTATTGCGCAGTGAATATTCCCTAAATACCAGCACCTAACAGGATATCACATCATATAAACAGGAAAGATGTTCACCTCAGTGTCCCCCAATCACCTGGGATAGTGCACAGACATTATGGTAACAGGCAAACAATCCCCTATAAGGTCACAAACTACAATTATCACTTCTCATAGGCCCAACACTGTCCACAAACCCACAATCCTCTCTCAGCCCATCCCCAGTGACCTGGATGCACTCCCAGGGTCACCTCCGGATCCAAGGAAGAGGCTCTCTCTCTGGCCCTCAGGGCCTATCTCTCTTCCAGCACACAGTGCACCCCAACAGAAAAAGCTGTACAGAAGTGCAGAGCTGCAAGCCTGGGAAAAGCCTTAAGTCATCAGGTTCATCTGCAACACACAAGTACTGAAATACTGCGCTCAGCCGGCTCATCATCACAACCATGCAGCTCTCCATCTGGCAGCTTTAGTCATTTAAAGGCAGTCAGAGGTTTACTCCATGAGTTTGCCCAGTTATACTGCAGTCTGTGCCATTTCAGAGGACACTTCTTTCTACTCTGCCTTAAGAGCTGGAGAACCTTAAAAAATATAAATGCCTTATGCTACAGAGTTATTGCATCAATCTGAACTGCTGGCAGAACACATAAAACATGCCAAAAAACCTTTTCAAGAACAGAAGTAGATCAGACTCCTGAGAAATATTCAGAAAGAGCAGGAAACCAGTTGCCCAGAGAAGCTGTGGCTGCCCCATCCCTGGAAGTGTCCAAGGCCAGGATGGACGGGGCTTGGAGCACCCTGGGATAGTGGAAGGTGTCCCTGCCCACGGCAGGGGGTCGGAACTGGATGGGCTTTAAGGTCCCTTCCAAGCTAAGTCCTTCTATGATTCTATGAAACAAGGCAGATTGGTGCCTAGAACAAAAACACAACCAATTCACCCACGTACCAAAACAGCAACTGCTCTCCTAAGAGACTTCTATTATTTCTGAAAATATTCTGGGATATTCTTAAATGAGCTCAAACAAGTACATAAGCAGACACAGCACTCATCCCAGTTTTCTGAAAATAGTACCACAGCTTAGATAAGAAATGTAACACCTTTTAAGTCAAGAGTCAGGGAACAGTATTTGCACACTGTTAACAAGAGAAAACCAATCCGAAAGGAAGCAAAAAAATCTGCCAAATTCACAAGGGAAAATTTTTTTTACTAACGTGGAAGTTGGACAAGTAAAATATAACAAAAATACTCCAATGTGCTGGTTTTATTCTTTCCTGTGATTGTGAAAACAGCCTTTTCAGGAGGTTGCAAAAGGCTGTGTTCACACTGCCTGTCTGAAGGGCAAAGCCTGATGTGCGGCCAGCTCTCACTTCTCAAGCTGAACTTTTCCATGCAGTTAGTGAGAGCACATGTCCGAGTCGATCCTAAGCACCCAGAACAACACACAAGATTAGGGTTTGCACATGAAATCAAACAAAATAACAAAATACAAATAATTTGATTTTTTTTACCTACAAAACATATGCAAACAGCCATGCACAGAAAACAGACAATTTAAAGTAAATAAAAATGCTATGATACAAAAGCGGAATTTATGATTCAAAAAAGATAGCTTAGGGTAGAAAACCTGCTTAACTTCAGCCTGTTATTCACCTCCCAGTGCCCTAACTGAAAAATACAGTTGTGTATAGGAAAAATAGGTTGTTTGAAATTTATTTCAATGCAAACAAAACATACATAACAAACAAAATGCCAGAATCCCTGCTGATATGACCCTCCCTGTCCCAAAATGCCCTGTGAGACAACACTTTTTTCCTCCCATAAAATGTATGATTGTTTTAATTGTTGATCCTTCAAGTTTTTTGGGAAAATGACACATTTTGCCTTGGTTCTGAAAAAAAACGTGAACCATTTATATACAAAGATCAAAATATCTGCTTTTAAATTCAAATTGTACGATTCCAGATTCAGCCCTGTGCTGTGAGCCAGCAAATCTCTCACTGAAGTGCCTACCTTTTTTTCATCACAAAAGACAGACAGGATTATGCCCACATTGCTTTTGGGAATGATTCTACAAACTTTCTGCATGAAATAAATGAGAATTCACATCTTTCTGTTTACATTGGTCTATTTTTTTCTCACTTTCCTCACTAAATAAGACTATGCAGGCAAGTTGGATGATGTATTGCTGCACTTCAGCTTTCAACATCCTTTAGCAATTTTTTTTTCATCTTTAAAGAGCAAATTTTTTTTCCCAGATATGTGTTAGCAGCTTTCCCAGAAGTCATATGCTTATAATGGTGGTAAAAGGTTTTTGCTATAGAGAATAAGTTTATGGAAGAGTATCTGTGTTTTGGAAATTTTAGATGCCCATGTACAACTACAGTTTGTGACACCAGTACAACTTGCTTCCTGCAAATTCTGTGTATAACTGTGCCAGATATTGTGAAACCAATAATTTGAAAATACATGTATTCACTAGTTTAAAAATAACCTTTGAATTTGGAATACCACACTTATATTCCATGCAGTTTTCCAAATAAACAGCAGTCTTTCCACATAGCATTTTAAACAGAAAGTATGACTAAAAGTATAAAGTGGTCACAATAAAAAATAATGGAGTTATTCACCAAATTTCAAGTTGGGAATGAGACTATTTGCAAATAAAGTGCATAAAACTGTCCTTTTTTACCTTAGATGAACTCAAACATAAGTCCTTTTTTCTGCAACTTTGAGAGCTGAGAAAAATCTCTGAGGCAAGTACTTTATAATAATAAAATCCTCCATCACAACCGTCTTTCTGAATGACCTGCTGGCATGCTCCTCTGTTGTAGTAGCTCTGTGTCTGCTGAGCCCCAATTTTCTGAACAATATCTGAGGTTTCTCAAACAGCTCAGAAAACTGAAAGTGAGAGGAGAATTTAATTTAATGTGCCTGTCATCACACTGGACCAGAAGTGCCTCACGATGAAATAATACCTAGCCCTCACTGCAGCATCTACCCCATAACTCCAAGTCCCTGAGGGCTGTTAAAATCCAGCAGGCACCCGAAACTGGCAGGTGTCATATTTAATGTATGTGCAGTCACATTCCAAACAAATAGCTCCACTCAAGGAACAAGCTAATAATTCTTCTGAGTAAAAGTATCCAGATATGTACTTTGGACTGCAGAAGAGATACTCCTTCAAAAGACTGTCTATACAGGCCACCCCTTCTGTTCAGACATTCAACCTTTCTACAAAATCATCACTCTTGCTCTTTGCTGGGAACTCAGTGTCCTACCAAGGGCAAGACTCTGCTTTTTTGGGCACAATTCTGCTGTGCTGTAAAAACAGAGCTAATCATTCAAATTTTTCAATTAGTCCAACTGTGTTATGGGCGCTTTCTGCGGCAGCAGTCTGATGAACTGAAGCCAGCCCGAGGAAGCTGGGGCTGCTGCAAGCCCGGTGCAGAACCAACAGAGCCAGTTTGGATCTCAGGCTGGCCTTGAACTGCAGCTGCATATCAGGTGCTACACAGCGGCTGAGGGACACTGTGGGGGATACCCTACCACAAAAAACAAAATAAAAATATTTGTTCCCTGAAAGGTACCCAGGATTCCCTTTCTGTGTGGCCCTACTGCCTGTGTCCGTTCTGTGTGTGCTGCTGTTCACTGTGCAATGCCTGGAGAACTGGTGAACTCCAGGTGGGACCTGATCAAATCTCCACCCTATGTGACATATTCCACAGCTGCAGGAAATCTCAGGGTTGATTGCCAACCATGGAAGATAGTGAATTTTTTAATAGCTTCAGGTAGACTGAAATCTTTGATAGCTGAGCTAGACCAAGAAAACAGTAAAACCATAAAATTTATTACCAAACCAGGCCAGAGTCATTTTTCATGTATGAAAAGACATATTCTGGTTCTCTGTGACAAGGTTACAAAAATTCTATAACATCTTAGTACTGATTAGTTAAGCCAAATAAAGTAATTTTAAACTTTGCTCTGTTACGTTTAAGATATAGCCTTTCATATAACTGTTCCCACCTTATGGTTCTTAAAATTGTTTCTTACACGTAGAGCACCAAGAATACTTCTGAAACAAAAAATTCCCAAGGTCTAAGGCTTAATGCTTTCAGACTGATTTTCAGTGGTCAACACATGACATTTTCACTCTAATTGGTATAAGCACAGGACCAATGAATCGGATCATTAAATCTCACTGGTTGTAATCTAGGAAAATTCTTACCTACTTTATCTAAGACAAGAATTATCAGTTTCCTGTTCTCTCTGTTTCTTTCAAGGGACATTAAGATTCGACCGATAATTTTGGTACACAGAAAGGAATAAGCATATTGACATTTATTCCTGCAAATCAATATACCCAGTATCTGCATTGTATTGTCTGTAGATTTACCAGTTTAATTTTACTTTCTTAAGAAGTAATTGTTTTCCCTTCATGCTCAGATATGGTGTTGTGAAACAAAGTTGTATCTGTGAATTTACTCACTAAGTCAACACCCTATATACTCATTTTTCTTGTCTAATTCACAGTGAGGATACAGCATTCCTTTACTGACAGATGATATTATTAAATATTTAGCTCACACAGTAGATAATTGGAGTGTTTCTGCTGTAAGTATTAATTTACTCATGCTGGTGATTCATGCTGATCCACATGAGAAAAACTGTAACTAAATTCACACTTTAAGCCATAGGAATCAGCAGCTGAATCAGAAGATAGTAATTGCCATCTAACCCACACAGCTGCAGAGATGAACCTAAACAATTCAATCACATCGGCTTTATCCACGTTAATTTTTTGTGCAATTCCACTTGGGATGCGCAGTACATTGTTGGACTGTATCATGTTATTTCCCTTTTCAAATTTTAACTCTTAAAAAAATAGTACGTTGCTTAAATTGAAAGTTACCTTAGGCTTTTTAAATTGCAGACGTTTGGGTACTGATTTATAGTTCTGCATATGACCGGTGTTCATCCAATCTGTGCTGCTTGGAACATGGATAAACTAGCAAAGACTTCCTGTGCTATTAATCCATGGCAAAACCAGGCTGCTGCCTAGAGGAAGACGCTAGTCTAATGATATGCAAATTCTTAAATGAGCTGGTTTCCATTAATACTGTGTAATAAACCAAACTCAGATTCTCCTGCTTCATTTCGCATTTACTCAGTCTCTTTAGAGGCCCTGAGTTATGTTATAGACTGAATACAGCTCAGAGAGCTGTGTCTAGACAGTATTAGAGAATGGAATGGATTTTAATTCTATAAAGCCACAAACCAAAAGCTTCAGCCTGTGTATAGTCTAACATGCTCTCCATGGCATGGAAGAATTTGAGGGTTGGATCCCTGGAATTTACATCCCAATTCCCTCCTCTCAGCATAGTGCCTTTTTCACATTAAACTGGAATAACTGCAGCAAGCAAAATAAATACCACAAGAACACTTCAGCCATTTTTTTCTTTATAGTATGAACGTAAATCTTTACCTGCTCAGAATATTGCTTTGAAAACTGGAGACATCACAGATTAGGCAGGTGCCATAGTCTCTCTGCAAGGGCTAATAGCTCATGACAATGAGAGCAAAGTCTTCTCACTTGGAACACATTTTCATGGTGATTGAACAGGCAACTGCAGTTTCACGATTTGTTCAATTTTCATGGTATCTCATTCAGGAAGGATAGCAATACTACGTATATTAACATTTATGGATTTAATAATTTTTCCTATTTCTCACTGTTTGCAGGAAAAATGATACTGATATTTGAGTTATTTAGATACAGTTTCCACTAAAACTAGGTTGGCAGGAGGGCTGTAGCAACCTTCCGTATCAGTCTAAGAATTGTGGTCTTGCACTGACATAGCAGCACAAGACTGACACTTGGGTGGGAAGTGGAATTAGGAAAATGCAAAACAAAATTTTTGCTAGATTTCTTCTAAATGGATAATGCCACCTACAACTTGATTATTTATAAGTTATCTGTATTTTGCCATACACTACTTGGAAGTTTCCGTGATGCCCCCTTGCTGTTCAGACCCTGGGAATAGTAATTCTGTGTAAATGACTGAGTGAAAACATGACTTGAGACATTACTTTGCACAGAGATACTGTGAGCACCTTGTGTGGCTGGTCAGCTGTCCCTCCGTACACACATGGTACACAACAAAAGATAAACTCCTGTTTCCCACTTTCCCCCCTCTGTCGAACAGATATCAGTTCAGTGCTCATCTGGGTTTCTTTCAGAGGGAAAGAAAAAACAAAACCTGTTTTAATTGTTTGGTCATCTGCCCTGTGGATGGTTTCTTCATCCTTTTCACACACATTCTGCAGCCACGGTTTGTGAACACTGCTAATCAACACAGCTACCAGCTGCCACTTTGTTTTCCTCAGCAGGCTGATACACTGGGTTTGGGTAATCTTGTTTATGTATTTATCTTTCTCTTGAAGCTAACATCCTTCTATCAAACAATCATGAACCTGATGTTTCAAATTTAAATAGCTGCAGAGTCATTAATTAAAAAGCAATGCATGATAGTAATTTAAAATATATGCTTCAGTATTTATGTACCTCTCTGAACTAGAAGGAGAGGATACAGCACTCATGAATGGAAACTTAATTTGTTTGTAAATTTTTTTTTGAGTTAAACTTCACTAGATTAAAAACCAACAGTAAACAAGGAAAGAAACAGCTGCAGCTACAGCTGCTGCTTTGTAGCCACTTCAGTTTGACTCTCCCCAATGTGTACATGTAACTTATAAATTACATCCAAAGATACATTAAAAAAAATGAGAAGTTGTGCAAGTGTGGAGGAAGAAGAAGAGACAGAGATGGTGCTTAGCAGGACATGAATTTCTTATCAATAAATTGTCATTTGAAAAACAGCAGGTGACAAATGTAATAAAAATTGTGTAGAGAGCTGAAATGAATACAAATGCCGGGAATACACTGGAAGGGTCCGGCAGTTCTGTTCTGCAGTGAGTCTGCTTGGCAAACATTGCTCTGCAGCAGGCATAAACTATTCAGCAGAATTAAGTATTTAGCTGTGCCGTATCTGAATCCTGGGCCCTTGTGAGCCCACCCACCTTTTAGCAAACTGACAGTTCTGAGGCAATACCACGGGGCCATTAATTGCCACCGTGGTGGTGGCCCCTGCACGAGCAGAGCTTTGCACTGTGCAGCAGAATGTTTGCAGAAGTGTTACAGCTGGCAGAGCTGGGTTCCCTTTGAGCAGTGTTACCACTGAGCACAATTAGAAATAAAATATGGCACATTTAGAAAAACAGAGCATAAAGAGCGATGCGGTTTAAGGTCAGCTGAAAATGTTTCTCTGCAGAGGCACATGCTTAAGCCTCTCAGGCAAACAAGCAGCAGCTCAAAGCAGATACAATGGTTAAATGAACAGCTCTGGAATGAGAGCCACGCCAGAACCTGAGGGAAGTATTACTGTGCTGGAGATACAGCACTTTCCACGTGTTTAATACCGCGTATGTCCAAGTGCAACATGCCAAGACACCATCAAGGCAGGGCACTTGGATACCATGAAAATCTCTAAGCAGAGAATTGTGTACTATCAAACAGCTAAAAACTCTTTTGATTTGTTCTAAATAGTAAAATCTTAGTTTCTGAGAGCAACAAAATCCACAAGTGTATTTAAAACAGAAAAGCTGTAGTGCAAAACTGAAAGAAAATCAGTGTTTGTGAGATTGAATGTAAAAAAAAGAAATGCATTCAAGAAAATACATTCCCTTGGTTTCTTCTTTCTGATGGGAAGCAAAGCTTCCTACAAAAAATGTGGGATTTAATCATAAAATAAGGGGAAAAAAATTAGAAAAAGACTTCCTCCAATAAATACAGCAGTCAGCTATGTTCAGTTTTAAAGGCCTGACTTGCTCTTGACTCTGTACTACAAGTGTGGTAATTGTTCCCTTTGGAAGTGGAACCACCTTTTTTGACAAAAAAAAAGTAAAATAGCTTTTGCATATTTTGTACTACAGTTGTTCTAGAAATCCCCAGCAAACTATTTTCATTTTTGTTATTCCCAACTGACACGGAGATCAAAAAAAGAATAGAAATAATAGAGCAATTAATAATTGGGATAGCTCTACAGAAGCATGGCTCTGAGAACTACAACCCCCTCTGTGCTTGGAAAAAATATATAAGTAGGACCTGCAAAAATTAAAATAATTTTAATAATTAAAGAGTTACAGTGGTAAAATGTAGAACAAAGTTATGTTCTACAGTTGCAAGCCATAAGAATGAGTTGTAAATGTAACTATATTAAGTCCCTATTTCTTTTTTAGCCTAAGATAGTTTAAAAGACGTGGAAGGAAAAGGTATACATAAAATAATGAAGTGTTAAGTCATGAATTCCTTTCTACAGATTTGTATGCTGATGATATTAGATGGGAGAGTCAATCTCAGCTGAAAAATGCAGGTCAAGTTTTTTGGCATGAGTTTCATACTTTTGAATTTTCTGTCCAATCTACAACATGTGCAGTCTTGTATCATTAGCTTCCAGTAATTCTCTTTTCATCCTTTACCTCAGTCTTTAAGTTTTTTTCTTGGAGTATTTGTTATAGCACTGCAGGTTTCTAAGTCAAAACACCAGATCAGTATATTTGTTAGCTACCTGTTATCTAATACTACATCCAGTTTGATAAATTTATTTTAAAATTGTTTTTCAAACAGCAGTTTCATTGCAGTTTTTGTATTCTGGAATGGAAATTATCTATCTCCCCTCCATCCGTAATATGACAATTAATTTCCGTTTTCTCCAGATGTGCTCACTTTCACTGCAGCAGTTTTCCTGCCTCCGTCCTCATGCTCCATGTTATCACCCTTGCTGAAAACTGAGTTAATGTATTCCTTCAGTTCAGGCATAATATCTTGATCAGCCCCAATCTCGCCCTTATTGTCAAAACATGGACTCAACATTTTATCTCATGACTAAAATATCATTTTATCAGTTTTCATTTCCCTCCTAAAATATAATTGTATTTTTCTCTTGACAATTATCGCTTAAGTCTGGTAATCCCTCACCTTTAAGACACAGCTTTCTATGACACACATCTTTCTCTGTGGGCTGCTTGTAATTTTCCTTATACCCTTTCTGAAACAGTAATTCTTCCATTTATCATTGCACTTTTCCCTTCAGGGAAAGTTCCCTTCAGGAAAAGTTCCCTTCCCTTCATTTCCCTCCCACTCCCTTCTGGAATACAACACACAAAATGTGTTATTATCAACGCTATGCTCCCACCACAAGTATTTGCTGAGTCACTCATAGCAGTTGTAAAATCTCTCTGTGTTTCTTGAGTGGACAGCTGAATAATTTTAAAAGAGAAAAAATAGAAATGGGTAAAATGTACTCCCTGAAATAATAAGCAAACAACAAAAAAAAAGAATGATACCATGATATCATCCATCGCACACAACAAAATTATCGTAACTCCCTTGACATATGTTTTTGAAAGAATACAGAGGAATAAAATATCCAGCAGCGAGTTGACAATTGTGGGCTACATTTGGAAGGTCCAGTAATTAATGAACACTCTTTTATTAAATAAAGTTTTCCAGTTTTACAAACATGATTTCCCTTAAATTTTTCACTATGTAGGAAGACACTATTCAGATTAAAGTTGCTATAATGCTACTACGACTTCTGAAAAGAATATGACTTTCACGGACAGGAATTCATCAATAGATAAGGATAGATGTTTGTATACCTTTCTTTTCCCAACTGTGCCAGCTCAAATAGTATCTTCAGACTAAACAGCTCCTTTCTCCCTGCATCAGGCTAAAGACAGTGAATTGCACCAATTTAAGTAAAAATTTTTCCAAGTACTCATTGTAATTGTTATATTTTATGACATTAAATAGAAAATTGTCTTTCAGAGAACAATCCCTGTATAGGAGCTCTGTAGGTATGGTGTCCACTAAGGCACACAAAGAGCATCTATTGCACGTAAAATGAGAAAACCCCAATATTTTTTTGCCATGACCTACAGTGGAAGAGTCTCCTGGCCAGGTTAAGAGTATTCTCAGTCATAATCACTCTTCAAAGCTACACCTTTGTTATTTCACACTGGAGCAGTGCCTCTGCCCTTCCTACATGGGGCCAAGAGCTCTGAACTATCGTGCACCTGATGCTGCAGCCAACTGTTTTTTCTGGCTGAAATCCTGTCTTTTGCTTCCTCCAAATATCCCTCAGCTCCTTTACTGTTTATCTTAAAATTGAATCAGCATTAGCTTCTGCACAGAAGGTGCCACTTCAGTTTGGTAACTGTTGGTCTTTTTAGTGAGTTTGTTTCTTGATTAAATTCCCAAGAGAAATTCAGCTAGGATGCACAAGGTATTTCACTGCGAGGGCTGGAGTAAAAGAAGTTTTTATGAACGTAATTTAGATTTTACTGAACTTAGATTTTACTGCAATCACCTTTAGGTCCTAGACCTGATTTCATAGTATTTATTTCAGTTTTATCCAAGTACAAAACCTTGACTAGCACAGCAGGGGAAAATGTTGTTCGGGTTTTTTGTCCAATGCCATTTTTAACATTTTGCTTGTGAGTTACATGCAATTCTGCACCACGAGGGACAATATTGCTCATACATTTTTAAAATAAACAGCAAAGGAAAATACCTAAATAAATATCAAAGGAAATACCCCTAATTATTATCCAAGGACATTACCTAAATAAATACCATATGAGTAAATACAGGAGGATTCTAGGAATTTCTTCAAAAGTCCATCGTGTTCAACATGACCCCCTAGGAACTGTGAGCTCTACTGTCCTCAAACCAAAGTATAAAACTGCCTCCTCCTTCCATCCTTGTCACTGTTTTAATAGAGAAACCTGGGTTTCAGATTACGCCTTTCTGAAAAACTTCTCTTCAAGGTACATTGTTAGGGTGAGATGCCTTTATTAAGGAGTTAGCACCGTGGAAAATCAGATTAAATAAACCCCCCAAAGATGCACCTACAATTGCTCTTGTTTCTTAGAGTTTGCAATCTTCTATGGTTAAATGAACACTTGAAAGTAAAACTAACTAGAAACTGAGATCAGTTTGCTATTATTAAATCATCTTTAAAGAGAGAAAAGGATCACCAAAAAGAGAAGCAGGGAATTATACAGCAGAGATTTCTAGGCTGTTGCAAATTTCAGTTTTGAGAACTCAGAATCTCTCTAAGCTTTTGGGCATTATTAATAAGGAGGCATCAACCAGGCAAAATGCCTGCAACCCTGGCAGCCCTCCTGCCTGCCTCACAGCTCTCAAGCACCCTGCACCTGTTCAGCCCACCTTTGCAACTCACCTGCTCATTTCAGCCACAATATATTTAGAAATTGTGCTACAAAGAGAATTCCAGGGTGCCCTTCTCCTGTTTATCAGAAACAAATGCACTGTTGGCTGCTCTTGAAGTAAGATCTCATTTTTAAGGTCTTATACATTTTAAAGGAAGTCTCTTATAACAGTGCACTGTGAGCCTCACATTAGATAGACTCTGCAGTAATGTTTATATATGGAAGTATCACGGTCAGTCTGTGATAAATTTTCTGAGTTTTGAGAATAGTTTTTTTCCAATAGCACTTCTGGAAAATTTAATTTTAGAATGGCACACTGGGAAATCCATTCCCCATCACACAACACTATCCTCAGCATGTATTGGTACACACACACACATACACACGCACATACATATATAATATATATTATATATATAATAAATACATAATATATAATATATAATATATACTATATAATATATAAACATAATACATAATATAATATATAATATATAATATATAATATATAATATATAATATATAATATATAATATATAATATATATGTGTGTGTGTGTGTATATTTCCACATATTTTCTAATATTCATAATGTAGATTTATTAATATTTTTTTCTGATTATTTGGAGAGGAATGTTCTTTTCCAGGAGGCTTGCACAAAAGAAGCAAACTTTAAAACCAGAAGTTCCCCTTCAAAAGATGTTTGTTTCTTAGGACAGACACTCCCAAAGCAGTTTTAAATATCTTAGCATTTATAGATGCTTTATGCAGTATTTAGGCAGAAAAATCAAAACTTACTTGGCTTATGATTTACTTGCTCATCAATCTGACAACATCCACAGAGGATGCTCGCAGTGGAAGACACAAGAGCACCACAACAATGCAAAATCTTGCTGGATTAGTTCATTTAATGCACATCAGCAGTTTAAGTTTAGCTAACTGACCTTAATGTACAGCTAAGTCACATTTACCACCTGTAAAATGAATTTGTCAGCTTGTGCTAGAGATCCTGAGCCATAATCTGAACCCAGAGAAGAAAAGCACAAGATAGAAACATTCTAAATCCAGATTTTGAATGTTTGTATAGTCACCCTATGTGGATGCTAAAAAGTTAAAAGCAGAGAAATTCTTCAGCTTTTTCTCAATATTCTGTGAGAACATTGCTTTCACACACAGACTAGATGAAAACAGCGAAGACGGTTTTGTAAACTAATTCTTTATCTGTGCACCTGGGGTCTGTTTTGCAGAATTGTTGTGGTACACATTGAAATAATATTCTGAAGTAGATGTTGTGAGCTTTGGCCAATAGGACAAGGTCTGGCTGTTCAAAGAACCAATAGCTTCCTGTCATCTTTGTGAACCAAGTTATAAATACGGTCTTTAATTAATAAACGGCTCTCTTGCTTGCTGTTCTCCCTGGACCTAGAATTTGAGTCGTGTCGTTCCTCGTCGTTCTCGGTACAACAGCGACAACCCTATCACTTACAAACTACCTGTTCCCCTCCATTCCACCCCCAGATGCTAAAGGCACAGACCTCATTAAGTTGCAGATAAGAACCTCCCCACTATCAGAAGTTCTTGTCACTTTAAACCAGGAACTTTTTCTAACAACTAAATCCTAAACCATTATTTAGTCCATTAAAGATGCCATGACCACAGGAAGGTGTGATTTAACAACTCACTATGGAATGAAACTTCAGCAATATCCCTGTGTTTCTACACTCTCTCACTGGTGGCTCTGGTTGGTAATTCTGACGTAGAGGAAATTTTTCAGAAGGTCTTCAGGGTTATAGAGCACAAGAATTACATCTCCAGCTGTTGTTGCCAACTAAGACTTTTTATCCGTTCCGAGTACTGAAAAGATATCCTTTTAACAAGATATTGATATAAAGTCTTCAACACTAAGGTCTGTCAGTTAAGGAGAAATTTACACTGAACACTTGTTTTCACCATAAAACTCATGAATAAAACAAGAGCAGAATGACTAACATGTTCAATCCATATTATAATTACCAGGGGTCAATTAGAGAGCTTTTGGCCATCAGTTTCAAACATTTCTTCTCTCAAATAAAGACCCTCCTTGTGACAGGGTATTCAATGCCAAATATCTAAATAGAAAAATCCTATAAAGATTGCCTGGCTTTTCAAAGCTGATATTTTTTTCTTTAAAATATACTGCAGCTCACATACCATAACATCTTTTCTTCACAATATTATACACTTTTAAAAAGAATTTTAACATTTTAAAAATAGTTTTTTCCTGAAATATATAGATTTTATTAAAAAAACCCCATAAAAACTACATTAAAGTCCAATGAAAACCCAGAATTAAGCCTTCCTATGTATGGAATTCTAAAATGCCTGTATATGGTCTATATAAAATCTGATTTCATGGAATTCTTTGTAGAATGAATAGGGTAACGTCCCTCAAATAAGAAGCTGTGAATACAACTGATAGTGCTTTAAAGGAACTAAGCTTGACACCACTTAAATCATCAGTATTACACGTTTATTTCAACATTTGAATTGTCTGTTGAGTCTCCCTTTCGTGAGAGCATTATCATCTCAAATCTAGAATACTATGGAAAAAGGAAGCCCAGTTTAGACACTTTGCCCTTGCAGTTAGATTATCACTGCATTCAGGGTGGCTTTTTTTCACTAACAAACTGATGTCATGATGATTTTTTGCCTTTTCTTTTACACCCCTGTTATACCTTTTTACAACTTCTGTATTCTTAGTGTTTTTTGCCTACATTCTTAGACCTGTTTGCCAAGCTAGGAGACGAAACATTTTGGAGGTTTTGTAGTTAGGGATCAGTGTGCCCCAGACCCCAAGGTCCTCTCCAGAACACGTTTTGTAAACTGAGATAGAACCATCCAGGGGAAGGTTCCCTGGGGAGGGGGGCTCACTCGAGCCTCTCATTGGGGAATTTATGATAGATATGCAATTAGTAAGACCTATAATGTTATACCAGATCTATTGTGGGGGGATTGCGGGGTGCATTTCGGTGCATTCCACCTGGGTGTGGTGCACCTAAGGATCCTTAAAATAAATACGAAGGTAAAATCCCTTTTCCCCTTCTAACCGGGTTTGATTCTTGATTTTAAGACCAGGAAAAGGCATCAAAACAGGTGCAAAGATAATGAAACTGAAGAAATGCAACGGGGCAGCCCATAAATAAGCACCAATTTCCTCTTTAATTCTTGCGGATATCTCCAGGAGTACATAATAATTTTCAGGTTTTAATTCCTGCAAAGTATATCCAAAGAACAACATTCTCTCAACCATAATGGCATAACAGATTTTCAGTCCACACCAACTGCTACAGCTCCACTGACAACACAACTGTTTATATGGGGCACCCAAGAGCCTTAAAATGGAACAGCGCTGAATTTCATTGCCTCTCTCCTACAGCCTGACCTTCAGTCAGTTTACAGAGGCACCAACATCATAAAACCCACAATACCATATGCTGCGTTCTCTCTTAGTTTATGATTAAGTCACACTTTTAAAAGCTGAAAAAGCTTTTGATATGGATATGCCACTGTTCCTGCTTCTGAAATTCAAGCATTTCCGTTTTAGAATTTTCTGGTCTTTTCATCCTATTCCAGTGTCTACCTCAATATTTTAGCAAGGTGATTGTTTTCCAAGGACCTTAACTAAGGATATTTCCTGCTCATATTTGGATGACTAGTTCATTAATATTCCTATGCCCTTCACAGAAAGTTGTTTTTATGTTCTAATCATCTTTCCAGAGGCCAAAAACATAAACCAGGTCATTATGAGTTAATTCAAATCAATGTCCAATGACTTTCTAATTTTCATTTCACACTTGATAGCCTCAGTGTCGGCTTTTGGCAACAGTTCCACTGAAATACTCTTATCAGATATTTTGGGAAGTTTTTTCATCTTTCTGAAACCATGCCTAATCAAGAGGGCAGCAGCTTAAACACACACACCATTTCATAGGAAAATGCCTGGAAGCTGAAACTGTCTTCAATTTAAACATCTCTGCTCTACAGCTTCTCTAGGATTCGTGCTGACAATGCAGGAGAGAAAAATTTCAATAAAGATTTAGGCCTAAATTCCCTTTGGAGCATACTTTCAGTTCTGTTTTCTTGCAGGATACACTAAGGAGCAACACCACCGTGAAAAAAGGGTGCGTTTGTGGCTTCCGTGGGTGGTAAGCACGGGCCATACAAGGACTTACAGACTCCAAGGTTTGGTACCTACTGACAAGAATTGTTCTTGTGAGTTTGGAATTAGTGCTTGAAGAAGGGATTAGTGCACTCTGCCACTATAGGATTTTATTTTCTTTCTCTTAAATTGGGCAGTAAAACTTCCCTTCCCAAAAGGATTTTAGTGATTAATGAGTGCCATACTCCTCAAACAAGCATGCATTCTGTTCTATTTGGAAGGAATAAAATTCTATTTTGGTGGTGTTTCTCCTCTAGAATCCTTATATTTAAAGGATATCTAATTACATCTTTTTTGATTTTGGTGTACTAAATAGTGGTTGACTGAAAAATTTTACATTTTTGAGGCATACTTTGAGCTTTACCTCCAGATTTAGAATATTATTTTCATTTTGGTTGGAGGGGAGGGGGGGTTGGTTGGTTGGTTAGGGTCTCTTTTTCTTTTTGGTGTCTTTTTTGTTCGGCTGGTTTGGTTTTTTGCTGCCCTACCCTCACAACAGGTTAAAGAGGTGGAAAGATTTACTTCCCTGAGCTGTGTATATGTGATATTGCCACCTTCTGCTCTCTGGGTGCACCGTCAGAGTTCAGGAGCTGTGCATTCCTGGGCTGTCTCAGCAATATATTATGCTGCCAGATTTCAATTCTTGAGAAAAACTAGGAATATCCAGGAAGTGTGTACGACAGGTTTGTTGTTTTTTACTATAAGTGATCAAAATTCCGTGAACCAGCATGTGATGGATGAATACATGAACAGTTTGCCAAGTCAGACCCAAATTCTACCAAGATACTGAAGATTTAGTCCACCCACTAAATTATCCAAATGAGGAGGTTGCACCAAGGCACTCCCAGTCCCTCTTGATGATGCATGAACCCAGTGCTCTCAGATGGAGGACCTAAAACCCAGCATCGTTTTCAATGTTTAGACAACTTCTGCTAATCTAAAGGGTTGTTACTGTTCTCTGAAGGCTGTACCGAAATTTGTTGGTTATTTCAAATGTAACTCATCTTGCTCCTTTGTGTATTCCTTATTTTATAACATTCCTGCACAAGTCACTTCTTAAACAAAGGGATACACTTTGTTTTCATTAATTCTGTCCTTACACTTCTGGGCAAACCTTTAATTATTCAATGTTGTCTGTCATTTCTCCTTGCTTTCAGACTCACACGACTAAAGAGGGTGGATTGGGATGGTTTGAATCTGAGGCTCCTCTAGGATTTTATTTTCCCTGAACACAAGGGGGTATTCTGTTGTATCTAGAAATCATCATGTTATCTCAATGAGACAAATTCATGATTTATTGCATAATGATGCCCAAGAAAGCTGTTCATCCAAATTTAATTATTGCTTACAAGTGTAACATGAATCAGTACATTGGTTTAATATTACTCTGTTGTTTGATTTTTTCCTGTTTAAGCACATACTACATCACTTAATTTTTGACTGACACTCTTGTGGGATGAAGATGCATTTACATAATTAATTACTAAGGCTCTACATAATTATTTCACTATCACTTTTATATTCTGTGGTTTTTTCTGATTTCATTTATTTCCTTTAGTCTAACAGCCCTTACTTTTTAGATTGCTGTGTCTAACTACTGCCATGTCTCTGTGGAAACAAAGGGGTTTCTGTGTTTATAGAATTTTGAACCTTTCCTCTATTCTGTGTAATTCTTTCTTTTCTGCTGTTTGAAATCTTGGAAATAAGATCTCATTATTAATTCATAATTAATTTCAACATTAATCTGAAAAATACTTTGAGAAGTGCTTCACTGACTCATATAGATCTCTTATGATATAGCCTCAAGGGCAGATATATAAATGAACAGTATTAACATGAAGGTTATTTGATGCAAAAGTTTGGACACGACTATTGCAAATGTTATGTAATAATACTCTACTACTCAGATTTAGATTCAAGATCAGAGGCAGAAGAACTGAAATTTCACTTGAAAAGACTTCAAGATGAATGTACTCAGCTGTCAAAAAAATACCCCCAATTCTGTTTATCATCCAATTCTATCCCCCCCATGCCATCATCCTAAAATTAGGGAACCAACGTGCAATGGTGAATCAACCCCATAGGTGGAATTCTAGTTGAAAACCATGGAATAGTAGCAGATTACTCTTTGGCCTTTCTCTACAGAGTGTAATACTTTGTAAAGTGTCTTTTACTCTAAAGTTGTGTTTTGTTTCTGGTCACCGATACATATTCAAAGACCAGGATATAAATCAAGATCATAGCATCACCAGCCCAGGTCTCAAACTTGAACATACTTTAAGCAAATAAATTCCAAATTCCCCTTTTCCTCCCTAGCCAATTTACATGACCCATCCATTTGCACTGGGCAGGACTTTACAGAAATACTGTTTTGAGAAAAGTATTTGAATGAAGAGAGAGTCGTGGAGGTCTTTTGGCAAACAACAAAGTATAGAAAACACAAAAACAAGAGAAGTCAACTTTCTAGATGTGATCACTCACTATGATTTAAGTTCTATCCATATATGTGCTTTACTGAGTTTTTCTTTTGATTAACAGACACACTTGATGTGTCTTGATAAGCTCTGTAACCAAATAAACTACATCATGGACTTTCTTATTTTTACATAAAGCAGCTATTTCTAGTTACTCTAAAGCATTCATATTTAATGTAAAGCCTAGCACAGCGTTTCTAAGTGTATATTCCTAATTTCAGAGGGATGCATAAAGCCATATATGTCTGAGAACCCACTCTGCTTTAAATTAGATAGCTTTTGCCTATGTATCACATCCAATAGTGATGTTCAGGGAAAAAAACAAACACCCACAAAAGAACCATGTAATTTAGAAACAATGGGAACCAAGCGATATATAAATAAATCATAGATTTACGCTTTTAAGATATAGACACCAAGCTTTATGGTCCATAAAGCACTATAAGTTCATGTCTTTGAAAACTATTGTGTTAAATTAATGAAACATACATCTCTCTGCATGAGACATATGAAGAGCAAGTTTCTCTATTGTGTAAAGGTTCTTCTGTCTGCTGCCTTGTGTTAACTGCGTGGTGGCTTCTTTAAACAAAAGGCTGAGGTTTGGGTTCCATTAGACTTCCCTGTGAATGATAAGGCTGCAGCACAACAGTGGGCATTTCGGCCTCAAGATATCAATATTTCCATCAAGGAGATTTGACGTACGCAGTGCATTCACAAGAGATTTATTTATGTGCAAGCCATTTTGGAATAATTTAGTATACATAGAAGCCGTAATTATTTGAGAGATTTTTCATTATAAAACCTCTGAACTCTCTTTCATGCCTCTAGAATGAGAAAAGTCCCTGCTTTCTTGTGCTCTGTGGATAAGGAATTTTCAGGAGTCCTCTAAGCTCATTTTCTCCCAGGCTGAGGAAGCAGATGGCTTAGATCTACTTCTTTATAAAAATCCCAATCCTTTGCCACTTATTGCTCATTAGGTTTAGTATGGCAAAACTAGTACCACTAACCAGTACTGAAATGAGGAATTGCTGAAGACTGCTTTGAGGTTTGTGGAAAGGCTGCTACTGCTCTGCTACTAAAAAATTCATTTGATTCTTCATTAATTATAAGACAGCACATATCTTCTTTTAAACTATCATGACAATAGAATAAAATGCTGTTTGGGATGAATAACAGCAGAATGCTGAATTTTTAAAATACCTCTTATGAGAGTGCTGTAGGAGGGAATGTAAACTGTGATGGAATTGCCATATGGTGAGCTCTTAGTGCCAGCATTAACTGAATCCCCCAAAGCAGCATTTTGCTCTTAAACAATAGGAAAAAAAAAGAAAACCTGCTTGTATGGAGAAAGAAAAGCCAACAGCAATTCATGTCAGATTGCAGTAGAAGTTATCTATAGTGATATCAAACCTTCTTTTCTGAGGAAACTATCCTTGAAAGTACTTTCTATCCTGGGTACTAGGTCAGGACAGATGCTGTCAGGCAGAGAAGGATTTCAGTCCTACAGACTCAGTGCTTTTGCTTTGCTTCCAGCCCTTGCTGCTCCATTGCTTTCTCTCACCTAGCTAAGAAAACAGCGCCTCAGCAACTCTTCCACAGAGGACTCCCCAGGGCTCTGACCCTGCCATTTCCCTCTCTCTATTGGGGGCATATTCTGCAAGGTTGGAAGCAAAGACATGTTGAGTCTCTCCCCTTCGCTGTTGGGGTGCACTATGTGCTGGAAGAGAGACAGGCCCTGAGGGCCAGAGAGAGAGCTTCTCGCCTGGGACCGGAGGTGACCCTGGGAGTGCGTCCAGGTCACCGGGGATGGGCTGAGAGAGGATTGTGGGTTTGTGGACAGTGTTGGACCTATGAGAAGTGATAATTGTAGTTTGTGACCTTATAGGGTATTGTTTACCTGTTACCATAATAGGTAATCTCTGTGCACTACCCCAGGTGAGTGGGGGACACTGTGGTGAACACCTTTCCTGTTTATATGATGTGATATCCTGTTGGGTGCTGGTGTTTAGGGAATATTCACTGCGCAATAAATGCTTTGCACTCCTCCATCTCGCGTGCGGAGCCGTGCCCTTGTGTGAATACTGCACTCGCAATGCCACGAGCACCAGATCCATAGGAGAGCATCAATTATACCTGTGCATATTATGGAAAGCACTGATGTCCTGGGATGCATCATGTGCTACACAGGAACTCCTGTATTCCACTACAACGCTACATTTCTGTAATACGTGTCCTCTGCAAACATCTGGCTGCGAAACAAGAGACTTAGTCAGCCCCCATTATGCCTAACTGAGCAGAACAAGGTCCCTCTGAGCTTTTCTGGGCATGCAAGAAATTCAGACGATTCTGTGATGGCCTGACCTTGCTGTCCCATTGAGACTTACAGAAGAATTTTGTTGACTCCAGAGGAGTTTTATCCAGCTCTTGATAAAATAATAGATTTGGTTTTTTCTAAATGCACCTGTTTTAGGTACTATCCTTAAAAATATCTGCCACTGGGAACACTGAACCAAGAAATACTTGTAGTATTTCTTAAGCCTCAAGGTGGGCAACTGCATTTAATTTTCTCCACGACAGAGTAGAATACACCAGAACCCCTTCAGCATTTTCAAAAGATGGGGCAATATAGTACTGGCATCTTAAGAGAGAGCTCCCTGCAAAATCAATGTTTGCTCCAGATACATCAAGAAAAGAATCAGTTGCTCTTTCTAATTTTCTCCAAATCAAAAGACTGTGAAGTACAGAAATTCCAAGTCTTTTTTAAAAGAAAATTATTCTACTGCTATCTTACACCTGCCTGATTTGTATTAAGAAAGCTATATAATGGAAAACTTAAAATATACATTACAGGATGATTTATAGAAATGTGTTATAAGAAAGTTGTTCTGCAGGGATCATGAAGACAGTACCATCTGCTCCAAAAAGCAAGACACTGAAAAAAAGCCTATTAGGGCTCACATGCAACATACACTAGACACAAATAAACAGCTCACAGATTCATATATTTCAGTCAACGAAAAAAAAATTGGATATCTCGTATCAGAGGCTTCATTCATACAATTCCTATCAGCTTTGCATACATGATCAAAATGTGGAGAAATATACCAAAAAGAGAAATACTTCTCTTTAAAATAATTTTTTCTGGAGGAGAGGGGAAGGCTGAGATTTCTTGAATACTGAAAAAACAAACCAAAACAAGCCTTACAAAAATTTCCAAAACTGTTTTCTTTAACTTAAAGCTAGTGAATTAAGGTTTAATTTGGGTACCCAGTACCAAGCTTCATGAGTCCTATAAACTGGAATGTTAGATATCTTGAGAAAAGCCAAACCAATGACATTTTTGTTTTGACCCGAGGCTGAGACAGGAACTAGATAGAATTTGGCTATTTAACTGGATATTTCAGAATTTTAAAGGAGTGTGGCTTTGGCATAAGGGGAGCCTGTATTACAGGAAGTGTGTCATGTATCTGTATTCATTCCAAAGTTTTTTCTGTATTCTACATCTGTCTTAGCACAAAGTCAGCCCTGGGAATGCCTGGAGACTTTGGAAATGAAATAAATTTCATTTTATTCAGAAGAAGGCAATAAGAAGAAAGAAGGGTTTAGAAAACCTCCTGTTGAGGGAAGGTCAAGAAAAGTAGAAATGTCCTAAATATAAGAAGTTTTAGCCATTCACCAGACATGTGTGAGCTTGTGTTTTTAACAAAAATTGGTCTTTCCTTTCAAATAAACAGCGACCATTAGGCAAAATTAATTTTTTTCTCCAGATTTCTTTCCTGTTCTTGATGTGGGCATTCCCCACCCAGAGTCTGTCCAAAAGGGAATTTTCAGTTTCATGATCTCAGGGGCCTGTGCCAGATGAACAGAGCCAGCCCCAGGGCAGATAGCTCTGTTCCCACAGTGCCAAACAGCTGGGCAAGCAGGGTTTTTCAAAATGTGTCTCCAAACCTGTCTGGGAAAAGAGAAGAATCCAAACAGCGTTACAAAGGAAAGCAACACAAATAAAAAGCAGGAACAATTGAAAGCAGTGACTCAGCTCCCTGGGCCAGGGCAAGGCGTTGCAGGGTGAAGAGGGCGCAGTTTCTCCGTGGTGGTTCTCTCCCTAAGCCAGGAGCTGCTGACCTCTGTTACCTGCTGGTGGTTTTCTAGGGATTTTCTAGTCAGGGGACTAAGTGTGCATTGTGGTAGCCAGAAATTACACCTGCTTTTGGCTCTGCTGTGCTGAAAACACTGGTGTTCTGACTAAATACTGCAGGGAGGCACGTCAACCAAGGTTTGGGCTTTTAGAAGCTGTGTGAAATCCTGGTGTAAAGGAACAATTGGTGTGGCCAGTAGGACAGTACCAAAGACAGGAACTGTTCTGCTTTTGGTGGATGTAGAAGAGGACAGAGGCTCAGTGTTTTCACTGAAGTGCCTGGACTTTCACAGCCCCTTTTCCTGTCCCTGTTTGCACAGCCACAGAACTTGCCTGCTTAGCCTTGCGGGCTCTCTGTCGACTAAGAAGGAAAGCTGACCTCTGAGGCAGTCAGGACCAGCATTTTTGCCAGAGCTGGGCAATGTTTAGCGGTCTGTTGGCTCACATGAGTCAGAAACACAAGGAATAAGCCGCCAAAATCAAAAGAGAAAATAAAGCTTATGAGAGAATTTATCGTGGAGGAAGATGGGGAGGAACAGAATTTATCTAGTTGGAAGAGGGAATTATGTTTTCTACCTATTTCTGATAATTTGTTGTCTTTTCAGAATTCAAAACTCACATGAGCTTTGAGGGAAGGATAAATAGAGGCAATGCTTGGAAACTAAAACTGAGAAAATATTTCTGTAAACTCCTTAACTGGAAACTGCTGGGCATAGAACCTCTCTAATCTGAATGGATTTACAGAAGCTTGTTTCTTTTAGGAAAATAAGCTGCAATTCATAATCATTTCCAAATGCATTAAACAGTCAGCACATTTCCCAAAGTGCACATTTATTTTAGAATGATCAGCAAACTATAGAGCGAAAGTAATCAGGTACCCACCTTGCAATATTTTAGGTTTTCCACCACTGAGAATAACAGGCTACCAGTTATTAGGATTGTTTTTCTTTTGAGTGAAGAGGAAAACTTCTGTGTACAGAGTAAGTGATGAATACACTCCGACAGTAGAATGCTACACACTCTCATTGAAGTTATAGAAAGAATAAGATTTACAAAGCTGACACTGGTACAGGGCAACCAAGAGTTTTGTGTAAAGGATGTTGTTCCATGACCTTTTCACTTTGGGAGTGTGCATGCACTCAGGTATACATATCAGCACTTAAGCCTCAGACACAGATTTATTTTTAATTACTTTGATACAGCTGTGAATATTACAGACATACTGGATAAGAAATTGCGAATTCTTGCCAAATCCCAGTGATTTAATCAGGAAGGAAGTTCAGTCTTTGAATCAAGTGCACGACTATAAACACAATATCTTCTTGATGTTAATGAAGAGAAATAAATAAGCTCCTCCTCAGCTTGTACGAGCTTATACTGTATATTGCCTTCCTCCAAACTATACCTTATGATTGAATAGGGAAGGTTTTGGTCTAATGTCCCTTTTTAATTTTTAGAGTTTAAAACAAACTCTTTCAGCCTTTCAGTAATAGAAATTAAATACAACATTCTAAGAAAGGGTTCTTTCATTTTTACCTATCAATAGCAAAACATTATGGAAAAAAAAAAGCAATAGAAACTCAAATTTCTATCAATGGGAACTGCTCAGAATTTCCAAACGAGGGGAGAAAAGTGGAGAAAACCACCAGGAGCTGCAAGTTTATTATTACGAGATAAATACTGAAATACCAAATCAAATTTCTACCTAATTCTACTAAATTCATTGTGTCATTCTAGAAGCAAACTCTATATCCTGTTTCCCTGGCACTGCAGTCAGTGGTTAAACACAAGAACAAGTTCAGACTGAAAGCAATTTAAAAAGTAAAGTTCATTTGTCTTGTAAAATGCAAAGTTCAGTTCTCATAATTCAAATGGCTTCAGACAATGCTGATGCCTTGTGCTTTCTGCAGGCCAGGAAGGGATATAAAAGAATCTGTGGCCTGACTCTATTAATCATAACTTCTAAAGAAATGAAAAACATGTGCTTGAATATTCTGCTGCGATTCCCTGCATTTATTCTTCTGACAATTGTTTTTCTTGAGAAACCATTTATAAAGCTCTATTTATTCACAGGTCCATTTATAAAGTGAGTCTGAGGCTCTGCAATGGCTAGTGCTCCTTATCATTTCGTGATAACCATTGCACCCTTACATCAGGCATTGCACAAAAAGCAGAAGAGCCCTCTGCTCACAAAGTCAGGAGCTAAACGTTCTTGACCCTGAAATACTTAAAACAAACGGAGGACTGCTGAAAAGTACTATCTGAATACTCCAAGGAAAGCTCTGCATCCTGTTGCTTTTTTTCCTAGTCAGATCAATCCTATTGACACAGAGAAGTGTCTGGAACCCACCCACCTGCCCAGTTTCTTCAGCAATTCATCAGTGAAAACACATTCAGGTGTATCAGAGGCCCCATGCATCAACACACTGCAGTCTGAGCCTTATAACTGTGACTAAGGAAAGCTTTTGCTTACACTCACTGGAGCAGGAAAGGTATTCAGCCCCAGAGAGCTGCCTGCAAATCCCTTCAGAGTGCAGAAAACCATCAGGAATCCTACAGCAACATTTCCATAGGGTGAAGCATTTACCTCAAGAGCTTGAGAGCCCCTTTGTCACAATGCTGTGCCCTCACTGACATTTATTAAAATAGCCTGAAATATCATCTGTTGTCTTAAAAATAATTTATTATCAAGCTAAGGCTCTGCCAAGTGCCTTCAGGCTATCTTCAGCATATTTTTAAAAGCAATATCTAAAGTAATATATGAGGAAGAAATGCTCTCAAGATATAAAGGCATAAAGAAAGCAAACAGCACTTCCTTACCCCAGCTCATCACTGAGGCAGAACTCTAAGACCTTTGGACTCAGCCCACTCTCAGAGGCCAGGAGGTGTTGGTTTGAGCACCACTAGTGGGTACAGGAGCCAAGTCTCCTCCACTCTGGAACAGAGCTTTAATCCCAAATTCTCTTCCTCCATCTGCGTCTTCTTCAAAAGCAGGGTTCAAAAACACCTACTTTGGAAGAAAGGAGATAAGCCTTCAAGTAAGGGAATCTTGCCAGAGGCAGGGGGTATTTTCTTGATGCTGGAGTGGAGGTGAAATCAGCAGGGCACTGACTTTCCAACCCCTCTGTATCCCTGCACAGAGAGCTCCCAGGATTCTCCTCGGGGCAGATACCTGGCCCCTGGGGACCCCATCCTGAGGTGCCCTGCCCTCCACCGGGCACTGTGCAAGGAACTGGGGTAGAACTGACTGCATTAAGGAGACTTGTTACTCATCCCATTTCATTAAGGTCGTTTTTGTACACTGAAAAATTATCATTATGTAATTTAGATGCATTAACTTTTGGCCATAGCTTCAATGTCTCTGAAATGGAATGTCTGCTGTGCTATATGTGAAGGGACTATTAGCTCAGATTAAAGAGCGAACTTGGCAGGTACAGCACACACACAAGGTGAATCTTTATTTTGAGGCTTGAGCAACAGTGAAAACTCTCATTTGGCCAAAGGTGATCCTGTCAGATGACATCATGTCACGTAGCACTAAACAGCAATTGAATGTTCTGTGACAACGTGTAGCCACACTTGCACAGCAGCAAAAAGTCATCCCACAAATGGGAACATGCTGAAGTTGTCTGAGTGTGAGCAGGTGTCCTGGAGTGTAATTAGCACTTCACAGCCCTTTTGTTCCTTCAGACTAATCTGCCTCGAATCAGCAACTTGCACTGGCACACTGCAGATGATAGGTTCCCCTGCATCTGCCATGCCTATCAGCCCCAGATCATTCTCAGCTTTGGGAACCAGCTTATTTCTTTCGTCTCTTAACAGGCTAGCTGACAAGTTAGGCTGGATTTTCTAATGGTTTCTATTTTCACATTTTAAAATAATTAGTAGTACACATCACATCCCATTTCCCCTAACATTCTTTTTAACCTGTTTTGAAACACAGAAATCAAAGCATCTTGTAATAAATGTAGTTGAACATTCAAGATCTTGAACAGAGGGAGAGGAACAAAAAATAAATCTCAATTTATGGTCTAAATCAAGTTTTCCATCTAGACTCAATTCTGTTCCCATTTCAACCTTTACGTGAAAAGAAATAGGAGTAATTTTGAAACATTTAAAGAGAGAGACATGGGCCTCTGGGTATTTTTTTCCTGGATTCAACTCTGATATAATAACTCTACTATATAATGCCAAGCTAAGAGTCAAAGCACAATTCCAGTGCACCTTTTAAAGCTACAGACAATGTGCTTTGCTTTAAATCTCTACGTTACAGTGCCTTTAGAGATAATATTTAAGCTTTTGTTCACATCGCGCTAACCCAATTCCCTAGAAAAAAACCATAACACACAGACCAAAGAAGAATTTATTTGTAAGTTTGCTTTAGTAAACATGAATCTATTTTTCAAGAGAAAAAACAAAAGTGTATAAATTCTATTACAAAGACCTGTCAGGGAAGAAAGAGTTTTTCTCTATCACAGGATGAGTTAGCAATGAGATTAAATTTAGAAATACAAGACCATGTTTTACAGCTAATATTACAGAGGAAAAACAAAATTTGAAATGTTACAAAAAGGAGATACCAGAATTACCAAAAATAAATATGAAAACAAAAATCACCAGGAACACCTGGCAAATGTGTTCATCAGATTTCCGCCAATATGGCTAGTGCTCAAAATAGAAATATTATTTGTTTCAATTTCTTCGTGCCAAAATGTTTTGTCATTATTTTTATTTTCGTTTAAATTTAATTCAGTGGTAAAGAAGATACTGAAGAGTTTTCTCTTTTCTCTGTGCTGTGACCAAAGCTTTGATTAGAGCGAATTTGTCACGAGCTGTGAGGGAACTCAGAGCAAACCCTCGAGCTGCCGCAGAAGGATGCGGTGCCAAGCTAAACCTGCTGGGCTTGAGAAATGGAAAGCAGCCTTAAATCTGCTCAGTTCCATCAAGAAAACTGGGCAAAGCAAGTCTGCTCAGCCTGTACAGATCACAGGGTTTATCCCACCTGAAGAACTTCCGTTTCCTGGTTTTACATTTTTTGGGGAGAAGATACCTGGTAGTTGTTAAACCTTGCGTTCCACAAAAGAAAGCAACTGAAATCCATCCCATAAAAGAGAAGGCAAATCATCTACTGCTTTCAAGTAGCTATAAACCAGTGTGTGTTAGCAACTCAGTAAGCCATTAAATAAACCTGTTTCCGGGCTTGAATTCCTCAAGGTCCCATTTAAAAGAAATTAGGAGCTTTTTATATGCAGAAAACTCTAAAGTGCACGCTAAAATAATGTCTCAGAAATTATGTAAATTTAGAAGCGGTTGGTTGACTAAAACAGCTTTGCCAACAATGTGTTTATAAATGTACTGGTTGTTATTAGAAAGTACTAGAGCTGTTACAAAAATATACAAATGCATTAATAAATCATAGCAATTACACAGCGTTTTACATCTTTACAATGCTGTGCAGAAGTGTAGTACACAAATATATTTCATTATTAGACTTTTATTGTTTAGTTAGGTGCTTTTCCTCCCGCTGGTGTGGCAAGCCTCACAACTGGATAGTCCCTCAGACTCATCCTCCTTTTTCCAGCTCGCATTAAGCCACTTAGTTAAATAGGAAAGACATTTTCAGCCCAGGGCAGAAGTTTCTTCGTAAAATAGGGAACTTCAAAATCTTAAAAACTACAGATGGATTTCAGGTTGAAAACAGGTTGAGAAACAAAAGAAGTTCCCCAAACCTCTTCTACTCATGCCTAGACTAAGTTCTTTCCAAATTTTTCTAAGTGAATCTTTGTGCTCATGACATGCAAAGAGCAGCTTTTTTGCTATAACTCTTCTGAAATGTTCTGTTTAACACAAAGAATTAAAAAATGTGAGAAGGTTTCTATTGACAAGAAATAAAAATTACACTGTTTAACCTTTATTTCCAATAGACATTCTCTCAGACAAATGAATGCTAGGGGTTACATTCACACAAGAAATACTTTTTCTGTGAATGGAATTTTCAGAGGATCTTGGCTCCATACAGTCACATTCTGGAAAAGATAAGCCTTGTCTTATGTTCTTAACCACTTAAACAAAACTTGTTTGGAAATTATTTTACATGAAAAATCATTAGTTTTTCAGAAATAAATAGGAATCAAAGAACCTTTGATTCAAACCACACGAGACATTTGGATTAGGCTCCATATGGGATTGCTCGATGTCAGCAAAGAAGAGAGAATATAAACCTGGAGGAAAGCTCACTGAGGTTCTGAACCAGCTCAAGACAGAATAGGGTCAGTGCAGAGACCTCTGACAAAATGAATCTGGCTAAGAAAGCAGCAAACCTCCTAAGGGATCAGCAGGAATAAACCTAACCAAATAAGGGGTTATCTTCACAACTCTTGCTCCTTCCAATGCAAATTCTTGGCAAACAAAACAGTACAAATCCAAATAGAATCATTTAAGAACAGCTGTCACAGGTTTCTTTACCTTGACTACGAGCTGAAATAGAAGGGCTCTTCAGTATAAAGAATAACCAATATGAGATGAAATGCTGACAACAGAGGTTTTCGTACTCAATGGAAAAAAAACATACATATTCTATAAGTCTCACTAAAATTTAAGTAGTTTGACTGTACCCTCTGGATTTGTAACTGTGATTGTGGAAGTAGCTCCAAATCTCACAACCAGCTGCCTTGGAATCAAAGCATGAAAATGTTTGGTTGTATTTTTTTGGGTTTTTTTTACTTCAGAACTTTGTTGTGTATAGCCCACCCAGGCCCATCAACATATGAAATGTCAAATGTAAAATAAACCTCCACAAACTAAAACACTGGAATAGTCATAATTATATATCACCACCACCCCTCTTTTTCTCAGAAAACTCTGGGAGGTACTGAAATATAGACCAAAATAGCTACGAGCTTGAACTTGATACAAATTTCATCAGAACTGAGAATTCATTCTATTCCATGAAACTGAAAGATTCCTGTTGAGTGTAATGGGATAATTTCAAAGAACATGAAAAAAATAGGATCCCGTGTCCCATTTTATTGTAAATTGCCCACGTGTAAACCCAGACTATATTCTCACGAAGAGACCTATCTAGATCAATCTTTTTTGCGTTTGTGAAAAGTAGACTGGAGGATTGGAGACTTCTCAGCTGTACAGTACTCCCTCAAAACCTCTCCTGAGATTCCAGACATAGACTGTAGATGCTCTCACCTTTTCTTGTTGTACGTGTTTGATAAGTTTGCCTTTGATGACCCAAATGCTACAAAGCTTCCTGTCATATACTGATAACAGCAGAAGTGCTTTTGAATGGAGAAAAATATCTTTGCACAGCTACAGCAGCACTTAAGTTTTTGAAAATGGTGGTGGAGGTTTTCCCCCTAAGGCAGTAGGAGCTTATGGGTAATATCCCTTGCCTTCCCCATCTCTGACCCAACAGCAAACACTTGCAGTATGCCACTGATCTGCCAGCTCAAATATGAAGAAAACAAACCAATTCCCTTCAGTTAGTAAGTGCTATATAATCAAACCCATTGTCCTTTTATCTCATGGAAAAATGTACTGAAGAAGCCTTGTGCCATTATTACAAAGTGCCCAAGTTCGTAATTGTCACATAACGAATTCCCTTTCCTACTTCTAGCTATGAGGTATCTGCTTATTGCAATTTAAGTGAACTTACTCTGCCTGTCTGCTGCTACATCAATCTTCCAGCTAAATTGTACTTTTGCTTAATTTGAAGAATGCCACAGATATCAAGTGCTAGGATAAGGAAGGCTTATTCATCCTAGAGGGACAAGACAGTCTGAGAAATTGTAAAAGACACTAGAAAAGGTTAAATGCAATCAAAAGAGTAAAGTGGAGGGTGGGGTAGGAGGAAGACTGAAAAATAAAGGATGATAGAAAACCACACAAGGACTAGAGGACTGAAAAGAGACTCAGCGCTCCTTATATCAATGCTTAGCCTGTGAGAAAGCAACTCAGTGCTTCTCTAAAAGACTTGGTCCCCAAGGATTCTCAGTTCCTGGCCAGGGACCTGTGCAGTGCTTTTCTGACACACTCCATGCAGCGTTTCTCTTCCAAGTGCCAGCGGCCCAAGGCTTAATATTTTCACATGTCCAAGACTCCGCTTAGGTGTGTACATTTGAAGAGGGCTGGAGGGAGAAGAAACCAGTAGCAGATCATGAAAATACAAAGCCTACATCTCTAAGGTGATGGGTCCTCCCTTGCTGAACACCGGAATAAGCTTAAATGGCAGACGCTTTCAGCTCATACTAGAATCTACTTGCTTTAGTTTTAGCCATACTACACCGATTTTTGGAGTGCTTAGGCAGATAATGTTGCTGACAAGCTGAATATTAATCTAGACAATCAAATGACAAATATGATGGGAATGTGCAAGTCTGAGTTGATATGCCTCAGGCTGGGTTTCTCTGATTTTAGAATGAATGCCATAAGCTGAGTAAACCGTTTATATCTGCACTATTCCCAATCAGAGACATCAAAACTCATTAATCCTTGTTAAGTAAAAAAACCCCTCCCTGTTAATTCCTTGTGCTGAAATGCAAGTTCAGCAAAAGTGTTGTTGAGCATCCATGCACTGTGCAATAGACCAGAATAGGAATTCTACTGCCTTTTACAAAAGGTGGTGACTTATGGGACAGCTGGGGTCGAGGAAAAAGCACACAGAGAAAAATATTAAAAGGTCCTTTGGAAGATATCGGGTATTTTTCCATGTTTAGAGTTTTAATACATGCTTATCTTGTTCATGTTATCTTGATAATTGATAACCTACATACTATTCTTGATTTGTACAACAGTGTTTGTTTAAACTTGAGCACACACAACATACGTGTTTTATCTGACAAACTCAGTGCTGAGTAATTGGACTGATGCTGGCCCAAATCCAAAGCTTTTCCTTGATCCTCCTGAATCCTGCTTCGTTTACATTTAATTTAGCATAAAGTCTAGCGCTGCGTCTCAGCTGTCAGCAGCAAGAGCTGCAAGACAGAAGAAGGCAACCCCTTCATCTGCCTGTGTGACAATTCCTGGTGCCAAATTAAAGCAGCTTTTCCAGCACCGTCTGACAATGCAGGCAGAGCTTAGGTGGAACAAACTGCTCAGCTCCAAGCTGGACCAGGGAAGTATTGACAGCCCATACAAAACAGGGAGCAGGCTCAGTGTCTCAGTGGAGACACTGAACAGGACTCCGTGCGTGCTGTGTCAGCACTCCCACACAAAGCACCCACAGAACCTCTCAAAGCCAAATCACTTCACTTGGAATTAAAGAAGGAAGAGACACTCAGAAGATCAGTAGTACTTAATAATGTAAGCAACGGCTTTCAGAAGCTCGTATTTAGTGGTTTTTTAGCCTGAAATTCTGACGAATTTTATGTTATTCCACCACCTCCTCTGACCTCATTTTTGACCATAGCAAAGCGTAAAATATCCCAAACTATAAATTGCATAGGAAAGAGAGTAACACTGGCTTGTGTTTGGATGTGACTTTAATTGAACGTGGAGACACCAGAATTACACATCTCTTTCATCAGTACTGTTTTTCTGAGAAAGAAATAAAAAGAAGTTTTCTGACAAAGGATTCCATGAAGCCAACAGAACCAGTAGCACTCATTCAGCCCAAAAGAACATTTAGGAGGCCTGTTAGCCTGACACAAAAGTGCTTTGGTTATAAGTACATCAGGAAAGCAGAAAAAATGCCAAAGTGCCAGTTGACTTTACTTTGAAATTGCAAGCTTGTCTACTGCTCTTTCAACTAATTTGTTTTCCATAACAAAACCATATACGATGATGAAAGCTCTTAAAAAGCACATCCATGGCAACAGTGAGCAGACCAGCACACTCGATTGCAGCAAGGCAGCCCCAGAAACAGCAGAGATTTGTCACTGAACAGCCTCAGTTTGCTTGCAGGGAGTGCTGAAATCCACTTGGTCACAGACAGTACTGCACACAAAGAACAGCACTGCTCTCGTCACCTCTGGGAGCAGCCCAAAGTGTGCCTGTCCTCACTCCCAGCAGCTCAGCTGGCAGGTAACCTCTGCGGTTTGTTCGTGCCTGTACAACGCAGATATTCCACCCTAAATTGAGAATAATTGGATCAAAGCTAAATAAAATTTGGAATGTACCTATAATCCTTCTATTGACAGGAGGAATTACCAAGGCACACACGCAGACTACTGCTCTGCTAATTGCTATGACTTTGTCCAATAACTGAAGGTAAAAACATTAATGATGCTGATAAGCACTCAAATCACTTGAGATTTAACTCATAGTAAAGAGTGGCTGTCTAAATCTCTTGCCATCATGTAATTTCTTTTTTGTTTGGATTTTTTCTTTTAATAGAACATGCTTATTAATGCTCAAAAAGTTTATGGTTGAGGTTTATAAAACTTATTTTTCTCAGTTTCAACTTCTGATTTTTATAGTTTCATTTCATTAAAAAGAGTGAACTTTTTTCTACCAAAAAAGATAAGAACTGGGAAATACAGGAAAATATATAGAGAATAAAAAGGGTTATTTCAGCCTGTCATGAACAATGCCTAGTAAAAGGCTAAATTTTATTGTAAAAATTTTTTAAAGCACTTTAATGCGTCTAAGTGGCTAATGGATGCAGAGGTGAGCAACCAATGCTGTGCTTCTCAAGCGAAATGAGGCACTTAGATGGAAGGAATTTTTGCAATAGAAAGACAATTACTTTTTTTATATCCTCCTTGGAGCAATAAGGTTACTCTAACAATCCTGAACACAGAAACCACTTGTTTTATCCTTTATTCCCTATTGGATTTCATTTTCTACATTCTGACTTAAAGTTGCTTAAGAGGAAGGAGTTTCACATACAAGTTTACAAGCAAATTACTCGTTCTGTGAAAAGAAATTTTCATAATGGCAGCAGTAAACATCTTGGTTCATAAAAGCTTCCCAGGTCTCCACTTTTCAGTAAAAAGCAGTTGGAATTAAAAAGGAAACTTCTGAAAATGTAGGTTTTCCCTAGTACTTTGCAGTGAAGTTTACTATTATGCATTTGTGCTGCATACATCTTTGCTATAAACCCAAATCATGTATATATGTATATGTATGTTCCTTCTCTTCCTGCATTTATATTTTTGACAGAAGATGAATGACCTCTTTCTTTCTAGTTCCATCTTTTATTTTTAATGTTAAAGAAAATACAATAAAATGGCATGGTTGCCCCTATTATTGGCTTTTTTCTTCCCTGTGAGATAGAAAATCATTGGCACCCACATCTGGAGCGTCACAGGACAAATTGAAAGCTTCTTAATGAACAAACACAGGGAATGCACTTTTCCAGCCACCCAGATGAAAAGATTTTTCAATGCAATCAATTATTAGAAACAGAGAGTTTGAAATAGGGATCATTTGTAGTCAACTTCTAGAAAGAAATAGGAAACATAGTATGAGTATATGATATTGAGAAAAAACTGTGGGTTTAGCTCTCTGACATCTCATTCTCCTGAATTTTCCTATGTGGTCCAACAGCAATTGCATTTTTCTGATACTTTGTGCAGTCTGTCCCTAAGGGCATCAGAAAATTGAGATAAAATGGCAGAGGGGTTGCCAATTTCTTTGCAATGTTGCAGCAGAGGTTTTGACTTGTGACACGAGTGACTGACCAAGTGACAGGACAAAGCTGGGTATTAACAGCAGGTTTAGAAGTGTTTGCAGGTTTATTCCTACCTGATCCACCAGCCAGTTTTTGGGAAAACAGTCCTATTTGTTTCCAGAGCCCTGAGTTTGAGCTCATACCCCTTTGCACTGTCAAATAAACCTTTAACCTTTTATTTTTTCACACGTCTGTGAAGGAAACTCTGAAGAATTAAAGTTTTGTTTGTTGTTTTTGTTTGTTGTTGTTTTGATTTGGATTTTTTTAGTTTTTTTTTAAGAAGAGAAATACAGAGGAACACGAAAAGGTATTTCTTACCATCTGATAAGAGTTCAAATCACTGTAAGTGATTGAGGTTTGGCTTTAGAAGCCTGGAACTAGATAGAAGCAGTTGAATCATAACTGAGAATCATTATCTGCAAGATATGAAAAGATCTGACCAGTTTCTGCAGCTGGGCTGACCACACTTTACCCTTTTGCTCAAGCCCTAAAATATTCAGCAGTGTCCCAGAGCATTTTTTATGGCATCTATAAAAGGAGATTGGAACAAGCAGCTACTGTTGACTGTTAGACCATAAAGAACTACACAGAATGAAGTCATCTAGTACTTGTGTGTTTAACAGTTCAGACTTCATATGTAAAGCTTTCAGTTTGTTACACATTATAAATCTGCTAGATACACGCAATCCATATATTCATACATGGACCTATAATTAAAAATTATTAAAAAGTGAGAGTATATTTTTGGCAGCCTCTTAAAAAGAATGAAAAATTGACACTCTATATTATCACTGTTGTCCTGCAGTCATACACACAGTGCAGATGTAGCCCTTTTTTCAAATCAATTTCGTTTGGCTGTTTTCTATTTTGTATTTTAGATGGTCAACTTAGTAAAAAAGCCCGAACAGACAGTTGGTGGTCATTACCAAGATGGCAGGGGATAGACAAGAGGTTTTTGCTGGTTTTTTCCCCTTTTACCATTTCAAGTTTTCAGCATGTAAACCTGCCCCATCCCCCCAGTTCAGCACGGAAATCTGCCCGTTACAGAAAATGCTTCTTTGGGAATACAGAATCAATTCCTGTCCAAAGTAAACTGGGGAAAGTGTTAGTGCAAACCATAAGAATACCTCTGATTGAAGGAGCCCTGTTAAGATTTCAAGGGGAGCAATATTTTTTTACCAGGTCTGGAGGTTTGATAGACCACATCTGCTGATTTTGGGAGGCAATGAAAGTGCCAAAGGCCGTGCTGCCGTGGTCTGTGGAGATGGCATTCAAAACCACTGGGCATTCGTGAGTAAGTCTCCGACTGATTTCCTCATTCCTCTCACCATATGAAACTATTCAGAAGTCACTTTTGTTTTTTTTAACTCTGATTTCTCTTATGTCTTTAATTGTTTTTTAACTGAAAACGAGGGGGATTCTGCTCTTTGTTAGATACCAAAACCTGAAATATTCTGATTTATTTAAAGATTTCCCCGTTTAGCCAAGTAGTTTGCCCAGCTGAAATGCAGATTTCCCTCTCCAAGAATAAGAATATGGCAAGTTTTTCTGCTTTTCTGGAAAGCATGACAACATAAGAGCCAACAAAATTTATTCTTTCATAAAGCCATTGAAAAGACTTAGGAATTGAGAAGAGAATTATTTCATGATCTCTGCTTTGGTTGGCAATTATAGCAATGGGAACTGCTTTCCTGAAAATCCATCTCTAGAACAGAAGCAAGGAAAATTACTGAGATTACTTTGTTAAGTCCGATAAGTATATATGACAACTTGTTTTCTGGAATTTCCTAAAATCGAAAAACCTGCTTAGATTTCTGACCTACAATAATTCACTAATGAGAAATTGTGTTGAGTAGGGAAAAAAATGAAATGCTTAGAAACCTTCAGGGTATTTTGGATTTTATGAAGTCAGTGGCAGTTATAAACATTTTAAAGGAGACACCTTACACCACCTTAGCAGCACTGTCTTCAATAACCCAGCATGGAAATGTGAGCGTGCTTTACAAAACAGCCACACTCTGGGTGATCATTAGACCCCCTAAGGGTGCTCTATGAGGAGATTTCAGTAAATTTTTTTTTCAGTTTTGAATGACAAAGGAAGTTATTCCAGGGCTATAACTAAGGACAAAAACCTGTCCTCTAAACATTTGTGCTTATAAATATGTTAATGTTGCTATCATTTTGCCTTAAAAGGCAGCAGCCTTTCCTTTACAGCTCCTGACATGCTTTGATGTGCTGCCCATTTAACTGGTTTAGATGGTATTTTAAACCAGAATTTAAGAGCATCAGACAACACTGTCACTGCCTTCAAAAAGAAGCTGTTATTGCTGTAACCAAAGTTTAATAACCATGTGGGAGGGAGACAAGTTCAAAGCAGAGATGGGAAACTTGGGACCTCTGTAACATCTGGTGCCTTTTTCACAGGTTATGAGAGTTAAATTGCTCAGCGCTTTGGAGAAAAGATTCTATTTGCTTCAATACCCAAAGACAATGCCAGCCACAGAGGATGATAGGAAGGTCAGGGATCCTGATAAATCAAGTATTTAGAACAGTCTATCTCTTTCTACAGTACCCATCAAAAACCTACCAGAGCTCTGGGGCAGAAAAAGACAAGACATTTTTTCAAGTGCAAGGATCATTTGCACTAAATACCCCCGACAAGCAAAATTATTCCAGCATGAATATGTACAACACCTGGCTGTCTGAAAGCAACCAGCTTTAAGAAGAGGTAAATAAATCTTTAACTTAGTAAATTATATGGCTGGGAAGTTTTCTATTTCTTCAGTGAGAACCAAATCTGACTCAGGGACTAATGGGGAGAGTGACATCCTTTCCTTTGAGTCCAGGAAACTTTGGATTAGGCTCTTGATTAAAGTTTTTATTTTTTTTTTATTTTAAAATAATATCCAGTATTTAGAACTTTCCATGGTGCTTAGGAAGTACGATTTAAATGTATCATGGAAAAACTAGTCCCCTCCCTTCAAAGATAACGGCTAAAAATATCCCAAACACCTTTTTTCAAGGTATGCCTCTATTGTCAAAAACAATGAAAAATACAAATTGTGGTAACTCAGATCACTCAAACCCAGCCCTGTATTTTTATCTTCGTTTCTCAAGACACTCAAGACAGAAAATGAATAACACTTGGTGCTTTCTATTTCTCCTATTGTGCTTTCTCTCCTCCCTCACTAAGGCAAGTCAGAGTTGATAAGAAAAGCAGATAACAGAGAGAGAAGCGAGAAGTTCTTCATATTTCTCTCGCTCTCAGGTTGGAGGGTTTATTATTTTCATACAGCCTCCTCCCCATTTGTGGGCCTCTCACACAAGAGCAAGCATTCAGCCTCAGGCTCTCAAACAGGCCCCAAGAGAAGGAGTGTGGATGATTCTCAGACTTGTTCCTTTCTCACAACAGACAAAAGCCTTTTTATTTTTCTGATCATTCTTTATAGCAGTACTTGCCCAACACTGCATTTTTGTCTCACTGACTCTCAGCTAGCACCAAGAAGCAGCATTCTTTTTCCTGGCCTCTTCTAAAGCCAAATTGATTATGCTCAGCCTCTCTAAATTAGCCGTTCAAATCTTATTGGTTGATTCTTTTGTTTCTAAGCTTTCATCTATGGGGAATTTTCACCTGTGGGAATTTGGTCCAGCTGACTGAGCCAAGCATTCTTCCTAATTAATTTACATTTTTTTCTGATTATAAAACCACCACAGAAATCATGTCTTCAGCGGATGAATCCTCCCTTAAGCCCCAGACCACTGAATGCAATGTGTTTACACCACATCCTGACACTAACAATCCTTTGAGGTGCATTTTACTGGGGAACTAAAACCTGGTTAATTGTCTAGGTCTGATTACAACTCTGAACTGGGACTTCACTCATGAAAGCCTTGTCTAGAGGGAAATCCTTTCAGAACTGAAAATCTTATAAAAAAAAAGCATTTTAACAATTTTCTAAAAACCTTAAAACTACACTTTCATATATAACATATTGTTACAATACAAGAGCTACAGTATGAAGAGCTTGAGAAATGGATCCTTCCTAATTCCTCATTTTTTTCCATTTTCAGTCACCTGGGACTCCAGAACCATTTGAAAATAGATTTCATATTTTTTATTGCCCAAACTGCTATCTGGAATTAGAAAAAATAATTTTCCTCTTAAGAATAAATCTAGATCTAATTTCTCCTGCTTCATAGATATTCAGTAGCAAAAGCTCACAGAGAAGAAAACCTTCTGTGGCTTCTCTACATGAGGGAGGTTTAGGCTGATTGTTGGAAAAGATTCTTTCCCCAGAGAGTGGCTGGACACTGAACAGGCTGCCCAGGGAAGTGGTGACAGCACCGAGCAGGACAGAGTTCCACAAACATTTGGACAGAGCTCTCAGGCACAGGGTGCATCCCTGGGGCTGTCCTGTGCAGGGCCAGGAGTTGGGCTCGATGACCCTTGTGGGTCCTTTCCAACTCAGGATGTTCCATGATACCCAGTAAATAAATTTTAAACAAAATGAAATAAAATGAAACATCACATTAAATTCTTCAGGATGCTACCATGATTTTAAATACCTAGAAGTTGTTAAAAAATAACAGCAATTTTTCTCATTATAATACCACATAAAAGTTTATGTTAGTGCTCAGGTGCAGGCATGGGAAAGCAAGCAGTTTATTATACATGTGGTTCTCACTACTCCCAAAGCCCATATTCCGTGCCAGGGCTGGGGGCTGGATGGCATGGCAGTCAAGGGCTTGTTCTCACAGATGCAATAGTTTGCACTCTACATGATTAATAAGGTACAAGGAGGACTGATGTAGATCCAAATGAGTATCTACTTAATTGCATGCTTCTTCCTATTTTCACAAACCAAAATGTACCATACATTTAAAGTAATTTTGATTGTTGAAGAGTTTTGCTTGTTTATTTTAAAGTTAAGTGAATTGGAATTTAGGTTTCTTTCAATTTTCTTTACAGTTTCAGTTCACAAACTGCATTGCCACTTGGAATTCCTGCAGTAACCCATGAAGACTGTAACAGAAAGGGCAAAATAGGAGCTAAGAGAAGTTGGCTTTAACCCTAATTGAATCAATGGCTCATTCAATGAAACACCACCAAGACACATCCAGCTCAGCTGGAAAAAAGGGTTCACAGAACAGACCTAGCCTGGGGAGTTCCTCACTACAGAAAAAGAGTTCTAGAAATAAATGGTGAAATAGAGATTTTTTTTAAATGAAAAGCCTGAAACACAGTTTTCAGACTAAGCCAGGATTTATTCATGTATTCCAAGAATGCTACTGTACAAGAATAGCTGCAGATTCTCTTTGTCCTTCCTGTGTTCTTTGTTGTTATCCTTAAATTTGATCTTGCATTGATCAATGTAAGGCAGGGCAGTGATCAAAGGCATCAGGATGCTTCAAGGACAGACTTCATGGAAATACAGGGAGATAGCTTGTAATAAATTTTAGTCATATCACTGTATATGCTTTACATTTTTTCCAGTCCAGAATATCGATTCATACACGCCTGGCTGTAGGCAGAAGCAAAACCCTGTCACCCAAACTCCTTGTTTTCTAAATATGAATGGCACTTTGTCGTGGACTTGTGAAACCACAACTGTGACTAGTTTCTCTACTTTCTTTTTGCTTATTGTGCAGAAATATGTTTGATTCCTGACACTTAAGAATGTCATAAATTGTAATAAATGTTCCTCCATTTTGTCAGAGCAATTTACAGTGCTACATCACATGAGTCCACTCCTACAAGGATGAATCCCTGTGTTCACCACACTCCAAATACTTTGCACAGCACTTTTATCAAAACTGTTCAAAGCATGGCAGTTCTATTTGTAGGTTAACCAGAAGCAAACATGCCCAGGATAGCTGTGTATTGGACTTCCTTTAGGCCACGATTTTAATCCTTTGAAAATATATTCACTGTCTTTTCCAAGCATTCACAGCCAGCTGATATTACAGTGGCATTTTACTTTCTCATGATGGTATATGCCAATTTCTGGAGACCATTAGGGAAATGACAAGAATTTAAATAATTTGTTACATCCTAAAAGCTGTAAATCCCTTCTACATAACACTGTCATATGACTACATGGCTGCCAGCTTGTTCTTGTTCATTTAGGAAGTTAGAAAAAAAAGTAAATCATGAGAAACTAAAGAATCAGAATGATAGCAAGTAAAATGAGATTATTACAGTGACTGAAATTGAAATGTAATAGAACTTTCTGTGCATTACAGACAGAGAAGAATTCAACCTTGAAAAATAAGAAAACACTTAAAGCAGAGGCTTCTATATTTATAAGGGCTGAAACTATACCACAGGCAAATAAAACACAAAACTAAGTTTCACAAAATCTCACAAGACTATCCACAATCTTATTTTGACAGTCCAAACTATTCCCAAAATTTTTAAGAGCACAGTCTCAAGATTTTATCTTCCCTGCCCCCTTCCAATATTAATAAATGAAGGTTTAGGGGTTTTTTAAATAATTAAATATCTGTGTAGCTAAACATTAAATTGAAGATCCATTCGCAGTTCTAATCCCAGCTCTCAGACACATTTAGCCACGAGTGAGAAAAAAAAATCCAGCTTGTTAATGTGGCAATGAATATCATAAGATAAATCATCAATAAACCAAGAGAAGAAGAAAAAAGCCATGAAATAAAGAAAATCCAAATCTCAGCACAGCTGATCCTGCAATGGACAGCAACAGAGGAAACCAGCTGGAATTTTGTCCTGCTCAATGCCAGCGTATTTCACTCACTTGTTCATAGCCCTGTACAAAACACCCGAACGATGCTAAAGCAGCAAGCAAAGCGTGGAATACAACAACTGATCATAACCAGAGCAGCAAATCCAGAGTAGGGACTCTTCCCTATTCTCCCCACCATCATCTCTTTCAGAATGCACACTACCTATTTGTAAAACAGTGACAGTATGAATACATCACACCATTCACCAAAGACCTCTCTGAACGCTCTATGACCATTTCCTAAGGGGAAAAAGCAAAACCCTCAAAGTGGCCTCGGGCACAGTTCACTGCTCCCACGCACCCGACACAAGGGGCACTTGAGGTGAAATGGATTGGATACATGTGTTTAATAATATCCTAAAGCACACAAGGCAGGAATGCCACGGAGGTAAGATTTTTTTTTTAAAGAAAGTTTCGTAGTAAGCCCAAGACCTTTATAAAATGGGATTTTAAGCCCCTACTGAAAATGTATCTGCCGTCCAAAAACCAAAACAACATAACTGGAGAAATTCCTATGGGCTGTTTACTGATCCCAGATTTGCTCTAACAGTTAATCTCCCTGAAAGGCTCTTAGAGCAGTGGTAAGGACAAAGCAGCTCTCCTTACATATTAACTCTGGGATAATGGTACAAATTCAGCTGATAAATGGTAACGCTTAACTTGCTATTGTCTGCATCCACAGAAGACTTAATTATATCTCTGAATATCTGCAGTAAATCACCATTTTACCTGGGGCACTGCTTCAGACTCGTGTTGGTGGTTACTTTTGGGTTTTTCTTTTTTTTCTTTTTAATTAGCCTTTCATTTTGTAGCCAAAAAGATAAATTATTGTTCACTGATATCAAGAAGCAGGTCACTGTAATTGATCTGACATGAAAATAAGAGGGAAATGCCCTGATTTCATTTGAAATTACACCATTGATCCTGAGATACTGTTCACTCCCTGCCCTTGTGAAGTTCCTGTCACATGTTCTTGAGAGCAGCCAGCATTATTTCATAGTTTGGTTACTTTATTAGGTGCTTTCAAGCATCAGTTGGTGAAGATATAGGCACAATTACACAATTCTGCCAACTCTTCAAAAACTATTCTCTAAATCAGTAAGAAAAATCAGGAGTGTGTGACCTCCTTTTCAAAGCATATAAGTGAAAAGAAACTAATAATAAACATTTGTGTGATATGGTAACAGGGATAGGATGCCACGTAGATTGGCTAGAAAGTAATCAAAGTTTGCAATCATGTGTACAAGCATTAAAAACATTCAACTCAGTTACCTTGATACTCTTACTGATATCAGCATTCAGCTAATCAGAAAACCCAGATTACTCATCCTGCTGAATTCTGTAAAGTTTACTTCTTGTCTGGCTAACATGAATCAGCAGAATAGATAAAGCAAGGCTTGTATCAGACTCAAATATTTCTTAATTCTCAGGCTTGATTGTTGAGGACAACCCAAGCTCAAGGTGTTGAGGACAGCTCAAGTGACTCAGTGTGTTTTGATTCCGTAAGTGCCAAAGCATAGACTGCATGGCAACAATTCAATCCGAAATTGCCACTGAAGCAGTGACAGTATGAAATTCATTTGTGACTGAAGAATAGCAGAGAGGCCAAGTGCTCATTTAGCGCATTTATTATCCAAAAAAATTGGTGTCAATTCCATGATTGAATGCATTTCCTTAAGTGGCCTGACTACTTGAGGGAATTGAATTTTAATTACTTTGTGATAGAAGATTATGAAACAGATTCAGGCACAGAACTTAAGCGTATGTTTCCCCTTCACTGAGGAAACCAGTAAAGGGGAGCCGAAGGAATACTTTCCAAACTGTCTACCAATCTCAGGAATCTCAATTTGAGTTGCCAGGTTACTGTATCCTGCAGGAACTTGAACATTTGTACCAAAATCCAGCACATATTACCTGAAGCATAAATAGCTGTTGCCTGGATTAGAGTGAGTAACCAAGCCCAAGGTTAAAAAAGAGCTGTTAGGCACCAACTGATAGAATGACTTTCTAGGATGAAAGATGCCCACTGAATTCAGGGTAACTAAATGCAGCTGAAAACTATGGCTTAATTAGGTAAAATAACTCTGCAGTCCACAGGACAGGAACCCAGTGTGATTCATTAGTCACATTGAAAAACAATTGATTCCACACAATTCCATTTCTATCAATGGAACAGTTTGAGGATGAGGATGTTCACCTTTTGGAACAAATAGAAAGCAGACTGTGCTCCAGCATGCTAAACAGATTAGAGAGGGAATAATAATTACAGAGAACTGAAAGAGCCTGAAAATATTTTCTCTGAACTGTTTTAGGGAAAAACAGAAAACCAGAGTTGGGTTTTTAAAATGATCAGCAAGGGTAGCAATTACTTTTTTTTTTCCCAGTGGCTGAGTAGTTTAAGAGCTCTTTTTGAGATGCAAACCTGTGCAGAACCCTGCCCTTAGTCCAAGAGAATCAGAGCTGAAATCCTTCCTTTTATAGTATTTTCCTAAACAGTAACTTACAGGACTCAACACTGAGCAAATCACCAGGCCCCATCACTGAGGGGTTTCCATTTCTCATCACAGGTGTGAAATCAAGAAAGAAAATCACTCCATCTGCACAGCCTAGCAAAGACACATGCAGGGGACAAAAATCCTGGGTAAAGTTGAATCCTTCAGCAAGAGTATTCACATCACCAACCAGACACTTGTCGTGTCACACTGAAATTTTACTAGTGGGGACAACATCCAAATCTATGAAGTAGCACCAAAATCTTTCTTGACTGCCCAGTTATGAATCCCTGGAGCTATTCATGTTTTATTTCTGTCCACCATGCTTATTTCAAAAAATAACTCCTTTTGAAACAAAGTCAATCTGTCAATAAAAGCATTACACAAAGACTGCTAAAGGTGCGTTGTTTTATGAGTTCCTGTTGGGTTTGCTCTTGGAATCTAAACTGCAGTGAACAGAATTATCTTGGGAATTATGGATTAATACGTGCATTTTTCTTCTGACACATTTATTAAACTAGATAACGGGAGCACGTGCTAGCATTTCATTTCAACACCTCGTTACAGCAATTCTTCTGATTTATTTTCCTAACAGTGTCTTCAGATGTTGACTCAGACCATTTTCTCTTTTCATTACCAAATACAACAAGGAAAGAGAAATAATTAAAAAATAGGATACCATGCTGTTAAAATATTTCCACCACAGGAAACATTCCTGATGAATTCTTTTCTACCTCACTTCTGCAATCAAAACACAACCAGCAATGTAGCTTAGTTTCAGAGGCCCAAACCTGAATTCTAAAGTTTCAAAGGCTGAGGGGCTCTTTGCCTCCAAGTTTTGCTTTTTGCATTACACAGAGAACAGAAAGCCCTGACCCTGAAGTGAAGCTCATCTGTACCTACTTACAGATACATTACTGAATGCAGTACATATCACAAGTTTATCACGTATCAGAAAAAACAGCCCCATTTCTTGTACCAAAATACTTTACTGCAAAATTATGTTTCAGGTAAAAAAAAATTCATTATCTTTGGGCAATGGCATCTTCCATAGCTGTATTGTGTCTATCCTACAAAACAGAGCAGTGTCAGGATTACAGAGAGGCAGAAGTGGATAAAAAGCTGGTCCTGGTAAAAGAGTCAGTGGAACAGTTGTGCCTCTAGTCAGGCTGCAGGAAAAGCAGGAAAATGCCAAGTGAACGTTTCCAGTAGATAAAATTCCATGTGTTACCAGTGTTTCAAAGTGCATAGAATTATTGTGTAAACGAATGTGTTTCTGGCAAGTTGAAACAGCTGTGGCTGAAAAAAAAATTATCATGTGTACATAACAGAGGGAAAGTTGAAAGTTAAAAACTTACTGTTTAGGTAGGTAAAGTCCATTACTGGTACACTGCAGTCATGCAGTTACACTTTGGGAGTGTAAAACAAAAACATTGATTCTCTGTATGCTAATGTACAAAAGGTGTGGAGATAAATTCCTAATGCTGACAGTTTTCCAGGGTATTAAAATCTAGAACAATATCAAAAGTTTAGTTATGAAATTTAAAACAAATTATTTTTTATAGGGTAAATTTACTGAATTTTAAACTTGTGCTCAAAACGTTGGGACTTTAGAATATGAGGAGAAATACTGATAGAAGTAAAATCTACTTAGGACTTCAACAAAGTCTAAGGCTGGGAAGGGCTCTCTTTTGCAGAATGCCAGGAGACATTTGGGAAGGAGTTCATCCCTGTGCTTCCCTGTCCTGTGAGCAGCTTTGTGCCCTGAGAAAAAGCAATGTGAACTGCATACGTTTTTAACACTCATACAAATCCTGCCACCACCCAAAACAGATGCCTGGGTGCGTGGTTATTAGAGAATATTAGGAATACAGAGAGAGCTGTTGGATAAGCTTGCTCTCACATGTGAGACATCGAAATGCCTTAGCTTCAGCCTGCTAAGATGACTTAAATGTGGATGGGCTTTGAAACAGAATTAAATGTTTACATAAAGAAATGTTCTGATCTCATCTAGATTATAGCTTTCTAACAGAATAAAAGAACTAAGGAGCCTCCTCAGAATTTTGCCAGCTTATAAGAAAAAGAAGTATTCTTGCAGCCCATTCTGAAAACTTTCATGCAGAAACTATCCCGTGAGTATATTGTTCCTCCAGTCTGACATATCTGTACATTTGCAGGTGATGATTTCTCACCAGAAATACACTTCAGCATTTAAAGATGGGGTTTTTTTTGAGACTTTATTTAATTTTTTATAAGCCACTATAGCAAATCACGGCTCTGCAATCTGTACCTAAAAATATAAGTGAAGAGAATTGGGGGGGGGGGGGGTGGGGGGGGTGGGGGTCATATTTAATAATCTATAGCCCGTCTATAGATCATCCAAATAGAAAAAAAATTGGTTTTGAGATAAAGCAAGCAGAAAAAAAGATTGTGTATAACGATTCATAATGGTAAAGAACAAGTAAAATTATAGACTCCACTAATGTGATTTGGATGAGATTTACACAATGTCTTCTTTTAAAGAAGAGAAACAGAACTTAGTCTAGCAGCCTTTCTCAAGCACCACTCAAGTAAGGCAGTTTGGGGGTAAAAGGTGTTCTGGCCCTGGGCCGTGGCCACTGAAAGCTCTTGCACTCAACTGATGGCTCAGTGGCTCCTGCAAAGGAGCCAAACAGCCTCACCCCGATGCTGATGAGCAGGAAATGCCTGTACACAGCACACATCCAGAGTAAATCCAAAAACAGCATGGGAGTGCCAGGAGCTGACACTTGAGTGATCATATTAACTCCTGTGAGCCGTCACGTTCCTGTGGGCTGAGGTGTAAGGGATCCCATTGATTCCTGTGAGCTGTCACGTTGTTTCTGTGGGCTGAGGTGTAAGGGATCCCGTTGATTCCTGTGAGCTGTCACGTTGTTCCTCTGGGCTGAGGTGTAAGGGATCCCATTGATTCCTGTGAGCTGTCACGTTGTTCCTGTGGGCTGAGGTGTACCTGTGTACAAGCACTGAGGGCTGAGTGGGAGTGGCACTGCTCCTCTAGCCTCTGGCTGGAGCTTCTGCAGGCATCACAGCTTCCTTTGGAGACACACTCTGAGTGTCAGAAGGCCCTGAGAGCAGTTTACTGTTCTGCACCAGAACGGCAGCAATCTGTGGGAACAAGGTCACTATGCAGTTAAATGCCAGATTTAGGCACCTGTGTTTAAAATTGGTCCGTTAAGAAACTGTTATATTTTAGCTCCTTGCTGACTTTCATAAGAATTGGAAGGACTCAGGAAAGATAAAAATGTGCAGCAATACATAAGAGACTGGTTGTATTTATTACAGCTGAGAATCTATCATGGTACACTAGGATAATTTCATCTGCAAAGGATATTGACAGAGGCTTCCACAGAATTAATATTTCAAATCATTTGCTTGTTCCATCAGCACTTTTCTGCATTTGCCACTCTTCCACATTTAATATAGTAGTGTCAGTCTGTAGGAAAAGCTGCAGCTAATTTGTCTAGTGACCCGAATGAATGAAACAAATTATTCTATTTACTTGAGCAGCATTCTGATTCAACAGCAATTTTCTCAGCACAGCAATTTCACTGCAGTTCCAGTGCAGAGAGATATTTTCAGCCAATGTTTAGTCATTCTCACAAGTGTTATTAAACACTGTTAGTCATACACCAGCCATCCGTATCCTGCAACACTCCAATCTTGTATTAAGAAATGGGTATGTTACAGGGAAAGTCGGGGAAAAAATAGCAGAGAAATATTACTGAAAATTCTAAGGCAGTCTATAAACTGAATAAGATTCCACAGGGTTAGCTTGGGCATTTTTTTGAAATAAAATGTAAGGACTATTGCACATGGTTTATATTTCACATTTGAGTATTTTCTGCAGTGATGTGCAGATAACATTCATTTGTCCAAAATCATGTCATTACAAAACAAGACAGAGAATTAATAAATAAAAGCCTTAATATTTCACTCAGTTTATCCTCATGAAAGCAGAAACAGCATTGCTACATCAGAAGTGATCTATAGGGGAACACATTTGTGAGACAGATTTAATTATACAATCACACTGAAGGAGAAATTCAAGATTAACTGCTTGAATGTTAGTCCTCATTAGAAAGAGTTTGTGGCAAATAGGTATCATAAAATCATTGTTCGAATATTATTTTTTGTTTCTGTGCTGAAGTAGATTTCTAATATTGTTGGGCACCTCTCTCTCATAACTCAGTATTTGACTGTTCTCTCTGTGGTCTTGCTAAGGTTTACAAAATTTAGTAATAATTCGTTATTTGGACATAAAATTTATACTTAAAAAACCCCATCTCTTTCACAAGCTGGTTATTTGTATAAAACCTTTACATACAAAACTTTGTTCTGGTTTTAATATACAGGCTTTTTTTTCCTCCCCAAAGTCTTTCTTAAACAAATAAACGTAGGTGGAAATAAACATAACTTAAATGGTGTTTTAAATTCACCTGTGCTTAGAATGAAACAAAATTATCCCCAAATTAAATGAACCCAGAATTCGTACTCAAGTATAGTCATGTGTATGCAGCACGTACAGAAACAGAAAAAAACCTTTTCCAAGATATCACTTACTGCTGCTAAGATACAACTTGGTATCTGAAGTGTGCAGTGCTTTTATGAAACTATATTCTCTGCCACCCTTCAGCCTGGCTCTCCACATCCCTTCAGGCTGCACTAAAACACCGCCCTAATTCAGAGAGATGACACTCTAAAAAACATTGTTCTGATTCCTACTTTCAGTTTGTCACTTTAATCATATCTGACACCAAATTCTAGTGCCAATCTAGATGCTGAGCATGTATGAATAGCTGAAAATTACTTGTGGGATGGGGAAATACGAGCAATAAGTTAGGGGAAAATTCCAATTTCATCTACTTCTAAATGACAGGTATTTGCAAGGTTGCCCTTGAGGGTATATTCAGCTCTTTTTAGACATGACTAGCATCACAGAACACTGCCAACGTTTATTACTGGACAAAAGACTATCATTTAAAGCTTTACATACTGCTGAAATTGTAGTTTCTGCCTCATCACTGTTTGACAACTCTGACAGAGGTTTTACAGAGGGCTTTGAAATTAAGCTTTCGATGGATTGGTCGTGTCATCTATACAGATGGATCCCAGAGAGGTGGCAAACACACAGCAGTCCCTTAACACAGGAACATATCTAAACTCAGAAACCTCAAAGTGTTAACAGCTGTTTAATACAACCCTGGTGTTAATTATCAAGAAGTCACAATGGCAAAACAATACTTTTCTACTAAAATACCTGCAACATTTACTCTGAAAGTGCTTGTACATGCAGAATTCATTTACATGCACCAATGTGTTCTTCAGGTTCGTATCTGGAGTAACCATAATATATCTTTTGGAAGGGGTTGCTAGAGATCACACTACTGCTGAAATCCAGCTCCAGACTCGCTCATGTGTCGTGACCACTTCAGGGCAGCTGGTCACAAGGGGAGACAAGGGGCTCAACATGCAGCTTCTGCAAATCCTGTAAACTTTTATGAATGCAAAAGATGCAAACTTTTGATATTGATTCAAAAGACATGCAATAAAAATCCGCAGAGAGATACATCCCCTTACCCAGTCTTACCCCACTGAATTGTGCAGCTAGGGACAGATAACGGCATTTTGGGCATTAGACAGTGAAGAGCCTGTTTGGGAGTCTCTGTTTAAGGCAGACATTTGGAGCAGGACTTATTTATCCTTTCTTGCCATTGAAAAGTAAAAACATTTGCATTTCAGAATTCTAAAACTTCCTCTTGTCCTACTAAGAATATGGCCAAGTTAGTTTTAAGTCCTTCTAATGTAAGATAATTGAAAATCTATCATTTCACTAAGCAATTTCTTCTAACTACTTGGAATCAATGTTATTTTCATATTTCTTCAAAGGTTTGAGAGTGTGACTAAATCTGGAGAATAAAGCAGCAATACTATTAAAATTCTTCAGTTTGAAAGAGGTATGGAAAATCCATCCAATATTATTGATAGTAATATGACAATTAATTTGAGCAGCAGAGAATAATCCAATTTGTGCTCTAAAGGAAAACTATTTGCATGATACAGAAATACATGTACTTAAAAGAACTGATGCCAGGAGAATTTCAAATTAAACTATCCTAATATATTACTGGCATATCACACCATTTAATGGGATTTATTATCAGATTTTCCTCTCAGAATGCTAAGTCAAATATTGGTATAAGCACCTTACTGATATTTTATTTATATGTACTATTTGACACAAAGTATTTCATTTCACTTTCTTCACCCAGACACGAAGTTCCAAAGATCCTTAGCCAGGGGCCTCAGTTATTGCCATACTCAACATAAACAGCTAATATAAACAGAATTAAGTATTTATTTGCATTTGAATTTATTCTATATTTCCATTTTTTGGTAGGTTGTAGTACATATGTAAATATGTCAGACTAAGTGAAAAATATGAGAGTTCCCTACATGACAGCCACTGGAAACCACTTAATTGTTTTTTCCCTTTCTTGTTAAAGTACACTTTATGTAGTACAAGCCACTAAGCTGTCTCGTTATTGGCTTTAGTAAACTTTCAAACACAAACACTTTCAGAAAATAACTTATAAATGAAAGGTGAACTTGATTATCTTATACATATGAGACTAAAGTATTGCAAATCTTGTGCGACTCTACAGTACACAAGAAGTCATGCAAGCTCTTCACCTAGAAAGCACAGGATAAAGTGACAATAGTGAAGATGATTTTGCAGTTCAGTTTTACAGTTTTAGCTTAAGTCACTACATTTAAATAGTTCCAAAGTCCTGTCACAGCATTATTGTCTGCTGTGCCTTTATCACAAACAGCTGTGACCCACATCAGCGCTCCAAATGAGGGAAATGCTGGAGAGTTTCTTTTAAAATCAGCTTAGAAGCTAAGGACTGTTATCAGAAGCAACAGCCAACATCAGGACGGGCCATTAACTATTCATAGGAAAGAAGAAAAATCAGATATTTTCAATCAAGTGCCTGTTAACCATTTTAGAAAAAGTCTGTGTGGTAATCATGGCAAAATCCAGAGTTCTCCTCTTTGTCTGGTATCAGTTTCTCTACCAGAATGTTCAGGGCAGGAACAGGTGAACTCCCTGCTATGCTATATATTAAAAAGTCAGCAAACCCGGTAAAAAGAGCCCAATGCATTGAAAAGCGTATTTTTGGTCCATGGGCATTAATTTCCTTCTCCTGTTGATTAGTAATTAAATAAAATAACTTTGGGGTTTTTTTGCCCCTAAAGAGAGACCCATTTTCTTGCAATTCCCCACATGGTTGTGCAACCAAAGCACCCATTTTTAGTTCAAGGGTTTGCAGAGCTGACTTGCAATATATTTTTAAGTTGCCCATGTGCCATTTTCCATTTTAGACATTTAGAGCTAGTGAATTCCATAAACACACCTTCCATATTTTTTTCTTTTTTATCATACCCATCATAGACAGAGCCCATAGTTCTTAATTATTTTAAGATTTATGGAAAATTCTGTTCTTTGCTCTTCTAATTTATTTCTCTTACCTAAAATAGTCTAATTGGAAAATTTTTCATTTGGTATTCAGTTTGTCCCGGATGGAGTCTCTTGTTTTACCTATTGTTGTTTCCTTATCAGTGTGTTCTCCTCTGCAATGATGGACTGCTCAGGCTGATCACTGGCTCTGTGAAAGCTGCTGACTGCATACTCCTGGAGGCCCCTGTCACTTAGAAAAGGGTCCAGGCTTCCAACCCTATAAAAGTTTCTTAGGTAACCCCTACAAGAACATGCCAGCAAAGTACTTCCCCATTTTGCAGATGCAAAAACTGAAACAAAATTTGAAATACTTGATCTAGTCACAACGACAGACTTAAAAAACAGATTTACATCCAAGCCTGCTTTGAAATCTAGTCAACTAACTGGATTTCATAATGTCAAATATTGAATTTATAGGTGGAAAATTGGTTCTGTCTTTCAAGCAAGATGAGAAATAATGTGCACTGAGTCCAATGGATTTTCCCCACTGATTCATCCAGTTCTTAATAATCCAGAGGCTGGAGATTCTAATGTATATCAGACTACTTTTTCATTATTTCATCTTCTCTCTTTATGATCCCAATCTGGTGTCCACCGAATTCAAAAGAACCAGATCAATGACTTCACGGGGCATTCAATCAGCTGCAGAACTGAGATAAGGCTCGTTTAACAGTGCAGGTCGATGTCAGAGCAGGGAGCGAGGCAGCATCACCCCAGCCCCGGCACTCCTGCAGGGGAGGAGGCGTGGACAGGCTGTCTGAAGGGGTCCTGCTGCCTTCAGCCCTTCCCTGAGATGAGCCAAAGGCAAGTGCTCTCCTGGCCATGCCTTACTGCCCTCCAGCAGGGCTTTTCCAGGCCCTGTCTGGCTCCAGAGGAAGGAAACATTGCTCTCTTTTCTGTACACAGCCTTAGCCTTGTTAGAGTATTTTGCACCATTTAATACTCCTCACAGCACTTTTCATAATTCCTATCCAGTGCCTACTAGAAGGAGCAATCTTAGTAGCACTTGCAGGAGTATCACATATCAAAGAGTATCCTTTGCACAGCAGCCTTATATCACAGCTGAGAGAAGACATAGCAAGACAATGACATTAATAACCCTAAACCCAAATATTAGATTGAAAGAGCGACTTCATTCACAAGGGAATAACATACTGATGATGTACATATGTACAGTGTATAATTAAACGAGTATTTTACCTAATCTATTTAATCATCAAAGTGCAGACTTTATATATAAAGCAGAATCAGAACGCGATATCTTCTCCCCCGGAGTGCTAAGCAAAAGAGCAGTTGTTATATGTATTCATACAGCTGAGAATAGGCAATTCTTCCAGCTCAAAGTTGGAAACTTTCTTTTCTTGCACTTTGGGCTTGCAGCTGAGATGAATAATCTGCATGGAAACAGAAACCACTTTTTCCAGTCTTGAAGGACCTATCCATTTCAAAAGGGAAAAGTTGGTGGCACAGCAGCAAAGAAGCCTGAAAAATTACCCCCTAATGCTGTACACCTTAGGACAAATCACAGATTTTAAAAAGGATTTTGATAGCTAAGGTTAAACTCTCAGGCTTGATTCCAAAAGTATAGAAATTTATTGAATAGATTGATAAATAGCACTACATTCTATACCCTAAAGACAATGAGCTTTTTGAAATATCAAAAGAAATCTAATTCAGCACGTGTTTGGCAGAAGCAGTCTTTCAATAGAAACCACTGAAGTTCAGTTTGGAGCCATAAATACCGAAACAAATACAAGCTAATTGCACAATAGTCATGTTCAAAACTTCTTTTCAAAATGGAGCATCTTGTACATTTTCACCCTTTACAGCTTGATTCAAGTTCAATTCTACCATAACACTGTCTTTTATTGGTTTAAAATGTTTCTTGGAGAAGTCTGAGAATTGCCGTTAATTAAAAATTTAAAGAAATGTAAACCCTTATTAAAATTTAGTCAAAATCTAAGCTTTGATTCTCATTTCTTTCACAATTACTTAACTGATCTCAGTGGAACTCCCTAAATTTCCACTGTTTAATTAAGATTAATTCTAGACTCCAGCTGGTGCCAAACTGACAGTCTAGAGAGAAACAAAAAGCTTCTATTTGTCTAACAGAGAGAGCATAGAAAACGACTCACTCTGGTTGGTCTTGGATTTGATCCTTGTTCCTCACTCCCCTCAAAGAGAGACTTCCTCTAAAGGCAGGAGATAAAAGTCCTTCCTCACTGAGGTCAGTGAAGCCAGAGTTTTTCCTAAAGTGCTTTGCTCTCAACTGATGAAGTCCCAGGCAGCACAAAGCTAACAAAGGAACCATCAGTTCCGACTGCAACTTTACTGCTTTGGTCCACAACTAAATACAAGAACATTTTACAAAGGAATTAAGCTCCACTGTAAAATTAAGTAGTAAGTTTATTCTGGCTTAAGCCAAAAGCAGAATAATTTGCTCAATGTAAACAGGCCTGTAACATCAACACTGTTTAATCTGGAACCATTGATGGCCTCTAACAGGAACTGGTGCTTTTCATTGATCATACAGGACTCGTTTAAATTTTTGCCAATTCCCCTTGATAAAAAGTCACTGGTAACATAAGGGTTATTCCATAGTCTCTTTGGATTTAATTAAAAGGATTTCTTGGAATGATCTAACACATTCCATCTCCTAGCAACTGAATTAACAATTACTTAAGTAATTTAAAATACTGTCCCATAAGGCCATAACTGGGACAGGGAAAACATTGGTATTCTGCAGTGCCACCAAGGAACTCTTGGTCCTTTCCCTCATGGTGACATTCCTGCAGAGGCAGTACCTGGCACAGCGACTTCCTGGCATGTTTGCATTGCCAGAAATAACGTGACAGGATTGTTTTGCATTTGCTCCTTTGCTGCAGCCATGACAAAAGCGCTGCTGCTGTGGATGCAAATGAGGCAGCAAGGACAAACAGCATTATTTAACCTCACTGAAAAACTTCTCATGCTTCCCTGCATAATGGCCTGTTTGCCTTAGGAGTGAATCAGGCTATTTGGAAAACACAGCATCACTGAGTACAGCTGAAAAATTTGTTGACTTGGGAAGGAACAGCTGTGGTCGTGACCCAGGTGTTGTTGTTTAGACACACCCAGGTGAACAGAGCAAGAAAACTAAAAATTGGAGAATTTCGAAGTACAGCCTGTACCATTGATAGTGTAATTAAAAACAGCAGTACAGGAAACTGAAGCTCAAACTGCATCAGTCACTTGAATTGCCTGTCACATTAGATACTCCAGAGAAGAAACTTGATAAAGCTCAAGGGCATAAAAGGGTATATTCTACAAAGACCACCTAAATCTTATCGACAGGATATCACATTACATGTACTGCACACAAGAAAAAAAGCATCAATAATCTCTAATCCACATAAAGGATGTGGTGTGAAAGCAGTTTTAGGCAGACTAATTTGACAAAACTAGGCTGCATAGTCAACTGTTTAAAAGCCACACAGGACTTAAGGATTTTCATTTCTATTTAGATAAATACACTATACTCATTAAAGTTTTGCTTAACTGGAAAAAAAAATAATCACATCCACCTGCTACAAGATGGAACATAATATGGTCAGACAACAGAAGAGCAATAAAAAGACACAGCATCAAAAGAGACAGACAAGGTCTGGGTGACAAAACCACCAGTTACAGTATTTCTTCCCTCAGACCAATTCTATCGCTATTCTAGACACCCTAAATTAGGCAATAAGATGTTTGACCTTGACAAGAATTAGCTAGAGCACAGAGCAACGTTTCCTGGAATAGAAATTTACAGCAATAGCCTGAGACATGATACAGGAAGGAGGCTCTGGCAGGCAGTCCCAAGGGTGCAGCACTACTCAGCACCAGTATGGAGGTGGTGTGGCAGAAACTGGGAAATATCACAGTAAAAAATATAGAAGTTAACAAGTTGGATTACTCTGTCTGCCAATACACCAAATCCATGCCTGGTCTCATGAAGCAGTCTTTATAGTGAACACTAGCCAAAAGATTTGGTAGATATCAGTGTCCCTGTGCTAGAAGCAGCAAACAGTGCTGCAAAACAAGAAAATGGTAGTGCAGAGAGATGAAACCCCAACTTCCCGGCCTACCCCTCAGGGCTACCAAAATACAACAGCTGCATAGGCCCATCACTCACAGAGTTACTCTCCCCTGAAACTCCAAAATTAGTAGGGGCCAAGACAAGACTCGGAGCGTTACAAACTCCACAACCAGACCGTGAATTGAAGAAGATATATTTAGAGCCAAAACTAAATAGGCACAGGGATCTCTTGGAGGAAGCCCTTCTGCACTGAAGATTAAAAAAGGATGAGCAAACAGAACCCTCAGGCTGCCTCTGCATTTGATGCTGAGCAAACAGTGGCATGCATCAATTTCTGATGCATTCGCCCTGTCTTTCCCCTTGTTTTTTATTCAAGTTGCTTAATGATAACAGTACATTTCAGTCTTCATCTGCTAGAAAAATGCTGATCATTTTTGTATTCATTTCCGAAATTGAATCCAGAAGTTGTGAAAGATGCAAGACTGATTTCACTGTGTTTGCCAACTGCTGAGAAGACAGCAGGACTTCAGCCAACCCAGAGGACTAATTCCACTGCTCATTACTGCAGACAAACACTCCGAGCAGAGCCCTCTGCTCCCCCAGCCATAAGTCAATCACAAGAGTCAGAAGGCAGTTTGCTCTTTGCTAGACTAATAGCCTGGCAATTATAAGTGTACTTCATTTCTCACTAGACATCCCATTTTTTCCATGAATGCACCTTGTACAGAGCACAGCCCAGCAGCTTTCACATCTTCATTTCCATTCCAAGGAAGGCAATCAGGAATCCTTGGAGAGGTGTTTTATTTCAAAGTGTTTTTCCAGAAGGAAAGCCTGCCCATCGCTGCCTGTGTGCACACCTTTCTATTCTCATTTTGCTGCATCAACTCTACCTGATTTTCAGCGCCTGATTAACTGCTTCACAGACTATGACACCTTAATAACAGGCACAGACAGTGAATGTAGCCAGTGCATGGCCATGAAGAAATGCACAGCTTGATATTTCAGTGACATGTATGTTTTCTGTGTGAACTTTGAACAAATGCAAAGACTTTAGAACGATTTCTCCCAGATACATTCACCTAAGAGGGTAGAAAACAGCAATTTTGTTACACCAAGGGCTTGCCAGGGCATCACTGGTGTTCATAGGGCAGTTTATGACCTGAACAGATTGTTTCTAAACAAGTCACATCACAACAGTAATGAATTTAGATGTAAAATCTGGCAACCAGGCAAGATTTTTTCAACAGTGTTATTGATGTCTTCAAGCCTCAGCTGCCTGCAAAGTTCAGTTGTATTTTAATGGAGTCTGTGAAAAACTTTTGCAGATTCAACAAAAGTGGAAAAAATATACTTTAGAGAAGTGGGACATACAGAATGACCAAAGAGATATAAAAGTCAAATAATTCGGTATAATAAACACATTACAAGAAATCATGTGTAGAGGTCATAACCTGAAAATATATAAATAATGCAAAGGTGCTTCTATATTTTAAGCATATAGATGGTATAAATAGGATCTTCTGAAGAATCCTAACTAGCATCAATAGATATTTTTGATAGGAAAAACTTAAATTGCTCAACTTACACTTTCTTCTTCTTTTTTGTTAAATACTAAAACCTTTGTTAATTTGAGTTTTATAGCCAGGCTTCTCCCTTTTTTTTGTTTTCTTCAAGACTCATTTCAGTGAACCAGCTAACCTGATATTTCATGCACTGTGGGCTCCCTGGCAAGAAAATGGACATTTTTGTCTACTTTAGTCACATAATCTAGGTCAGTGGCTCAAAATCCAAAGAAACATTACAGGTGCTCTATTATTTCCATCTCGCTCCACTACATAAAAGTGAAAGCATGGTGTATTCTGATTTCTGAGCTCAGAAATGGCATGTACCAATTATCTGGCCAAACACAGAGAGCAAAAAACTGGTGGCCCTAAATAAAATCTCAGCCTCCCACCACAAGCAGCAGCATTGGAAAGCACAAAGCATTGCTTTGGCAGGTGACAGGAGTCACTAGAAATGCAGCCTAACAGCCACAATTAACAAACTTATTTGGTTCTGCCACCCTTGAAAATGCCTGTTTCAAAGTGGTTTCTTCTCTCTGTTTAACTCTCAGGAGTTCACATACCTGCAGACACGTATCTGTTAATGCTCCCCCCCTAGTCTATTTATTTCTGCATTTCGGTAAACAAAACAAGCTGAACTCTTTTACTCCTGTGGTAGTAAAGAGATGAGATACTTCAGCTGAAAGGTTAACATTTGGAAGGAAAAAATGTCAAAACAGATCCTGATTTCAGTTGAGAGAGTCAACTGAACTGGTGATTTTACAGCTGTAAAAGTGAAGCCAACTAATTTTGTTCCATACAGAGTGCACCCAAAAACACTGTGAGAATTCAGCCTTGCAGAATGAGTAAAGGGAATGAAGCTCCAGAATACTGCAACCACTAAGAATTAAACTCAGTCTTCAGGTTTGACTGCTCAAAAGTTCAAGAGGCTGCTGTAAAGGTCAGGTGGGTTATTACAGGTAAACATTTTGGCTAAAATGAGGTTAAGCTGAGAACATTTGTTGCCAATGTAATACCTCCCAGTGCCAACCATAATTATCACTGCACTGATGAATCCCGGATGCAAATAGTCTTGAAATAATAGAACACAGAGGTGACACTTTACTGTGCCTTAATTATGCCTCCCCGGATGGGGGAGATTTTTAGAGTCCTTTTTAGAATCCAGTAGACGAACGCGACTTTTCCACGCCTCTTGCTTTCAGAAAGTTGTTTATTAAAGCTTATCAGAGGAGCCGGGCCACGGATGTGACCCAGAGCAGAGACTGCGAGAGAAAAGGTGAATTATCAAGATTACACGGCCTTTTAAAGGTAAATCACCCAATGAAAACCCAAAACAAAAGACATTTTTACTTTTCTACCAATGTTCAATAAATCTCTCAGTCACGTAGAAGGAACTGTGGAATTTTTCACCCAATCCTCTCAATCCACTTTTGCCACAAACATGGAGTAAAAAAAGAACAAAGAAGAAGGCCTAGAGAACAACAACCCTCCATTTTAGAGTTTTTGCTTTTTATCTATTTACTATATTAACAAACCCAACACCTCTAAATTTTCACCCTGTGACAATCTTATATAATGTTCTATCACCTAATTCACACCAGTGTAGATTCTGCTTCTTCCCAGAGGGTAGGTAATTTTCTCCATGGACGAAGGTCAAAGACAAGGTTGTCCAGGGGGGTAGAACCCTTCAAAACAGGCAGAGAAATATTCCCTGCACTTTGGACTCCCACAAGAGGAACTCCCTAACACAGAACCTTAAATAGCTCAGGAACAACAAAAAAGATATTAAGATGATGCTAGCGGTGTGAAATGTTATAAATATAACTTAGGCTCTTTAGACAGAATATTTCTTGCCTACAGCAGTAACCCAAGGAATGGTTGTAGTTTCAGCTGCAGAAGTCTTTGTATTCTTTCATTGATTTTAAAATTGCCTACCACATGCCCTAGAAAAAATAATTTGTAGTCTATAGTACCATGGATAAACAAGTATGATTAGTCCCATGGATAAATGAATGCATTTGTGCCCAACCTCTCTCCTTTCCTTTGCCTCCTGTTTCCCCGTTTGGTAGTAATGTGACAGTGATGCCACACAACACCTGGAGATCTTGTTCTAATACAGCTTTGATCTGTCTCCCTGGCTAAATTTAAAACTGAGTGAAGGCATTTGCTTGTTCATTTTGCTGAGCAACGGGGAAAGGGTGAACCTCCTCCAAGCAGAAATTAAACTTTGCAACTCTTAATTAAACTGCTGCAGAGAGAGTCTTAGTAACGCAAAGATTCAGCTTATAAAATAGCTTTATGTTTGTAGGTATCACAAGAATCTGATTGGAAAGATGATATTCTTTTCTCTTTACTCCAAAGTAGTAAGTTTTAATTAACAATTATTTCTTGGCTTAGAGCAGCTTGTACTAGCTGTGTCAAAATATCATTCTCCCATTTTGTTTTACAAGCATTCACTTACACTTCATGTAACACCTATTTGAAAATGCGACTTCAAAACTGAACTCTTTTCTGGTACTGAAAGGTAACACAGTTATATTAAGCAAAATTAATAAGCAAGTATGCTGGTATTGTGTGAATGTCAACAGGGTTTTGTTTGAATTCCTACCTCAACTTTAATTATATGTGTGTGGGGGGGTGTATATATATACACACAAGATTTTCCTGGTATCTCGTTCCCTACTCCAGCTGGGCTTCGATTAAAAACTCGTCTCTCAGATCAACTTCAAGTTAGTGAAATATTTAAACTAACCAGGTCTGCTAGAAATCTCCTTAATCCACAAAAATGAAAAGCATCCTCCTGAATTAGTACCCAGCTCTGCAGTCTACAAGCACTATCTAATGCAAGGCTGATTCTGAAAGGATGCATGGTTATGGTGTGTTTATCAAGACATCTTTGCAGTGGGTTGCTAACTAGGTTTTTGCCATCTTTCATGTAGAAATGTTATTTTAATTATGAATTATCTTCTGATCTAACATTTTCCTTTAATTGGCAAATATTTGTAGAAATTAACTCCTCCAGATTGACTCAGACTGTGTGAGTCATGCCTTCCCTTGGGGATTTAACAATTACATAACTCCACTTATACATAGCACCACATATAACACCTGGATGTCAAGTTGCTGGAAGTGTTTCTATCCTTATAAATAATGCAACATCCTAATGCTGCTAATTATGACATGTACATAATTCACGGCTCCCTAGAGGCAATAGAAATTTCTCTCTTCTACAGAATATATAATATTAGTTTTTTAACCACAAATTTGAGGAAAATTATCTCAGAGCAGGAAGGTGGCTGGAATTCTTCTCTTCCTGCTTATGTTACACTTCCATGAATAGAGTGGGAATCTTCAGTAAGTGGGCAATGTCTGATTCAGAACAATAACCAAAACCCCCACTCCTTTAGAAATAAATATTTGCACTTCTAAGTGCATCAGTTTGCAAAGAATTTTCAAGGGGATTTTTGGCAATATCTGCCTTTGATGTCTCAATTTTGCCAAGAGAATTTTAGTAGAATAAAGCATACTGATTATGTTCAGGTTTTTCGGTTTGGGGTGTTGTTTTTTTGTTTATTTTTTTCCCAGTAGTCCAAAAACGGGTGTACATTGACTCAGAGATCTGAGAAGGTACTTCAGAGATCTAGATGACAAATTAAGTTTAACAGATTCATCACATGACAAAAAAAAATTAACTAACATAATAGGCTCACGTGGATATCGTGCAGTTTGAGAGAAAGTTGTAAGGAATTAGCAGTGTAAGACTTTCATTAACCAGTAACAAACTGGGGCAGGTTTAGTTTTCAATATGCAACCTAAGAAATGTGAAAAAATCTGATTCTTGATAAATACTCTTGTTTAACTTGTTTCTCCTCCACTACAAAACACTTCAAGTCCTTACTCACTCTTGGAAGCCCTGACTGTGTGTTGACTATCGGCTCTTTATTAAGAGGATTCATCTCATTTCTTTTACCTACTGGGGACATGAGAGGTTTCATGGGTAACCAGTCTGAGTGTGAAGCTGAATTATTATTACCATGTTACACTTGATCTGTAAAAAACCCCACTGCATTAGAACATCTCCTGCTCTCACAAGGTTCATCAGAGCCTATTTGTTGGGCTTTTCTCCCTTCAGCGTCAAATCATGTTCGAGCATATGGACAACATTTACCACATCTGCTCTTTTGGGGGGAATTTAGCTTTCAGTAGGAAAAAAAACTCCATGCAGAAGTGCATGGTGTCTGAACTCAGTAGCCAGTGACCAGCAGAGAGCCCAAGCATACATCAAGCTGGGTTTGCTTGTTCTGCTTCATCCTGCTGAACACAAAATACTTGTTTAATTTGAGCAACGCATGTTCAAGTTATTTCAAAAACTTGACCTTTACCCTCTTCTTATATCATGACACTGTGTTTAGTATTGGCAGTTAAATCCTAAAATAAACTCTAATTTTTAAAATTTTTATATGAATATATAATATATAAATGACAATATAAAATTTTCTAGAATCCAAGTAGGCACATTTCCAGGAAGCTAATATGACAATCTAGCACTTCTTTGGTAAGAAGATCTACTGAAGTAAAAAAGCCTGCAAGTATTTCATGCCAGCTTTTCCTGACAGAAAATTGAGCAACCTTGACAAAGAATTGTTTGAAATTACATTAATTAAAAAATATCAAGCTTCACAAAATGGTCTTTTTTTGTTTCCCCAGCACATTGCTATCACCTCCTCTGAACCCTGAGAAGTTCTTTGAATATCTGCTTTCTTTTGGAAAATGTCACTGCTATTGAATTTCTGCTGCAGATAAATGGTAATATTTCCAGCAAATTCTTTTAATTTTCTCATTTTTAACAGAAAAATCTGCTTTTCTCCCCCTTTATTTCCTGAGAATGTCATCAAGTTAGTCTTTTAGGAATGGGATTGGGGAGGTAACAGAGAGGCAAATTGAGGATGAGACAAAGATAGTCACCAAAGCTTTTTAAACAAAGCTTTTGTCTTTATAAAATTTACTGAAAAATAAATGGCTTTTTAAAAGCTTTCATAGCATAAATATCACAATATTGCCAGTTCTAAACATCCGAATAAAGGTGGTATTTCATCTTAGCTAAGCTGCTTTTATTTATGCAATTACGTTTTACTGAAGGTTGGTGGGTATAGCAACCTATTGCTTCTCATCAGTAAAATATTAAAAAAGATACTATTTGCAGGGCACATGAAGCCTTCTTCCAAGCCCGAAACTAACTAAGAATTCTCAGTTTTATTCAGATTTTCTGTATAAAAACTAGTGAAAGCACTCTTACCACACCCTCTTCATATTTAAGCTTTCTATGTTTTCCAAACCACGGAGTAGGGGTTTGTTAGACACAAAGATACTGCGTTTCTCCTATGTGAAATCCACACGGGGATCCCCACACTTCGGCCAGTTTTTATTACTGATTTCTACATTTCAAACACCAAGTAAGCTCTTCAGGCAGCAATTAAACTAAAAGAGTTTAAAGGGCTTAAAAATATTTATAAATTCCTTCTGTCTTCTGCTCAAAAGATCTATAGGACACTTAGTCTACTTCCAACAGCATTATTGCAATGTAATTAGGCACAAAATTCACCAAAAATAGGAGGGAACTCATGTATGGTCCAAACAAAATTGTCTCACAATATTTAAAATAAAAATAAATGCAGTAATAATTTATGGCTCATAGGTATAGGGACCTTGAAATAACCTCAATAAAGAAATGTTGAAGACAGTCTTAATTGTAAAATATGTCAAGAAGTAATTTTAGGAGCAGTAAGAAAGGTCAAGACAATTAATTTTACTGGATTTTTTTCACTTATTAGTGTCAGAAATAAAGTGATTCAACACACCAACATTGCTGTTTATACATCTTTTTTTATATCAAGAGATCACAAGTTGCTTATGAAAATGTATCTTTAGAGCCCTTCATTTAGGATTATCATCTACCACAAGCCTAACTGTCCATTTGGACAGGTTTTACCATCCCTTCAATCAAATTTCCTTTCCCAATGTGAAATGCAATCAATGCCAATCAATTATTGTGTCAGACCGGAGTCAGGAGACCGAGGGCAGAACTGGCTCGGGCTAAGGAGGCTGCTTCTTCATTTCAGGGATTTGCACAGCACTGCTCCAAGTCCTCTCCTGACAGATCATTTATAAGTATTTCTCTTTTCAATTATATTCCCAACTTGTTCAGTGAAATTGATTTTAAACTAAATGATTACTTTAGACAAAGTCACGGATTTCTCCACTATGACTGATACAGAGAGGCAGCTGAACAGGAGCCATTAATAAATTTGGGAACTACTTTGAACAAATTACACATATTGTTACAAGGAAGATTTACAGCAATAGCAGATCCAATTAAGTGCTTCATAAAGCAAAACATGGCGCAGATGTCAAACTGATAAACCAGCTTTTCTATTGTTATTCTGATGAGTTTTTACTTCTGTTAAGAAATATTTTCACCCTACATGACAGTATTGAGCTATCCAATGGTTTCTAACATTTGAGCAAGATGAAATCTGTAAATCTCTCATTTTGCAGTTTGGTGTTGAATGAATTGAAGTTCAGTTAAACATAATTCTTAACTCAGAAGTAATGTCAGAGAATGGTGCTGTTTATGTTTCAGCTGGTCCTATGCCATGCATAAGCACGATAGCTGTCTTTTCTAAAAGCAGAATAGCATCTTTTGAGTATATTTACAAGCAAAAACTTTTACCTAGGAGTCAAAAGAAAAGTTAGACTGCATCAATGGCTAGAAACATCTTTTTATAATTATTTTATGAGTGAGAAGATCAGCATTTTAACATCTCCAGGATTTACCTTATCTTAATGGTATATAATTTTATATATTCATAAAATATTTCTAAGTGCATTCATGCACCATGGAGAGGATCAGTAAGGAATCTCAAACTTATTTTCAAAGTTGAATGCCTCTTTGCCACTTGAGCAACACTCAGAACACTGAACAGAACCAGTCAGTATCCATGAAGGAAAGAATCTGCAGCTTGTGTGAGCCTACATCTCTTAGACTGTTCTGTAATCTTTGCACACCACTGAAAGAAGGACAGAGGCAAAGTGGACCTGGATAATAAAACAAAGAGAATTATGGGGAGGCTAATTAAGGTCTTGACCGAAAAAAGATTGGTCATTTATATGACAGCAAAACTGTGACTAGACAGCCATCCATAAAGGCCTGCAGCATGTAAATATATATTAGGAGCAGATTATAAAAAGTGCCTAAGGAGGGGATAAATTGGAAAAAATTAATGAAGTAAGAAAATAGAAAATGTATGTTATCAGAATAAGAAAAAGTACGACTACAAATCCTTCAGAATAACTTTCTCAACTAGAATGATGAAATTTCTCAGTGCTGGAGAGCTGAGTTCACCTGTAAAGGCAATACTATTCCTTTTTAGCTCAATGGCAAACCTAAAGAATGTATTTTTCTGAGGTTACTTACTGGCAGAGCCAGCATCTCACTTGCTTTGCATTACTTTTAAAATGAGCTTCCTACTGAGAGTCTGAGACTTTCCATTCAGTAAAACCTTCAAAGAGAGTACCCAAGAAAAGGACTGCTGGCTCAAGAACAAGAAAAACATTAAAAGGATTTCATGATCCAAATTATATTGTAGGAACAAGAGTTTGCATTCAGAGTAAAGATGTCTTGTAAAAGAACAAAGTCAATAGAACTATTAAACCCATACCCTGCCCATTTCACCATTGATTTGGTACAGCTGCAGAGAGAAAAGGAAGATTCTGAAAGCATCACAAAAGCAGAAGTCAGCAGATCTTACAAAGACAAATATAAGTTTTAAGTAGAATACCGGTGATCTGTATTATTGATTTTTCTTCCAGCATCTGCCTACCCCAAAGGGCAGTCCAAGTTATGAAAGAAAAAGGTATGCTAAAAAAAGGAAAGGACGAGTTGGGTGTTGAACCTCTGCCTCGTAACTGGGAAATGAAGCACAGACACCTTGTTCTATCAAAAGTAGGTAAGGAAAGAAAGGGTCGATGTTTTCATCACTAAAATGTTCACTCATGTCCACCCCTGCACTCTGGAGAACAGTACAGCCACCCCAGCGTGCTGCTGGTCAAGACTCCAGTCAGGCTGGAAATACTTCAGCCAAGTCAGTGAGGCCGGACTCATCTTTCTGTGCCAAGAGCAACAGCGAGGCTTCCAGGCTCGTCCCCATGGACCATCCCTCCTGCTGCCGGTTTCCCTTTCAGTGCAGAGTGCAGCTACGTGCACTGGGAGCCTGCTTCAGGCAATAGAGAGGCCCTGACTTCACACAGAACCTGCATAATACATGCAGATCAGTACATGCATTAATCAAAATTAATTATGTGGTGTAAATGAAACAAGGCTCTAGCAGCTGAACTGTCCTGTCAGGCTCTGTCATCTGTCCTGGTCACACTGGGCTGTGTGGGCAGAGCAACCACTCACACCTTGCATGGCTGCAGCTATTTCTAACCACAATTAACAGTGCACAGACAGCAGATAGAAATTCAGCATTATATTTCCATTCTGTTTCCTACACTGAACCTTTGATAGGGCTGCAAATAAGGGGAAACTAAGTAAGACTTGGACCAGAAGTTGGAATAAACGAAACCATGTTCGATACGCCAGTTTCCTCTGGATCACATCTCACTGTTTTGCTTTCAGGTGGTGGTAGAGCATCTGTCTTTTCTGCCCCATTTCATCTTTACTCTCAAGGCATAAAATAGGAAGCAGTTCTACATATTTCTTACCTGGGCAGACTTTGGGCTTTTTCACCTTCCAGTGTGTACTCAGCTGGGCTGGAGTGGAAAGGCTGGCGCCAGACACATCACAGCTGTGATGGGGCCCAGTAGGGCTGACAGCTCAGGATGGTTTCAGCTGAGATTTGTGTTACTCAATGGCATTTTGGGGCCCCATTTTTTAGAAATAAAAGGTTGTTATACTTCCTTCTGTCTCCTGTCTTCTACCATCTACATGAAGGTGAATGAATGGACGATTTTGGGGCTGGGCACAATCTATGTACATACTGGAGCTCTGACACTAGAAATCTGAAGGTCATACAGAGATCCACACATGCTCCCTTATATGTGCTTATCAAGTTATTTAATCAAGTAAAGGCCATTTCCCCTAGTTTTAAAACAGAGAAATGGACACTTTTATTTGCATTCCAAGCTGGTTCAAGCTAAAAATATTTTTATTAAAAGTGATTTATTGGACAAAAGTCACAATTCCAGCCAGATAAAGGCATAAAACATGAACTTTACTGTAAGGACAACAAGCCATTTAAAATTCTTACTCCACAGAATTCAGTAACATTCAAAAGGATTGAAAATGATTTGGTCCCATTCATTACTTTGACTTCTAGCCTACGTAATTCTGACTCTGGAATTAAACAAATTAAGTCAATGAAAAGAAATTCCTTAATTCCAATGAGTTTTGGATCAAATCTATTATAACAGAAGGCACTAAAAAATCTACATGAATGGCATAGGAATTTTAAGCAAAGAGAAGTATTGTGACCTAATATTGGAAGCCACAGTTCAGGACACGGTCCCTAAAGAAAAGAAAACAACTTTACTAGTTAAAAAAAACAACCACAAACTTCTCCTCTAAACATCAGGATATTTTGTTTGGGGTTTTTACTACTTACTATGAAACTTAGAGGAAATAGATTTCTCTAATTTTTGACCAGTATGCAAAATAATTTCTAAAGCTATTAATTACTTTCCAACAATTTTTTACCCCGTGACCTTTTGCCGTCTCCCACAGGTTAACAACTATAAAAATAACTTATTCCTCTGATACTTCCATGCCTTCTAGAAATGCCTAGAAGGCAGCAAAGAAACTCAACTCCTTGTGCTGACTTGTCATAAAGCATCCCATGTTATTTCTGTGTATTGTACAGCTATTTTTTCTATTTTACTCTGAAGAATAAAAAAAAGCCTTTTAATTTCCCCTCAGAAAGCATCAGAGCATTGTTCTAAATTTGTAAGGTTTTGCTGCCACTGGTAAGGAGCTATAAGGCTTCAATAGTATCACTCCTCCCCTGATTCTGAAGGTGTCAGATCTGCTGTGCCTTACAAAATCAAGGGAAAGAAAATCTGGAAGTGACAGTTTGCACTGAAACCAGATGATAACTCTTAGCAGCACATATTCCCTTTTTAAAAAGCATTTTGCAAGGCTTGTCATAGTGATCTTCAGAAGACTTTATTGTTGTTGATGCTCATTTGGAAACCAGGACTGAATTCCAGATAGGAATTTTACAGCACAGCAGCTCCAGGTTGCATGGAATCAAATATTCACTGGGTTCCCAGACACTTTTTAGTTTGTGGAGGAGGCAGCTCACATCAAATGACTTGTGAAGGGGCAAATGTTAATCTCATTTTACCCATCTTTTCACTCAGGAAATTATTTCTCTTTTGGCAATTGGCAGTGCCAAACAGATATGGATGACTAATGATGAAGGTCATTTACTGAACATTGTTCCTTTCTGAAGGAGACGTTCATTTCTCAGCTGCCATGGACAAAATTAGGAAACTTTGTACAGCAGGCAGAATTTTAAGAAACAATGATTTTTTTCTTTTTTATAAAGACAATTCCTTACTTTTAGTCTGTAATTGCAAATGTACAGTCACAAACACATTTTCACAAACTTAAATACAAACACAGGTAATGAATTAACACTTAGTAGCTTAACTGTCATTGATTTAATCCTTCAGTTATATTGATTCATTTGGTGAATGTACCTTCTTCACCTCAGTCTATTTTACTTCTTTCTTGATAAGAAAGGAAGTTTTATATAAGTATCAAATGGTCATTATTAAAATTATTCTAGGGAAATTTTTACAACTGTATCCTCACATAAAATTGCAGTTGTAGTTCAGTGAACTCTAATTATTCTAATTACCTCAGTTAGAGGCTGGTTTGAAAATACAATTTGCCTACAGTCAAAGAATCAAGTATGACAAATCTAAGGTAGAATTAATAATTCCAGGTGTTGTGGTTTATCCCCAGCCAGCAACTAAGCCCCACACAGCTGCTCCCGCACTGCCCTGGCAGGGTGGGGGAGAGAATTAGAAGGGTAAAAGGAAGAAAACTCATGGGTTGAGATAAAACCAGTTTAATAATAGAAACAAAAATTTAAAAAACTCACCCTCCCAAAAAAAAACCCCCAAACAAAACCAAACAGTAAATTGAAACGAAAAGGAAAAAGTACAAAACCAGAAATAAAATCCAAGAAAGGCAAGTGATGCAAAGAAAAATTGCTGAGCACTGGCTGACTGATGTCCAGCCAGTCCCCAGGCACAGCCCATGCTCCCCACAAACCTTCCCCACAGTTTATACACTGAGCGTGAAGCCATATGGTCTGGGATACCCCCTGGGTCAGTTGGTGTCAGCTGTCCCTGTTGTGTCCCCTCCCATCTCCTTGTGCACTTCCAGGCTTCTTCACAGGGTGGGGTGAGGAGCAGAAAAGACCCTGACTGTGTAATCCCTGCTCAGCAATAACCAAAACATCACTGCATTATCAAACTCTTTCCAGCATAACTGCAAACCACAGCCCCACACCAGCTACTGTGAAGAAATTAACTCTATTTCAGCCAAAACCAGCACAGCAAATCAGTTTATTCTTTACTAAGAGGCGCTGCAACTTTTGAAAGGTAGCACTGTGCCTTTATACCCAGTCACAGAGACTCAGAGAAAAAAAAAGTTTAGGCATTCTATTTAATAATAAGCTTCATTTTTGTTAATGCACACTCTTCACAGATACTTAATAGGAAGCTTTTTTTGCAAATTGTAAAGTGTACAGTACACAAAAAAGAGACTTCCATTGTAATCATGCAAGAGTCTTACACACAGTTAAAATTATTTTTTAAAGCAAGAATGCTGTGACAGATGTTTTAAAGTAGTCTATTACAGCTGCTCTACACAGTGTATCACGGGTTGCCACCTTCCCAGCTCAAAGGCCACCACTGACAGAGCACTGTGGGACTCTGACCTGGCTGGAAGGCTGCCTGACCTTGGCTCCACACAGCAGAGCAAAGCCCTGTGGCAGCAACGTTCCTGGGCATCTGGATGTATGCAGAACCCCAGTGATCCCTTTCTCCCCAGCTTCCACACTCATTTCTGTTTGCGATGCACAGACGCGGTGCTGGCTCTCTCTGGCTGTATGTACACAGCTTGCACGTGGCTGGGACCCCCATCCCAAACAGGCCACAGCTGTTCCTTCTCTGCCTCGTCCAACGCAAAACGGAAAAGGAAAAAGCAGACTAGAGCAGTTCTGATCACAGAGCAAATCTATTTCACAAAGCAATCTGGTTTTCACTTGTTTTGGTGTTTATTCAGAAAATAAAGCACAACAGAAAAGACCTGTGGATTAATTCGGTCTCAGTTTATAGTTACACACTGTGCTTTCCTCAGAATGGATTGCACTACTATAAGCTAACCCACAAGCACATAAAATAATCACAGAGCTCTATTTGCCACTGCTTGTACTTCTGTGGAACTACTGAAGTAGCAACATATTATCCCACAGGAAAGACATTATCAAAGATTAGAAAAATGCCTCAGGAGAAAGCAGATTTCTATGTAAAGGCTGCTGTAATTTACCAGTAACCATTCAGTGAGAAGATTCCTCATATTTTAATACTTTGAAATAGAAAAATACCTTTTGAGCCTGTGTAACACCTTTAAATCTCTCAAATACTAAAACAAAACCACCAACACAAACAAAATTTTCCAACCATTACATGCAAAAAATAAAAAAGATTGATTGATTTATTTATAAAATAAATAATTTTACATTGTCTTGATACAGTTCATTCTACAAATCATACCTAAGACGGTTCATAAAATTTAGCATTAAATGTAATAAGCATTCAATATTATAATACGTTTAACTTTTTCTATAAATATACTCTTAAATATCTGTTTAACAATGTAATATCATCAATATTCACGCAATAAACTTCAGAGTAAAAAAAAATGCATTTTGGATATTTGAAAAACCCCATTGTTTGTGCATGTCCAGTGATTCAAAAAGAAATCCTGTGTGTGCAGATAACCATCAGCTTACTCTGTGAGGCTGGGCTTTTAGGCTGAGAGAATAAAGGACACAAAGGAAAATGTGGAACATGGGGTCTCCCAACTAGTTTTAGCATCTATTTCTGGATTCCTGTTTCTTAAATACAGAACATGTTCTTGGAACATTCTAGCTTTCACCTGGATTTTAAGTACAATTTTCTCTTTCATCATCTGCAGGAGTTCACAAATTCTGACAACTCCTCCTGTAATTAACAATTGGATCTAGCTTGCCTTGTGCTTTTTTGCTTTGCTGAATTGACAGCTTTTGAACCAGCTCTGCAGGGTAGCTCGAGGCTCTAGGGCAGAGAACACAAACAAAGAAGAAGTAACAGAATAAGCAAAATAGGAATAGGGTGGGAGAAATACAGGAGTGGCAGTAAGGGCATGGGAGAAAGAAAAATGAGCTGCTCAATCAGATCAGGTGGCTACTAGCTTCACTTTGTTCCACAGTAGAGGACGGAAAGCACTTCATGGTGCTGATGTCCATAAGTGAATTTAAAATGAGTGATAAAGCACCCTCCTCCACAGAAGTTATAAATTCTGTTCATCCCTGAAATAGCTACATTGCTATTCATATGAATGCTCTAAGTAGTAAAGTGCAAGTTTGAAAGAAGCAGCTTGGTGCATATTTTGATGAGGCGGGGACTGGGAAAATTGAATGCCGTGAACTACAGCAGCTAATTCCAGTTTCAGCTAGATCCTAGCTCTCATTAAAATACAAACTGACAAAATAATTTGGTGCTGCTGTGACACAATGAGATTGAGGTTGAGAGTGTTAAAGTGGCTGGAGTACCCTAGCAGTAAAATTTACAATTAAATCTAAAGCAAGATTTGGGAGGGTGGAGGGGGAGGGGAAATGCCTTTTTCTTTGGATAATGGCAGAAAAACATCTCAGAGGGGAAAATGTTTCAGTGATAGACCCTCAAACCCAAATGAGTGAGAAAGGAGCTGATAATACTCTTAACTCAGTATTTCACTCCATGGTGACCTGCCACACACCACTGATTTGGTTTCAGCCCCTGCCTTCTACCAGGGAATTTTAATTGGCACCCAAGGCCAGTGTGCTACTTGGAGCAAGTCACAACAAAATAACTCTTTTCAGAACCCTTGATATCATCTTGTTAGACAGAAATAGTTGAATATTTTTCTGATAAATAATTACTGTTCAGACCTACAATATCTGAAGACACTGTTTATGTCTAAAGTTGCTTTCTTTGGTATAAATATTGGTGGAAATATCACCCAGCAAAGCAGTGGAGGGGGTCACTGGTGGTGCCCACCCAGGCTCCGAGGTGCGGCACAGGAGCCCCCTCTGCGGCAGAGAACAACACACCATTTGCAGCTCTTGCTGAAGGTCACAGGTCTGTGCCCACAATCAAATATTCGCTCTGTATTTGCACTGTCTCTATTCACAGCATTCTTGTATGATAACTAAGTTTTAAACCAAATCTTTCACATCAAAGCCGTAACAAAGCATTTTCACTTTTAGAAATGTTTAATTAAAAAAAAAAAAAAAGCTCTTGCCTGTTTTGTTCAGATTCTACCTACTTTTAAGCACTTCAGTATCACTTCTTACATAAAATAAGACCTAACATCTGAAGCAGACATTTATTCCGGATTGTTTGCAAAAATTTTGGAACTCATAGTAGACCATAACAGAATGTTAAAGCATAACATTTATTTGGTGAAAGCATGACAAAACGGACATGTAATACTTAATTGCAAATTTATTAAAGCATTTCCTTTAGCTGTGCTCAGTCTATACTAATAATTCACTTTAATGGTGCAGTCATCAATACCAATGCCAGCTGAATCACTAAAGAGAGAAGATGGATATAAAGGGCACATCAGCACGGCTTCATCCGAGGTGCTGTGAAAGCAAAGTGCACAGATCCTACAGTATCAGCATTACCCAGAGCAGCTCTGCCAGTGAGTTACGTGTACAGTCTGTATTTAATGGCCTGTCTTGAGATTCTGGGGACAGCCTCATCCTCATGCCTTGTGTGACCGAGGGCCATTTTAGGTTAACTTGGACATTTTTAAATGAACAATAGAAAGATGGTAAGGAGTAAAATAAGGGAAGCTGCAAACAGGCAAAACCTTGATGCCATTCAGAGCAGCCTCTGAAACTTTTTTCACTTTATTTGTTAAACATCTGTCTAGTTCTGTCGTTATTATACTGTACCACCAACTTAAATTTATCTCTGTTGGATTTTAAACAGCACCTGGAATGCAGTCATATGCCTCACGATACGTTAGCAGCAAGAGGGGAATTCATCTGACGTTTTTAACTTGTCCCTGTGGCATATTACAAGGGCAGGGTGCTACAAGGAAGAGTGAACAAAAAGAAAAAAAAAAAGAGTTCCTCAAAATTTAAAATTCTCGTGCTAAAGTTCAAGAAATTAACACAGATCACCATAAACACATAATCATATATGATCAAGAATATTGTATTGTGCAGCCCAAACTCTAAGTTTAGTTAAGAATTAATATTTTATTCTACTTATGCCAGACAACTTCTTTGTATGAGCAAAGCCATGGAAGGGAAGACAACCTACCCAGCTTCAAGAAACCAAATGGACTATCACACCCTTTGTGATCTTTGAGAGAAAAATAGAACTGTATCAACTAAAATCACTGTTTTAAAAACCCAGCAAATAATCAATGAAATTTTGGGCACTGATTTGTTTTTTCTAATTTGTTGGCCCTCTACTTCTGAGTTACAGGAAGTCTTTCCAATTCCAACAATACAGAAACAAACTGATCATCCCGGCTGCTCTAGTCAAAGACACACAGATCCAGAAAGTCATTATATGAGCAAGAAAAAGCAACAGAACACATTCATTAATCAAAAGAGGGCCAGTGGGAGAAAGGTGCACACAATGCCTAGTAAATAACAGGACAATTAGTAACTATAAAAGAATGAATTCTGGCCCCGAAACACCCAGCTGATGAAAAGGCTGTGTCATGACACAGCTTATGCCACGGAAACCAGATTAAAAAAAAGAAAGCTTTTGGTCTAAATTCCAATATTATTCAGTGACAATACCAAACAAACCTGTTCCTCTCACGCCTGGTGGCGGTTTGAGTTCTGCAGAAACTTTGAGGAGGCAGCATAAGATCTAGCACAAACTAAGCAAAAAGCTTTGGTGACACATTTCAACACATGCTGAACTTCAGGCAGAATCCCAGAAATGAACCTCGTTAATGAAGTGTGCTGCAAGGTTCACAAGCGATGCAAGAGCCTCCAGGGCACACCTAAGGGTCCAATAGCCTTGAAGCTCAGTGTGGGAAAATCTACTCATCTGTTTAAAAAATCCTCTACAGTACTGATGGCCTCCACTGCTAACATGCCAGAGTCCTTACCTGCATCAGTAACTACATATTAAAATAAAGGATAAGAACCCCTCTGCTGGAATAACAGACACAAAGTTTCATATCAGAATAAGTGGATATTCTATTTGTATCGTCTTGCAGTCCAGTTTTCAAATCATGCAAGGTACCTTCCAGCAGTAGGGTTAACCATCTACCTGCATTTGTCTTGGAAAGCAGAGGAAAAAGGACTTTTTCCCTACTAAATACCACAGTACCTGAAGGAGAACTGCAGCTGAGGGAGTCTTAGGCAAAGAAGCGGAGAGGAATGCTTCTGCAGGGTGCTGCATTACTTGAACTGTTATATTAACAATGCTAAGCTGACAAACCCACGCTCACAGTTGCATCAGGCATTTACTGTCTGTTCAAGCCAGAGCCCAGCTCCTGCAGAAAACAACCCAAAGACATTACAAACACCGAGTGTTCAGACAAATTACATCAATTCCCCTCGTGGGGAACACAAGACTTTAAGCCATCAATACTGACTGCAGTGCTGGAAGCTTTCGAAGTTTTCTCTGCCCTTTTTTATCCCTCGCACTAATTAATCTCAGTGGGATTTTGTAAGATGGTGAGAACAGTAACTGTAAAATCACATTCAACAACCATTTCTAAGCTGGCACGAGTTTCTTCCCCGGCCACTGCGATTTAAGAAAGCCTCAGTGCAAACATGGCCTCAGGATGTCACACCATGGAAACCAAGCCTCTTGAAAGCACGGAGTGGCTCCATGTGCTGGGGATGGGGGTAAGGGAAAGCGTTTGAGGTTTTTTTGTTTGATGGTGTTTTTTTTTTTTGACAGATCTCCTTTCAAGCAGGTGTTCAATGTTTCCTTTCAAAGTAGAGCCAGTGGCGGAGTATTACACCTGTACTAGAGCAGGATTGTGGAATAGAAGAGGAAGAGCGATGATAGATGGGCACATAATTCCCATGTTTTGGGGGTTTTTAACTGACATGATTTTAAAAAAAAATCATTTTTAATAAAACTTGCCTTATAAATTACTGTTATTAGAGCTATTAGTTCATTTTAGAGAGAATTCTCATGACCACAGCTAGGAAAACATTAGTTAGGCAACCACTTCGCACTATTTAAATCATAGAACAAACAACATCAGTACATAAGCAAAAATATATAATTTAAATATTTGCACAGATAAAGAAACATAAAATTATCTTCCAGGTTTTTTTAGAGCACACTAAATCAAATATATTATTTTTTGATTGAAACCTCTATTAATAAATTAAGAGACTTTTTGCAGCATTCTTTTTACTTCAGAACAGATGTTGGATCATGGAAGTTCAGCACCATAAAATATGGTAAAGTCATACCTACAGCAGTAAAAAATGGGGAAGAAAAAGTCTAAAAGAACTTGGCGTAAAAAGGCCAGAAGCACAGGGGGCAGATGTTGATGAATTGCATAAAAATTACCTTTTCCAGTCTCCTCACCTTACAATTTGACATTGAAGAAGGCTGTATAATGGCAAATCTCACACAAAGATAAACACAGAGACAGGGAGTCTCAGGAGTCTGTGAATTACTAGCAGGGAACGAAAAAGCAGACTATAGAGGGATTCTCCTCAGGCATAATCTCAATTTTGCTAGCATTTTAAATGACAGTTAGAATTATCACTTCAGAGGTTCAGCTTTGGCTATAATAAAGGCTAATGAATTTTTGTCATCCTGATACATGTTTGTCATAACTTTGATATCTCTGCATAGATTAACAAGTAAATATTTGCAGAACCTGAACATAACATCCATAGACAAAACTCTGCAAAGTCACTTTTATATAATGAAACAAGAAATATTCCTATAGGTTTACGTAAGAGGCCAGAATAGGCACTGTTTGTAAACGTTAACAGTATATGGCATGACCTTGATTTCATTTCAATCCAAACTGTCTCTTTCATTGAGAAAACACTTTAGTCTGTTGGCAACAATTTAGTACCTACTATTTGCTTGTACTTGTAACTTGTAGTATATTTGGGTAGAGACAAATATATATATATATATATATATATTTATTTATTTAAATTGGACGTTTCAAAATGCTGCAAAATTGACCTTCTGATATAAAGTGCTTTAAAAGCATTCTACCAGCCCCAGCTCTGCCTAAGCAGCTTTGCCAGTGCTGACAAGCAGCATGGATGGCACCTACCCAAAACATAAGCAAAAATTCTGGTTTTTTTATGTAATCAAAATGGTGTTACTTATGTAAACATAAATACTGAGCTTCACAGTTCAGTGTCTTCTCTTTCCTTTTGTTATTGTGGGATTTACAGTGGACCAGAGGAGTAAGGTGGTCTTTGTTTAGGAGGAATGTCAGACTTGGTATTGAAACACCAACCTTCAAATCTTTATACTGAAATTTATACTTGCAACAGAAGCCTAGGAAAAAGATAGCAATGCTTTCCAGCAGCTTTTTCCATGAGTTAAACTGACTTCTGTATGGGCTTTAATGGCAAAGAAACAAACATTAACCACTTAAAGCTCTTGATACACACACACATCTATATCCCTATCATTGCGATTGTTATTCTGCAAGGTTATCACATTCCTGCAGCATTTTTGTTTATAGAAAGGCTAGGTCTCCCCTGACTCAGGTTTGGCATGGCAAAAAATTCCTGTATTATGGGTCTTTAGAGTAAGACAAAGATCCCCCCTGTGCTTCATATCATAATTCTCTTACACTACACAGAGCTCGCAGTGCCTTATCGACTTCAATTACAATGTCAGAATCTAATTTTATTTGGTCTTGTATTAGTGTCATTTAAATTAGCATCTGCTTGCAGTTACCCCAGACTGAAATTACCAAGTGACAATAGTATTTTTGCTGTCTCTATATAAGAAACAAGATTGGCTGGCAGGGTTGTTTGGCCACTACAGAGTGTTACTACTTTTTCATGTTTCAAACTTCATACCCATGATACTATGGACAAGATAAAGCAAAACTGATTTAAATACATAGTTCTCTGTCCAAACAGCCTTAGTCCAAGTGATACAACATGAATAAATTGCCATACAAACAGCATTTGAATAGATAATGCAGCATGGTTCTGTGGAAGGATTTCAATAGATTTTTTCCCTCCCACCTCTTCTGTCTTCCGTGAAAGTCACAACCCTGGGTTTTGTGCAGTACAATTAAATGGAAAAGTCAGAATATTGCACAAATCAGCTCTCCATCACACAGCCTGATCCTAGCAATAAATCCATCTAACTACTCTCTGGTACAGTATTTGAGGGAGAGAACTGCACGTTTATTGTCCACTAGAACAACACTGTGTTAATCATGTGAATCACAGTATTACACACAATGAAAACCCACCCACTTCATCATCTGATTTTACCAGGCTACAGGAAAGCCAACTCAGTCAATAGTGATGCACACAAGTTATAAAGTGTATAATTAATTTTTTGTTCATGGCTAAAAATCTTCTGGTTTTGAATAATTGACCCTTGTCAATGGGACAAATGACAGATATAATTGTGACAAAAATTGTAAGCTAAAGATGCAAAATCTCCCCCAGCAACTCAAACATTCTTTCAAACTTGTCCAATCTTAAGCATTTTCAAATGCCATTCAACATAATTTTGTAATCAATGGTATTTCTCCAAACTACCCTATAGACAAAGCTATGCTGTAAAGTATTTCCTCTCCACTTCATCCTCCCAGGCCAAAGAAGACATCACACATCATTTATACTGTTCTCCTGAGTCCCCTTACACTGTCTTCACCAATATAAAACAAATGGAAATAAGCCACCTCAAAATCTATACTTAGTCCACTGAAGTAATAAATAGTCTTTACATTCTTCTAGATGTTTTTTCATTATACCTGCTGTTGGGGACAATTTTTGTCATGCAAATTTATGGGCACATTAGGCATAATAATTCTGTTTTGTATTTTATGTCTGCAGAAACACTATTAGGAGCTGTTCTAGTCATCTGAATGCAATAAAACAGTTATGCTTTTAACACATCTTATTTGCCTGTGAATAGCTTTTAGCAAGATAACCACAGGCTCCTTTTTATCAGCATATTAACATTTAACGTATGTTTGGACTCAGGGCCTGTGTGCTTGTTTTAAAGCAAGATTATGACATCAAGATTTGTGAAGAACTCCCCATTGCAGTTATACATGACTGACATGAGGTTGTGTCAGTCACAGCCTTACCTAAGTTTGCTTTTTGTGCAAGACATTCACTGGAAGACTTTAAACAAGTGGTGCTTGCTCACACTTGCCCTGAAGAGAGTAATTGCTAAAGTTCAAAGGGAAATATCTCCACGTGCAAGCATCACTAATAGTATCCTAAAAGTGTTCTTTTATTTCAGTCAAGATGAAACGGGAGCAAAGACCTGCTGTTTACAACTTAAAACTGGGTTAACTTTAAACTGGGTTCTTTTGCCCAGAGGAAGCAGATGAACAGTCCAGGCTGGCAGATCTAGGTGAGCAGACTTCTACAGGGGACTGACTGCCTGTTAAAACAGGAGCGAAGCCTGTTCTCCCACTGACACCGCTGTTGGTTGAGTGCGTGTGCTCACAGGAGAAGCAGATTTAGCCTACAAAATAGGTATGCAGCAGGTTAAATACTATGGTAAATATATGCAGCAGCATCCAGCTCTACAGGGACACCAGCAGCCAATGTTTTCTCAAGATAGCAGAGCATTTACATGCTGAGATATATTAACGGTGTAAAGCATTTCCAAGAAATGCAAGTTGACTTTAGGCACATAGCTTAGCTCCCTTTCAGGGGAAGGCAGTATAGCCGGGAAATCGCAGGTGGTGAAGGCTGTATTGACTTAAATTCAGACATTTGGCAAATATTGACAGCATTTCTTTTTCATGGGCAATCACAGTAGCTACCAATTGATTGTGCAGAGTATACGTACACACGAAGCTAATTTTTGCTGAAGAGAGTGCATAAGCAAAACACTATATAAAATTTGGAATTTATGTTATTAAATAGTATAAACTTTGGGAAGATTGACTAAGTTAGGCCTAAGCAGTCTCATAACAGAATTTCTGACAGGCTAGCTTTATTTTCCTACCTAAGATAGTGCTACAACATCAGCTAAAAAGAACATTTCAGCTGGATAAACAAGACTTGAAAATAAATTCAGTCATAACCAAACTAATTTTGTCTAATTTTGCCTTCCAAAGATTTAACACGCACTGCCTGTTCCATTCATAAAAATTAGAAAGTTTAACTTCATTGAGGTAAAGTTACAACTGTTTGCAAACAGACAGTAATTATGGACCTGTCAAACCAAACTGATTTGAATAGAAGGGCACTATTCAGCCTTTCTAATCCTAATTTTGGTAGGCAAGTACAACATATCATTACAAAACATAACATCAGTAAACTTAAGACCACAGAAAAACAGCTGAATACGTTAGGGCAATTGAAAACAATTCCATTCAAATAAAATTTTAAGTGCAAATCTGGACCCGCAGACATGAGAATTAAAATATGGGTGACATGCTGTGCAACCCTATTCATTTTCTCTAGATTTTTTTTTTCATGTGTCTACGCTGATTAAAAATGAGTATTTGCTGAAGCTGCTGTACTGGAACAATAACTACCAGCAATGTAACGAGCACCAAATCCCGTTCTCGTTTGTCACATCTGTAAAAGCCAAATTTCCTATGAAGTTAGTGTAGAAGTTTTAAAACTATCAGCAGTGGAAAAATATTTGTTTTTACAAGTAATGGATTTAATGCTTATTTTCTTCTGTTTTCAAAAGACCTTTAGTACTACATCGATGACAGTTACATTTAAGAAAATAAATTCATTCCCCAAATGTGCATTTCTAGTCTAAGAGCAGAAGCCAATACTCTGATTAATATTACATGAACATTTCCATTAGCTGCTCAAGCTGACTGAAAAAATAAATGCCTTCATAATGCCTATTTTCAAGTTCAGTGTGCTCCCTTGTCTTCCTACGACCACTTTTTCTGTAATCAAAATATTTCAGTGTTACCTTACAGAACCCACTCAAAAGCAGATCAGTGCATGCAGACATGAAGGCACTTCCCAGTTCTTTCCCTTGTTGGATAGCTCTGATGACCTGCAGGAACAAGGTACTCGTGACTCCCGGAGCCTGAGCCCCACAGCTGCCAGAGCTGCTCTGTGTGAAGCTGGACAAAGACATTTGCTTAAGTCTGACCCCTATGATCAGTGCTTAGTGCCCTGACACCTTTCTCTTCCTCCAATTTTATTAGATCTTAGATAACAGATTCTATTGATGAATGACCTCTCTATTTATTTCAGCACTAAACTCTTAGTCACTCTGAGCTCAGTTCAAGCTGTAGAATGTCTCCAAAGACATTCTATATATTGCAGAAAGACATTAAGTTCCTCACAGGAGTAAGGTGCAAATAATATTTTGAATTATACAGCTGATATGAGTAACAAAATTCCATGCAGAACTACAGCTATTAGCTGCACTTTTGATACAAAAGTGTTTTCTACTGAATAGTCTACAGCAGTTATATGAATTACAACTTATATTAATTCATCTTCTTCACTCATTTTTCATTTATATCAAAGAAGTCCTGTCTTTTTTTTGTACTGTTCCCAGAAATGGGAGAAAATTGGGTAATCAGTCTGGAAGTACTAGTGGTAAAATTAATATCTTCCTTGCACATATATTTCTTAATAGCTTTTTTATTCTGCGATGATATAAAATACTTTACTTTCACTGCACTTCTCAATTTTATTACCAATGCCCTGAAAAGTTATTTTTTCAGTGAAAAGACAACTTTTGAACAAGAAAGAAAAATCGAGCAATACACCTATGCTGTTTGCTGACACCATCTTTTCTCCTTCAAGCGTGTAAATTGAGGGAAATGCTTTCATTTAGTTTGCTTTAACCTGTTTCTAAAGACACTAATTGTGCTTTTCCTATCTTTGTGAGAAGTCAGATGATCTTCATTCCCAAACCATGAAGTGATATTGTTGTGTGTGGTAAACTTGTCAAAGGAACATGGTTCTCTTAAATTTGTGAGCACTGAAAGTACACGTTGCAGGCTTCGTGCTGCAACGTGCCAGGCATTTTACATGCAGCAGACAGCAAGACACTGGACTTGCTACTATTTTCTACGTCCTTTGATTTTTTGAAAATTAGAACCAAAAATGTGTCCATCTTTTACTGCCTCTGGTGACTTTGGATATGCCATGGAGCTGCACAGCTTTCTGACAGTGACTGATGGGAGTGCTGAGCACCTCTGACAGTCAGACCATGCACCTATTACTTTTCTGTTGTTTTTCTTCCCACAGAGTGTTTTTATGGCTTTCATCTTTGCACAGCTCATCTCTTCATAGTTTAATGATGCATTTCCTGTATTTCTCATGAGAGTTGAAGTTCCACATTCAATCTATTCCCATTTTGTCTGCAAACTTCTGTTTCACTAGAGGTTCTTACTCATGGATTTTCCTACATTCTTACAAAATACAGCTCCTACAGAAAATATTTTTAATGTTTAGAGCTGTGAGTTGCAGCAGTTGAACTAGAGGCAGTTTAACACAACCTTTTCCAACCAACAAAAATTCCAGACTCCAAACAGCTGCTCAAACCCTCTCCCTGCAAGCCCAGGTCCCAGGACTGCCTGCCTCTGCAGGTGGAGGAGAGCTCACCATGATCTCATTCAACGGGAGCTGCACCGACTCTGTCACTCCAAACATACAAGACTTACTAGTACTGCACCTCCTGGGCAAAGAGAAGATTCACTAAGTAATTCCTCTTTCACACTTGCCAGGCAGATTTAAGAGGACAAATATTTGCTGTAACTAAAGATTTGAGAACTGCAGCAATGCTGAAGGGAATGGGGAGAGACAGACAGCAAAAAGCAGGCACAAGCAGCAACAGGCAAACGTTCATCCAAACCACGGGACTTAACTGTTCTCAGTTTGTGACCAAACCACTCCTGCTGCTGCTGTCAAACCTGCAGGGTCTGCCTAAAAGCTGAATTCCTGCCCTGAGACTGTTTAAGATATTTTTGCACAGGCCCCCTATTCTTCCCTCAGTAGAAATGCAGGAACCAGTATTAGTACCTTTCAATACAATGAGTTAAACAAGAGCTTAAAAAGCTCTGCCTTTAAGTATTCAAAGTTTCCTACAAAAAAAAAATAATCACACCTTCAGTTGTTACGAGCACAGATGGAGAAATCCACCTTCTTTATGTACCAAGGCCCTCATTATTAGGAGATAAAAGGAGGAAGCATTATAAAAATGGCATGAACAGTTTTAAAGTTTGAGGAATCACACATCAGATGAAGGCTGAAATGGAGTTAAGATGACACAAAACAAGCCACTTTTAACAGGCCCATTCCAATCACATCATGTCCTGAAAATATCAAACTGAAGGCGACTGAGACGTGAGAAAATGACAGCAGCATTTTCAGAGTTTAAATCCAATTTTTCCACATGAGGTGAAACTAAACCAGGAATAAAATGAAGTCATGGCTGAAAGAGGTAATTTGTAAAGCAACGTTACAGCTGGTACATTTGAAGTCGATTTTTTTCTGTAAAAAGCCCTAAAATATGCCAAATTGTTAAGGAATGAGTTAAATGCATCTGAATACACCTGAAGTAAGCTTTTTATTAACATTTTGACAATAGATGTTGCAACATGAAAGAATTGTGACAGAGCCGGGTACCTCCTGTGTCTCTGTACTTGCTCGAAGCCTTTGTTGAATACCTGCCGCACGATCTTGCTGCAGTGCTGAAACCATAAGGATTAAAAATGATGCAGAGATAGTAACTCTAGAGCAAGCTTTCATTCAGGGTGAGGATGAGAGCTTGATCACGCCAAACTTTCCAGTGTAATGGAAATGAGTCCAGCAACAATGCCAGAGTTAGCTGCAGACTCCACACGTGCTATGCTAGCAACAAGGCACAGAACTCTTCTCCTGCAGGCGTGGTTCCATGAAGGCAATTGGGAAGGTGTTAAGTTATATTAAGAGAAAAGTCAATAAAATGCTTGTCAGTACAGAGATTATGTAAATCAGCGACCCTATTAGGGGCATCAGTGAGCAAACAACCTAGAGATCCCACAAACAATTACTGCTATACCCCTTGCTGTACCCAAACAAAGTAGCCCATGGTGAGATTATTTGAAATGGTGCTGACGCTCTTCGTTTTTCAAGGAGTCCCTTAATATGTTACTCAGCTTTTTCAAGGTAAAAGAAAGCTTATTGAGGTCAGCCAGCACAAATTTAAAGTTACCCAGAACCCTGTCCTAATGCCATAGAAGACAAATGTATGATGTAGGGGGCTTTATTTGCCCATAACATCAGAAAAAGACGTGTACTTTTAGCATCCTATTTGTGCATTGGAAGAAATTACAGTTCCACACTTATTTGTCACGGAAAAGCCGAGTAACTAATCAGAATCAGTTTCATTTTATATTCTTGACATCTCTTCAGTATTTTACAGCACATAGTGTATTAATTAAGTATATCATTAAAGCTCATGGAATAATCAATATTAGAGTGATAAAGCCAAATCACCCTGTGTTTTTAGAAATAAATTGATAATGAAAATGAAACTTACAAAACAAATTGTTCTCTGAGGCTGAACACAAAGCTATGTCATAGAACACAGAACCCAATGAGATTAAACAAACAAATTCTGACTATTTAACAAAATTTATCCAAATTTTCTGGATTGTTGAATTAAAAAAAAGTACTTAGGAAATGGCCTGGAATCTGAGAAGGAAGAACAAAATCAGAACAGGAAAAGGAAAGCAAAAGTACAGCAAATGTCTCACTAAAAAGTTAAAATGCTTCCTCTTGTATACTGTTTTTGGAAGGGGCAAAGATCAGAAGAAGATTAACATCACATCAAAGTGAATAATTATGTATCCTACATCTAGACAAAGTGCCTGGTCTTAAGAGCACTTGTGCTGATTAACTCCTGTGTATAACTGAAAGCAAATGACAGTATTCTCCAGTCAGTGTCAATAAAATTGGGAAGAGAAAACTGCAGGCAATTGAGGTAATTAATCCTGGAATAAATCTGTTCATGGGCAATCCAAACTGAGTAAGTTTGCAGCTCAATTTTACACCAGTTCTCATGTAAGTAAATGGAAAAGTAATAGACATGAATTAAACATTTTCATTTCACAGTACTAAGCATTCACCCATCACCCATGAAGCTCATTCCTCATCCCTTGGGCATCAATTGCAGCAGTGCCTGCTTAATAAATGAGCACCAATTATTCAGAATTATTAAGAAATGTACTCAGCACATAGTCCCCTCTTTCACGTACATCCAAGAGAGCATAGCAACAGTCTGGCATACAAAATATCAGGGCACAGGGCAATTACAACACATAAATAAACTTAACAGAGAAACAATAGTGCTACTAACTATGTCTAGCACAGATTGCACTGTTTGGGTTCTTTTTAAGAAATACAGTCTCAGAGCTAGAAAAATATCCTCAGAAGTTGTGTGTTACAAAAATCAATAAAATTATTGCTGCTCCAATAAGTAATTTTTCCTTAAAACATGCAAATATACATATCGGATCTCTTTTCCAGACAATAGTTAATGGAACTACAGATTCAATACTTGGAATTATTAGTTGTTATACCTTTTATACTCTTTCTTTGCATTACTTAAAATGAAAACAGTTTCAACTCTAAGACCTAACTAACAAGACAACTATAGTAAACACCATCTGGTAAGCATCACAATATCCCCGACACCACTGAACCTCCCCAGCACACTCTGCACAGCAAAAAGATGTTGAAGAGATAATAGAATGTTGACTCAGGAATGCTTTTTAATGAAGAAAACCTCTTGGCTTCTACTAGTTTTTAACCCTGTTCAAGCTTCCCCTGCACTATTTTATTTCTGGATATCTTCCCACAGTGAGCTTATAATGTCCTTAATTTAAATATTTAATATTTGCTGATCATTTGGCTAATCTACACCAAGACTGAATAAAGTTTAAGTTTTCAAACAGTCTACTTTGAATCAAGTCAGTCAGACATCATCTTACTAAGCAGTAAATACAGACCGTATCAATCTGATAGGCTATTACTCATTCCTGTAAGGAATAATTTTGTCTCAAGGAATTTTGAAAGAAGTGTTAGTTCTTGGGACAAAAAAGCAGTTCAAACTCTCTCTCTCCTGTTTTTCTCTCTGTGAGTGTACCATTTTGCAAATGGAAAGGGTAATTCACTAATATGCTTGCGCACCGAGCCTTCACTAGGCAGGAATTGAGCTAGCAAAACCCATCGGAACCAATTTACAGAAATTTACAAACTCAGATTCCACAGCATCTAGTTATTACTCCCTTATACAGCAGTGACTAACTCTAAAGCAGGAAGTTCCTGAACCACAAATCTCTGGAATCTGCCAGTGTTCCCTCTAGAAAGACTGGAAATTATTCTATGCTTTACTCCTCCTGCCTCTTCTCCAAATGTCTGTTGCTGGCCCTTGTCAGGGAATGGATATTGAGCAAAATAGACCCAGTCTGACTCTTGTCACGATATTTATCATTCAGCTTGCTTTCTCTCCATTTTTTGAATATTAATTTTGTTTAATTTTAAAGTTCCACACATAACCAAAGTTGTGAAAGACAAATTTCATTTTTACAATGAAAATATTTTTGCTTTTGATGCCTTTTTCTCCTAACACAGCGTATTTACACATACATAGAAATCTAAGTTCAAAAAAAAACTAGTCAAAATGTTTCATTAAAGACACTACCACTATTCAAATATTATCTGATTTCCCTCTGAAGAGACACTGATCTCACAACTAATCAAAAGTGTTGGCTCAATTTCATGATGCTTTCTCATTCAATTGAATTATGTTATCCTCCGGAGTTTCTTCAGTCCCAGAGGACTTTTAAAATTTTTAAACAGGTCTTCATTTTCAATCATTCTATCCTTCCTGAATTTATTCACCTTTTCTCACTTTTTCATTTTTTTTTTTTCAGCTGTCCTTATTCTTAACAAACATTTTCAAATCAGCTTTTCCTGAGCAAATCCCCAGAATATTGTTGGGTATTTAAACCACACAGCCCTTACCTGAAAAACCATAGACTGTTATGCATCCATTACTCAAAGAGCTTACAACATTCTACCGTCTCCGGGATGTTTTTGAACTCTCAACCATATAATTTCTGTAGCATAAGAATAGTGCAGTTACACGGCTACCAAGGCCTGCAGGGGTTGGATCAGAATTCCTTTGTCCACAACTGTAGATGCTGACATTATTCTGTAATGCTAATTTAAGAAACTTTTTATGGATGGGAAGAAAGAATAAGCAGTACCACTTTGTACATTTTATTTCTGGACACTCTTAAAATTTGCCTGCTTGAGAATACAAAAAAACCAAACCAAACCAAACAACAACAACAACCAAATAAAAAAACCCCAACCCCACAATATAATTCAGATCAGAGTGATATTTTCTAAGGTAATAAATAAATCCATGCAGACTGCTGACAGCAACTACAGGCAGATAAAAATGATAGCACATAAAGGGAAAGTTTTCTCCTCACACTTCACAGCAAACGTCATTTGCTGTTTTCCTGCAGCACACTGCTGTTTCCCATATGGTAGAATGGCACACAACGGTTTTGTTACTTCTCTTATACTCCTTTCTTTTTCCCACTCCCAGGTTTCCTTACTTTTATCTGACCAGGAGTTACATTTGTGCCCTAAACATAGAGTACCACAAGCAAACAAGGATTTCTGTAGCAGCAAATGTCCAAATACTTAGAAACTTACAGTTTTCAGTATTTTAAATTCAGAGAAACAGCTGGAAACATTTTCAAAGTCACAAGCTGCCAAAATACAATACTTTCTCATTTAAGCATCTCTTCATATGACTGCTGAGGAGGCTCATCAGACAACAGGCTACACTGCAAATCCTATTGCTCTCAGGAGGACTGTGGCTCCATGACTAGTTTAGATGTCTCTTACACTGATTAAAATTAGCATTTAAAATATACACACAGGGAATATTTTCTGAAAACTAATAGTCAGGTTAAGGCTTTTTCTTGTTCTTCATTTCCAAGTTTCACTGATGAAGCTGCACCTGTTCAATTCAAATCACATATACTGCTCAGCAGGTTTTGACTTCATCAGAATTTCTGATATAGACAATTTCCTTACAGAAGTGTTATTTTGCCTGATTAGTATTTGGGGTGTTCTGATGGCATTTGCTCCATCTACACTAGAGGGATAACAGGGTTTGGCTCCAATTGCATGTGCAGCCATAGCTGCCTACATAAGATGGTCCAGCCTGTGCTCATCATTGGTCTGGCTCATAAAAGGTGATTAAAAGATTCATGAGTTCTTCCCAAGCCATCTAGAATCTGTGCTGAGTTCCAGACAGGTAAACACAGGGCCAGATAATTTAAATTTAAGAAAAATGCAGTGAAGTTGCTATGGCATCATTTAAAACCTGCCATTGGAGCTTGCCAACAGACATCCTGCATTGTGTCCATGACACGCTCCAGCTGTACTTTCAGTAGAACAGACAGGATCGTGTAAACACAGCTCCTATAGCAGAGGACATATTCCAGAGCAGGGATAAAATTACCCTGGAGGAGCCACAACAGCTACTGGCTCAAAAATGGCACAAGTGTTATGCAAATGGTATAGCACAGGGCATAATGAGCCTGCTGCTCTCACGCCTTCCCCAATGTCTGTTGAATTCCAACACATATCCCCGTTACCTGTCAGATTCCTGACAAGAGACCATAAGATGAAAATGACCCTGGGCCATTTTCTTGACTTGTGAATTTGTATTCATGTGACAATATTGCTCTAAGTAGCACCTTTATATTTATATTCATTTTTACTTTGATCTTTCTGAATATTAATTAGAAATAATTCCTTCTCTTCATCACGTCTCTTTTGGCCAGTGCAAGCGCTGAAATCAGCAGGAGGTGGGGAGTGCAGCGGGAGGTTGAGTAAAATGCAGCAACATGAAGCATTCCGCAAAATCTTAGAAATGTAAATCGATTCATACAACGCCCTGATGAGCAACAGACATGTTATCCCATTTTATGGGAATCTGAGACACAATTTAAGTGACTTGCCTAAAGCCAGAAGTGTCAGATTGGGGATTAGAGATCCTGGCTCCCATTCTCTTCCATTTACTATCCTGGCTTATAACTGCAAAAGGGAGGCATAGCCTGACTCGAGAAATGGTTTTAAAGAAGAAACCCAAAGAAATTCTAGTGCCACACTACAACGTATGGTTTGCCTTGCAGAAGATGATCAAAAAAGTTTAGGCAACAATTTAGATTTTGGCAGTTGAAAATTTTTGTGGATTTTTGCAAAATGATACAAAACAAAACCTCTGTCAAATACCTAAATTCAGTGTAAAAATACCTTAAAATCAGACTGAAATTTTTATAGAGAGATCTGAGACAACATAAGACACCATTGAAAGACTAGCAAATTCTGTGCAAAATGGAAATTTGTTCAGATTTTACAAGTTCCGAGAAAGCAAGGTTGGATATTTCTTGATGCTGGTGCTCCCTGCATCACTCAGCATTTGTTGTTTGCTATTGGCAACGTAAATCTTGCCTGATGTTAGCAGAGAAAACAAGCATGCAATACCCTGAAAAGACTGTAACTGGGTTTCTTTGAACCATGTTCAGGGGAACAATGACAAGGATGAGGGCATCTATTTTATACCTATGCTATTTTGTAGTATCTTTTTATAATTTCTAAGTAACCTTTAAATAAGTGAATAATTCGGTTTCACAATATAGCAGTGCCAAGTAATTTTTCCAAAATTCCCACAAAATGCTTTTTACAGATTTGGGAAAGCAAATCAAAGGTACAACTTCACCATCCCAGAATAAGGTACATTAGTACTGAATGCAGTACACTAAGCTAACAATGATCTGATTCTACTCCCATTTTACTCTCCCCTCTTCGTCACTGCCCCCAAATCCCTCTCGGTTTTATCTGACAGACTAGAGAACAGCTCCTAAGAGAAGCCACAGCTTACAAAAACAAGAAATTTTGCCCATAAAAATAAATGAAAAAAAAATCAAATAAAGTAGAAAATTCCTGCTACGTTTACCAGTATGTTTATGTACAAGCCCCAAAACACTCCCTTTTTTTCAGTAGAAGCCACTACATACCAAATCTTACCTTCTGGAGGCTTCTCTTTGACTTGCTCCTAGACTCAGAACTTACTCTGGCATGGTCAGGCCTCAGAAGAAAGGAGGATGTGCCCCAACTAGGAACACAGCAGCATTCTCACAAAAATTGTATATTCACAGAAAGAAAGAATTAAGCAGCACACAACTAAGGGGAAAAAGATCCAGAAGGGAAGACAAAGAGTCTCCAGGGAAGAGCAAAACTAGAAATCAAACACACCTGTTGTGTTGTTCCTTCCCAGTATCCATGCCTGGAAATGGAAATTATTTTCCAAATTATTTCATTAAACCAAAAGCACATGTGTTCTGCAACACTTGTCCTTAAAATCCCTGTTATTTTGTCAAACACTTACAGCTGAAGTGGTGCCTTCTCAAGCTGGCCTGCCAAGTGCTGATGGCCACAGCAAGGACCCATGACCCACACGGGGACTGCAGCCTGTTACAAGTGGCAGCAGAGAGGCTCTGGTGCAGGAGAAAGAAGTGCCAGTCACTGTTATCATAAAGAATGGAAGATACAAAGATCTCTTCCTTCAAAACCCTACAAGCTTGTCTTTAAATTAAGAAATGAAAGAAGCTGGAGTGTTGGGGTATTTTTGTAGCTGCTGAGCCTCTAACTCAACCTTCTTCTCCAAAAAAAGGAAGAAACATAACAACTAATATAAGTTATGGTCCTTAACTGCCTCGGGAACAATTTTATCTGAAAAGAAAATGGCCTGCAATAAACTCAGAACACCCTGGAGACTGAGCAGCATTCCAAGGAGAGGAAATGAGTGATCCATTTTGCATTTACTAGGTACACCCTGAAGTAATCATTAGAAGCTTTTTTTTTTTTGCATCTTTTGAACAAACCAGTCATTGATATAAACAGCCCTGCAGGAAAAAAAATGTTAAGTGCCTGCTTAAGTTCAAGAGATGGGAGAAGGAAAAAGGGATTTTCTTCCATGAAATTAAACATGCCTTTGCTCCCCACAAATGGGAGAGCTTCCAAGGGACCGGGTGTTACACAGACTATTTCCAACTGAGTTGTATTCTTGCCATAATAGCAGAATCACTTGAAATTAACTCTTCATATAAGAAATTCTTGAAGCTGGATTCCCCTTACTTCACAGAAAGTCAGATTCCAGATTTTTCCATGAGATAACGTAGGCATTTTGCAATAGACATACAGTCTGCTCCAAAGAATTGGCAGGCAGTACATTTTGTGTTTAAGGAACACCACCAAATATTATGAAAACAGCGTCTGCCAACACTTTGTGTAGTGCAGTCTGTGTTCCAATACCTACATAGCTCATACACAGTGTTTAGTGTTAGGCTTCAGCATCAATTGGGAAATAACATTTCCAAAATAATTCTGTCTTTCAAGCATGGGTTTCCCTGAACTTCTAAGCATGTTTGGTAAAAGAAACACTTGTATTCTTTCATTTATGAGCAGAAAAAACATTTTAACTAGAGTCAGTGATATGAAGGCAGGCAAACATTCCACAGAGCTGCAGAACACATCACACAGGAACAGTCCTGGACCAAGAAGCCTAGCACATTGTTAAAATGTAAGCAGTGAAAGAAACAAAACTGCTCAATGAAAAAGTCCTGAAATCATTGCAGAGACTAAAATGAAAATATTTTGATCTGTTTTTTTGTTTTATGATGTTCCTAATTTTTTTTTTTTTACACAGGGTAGAGGTTGGGAAATGTGAAACTTAATGTACTTCTACTCATTAAAGAAAATTTGAGAGATAGACCTACAAGTTCAGCTAAGTACAGAAGACACAGTGAGTGGGACTTTTTTTATACCTCACAGTAAAAACACATGGCCTAGGCACATGCAATATGTTTAAACAAAAGTTCCCTAATGCTCAAATCAGTGTGTTCACACTGCCTGTGTGAGTTTGCACTAACAGCACTGACTGACAACGCTTCTGCTCTGATGAAGCATTATTTCTTACTTGTTGAGACTAAAAATATTTGAGGTAATATTTCCACTTATCACAGCTGTTATTAGTGGTGCATTAAGGCAAAAGACAGGGCATGAAGTGTGACAGAACATCAGATCAATTCAGAGATCACTGCCCATGACAGAGCAATCAATACACAACATGCCAAAGAAGTTGCTTTTTATTTCCATAGCATCTGACACGTCTCCCTACAGGGAAATGTGCCCAAGCACAAACAGAAACAACCCCCTCCCTTTCAAGCATTTATATATTTCTTTGAAAGCCACAGTCAAGTCATTCCTACCATACTTCATTTTCCTCAGCTTCATCTTCAAACCGTGTGTTGCTTGTATCATAAACCACTCAGGGAACAGAATCACAGGGAATTAATTTTTTTGTGAATTAACATCTGTTCTTGCTTTTTGATCCTAGCTCCAAACTACAGACTTTAGTGTCATTGCCACAGCAGTTTTATGAGTCATAAATTAAAAGGCTTCACATTTCATGCTGAAAATAAAACAAATTTACACAGGTGCTGCAATATTCCCATATATCAAGTAAATACTTCCCAAATATTTTCAAGGGAGCAGGTTTGCAATAAATATTGTATAGCTTTTTAAACTAGAGGAATCCCCTTTATTCTCCAAAATTCCTAAACTGGGATTTCAGGAACACAGCATTATTCTGGAAGATATTTTTATCTGCTATTTTGTTCAAAAATTAACTAGGATTGCAAAACTGCATAAGTCACTGTCATGAGGCATTCAAATCTCTTTGCTGAGACTAGAATAGCAAGCCAGCTTCTTTTATTTCATACCAGTGCCTGGAAATACGGTTATTGCAGGTCTACTAGTAATAATTGTTGTGCCTGCAGAACAGCAGCCCAACAATCCCAAATACTCCTAACACAGCTGGGTCAAGTCTGTGCGAAAAGGCATCAGAAAGCCAAAAGAGGAGATAAACTTTCAAAAACACTGCCCAAAAGTCATTTAATACCCAGAAAGGGAAACAGCTAAAAAGGAGCAGCTTGACAAGATACCTATGCAATAGAACTTTTGGGTTTGGAGGGTTTTTTTAAAGCTATTGTTAATCCAGTCAGTGACATGAACATCAGGTTAGGTTCCTTTAGTTTATTCATCACAGGGGTGTTATAGTTCAGCAGTCAGCAGCAATGATCACACATAGACAGGGGAGAGGAGGGAAAGTGAAAACAGAAAAAGAGTAAAAGTAAAAACGTAGGGTGAATATCAGTTTTTCTATACCAATATTTGCCCACTAAGGTATAGGCAGTTATAGAAAAAAATGCATAAAGAGAAAATATGTATTAATCTGGTTTTTTTTTTGACTTCAAAGCATCCACACCTATACACTATGAAGCCTACCTTTCACAGTCTTTTTTGTAACCTAGCAAAGGCTACACTTCAAGAGCCTCAAACAGCATTAATCAAGGAGGTTTCTTTAGCAGAAAACTTCTACATGCTTTTGGAACCTAACAAATATAAGTCAAAGGTATACACATCTTCACAACACCTTGCTTCCCTTTCATTTTATCCCACAGGGCCTCTGTTCATGTTGGTCACCTTAAAGGATGAACCATTGCGTAAAGAAAAAATTGAACTCTGAATAAGGAATTGTACAGCGAAGAGAGAAAAGTCAACATAGAAATACATACACAAACCACTCTTCACATAAGCAGAATTACATCCCGTGCTGACAGAATGTGCAGAGCGTATTATTAGCATCAGAACAATCAAGGACATGGTCTTTCTCTTCCAGTTGTTCTTGTGGGTTTATACTGACATACATTTTTCTGTTAAAAGTCCACCAATCTAACAAGCTTTCACCAAGCAGTCAAAACTAATATTCACATATATTATATTTACCACTAACCAGATTTAAGGCCATTGGTCTTATATGAGGCTATTTTTGCTCACAAAAACAATCTCAGTGAAATTTGCAGATCACAAGTCACAAGATCAGCCACTCTGCATAATACTGTTACAGCCAGTACTTGTGATTTGATCAGCCTGACATACATGTCCACAATTTCTCTGCCTTCCTTTTTCTGCTGGATTTACTCACACGAGAGCCTTAAGGACCCTTATTAAAACACTGTAAATGCACAAACGCATATTCATGCAAATGATTAAAATATAGGGAACTGAAATCCGTGTTCTTACTCCAAAGCATAAACCAAAAACTCAAACATAAATAGTACATTCCTGTGTGAAACATTTTAGTAGAATGTCAAACATCGATGATGAAAACACTCCCATAAAACTGATTTGATTATTTACTGAAGACTCAAGTCTTTGATCTGGAAAAGATGCACTTTCCCTGAGAAATGATTCACGCATTGAACTATGTATGCAACACGACTATTTGTTCTTAATACAAAAATTTAAACAGTACTATGTTTCCTTTAAGAGTAGCCATGAGAAAATCTTTGAGGGACTCTCCTTGAAATAAAATAGGCATGGAGGTAATTGGAATTAGCAAATGGCTTTGCTTTGGGGAAATTAAATTATAGTTGGAAAAAGTTGCCTACAAAACCTCACATGTAAAGAGGCTTGCTAGATAATTGTTCGTTCTTTAGTGCAATCATTGTCCAAATATTTGTGAAGGTTTCCACGCTCAATGTCTTACTGCACACACCTACTACCTGAAGAGTACCCTGTTACAATGGCACTTCCCTGCAAGGTGTCAGAGATCAAAATTTCACATAGGACTGCTGGAACTGCAGCTGCATATTTCCCCCTCTTAATGTAAGATACAGGGAAATAATAGACAGAAGTATATCCCATAGCACACAAAAAATTATAACATTCATTTCATAGCATAACCATTAACATTCATTGCATAGCAAAACCATTAACATCCATTGCATAGCAAAACCATTCCTGTTTCAAACACTTCTGTTGAGGCTGTTATTTAGCTTTTTTAAACCCCTGCAACTCTGCCAATGACCTTTTGACTGCACCATATCAACCTAGTGCCAAATAATGCTTTTTATTTAGTGATTACACAAACAGATACAACATTTGAGATAGTTTGCATTTCTGATCAAGAACAGAAATGGCTTAGGACAAAGACAACACCAAGCAACCATAATGTCGAAATGAGAGTCTATGGTTTAGACACTACTAAATTTGTCAAAACAAAAAAATTGAATGCTATCAAGGGACATCTGAATTCTTTCAGATTTCACAGTAGTCATCAACGCTGAAAACAACTTTTCGTTCTTTAAGCTAACTGCACAACAATAAAAGTAACATTTAAAAATGTATTCCTGATGTACAAGAATTTTAGACCAACATAAGAACTTGCCATCTTTATTGATACCCCATATTGAAGGAAAAAGAAAAAAAAAAACCCTCAACACCTATTTATATTGGCTAATTCTATTAATAGTGAAGAAAGCCCAGACTCTTTGTGGACACACCAGGTCCAAAAAAGTATTTAAAATTATAGTGATCTCTGGGTAAGAGGGATAGATCAGCCTGTGTTATGCACCCAGCATTACCCAATTCCTGGAAATGCTTGTGAGAACAGAAGACCAGACAGACAAGACTCTGGTCTCTCCAAGACTTCCAATGTTCTCACAAATTTATTTTTTTCCAGTGGGTATTTTGACCAGGATGTCTGTTAGAGGAAATCTTTCCATGGAGCAAAAATGAAGAATAATTTCTATTAAGCCATTCGATTTCTACAAACTGCAGAAATTAGCACAGTAACTATACTCCATTTTCCACCTAACATTTACTAGGTTTTATGAACAGATCAGGGTCAAGTGCACTCATAAGTGCAGTTTAATTACTTCCATTTCAATAGTCACACAAAAGTCATAGGCAATTCCAAGTTTTAAGTGTCCTTATCAGATAACTAAGGAAAAGAAAGAATAAGCAGTAGACTGAGGTAACACCAGGGCTATAATTGTCAAATAAAAATGGAAAAATAAATGCTTATACTATTTCTCTCTTTAACCAGCAGTACCTAGAAATCTATTCCTCTGCCCACAAGCTTCAGACATGAATTTCTTCAATACACCCTCAGACAAATGAGTTTCACCAGACATGCATGATGCTTCCAAAGCAGTTCAAAGACACATGCACAGTCCTTGCCACGGTCTAACACAGGGACACATCCAAGATACTGCAGGAACTCACATCCCATTCCAATCACAAGAGCTGTGGTGGCACAGAGCTTGCATGGTCTATTCTCTCTCCGTGCTTCCCAGAAGGAGCACGTCTGTTCCAAGAATATTCACCAGTACTACAAAGCTACATCAGGGCTGAATCCAGGCTTCATCAATAAGAAAAACGTTATGTTTTGCAAACCTACACAATTTAGTGGTACTAAGTGTGCAGTCCCATTTTTAAATTCGAGCTATAGATGACCTATGTTAAGTCAACTTCTCCAAAATCTACGACTCTGCTTTGAAACTGCATCTCCCCTCAGCTGAACAAGAAAAAACCCAAACCTACAACAACAACAAAAAGAACCCTCTCAGTTAACTTGTCTCTGCTCTAGGCTTTCAGAAGACTTTAATTTTTAGAACATGACATTGCCCATAAAGGTGACAAGAGTCTGAATCATATGTGGCTAAAACTACTTTTTGCTGAAGGTCTGAACCAGAGTGTGAAACAAGGCTGGCCATGAAGTACAGATTAACCCCAAAGCAATTCACATACCCTGTGCACAAAGACAAGATGTCAATGCTGTCTGCTAAATCCTGACCACATTTGAACATCAGACAGCTAAAACTTTAATTGCAGCATTATGAGCTTATTCTAAGGACTTTTTAAACTTTCAGTTTGTTGGAGTTTTTTTTAATCCTGAAATCAGAGGCAATGACTTTAATCTCTAAAACAGGACAATAAGCTGGAAAAAGCCACACCTGAGCATGCAGGAAGTTGCATTGAAAGAAATAAAACTCATCCTGCTCAAACCTGATTTAGAGACCTGCCCTTTCCAGAGTGTTTAAAGCTTTCTCATGGTTTACATATAAGAGGATCCAAATAGTGTTCATGACAATTCATCATTCACCTGAAACCGTGTCATAGGATTTACAAAAACCTTTTTGCCCAAGTCCACTTTTATTATAATCGCCAATGAGAAAATCTGGAATACTAGAAAATTTTTAGGTTTCTTAACTGGCTGAACTGTTTGCTTCAGAAGTTACTACAGCTATAACTTCAGGATGTACCCCGTGACCCACTCTTGGGGAAAATGGGAAACATGGAAAAGCTTCTGTTGAGTCAGAAAGATTCTTCTACTTTCAACTACACATCTTAATTGCTGAGCAACACACAACGAAAGAAAAGTAAACAAATCATGACAAATAATTGTCTTATGTTAATGTCACAGGCAGATAGAATGTTGGCTTAACAATTCACTCATTCTGGTCAGACTTGAGGCACATTTGCCCCATGCACAGAGAACATCAGCTATCCTTATACCACTGAACACACCTGACAGCTTGCTTTCACTTTCTCTATTAACAATAGCCTTGAAATTTGCTTCTTAAAATAGGATCATACTTCAAAAAGACCTTTCAATAATATTAGACAGACAAGGAAAATTACTTACAGTTAAATAGGTACTAGATAAAATGTCTAGTTACTCTGAAATGAATAAGGATTAACTCAAAGTATATTTAGACCAGCAGTGATCTCATTGGGTTCAACATTTTAATGGGTTTGTATTAGTAAAACCTGCTGAGGTGATAAGTTGGAACTGTTAATATAATTTTTTACCTTGCAGGTAATGAGACTTATTCTTCACTCTGATGCTTTACACATATATACCTTGTGTTTAATGTGGCTTTGTTATGTATTTAATGCTACTAGAGTAACCAATGATTTAAGTAGGCAAAATTAGCTAAAAAACTTTTGCCAAAAGCAGCAAATAATTAGTATTAGACACCAAAAATGCTAAAATTCACAGGTCCTACAGGTTAGTAGCCATATGAAAGCCTGTCCAAAAGAAACAAAATATGGAGTTGTTAAACTAGAGTTAAAGGGTTCACTCCAATTTTTCTGTGCTATGGGGTTGTTTTGTACTGTGATACCACGGAAATTCACATTCATAAGCGTCCCTTATCTGGCTGTCCACAAATCTTCCAATAAAATGCAAACATTAGAGACACGATAAGATCTGAACCTGCTCCAGGCAAATTTTCAAATACTTTAGGAGGCTATTTGATGATTATCCACCAAGTAGATCGAAAGCAAAAGAAAACAGACTGGTAGTACAAGAAAAAAAGTCTCCCAGAATCCATGGAAATTCACTGTTTACTGGAATAGCAGCGATCCCTGTAGATAGAAGTAATTATCACCTGTCCAGTGCCAGCCCCTGTCACTCTGTTGTGTCACTTGGGGACGCCTTAGATGGAAGCTGTCTGCTTGCTGCTGTCCCTGCAGGTCAGAGAGGAGCTACGGGCAGGCTGTGGAAGCTGATTCCAGCTAGATACAAACGAATATTTCCTACTCGGATAATTCCCTGCAGCGTCTCCGGTGACTGTAACTCCAATCAGGTCACACCAAACCCGTGACCAGCTTCTATCAGTGCTCTCTATCTGCTTTGCACCTCACAGACACAGCCATGACTGAGGGAGACAATGTTCTGAAATGCACTATATTTTAGGGCCTTTTCCTGCCATTCTTAAGTGAACACAATTATAAGGTTAATTATTTAAGAGCTAACAGGAGAGAACAAGCTCTGTCTGTGTCCTTATTCCTCTAAACTACGATTGCCACAGCCAGCAGCATTAAAGGAGTATTGTGTTTATATGGGTGCCTCAGGAGGCAAGTGAATACTTTCACAGACTTCAAAAAACTTAAACATCAAACTAGAGATCAGAGGTTTGTTTTAATCAGCCAAAAAGATAATCTAAAGAGAAAAATAGCCTTTTTCTTCCCCCACAGTAACAGTCACATTCCTCATTTGGAATATCTACCACTGTAAATGAATGCTTTGTTAAGCAAACCAGTAGTTGGTCTGAAAATCTTCAACGTGACAGAAGATTAGGTTTTATGTGTCTGAACCAGCATTCATTGTTATCTGCTTATCCAGTAATCAGTAATTCCTTTTATCTGCAGCACAAAACTATTCCTAACATGAACCTTCTGCTGTCATTCACAGCACAGTTAGCAGTAAGGAATATTTTTCAATTAAGCCCACTTGTTCTGATCTTACCCATATTAGTAGCCACTGGTGAAAGAAGGAGGACTTGGCTTTTAATATTGTCATTATTTAAAAAAACCAAAACCCCAAGGATTAAAATCATAGACATGCAAAGAAAATCTAGGGTTCTTCTTTAGGCAGCTGCTTAATCCCTTTTAATTGTAATTGCCTAAAGATAACCTCTAAGCCTTAACTCTTTCAGCCCCATATGGCACTTGCAAGTGGTCCAGAGCAATTAGCTTAAATCTCCCGCCCAGAAACCCAAAGACAGGTGTGCAGCTTTCCCACTCCTAACACAGGCTCTTAAGCAAGAATTGTGTCAGTGTCAATGATGTAAAATCTGTACACTCATCTCTTCAGCACACAGGAGCTCTCTGTGACACTCACATTTTACACATCTTTACATTCTACAGGGAAAGAAAGCAAAAGTCCCTGAGTTAAGTTGTTCATAGTGATGCCTTTTCCTGGTCTTAAAATCAAGAGTCAAACACTGTTAGAAGGGAAAAAGGGATTTTACCTCGGTATTTATTTTAAGGATCCTCAGGTGCACCACGTCCAGGTGGAATGCACCTCCATGCCCACCGCAATGCACGTACCCATAGGATCTGGTATAACATTATAGGTCTTACTAATTACCATATCTATCATAAATTCCCCAGTGAGAGGCTCGAATGAGCCCCCCTCCCCGAGGAACCTTCCCCTGGATGGTTCTATCTCAGTTTACAGAATGTGTTCTGGAGAGGACCTTGGGGTCTGGGGCACACTGATCCCTAACTACGAAACCTCTAAAATGTTTAGTCTCCTAGCTTGACAAACAAGCCCAAGAATGTAGGCAAAAAACACTAAGAATACAGAAGCTGTAAAAACGTATAACAGGGGTATAAAAGAAAAGACAAAAATCATCATGGCATCAATAAGAGCCGCAAAAGCAGTGTTGACAGCTTTTTTTATTATTTTTTTCGCACATCAAATTTGCATCTCATGCTTGGAGCTGTGTATTTGCTAGTCAAAAGGCAGACTCCTGTAATCAGAACAACTTTGACTGCCAGTGCTTTTGTTGTTGCTGTTTTGTTTCAAATCTGATAGAATTCGTTCTTTGGCACCTGCAAAGGTTAAGGGGCTTGAAACATTCTCAATAACAGTTAAAAATTCCCAAGTTTGTTGGATTATGCTAACATGTATAACATTACACGGTGTCTCCAGGCACCACAAGAGGATCAAGTCCTAAGAAGGATTTTGAAGGTAAATATTGAGAAGGATTTCTGACTACTCCACAAAGCAGCACAGGAAAAAGAAAGGAAAAAAACCCACAGAAACAAAGGAATCCCAAAAAACCAATGAAACAAATGGCAAAATAAGACTGGGAAACCGGCTTTAAAGCTGTCACAGGGAAGTAAAGTAGAATCATGGTACGGAGAGATTAGGGTGCACAAAACTGCAACAAAATAAAAAGGTCTAATAGCACAAAACTTTAAATCACTGTCCTTTTTAGCAATAAGTCACTTTTGTAATTCAATTATAAGAATATTTTTTGGCATTTGCTAGATGAAACACCATTTAATTTCAACAATTAATGCAGAAGAAACAGCATGTCTTTGACTACCATCTTTCAGAAACCAAAACTCAGAATTATTTCTATTTATTCTGATTTATTACATATTTATTCTAAATTTTTAAAACCAGCTTAAATACAAGTCTATATTAAAAGAACAAAATAATAAATAAAAAAATACACTCCTTTGAGAAAGAGTACTTTCTTGGATACAGTACGTATTTAATGATATAAATTAAAGAGGTGAGTCTGAAAGAGATTTGCTAAACTTGCTAAAAACAGATTCATCAGCTTACAAAAATATTTTCTGCTGTTCCTCACAGAAAGATACAACTGGTACTTTTAATAAGGTTTTGGTTTTAAAAAGTCTGCAGGAATCATTGACTTCTACAGAATTGCCATTCTTTCTTAATTGCATATTTACTGCAATTCCAAGCAGTACATTTAGTGAGATTCAGGAAAGATTCCACTATTTCTACAAAAGAAATGAGCACAGACTTTGCAGCTAACAAAAATTTAACTGAAGTTGTTTTATCAAGAGAAAATTCCGTTTGCCCATTACAAAGAATAAGAAATTGTGCCACAATTTAAGAAAAGTAATTGGGAGATGGAAGTGAGGGGTGGACAAATGAAGTAAAGGAACCCTTCATTGTCCATCATTTTGCTTTAGAGCACATATTTACAGATAGTTTATCAAGTGTTAGGCACTTTTTCAACATCTTGGCTCTACTTTCATTCATGCCCTTTAAGGAAAATAATACCTACGTTCTTATCAATTTTCTATACATTCTTCACCTCTTCACATCCTTATCTGAACATTACAGTTTGTTCCTCAAATATAGGTAGAATACCATTAATAATTAAGTATATACTTAAGACATCAAATAAACCAGGATTTATAGGCTCAGAGGCCATTAATCTTCACAAAATCTGCGAGGATTAAGTTAAATCACACTAGAAACCAGCAACAGCATTTGGGAGGTTGTGTACAAGACTGCACAGTAAAGTGTCCAAAGAAGAGAACTTATTTCTAGGAGAAAAAAAAAGCAGCCCAATTTATGGTGAGAAACAAAAGAAAAAAAAAAAGTTATTTATAAGAAGAGAGGACACTGCTCTTAGATTGCCTGTGCTGGGATTTTATAGCAGCAAACACAGTGGCACAAGTACCCAGCAATGGTCTGTTAAAAGGCACGTCCAGGAACAGAGTTGAACACCAAACAGCCTTGTATTTGAAACCCTCCTCTAATTCAGGGATAATACTAACAAGTAATTATTAAGGGCATATAATTCACTGTGATCAGAGAGAAGTACCTTCAAAAATGAAATGGGTGCTGGGTGTGTCTGCTTTTCACAAGGGGCCAATGCCAACTAGAGCCTTCATTCAGTTGGGCAAAGCAACCTCCCAAAATTTCTTAAATTACTCCTAAACCATTAAACCTGTTCTTGTCGATCTGTCAAGTTTCAATCACCCTCAAGTAACTTTCCAGAAAAAGAAATCTCTTTGAAAACACACTGAAGAAAACTTGCCCGAACTACCAACTGATACATAACAACCCCATGGATGTAGCTGATCTGCAAACCTATTAAATGTTTAGCAGTGGAAAATAATAATTTTGCATATTTTTTCTATAAAAATCTTTATTACTTCTATGATGATTACCAACTTTATCATCAAATTCAAAGTTCCTTCATTCATAAAGCACAATTTCCTGCCAGGAAAATACACTAAGTACTTGTTTATTTTAATTTTTGTTATAAGCATTGAATTATTCTGACAATTGTCTACATTGATGTCTCTCTACTGCTAAATGGAATGAAACAGTAAGCAGAAAACCTGCTGTAACTCTTGCTGTAACGCCAGCATAGGCAGCAACAGCAATTTGAAATCTAATATGGTGCCAAAAATTTAACTCACTTATAAAATGCCTGACAGATAAATCAGGGCTTGGGCCATTTTAACTGTGATCACAGAAATTTATTATCATGAAGTCTTGAAGCAAAATGTAATTTATTTAATCAGGAATAAATTAATTCAAATAATTGCCACAATAATCAGCCCCTGAAGAGAAACCATAGCTGAGGTTCAGTATTAGCTGATATTATGTGAAGACTCAAACAGAGAAAAGCTGTTAGCATATCAATGCCACATAAAGCGATTTTACTTATCTCCTAGTTAAGACAGAATGGACTCACATATGAGTAATAAGGGCTTGAACTCTGGAAAAATATATCTAAATAAGTGCTAAAAATGGCAAGTGGCTTAGCTGTTCCTATCCAAGCTGCCTCTGAAAGCTCCACTTGATACTTTGCAAAATATTCAGGATTTAAAATTGAACTAATGCACCTTATTTGTGCTAATGTTTTCCTGCCAGAACATTCTTGTAGTAGCATAAATGTTTTACTTTGTTTTGCTAGATGAGGCACAAGTGAGCTCACATAAGTCCTTCTTTATGGAAGAAAAGTAGCACACCGCCATCTGTGAAACAGGCTGAACGCGAGAAGCAGCCTCCTCTGGCATCCAGCTGCAAAGATACATCAGGTCGATTTTAGTCCCCAGTAAATCTAGGGCATGTTTCACTTTTAGTGCCATCTTGTAGGGTGTTTACTTCATGGAAGACTCTTACTACATTTAATCCTCAGATTACCTCACTCTGTAGCTCTCAGCCTGAAAACTCTGTAAATAGGGTTCAGCCTTACTGTAGCCAGGAAGAAATCTCTCATTTTTGCCACTCTCACAAAGAAATACTGTGGGAAAAGGGATAATTGTGTGCTATTTCTGTGAGGAGGAGGAAAACAGAACTAAAAAGAGAAAAGGAAAGCAAGTAGAGCTTAGAGGAAAAACCAACTCCAGACAGAGTAGATAATCAAGCAAATAATTTAGAGAAAAACACGAACTAATTTTTTCCTCTGCCAATGTTAGAGGATTTGGGACCAAGGGAATGCAAACCTATGCCATGCTCTTTCCTTTTTCAGTTTCAATCCAGTCACAAATCCTCATGGGCTGCCCCAGCAAGAGGAAAGATGAATTATTTATGCAGGTGCCCGAATGCAGTGCTGCTGGGAGGAGCACGGGAGCTCGCACATACGAGGGGTTCCCTCTGTGCTGCCACAGCTGCAGCACAGCAAACCCTTCTCTGATCTGCTGCTTCCCTGCGCCACCCCTCTGCCCTTCCCTGCCCATCCCGTGCCAGCATGGCAAAGGTGTGGCCGGTGCTTCAGTACTTGATCCTGGAGTCCCCCAGTTCAGCCACCAGAGGTGGTGCCAGGCAGCCATGTCCTTGCCCAGGGACCTGTGTTTGGGCAGCCCCTCCCCGGAGCATCCCAGGGATGGGCACTGCTGCCACACCAGCTTATGGTTAGTCAGAAAATAAAAAGCCTGCTCCACATCTAGAACAAGCACATTTTTAAAGGAGGAAAAAAATCGTAAAATGTGCAAGCATACAATTAAAATTCAAGTTTTATCATTGAGCAGTAAATATTATGAAGTATAAATAACAAATCAGCTACAAACAGAAAGGATGAGAGGTTGTTCTAATCTTTGACATAAACTTTCTGCCATCCACCAGCAGCAATGTACTCTTTTCTCCCAAAAAACATTCCAAAGATATTTGATTTACCTTGTACCATCAAGGTCACGAAGGTACCAAAATAAACTAGTTTCTTCAATTAGTGCAGGTCTCAGCACTAGCATTACTTTGCTATAATTTGTATGCTTGAAAAATGAAATCCATTATTTGCCTTAACATGCCTAATGGATGAGTAAGATCCTTTCAGCAAATTTCAGTAGTATTTTATAATTTTTCCACGTCTTTAAGATATTGGATGCTGGCAAAGCTTCCAGCTGGACAGATAGGCAATTCCCAATTCTGCAAGGAGATTCTTAACTACAAACACATTTTGGAAGTGTTCTTACTGAAGGACTTACTATCCACAGTGCAGGAGGTCCAGCAACAGGCAGCTTTAGAAAGCAATGCTGGGCCTTGATTGTCCAAGTGTGCATTGGTCTGGTGTGCAAGCTCTGAAGTCAATCTGCAATCAGAGTAATGCAGAGAAGAATTTCCTGAGTCTGGAAAATGTTGGCAAGAGGAGCTACGTCTTAAGCAGGAAACCAAAGGGTTTTTTTCTAAATTTACTTTTATTACACGCACATACACAATTCTATTTATTTGATTTAGTAAACCCTAAAGTCAGCCTCAGAGGAGATTTTTAATGTGAACAACGCAGGCTGTGTATGCTTTACATGACAAATATTAAGCTAAAAAAATAACATGCTGCAGAAAAAGTGTTCTCGTATTCCACAAATGTCATTGCACAACAGTAAGAAAGGTATTGCGAAACCCTAAATGGAGGCGTTCTGCTAGTTTATTTACTAGCACTTATTTAAATTGTTCACAAGTGTGCCAAATTAGTTTAAAGTATTCATACATTGAGTTTGTTGAACATCAGCAGTATACAGCTGCTCATGGCTCACAGGCTGCAAAATTGGTGGGGAGCTATTAATGAAGTGGAGAGATTGCATACGAGAGCCACATTAGAGGAATGTGACTGTACAGGCAGGCTTGAAACTCAATTTAATGCTTCCCAGAGAAAGTTTAAGCAGAACTGACAAAGCAGTTACAACAGATTTTCAAACTCTTTTTCTATTATATTTTTCCATTATAATTGGCACAGTACCCCTGTGGTACCACAGCCCCAGTGGCACAAAAACTGCCTGTTCTGTTAAAGCCTCCTCAGTTGTGAATTACTCAGTTTTTGCTGTATGCACCAAGTTTGTTGCTTGAATTACACAGAAATAACACTCCGGTGGTAGGAAGTACAGTCTGGGAGACTGATTGACAGTGTGTAACCAGCAGTAAGATATTATAAGATGCTTAAGTAATTCACAGAATATCATCAGTTATTGGAAGAGTATGTTATGATATATGTCAGTCAGGGGGTTTAGGGTTAATGCCACAAGTTCTTGAGTGCCTCAAGTAAACTTTGTTATTTGTGAGGTGCTTAATATCTGTTAGCTGTAGGAGAAGGAATTATTTTTCCTTCTGCCTGATCTATAATCACAGTTTGAAAGTTAAAAAGAATCCAAGCATTTTTAAGTTAATTCACATCAAAATAATCTATTATGGCATTGATAAAATAATGAGTCTATGGTGCTTTGAATGTGTTGCCAAACCAATATCCTGCATTTGTGATTAGCTGGCATTTAAAGTGACTCATGGCCATCAGAAAACCTTCAGGGTCCAATAGAGACACCTAGGGTGACATGTTCCTTGCTTTATGAGGGCATCATAATACAGAACTCTGAAAATAGTATTAGACTGTGGACTTGGAAATAATACTTGAATTTTCTTTAACAAAATACATTATACTGCTGAATCACATTGATTCTCACTAAAGTACTAGTTTAAAAGCTTTCAGAAAGCATTTATGGCAAATAAATTCTTCAGGCATGCATTTCAGCTCCAAAGCATATTCAGCACTTTTGTAGCAACACTGTAATATATTGAACAAAGTGTGGCATAGAGCTATAACAGGAAGGATCACAGGTGTCACTCTTTGTGAATGTCTTAGAGGCAAGGTTGAAAAAATAATATAAAATAAAATAATGGTCAGGGAAAAAATTAAAAAATAACGTGGTGGAAAATAGCAAAAACCTCATAACTTCCAATACTGAATATAAACCAAGTGCCACCTCTTCCTTTTTTAAATATCCTTGCCTACAATTTTTTTTTTTTTTTAAGAGATGCAATTAACTTTTTTCAGGACACCAAGAACCAATTTAAGAACCTCAGAAGTGGGCAATAGACAGCGTGTTTCAGTTTTGTGTGCAGATACAAGTTATGAATCAAAACTATACTTAATAGAAGAACTGGCATGTTTACTTTTCTGTTAATTTGGGGTTTGCTTCAGATTTTTTATCTCTGCTCAGGAAAAAGTTATTCTTGGTCAGAATCAATAACCTACTGAACATGGAAGGGAGGGAAAAAACAGAGTCCTGTGTCAGAACAATTCCTAGGATTCTCATTTTTAAAAGGTTCATTTTCCAAACCCAGATAGCAAATAACAGCAGGAAAACCAAGGAGAAAAACTTGGTTTGTCTGAAAATGAGGAGGTTTTGCCTCAAAAAAGTCCACTGCTTTTTATTCAAGCTTCAGAAAATTAGTTTCTTGATTTATATTTCACATAAACATATTGGTCAATAAATTAAATTTGTTACTCTTTTATCACGTTAGTCACTTCAGAATTGAGGAAAAAGAAATGTGCAGAACATGCCATTTAGTCCAGAAGGTATTTTGGCTATTCTTGGCTTGCAGAACTAGAGCGGACAAGGCCTCTCATAGACCAGCCACCTGCGCTTGCTGCCATGCCTACACACTACTGGGACATAGACCATGCCGACGAGTTTCTCTTTCAATGTATAGACCTGCAGTAAGGGAAAGCATGCTACCGAACAGTAACACAAAATGTGACACTTCAGGAGTGAAAACAATCACTCAGCTCTCTATTAATTCGTGCAGCCACTTTCAAGGCAGTGCCAGCATGAAGCAGGCACGCAATATTCAAGCCAGGAAGGCTGAATATCACACCAGAAATCTTACAATGAGAAACCTAAGCTTTTCTCTAATGTTTGATAATTTTAAATAGTCCAGAAACTAAAACAAGCAAGTAAAATCTTCGGGATTTCCTTGGTTTTCTAGCAAATCTCAAAGTAAGGAGAAGCTAGACTCAGAGAGACGGCTACCACTATATCTGACCTGTGGCACTCTTGTAGCCTAATTTATAGAGCTGGTTCAAACCTGAACTCGAGCTCAAACATCTGTACTCATGTGAAGATCAGAAGCATTCCAGAAGCCCTCTTGCAATTTCAGGAGTTAGGTGTTCAGTTCAGGAGGCGTCAGGGAAGTAGACTCAATGTCACTCTAGGACACCTTGGAACGCAGAGAGGAAACGTAGTCACAGAAACGAATGCTGGGGAATGAAGCTTGCACTGGTGTCTGTTCATGAAGGCACACAACCACAAAGTAAGAGAAACATAGCTATTTGGCAGCCCCCAGGATGCTTAAAAAAAAAAAAATCATGATGAGCAATCCATAATTAAATCTTCCTAACATTTTTCAATCTTTCAAGCACCCAGGTCAGGATTCTGAAATTTATGTGGCATTGTATTCAGATGTAGACTCTGGAGTACTGAGCAATACACTTATAAATATTTGACTCAGAATTTCTCTGTTACCATATTGCAAGTGAAAAATCTTAATTCAGGCTCCAACAGTCACAGAAAGGAGTGTAAGAGCTAGGGATGATATGAAAAAACATGCTTTGAGACACCCTCCCCAGTGGAATGAAAGAGCTTAGAAGTGCAGGAATACATTATAACCAGAATAATATCAGAAAATGTTTTTCAGGGTTTTTCTTGTGTAATAATTCATATTGTTCTCAGCTGTAAAGAACAAAAATACGTTTGTGGGTGGGAGTAGAAAAACTGAGAACTGAGAGTGACGTAGTCTCTGCCAAAGGAAATTAGTGGCAATTTCCCAAGAGTTCAAGTGCAGAAGATTTAGACCCATTTGTAGGCCACATTTATTAGACTGATTGGCTTTTAACACAGAACACATATTAACTTTTTAAAGTCACATATTTGATGAGGACATTGTACAAAAACATGCAGATGCAAGTATGAAAAGGTTATGGCACAGCATGGATGCTGAGGAACTCCCTGCTTGTCTGTCACTTGCTATCTTCTATAAGGTAATCTGAACATTCTCAAGCACAAGCAGCAGCAATATTGATAAAGCCTTCAAATTCATGAGAAATCCAATTGTTTTGTTTTGAATATTCTGAGCACGTGGTTTGTTTTATTTCCAAGTAAGGCAGGAATTGAGTGCAAAGCTGTGAATTAAAATGAGAACATACAGTTGGGAAGTAGCAGAGGTTACTAGAAATGTTTTAGAATGGAAGCAGTTAATTACTTATAGTCTGTAGACAGGACATAACTCCTCCCTCAATTTATTTTCTTGTTTTGTGGAAGAGCATATCAATAGACACAAACTGTGCTACACCAGTTTCACAGTCCTTTGTACTTTCCCCCATGCATTTTTACTTGAGGTACTTCAAATCTTGGTGTTTGTTCTTAGTGGATATCTCCAGAAATACTGAAAATTTTGGGACTAGCAGTCTAATCTGTAGTTGCATAGAAGTTAATCTTCAGATTGCTGTATAGAATTGACAAGAATTTTTGGAGAGACTGAGAGAAAGCAGTAGCCCAAAATCTGAGGTGGAGGCTTTGATCTCTTCCTCTCTGGTCTCTCAAGCAGCATAATTTCAATACAGGGCTGCTAGTGGAGTTCAGATTCTGGAAATTCTCAAAAATAAAACAAGTAAAAAGAAGTAGTGAGAGAACAGCTGCTTCCCCTGCCCCCCTCCAACATCCACATGGGAGCATATCTGGGGAATTAGGAACATTGATGCAGAAGGCACACCAAGGGTAACCAGGTCTAGTTCCCCAGTACACTGCTGTTATTAATTATTGACTACCTAACAGTGACCTTCAAGCAGTACTTCAGAAAGACAAGACAGTATGGGTCAGACTGAATCTGTGTCGACTCCTCCCAGAGAGGGTTTTCTGTTACTGCACAGATATCTGTAGTGTACAGCTGCAGTAATGAAATAAAGTGAAGTCACATACAGTTTGGAGTGCACACTCGACCTGAAGACACAGCAACTCATCTTTTCCTAACGTTATTCTCAAGGGAATTAAGAATTTAATTACAAATTTTGACTAAGTCATTCCATGAGAAGCAATTCAGGAACTCTTTCCTCTGAAAATTATGAGCACTTAGATAAGCAAACCAGTTACAGATAAAAGTGTTTCAAAATAGGAAAGAGGTTGTGATTTTTTGAGAGTCAATTAGAGGACATTAAATGCCCGAGGAAAAGGAAACAGGAAAATCGGAAGAGCTTAAAAAGCACCGGGAATTATTCTGTAGAGTTGCAGCAAAAAGAATGCTATAGGCTATTCAATAAAAGCACACAGGGAGTAATTCAGCTCAGTTCCTAAGTTCTTCATAAATTACCTTAGCACTCCCTTAGAAATCATAATATAGAACTACATGGAGCGAGGACAGCATAATTCAGCAGACCTTCACCTGTGCTTAAACTGGAAATACTGCATGCCTTACAAGAAAAAAGTCATTCAAGTAGATTTCTCAAAGAGCCAACTTGGCTTCTCCAGCCAACTTTTTAGAAAAGGAGCAGAAAACCTGCATCACCCACCCAATCACTATCACCTGTTTTCCAGGGCAGCATAATGCAAAGAACTCAAACTTTTTTGTATGCTGAGCTCATTAAAGTAGTAGATTGCATTTAGAAGCTGATAATCAAGTTGATATCAAAGCCCATGAAGCTACTACCCCTTTTCTGATCTGTTAAAGCATCTCAAACCACAGCAATGATAGAAAACAAAGAACATGTTTCTTGAAACAAAAACCTGCATATTTAAACATGACATACCATGTTGTAGAAAAGCCTCCAACACAACCGAAGTTTTTAACTTCTAAAACTGCTCATAAATATTAATACAATATCATAATCCATTTAATTCTCAACATCTTTCTAAATTTGTAACAAGGATTTCTCAAGTCAACTCTTTCATCTTCGAATATAAGTTAAAATGTGAAGGCAAGAACCATCACTTTAAAACCACCTGCAGTCTTTAAAAAAGAAAGGGTGCAACCTACTGGTGGAGTTACAGTTAATTCCCCAGAAAGGTCCTCACAAAACTCTAAAGAATCAAGAATAAGGTTTGCTCATACATAGTCTTGAAAACACGGATTAAATAGAGCTAGTCTTGGGTATTTCTCCTTCCAAGAATACAAAAATAATACATAAACTTGGACATGTTCAGGTAGAGTTTACACAGCTTCATTACTAACAAAACTAACGTCGGAATTACTTGAATACATGTCCCAATAACAAGGGCTGTCTCCCAGTTTACTGTCGGAATCTTTGGTACAGATCAGTAACTTGCTCAGTTGCTTTGGCAAGAATGCTCCCCCACTCAGACAGGATCAGGAAAGGAAGCAAGTGATGAGAAGTTTAGCAAGCAACTGAAAAGTAGGAACAAGGGTTAATAGTGTTGTCATCAACTAGGTCTAGGTCTGCTATGTGATGTCATCCTACTTAGCGTGTTAAAAAAGGCCAACATTAAATAGAACAATAATGAATTTCCCTGTTTTTCAATTCAACAAATCAGCAGATGAACAATTAATAAAATTTATTCTTTTACTTGGCTAATGAATGCCTCAGCAATTTAGAAGAGACATCATTCCAAACTCCAGTCAGTAGTGTTTGCCACCTTTAATAATCGAATAGTGAATGATTTGAATTATATACCTTTCTATAGGAAGACCTAAGAGGTCTTTAACTCTCAAATACTTGGTTAATTATCTTTAGAGTCCTGGCACTCCTGTTAATACTCGAAGTACACATTAAAATGGTGTTTTGCTTGGGGATTATGGTGCTCTCTTCACACATAGAAGACCCCAGCATAATCCTATCTTTAAATACATATTAGTTCATAGAGGAAGCAACAGAAGTGCAGCACAACATTTTCTTTCTTAGCAAATACACACATGATAAATTCCACATTATATATAGTCTTAACTTGCAGCATAAGTCTTCCTACTGTTCTATTAGTGTAAAAGTCATGAGTAATACACTTATGATACAAAGATATTAAAATGTTAAAGATAAAATATTTATGCACAAAGTAATTTCCTGCCATGCCACCCTATTATTTTAGTTTCTAGGGCATTCATCTGAACACATGCAGATTTAGGCCAACAAGATAGTTCTGAATGTTATTGCAAATTAGCTGCATATCTTCAACCAGCAAAATTGACTTTTAAGTCTCAAAATACAGGCTCCCATTACATTCTAAACTGTTACAGTATCTCTATAACACCTGTTTAAATTCCAGAGGCCAGGAAGGTTATTTTCCAAAACCGGCAATTCACTGATATCATACAATATCATTATCCCTCAAAAAATTAAAAAACATTCAGAATTCATCATTTAAAAGTTTGTAAATATGACAATGTAACCCAGGTTTAAATTCATTAAACATTGTAAAATAACAACGTAATGGCTAACACAGAAATTAAGCATTCCAACATAGTGATAGCCTTTTGTTGGGTCTTGTTTGGGTTTTGGTGGATTTCGTTTCGGGTTTTTTTCAGTTGGGTGGGGTTTTTCTGTTTCTTCTGTTTTTGTTTTTGCTCTCCCTTAAAGCACCACCATAATATTATTGTCTAAGATTTCTTGACATGGGTATGTTGTGAGTGGTTTATTGTTTTGATTTGTGGAGTATTTTACACTCTGGTTTATCAACATTACTCACTGGACGAAATTTGAGAAATTTGCCTTGAACATTAAGAATTCAAATGCTGAGTAGGAAAGAGACTGATGGGGTCCTCAGCATAGAAAGGAGGAAATTAGAAAGTTACTGAAAAAGTAGAACTAAACTTCTTCACTTACAAACATTACTCAGAACTTACACCAGTTCTTCCACATAACGGTTTGATGCCTCCAGACATTCCAATTAATCACATTGCTTGAAACAAACTACACACAGCTTTCATAAAACCTACTAACTCTTCAATCTCTATGACTGGAAAGCCATAAACAGAAATAAAAGGAGACATGCCTCAGATAAGTAAAAAGCCAGGTGTTTGATACCCTCCTTTTTGGATAACAGTCATCTATTTTTATATTACAGACACACACACTCTACAAAGTAAAAGAAACAAATGACAAGATTAAGAAAAAAAACAACCCCAAACCCACAACACCCTAATTCTCGCAGGCTGTATTTAGAGCTTCACAGCAAGTCCTTCAGCCATGCAGAGTGAGCAGCTGTGTAGCTATGGCTGGAACATATGAAGCAGAAATAGATGCAACAGATTTGTTTCTCATTGAAGCAATTTGTGCTACAAACACAGCTGCACTACAGTTGCCACTACACTCAAATAACCACACAGCCACAGTAAATAGAGGTGGTATTACTAAAATTCTGTTTATTTTCTGAGACGCTGTTTAGTATTAACCAGTGAGGCTTCAGCACAGAACTATACATAACAGGCACAGATTTCAATACTTGCTGTACTAGATCATCAGCATTGCTTCTGAGGAGACACTTAAGTCCACCCAAAAAAATCAGAGGCCCATTATTATGTATGCTGAAAAAACTACATCTTGTGTCTGTGAGTCTACCAAGTATCAAAACCAAATAAGACTATTACACTAATATATGATTATATTTGAGCTATTTCTTAATATTTTGTGGCTTTGGGGTTGTGTTTGTTTGGTTTTTTTAACTCAAATACCAAGACTGTATTGGGCACATTATTCTATTTTCTGGGAAAAATAGCAGGGGACAGAGAAAGGTAAGAACACTCCCTGGCATTCATCCCTTCCAGAAGCATGACAGAAATTTCTTAACTTTAAGGAAATGTCTTTTGATCCACAGAGCAGCAGTGAAAATCCTTTCCTTATTGGCACATTTATCAGAACAAAGTTCTTTGCTGGTTCTTCACATTCCTTGCTTTGTGCATTTACCCATAGAAAGAACAAAATCCTTTAGAATGGCTTCAGTCTCACAGATGCTTTGTTTAGACATCTGCACTGTCCTGTGGAATCAATCTCACCACGAACATGTCTATATTTAAACCCCTGAACTGCACTGAAGTGTTTTACAGCAGAGTTGCAGTTGCATAAATACAGGCCAAGGACCACCAAAGCTTTGTCGAGTTCATGCTCTGACAACACTACTGTGAAGGCCATCGGCTGGCCCGATGACCTTGCAGAGTCATCCTCTGACCACGAACCGATCATTGTATACACGAGACGTGAGGAGGAACTAGAAAGCAGAAGCAAGCCGAGAGAAGCAGGGAGGTCCACTGTTGGATAATTGCTGCGGACAGGATGCAAACAATAAGATAGGATGTTAGAACTGACAACTGCAAGATACTGAAACTAATTAATGAGTTACTGCTATGCCATTTTTGGAAATAATGCTGTGCTATTTTTAGAACAGTGTATACATCAAAACAGTATAAATGTAGCTGATTTTACAATAAAGCCAGACGAAGACGACGATGACTCGTTGCTGTGGCGCTCTTTGTCCGCCTCAATGGTAACTAGCACACCAAGCACTATCCCATTTCTTTACACCATTTCTCCCCCTCCACTCCCCACTCTCTGTAAATAAGTATATTTTGGCATTCTTGTTGCCTTCTCACCCCAGCATCTCTAATGGGGTAGCTATTTACCACACTGCCACTGATCAGATTGCTGTCATTTCAGTACTGCTTTATGTGCTACATACATCAGATTTGTTATTTGCTGGCAGGAAGTCTGAGCAATGTGTCCTCAGTGAGGATTCACTTATTTCCCTCATTGCTTCCTGAAGAAGTTGCAAGACAAGTATAATCATTCACAGGATTTGTTGCAGAGTGCTTTGGGCAAATTTGTCACATTGAGTTATTCTGCTCTCTGATAGATATTTGAACCTGAAAAAAATGCTTAAGCCAAGATAGACAGTTTGAAAGTAATAGATCAGCCTTGAAGAAGAATTACAGACTAAAGAAGACACATTCCAGGCAAATCTTGTGGCACACTCTGTAAACATACCCAGCATGGCCATGAAAGAGATACCTAGCAGTAATTTCGGAGAAAAGGGCAATTTTGTCCCCCTCAAAAGTTGTTTTCCAGTACCAACTACCACAGAAGATTCCATCATAATGCTTCAGAATTCTCACCACAGGTCCTGTCCTGCTCCTACTACACAGAGGAGATTATGGGTTTAAGTGTGCTGTTCTCACAGGAAAGGGTGTAGCATCTAACACTTTCTAGGGTCAGGACAGCAATGGCTTGTCACAAAAACATCAGATGTAAGGTTCTGCTCACTTCCTTTCCATAGGATAGTCACGTTGTTGGTGCTCCTTTTAATCCTTAATTTTTTAAGGACAAAGGTAATCAGACTCAGATTATGAGTTTTGAGCCAAGATTTAGACTACAGAAAGTAATATAATATTGCATGTTAGCATAAGCATAGAAATTCTTACAGTCTATTAGTTTAATTCCCCATTCCTCCCTTCATACATAAGTGCTCACAATTAGTTTCTTTCTCTTTAATAAGAGGAGAATTTGTAAAACATTAGAGTAATGAAACTTAATCCTTACACACCTCTGTCAGCATAAGCCTTTTTATCTCCCTCAATGATGTTATTTAAATATTAAGTAGAAAAGGTGAAAGCATAGATTTTCTCAAGATTGCTTTACTAACAAAGATCAGATTCAGTGCTTTTCACTGAAGAAAGTGAGCTGAGACATCAAAGTGAGCAGGACCTCATTCATCAGCTCAGGAGACTGACTGTATTCACCCCATAGTGAGACAAACATCAGACACCCGGATTTAACCAGTCAGTTCTAGTCACACCGACTGTATTTTGATTGCATAACTTTATATGTAATTACTTTGTTACAATTTCTTGCTGTTATGGCTTCAGTCACTGTTGCCTTGTTCATGCTGTTAATATCAAATTTAAGAGCCGTAGCGCGCAAAACAAACAGAAGCTTCAGAAGAGGCTGTTAAACAGATCCTTTAATAGGTCTCCTTATAATTACACCTTTATCATGAACGCAAATGCATCAAAAAATGGTTTAAGACTTAAATCCTTAGAAGTAGCCCAAAAAAACCACCTGGATAGGACACCAGCAAATAGCCATTTGAATCACAAAACATGGTCATAAATGAACCAGACATTCTCCAGTCTCTGTGACACAACCCCACTGTTCCAGACAGTTGTATTCCAATAATCAAAAGTCATCTGCAAGAAATTGCCAAACAGCCTAGAAAATGTGAATCATCCTTTGTCTTATATTAAATTTGCTGCTGACATCTCAGGTGAGGACACTGGCTTCCTAAAGCTGATGCAGCACTTAGACAATGGGTACTTCAATGCATTCTGGGCTTTTGCCTTTATCAACACACAACCTTTGCATGTTTATGTAAAGTCTGAGCATGAACATGTTCTTCAAATTCAAGTTTTTGCAAAAATACCAGTATTGGACAATTATCTACACCCTCAATTTATTGAAGCTGACATGAAATCCATCAGGAGTCTCACACAAAGGCCAAAATCATGGCTTCTAGAATTTTATGACCACATAGCTCAGTCTAATTCCTACAGTTTGAAACTGCTTGAATGAACTTCGAAATTGTGCTAAGTAATAATGTCTTGGGTCATTAACTTTAACACTGCCAGCTTGCCCTCATGATTGCATTTACTTTAATTAACGTAAGTTAGTAATTAATGGCACACTTAACAGAAAGGACTGCTTTAGCATATTGCCAGTTTTTAACAAATAAAGCAATCTCAAAGTGCTTCAGGCAAGACTGGAGATAATCTCTTGCAGGTGGCAAGAGCAGAGACCAAAAGGCTAAGCCACAGTGTTTTGTGAGGTTTTTTCTAAATTTAGGTGTAACAGGTTTAATTGTCATGTTAAAACATAGCCCACATTTTTATCCCATTTCATCACATTTCTTTTGATTTTTGCAATTCTAAATTTGATTAATAATAAAAAATTCAGCATGTATCCACTGATTCTATATAAAATTACTAAACTATTGGAGATAGAAGTGTTAGTTATTCTACCATAGCAATGAGTACATCAAAATAGAACTCATTAAATAACTGCTTACCAACATCCTACCACCCTGAACAGCTCTTTTGCCAGAACACTTGGTATTCAGACCGCATTCTCCCCTCATCCATCTTTTGCAAAGTTTCAACTTCAGGTGAAACTTTGACCAAGCCAAACTTTATTCAAGGGATGAAGGTCTTCAAAACCACTTTATGCAATTTTCATAAGTTTGGGGGGGGGGGGGGTGGGGGGTGGAATCTAAAAAAGAAGATGCTCCCACTAGTACATATAAATTTACATGTAAGAACAATAGTATGGTATATGGTAGAAAGCTCATTTTCTAAGTACTCTGCTTCATAAAAATACTAATTCACACAGTGACTTTAAGCTTGAAGACTGCTTACTGCATTTTCCAAAGACAAGAGAAGTTTCTTCTGTGTCAATGTAGCATTTAAACAATGTATTTGAAGAGAATACTCCTTGATAGACCTGGATCAATTACCTGAACTGACAGACTGTACAACACCACATTGACATGAGACACAATTTGGTGCTAGAATGAGATATCAAGTATACCTGATATACAAAACAGTAATATAAAAGGAAGCTCATCAAGAAGAAAGCTCATTTCTTTGACTTTTCCTTCTCCATCCTGAAAGACAAAATGAGAGCGTAGGCCTACTTAGGTCTGCATGACATTATCACAATAACCATTATCCCAAATGTTTTCACTGGCAGGGGATGAGAGACTACAGACCTAGGAAGAAGAAAAAGTAATTCCAGATATAAGATTTCTTTTGGATGATTCAGAAAGCCATCTGTCTGCCAGCATTAAGAACAATTTACTTTGAGAGCCATCTGTGGGAGACAACAGCACCTGAAGTCTGGCAAAAAGCACATTTTTCTTTTAATGACTCATTAGCTCATTTTCTCCTCTGAGAATGATAAAGCTTCCATTCCTGTCTTCAGAGTGGAGGTTAAAATATTGGGAGAAAGTGAGAGAAAAATGGCAAAAACCGGAGGGACAGCAAAGAACATTAAAAAAAAATGTGTTGGAGAGGGAGGTACACCACATGCCCTCAAACCTTTCATTTTTATATTTCCTTCCATAAGACTGCTCCTCCCTCCATCACAACAAGGATGAAGGATTCATCTGGAGATGTGAAGTGTCATGAATAGGTAGGTGGGAGTCATGTGTAACCAGGGAGGAATCTCAGAGGCGCCTCAGTAAGTCCCTGCGTTCTGGCCCATCTAGACCACCTCTAGGCCTGCAGGCAGATCTGACAGTGCAGAAGAATAAGCTCTACTCCCATTTGTGGGCTTGGTTTTATCTTTACAGCCTCAACTACTAACAAGGAAAGCATCTGTTTAGATTAAATGCTGAGATATAAAAATGTCAGTGTACTCTGATATACAGTCTAAATGTATGTTTGAGAGTTACAGAATAATTATAAAAACATAAATAATAGAAATCTTACAGGCCTGACATTAGAAATCAAATCATTGCGGATACTCAAAACCCCTAAATCTAAAATCCAGATTGCCTAAGTACAAGCTGGAGCTGGAAAATTATTTTAAACAGATACTTAAGGACAGGAGAACTCTGAGAGAGTTATGAATTAAAGCAGACACTACAGTAATCATAAGACAGTCTGCAGAAGTGACAAACAGTTACAATATTTTCATCCAGCTATCAGTGCCAAGAGCTATCGCAACACGGGGACCCTCTATTGCCTCAAGTGTCATCCTGGCCACTTGACTTTGTTATAGTCACCCTTCATCCTGACTCCCCAGAACAGGGTGTACTAAGCAAGATGATGCTGACCATGGCCTACAAGTTGCCTGGCATCAAAATCACTCATCATTCTCACATTTGAATGCAATATCAGGCAATGCATTTCTGAAGGAACAGAGCCAAACAAGTCAGACTAAATTAAAGCAAGGACAACTGAAGATTACCTTGTTAATATGAAGACAAGGTACCAAGATAAAACAACAGAATAAAAATTATTATCTGTGTTCATCTATACGTATAGAGATACAAAAAAAAGTATTTAAGAGGAAAATTAACAATGTGCAATGATTTAGAATACTTTAAGCTGGAACAAAAAAATGCCAAGCAATGAGCTGTAGCTTACTATCACACAGCAGATAGAAAAAAGTCTGAGCAAATTAATTACTCTAATAGGTTTTATCTCTCTTCTAGAAATTCTGCCACAATTTTCATCTAAGAGATGCACTTTCCAAACTGTTCCTCCAGATGTAATAGCAACTGGTGTTACCAGTAAAGAATGAATGATATCTGACAGAGGTCACTCAGTCAAGGGGCATGATCTTGGTATTTCTATGATGCTATTTTACCTTGGTTTCTCACATACATTTTACAGCTTTCATACACCAGAGTTAACACAGCACTTTAAAAAGTGGTTTCTTTAAAACAGCGTGTTGGACAGCCCCATCCATCATGTTGGTGCTATTTCAGAGCACACATTTGGGGATAGATATGGATGCATAGGGCATCAAGCTCTGAGCTGATGCTTCAGAACAGCTTTGTCAAACCTTGTCAAAAATGACCATTTTTTCCATTGCTTTGCACACAGACCTCCTGCATGGAGCTGAAAAGCCCACAGCTTCTGGAGAAATCATCCGGAAATCACTTCACAGTTAGAACCACAGTGTAATCCTCCCCCTTGACAAGATGTATTTCAGGAGAAGTCTGACAATACCCAAGGGCTTTCAGTCCAGCAAATTTCAGGAAACTGTCCACAATGGAGTTTCTAATTCTCTGTAGGTAATGTATTTTAAAACTGAGTGTAACATAGTATAAGTAGATTTTAATACCAAAAACAAAAAAGAACACAAATTAAGCTAGTTTCATATTTCTGCTCCACAGACACTGAATTTGATTCGAGGAAGTACTACAATATGTGACACACTCAGAGTGACAGAAGTCACCCAGTTTCAGCCTGCCTACATGTACAGGCTTCACTGATGCACACAGAGGCTACTCATTATGCCCCATCACACTGAACAGCAGTGAACAAAGAGTGGGCTACAATTAGTTCTTCACTGGTTTTGCAGCAAGGCTTGCACAGGTTTGTGTTTGGGGCCGTGCTTTTGTGGGTTGGAGTCTTTAAGAGTGAGCAGAATTGGAAATTGTTGGCAAGCTTACAAAAATAATACAGATGAAGTCTGACAGGAGTCAGAGTGCTAAGCTAAGACTTGCTGTAATTGAAACATCAGGCAATGGAAAGGCTGATTAAAATCAACATTTTCATCTGACTATTTTGGCCCTCCAGGACATGGTCCAGAGACCAAATTGCTAGAAATTAGTCATGCCTTGCTCATTACCCCAAAGGCATACAAGAATTTGAACACATAGCTTGAAAAACTCACTGTTGTCCAAATGGGATACTTTTAAAGAAAAGGAACATTAAAAAAAAAAACCAAAACAACAAAACCATCAAAAACCACAAAAAAACCCCACCAGATTTGGACAGATCCATAGTATTTCCTTTGTTCCTTTCAAAAATATTTCTACTGGACATCTGTTTATTTAATACATATCCTACCTACCTCAGCATTAAAAAGGTATAATTCATAGTTTTACCATCACTATGCACAGAAACAGTGTAGTCAGTAACTAAATTTTGGAAAGTCATGAAGAAATTCTAATACAGATTAAAGCACCGAAAACAGTATCAGGTACACTGCTTTCATCTCCATTGCATTATTTGTATAAGCCTTAAAGTAAACTAAGTATGTATAACATACACAAGATGTTACATCACATGTATGGAATATATACATATCTATATATATCTCAAAGCTGTAGTAGGAGGAAGAATAAGTCCCTAAAACCAGCAAAATATACCATTATTTTACTATAAAGGAACATTGTAGTAAAACGGGAATTTTTTAGTTTTAAGATCTGCATACATCAAGTGAAATCCTAAATTGAGCAGAGCCAAAGATCCTTTTCTGATTGCTAGATTACCAAGGCATGAAGTTAGAAGTTTTATTAAATCCATAAGTTTATATTATGAAATAATGAACTAAGATTTGGGACTTAAAATTTTTGGGAAAAAAATTAAGGCAATATTGATTCATATAGTTTTTGAAATTCCTAACATCAGGCTATGTTTTAAATGTAATATGAAACCACTGTACAGCTTTTGAGTTACACATAATGCTAGATGATTATTTAGCCTCTTTCAAAGCCAAGGAAAGGTTGTGTTTCCTAGACCTTTTTTCCCCTCTTTGAGTCAGTAAAAGTCCAATGAGGTCTCAAGTCTAGAGAGGTTTCATTTGTTGCCAGACTCATTATTTGTAGAGCCACTAACTTCCTGCAAGAATCTTTCCTTTAAAACAAACATTAATTTGTCAAGGTCAGACTAAAATAAACTTGCTCTGTGATGCACACAAAATTTCCTTTGTGAATACAAACTAGTATCCACAAAGCATGTCTCAACTGAAAACAAACAATGAAGGCTTAGATTTCCTATTCTTCCTTATAAATATTGAAAATTGTACGTCAGAAAAGGTTTCATGAGAGTGCTTTTCCTAAGTTTGCCTCTAGTATGCAAAATGTACATGCACCAAGATCAACTGAAATGCAGCAATATCACATTAACACTAAATAAACAGGAAAACCAAACAGTCAAAAATTAGTTTGGAAACTTTCTCCCCCAATTCATAATTACTCTGGCAAGTCCTCTAGGAAGATAGGTATTCAGTTGTTAAAAGCAGAGCTGTTGCATGACAAACAGTGCATTACTTGTGACAGACAAGGCAGCCTTTACTACTCCTGTCCCATGAATAAACATCATAACCAACCAATGCCTACCTGAGAAGTGGGCTACCATCAATATAATATGTTTATTATCTATAATTCAAATGAGAAAAAGTTATGTTTCAATGATCCATGATATTTAAAATCATGGTGCTTGACTGCAACTATCAACACCACAGCAGGATATATTGCATGCAGCAAGAAAGTAATTTCATTTCCAAAGGGCTCTCTTGAAACCAATTTTGAAGTGCCTAAACACAAAAAAATCCCACAGAAAGATTGCTGTAACAGCATTTTAAGCCTATACTACCCATGTGCACATTATAACTTCAAATCTTATTATTCTGGAAAAGTGATATAATTAAAATCCTAAGATTGGGGGCAGGGGGTTATCTTTTTTTTTTTTTTTTTTTTTTTTTTTTTAATATCCTGAGCTGGGAGGGATCCACAAGATTTTCAGAAACCTCCATCTAAACTTAGAGATCAAAAATTTCCTCTCTCTCACAGTTAGCTTGGACTTGCCAATACAGAGAGACCTAGAAGTAAGCTGTGGGTCAGGACAGAGAGCATTTTGGAATTTGTCATCTAAAACATTAAGAAAAGAGATTTTTAGAGTGCTGGTCACCCCATTGTCACTCAGAGGGTCCAGCCTGTATCACAAATTATGTCTCTGAAGAAATAGAATTTGAACTTACATGCACTCCATCAACAACAACAAAAAAAAGGAAATAACCCCCCCGTATTGTGTGTGTTGTATAAAGAAAACAAGCATCATCTCTGCACTAGAGGTTTATTGTGAAACATTTTTAGTAACTTAATTGCAAAGATGGGTCAAAAGTTCAGCTACTGATTTAATATTTCATTAAGCTAGGTGACACTACCCACTCTGGTGACCTGCCATAGAGCACAGATTTAATGACTGAATTCCACCTTCCGAGAATTCTTGATTACAAGGTTACTTCTGATCTCCAGTCACACTGAGACGGTCTTTTGTTAAAGGTGTAGTTCCATAACACACAAAAATTGTTATTAGAGAAGGTAGCATGTTTCTGTCCAATAAAGGTACATAATTTACCTTTTAATTATTGAATCTGGAAAGAATCTGTCTGAAGGGGAATTTACAACACCATTTAAGACAATTTTTGCAATATCACTAAATTGGTAAGTTTATGAAAAACTCTGATTAAATGATAAGCACTTTCTTCTTGAACAGCATGATGCCAAACAGGAAATTGAGGGATCAAAATCTATGTCCTTCTCATTCCAGAAAGGAAATCTAAACCAATCCCAATTGCAAAGAATCTACAATTAAACAAAAATTACTTCACAGAGAATTCAAAGACAGTTATTGTGATAACTTAGGAAGAAACAAGCTCAAAATAAGCAGTGTTTGATAACTTCTAATCAGAACCAAGCTAGAAAAAAAAAAGGGCTTACATATACTTACATATATTCAATTTTTGAAAAACAGATATGGAATTTGCAAGGACAATGCATATCCTGTATAAAACACCAGATTCTGTCTGGGTTTTCAAGTATTCCCATCTACCAAAAAAAAAAAAAAAAAACAACCCCAAAATCCCACAAATGAACAAAAAAAATCAAACTAAAGTTTTTGATACAATCACAGAAGCTAAAGACTGAATAGATAACGTGACATACTGAATCATGAAGCATCTAAAAGCTCTTTTGTGGATCAAGCCATTAAATCAGAGGCTCGAACAAAACCAGCCAGCAGTGTCCAAGTCTCCCTAGAACTGTCATAATCCAAGGAACAAGCAAGCAAGCTTTCTGCTCTCTGCAGCAGCAGAAGCAGGTTTATTTCAATGATATCTCGTATTGCTAAAGCAGTAAGGATACTGCACATGTAGCTACCATGATAGTACAGCTTTTAGGAAATCAAGCAATATGTTTTACAGGGTGTATTTAAAGATCAAAATAATTAATCATCACTGATGGCAAAGGGTTTATTTCAGGGTTTGGGGTTTTGCTGTTCTTTTTGAATTGAGGCAGTTATTCCATCTGTTGAACAATGCAAGGAAGGAGAGGAAAGATGTGAAAAAAAAGTAACCTTTCTGCTTCTCTTTTGCAAACTGGTCGTTTTTTTAACCTCACCTCTGCTTTGTACAGCCAGGAGACAACACTCCTGAATCCTCAGCACCCAACAGACCACAACTACAGCAAACATGTTACTTGCCATAAATGTGGGCCAGCATCAGATGCCCAAAGACAGCTCTTCAAAATTAAAACATTTTTCACACTATAAAGTTATTTGTACTGATAATTCCAGATACCATAAGTGTCATCCAGTTTTCAGCAGGATGACCATTGCTTCAATTTTAATAAAAATTTTAGTTTCATTTACAAGAGTTATTTACACTGAAAAGCAATTTCAGACTCTCTGGCTTCTAGGTTTAAAGTTAGAAGGTAATTTTCACTCAATATATTCCCTTAAAATCATGCCTATTTTTTTTCCTAGATCCCTTCTTTTGTACTTCTTGTTCATCTTAATGAGATTTGAACAAGTTATTTAAGAAGCTATAAATCACAATTGAAGATTTGACTGATTTATAAGCAACCTAAAATACTTCACTGCAGAGCCCTAAGTCTTAAATAATAATTTTCTACATAGTATTTAAATAATTAATGTGTTGCAAAATGTGATCTTTAGAAGGTAAGCCTCCAGAACACAGCCGTAAAATGAGTTTGGGACTAAGAGAATGCATAATATTACATTTCTTTTATGTTGCAAGGCTTCCTCTTTTGCACATCAAGTGATTACAACTTACTACTAGGTACAAGTACGCCACAAGGTAAATTTGTGTAGCATCTGTATTAGTGTATTACAAACACTCTTATCTTCCACACTATTCCCTTCACATAATGCTCTCCTGGTCTTTTCTTCAAAGAGCTGACTGTAGACAGGGAGGAGGAAAGGAAGCATTATCATCTCTGTGCAGGCAGGCAACAGGATCAGAGAAGCTTAGCTACCTGTTGGGATTGATACAAGAACCAAGCCTTTCTCCACAGCAACCCCTGACACAAGATTGGCATTCCTTTTAAAGCAGTCTAGGAGATTTCTGAAACACGCCTTGAAATAACAAGGCAGTCCACACCTCGATTCTGACTGTAATGGATCTTTCTGCAGAAGCTAAATTGCTTAATAAATCTAAACCCAATCCAAATTCATTCACTCTGGAAGTTACCCAATAGTCAGATGTGATTATGAACATTGATGGAGACTAAAGATAAAAGAGCTACTGCTGAAAGGGTTCAAGTTTATGTTTAAAACTCTTCTCTTGATTTTGGTAATAGAAAATTAATTGGAAGTCTTCTAATCTAAGTACCTATGAGAAGTTTAAGATATCACAAATAGTACAGTACAGAAGAACTCATATTTTCACTGGTATCACAAGAATGTTCCATCACTTTCTGAATTGCAAAGTAAAGAAATAAACCACACATTAAGCAATTAAAAGCTAATCTCAGTCAATAACTAGACCGTTTTTGCTTATCAAGCTCTGTTTCCTGGTCCGCAGATTAAATATGGTTTTCCTAATTTTATGAGTATCAATCTGGAAAGATGGCATGAGACGAAAGCAGGAAATTGAGCAAATGACATCAGGTGTTTGGACAGATGATTTTCTAGATCGGATTATCTGCTAGAAGAAAAAAAAAAAGCTGAAAATTTCACACCCTTGTTCTTCCATTTACCACCAAGAAATTAAAAAAAACCAAACCCACAACAAAAAACCCCCAAACCACTCTCCCCAACACAAATTAGATTTTCTATCGTATGCCTATTCTTGAGATATGCATGTAGATAAAGAATTAAGAATGGAACAAGCCTCTCAGGACTCAGAAGCAACAGCCCCACATTCCAAGTCTAACATTTCTACTTGCTTTGAGTGCTCACACATAGCTGCTTCTACTTTTACAAAAGTTAGTTCCAGAGATCCTGTAACATTTCAGCATTAAAAAAAACCAAAACAAACTGCTCCCTATTGTGGGAGATTTTTGCTTTCCAATTATCAATCAGGAAGGAACTGGTAAATGTTCGCTGACTTACTGCACAGTTACAGAAAGTTTACTTTGAATATATACAACAATAAGCTTCACCAAACATTTGGTGCTTTGTCTGTTTTGAATTTATTTCACCTACTTCTAATAAGACTTAATTGACTAAGTATTCCACTTCTTGGAAAAGTAAATAGTGTGAAACAAGTTTGTTTGCAAATGTACTGTAAATAACTGGGTTTATTCAAACTATTTATTACTAGCAAATTCTACATCACTTATGTTAACACATCTTGTGTAAGTGTGGCATGATTTTCTCACAGCTCTTGAAATAATTTTCTTAAATATGTTAGCAAACAATTCTGCTGGCAGGACTTGTTGTCCAAAACATCAGTCAAATCTTTCTTTAAAGAAGCAAACAGACATGAAGATAAAATTGAAGTTATTATACTAGATGTTTGCACTGGATCATAAAAACACCCTCTCATTTTACAGTGAATAAATTACTACATTTTGAGTGTTGGCTCTAAGTATGGAATGGAAAATAGAAGGCTCTGCATAATCCTTTTGAATTTTACCAACTGTGCAATGGAGATACCAATCCAGTAAAACAAAATCTTTATACGCCCCTGTGCCATTAGTTCATAAATCAGTTTGAGGAAACATGAAATCAAACAAACTGAGCCAAGTTCAAATCCCATTAACTAAATCTCCACCTCTGTGTCTGCTATAGATTCTTCATTTCTATGGGAAATACTCTACTAGGAAACCTTGTTTTATTCTCTCAACCCCTTTTAAGAGGGAGGAACAACCCATGGCTTAAACTGCTGTCTCACTTTCCAAGATGTCAAATGTTGGTACCCGTTTCACAATTCTTAACCTGAACAACAAAAATACTGATTCCAGAGGGCTGACCTAGAATTAATACTGACCTACACACTGTTTTTCACCATCAATCTGGCTTATGCTAAAAAGTACAAGATTAAATACACTCAGAAGGTTTGAAATCCCCTTCTCCAGACTCCCCAGCAGAGCCTCCTCGTGTCCAACCCACAGCCAGAGCATTTCTTTGGAAGTGCTCCAAAGTTCCCACAGTCTCAGATGCTCACCAGGCACCCAGGCCATGTGGGACTGATCAAAGGCCACTTACAAACACATATTTGTTGAACCAAATTCATTACTTGGACATTTTTGTTGCTTTGCACCCTTTAGTTTCAATATTCACCCATACCTTGGATGGTATTGGTCCTTACATCATTAAGAAAAAAACACTGAGCGTCAGCTTCAAAGCATTTGTAATACTTTCTAGTTTCAGCCTGTATCTTTTTCGAGAAAGTAAGGATTTTGGATCTATTTTATCATATGCTACACAATAGTCTGAAAGTCTCTAACTTTGTAAATTGGATGTAAAATAAAAAGAATAAAATGAAATTTTTCATTTAGCAAAAGTCCAGTCTGAACTTTAAAACTGTGACCTGTCAACTACAGCTACATAATAAACCATCCCATGGGTACCAAAAGTATCATTCCAATAGAATATTATTCAAATGCATTTAATTCAAAAAGCTATTTTTTCCTGAATTTTCAGGAGCTCTGCTGACCTTTGGTTCATCTGCAAATTTTAGAACACTAAATTCATAATCATCTTGACCATGTACAAATCTTTTGTGAACCATTCATGTCAATGGGTGCAATTAATGAGCTAAGAATGGGTTTCTCTAATCACATTACAAGGTAGCATTGTTGTGTAGGGCTTTTTTAAAGAAAAAGTGTACTTTTCCCACAATACACAGCTTGTGTTCCTTTGTGACTGCTGCAGGAAAGGAAAAGAATGAAAGCTGAACTTACTGCAGCTAATCAAACAAGTTAAAATTGGAAAATCCTTATCAAGCAAATCTTCAGGAAGCAAACTCAGAAACACTAAGTGGCTTACTTTCTCACTGGCACATTGGGAAGGAGAACGAACAGGACATAGCAACCACTTCTCTCACATAAGAATCATTAGCATTTGCAAAGTCTGAGCTTTGAAGGGAAGAAAAGCTTCCAGACCCATTCTGCAGAGGAAACCTTTCAAACATCAACTGAGGGCAAATAAACGATGTGCCAAGTCTGCTACAGAGAGAAAACGTGGATGCCAGAAAGTTTCCCTCCCGCTTCCTTGGAGGGCAGAAAGAGACAGACAGATTGTTTATGCCTACTCCTATCCTGAAGTTCCCATAGAGCTCTTAACTCTTGATAGACAAACTCCAGTGTGCAATTCACCCCCGCTCTGGATTGTCCTATCCAGCAAGCCCAGAGGCAAGGAATGGGCAAAACCAGATTACTCTGTTTCCCAGTTCAAGTCTAACATGAAAGAAAAGTTTTAATGTTGAAAACAAAGAAACAAGGCCTTAGAAAAGGAATTTAACCCAGCAATAACCATAGGACAATCAAGCACATAAAATTATGGCCCACTAAAATCTTGTAGACATTTCTGAACTTATAAACACTGTAGCAGTCCATATGAAATTAGATATTATTTTTAGATCTAATTTTTCTCTGCTATGCAGATCAAATTCCAAGGACAAAGCAGCATGTACAGGAGGGGAAAAAACCTCCAAGTCTATTGAAATAACAAGAATACATATCTAGTCTATATTCCACTCCTCTGTTGGAAAAAATGCATGGAAATTGGGCAGAATTACTTTGGAAGATGTAGAATCAGTTTCAGACTAAACTGGTTTCTGAGCGTTCCTGAAGCTTAAAATTTACACTTGCAATAGAATCATGTCTGGTGTTAGTTTCTACAGAATTTGGTTAGTCTCTCAAAATAACAGACCCTGTTAGCAGACTTCACTTTGGAGCTGCTTTAATGGTTCCCAGAACCACATTTCATTTTTCTCCTATTCTTGGCTCTGTCTTCTATGCCTCTGTCTGCAAAGTCCAATAAGTACAAATCTACTTTCAAAAGCCAGATGACAATTAATTGTTATCTGAATCCTTTTGAGTAGAATTATGTCATTTATGAAGCACTTGGAATCATCTCAAGGTCACATTTCACTCAGATCCTTTATATAGTTAACTGAGCCCAGAGGAATAAATGCGGGGTCTAAATGTTTGTATACCACAGTCTCACATATTCAGCATTTCAGTGGCACTATTCCATATCAGTCTTAAAAATGTATCATCTAACTGGACTCATCAATGTATCATCTAAATGGCTCAATTTCATCTCATTTCTGCATTAACAGCCCAAAAACTTTAAACTTGTTGTTATATTTGGGGCAGAAGAGAGGGATAAATACTTTCTAGGCTTGCAGCCTTGAATTTGGAGGCAAGGATATGTCTGATTACATTTTTGTCTGCACCCGGAGAAGTTAATGACCTTAATGCATATTACTTAAAACTCAATTCTCTGTCATTAAGTTTCCATTTACACAAACCTGGAACTGGCAGGAGTCTGCATCCTCTAGTGAATATCTTATCTATCATTCAGCATAATAATTAATGCAAAAGTTCAAAAGAACACTTTTGCTCATCTGCTCTACTCATAATTTGACTAAAAGATTAAGACATCCCTTAATTTGCAGTTCTACAAGAAGATATTTCTTCAAAACTGACCAGGCAGTTCACTGAAATAATTTTGAAGCATGTGGCGATATATTAAATCCGGTGATTAAGCTTTCAGACAGACCTTACTAGTAGCTTTCTTCCAGACTCAGAACTTTCACCTTGCATAATAATCCCTGGCTTTCTTGAAAGCACTGAACCTTTGTTGCCAGCTAGCACGAGTTACAGTAGTTAACATTACACTTAATTGTGTAATTAATTTATTGTGACTAAATTTCCAGCTGAAAGCTCTGTGAGTCACACAGACCCTGCTCCACAGGTCTTTCCTCCAATTTCAGCTGAAGCAAAACAAACATTAAGCAGATTTGTTTTTAAAGCTCAGCATAACACCAACACAGAGCTACTCTAACAGCTTCTCTAACAGCTTGTATATCCCTTCCATGCTGTTTCTGTAGCTCAATGCGCAAGGTCTGTTCTGTCACCAGCTTCTAAGCTGAATTTTTTTCTTGGCTTAATTTTTTGGCCCCATGTCCACAAAACAAGGGTCTTCTGTTCAAGGCGGTTGAGACTGCAAGTTTTACCCAACAACCTTCATCCTCATAGTATTTTACTTTCCATTATCAGCAGTTCCCTCTTGCTCTGTAAGAGAGAACACATCCCTGCTCCCTGCCTCGCTGTCCTGAGGCTCTGATGATCCAACTTGATTCACTTTGAGTGCTCAGCTTCTGAGTTGAGAGGCTTCACTCTTGCCACTGCAGGCCTTGCTGCACACAAAAGGTAAGAAAGACTGACGAGCTATCCCTGCAGTGCTCGTGTGTCACTCAGCCTTTACATGACAGTGAACTCAGCTGTCTCCAGTGAGCACAACTAAAAAGATACATCTTGCTTCGGCCACATGGAAATAAGTGTCAACAAGCACAGAATCTGAGACCATTCAAACAAAGCTCTAGCTGTAAATTGCTTCCCTTCTGGACAAATTACTACCCATTACTGGCAAGACAGTGCCTAGTCTTCCAGGATATTAATTGTTTAATTTAATTAATTCGGTAATTCTGCAGAAGCAAGGACCAAGTTCTTCTGCTTGCACCTGCTTCCCCGCCAGTGCCTCCTCCCCGAAAAAGAATATGGCAACATTGAGTATTAGCAGCCATATACACACCCCCTTCACAGGTTCATGCCCCTAAACCTTTATCCTTCAGTATATAATTCGGCATTCAGTACAAAAGCAATTGCACCTGCTTTAATTAGAACACCTTCGGCAATGCAATTTCAGGGAAGCAAGAAAAACCATAAGAAGCAAAGAAAGGAATTTTGGGATTGCTGTATAACGGGCTATTGATGAACTATTTTCCTCATATAAGCCATATACATAATAGACCATGGCTCTAATTTTGTTATCCAGCCACCATTCCCTTATCTGTCCTCAAGAAGTGTGTCAGAAATTCTGTCTCTGCTACTGATCACACATTCTTTTGAACCAGATCAGACTATTCAGCAAGACACAGAGCTAATCCTTTGGTGTGTTCCTACTTGCTATCCATACCATTCTAGAAAGAGCCTTAGCAGATTTCTTTCTAGCCATCACAAAGCAGACTTTGTCTAAGGCAAACCTTATGTAAATTTAATTTGAACAAAATTTAGTTCTGCTTTGCTTCCAGACATTATTTAATGCTCCATAGCACAGCTGCAGCATCTACCTCTCCCACAATTACAGTCTCTCAATTGCTAAGGCTATTTCTTTTTTTTTTTAGAGCTAGACATGCAGCTTCGAATCTCTCAAAATTTACCAAGTACTCAGCCATAATTTTCATTGTGTTCCCTCAGAGGAAAACATTATCTACATGCACTGATGCCATGAAATGTGGATATTAGACCAGAGGCTTATCATAATTCATTTTGACTTCCATTTGAAAAAATAAAGCATTAAACAACCTCCAGACTCTTACATGCTTGGTGAGGCTGCCTGTGGACTAGCAGCACTCAGACCGTTCACTAAAATGGACGTCAGTGTTTCTAACTCATGCTTTAAGTTACATTTCCCTGTAAAACGTGCAGCACCCAATAAAACCTCAATACAGCCTGAGAGTTTCCCCTCAAAGGGGAGCTGAATTTCTCCCAGAAAATCTCCTTCTCCATATTTGTGTGAGCTAGAAAAGCACACAACCATGAATATCTAAAAGCAGATATTCCCTGTGACTCAACTGGTTATTCTTCCCTTAATTTTAACACCATCAATAAGCAGTAGTGACTATTTTTGACACTCCAATAAGTTACATTTCCGACCATCTTTCTCCCCAGTTTAACCTTTACTGAAGTAAATTATGTGTTGAAAAAACAAAAAAGACTAGATTTTTACTGAAATAGTACCAAAAAATGTCTAAAAAAATCTTTACCCAAATTACAAGATATTTTCCTACATAATTATTTACAGATTTCTTCTACAGCAGTAAAAAACATGTTCACCATGAGCAGAAAGAGGATACAGCTGTACTCTTCTGTCCTGAACCAAAATTAAACACGAATGATAATCCCTTCCCCCTTACCAAACATATATTCATGTGCATGACTATTAATTAAAAAAAAAATAACTACCTCACAGATAAGTATTTTTGATAGTACAATTCCAATGACAAACCCCTAAGCAATCAGGGTGTTACTATATTGTTATAGATGTTTTCATCTGCAATATCAATGATTAGAAATATTACAAGTTTAATATTCCTCTCAATTTTTTTCCACTTCACATAAGTATCATTTGTCTTTGGTGTTCTAATTAATACTTTATTCATTGTACCCTGTACAGTACTGATTAACCCCATAGATTAGTCTTTTGTATGATATTGTATAAAACTCTTAGCTAGGGTTAAATGCAATTACATCCAGTCTTCCATCAGCCCCCTTTGTTTCAGAGTTGTGACATTTCTCTTTTATGCTGACTCTTAATGACCAAACCCTGGGTAAGTGCAGGAGCTCTGATTTTGCTCAGTTTTACCAGCTGAAATATATTGCTGAATCTCTTCTAATTTACATCATTCAGAAAGAGGGGGATAACTGGGTCTTTTGAAATCGAAGAGTCCCCATCACAGATATCGTTCATTTATATATTTATAACTTCAAAAAAACCCCCAAACTTTTCTGCAGTCTTTCATTTTCCACATTTCACAGCTGGAGTTTGTTCCTCTGTTAATTTGAACATTACCTTCCTGTCAAAAGCCAGGCCCTGGTCCTAGAGATATGCATACACATGCATAGGTTACAACACTTTGCCTCTCTAGTACAATTCAGATTATATAATAAACCAGAAACAATTACTTCTGAAAGCACTATGAAAATATAATACAAAATAATTCAGAGAGAACATGACCAATGCAAGCTTTATTCTTTGTATTACTCTGTATTGCCTATGTTTGGGTGAAAAAAGTGCTTTACACTATTGTCTTAGCCTTAATGTCCATTTTTGATTGCTTTTCTTCAGCCTTCACTGCTACTCCATCATAAAACGTAACAGGGAAATGGAAACACCACATATTACCCAAATGGTTCAGGATTGATCAGAATTACAATTTTCTTCTTGTACAATTTATTTCTTTTGCAACAAGTTTGCTTCAGGCTACTTATAAACAAAATCTAGATGCATAGTACTAACAAGGCTCTAATTTCTCCCTTTTTGTTTAGACAGTATTTTTAAATAAGGTGGATAGAAGCAGGACTTACAGCTAAGTCTGAAAGTACAGAAGTTAAAAAGAAAAAAGCTTAGAAATCACAAAAATCCACTAAAATCTAAGACCATCCTTTCTTTTCCTACCTTAAATGTTTGTCCTTAATGCACAAATCAGTAGCTACCACGGTATGGTCCACAGAAATTTGAAAATTCACAGCTGCTTCATAGGAATCCAAAGAGGACAGCTCAAACTCTCCTCTTCCCTGCAGACATCCTCAGAGCACCAGCTCTGTCCCCATCAAGGCTGATAGTTCAGCATTCCACAGATACTTTATGAAAGTTATATGTACAGATAAATAATGAATGAGCAGACTTTCTTGGGATGAGGAAGTTTAAAGCTACAAACAGATAAAACTGACAGCTAAAACCATAATATATTACCCATAACTTATAAAACAAAGAATTATTGTAAATGAAGTTCAAAAAATGTGTTTGGTCAGCAGCACTAGCAGCAACCCAGAGAACAGTGATAATGGAAAGAGACCAATTTTCCAATCACAAATTCATGAGGCAAGACCTTGCACTAAGAATGAGCAGAGTAAGAAAGACTGGCAAAGGGCACTCTTCCAGTTTGGTTCTTTTGAAAAGTGTAACAGCAAGGAAATGTTATTCCCCAGTGGGAACGTGAACTGTCAGCATGGAAAACAAACATGGTTGGGGTTTTTTATTTTCTAATTATTTGACTTCTTTTTAGCTACAAAGCTAGCAGTTCAACCTAAAATGATGTCAAACAGAATTATTTAATGCAATTCTACATAATCTTCTAGGATTTAAAGTATTCTTATTTATAATGCAAGCACAGCAAAGTTTAAGTAATCTTAGTTCAGAGATTAATAACCAAGATGTACCAGCAAGCTTTTACATGGTAAGGCTGGAGAATCCTCAATTAGTTTAAAAACTCCTTAATGAAGCAAATCAATGCAGGAGTCTGCTCACTGAGTCCTTATCTGCACACATCTTAAAAGACTAAGCAATTCCACCAGTTTATACATATAGTATCCAAGATTTTAGATATTTATCAACAGGTAGACTTTTTTGTTCACCTGAGGGATCGTGTTCCTGACCAAACCTTTAATTCTACTGTAATAATCAATAAAAAGTTATATTGTACACTCTCTAGCTCTAGTTTATCTTTTAACAAAGCAACAATACTTTATGTAGGTATGTAGGGAATTTTTGGTGAAAAGACCATGCAAGTTTGGGAAAAGACCATGCAGCTTATCCAGAAAGACATGGAAAGACTAATGAATATTCTACTTGTGTTTGGGTAAGGCTAATTAAGTCAAAGAATTACTATTCCAGGTAAACTCCTTCCTGCACCATACACCTTTATGATATTTAGACAGTGAGAACAATTATTTAGGTAGCACAATGAGTCTTGAAAGGTCTAAAAGTTTGCCATAAATCTAGTAAGGAAATAAATACTATTAAAGTCACGTATTTTCCCCCACCTTTTGCCTCCTTAGAGAGGAGCTCTTCACAATTACAACTTCACTCTCAGATCTTTACTTAGGTTATATAGCACCAAGGAACATATTTTTTCTGAGCTAATAATAAATGCTTCGTTTTCTTCCTTGTCAAACGCAGAAGAAATGAGAGCAGGATGTATAAGCACAACATTGAGCTTTCCCATTAACATAACAGGCAGAAGAAGATAGTCACCATTTTCATAAACTGCAAATTCTACCTCCTTTTCACCAGTATTTCCCATGGTTTTAACAGCATCATCTCAGACATTCATTAATTACTCTATCAATTCACAACTGCTATACTCAAGACCTCCAAACACCACCCGGTCCCGTTTGCAAACAGGAGGTGCCCCAGGCCAGCTCCCCTGGTTGGCTCGCTCACCAGCTGTGTCAGGAACTCATGTTCCACACTGCCCAGGAACTCCCTGGCCCATCTCCTCTTCAGTGTGTTGTATTTCTGCCAGATACCCGGTGAATTGAAGTCCCCAGGAGAAAAAGGGCCAGCCCCACCCAAACACGGACAAGAGCTTGCTCTTGATCTGGGCACTTGAAGTCTATTGGTTCACTGAGGACCACAAAAACTGGTAAGTTGAAGTTGATGTGAGTCCTTGCAGCTGAGAATAATTAGCTAACCCACACATTTTGGCACAGCTAGATAATGTCTTACCTGGAGGCACTAATTACTTTTACTGTAGCTATCACAGCTATTTCCAGTTTTTCTCCAGGTAGCAGGAATAGAAGTACATTTTGCAAGGATTTCTCCAAGAGATTTCTACAAAGTCCTCAGTGGATAAACTGGGAGTGATTTGTCAGTGCTGGTGACATATTTTATGCTTTCTGCACTGATATTTCCCACTGGATTTGATAAATCCAGGTTTAGTCAGAGAAATCAGAGAACTGCTCAAAGCAAACACTATGTAGCTTTAGATGAGAGTTTGAGAGGAGCCAAGCTGTCTTTGTGTCTGTTCAGAACAAGATTAGGTTTAGGCCTGTGTAAATCACCTTAAGTACAAGGCTGCAGGACTTCTAACAGGGAGCTGTGGACTATGCTGACACATGCCCCATTCTTTCCCAAGGGCACTCTGTTCGTGAGGCCTCAGAGACAAGGCTGATTTGACAGAATCAAAACACAAAGCCATGTCAGGCACATTTGTGTTTTTAACAATGCTCCATCTCTGATCAACACAACAGCAACATCTGCCTTTCCCTCTCACTCTGAGAGTAGCATATCCCTCCAAAGAGATGTGTCTGCACAGCCAAATGGGGTGTGACTGCAGCACACGAGCACACTTGCACCAATACTCAAATAACACTAAACCCCTAGACATTGCTGAAGGAATCAAGCATCAGCTGTAGGACACCTCTACAGCAGATCCAGTGAGTCACTTGATGAGTATTTTAGGTGCTAATCCAGCTCAAACTCTGTGGCCACAGCTGTGGGTATAGATGTGGTTATAGTTCCCAGCAATCAGCGCAAATATGCCAGAGCTAAACCATACTGTTGTGTCACGTTGTTACTTGACTATAGCCTGAAAAGCTTTGCATATGCATGTCTCTGAGTCATGTTCAAAGCTTTTTAGCATGTCTCCAATCTGTTTCTGAACCTTAATCAGGAATTAAACCCGAGATCTCTGTGTGATTTTACTTCTGGAGGCATAAAAAGCATCAGTCTTCATCATTGCTGCTTCAACATTTTTGATAATTCAGTCTTGAGCTAGGCTTTCAAAGCCATTGAGAAAGAACATGCTATTTATCCAAAAGAGCTGCTAAATATATTTGTCAAATAAAATATATATATGCTTTAATCAGGTTTTCTAACTCCAGAAGTAACATGGGTACCTTAATTCAAGGACACATATATAATCTGCTGGTGAATTTTTGTGATTATTGTATGAACTGGAAAGAGATTTTTTTGTTGTTTTTTTATATTATAATCAACTATCAATTTACCATTGAGGGCAGCAGCTTCATCAGAAGTGAAACAATATATTTCAATGGCCAAACTCCTTTGGAGAAATTGAATGGTAAAGAACAGTTTTCAAAAAACAAAACAAAACACCCCAAACAAAAGAACCTCCAAACAAACAAAAACCCAACACCACAAAAAACCCCAAAAACAAACAAACAAAAAACCCCAAAGAAGCAAAAAAAAAAAAAAAGGAAATTGATGAAACAAAGATGAAACAAAACAAAACCCAAAAAACCTCCCTCTGATTTCAAAAAATAATTACTTAACTTCAATTAAAAATAAGCTCAAATGGAAAAGGTCAGCCTTAAGTTCTTCAAAATGCAGAAAACCTACAAAGCTAGTATATTTCAGTTACCATAAAGTGTGTTTAATGCCAGGAAATTTACCTTTGCTGGGAGGACTAAGGTAGCACCTTGTTTGGAAGCAATCACTAGCACCTAAGGCACTACAAAAGCAAATTCAAAATTATACTTTTACAAGTACTTTTCAGATTCACATACCCACAAGATTATGCACTAGTATACTGAAAATACTGTAATGCTTATAACAATGAAACATATCAAAAGTATATTTAAAGAAAAAAGTAGATAACAAAGCAGGTTATAGTAAAAATCATTCTAAAGCCTCTCCTCGCTACAAAGAGCTGACTGCCCCTGTCCTGAAGGGGCACAGCAGCATCTGCACCATTTATAGCAAAGCACCCACAGGCACAATGCAAGAGAACAAACACACAGCACCTGAGAGGGAAAAGGGGCTCGGTAAAGAATTCCAAAGGCCTGAGTGCCTTGAGGGCCCGGAGCAGCCTTACCTGGGGCCCTCTGCGCCTGGGCTCCATCTGAACCCAGGCTGGGGCTGGGGCCTCCGCTGCTCCTGAGGGGCTGTGCTATGGCTCTTGCCACATTCCTGGCTGGATGGTGGGCTCCCGGTGGCTGGTGAGCTCTGCTTTTCTCACCTGCTCTCTCTGTGCTGTGGGGAATGCCTACGGTGGGCGAGGAGGGCACCCGCGTTTAGCTTCCCTCAGAGGTCAGCTTGCCCTTCCTGAGGGAACAGCCCTGCTCTTTCTGCTTGCTTATGTATGAACAGCGTTTTACTCGGTGTTTCTAACTAAATCCTCGTGGGCAGCAGGACTTTGGGACCCAGTATCTAAAGTCTCTACAAGCCATATGGAAAAAGCAATCGCTGACTTTCACTAGCAGATTATTTTCTCCACGTCAAGCCCACAGGTAACAACAGAGGTGCTGGCAGATTTCCATTGGGAAATCTAGCCTGCAAAAGGTGAGGCTTTAGATATCTCCTGGAGGGAGCGGAAAAATAATTTAGCGTTGATCAGAAAAGACATGAATAGTTGCTACAAAGTTAGATGTAATTTATGGAGTATAAATTTTACAGTTTTTTGTTGTGGGCTATCAGGCACAAGGAGGTGTGCCAATGAGAAGACCAAAAAAACAGTTTTTACTGTCCTTCTAAGGACTAAACTAACTTTTCTAGGCTGATGAGGGACACAGGGACTCAGTGCTGCTTATGCTTCCTTTACAAGATACTGAGATGTGTTCTTGTGATATATAAAGAATTGAAATTAAAATAGTCTCATCTGATATATACTAAAGCTTCTATTCATTGAATGATAGGTTACCATAAAGAACTTTGATATGCGTAGTTCTTATCTAATTGCCTCTCATGGAAAAAACTGAAACCTTCTTTCAGTGCCCCATCTTGGATCTCAAATATGTGGTTATTGTCTTCTTTTCCACCACTACCTGATCGAGCCAATTTCTCTGCAAAAGGTACTCTGCTGTAGAAACTTCAAGTGCTCTTCTGAATGTTAAATGATCAGGAGGGGAGCTGTGGGTTATTTTGGCTAGACGTTTGTATTCTGAGATACACCTGTGTGTAGCTCACATTAGAAATCAGACGAGTTCTTTGGCACCTCTGCTTGTTAAAACTTCAAGCATGTCATGCCCGTCCAACCTCACAGCTGGAGCAGGGAAACTGCAATGAGCTGTTGATTATTGACTGTGTAGTCTAAGCTTCATGTTAAAAATGCTTTTGATTGTACACAAAGGAAGCTTTTCAGATTATAAATATGCAAAATGGATAATTTTTGTCAAATAGTGACAAATAGATAATAGCTGATGCATTATCAGTCACAGATCTGCCTTCAATTATTGATTTCATGTGAAAATTAGTAGGTTACAGAAAATGATTTTTTTTTCCGAAGGGTTTGTTAAAAGAAAACAGTATCCATGTTTTTGTACAGCTTTTTTTGTTTGTTTTCAGTTTGGTTTTGAGATGGAAAATTTGGTCTTGTAACCTTTTTTTGCTTAACACTTGAAGGCATTAATAGGACCTTCTCTTCTTGGAAATGCAAAAACTAAAAGGCCTGGTTAAAGACAGTATAAAGGAACTGTGACAAATGAAGTATTTTGATACAGTATTTAATGATAAAATCTGCTTTGATGATGCGACCTTCTTGTGGGGTGACTAACTCTGAAAGTGCTGTGTCTTTCTACCTTGCGCCTGCAGCACCTCTCTGGTTCCTCTGCAGATTGCTGCACCAGGGAGTTCAGGATTTTTATAGTCTCTGCCAGGCAATCCCTCACTGGATTCTATTATCCCATTTTCGGTTTGGTCAGGTATTACAGTATGAACGTAGATTAAGATTTCAATGCCATTTCTTTGCCAAATGACACCTCACATATTTACTTTTCAAAGCTCATATCGGCAAGATGTTACAATGCTTGGTAATTTCTGTGGCGCTGATAGTAGCAACAACACTCTTCCTGTAGCACCCATATCCCCCCAAGAACATTTCTAACAGTTGTTTTTCACTATTGTGATAGATGGAAACAGCTGTGTGTGTTCTCAGATAGGTACCAGGTAAATCCCTGGGGCAGGAGTGTTAAGGGAGAGGCCCTGAGGCAATGTTGGGGAAGAAGGGCTGAAAGCAGGTTTGACTGATGAGATGCAGCTCAGGCAGAGGATCAGCTGCTGGGCAGGACTCTAAAAACAGGATGAACCTGAGGGCACTTAGCTGGAGTTTGCTGCAGCTCAGTCAATTAATTGAAACAAAAGCTGGAAACAAGGAGCTGCACTGGAAAGACAATGGCTGGAAAAGGGTTCTTTGTTAATATTTATTTCTAGCTGTCTTCCATAGATCATGAAATGTTTTTCTACTTAGCAAGTTAATTATCGTTGACTATATAGAACTATAGTCCAGCCTTTCAGCTATTCAAAGAGAAGTAGGAATCTGAAGCCTGGCCTTCTCAATGTTCTGAGGCTGTGGTGTGTAAGGAATGTTACCTCAGTTAGTCTATGACAGTTTCATGTTATGAATATCTGTTGTTCTGATGGCTATTTCGTCTGACATGAACAAAAGGAATGAGATAAAATGCCATGAATGTTATATTGAACTCAAAAGAGAGAGAAATTACTTACTCAGGACGGACATGTCTTACTAAATATCTCTGTAGAGTGGAACATTTTGCATTTAGCAAAGCTACCTTGTAGTTTGGGGGTCTTTGGAGACGGTCATTGTCCTTGTATAAAGTCTACTGAGGTGTTTGTTTTGGATGTCCATGGTTTAAGAGTGAAGCTTTCCATTTGAATTTCCTTGACTTTGGGATATGTCATTCAGAATGTTATTTAAGCACTTTGTTTGCAAGGCTTTTTCTTCTTTCAAAGGCTAAGGTTTTATGCCTTAGAAACTGAAGGTAAAATAATAAGGTAATTATATCAAAAAATGTTTTCTGAAGCTACTTTAAATAGAAAAATTAAACAACTTCATTGCTTTGCATTCCTTGGCTCCCTTGCAATGATCTGTAACAGTCAACAAAGTAGATTGAAGTGGAAAAGGATTTTGCTTTTGTAATGTACTTGTAGGGCAACCTTGCAGTAAGCTAATAAAAAACCTTAATTGAAAACTGAAATCTAGAGAAGTTGCCATGCAGTTAATATTTTGCATTTAAAATGGTGTAGATTTATATCTGGTATGGAAGTATTAAAGAATATTCTGAGGGTTTGTTTTTTCTGGTTTGGGGTGAATTCTATGGTCTTTTAACAAGAAAGATGAAAATTTATATTTTTACCCCAAAACACAATATGGTAACATTTTGAGAAGGAAGAAGGGATTTTCACTTTCATAGGAGCAAAACAAATGTAGGAAAGAGCTTTGTATTCTTACTTCTGTGTAAGAGCTGCATATGCAGGTGAAAAAATAATGGAATTGAACGCCATCGCAGTTAGTTGTTTGTGAATTTGATGCACTTGTGGTTGTGAAAAGGTTTTAATTTCTTATTGCTTTATGGAAAGACACTGCTCTGTATTTCTCATGCTTCGTCTTCTTCTCAAAAGTGCTATTTGCTGTTCCAGCTGCTATGATCATTAGTTGAACTTCAGCTGAAAAAAACATTTTTTGCAGTTCTGCTATAGGTCTAAAGAAAAACATTTCTATAAAGATTAAAAAGTCCAAGTAGCTTGCAAATTGTTCCAATCCATAAATGTTTATACTTGTGTCATACATCACCCTGCTGACTGAATGCAAGGTCTATTAACATTCAAGACTGAAGTTTTTTCATTTCAATTTCCTCAATTTTTGTAGTATTTGCCTCATTCTCACTGTTGATGATGAATAATTCTTCTAATGCATTTGGAACTTGCAAGAAACAAGTTTAATGCAGATATTCTCTAACACCTATTGTCTATTATAATAAGGGTATGTTGTGAAGGAAAAGATGCTTCACTTTGTTCTTGGCATCAGGTGGAATCTGTAGCTTAACAGTCTATGACAAAGGATTGCCATCCATGCTAGCCAGGAGAGCAGGTATTTATTGATCTGTCTTGTATGTTTCTCCAGCAGATTCTTCTTATACGAGACATTTTGTAAGGGTGTGATATTCTACAAATAAAACTCCTGTAACCTTTTAATTTTCAGAGTAAGACCAGCATAACAAAAAAGCCCCCCAATGGTTTGATGGTTTTATTGCTTGGTTACTTCAAAGACCATCTTTTTTTTTTCCTAGTATAGGATATAAGCAACAGAATTCAACTTTGTAGATTTTTCGGTTTTCTAAAGCAATAAAACCTCTGGCCCATGGCATGTACAAATTGCTAGTGCAGCCTGACAAATTAAGCTAAAAGATTTGGTTTATAACGTTCATTCTGGGGCTAATATACTGCAGTAATCACGCAAGGGCATGGGCTTCACACACAAGATGGAGACGTGCAAAGCCTTTATTGCGCACTCAGAATTCCCTAAACACCAGCACCCAACAGGATATCACATCATATAAACAGGAAAGATGTTCACCTCAGTGTCCCCCAATCACCTGGGGTATTGCACAGAGATTACCTATTATGGTAACAGGTAAACAATACCCTATAAGGTCACAAACTACAATTGTCACTTCTCATAGGTCCAACACTGTCCACAAACCCACAATCCTCTCTCAGCCCATCCTCAGTGACCTGGATACACTCCCAGGGTCACCTCTGGGTCCAGGAAAGAGGCTCTCTCTGGCCCTCAGGGCCTCTCTCTCTTCCAGCACATAGTGCACCCCAACAATATACTGAAATTAATATGAACTATTTGCAAAGTGTTTATTTGGTAAGGAAGAACGGAATGTGACTTTTCTCCCTGTGTAAATAAAAATGTCAGTCCCATATAATGGCACAATGTTACAGTACTTACATGGCAGTTTGATCAGTCTTCTCAAGGCTTTACCTTAGATCTTGAATGGATTCTTATCACTGTAAAATACCAATGCTTTATGCTGTACATGATTAAATTCTGGACTAGGAATAAATTTCTATAGGGCTACATTCCACAGGTTTCTAGAGATGTTGATTTAAAGTGTTTCCATGCCCAGACTACATATAAACCTTTTTTTTGAGAAGTTTTTGAGATGTTTGCCAGTGATAACAAGGAGTGGGTGAGAGGGAATAGTCCAACAGAGCAAACATGAGTGATGTTTATCATCTGGATTCTAAAGGAGAAGGAATAAGCTCTTCAAGGAGACATTTTCCTTAAGGAAGGACAACGCCAATTGCGAAAATCTCCCACACTTTTCTCTTCTTGAAAAGAAATCCATGCAATAAACTGTTCTAGGAGGAGTATGCAACCATGCAACTAAGCTGTCTATTTTGACTAGAATAACTAGCATATTTCTTTGCCTGAAAAATTTGGGCTAAAATGAATTTAGAAATTTCTGAATCATTATGGTGTTGGTAACAGATCTGTTCTCTTATTGAAATTCTGTCATTTCCTTCCACCAAAGAATTATCAAGGACAGGTGTCCTTTATTCATATCATATGTATGAATTTTTTCAAGACACAAAAGGGAAAGTGGTTATTTCTGTCAGAAAAATCTGCCCTAGGGAAGATACTTATTTCTCTCTATCATTTGCTCTACTTTCTTTCCTTCCCCCCAGTCCATTATATTCTTGTGACCTGCGTGTTGTTTACATGATATTTTGATGTACTCTGATACTCTGAAAAGTCTCAGAATTCTGTTAGAAGTGCAACACAATGGCAGTTTGATCAGTCTTCTCCAGTTCCCTTAGTACTTTCCCCTAGTCTCTTGATTCTTCTGATTTGGATTATAGCTGTCAAGAAAATACCCTGGAGAGCAGAGAAGAGTGTGGGGTTGGTTTGTTGCAAGTTTAAAGTTAAGAAAATAATAAAAAGTATTGGCATCTTCCCAGACACCTCACATCACTCATTTAAAAACCTAAAAATAATTAATCCCATCTCTATTCTTTTCAAGTTATAAAGAACCAATTTCAGAAATCTGAGCAGGGCTCTTGCCCATACCCAGGAAGAATTGTCTGTCTTTAGTTTGGTTTTGCACTGAAGCAGAGCTATTCTATCTCTGCTCTCTAGTTACCTCTACTTTTCAGAGTCCAATATAATAAAATACGCCAAACAAAGGAGGGGGAAAAATTCAACCCAAAATTTGATATATCAGGGAATGCTATAGGGCATAAATATTTTCTTGGAACTTATTAACAAAAATCAATAAATTGTGCTGGGTTTTCCAGCAACATTTTTCAAAGGAGACACTTTGCTTTCTTTTCCTTTGCTGTTGCACATTGGGTTTCTCTTTTTACTAGGATACAGAGATCTGAACAAGTCTAATAGCTGCTTCAAAAAGGACGACTCCATAATATTTGAGGGGAAAAATAATTTTGCTGGCTCCAAATCTAGTTTGTAACAACAGGATGCAGTATTATAAGCGACAGTTCCAACCATGAATAACAAATATAATTTAGATTACTGTGACAGCACTGCACACATCAATTGATAAATTGTTTCAGAGTGAGTAGAATCAGTCCATGTGTTGAACTACCATATTGTTTTCTCCACTTGTGAGTTGGCAGAAGATTTTTCTCCCCATTTAGGACTTAGTGATGTAGAAAAATCTCATTAGCCAGACACCAGTTACTTATTGCTGTATCATGCCTGATTGATGGGGTTTATTTTACTATCATCAGACTAGATATGAGGGGACATAAATGAGAGAGGCAGAGGAACTCTCTTTTTGTGGTGTCATGCTCCTAAAACTACCCTTAAGAGGCTAGTGAGGTTAATGCACAGCAAGGTACACCAGTAACTTAGCAATTCCTTAAAAAACCCTTGCTACTTCTTTGCTGTGAATTTGTAATGGAAGTATTGTGCCAGCTCCCAGAGACAGGTAAGCAACTTTTAATTGATCAGCAGTCGGGAGATGGTACCTTCGAGAAAAAAAATATGAATGTGTTTCATTTAAGCAAGTGGTTATCCAGAGCAACTATCATCCTGCAGGCTTTGGGGAGATCGCCAACACAAAAGAGAATATGAACTTTGCCTGGTGAAGGCTCATCAAGCAACTCAGGAAAGGCTGTGAAGGGTATCTACAGGCAGGTTCACTGAGCGCATAATCCAATTTGCTTGTTTTCTGCTCGCTTTGTACCACCCCATCATCCTGCTGAACTGCTGCTGGAGTCCATCTGTACCTCACTGTACTTGACTTTCTCTGAGGATTTCCTATGGTAGAAGTGCTGTAACAAATGCCCCGGCTTCAAAATATGCTACATGAGCTTGGAAAGGGTTCAGATAAGAGAGGACTCCGTATTTTAACTCCAGATAATATTTTCTGTGCACGTTTGGGAAGTGACTTGCAGTAGGACTTTGACCTTTTGGAGTTCATTTGGGTGATAGTTGTTGATCTAAGAAATTATTAGACTAGTCGGGCATCATCACCCTAAGATTAATGTGGGATGTGTTTTTCCATCGTAAAAGTAGTGTGTAGTTCTGCCTTTCTGAAATATACTCAATCTTTTTGCTGAATACTAGAAAGTGCAAACTTTCTCTCTCATTCCCTATTTCTTGATGTTTGGAAGCTGTGCTAATACTGTGACTGGTGAATGTAATTCAAGCTGTAGGAAAAAAGTAATCTATTTTAAGACTAGGATACTAGGAAGTGAATAATTCAAGTGATAAAATATTAAGACATGTTTTTCAGCCAGTGCAACAATGATCTAAAATTAATGCATAGACTTTTACTTGCATGGAATTTGGGGAATATAGGAAGACACCTAAGAAATACCTACTAGTGAATGCAGTTTGTGTGCAAAATTACAGCACACAGCTCTGTTCAAGTTAAATGTGACTTCAATCAGTTTCACAGTGGTGGAAGTGTAATTCAAATTAGAGTCTATACATGGTGCAATTGGCTAGCAAGGAATATCCAGTCTATTCTGCAATCATGTAATGAAAAGGGTCACAACCTCATCTGTGCTTTGGGCTTTTGATGTATTTTAAGGCATTTTGCACTCTGAGGTGATGTAGTAGATTCTAGTATGAGTAACGGTGCTGACTTTCTCCTGTTGCAAAGAGGGAGAGACCTTTTTCTGAGGACATGTTTTGGCCCAGGACCAGCCTTAAAGCATGTTTTTGCTTGATTTCCATTTTGTGACATAATTTATCTGTTTTAATAGTCAAGCCACTCAAATGTAATCATGTAAAGAGAAAAGTGCAGTTAAAGAATCTTCAGTAATAAAATATTAAATTACCAGCTGTGTTGTGCAAATACTATATTAATATTTCTTTATGATGAGATTTTTATTTTCACAAAAAAATTGCTTTACTAGGAAATAGTTGAATCTCTGTAAACAGTATACAGTGTTTATTTGAGTTTATTTTTAGTCTTAAATGTTTTTTAAATAGTGTTGTTTATATTCTTTGCCTTTCACAGGACTGGGAAGAGCAGGGTTGTTTTGTTTTCAGTCTGCAGACACATCTAGAATGAGGAATGAAGTCCAATCAGTATCCTTAAAATATTAATTTTAGTATTCAGTGCTGCTGCCAACAAAATTAAGGGCCAAAGTCCTTATGCATTACCCTAATCTTGCAGTATTTGAACTGGGAATAATTTATTCAATTTTTTGAATGCTGCTTTCTTGATTTTTTTTTTAAATGCCAAGAACCCCTTTTCTATTAGCATATATTGATCACCAGATTTTATAAAAAGGTAAAATTCATCATTTTGTTCCACCAACGCGTCTGGTTTTTTTACATTACTAGAAATGTCACTGGACTCTTTTAGCTGTAATCTTAAATGAAATGCAAAGACATTAGAGCAATTTTCACTTGGACAGTTGCACACACATTCAGAGAGAACTGCCAGATGTTTTTAGCTTGCCCTCATCTAATCTGTAGTGCTTTCAATGCATACAACTGAAGACCCAAAGAACTTTACTCCCCAGTGTGCTCACATTTTATTTTCCTAAGGATTTTTCTCCTTCTTGTTCTGCTGCCCCACAATTGGACATTGCTCTGGATGATAGTCTCATTATCTAAAGTTTGTTGCAAAACACAAAATCAGACTCAGAGTTGTTGTGAAAATACTCATCCAGGAGTACACTTTGTCCTAGCTAATAACAAATTCCTTACATAATGTGATAGAATAATATTAGTCAATTTACTGTAACCTGTACTCTTAAATCAGATTTGGTCTTAAAGGTCAGCTTTCTATAGCACTAAACTCTCCCAGCTCTTAGAAGTGATTAGTGTTACACAGTAAGTTTCATTAAAAACCCAATGCAACTGAGCCTATCAACTTTCAAACACTTCAAATAATTTTAATTATACGAAAGCTGGGGTTTTTTTCTTCTATCAAGTGTCTCTTGCTTCATTTCCTATGATTTTGTATGTATTATGAATTAAAGAAGGAGGAAAATGATGCCTTCTTGCCATTGGAAGTTTCTTCCTGATCAGGAGTATCCTTGCATAGAAGATAACACATTGCTGGTTCTGTTGGTTTAATGCAAACCAAGATACGAAGAGAAAAGTAAAACAATGATAATTTATTTTGATAAAATAATTTAGAGATACCTGCCTTATTTTCTGTTCTAAATGTGCACTTTATAATTCAGGGAGGGAATGGATATTTTTTCAGGCTCCTGTTTCTAACACAAATCTGAGATTTCGGGGCGTTTTTCAGCAGAAGACTCCTGCTTTTGTTCCTATCACATGTTCCTTCAATAGAGCTGGCTGAAAAACTGGCTTTGTTTGATAGAACAAGGTAGTCTGGAAAGGTCTTATCCATCCATGGGTATCAATACAAGCTACTTATTTCCTTCTAGATGTTTTCATTAATGTTTCCCAACCAAGGACATCAAAGTAATTGTAACTTAAACTGCTGACTTGCAACTGTGGTCTTTTTTATTCTGGAATTTTCCTTTTCTCAAACAAAAATATTTTTGCAGCAAAGTAAATCTCCTCTTTCTGAAAACAGCTGTTTAAACTTGTGATTCTGGACACTTTGTGTCTGTTTTGCTATACTTCAGTTAAATGTGAAAAGGTTTTTTTTGGAAGTGAATACACAGATAGAAGCAGTATTTTTGACTGCTATTGATGTTACTTTGTTCAAACTTGAAGCTTTAAAGCCACTCTGTTTCTCGTGTTCACTTTTCCCCCCATTATTATTTTTATAATACTCTTTTTCTCTTTGCCACATAAGAAAAATAGACAACAGAACCTCTGTGTTCTGCTACTCATATGCTGAACACATACAGTCTTTATGCATTGCAAGTAGGACATGAAATCCAGCTGGTGTTCATTTCAAAAAGGAGACACTAATCAACCATCCTCTTTAATAAAATGGCACAAGAACCCTCCCAGTTGTATTGATAGTGAAGATGTCCCCAAAACAATGAAACTTCAATAAGATGGCAAAAATAGCTGTGCCTTTATGAATGTGCATTTTAAATGAATAAACTTTAAACAATTGCATCTTCTTTGGCATTGTGTGTTATGGCAAGGTCCATGATGAAGAGGCAGATGCAGTGATATCTGATGTTAGTCCCCAGATTTAGTTTCACAAACACTGCTATGATTTTTTTGTTGTGAAAATCATACTAAACTACAATGTTCCCTCTCTTGCTCTCCCTTACTATATTGTAAGGTTGTGATTTCAAAAACTCATACTAGATAAAGTATGATAAACACCAATGGGAAACAATAATGAAATTGCAGGGTAGATGCTAAGTGCTCTTCACTACCTGATTCTAGAACCTGGCTTAGGACAGGGTTGGGTATGGCATAAAAGGCAAAATTAGTACAAGGAAAATCACAAAGGTAGGCTGATATTCTCATCTCAAATACACCTCTCTTTTTAATGGCATGGATTAACAATTATCAGGGAGGGGAACATTAACTTATTTTGCTGCTGAAGTTGAGATCTTTCCCCTAGTAATCTCTGCTAGCAAACAGTCAATGCAAAAACCATAAGAAAAGAGTGTCCTTGTAAATCCAATCTGTTTTATTGTCTCTTCTCTTTGGGTCATCTGTTATTTCAATTATCGTTGCTCCCTCTTCCTTTTCCTACCTGTTTCTTTTTTTCAGAGTCCCCTCTACTCTCTGTTTTTATATGCATACTTCCATAAGAATTCCTTTCTATCTACCCTAAGCTTGTGGATATGTGTGGTTGCTAGACTCCATTTATTACTGGTGGTGTTATTTTAGTCTTTTGCTGTCAGCTGTGAAAAAAGGCAAGAGGCTTCCTTTACCCAATTTGCTGGCCTATGGCATAACCAGACTGCAAGAGTGCAACCAAACATGGCAACAAGTGGCTGAAAGAAAAGGATATTTCTGCTCCAGTTTCAGCAAGAGAAAGGGTTTTGATTTTTATTGCTTTTTTGCTTATTATTTCCTCAGTTCTGGATGTATTTTTGCAGTTTCAATTTGAGTTTAAAAATCCCAAATACCTACATGAGTTAACTCTTGCTGTATTTCTACAGAACTGTGAAGTTATATACCAAAAATGCTACCAATTCTTATGTTAATTTGCATTTAATGAGAGAAAGGGGTTAATTATTAAAGTCCCAACATTTTCTTTGGAAATTTATCTCTTTGGAGATGCTGAATCATTCTTTTGAAGTAACAGTGTATGCTTGCTAGATTTCAAAGAAGATAATAAAGAATGTTAAAATTTGCTTTAAAAATACAGTTTATATGGTGTGAGTTCTCTAAAATAAGCATGACTGACTGTGGGTGTACATTGAGAAACAGTATTTCTAAGGAGAAAAGAACTAATTAAATCCTTCAAAATGTCATATTAATGATTAGAAAAGGTTTTTGTTTGAGAAGAACAAAGGCAGAAAGTGGTAGAAAGTGAGCTGTTCATAGCTTAATTTATGGTTTTAAACCTAAAAATAATAACCTAAAAAAAACTTGTGCCCCTCATTTGAATAGATAACTTATATCATTGACTTTGCAGCTAATACCAAAAAATTTGTTCATTTGCATTTCATGTAGAGAAGCCAGCCCTGCATTCCTTAGGCATCTGTTTAAACAAAGGGTGATACCAGATCAAGGGCAAAGCTAAACCTGGAGTAATTTGCTTTATATGGAAGAGGTAAATAAATATCCCACTGTACAGCGTGATTGCAACATATGACTTCTGTCAACCTACAGCTGATTTAAACAGCTCCTGAAGTCTTAATCTGTTTCTTGTCTCTCCCAGTTGCAGTTTGCTCTCTTTAGTTGTCCTAATCAGTCATTTTTAAGACCCTGCTCTCAAACAGGCAAGTCGAAAAAGAGAAAATGAACCCTGTACTTCTAAGGTGCTCCTTTTAACGTACAAAATGTGTATCTAAACTTGTAAAGAGGCCACACAAACAGCTCAGCAGAAGAAAAAGTGAGAAAACAAGTTTTTAAGGGCGAAGAACAGTCATCCTATAAAATGCTTTTTGCAATCAGGAATTATCCCAGGAATTGCATAGTTTTCTTCGATCCTTTTTACATATCTTAAATTTCAGCCAAACAGCTTTTAATGGGGGAGTTTGGCTGGTTTTTGTTTCCTTTCAGTTCTCACATTAATACAGGGGAAATGTATCCATGTGGAATGTGTTTCAGTATTATTTACAATAACTAATCCCAAGCATGCAATACTTCCAGCTAACAAGCAATATAGATTAAAGGCAGATGTCTGCTGAAACCATGAATTTGGCATTCATCTCGTAGCAACATTTAATCTGTGCTGTATGTTTACTTCTGGGTATGTTGGTTGCCAAGTGGTTGCAGTTCTCTTTTGTTGTAGTTTAAATTTGAAGAAAGGCCTCCATCTTGGAATTGTAGAATCATACAATATCTTGAGTTGGAATGGACCCACAAGGAACACCAAAGTCCAGCTTCTGTCCCTGCACAGGACACCCCAAGAATCCTACCATTTACCTGAGAGCATTGCTCAAAAGTTTCTGGAACTCTGTCAGGCTTGGTGCTGTGACCACTTCCCTGGGAAACCTGTTCAGTGCCCAACCACCCTGTGGGGGAAGAGCCTTTTATGAATATTCAATCCTAAACTCCCCTGAAACCTTGTGCCCTTCAGACACATAGAAAAACAAAACTGGTAGTGCTGATCAGTGTTTCATGCATTTAGCAGAGAACACAAGGAGGTCTGACACCCAGAAGCTGCTTGAGGCTGAAACTCATCAGGAATTTGATTCTGGGTAAACCCGGACACTTGTAAAATGGCAGGAGTGAGCTGGCAAGTTTAACTTCAGAAGCAGCTGAGCTCTTCTGTTGCAACACCTTAATGATGTTGAGTTGAGCATGTGTTTGGCTTCTCCAGCAGAGAAGTGGGTGCACGTGTCTCCACTTGGAATAAAGACGTCCTGCGGGACAGTCAGCAATTGCTCTGACTATTTATTGTCATCTGACCATGCATGACATGCTCTGGTGCTGTGATCTTTCAGAGCTTAGGTCTAGTCAGAGTTGGCTGCTGAGAAGCTGGTTTGTGTTGTGCTGTGTGAACACAAGACAGAGGGGATTCCCAAGCAAACAAGAGATCAGAAAGCACTAACTAAAGGTCAATATTTCATGATTTCTAATAGAAGAATAGAAAGGAAAATAAGTAAGACTAAAACAACTTGTGACCAGAAACAAACTGAAGTAGAAATAACCAGCACTGGTTTCAGCTGAACAATAAGCAAAACTAGGATTTGAAAAGAAAAAAAGGAAAAACAACTTAGAGGCATTGACACAACAGGAATTACTTGGAATTATTTTAAGTTAGAGACAGAAGCAGAGAGAGAACTTATTAGAGGAAGACAGGAGAAAATACACTTTCAGGGAAGCTTATTTTGTCACAAGTGACATTGGTGAACAGGATTGTATTGTCCTAGCAGACAGCCTTCAGCTTTGTTAAGATAGAGAAGAGATTGCAGTGGGATGGTAGGAGGTTTTTCAGGGGCATTGCTGCTTTGTGTTGCTAATATTGGCCATATACTAATCTAAAATTACTTTCCATATGGGTACATTATTTTTTCTTGAAGATCAAAAGCTGAAAGACTTGAAAAAGAGATCAAAGATAAAACATGCTGAATTGTCTGCTTTATTTCTACAGCAAAGATATTCTTTAGAAAAGTTGAGTGACAGAGAGGAAAGGAGATTGATGGACATTTTACTGTTTTGATGTTTTCTTTAGGAACTTTATTCCTAGTTTTGTTACTGAGGCTATCTTTTGCTTGGTGGAACAAATATGTTGTTTACTTGCTTATTGACATGGGTGGGATAGGCTACCCAGAGGCAGGTATTGAGAGGAGCAGTGAATAGCAGAGAGCCAGTCCACCCACCCGTGTGGGAGTGTGAAAGCACATGTTTGTTACTCAGCTGGAAGGATCAATTGCTGAGCTGATAACGGGAAGCGTTGGCGTGCAAAAATGAATTTATTCCCCATGCATTACCTAGCAAGAAGTGGGTAGTTGGAGAAATACCTTATCATTGCAGAAGGCTAATGACTGATTACTGATGTCATCACTAAAATCAAAGACAGGTTTTCTTTCCCCTTTGTGTCCTTAGGTGAAGGGAGGCTACAAGGTGCAGCACCCAGAACAGCATGTCCCTGTTGCCTTTGGGATGGTTAAAATATACAGCTCTGTTTTGTCCAGCCACATGTTGCACTGCCATAGTTCTGTGAACTGCTTGCTCTTTGTTCAACAGATAAGCACCCACGACTTTTTTGAAAGTAATATAATAATAACATAAACCTTTACAAATTAGAACAGTTATTGCTTTCACAGGGATGCTTAGACTCCACTCTGAGGTGTGCTGAATGTTAAGTAGTCACTAGGGGGATGTAGGAGCTCTAGATGGAGCTAGGGTTCATCTTGAATGAGTTTTTATCGCAGCACTAAAATGCTGCTTCATCAACAGCAATTTTTGAACTTTACCTGAAAGTATTGCACTTCAGGTAATAGACACTTAAATGCACTCTCTTTGGCATTTCTTTTGAAAGAGCTGGGCTTTTTGCCTGAGCAGTTTCAGGTTAGTGTTAAGCAATAGATCTTCCAGAGATAGTCTCACATATGGCCCAAATCCTGGGAAATGTTTACTCCTTTAACTTATCATTCTTTGTTTTAATGAAAAGCATCTGAAGATCATTGTCATGAGCAGAACTTGAACTAAAATGATAACTGCATCACGTGGACAGTGCTGACCGAGGGATCGCCTTGTCCATTACTGAAGGCAGGGGCATGAAAGACCACAGTGTAGTTCTGCAAGAGTAACAATTCCAAGAAAAACAATACAAAGAGAGTTCAGTACCAGTCAGAGATGGATTTGTAGGTATATTTTAGTGTTCTCTGGATTGCACAAGTTCTTCACACCCGTTACTCTGTTGTATAGAATGCACTATTAGACAAGAGCTGAATTTTGCCTGCAACATTAAAGTCCATTTACAAACGGTCTACAGGGTCAGCTGCTTTTCATTCTAAAGCATAAAAAAGAAAGATTACTATTAAAGGAAAAACACAGGAAAAATGATGTGAGATACCTACCAAAAAAATGGAAAGAAAGTATGGGTTTGAAATGTTTGGCAGAGAATAACATGAAACCTTAATGATCTGATAGCTATGGAAATGTGTGAATTTGCGTCTGGTGAAAGCAATGAAGACTTATGAATGTGTTTCATAAATCATATGTATCAGTTACAAACTAAGGAATAATTCTATTGTTCATTTCTCACTCCTGTAATTCAAGAAGAGTATCTAAGAAGCCTAGAGGAAAACATGGAACTTGATTCAAACATCTGAGCAAGCCTGTTTCCGGTCTCTATCTGCAGATGCTAGCTCAGGGGGTTGCTTTCCACTACAGCGTGTGATGTTCTGTTCTCCTTGCTTGCAGGCACCTGTTTATGCTGGGAAGTCTATACCAGAATCTGGTAGTTAGCCATCCCAAACTCCAAAGTGATGCTTCCTCATGTTGTTTTACCCGAAAATACAAATTCATTGTCTGAAATTTACTGAGGATTCTTAGATGGCACTGCCACTGGAAGAGACGAACGGCACTCTCTGCTTTCTAGACAGATGTATTCCAGAACAGAGCACGTACATAAAAATATTTACAGTGCCGAACTTTTATGAATAAAGTGTTTTTTATGAAAAATAAGTAAGTAAGAAATGTCATTATTTTGGCTAGTATTTATGACCAATGTTGAGACCTGTGGGTTTAAAAATGAAGGTACAGCTGACTACAAGGGAAGCAGGTTCATTTCTGCAGCACACAAAATGCTGACAATTCATTAGACTCCAAATTGTCAGCTACAAGGTAGTTCTAATTGGATGATTATTCTTTCTCCTCCAAATCACAGAAAAATGGTGTGTATCGAGCCTTTATTTCTTTTTGCAGTGTTAGGTTCTTTGTTTCAGTATTAATCCCATGCTGCCTTCAGCTTTCACATCCTTCCTCTAGCCTTTCAACAGTATTACCGAATTTCTTCTCTTGTAACTTTTCAGTTATACACGAAAAGTAATCCAAGGCTTTTTAATGTGCATATTAAATGCATGCAGCACTTCTATTGTCCATCACCAAGGCTGTGATTTCTATCTAATGTGAATAAGTAAAACTCAGCCTTAACTTCATGTGCATCTACATCCAGACTTCAGTAAAGTAGAATGAAGTGTTACATAAGAAGAAAGGGAAGTTTGGATTATGACACACGTATATAAAATATTTATTTGGTCTTGATTAAAAGCCTCAAATGATGCTTATGTTTTTTGAGGCCTTGCCTAGGCTATTTTACTAAACTTTGAAGATTTCACTTTCCAGTTTACCTGTTGATAGATGCTGTAGTGTTTATGTCAAAGGCTTAGAGATTCTTCCAGATCTCCTTCCAACATTCTGCCAATGAGAAGCCCTGAAAGGAAAGGCTTCCTATTTTGAGGTTTTACTCTTGTACAAATGTTTTAGTAATATATTGCTCTCTTTGAAGTCCACAGGAAAAATCCTTGTGAGTTCCATGGGAGCTAGCTTGAAATTTTTCTTTGGTTTATGCACCCTTGAGCAAATTTTTGCTGCAATTTTTTTCGAATACAGTAGATATTTTTAAGAACTTACACCCATGTGCAGTGTAGAGAAGAGTAATGGTTTCTTTGATTCTTTCTGCCAAAAGCCAGTGGCATGGTTAGTTTTTTAGGCCTTCCTAGTGTTCTAGGTTTTCGTCATAGACCAAGCAACTTAGGCCATTCAGATAATTTCAGAAGTAGATGTTCTACCAGATTTCAAAGGATAACTGGCTCAGAAAAAAAACCCAAATATAAGCATTTCCTACTTTTGTTCTCTGTGAAGAATACTATATGCTAGCCTTTAGTTTTTAGTGAAGATTCTCAATTGCTTCTTCCTTTTCTCAAAACTTTAGAATGAAGTGCCCAATGTCTCTGTTTCTCTTGGCTTTGTTGATGGGAAGTTTATAACCAGCATTAGTCTGTGAGAAGTTCTACATGGAATATTGCTTTTCTATTTTGGAAATATTTTGTAGAGGTAACTACAATACTTTTACTGTCATATACTCCCAGAAAAAGCTTCAGGGATACAAAGCCTGGCAGCTTTTGGGATAAAAACTCTAGCAGCTATGACATAAAGGACCTTCTTTATATATCTTGTTATTACACAGGGATCACCAGCTCAGGTTTGCAATGAGCAACAGTAAATCAGTCACCACCACTGCACTCGAGCATTGTCAGCAGCTTGTTTTTCTCATCCATTTAGTACTGGTTTCCTCAGGCCCTGAACGGACTCTAATAACTCAACAGTTAAGACGTCTGGTTAAAATTGTGTAGCCTATGGCACCTACCAAATCAAAGTAATGTAATAGTTCTTTCTGCTCTTCAATTTTTACAAAGATGAGAAAAAAGAGTAACAGCATAATGAGCAGAAAAAACTATCAAATATCTGCCAAGAACCTTTTAATAAATGGGAACATAAGAGAAACAAGAAATATTGTCCTTTTGAGTGAATAACCTTTTACATCTTTGAAACATGACTGCATTCCCAGTTAATAAAGCTAGAACAGATATCTACTAATGTTTTCCCTCTTTCCTGTCTCCATATCACATCTTCTGATGTATATAAGCCTCTGCCATAAAATCTTTCCCAAAAGAGGTTTTTATTTTGTTGAATCAAAGTGAAGATTCATATAATATGATGTTATACAGCTGCCTTAAAGAGACCAGCATCTGCTCTAATGATCGGACCAACAGTAACCTTGTTATGTGCTTGGTTAAATTTATAGATAAGGCAAATAATGGTCAGGCTACTCAGGTCCTTCTGGCCTTTGCCATCTGTGCTGACTAAAGTGATCACACTGCTAATGATGTCCTTCCCTTGACTGAAATACAGAGGCTTGTTGTTGTTGTTGTTCTAGTCTCCTAAGATGTTTAAGATCAGTTTGAGGTTGTGATATTTGTTTGCAATGTGGCAATTTACAGTTCTTTTGGCAAGGTAAGGACAATTTTAAATGGCGATGTACATTGTACCGCCATAACAACATTAAAGGACCTGTAAGTTAAATATGAAATTGGGAATAACTTCCCTGGCCTTGTTTCTTCATAAGAAGGACTGAACAGGGGTTGTTTTGGTTTCTTATTTCATGTCCTTGCAGAGTAATGTTATGTAGCTTTTGGTCTGTGAGAGGTGAGCCAGTGCTCAGAAGGGTGGTGAAACTTCTCAGGTTTTGTAATTGGTGCAATTCTTTAATCTTTGTTTTTTCTAGTAACTATTTTCTGGCAAATCAGTCCAAGTGATTAGCATTTATTCTTTGATATCAGCATGGCTACAGGTCTAAAGGAATTCCGATTCCATTGTTTTTGCTTATCCTCTATGATCTCCACCCAGTCATCACCATCTGTTTGCACGACTGTCATTTACAATCTCATGAGAACAGCAAAACCAGACCATTCGTGCAGGAGCCAGGGTGCAAGCCTGAAAGCGGAGAGGGCCCTTTTCTAAGGGCATGTAGTGATAGGGCAAAGGGGCATGGCTCCCATCTGAAAGAGGCAGGTGTGATTAGATAATGGGAGGAAATTCTGAGGCTTGTGAGACACTGGAATGGATTGCCCGAAGAAACTGTGGGTGCCGCACCCCTGGAAGTGTTCAAGGCCAGTCTGGATGGGGTTTTGAGCACCCTGGCCTAGTGAAAGGTCTCTGCTCACAGCAGGGGTTAGAACTGGCTGATCTTTGAGTCCAACTCAAACTGTTCTATGTGTTTCTGAAAGAGATTTTTTTTTCCTCTGGGTATCTTTTTTTCATTTCTTGCGCGCCTGGTTCTTTGCTCAATTTCTCTGCAACACACAAGTCTGATAGTCCTGGTGATGACCTGAATTTGTCCACTTGGGTTGTGGGGGATCTAGACTGCTGAGCAAGTCATGATTTGGTTCTTTTTGCTCTCAGTCTTTTACTTTATGGATCACACCAATTAAAAACTAAGAGGAATAGGTATTAATGCGAGAGTTCAAATATTTTTTGCTCTACTTTTCCTCTCAAATAATGTCCTCATTCCACCCTGAGGTTGCCACTGTTGATGGGGGAAAAAAATGACCATAGAAGAAAGATGTCACATTTTCTTCTCTTCCCTTCAAATACTATGCATCAAATTTAAGTTGAAAATAGGTTTCCTCTACATTCCTTTTATTTAAGCATTTCAGTACAGATTATGTCAAAAATATATCACAGAAGAAATAGAAAGCTTCCTATGCACTGAGTATTTTTCTCTTGTGTTATAAAATGTCTCACTTTCTCTAAGAAAAAAATTTTTCATGCAGAAGGGATTTTGAAAAATGTCCTTTCCTGACTAATATATTCTATACATATAATTTTATTGCATTTAAAATGGTATAACTTGATTTTAGACAAAATCAACCCTGACTTCATCAAGCATACTTTACTTCAGAATACCCAGTAAGTAAAAAAACCCGTTCCTGCACAGTATTTTATTTTTAGCTTCCTCTGGTGAAGAATCTGCTATGGCACCAGAAAAGAATTTTAAAGAGCCCTTAATTTTACTTGCTTTCTGCAACACCCTTGAAAAACTCATAACACATATTTCAATAGCCAGAATGTTTTCTCTTTGTCTAGAGTGTTCTCTGCTTTGCAGATGACAGCTGAGCTTGTCTAATCAAACTAAAACTGGTACACTTACTGAACCAGGCTGAGCACTTGTTTACGATACGAACCAAAGACCAACTTTGCATGTATGCTATGGAATGCCAAGTAGATAAAGATGCTTCCTGACACTGAAATGAACTGCAGTTTTGCCTAAGGAAGCAGCACATGAACTGCCTTGTTGCTTTCAAAAGCAGCCACACAAACATGAAAAACAAGCAATTGAAGTCTAAATGTTTTATCACAATTTGAGTTTGAAATTTGTGCTAGATGAGTTTTTGTCTTTATCTCTGAGAAACTGCTAAAAAATAAGGTTCTGGATAGCAGTTTACTTTTACTTTTCTTCAATGATTTCGTACAATTCCTAGATTATCTCTCCTCCCATCCTTCCTGTCACTGTTTTTGACAGGGACAAATGGCTGAGGAGATGCATGCAATGCAGTTGTCAGCTCCAACAAGATGCTGCAGAAAGGGGCATGGGAATAGCTGTCAGTAATAACAACAGTCAAAAAAAGAGTTTATTTCTGTGGTCACTCATGCGTCATCTGTGAATGAAATGTGTTTTGGTCAGATTTATCAGACTTTCCTTCAACTGTCTTAGTGTTGCAGTAAAGACAGGTTTAGTAGGGGTATTTTTTGCTTGTTTGGGGTTTTTTCCCCACCTACAGTATTTACGATTTAGTATATGGATGCTGAAAAAATTTCTGGATTTGATGTTATTTAGAATATAATGTTCATACAATTTCCCCAGGTGTTTTCCATTTTCCTTCCTTCTCAGAATTCATTTTCTGTTTATGTTTTGGAATTTAGCTTGTTAGTTTCCTAGTAAAGTTTACAAATAACTCTGAAACCATGTGAAAATTAGCATTTGTTTCCTTTACTTGAGAGAAACAACTGGTGGAAAATTTCAGAAGTTTTGTGATGTCCAGAGCAGACAAACTGCTAATTTGCTTGGGTTTTGTGTACCTATTTAGGGGTTTGTTTTTGGTTTTGATTTTAGTCATGAATGGAAAAGGCAGCCACACTAATTAATTTTTTACATAATTCATACCTATGCATGTAATTATCTAGAGCTTACTGATTTAAAAAGCTGCCTGCTCTTGACTTCTACCCTTCATGGGTTTTTTCTATCATGATTTTTCTACTTGGAACTGTAAATTGCCACTGAACTGTTTTCCATCATGCCTTTAAAACAAGAATACACCTGCTGCAGACAAAACACCTTTGCTTTGATTTCAGTGACATGTTTTGTTCTGCTCTCTAAATGGCCATTCTTGAGGTTTGTCTACTGATTAATGCAAAATGAAAGGCATCTTTCATGTGCTGTTAAGAAAAAATAATCAGGGAGAGGAATAATAGATGAGTTTCCTGCCTTTCCACAGACACTACATGCCTTTTTATTGGCAGTGTCATGGCAGAAGGCCACCAGGAATAAAAGAAATACGGCAGACATGAATTCCTTGCCTTTCTACAGGAAATGCTTTGTCCCTAACTTGCACATACCATGACTGTCATAAAAATATATTGGTTTACACTGTTCTGGTGTTTCTAAAGCACATTTTAATGGGGATTGCATGCTACAGACCTTCTCCAAAGCCAGAATGATGTTGAGCACCTGTTCCCTACCAAATCCATTGCAGCTTTAACCAAGACCTGTGCAAGTGGGTCTATTATCTTTTCCTTAGGAGATGCTTCCTTGAGAAATGTAGAGTTACTAACTGCGTTCCTCACTTTCTCAGCTGCTGCCTACTCTTCACGCCTTCTTTTCTCCCGCTCCCTGTTGTTGTTCGCGTTCCCCAGCCCTGGCCGTGCCGGCGGGAGCGCGGGGCTGGCGGGCGCGGCGGCGGGAGGCAGGGGGAGCCCGGGAGCAGCGGCGGCGGCCCGGCCCGGCGGCGGCGAGCCCGGCAGCAGGCGGGGTCCGCGCCCGCCCGCCCGCGCTGACGTCAGGAAACTTTCGGGGCGGCCGTGGCCGGAGCGGGCGCCGGGAGCGGCGCGGAGCGGCGGCGGGACGGGCTGCTCCATCCCCGGCAGGTACGCGGCGCTCCGCGCCCGGTGGCACCGCGGAAGCCCCGCGGCAGCCCCTGCCCCGCGGTGCCGGGGGGCGGAGGGAGGGACGGGGGTCGGAGCGCCTGTTGATCGCCGCGGCGGCAGCGCTGCCCCGGGCTCTGCCGTCCCTCTCTGCCGTTGGCGGGGAACTTGGCAGGGGCGGGCGGAGCTCGGCGCGGGTACCGCGGCTCGTTCGCGGGGCGAGCGGAGCGGGGCTGGCGCCGGGGCAGTCCCTCGGTGCCGCGGGTCCCGCCTCACCTGCGCGCCGGTGCCGCTCCCGCGGGGTCCGCGCTCCCCGCACCGGGGGCCGCCGGCAGCGGCTGCTCCCCGGCCCGGCACCCGCACGGACCCCGGGGTCTCGGACACCCGGGCAGGGCTGTTTGAATGTCAAGTAGCTGCGAATAATGAGATGCCTTTCATTCGGGGTTGGTTTTTTTGCCCGTAGTAAGTACAGTAAAGCCTTTATCCGAGACGAGGTTTTGTTTTCCTCGTGAGGCTCCGCCGTGGCAGCCCGGCGGTGCTGGGCGGCAGCCGAGCTCGCCGCCGGGGCTGCTGAGCGCTCAGTTGCTGTACAAGGAAGGATCTTCGGCTCGTAACCAAACCCAAACCACCAAGTTAATTTTAACTCCGCGTGTGTCGGGAGGGTGGAGTGTTGGAGGAGTTTGCTGGATCATCATGCGAATGGAGAGAAATCTGAGCAAGGACTGCAGGTCTGCCTTGGAGTCGGGGAGGGAGATTCAGGGAGAAATTCTCAGTCTGAGAGGGTCTAAAAGTTGTATGACAATTAGAGGATCGTGTAAAAGTATGTTGCTCATTTAATTTAACTGTCCTCATTTATTAGGGGGCACCGAGAGTCAGTCAAAGGCTCGTAAAGGTTAATTGTATTCTTCATGCAAAGGAATTGTCCCCCTTCCAAAGGAATAGATTTCTGGGGTCTTTTTTTGAACTTAAGACACTCATTAGATTTTTAATTTAAATAGCATGCAACTTTTTAACTTTTCGGCTCCTACAGTTCCATCGCAGTTGCAAGTTCTTAAAAAGTCATCCTTATGGAAAGAAAAAGTTATTGTAACTAAAAAGATGTTAAAAAACCCCTAATAAACTGGAAAGCAAGACGTATGTGAAGGTGATTATGAAGGTGCTTTGAATGTTCAGAGATTCGCATAAAACGTTTTAGCAATATATTTGGTTTATTCAGTATAAATATAAGCATCTATATTTACATATTATATGAATACTTCTCGTTGTAGAAATTATTTTCGGTGATTTTCTTCCCATGTATGTTAGACTAACATGTAATTTGAGGTGTACCTTTCAGTTGTTGTAGGGATAAGCAGTACTTCAGAACCACTTAGGGTGTCAATCAAAATAAGACAAAACAATTCACCAGAAAGGAAAAGAATATCTTTTTCGAGGTCAACCTTCTATTTTTATGGCAATTTCAGAATGATCAGTAAGGTTTGCCTCACAGTTGTAGATTTACTTGGCTGATTTGTCATGCAGTAGTATGTCAGGTACAACTTCAAATATTTGGAGATAATCCATGTGAACTTAGAGAAAGAAACAAAACAGGGGGGAAATAATTTCATGATTGTTAGCCACACACTTTCCTGGGACACATTTTAAGTGTATGGATGTGTTAGTGATTATAGATCTCGTTAAAGGCAAATGTTTACACGAATGGCTTGAATGAAGAGTGATTTAGGGATTGAAAGCCTGGCATTGAAAGCCTTCAACAGTGTTGAAGGATGCAAGGGAGAACTCTGGTTTATACTTTCAGCAGAGCTACAGTAGCAGGAATATCAGCAAAAGGAGACTGGAAATAAGCAGAAATAAGTACAACTCTGGTTGCCTGAGAAGTTAGGGTGACGTGATTGGGTGTGTCTTGTGAGTGATGAGTACAGAAATTAAAATTATTGCAACAGTGAACTATGATACAATGTTCTGTGTAAAGCATTTTAAATCTCATGAGAAAAACCTGCTACTGGAGGACCAGAAAGGAGGAAGATGTAGTTAACAGGAGTGGAAAACAAGAGCTGCTATTACACAAACTGCTGGTTTGTACTGCCTCCTTAGTCTTTGGAGGTAACTGTACCCTTTTTGAGGGTTTTTCTGGAATTCAAAGATTGTGCATCTGCTGTTCTGCAAAATACTCGTCTGATGTGTGCCATTTCAGAATTTCCTTTACAAGCTCATTATAATTTGCTAGTCTATTGCCTGTAGACAAGGTTACATTTCGTGGTTCAGTAGCAGTTTGTAAACATTGTTTGTAATGTGCGATGTTTGTAAACGTTACTGGATGCTCTAAAAGTCATAATCAGGAGACTTACATGAAGCAGTAGAGAGGTCAAACACAATAAACTGGAATTTGTATTATGATTATAGAATTAGTTTTTCTCTTGAGATAATCCCTCAAGAGTGTATTGCTTGAACATGTCGTAAGAAAATAATTAGAACTACCAGATGAATTAATTAAAGGAGAACTTCAGCTTGAACTGGGGAACTCAGCTTGAAAGAGAACTGAGAGAAGCTACCTTATGACTAAATTGTGGTCATACCTAGTATGGCTTGTTTCAGGATTCTAATTCTGTCATATTTTTCAAGAGAACAAGTAGAACACTGAGAGCTGAAAAATCCACCAGGTCCTGTTCAAAAAAATTGCAGGCCCCTTAGAATTCAGTTGTTACCAATGGTAGAATGCATTGCAGAAGATGAGTCTGTGTTCCAAGTAAATCAGCTCTTGAGATGAGGCAAAAAATCATTAGTTCATGACTTAATAGAGTTGTTGCAGAAGAATATGCTAATTGGGCACAAATAAACATTTTCCCCATCGCCTTTTTTGCCTTACTGTAATGTGATTTTTTGAAGGGATAAGCTCCTTTAGAGAATCAGGTTGTATTCCAGAAAAGAGCAAACAATACTGCCCCTGTTAGAACACCCAGTGCCTCTGCACAGCTACGTAACAATGTTCTCTTTGGTTCCCTTACCTTCAGTATGTAACTATTCATGCAGATATATCTGTCAATATCTTTGGAAGTAATTTCCTTCCTAGTATCTCCTGAATCCCTGAGATCAGAAGGTTGGCTTTGTTCATGCAGATAGCTTTGCTACCTCATTGCCAGTGCTCCCCTGAGCATTCCCTGTGACTTAAGTGCTTCGTCAAGCTGTTTTGTGGATTTCCTGTTGTGGGATGGCAAACTATTGCCATTGAACGTGTAGCCTTAATCTGGGTTTGCAGTCGTGGTCTGTGTTGGTTCGGGCTGGGGGGAAGGAGGAGGTAGCTTTACTCAGTGATCTTCATTTTGTGGTCTGTCCTCAGGGCACAGACCTGAATGCAGTCGTGGCATTGCTGACCACCCTTTCAGTCTCAGATATGCAGCTGTGGACCTTGTCTGTGCCACTCTGTTTGCCCAGGGGCATGAAAGGACTCTGGGAATGGTCAGTAGTAGCTCTTAAGTCTTAAAAATGTTTTTTATTAAGCATTTTAATACACTTAAAATGCATTTTTAGTCTAGGCTGCGTCTCCACCCCACGTAATAAGCAGACAGTCCTCTGAAATGCCCCCCTTGCCGTATGGTTTCAAAGCGTGTTTGTTACACTAAACTGAACATCGAGAGTCCAAAGCGACATTACCACGGATTTTATCCAGGATTCCAATACAGAATTCATCCAGCTGAAAACACATCATGAATTCCCACAAAAGAATTTCCACTTTCATTCCTCCTCTCCTCTGCCAGTTTAAGCAGATGCTCTTATTTCCAACCTAAGAGGGTGCACCGAATTGAAATATGATTGTTTCGTCAGGCTGAAGTGACTTAGGTTTCTGATGTGTAATTACATATCAGGCAAAGACAGAGAGAATGTAGAACTTTGTAGCTGAAGGAAATAAACATATTTGTAGAACAGACAACACCTGGGTTTCTGGCAGCCATCTAAGTAGTTTTCACTGAAGCCAGAAGCAGAACTTGGGCTGTAACACCTACAGTTTCACACAGGATACTTGATAACTTGCCAAAAAAGTACTGGAAAGCCCCTTAGATTCAGGCACTGGATTTATTTAACTTCTCCAATATTCTTCTCTGTTTTTAACTGCAACCATTAAGAAATTCTGTTGTTTTAATTCCAGAGTCTGACGTAGTCATCTTATTAGTATATAACCACTTGGTTACTACTGTAGTTGTTTTATGTTGCACTCTAAGCTTGCATATTCTGGTTTTATTCTGAGGACTGAGCTGGGTTTTCTCTATTTACTGTCTCACTTGGAGTTATAAAGAGCCAGCAACATCTGTGCAGCCAAATGTTTTTCTGTGTATTCTGTCAACAATACCTGATCAACACCCTTGCCTTGCAGTGGTGTGCACAAGTTTAACTCGATAATGTGCTGGTTGGAGACTCCAGCTGGCTCAGTTGATAGAATTAAGGTGGGGTTTGTTTTTTTTTTTTGGGCACCAGAAATTAGAACCATAATCTGTGGAAATTGTTTAGATATTCTGGTTATTCCTGTGCTGTAGAGATATCCTGAGCAATGCAAGTAAATGACACTTTTATATTGAAAAATATGGGACTTCTAAGGCAAATCTTTCGGCATTCAAAAGTGTGTGATGGCTGTTTCTAGCTTGCTTTATTGCTTTGTGGGGAGGGGTATGTGGGTACTCCAGTACTTGGGAATAGATATGGATACAGGAGCCTAATCTCCAAGGTGCCTCAATCTTCTCCTAATTCCCAAAATAATATGAAAGCTGTAAAACTGCAGGCAGATTCCTATTCATTCTTTTTAGATAGAATGGAATCAGTTTTTGAGGACTGTTGAGTTCTCTGGAACATTTCAAGATCTTTAATGTGATTTTTTTTTTTTTAAATTCTTCCTCTGCTCTCTCCATCCCCCTACTTTTAATGGGGAAAATTGTGACCAAAGGCAAAATGCGGCAGTACCACAGCGTGCAAAGCAGAATCCTGACTAGTACCTGTTGTGATGTTTAATATTCTATTCTGTTTCCGTTTTTGCTCTTTGACATGCAGATGCCAGATCTTCAGTTCCTTCTAGGCAGAATGGGACATTAAGAAGTTAAACGTTGTGCTTAAACTTTTTAAGTTATCTACTCTATATCCATGTAGCCCTTAAAGGTTTTTGCAGAGTTCTCAGCAGTCTATGCGAAATCAAAATTGTTTTCCACTAAGCAAAAGGCTGGGATGTGGTTGCTGCTGCTGTGGGGAAAGATGTCTGAAAGGGAGGTGGTTGCCCATTCTCCCCACAACTTTCCTTGTGGCAGGGGGACCCTGGGGAGAGCTGGTTTCTTCCCAGCTGCAGACCGGGCTGGCTCAGGCAAGTCTCTCTTGTGCTAGTGCTGGCAATTTATATCTGCTGCCCAGTGTAATTATTGGTTTTCCAGTGCACAAAGGTACTCCTGATATTAAGGAATGTATTTTCTCTTTTGTCAGATTGAGAGCTTTTATTGTATTGTTTGTGTGTGGGGGTTTGTACATCTTGTAAAGAAGGTATCTCTTGAAACAGCAGCATTTTTTTCTTAATCTGTTGTGAAATCTTCTGGAACATATCACTGAAGTGAGGTAATGAGCCTAGATAAAGGACTGTGTTCCCAGTAAAATAGATTATTTTTCCTGCAGTCACATCTCAAAATGTTGTTTGGAACAGCAACCATCTTTGCATGCCAGTTACATTAGGAGTTGTTTAAAAAAGTTTTTGTGTCCTCAAACCTATTTTTTTAACATTTGTCCAGGCCATCTTTCCAAGTGCCTTGCTGTGCAGATATGTTCTGTCTCTAATGCTTTCTTCGTACACACTGTGTTGGCAGCTGAATGCATTCAAAGATCATGAGTCAGGTTCCCTAAAAAAAAAAAAAATCGTAAAAATAATGAGATTTAAAATACTATAGGCTCTGTCTTTGTGAACATTTAGTATTGTTTTCCTTCTTTAAAGCTTTTTCTTTCCACGGGTATGTAGATCTGAACTTCATTTTTTATTGAAAACAGATTTTTTTATTTAATGCAAGCTCAAAATTTTAGGACTTGGGTCTTCAAGAAAAAGTTTCTTGTGAGGCTTGCCCTACAGCTGAAAATTCTAGCTGATAGCCTTTCTCTTTTGTCTGCTTCCCAACTGATAAAGTGGCAAAACCATTGTTTCCAAAGCAGTGGACACTTGGGATTAAAGCTAAATGGTGGTTTCGTGTTGCAGGGTATGGTATGCCCAAGTCATACCTGTTTTAGAGTAACTGTAGTTAAGATTAATGTGTGAAGACTTGTTAAGACAAAGCAAAAAGTGAGAGGTGAAGTGAATATGGTATATGATGCTGACTCTTTACTTGGGACAGAAAATAGCAGCAGGGGACTGACGATGTAGGCAGCAGAAAGTTTGAGCCATTAACCCCCACCATGGTGCCCCTTAATCTGTTTCACGTGTGTAAGCTCTAAAACAGAGCCTGCTGTGGATTTGTAAACACAAAGGTCTTTAATGTCTGAGATTAAGACAGTCTTTTTCTTGATTCAAGCAGCCTAAAAATTGCATTACTAATTTTGTAAGTTATATGTTGCATTAATATTCAATTTATCATGTTGTGCAAATGGGCTTAGGATGGAAGAAATACTTTTCCAACAAATTGTGCAGCTGGAGCTGTTACTAATTCCCTAATCTTTCTGTGCCATATAGTAATTGCACTTAATTGTTTGCTTTTGCTGTGTTTTCTGGTGTGAAATGCAGTATGTCAACACTGCCGAACAGCTATGTCAGTGTGCGTACTGCTAATATTCTTGAAAGAGAGAATTTCCAGGTTTCACCTGACTGGATGAAATGTCTTGTGTATCTTCCAGTGCAGTGCTTCATACATCTTCTTGCAGTCGGAGTTTGTAGTTGGTTTTTCTCGGTGGTGGCTTGGTTTTGTCTTTGCACATGTTTTTGTGCAGGGTGGTAAGAGAAGAGAGGGGCTGGGCCAATGCGCATGGCTGGGAAAGGGACATGTAAAGTAACATTTTCTTACACAGCCACTTAAAACTGTTAGTATGCTAGCAGTTAAAATTCTTGTTAAATTGCTTGTGGTCCTTATACTTCAGTGGAGCTCTCCAATGCTAATTCTACTTTTTATTCTTTTTAAAGGCATATTAGGTTTCTTTGGAGACCAAAAGAACTCACCTAGAAGCATTCCAGCTTGTAAAAATGATTCTTCATCTTCCCTCCCATCCCATTCTATGATGGGAGCTCTGTTTCTGGGTTAGTCCTCTTGGGTTTGAAATTGTACCTGAGAAACCAGTTGGTCTGGGAGAGGGCATTTGGGAACTTTAGTTCCTGGCCTCAGTTCTCTCAGGGACTTTTGCTTCTGCCCTGAAAGACAGCAGAATCTGCAAGCTGTGCTTTAACCTGGCTGTACTGACTGGCAATGCCATATGTTTGTCACCAGCACTGTCATTAACAGCAAATGTGATAACCTAGAAGAGCATATGAGCTATTTATTGTTTTCTCTTTCAAAATTAAGTACATCTCCCAGAGGTCTCGGTTCCAATCCCCGTGTTTTATGGCTGAGGATATTGAATGTAGCTATTAAGCTGCTAGACTGGTTTTGTATTAGTAATTTTCTCTGATATGAAGAGTAATTCCTGAATCCAAATCATTAGCTGGCATTTCAGCCATGCGGCACTGAGTGATGTGCTTGCATTGGCAATACCCCCAGCTGTCAGTACAGCTATGTGGCTCTTTTTTACTGGTTTTGACTGGGATGGCATGAGACAGCTGGTGGCTACGGACACTGCAAATCTGCCAGTGTGGAAAGCTCAGAGCAAGCAGAGCCTGCATGGGTGTTGCAGTGAACTGTCAGGAAACTGAAGTGCAGTTGACAGCACTGTTGATTATTTCTCTTAGAAACAAGCGGGTGTTTGCGTGGCTTTGGTGCTGATTGGCCAGGCAGAAATGATTTAACTGCACAAGTGACAGTGCTGCTGCAAGGAAGGAGGATTTCTGTGTCACAGTAGGTGAGGATAGTGTGCTGTACTTTTGAGGAACTGCTTTAGTGCCCTATGTTCTGTATTGTGTTTATTCTCCAGTCTTGCACAGAAGTGGAAATGCTGGTCATTATCCACAGCAGTAGATGTAAAATTGTCATTCTGCTTAGATTTTCCCATCGGTTGTTGGGTTTTCTGAGGAGGAGAAGGAGAGGGTATGACTAGTTAGCAATGATATGATGTCATGGCACCATGCTTCATGTAGTTATCTAATTAAAATAGATAATTGAGAAATAAGACTATTCTACATGGGCATTTATTATTAGATGGTGAGCACAGCATGTACACACTAATACCCATACTTAACTTGTTCCCAGTGTATCTGATAGCCTTCAATCTTCTCTGTCTTCAAAATGTACAATTTGCACCATGAATTCTAAATCCAGCCTCAGATTCAGAAAAGACTGACATGCTTTAGTGAACAGTTTGCAGTCTTACTTAAAGTTTTGTTTTTCCAAGGTTGAACCTAATAGGATAAAGGATATCTTAAGAGCAAATGTTATTATGTTGAACTAGAATGCATTTACAAAATATCTTTTTCTGAATTTTATTCTCGTATTAGTCTGTTTTTTCTTTTAAATTCTCAGATTTCATAAATAAAGCAATGATGTAGTCTTTACTTTTAAATCTCCAAAGATAGAAAGAAATGTAGTCACTATAAAAATAGATGCAACATCATTTGTTTGAGTGTTTTATTTGAACCCAGACAAGAAAATGATGTAGAGCTAATACAAATGAGAGGTGATATCGTATGGGTAAAGTGAATAATTTTCAAGTGTTCACAGATGAGGCTTTTGATGAAGTGCACCATGTGTAGCCTGGTGTTGACCAAGGTGATCATTTAAAATGGAGTAGAAAGCTGCTTCCTCTGGAGGCTCTCTGACAACAGAGACTTTTTGGGGAGACTCTGTGTGTTTCATATACTTTGTGTATCCAGCTATCTTTGCTGGCCACTGATCTGCTGATATGTTTCAGGATTTCCTCATCTGTGATACTTTTGGCTTGAATCTTAAATTCATTTCAAACTCCACTTCTGGAAGAATCTGGGATACTTCAAAAAGAAGTGCAATGTAAGAATGAACAGTCATCATCTAAGCTCTCGACATCCAGAATTCAGAGCCAAGTCATGTTTTGATGACTTAAGGATATTGTACTTTATTATGTAGCATTTTCTTACCATTCCTGGAGGATATCCTGAGTTTTTATAATTTAGTGGATTATGAAATATTCCTAAATAAGACTTTCTCCCCCTTCCCATTTTGGAGTTGTGTTTCCTCTGAAGCATTGTTAGGCTTGATTAGGATCTAGGAAATCTTTTAGTAATGAGTCAGAAAAATAAACAAAATCTGAGCGAGCAGAAGGTGAGGAATGGAAAAGACTTTTGGTTTGGATGAGTTTAAATCCTTTCAGCTCTGAGATGACTTTATGGGTTCTGGCATATCTGTGGGATATATGTGCTTCTTTAAAAGGGCCCGAAGGGAAAGCTTTCAACTGTAACAAATCTGTCATGTAAAAGATGGAAAGCAGTAAATATGCTTATAGTTGTAAACACTAATGATTCCACAGCAGTCCCTTGGGTACTTCTTACTCAGAAAATTATCTATGTTGTGACTCTGTGTGCTTTTCAGTTTGGGATTTCAAGTTTTTTGACATTGTAACTGAGCCGTGGTTATAAGGTATGAAGAAATGGACCATAAAATAGATGTTTAGTGGAAGATAAGTAAAAGCATACTTAATAGGATTAGTAGAATATATTTGAGATGTGTTATGTTGCTGGCATACCCATGATTACTTAACCACTGAAATAATCTGTTGCTATTTAATCCAAATCAATTCCATTTGCTAGGTCTTCTGGAAGTTACTTTACTGAATAAGTTACTTAGTTGCTTAGCCAAATGGCAGGGGAAAAAAAAAAAGTCAAACTACTGAAGAAATACGCCTTGACAGTAAAGAACATAATAAAATGCTAAGGATCTCAGTTCTGAAAGAAGTGGTTGGCTGGAAATAATTGCTTGAATATTTTGAATTCATTATGGTGAATTTTGCCAGATGCTTTTGAAGAATATTTATGTATGTTATTTGCTGTGGTGTTTCTTGTGCTTGCTGCAAGGCATGTGTACTTCTGGGTAATTTGATTTTGTTTGTTTATGGTCTAAATACTTCTTTTCCCCCCAGACAGCACTATTCAGTTGTGTATTATTTCAGCAGCTTTTTGGAAAACGTGATACAAATATAAGTCCCAGGCAGTGTTTGTCTAAGGTAGAATCAAGTGTATTTCTTCTTAACTGACAAACTTGGTGGAATCTTGACGTATCTTGACAGATTTTGAAATTTGCATTTCACTATATACCTGGGAACATTTTACAAGGTCAGATCTTTCAAGAGATGTTGCTGCTCAAATACACTTGTAGCATGTCTGGAGAAAGCAACTTATTAACTCTACTCTGAGCCTCTGACACTGTGAAAGGGTGAAGGGTGGGGAGAGTGTTTTCTGCTCACTCCTACCTTGTCACTTATCTGGAAATGTGTCAATTATTTGAGCCTGCCCTGGCATGTGGATGTTAGGAAAACTTGTAGGTACACATGGCAAAGCACTGGGTAGCACGAGAGCTGAAATGTGAAAAACTGCATTGTGAGTGACTGCAATTAAATGGTTATTAGTTCTGTTTTGTACGGATGTAGGAACCCTGCTCGTGGCTGTTTGACATCTCAGGGTGTCAAGATGTTCACCCTGTAGTTCTTGAAGTCATTTAGAGAGAAATGATGCCCCTGAAGTAGTTGGAGCATTTCTCTATATGTTGCCACCCTTTTCCTGCCTGATGCTCCTTTCTCTGGGTACTGGCACAGGTATTTTTGGTACAGCATTGGGAACTGGATCAAGTATGACCAAGAACTGGGAAGTGGGAGGAATAAGTCCATTTATGCGTGCTCAGCCTGACTGTGGAGCAACAGAGTCAGATGCAATATGGTTGCTTTTCCAAGTAGCTATAAAAACCAGGCATTGGTTCATCGTATGCAGGTTTCCTCAGTGCTTACAGCGTAGTTCATGGCTCACCCGACCAGAACAGATTTATCCACATGAACAAAGTCTCTATCTGGCCTTCACTGATGTACTTTTATGCTCTTCAAGGCACCCCACTTTAATAAGTGAGGATGAACAGTGCTGTAGTGCAGAAAACCAGAAAGCTTGTTGTTACTATATCCGGTTTATTTAGCTGTGTCATGAATTCAGGTTCCTACATGTGTGTATTAGGAAGGTTTGTTTTGTTTTCCTGCTGAGCTCTATCAAAAAAACCCCAAAACAAACAAAAAACCACCTCCCTTTAAAAGTGAGGAATGTATTGACTTTTGAATGCACCAGAGCTCAGCTTGTCTATTAATTAATAGCAGAAAAGAAAAAGAAGTTGCAGCAAACAATGTGGTGGCTCTGTCTTGTCCAGTTGTCCCCTGCTCACCCCCATTTAAAATATGCTATTGCTAAAGGTAGAGTTTTGTCTTTGATTCTCCACTTTTGTAAGGTTTATCATAGCGTGGAACAACATGCCAGAACTTAATTGCCTTTTGGCAGATCTTTTTACAGTTAATGGTGCTGCTGGTGCTTAAACAGAGAAGGATTCAGGTGCTCAAGGGACTGATCTTTAAAAAGAAGGCAGACCATTTAAACTGTTTTTTTCCAGCTAGTCTCTAGTGGAATTGGGCTGCAGCAGAGTAGTCCCATTCTTCCTTTTGCCTCTTTGCCTGGCAGTGATTTTGGAACTTGTTGGAGTCCTCCAATAAAATTTTCATGCATTTCACAAAATCTGATGAATTGTTAGAAAAGAGAGATTGACATCAGTGTCCCTGTAGGAGACATGCAGCTGACTGGAGGATGATGTAGTTGAAACAGTGAATTCTTGCTCATCACCTAAATCTGCTGATTTTTAGTGACAGTTACCTGCAATAAAACCTCTGATGAAAAGATTTTTTTTTTTTTTTGGTCATGGAAATTTATCCATTAAGCCCTGTCATAATGGATGCAACCTTTCCAGCACTTTGTTTTGGAGTGGCCTTACAGGTGCACAACATTGTGAATTTTAATGTGAATTCTTTATCATACTCATGGAGTTCAGTCATCTCTATTAATCTCCTATTTTTATCATGTTTTATCACGTTCTGTTTTCTTTAAACTTTTGTTTTAGCCCTCTTCAGTCTGCTGTTTCAGTAGACACAGTCTTTTGTTCAGCTATGCTTCAGCAGAATTGGAATGTCACAACCAATATATGTACAGTATATATACATTTCCTTGTTTTGCCTATATTTCTTCAGTGTTCCAGGTTTTTTGGGAGTGGGCTATCAATCAAATAGCTTACCGCTTTTTCTACGGAATTCTCGGTTTGCTGTAGGTGGCCTCTATGCATTCCATATGCTCCCAGGACCTGCAGTCAATTTTTATACTTACAAATATTCCTTTGGAAGTCTTGACAGCTTTAAAGCTGCATAGTTTGGTTGTGTTCAGATGTTATTCAATATTCTTGGTTCAGCAATGTTCTAAATGACCTCTTCCTCTATCTGCACAAGATTCAGACTTGCCAGGGTTTTTTTGTATTTGTTTTTGGGGGTTTTTATGGCTTGGCATGCTTTGGTGTGCTCTCAAATGAACGAAAAATTAAAGGAGAAAATCTTGTGTGCTGCCTCTGTCTGTTCTTCCCTTGCAAGCAGCTATGTAGTAATGTCCATCTAGGGGCTTTGAAGGTTACTATTATTACATGAAAGAATTTTCGGATCTTGTCGTTCCCTGGTTGCTTCATCAGCTGTGCTTGTTTGATTGGTACCTTTTCTATACAGTAATTCTATTGCTTTTTGTTTGCTGTTTGTTAATTTTGTCCATGCTTGCAGGGATTTTTTTTTTATCATTCATTTTAATTGGAGAAAATTTTAAAACATTAAATTTTGCTTTCATGTGCTTTTTCACTTACCTGTTTCAGCTGCTGATTTTTTTCCCTTTTCATATTCTCCATTATTCCCTTTATACCTTTATTTCTCCACCACAATTTTTCACCCGGAAAATGCAGGACTTGGTCACTGCTTCTTACAATCTCATTTGCTGATTTCTACAGCTCAATGTTTCTCTAGTGTTTTCCTTCTTGCACTGAAACATAATGTGTGTGTCCATGTGCGTCTCCCAGTTCATTTTCAGAAGTTAGTGATGACTTAATTGATGAAAGCGAGAATTGGAAGTCTGAAGGAATATCTCCACATTTGTTCTTTGTGCCCGATCCCCATCTGTGATTGCTCAGGAGAAAGCAAGGAACAGGTCTGACTCAAACACTGAGGATGCAATTTCCATCTCTACTGTGTTTCATAAATACTCTTTTCCTCTGGCCACTTTGTGATTCTCCACATACTCAGGTTTCCATTTATGATCTGAGGTAGACGATAGGTGATCAAGATGTACCAAAACCTCCTGGGTTTAAATATGATCTGATGTTCTCCTCTGGATGAAAAGATGAGTCCTGCTCAAAATTGTTTTCCTTTCGTCTGCTGCATTACGATGATGTCATGGAAGGGACATTTTTAGTCACTTGTGATTAATTTGATACTTAATATGTTTTACAAAGGAGGCTTTTCCTATTATTGTTCTCTTCTGTGATGAGAAATACAAATGTCCTGAAGAAAATGATATGTGTAATTTTGGCTGAAATACAACACTGATCTAAAGACCAAGTAGGACTCTAAGATGTGAAGTGATGATATCTCAAGTTTCAGCAAGTCTTTTTGCAGATTTATGGTAACTATTAGGTCTGATATGCTTAAAGTATGTTTTTCTTCATTTTTCAAGTAGAAGGAGGAAACAACCATTCAACTAAAAAAAAAACACTTTGTGGTGTCACTTCTGTCATAGCAATAATCATAGTTGGGGGGAGGTTTTTGGTTGGTTGGTTGTTTTGTGGTTTGGTTGGTTGGTTTGTTTTATATGCAATATGAGTGAATGAAATACATTAATCTTGATGTCCTGGACTTTGAAATAATAGTATCATCAGTGTCCTGCTTCTTTTCCAGTCCTAAAATGCACACTGAATGTGGTCATATCTGTGGAAGGAGAATATATGTGATTATACAGAGCTCTGGACTGAAAATATAAAGAATATGCTGGAAGAATTCCTTGTGGTGAAACAAGGATTTAAAGACAGCCCCTGGCTCAAACTGCACAAGTGAACAAATTAGATGTTTTGATGATGCAGACTGGGACATTTGTGGCAGAGAAGTAAAGGTTTTGCCTTTAAGCTTTGTGCACCTACATCTGCTTAGTCCATTAGTTATATTGTTGACACAGCTTGAATTTATATTTATTTCTTGGAAACAGAAAATATTCTTAAGCCTCTCTGCATATTATATCCTATGTGAATGCACAACTTAGTGTTTGGGCTCTAGATAACTTTTATCAGTGTGCCTAGCTGAATTGTGTATTACTGTCAAAACCTTTATGTAAAATGTCCATCCTTACTTATATTTCAATATTTCTACTTGATATGGTGTGAATACTTGATCACCTAGATCCTGGTTACTTTAAAAAAATATTTGTTAGTTATAAGAAGTAGTCTGTTTTACTTGTCATACTTGTAAGCTTCAGTAAAAAGAATTCAGTCCCCAAGAAGAAGACTAGGTTTTTATAAATCCAGAATTTGCAGTCCTATTCTGTATAATCCAGGTGTAACAGAAGTATTTTTCCATGCTACCTAGCAAGTATGTCACTAGGTCCAGTCACAATAATACCCAGTCACAATAACAAACAGACTAACAGTTCTTGATGTGATTGTGATTCGTTTGAGGAGCTGCTTTCGTTAAGATAAATCTGAGTAGCTGGTAGTTTTGTAAATGTGGCTTGCTGTGTGTGGGGTGTGTCTAATGAAGATTTCGATTTGTGAAGCAGCAAAGCCAATGTAATTTTGTTTTTTATTGTTTCTTGAATTGGTTGTTGGAGAATATATGGTTACACTATACAGAGGTCTTCTGCTGGAATTAGTATCTAAGTCACTGCAAGATTTTTCAGTAGTGCATGTGAGGCTTTTTTTAATGTGCTTATGTTTTGTTCTGTTTGTTGAACCCTGACAGTGCAGCAGTATCACATTGATACCAATGGCTTAATAGGAGTAAAGAAGTGGGGAAAAATAAAAATGCATATGATGACAACTTTTGTGAATCTACGAAGAGTCTTCCAAATGAAGAAAAAAATATCCAGTCCCATGCTTGAGGTTATGAACTTGCACACCAGAGTGCAGACAGAACCAAACGCATCAGCTTCTGGTTTAAGCAAGCCAGGAACAGCTCCATTCCAGAAATGCTGTGTATATAGCTCCAGAGTCATGTTAGCATGCTTTAATACACTCTTAAGGCAATTCAGGAGTGAGAGGGTGTTTGAGACACGGCCATAAACAGTGTGAAGTTTCAGAGTTCATGTGGGTTTCATGGCATCACTTCCGAATGGAGTGTTGAAAGGCAACCCATGAAAATATCCGGTTTCTATGCTGTGCCCATACATTGCTGCCTCCCTGCTTATTCCATTTACGTTTTTGGATTTTGTGGTGCAATGTCTGGCTCTCTCTACATCAGTTGTTAGTATGTGAGCATGGTCAGAATCTTTTTGTAGCTTCTTGACAGATATTATTGCTAGAGTTTTATTAGATTTTCTAGCACTTGTGTCATAACATATTTGATGTGTCGTAAGATATCTGGAGTAACTTAGTCATAAGTTATTTGGAGAAGCATGTTGAGAGAGGCCTTTAGGTTAACTTTCATATTAGCTAGGTTGTAATTTTAATGAGGTAAAAGGCTTAGGCCTGTATGCTAGGCTGAGGAAAGCTGTGGCTTGATGTAAAACTTCTGTCTGCATTGCCTGGTTTGCTTTGGACTGCCCTTGTGTGAGGAGTAGCCTAAGGACTTGATGTGGCTTCTCTGTGGGGTGGCATTTTTTTTCCAAGGTCTGTGTGCATGTGTAAGTCAGTGTTCTCCCATATATAAACACAAAGGGTTTATCTTGCATATGATAGGAAGACAGAACTTCATCCTGGAAACTTATCCCCATCCTTGAAAACTTACTGCTCTCTCCAGAGCCTGAAATGGAACTTAACATTCTGGGGAATGTGATTCCCACCCTCACCCCATTTTTCCTATTTGATAGTGGTCAAGGTGCTGTAGGAAGCTTTTTGCTGATGTTAGGAATACCTACCTCTAGCTCTTGGCTGTGATTTGAGCAAGTGCTGACTCTTATACCTGAAATCAAGGGCAGCCTGCTTTGATCATAAAATACTCCACATTTTATAGCTCTTTAGGAAATAACACCTGAGGGCTTGCACATGTTTCCTTGGCAGGTTGTTTCTGTAGTTTCTGCCAGGTTTTACTGTACCTGCAGCAAATCAGTTTGAGTGTAGCTGGGTTTAAGCCTCTCACTAGAGGAGACAGCAAAATGCTTGATGATCATTTCAGATTGGGACCCCCAATTCTGTTGAGTAGCCACACTGACTAAATGTAAAATGAGCACAATGCTATTTTTGAAATACATTCAAGTTTGTGGACCATAAAGTGCTCTGGTGAGAGCTGCCAGAAAGCTGTCTTTTGTGAGTGTCCTCTGGCTTCAGGCTGCACTTTAAGGAGTTTGTGGTAAATAATGCACCAGGTTTTGCAAAGGACCATCAGACAAGATGCTCATTTGGTGAACTGCATCTGTTTTGTGTACTGAACAAGGCAATAGCCTACAGAAAAAGTGTCATTGCACAATCACATACTGTCATTATTGCTGCACATAAAGGAATCCCAATTATGAACATATAGACAACATTTTGCCATTTTACAATAGAGTTTTCAGAAACTCAAAGTCCTTTTCTTCTCCTGGACTGTACTGGTGGCCAGGCTTGCCTTTTTGTGACAGGAGTTTTCAGCTGAAGCACTCACTTCCCGCTATGTCCTCTGCTCCTTTAGGAAGAGGCAAGTTCACTATCCTATGGGGGAATTCCTTCTATCTTCCTGTTGTGCAGTCCCTGCAGATTTATCTTATATTTGATTAATAGCGTAGCTTCTGCCAAAGGGAATATTGGTAAATCCAGGATTTGTAAGAACTTTGCAGAAGCTGATCATGCTTGGAATACTTCATGTGTTCCTGTTCATAATTTAGGTTGTTGTAATATAGTTGAAGGAGCTGACAGTCACAGATATAATTCCTGTTGGAAAGCTAGAGTTATTGCCCTTATGGGGTTTGACAACACAAATTTTTGCAGAATCATTGTTTTTGGATCATCTTTTTCTTGTTCAGTGTCCGTGACTAATTAGCTTATAAAAAAGTCATTGAGCTAATATCTTACAGAGAAACCTGTGATGTCAGATTTGATCCCCTAATTGCTCTTATAATTGGCATTTATTGGAGCTCTTTCACAAGTCAGGGCAACAGACCTCATTTGTTTTATATAGAATGTTGTAAAAACAATTGAACTGGCAGCTGATTACAGTTTTCTATTCAGTAAACAATTTTGGAAGACTGTGGGCTAGACAGTTGTCTGATTTGCCTAGGTTGTAAAAGTTAAATGTAAAGAGAGATGAATTTTCAGCATATGGCTCTTTGTTAGCAATTACATGCATTAGTGGTTTAGCTGGTGTATTGTGTCTGCTTTATAAATGTTTATATTGCAGCTTCCTGCTAATAGATATTGATGACAGGCAGTGTTGTGGAGGCACAGGGTATGGCAGTGATCATTAGTTATGGCCCAGTAATGATCCATTTACGTGTGTTTGGTAGCATAGCCAGTACTAATCCATGCTCCTGGAAACATCAGCTATTCTGTTGTTCCTTAATAATTTAACACAAGGTCATTGTCAGCTGGGATGTAAATGTTTAACATTTTATATTGAGCATATTCAAGTTTTAGAACTCTTTAAGCATAAGTGAGCCTGGGAATAAAATTATGCTGATGCTTACATAAAACTTGTCTTATTCAGTCTGAGATAATTTGGAATGTTTTCTGATTGTCTAAGTACATGTATAAAGGAAATACGCGGTCTCTTTGTCTGTTCTGAAACTACAGAGAGCTCTGTGGTGAAAGGCAACTTTGAAACATCACACTCTTATCAAGGAAAAATAATTCATTGACCCTTGTCCATAAAATTTGGTGGAAAATTGTACAGTTATGACCAGTCTCTGGATCTAATGTCTCAAAAGTGTGAAGAACGGGATAAGTTTGAATTAAGCTATGATGGGTATTTTGGCACCAAAATATTTAACTTTTGCCATATGGCTTCTCTCAAATTCTGTACTTCTTTCTCAGTTGCACATCAGCTCTGAACAGCATGGGGTTTGTAGAATGATCTCTTCAAGCTGCAGACACAAAACTGAGCTTTTTTTCCAAGTGTTTGTCAGTTAGAGACAGTCTTCTGAAATTGTTTGCATTAAATTTTTGTAATGTAACAACGAATGTCTAATATCACTGAAAAGAATAAGTGAAGTGTTTCTGGTGGCATTCGTCCTGAAACCAAAGCATGATTAGTAAGTAATTAACTGGCACTATTATGTTTTTGCATAACTTCACTGGCTGGATCCCAGAAATACTGATTTTTCCCTAGCGGTGAAAAAGATCAAGGGCTTCTCTTGGATGCTGAGTTCAGGTGGCAGAGTACAAATTCCTGTGACAAGTGTGAAAAATTACCTGTGGACCTTATCCCAGGTGCATAAGCCTGTAGGGCAAGGACTGCTGAGCTTTTCTGTGCCCACAGTGCTATGGTGAACACGGCACTTTTTGTATTGGAAAGCTTTTAATTTCTCTGTGGATGTTGATAGGTTGTTGTTTTTTTTTTTTTAACATGGACCTCTTCAGGCTACTGGAATTTGTCTGTTCTGTTTCATTTCTCCACATTTGATAACTTCAGAGGAAATGCCTCTGCTTATGAAAACTTGTATTTTAATCTGTAATATTTGGGGAAAATGATTTAGTGCATTTAATGAGATTATTCAACACTTTGTGCAGACACTAAACATACACAGAGCCTCTGTACTAGACATGGGAAAAGTGACCAAAGAAGGCACTTAAGGGATTTGTAATAAGATCTCATAGGAGCCTTGGAAATTCTTGGGACAGTTGTAGTGGATTTGTGTCCCAGAGAACACATCTCCTCAAAATTCTAACATGCATTCAACCCTTGGAAGTTAATTACTGTTTGGCACTGGCAAATTTTTCCTCTGGGTGTTAAAAAGGGTTCATCTGTACCTCAAATCATCTCCTGGTTCGTGTCTGACAAAGTATTAGGCCAGATAAAGCTGATGTCCAAAGTATTAGCAATATATGCAAGTATGGATGGAATATTTAAGTCATTTTATGAATTACAAAGAGTTTGATCCAATGATTGTGGTTTCTGAACTTTTTGACAGATACCTTCGAGGTGAGGTGCAAGACACGTGGAGAGGAGGGAACCACTAGATCAGGTTCAGTAGTAACCTTTTTTGGTTTACTGGATATCTACATTTGATCATATAAATGTGCTTACTAACACGAACAGCTAATCCCTTGTATTGGTCATCTGATGTAAATAGAGTTAATTTGTATTTGTTGTTGGATCAGAAATATTACAGGAGGTTTTAGTATGCTGTCTTAACACAGGGGAAAATCTGTGAACACCCATAGTTCTTTTGCCCTCCGAATGCTTCTCTTGTCACTGCAGGGCACATGAAACCATAGTAATTGTGGAGTAGTGAAAGCTAATCTTTATCTTAGACCAGTGTGGTTAAGGTCTTTCTAACCAGCACATATCTTCAGACCTATGTCAGTTTTTATTACTAATTCATGGTTCCTTGATGTGCCTTTTCTTGACCATTATTTATCTCACTTTCACAGGCTGATTATTTTATCTGTTGCTTTACTTTCATTTCAGTGCTCGACTGGGTTAGATCACAGAATGTGCAGATGTATTTGTCAGTGCTTTAGGTGATGTGTTTGTTCAGAGTGAGGTTGTCATCACTGCTTTGAGAGAGAACAGAAATCTGCTTTTTTACTTGGTCAGTTTCTTAGGGAAGTGCAGTGCTTAAAAAGTTACACTTGTGACCTTCTGTTGAATTTGCTCCGTTGGTTTCATTTCCATTCAAGTCGTTGCATTCTGGTATAAGGAGCCAGTATCACTGGCCTGGTCAGATGGATTTTGAAATTAGTAGGACTCTGTGGTTAAGATTTGCTGTAGGATTTGGGTTACTGGTTTAAATTACAGGCTGTGTTCTGGGGAGTTGGGAAGGGGAAATCCCTTTTCTAGAAGTTGACAAACAAGTTTGTGTGCTGAAGATACATGAGTAGCTAGGTACGGATTTGTTCCTGATAAAGTCATAGCAAGAGTTACCATAAGACTGTGATATTTTTATTACCTGACTTCCTTACAAACCTTTTTAATTATTTTCTCTCAGGGGGAAGCAGAATTTTAATCTGTGTAGTTTATGTTCGAAGAATATAATTGCATTTTGGATCCAAGGCATGTGATTAAATGAAGGAATGTGGGATGAGAGGATGATATACTCACATACTCTGTCATGAGCAGTATTAAACAGCATGAGCTGTGCTCTCAGAGTCTGAGTGTGGGGAGTTAACACTGTGCAACAAGTGATGATGTTCCGGCACGTGTAAAGCATCATAGCTGATGCTGAAGTTTCTTGATATTAAGTTGGTCTGTGGCATAAATTGGGAGACATGAGAAAGAACCCAGAAATACGAGTTCTGCAGAATCAGCAGTATACTGAAAGTCTTCTGAACTTCAGATCAGGCTCCTAAAGATACATTTCAGCTGCGATTGTTGGAGACAGAGAAATGTAAATGGGCCCTTTCTGCTGATGCTTGTCACATGGGACAGTCACTCTTTGTGTAAGAGTCTGTGTGAGCTTCACTTGCTTGCCTTTTTTTCTGGCTTTTGCCTTTCTGCCTAAGAATAAAGCCTCAAATTTTAGTACTTGCATTGTGAAAACTGTTAGATACATTTAGTTACAGTGAGCACTCTTCCAGTGTCTTGTTTTTTGGGACAGAAGGGAGGGAATGAATAGAAAGCTGTTGTTTATGTCTATATTCCCTGATTACTCTTACTAGCATGCCAAATATCTAATGAACAACTGCCTTGTGAATTGTTGGTTTATTTATTTATTTCTTGAACAAAGCCTCGTGTGCTGATGTGATCTTATGGTTCCATAGGGGTAGGCTAATATCATATAAGTGGCATTAATCTGGAGCTCTCTCTTGGCATCTTTAACCCCACCTGTGGGATTAATGCAAGATTTTGCTGTCTTCCCCATTTCCCTTCTGTCTTTACTATTAATTTACACAGTAATACTGGATGCTTAATATGTTGAAATTGGAAAGGAAAAGAATCTGTTTCTTAAGTTTATAAAAAGGCAAGCTTTGTGATTTTTCATTTTTCCTTTTACAAAGGGGTGCTTGCATTTATCTAAGGTGAGGGGAAAAAACAGTGGAGCCTGTATGGAATGAAAAAGGAAGTAAGTTTCCACTCCACACATCTTATGGTAAGAAATTCTTACCATAAGAGAAGCCTTCACTGTAACAGATGTAGTTTTGCATAAGTTATGTTCATCCTTCGGGATGTCTAGGTGTGCTAAAACATCTTTAAGGACAAGGTGGTAAACCTCTGACTAGCTTAAGGAATGCCAGCTCCTGATGATTTTTTAATTGTACTAAAGTCTGGAGTAGGCAGTATTCCTTGACACAGGAAGGATGAGTGTTGATAAACCTGTGTTTAGAACCTTTCACTGTCACTGAATATATGTCCTTCCTTCTGATTTGGAGCTAATTTAGTTTAGTTTTCACAAAGGAAAACCACAAATTACTAATGGTGCACTGAAGTCATTAGCTAACAGCCTCAATTAGCATAACACACAAAATGCAGAATAAATGCAGGAAGAGCAAGACTGTCTTAGCCTTGAATTTTCTGCTGTGTCCATATTACTGTGCTACAAGGCTTCATTGAGTAGACTTGACAGACAACTGGAGACTCAAAATGTTAAAGAATAAATTCCATTTTAATCTCTTTTGGGGAAAAAAAGCCACCAACTCTTGGAACCAAGATAGTAATTAGGCTGAAACAGCATAGATTAGCCCCATTTAAAGTGGAATTTAATTATTTGGAAGCAATTAAATTAACATAGTCTGCTCAGTTTGAGGAAGGGTTTGAGTTATAGGGGTTTTTGTCAAAAATGTTAATGCAGTCTCTGTGCTGTAACTTGTTAATTTAACATAACTTTCTTGCAATTTTTCATTAATTCAAAGACAACTAGTTTTCTGTAAATGGCTCTTCTTGGCAGAAAAAAAATGTCAAAACTAGCTGGATTGAACTTTGGTTCCTAGTTAGCAACAACCAGGCAGATAAGACAACATCCCCTCCTTTATTACATTTGAGATTTCCAGCCTTTTGCTTCCCCTCAGCTTGTTTGCTTCCTCTTTACTACCTAGGAATTGCCAATAACTGCAGCACAGCTCCCAGGGAAGCAGTTTGGGATTAAGGAAGAGATTGAGTCATTTTCCCCGCTCTGATTTGAATCAAGATTCACAAGATGCACATGACCTCCACCTGTTGTGGGGAGGGGAAAGCACTTAGTGGTGTTCTGATCAATCTTTGACCATGGTTAAAGGAGGAAACACACAAGACCACTGCTGGTGGAGCCACACAGGAGTCAGGAAGGCACTGGGCAAGGAGAGCTTCACTTTGTGTGGGAGCTGCTGAACTTTTCATTTTAAGAAAGGATGGGAATGAAGGAATCCAGGGTGTAGTGATCTGGTGCTACCATCTTTTGTGCAGTGGAAGAGGACAGTATTGGTCACAAAGTGGCCTTAGTTGTAGACAAGGTGCAGGTTTGGGGTCAAATCTGGGGGCTCTTGTGAGAAAGGGCCAATCCAGTGCTGCCTGTTTGCTCTGGCTGCAGCTTTTTGGTGCTGTTTGCATGTGCTCCTTGGGGAAAGGTTCTCTCAGAGCAGCTGCACGGGAGTTCTTCAGTGCCTCAAGCTCCTCCAGCATGTGCAAGCCCAGCCTTGGCAGTGGCTCTCGCTGCAGCTGGTGTAGGGCTGGTGGAGCATGGGGTGTTCCCTCTCTGACGCTTTACCGTGCCTTAATTATGTCTCCCCGGATGAGGGAGAATTTCCAGAGCCCTTGCCTGGGCTCTGCAGACGAACGGGACTTCTCCATGCTTCTTGCTTTCAGATAGTTGTTTATTAAGTCTTATCAGAATAAGCAGAGCCAGAGACATGATTCCCCATACAGAATGCGAAGGAAAAGCCAAGTTATCAAGATTACACCGTTCTTTTAAAGGTAAATTACCCAATGAAAACTCGAAACGAAAGATATTTTTACTTTTCTACCAATGTTCAATAAATCTTTCTGTCACATGAAAGGAACTGCAGCATTTTTCACCCAATCCTCTCAATCCACTTTTGCCGCAAACATGGAGTGACAGAAGAAGAAAGAAGAAGGCCTAAAGGACAACAACAATCCTCCATGTTGGAGTTTTTGCTTCTTATCTATTTACTATAGTAACAAACCCAACACCTCTAAATTTTCACCCTGTGACAATCTTATGTAATGTTCTATCACCTAATTCACACCAGTGTAGATTCTGCTTCTTCCCAGAGGGTAGGTAATTTTCTCCATGGACAAAGGTCAAAGACAGTGTTGTCCAGTGGGGTAGAACTCTTCAAAACAGGCAGAGAAATATTCCCTGCACTTTGGACTCCAACACCTGTCATTTATCAGTAAGCAGGGCAGGCTGATGGGCCATGCTGGGATGTGTACCAGCTGACTTCTTGCCCACTGCTTGACTTTCAGATTAGAAATCTGGTGCTGAAAACACCTTGCTTTGGGTATTAGGACCGATTAAGTGTCATCCCTTCCTCCCTCAAGAAACCCAAACCCATAGTGCTGCTTTAGTTTGTTTTTGCTATTTGACTGTGAAGTATAGGGCATTGTATTTTTAGTGGCAGCTTTATGTTTCAAAGCATGTTGTGCAAAGGTCTCAAGAATCATTTGAACATGTGACTTCCCTGTTTTCTCCTGGCACAGTAGGTTTAAATGTGGCAGTAGAGAGTAATAACATTTTAAGTTGGATATGTCTGTGGAATGTGGTTTGGGCATACATTTTTAAAAGGAGGAACACAAGTTCAGGTTTGTGTTTCCAGTGATAGACCATTTTGAAAAACTGTTCAGTTTATGGATAATATTTTCAAATTTCTCTTGCTGGGTTTTCACTGAGCAGGTTAATGGTGTGTGTTACTCAGATTACAGTGAAACTGCAAAGGGACCCAAAGAGATCTAGTCATCCTCAACTTACTGTGAAACCCTTTGCATGCTGGTGGCTACAAGAATTAAGTTGGAATTTAAAGGGAAGGAGAGAAGAACTGAGCCCAGCTGGCTATGCCTCTCCTCAGAAGGTGACTGCACTGTTTTGTACACAGACTCTGAACAGAGAAGTGGTGACTGTAATCTTCCTCCTTAGCTTCATGTCCAGTTAGAAAAGGCAAAGCCTATTCCAAAAGTCCAATTTTCTGGTCTGGATTTGAACAACGGGCTGATAATCCTGACCTCTTTCCTGTTCTCTCTTTTTTTTTGGAGGGGAAGGAACTAGAACCCTTGGGATGCATCTATGTTTTAATACTTGTTGACTGTGGTGCAAAATCCTACTGTGTTGGTGGTTTTGTAGCTCTGCAGTGAACTGTGCTCACAGGACACTGTGGGTGAAGGCTTAACCTGGCACACCCTTTTGCAGAGTCTTTAGGGCGAGGCAAAGGCCACCTTCGGAGGCGTTTTGGGTTTGTTTTACCGTTGCAGATGAATCTGTTCCGCAATGTATTCATTGTGCTGTGAATGAAAGAGCGGATGTTTTGATTTGAAAGGGAATCTTGTTTATAATCCTTGAGTATAAACAAGGTGTGGGGAGGAAGCCTTACTGGAAAGCAAAAAAACCTGGACCATCTTCTGGTTCAGCAAGTAATAACCCTTATGGTGTTTTGCATCAGTGACAAATGTGTGTGTGTACATGTGTTTTTAGAAGGGCTTCCACAGGGCCCCCTGCTGTGTATGGCTTTGCCTGTGGTTCTGTTATGCCAACCATGGGATATTCCCAGCTCTGCTCCCCTCCCGGTTTGAATTCCCAGCCTGCCTTTGTGTGCCCCCTGTGAACCGCTGCCTGGTGTGGAGAGCGGGAGGCTGGTGAACGATAGGATAGAGCTGTCTTTCCGCCTCAGTTTCCTCAGAAATGGCATCGAATGCTAATTGCTTTTCATTCTGCACTTCAGCAAGAGCAGAGTGATACAGAGCTAGGGTTTGCTTTTCCCCAGGGTGCCATGGGTGTGACTGATGGAACAGAGCCAGAAGAATTTGGCAAAGTAGCTGACTGTAAAGGGAATAATCTCTTTTTCCTGATGATGGATGGCACTTAGAAGGCAGCTGAGCCTGAAAGCCGTTTCTCATGCTAGGGCTCCACAATGTGCAGGTCAGCCACTGAGCAAATGCAAGCCTTCAAAATGAGAGCTAATAGCTTGGCAGGTTATGCCTGGCAAGCAGCAAGTGATTTGATTTTAGTTCTTTAGTGTGTGGGGTTTTGTATTTTTTTTGTGGATCACAACATCTAGTAATTCTAATATTTTTCTAGTATTACATAATGATCTGTTTCTAAGTTCAGAAATATCTTGAAGAAAACACATTCAATAAGGAAATATATTTTCATCCTTAAATATAGTAAATTTCTCAAATATCTAAAAAATTATTTCTATTTAACTGCGGCACATGCTGTTATGAATATAGGATTAAAAAAATACATTTCAGCTGAGCAGTTGTTGAAATATTGGCCCGTCATTTTTCTGTGGAGCAAATTGACAGCTACCTGGGACAGAGAATCATGTTGCTCCCAAAGAAATGGTCAGGGAGTTGTGGAGGTGAGATTTGAGAGGAAAATCTATAGTGGCGTGAAGGTAGATTCATATAGGACAACCTCTGGAGAAGACACTTGTCTAATTTGACATGCAACAAGCTCTTGGAGAGCTTAAGTTGTCATATTTACTGCTGATTTGGTAAAAGAAGAATGCTGTCTGGAGTACTGCTGGAGGAAAGGCTTCCTGGGAAATATCCAAACACTGAGTTGACCCCCGCAAGTTTCAGAGCTGTTTCTTGAAGAGATCTGAACTTTGAACAGCTGCTTTTGTTTGATGCTGGAGTTTGAGAAGATGAATGACAGAATTTTTATATGGAAAGTCCAATAATGATAAAGCATCTACATAAGCAACAAAGTCCTAAACCTCTGTAAAATGTGGATTTTCTCCTAGGAGATAGGCCTGTGCGACTCAGTCGCTAGCACACATTGTCTGTTGCGCTGTGAATCCAGGCAGTTCTAATCTTTGAACTGCTTGTTAAGTGCTGTACTTACTTCTGTTTAAAGGGTTAGGTTTTGAGAACTGTTCTCTCTACAACCAAATAATGTATTATTCAAAACATAGACTTCACAAACAGGTTTTGTGAGGTTGTATTCTCTAAGCAGCAGCATCTTGACAATAAGTACTTTTACTGTGTCTGAAACTTGCTGTGTTTACCATTTATCATCTGTGATGCTTGAATTGATTTGTTAATCACAAAGCTGGAGTTCTGTTTTACATGAGTGTATTGACACAGTAATTATAAATGCAAAGTTTTCATCTTTATTGTAATAAAAGTTTTATTATCCAACATTGGAAAAAATATTTTTCACGACAGTCATATTCACATCTTGATACACATGTGCACTCTATGCAGTTTTCCTAAGAATGATTCAGCTTAGCAGTGGCTTAATAAAGTATTCAGCAACAGATGGATGATGGTATATGTAGTTTCTGCTTAAGTTTACAAGACTCTTTAGAATTTCTCTCTGATTTTTGAAGAGGTAACAAACCCAATGCATGGAGAGAGGAATATGGAACATTCCTACTGCATTTTCATAATTATACCTTTTGGTAGATTGATGCTCCAGACTTTGAGTGACTTTGTGCTAATGTTGTGATACAATTTTTAATTGAGCAGTTAACACAACATTTTATTGCCTGATGAAGCAACAGAGTGGCATAAGGCATGCAGTGTGCTAGTGCACATGGCATTGCCATGCCATTGTTTAGAGTCCTCTGGTTTACCAATACTTCCTTGTTTTTATAAATTCAGGGAATGCTGGCTACTAACATCTGCCAAGTAGTGACTTAGCCAAAAATTAGCTAAGGATTACGAAAATAACTGTTTCATTTTGCTTTTATTTGTACCTGATGCTTTCTGCAGATGTGTCTGTTGTTTCCGATATTAGATCTGACTCAAGTAAGAAGCATGAACATTGTTTGGAAATACTCCTCAGTTTTCTTCTGTGGTGTCTCGGTATGGCTGGCATTTTTCCTGGATGTGACTGTGTGTCTGCATTCTGAATGTGACAACCCCAAGCTGCTTTTCCTGCAAATTCTATGAGGTTTTTTTTCATGGTAAAGTGCCAATTTTTAAAACCAGTCTTCATTCTGAATCTTCCTGGAATGTTATGAGGGAGGAATAGGATGGCTTTTAACAAATTTCTTTTCTGAAACTCTAAAAAGCTGCCTTGCTTACAAAGAGTGGGTTATTGGTCATCCCTTGCCTCTTGTGGCAGAGGGACACTCATCTTGCTGTGCAATAAGACGTGTGGCAAAAACATGACATGTAGCAGAAAAAGGCAGTAGTGCTTTATCCTGACTTCTTAACAGGAATGCACCTTTCTGTCTACTTCTGTGGGGAAAAAAGTTAATCTCTGACACAGTTCAAATGTATCCTGGGTAGCAAAGGTGTAGACTTTCACAAGACAAGGTAACAGGAGACTGCTACTGCACAGCATGAACCCTCATCACCCACCTAAGTGATGCCTGAAACCATTTTGGTAAGGATGGCATTAAAAAAAGGTAGCTTGTTTTGTTTTCCTTCCAAATGTATAAAGAAGAATCAGGAGAAGCTGAAAAAATGTGTTTTCCAAATAACCGTGCTAACTTGGTATCTGCATTGTATTGCTGATGGGTTTTCTGGGGTTTTGCCACACCTAGAGGAGACACCACTTAGGGCTTTATTTCTGCTCCTTATCATTGCTCTCTCCTCATGTAGGAATGATAGCAGGAACATGAACAAATCAGTTTATTTTACTGATCTTCTCTTATCTGAGTAATTGCTAAATAGGTGTTGCTGTAACTGCAGTAGTTAAGGTCACTTAAATTTGACACCCGAGTCTCCCAAACTTCTTGTCTTCCCTTTCACAGTTAAAATTTTGTTTTGCTGCTGGAGATAATCAGACTTATGGAAATAAAGGATGAGCTTTTTCTTTTTATTGTAGTAAAGAGAAGGCAGAATTACAATTTCAAGACTACCTTATTTAAAAAATTTTGTAGACATGGATTGTCAGGAGCTTAAGTGTACAAAAAGGGCTTGCCCAACATGCACTTAGAAACCCCACGCTGCTGTGTTGGGAAATACTCCTATCAGAGGCAGTTAAGAGGACACATGTAAAACAGTTCCTTTCTTTCTCAAGGCTGTGTACTCAGCATCATAAAAACTCCATGCATTATGAAACATGAAATTCCAGAGGTGGTAATAAAAAAAAAATAGGCTGCTAATCCAGTTTATCTTCTTGAATTTCTTTACAGGTTAAAGGTTTAGTCAAAAAGTCTTCTTGTGTGGTTAGAGTTGCTAGGGGCCAAGTTGGAGCTGAAATCTACGGGGTGTCAATACAAAGTGGAACAGCTCCATGTGATGCAAAGTTTATTCTAAGAGCCTTGTAATAATTGATATTGTAATAATTGATTCAATTATTATCAATTATTCAAGAATTGATTTTGAAACAATCATGGAAATACTCTTCTGAGACTTTTAAAGTCTGAGAAACATTGTGCTTCCAAACCTAGTAGCTTTTCTCTCTTTCAGGATGTTCTGAGAAAAAACTGGGAATAGCAGAGGGAGAGGTGAAGCAAAGGAGCTTCAGGCTTAATGCACTTCTGTGGCTGACTAGGATTAGCACTATCCCTGCTGCTAAGTAGCAGCCTGAAGGTTGCAGTCACAGTATGTGTGGTTTTGTTTTGGTAAAAGATACATGATCTTCTGTGATTCGCTTGAATGAAGTTTAATGGGGTCCAGCTTCATCCAGGTGGATGAATACTGGCAGCTGCTTCCATTAAGGAAACTTTTATTTGAAGCTTCCTAGGTGGCATGTTTTGTGCTGTTTAGTTGCAAGATCTTTGTGTTCTGCCAAAAAAAAAAAAGGAAGTCTGTATTCCAAAGTGTTCCTCTTGTTTTTTAACCAGAGAAGTGGAAGTGGTTTTCTGGTATAATGGAATGAAGATTTTCTGCTAAGCAGGTACTACAGCCACTTTGTGTCTGACAGTATACTATGGCATGTTTGACAAAGTTGGAAGCCAAGGAATTGGAATTATATTTAATGCACAGCATGTTTCTCTCAAAATACAATTTCTGTTTCTGTCAACCTTACATAAGAGGTGTTAAATGAAACAGGTGAGCTACAGCAGATGGTACTCCTGACCGTGGTGACATTCAGAAGATAACTGTTCCTGCTCCAGAAGTCTCAGGCCAGCTATTTCTTAACCTGTGTTTGTGAGCAGTTGTTTTGTTTAGTGTCCTCCAGATGACTTGGGGCTTTTTCAGGCCCATATATAAATGAGTGTGAGCTACTCTGATGTGTCTGGGTATGTTGGTGTCTATCCGAATTACAGTTTTGAGGTCTTGTCGGTCACTGATGTCTCAAATAATGGATCTGTAAGGATACTGCCCTCTGTGACACCTGTGAGTCTCAGCTGGAAGTGCACTGTTGTTCTGTGCTAGTGAGAGATGGTGAAGGATGGTAGAGAAAATGAGGTGAAATGGAAATGGAGTAGGTGATTTTTGCTTTGGCTCCGTCTTAATGAAGTTTGATTTTAAAATATGGCCATGACCATGATGCCTGCTTACAAAGTTCTTGAGAACGTGCAGTTGTATGACTGTAGAAAAGAGCCATAAAAATGTGTAGAAGATTGGCAATTAGAGACTTAATGCTTTTCAGAAAGAGCAATTACAAATGCCTTTACTACACAGGAAACCAGCAGGTAGTAATGCTTTTGTTCGTTTGGAGGGAGACACATAACAAGTATCAATCACTAAAACAGATGCTGAATAACTGACTTTGGAGGCGAGGCATATGTTTTTGACAATGAAGATGATTCATCTTTTGGACAAACTACCATTTGGAAAAACATTGTAGCCATCCATTGAGACGTTGAAATTGAAAATGTAAATTTTTGCTATAGCTTTTCAAAGGCGGAAATCCTTCCTAGGTGAAATTTAATGGCCTGTGACAGGTGCAGCAGGTAATTTTGGTCAGGAAATTTAGAAATGCTCTTGCTTCCTAGCTTAGCATTCTGATGTGTTGTTGGCTGTTTCATGTGGAACAGTCTCCTTCGCTTACTGTTTTTTTCCTAAAGTGTGATATTGATCTAAGGGTCCAGAGATAAGCTCCCAAAGCACTTTAAATGGTCACTTATTGGCATTGTAGAAGCTTCTTCCATCTCAGGAAATGTCTTTAATAGGCAGCTTCTCTTTGATTTATGCTTCTTGATTTTTTTCATATTTTTCAAAACTCAATAACTTCATGTGGTAGTGTTTTAGAAAAGAGCCATTTCTTAGGCTTGTGACAGGTGTAGATTCAGTTTGTCCTTTTTCTTGTTGTAATAAGCCATATTAGAAAAGTTTGGTCTTTAACTCTACTGATATTTTAACTATTTATTATTTATGGTTTCAGGCTGCACTCAGAAATGTTTTGGTGCTTTCACCAATGCATTGAGTTGAACTCCAAGCACAGAACTCTCTAGCATTGTATTCTTCGTGTTGTGGGCTCTTCTCATTATCGTAAGGTTGAAAACTCAGCTCTGTCCTTTAAAAAGGACCTAGGAGCTCCAGGGGATAGAACATCCTATTTGTGTAGTGGTCCATTTCATTCCCCACTGTGTGGATTTTGTTGTAGTATCAGAGGTAGTGTTTAAATTCCTGTAGTTTAGCTTTACCAGCAGAGCTGACAGGACGGGCAGGGTGGCTGTGGACTGGTGCCTTTTGGGTTGCCTTTCCTTGAGGCAGCATGACCCCTGTGATAATGCTGACCAGCCCTTGGAAGAGTGGTTTCTTTCCATTTCACTTTGGTGTGCGCCTGCAATCCTGGTCAAGAGTGTGTGGATCAGAGGTACCAAGTGGGAGACGGGAGGCAGCTCCTCCCGTTGAGGCACATGAGTCTGCTTCTGGAGAGGAGTTCCCAGAGACAACAGGGCACCTGGCAAGTGCTGCAGAAAGTCACAGCTCCCATGAAGTGACAAGGAGCAGTGAAGAGAGAAGCCCCAGAGACTGTACTCCATGAGGAAGAGAAGCAGCTAAATTAGTCTACAGACTGACAAACCTGCTGAGCCCAGAAGGAGAATTCACTGGCAGGGAAAAGGCTCTGTCTTTTTTTAGATCACTCACAGTGGGTTCTCTTTTCTCAGCTGATTTATTATCACACATGCTTTGATGAAGCTTAGATTTTTGGGTTTAGCAACACCTGGGCTGTTTTTGGTAGCTTGTTGTAGGACAAATTCAATTCTAGCCCAGGTCAGCTTGGAGTTCTAGGAGAGCATCACACAGCAGTTAAGTAGGAGCAATGGACTCAGGTGTTGGAGGACTTGGACAACAAAGGCTGTAGTTGCTGTGGAATATACCCATGTGAAGAGTTAGAAATTTTAAGAACAGCTGTGTGGAATCAGATTAATACTTTGTGCTGTCCTCTGTGTGTACTAATTTTCTCCTTCATTCTTTATTGAGGAACAGGGTAAGAACGAAATAGCACACAGAGTTACTTTCTTAGTGGACAAGTCAAGGACAACTTGGATCAAAGAGAATTTCTTTTGTGCTTAAGGGAACTTGATGGACATTTTACCCCATAGGTTTGTTCAGACACTTTTTGAATGCTTGAAAACTTGGAACATGCAAAAACCATGAGCTTTTATCAGTGTCCAAGTTAGAAAGTCTGTGTGCATATATATTGAATACATAGGGGGAACTGTTATTGTAATGGTATTGATACAGTTGCCAAACATGAGTACTGTTTGATTTGGCATGTGGGTTTAAATTGACTGGTTAAGGGGTTGCTTAAGGGACATCTGTCCAACAGTTTAGCACACCAGTTGAAATCACTGGTTAATAGATGGTCCTAGCTGTATGCCATATAAAGAGTGAACTTATAACTTTGAAAAAAAAAAAATTGCCATTTTATTCCAAGCTGACTTTTTTTGTGTTCCTGTTAAATCACTGATGTGGAACAGGGCAAGTGGCTCTAAAGTTTTGCTAGTTACATACGTAGTTAAATGGTGTGTTGCTTCCAGAGAAATGAGAGGCTGATGTAGGAAGGCCCTCGAAGCAACTTTTCAAAGGGAAATTGAGCACAATAATGTAAATTGAATGTAATTCCGTTGGGTAGGAAATCTAGTGAATAGCTGAATTGTCAGAGAACAGAGGTATTGTAGTAGCTGTTCAGCTTTTAATTAAAAATCAAAGCAGTCATTTAGTTTTTCCAGTTCTATGTACTGTGAAAAATGAATAGTTGTACTTGATTTTGTAAAAGACATACCATGTCTTTGTAGGAGAATGCAGGGGGAAGCATGCAACATCTTAGAACTGACTTAGAAACTTTGTGGGGTTTTTGAAATAAATGGTTGCTAGAAATAATTTTGATACTTATCAGTGTCCCATATTTTATGTAAATGTAAGTTTGAACTGGGCCTATCTGAATTCAGAGGATTTGCTGATACAAATTTGAAAAGGCTGTACCTGACTTAACTTCTGGAGTATTGGAATTTATTTGATTTATTTACTCTTTGGCTTGTCATAGTCAATCAATTTAATTTTCTTCAAATGAGGCTCCAAAATTTCTATCACTCTAAAAAGATGAAGTATGTGCACTCCAGGAAAAACTCCAAAACTTGGGTTTTTCTGGTTTGTACAGGGAGATTTTTGCCAAAATGAGGAAAGGAGGGAAATGGGCTTGCAGCAGTTTTAGAAGTTTTTTGGTGTGTGAGCAGGGATATCTAAAAGTCTTAGATACCAAATACTTTACCAAAAAGGGAAAGGTGGAAAAGAATTTATTGTAAATGCCAAGGTTAGATGTTGTGCTCCTGGCAGGTGTCAAGAAAGAAGGCAAAAAACTATTTGGGGAGTTTGTGCTGTTGACACATCTTTCTTTCACAGCTGCTGTAGCAGTCATGGGAAAGGAGAGGGGGTTGGATCACATCGGCAGTAGGAGAAAGGAGCTAACTAAAAACCCCGTGATCTTCAAAACCCTGCTTGGAATGGCTGTACTGAAAAAGAACTTCATGTATAATACAGGAAGATTGCCTTCAGAAGCTTGCTATGCAGAACTGCTTTATGCTGTAATTCCAGCTTTTCCAGCACAGTACAAGTCAATGCCTGATCTAACTGTTATCACTTATGGGAATTGAATGTTCACAGCAACACTTTGGACGTCTCCTTATATTTTCATTGGATCACAAAGTCAATGTTTCTTGCCATAAATCTGTTTAGTTTTGTTTATGTTTTCATCCACAACAAATAGCCTATTTTTTTGTGATTATTTGTGCTAGTAGTATAGATTTGATACACAAGGGTGTCCTTGGGATTCTGTTCTGTTTACAGATCTGGTTATAGAAAACCCATTTTGACATGTGGCTGCTAACTGGTAAAGCTGTGATCATTTCATTCCACAGATATACCAAATGAAAAGGGTTTTTTTCAAATAAAGATAACTTCTTAATGATTATTAACATGTATTTGTCGATCACTTTGAGAGTTGTTAATAATAATTTCTTTAGTTAATAGGATAAAAATTATCTCTTGGGCTGCGGTGCATTAGAAGCAGGATTCAGATTATACTTGGCTAGAGGGAAAGGCTTCTGTCAACTTCCTCCCACGCCCCAGCTACGTGTCAGGGGAGCTTAAAACCCGTGTTTTTTAATGATTTCAGATGACATCCAGGGCGTTTCTCACTTAGGGAAGCTGATAACCTGCAGAGGCTTGGATGAGCTGGTGAGAGGTTTTCATGTCTCATTCCACCTTGCTGTGGTACATCAGAGTCTTTCCTTTGTTCACCCACCAGTCTTGCTTAGGGCTGGTTCTCTGTTAGGAGCTCTGTAGGAAGTTATCTTAGTTGTAACAGGCGTGGGTGTGGGTGTTTGTGCTTTAAAATTTTGAAAGCTACATTTGTGTTTTACTACAGAAAGCAGCCTGGTGAAATGAGGGCAGGGGAGCTTTATTTAGGGTCCCATATTGGTCTTATGAATGTCTAGGTATTGCTCTTGTAGTTTTTGCAGTTCTATCTCTGCTGCCTTACCCTCTTCCCTACTGTGGGAAGTGTGACTTAATAGCCAGTAAAGTAAGTAAAACAAGTGAAAAATGTGCTATGGAACTCTGAAGTTTTCTTCATCAAAGACTTCACTGTTATAAAACGCTGATTCTGTATTTTGCTAGTCTTTACTAAGTATCTCATATCCTGGTTTTTCCACAAGTATACATATCTTAATGTTTTTGCAGTTGGGCTACATTTCTCTTGGCTGTGACCGCGTGGTCATTACTGTGCCCTAAGAGAAGGTCAGCTGCATTCTTTCAGCATTTTTGGTTTTTCATATATTTGTAGTCCAGGCTTCTATGGAGAAATGTCTGTTTATTGTTGGACTGTGTGAATACATGTGATCACCTCACAACATTTAAAAATGCTACCCGTGATTTTCCCCTCTATGACAAGAATGAATTATGGTTTTATACCTGGCTGTTTTGAACATGTAAATGTTTGCTCTGTCCACTGCAGGTTTGGGTTGCTTCGCATGCGAAAAGGAGAAATACAGACATTAGGTGCTGGTTTTTTAAAAAAATGTGGTTATATCCTGCAGAACTGCATACAGCCAGTGAAGATAGAACTGAGATCAGATGGAATTTTTTTGCAGGCATATTGGAGGGAGCTTGTATTGGGTCTGGAGTTGATTTCCTTGTCACCTCCTTGGAGCTGGGCTTGTATGGGGCTTGACTGTTTGGTTCTAGTGCCTTTATGACCCCCACATCACCAGCCTTCCCTGTGGGCACACTCCGAGTGGTATGGTTGGAAGACCTGGATCTTGGGGATTCAAACTAATGTCTGAATAGAGGAGCTCCATCTGCTCCTAGTTTGTAGTATATTGCTCGGTGTATACATGCTTTCAAGAATCTTCAAAACTCAAGATGGGTTTTTCCCTCTTGGCAGTTGTGCTTTTTCTCATTATGTGTGTGCAACAGGATTGTCCATTGTTATAATGAAATACCAGACTTCATGAAAGTGAATTCAATGTTTTGTCTTACTGAAATTTAGGAAATGTTAGCAAGTCTACAGTTGTATAATACAACAGGAGTTTTCTTCATGCCATTTTTTTTCTTTTTTTTTCCTGGTGTATAGTATTACATTGTGCCTCTAAGCATGAAAAGGCAATGCACATCTTAAAGAATATGACAGAATATCTAGCAACAGACTTAAGACAAGCAAACTAGAACTGTCCAAATGAGTTACTGCTCTGTAGTATTTATGGGAAGGTGAATGGTTACAGTGTTGAACCTGCGTTTGAAGCAGACACCCCTGTAACATGCACATGAAAAGGGGTGTCCTTTAACTGTTTTTGCTAGATGGGAAGTGTTTAATCATAAAATTTACCAAATGAAAGAATACCTGATACGCTTTTCATCTCATTTGGAAAGGAGGGATTGAATTCAAACCTTAACCTGGCAAGAAGAAGTTGATGGACTGAAGTTATTATTAACATTATTGCACGGAAGGCTATGATGTAGCAATGCAGGTTTTGAGTCTGTCTTTCTGCACAGCTGGTACAACATTTGAACCTTTTTTATAACATAATTGTGTTTAGGCAGCATTTAGAAGTAATAGTTCCCAATTTAGTTAAGTGTTTGCTGAGCATCACTTCACCAGAATTCCACCATAGTGGTGTTTAACTGGAATAATATGCTCTCCAAAGCCAGCAACAGCAGTCTGGCACAGAGCACATAATGCAAGGTCCCCTCCAGAAATTGTGGATTGTTGTGTGTATTGATCCCCCTTCATCAGTCAGTACAAGCTGGTTGCTGCTATCTCAACAGACAGAGGTTTTAACCAAGAAAACAAAGGAGGGAAAAGTTAAAGGTGGCTAAAATGGTTTTGAATAGAAAGAGATGAGGAGACCAGTTACTGGCTGCAAAATGAGCTCTAGAATCAGGATGATATTTCAGGAAGGTAAATTTACTGAAGAATATAAACAGTTAGAACTCTTAATTTCTGTGAAGATAATTTTCATTCATTTTAAAAGATCAAAACAAGCTTTAGTGTGGAGGAAAGATATGTAATGGGTACCTTATTTTCTCTCTTAATTAACTTGATGTGCATCTTCCTGCTTCTAGGACAGGTGAGACTGCATGCATTTACAGTGATAAATGACCTTGGCCTGTTCATCCATTGCAGGGGTCACTGCATCTAAATTGTGGCAAAGCCAATTACTGTGTTTTAGTGGGATACATTAGGTATCCATTTGGAACTAGAGTAAGATAAAGTGTACTGCCTGTGCCTGACTGGGGATGGCTCACTTAAGTGCGAGTGGGTTTACTCGAAACTGGAGAATGTCCATGTGAAATGCAGCTGTGGTGGCAGGAGAACTGTGCTGCTTACTTGGAGGTCGTTACTGTGATGCCTTAGGTTTTAACTTTTATATTTTTCAAATCCTGTACTGCCTAGTGTGTAACTCTGAAGTTTCTTGCAGCCTGTTAATTTCTGCTCTCTCATGCTAGGTAGGCATAACAAAGCCTCTCCAGACCTGCTCTCCAAGCAGACTGTCCTAGGCCCAAAAAGTATAAACCAAAAGCTTTTGAGAGGGAGGCAAGCTGAGGGGAAATTACATCATTAACGGAAGCTTTAATTGGAGAATTAACCCTAATATGCAAATGAACCAAACCTATAAAAGTGTGAAGAACTCTTGACCTGTCGTCCATCTTGGGGGTCCATCTTGGGGTCCATTTTGAGAATAGCCTCTGGACTCCCCAGAGGGTACCTTTGAAGGCCTTTCAAATAAATACCTACCTTTATTCCATTACTCCTGTCTAATCTCTGTTTTTAGGTGGTGTGGACACTGAAAAGCTTTAGCAGAGAGATTTTCTGGCTTTCTGCAGCATTTTGTGAGAGTTCTGTCTTTCCCATGCAAGCAAGACAAAACAATGTTACCGTTTTGTAAACTTCTTGCAGGTGTGGATTGTTTTGGTAGAATTGTTATGGTTCTAACTAGAAAAACACTCAGAGATGGGTGTCTTAGAACTTGACCAATCCCCTTAGGGGGTGGATGGCAAAAACCAATTACCTTATGCCACTTAATACATTTTGCAAACTAACATGTAAAAGTCTTCTGAGAATTCATTAAACCACCATCCATTGATCCCTGAGCCTGGACGTCGTGTTGTTTCTCTACTCGTCTGTGGGGAAAACAGCAACAAGGTGGCCTCTCAAGGCATCAACTGTAATGGAGTTCAAGAGGAGGAGAGAAGCATTTTTATATAATGTAAGTGGAATCTGCAAGCAGCCTCCCAGATACACATAAATACTACAGGATGCCTCTTCCTTCACGGGAACTCATGGGGTTTGCTTACTTTTGTGGTGAGTCCTTGGGGAAGAGTGATGCATGGCCTCTAGTGAAACTTGCCTTTAGTCTGCATTGCTGAGTATCTGCACTCAGGTTCACAGTGGCATCCTTACTTAAATGTGTACAAGGTTGAAAGAATGTTACACAGAGCTTCTTGTGTGTAGCATCTAGAATTTACTTTGCTTGGAACTTCTGTTTGCGGGAGATGTTTAAATTTGATCCTATTAATAGCTTTGGTTCAGGGATAATTTTTGAGCTTCTTATCTAAAAGTCTTTTATCCATCTAATATATTTTTTCACTATGGCTTAGGCTTATCTTTGCTTTATGTAATGTGATTTGCAAAACAAAGTTGGAGAATATCTGGCTTTTAGGTCACTGATTACAGCTTTTGTGGTGGAATGTATTTGCCAAATAAAAATTTGAGCTTTTTAAAATTCAGATGAAAATTGAACTTACCCACCTTAAGTATATTACACTTGTTATAAATCTCTATCTGATGGTATGGTTGAGGAAACCCATCCAAATTACTTCTAAAAAGATAATTGTTTTATGTTCTTTGTAAAGGGTTTTTTCCATTCTGTTAGTATCTATGAAATACCTCTATTTTAGTTTAAAATATGCAGTAAAGCACAAATTATTTACATATAGTGTATTTTAGTGATTGATCAGTAGTTGTAGGTTTGTAGTTTGGCAATCTTGTATTTTATATTGCTTCCCTCCCCTCTTCCTCAATACAATGTACTTACTGGCATTTAAAACATATCTGAAGATAGAAATTTCAATTTCTGTGGATAACCTTCTCTACCAGCTTAGCTCATACAAATGAATGCTGAAATGTTTCCTTGTCGAAACAGTAGATGTCTGCATAGTTTGTTCATGTAACTTTTATTCACCACCTGTGTCTAATGGCAATTAGGGTGTTTCTTAAAAGGAAATGTCTCTATGGCCAGGGCAATTTGAGAAGTTGCTATGGATGTCAAAAATGTTGCAGCTCCAGTGTTCCATGCATTGTGCTGTGAAACGTGTAGTTTTGCACTTTTGTTCTTTCTTTTCTTTCCTGGATTATTCCTAAAAACCAGGATGAATTATCCAGGATGGGGCTGGGTGATGCTTCTGAGTCATGCATTGACCACGGCAATTTTCCTTGAGAGGGGCATAAAGTTCTCTGTGTGATGCTTTTTTGATATTGGCATAACCCTGAGATTTTTAGTGAAGCCCACGACACTCGTTCCTTGCATTGCTTCCATCCACAAGGGCAGTTGTGGTTCATGTCCTGCTTTTAGTTGGCTGCTCAATGCCTGTAATTAAGGGCAGTGTGGATAGAGCCAAGGGTATATAATAATACTGTGTCCTACATATGAAGTGTAGCCAAGACTGGAGCAACTGAGAGTCTTTAAAAACCATGAGCATTGTAGAGAAAACACCATTATATTTTTCCAGAGTAATTTGTTATTTACTAGGTACCTGATGCTTCTTGTCCCTGTTTACTTGAGTTTAATTTTCTTTGTGACTCTACTTAGTTACTCGTGGAATTTTTTTTTCCTTCTCCTACCATCAATTTTGTGTTATTACATGGTCACAACATGGAACAATATAGTAGAGGTTGAGAAATTAGATGCTATCCACAGGAGCAGTTCAGAATTGTGGGAGAGGGGTCCTACGTGATTCCAGTCTCAACTGAGGTACTCTAAATTATTAGGGAAATTTAGGCTGTGGCTGAAGAGCTGTGCAAGGGAATGCTTAGATCCTTACAGGATGGCAAAAGTAAAATAACCAACAGTGTTTGAAGTGTAGTGAAATAGCAATAAACATAGTATTTCAGAAAAATCTAAAGGGATGCAGTATTACAGCCCAGCAGAGACTTGGCCTTGGGAAGAATTTAATGTCTGAAAGCTCAGGTGAAGGTTTTCCATGAGGGGTAGGTGGCACCGGCATTCACTATATGATCTCAAATTACCGAGACAGAGAATCATTCCACAGTTTGAATCATGTGAATTCAGATCTTAGGCAAAGATAGTGGATCAGATTACAACTTTGGATGGATTTTTTTTCCTTCAGACAGATTCAGTATTGTTAAGTCTTTCATGTTGGCAACTGCTTGTCTCAGCCTGTCCATCTTGATTTGATTTTTGTTTCAAGGCTTGATTAGAAGTGATGTGCTGGAGTGTCTGTGTGTATTCTGAAGGTGTCACTGTATCTCATACAGGAATCCTGTAGGCTGAAATGGCTTCCTTAGTCTTTCTTTCCACGGTGCTCTTTATGGTTGTTGTAATGACTCTAAGTTGTTTGTTACTAATCAAATGAACCCTTGATACATATTCATGTGCAGATGGCAGGGGCTCATCTCTGAACCCTGCCAATCCTTTGCAGTTGGTTGAGTGTCAATGTGCAAAATTCTCCAGTTTTAATAAGGCATTTTTGATCAACAATCATGAATATTACTGAATGTTGATATCACTTTTATTCATGAGTTCTGATAGCAACACCAATTAAAGTAGCAGCAGCTAATGCATCATAAGATATAAATTTTATCCTTGGGATAATTTCGGTACTGAGTGCATTTTCTCATATGAAGTGATGGCACTATCAGCTGCTCCAAATGCGACTGTGTAGCAATATGTGTTCACTATTAATATTGTGATAAGATATATTGGTTAGTCGGGATTGAGTTATGTATGATTTAGAGATCTTAATCTGGTTTTAGTTATTATTTGGAAAACTTCAAATTGTTTGGGTTCTTTTCCTAAGTAAACCCAGGACTGAAGAGTTAAACAAAATTATATTTTGATGTTAAATGCATTTGCTTACTACTTTCTGTCTGGATATGGAGCAAGTGTATTTTATTACTGGGAAGTAACATGTCCATTTAGAAAATGACTTAGGCTACAATATTTGTGTTGTCAAATTTATTTTCCAGGCATAACAGTTCTTGGTTTTTTTTCTATCCCTATTTGTGGAAAGATGAAATCATCGTTAATCGTATTTCAAAGGTTGTGATGCTGAAGTTACTCTGTTTTATGCAGCTGGGGGCTGTAGGATGTAGGCAAACTGTCATCTGCAACCTGGCCTTTTTTAAATAATTTCTTATAAATCACAAACATAATCAAACTTTTATCACCAGATAAAAACAATGCTTTTCTTTAAAATTGGCCCTGAATGAGTAACTTGTCAGAACGTGTAAATCAAAATTGCCATCTAAGCAGGAGGAAAAAAGACAGAGAATGTGCTTCCTTAAATCAACTCAAGGCAAGCAGGTGCTGGGCTTACAAAGAGAGGCTTGAATTCCAGTTTTGGTTTCATGGGACTACTACATTTAGAGAACCTGCACTGAAAAATTTGTGTGTCCAGTTGCTTAAATATAGTCATGTAAGTGTTCCTCTGGGGGTGAGGAGCAGGTGTCAATGAGTTCCCTGGCTTTTCAAAGGTTTTCAATAATGAAATTGTTGTAAGTCATAGAACAAAGTTTTGTGCTTACTGAAATGTTCAGGCTTAATCTGTGTGGCACCTTAAAATTTGTTTTTAGGCCTGAGGAGGGCTGTGGGGTTGGACATAGGATTGCCTCCAATGTGCAGATGTTATGAAGTCAAAAAAGAAGTTAGGATACATATGAGGTTTGTGTTGGCTATTTCAAAATAGTCTTCATTTATGTACAGTGACTTGGGCTTCAGTAAAGCCTGAAAACCATGGCTTTTTCAGGAGTGAATAATTAGTGTGAGAGTTGAGTAATGGTCTAACCACAGCCTTATATTTCTATTTGCATGTCAGCTTGGCAGGCTGGTAATTTTTGGACATTCCTCACTTAACTCTCAGCTTTGTTTACTTAAGATGCTAAGCACAAGATTGTCCTTCTTGAAATCTAAAAGAATGTTTCCCAATGCTTTGTGGGCTGGGAGGGGAATCAATTTAGTAAAGTTATGTACTTGAGATTCCCTCCCCACACACTTCCTGCGTTGTTTGTCTATTCTCCACCTTCCCTGTCTCCACTAGCTCCGTTTCCAGCTCTATATGTGTCTTTAGACAATGTTATAATCAGTCTTCTTTACTTACTGATGTAACAAATAATGTCTGCAGTACACACTGAAATACTGCTTAGTACAACTAGAGAGGTGTTTGGGGCTTTTTTGTGATTTTCATCTCCAAAAGAGATTTGTTAGTGGTGTTTCATGCAACTTCTCATTAAATATGTAACAGCTCCTCTTAAATGTTTGATTCCTGATTTTACACTTATGTGACTTTGCTATCACTACACCAATATCCTGGTCACAGAGATGGACTTGCAGTGTGTCCCCGTGGCACCACTGGTGTTTCATGCTGCAGGGATTGCTGTTTGCATGGTGAGTGTGGCACATTCAGGGCTGATTTCAGCTGCCTGTGTGAATTCTGCAGCCCATGTGCATGAGTATTTCAGGGTAATGCAAGCAGTACTTGGAACTTGCCAGGCTGTAGCAGCTGTGTGAGGAAACCATCCTTGCCAAATGGTAAATCCTGCAGTGCCCAGGGTCACAATATAAACCCTTTTTTACACTGAGGGAGGGGCCCTGTGGGAATAAATTCAGCACAGTGCACAACAGCTTTAGAGGGCAAAGCTGCTCTGGGAGACAGAGGTATTTTTCCAAAATGGTCTTGCATGAGTCATTTTGAGCTGCAAGCAATACTATAATTACGTTATAAATTGTACAGAGGAAGGAGTTCTGAATCCCGACTTCTAAATCGAGAAGTTTGTGTTTCTTGACAACATAACAACTGCTTCTGAGCCTTGCATTGTTCTCCCTGTCTCAGTCCCTCTCCAACTTGGAGGCAGGGAATAGACCAGCTGAAGGAAAGATTGCTTGCCTGCTTTTGTGGCTTTCCTGGAAACAGCACTGCTAAGATCCAGCCTGAAATACACAATGCAGAGAAATTGTGTATTGGTGCACTCTGCACATGTACACATACGAATGTGTATGTGTTTGCACGTGCATGTACTCCAATTCATTCCTAAAGACATAAGGGAAAGTAATTCACTGCCTTACGCGTTTTTTTAGAGTGATACAGTGTGCAGATTTATCACTGCTCTTTCAATCTCACCAGGCTGTCATGATCTGCTTGAAATTATTTTCTCTCATTGATAATGTTTTGGAGCTGGCATGTGGGTGAACATAGATCAAAAAAGCTTTTTTAAAATCTCCACATGGATTAAAATATTCCAACAGCCCAAAATTTTGTTTAGGGATTTTTTTTACTGACACCATAGACATTTCAAGATTTCTCATCCTGCTGTTTTCTAGTGGAATATAAATATTAGCTGGTCAGGGAATTTTTCTTGGGTTTGTGGCATCTTTCATAATACCCATTAAAATGCACTGAGGCTTTTGTCTTTGTTTATAAACAACCATCTCAAATAGATGTATATCTGCAGATTGGCTTACATGAGAATGAGGGCTCTGTATGTGTGCAAAGACTGACTGTGGAGGAAAAACTTGTGTGTTCATTTCTTAGATAATGAGCTCTAGGCTGGCTGTCCATTGTAAGGCCAGGAGTTGTGTGTTAGTTGTCCCAGTAGAGCTATATGGAGTTCCTGTTTGGTAACTGGTTTGATTCAGTTCCTTTTAAGCATTTTTGGAGAAGATTAAAATTCATAAATGAGGCATAGTAATGAAAGATTTGTCTTCATAAGTAGTACTTACATATCGTACAGATGAACATACTTCATTTTCTGTCAGTTTCCCCTTTTTAATTTGCCCTCTGAATTAAATACCAATTACCAATAGCTGAAAACTCCTGTGAGTCTCTTTCCAATATTTCCAGGAGTGTTTTGCTTATTTATTAAGCTTGATATGCTCATACTCTCTCCATTCTGCATGTCTCAGGCATAGGCATAGATGACATGTAATGGTCAAATAAGAAGTGTAGTACTTTATCTTAATTCTCAAATCATTGACTTGTCTGCATTTTATGCCTTGTTGTTCTTTCATGTTTTGTTGAAAAATTCTGTTGTCCAGCACTCCTGCAGTGTGTAATTTGTCTACACTTTTGTTTTTTAGTGAGAATAGGAATAGAACAAGCCGGAAAAAATTTAATGATGTTACCAAGTAAAACAAAATATGAAATGTATTGTCTGAAAATAAGATGTGTTCACTGAGTGTTTTGTTCATTGTGGCAGTTAATTCAGCCCTGGTCACAGCGGTGGAGGCTTTCAGTGAGTCACACAGAGCTGGCCTGTCTGTGCTGAGCAGAGTAATTCACAGTAGCCAGTGACTTTTGCAAGCTGACTAAAACGCCCTGTGCTCCTTCCAGTGTCAGTAGGGGAGTACAAAGGAACGATCTCTGCGAGTCTGACCTGTCAGTGGTGATGCACTGCCTGAATACCTGGGGAGACAAACCAAAATGTGTGTAAGTGTAGGAATGAAAGGTAGTGGAAGCATCCTGGGATAAGGCTGTATATATTGCTTGTTTCTCTGGTCCTAGAGACCTTCAGAATATCACTGGGAGAAATGTCTCCAATGCAGAGGAATTAAGCAATATTCTACTTTGATGTTTCTTTACTAAAGAGTGACTGCATCTTTAGTCTCAGCTTTGCAAATACATTATTACCTAAAGTGTAGGAAATTACTTTGTCTAATTTGGGAACTTTATTTTCTTTCCCCCTTAGTCTTTTCCTTGTATAGAGGACAATGTGGTTTTGAACTGAAAAAGTCATAGCTTGTTTCCCTTGAGAAGCACTCTAACTTCCTGCTCCCTGAATTAACCTTAAGAGAATAGTTGGCTTAGTGAATTTTGGTTTTTTTACCAATTGGTCTGCTCCCTTTTATTTCATTGCAAGCTCTTACCACCACGTTGCATACAGCGTTTAAAGCCTGTATGGGCAACAGGTTGTTTAGACAACCCTCAGACTTGTCATGAGGCTTCTTCTTGACTTGGATACTATTGCTGATATCTAATTCATGTTCTGGTTGCTTCCTTCCGTGATCTGCTACAGCTCATTGTTTTACGGGTCTACTCTAACATCTATATTGCAGGGTGGTTTAATTCCTTTGACTACAGCTTTGCTTTCTCTCTTCTATCACCCACCTTAGAATTTACTTTAGGCCTTTACATGTTAGCTTTATCAATTATCCAGGATTATTTCACATTGCACCACAGATCCAATTTTTTATTTTGAAATTATGTTGTCAGCATTACTCTGTGAGTATGTAAGTAAAGCCAGCTGTAATCTGTAATACACAGATACCACGTTCCTGAGACGTACAAGCCTTTTATTCTCATCTGTAGAAGAGCAGGGTCTCTTAGGTCTGTTGAACCAGAGTATTTATAACAATTAGTTTTATGACCTTGCAAGAGAAGAAGGTTAAATACTTTGCAGAGCAAAGAGGAGATCATTAATCACATTAAAATTCTGTAAGATTTCAATAAGGAATTCATCTATGAACTGAAGAAGAGAGACAGGGATGGGGTAAACAAAGTTGGAAAGGGGAGTTTAGGAAAGACTGCTTGCTTAGCTGTGGCTGTGGGAGACTGTGGAAACTTTCCTGTGGATTTAAGGTTTGGAATTATATTTTTAAAAATTCTGTAATCAAGGTAAGTGTATTTGGCCCAGATGTCCACTAGGACAAGTGTGGTTATTTATCTGGAGTTTTCAAAAAGCCAAGCTGAAATGATTTGGAACATTTTGCTGTGAGATGATGTCAAGCATTCTGTACCTTGCAGATTTTATAGCCTTCACTAATTGCTGTTTGTTGTCTTCTAAAATTGGTGTGGCTTCTATGAAGGTATAATTATAAAGAGGCATCCTCCCTCTCTTGAAGGAAGAGGAAAAATGGAGTATTTAGGATGAGGTTATACTACATCCTGGGACTTGTACAGCTTGGAATGTATTCTGAAAGCTGAGTTTTACGTGTTATTTTATGATGTGGGTATTACTGAACCTGTGCAGGATTGCTTTGGATGAGTGAGAAAATACTGGTTTTGACAAAGACAGATTTTTGGCAACTGTATGAGAACAAAACACGGCCAAGGTATTTCCATGTCTTTCTCTGATAATTCAGTTGAAGAACCTCTCTGTGTGGTTTCTGCAATGCCTGTGCCTTGAATATACACAGTGAATTGCCTTCACTTCCTGCTGCACATCCAAGTCGCTTTGCTGACAGCTGCTCTATAAATATAATTCTTGAAATCTTGGTTACAGTGACTGTGAACAGTACAATATGAAGGAGTGTCTAAATAAATTTTGCTGGCAGGCAGCTGTGTCAACAGCTTCAGGCTCTTTGGGGTGAACAGCAAATAAGCAAAAAGGAGTAGAGCCATTTGAGTCAGTACCTCAGTTCCACTGCTCCTTTTGATCTAACTTTGAACACTGCATTAATGAGTGTTGTTTTCCAGAGTGTCCTATGACCTTTTCTCTTGTTCTGCTTTAATGTGAAAAGCACAGTTGGAATGCTGTTACCATATAGTTACAAAAAAACCCAGGGCGAGGCAAGTAAAAGTACACTTTTTTTTTATTAAACAGGGTTTGAATCTCATGAGTGAGGTGTCAATCTAGGTGTGAATGACACTTTAATGTGCTTCAGACTTGTCTTTTGGGTTAGATCCAGTGTCAGTTGACAAGAAAATGTTCGAGTGGATGCTGTCTTTAAAACCTGAGTTTGCAGAGGGGGAGGTTGGGAATTTAGAGCTTCTGCTGTCTTCAGGTGAACAGGAGGTGCTCAGCTGTACAGTCTCAAGTAGAGTCATAAAGTCATTATGTGTGCAATACTTAATGGTTTTACCTTCTGCCTGGAATATCAAACTCTTAAAAAGCATAGATATAGCATAGAAACAAAAATACATTACTGAAAAAGCTGAAATTGCCACTGCTCTGCCTTTTGCACTTGTTTTTTTTTTTTAGAAAAATTTGAGTGGTACAGCATCAGCGTGAGAGTGTAGCATTTGTTTGCTGAGTTCAGTACTGTCATGATGATGAAATGGAACAGGATACATTTCACGTCGGATCAAGGGAAAAAGTATCTTGTAGCTCCAGAACACATTCTCTTAGACAAATGACCTTCAGCATTTATTATCTTGGTATCCCAATGAAGGCATGATAGAAGCAAGTGAAATAGGTGAGCATGATGCATTGTATAATTACTAAAACTGACACACGTTTTGTTTGGCAGAATAACAATGCAGTGAAATTACGGTCTTGTGGGGCAGGGTGCAGCCTGTTAGGGAACCTTTTTGATGTTTCAGCACTTTGGCTTATGTTCTAATAGCAAACTGTATTATTAATTATACTTTTGGGGTCTTGACCACTGGGTTGGTGAGGCAGGACCGGCCCTTGGTGAAACCGTGCTCTCTATCTCAATACTCTCTATCCCTGTCCTCCAAAAGCCTTAGCAGAGCTTCTCAGAGGATCTGTTCCATGATATTCCCAGGCACAGAGGTGAGGCTGACATTCTCTAGTTTCCAGGATCCTCCTTTTTACCTTTTTAAAAACTGGGTGCAGTATTTCCTTTTTTGCAGTCACCAGGGACTTCACCTGACTGCCGTGACTTTCAAACATCATGGAGTGTGGCTTGGCAACTCCATCAACCAGTTCTCTCAGCACTCTGGGATGCATCTCCTCAGTTCCTATAGATTTATGTGTGCTCAGGTTCCTCAGGTGATCACAAACCTGAGCTTCGCTTACAGTGGCGGGAGGGACTTTTCTCCCGCAGTCCCCATCTTGTGGTGCATCCCCTCGAGAGGTGTGGGCAGAGAGATTGCCGGTGAAGACTGAGGCAGAAAAAGCTGTTGTAGCACAACCTTCTCCTTGTTTGTTTCTACCAGTTTGCCAGTTGTGCTCATCAGGGCTGTACTCTCTCTGACATTCCTTTTCTGGCTGTCACACCTGTGGAAACACTCGTTGTTCTTTGCATGCCTTGCCAAGTTCAGCTCCATCCACGCTTTGCCCTTCCTATCAAATATTAAAGGATCTGGTTAATGAACTTAGCAGGCCACTGGTAATTATTTTGAAGTGCCTAGATAACTGAGACTGTCAGCAAGTTGCTAGGTAAAATTATTTGGGATATTAGGATTCAAAGATCGTAAATTGTGTTCGGTAGCTCTGACTTTAGTCCCTGGTAGCATAAACAGAATAAGTAAGCACCTGGTGCAATGTCCTGAAGCCTTTTTGCCTCCAACGCTCTTCTGCTTCTTGGCTGGGAAAACAAAATCAACAAAAAGTGCCTTTGCCTCAGGTAAACTTTAGGTAAGAATATAGGTCTAGATTAGAGTAATTTTTGATCATGGGGCTTCAGAGGTTTATGTTTTAAATGATCTTTACTTTCTTACTGAATTGAGACCACAATGAAAACCAGAATTTCACTTTCATAGATATCAAGTGCATGTGTGATGATACAGTCTTAAAGATAACAAAAATAAAATAAAATGGTAGACTATGACTCAATATAAAGTTTGTCATCTGTTTTGTTATTGTTTCTACTTGTGTTTCTATGAAGATGAAGAGATGATCTAATGGTAAGAATTACATGTTTGATAAGGGATTGGATACTTGTAAATTTTATCACCTGTTCTTTTATTGTAGCGGAGTAAGTAGCAGAGTGTAATTATTTTTTGTGGGCTCTGTGCTGTAGCTGAAAAACATTGGATATCTGTGCTTCTCCAATTTGTGGTTGAAAAATGATTTTGAAATCCTTGAATGCAAGAACTTTGTCTTCTCGGTAACAACTGACTGCAAAAAAAGAAAAAAAAGGTATATCAAATTGTAGGAAATTGTCGAATAATGTGCTAGAGGCTTTGGTGTCACCTGGTTTTACTTGCCAGCTTGACTAATGACATAGCAAAAAGGGAAAACATAATTAATTGGATTGATTTTGGGTGAAACTCAGTTGAGAACTAATGAAAAAAACCCCCTGTGGCAATTAACAGAGAAAATGGTATGAGTGAGGAAGCACTGCATAATATAAGTTTCTGGTGTTTTCCTTAAAGTGAAGGGGGGAAACAGCAGCCATGTCAGGGGAAGTGGAATGAAGGAGAGAAACAAGAAAAAAAAATAGCAGGAATTCATATTCTGCACAAAGATAGTTTTTACACTAAGGCAGCAAAAGATAAATCAATGAAAGGAGTATATAGATGATTTAAGTCACTTATTTATTTCATGGATCAGGAAAATAATAGTCCCTTGCTGATTAGGTAAAATTCTCGGTCTTGATGTCTTGATACTTGAAAGTTAAGAGATCCAAGAGGATTGAAGGGAATAGTATAACTAAATAGCTCAGACTGAATCAACAAAAATATCGAGATTCAAACTAGGGTGGCTTATTCAAACATTCAGTAAAAAGCGTATTTTCAGGTCCTCAGTTCTGCACTGGAGGGGATTGAACTTCCTTATGCTGAAGCAAGATGTGGTACCATTTCTACAGACACATTTCCTACAAGATGTGGGGTGCGGTATTCTCTTTGTCATTTTTCTCTTTTAATGATTATGAGACTGCCAGTCAGTTTTTCCTTAAAGGACCAGGATTTTTTGTCTAATTCTGCATGTCTTGTGCACTTCATATTTAGTGGAATTAATTTAAGAAATGGTCAAGGTACTGCTCTGTGCGTTAAGTAGTTATTTTGTTGGTGTAGGGCAGATGTGGATGAGGAAATTATGGTAAAATATATGAATCAGAATTCCTATTTGAAAATACAGATCTGTTGCTTGCAGCATTTTAGTTTGATTTACACCTTTCCAGCAGAACTGTATTAAATTACATGAAATACATTTCCATTGAGCTGTTGGCATTACATTTCTTAAAATGAGAAAACAATTACTGTGCTTTCATATTACTCTAGTTCACAACTCATATCTGTCATTGCTTCTTTTTATTCTACATCAGAAACTATAAAGCAGCAGTAACAAAGGTTCAAAAATGTTGGCAAATGAGTGATCTGTTCCACATGAGAATTAGTGTCTGCTCTGTACCTTGGCAAGAAATTGGAATGCGGAAGGGTAAGCTGGTGCAATTGTTGCTATGCAGTGTTTTGCAGGAAAGGATTAAGCAAATATTTTAATTTTTTTGTGGTTGAGTAGAGGAAGTTTTTTAAGACTGGAGTGAATGACTCAGGTTGGATTTTTGGTTTTCTTTTCCTTATAAAGTGCCTGTAAGAAAGCCAAAAGTTTATGTGCTTTGGGGGTGAGAGAGAAGCTCATGTTTGTTTCTTCTATTACATAGCACCCCTGACACGAGGCCCACTGAGTGTGTATCAGAACTGAGTTGTTGACCCAAAGCTCTCCCGTTCTCAGCAACTGTGTTTCAGTAACCCTACTGCTGAATGAGACAATAATGCTTGCAGGCATGACACTTACAAACTGGCTTTTCCTTTTTTTTCCCTTTATGTCCCTCCCTTTTCCACAGCTGATAACTCGGGGCTTAAACTGCAGACACTTCTACAGCCCAGTGGAGCTGCAGTCTCCTTCCTCTCTGTAGCCTAGAGAGAAAGGCTTGCCTAGATAAAGGAAAGGCAGCAGCTCTGAGTTTCCACTGATTTACTGGGGGGAAAAAAAGGCAAAGTTGGGGGTTCTACAGCGCTATGGCGTATAAGAGTTTATTTATAGAAGTGGGTGTGAAAATGGCAAAAACATTAGATGCTTTAAATGATTTCCAGGTGTGGGGAGGGAACTAGGAGCCTCTGAAAAACTCAATGTTTTGTTTGGCTTTTTGGAAGGAAGGTGAGCTAAAACAATGTATCAAATTTTTATTGATCTTTGGTAGGGATAAGCAAAAGCATTTGTTTAGAAATCTAGTGGTTTGCAAAAGCTTTCTCGTGGCTGGCTCATTTCAGTTGCTGGAATGTGCTCTAGAGTCATTTGATTATAAATCCCCAAATCTATTGTAGGACCTCTGAGAAAGAGTAGAGCTCAGGCTGGCTGAGGCTGAGGCTCTGGATGCTGCTGGCTTTCCCAAAGGTTGTCTTTGACAGGGGGGCCCCAGGATGGCTGTGGCAATGATATTCCAGCCTGTGCACAGCACTCCCCCCCCCCGATTGCACTGCTCCTCCAAGCACATCACTCAGGTGCAGTTCCTTCCTGACCTCCTTGCTGCACCGTGGTGTAGAGGATATGCAAATACTAAAAAAGTTCCCTGGATTCTGGATTATTGCTATGGTATTATCTTGTAGTATGACTTCAATTACTGCTGGTTTTTAGGAAGTCAGTGTGTATGTTTATGACTTGATTGTTCATTCTTTCTGACAACAGCAACTCAAAATCTTTCCCACGGATGTTCTGGATTTGCCTTTTAGCTCTGCACTTAGGACTTCCTGATGGGTCTGTCTTTCCTCAGTGAGGGGCAGAGCCAGACCCATTGGCAAAACCTGTTGTTGATAGGACTCATTACCAGTCCAAAGTGCAGAATCGTGTTGTGAATATAGACTTACTTGAAACAGATTTGTATAAGATTCTTAGATACAAATTCTTTTGCTGATTTGCAGCAGGCTTACGTAGTGTGTGGAATTCTGGATTTTAAAGATAAATCTGGTGTTATGAGTAAAGGCTTTATTCTAAGAAAATTGAGTCCTTGGGCTTTTAAAGGAGTATGTAATTCTGGTGTCCCTCATTTATTGAGCAAATGAAGCATGTGTCATTGTAAAGTTAGAACAAAATCTACATAAAAATGCACAGACCAACACTACAGAAACCTTTAGGGCCGAGGTTGACATTTTCAAAATCAGGTGTTGACCAGTGATGAGACCTGAAAACTCTAAAATAGTGAACAAGTTCTGACTTCACGGTAGTGGAATAAAAAGACATCTTTCAATAACTCTGTTATTTTGCAGAGGGATAGAGTTTATTTTTACTGTAAGAGTCATGTATTGCAGTAGTAAATAGTAGGAGGTTCTGGCACGCGTGACCTGGTTCAGCTGGATAGCACTATTGATTTGTTTTTTCAGTGCCTCTGCTAAGTTAATTGTAACTTTGTTTTCTGATCATTGATTAGCTCAGTGGTAAGTTGTCATTACAGCATTCAACTCCCTAAGGACATGATCTATAAGGCAGACTTTTCCAGTGGAGGGTCATGATTCAGCTAGTTTACACATAATTTAAACAGCAGTTGGCCTAATACCCTGAAGTGGAATTTGAGGTACTTGTAGTCCAAGAGTGTAATACCATAAATTAGTGTTTGTGTTAAGCACTCTTTAGAGACCTGCAGGAGAGGCCAGTGGGACACGTAATGCCCCTTGTGTTCCTTTTTCAACAGGCAAGTGAAGTTAAAATCTCGAGGAAGATTAGGAAAGCAGTTTCACTTAGAGCAAAACTGCCATTTAACGTTTCATTGGGAAAGCTTCGTTTCGTCAGAGTTGCCATAATATTTGTTTGCCCGGACTCTGTATTTGGATTGGTTTTAATGGCCTATTCCAATAATAATGGGCATAATAAAAATGTCTTCATGTGGTTAGAGCAAGCTAATGAACTCTGACTTTTGCACATACTGGTGTCCTACATTTTGTATAAGTTTAGTGCAGAGCTGCCTTCAGTTACTTTAAACAGTTTTTGAGATACGGGGAATTTGTCTCTGCTCTAGCATCTAAATGGCTTTATCAAGCAGAGCCGATGTCTCACAATGCCTCTAGAGGCAGCAAATTGAGCATAAATGAGTTGAATTCGTGTATTTTCTGACTATTTTGGCACAACCTGTCTGTGGACTGAAGTGTGACTGTCACTGCACCTAAGAAGAGATGGTTATTTACGGAAAGATTTCTGATGTATGCAGAGGCTGGGATTTCTAGTTCAGTACCACAGCTCAAGGCAGGGTAGAAGATGGCAGAGACAGTACAGTCCTGCTGCTCTTCTGCTTTTCAGAGTTTATTGTCAGACCTTACTTCTTGTAGCAACACAGTTTTTGGGGGTTTTTTTTGCTTCTTTTCCTACAGAGTTTGCTTACAGGATCTGTTTGTGCCAGCACAGAAGGGCAGTACGAGTAGGAGTAAGTGTTTGGACAGAAGGCAGCGAGGAGCACAACTACTCCAAGAGTGCATTAAATCAAATGTGAAACTATTTGTGTGACTAATGATAGAGTAACATCAGATCTGCAGTGTTTGAATGGCTGTGTTTCTGTGAAGTGGTTTTCAGCCTGGGGGGTGGTGAGTAGTTTAAGTCCATCAGCAAAGTTTTTGAAGAAACACAAGCTACCATCTAGATTGTTGGGGTTTTTTTAAGTAGCTGTACTTTAACATGATTGAGTCAAAACTGTACAAAACCTTGTCTCTCGCAAGATGATAACTAAAATGGTGGGTCATGGTTGGATATGGTTTTCCCTCAGAGGGTGGTTGGGCATTGGAACAGGCTCACCAGGGAAGTGGTCACAGCACCAAGCCTTAGTTCAAGAAGTGTTTTTGGACAATTACCTCAGACACGTGGTAGAAATATTGGGGCTGTCACGTGCAGGGCCAGAAGCTGGACTCAGTGATCCCTGTGGGTCTCTTCCAACTCAGGAAAAACATGAAGTAGTATGTTTTAATAAGCAATATTAAGCATGTATAAGTAGTAAGTATGTACATTCAAAAGATATTTTTCCCTTAGAGCACTTAAAAACATTTGTTGATTTGTGCAGTGTACGTGAATGGTGTTCTGTGTGTAAAATACGTGAAGATTGTGTTCATATAGGTGGGCAGAGTTGTTATTAATACAATCTGGATTCTGAAAATCTTTCCTAATAGATCTTTAAGCCTACAAAAACCGTAGTGAAATCCAGTCTTAACTGCAAGGTGTTTGCATGGTTGGATTTTCGTTTTCTGTTTTTGGTGTGTGTGTTTGATTTTCTTCATTCAAGAGTGGATCCTGTTTATAGGGGACATGAGTTTCAGTGCACCCATAAAAATCTGTGTGCTCCATACTGTTAACCATGATCTGCTTGTGTGAAGCTCTGTTTCTCTGCTTTGCTGTTTGTGCCAAGCTGCCCCCATCCCTGCTGGCTGTCTGCTGCTGGATCTCTGCCTCCCCAACTGCCAGACTGGTTTTAGCACTGCTTTGTCTTGGTTCCTTTATTGCCTGTGGTGTGGGCAAGGAGCCAAGCAAGGCTGCAGCCAAACGATTCAGAATGTAAAATGTCTTCCAGGTTTGTTTCAGTGCTTTACCTTCAGCTTCTTGCAGTCACCTTTCCTACAGGCATCCTGCCATTTGGGAGAGTCACTCCTTTTCACAGGGCCATTAAACTTTTGAAAGTTTGCAGGGGGTGAAGATTGTGCCACATCTCTAATCAATTTCTTCTTTATAGGCAATTATCTTTTTTTCAACCTGCATCTAGGTTGCATTATTGTTATTTTTAGTTCAGCATTAGGCTTTAGCATCTCTTAAAGTCGAGCAATTACATAATTTTAAAACATTTTTATCTCCAACTTTTAGCTGTATTATTAAAATAAATAGGTGCATTGCAGTGCCTTTTGGCATAATATGTAAGGTCAATCTATAACTACCCTTTAGTTTAAGCTATGTTTGAGATGTAATTCTAGCTGCTTTATCCATTTTAACTTAAATAACCATAAGAACTGAGGCCTCTCTTGTGGAAGAAAGGGCTTCATCAATATCTAGATGTGCTCTGTCATTCAGAAGTGTCAGCAGCCAGGGAATCTCCGTGCTGCAGTTGATAAAGCTTTTGGATGCCCTGCTGTGTCAGTCTTTACAGTTTGCTGTAATCAAGCAGAATAGCCCAGCTGATGTTATGCAGGACACAAGGAATGAAATGATGTCCCAGCCATGACCATTTCCAGGTGGAGATAAAGGTGTCTGAAGTGGTTGCCAAAAAAGGCTGTCAACAGCCTGAATACAGGTAATCAGTGATTAAAAAAGCAAACAAACAAAAATCTGGTGGATTTTGTTCTTGCGTTTGTCTTTTGTCCCAGTTGCCCTCCCCATACCACAAATACTGTTGGAAGGGTGTTTGGAAGAAATCCCCACATCTGTCATTTACCTGTTCACTCTTTCAGTGCTTACTTGGGTTGATTCCATTCTGCTGTTGGTACTGCTCCTCAAAACTACTTGTTTTATTCCTTGCTTATTGGCTTTCACTTCCTGCATTTGTAGAGCTGTGCTTTTCTCTAGGAGCAAACAGATGAATCAAAGTATCAGAGGCCTCCTCAAATGGTTTCGTGAGACAACTCTGCAGTGTTTTGCTCTTTGTAGTAGAGATGTAGACAGAGGAGTTCCACAGCTGCCCTCACCTAAGCCTCCATCTGGGTTTTAGCTGCAAGTCTCTTCCATAATTCTGAGTCATGTTTAAGTCAATCCATCTGTGGTCAGCAGCTCAGTGGCTTTGCACTGCAGATATTATTTATCAGGTCATTTTTTTTTTGTCTGACACCAGTTAAATGATATGTGAAATTGAAACATTCATTCTTGACTTCCAAATGCAATCCGTTGCCACTTGTTATTTTCATTTATAAATTACTTTATTTTTAAGATCTCTCTCCCCAGAGTTAACATTCCTAACAAGTATGAAAGGGGGTGTATTTTTTCTGTCCTCCTGGAGAAGAAGATGAACTGCAGTCTTTTATTTGTTGCTCTTGAGAGAGAGAAATAATTACATTTCATATCTCTGGTACGAAAACATGTAATATTCTTGTTAAGACTGAAGGTACTGTCTTGTAATTCATGTTTTATTTATTCTCCCATTGTTTATGTATTCGGTTTTATAATTTACACATTTGTTTATGATGTCAGTCCTGGTTTTGAGGCTGTTTTATTCTGCTATTTTACCAGATGGAAGTATCCTAACTAAATTGCAAAAGGTCATTATTAACATAAGTATTGAAGCAGTAAAGTGCCTTTGCCCTCATTTGGATTATTTCCTTTCTGCAGGAAGTTGCTGCTTCCATTTCATGCTCAGCTTTAGCTGTGTTGTAGTGCAGGAGTGGGGAGCCTGGAGCTTCTCAAAGCGTATTCAAGGGCCTAGATCGGTTAGAACTGATGTTACCACAGTCCTGTAGCCTTATTTTCTGATTTTTATTCACTTTTTTCGGTATTTGGGACACTTTCACCTGCTCCTGGAGTGGGAATACAAAGGCCAGCTAGTCTTACAAATGTTTGAAAAACAGTGTGAGCAAACACGTGGGTGTTTTGAGAGTGAATCTCTACTTTGACAACTCAAAAACTTGATAAATGATTTAGCTATGAATAAAAATGTACTTAATTGCCTCTCTCAACAGATATACTCTTTAAAACATCTATATTTTGCATTTTTAAGTCACTATGGGATTTGAGATGAAGATGAAAAATCCTACCAAAGGAGAATTCTAAATAAATGTAATTTGAATATTTCTAAATTTAACCCAAAATCTACTTTGACAGGAACATTAAAGTTTTGGTCTGTTAAAAAAACCCCTAAATTAGAGGATATCAGACCTGAATACCCAAATAGGTCATGTTTCAATGATGCAGAATAACAGAAAATAAAGGCTTGCTGTGTTACTGGTTTTTGCACTAGGACAGTTTTCGGAAAAAATATTGAAGTATCTCTCTGAAGGTTGTCACACCTCTGCTAAAAGCATTTTGAAAAAAAAAAATTAAAAAATCAGGAACATGAAGGCTGACAGTACTTAAAATTAATTTTTTAGCTTCTGCTGTGAGGTTCATGGCTCTGTGGTGGCAAGTAGGGATTCTGTCAGAGGCCCTCTTCCACATTCTGCCTGCACCCCTTGCCCTTTGAGAACATTTCCTGGGTGAATTTAATCCTCTGTGCAGACTTGCTGCTCCGAAAGTAACTCTCTGTCATGTCCATTATCACGTGTGTGCTCTGCCATACTGGGACATTAACGTGCAAGACTCTTGAAAAAGGCATTTGCACTCGGGTGGTGCTGTGGCTCGGGTGAGGTGACAGCCCCAAGGGCGGCTGCTGGGTCACAGCGACCCGTGGAGAGCTCTCTGCCCCCTTCACGTCGATGGCCCGGCTCGGTGCTCCTGCGGTGTTCCATCGCTGAGGCACCACGTGTTTGAGTTGCCATTCACGCAGCGTTCCAGCAGATCCCTGATCAAATGTTCGTCTAAAAGTGCCCGTCTTAAAACTCCATTTATTCCTTCCCTCCGCTGAGGTGTTCGGAGTTAAAACATGCCTCTGAATATTCTTCTACGCCTCTTGATGGTTTTGCTTTGTGGGAGTTCACTCAAAACACAGACTGTGTTTCCAGGTGTTGGCTTCCCAGCACCTGATTCTGCATTTTTATGCATTTTTGTAAATATGATCTCTCCAGTGTTTTATCCTTGAGTGCTAAATGGCGGCAGAAATGTCTTCTCCTGAACATCAGTCTCTGTGTCTCTGCCCTCCCATCTATAAAATGGAAGTGAGCTATGAAGGTAGCAAGCCTTTATTTTGTGATTAAAGAAGGTGTCAAATACTGTGATAGTGGCAGCTCTATGGATATTTAAGAACTAATAGCTAAGCCAGGTGATTTTCTAGTAAGTCAATTGCTATTCACCTTAAAGAAATGATTTACTGCAGTTTAGAGAACTTCTGTTAATCAGATAAGCCATCTTAATTGCACAGATAATGGCTTACTGACAAGTACAAGATAAAACATGATATTTTAACCTTGAGTCAAAGTGGTAATTTGTTACAAATTTAAAGGCAAGTCTATAATTTTTTATTTCTTTGCTTTGGAGAGTGGATCTCATTGCTTGTAAAAATATCCCTGATTGATAACATGATAAGACTGACTTTTTATTTGCCAGTATGACCAGACTGTTTCGTTATACAGCTTGGACTGCACTCAGGGTCATCCTTTGTGCTCAAATTTGGATCTTTTCAACAGCAGAAATGCAGCTTATTAACTCTTGCTGATGAAGATGCATAGATCTCTGGCTAGCAGTCTATTGAATAAAGAGAGTTCTCAAAATTAACTTTTTTGACAAGGGGAGGTAGCGGTGTCTGCCAGCAACTTTCCATTTATCACCAAGGAAATTCTATACAATTGGTTACTGACTTTCTGAGCCTTGAAAAAGTACCAATTTGAAACTGTCACAATACAGAGAAGTAAAAACAAGTATCAAAGGGTGATTCTTTGTATGAGTAAAAAACAATCATTTTGACTTGGAGATGAAAAGTGCAGATCTTCTAATGCAATGAACTATCAATTTATGATTTTGATCAACATATTGTAAGGGAGTATTCACAAAACGGGCAGATCAATAGATGTAAATGTCACAAGTGAGGTTGTTCATGACCCTGAGCAAAGCAAAGATTTGGTTTCATGTGAATGAATATTCAGTGCTGGACACCTTGGACACAGTGCTGGAATACAGCTGTGTACAAAAAAGACCCCTATATTTAATGTGAGTTGTGAGATAGAGTTGAAGGTGGTATGAGGATGAGAATTCAGGGCAGAACTGTTTATATCATGAAAAGTAACCAAAGGGAGGATACACGGACAACTTTTACTGGGTTTTGTCTGTGAGTTTACTCCCTTTTGCCTAAAAAAAGCAGAAAAAAAAAAAACTTTGATAAGGTGCCATCCTTTTACCAGGTAACTTTGTAACAGGACAGGGCTGTACTTGTATAACGCATTCAGACCAGTCTGCAAGATCTTAATCTTGCTAGTATTTTAAATAATACAGTGGCAGGCAAGATATTGACATAATATTGTAAAATAGTGATCAAACCACAATTGATCCAAAGTTTCACAATAGCCCCAAATAGGTGAAGAGAATGGAATAGTCAATATATGCTTGTTTCCTAAAGCAGATAGCTGAGCAGATTTAAAGGTGCGGTGACGAATCGCTCCTCCTTTTATTCCAGGCATTTGGAGGAGAATCTCTTGGTTTTAATTTCTTAAATGAAAAATAAGAGTATCATTTGTTCAGGACCTTGCTCGAGTGAACTATCCCCTGTTCATAGAACAACAGCAGGGAACATGAGCTGCTCTCAGTATCAAATGGATTCCTTTCAGCTCGGATGGTCAGCTAGGACCATCTGAAAGATGGAATACCTACTTCTGTCCAGGCAGGCATAGCATGTCACAGTCGTAAACAAAGTGAAGAAAAAGGAGCGGAGGTTTGGTAGAGAGATGGGGAATTTCTGTCCACAAATACATGGCAGTACCTCATGTCTCCATTACTCTCAGCTTCCAACGTTACTTCCTCTTCAGTTTCTTTCCAGTTTATTAGGGCATGTAAGCATTTTCACGTGTAATTTTCTCTCTTAGCTTAAATAATGCTTTATGCCTTCAGTTTGCGAGGAAACTTCTAATTAGTCACTTTTATTTTCATCTCTTCCCTCCCCCCCATATTTCTTCATATTTTTTCTTTATGTGTGGAAATTTATATTGTAGTTTACATTGGTATTTACACTGAGCTACTGTTTTCTTTCTTTGAGAAACACAGTTTTTCTCAAGCCATCTTGATGCCACTGTTCTTTGGCTGCTTCCTTTTTTTTAAAAGCAGAGTCCAAGATTAAAGAATTCAATAGCAGTCTTTTTTGTCCACCTGCAGGAGACAGTGGAGAGTGCACATCCATGTATGTGCCTATGTAGTAAAGCAATTTCCAAAGAAGAATGAGCTTCGCTTGAGTTTTCTTGCATAAATTTTCTATTAAAACAGAATGGGTTTTAGACAAGTGTGGAAAACTGCAGCTAAAGATGTGATGTGTTTGAGCAGGATCTTTACAGCACTGGCCTGTCATGACTATTCCCTCTTAAAGCAATCCTCATATGTTGCTGCATTCCTCAATTACTGCTTTGTGCTCATTTTTTACCAAAAAAATTGCAGCTGCAGTAGAAGCAAGACTGTTTAGGATGGTAATTTCACACAGGCTTGGTTCTCTTCAGTACTCCTAGCTATGTCTTTTGAAATGAACTGTGAAATACATAAATACCAGTAGAAATGCCCAGCTTGCTCTCTTGAATTGTCATTCTTTGACTGTGTAGCAACATTAAAGGCTTTTGGAAGAGCAGTATTGATGGAGTGTTTATGAGGTTGTGTTTGTATATGAATCCAAAACATCGACTAATTTAATTTCCTTTGACAACTACCGGTAGTATTTGCGTGTGATTGTCCTGGAAGTAACTTAAGGAATCTGAACAGTTACTTGTGGTTCATAAAATCAGCAATGTCAATGTACTTTGTTGTGGGAGGGAGCAGGGAGGATGAGCACATGGTTTGTGTAATTGTGGGATGCAGGCTGCAGTTTCATTTTGATGGTGCTGCTTTTGTTTCATCAGCTGATTCCTAGGCTTGGCTTTTGAAAAAAAGCGCTTTCTCAAGTGCGTGAGTGCACGTTGTGTTCTGTTGTTTCTCCCCTCGAAACAGAGTGTTGATAACTACCTAGGAGAAGGCTCACTCTGGCTGTGAGTTACAGGGGTATCATGAAGGAGTCAGTGAATGCTGGTGGAGCCGTGCTGTTAACGCAGGAGGACAGCTGTTAGCCCTGTGAGCTGTGCTTTCCAAGGAAGTCAGGCAGCTCTGGGGGCTCAGGTGCCTCGTGCCAACTGCTAGGGACAGATGTTAAAGGTGTATGAACAGAGTTTGAGTTCAGTTAGCCTGCAGTCTTCACCTGCACAAATAGATGTGAAAATCTCACTTAAAAGGGGTCACATTTGGTACACTGTGAATTGATACACTGAGTTCTTGAAACCTTGATGTACTGAAGCTTAAGTTTATTGAAGGACTGAGGTGCTGTGAAACTATCATAGTTTTGCTTCAGTGTTTGCAAATCTAGTCACTGTACCCAGATCCATAGACCAGAGCTGGTATCTCAGATCTGTAGACAAAAATAAGGGAAAAGGAATGCCTGGCACGGGCATTTAAGCTATTCAGTATGAAACTCTGCCAGGGGTCTATTTCTGTTTTTTTAAACATTGTACTTCCGAACTTTGAGGTTTGGTGTTTTGTGGTTTTGTTTTGTGTTGTTTTTGTTTTGGTTTGTTTGTTTTCTTTTCTCCCTGTGCTCCCACTCCCCCCAGGTTTCAAGAGGGCAGCTTAAAAATTTCTTTCTTTGAAAACATGACAGGTGTGGGTACCTATTTTTCACATCTCTCTTCTTTTGCATCCAGTCATTAAGTTGTGGAATCAGCCACAGAATGTGATGTTAGCAATTGTCTAAATTACCTCCCAATACTGAGGAGGAAAATTCTCTATTTCTTTCTCTCCTCTGGTTCTGGAGGTTCAGCCCAGACTGGTGCCTGCCTGGGGAGGGAGTTGCTGTGTGCAGTGGTTTAAGGATCACAGTCAAGTGTCATATGCCTGTAAAGGGTGGGACAGGGCAGTCTTTCATTACCAAATACTGAAGTTGCCTCACCGAGGGTTTTAAACTCTGCGAAGCTGAACAAACTGTTGACATGACTTGCGGCACGTTTCGACTACGGGGATGTTAATTGGAGCAGGGACTGGAACCGTCCCAGTTCCAGGCAGCCAGTACAGTTCTGGGTGTGATGGGATCAGCATTTCAGTCTAAACCTGCTGATCTCTCATGTTTTCAAAAACTTACATGTTCTCCTTAGTCCCAGCTGTGGTAGAAAATACAGCTAGCACTTGCTAGCTTAGAAACTCTATTATGTGTTAGTCTGTGTGCCAGTACTTTCTGCTAAATTACTCTGGGATGGATCACTTGCCAAAATCTTGAAATAAGACTAGTAATAACTGTAATGGTGTGTAAAACCTGGGTGTTTCTCCTGAACAGACACTATAATGACCTATTTGAATATACACTGGATCTAAAAGGCAGAGATGAGGAGATTAATTTGTCACAAATAGGATTTTGGTTCTCATGCTTTTGTGTCACATTCATATCTGTGCTTTTAACTTCATACCACAACCTTATCAAAATGGTTGGATCCTTCAGACTGTATTCAGATAAGCTCAAGGAATGTAATGTGATAAAGCCTAAAAACCAATATAATCTTGTTTTCAAGATACTCCCTCCGAGATTCATTTAGTACAAGTGAGAAAATGAATATTGCCAACTTTTCTCAATTTTGAAAACTGTTGAAATCACTTAATAAAGCCCATTTTATCTGTATAAATAAAACTTGATACTGTCCTTGAGGCTAACCAATTAAAGCAAGGAATCTGAATGTATTAACATTAATGAGAAATCTATTGATTTTAATAGTAAGGGATTGTGTTCAGTATCACGGATTTTAAGCCTTTGTGAAGTGAATGACACCTTTGTATGTCATTGTTTCAGAAGTATGTAATATGTTAATAAATTGATTATGAGAAAATCAATTATTAGAAAGTTTTATGATAGTGATTTTTTTCATCATGTAACCTTTACCACTGGAGGTAAGTGCTGGTAGGAATTGGACTGTAAGAGGCAAGAAAGTCAGCACAGATAGCCTGCATTGCAGTCTGTATGCTTAGAGTTTATACAGTGTTCTGGCCCTCCTTTGAGGGCCAGTTGTGGAACAAGGGTCCCCAAATTAAAGTATAAAAGTATGGACTTTGTCCTGCAGATAAATAGGTTTAAATAATGATGATATCATATTGTATTCATTTCCATAAGAGGATGATCTCTGCTGATTTTGTATCGATCTTTTAATGTAAAAAACATACCCCATAGAAACAAAAGCCAAAAGCTTTTACATTTAAAACAAAAACCCCAAACTGGTTTCAAAGACTTAAGAAGCCATGTGGAATGTATAGTTCATATCCCTTGGGTAAAAGGTGATAATTTTTTTCATTTTGCATTTATAATAAATTGGAATGAGCCTGTTGAGAGGACTGTAGCAAAGAAAATGTCTAGTGTGTTCTGGGCAGGAATAAAGAAAATACAGAGGCATGTGTGGGGAGATGAAGGCACATTTCTCCTCATTCTTCTCTTGCAGGTTGTTCCCTGGTACCTACTCAGAATTTTCTTGATTGCTTTTGTCTAAACAGACATCTGGGGTTTTCACTCCATCTTAATCATCTTTGGAACATCAGTAATCAGCTTTTGAACTTCAATTAAGGTTAATGCACATTGAGGGAAGCACATGAAGTGGTCTTCTGGGCCCTGTTGAGCGTGTGTGTACAATGATATGTCGGATGTGCTTTTCCAGATTGGCCAAGTATACTTTGGTAGAGTAGAAAAATGATACCTTTTGTTAAACTCTTGTGCCTCTATCAGCTAAATATGATGAGTTTTTACTCTTAGTGGATCTAAACCTATTTCTAAAATTGGTGTGCTTTATTTGGAGATTTACCGTCAGAATACCTAATAAGTCTTTTGGTCTCTGCCTTTTCTGTCAGCAGCACTTCTTACACTGTGATTATGAAAATGAAATTAATGCAATAAATGTAACTGGAAAAATTTCAGAAGGTTAACAAAAATTTGCTGCTGTTTTGAGACCTGAAAGTTTCAAATACATTCCCTCCCCCTTAAAGAAAATACAAGGGAGAGTTTGAAAACAATGTGCTAGTAATTAAATAAATAGGTTCTCTAGATTGCTGTAGAGCAGTTAGCTCTTCCGAAGGAGAAACCACCATGCCAGCGAAGAAGTAACCATACTCCGTGTCAGGGAATACCTTTCTTTTATCTGTATGTATCCATCCAAGCAAGGACTGTGTGTGAAATTCTGGAAAATTATTCCTCCTGTGAGTCAAAAGCTCAGGTGTCCAGTTATTCCTTCCACCAGAACTGGTTTATTTTTAAGAGCTGTTCTGTGTTTGCCTGTCCATGGTGGACCCCAGTGATGAACCTCACTCTGTTGCTGTTAAAACCACAACACACACAAAGCTCCCCAGGCACTCCACCATCCATCTGAAAATAGTGGCACAGGCAAAAATCTTGCTCTGATTCCACCTAGTTGATCAGATGGCTAATGGGATGTGAAATACAGACCCTCTTGTCTGCAAGTGAGCAAGATGTTTGCCATCTGTCTGTCTTTTGGAAGCAGATGAATGTGTCTGAGCTCTTTGGGAGAGAACGTGCATGAAGCCTTTCTACTGGCTCTGAGCATCTGACGTGTAAGTTCTTGTGCAGTGGAGTGAGATTTAGGCTGACATGACTGAAATCCTTCATGTTTGACTCACTGGTGCTTGTGGACTGGAGGAGAAAGAAAGCTCCTCTTATATCTTATGATTATTCTGTCATAATGAACCAAATAATAGAACCGGTTTCTGCAGAAGAGGATGCCCTTGTGTTTGAAATTACTCCTTTTGTTTGGAGAGTATAAACTTCAGTTTGTTCCATGAGTCATGTAATCTGCTAATAGGCATCAGCATAATTAAGCAAAATAAATAATTGTTTACAAGTAAATATGCTGAGAAGTGCAATATTTCTTAAAGTTACATTGTTCCTAATGCTTTAAAAGACACCTAGAGAACCATTTTTGTGGAACAAGTACGTTTTCTATTTGTCTAGGTTTTTGAAGGTTGTTCCATTAGGCACTTTTCTGAGGATTTATTGGTGCTTGCAACAGTTTTAAAGGCATTTTGTTCATAGTTCTATTTCGATACTGAAACTTATTCTTGTTATACTTATTGATGCTGATATTTCTTCTTGCTGTAAAACAAAACTTAGTGATAACCTTGCCTAAGGAATTGTTTTTGCTGTCAGCTGTCTGAGTGATATCCCCTTGTCACCTGTTTACTCATCTCTAATTCTAATTCTAATTCTGTTTCCTATTGAAAGGAACAGATTATTTTAGGAAATAGAAAATTCCTAAATGAAAAATGACTTAGAAAAGTTTTGAGTAAACTGCTATGAAATGCATGAGTTTCTTATAGATTTTCTGCTTCCTGGACTGTCTTTGATGTTGATATTTATAGCAGAACACTACTGTCTGCTTGTCCTTGGTTTCTGTGAGTACTTTTTTGGCAGTTCTCTGCATGAGAAATGCTTTACCTGTAGTCTGAAAGGCTTCTTGCTGTGGGCTGAAAGGCACTTGTCACAACACTACTAGGCTTATACTGCTTGAGAGAGGGGAAGAACAATATAGGGCATGTGTGACTCTTCTACCTTCCTGGTGGTTTCAGGAGCTTGGGGAGAGCAGGGTGATCTCAGACCACAGGAAGGTCTTTAGCCTTCAGATTGGGGTGTTCCTGCCCATCCCCTTCACAGAAGGAGAGTCAGTATGTTAGAAGGTGAGCTCTGTTTCAGGGATGTGGCTTCCAGCTGTTTTGGTGTTTGCCAGATCGTTTCTGTCTTCTCTTCGCTCACACCAGGTGAGCCCCAGTGACACCTCTGACACCAGTGACCACACTTCACACGCTGCCCTGGCTGCAGGCTCAAGGGGCCAGCAGGGCTGTTTGGGCTCTGTCCCATTGGGGATATTGTCATCTCAACAGCAAGGTCTGCTTTGGTGGTGGGAAGATAGGAGTTTTAGGTAGAAGACCAGCTCTTTACCAGTTTGCCCTGCCCTGTCCTCTGCATAGTTGAAAAACTACAAGTAACTTTGTATTTCTGCAGATTCATCTTCAGCCACAAAGTAGGCCTGCTACTTGGCTCTGGCTAATAAATGTTCTTGAAAATGTGGTGATTAATAAAACCTTAAAAGTAAAGTTTTCCAGTGACTGAATATTTTCCTTTAGACTCCATTTGTGCTTCTGTGAATTATAAAGCACAAATGTAGGCTAAGAACTTCAGCTGACAGAAAGATTTTCAATTTTGGTGAAGCCCACAGAGCTGTGTTGGCTTTGAGTTATTTTTCCTGCAAGTTTTTGTACTGATAAATTTTATTTAAATGCTGTTGTGGTTTACAGTCCTACAGACTGTTCTATTATTGTTTATAAACATAAGGGGCATTTGTGTTTTCATAACTTTGATTGAAAGTGCTTGCTGCTTTCCAAGCATGACAGTGCAGGTTTGGGTCTGCACCAAAACATGTTCATTGATGTGTCTTTTTTAATGATTTTACTGTTTCAGAGGAAAACGGGTTGTGGTAAGTTAGTGTTTTAGTTACCTTCGTACAAAAGGAAGGGAAAGTGCCTCCTGATATTAAGATGTTTACTTGGGTTTGTGTATTACTTAATGCCGTCTTGTATTATCATAATTTTTTTCTCTGTTATGCCCAATGTCATATTAGAGCAATATTTTCATGGAGTTTTGGTCTAAACCAGAAAAATACTTACAAAGCTGTTATTATATTCCGGTTTGTCATCTTACCTTCAGAAATAACTTTATAAGCTTAAGTTTCATTGCAAGTCAATGAATCACACATTCCTGTGTGCTGTGGCCCTTTTGAAACAGGATTTAAGAGATTTTGTGCTTCATTCTTTGAGGATTGTTGTCCAGTATGCTTGAAAGGCTGGGACCTGAGAGGGAGAAGAGTCTGAATCTTCACGTCTTCTGAAGCTGAATTTGCCTTTGTATGGAAACTGTATGTGTGTGCGAGGGAAGGGACAGGTTGGACTTCTATTTTTTATTAAGGGGAGTGGATGGGTGCAAGTTGGAGTTTTTAGGGAGGTTTTGTTGTAAATATTTGTGGAATGAAAAAGACGTATACGATAAAAGGTTCAGCCCAGGTAATTGTTATAGCCCCTGCCATTCAAAGGGCCTGACCGTGGGGGAAGCCCCATATAAGCCCTCAGGAATACCCAGTTTCTTAGAGGAAATAAGAGACAAAGGAGATGAGTTACATTCGTTGTTTGTTTCTTCCCCTTCCTAAGTATGTTCTCTTGGCTTGTCTGAGACAGCTCTAAATTTAGAAAACATATCAAACCCCAGCATTCTGAAGGAGCCCGCAGGCGTGTGAAGACGCCTGTGTGGAGCTGCAGTGTTGTTTCAGCAGGCAGGGAGGGCTGCAGCCGCTTGTGCTGGCAGCTGGAAGTCTGCCACTCCACTTCATTGCTCACTGCCTTTGCTGCATCAGGCAGAGGAGACAGCGACCCACATGATTGTCAGTGTTAAAAAGTAATTACTCGGTAATCTCAGCTTCACGTCTTGCCACCCTTGCACTCCCCAGTCCTGATACCTGCCAACACCACAGTCACCAAGGCCACTTGTTTCATTGCACCCCTTGCTGTTCTGCAGTTTCCTCCTCTCTGTGACAACACCCCGCCGTGAAAACCAAGGGGTTAATGATAGGGAAGAAAAACGAGATGGTGTTTGCTTTCCCTGTGACTACCTAAAGTTTGATATGGCAGCTTAAACACTCACCTGCCCAGGACACATGCCCGTGTCAGTGTTCAGACTGTGGGTGTCATGTCTCCTCCTGCTCAGGGTGTTTGTCTGTTATTGAAAATTTTTAGTGTAATACAATTATTTTCTAAGCCTTCTCTCTCTTTTTTCTTTTTGTTTCTTTTCTCTCTGTCCTGAAGCAAATAACTTGATATTACCCAGATTTTCCCTAGTTTGTATCTGTCAGAACTCTTCACATTTTGTCAGTCAACCATATTGTGAAATCCCATGCAGGTTTTCTGTTTCCCAGTAGGATTTGGTTTCTGGACAAAGCTGAAGAAAACTGTTCAGAGTAAGGTGGAGAAACATTCTTTACCTAGGTGTGTCTTCCTGAGTGATGAGTAATGGAATGGCTTGGTCCACATTCCTGTTCCCTAATGCCTCTGATTGTTACAACTGCTTTACCCTTGCAAGTCAAGTGGTTTATAGGGAGGATTCTCCCCTTGTGCACAGGGCTCCCTGCACCAAAATGGAATTCTCTGACTTGCCTTCCTTTTGGCTCTTTACAAGCTTTTAACAGACTGGTTTGTTCCAGTGGTTTTGCGCGTCAAGATTTGTCAGAAACACAATTGTTTTTTGCCAAAGAAACCTGTCTACCATCCACTATAAGAGAACAGCTCGCTTGCTCCTGAGTTTTATTCTTGTCATTGGAATATTGTGAACAAAGATATTGCAGGATATGACTAAACATAACTTTGCTTTTCTGATTGAAAACTTAGCAGTGCTGCGTATGACAGTCTGATACCACCCTCCTGCCCCAAGCCCAACTGAGGAGATTGAAATGAACCTTGTGGTGTTTGGGTTGATCTTTTGTAAATAGCAAAATTTTATGGAGCATTTAATCATCTGCTCTTTCAGCATCTGAGAGGCTGATGATGTTGTTCACATTAGAGTTTGAGGGAATTGTAAATGCGGTTACATGTAGCTAATTCTGTTTCCCTATTTAATAACATTTTCTGTGTGAAGTGGGAGTACACTGATTAAGTGTTTTGATATTGTTTGTTGCCTAAGCCATATCTGTGTTTTGTTCTACTGATGGAATTGAAATTATGTTGGAATTGTATTTGGAATATTGTTTTGTTGGAATTGAAATCATGAACATAGTTTTGGCAATTCTGCCCATTTTTAGCTAAGCAGCCAACAAAATCTGGCTTTTATTAGCATAGGTTACTTCAATGGTAATCGATCCTTGCTCATGAGGAAGAAACATATACTTAGGTACACTGTGTTTTAAACAAAATACTTGAATGGTGATCTCTAGAAACGTGGCCAGCCAGCTGCCTTGTGATGTGGCTGCAGAGTTTCTATTTAGAAGATGCTCTATGCTGTAGCCATCTCAAATATGTTCCTTAGCAGTCTCTTGGATGAGGATAGGAGTACACAAAAAAAAAAAGGCATTCTGCAAAAGGACATGTTCTGATTCCACTGTGGAGGAGAACTAAAGTGTTTGGTCTGGCACTGTGCAAGACAACTGCCAGAGCTATCTTAGAGGGGAAAGGAAGCTCTTTTTACTCAAAACTGACTGTGATAGTTCATAAGGGTGAACATCCTGAACAAAGTTCTGCTACTGCTTATATATCCTAAGCATATCTAATAGGCTGCCTGAGTTAAACCTGTAAGCCAAACACACTTGTAGTTGCTTAAAAGCTGCAATTCCAGTGTTCTTCCTTATTACTTTATTTCAACTGAGTTGATTGTCCTCACACTGGTGAAAGCCCCACACTGTGCTTGCCCTGCCAGGAGAGCTGCTCGTGCATTCTCAGCTTTTGGGGACACTGATGCTTGTTGGAATTCCCCCAGTAATGCCACTACGCTTTCCAGGGATGCTGCTAAAACCATTCCCAGAACTTCAGAGCCCTCATGGGTGTTTTTTGGTTTCACTGACCCCTGTGTATCCCCAGCTTTCCGTGCGGTGCTGCCCATAGTGATGGCAGGGAGTGGCTGTGGGGGTGGGTGAGGCTTTTGCAGCCTCGCTGTTAGAACTGCTGGGCACCAAACGCGCTGTCCGGGCTTTGCATCGGACTCATGGCGTGGAAACTGCATGGATAAGTCCTGCCTGTGCTTATTGTGTTGTGTCCTCCCTTCTTACATGCTCAGTGAAATCTGTAAAACAAGAGTGATCTGGTACCTGTGCTTTAAGGAGCAGATGGTTGGTCGTACTTCTAGGGTGCTCTGCCAGTTTAAGTAAACAGGGATTGCTCCTTCATTCTCACAGGACTGTGTGGAGAAGAAGTCCTGCTGCAGCAGTGATTAGTGGAAAATAAAACTGACGTTTTGTTGGGTTGGGGTTTTTTTAGCTGTAATTGCCCATATGTTCCAATCTGAAAAAATACCAAATATTTACGTGGAAATTTGGATATAATTGCTTTAATTGGTATTCAACTTACTTGAAAAAAGAGGGGTAGGCACCACAAGGAGGATTCATGAGCTGCATAAAGTATCTTAAATGAATTTGTCGTCTTAATGCTGACATTTGAAATCCTGGCCTAAGTTTGGTTTTTATTCAAAGCAAAGGTAATGTTCTAGCTGATTAAAAAATCATCTGATAGCAAAGTGCTTTGATTTTCTGTTTTTACCATCCCCTTTTTTTTCTTTTTCTTTGACTGGACTGCTTGAAAAGTAGAGAAGGAAAGGGCACTGGTGCAAATTTTGGTTGGAAGATCTCAACAGAATGTGAATTAGCAATAGGAATATCTTTTCATGTGGTTGTAAAAGGAAAAACTCTACACTGCAGAATAGGATGGTCTTGAATAGTTTTGGATGCAGTGGGTTTTATCTTTTTTTACGTTGGTAAATAATAAAATTCAAAAATACTATTGTGAATCAAAAATTATATAAGAATTTAAGAGAGTATCCATGTTTTAAAGGGAAGAAAATACAGAAATTACTGTACAATCTGAGGTAAATGGAGCAAGGAGGTCGTAGCACTGATAGAAGGCAATTTTTTCAGTGTTGAGTCCCTGGGTGAAGAAGAGTCTATATATTGTGATTTTTATTTTTTTCCCCCAGTTTCAAGCCCATGTGAAGACAAGAGCCTAGCTTGAAATAATCTGACAGCCTAAATGACACAAAACAGGGCAGTGCAAATGTGAACTGAGTGTTTTTATGGAGTCTTGTAGTCAGCATTCATCCTGAAGCTTTCTTTCCAAGCTATCTGTGTGTGGCATTTGTCTTCATGTATACGTATAATACCACCTGCTCTGTGCCTCTGAAATCGTCAGGAGAAGAGCTTAAAGGAACCTTAAAATTTCGTTCTGTGTGAAGCACCTCTGGGCATTTTGAACGTAGGTCTTCTCAATGCTGAAAGTTCTTCCTCAGCAAAGCACATCCCCAGTTTCTCAGAATTATTTCGCAATTCTTAAGATCATTCGCAGTGTCTTTAATATGAAGAAAAACAGAACTTCAACGATAATAATGGAATTTTCTGTTTTCTTGTGTGTGTTGTTCTGCAGGTTAAAGTGGGGAGGAAAAAACCCAACCCAGAAACATCATTGAGCGGGTGGATTTTTCAACATGAATCGTGCTTTTAGCAGGAAGAAAGGTAAGTAATTTAGCTTATATTTCATGGAGACATAAATGCCCTGTAAAAATTCTTTAGAATATTAAGAATTATACAAGGAAAAAACTTAATCATTGCACTGAATTTTCTAGATAGAAATGAGCACCGTTCTAGAAGATGTACAGAGCAAAGCATTCTTGACTGGTAATTACAGAGCTTTCTGCATTCTAAGGCTGAAGTTGAATTCTGTACTTTTTTTATTGCAGGATATGTGTACACACACACACACATAAATACATACACATAAAATACACACACTGTTTTCTTTTTTTGCCCGCACACACCAAAGGATGTGCTGGAGGGTTTTAGAACTTCTAAGTCAGTGACTTTTCTTTATATATATTCATTGGATTCTTATTCTTGGAGAAGCTATGTTTTCAGACTGTGTTTAATATACTTGACTGTCTCATGCAGCAGGATATTTTTTAGCTGTAGGAAGCTATTCTGGATTTGTAGCAATCTGAAATGGCATGCTTTCCAAAAGGATCAAACCACTAAATATTCAGAGTTATATATGTTGCTCCCCTGGCTTGCTTAGTCTCTTTTCATGGTCTGTTTATGATTAAACATGTGTCTTTAGGAGAAGCATTGGGGATGCAGCTTTTTTTACTGACAGCTTTGTTGCTATTTCCCCCATTTGTTTGTAAGGTAGAAAATACTCAGTAGGTCTCTTTCTTTACTTTTCATGTTTTCTTCTAAAGGTCCTTAAGGGCACACACTGAGGTGAAGGCCTTGCATGAACAAGTAGGTGTAGCCTCAGTTGGACTGAGTGTAAATATTTTGTTTATGTAACAAGTTTCTGCTCTGGTATCAATATCAAAGCTGGAAATAAAAGGGATCTGCATACCTTAGGCCAACATGAAATGACAGCATCTCTGCATGCTTGTGTGTCTGGTGCGTTTGTTTGTTAAAGCCAGATGAATCAAGGTAAGAGAAGTAGTCCAGAATATCAGCACATGATCACAAAAGGAAGATACACTTACTCACAAAGGCTGCAAAATAGGATGAAAGATCATTAATACCCCAATAGCAGGAGGAAATAAGCTTAAACTCATAGCCTGTGCTCTTCTTAAGCACTGATTTATTTCCTCTTGTAGGTAATTGTAACATCTCTATCAACAGATCTGTACCTGTCAGGTGCTTGATAGTGTTGCCAAGCTTCTTCCAGATCATTTGAGAAACCATTTCATTATTATTTAATTGTGGATTGATTTATCACACCTGAGAAAGAAACTTGGGAGTTGTAGATCATTTTGTCTAGGAGACCATATAATTATTTTCCTTTTTGGTTTTTTTTTTCTAATGACTTCTGATAATGTTTGAAACTCGGCCTGCCATGTTTCTGAAACAGACCAGTTGCGTTTTACTGGATATTTTCTCAGAATTTTGACTTGGACCCAGAGTGCTAAAATGCTCTGTCACTATTTCTTACTGCCCGTGGCAGCTTCTGCATCTTGCCTTTATCATCAGGTTGTGCAGTTGTATCCTCAGTTTCCTGGGATCATCTGAGGGGTCTCGATTAATTTCTCTCTTTTATTTCTTCATAAGAAAATTCTTAATAATTTCTTACTAAGTCCTTACCTAAATTTTTGCATGTTATTGTATTCAAAGACATTTGCTTTGTTGTTCAGTCAATTTTGTGTGCTTTCTCTTTAGCCCAACAAGAAAAAAGTATCATATAAAAGCTGTCAGGCATAATGAAGTGCAGTTAGTGTGGATTCCTAATAATGATTCAGAACCTGAGGAGACAGAGGAATTCAATGCTGTCATCCATTTATTTTACTCATAGTAACACTCGTGACATTTCCATTCTCATACCCTAGGAAAAAAACAAGTTTCAGTTAAGCAATTGTCAAGAATAAGTGAAAATTACATATTTTTAATGCAAATCGAAGTTCAGAAGAACTTGGCTCTATCAGTGTTCGTGTGTAATAACTGCATTTGAAAACAGGTTCAATAGCTGAACATCCTTTACTGTATTTGATTTTTCTCCCCCGATCTCAGAGATACAGTGGATTTCCATTTCTTGATGGGTTCTTTGTGGGTTTCTTGTGTCCACAAGAGTGGGGATAGTTTGAGGAGTTAACTGTGTGACTGCTGTGGCTTCCCAAGCAGTTCTTGCTAAATCCAAAGCAGTCTCCACATGGCTGTGCTGGTAGGGTTTGTGTGAATTACAAGTTCACCGTGCTCTGTTACCTTGAAGCTACAAGAACAAGTCTTAAATACATAGGATTGTGAGGGGAATTTGAGTAGATGTAGGTGATACTTTGATAATAGTCACAGATTATATCTGAATTGGGCAGATTTATAGGATAAATGTTCCCTAATGTTCATTGTGATGATCAGCCTATACGAGTCCTTTACCAGGATGCATATAGGGAGTTGCTCTTGCCATGGCTCCACTCTTTTTGAACTGGGCAAACTGGGGACTAGAATGGCTGGGACTGTGCTGTTCTTGCTGATGAGCTCTGTTCTCATGCCATCACCTGATTAAAGCAAAAACTTTCCTTCTAAATGTTCAGGAAATTATTTAATTTACAGACATTGGTAGACAAAGCAAGAAAAGAAGCACTACAAGAAAGCTTTCTTTGTTTTTTTCTCCTTCTTCTTCTTCTTCTTCTGTTGGAGGCTGGATAGCAACCTGTGCTTTCACAAAAGAATTGCCATGACATATGAGTTGCTAAGACAGAAAGAGAGCTCTTTTTAAAATTAATCCTGATCCTTTGCAGGCAAAAGTTTCCCATAGATAAGATGTGTGGCATGAGTGCTCATGGAGTGAATGTGTTATGGGAACAGCAGCTTCGTCATAAATCAGAGCAGTGCTCTTGAGAGCACAGACCTCCACTTTCAGCATTACCAGTACTTCATTTTGCAGCACAATTTCTTACTACAGGTATCATATCTGGAGCCAGTACTCAGTGTAAGTTTATTTTTGAGGGTCATGGTTTGGGCATGAAATAGCCACTTCAGCTGACAAGGTGTGCTGAGTGCTCTGGCCTTAAAAAAATGGTGCAGCCATTGCCTGTCTGACTGCCCAAGATTTAGTACAAACCAGAACTAACCTGGAGAGTTTGTTTGTGTTTGAGTTAGAATTATTGTATTTGAGTTGCAATTATTTTTACTTGTCTGATACTCATTGTAGTTGAAGGCTTAATTAATATGCTTAAATATCAAATTGAAAAAAATCAAGCTGTTCATCTTTCATCCTAATAACAACAATGAAAAATACGAGAAAACATGAATTTTTAAACAAATTCAACTTGTTTCAGAAAGTACTTAGATCGGTAATGATAAATAAATGGGATCTTTCAGCAGTCCAGGTTGTGATATCTGTTCTCTTCTGTTACCCATGGGTTTGTATAACAGGGGAACGAACTTTAGGAACAAATACTGACAAAAAGGTTCATTTTAGGTTTAAAGCTGATATCAGCACTTGCTATTTTCAATTGCATGTTTTAATATGAAAAACAAACATTCACAGCAACATAGCCTCTGTCTTGACTTCAGTACAGTTTGGTTGGACTAACAAATATGTGTGTTATAGAGAAAATTCTCACTTGCAGAAATACTACATGACTGTACAAACTACACAAGAATAAAAATTCTGTTTTCCATTCATTGATCAATGAGTGCAGTAAATTACATTGAAAGGATAGAATATCCTTTTTTTAAGGATCTCTTTCCTTCTCCCAGAAAAGCAAATTGATGAACAATTTATGTTCATGTATGTTGTTGTCATTTTGTTATGACAAAGCTTGTGAAAATGTTTGTGTATCTATCACACTTTTGGAAGCTTGCTTTTGTGTGTGATCTAGTTTGGGGGAAGGGGATTTGAAGAGTCCTCTTTACTTTTAATTTTCAATTTTTCCTTTAAAGTCACATGTGGTAGCATGCTCCCTTTGAAAAGCTGTGATGCAAAAAGTCTGTAACGCAGATGGAAGTCTGTTCAGTTTGAAATATGTTTGCATCTTGATAAATTCAGTCACTCTTTTAAGTAGCTTAGGGATATTAATGTAATTCTCCTGTAAGAGATCTCTCTAAATGCTATATTGTTATGTAAATTTTTCTCATTCTTAGTATATTTGTATCTAAACTGAATTACTTACTTGTTCTTAATTTGGGCTGGATTTTGTAATGTGATTTATTTGCATAAACAAAACAGAAAACATAAACTATGGGGGTTTTGTTCTGCTTATTTTTTTAGTGAATGGAGTTGCCTCGCATAAATGAGTTTGGCACATTTTGCTGATCCTGCATCCTTCTAATAAAAGATGCTAGTGTAAGAACTGGTGCATATATGTAAGCAAAAAATAACTAGTATTTCCTGGCTTTTACCTCATCAGAAACGTGAAATAAAACTACTGTTCCTTCCAGACAGAGACATATCTAAATATGGAATGATTGTAATCCAAACCCTCTGTGAGCAAAAGATTGAAACTTTTTAAGTGACACAAAATAGTGCTAAAAATGTAGCTATATATGTCTACTGAATTACAATGGCCGAAATGAGTGAGTTTGTGGAGGATGTAGCAGTTGAATTTAGTTTTTACTTTATTGCACCCCAGTGGTCCTCCTTCATCCCAGAAAGAATGTCAGCCTTAGTTTTCTTATGACATGAAGTTCAGTGTATGTGGGAATCTAAATTTTCTGGGGTTTTTCCATATGATAGCAGTTAATAAGGTGGATAATTGCTGCCAATTACCAGCTCCTGAGATGTAGATGGTCTTTATAATGCTAAATAGAATATATCGAAGTAATGGCCTGTTTTAAATCATAAGTTTCAGCAATAACATTTCTGTGCAATGGCTTTTTATGGTCTTATTTATGAAAGTGTAGACAGATGCATTTAATAGGCAGTGGCTGACATATAAAAAACTGCAATCAAAGGTTATAGGATGCTCTTTTATGGGAATGGACTGGCTATAATACGATCTTTATTTTTATTATCAACATATGCTGCATTCTAGAGATGACAAATATTTTGGTTTCTGTTTTTTCTCTTAATGAGCAGGCAATAGGTGAAGGCCCAAAAGACTGATGGGGATAAGTGTAGTCCTGAAGTAAATACACTCCTTCTGTCAGAGTCTATTTCACATCGGTGATTTAAACAAATGGCCTATTGTGTGCTGGGCTTCCACATTAAGAATAAGGATAAAAAACCACAAAGAAGAGATACTCATATAGTTTTAAAGGCATGTAAGTAGCCACAGGCTCCCCCACTGTGGTCTTCAAATGTCCTTGTGTTTGCACTTTGTTCTTTTGTAAAAGCATTCACCTTCCAGGGGAGAGAGAAAAAAACCCCCCAAAAAACAACAACCCAACAAACCAAAACTGGATCTATATTTCCTCCTCTGCCCCCTCCCCCCGCCCCCCAAAAAGCTTCTGCTTGATGTTTCTAGGATTTTTAGTGATGTGTGGAAGGAAAAGAGGCTGCTTTTTTGGTATAACAGATATTTCTGTAATCAGCTGGTCTTGACACAAAAATCAGTTAATAGTTTTGTAACACCTCCACAAAGAGGTCATATGTATTCCAGTTACTGTTCCTTGTCTTTCTAAACATGGGGTCGTGTGGAAAACCAATATTCAGTGGCCAAGTCCCTTTTTTGGATTGATTTCTGACTCTGTTTTCTGAAGTATTGTTTGTACTATTGTTCTCCTTAGGCTGTGGCAACACCCATTCAAGTACACCAGCAAGGAGTCCTGCAGGGTTTCCACCTTCATTTGGCAAGGACCCAGAGGTCTTCTCTTGGTGGGACAGGGAAGCGCTCAGTCCGACACTTTGTGTGTGTTTGCAGACATTTGTGTGCAACTGGCCACGTATTGATGGTAGTATATTCACATTCTGAAGGCAGAAGGGACAGCTCTAATTGTTTAGGGGAAAAAAGCATTCCAGTATGTCTTCAGAGGACGCATACAAATGAGGAGTGAGCTTTGGAAACCTTCTCCGAAGGATTCTTGGGTCTGTGCAGCTAAGCCTGAATTTTCCTTTTTTTGCTGGTACCCTGAGAATAGAAGGATAATTTCCTGTTGCTTATTTTATCTGCATTATCTTCAAAAAGGTATTGCAGAACTAATCTTATCTCTTGCCTGCTGTAAAGAATATTCTTGGCAGGTTAACAATGATATTTACAACAATAACTATTTGTCACTTCTCCAAAACCTCAGGAGCTCCTTTCAAGAAGACAGGCGTGCTGCTGAACCGTAGGCACAAATACTGGCTTTACAGTGGGAGCAGCATGGAAAGAGTCTGAAGCTTTTTGGCTTCTACCCTATTAAAATTTACACAGCCACGGCCTAAATGCTTGAGTTGCACAGGTACACTGTGACATAGCTGGATGAGTATCTAGTTAAAGGCAAAATATCTTATCCTGTGTGAAATAAATTAAGCAGTGTACCAACCAGACCTTGATAGGAATCACAATGGCTACTTGGTTTCATAAGAATTTGTCTTATAAAGCCATTGGAAAATTGCAGAGAACATCCAAAGTAGATCACTCAGGAAAACACTATTTTGTGAAATCAAATCCTTTTGGTACGTAAAAGGATGTACCTTAAGTACATAAGCAAGACAAAGCCACAGATACGCGTATTTTAGTTGCTCTCATTGGTTGCTTAAACTCCTTTCTTCTTCCAGTTTGAATTTTAAAGAAAGTTCCACTTAAACTTTTATATCACATTTTCAGTGATCTAGAATCAGAAAATTAAAATTCTATTTTAATTGTATTGAGATTGTCATTTGTGCTCCTTTTCCTTTGTTTTGACCTATCTACATAATGATACTTTAACAGTAAGAAATTCTTCAAAAGCTTGTTTTTCAGACACTTTTTACAAGTTTAATTGATACTCCTCCAAATTTGTTTATAGTAATACTGGAATAGTTCACTGAACTCTTTCTTTGCAAAAAGACTACAAAAGTCAAAGATGGAGCTGGCGGTTTGATCTCTACATACATCTTAGTGAAAACTTGCAATAATGTGATCACTTAAAATAAATTATGCTATGCCAGTAATCTCTTTTTTGACTTAAACTAGAAGCTTTTATCAAAGACAGTGTAGCTCTTTTTGTGGCTAGAAGATACATGAGGTATGGGCTAAGTAGTTCAGATTTATTTTTCTTGGTTTTTTGCACTTTGGTTTAGGAAGCTGAACTTGTTTAAAGTTCCTAATATCAACAAATCAAAAGTGCAAAAGCAAAGATTTGCTAATCACTGGTCAGTTGCACTAACACTTTCATCCTATTTTCCTTTCTTGTCAAAACCTAAACATTAGCATCCATATCTCGAAAACATAAAGTATAAAATGTGTAGGCTCTGCAGTGAATACTACTGTTGAAGGAAAAGCAAATACTAGGCTTATTTTCATTTTGTAACTATACCATTCTATGACACCATTTTGCAATTGTAGCAATCAGCTGTTTAAAACCATTTACAACGTCCTAAATACTATGAGAGAAGGACACAAGCAAAGCGTTCTGCCAAGCTCTCTCTGTTCTAGGGAGATACAGCTCTTTTCTTGGCAAAGAATAAATATGCATCCAAAGAATATCTTATGTTTGGGGGGGAAGAAAAAAATAACAAAAGTAACTATTTTTGAGCTATGCGTATTGATGGGCGTTTTTCTATATATGTTTCTAGGGAAGGCTCTGACTCCTAATTTCAAATGCTTAATCATAGTAACCTGTTAATAACTTTAATAAATTACTGCATTTAGACACCCAGACTTAGTCATTCCTCTAGAAGGTGGCTGGAACAAATGCTGCAGCTGAACCATGCAATAATATGGGTAGGTTTGTTTGTTAGTAATATTTAGGTATTATGTGCTGATGAAAATTCTGGTGCCAAGCATTAAGTCTCAGGCCTCAGCCTATCAGTCCATGTGTTACCTGCAGTGGTCAAGAAGGCAGATTCCACCTTGCTGTCTGACCAGATGCAGGGAGGCTTTGTGAGAACCTGCCTGGTTCTGCTGCAGTGCAGAATAAAGGAAGTTATGTAACGAGGTGGCAGTTCTTGCGTGTCCCACTGTGGAGGTTTTTCTTTCTTTACAGAAAAATAGAGAACCTAGGAATAATGAAAGAGATAGGTACTTATGTACATACGCTGAAGCAAGTAAGCTGTTTGTTCCTGAGGCAGTAATACCTGGATGCAGCATGGATCTCTTGGGATATCTTCTTCAGGAGACTCTTATTAGGCTGGTTGTCACATAAAATATTTTTTTCATACCAAGTGTTGTGAAACAGGAAGAAAAGACAGTTCCAAGATTTCTTCTGTTAGCAGTAAAAACATCCATCGATGCGAAAGCATTTTGATCCAGTAGAGAACAAAGGCTTTAGTTTTTACCTTTTAGAAATTACTGTATTTTCACTGTGGCACTAAAACAGAAAAAGTTAAAATCAGAGTCTTTCTCTGTTCATCATACAAAATGAATGGCCACTAGGTTTCATGTGCTTTGATAAACACTTTAGAAACATTAATTAATTAATGTTACTTAATGTTACTGAATGAATAATGATAGTAGGGTTTAGGGAGGCATTTAACTGAAGCTGCATTGTGAATATTCTGTTCTACAATCTCTTTGGGCAGTAATATGCAGAGACATTAATCTCAGAGGGAGAACAATTTCTTGGCACTGCTATCGCTTTCCTTTTTGGTAGATAAATGGTCAGCTGTGCTGTTATCTAACCTAATGTCATCCTCCCCTAAGTGCAGCACAGTTGTTCTGGGTACTTGATGAAGTCTCCGAGCCTGTTGCCTTTGGTGTGTGATTTGTCAGCACATCCCCCTTCCCTGGCTCTTCTGGCGCTGCTGAGGCCGCTGCAATGGCTCACACACGGGGCCCCCTGGCTGTGTGGGACCAACAGCTGGTGTGAAATGCAGGTTGCAAAGGAACCTCCCCTTTTTAATGGTATAATGGTATGGGGCTGGCATGATTCAGGGGGTTAGAAAGCAGACACATCTCAATTCTGAGCAGTATTAATCCTCTGCCCGTGGAAGTGCGCAGCTCCTGCCTCCACCCTTGCAATTCAGTCTGCCAGACCCTTGGGTCTTCCCATGTTAGCTTGCAGCTTTCCCTTAGCAGACTGGTGTGTGCTGGCAGGGAACAAAACCTGAGAAGCTCTCACCAAGTCAAATTCCCTTAAAATCTGGATAGGCTGCTGTGCTGCTGCTCCGGGGGCTCTGTGTGCCCCTGCCACACACTGAGCATGCCATGCACATGCTGAGGTGTTGCTCCACACAGGATTGCCAATCCTGCTTAATCAGAGCTGTGATTTACCCTGTGCCCTTGAAATCAGAGTGGTGACCCTTTTTCGCACCTCTTGTTCCATGCAGTGCCAGTGTGTGTGGCAAAACCACCACATACTCAGACTTCTTTGAATTTCTTGTACCTCAGTTAAGCATAGGTTTTATGGGACTCTGAATTGTCAAACTCATAATTCTCAAAAAACAACCGAGCACTTTTTAAAACTTTAATGTAAACTCTAGGGCAACCTAGATTAAGAACTTCAGACAAGATCTAAAATAACTGTGGTTTTCACCCAGTGTAATAGCATGAGTCTTTTCACTTTCTATTACTGTTAACATTAGATGCATGTGGTTGTCAGGTTTGGTTTTATCGGGGCTTTCGGTGCTTTCTGTAAGACCTACTGTTTTATTTAGCTGGGCAGTGTCTAGAACTCTTGCTGCTGTGTATCTAATAAAATAATAATATGAACTGTGAATTTCATTGTAGGGTTTCATATTTTGCTTGTTGCTTCAGAATGAATAATTAAGCTTCAAGCTGTGAGAACTCTTTAAAAATTAAATTAGGTGAGGGATCGTGCAAACCACAAGCCATATATCTACATCAGATATTTGACCAATTCTTCTTTTATAGATTTTCTTGTTTCATGTTTTTCTGGTTTATTGCATGCAAAATGTCTGAAATTTGGCCTTTCTCAACTGCTGTGAAATCAAACTAATTCTAAGCAGTATTTCAAACAGCTTCTGAGGGTGGGGTAAGTCCAAAATCAGACCTTACAATTCAGAAGGAGATGCTGGTAACAAACTACCCGACAACAGCTTGCATGATTTTTTGCGCATCTTTGCTATCAGCCTGAGTTTTGCCTTGTATTGATTTAGTTTAGCATGTAGAGTTCTTTCCAAAGTGCTACCACTCTGTAGTTATTACTTGCCTCTAAGAAATGAACTTCCATTGTCAATGGAAATCTTCAGTACCTGTGTCACAGTGTCTGTGGATCTACATGTGAATGTTGGACTATTTTAACCAATAGCACGAGACTCCTGGAGTGTCTTTTGGTACTCCGCTAAGTTACTGATTTCATTTTGAGCTGACAGCACCTGTCCATATTTCCTGATCTTCCTCCCAATTAGGGGTACTAACAGTTATGGCAACACTTGCCCAGCAGTGTTATTCCTTGCTGGAATCCCTGTAACATTACTGTTGGAGGCTGCTAGGCAACTTTATGATTCCACAGAACCATTTTAAGTAAAGCTTTGTACATGATAATAATATTGGAACGATTATCTGATGCTGAATTAAGACCAGCATTTCACACTTGGCTCCCAAACTAAACAACATTTTTTTTTCAGATTTGAATTTGCCCTGAAGGGAGGAAGAAACGTTTGCAAGAAATAGTTGGTTTTGATGGTACCTGTCTTGTCACTTGTCTGCTTGTCAAATTGCTTTAGAAGCCACAGCTCTGTCACTTGTTTGTTTGGGTACTAGGCACAAAATGAGTGGAGAACTGTTGTAATTTCCTTAAGAGGCTCGGTGCTCTATTTTCACTAAATTTTGCTGTATAAATGTATAAGCACGACACTGTGCCTACTGAAGCTAGTAAGCAGTGATGTGCAGGAAATGGGTGAATTAACCCTTGGTGTCAGCAGTGTGAATGCACCTGGAGGAGTGGACATTGGCCCTGTGCAGGTGCTCACGGAGCAGGCTGGGGCAGTGAGCAGTCCTGTCCTGAGTGCCAGCTCCCCCGTGCCTGGCCTTGCCAGCGAGCCCGGTGACCAGCTGCTTGGCTGGGCTTTGGGTCATCTCCTGGGCTGACAGGCTTTATTCTGCCAGTCCTAATTCACAAATTCACTGGTGTTGCCGTCTGCACCACAAGGACGGGTAGAGAAATGACACAGAGTGCAGGCTCAGGGATAAATGGAAGCGATTTAATAATGTTTCCAAAGGCTTTTATATGTTAGTTCGCAAAAGTGTGTGAAATGGCATAAGGTAATTGGTCCTTTGGCCATCCACCCTTTGAGGGGATTGGCCAAATTCTAAGACACCCATTTCTAAATATTTTTCTAGTTAGAACCATAGCAATACTGCAAAACAACCTGCAGGTGTAAGAAGTTTACAAAACTGTAATTGTTTTAAATAATTTGCGTGGGAAAGACAGATCTCTCACAAAATGCTGTGGAAAGCTGGAAAATCTCTCTGCTAAAGCTTTTCAGCATCTACACACTGGGATGGTTATTTTGCCCTTTCGGATAACATCAGCCTTTGATGCTGTGTTAAAGTAGAGATCAGGTTTCAGGTGTTAAAATATTCTGGGAAATGAGTTCTTGGTTCCGGCAGTCCAATCACGAGCCCCAGCTGAAAGGAAGAGCCACTTTAATCATCCTCCTGGGTGCTGCTGAATGGACAAATCATTCTTCCTTAATTAAGAAGTGATAATATCACCCTTCAGTAATGGAGCTGAACATTAGTGCCATCTAGAATGAAATTTGCTTAGGGAAAAAAAAATTCTCCCAGCTTTGCAGTTCTGTTCCTGTTACAGTGGTGACTGGTGAATATCTTGTTTAACTGTTTTCTTGCTTCTGCATATTCTAAGATATTCAATTATTGCTTTAGTGTCAATCACTGTCACAGCTTTCCCTCTTTAACAGTTTGAAATGAATGAAATTTTATTGTCCTTATGTGTTGTTAACAAAAAAGTTAGTAATTACTCTAACTGCAACTCCCCATAAAGGCAAAGGAAATTGTGAGTATCCAAGGGTAGAATTTTGCTTTAAGCTGTTATTCTGTTACTTAACTCAATAAAGTTCCAGATTTGTGACTTTAATTCGTGCTAATTTAAACCGGGATAGTCTCAAGTTAGAAAATACTACTAAATGTTCAATATATGTCATATAAAATACTGATTGGAGTTACAGATTCTCCCGAATGTGTGGTAATGCAAATTAATATTTTGGAATATTTTTGTTTTCTTAAACGCTCTCAAATGAGAAAACTTTGAAAAATTGTTTCTAAGATTGTAATTAAAAAGAAGCTTTTTCTTAGTATTTGGAATTCCATCTTAAATTGTGTAGAACATTCAAAAAGGCCATTAAAATAAGAGGGGAAGATGTATTTGACAAATAATTATAGAATTATGTCACCATGCAGCAGGAAAAGTAAGAGAATAACACAGTCTTGGAATGTGAACATTAAAGGAGAACATACAAATTTGTTTAGCAAATGTGTAGGAAGAATTACAGATGTTCTGAGCTTATAAATCAGATCTAAGACTTATGAATCTGATGCGCATTCTTTTTTTTTTATAAGGATTAGGGCTTTCTTCTGTCAGTTACAGCTTGGATAATTTTTTGTTTGTCCCTTAATGTCTTGATAATTCATCAGAAAAAGCACATAATTCATCAAAAAAAGATCATTAGAGGCACAAGATGCAGTCAGTGCTTTAAAGAGCAGGATGCAGAAAATACTGATCTGAGGCAGAAACAGCAAACAACCTTAGACCAATTAATACATTTTGGGGGGAGGAGATGTAATTCTTGTGGAAAATCAAGTTGGTTAAAATAGGAAGTGTGCTCAAGAGAAAGAAGCAGGTTCTTTCATCTCAGTGTTTGGGAAGGTGTGAGATATTTCCCTCCAGCACCAGTAACTACTTCGGACAGTTTTTTGAGTAAGAGGAGGATTGTTGATCTTTTCCACAGAGATATTATTACATCTAAGTTAACAATTGGATAATCCATTCAGTGCTTCTTTTATTTTGCTTTTCTGTAGACAAAACATGGATGCACACTCCTGAAGCCTTATCAAAGCATTATATTCCCTATAATGCAAAGGTAAGAAAATATGAAGTTATTTTCTCCTCATACCTTTAGAACACAGCACGTGCTATCTTGTTTTTAACTTGAAAACTGCAGAGACGTGGATTTACCAGATGAAATAATGAAGGCAAACTTAGTAAATGTCTGTTTTGCAGGTGAAAATGTTCTGTTTTGATTGATTCTTGTTCTGAATTACGGTTTACTAGAAAGCAAACTAGTGTTCCTCCTGTGCTTGATGCTGGTTTTTTTTTTTAACGGATGGAAATTTTGAGTGCAAAGGAATTTTTAACATCAGGCTGCATGCTTACAATGTTGTTAAAATTAATGGCACATGCTTCTTTTGAACAATATCAAAGGCAATCCTATCTGCTGGCTATATTGAAATGTCACATACTCAGGAAATAATGTGGTAGAATAATAATGGCATTTTTGCACAGTAAAGCCAAAAGCCTTACTTTTATTTTCTTATCCCAGTTACAGTGTGATAAGTATATATAAGTAATGCTTCAATTTGTATATTGGCATCTGCTGACAGGAAATGCATCTTACCTAAACACCTTAGAACCTAGAGGTTCCTAAATGCTTGCCTAAATATCAGCTTAGGAAATAGTTTGCTAAAAGGAGGAGAGAATATGCAGCCATCAGCATAACTCAGAGGTTGAACTGAGTAATCTGCAATTACTTGCTCAAACTGAGAGTATAATTCAATAAAATTCTATTGTGGGCTGTTCTGGATGAAATTCTCTTATGATTGGTATTTCTTAATATAAAAAACTTTCTTAAAATAGTCTTAATAAAAAAATAGTGTGAAAATTCTTAAATTTAAATAAAAAATTTATATTTCTTAATATATATTGAAAATATTTGTTTCACAGGCCAGAACTCAGGTTTCTACATGAGTGTTCCCTGCTTTTGTGTTTTCAATTTTCTTTTGCTTAGCACTGCCACACAGTGAGCAAGAGTTTGTAGTGGAAAGTGGAGTCTCGTTCTCACAGTGGCCAGGTTTTGAACGTGTTTCTGTTCTGTGTGTTCTCAAAGGGAATTCTTGTCCAAAGGATGTGTTACTGTTTAACTGGATAGCCTTGCCAGACACCTTGGCTTTATATTACACTCTTTGAGAGGGAGGATTACTTGCTGTGGTAACTGTGCCATCTGTTTTAAGAGCAAGCTGAAGCCGTGAGTTTTTTCAAAGCACTGAACAATGTCTGTTCATTTCTGGTCTTTGAGAGAAAAAAAGAAACCTCCCTCATCTTTCATGTTTCATTGTCTTGCTTAAGAGCATATCTGGTGAGTAGGTGTCAATGCAGCTATGCAGAAAAAAAATTAGAATAAAGAAGATGGTGGTAATTGTAGAAACAACAGCAGTAGCAACTTCTGGAGCAGAAGAAAAGGATGGAGAATTCCTGTCTAAAGGAAGTTAGCTCTCAGCCTGGTTAGGAATACTCCTGGTCCAAAATGTCTTTCTACTTTTTTAGGCTGATGTGTGCTTAAGTGTCCTCTCCAGTTCTGCTCCTGTTTGTTGTTAATTCCAGGACCTCTTCGACCTTTGTGCTGGTGTGCCCTAAGATCTGTCAGAGCACCTGCAGGAAACTGCAATTTTAATACCACATATGTGGATTTGGTTGTGTTTTTTGGTTTTTTGGGTTTTTTTGTTTGTTTGTTTGTTTTTAAGAAGGTTAACCCAATTTTTCCCTGGAATCACAGGAGAAAATCATTATTTAGAACTATCAGTTATTTGATTCAAAGCAAGCAACATGTTGCTCTGCTCTGTAACTGGAGTGTAAAGGGTATGGGATTCCCTAACCTGTTTTTTTATTGACACCTGGAATAAATTTGCACAGCTTCTATGAAGTTAGCTGGCATATGCAGGCATAATACTAATAAATCTAGATGATATTTCCACATCAGTTCTCATTAAGTTTTGCAGTATTTTGCACTTTAAGAGGAAAGTATGCATCTATCAGTACCTTATTTGGGGTTTGCAGGATTTTGGGTTTTAAGTGAAATGTCTCATTGATTTCATAGCTTGTAACTACCTTGTGAGATAATGACTAAAAGCTTCAGAAAACCTTCATAACACAAGTATTGAACAAGACTCAGTGATTTTTCCCCAAATGTTCATATTGTTCCACTTCCAATTCTCTAACATTCAGTTCGTGTGTCTTCCATATTTGTTGGGAAGAAAAAACAACGCTTGATCTGATTTATTTAAAAATATAATCATGTGAGTGAAGAATGATATGTTCAGAAAATCAAATCAGCTTGATGGAAAGCAATACAGGAGATGCTATTTGTCCATGAGCAAGTGAGCTGTATTCTACTCCATCGTTTTTTTGGATGCAGATTACTGTGGGTGGAAAAGTGGTTTCTGTTCTTTATAAGACACAAAAATAGTTTCTCTGACACTAATCTTCTGAGATGATCAGAACACAGCTTACTGGGAAAGATGAGATTCTGTTGATTCTCAAGACAGCTTGTTGATAAAACGCAATTCATGAGTTGACTGTTATCTTATTTTAAAAAAATCCTAGCAAAGTTAACTGGAAATTAAAAGAACCCTGCAATATTGACAACTGGCCCTTTTTTCTACCAATTGGAGAGGACTTTTTAACAGAGAATTAGTAACGTCTTGTTATCTCTTAGAACATACACCCTCAGGATGGTTTGTGGCCATAATCCTCTTTGCAAGAAAACATGAGCTGAGGTTTTCTGGAAGTAAAATCCAGGAGCCATGAGTCTCCTAAGGAATCCCTTAAATATAAAAGTGTCTTGAATTTCTATCTCTTGTCCAACACACCCATTCCTACTTGGCTATTTTAAAATTTTCTGATTTTGGCATAGTTTGCATGGTGTAAACCAATGAGGGTTTGGTCTTTGGGGTTTTCTGTCTGGGTGGGGCAACAGGGACAAACCGAAATTTTCCCTCTTTGGTTTTATTTTGTTTGCTTTTGTTCTGTTAGTGTCATTTCTTTGTTTGTTTAGTGTTTTTTCTTGGGTTTTTTTTTTTTATTATCTTATTGATGTCTTGGTCTACCAGAAGGCATTGATAATAAGATTCCCCATACTTCAGCATGCTCTGGATATGAAACTTTGGTTTACTGAAGCCAGAATTTTGACATCAGTTTGTGGTCCTATATTGTTCTTAACTGTGTCACTCTAAATGCAAGCATATTGCTCACACAATTTTTATTTCCCCAGAAAGATAATTTAGAATTTTTATAGTACAGTATCAAATATGGACTCATTTTGATGCAGTGGCATGACAGTTTTAATGTCACCAGGATATGAAATTCTAAGGCAACCCCAAATTTCTCTTCTGTGACAACTTTTTCTGTAATGTTCCTTAATTAAGAAGAGATGTTTGTATTATTTTCCGTACTGTAAGGAAAAAAGTTCTCTTTTGCCCTTAAGTTAATTCTCTTGATTTGAGGCCAGTTTCCTTTTGCAAAACAAAAGTGGTCAAAATGTGACTTTATAATGGAATAAGACTGCAGCCTTTAAAAAGGACTGGTTGTTGTCATCACGTAACCACCCTGAGTGCTGCCTTTCTGCCAATGCAAAGCTGCCTCTGCTCCAGCCAGCAATGTTTGCTGTGTCTCTCTGTAGTAATTGTGTCTGTAATCCCCTTTAGAGTCACTTGCTTATTTTTTGGCTTATATCAAACTTCCACACGCACAGCTTCCCATTTTGCAGATGAGAGGTTCTGCTTTGCCAGCCTGGTGCTCACGTTGGCTGCTGGTCAGGCAGGGGCTCAGAGGCTCTGACCTTGCAGAAGGGCTGCTCTTTCACATGACAAGTGATGGCACGTTAAACCCTTGGGAGGATGTTTCACCAAGAGATGCCATGGCTCCCTAGTGCTCACGCAGCCACTGGCCTAGTGCTTGCTTCACACTCACCGTCAAAGTTCTTGTACTGGCAGCTGCATATTTGATTCTTGATGTAGTAGCTTCAATTTGAAATTTTTAAGCTACATGAATAAATGCAAAAAAGGAATTAGTAATGGTCACACTTTATGATCCTGGAGATCTTTTCCAACCCAAATGATTTTGTGATTCTGTAATAAAAGACCTCCCTTGGCAGTACGTAAAACTATTAGTCTTAGCTGTAGGACAATAAACAGTTTCTTTAGATTTTAAACTACATGTAATTTCTTATTCCATGTATTTTTTTATCATCAAGGAATGGCAACTAATACTCTTCTGGACAAGGTTCATAGGTCAAATGATGTAATTACTGTAGCAGTGCTCTAGGTGCAGTTATGTCTTTTGAATATCTGTATTTTGCTATCATTAGTGTACAGTGTCAAAGCCGCATTTTTGTGGCATGAACTGCACTTCTACTACAGTTTTTGTTGCTATTGCTCTAGCAATTCTCATTTTCTATCCAGTCAGCATTGAGCAGAATGTTCATGACTGTGTCATTAAACGTAATGAAAAAATGGCAAATTGTATGTAGCTCTCCCGAGCCAGCAGAGGTACAAGGCACACTATTAAAAGGTGTATTTAAGATATGTGGTGAAGTTAGATTTAGCAAGCTATTTCAAACAGAACACAAAAATATTGAAAATTAGAAACTACTGCACTAGAATGGGGCTTTATGAGAAAAAATGAATTTTCCTACTTTAAATTTATTGTAATTGGAATTAATAATACCAATTAACTTTCATTAGAGTACCAAAATGTCTTGCATGTGATCATAATTAATTTAGTGTTTAAGCACAGGAAAAATTAGTATTGTGAAAATACCCAAATGAGATAGGAAAGCTGAAAATTGTAATTTTACAAGGGAATGCAAATTTGAACTTCTTAGTTATTTCTGATACATGATAGTAATTAAACTTGGAGCTCATTATACAAAAGATGAATAAACATGTAAATGAAATATAAAAGATTTAAAGTCTGCAACAGGTACTCTCAACAGACTTTGTTTGATCATTCTTACTCTCCAGAAGATGATCTCCTTCAAGAAATGAATCAAATTTATGAGCAGTTCCACTGTTTCTTCCTTAAATTCCATTTGTGTATAATAATTCAAGGCAGTTTAATATAATGGATAATGTTTAACTTCTTTCCTTTTTCAGGAAGAGGAACCAATAGGGCATATGTGTTTCAGTGAAATATTTTTGGTGGGTTCTAGTTAAAAAAAGAAAGAAATTACCAAGAGTCAATTGAATTGGGGAAGTGAGATAAAAAGCAGTGATCATGTTTGCCAATACTTTATAAACCCCAGCTGAAGGGCAAAATGGTAGCTCTTGATCTATTGTCCAGGGCTCTCATCTTCTTTTAGGTTCTGCCTGTCCTCCTTTGGGCTTTTCCTTAAGCTCCATTTTCCTTGAAATTTCTGAGTGCTGTGTGATGTGACTGCAGTTACAACTACGAAACATTTGCAACGCAAGTAAATTATGGAAGCTGGAGTTTCTTGGCAGGAATCACAAACAGTTCATACCAATTAATGGCATTCAGCATAGGATCTGAGAATTGGGGTCCCTCTCTCAGTAATGCAGTAAGATGTTAAAAATGTCACAGAGCCCCTTGTCTACATTGAAGCTGATGTGTAATCTGGCACAGCCCTAGAGTATTCCCTATCCTGAGCAAGTTTTAGGTTTTCCTTGTATCCAAGCAGTTTGTTTCTCTCACATGAATTGCCATCACATCCATTTATTTAGCACCCTGGCTGCTTAATTACAGTCTTTTTCATCATCTCTGACTTTGAGCAGTCTAATTTTCGCTTCTCTCATCAAAGAAAAATTATTTTGAAACAGCTTAAGAGCTTTAGATAAACTTTTTTTTGGTAGAAAATTCTAGAATCGTTATTTTGCATATTGATAAAATATCTAGCAACTATTATCTGGATTGAAAATACAAAACTGCAAAAGATTTGGACTGCTCATTGTTGGACTTTGAAACACCCTCAATTTTAGGAAGAGGGAATGTCCTGTATATCCTTGAATGTTGGAGTTGTCCCTTGGCTGTGCTGCATTTGGATTAGGATTTGCTTTGGGAATTGAAATGGAAGAATCTAGTGTAATATAGGTTGGAGGGGACCTCTGGAGATGATCTGGTTGATTCGCATCTAAGAAATTATATCAAAGCCAGGTGGTACAAAACAGAGCCTTATGCAACTGAGCTTTAAATGCCACTAAAGGCAGAGATTCAGAGCCTCTCAGCAGCCAGTTCCAGGACATATTCCCTACCATTCTGACTTTTTTTTTTTCCATATTTCTAGCTATAATTTTCTGCAGCTTGTGACTCCCAGCCTTACACACACACGCACACGTATACACCAGACTCATCACCTTCAGGCTGAACAGGTGCAGCTCCATGTCTCTTGACCACCATCTTCCCTGTCACATTCCTCACCACTTTCAACCCCAGCTGAGGTTTGGCCTTTCTAAATTCATCCCTGCATGCCTGGAAAATATATCTGTATTCCTCCTACGTTGCCTGTCCTATGTCCCCCTTCCACACCCTCTCCTTGTATCTGTGCCAGCTGTAGCTGGATGCTCAGTCAGCTGTTCAGGGATGCAGGAATGCTTTTGGGAATTACTCAGTCTAGCTGATTGCTGCCTGGCCCGTGGCTTTAAGAGGAAAGGTGATGTTGGTGTCTTACTAAGAGGCTTCAACCACCACAGCAGTTGGTCTAGCAACCTTTCACATTGAAGTCAGGCTTAGTTTAAGCTTCCAAGTGTGAATGCAGCTTAAGGGAAACAATAGAACTATCAGGGCTTAATTTACCCTGCAGGGCCTAAAGAGCATCCCTGTTGGGAAGCCCGTACAGGGAATTGCTGAATGTTGCTGGGCTCTTGGTGGCAGAGGGCTGTGCCCAGCATTAGGAACTAGGATTCTGAAGTTTCTGGAGCACAGGTATTGCCGGGTTCCTCACTTTGTTTAGATATGGGGAAGAATCAGGCCTAGGTGTAATTTTAAGCCTCCTGTTTTGTTTTACCTTAAGAATGGGTTATTGTTGCTCTATTTCATCTTAGAGTCAGTTGCAGAAGGGCTGGAACGTGAAACCCTTGGAATTTATATGACTTCTGGATTATGGGGCACATAGTTTATGTATGTATGGTAAACTTCTTTCTGGCTCAAGGCTTTTTGCAACCTTTTACTACAAGATTTGGTTTCCTAAGTATGTATGTTGTTTGGTTAAGTTTGAAAATCCACAGCAGGGGATTCTGTGGTATTGATTTTTCTGGCATAGAAGACTTGTGTGGATGGTAGGATTAACAGAGCACACTGGTGAACAACAGAGTACCTGAGACCCCACCTGTGGCAGGTACATTCTTTACACTATTTTTGTTGCATAAATTATTATTCTTTCTGTAGATTATTATTATTAATTTTAGGTTATTCTTCTAAATTGTGATTCTCGGTGTAGAAGAGCTGTTTGTTGAAATGAAGAACAGCCATGTGTTCAAGTGTTAATCCAGTAAGTTCTGAAAGTAGAAGAATATATTTGTTTTTATAGAAAAGGCAAGTGGAAGTTTTTCTGTAGTAGCAACAGAAACTCTCAACAGCAATTCGTAATACAGCATTTGGAGAACACGTCCTGTGAGGAGCTGCTGAGGGAGCCCCAGATGCTCCCCAGCTGTTTAGCCTGGAGAAAAGCAGGTTGAGGGAAGACCTTATTGCTCTCTACATGTACCTGAAAAGAGGTTGTAGACAGGTGGGGGTTGGTGTCTTCTCTAAGGTAACAAGTGACAGGACAAAGGGAATTGGCCTCAAGTTGTGCCAGGGGAGATTTAGGCTGGGTATTAGGGAAACTTTCTTCACTGAAAGGGTGGTGCGGCCTTGGAACAGGCTGCACAGGGAAGCGGTAGAATCACCAGCCCTGAAAGTGTTCAAAAAACGTGTGGATGTGGCACTTAGGGACATGGTTTAGCAGTGAACGTGGCAGTGCTGGGTTAACAGTTGCATGCAATGAACTTAGAGGCCCTTTTCAACCTAAATGATTCTATGATTTAGTACTGAACAGAGCATCTGAAGCGTATTTCTAAAGACACTGTGTTAACTGCAAGTTTAAAAGTATCTTTTGAACAGTTGCATCACTGGCCTTCCCTGGTAATGTCTCAAAAGACGTGAGCAATGAGATTGTTGAGACAGAAGTCTCAAATCGTTAGAAGCTTTGTAGCAGCTTTTACAATGTCATTTTCCTATTCTTCAGAGAAAGACTGAGTTAGTATTTGAGTATTAATCTTCACTTTACTGTGACACTCCGAGTCATGAGCTCCTCAGGCCGGGATAAGAGCCGGCACTCACTAAGGAGCAGTGAGCGATCTGCCTGTTCAAGACAACTGAATAAGACTCAGAGGTCTGCCGAGTCAGAATTAACAAAGCAGAAAAGAGTGTGCAAAGACCTTAGGGTCAACAAAGATCTACTCAGCCCTCTACGTCCCTCTTTGTTCCTTCTCTGTTGCTCATATTTATTCCCTTGCCTCTCCTTAAGGCTGCTTGAAACTGCCAATTAGCCTCATTAGCATGTCCTCCGGGATTCGCCCTGCAGCTCTATTTCCATGAGAGCTGTCAGCTGTGGCAATGTGAGGTTGCTGTAAGAAGGCCTTTCAGCCTCTGCACTGTCAAGTATCAAGTGAGTTGCCTGTCTGACGCTGGAATTAATAGGCTGTAGGCTTCAAACATCTGGATTATTGTGCTCGTGGGCTAGGTGGCCCACAGCTGTTTATAGATTGGTTTGCTTTAAATTAAATCAGGCCTGCAGATGAATTACTCTTTCCTGTCTCCCATATTTATTCTCAGCCTTTCTGTAAACTAGAAACAGAGCTGGTTTGTAGAAAATAAGAGAATGGCACAAGATTTTTAACAGAAACTTCTACAAGGAATCCAATTTTAAAAATGAAAACAGGACTACAGAAATGTCTCCAACAGCCAGGCTGTTCACCATTCAGGTAAAGTTTCACATATGCTGATCTCCATGAGGATTCACCCTCAATAAACCATCAGACAAACCACCAGCTGCAGTCTCTGACTTTATTAACTTTAATAAAATAGTAATGTACACTAGGCAGCTGTGGATCCTGGACTGCAATGAATATTTCTCTCAGAAATGCCTCCTTCAGATTACTCTGGCTCAGAAAGTGTCAAACCAATCTTGGCCTGTTTTAAAAAGCATTTTGAACTTTGAACATGAGAATATTAGGTGTAACTTAATAGAGGAACTAATAATTTTTGGTTTGGAATGTAGCAAAGGAGAAATATTTGCGTTAAGTAATTTGTAAAGTTTTGTTGAAATGTTTTGCATTTTCACTAGGAATTATTATTTGCCACTAAAAGGGAGTGATGGGTTATATTGGCCTAAACCCTCTTTTTTTTTTTTTCCTTCTGTATTTCCATAGCTAATATTCTCTTCATTCTGAATCTTGAAGGAGAATCAAAACTGGGCAGTTCCTACTGTTTTGACAAGTACTTTTTCAATTTGCTGCTGTAGTATTACTGAAAAGAGGGAAAATGTAGAAACAAGGATGTCCATCGAATCTTTGAAATGTGTGGAACCAAGGGTTGCATTTGAAGGAGCAGATAACTTGAAGCATGAAATAGAAAGGTCCCTAAACCTTATCTTGTACTATTGCTGTAGCTCCCAATGCTTCTGAGTAGGGAGAAACTAGGAGGACAGATAAGTAACTCAACAATTCATGTTAATTAGCACTAAAAGATTAGGTGGGAGGGAAATCTTGTTTACTCATAAATACAGGTTTATTGTGGAAAAATCCACTCAAATCAGGAATGTGTAGGTCTTCTTAAGTCAGAATTTAGAGGCCATATCCCAACTTGCACTTTATGAGGCATTGAGGACCTGAAATTTTTAAAGGCAAACACATTCTCAAAATGAAAAAGCATTCCTCAAAATTGCATGAGCATCCTTAATGTTCAAATCTTAAAAGCTTTAAAACTAGCTATGGGTTTGGGGGTTCAGTTTTGGGTTTTGAAAAGAGGCAGGTGAGAAAGTTGGACCTCTTTATATGTTTTTTTGTCTTCAAAATCTGCTGAAGCATTCTGAGTATGTGCTGTGTAACAGAGCACTCTGTTAATTTTGCACTGGTTATAGCTTTTTATTTGTGTTAGTGCTTCCTGTTTGATGCGTACGAGGAAGAATAGGGTCGATGTTTTATATTGATTTTCATCAGTAACACTCAGAGGTACTAAATGAAACTGTGCTGTGCATTTCCAAGGGGTTACAGCAATTTATTACAGTTCATTAGATCATAAATTCTTTGAAGCTAAAGGCTATCTTTTTGATGTTTGTGCAGCCTCTAGAATAATGAGAGGGAGGCTGTAGGTGCTAGCCCGATGCAAATAGTCATAGATCAAAGCTCAGAATAAGTAGGCAACAGAAGACCTTGGACTTCTCTCATGAGCTTTCTTCTCAGCTGGGATGATTAAATGATAATGCAGATAAGAAATGGGTGACTTATCCTCAGCTTAAAGATAAGGAACCGAGGTAATACTGAAGGTTTTCCACATATCTGCCCCAAATCTCTGTTCTCAAATCAGACCCCAAATTTTGAACTCTGCTTTCATGCCTTGAGCTCAAGATTAAATGTCTTCTCAATACCTCCTCTCTTAGTGAAAAGGTTTAGGTTGCTATTTAGGGAAGACTCCAAATCCGTATATGAAGGATTTTAAAATACAGTTTTCTGATCTGTGTTCACCTAATGATATGTATATCACTATAATGACCTCGACTAGATTAATTTCACCACTTCAGCACCAGATTGATGTCTTTTATTGAAAGACATAGTATTTTTTATGAAGTAAGAAGTGAAAGCCAATATTTTTGTTGGATTAATTGCCATTGTAAAATAATTTACAGATTACTTTCCATCTCAGTTATGTTCTCTTAAACAGTTCATCCAAGATGTCCTTCTCATCTGCTGGTGGATCTAAGGTCATGATAATGGTGGTTTCATTTCATATCTGATGTTGTCAGGCTGAAATAGTCGCTATGAAATATTTTGCATTTTGCTAAAATAATCAATCTAATAAGAAAATTCAGTTTTCTAATGTGTACTGTTCAGTGGGAAGAATATTTCCTGTGTTTAAGTAGTGCTCTGCACATTTGTTAAATTATAACATAAAGAGGCAGTTCTTTCTGTTCCAAATATTATTTTAAAATAAATGACTCATCCTAGCCAGATTTTGAAAAACCTCTGTTATTGATATTCTTCAAGTGCCTGAAGGCCAGGTGTTGAATTATGGTGATCACATCTGTTTTATAGCTGCCTTCCATGAGAGATTATGTGTAAAAAAGAGTGCTTCTTCTAAAAAACAGATTAACAAGAGAGCATATAGACAGGCTCATAAAACAGAAATCATCACAGAGAAGACACTTCCCATTCCCTGGAGGAAAAGTGAAAGATCCAGTACAGCTAAACCAATGCAAGAAGGGCTTTTCTTGTTGAGGCCCATTGCCTGAGTAGTACTTGTTTCCAGAATCTGTGATGGAATCAAAGAGAAGGGGTTCAGAGTAGGGTTTGACTCTGTGCAGCAGGACATTCACAGACAAGGAGGCAGACGTTATGTTATGAGTACATTCCCAGCCTTGGAAAGAAAGGTTTCCAACATGTTTGTGTTTTCCCATAAAAATCTTGAATGTAATTCCCAAAAGCCCTCGATCAGCTTATCTTGTGCTGTGGTCATGAACCCGTAGTAGATGAAAACGCTGTCGAGCTGCTGTGGTTGAAGTGCCATTTCCTCTCCAGCCTCTGCCTTTCGTTTGCTTTCTCAGTTTGCCTCCCAGCTGGGCTGTCTTGTTGCTATTGCCCCTTTTCAGTCCAAGTAACCCAAGCACCCAGAACCAGTGCAGGTTACCCTGTCCTTTTTCTTTTATTCCAAGGTACCCACTTAAAGATATTTTGTCAGAACTTCGAACATGATGCAGTTTTAAGGGCATGGCTGCTGCTCTGCTTTGTCCCGTGTTTTTATTTGCTGCATGGACCTTCTCTCTCTGCAGAATTAGTTCCTTCCACAAGTAACTAATTTAATTTTGACTTGGCTATCCCAGTCAAATATTCTCTGAAAATTTCTGAGGGTATTCTGTGAATGTAACAACTCAGAAAGACATCTGTATGTGTCATTTGTATAAAATTACCAACACATTTAAAGAAGTAGATGGAGCTTAGGAAGTAGTTTCTAGGAGCAAAGAAAAGCAATTCCTTTTTAGTCGAACACAGACATTTTCTTGTCCACTTTTATCAAAATGCTGGTATTAATTTCTGTGAATATAGCATTTAATTTAGCATATTCTTGTAGATTATTCATGTGATTGTGGATTACACTTTGCATACTGACTCAACATATTTTCCCACTGAAGTTACTTTACTAATAAAACTTTAGACTTATTCTTTCTTTACTAATTAAGTGGTTCTCAGTATAGGAAATCTACAGTTTAGGAAAAAAAACAACCAAGCAAAGAAAAAACAACAACAAAGGTGTTTCACACTTCATGTTCCTGTCCTTTAATACTCCTCAGCACCTGTGTCTGTCCTGTGGTGTCTATTATCTTGCCCACAGGATGTATGTATACTATAATACTAGAATTTAAAGAGCAGGTGATCTGCTTTGGTGATGATAGATTAAAAAAAAAAAATGAGACGATGTTCAAAATTTGGTTTCCTTGAAAAGCCTATCAAAATTTATATTCTATTTCCAAGCTGCTAAAGCTATAGCTGCACACATTCATGGCTCTTTGTTCAGAATAGCTCTTTTCTGGTGTGCTGCTTGTCCTCTGTTTGACAGCACATCGATTCTCTGAATCAAGAATTAAATCAGGAGTCATTTATTCTAATTATGGTGCAGTAAGCCTTGCAGAATTAAAAGTCCTGATTCAGAAGCAATGCAGTGTCCTTAAAATAGGCAATTTCTTACTTCACATTAAACTGGAAAAGGTCTTTAATAAACTGAGAGTCATGGACAATAGTTATTTGTTCCTATTACTGAGGCTATTTGTGTTGGAATGAGGATTTTGTTCCTAACTGTGACTTCTGTTTTTTGTCCCACAGGGAATTCCTGTTTCTGTGTTTATAATGTCATTGCATGTTGCCATGGCAAAAGTGTGATAGTACAAGTTCAGTATCATGTTAGTCAAGGACAAGGGAGGTAGAAATTAGATCAAAATAAACTTTAACCACAAAATGGGAAATGTCTGTGGAATTTCATCTTTGCTTTTATAAGATATTTTATTGTTTTCCAGTACAAAAGAATAACTTCAATACTTTCTAATTGTATTTATTAATATATATATACACACTATATATATGTATATAAATCCATCACAATTTCTTCCAGAACCCGTGGAATTTATTTGCATTGAGCAGAGGAAGGCTGTTATAATTTTGTGTCCAACTTCAGTTGCAACAGGCTGAATGCTCAGAATTGCGCAATCCCACCTTGAACTGGCACATGGAAACTCCTGGCTGGTCTTGTACTTGTTGTTATGAAAGAAGGAATCTGAAGCCTGTGCTCAGAGCCCTTCCGAACGATGAACTCATCTGGGAAACATCTCTTGGAAGGAGCAGCCACTCCGTGTGGTGTCGTGGCCTGTTTGCTCCCCTGGCTCAGAGGTGCACCCCAGAAGTTCTGAGTGCGTCAAAATGCTCCCAGTTTTAGAAAGCTTCACCTTATTGGTAGAGCAGAGTGGTTTTGCCAGTTTTCTGAATTAAGATGCTTTTGTTATCACATACTTGACAGCATATCCTGGTTCTTCATAAGGGCTTTTTGTTTCTCAGTTCAGTTTTCACTCTTCTTGGGGAGGTTTTGTTTGATAGGCCTAATATTTCTAACAGGACAAAAAGTCAGCAGGACAGATGGAGCTTAACAGAGTTCAAGCTTCAGCTTGCTATATTTTGTTAAAAAAGTGAGGTAGTTGCAGAATGCTAATACTGAGCTAATCAATAGGTGCTGCATTCAAAGGAACAGCGGGGTTATGAAAACCAGGGTGTTAATTCAGCAGGGCCAGATAGCCAGACTGGTACAGCAGCTCTGGATGACTTATGCTGGGTGTTCATGTTGCTGTGAGAATGCCAGCACTTGGGATGTTCATCTTGCTGTTCCTTTAATGGTAGCATTCTGCAGGAGAGGTGTGTGTTTTTTGAGGGGCCAGTGGACGTGGAAATCTGTCCTTTCCGTAAGGGACTGCTGAAGAAGATGATCTTTAACCTCAGCTTGGGTAGAGTAGTGGGTTTACACAAGTAGTAACAATGAAATATTTCCTCGTACAGCAGTGCAGTGAAGTTCCTACTGAATGGCCATTGTTGCTGGCTGGCATCTGCAGAGGCTGAGGGGGAAGTGAAGCAAACGAGCCTCTGTGTTCTGAAGTTTCCAACACTGCGTTTCACATCTGTACAAAGAATCTAGGAGTTGTTGCAATTTTGTCTTATGTTTAAGGTAAATTAAATCACTGCATTGGCATCTGGTTCATGAAAACAAAAAGAAAAAAGCAGCAAATGATACCAAATTTGTTACATTAAGATATCTGAAAATATCTAGGACTTAATGAAAAATAGTGGTTTAATACATTTAAGGGCCTCGTTTGACTTTACAATTTTCATGAAGAAATGATGTTTGAGTTAAATCCAATTGCTGTGGTGCAGAACTAAGTCTGTCTAATTATGGACTTGTAAAGCTGAAAAATCTGTCCACTCTGTTATTATTTACTTCTGAAGCTGAAAATTTGATGTATAGAACAGTGAATACGAATTATTTTTAGGTGGCTTTCTTCAGTGAAGGTAAATTAAATCTTTTTTTACTGGAAACAATCCAGTCAGGAATATAAATTTTCTAAATTGAGGCATGCAAGCAGTGGGATGTGTCTTCAGTGAGTATCAGAGGCTTTTCACGTTTGAATACCCTTTCTAAAGGAAGTGTCAGGTTTGGTAATTAGGTCTGTTTGTCCTATCTTGATACAGAATGGTTCTTGTACACACCCTCCCTGAATATTGGTTCAGGGATGAAAATCCTTACAGAACTAAAGATGTGCTGTATTTTAAGACTGACCAGAGAGTTTAGAGCTGCCAGTTCTTAATTCTCGGAGGTCACAAACTAAGTGGAATCTCAACTGATACGAGAGTAACAGCAGAGGGTTGCAGGAGCCAGCAAGGATGTTACTGAGCATCTGTACTGGGATGGCTCCGTCATTTTCCATGCAAGTCAGAAGCAACTCAGGCCACATACAGGGTCAAGCCAGATCATATTAGTCAATACTATGCTCATTTGATGGGTTTTCTCCTGTTAGTTGTCCTTAAACTTTCAGGCAGTATCCAGATATGCCACAGGAGGCTCTGCAGAGTTGATGAGTAGTGGCGGAGAAACAGAAGACAGCGATTTGATGCCATTGTCTGGTGCTAAGTGTCAATAGTTTGTGAATTGAAGCAAAAAGCTGTAATAACTTGAGGATGGTGCCTTTGGGTTACTCCCAAAGACATCATCCTGCTGCAGTGAAAGGATCTGACAGTTTCTCCTACCTACCAAAAAAAAAAAAAATTGGTTCACATATGTAAAAAGCCAAAACTGGAAACACAAAGTATGTCCAAATTAAAGCACAATAGATAAATTTTTGAAATGTGTCATTCTTTAATTTACTCCTTCATTTTTTCCAACCTCTGAGCACAGGATTCTTGCATGTGAAGGCTAAAGAACACTGTACCACACACAAGGAAAGAATGATCAAAAGAGCCTGTGTGACCCAGTCTCAGCCGGGGAATATATGATGAGAAATTGTTTTCCAGTGATGAATTTGCTCTCACTGCCATTTTCTCCTGCCCTTGTTTATTACATGCCAAATGTTATCCTTGATTTTATTTATCAGCTATGAGAAGTACGCCTGGGATTAAAAGGAAAACAGGCCTTCAGCATGATATACTGCTAGTATTAGCACGACTTTTGTGCACAGGCAAAATGTTCCCTTTTTTCAAGAATTTTCTAAAAGCGACTTTACCTTGCTGGCCTTTTTTGCTCCAAGCTGGAATATCCCTAAGATATTCCCCCCCTGTGCTGCCTCCTCACTCAGAGTGGGAGTGAAGGGTCAGCTCCAGGTACCAAGTGTGCGGAGCAGAGCCAGGGGAACGTTCTTTCCTGGTCGGTGCCCGAGGTGGGAGTCAGTGTGGGGGCAGCTGTGCTGTTCTCAGCCTGTGCCTGCACTCTGGGGAGCTGCAGGGTGGCTGATGCTGCTGTGTGCAATGGGAGGTCAGGGCACGCTCCCTCCACCACCCCAGCTCCTCTCTAACCTTCAGGTTCAGTCTGAGAGCTCTTCAGGGCATGGTTCAGTTTGAGACGTGCTTCTGAAGTGCTGGGGAGATTGATGGACTGACAAAATGCTGGGTATTTTCTCTTGTACAACTGGTGTTTTCTGTAGTGACAGTCTTGACAAGGTACATGTGTTACCTTTTCTACTCTTTTTGTATTCCAGCCTGCTCTTATCTCCCTTGTGCTGGTCCTAGCTGTATTAGCATTATTTTATCCTTAGAATTAGATGGTTTAATGCAGAGCACAGCTTTGACAGCTGTGTTGCAATCTGATTTGATTTTTGATTTTATCCTTGTTGGTATCCCCCTTAGCATGTGACCACACTGATCTCTCTGGAGAAGATTTGAGTTTTTGATCATTTACCAAGTGTGTCCTAAAGTCTTCTGACATTCTGCTTTACAAACAAGCTGGTTTTGATAATACAAATGCATAATCCTATTGTATTTTTCTTTTTCTGTGCCACTTTCTCTTCTGGCTGCAGTGGGACTTGAGAAGGAAAGTGATCTGGTGTAATTATTCCATTCTTTGGCCTTTAGGGTTACACTGGGCTGGATTCAGCTCCCTTGGACCACACATCAGATTTCTTCCAGTCAGCAGCTGTATAATTTCTCTTCTTACCATATCTGGACATGGGTTAGAAAACAGATCTAGGCAGGCTTAGAGCTGCTACATGTCCTCAGTTTCTCAGGTATCTTTGCCAGAATATTTCTAGGTATTCCTCTTTCCAGACATTTGGGCAGAAGCCACATCCAGGTGAGGTGCTCCAGGGAATATTCCAGGGAAATGTCTGTTGTCTCTGTCAGTCTACTGTTCAAAGATATGTTGAGCTTTAGTTATCAAATAATGTTCTTTGTTATTTATTAATAGATCCACACTGAAAGGCTGAAATGACTGCTTGTACATGTGATGGTGGAGAGCTCTTAATTACTGCACTTATAGAGAATAGAAGAAAGTACAAATTAAACCAGTGGGGCTTTCTGCACCTAATTATTTTATGATCCTTTCTCTATAGCTTTCTTTTTTCTCCCCAAACATTTCAATAACTTATTAAATTGATTTTTCTTTCTTCATATCTTAATTACAGTAATTATTTTCTGTTGATGGATGAAATACCTGGTAATATTTGATTTCCATTAGATGACCCTTTCTTTTTTTTCCTTTAATGTTTCTAGTTGTGCATTCATCTTCCTTTTTTGCCAATAGTATTTGAACACTCCCTCAGAAAATGTCTAGAATTTTTTTCCTGTGTGAGGGCCACCATTTGTGCAGAACATTAGATGTCAGACAAGCAGGGGATATTCAGGGAATGTGCTGATGTCTGTGCCACTTTGCTGCCTCATACTCCCATGTGGTGAGCTGGATTTCTGCTCTCACTTGAGTGGCAATCATGCCTGGGAGTTGTTTTTAAGGTGGCACTAGGAAAGGGCTCCCCAAAGGGGAAAAATCCAAATATTTAAGTGCTCTGGCAAAAACATGTATTTGTAGAGAACCAAGGAAGCAGCTGCAGGTGAGGAACTGAGCTGTGGGGTGGGGAAAGAGAAGGAACCCAAAATACAAAGTGTTGGTTGTTTTATGGTCCATGCTGTCCTCCTGCTGTTTGAGTGATGGAGAAGGCTCATGAGTGCAAGGCTGAGCAAAAACTCTGCGTGGGCTTATGGAGTGTTAACAGCTTCGACATTTGTTCAAAACTGGTCTCACTTCTCTTTCATTCTTGTTTTATACTCCATCCTTCTGGTGCTATCACAATGTGGATGCATTTGTCTTCATTTCATCAGTAAATCAGCATCCCTGTAGAGTGGAGAAAGTGGAAGGAGCTAATTTGTCAAATGCTGGCAGCAGGTATCCAGTAATTTTGCATTGCTTTCTTTCCTTTCTTTATTGTATGAGTTTGGTAAGTACCGTTTTCATATAATTGCATTTAAGTCTGCATAAAAGAGAACCTTTCATGTTCAGGAATTTCAGAGTAAAAAAGAAATGTGGCACTGTGAAAGACTGGGGGTTTTTTTTAAGTTTGAAATGTGATGACAAAGGAAAACAGATGTTGTTTTATTATTAAAATATCCTACACTGCTCTCTACTGGAAGAGTGAAAATCTACATTAAATATTCAGAAGTGAATAAACTAAAACTATTTCTTAATCAAGTTTATTAATTTTTTTTAGTCTGGTAAAGCTAACTTTTCCTAAGCATGGATAGAGTTTTTTTCTTCCCCCTAAGCGTTGAAGAAAAGCACCTGGATATGCTTTGCATGTAAAGCCAGTAAAATGTTGAGGGTCAAAATCTAGGCTGCAGGGGGAAAAATTACTGGAGAGTTTCCTGCTAATGTCAAGGAAAAAAAGTGAACTGCTAACCTTAACAAGTCACCTGGCCTTACCAAGACCTGTTGGGCACATCAGAACAGCAGCAGACTTGTCAGAACTGTAAAGGATTCTGGATGCCTGAAGCTGTCTTACGTTTGAATTGAGTTTTAATTGAGCCAGCAAAGTAAAAATTTATTTACCTTTTATTTTAATATTTTCTCCAGCCGAAATACAACTCTAAAAGCAGTTTACATAATTTCACTATGAAATTGGACCAAAAAAGATGTCTTGTTCACATTAACATATAGGTAAATTTCACCTACATTCTGGAAAAGATATTCCCCACAGAGGGTCTGTCTGATAGCTCGTTGTGTAAGACAGCCCTCCTGGCCATTGCAGGGCTGAATTTTCTCTCAGTTGCTGTCAGTGATAAAACCTCTGTTGATTTAATATGTTGAAACAGTGTCTGTTAATTCTTTGCAGCTGCATTATCTTGCAAATCTTTGCATGTGGAGTGAACACATCTGGTTGTCTGCTAATATTAAATTTTAAACAGTTTGATCCAAGGTGTTTGTCTTGTATATGACTGGCCAAGAGCTCACTTTCTTAATGGCAAACATCACTGTACATTAAAGGAACATTTAAATGGTTCTGACTGATAAGATCTGTTGGCCTCATAAGAGTTATTTCTGATTACAGACAGCTGCATGTGAAATGAGAATTAGTAATATATTAGAAAAATAGCCTTTCATAAGTTTTGTAGGGAATATGTTTGGAAGAATGGCAGACTGCTGTGAAGAATGTGTGGTAAAGAAAATTGCTTTAGCTTGCTTTACATTATACAAAATATTAAATGTCATCTTCCAACTTTGTAAAGTATCCAACGAAAATTCAGTATGATCACGATGAACTTACTCTTAATACTAAACAACACATAAATATTTGAGTCTAGAGCCGTGCCTAAATTATGTATCGTGTCTGTTTGAATTGGCTTATTATGCATGGAGTACACCAACCTCAAGAATAATCTTTTTGCTAGTTGCAGACAGTAAATAGATGTAGCAGTCATGTGTAAACATTTTTCAGCTGTATTATGTGTTTGAGCACATTACTTATGTAAAGAACACTTAAGCATTTAATGCATTTATTAGTTTGCATTTAGGATTAATAGGGAACGATCCAAGGGGAAACAGTTATTTTCTGTTTCTCTCTTCTGGAGTGCAATGTAGGAGTTGTGTTAGCTTGGCTCACAGGAACCACTCGGGTTTCATATGCTGGGTGTTCTGCATGAGTCGGGTTGCAGAAGGGAACCTCAAATGCTGCAAACAAACACCGACTTGCCAAGTTCCCATCTAAAACTCTGGATCAGTATTGCTGTCTAAAGGAGCCTGGGCTTGAAAATGGAAGTTTCCTGTTTACCCCTTTTGCTTTGAAATTTTTGTTGCAGAAACTCTTCCATGATGAATACTTGTATTACTCATGCCACAGCTGGACCAAATTCCTGACATAAGAAATATTTGTTCTCTGTGTTTGTGTGAGATTTGGTGAGAAAAACCTGCTGAAAAGATTGTGATGAAATGGCCACCTTTCCGTTTCATGGGGGTGGTGAGTTAGTTGCTAGTGGCTTCCCTTAGAAATCCTGGTGGCGGCATGTCCGCTGTGCCAGGGATTGTACAAACATCACAGTGACCTTGGCAGCTGAAGTGCCGGCTTTGCAAATACGTCTGTTTGCTTAGCTTAACTGTCGTGAGTAATACCACAGTAATTGGTACCTAATATTACACAGAAAATGATGAGAGATGACATGGAAAAGGTACAGAGCAGATGAAAAAGCAAGCAATAAAAAGCCTCTAGTTAAAACATTAGCTGTTTGTTAAACCTATATTGCGTAGTCATTCTTTTGTTACAATTAGAAAATAACCTGTCTTGGTTTGAAATTCTGCCTATATTTTTCTCCAAACATAACAGTCCAATTAATAAAAATATTCAGAATATCTCCGCTTCATTGTTGGTTTTCTTTTTATTACTCTTACCAAGAAATAAAGAAGGGCGGTCGAGCATGAAAGCTGTATGCATGAAATGTGTAAGCAATTTGAATACACCTGAATTAAAAAAAAAGTACAATTGCAATTAAAAGAGATAGAAATAGATACAAACAGTGCAATCTCTAGTATGGCCTTGTAATTTTTGCTTGGTATTAGCACTTAAGCTACCAATCTTCTTTGTGTATCTGGATTAAACGTGTTTTACTATATTTTCCTATGCTTAATAGTTTAATATGCACAAGCTTGAATTCCACATCCATTTCAAAACTGCTGAGAGCAATAGAAATTTCAGTGGTGATGCTTACTGTCAAAACCAACACTCATCTGGAAGAGAGTGAATGACTTACGGAATTCTAGTGGGTTATGTTCCTTAAATGCTGATATAAGGCTCATGGTTTTCTGTATTCTCTGAGTCTTGGGTGCTTATTTCCTTCGTAACTTACTGAGTAAACACAATGAGTTTTTCTTCAGGTTTTGTCAGTCTTTTAAACTGCTTTTAGCAGTTTATCTTTCTGTTTAGAAGTCTACTTCTCCCTCCCCTCCATGATCATAAATGGTAATTTCTGGTTTGGGGAACATTAAGGTTTAAAATTCGGTGACATTTAACAGATTCCCCAGCTGTGGCAGCAGCTTAATTTGATGGTTACATTTTCTGAGGCAGTAATGTGAATTAGCATGAGGTACAAGCCCCTGGGGAGACTGTATTTGTGGAAGGTACTGTTCATGGAAAGATTGGTCTGCTGCTGAGATTTACTGAATACAGCAAAGAAACCTTGGCCCTTCTTGGACTGTGACGCAGAGGAGACAGCTGGGAGGGGAGTTATGGGGAAATTACTCTATTTCTTTCTTAGCTGTATCAGAGTTCAGTCACCTGGATGGAAGTAAGTAAATCAAAAATGGAGGGCAGCCCTGTGCCCTTCTGGAGAAGTAGCTGCAGGCGAGGCAGCATAACCTGGGGCATCTCTTTGTGTGCGTGACCCAGTTCCACCCGAGCCTGGCCCTAAATCTGTATGGAGAAGTACCGGGCTGCTTACACTGACACCGGTACTGCCAACTTGAAAACAGCACAAGCATGAGGAAACAGCCATGGGTGAGGCCTCTGTCTCAGCTGGCAGCTTCTCCATGGGCAGCAGTGACCTGTGCTCTGCTCTCTGAGCCTTGTCCACGCCTGCAGCTGCTGTTCCTGTGTTTGTGCAGGATTCCTGCTCTGTGTATCACGTACCATGACCTGCTCACAAACTGACAGCAATTGCACTTCTGCCTCTCGTGTTCTGCCACGTGTGGTGGATATGAGTATACTCGTGTGCAGATAGCTGGAAATGTTGGTGTTTCAGCCTTCCTCTTAGACTCTCATCTGACCTTACCCAGTGGCGTGGGGTTTTTTGCTCACATATATTCACTCACCTTTCCCTTTCTGTCTCTGCCACGTGCCGTATCCATAATGTCCAAGAATCTTTCTTCCTTCTCTACATGCATTTTGTGCAGTTATCATTTTTCCAAGCAAGATCACCCCCTCTGTCTAAAGTTACTGGAGATGTTGTGTGAAAGACATCAAATCAATAGCAGAGCCTTCTGCTTTGTTATTCCAAACCCCGGTCTCCTGGCTGGAGAATTGGAATAGGAGAGAATATTGACAGCAGATGTGCTGGTGTTTTGATTTACACACTGTTGTATGCAAGGTGGCACATCATATTTCAGAGTCAGTAGCAAATGTCTAATGAGGCTTCATTATTGTGGAGCTGCATAGTTTCTTTGCAGGAGAACCTTGGGCACACTGACTACACTAAACATGTTTGGAAGGTTTAGTAGAACTAAAAACTTTGGAGTTACTCTGTTGAAATTGTCTGTATCTTGGCAAATTTAAATTCCTTTTGAAATGGCTAGGACTTAAAAATTGTACACGCCTCTGTGTGTCATGGTACACAGAAAACTGTACTTTGGGAAAAAAAGGGAGGTTGTTATTTTCCTAGCCTTATTTTAGCATATACAAGTACATGGTGTGACTTGACTGTACTTCAATGGGAAAATTGGCAATTGAAAATGAAGCAGTGTATTACACAGATGGGTTTCAAGCAGGATTATCATACCTTCTGTAACAGTACAGGAGAAGGCAAGTGTGACTGTACAGAACATAAAAGCATTTCAGTGTACAAATAATGAAATTATAAGGTCCCTTTGGAATATGATGCTTTAGATATGAAAAGACACATGTTTGGTTTTCATTAAAACCTGACTGGGTAAAAATATGAACCGTCATAGAAACTACTTGAATATGACTCTTGTTTTATGTAAACTGGAGCCTAGTTCCTGTAAATCTATGAAATTACTATCCAAGCAGCTCTGAGAGGAAAATCTGTTCTTTTAATTTATCTTACATCTTGTATGAACATTTTAGTGGCGTAGTCCAGATGATTGGCTCATGTTGATCCACGGGTAGTATCTTCTATCAGTATTTTTTATGCATTTTTTCATTATTTTCTAAAAAGAGTTATTAGCAAAGTGGCAATTTCCCTGTGGAAAAAGGTACTTTAACCTCTAATTTACAGATTTTTATAGGATGTTCTTTTAAAGTCAATTTTGATAATGCTAATATTAGTTTAGAATTTAATTCTTGTTATTTTCTTGATTAGGAATAGCTATGTGAAGATTTTTTTATTTACCAACTATGGAAACAATTGCCTTTCCAAAATGCTGTTTGGAAATAATTGGGAAATAAGATTACTCGAGTTAATTAGGCCTTTGAATGCATAACTTATTGCTCACAAATTACAATCTCTTCAGTTTCTTGGCAGTACAGAAGTGGAGCAGCCCAAAGGCACAGAAGTTGTAAGAGATGCTGTTAGAAAATTAAAGGTAAGAATTTTTGATGAAACATAAATGGAATGTACTCTTAACCTCTTTTCACAACTAAGACACTCTGTAAGTTTTCTAGGTGAATTCATTGGCTCTAGTGATGCCTTTTCCTGGTCTTAAAACCAAGAATCGAACACGGTTAGAAGGGGAAAAGGGATTTTACCTTTGTATTTATTTTAAGGATCCTTAGGTGCACTTTGTCCAGGTCGAGTGCACCTCAATGCCCACCGTAATGCACCCCTCACAAAAGATCTGGTATAACATTATGGGTCTTACTAATTGCATATCTATCATAAATTCCCCAGTGAGAGGCTCGAGTGAGCCCCCCTCCCCAAGGAACCTTCCCCTGGATGGTTCTATCTCAGTTTACAGAATGTGTTCTGGAGAGGACCTTGGGGTCTGGGGCACACCGCTCCCTAGCTACGAAACCTCTAAAATGTTGAGTCTCCTAGCTTGACAAACAAATCCAAGAATGTAGGCAAAAAACACTAAGAATACAGAAGTTATAAAAAACTATAAAAGGAGTATAAAAGAAAAGGCAAAAAATCATCATGGCATCACTAGAAGAAGTTGCTTTTATTAATCTCTTTAGTGTGTAGGTTCTTCCTTATTATGCCTGTATGGTCAGGTGTTCTGCTGTGTACAGTATTTAGTTGTCTTACAGATTATGCAATTACTCACAAATATTTATAAAGTTCATGTACTTCAATGGGTAATACTTGTTCTTTGGGCTTGTTTTAGGCTTCATTAATACAAACTGAGGTAGCAAGAATTTGTTTTAGCGGCCATCCCCAGCTGCAGCTGAGGAAATCAGACTTTTACAATTTCTTCTTGCTTACTTGTGCTTGGGCACCCAAGGGACTTGGTAGACAACTAAAAATATCCGAGTGCAATGACTTGTTGAGGGTTGTTTTCAGTTAACATGGCTTTGACTTGACTGCTGAGTGAGAGCTGGTGAGCTCAGAGCTCTTCAGACACTGTGACCTGGGGTAGGGAATGCTGATTGTGCTGGTTCCACTGCCTTGTCCTTGTGGAATTGCACTGCTTCATGCTTAGCTGCTTTGAGCTATTGGCCTTTGAGTTTACTTAGGTATAGAAATCTTTCTCCCTACTACTGCATTTCCCATAACTTTTTTGCAGGCTTTTCATTATCCATTTAAACAAGTTCCTTGGAAATGGGCAGAAAACATGGGGAGTCAATATTGAAAAAATTGATTGTGTTATTACCATATGAAAAAAATGCAGAAAGGAAACATGAAACTACTCATGTAGCTCAGCTTTTAAGACTCAGTTTTCGCTTGAAAAAGTCATCTTTACAAGGTGGATCAGTGGTCATATTAAGGTATTAAAACACTTCTTTGCTGTTGTTTTCACTCTACCAAAACAATACAGCTGCCTTTAAAGATTCCTTTAGTCAATTCGTAGAGTGTTTTGTGCTAAAGACTTATTGTGCTGCAGTTAGCCAGTCATCATTGCCTAGTTGTTCTCAAGTGTTTCAGACTAAGTTTGACCCTTTTTTAAGCGCTGCAGCATTCTATCAGGGGAAACAAAATATGTGGGATTTTTTGTCTTTATAAAGACAAACTTGTGTAGTTTGTCTTTGTAAATTCCAATACCCTTAGCAAAGTTAGTTCTGTGCAGAAATCTGTCACAGTGATATCCTGCTATGGAGAAGCTTTGCTTCTGTTTTAATGGTGTTTTATTGGACTCCTAAATAAACCAAATGCTGAGTGTCTCTGTCTCACTGGTGCAACGCCAGGTGGGCCTGGGCTCTCAGTGATCACTGGGGGCTTTGGGTGGGTCGAATCCTATGGTTTCATGCATGGAAATAACTTCCTCTGAAAGCAGCTCCAGAAAGGATTTCAAATAACTGCTCTCAGAAGCGTGGGCAGAGCCAAAAATGTTGTGTATATATTCATGGTGTCACTGGAGTGGGTAGATACCTGCTCTAACTATCTACGTGCATTCCCTAAGTAAAGCATAGAGACAGAAGTCCGAGTAGTCACTGCCAAAATTACACTATTTTCTTCAAGTTTGGAATTTTGGAGCTTAGACACCAGGTATTGCATGGGATCTTACATAATCACAAGTTTATTAGAGAACTTCCAAAGAAAATAAAGATGACTTTCGGGAGGACTTGAAAAATCTTGGAGCAGAATTCAGAAAGCAATAAAAGGCTTTTTTGTTTGAAACAATCCCCAATTAATTGAATACTCATTTGAAGACTGACTTACGTTGTGCATCTGTATTCTTTGAAGAAGAGCTTAGAGGTACTGGATTTTATTACTAAGCACACATCTGTAGCTTTATTTTAGAAAATGCTAATTGAAAATTTTTAAGACATTAAAACAGCTTAAAAAACTAAAGTTATGGAAATACGGAAAGAAATATTGAAGAAATATAAAGTGGGTTTGGGGGTAGGAGAGTTTTTACAAGACATGTGGCTTGTGATGCCATATTTATATTTTTTAATTATCTGGATTTGCTTTTAATTGCAATGTTATTAATCATAATTTGGGTTTCATTAAAATTAATAGCTAGCAGAAAAACAACTGACACTTTCTTAATGTTCAGAGCTATTCTTACAAGTGACATGCATCGCTCTAATAAGCTTTTGAAGTCATGTGCTTACAGCGACATACAGACCGTGAATTACTGCCACCAGAAAGCATTTTTCTTAAGCCCTCATGTCATCAAACTGTGTCAGAGTCAAGATTTGATGTACAACTCTTTACTCCTTTAAATCAAAAGCCTTAAACTCAGCACAAAGACTTGGGTTGCCCAGCACAGAAACTGCAGCTGCCATTCCACAAACTGATTTTTCCCAGCAGGTGGAGCTGATGTTGTACAGAAACATAAAATATCTTGGATGAACTTTTTATTTGATACTTCATTGTACTTTTATCCCAAATACTACTTTTATATTTTCTTGGCAATTTTTCTGGGACAGTTTCAATTAGAAGATAGGTTTTTTCAAGCAACTATATAATTTTTCTAGAGGATTCTCCAGTGGTTTTATCTAGGTGGGATTTCCTCTTGTGTTTTCCAAGTGCTTGGAGCTGTACTGCAGGAGAAAGAAGAAAGTTGGACACTAATGTTTTAAAATGTGCATATTAATTTGCAAGATAAGGTGAACTATTATCATAATTTATTACAAACCATGTTTTCCGTCAAGTTTTCTGGTCAAACTTATTTCTAGAATGAAACAAAACCTAAAGCACTTGGCACCCAGATGCTGTATCCAAACATGCCTACAGTAGTCTACAATGTCTACATCTTGTCAAATCAGACTTTATTTTATAAAGCAAAATGATTACTTTCCTTGATTAATGAAGGTTGGAACTTGTAGATCAGACTGAAGGAATGAATTTGATCCTTCTTACAAAGTGCCAGCCGTGGGAACAGGTGGAAAGAGCAGCATAACAGATGGAAGGAGCAGCATAACCAGAGCAGTGGTAAGAAAGATGCATGGAGGAGTGTTAGGGAGAAACCAGAGTAAACACCTGAGTTTTGGGCTGTTCCTTCTACAGTCTGCCAGGGGGTGTTTTTGTGAGGGCCAAACTTAAGGCTGTTCACTTACCCAGCTTTCAATTCACTATCCTTTTTTCTCCCACTTTTCATCTGTAAGTGGAGATGACCAGACTAAATGCAAATAGAATTAATCTCTTTGAAAACACTTGAAATATTTTTCATCATGTCCTTGACCCTTAAGGATACACAAAGTGAAGAGTTCACACACTCCCACACATGCAGAGATGCTGTCCTGCTGCTGCCCTTAAAGGACCATCAGTGGATATTGTTCTGAGCTCCCTTCCGTGTTAAAGCTCAGTTTCATCTGAAGCTTGGAAGGAGAGAGGAGGGTGGAGGAGGGTGGAGGACAGAGAAGCTTTTAATATTGGGATAAAGAGATTTCCAGCCAAGCCCTACAGCCATGACTGCTCTCTTTGAAGTACTGCAGAAAGTGGAATTTGTGGTTCAGGACCAGTCAAGGACATCTGAAGACCAAAGCAAGTCAGATGAGAAGAGCTGAATAAGAAAATACCTGTTTACCCTGCCTCTCAGAAAAACTAAAGTTAAACCCTGTCCCCCCCTCCAAAAAAACCCAAAATCAACCAAAACCAACCAACCAAACAGAAAAAATATCAAAAACCCACTGCCAAAAAATCCCAACAGAGCCCCAAAACCCCATGCCACCAAGCAATATAAAAACAAGCAAAATAAAAACCAAAAAACCTCAAAACAAAACAACAACAACAAAGCAGGCCACCCCCAAATAAAACAAAGCACAAAAAATCTTTCAGGAAGTGAGAGATGGAAAAAAGACTGCACTGTGTTGTCTTCTACGCTCTGGATAGTAGATGGATAGCCTTCCTTTCAGTCCAGTGTGTGTTTGGCAAATAAAATGCAACATATTCCATAGAAATACATTTCTACCCAGATGGTTATTGAGAGCTTGAATTTTGCATATTGGTGGTCTTTTCATCCTTTTCTTCCTCTTGACAGCTGTTTTTCAGAGGTCATAAATTCATTGTGCCCACATCAAATGTCCATGGGAGTTCGGACCATAACATGACCAGTAAGATAACGTGAAGACACTGCAAAAAAAATGGGGCCTGTTGGGTTTTTTTCAGGCATCTTTCTTTATAATGAATGTTTTAATGAAAAAAAAGAGGAAAAGCAACTTCTCCAAGTCAAGTTACAAAGCTGTTTCCTGTCTTATCCACCAACCCTGCCCTAAACCAGGGATCTTTTAAGGTGTCTGTGTGAAGTGCAATATCTGATGTCTCACTGGTAGCCTGCATTAAATGGAACTGAACCTCTGTTCCCTGGGATGAAGATTAGCACCCAAATCCCATAAAAATCTCCCTTTTGATGTCTCAGGTATTTTTAATTAAATCTTGAACTGTGCAGGGAGGTGTAAATATTAAAGAGAAGCACATAGTTTTGATTGAACAGCTTAAACTGACTTGTATAGATAAAATTTGTCTTAACAATTATTTCTTTACCTCCAGTTCCTGGCTATTTTGAAAACATGTTGTGGGGTTTTTTTTCTCATGGTATTTTTTTCTGGTTGTGGTTTGCTAAGACTTGATGCATAAACACATCAGATTTAATTTTAATAAATCTCTTAGAGTATCCAATTTTTGCTGCTACTGTAATAAATTACAAAATATATGGGTGGTTTTTCTTTTTTTATTTTTAAAGCTGTGTTAAACCGTAGAAAATAGGTTTATATGTATCTATTGCTTTCCCTAAAAGATGCCGTGAAAATAAAATGTTAATTCTGAAGCAGCTGAACACAAACTAGCCCATCCCACTGAGCTGGACCAAGGCTGGGGTTCGTGCCTGAGAACATTATATCTATAAACGAAGAGCTTAAGAATTTGGCCCTTCACGTCTCTTCCCAAGCCATGCTGTGATTCATTATAATTTTATATCATTTTCCATTTTGATGCCAATGGGAGGCTACAGATTTTTACCCTCTTAAATAATCATGTTGTTGTGTGAGTTACAAATATTACTGTGTTTCAAATGTGTGCTGATGGGAGAAAATAATGTTTGTACATCTCCCAGGTCCAGAGGTCCCTTGGGGTCCTCCTTAGGTAGAAGGAGTGAGTAGAAATAAAGAAAAGAGAAAAGAAAATTTCCTGATACCTGGCTCAGTGATGGGATGTGCTGTTCAAACCCCACACAAGTGTGGGAAGTGGCTGAACGTGGCATTCTGGAGAGCGTCAGATATAAAAGAAATTGCTGATCAGTATCTGTGTGTTATCTGTTATTGCACAGGACAGTGGGCAGGAAAAATGCTAAGAAAGGAGCTGCCACAGATTTTCTGAGTTAATCTTTGTGTGCTGCTCAGTCACTGTACCCAGTAAACCTTTGATTAAAAAGCTCATTTGTCTGGATGTCTGTATTGAAGGGGTTCTTTGGTGACTGGTTTCTTTCACCATTAGCCTGGTTTTGATTTGATGGGGTTTCTTAAAGTGGGTTTTCCAGCCCGCTGCTAACTTTGGTAAATACCCTGTGATTTTATTTTCTCCTTTTTGTCAACATCCCTCTGCAATTGAAACCCTCAGAAGATAAAATTTGAGTGTTTTCTCCCAAGCAGTTGATGCAGTGTGGCCATTGTTGTCATCCTAAGGATCTCTTTGAAATATCTTCCCAGTTTTAGTTTCATGAGAAGGTCCACAGTTAGAGGAAGGCCTGCCATGTTATCAAGACTTCATTAGTTCCATCCTCACAGGGAAGTCTCCCAAGAATCAATGTTTGTTGCTTTGTGTGAGATTTGCAGGGTTGCCTGTAGGAAAACAACAGGCTCTGTTGGGATACCACTCTGTGGTGTTCTGCTTGATGAGGATTCTCTCTGTTATTTGCTCCTTTAACAGCCTTTGTGGTCTGAAAACGTCCTCTGTAATGATTTTTAGATTTCAGATCATTAGTTATTTTTCTCCCATTTTTTCCCCTCTTATTTTTTCTGCTTGCAGATTTTATCAGTAATTATTTTTCTCCTGGTCATTGTTCAGTCCTTAAGAAATTTCATGCTTAAGAAATAAAGCCTGCTGGAATACATTAGAAACATATCTTCCCAATGACAATTTCCTGTTTATAACTGCATCTGGAGACTAATGTAACTAACTTAACTCATACTTTCTTTCTATTGCTTCACTTTCTTAAATATAATGGCATACAAAATGCAGATGCTTTGTCTACTTTGACAAGCTGCATTTTGTGTAAAATATTGATCATCCTTAATTTCATCTCACTTGAATTCTGTAGTTCTTGAACTGGATTTATGCTTTTTGAGAGTGGAGACGTGGTAGGGTCAGTTTGTTTACCCTGTTCTTAGAGTTGGCACAGAACTGCCTTCTGGAACTTCCTCAGTGTTGTAAGTCTTCTTGACTACTTGGAGCAAGCTTTGGCCAGCTGTTCTAAAACTTGTGCAAGTTGTTCACATCACTTACTTTAAAACTTTTCTCTTTAAAACTTCTTTTCTTTAAAAACTACAGCTTTTTCATGTTGTAGCTGTTGTTTGAGACTCTGAGATGATTGCCATTGGAAAATCAAGCATTCCATCATCATTCTCAATAAATGCCATGAGTTTAACTCAGTAAAATCAAATATTGTTTGTTCTTTCCCTTCACTAGTGCACAGAAATACTTGTGCATGGCTGGTTTGCCAAGGGACATTTCCAAAGGCCAGGATTTGCTCAAGTTCCAGGCTGTTTCGAGTTGAGGTGTGCCCCAGGGTTTTCTGTTCCATGGGTGTTTTTCTGGGCACCATTGAGTACGTTGGGAATTGAGATGTCCAAACTGCCCGGGTGGTCTGTGAGCTTTGTGGTCATTCCATTTAACCCGGCAAAGTGCAGAGCAGGGAGAAAAGGGATCACGTATGTCCTCAAAGTCCCATCCAATGAAGGGACATCAGGAAATTACAAATCAGAGAGGAGAGCTGTGGAGTGCAGGTGATGAATAAATGTATGGTCTGAAAATGATCTAAAGACAGTTTAAGTTTTATATTCATTTTGGAAAAACAAAAGTCCGTGCTAATAAAGCAATGATTGGCCTATCTTTTTCCTATTTAAGCACAGATGTAACCAGCTTAAATTTGCAGTATAAAATTTAGCACAGATTTTGTGGGGTTTAATGAGTGATTTTTATTAAAGAGAAAAATGCTTTTTCTCTGTAGTGAATTTGAGTTGTCCTTTAAAATCAAGAAATGTTGTTGGCCAGAATGCTGTAAACCAGCAATTATGATTTTTAAAATTTTATTTTCTATAAAATGTCTTTTAAAAAAAATTAAAATATGCATATGGAATGGCTCACCTTAATAAAAATACAGGGATTAATGTGTATTACAAGTTTGCATATGCAAGACATGGGCTTGAAGTTAAATAGGCAGATGGGAAAGGGTGTTGCAAGAGGCATATACGTGATGCTGAAGAGGCAGAACTAGAAATTATATTTTCTTGACTTTCAGCTAGTTGGTTTTCATTGGTAAGTCATCTTGTATGAACCTTTGTAAAATATTTGGCCAGTGACTGTAACAGTCCTAGATGTTGAAATGCAAAATGGGTATTTAGATTTAAGAGTTGGTTTTGGGAATGGCACAGAGTGGTTTAGTGGGGATAGCTGTTTGGGTTTTTCAAGGTGGGAGGATGCTGTTTGTTTTCCCAAGTGTGGGATATTTACCAGCTGTTGGGATGCATTAATCAGTAATGAAGTGTCTGGGTAAGTCCTGTTACTGTGTGAAATTAATAGGATTAATTATAAATTGTTTAGCTATTAAATGTCCAATAAGCATACCTTCAAAATGAGGAATAAAAACGGGAGGAAGGGAAGAACAGGTTCATTTTGTGCTTTTAGCGTGGTTCTCCAAACTAGTTAATAATTTGCCATGAATGAAGCTGCCTATAAGCAAAATTAAGTAAAAGAAATTGACAGTCATACTGTGTAAAGCAGTTGTGTTATGGGAAGATTTTCCAAGTACTAGTTGGAAAAGGATCAGAGCAAAAATCCAAACCCTGAGTTGTCACTTAAATGAACAATTAATTGTAATCAGAGTTTTTAAGGATTGGTGGGAGAGGTGTCAGTTGGCTACAGCCAAGCACTTCACTATCACAAGGCAATTCAGGCTTGTGTCTTCCAGGTCTGATAGGACAGCCCCCTTGGTGACATCCCAGACTCTTGATGGCACTGAAGGCCACTGTCCCCACTGACTTCTGACACAGACTATTTGTACTGATGGGGAATTATGCACCCGATTTATTCTTGAATGGGAATGTTGAGGATAATGTGTTCAAACAGAGCTATGAAGCAGACTCCAACTCCTGGCCTTTAGTGGATCATCATCCTTATTTATGCATTTGAAAATACCATTCTAGGCTGTCAAAGACTTGAGAGGAAAAGGGCAACATTTTGGTCTGGTGACAGAGCAAAATACGGAGCAATCCCATGCATTTCCTAAGAAAGGTACCCAAATTTAGGGCGCTCCTTTACTGTTGTGCAGGAGCAAATTTGAGGTATTGTGCTGATTTTATAGGCAGTGTTCATGAGAGAAAGAGAGAAAGGTAAGTCTAACATCTAGAAGAGGAGATGGAAAAAGATGGAAAATACATTGAATAGGACACATTACCCAACCCAGCCATATAAAGTGCTGTCTAGCCATCATCCAGTCAGCTGCCGGCAGATAGATTCTGAGAATAAAATAGATCAAGGACCTCTTAGGTGTTGACAACTGCAGTGCTTTCAAACTGACCCTGTTTAAAACAACTTAAAGGAACATCTGGAAGTACCCTCCGTGCACGAGTGTGGAAGTGAGTGTAGAAATAGTGGGGTGTGGAAAACTCACTGATGTTCCCTGCTTGACAACCAGGCAGCTGCTGAACTGAAAGTGTTCGTGTTTCTGCTGCTCTCATAGGAATCTCATGCAGAAGCCTCAATTAAGTGCATAAAAAGCAGATAAAAGTTACAGGGGAACATGCTGAGTAATGTTAAAATACTTTTTCCTGAGTTTTAGGAGCATTCTGTAGTGTGAAGTTAGAAATACTGGTCTGTGCCCAACTGAGACTCTGGGAGTGGTTGGTGTTGTTTATGGGAAGCTTTTTGAAGAAGGAAGGAAACAACTTCATGTGGGGGAAGTTGAGAGAAAATGAGAATTAATAAAAACAAATACATTTACTATCAATGTGATTGCTGTTGCATTTTTCATGTTTCAGTTTGCAAGACATATCAAGAAATCTGAAGGCCAAAAGACACCCAAAGTTGAGTTACAAATCTCAATCTATGGTGTAAAAATTCTAGATCCAAAAACAAAGGTAAGAAACTTACATGGGTTTCTTTCATGCTAAACTAGTAAATATTTGTTTCACTGTTTTTCATGTTTTTATTGTTTTCTATTTTTAAGGTATTATAACAAAAAAGGTCTTCTAAAATACCATGGTTTTTTACAACATCTGGGTGACATCTTCCTAGGAAGGTACATGATACTCCTGAAGGCAGACTGTATTTAATGTGGTATTAAATTTACTTAATCCTTTCACAGCAGGACTTTTAAACTTTGAGGATGATGAAAACAATGTGCTAAATAAATGTTAACAGTGCGGATGATAAAAACCTTTCCGTAGGTATGTTGAATATTGAATTTGAAAGAACCTTTTGTTCCTGTCTCTTCATTGTGGAGCAATTGCTGCACTCAGGCACTGCCTTTTCTCAAATGGTAGCTGTAGTTCAAAGCTACAGCTGCTTGCAGCCCATTTTTGCTTCAGACTCTTGACACAACCAGAGCTCAACAGTTCTTACGTAAGGAGAGGGGACAAGAATGTCAACTTTAATTGGAGTTTTTGCATCTTCCTCATGCGGTAGGGCAGACGGGGGTGCTAAACCCCATATCCTGGCAAAAACTGTTTTAAAATAACAGTTTGAAATGCCAAAAGGTCTAAGGCTTCCTGCAGAGATTAACAGAAAGCTGTGGGATATATGTTCCTGGGGGAGTAGGAACATTCTAATCTCTTAGCAATGTTGTTATTACAACTCGAGTAGTAATCAACTGCGAGGAGTCTTTTTATCTCCCCCACTTAGTTTCTTGTAGCTGCATGTAAATTTGAATCAAGTTTTCCTTCTTTTTGCACAGTCTATAAATGCTTTAGGAAATTCAATTTCGTGTTATCAGCACTAATTAAAGTCTTTTTTGCAGTGTGTTTTTGAAACAAAGCACTTCAGTGTGTTACAGGGGAATATTGGTTTTCAGTCACATAGTGACTATTAATGGCAGGAGGAACAAGAGGCCAGCTCATACATCAAGACCCGATTCTATACTTGGCACTCAAAAAAATGATTATAGAAATGTGGTTCTGTCCTTAAATGATATAAAATAGTTATATGGATCTGTAAACCTCACAGTGCCAGAGAGAGCACTCGTCATTATTTGTGTGTGTTAAAGAGCTACAACAGGACAGAGATTTGGGACATGGGAGAAATGGAATACTCAGAAGAACAACTGTAAAGACTGAGAAAATGAACTCAACTGGGGCAAGGGGAAAAGATTGCCCATAGGGTGCATTTTTTGGATATGTGGTTGTGTGCAGAGAGAGCATGGCCTTGTTTATGGGCTTACAGCAAGCTGGGAACCCCAGTGCTGCACAGAGACTTTCTTTTTTAATAGATAATAGTTCACATCTAAACGACATATTTTCCTTTAAAGCAAATACTGCTTTCCCATGTAATAAGCCAAGTAAAATAAAATACCAAGAAGAGACTTGTTGAAGAAAAACAACAAAAAAAATAGTTGAGATAGTTTGTTTCAGTCTTGTCAAGTTCTCTCAGCTGAAGAGCATTGCCATTGCAACTTTTAAAATAGCTGGAACTTGCTTTTTAATGGAAAGTGAAATACGGTAGCAAAAATATACAAACAATAATGCTTAAAAGCTGCTTCTGTGGCACCTCAAGTAAACAATTATTTGTATGTCAGATTTATATCTCTTTATTTGGTTTTATTTTATTTAAAAAATTTATTTAAAAAAAGCCATTTTATTTCTGTTTTCTGTATTTACTGTAGCAAAGTAAGGACTCATTTCAGTAAATCCGTTTTAACAAACCTTCGGAGATGATGAAATTTAAAGATGTTGTGCACCTGGAAAAAGAACAGATTATTTTACATAACCAGGCCCTAAATAAATTGCAGAGGGATGCAAGGCAATGGTAAAATCAATTTTCTAGAACAGAAATTACTGTCCATATAAACACTTCCAGATAAATGCTGTCCAAATAAAAACTTCCTGTTTACATTCAGTAAAAACAGGAGCATTTTTTAGGAGATGAGTTTGCTTAGTTCTGTTATACTTTAAGTCCATTTTTGGGTGCTCTCATGTACAATAACACATTCAAAAATGTTACTGCAGCTTGCCTGCTCTTATGAGGAAATCCAGAGCTTTCCTTTGTGCATCTTTATCCTAAGCGAGGGTAGTAATTTCTTAAAAATCATCTTTCTGTTTGTTTGCAGGAGGTCCAGCACAACTGTCAGCTCCACAGGATATCCTTTTGTGCTGATGACAAAACTGACAAGAGAATATTTACTTTCATATGCAAGGACTCAGAATCAAATAAGCATCTGTGCTACGTGTTTGACAGTGAAAAGTGTGTAAGTATGCGGGGCGCTCTGCGGGGCTGGAGGTTCTTCTGCTGGGTCTGCCTTGAAATGAGGTGGGAGTGGTTAATGAGAGACACACAGCCGTGGGGACGCAATTTTTCATGCCAACACGGTGTCTTGTAACTTAGACGCATTCAATTACAGAAGAGTCTCTCTCTTCAGTGATCTGAGGTGATGCTGTGGGATAATTTCTCTTGCTGCCCAGCACAATACCCTGGAGGAAGCATCTGCAATACTCTCGGAGAACAGGCTCCATCCCGCCAGGCTTGAGATGTTTGCACAGCTGTTTGCAGAGATTACTGCAACTCTGGAGCTGAGATGCCCTTGCAGGCTCTTCTGCTGATGTGTCTATCTCTGGTTTTTAGTGGTGGGGTTTTTTGTGTGTTTGTTTTTTGGGGTTTTTGTAATTTTATCACAGCAAGGTTCTCCCTTCTTTGTCCACCCCCCTTCCCTGCCCCATCTCTCAAGTTTAACACCACAAAGCACTCCCAGACAACTCATTGCACCAAGCACTGACATTCTCTGGTGTCTGAGACAGAACAGTTATTCCTTACTGTATTTACTTTTTCTGCTAAAGTCCTAAGCAAGTGGTGTATCCATATGTTCACCTTTTATTTATCCTGCTTTGGCATCACTTTTTTCTGAAACCTTAGTGTCCTCCATCAGCTTCCTGTAGGCTTATTTTACCCCCATCATTTTTGAAATAGATATTCTGCATTGAATGTATAAACACAACATAACATAGGATATGAATAGCATAGAACTAGTAAATTATTATATTTTGCACACACAAATGCAATTTCTGGTTTGGGTGTTGTTTTGGGGTTTTTTTTCTGGATTTATGTAGTTGGAAATAATTGTGCAGATAAATACTTATCTGCAGTATCCTGAGTGAGATTTTATAGTACTTGCAAAAATAAGTGTTGAAATCCAGATTTAAAATCCATAGGGGTCAAAATATCCATTAGCATGGAAGCATTTCTTCATTAAATCTAAAAGAATTTATCTAATGATTGAACAGGCTGTATTTGCTTCAGAAATCATCAGGAAAAGCCATTGTGCAGCATGGTATCTGTGTTTATGGAAACTGAAGTCATAATTTACACTGCCCAATCTCCCTCCTTTACCCAAAGTATTTTTGTGTTCTTTCATAGCGTTTTGCCAAGGTATTTGGCTGAAGGGTGCTTGTCATGCTCCTTCATAGTGTTGGCTTTGTGGTGGATGGGGCAAAGCCTTTGCATGTGATACATGGTGTAAAGTCTTTTGTGATCCTCTGAAATGAAAGGAGCTCTAGCAGATATTCCTAACGTACTAATTTCAGTCTTATGTTTTATGTAAAGGCGGAAGAGATAACTTTAACAATTGGTCAAGCATTTGACTTAGCTTACAGGAAATTTCTGGAATCCGGAGGAAAAGATGTTGAAACAAGGAAACAAATTGCAGGTTTACAGAAAAGAGTAAGTTCTGAACTATGTTGTTCTTTTTAAGAGATAAAAGTACATGCTGCTGTATTTGTATTATCTGCTTTTTATGAAAGCATAATTTCAGGCATTATTCTCAGATTGCTAAGGTTAAAAAAAAAAAAGACTAAAAAAAAAGTGTTAAAAAGTATTTTATGTTTTGCTGTCCTGCAAGGATGCTAAAAAGCAAGGTTGAAATATGGAGGATACTGAAATTTAATTATTTTTTGTAGTCAGATAACAAGTTCAACCTTGATTCTAAATCACCAGATCTCTGGTGAAACTTATGCTCAGTGGATGCTGTTGTTGAAATCCATGACTATCCCAATAGCTGTTGAATAACCACTTGCTTTGTAGATTCAAGAATTAGAAACTGAAAATGCAGAACTGAAAAATAAAGTTCAAGATTTGGAAAACCAGCTAAGAATAACACAAGTACACGCGCCTCCAGTAAGTACACAACACAGCTCTTGTGTCTGAAGTCACTCTGTATTTATAATCACCTTCTGATCATTATGAGCATCCCTGCTGCTCCCAGAGATTGCCATTAACATGCAGTGATCACGTAACTTGTCTGCTGAAGAGCAGTTTTGAGCTAACAGTGACATTGTGACAAGCCAGCAGAAGTGCAAATTGCCGTCCCTCCAGCTGTGGTTCTTCCATCCCCTGTCATACCTATTTGTTGCTGCCTAGGGACAGTAAATGCTCACTGGAGCAGAGATCTGAACGTGCCAGCTGAGGGTGAAAAACCCTTCTGCACCGAAAGATCTGGTTCCTAAACGCTGCTTGGGAGCTCCTCACAACTTTCACAAGCACATGGGTGCAGTATTCACGCAAGGGCACGACTCTGCACACAAGATGGAGAAGTGCAAAGCCTTTATTGAGCAGGAAAATATTCCCTAAATACCAGCACCCAACAGGTTATCACATCATATGAACAGGAAAGATGTTCACCTCAGTGTCCCCCCAGTCACCTGGGATCGTGCACAGACATTGCCTATTATGGTAACAGGTAAACAATACCCTATAAGGTCACAAACTACAATTATCACTTCTCATAGGTCCAACACTGTCCACAAACCCACAATCCTCTCTCAGCCCATCCTCGGTGACCTGGATACACTCCCAGGGTCACCTCTGGGTCCAGGAAAGAGGCTCTCTCTGGCCCTCAGGGCCTGTCTCTCTTCCAGCACATAGTGCACCCCAACACATGGGCACCTGTGACTGACAATCTGCCTGCCAAGGAGTCATTAGGTCTTGGGAACTATGGCTGGGTGACAGGGAAAGAGGAGCAAGTGTGGGTTCCTCGCTGGGAAGTCTGACTGCTCTGCAGTTCCTGTAGATGATGAGCACAGAAGAGTGTTTAAATTGCTGGCTGGCAGCTCCTTACACCGAGGCAGGACCTCCCAAAGTGCAGGTTGCACTGCAGACTGGTCCCAGTGACTCCCCTCTTCTTACACGTGTGTCCCATCTGTACAGCTTTAGGCAGCTGTGAAAATAAATCAAATTTCTTACCGTATGTGCGGCAAAATCTTAGCAAAAGAGGAACTGCTTTTCAGCTGGGCATTTTGGACAGCCTTGTTCCTGCCCTGGATGTTCACCATTTCCCCTTAGATGGATGTTTAGAAGTTTGGGCAATGCAAAAGCAGGTTTGTAGTGGTGCTGACAGTTTCTCAGTAGTGTCTGTGCACTCTCTTTATGTTGATTAGATGGTTGTTCCCATAAGGAGCTGCCATTTCATTTTGTGAAATCTACTTAGAGGAGAGAGCACCATAAATTATAAATACTGTGTAACTACCACAGCGAACACTTAAATTATGGATGTCTTCTCACTTATGAAGCATTCAGTGATAGGTAATCAATTTTCATGCTAGATTTAATATCAGGTTATTCAATTCTTTAATCTTTTGTTTTCCTCAATTGGGATGGCAGTTCGTTTTTATTTATGAATATAATAACTAAATGGATATTTGAATGCAAATAAACAGGCTCTTAAATCCATTGCAATCAATGCTTTTCTTTCATTTAAATTGAAGAACTTTGTAATTTCATTAAACAAAAAAATTAAAGAATTATTAATAATGCCTCAAAAAATCCCATAGTTTATGATTTATTGTGTCTTTTAAGACAAAGATGTCGCATTCCTTATTAAAGAGTTAAGATCTAAGTTTGTTAATTTGCCAGCCATTTGTAAACTCTCTCCCTAGATGGTGTTTTATTGTTAATTACTATTGGTACAATGAATAAGCATATTGCTTAAATAGCACTTGTGCTGCAGCAAAACTATAGAATATTGATAATTATTGATATTAATTAGTTCATTTCAATAATCACTGTTGGCTATTAATTTGCACTTTAATTTTATTGCTCTATTTACTCCTTATTGCTTAAAATGAAACCCCCAATCATTTCCTGTCACAAATGATTCGAGTTGCAGTAAGAGCCACCTGAGAGCCTGTTCAACATCTGCATCCATTCTGACACAAAAGAGATTTCTCTAAATGATGAGTACTGGAACAGGATGCCCAGAGGTTGGAGATACTGAAGCTGCCCTGAGCATGGTCCTCAGCAGCCTCAGCTAACTGGATCCTGCTTCAAGCAGGAGTTTGGATTGAGCTCCTTTCCTTTTACAGGGTTCTTCCATCAGATGTGCAGCCAAAAATTAAAACAAAACCAGCAAACCAACCAACCAAAACCAAGCACATTTTTAGGAAAATGTCTTTCTCAGCTCCAGGCCCACAGCAGTACCCAGTGCTGTGCACTATCAGCTTTGGCACCTTACCAAGAGACATCTTTCAGGCAGGTCCTTTCTGAAGCAGACCTTGTGGAGATGGTAAATCAGAGCTCTCAAGTGTGCTGGTGTGAGAATAAACCATGGAAATGCAACTGTTAGGTTGAGAATGAATGAAGGAATGGACTGGCGAGCTTGTCAAGTGACTTCAGTGCAGAGAAAAAGAAGCATAAATATTTTTAGGGCAGTTTGAGTCTGTTAAAAGGATTATCAGTCAATGTGCCTGGAATAGCAGTGAATGTGATGACACCTATCTCCTTTTTTACTATGTGAGCAACAAATATGTATGAAGGAACAAAATTACAAACAATTCATAAGAAATTGATTGCCTACTATAGTTTGCAATTAATTTTATACACTTTTCATTCAAATCAACAATAATTTCACATATGATTCTGCAAAGTCTCAATTCCTATTAGAAAAAAGTGCTGCAAAAGTTTCTTCCCCCTATTTCCACATAATTTCTGTAATGAAAAATGTCACTTTAGTTTTAAATGAAATAATTAGAGATTTTTTTCTGAAGCTAAACTAAAAATATCTGTACTGCTGCTGCTCTGTCTTCAAAATTAAAGTAACAGATCTATATTGTGATCATTTTGTCAGAGTAAACTTTTCTGATCTGCTGATAGTATTTTCTGAAATAAAATAGCTTAAATGAAGCTGAGTATCCAACATGGGGAGTAATACCTTGTCTGAGCCCCTTTCTCAGCACTTTTGGGTGGATGGGGGAAGGCTTCCTTCCCTGCAGGTAGTCTTGGTATTACATGCTGTGAACATGTTAATCATTCTCTTGTGAGTTAAAACAGATTTATTAAACTATAAGTTTTAAGTTTTCTTGCAGTTTTCATCTCACACTGTTGAATTATACAGAGGTGCCAGTGCCATACAACAGCTTTCTGAAGCTTTTCTTAGACATAATAAACATTGTGACTTATTTATATTTTGTTAATCTTCTGTGGCTGGAGCTCCTTATCTGGCAGTCCGGCTCTTCTGAGCGTGCTGAGTTCTGGGGAAGGGATTGTTCAGTGGCCAGTGGAAAGTCTAAGCCCTGATCTTTGTCACCTAATATGACAGAAGAACACGTGCCTTTAACTGGCATCACAGCAGTTTGTAAAGAAATGTCCAGTTTCAGGAGCCAGCTACAGATGGTTAAAAGTTGCTTCTGTTTGTGCTTAAACAGTACCTTGGATTTTCATATCTTGTGCTTCCCCTATTGTTTCTGGTTGTTTGCATGCTGTTTGTGCTCTCCCAGCGTTTGCAGATGTGCTGAGGTGCCTTTCCTGCCGTACAGATGGCTGCCGGAGCCCTCGCTGCAGTGAGCAGTGCAGGGCCACAGCAGCCCCTGGCAGTCGGCAGGTGCCGTAGCGCTGCAGCCACCAGCAGCAACGGGATCCAAGGGGGATCTCCTTCCCAGAGCAGGGGGTGCTGCAAGGGCCTGTGCTGGCAATAGGAGCATTGGCATCGCACTGTGCTGTGTCCTCTTCTCCCTCAGTGCCCATCCTCGTGGAAGGGGACGGGAAGCCGTGGGGTCTAAGCAGGCATCGCGTCAGGCTCGCAGTGGGGAGGTGTTTTCCTTCCCCAGGAGAGGAGACTTAGGGGCTTTCAGAATTTATTGCACCTGTAGTGTGCCACAGTGCTGTGACAGCATGGGATGTCCCTGGCATGCTTTCTTTGTCAAAATACTGATCCAGGACAGAATGCCTTTCCCGCCTGTCAGTAACTGGGAAGCTGTGGCATCATTTGCATGCAGTGCCAGCCTGTCATTTCTTTATTCCTGCTTCTTCCTTCTGAGGTGCATTGATTTTTGTGTCTTTAATCATTCCAGACACATTAGTCTTCCCATTAGATTTTCATGAAATGAAGAAGGCAGGAAACACTTTGGGAAATTTGAAGTGCAGCAGGTTTTTTGTATTATATCACTGACCCTTGACATTGTTGATTGTCTGTGTGGTTTGGGGTTGTTTGTTTCTTCTTTTTTTAAAAACAAGCCAATTCGACTTTTTTTGACAGCTCAATCTTCTGATTCCCAGATCATTTTCCCACAAGCAGGACCAGATTGCATTTCCTGTCCTCACTTCAGTATCAAAAGAAAATAGAATGTGAGAGCATCTTTAAACTGTGGATGGATGACTGAATATGTGTATGGTTTTAAACATCTGGTTTGCTGCACATTTCAAAAAAACCAAACTAGTCTCAACACGTTTCAGTTCTAAGTAGATACATGCAGGCTGTCATTTAAAATAAACCTTTCTAACTTCCTGTTGTCATTTGAAAATAGGCTTGTAGCTAAATATGAAATAAAGCCATTTGCTCAGGATCGAATGTAATATGTTCAAGACTTAAAATTCAGATCCTCTTTTATTTCCAAAATGTTTTAAAAACATTTTGTCTGTATTTTCTGGAACTATAGACAAAATGAGTTGTGCCAGGCTGGACTGCAATGTGTGTCTTTGCTGGCAGATTTACCTCTCTAAAAGGAGTTGGCCCCATGTTCACATACTGAATTCTTGTGTAGTAGTGTTAAACACTTTCTTTCCAAAGCATAGTACTGAAACACCTTAATTTGCTGATCCTTCACATCAAAATGTTGTACCCATTGGTGACTTATCCAAAAATCCATCCATGGTCTAACTAAGAGAAGAAACTGCAAACAGTGAATTGTAAGCGTGAAGCTTCATTTTAAGCACAGAATCATGATTATTTTGAGTTGATAATTTCATAAGAGAGAATATTTTTCCAGCTGAAATATCTAATTGTTTTAATTAAATTCTTCTTTAAGTAATACATATGGAGTATTAGGGTGTTTATTGTGAGTCCTCCGTTGCTCTATTTAAAAAAAAAAACAAAACCAAAAACGAAAAGCACTTGCATATGAAAATTGAAAGTAGTAATAATTTAAAAATTTATGGATTACTTTTCTCTCTCCAGTTTATAAGTAGTGAAAGTTAAAGGCTTGTTTGGGAAATACAAAGGGAAATCTAGTCTAAAACTGCTTTTCTGATGATTCTTGCTTGTATTGCATTTTTTTGCAGGCTAACTAAGGGTTTATTTGAGGACATATTTTAAAATAATACTGACAGACTGAAATGGATGCAAAATATATGTGTGAATAATGTAATTACCCACCCTTTGCATTTTTGCAGTATGTAAATGGGTGAAAAGCATTGACAGCAATCAAGTTCTGCTTTTGAGGGATACAATTGCATCAGAATTCTCTCCTTGCTTGGTTATTAGTATCACTAAGAACATTTTTCTGTAGCTGTTCTAAATCTAGCCATATGGCCAGATCAACATCAATCTAATCTAGGTGCTTTTTCTGTCAGTTTATAAACTCTATGGGAAAAATAAAATTTCTTTCTAGGCCTATAAAAGAAGCCATTAAGGCAATGAGATCATAGTTGGAAATGAAAGAGAGAAAACTGGATTGTATAATGAAATACTTTTGCATAAAATATATTGTGAAAGTTGAACAGCAAATTATCAATCTTCACGCTTTTTCTCTCAGGATATTGTAACTAATTAGATTTACATTTGCTCAGCACATTCAGTAAATAATAAACTGCTTAGTGATCATTTTTTCTGTATTCAGGTCAATGGTTTTGAGTAGTCTTCCTAGAACTTTGAAAAGTTAGTCCCTCGAATGACTGTGTTTGCCAATGCAGGAGTGTTATGCAACAGAAACTATCACTTTTTTTTCTGAGTGGCTCTGTCGAGGACATGCAATCCCAAACCGAGAGTTTCCTTAGTTTGCTTTTCGAGCTGCACTTCCATGTGCCATGGGAGATGTTGGCATGGGATGTTTCCTTTGTCTCAGTCCTTTGCATGCACTGCTGAAGTTTCTGTGCCTTGTGCATCTGTTGTTTACTTTTCATCTGTTTTGGTGGCTTGGCAATGCTTTAGTAGCTGGTCTTTTTTGCATTTGGTCTTGATTATGTGAGGACCATTGAATTTTCATCTCGTTGTTTCCCTGTAGGGACACTGCTCCGGTTTGTATCGCAGGGAGGCTTTGGGTGCTGCTGCTGTGTGTAAGTGCAGCCTCCAGAGCTCAGTGCAGCCCTGGCAGAGTGGGCTCACATCATGTCTTATTTGCTGCTCTTTCCATTGCCGGTGCTGCCCAAAGCTGCCAGGGTTCCCTGAGAGCACTGAAATGTGGGAGAAGCAGAACTGAAAGGCAGCAGGAAGAGGTGCTGGCAGAAGCAGCCCCAGAAGGAGCAGTGTTCTTCCTGCACCACAAAGATTCCCAAAGAAGCAGTATGGAATACACACTCCTACATGGAGGTGCTGCAAAACCCCTCCGTTTTTAAGTAGAGCATTAAAGATACTGATTGATTAGACCTTTCCTCCAAGGTTTTTTTGTGACCTGGAAGCACAGGCCCACCTGTACCAGCTACCCTCATTGGAAAGCTTTACCACACTCATGGGAAAACCCCAAGATAGACATTGGAACTGTGTGCAGATTTCAAAACACATTTTGGAATGTGTTTATGATTCCTGTTTCCACCAAGATTGCCAAGTGGGAAAATGCACATGGGTTTTTTTGCCTATCTTCAGCTTTTTTAGGTTTATAATATTCTGTGTTCAGTTGTTTGAACACTTCTTCATGAGGGTATAAAGTTCTGGTACATTTATGATGTTACAGAAAATGAACTTGAAATTGCCTATGGCGTATTTCACGTCACTGAAAAAGTACTAAATGAACTGAAGATGTAGCAGTTCATTAATGAAACTGCTAATGCTTATACAGTATTTTATGAATTAGTAAGTTATGGATTAGTGTGTTCTTAGTAGCCCCAAATCTCAGGAAATGAGCAGGTTCTTAGCTAAATGCATAATTTTCAGTTCAAGGTCACTCACCATTCCCTGGAACATCGCTGCAGTTACCCGCTGTGCTGCTTCTGTATATTACCAATTTGAATGTTCTAAGGAACAAAAACATTTTCTAATTTATTCTAATTCATACTTTGGTGCTTCTTATGTGGGTATGACACAGAGATTGCAATCAGTGTCTAGAGACACCTTGTAAAAAAAACAGTTTTGAAGTGATTTCCTGATTAACAAAATCTCAATCACATTGCATTTGCTAGTGCAATGCAGCCCAACAGTGCATCTTCAGCACCATTCTCAGTAGAATGAGTCAAAAATAAATGCTTTGCTGGGACATAGATACATCTAACCACAAAAGAGACCAGGCCCACTGAACTAGTGTGATAATTTCATGAAGTACCATTTCTTGTTGTTTTCTTGTTGTTTTCTTGTGTTAATGAAATGAGGCCCAAATTGGGACATATTGTATCAGTGCCACTATTACGACAAGTGTTACGGAAGAGGAACCTCAGACAAAACACAATTACCATAAAAAATGACAATTTAGTTTTTTTAGTATATTTTCTTCCTCTATCATTTGGTGTAAGACTATTAATTTTCAGAAGCTACACCCTTTTAAGGTTGTATTCTTTAGAGTAAGGGTCTCTTCCTTTCTCCCCCTGCACTTTGTGCATCTGGTGCTATTCCCTGTTTTCCATTGTTGAATACACTTCCCTGCTGTCCATGTGGTGTCTGTGGGCTGCTTGGATCCAGAGGGCTGTGAGCAGAAAGTCCATCAGCCTTGCAGGTCTTTCTGGGCCTTGGGATAAGACGCAGAGGAACACTCACAACACAGGTCCCAGCACCTGATGGGTTCCATGCTGCTCTGCAAATGAAGAATTCCTAGGGAAAATTCATTTCCCGAGCAGGTGCATTCCCAAAACTGTTGCAGGAAGCTCGACACCCCGTATGGTGTGCAGTGTCCCAAGAGTGTCACTGATGAGCCCTGTGACTGCCCCGTGTTCAGGGCTCAGATGACACCGGGCTGTATATTCAGGTTTTGTGTTGCATTTTTCCATTGCCTGGATTTGATGTGTGTTCATCATCCTCATAGCTTTGCTGCTTGGTGTCCCACGTGCATTTTGCTGGTTTCTGTGTGATTTTTCATGTGACATCCATGCCTTCTTATGAAAACTACTTATCCTTTGCTGTTTTGCATTTCAGGGGAGTATTTGGCTGTCTTAATCAGACTGTGTTTAACCTCTTTGAGTGTTTATTATTGCGAGGGCTGTTTTTCCCCATGGTTATGTATAGCAGCAAGGATTCCATGGCAGTAACACACAGTAGCACTGCAACTCTTCTACCTGCAGTCTGGTGATACTCTTGAAATCATAATCAAAATTCTGTCTTGTAGGTTTTTTGATTTTTTTTTTTTTTATTGATTACCCTTCCAAACCCTCCATTTCACAATTCCAGTAGGGAAATTTTTGAAGTTGGGATGAAAACCTCTTTTTTCTTTAATGCTGAATTGCAAGTTTTGAGAAGGGAATTTTGTGGGTTGTTTTGGTATTCTCAAGTATGGCACTGTTACTACATTTTGTCACCTGTACCTTTAGCCTGGTTAATCTGTAAAGAAAGGGAAGAAAGAAGCTGAGACTCATTTTAAAAGGATTTGAAATGTTTTGTTTTCTACATAACACTGGGAAAAAATGGTTTAAAATAATTGATTGAATCCTGATCTACTGAGTTATGCAAACTTCTAATGAAATAATCATGACATATCGATTGTGTAACACTACAAGGGGAGTAAAAGCAGACTTCAGAATTTTTGCTGCACTCATGTGCCACTGCCTCAGCGTGGGCCAGTCACAGGAGGCTTAGGCAAGACACCTCCAGCCCAGGTGCCATTCCTGCCTTCTCCATGTGGAACTCTTGACTGTGGCCTAGAAGAACTTTCTGCACAAGTGTGCAATCCCTTCTGTTAAGATCCAAAGTTAAATCTGTCCTCTAAAGATTTTAGTTCAGTAATGAGCTGTTCTTTCAGCATTGGTGGTGTATAAATGGTGGGCTTTTCCTCGATTAGTTAGAGAAAATTCTGACCTGTGCATTAACCAGCACAGTAACTCTTCTCCCCAGACTTGTGCCTACCTGCTAAATCACAAGTGCAGACGAGAGAGATTGCTGATCCCTTGTTGGATTTAGACATTTCTTACCATCACACGCACACACACACACACTGCTGGAAAGATGCCTGACTTCATTTTATTTGGTGTAATGATCAAAGAGCAAGTTGTCTTTGTTCCAGTTGGTACTGGGTTACCTCTAAATGTGGCATATTCTCGTATTTTGTTTTGAAGTATTTTCAAGTTCTGCATCTTGTAACTATAGCACTGAACAGTTGCTGACAAGCTTTTCTGAAATATGAAATGTGTTTTTTTTTCTTCTTTCCCTGATGTTACCACGTTCTGTTCCTCAGAATGTTTTCTCTTTCTGTGATTCCTTTTCAGCTGCTGCACATAAAGTGTGATAATGATGAACATATGTTTCAAAGACCCTCTACTTTTTTCTGGTGTAACAATGAGGATTCACCTCCTTGTTTAGATATCTCTTCCATTACGCTTACTCCTAGGAGTTCTCCTGACTCTAGACTACCACCTGGATTGTTAATACCACCACCTTCAAAGAGTGGTCTTCCAAAGCCTGCCAGTGAATACAGCTGCCCAAGACCTCGTGTAATCTTGCTGTGCAAAAGCTTTTTCAGTTTTTTTTTTTTTGTTTTTTTTTTTTTTTAGTTTTGGCTCTTTTTTGTTCTCTGTTGTGTATTAACTTGTATTAAAAATGTGCATTTTGTACAGTGGCTAAAGGACAGGGCAGATGAATCTTAGGTTCTCTAGGGGTACTCTTAAAATATGGAATTTGTGAAGATTTACTCTTATTTCTACAGAGCTTTTTCTCTCCCATCCCCAAAACTAAATGCTCATTTTTCCAACATGTTTAAATTAGTCCAGTAATTAATGATATCTGTGTTATCAGTCAATCTTTTGTTAATTATTTTTATATGAAGAGTAGTGATTCAAAACAATTCTAAAGATCCAACTTCAAGGGCTTCTCCCCTGCCATGAATTAATAGAAAAGCAGTCAGCCATGAGATAACTTTCAGCATACTTTATAAAAACTGTGCAAAATGAAGATTGAAAATTATTCTTAAATATGAAATGGGCATATTGCCTGCTTTTTTATATCAATGTGCTTATACTCTCAACTTTTCTTCCATTTGCAAGTAATATTTGGCTTTATTTGGCGACCATCTTGGCTTTCTGCATGTGTTCACTAAATAAAAACGCTTCTTGTGCTCACATGTATTCAAAATACACATTTCTTAATTCGCTTATAGTTTTAATTAAACTGTATCAGTAGTATCAAAATGGCCAGTCAGTGACTTCAACAAAATGGAATATAATTGGGAAATTAGTCTAAAGTTTGGGTTTGCTTTTTTTGCCTAAAAGGCACATTTATAACTAAATGTAAGTGCTGTTTATCTGTCTTCTAGGTAGCTGTAAATATTTAACAAATAATAAGATTCTCCATTAACACTTAGGATCTCCAAGACATTCTAGGATTCTCCATGGGTGTTGATGATAATGTAGGTTGATACAAGCATTTCTTTATGCCCCAAACCTGATCCCACCTTCCTGTTGCCAACGAAAGCCTGTCTACAATCAGAGAGAGGTTCGGATGAAGGAAGGGTTGTGCTTCTTTATTAAGTTTATTTTGGGTCCAGCCCATTCATTGCCCTACTTTGAGCAGGTGCAGGTGTCGTCCATCAATCTGCCAGACTCAGATTATCCTGGTTTTCTGCAGGGTTCATGCAAGGTCCATGGACACTAACAGGAGCCTATGGTGTCTAAACTCTGCACTGAAATCTTTCCACAACACATCATCTTTGAAATTCCAATGGTAGCTCATGTTGAGGACAGTGAGAGTTCTGGATGTGTTGAAATCTTGAAAACCAGTTCTTTTATGGAGTTTATTCACCTATGGTCATCCTTGGGAATAGCAATGACTCAGCGAATTTTTTTAAAAAAAAGGCAAAAAAATAAAATCAGCATGTTAAATGTAGATTTTTTTTTTCTTGCTATGCTTCTGTATATCTGGGAAGAAATAACCCAGGTTCTTTTAGATATTGAACAGTCATAGATCTCTCTTAATCTAGTTTCAAAATATGAATCCAAATTTAAAATATGAATTCAAAACTCCTAAGAATCATGGAATCACAGAACCTCAAAGAAATAGGAAAAACAGGGCTTAAGAGCTCAGTGTTTTTCCTCCTTAAGCAGTGCATTAGAGGAAGGCTGTGGATCAATATTGCTGCTCAGCAGCCACTGCAGAAACCTCCAGAGAGAAATAGGGGTGGTTCAGGGCTACCTGTAGGCTTGGCTTAGAAATCTGTGACGTGAGCTGTCCCGGGGCAGCTGCAGCACAGGCACTGAAGAAAGCAGCATTCCAAAAGAAGGGTTCATCCATGGGACTCTCATGCGTAAGTGGTGCTAAAGACCACCTGCTTGCCAGGTTGTCACATTTGTGTATTCTGAATAAAAGGATCCATGTGACTAATTTAACTTGTGCTTCAAAATTCCTGTGTGGATAGTTTGGGCAAGCTGAATCTTGTTTCAAAGCTGCAGGCTTTCCCTGTGCCTGGCTGGCCTTTCTAACACACAGAGTGTGGGGGTTTCTGTATTGTCTCAGCAATAACACGAACATGCAAACTAGTTTTTCCTTCAGCTTGTCAGTCTCAGTTTTAATCTATTTCATCCTCTGTCTTTAGTGTTCAGTGTATTTTGACTTGACTGTGCCTCGCTTGTGCCCTGAAGTAGTGGGCTGATGGCAGGAGGAATGAACCATTCAAAAACAAATATGGCTGTAGAACTACAGTAATTGATGAGTTTGGGGTTTCTTGCTTGCCCAGTATTTTTTTGAACCCTTCCAAATTCCTGGGCCTTTTGAATGAAATCTCTTCATTTTCACCTTCGAGGACAACAGGTTTATTTTGGATATTAATATTCAGTGTCTAATCACATGTCTAGGCTATTACTTGTAGAAAAACACGTTTAAAGCTTTGATCTTACCAGTTTCTCTAGGCTGCCAAAAAAGAGGTTATGCAAAGAAGAATTAATAAACAAAAAATATTGGGATTGTACCTTTTAACTTGGTTCTGTGCTCTCCAGAGCAGAGCACGTTGTTGTTGCCATATTACGTCGAACTGGGTCTCGTGAAGGTGTCTGTGCTCATATGTTTGCAAGAGAGAACTGCTTGTCACAGCTTTGTCAGGTGTAACTGCGATACATTTTCGACTGAAAATGGAAACATTACAATGCTGCTTTTGTCCTGGGGAGTGTCAGCATGTGTCAGAGTCTGTACTGCAAATGCCATGTGCTTGGTGTCAGGAGCTGGGGTTTGCATGCCGATGGTTGTTTTTAACTTTTTTTCAAAATGTGACTCTTATCTGCATGCTGAAGAATTCAGTATTGTGATCTTTTTCATGTGAAACGTTGCCCTAATATTTATTGTCCTTATTGTAGGCAGGCAGTGTGACACCTAAATCACCCTCCACTGACATCTTTGATATGGTTCCCTTTTCTCCCATATCCCCTCAGTCATCAACACCTACTCGCAATGGTACACAGCCTCCTCCAGTACCCAGTAGATCTACAGAGATCAGTAAGTTCTCTAACAACTGACCTACTTTTTGCTTACATTACTTTTTTTTTAATAAAGCATCTTTAAAGGTTTACGTACGTTTTGCATGCAAAGCCAAATACAGTTTCTGTAAATCACATTCAGTAATGCCGTTTCATCTTTATACCATCTTCCCAAAGTCCTTGATGTTGCTGCCAAGTTGCATTATAAACAAACTAGCTGGGAAACTGTGACATATACACTTGGAAGGAGTTGGGTTGGGGATTTTAACTTGGCTTTTCTTTTACAGTCTCTTTTCTGTACTTGAAGGAATACTTTTACTTCGTGTTAGTTCTTTGCTTGTCAAGCCACAGTTCTAGCACCTAGAGCCTGCATTTCTGGGGAAGGCAGCAGGTGCAGTAAGTATGGTGATGGTGATGCACAAGGGAGAGCTGAAGAAACCCCTCAAGAAGGAGACTGTCTTGGAATGCTGTTTTCAATTCTACTTTTCATATCATGCACAGCTTTGGGTTTTTTAGTTACAGTTGATGAACCTCTCCAGATCCGTCAGCCACTCGTAAAAGGTCTTCAAAAGGTTGTTAACAACAGCAATTTCATTTTGCAAAGGCTTGAAAGCATCTGGGGTAAGGTTCTTGACTTCACGGGAAATATTTTAGGAGTCCAGAAAGTCTTTTTAAAAGCTTTGGGAATCCCTTGAGGGAGAGGAGATTGGAGCATGCACAAGTGATGTTAGAGATTGTAGAAATAACAGTCTGTGTTTGTATCTTCTGTTCCTGATGCCTATTTTAGAGTGGATGAGGATCATTGATGTTACTGCCTGCCACCATATGGAACACATTGGAGGAGATTGTGCCCTGTTTTGGGGCATGCCTCTAGGATGCAGAGTTTTCAGCTGTGAATGGGAGCTGTCCACAAAAACAAAAAGGCATTTTATAACTTCTGTCAGTGAATGTCTTCCCAAGCCCATATCTGATGCACTGTTTGGTTCCATTGCTCAGATTCTGTCTGTCACCTTCTAAAGAGAAAGTAGACGTTGAAGCTCTTAATTCAGTAAAGACCTGTTCTTTTAAAAGAGAATATTTTAAAATAATTAATGAATTTCTGTGAGATTCTCAAAAGGTATACTAGCAGAATTTGACTTCTATCAAGTATAGTTAATATTAACTATTTTCATATAGTTTAAAAGAATATTAGAATATTCTAATCAAATATTAGGATAGAACTGCTCTATTGAGAGCATTTTATGGCTTTGTAATAAATAATTGAAAGACACCTGCTTCTCTGAAACTACAGAAAATGCCATAAAATAAATCTAAATGTGCATATCTAACTTCAAGAATGGCAACTTAACTTGAATTGAATTATAGGTCAAGATTTTATTTTTTTTACCTATTGTCCTACCTCAGATCCATTGAAATTGTGGCTAGAAATCTTGGAGTCAGTACTCCATCCTGAGGGATCTTGGAAATTCCAGTTATAAAGGATTTGCAATTGTTTAGGCAGTGGGTTTTGTAATATAAAAGAAAAGTTGCTTATTAACAGTGCTATGTATTGTTTAAAGTAGTTGCTGCTTCTGCACTTCATTGATTTGCAGTCAGTTGAGAGGATGTAGTTCAGAGATGCCACTTCAGGGAGAGATTACAAAGCCCATCATGGCCTTTATGCTTTTGATCTCTGCTCTTTCAGTCTGTGGCATGGTACTTTCTGTGTTGGAAATTACTGTGTTCATCAGCTATTAACGCTTCTTGGCATATTTCAGAGTGTCGTTGAAACAGGAGAGGAATATTTTCTAATCAAACAGGGGCTTTACTGTCCCAGATGAGAAAGTTCAGCTCCCATAAGAACCTCGTTCAGGCTGTGCAATGTCCCAGCACATGACAATGTGCAATAATGCATTGCTTTGTGGTGTCACTGCTGCCAGCAGCACCAGCAAGCTGGCATTTCTTTCTCCAGTACAAGTCAGAGGGCTGGCAACCAGGAGGAGCCAAAGTTTGGAGTCTCCATTTTCTGAGATCAACTTTTCCTGTTACTCTCTCTGCTTTCTTTGTCACTGCACTCAAGCAGGGTTGTTTTGATGAAATTACGTGGTGATTTTGTGGGATTTTATGATTTTGGAACTTCCACCTTTATCACATTCAGTAGTAAAGAAGGAGAAAGATAAGGGTGTGCCATCTATTTGTTAGTGTCACCTCATTTATTCCTTTTGCCTAAGTGGGGCTCATCTGCCTGTTACCCAGGAGGGCACTCGTGCTGCTCAAGCAAAATGTGCTTTTAAAAGCCAAAGCTCATCTTACTCATCCTCTGGCCGGTTTAACAAATCAGCCAAAAATAACAGTGCCCAGGAAAGGCATGGACACTTGTAGGAAACCTGTAACAATACCAAGCACTTTGCATTCCTCCAAGGCCAAGAGTTCCATAGGCAATTACTGGCCCCAGGATGACAGCTCAGCTTCCCATAAAGAGAAATTCCCAGAGTCAGAATTTTGCTTACCAGTTCTTCCTTTGGTATTTTCCCAGAAGAAAATACTGTGGGGTTACAAGTGGTACCTCTGGCTTTGCTGAGCTCACAGCAGGTAGTTTAAGGCACCCAGCCTTTTAATACTGGAGGAGAGCAACAGTGACCCTTTTTTGTTGAAAGAGAGCTATTTCCAAGGCATTTAAGCTTTAAAAAATAAATTAATTCTTGAGATTTTGAGTTCATATTCAGCAGTGTTCCAACAGGGCTACTCAGTAAATATCTGCTCACTACTGGCTGCATCAGTGATAGCAAATAGATGGGGTGTATCTATTTAAAGGAGAAAATGGCATAATTTTTGTACAGGAGGTTGCAGATTGGAGAAATGCATGCTGAATCTTTAGGTAATAATTACAAAATAGTGAAATGCAACCAAAAAATGCAATGCTGGAGATCATGCAGCTTCTTCCTCGTGGGGTAAGGAATTGTAAATGTTCTTTTAAGTTATCTGAATGGGCAGAATTTATTAATTTTATTTCATTAAAGGAGGAATTAACTTATGTGTTTCTTGTTGGCACAGCATTATTTTCATATCTCAGAGAAGAACTGGAGAGGATTATTCTCTATTGAGTTGTTCAGTATTTACTTCACGCAAATGCATCATGGACAAGGTCACAACTGGCAGATGTAGAAATCTGCTCCAAGGTGCTCTTTTTCTGCAGATATTTAAGGGTATTTTGTCAGAATAATGGCTGTAATAATTTCAAAAGAAAAAAATGTGGAGTAGCCTGCAGCTAAAGGAAAGGCTTTCTGGATTACCCTGTCTCAGTTTATTCCAAATATTTCTTTGGGTGCTTGTCTCAGTGTGATTCATTTTTGTCATCACAGCTGCTCCAGTCCATCTGGGGAAAGCATATATCAGCATGGCTGTGTGCCTGGACGATAGCTAAGGTAGAGATCGGGATGTCAACTGCAGCACAAAAGCCAAATATTTATATTTTTGCTTTAGTAATTGCTAATTTTGAATTTATCATAGAGTGCAGGTTGCTGTTCTCCAGTATTATGTTTGTTCTCCTGAATGTCAGATACGTCCCAGAATTTATCACTTGTTCCTGTTATCCTGTGGTTTGAGCTGAGGATCTAAAACATCAACATTTCATGGCTTTTGAATTTGTGGGTCAATTTTGCAGGCTGTGAATTTATTTCCATCCAGAAAGGAATGAGAAGGGGAAAGGAAATTATTTGTACCATTTGAAAGGATCATTTTCAAAGTCTTCCTGGTTGCTGTTTATTGGAGAAAGAAATGCCTGCCTATGCTACAGTAATTCTGAGGAGTGTGCCAGGCAAGATATTCTTGTTATAGCTAATTTTCATGCAAATACTCTGGCTGAAATAAAAAGTTACCAATTTATCCCATCTGTGCTAAAAAGGAGCTCCCCCTCCATCACGAGTGGAGTGAGCACTGGCAGATAAGCTAATGGATGTGCCGTGCAATAGTGCAGCTCTGCAGGGATGAAATCTTCCTATTTCTCCATTTTACACAGGTTCTTCAGCTTTTGTTACAGTGCTATTGAAAATATTCCACTTTGTCCCTCCCTGACTCTCAGCAGTGCAGTGTCTCTTATAACACACAAACTTGAAACGCAGAAAAGGACTTGTTCTGTGGTCTCGTTCAGCTGAAATGGTTAGCAAGTCATGACAGAGATAGCTCCCCAACTAATAGCTTTCCACAGAAACCCGACTAGGTAATACTTCTTTATTTTGAATTTGATTCTGTGCAGGGTTTATTAGGCTCTGTCACTTGGAATAAGTCACACTCTGGTTGATTGTAAATTCTGCCTTGTATACAGTATCAATGCAGAAATCTCCCACATTAAAGGAAAGAGTGACTTTAAAGGAGCTAAAACTTCTGCTGTTCTCCTGCTAATGAGCTCAAAAGTGCTTTCGTTAATAAAAGCCCAATAATAAGGCATGAATGAGATAATATCCATAATAGTGTACAAAATACTTTCTTTTTAAAATAGTCGTAAGTCATAATTCAGTTTGAAGAAATGGAGGAGTCTTGTCCTTCGCTGTTTTTTCCTAAATACATTTATAGAATGTTTGCTAAGCCTTGGTGTTGGAACTGCCTGCTTTCAATTGTCTGACCACAGAGAAAACTGTCAGCTCCTTTTAACGGTAAAGAGAAAGAAAATGGAGTTACAGAATGAACAAATTGACTGTTGAGGGTCATGAAGTAGAATCACTTTTTTGCCCAGTAGAGGTTAGATTGCAAGTCAGAGCTGCTACACATCTGAAGGTTATTTGCTAGGAGCATCAGAGCATTTCAGGACACTGGTTATACTGGAGCAGACCCATTTTGGCTGTGAAAAAGGCAAAGGATGAGGGAGAACCTAATTTTTACATGAGATTATCCGAGTTAAAGTCTCTTTTGCACGCAGGTGGTCTGCCTTTGCCAGGAAAGACTGGATTTCTTCTTGGCTTTAGTGGACTCTTGGAATAAGGCTCGCTGATCTGGGCCATCTCCTGGCCCCATGTGACAGTTTGGAGCTGTGTAGCCACAGTTTTTGAAATATGTAATCAGTCAAGTTCCTGCTCAAGTTTCTGTACTTTATGATGGGAATTTCTGTACTTCATTGTGGGAGCAAATGATGATAGTTGCCAATTATCTAAAGTGCCTGATGTGCAGCCTGATAACACCTAATTGATAAGAGCAAAGCCCTGACAGACTGATATGCACAATAAATGTTGAAGAGCCTAGAGAACACAGGTCTAAAATTCTGCCTCTAAGGATGCCAAAATAAAGCCATCTGTGCAGCTGTAGGTGTGTGCTGCACCACTGATAACGGGACTGGGAGCACTGCAACGGGGGTTTGGGTCAAGCAGTTAATTGTCACCCAAACCTTGGGTGTTAAGGGTGAATCTTGTGCTTAACTGTCCAGTTGCTTCAGAGTTACTATTGCCCCCCTTACTCGTCATGCTCTAAAACTCAAATTGCTTTGAGGCAGGTAGAATGCTTGTCAGGTTTTTTGCTAGGCAGCCAGGAAGGTTGGGAGAGAGGATATCTCCTAATGGTTCCAGTTTTCTCTCCACCGATGACAAGGCTGTAGCAACTCGGTTCTGTAAATTCTGCAATCACTTGGGTTAGGTTAGCAAAATTATTTTTGTAACTGCTTTAGTTTAATCCAACGTGAGATAGGAAAAAGTGTACAGAGACAGGACCTTTACATGTAGGAAAGAAAAATCTGTCACTAAGAAGGAGGAAAAACCACCCAAAACCTGAAAAACCAAAAAATTTTTGAGCAGTCAGATATGAAGAACTATACTGGTCTAATAAGAAAAAAGAACCCAATTGTATTGGAGGTGTTTCTTCTTGCCTAGACAAAAAAAGAAACACCCCTCTCCCTCTGACCACGAGAATGCAAACTGCAGCTAAGGAAAAGTGACAAACTTCTGGTATTGAGAGAGGGAATTTTGCAATTGTTCTATTTCTGCACCCAAATTTAGTGGAATTTTAGCGTAAGCGACAATTCATGGTCCTGTTGTGGTTTTGGGTTGTTTTTTTTTTTATTTTTTCTTTCTCGATGTGATCTTATCCAAGATTTTAAAACTCCGACAATTTTTAGTTTTAGTTACTGCCAGCTGTAATTGAGAACTGTATCAAACAAAGGCCTTGCCTTGCCTGAATAAGAGTAGTTGTTTGTGTCACAAAAACATCCTTAACCTGAGGAGTGGCACACAGGGGACACAAAGGTTAGTTGGTTGGTAATTTGTTGTTGACATAATGTAGAGATGAAATTTGGCAACTCATATCCAGTTGTTTCCTCTTCATTTTTGAAACTCCTTACACACACAGACTCCAGAGCACACGTCAGTACATGATGCCCTCTTCAAATGGCAACAACGTCCCATCGGATCTCTAGAAGGCACAAGCATTAAAGGAAGCTAAAGAGAGGCTTGAACAGAAGTTTGGTGGGGTTCTTGGAAAAATATTTGTGTATTAAAGTTTGGAAAACTGCCCAAGACCTGGCTTTCAAATTGGGATGTTAAAAGTTGTGGTTAATGAGTGGTGTATCTGGTGGTGCTCAGAAGGAGATGTGAGGTGGCTTTTTCAGAGCGCTGTAGTCGTAACCCATACCTGTTCTCCCAGTGACTCACTTTTCTGTTGTTCCAGAGAGAGACCTTTTTGGAGCAGAACCTTTTGACCCTTTTAGCTGTGGAGCAGGAGATTTCCCTCCAGACATTCAGTCCAAACTAGATGAGATGCAGGTAACTACTGACTTACGCGGTTTTTGGCGGCTGTGTGCCTATTGAAATACACGCTTACCGTATTCTGAAAATGCGTTCCGCAACGCACGCACTAATGCACGGGAAAAGCCCTATTGCTGACCATTCCTTTCAAGTGAGTTTGCCTCCTGGGCTTTGAGCTGGAGTTTGGGTTTGCCTCAAGAGCCCTACCTGGTACTGATGCCTTTTCCTGGTCTTAAAATCAAGAGTCAAACACGGTTAGAAGGGAAAAAGGGGTTTTACCTTTGTATTTATTTTAAGGATCCTTAGGTGCACCACGTCCAGGTGGAATGCGCTGAAATGCACCCCACAATGTACACACACAAAAGATCTGGTATAACATTATAGGTCTTACTAACTGCATATCTATCATAAATTCCCCAATGAGAGGCTCGAGTGAGCCCCCCTCTCCAAGGAACCTTCCCCTGGATGGTTCTATCTCAGTTTACAGAATGTGTTCTGGAGAGGACCTTGGGGTCTGGAGCTTTCTGCTCCCTAACTACAAAACCTCTAAAATGTTTAGTCTCCTAGCTTGACAAACAAGCCCAAGAATGTGGGCAAAAAGCACTAAAGAATACAGAAGTTGTAAAAAGGTGTAACAGGGGTATAAAAGAAAAGGCAAAAAATCATCATGGCACCAGTACCAATACAGTAAGCTACACTAATGGGGTTTCTCAGCAGTGTAACCAAGATGGTTTGGGAACCATTCCCTGGGAAGGGACTGAGAGAGCTGAGCCAAGAGCCCTCCAGATCTCCTGATCTTTCTCCTTTTCAGCTGCAGCAATCTCCATCACCCCAGTGTACCCTCCTCTTTCCCTCAGTGCCATCACTTTGGTTTCTCACAACATTGGGCAGACTTAGGTGCTTACAGGGCCGTGGCAATTTTCTGCTGCCTTTAAAAACAGCTGTATGGCACTCTGGGGCAATTAAACTTTTGAGAATTGATTCAAGAATTTTGAACTGGTGTGTTTTTATCAGAAAATGTTTGTTGATTCTGAAACACTCAACAGTATCCGTTCAGTTATTGACCCAATTGTGAAACAATTCTAGGAGAAAGTCCTCAAATTTTGGAACAAATGATGCTCTGCAGTCAGACTTTCAAAACTTCTAGTTCCTTGCCAGCTTGCTTATCTCTATTCTTTTTTAAGCAGCCTGCCAGCAAAAGAAAAGGCTGGAAATAATGGAAACTTGAATTTCTAGGATCCTGGCTCCTCAGTAGAAATCGTTCCCAGGGTTTCCAGCCTTCTTGTCTCTTAGGAGCCCACAAAGTCCAAGAGCATTTGCTCTCCGGCTCCTTCTGTTCCTCTCTCTGGCCTAGAGAGCAGCAAGGGCTTTTTAAAATGGGTTAAACAAAATTTAAATACCATTTAATTTTCCTGAGTACATCTTCTCTTCCATGTCAGTTTAGGATGGTTCTACTGACAATCTCTACTCCATGTGAAGTCAGAAATTCAGCTTCTTGGCCCTCCATATAATTTCAAAGAGCAGCTAAAAGCCAAAACTGTCTTCTTTGCAATTCCAACAACATGCTTGTGTTTTGTGAATGCTATAATGTTGTTACCAAGCTCCTGAACACAAACCCCAAATCTTACAGCACCTCATGTTGATATATTACCAACATTTCCATTGTTTTAGGGAAAAATAAATTGTAGTAACTGTGGTTACCACTAATAATGGTATGCCAATATTTAACTGTCACATATTAAGGGTTCCTATTACAGGTAATGTTTTGTCAATATTTGGAATTGTTAGCCTATAACACGACAGAGTGCTGTCACCTCATAAAACGTCAGGGGATGGAGTAGTAAACATCTTTGTCAAAGATGTTTGAAGTCATGAAATGAAAATCTTCCATCATTGTTTGTACTCTCTTGATTTAAAAAAAGGAGACAACCAACAAATAACAAAACCTCCGAGCATTAGGGAGTTGTTGTGTCCTGTTGCAAAGAAAGGCACTCCCCCCTAGCATATCAACTATTCACTGAAAATTAATTAGTGGGCCTTTATGTAGGCACAAAACTTGTCATGTATGATCCAACTGAGAACAAGTGTAAAGCTGAAAGAGTATGAAAAACCCCCATATTCTAACTTGAGCCAAAGCAAAGACTGTGTGCAGTTATTTTATTGTGTGGTTGGTGCAAAATACAGATTGAAACATGTTTTTCCTAATGTCTGTTTTATCTTCTTGTGCTTTCCTGGATGCACAGCGTCAGCGATGGTTGGTATATCATATTTTAATAATGGTATTTAAAGCATTTACAATTGAAATGTGCATGTGTTTGTCTTGTGTTTCTATTTTTATGTATGTGTGTTTATACATAAAAACTTTTAAGGTTTATGTTTTATATATAGAACTCTGAGTCAGAGCTATTTTCATTTTTAGGGGCCTACAATCTCTAAGTTAGGGACAGCTGACGGTAGTTTTCTTTAGTCTGTCTTGCCAGGTGCTAATACTAAGCCTTTGTTTTCACTGCTGTTTGTTTTCCATGTGCACTTGTGAGATCTGCAGTTGTCATTACTAGGTTGTCACTAGTGAAAGGGTTTGAGCAAAACCTTTGGTACATAGATTGTGTTAGTTCAACCACATTCATGAGCAAGTCTTTATTTGGACATGATGATTTAAAGCTTTTCAACGAGCAGAAGAAACTGTGCTGGACTCAACAGTTGTTAGACACGGCCTATGAGGAAGGTGAGAGCCCAGAATGTGCAACATGCTCTGGAAATCCAACGTTAAGAAACATGGCAGAGAAATGTGGGCCTCTCTTCTTCTCTGAAATGCAAAGTCAAGGACTCTTGTCGTTTTTGCATTATGGAAGTACAGCCTGAGTTACAGTAATTATGTATTCCATTAAACCTGTAAAGGTAAGTTTTATACAGACACCCATAAAATAGTTCCATGGGTAAACTTCCTCCAAGAGGGTATTGAATAGAGCTCACCATGCAGTGAGGATGGCAAAGATGTGACAGCCTGATTGGAGCAGCCCAGTCCAGACTCTCTTACTCTGTTTCTCGTGTGGACCTTGGGGTGCCTCAGCACACACACCCCGTGTGCAGCAAAGCTGTCCTGATCTAGCCTTGTGCTGGAGGTGATTGGTGAACAAAGTGCGAGAGAAGAGCGCAGCACAGAAGAGGCACTGGAGAATAAATGCTTCAGTAGTGGGTGCTTTGCCTTTGCATCCTGTATTCTGAACTTGATGAGACCAGATAAAGTTCCCTGGCCTCTAGGGGAACACTCTTATTTTTAAACTTCACTGAGGATCCAAATTTCACACTTAAGCTTTCTATTCCATTTCTCAGTCCAATTGCTGTTGATCTTTTTGGAGAGCTTAAAACTCAAACATGTGCCGAGATGTGACTTTTACAGCTCAGGCCTCTCTCTGATGACTGTCCAATCTCCTGTTTCCCTGCACCCTTATGCTGAAACATATTTTCATCTTTATTTTGACTGTATCCAGACATTAATAAAATGAATGTCTGTTTTCCCAGAAATCTTGCAGTGAGGAGAAGTTTCCCTGGATCTTGAATCATACCAGCAGCAGCTGCTATAATTTATTAAAATCTCGAGGGAGTTAATATCAGAAAGCTTCCAGGAGCTGCAAGCCATTCTCCCTGCATGCCCTGAAGCAGTCAGTAGGCTTGACATCTTTCCATCTGAAATAAGTTATGCTCAGCCCTCTAAATAATCTTCTCACAGATACATAAATTTGTTATTGCTTCGCTGGGTTTGTGCTGACTTAAGCTCATTGAGTGAAGTCACTGTGAAGTGGTAAGTGAGTTGACTCCTGAGCCATAAGGTTGACTTTGGCAAATTTATCTCCTGATAAAGTGGAAGTTCTTTGTCTTGTACTGCTTACTGGTTTAAACCAGGGTTATTTTATCCTCGGCACCAAAAAAAGGCTGGTTTTGGGAGAGGGATTGTTTTTGAGCTGTTTCTAGTGAAAACAAGCTCTGCTCCTCTCTATAAGGTATCAATCACATCCCTTAGTACCATACTATTACTTAGCAGGGTAACTAAACTGCTCAGTCCTTCTGTTAAAATGCCTTTGAAGTAAAAAAAGCTACTTGAGGGGGACATGAACACAGAAAAAACAAGTCACAAGTTTGTGTGGAAAAAACTCAACATACTCAGCATAAGAGCAGTGAGATGTGTGTGCTTCCAAAATGCATCATCTGACTTCTCTTTGCCTGCTGGAAAAACGGCATTTGAAGTGAAGCTGCTTATGACACCAGCAAACTGTGCTTAAATGTATAGGATAAAAACAAGAGCATGCAGGACAGGAATGGGATGGATGTTCAGTGAAGGCTCTGGCTGGCTCAGGATGAAGGTCACTGTCCTTGTCAAACCAGCTGCTGCTGTTGTTCTGGTATTGGAGCTCATCAAGCATCCTCAGATTGAAGCACCAACAACAATCCCTTGTTGTTGTATCCCTTTTCAAGCTCAAAACTGGAAACAGCCTTCAGATACTTAAAAGGTTGGCATCCTAGGCATGCTGTAAGTGCAGGGTTTAAAATGTAACAGGCTGTAGGGCTCATTCTCTGAATTCTCCTTCTGGGTTAGCAGCCCTTCTTTGACTGCAGTTACATCAATTAATAGTAGCCTTTGGGTAAATGAACACTGTCTGTTTATAACAGGATGTGTTCCACTTGGGATTTCAGCTACTGTTTGCCTGAAATACCTTCTGCATTGAATGTTCTTCCTTTTAATCCTTTGGAAAATACAGAGGAAAGAAAATAAAGGAAAAAATCTTAAATACATTAGTGAGCCTTGGCAGCACTGTGTCACCCAGGTAGAGCAAACTGGGTAGCACAGCTGGGGAGTGTTTACACCACAGTGCTGCACCTGGCTCAGCATCTCATGGCATGGATCTGCCTTTAAGAAAATGCACCTTTTACTTGGAAATTCTCAGACCATTTAGTAACTATTGCCAGGAGGTTTGCTCTGTTTCTCCACATTACTCTCTCCTGATAGCAGTAGCTGGCAGGGTTATTAGATATTCATACACTTTTCAAATGTTAGCCTGTGATTTGAATTTGTTTGAAATTAAGCTGGTTTGATGTGGGATTTATCTTCTAAACCCAAAAGGGTACGGTCTTGAGGTTCTGCTGTGCATATGAGGGAAAGACTTGAGTTTGTGTCTAGTCCCCATACAGATTGTTTTACAGAAAGATTTATTTTGTTTACAAGATATTTTCTTGGTGAAAGGACCTGTTATTAATTTCATAGCACACAATCAGCGTTCTCTCACTGAACTGAGCACTGCAACAGGTGCCACTGGAGTTGATGTTCTCAAGGCATTTATTTCTAGTCAGAGCCCTGTTTCCAATTGCTTAAACTTTCAAAGTCTGAAATTTTCTTGACTCCCAGGTGACTTTTGAGGGTCAAGCCACAATTATTCAGCTTCTTTTAATGCAAAAAGAGAAATGAAAACAAGAGTGTTTTTCCTGTATTAAAAGTGCGGTTGTTGCTTTAGGACTGGTGCAAACTAAGTACCTTTAGCAAGCCAAGCCTGGATAAAAGCATACAAAAAAAAGTAGAATTAATTTCTTTTCCACAGAGGAGGTGGTAGCATCCAGCTTATAACCTTTTTTGTGTTTCTACTAATAAAATGAATGTGAGTAAACTCAGGTATTAAGGTCTGAACTTTTAAAGTAACTCACAGCAGTTGGTAAATACCACTGTGTTTTATTTTACTGAGTTACATGCCTTAAAAATGCAGTTTTTTCATTTGCAGTAGAGCAAGTATGATTTTAATTGCCGTTTTTGTGAAGCTCAGATGGCAGTGGGCAGTAAATCCCTGCCAGTTTAACTGCACTGGGAGCAATTCAGAACAGCCCCCTGAGGTGGGGTAGTCCTGCACTTTTTGTCGAGCTGCTCTTAAGGCACCACAGAACGTAGGAGACACCTGGTATCAGCAACAATGTCCATGTCTTACCTGTATTTTTCAATAGAAATATAGTAAACTCTGTGCTCATGTAGCCCTAATCTTTCCTGCTCATAAATCCTCTTGAATTTTACTCAGGAACAACACGGTGCACATCAAACTTGTTTGGATTTCTGTCAACCTATGTACACGAATACTCAATGTTGTTATTCTGTAGTATTTTCTTCACTTTATGTACATATTGTAGCTCTGCTGTTGTGTGGCAAATGTCTTTTATAAGTTAACCACTGAGACTTATTAAAAAGTGGCTGACCAAATGATGTAAGTGTGTGTGAATTCAGGCTGACGTACTGTTGCAGTTTGTCTGCCTAAAGATATGCTTGAATTTAAGTGTTTTTGAAAAAAGGGGTAATCCTCCAGAACTCACTTGACTTTTTCCTAATGATGTCTTGTTTCATTGCAGGAGGGGTTCAAAATGGGATTAACTCTTGAAGGCACAGTATTTTGTCTTGACCCACTAGACAGCAGGTGCTGATGCCAAGAAAGTCAATGTGAAATTCTCCGCAGTGGGTTTTTTATTTCTGAACACGTACTCACAGATACTGTCCATGTGCCAAAAGTTGCTTTTTACAACATGTAAACTCTTGTGAGGCTTGCTTCTGTAAAAACCCAACTTAGTTCAGTCTTTCCCTGTACAAATGTAAAAAGTTGTATTTGTTTATGAATTATGAATTAAATTACGCTGTTGTGTTTCTTTCTCTCACCTTTTGGCCCGAGTTTACTAAGCTTTATGACTTAGCTTGGAGAAGTTCTTCACAAAGGTCACATATACCTCCCTCTCTCTCTCTGCAAATGTGCAGGCATGATTTTTACATAATACTTTACCTGGCAGCATTTTGAAGTTATGCTTTTAAGGCATTATTTAATATTCAAGCAGTAAAATTATTAATATGTACTACAAAAAATTTCAATTTGCAGTGAAAAAAGCATACAATACTAACCATCACTATATGCTTCAAAAGTAAATCTGGATGCAGTGTGATTGATTTCCATTACTGGGTGTGGTTGCTATGCTGTACATAAATTGTCATTGGTTTATACAATCCAGATTTTAGGTCCTTCATTCATGTTTTAGAAACTAACAAGTTATTAGTCTGCTGATTAGCGCTTAATGAGCCTAGAACTGCTAAATTGCAGAATGGACAAATTAGCTGCCCTTTACTTTGCTATTTTATAGCTGAAGTGTAAAGTGTGTACCTTGGAATCCATTACATGCTAGCCATAACTTAAAGGAAGATTATGGTCTTGCACTTACTTAGGAACTTATGAAATTTTGTATATAAGCAGGCACTGGGCTCAGTTCTGGAATTAATTTCAACACCTGAGTGTTTACAGCCAGGCTCTGTTGAGTATTATTTTTTTACTCTCTGCTTTAGTGTTCCATGTCTTTAATTTTGAGGCTTTCTGCAAAGAATGCACTACAAGTTAATAAGCCCCTTGTACCCACTGGTTGTTCTTGTCACAGAAATACCAGCACATCAAAATGCTCAGCTGCTGGTGAGATGATGCTGACGTGTCTATGCATACTCTTCATTAATCTGTCTCATAAGCAATAAAACACCTTCTTAAACCTATCTCAGAAAATTATTATCTTTAGTTCAATTCAAAAGCTTTCAAACCTCTAGTATTTTCCCCTCAAAACATACAAATGTGGAAAAACCCCCAAAATTTTCAGATTTTTTCTTTTTCACATTTTTTTTAATGAGAGGTTTTTTTGTCGTCACTTACGGTTTTGTCCTTAACAGTCACAGTTTACACCAAAACCACATTTTTCAAATTTGTTATCACGTGTGTATCTTTATGCCTTGTTCAACAAAGTACTTGTGCATGTACCTTTGGGGTGCACTGAGAGAATGGGGTTATTCCTTTGCTGGGTTTGACACATCCTCAGGTACCTTGCTGAATCAGGGCCTTAACATCCTACATTACATTAGTCTTCCTCTCTCTCGTATTTTGGTCATCATTCATATAGAGTATTATAGAGAAATATATATATAAAAATATATGAAATCACTAACAAATAGAATAGTATATGTTTCATAAAGAAAAGTCTTTATAATTTTGTTTGTCATATAGTATTTTCGAATTTGTATAATGAGGATGTTTAGTAGCCATAGCAATGGCCTTTTTTAACAAATAGAATTTGTATTTTTATTGTACTTTAAAAAGCTTTACATAATAAGCATCTATTTAGTGGTCATTTATTATCAAAGGTAACACTAAGATAATATTTGCACATTTTAAGAAACCTTTTTCGTTACTGATTTTTATGATAGTTGACTGCAAATGGCATGGTTAAATCTTACATACCTGGTCAATACATACAAAAATACTTAAATCTACACAACAGTGCATTTTTAATTTTTATGTGATCCAATTGGAAACTGTATTTCTATGTAATCTCAAATGTCTGTTTAATTTTGCCTAAAATAAATGTTTTTAAATAAATTGCATCCTAGAACACAGTGTTCATTCACTGAAATGCCCAGTTGGAAGGGAGGGTGGGGAGGTGCTTAAATGTTGGGCTGGACCTGCTGCAAAGGAGGGTTTAGTGCTGGAATGGGCCAAAAGCCACCTTTGGAAGGGATCTGATCTCAGACAGGGTAGAATGATTCCAATCAGTTATTACTGAGTTTGGACTAATCTGCAGTCAGCAGAGAAAAATCCTGTTCTAAATGCAGCTGTATAATACTGATAATTAGGGAGTAACTCTCTGCAGTGCTTCCTGGATTTAATTGACTTTTCTTTTTGCCTTTTTTTCCCCCCATACTTCTCTGCTCGATATACTTGGCTCCTGACTGACTATTTAAGGAGGGAAGGATATAATTGAAGTTTTCCTGAGCCTTAGAAAACAATCTCTATACCCAGGTGTGTTAATGGGACAGGCTGCTGCAGATGGTGTCGATGCTTTTGAGAAGAGAAAACTGATCTTAAACCATCTGGTCATTTCTTCCCTCGTAAAACATCCCTCCAAGTTAATGCTCAAAACCCATCTAAGCACCTGGATTTGTGGGAATGGGGCTTGAACAGTCCATGGGAATGGGGGCTGGCAGGGCTGGCAGGTAAGGAGCACGTGTCATCATCTGTGAGCTGCAACCACGAGCTGTTCCTCCCTCCTGCTGTCAGCGTTCTCTCACAGGCAGCGCAATAACACCTTGTGCTACATCACCACACTCTGGAAATACCTGGCTGGGAGCAGCCAGAGGAGCCCAGGCATCGCTCTGGCTCTGGTCAGAGTGAGCAGGATGCTGCTGCTGCTGCTCACAACACACTGTGGGTTGTGGGAGTTGTCTTGTGTCAGAGAGAGTAACACCACCTATCAGGTTAGAGATATGATGCTAATGAGTCATGACCAAGACTTTTTGACTTGTAAATTTGCCCTCCAACAAAAATAAATGCCAGTGCCTCTTCATGCTGTCTGTTCTGTCGACACTTTTTTCTTTCTTTTGGATGCCTTTTCTTTCCCTTTCTATTTTTTGCTTCTTTAAACTGTGGTCGCCCTGCTGACCATGCTAACTGTGGCTGTATCACTTCTGGACATGTAATAGTAGATTTTGGTTCCACTTGACTGCCCAGCAACTGTCCTGGCCTGTCATACCAAGATATATTAACACCAAGAAGCAGGATTCCTTGCTTTATGTTCCTTTTTTTCCTATGATATGAACTATTTTTTCTTCCTACCTACCTATTATGGTATACCTGAGTAAATGAGCTGCTGAGGTTAGAATTCTGAAGTCAAACAGCTGAAATATGGTGAGTTTGTATGTTCTTTTTTTAACCTTTGATAAAACACTGAGCATCACTGCAGGATGTTCTTGGCCTAGCTCATCTTTACTTCTGATGGGTCTGCAAGTGGCTCTTGTCCTTCCATGTGACAGATGGGATTTGTGCTAAACATATAATTGATCAAATTGCTCAAATTGGCAAAGATCAAATCCTTCACGTGGTGAAAGGAATTATATTCCATTCTGGCTTCACAGATGGAAAGGAAGAAAAGAAGGAGAAATTCTCACACTTGCAGAAGCGTGGCTGTGTAATCCCAGAGGTGATTGAACATGCCAAGGAATGGGGCTGCCTCTGAGACTTCATTATGATGATTAATTTCCAATTTGTGGGCCTAAGCACGGTCTCATTCTCACCGAGCAGCTCTGCTTCACAAAAAGAGTCCCTTCTGCAAAGGAGGACAGTGTCACTGCCTGAGAAATCTCTGCTTAAACACCCAGAGCCCCTGTTTGCACTGTATCTCATTTGTCACTAGAGATTGTCACCCTTTGAACACCCTCTTAAGACAGGAGAAGTGTTAAGAACTGTAGGCAAGCTCTCAGCTTTCTTATTTTCACACTTTGGGGGTTTGTTGTTGCTTTCCAGAATTAGAGGATGCAGAAGTCACACTTAGAAAAAACCACAGTATAACTGGCCATATGTTTTAAAATGCAACCGAAAATGCCTACTGGTAGGTGTTTGGTGAGCTTCAGCTAAAAGGCAGCAAGTGAGCTTTGGAACTTAATTAGCCTGCTTTTCCCCCTTTCTTTTTAAGACAAATTCTTAATGAGAGATTGAGGCATCAGTTGCACTGTCAGCTGGAGAAAAGTACTGGTGAGCAGTTCTCATCAATGAAGTAGAGACCAGGATTTCAAATATCTGGTTCTGTCCAGTTATTTCAGAAGGGCAAGGCAGCGTTTTGTCCGAGGGAAACCTGATGTTTGTAATACGTGCTGCCTTCCTGGGTTGCTTCAGCATTCAGCCTGTGGTGGTGCACAGATTAAAGAAACTGCACACTTATTTATTTATTCATCAGACCAAAACACTTTCTGGAACTACAAGACACAGTGGGATTCGTAGAGTGAATATGTAATTCTTGTGTATGATGGGGTAAAGGTTTCCAAATGCATGAATATGCAATTTAACTTTTGTGTTTAAGGAATTTCCCAAGAATCTAATCTCTGTATAGTTAGGGATAACAAACCCTGCAGGTTAAGTCTCCTAAAGTGGATTCTGGAATGGACTGAACTTGTTTTAAGTCTCGTATGAATGTCAGCAACCGAAGTCAGCAGATTTCAGCCTTTAGACTCTTCTTTTTTTTTTCCCTCACATTTTCCACTGTGTATTTCAGCAAAGCTTATGACTTGCAATAAAGATGGAGCAGAAACAAATTAGGAAGGAAGTATAGAAGAAAATTAAAAGGGAACAAAATATCATCTTGTGCCAACGTTGAGCAGTTTGGTCACACCGCATTTTTTTGTGAAACTTAACTGATGCGAGAACTTCTCTTGTTCTGCCCCATCACCTTTTATACCTATCTCAGGATTGCATGAGGGCTGCCAAGAAGTAGATTTGCCATATCTGCAGTCCACTGCAATCCAGGAACTGCTCTTGGAGCTGTTGGAGCGTGCCAGAAGCAAGGAATGTTGCCTCACACAGAGTAGGTAACTCACAGTGAGCCTTGTCCAAGATGCTGCTTGCTGCAAGCTTCAATTTCCATTCATTTATCCTAATTTCTGGTAGTTTGTTCCGTATTAAAACCTGGCTAGGTTGCTTATCTGACAAACACTTCCAGAAGGAAGCTCTACTAAGCCATTACAAAAGTGCTTTAGCTAATTGCCTTTATTCTTATATTGATTGGAAAGCATGACCGTCATCCATATTTTCGGAATGCCTGTTAATATAATCTTTGTATAAATTAATCTCCGTATAAGAATTCTCCCAAAAGAGGAGTCTTAGAACAGACCCTTTCGAATTTTCATCAGTTCAGTTTCCTTTGCAGCTTCATGCTACACACAAGCTTCTCTGACCAAAAAGTAACTCAGAAATTCTGTTCGAGTACTTCTAAAAGCTACCTCTGGTTTTACCATGCGTGACATTTAAATTGTGGCAAGTTTTATTTCTTTTATGATTGTATTCTGTAAGCATTTTATTCAGTAAAAGCAAGATGCTTTTTGAAGCTTCTGCACCATATTAGAATTGGAATATTTTGAGCATGTTTCACTGCAAATAACTGAATGAGTTCTCTAGGGATCTAAACTGGTTTGCTTTGGGAAACTATTGTGCATTTTAAATATTTTGGTGTTCTTGTATTTGGAGTTTTTTTTTAAGGAACTTCATTGTTTTTAAATAAAGCAATCCTTGACCCTGTGAAAAGACAGAAAATCCTTAGCCTGTGCCTAGCAATAGGATAAGGTTCTAAAGATAATATGGTTCTTGGGGGGAAAAAAACCCAAAACCTATTTGAAGGGCCTTGATAGACTAAAAATCTGAGGTTTGTTTTCCTCTTCATCATTACTGTTTAGAGTATGTTAGAACATTATGATTCATGTACATACTCTGCTAATGTTTTTGTGGTGGAAGAGAGCCACCACAATGGCAGATTAAAGCTACCTACAGTGTCAACAGTGCAGGAATGGGTTTCCCCTGGTTTTGCAACTTTGTATACATTAAATACTATGAAAAAGCCAGAATAAATCTGAGTTTTCGAAACACTTCAACCCTGTAAAATAGTGACATGATTACATACAATTTGTGGTAGATAAACCTGGGATGCAAAATCAGCAACTACACTTGGCAATAAAGGTAAGAGTTCTCGAGGTAAGTGAGAGTGAGTGAGAAATTGTGCAGGAGCGTGGCAATGCTCTGTGGGATTGCTTGTGAGACTGGGCTTAGCTGTGCTGCATTCCTGAGTCAGGCTGTATTTTTGTAGTTTAGCTGATGATCTGCCATAGCGTTGCTGAGAAGCAAACAAAAATTTAACGAAAAAAATTAAAATGCTTGATGCTGTTTCCAGATTTTGAGTCAAAGTGTCTCCTAATGAAAAGTTTTAATGTTGACTTTACAAGTTGCATGTCTGTTTTCACATCTTTAAGGTTTTAGTGAGTCTGCACTAAAATCTGTCCCTCAGGGTGTTAAGGTTTTTTAGCACTCACTGTGTGTATTTTGATAGAACCTGTAGATTGCCATAATATTTGATGTAAAAAGATCGAACGAGGCTGTGATCTGTGTCTTCACAATTTCATGCTGTGGTAACGTGGCAAAGGCTTGATATATTAAATTGGAGTAATATAATTTCGTAGAAGATTCCAGTATTTAATAGCCCTTTTAAAAGTAGGTATTTTAAAAGAATGGAATCTTATTTAAAAGTCTGAAATATGTGACTAGAGAGCTAAGTAAACAAGATAAATTGCCTCTTGGCATTCTAATAAATAAACCAGTAAGGCCATTAAAGCCACATGAGTCATAGAGCCATAATGAATTTATTTGAAACTTAGGAAAACAGGGATTTGTTTTCTCAGGACCACTGATTCAGTCTCTCACAAACCTCCCTGGCTAAAAGGTTGAATGCCAAAGGGAAAAAAATCCCACACAACATTCTAAGCAATATTTGACTCTGATGCAGTGGTCATCCTGAATCTTGGTGTGTGCTCATAAACAAACTGTTGTGGTTGCAAAAGGTATGAGGAAGCAGAGAGAAAGATGATATAAAATGAGAAAGTTAGTGTGAGTGAGATTATCAGCAGGAAAACCCTGAATTTGCATGACCACACAGCCCACAGAAAACACTCACATGATGCTTAACTGCCCTGAAAACACATTTTGAGCATCTGTGGATGTATAGCTGATGCAGAAAATGCTACTGAGCAATATCTAGCAAGGGTCTGAAACGACTGTGTTGCAGATGACTTTCATTTTTCAGAGAAACGTGTGGACAAACTGTTTACAGTATTTCCAGTGGTACTTGCTCATTGGTCTGCCCACGCTGGAACGGGAGCGCTGCACACATGCCCGGTGTGCGCTGCTGTGCGAAGGAGGGCGCTGAAAGCTTTTCCTCCAGAGGCTGATGCTTCCAGAGGCACCTCCCGAGGCAGGAGGGGCAGTTCGGGGTGCCTGCATGGGGAGGTGCTTCAGACCCGCAGCTGCTGAGCGAGAATACAGATTAACAGAGCTGACAGAGTTTGTGGAAATGTCAAGTCAATCTCCATCAGAATTTTGAGCACAAGGCAAATAGGTGCAGACAGACATTGAATGCATTCCAGACATCGGCCCCTCTGTCAGCTGTTGCAAAGCAGAGAACATTTAAAACTTGCTTTTTCTCAGCCTCAGAGGAAACCCATGGGAAAAGGTACCTTCAGATGCATTCTGGCAGAATTTAGATTAAATGGGGACACATTCTTACTCCCCGAATTTAATTAAAAAGCAACAAGACAATAAGCAAGAGGGAGTTTAATGAAATGTATAAAAAATGCATTATCCCTATGTTTTATAAATGCAAGCCCTCATTTGCAAGCACAGCGAGTATTCTTGCCTCTATTTGTTTGAATCCTACTTATTTTTCTCATAATTGCTTAGATTTTATGAATTCATTTTTATTTTTTCACAATTTCAGTCTCCCTAGAGAACTTTCTTGAAAGCTGTGAAATATGTAGTGGGTGTATATTTCACCACTCTGACATTTCTGCCACTAGAAATAGTGGCGAGGCTGTTTTTTCTTAAAACCTAACATCCAGCCTCCTTCCTGGGGATCACAAATTGCATGTTGGTGTTTCAAAGGGCACATAAGCCTCCAAGAAAAGTTAAAAAAAAAATCCTGTGGTTGGCCCCAAGAAGCCTGCTGTTTTCCAGGAATGCCGGATTAGTTTGTGATCTGCAGCTCCCTGTTTCCTTGCAGTTGGGCTTTTTCCCCTCCCACACCTTATGCAAGAGAATCACACGAGTTGAGCTCTGACTGGAGCTGACCCAGGGTTCCACTCCTGGAAAGCAGCACTTGAGGGCACTTTCAGGAGAACGCTGCTGTAAGCAGGAGTTTGTGGGGAGTTTGTTCCTGTGGGCACCCAGGGAAGCAGTTCTGTGCATACTGAGGCCTGACCAAAGGCAGGGAAAATTCAAGATGTAGTAATGCCTTGAACTCTTTTATTAGGGTAATGTTGGTACAACCTTGTAGTATATCTTTTTTATCCAACCAGCTATTGACTGTTATTTTTATTCTGGTGTTATAGTTTTTGTTCTACCTGTGCATAGTAAGTATATGCTAGAAAAACCTTGACCAATTTAGAAAGCAGGTAAACAGCGCCATACCTTTATTTTTTTAAAATAATTTTTTACCAAAATTCTTGCGTGCTGCTCTGGGATTGTCTTCTACAAACTCCCTTTTAAAAGCTGATTTGTTAGGGGAAAGTGTTTACCTTTTTGTTGTACTGCTATATTGGATGTTTCACAGTTTTTTTACCACTGTAGGTATGGTGAGATAAAAACAGAAAAATACTTCCATATCTTTTTCAGTCTCTTAATGTAATTGGATGTCAGGCCATTCCTTTATCTGCATATTGAGATTTAGACATAAATAAGATTTTATGTATGAATTGTACCTTTTCTGTATTCCACTGCACTGATCCTTATTCCTTTGAGCTGTCAGAAGTACAGGATTAGGGCATTCAAGGCCCTCTGCTGTGGAGCCAGATTCCAGCAGGGCCCTGTGTGAAGGAGCTTCACTGTGGGCTTTGGAACCCCACTGTACACCTTTGAGGGCAGCTGTGGGGGGTATGACCTCAGGATGTGTCTGTTCAGGTGACCCTCTGGTGCTCAGCACATTGCTTTCCAGCTCTGGGAAAGAGGATGAGGAAGCTCAGAAATGCCAGCCTTGCTCGTGAACTCCGACACCCTTACGTGCTGCAGTGCCTTGTGTAAACTGGTGGCGTGTCTGTACCCCACTCTGAACTTAAATAAGTCTTTGGTGTTTCAGCTCTGGATTCCTCTCTTCTCTTCCAGCTCTCCTCTTCCTCATCCCCGCAGTCCCCGTGCCCACACCAGAACCATGTTTACATAGTCACAGCCACATTCATTAATCTGGGCTCTTGAACAGTTTACACAGGACTTGCTTGTCTGTTCTAGAAAACAAGTCCTGTACTGAATCTCACTTGACAAGCCTTAGTTGGGTTTTTTTCCCCTCAAGCTTAAATTGGCTCCTGTGGAGTGTCTGCTGAGAGAGACACCAGGCTTCCAAGCTGCAGTGTTGTAGGACTTGTTTGAAGCATGAGCACTTAAACCTCATGAAAGGCAGACTAGATACTTCTGATGAATCGGTCCCAGCTTCCCATTAAAGTCTGTCTGGAAGGACTTTCTTTGTGTGGCTGCCGTCATGGTCCTCAGCAGTTCATTGATGAGGAGATGCTGGTTGAGGCCAAGCCAAATGTACTCCTGCTCTCCACAGGGCTGTCTCAGGACCAGTCTGTGGCTATGGCAGATTGAATGCACATGGAAAAGTGAATTGCTGCCCCACAGACTTGGCTGCCTCCACTATCCCAACTCTGCCACCCACATGATTCCCCGTGACCAATATTCCTGTTAATACTTTCATCCTCCTGTGTATTGCTGAAGGCTCATATGCCATTTCCTAGGAATTCCAGAAAAATGACCAACAGCGGTGCATCCTCCAAATTCATGTATTAAGTCAGGGTAAGACCACCCATCCAAGCAGACTGTAAAGCTTCCAGCTTCATCTCCAGCACAGATTGATGAATTAATTCCCATATGGGTCACTGCCTCTGTCATATCAGTCTCAATTCCTGGTAATTCCAGGACACTCAGGATCCAGTGTGAGTAGTTCTTGGAAGGTTTTTGTGCTCCAGGTCTTTGCACAATCTTCTTTCCTCTTCAGCTGCATTAGGTATAAGTAGCTTTTCTTCTGAGTCTTTGCTGGTGTGGCCAAGGGCTTTCCTGACCTCTGCTGTGGGTGAAACACTCTTTAGTCAGAGGCGTCTCTGTGGAGGAAAGGGCCGTGTGTGCCGCAGGGATGCCACCTGTCCATGCACAGGCTGCCAAGCCTTGGGCTGGGCCGGGCCAGGTTCCGACAGCTTTGTCAGTTCCCTTTGGAAGCTGGGGCTGGAGCTGGCATCTGGACAGTCTGGCTGGGCAAACAGGTGTAAGCACAGAGGCTGGCTGGAGAGAAGGGTGGGTTGGGGACAAACATGAGGAGCTCTCACATTAGCAGCCTGTTAGTGTAATTAAAAGGGAGAGGCACAGGAAAAACTTGCAGCTGAGGACAGTGCAGGGAAGAGCAGGAGGGAAAGCTGCACAATTCCATTGTTCAATCACTTTCCATTTGTGTCAGCACTTTCAACAGCTGCCAGAGAAGCAATGGACCGCATTCTGTGTGAGGTTATGTGTGCACAGCACAGGTATGTTGGATGGCTGTGACACTGGGGCATCCATCCTCCCTGGCTTCCCAATTCTTGCTGCCTGACTTCATATCCAGTGATTGATGTGTGTAGAGCCCACGGCAATGCATGGGGAAAGCATTTCTTCTCCAGTCAGTCTGTGTGTCCAAATCATGGAAATTATTAACTGCAAGGAACCTCTTGCTCTGAGGGGTACAGACTTAGGGTGGTGAACGGGAGTATGTTTTTATGTGACCCTTTCATGGATTGTTATGCATTTAATTTAACTGGTATTGTTTCACAATAGTCTTTATTGACAGAGTACAATAAATTTCAGTGTGACAGTGGTTCTCCCTGTGATTGTCTCATAGGTACCCTTAGATACTTGACAGATAATGCAGACACTTAGCTCCCCTAGGGCTGGCAGACAGCTCCTCCCTGGAATAATTATCAAAACATGTTTCTAATCCTATCTCCAGGAAACTTAGTTAGTTCTTGTTTTCCTCCTCTGAAAGAAAGAAAAAAAATAAGTATACATCTCGTAATTATAGAATTATCTCTGCCTATGTGAAATCAACCTGCAGTTTGGCAAAGAAAACAACCTTTTCCCTTTCTAGGAATATGGCAAGACTGGCTTATTAACACAGTAAACTCCAGCTCTTGCCTTTAATCATGCAAATATTCATATATGTGTGTGTTTAAATGGAGATGCTTAGATATAGGTCTATGTACGTACCTTCAAACAAAAAAACCCACAAAAATCTTTTGGAAGAGCCCACAATAGCACAGCAAGTAACCAGATGAAAGAGATGTAAGAGCTGTAGTCTTCCTTGCTGCCACAATACTGATGCTGCAATCTACCAGCTTATAAACCCTAATGACTTGATTTAAATACATATACACTTATATGCACTTATTATATTCATTTGATACATAGTTTATGCCAACTTTACTTTGTGAATATGGAAAGAGTAGGAGAAAATAGAAACATTTTTATTTACCCTAGCATTTTCAGTGAAGAACAAAGGGGAGTTTCAAATAAAGGGATCAAGGACACAAAGATCTTGCTACACGTTGAGACGTGTTGTGATAGATGTGTGACATATGTTGTTATTCCAAAATGGCTAAGGCAGCCTTATGTAGAAACAGAAACCATATTACACATCAGGGAGTTGCAGTGAAAGGGCAGTTTTATCAAAATTAACACCACATTTTGAAAAGGTTTTGTTGGAAGACAAGTCAGTGCATTACAGGACTTAAGCAAAGCTAGCTCTAATTATGTGCAGGATGTGTTCTCTCTTCCCTGTGTCTGTGTTTTCAGATATCCTAGTACTTGGGTTTTATTAGAAAAATTGTTGCATTAGAGAGAGTCACTTGCTAATTTTCTCACTCAAATCATCCTGAGAGTCTCGTGTTCCAAACAGCCTATGCTGTGGTAAAGCAGGGGTGTGCCACAGACAAGTGAATGCACTCCTCAGTGTGACTGACCTGTAAATTTGCCAGAATCAGCTTCTAAATGTACCATGTTGTAAGTCCTAGACCTCCTTAACTAAGGTTGTTCTTTCTCATTCACATGGGGCTGCCACTGAAAGGACAGAGTAACAGAGCAAACAAAAGGGGGGAAGGGGTGTTTTAGGAAAACAGGAAAATAACATGATTAATGTGTTATTCTTTCTTCAAATATACCCAGAACAACATCATCCAAACCAACCATACAAAGAGTTAAAAATTGCTCAGAAGGCTTTTTTTATAATCTGAGGACATGAACATAATTTTAATTTTATCCTTTACCAATGCATTTGATCTAGCCACAAAAGTATGTAGACCATTTGCAGCCTGCATTTTCAAGGCAAAAAAGCCCAAACCATCAAAAGAAGTGGTAGAGTTCCTTGGTGTTTTTTCTGTTGAGTTGAATTACTTTGCTCGTAGTTGATGTTTTAGCTGTCTTTAGATATCCATTTAGCAAATTTTAACCTAAGCTAATTTCATTAATACTTCTAGGCTTCAGTATGTTTTGGTCAGATATTGGAGAGCTTTTTTACTTCTCATGATATCTGAACTCAGCTATGAGTAAAGCTTTCAGTGTGGTCACTGGTAACCTGACCTCCTTTCACATGACATGACCACAAGCTGAACTCTGCAGCGAAGATTTTACTTCTTTGTTTCATCCCTGAAGTGATACCAAGTTTCCGTTGTTTCTGGAAAATCTCAAATCCAAGCTAAACTCCAACATGCTCTGTGGTTTTGATCTAAGTCAGAACATGCAGTTTGCAAATCTCAGGCTGCTCTGCTAGGAAAACCTTGACAAGCGTCTGCTTCATTTTACTCACCAAAATCCTAGATTGATTTTAGTCACTGCCCAAGCTTTTGGCACACCAGGGGAGTCAAATCAGGCCTGTTCAATTTTTGTACTCTTTTAGCAGCTTGGCAGAGAGAGAAGCTCATACTGAATTGGTCATCATTCACTCTATGGCCATGCCACAACAGCAGTGATTTGTTATTTTTTGGGATGTCCCATCCTATCTATGCACACAGCAGGAGGCTGAAGAGGGCTGAGACACCTCCATTTGAAAGCAGAGCACAGAAACCCTTCCAAACCACACAGGTGCCACAGACTCTGTGCCCTCAAATAACTGCAAATAGAAATAACCGTGTCTCAGCCGAGCAAGGAGGGTTTCACCCACCTCCCTGTGCCATTCCCAGGCTGACACAGGGTGGGAGGCCGTGCAGGACCTGTCCGTGGCAAACACATAAAGCCTGGGCGGCCTTGAGTTAGTCCAGAGCACAGCAGCGGTGCTCAAAGGCACAGGGGAATTTAGGAGAAGTGAAGGGGGATGAGGAAAGACATCACCTTCTCTGGCTCCTGACCTTTGCAGGGTGGTATCGAGTGTGTCCCCAGGGAGTGACAGTGACACCCTGTGGCTCAGGACTGTGCTGAGTGCCTCGGGGGATATTGGGAAGCAGCAATATCCTTTCTCATCCAGGTTCGCTACGGCTGCAGTGATGGCGTTGGTTGGTTGGTTGGTTGGTTGGTTGATTTGGCATTTGGGGTAGGGTTTTTTGTTTGTTTTAACAGATGAGGAAGGGATCTTTCCATGGGATTAGGAGTGAAGCAGTCTGAAGGGAGGGGAGCTGGGCAGGAACGTTTTTTTTACAGGAAGGGAGGACAGAAAAGAAGAAAGATGAGAGATGGAGAAGATAGCTAGGAAGAGCTCTGGGAAAACCAGCATTGCCTCTAATCTATAGATCTCACTAGAGCTGTAAACACGATAATTCAAACCACTTGCTATTAAACAAGGAAATTTAAATCCTTTTAAAACAGCAGCTTATGAAGTTAGAAAAAAGTAAAAGAAAAAGGTGTCCTGATGTCTTATGATTCTATGCTGTTTTAATATACTTGTGCTTCCTGTCATTATTTTATTGCAGATTGAACAGGAATTAGTAAGAAATACTCCTATCAGAAGAGGCCAGTTCTGGTTTCTTTCAAGACACTGAAATATCTGTAGGCCACTTTGCCCTACTACTTTAAAGTGTGGGTGTAAAATCCCTGTAATGTGTGAGCAGAGTACAGTTTATTTTGACACTGAAACTCTCTTGCAGGCTCAGTAAGAGGCTACACAGTTGTGAGCAGCAGGGAAGAGAGTGGAAGGAGCAGTTATCAGGTCTGCTCACTAAATCCTAAACTGACCGAGGATCTTCACCCCGGTTGTTTCTGTTTATTACTCTGGATGGATTGCCCGTTTAATCCCACTGCTGTACATCTCTGTACATCACACAGCTGCAGTCTTAAACAATTACAGGGGCCGCACATTTACAGACCCCCAATCCCAGCAGGAGCCTGCAGTGTTCCAGAGCAGCCTTTCTAAAGGACTGCCTGGTGAAATGCTAACCACGGGATGCTTGATCTAATTTCTATCACATGCAGATGGCTCTTGTTGAGTGGTTTCCTTTGCTGCAGCAGCATTCTGTGTCAAGGTGACACTGCACCAAACTGCCACATGAATTGGCAAAAAATGTAGTGGTGCACTGATTAGCGTCTTCTATTTGAGTGTTACTTGATTTTTATTTTATTGACGTCCTTGGGGAAAATCCAATGTGTTTTTTTCTCAGACTGCTTTGGATCTAAAACTAATATTGCCCCAGATTATTAAATTATCTGGGCACATCTGCTGTTTCCATCTGTTAAGAGAAAGTGCAACTTCATGCTTTTATTCTTTATAAGTGACATTATGTGGTTCACTGAAAATTTTCTATCTGGAAGAGTCCTTCTGTTACAGATCTGAGACATTTGAAAATTTACTATCATCAAAACTGCATTAAAAGATACCCCTTTAAGGTGTGACCCCACTTAGATATCCTTACTATGTAGATTGATTTTTTCCTGTGTTTTTAAAGTGGTTTTCTCAGGACCCAGTGGGAATTTATTATCCAAATTCCACAGAAATTCAGTGGAAAATACCAGATTGTTCAACTAATTTTAGGTGGGGCAGTAGAGAGACATAGGTGCAACTCAGAGGTCTGCAGGAAGGACCTGAGTATTCCTGGGTACTCTGGGCCATTTGAACCCTTTCAGTCGTTGCCTGATCCCTGGATTTAATCTGACTGCCTCAAAGACTGGCTTGTGCAGCCTCCTGCTGTGCTCAGTCTTTTCCCTGGGTGCTCTGGGCTGGGGATGTAATCCCATCCTCTTCTCCCATGCTGACTGCAGACACACAGCCTGAATGAAGTGTTTGGACCATCTTGTTCCATGCCTGGACAGAGGGAATTGAAGCCTGAACAGAATCCTTTGATTTGTACAAAAGCTTTGAGGGTCACTTTCGAAGGCTGAGGATTTGTAGGCTCCCTGAAACCTGCTGGAGGTGACGTCAACTCTTCTGTACCTGATCATGCTTTCCCACCAGGGAAACAAAAATCTTAAAACAGAGTTCCTGTGTAAAGAATACAGCTGGAAGTAGATAAATCTGGACACTTAGATTTTTGATTTTGAGGGAAAACTTCATGAAACAGGGCATCTGCAATAAGGAAGCATTTAAAGCCCAGCTTTACAGGGTGTCGTGCTGCTAAGTGTTGGGTTTTCCTGCTTGTACCAAAGGAAGTATTATTTATTTATTTATTTGCCTTAAATCCATGCTGAGAAGGGTCTTTTCCAATCTATTTTGGTAAATAGTTGATCTCCTCGCTGTCGTGAGGCAGAGATGGAGTATTATGCCACAAATCAAATCACTGAAGTGGAATTGAAAAACCAGCACTGCCATTCATCTACACCTCTCACTAGAACTGTAAACAAGGTAATTAAGACCACCTTGCTATTAAACAAGAAATTTTTAAAAAATAATGGTAACAGCTCATGGAGTTAAAAAATGAAAATAAGTGAAATTATTAAATAGTTACACTTACAGGGTTTTCTTGATTTGGAGATCTGTAGAAGAAAACTCCCCCATTACACATGGTAATTTCCAATTTCTTTTCTCAACTAATCATTATTAGAGGCTTCAAAGAATTCTGTCTTCCCTACATCTTGTGAATCTCACAGTGTTAACTATTGTCTTAATGAACCTGTCATACTCTTTCATATCAATATATCACTCTCATCCATGGTTCTACCAGTACCTGACAGAGCCAGTAAATAATAATTTTGCTCAGGTTCTTTCATTATTTTCCATATCTCTTGTTTCCCACTTAGCTTGAATCAGAACACTTCACCTGAAGTGTCCCACTGACCCACTTTCAGGTTGTTGTCACTGCAATATTGCACGTGAGTGACTCTGTGAGCCAGAGAACACATAGTGGGAGAAACCCGAGCAGAAAATGGGTGCAGTGATGAGGAACATAAGCAAATATAATGATTGTGGTCTTACAGCTGCATCTGCTTTCAACTTAAGTACTGTAAATGAATGCAGTAAGTACATAAAAGCACAAGTGAGATAATAAATAGAGTCATTCCAAGGACATTTACATTTCCATGCTTCTAGAAAACTGATCTGCACTTGTTATGCTGTATCAATGTTATAAGGTATCTTATAACTAAAACAGGAACTCTGCATAATTGTGTATGTCAGTGAAAATGTGCAAGAATTAAATCCTCTAGGCTTATCTAAATTAAATTTTGTAGTTTCTTATAACATTTCTGTTGAACCTTATTATTCTTTTAATAAAACCATTGAAAGTTCACATAGGGAGTCAATTGTAGGAAAACTCCATAGCATTGCAGAGATTATACAGATAATAACAGCCATCCTATACAGTCTTTCCTCTTCATCCAGATCTCCATTTAGAGATTGAATACTTGGAGGGGTTTTAGACACCTATGAAGAAAACTTGCAGTTTCTGGGTCATGGTTCAATTTGAATAATTTATTTTCCAGTTTTCTCTTGCCTCTTAAAAATTTTGTTCATGAAAACCATGAAGCTAATTCCTTATGAAAGCAATGATCTTCTTCCAGAAGATTCCTTACTAAACAAATGAACACAGCCCATTTTTCTTTTTTGAATAACAGTTTTCTGTGTATTGTTCAAGAATTAAGTGATGTCAATCAGGGGAGGGAAAGAAGAAGAGGAAAAATATAAAAGGCAGAGTAAACACCATGTAAAAGAGGGTGCTGAAATTCTAATAAAAGACAGGAACTGGGATCTAGGACAAAATTTTATTGGATACTACTGCAGGACCAGAACAAAACCCTGATAAAATAATTAGAGGTTGGCCAGTCAGTGCAATTCAAAATAAATGTGTAGAAAGCAGATTATCTTCTCACATCCTGGAGATGATAGAGAAACTAAAACAGTCCAGTTGAAGAAATTTGAGAACACAACACAAAATATATCACATGTCATGTTTGTCACAGCATATACAAACCAGAACAGTGGTCACCCTCTGCAGGAAGCCTGTGGTGGTTTGGAAGTGCCAGAAGAGACATCAGTGCATTGGCAGACGGGTGACAAGAGCACTTTTAGTTTAGGAAGGGTGACAGGATCCCAAGTCAGCCAAGATTTTGAGATCTGTCTGCACCCTTGTTCAAAGTAAACAGACAAAAAAGAAAATCAGATTTGTTTGTATAATATCTGGAACAAGGTCATATATGAAACAGAGGAAATTCAAAAGAAAGCAGATAAAAATAAAAGGATCTGAACAGAGCCCTTGCCAGCCCCCTTTGACTTTGAAAGAGAGCATGTGTGCCCTTCCCCTGCTCTCAATTAAGAAACTTTCTATTGCAAGAAATTTTAGAGAGTTCCCTTGGGGAAAAAGCTTCTTTATATCCCCCCCGAGGCCTCGCCATGGCTCCGTGTCCTGCCTTTGCCCCGTGTCTGCTGCCTTGCCCCAGCCCCTCTCTGTGCAGCCTGTGCTCCGATGCTTCCCTGCAATGCCCAGCAAGCTGCACACAACCCCACGCCTCTGGAGGGACCAGGACCCCTGGAAGCAGGGCATCTGCAGGGCTCAATGGCCGTGAGCTCCAGGGCATGATGGAATTGTTATTCCAGCAGGAAATGGAAAGTTTCTTAATTTTAAACTGAACAGAGGTTTGCAACCCCAAGTGATGTCGGTGATGCCAAGAACAACGAAATTAAGAGGATGAAAAGAATCAGAAAGTCACCAGATCCACGGGGAGCTGGAGCACTGGAACAGAAGGACTGAGGGCTCTAAGTGAGCTTTGGGCATCTGGCAAAAAAACTCATAAAAAGATTGCTTTTTAGCCCCAGTTGTGGAAATTTCAAGTTGAATACAAGGACATGAGATATCTGATAGCTGAAGAAACACTCTTCCTCGTGTGTGGCAAAAATGTACTGATTTGAGGAGTGAGAAACTACATGCCTCAAGTTCATGCAAAAAATACAAACCTGTCTAGACTCCAAACTGCAGTTTCTGGAACCCCTGTGAAGGACAAGACGCAGTAAAATGGATTGACTTTATTAGAGTAGTCATAGTCATTAGACTACAATATTAGTCCTTAGCAATCCTAGATGGATTTTTTGCCAACAACAGTATTGATTCTGAGAAAAATGTGATTAAATTGCCATTTAAGGGTCATTTAAGGATTGGGATATATAATAGATGGCTTACATTGGCCCTAAATAAACAGCAACCGTCAAGGAAATTATTAAGGCTTTTGCATGTGCCAAAGATTATAAAAAAATCTCTAAGGAGACCGTATCAGTACAGTTCCTTGGAATAAGTACAGATAAGCTTAGGCTAGGGGGGAAAGAAAGAAAAGAGGTATTTGGCTTAATCTCAGACAGTAAGAATATATTTTTCAAGACCTTCTTTAATCAATAACCCTTTTGCTATATGTAGTGTATTAAAATGAGTGTCTGGCAGATGGCAGCAGTTTAGTGAACAACTTCACAGTTTTCTGTGTAGCATGGGGTAAATTCTAAGTATTTTTGTCTTCAATCTAGCAGGTTGGTAAGAAAAAGGTGTTCAAATAATTGCTTAGCAAAATTAAAGAAGGAGACAAGGCAATGTGAATATTTTGGTTAGCACTGAGTCATGGTGTCAGCACTATTAAAATGTTCTGCACAATCCCCAGGGAGTGCAGCAGCAAGAGACAGATCCAGCAGAGGAAAACACAAGAGGCTGAGGTCCAGGAGGTTCTATTTAATGGAAGTCGTATCTGTGCCAGCCTGGTGGGAAGCAGCTGTGCTTTGTCTCAAGGTGTGAGGGTGCCACCAAGGGGGTGGGACACAAAGGTGCCCAGCAGAGGCTGTTTGGAGTGAAGCCAGGGGCACAGGGAGCTGTGGGGTGCTGAGGCCACAGCGTGTGGCTCCTCTGTGTCTGTCAGCGCTGGTGTTTGGAGGTCTTGTGGAAGATGCATCCAGTAGTGTTTTGTGCTGTCGGGTATTCTGGCCTGTATTAGGCAGAGTGTGGCCAGCAGGACCAGGGAAGTCATTCTTCCCCTGTACTCAGCACTGGTGAGGCCACACCTTGAGTGCTGTGTCCAGTTCTGGGCCCCTCAGCTCAGGAAGGACGTGGAGACACTTGAGCGTGTCCAGAGGAGGGCAACAAGGCTGGTGAAGGGCTTGGAACACAATCCCCATGAGGAACGTCTGAGGGAGCTGGGGGTGTTTAGCCTGGAGAAAAGGAGACTCAGAGGTGACCTCATCACTCTCTGCAACTGCCTGAAAGGTGGCTGTAGTGAGGTGGGGGTTGGTCTCTTTCTCCAGGCAACAACTGATGGAACAAGAGGACACAGTCTCAAGCTGCACCAAGGGAAATTAGGTTGGATATTAGGAAAAAGTTTTTACAGAAAGAGTGATAAAATATTGGAATGGTCTACCCAGGGAGGTGGTGGAATCACCATCCCTGGACGTGTTCAAAAAGAGATTGGATGTGGCGCTGGGTGCCATGGTTTAGTTTAGTTGAGGTGTTGGGGCGTGGGTTTGGACTCGATGACCTTGAAGGTCTCTTCCAACCTGCTGATTCTGTGATTCTGTATTCATAATGAACCGTGTGTGTAAGAGCATTTAGGTTGTTTGCTGTGGCAACCGTGACACACTGGTAACCCAAATATTAATGAGATGTTTGGCAAGAACCAGGTCAGCTGGGTGGGATCGGGGCCTTTGGAATGGCACTGGGAAGGAGCAGGTGGAGGCCCCTCCGGGAAGGGGGTGCAGGGTAAGTGGATATTTCACAGAGTGCTGCAGGCCGGCCTGTGCAGGTGGCTGCAGGTGGCTGCAGGTGCAGAGAGCTTGGTGGTGATCAGCAGGGCAGGGAGTGGAAGGGCAATGAGGACAGAAAGCAAGGTTCTGGCAAACTTCTTGAATGCACACTCTTCTAAGGTCTAATTTTTTGTTACCTACAAAGTGTGTTGCTCCTGCATCCAAATTTCTTCTTTTCCTTCGTTTCTTTTAGAGCTTTCACACTCCTCTCCCCTTGCCTGGTCTCTCCTTGTCCCAAATGGTCATATCCCCTTCCTTCCTCACCTCCCCAATTTTCTCCACCTCTCCAAGCACTGGTCATTTCCTCAAAGCCTTCAGCCTTGCTCCATGGTAGTGACTTTTAGTTCAAGGGGTGACTTTTCAATGCTACTAACCTCTTTTAAATAGGGCAGACAAGAAGGATATAGCATTTAGACCAATTTTCTTATTTTCTTTCTGGGAATAAAAATTGTATGATCACCCACAGTGCAAAATCAAACAGCTTAATGATTTCTCTGGCTGAATAACCTTGGATCATTTTTTAATATGACCGGTTGATGCACTGCACATCCCTCTGTTCAAATGGAAAACAACATAGTCAGAGGCCAGATTTGCAGCTGATTTAAATTGGCATGGTTTGATTTTATTCAACTGCGTTTTGAACAGGGTCTAGCTATGCATCTAGAATTTAGTATCTCTCCATCCTGCTTCCTGCTATCAAAACAATCTCAAAAAAAATATAGATATATAATTCTATATTTTCCAATTAAGACACCAATTTAGATTAAGGTGAGACCATGTCATTTTTAATTCTATCATTTTTATTGATAGAATAAAAATTTCATTAAAATAGAATATTAAATTTTAATAATAGAGCAAATATTATTTCATAATCATATTTAAAGCACATACAATTCATTAATGCAAAACACATCAGGAAATTCAGTTCTCAGAATTTTTTAACAAGATCTCTGCAACTGGGCAAAAAAAGGAATACAATTTTATCATGTTGAAATAAATTCTACACTCATACTATTTTGCTTAGTGAAAATCTCGAGAAAGTGTTCTGTGGGGGTTGTAGGAGACTGCCTGCTGGATCATCTGCATTCGGAATACTGTGCAGTTTCCTCCTCCTTCTCAGGGAGGTGCTGGTGCCTCAAAGAAGCATCAGACAAAATTAGATCATTATATTTTGTCAGGAGGAAGTTCTGTTCCTTTCAAATGTTCAGCAACCCTTACTTTTGTGTAAAAATAGGATCTGCTTCCTGTAACGCAGGTTTATGCCTTTCCAGTTCTTATTTTCTATGTCACTCTTGAACTGTCCCTTTGTGACATCAAACTCAGCACTCAGCCACGTGTTAAGGTGTCAGTGGCTGGGTAAGGAGTGGGACCACTAGGACTGGAAGATGGATTCCAAACTGCAGTGAAGGAAAACAAGAAACCTTGGAACAACCTCCCCCTTGTTTTCACAAACCATTACAGGCTATGTTAGGGTCTTCCATGAAATATGAGTCCTAGGATCCATGCATGCAGGAAGAGGAGGGGAATAAAAAACTGGTTTACTGACTGCAGCTTAATTTTTGTTGGGCTTGGGTTTTTTTTTTCTTTCCCTGCAGAACAGCCCATGGAAAATAAAAACAGTGTTTATGTGTTCAGCTGTAAAAAAATTACCATTATTTGCCATGAGAAGGTCAATGTGTACTGGAAAGAAATCAAGCTAGCAACGATTGTCTGCTGTCCTCCTTTCCCACCACCACGGGAAAGCTGTCATTAAGAGTCTGGCTTTGTTCCTTCCCAGGCACAGGTCCAGAGTGGATACCCTCACATCCATCTTGGGTAACACTTCTCAGAGAACATCACACAGTTAAAAGTCCCCCTTTCAACCACGCCTGCTTAGGAAAAAAAGGCACAGTAAAGGCACGTGGATTTTCTTGTACATGTCAGTACTTTAAGGGTCATTACATAAGCTGGCACCAATGTCTTGGCTTTCTAGACCCTGAGAATTGTGGTGGCCATCTGTAAGATCTGAATTTTGCAGCTGTACTCAATAAGACAGTGTTGGACTAAATCTTGGAAAAAAGTGCCTAATGCCAAACTGTCTATCACTGTCAATTTGGCTGTGCTTTAAACTTACAAATATAAATTTCCCTGAACAGTTGGGAAAGAGTAATAAAGTCAAAATGTCTCATTAAGCAATACGTGCTTCGGCCTAATGAATGTATCACTCAGGAGATAAAGGATTAAGCATAATTAACGACACGTGATAACACAGAGATTGTCTGGACCACACTGACCTGTCTTTCAACTTTAACTCTTAGAAGAAAGAGGTTGCTTTGCTTAAAAAGGGCAAGTTCACCCAGGGCTTGTCCAGACCAGCACTGCCAAATAAACCAGATTATGACAGTGGTGTCATGCAGATAGCAACTTTCTGTAAGCTGGCCTTCCATAAATTCGTTAGACATGAGAAGGTTTCTAATTTACTTTATGAGGCAGATAGGGAAACTGCAGTCAAAATCAAATGCAGCCTTCAAATAATAAGTGCCTTCAAATAGTTCAGGTTTAATCTGTTCTTGAGTCCCTAGGAAAAAGAAAAGCACATAAGGAAACAAATCTTGAAAGAAGTCTTACTCAATATTGAAATTTAAGGCTGACAAATGTCTACAGGAAGGTGGGAATGAGGCTGATCCTAAACCATTCAATACCAATGAGACTTTGTCTATTGACTTTTTGGCCTCATATTTAAATGCAGCAGTTTTTGCCTTCTGGTGGTTAAAGTTAGTGCTATCGATTCTAACATAAAAGCACCAACTAGTAAAATTCATTGGGGAAAAGAAAACCGAGTGAACTGTTCTTGCTTACTGTAAAAACCTGTGCTGGCAAATATTTGCTATTGTACCACTTAAGTTGTAAATCTTAGTTAAAATAGGAAGGAAATTAATGTTGGTAGATGGAAGCATAAAAGCTAATGTAATATTGACACTTTTATTTCTTTTCAATTGGTATTTAAATCATGTATCATATTTTTTTGAAAGTGCTGCTGCTATCGAAATTTAATTAGCAAGATTAGCCTAAAGTGTAATGGTAAAAAAAGTAAACAAATGCAAAGTAATTATTTTTTTCTGTTACTTAAGCATCATATTCATGTTATAAAACTGTTAAAAAATATTTCAATTTTTGAAATTTAAACAAAGCAAGAAAGCTAGCTTTTAAAAAATAGAAATATAAACTGCCTTAGGAGGAACCGCAGCTTGCATTAATCTGTGCTTGTGCATTGTTTAGGTTGCTCCAAAACATTCAGCTTGAGGTACAGTTCTGATGTTTTATAGCTTCATTTTACAGCAAAGGTCAAACAAAAATATTTTAAAAACATTTTTATGTACATATATATATATATATATATATATATATTCATGCCTCAAATATGTAATGAGTGGAGTTTTTTTCTAACTGAGCCAAAATCAAACCTGGCATTAAGGAAAGTAAAATTTGCAGCGCAGGCATTCTGACTCTGACTAATGCAATGAAGAAATCTTTCACTATTCTGCAGTTTTCTCATGACAATCCTCATACCCCTGCAAGTTTGATTCTAACCAGCAGCCCAATAATCCCTCCAAGCCATCCTGTGATTTCCTCTCCCTTGCCTGTGAGATCCGCAGCCCGTGATCTAAAGAAGTTTGCTGATCTTTTGGTAAGTCCTATCTGCCTCTCCCCTGCCCTTGTTCCCCCTTCAGGCGTGTGCAGCCCAAAGTGCCCTTCCAGGCAAAGACGTGTCGGAGCAGCAGAAACAGCCTGTGCGGAGCATCTGTTTGGGAGCCTTCCTAGAGGCACATCCCTGCCGGCTGCTGATGGAAATCATCTGCAGGAACGCGGAGGGCGTGAGTCATGTGACCTCTTGGGGCTTCATTACTGAGAAGCAAATTGCCTGGGTCCTCTCCCTTGCCAACTGCTTTTACAAAACAACAGGCGAAAAGTGAACCAGAGAGGCACTTCTCAAACACCCGCGGATGAGCGATCGGCTTCTGCTCCAAATGTGTGTCTCGAATTTGTACGGGCCCAAATGATGACCCACTTATGTCTGTGAACAGGAAACACTGAAAAAGAGCAAACAACTCTGTTTCTGCACAGCAGGAAAGCAGGTAGTACGAAGGGGATATTCACAGTTTTCAAACTAGAGCACAGGTATTGGATGTAGTCGATAGACAAAAGTAGCTTTAACATGGCAAATCTGGTAGAGGAGGCCAGCATGACTGTCTGCACTAGAATTTAACCCCAACAGCATTATAAATAAGCATGCCTGTTTTCTAAATAAATGAAAACTCTGGTGGCTTAAGATAATATCAGCAGCACTTTACAGTGCCAGCATTGTACCAAAAAACCTGCAAAACCTCGTGAAAGATTTATATAACCATGATTGGCACATTCATCCCATGCAGGACAAAATGAAGCTCTGCCAGGTACTGGGCTAGGCTTTCTGTCCACAGCCCAGGGCTGAGTGTACAGGCATTGCTTTTGCCACATTAATGTTAACAAGAAAACTACAATTATCTTGCAGAGCTGTGTTTCTGCATTTAGGAGAGATATGCTTTAGCTTGTAAAGAAACAACTTGCTGGTGAAGCGGGGACAGATTTTGTTCTGATCTCAGTATCAATAGCAAGGATGCATTGCAAAAAGATTGCATTTTTCTGCAGTTACTGCACAACTGAGATGTATTTTGTGTGCAGTAATGTATGAATACATTTCATCTGTTTCTGTTGCAAGACTTTTCTGGAGCAATATCACCACAGATGAGCACAGTACCTACATTACACAACTCTTTCCAAAGGTCCTCCATACTGACACAAAAACACATGTATCAGACTAAGGGAATTTCTGTGGTTTGCAGCCAGGATGAATATAGCATCTTGGTGACTATCCAAGAGTATTAAAAATTAAGAGCTTAGAAAATTCTTTTGTATGGCAATAGTTGAGACACCACAGAATTTCCTGTTTCTAAGGCAAGGGGACTGTGTGGAAGCTGTTGACAAACATCCTTTTGTACTGGGAACCCCTGTATTATGTCTGGATTTTGAGCTAAGTTCTTCCATGCTTTAGCACAAACATGTGATGTGTGGCCATAAAGAAAGTACGTCAGTCATTTACAATTTCTGGGCTACACAGCATGACAACAAAGTATGTGATGAGGCTGGGGCCTTGTCAGATAGATGAAAGCTAAAATTTAGTGTCATTGGGGAGTGACTCCAGAAGGGATAGGCTAGAGGTCAGGCTGGAGGAAGAAAAAAAAATGCAGGAACCCCAAGGCAAGAGGCAGATAGGGAGAAGCTTCTCTTTTTTTACAAAATGCTGGAAGACACACTGAAAGAAAAGCTGAAAACACAGAGGCTGGACTGTGATCCAGGTTGACTCCCAGCTCCTCAAGGAGTCTAAAACAGACAATATTTGGAGTCTAGACGTATCCAGCCGGTTGAGGGAAGTCATTGCTCCTTTCCACGTGGCACTCCTGGAGTCACATCATAAGTAGCATGTCCCGTTTGGGGCATCCCAGGACAGGAGAGATGCTGACAAGTGGTGGGGATCCAGCAGAGCTCCCCCAAGATGGTTTTGACTGGACCATATCCACGTAGAGAGGGGCTGAGGGAGATGGGTTTGCTCAGCACAGAGAGCAGAAGGCAGAGAGCATCTCATTGCTGCCTTCAGCTCCTTTGGGGGCAAACGTTATAAGGAGGACAGAGCCAGACTCTTAAAGCCAAGGAATGAGACAGAAAAGTCACGAATTGCAGCAAGGGAAACACTAAACACTGCCTGTGCCATACTCCCCAGTGGGTAGGTAGGGAATGAGCCTTACTACATGGAGTGACCAAGGGGTAAATGTCTCAGCAGGTGGGGTAAGCTTTGCATGGTCCCAGGGCCAGGGAGGAGGAATGAGGAGTAAAGCACTTAAAACTTGCCATATTTTTTGGTATGTTATCTTATTTTTATACTTCAGCACCAGAAATAAAACACCCATATCTTCAACTCACAAGGTTAAACCTCGCTCTGTTTGTGGTTGCATTTCAAGTAGGGATTGGGCATCTTTGAGGGGATGGTCACCAGCTCTAGTTTGTCAAAAATGAAGAAAAAAAATTCCAAATTTGTAATAATCAGATTGTGAGAGTATTTGTACTGCTGGTTGCTTGTTGTAGTATTTCTATGCTTGCAGATGGAAAACCCAAATAGGGCCTTGGCTCTGCTTTGGACACAAGTGCAGATGTCGAAATTGTCTGTAGACAATTTCTAATGTGGCCAAAGAATGCTATCTATAAATGTACACAGTTATTTCACTGGTATTTAGGCTATTGTTTATAAAGAAATAGATAATAGTATGAGAATTTGCATGTTTATAATTTGTTGGCCTGTAGAAAACTGTTTAAGGGAAAAACCAAGAAGGATGCGTAGTAAGCCTGTTCCATTTTATTTCTCAGATTTCATTTGGGCTGGTTATTTATTTATTTATTTATTTATTTAACTATCTGATTTTCCCCTCAGCTGTACTTACTGGAAAATACTCATGAGATGTATGTTCTGAAGGCTTTTTTTTACCCTTAGCTGACCTGGCCATCTCTAACACGTGCATACTTGCACGTTGATAGACCTGGTGTACATGCTTTGAAAGTCACATGTATGACTCCAAGAGGGTAATTCAAAAATCTTTTTGTGCTTTACTCACAGCCTGGTGTGGTATCTCATTCTTTCGGTGTGTTTTGTTTGAAGACTGGCTTCCTTTCCTGAGTTTTGTTTTGCTTATTCATAAGCCAAAGTAATTCTTGTGCTTCATTGAGTTCCTTTGTTAATGAAAAAAGGTTTTTAAATTTACATGTTTTGTAAATTTATAAGCAATAGGCTAGTGTCTATTGTCTTCAGCTGTAGTGTCCCATGTTGTGAACTGCAGCCACTTACAGCTTTTTCTCCTGCTTAGTGCTTTCTTACTGGCACAACTCACACCAGCACCATTTGGGGGACTGAGGCAAATGGCTTTGTCTTAGGGGTCAGTTTGGAAGCACGTTCTTAAATTTTGAGTGCTTTCCATTGCAGACTAGAATAAACAAAAGGCCTGTCCACTTGCATGCATGCTACTCATGTGAGTAAGGGATCTTAAGAGGTCTATTTCTCTTTTGTAAATGGGTTTTATGTGAACAAAAGGGAACTGTGGATTTTATCCTTGTGCTAAATATAGTGACTCCATGGTCTTAAGTCTGTAGATTCAATTAAACTTTCTTAAAACCTTTGATTAATTTTATTTAAGCTACATGAGGACTTATAGCTATAAGCACTGTTGGTCAGGAAAACCTTTTCCTCAAAATTGATAAAAGCATGAGGAAATGTATTTGTGAGAGGTTGCGTATATTCACAATAGCAATTATTTCTGTCAACCGCAGCTCAGTAAAATATGGTGTCTATTTTCTGAAATACATCATTATCAAGCAAAGCTATGATTTTCTGCTTCAACATCCAACAGTGCTTGGATACATTAATGGCTTTTATTGAATGCAGATCATTCGATTTCAGATCCTTTTGGCTTTCATAGAAGACTGGCAAACGGAGTAAATATAAAACACTTTTCTGGCCACTAATGCTTTTTATGAGTAAACGTGCATAAACATTCAAGTTTCTTTTGATGGAGTTCCTCCCTAAACATGTCAGTCTCCTAGAAGGGGGTCAGACCCTATGGAAAATGGGCAAGAATTTGAACCAACAAACCCCATAATTGTCCTGATTGTGTAGGAGACCAGACCCAGCAATGGGAAAGATGAGGCACATTGTGCCAGCTTGGGTTGCTGAGACCAAATGCAACATCTAATAAGCAGAAAATCCTCCTCATCCCCAGAATCCTGCATATATTGCAACTTCCACTAAAATTGCTTAAGGGACACAATTCACCCTAGACCACCTCCTAGAAAAGATTCATATTGAAAGCTCAGGATATAAACAGATCCCTTTTAAAAAATATCCTGAAACAGTGAATTCAATCTTTTTTCATCTATGCTCATTTTTGTGCTTTACTTAATTCGCACTTTAAGTTACTGCATTGAATTTGATAGATATAAAAATACACTCTATTAACTGTATTTTACTAGCAAACTGGATACTTCAGCTTTATTCTTTAACTTAGAAAAATGAAAAACAAAACTAAAAAAACTCAAAAAACCCAAACCTGCCATCTGGGATGATTATTATTGTTTATAAAACTTAAGTAGTTTAGTGCAGTAAAAGCCAATTTGATACTTATTTTGTTTTAATCTTGTCCTAGAGCTGAGAGAAGTCTTGGCTACAATCTAAAACCTCTAAATCAGGATCCTTTTTAGCTGATTTCTTTTATGGATAGGGGATTTCAGTAGGGATGAAAAAATCTAAACATTCATCTTCCATTCATGACGAAATCCACATGTTCATCTCCAGTTTGTTGTTTTGTTAAGGGTGCAAAGAAATGTAAATAACAAACTGTAAAGATGTAAAATGGATAATCCAGCCACCAGTGGGAGAGCAGGACACAGGTATTTGTTTGCCTTTGGTTTTGACAAATAACATTTCTTTAATCCTGTACGTTACTTGTGCTGAAATCACCCTGCAAGACACTGGTGTGTGCAAATGCAGTTACTGGCTTCCCCACACTGTTCCAGTCAGAGATTAAGAGGCATTACACACAGCAAGTGATAACTGGACCATTGAGGGCTCTCGTAGGACCTGCTCAAACTCCAAGGTCAGGGAACAGGGCATTTTTTCCTCCCCCATTTCAGACTGAATGCTGTCACAGATTGGTGACATCCAGCAGCAAAATCCAAAAATGAGACAGAAAAAGATGTTAGGAAAGATGGATCTGTGGACACAACCATGTCCTGTGGTAACTCTGGAATAATCCATGTCTTATTGCTAGTAAAAAGCTTTGAGGAGAGAATGGGATCTTGATGGGAAAAATTTTTTATTGCGAGAATTACAAGATGACCTGTGGGAGTTTTCTTTACAGGAATTGGTGAAGATGGGATTCACTGACTGTATCAGTGAGCCCATTGCTGAGTGCTGGCTATGTGACAAATAATGTGTGATAACGTCATCCAGTTCCCCAGATAATCTGTGCCAACCCTAATGAACAATAGTATAAGAAAAGAACAATAGCTGGCATGTTTATAGGAAATTTGGCTTATTGCTTCTTCTCACTTGTTTGTGTGTGACAGAGATTTTATATTTTTGAGCTATAAAAGTAAGGCTTAAAAGTGCAACTCCCTTAATGGCTGGAAGCACATTCAGATGACAGCTTTGGCCAGTGGGAGAGATGGAGCCTGGACTTGCAGAGCTTTCAGTACCCCAGGGCTGGGCATCTGTTCCTGGTGCCCACAGACATGCTGTGGGTTATTCACCTGCTCACTCAATGGGGCACTTGAATTTTCTGGGTTGCAACACTGTGCCTGCCAGTCTGAGTGACACTGAAGTTGCTTGTGTTTGCAGGTCCCCTGTTTAGTGGTCAGAGGGCCTGCTTTCATCTATGAAACTTGTGCATGATTTTCTGCTTGAGCTGGTGTTTTAAAGTGCCCAGTTTAACCTCATGTATCTTCTCGGCCACCTCTGAGGTCTCATGGGGTGCATTGATCACTGCATTGATCCTGAGTTTGTTCTGTATCCTGCTTTTCCATTATGGCCACTGAATACTGAATTGCTACCAGCAGCACTTAGCAGCATCAGACTGTTTCAAATGTGGTTTAAGAGCCAGCTTGGTAAAGCAGTGCTTCATCCGGGGTCTCCAGCAACTTGCACGACAAGGCTGCTAGCTGAAAAGGTGATCCATTATTCATTTGGGTAGTATTTTGTTCAGAGACATGCATAGGACAGCTACATTTGGCATGACCCTGGAATTTTTCACAGCAGCTGTGTTTCTACCCAGGTGCCTGGCAGCCAGAGAGACGAGCGTGGATCAGCACACACTGTTGCCTTGTATAACTGAATAGGTCCTGAAGCTGAGAGTTTCTTGCTTTCCTTAAAACAAGATGATCACATGGAAGGCAGCTTCATCACCCTCAATTTCTTGACTTAAATCAGCCAAGGAATCCTCACACAGGTAGGTGTGAAAGCACCTGGCAAAGAGCTCTGTGCCAGACTCCTGGGAGCAATGGGGAAGTTATCCACTGGATACATGGGTAGGAGCTATGGAGATGGCAAAGAAGTGCTTAGGATGGGAATCATCTCTGTCCACCTGCAGAGCACTAATAAGAGGTAATAGATAATGGCTGTTGTATCAGGTGCTGACTGTTCTTGGATTTTGTATCTGGGACAGAAATGTGCTGCCTGCTGGCCCGTGCCTCTCACAGAGCCCCCTCTCAGCAGCGCTGGGGTAAAACACAGGGTGGCTTCAGCTGGTGGTCTCCTTATCCCAGGAATATCATCACACTCTGGGAGAACATCCACCACAACCGCCAACAGACACTTCCCCAAGTACTCACTGCAATTCACTTGCCTAATTAAATGAGCAGAATTGCTTCATTCCACTTCTGGTGTAAATCTGTGATAGTTTTATCACGATCATGCTGTAAACTTTAATGCTGTAATCAGCACAGAACATATCTGCCTATTTCCAGAGCATTTGAAGGGCTAAAATGTTACATTTTTTTGTGCAGTTGGTTAGACCACTCTCACAGCCTCTTCTCTAAATGGTACTTTATTGCAATTTTAGTTTCTCTAGACATCCTCCAGTTGCTAATGAGTGCTAATTTAATTAAAACATGATTTTTTCCTACATTTCCCTGCATTTTTTTAAGACTCAATTTCATTAGCTAATAGTGTCAGGGATACTATTTGTTCACAGTTCTATACAAGTGTTAAACCTGCAAACTGTGGACTCATTAAGAATAAACCATTTCAGTGTAAGAGCTGTAGGTGATGAGATCTCTTTGCCTATTGTGACCTTTCCACATGTAGGGAAACACTCACTCTGTCCTTTGTTCTGCTGCCACAGCAGGAAATTATTTCACAAAGTAGATATTTGGGTTCTCCAGTCTATAATTTCCTCCCAAAATGAACAGAGATGAGAGATTAATCTCAGAGATCAGTAATATCCATACAAAAAACTATCCTATCAATTTGTTTTAAATCATGTTCAACTGTTTGAAGCAGTTATGGTACCTAAAGAGGATTCCAGGCACTTGGATTACATCTTGTCTTCTCTTTCTGTCCTGTCCTCTGAGTTAAAGCTAGTCTTCATTTTTACCTTTTAATGACAATTTTATTTCTCTCACAACTTTGTGAGATGAATAATAACTCTTGATAAATGAAAAGAGTAGTAGTATGAACACAGCCAGGCAGATAAGACACAATCTATCATGACCATCCAAGAGGAAATATATAGTAATAACATATGATTTGAGTATTTTTGGGGTGGGTTGGTTGGTTGGTTGGTTGGTTGGTTGGTTGGTTGGGGTGGTTTTTTGGTGGAAGAGCATGCACATGGTTTAAATACCTTCACAGGATAGATATATATATAAAATAGATATTTTTTAAATACCTTCACAGGAGCTTCCAACTCACAAGGAAGTTCTAGTCAGGCAATCAAGGGAAAAAGTACTTCTCAGTCTGGATTGCTTTTAGCAAGCAAAGAACTCCTAAGAGACTTAGATACTTTAGCCTAAACAACCTTGGAGGTGTCGGCTTTGACTGATAGAGGTGTGAACCCACATTCATGTGGGTCCAGTGCAGATAACCTGTTTGAGAAGTCAGGTGCAGGGTTTGCTGATACATTTTGAGGTGCTGATAAGTGAGATCTCAGAGTATTTGCTTTTTAGCAGGGTGAATCCCAAGTATATCTAAGTATATATGTCAATGATGAAGAAAAAGCTTGGGAGGGTATCTTTAGCTGTACATTTGACACTTTACCGTGCCTTAATTATGCCTCCCCTGATAGGGGAGAATTCTCTGAGCCCTTGCCTGGGCTCTGCAGACGAACAGGACTTTTCCACGCTTTTGCTCTCAGATAGTTGTTTATTAAGTCTTATCAAAAAAGAAGATAAGGCACAAGTGTGACTCCCTTTAAGAAACGCGAAGGAAAGGCCGAGTTCTCAAGATAACACTGTTCTTTTAAAGGTAAATTACCCAATGAAAGCCCAAAACGAAAGATAATTTTACTTTTTTACTAATGTTCAATAAATCTTTCTGTCACATGAAAGGAACTGCGGCATTTTTCACCCAATCCTCTCAATCCACTTTTGCCGCAAACATGGAGCAGTTGAAGAAGGAAGAAGAAGGCTTAGAAAACAACAACAATCCTCCATTTTGGAGTTTTTGCTTTTTATCTATTTACTATATTAACAAACCCAACACCTCTAAATTTGCACCCTGTGACAATCTTATATAATGTTCTATCACCTAGTTCACACCAATGTAGATTCTGCTTCTTCCCAGAGGGTAGGTAATTTTCTCCATGGACAAAGGTCAAAGACAGGGTTGTCCAGGGGGGTAGAACCCCCCAAAACAGGCAGAGAAATATTCCCTGCACTTTGGACTCCAACATACATTTTAACATAATAAAATAAAAAGGTGAAAGATTAAAGAGCAAAAACAGATCAGCAAGGGTAAAGCACACTTTTAACATTAATTCAAAAAGAAGAACATGCTTAAAAAACTGAAAAGTAATTGCCAAAATAAGAAGTTGCAACTTGAACTGCAATATATATAGCATATAAAATGTATTTCTGATCTGGACATGTACTGCTCCCCTTTTGTCCCAGCTTTACTGAAAATGTCACTCTCTCTGCACATTAAACAGACTGCCTTCATTAAAGCACAGTAAGGTAAAATTCCCTATCTGCAAGAAATCCTTGCTTGAACCTCAGTTAATGCCATAAAAGCACATAAATATTTCATAAATCATTTCCCATTATGTATTATGAAAAAAATGATCGATGAAGGCATACGTTATAAATAAATTTAACCCAGTAAAATGATCCATGTCTGAAGCGCCTTGCGCAGCACTCTAAAAGTAAAGGCCACTTGTTTCTTAGGCAAATTAATTACCAACTCTGATCATGCCTTGAATGATGTGGCACAGATTTTGTCACTCCTAGTACAGAGTTTTTGAATGCTGCATTGAAAGAACATAAATTTAAATATTTGGGTTTTATTATCAAGTGTATCTTATTTTTTCCTTAGTCTTTCATTTATTTCCCCATTCTAAAAATATCTTATAAAGGATTTGAGTTATACTGCAACTCCAAGCTTCTTTATCTTTAATATATTTTCCACCAATTCTCTGTAGTCAAGGGCTTCAAAGTTCAGGACTTTAATTCTCTTATCTCTTGCCTTATGCATACATAAAAACAAAACCTGTTAACTACCAGAAAGAGGGTCAGAAGAAATGAAAACAAACTTCGTACTTGTGTGTGCTTGCTTCCTTTCCTCCCCACTGGAAAAGAAATAGTAGAGAGTCATTCCACACCTCTCTGTTTGACTAAGGCAACCATTCCCTGATTAATGTAATAAAACAGGTTCCCCAGGGGACAAAACATCAGGCTAACAAAATAAAAATACAAAAGAAATGTGGGGAACGCACAACGGGTGCATACTTTTAGAAACTACTCTATTATCCTGTTTTCTGTGATGCTGTCTCATGTGGACTATGAACGAAAAACCAGCACAACCTACATGTGTACCACTGCTTGTAGATTAATTTATGCAAATGTCACAAGTGTTTAAAGATAGCATTAAAATAATGTAATGTAGTTTATGAAAGAAATGCTGTAGACTTTATTTTTTTGCATTTATTCAAACAATGTGTGACTGACCAATCACATGCTATTTTGAAAGATGTTTAAATCATGATACCAATTTTATTAACCTTTTCCTAATTAATCAGAGTAGCTCACTCAGTAAGAAAAAAGGCACCTGTTGGAAACCATCAATGAAAGAGTCACAGAGCTGACAGTCACTAAGTGGCCCATCATTTGGGTCTATGCTGTGCATTTGTGTTTCTCCTGGTCTGATTACACTTTTACTTGTAATTTGGTGAAAGTGGGCTTAATTTTTTTTTTATGTGGTAGGGACAGCTCCTCCTTTGTTAACATTAGCGAATCAGTGGAGGATGGTCACAGAGTAAAGACAAAATCTTCTGGTGTTGCCAGCCATGAGGTGGCTGGGACACAGGAAAAGCCTTGCATCCATCCATCCCTCCATCCATCCATCCATCCATCCATCCATCCATCCATCCATCCACCCACACTGCAGAAGTATCAGTCTGCAGTCTGGCACACTTCCCAAACCCAAGCAATATACCTGTCTTCTCCCCAGCCTTAAAACATGGCTCAGACTCTTTGAAGTGACAACTGAGCATGAAGCATCACTATAGAGAACAGAGTAACTCAAGCTGAAGAGGTGGATTGCCATGAGAAAAATTGTGTTAAATAAGGCAGATCCCAATAGGATCATGAATGTCATTCTCCTTTTTTTCAATTTTAAAGAGTGAATATGCTTGGCACTTCAAGGAAACCAGAAATCCCTCCAGACACATTAAGTTCCAACTCAGCTTTATACTATTAAGTAACTAATGTGATCCAACCATCCCTATAAACACAGAAAGTGCTGAACACAAGAAAAAGAGCCCTTTTTACTGTGAATAGTACTTTGTTTTGGACTTCATGGTATCTTTCCCTGCAACAGTCTACAGAGGATGTGAATTCCAATAGCCCATTTTCTAAAAATAGTGAAACACACAGTTAATGTAAACATTCTGCTTTCACTTTTGGGCTGTGCTACCCAGGCAATGACAGACGACACGCTAATGGGTATACTTATTCCTATCTCTTTTCCATTAAAAAAAACCCAAACCAAAACAATCCAATATGTTTTGGTGTGTAAGGTGTGTTCTACATGCAAAACAGGAAAGTGAGGCAATAGAGTACAGAGGAGCCCAGTCCTGAAGTAAAAGTGATGTCCTGCCTCCCAAGCTTTAATGTGATAACAGGATTTAGAAGCTTCCACATCAACCCAAAAGAATGCTGAAGAACATTCCTAAGTGCTTTGATCATAACAGTTGTCCTGCGACAGGCACCTATCCTGGCCCTCAATGCTCAGCGTGTTTACACTGAGAGGAATTTCCAGAGGTCTTCAGAGAGTTCGGATGCATCTTCAGTCAGAACACTGTGACCCGTGTGGGGGTTCCAGACAAGCAAATGACGTGTAGGAGGACAAAGAACAGCTCTGTCCTCAGGCAGCCAGAAGGCAGGGTCTGGGCACAGCCTTGCAGGAATTCAGCCGTGCTGATTCTGATCTGAGCTGAGCTGGGGCAGTTATCCTGCCATAGTGTTGGATGTGCTGGTTTAAGGCCGTGAGGCTGTGAGCCTTGTGCTGGGCTTCAGGTGCCACACGTGGCTTGACTTTTTCTGGGCTGTGTAGCTTTTTGCCCTTTCATGCTTGCTGACAACCGGAGTTACTTCTGAGTCGAGGATGCTTTTAGCCCTTTAGCTTGAACCGCCGGCTACCAAGAATGAACACGCAACAGATACTTTCACTCAGTTTAACTTGTTCTATGTCACATTCTTTCCCTGCTGGAAAGGTTATTTCAACATCTTGCTGATTTGTTGCATTTGCTTTTCCTTGCTCACTGTCTGCTCTCAGCACAGGAACAGCCAATTTCTTTGCTTCATCGAAACCTTTACTGTAAGAAGGCTGAGATCACTTTCCTGAGCGGTATTAGGTGGGAAGCGTTGCCTGTGTGTTTTTTGTACTCATTCTCTGCTGCTATTTAAGGCCAAGTGTAAGTGATGTACTCATATATAGACTAATTGCCAGCCCTCAAGGCTCTTTCTAATGATTTATACACTCTGCCAGTATAGTTAGAGCACTTCTACTACAAAACCTTATTTTTTTTACCCAGCTATTCATAACTCTGCCTGCCATATTTTTAAAATTGCTCTTTTTTTCACGTAGCAAAGGTTCACCAAGATAGCAATATGTTTTAATGACTGATTTTTAGAATAAACCTAAGAAATAAACTCTGCAGGAGTTTTATTATCCCAGTTATCTGGTTTTAAGGATGTTGCTTCTTTAAGAATTGAGACCAAATTGCACAATATTTTGTTTCAACTCCTAACCCATATTTTCTTCAGTTCCAGTCTCCCCACTTCTAGGCTGCAAATGTAATGAATAGGTCTGATTTACAAGATGGATCATGAGAAAGCAGAAAAGGTCTTCCTGCTGCTGTCTGCTGGTCACAGACAATTCCACATCAGTCTTCTATTCAAAACAGAACAAGCTGCAGAAAATAAGTGTTTCCATGAAAAATAGACAGGGAAACATCTGCCATGGAAAACAAGAGATGCCAGTAAATAAAGAAGCTTCAAAAAAGAAGCTGTCCATCCTCTTTCATCAGAGAGAGGAACAAAGAATATTTGCACCTCTCTATAGTTAAGGTAAATGAAAGACTATGCTTTTAAAAAAACTTATCCACTCTAATTTCTGAAGTCTTCCTCATTCTGATGAAGGAAACAATGCCTTTTCTAAGCATCCAGAAGTTAAAGCTCTCAACCCACCATGATTAAACTCAGAAATATTTACATCATATATGACATTCTATTCTGGTTTTAGCAATAAGTTTTCTCCAGGATCATATTTTTCACCCCAGCAAAGATGGACAGATGTGATCAAGAAGAGTCAGAGCAAATCAAATCTGTGTAGTGACATGATATGTTGCAGAGTATGGGTAGCAAAGAACTTTCTGCTCCTTTTTGGCTGCAATTTGTGAGACTGCCAGAAGAGGAGATTAATCATATGGTTACACTTGCATGTGGAGGAGCTGTAGAGCAAATGAAAGTTTTACTGAATCAGCAGGCAGACCTCTAATGCTGTTACTTCTGCTCCTGAGGGTTTTTCCAAGACAGGAGTTATAATTTATGCACAAGGAGAGCAATCAAAAGTCCCCAGATTTGTAGAACTAATGTGACGGGGCACGTAAAGAATGGTCTTAAAATCCCAGATACAAACTAATGTGTATTGATTTTTAATAAAGTAAAAATGAGATGCAATGCTGTTTTTCCATTCTTTGTTACTGTGTCTTCCTAAGGAGATAAAATTTAGTTCAAATGTAAAGATAATTCACGTGGGGATTTCAGTTTGGTCTCCAGTAATCCAGTGTTTGGGGAATATGATGCTGTTCCATATTTGAAACTGAATTGTTTATGTACCAAACACACAAGGTATTATTTCGTTATACAAGGCAATACCAAAGTCACTCACCAAAGTCAGAGTGAGTGTTTATATATTGGCAATGACCTAGTTTTTAAAGTGGAAACAATTATAGCAGAAATTGAGGTTTCCTCATAGGATTTTATGATTCAGAAACACAATTCATGCCATATAAACAAAAATGCTTCCAGCCTAAAAGCATGTGTATCAGTTTTGTAGAACGATGATCCCAAAATGGCAAATGGAAATAAAGATTTATAGTAGACATCAATCTTAGATACTATTTTTACGTCACTAATCAGAAGCTGCATGGTATGTAAATGTCATATATAAAAAAGGGAATAAAATATGTTTTAGTAGCTGGATTATGCCAGAACAATACAATTTATATAAATAGATTGTCTCAGCTAGAAAGAATTCATCCGTGTTCTCAGAAGAATATTTGTTCTATGCAAATCAAGTCGGATGTAGAGGACTCAAACCAAATTGGATGCAGAGAACTATAGCATCTCTTGCTGCATCAATCCTGTTTCCCAACGCCCAAAGCCTCTCAGCACTATACGTGTCTGAGGCAGTGTCCAGGCATGCCGGATCCCTGGCAGGCAGTCAAGGACTCAATCCGACATGGAATTTCTCAGTGACTGCACCCACTGGCAAGCTCTGTCTGGCTAGGCTCCTTCCCATCAGCTTCCCCTCCTAGGGTCACTTGAGGCCACAAGGAGCTGGCTCAGAACAGGCTTCTGCCTCACTTGACCACAACGGGAAAAAGCGTGGAGAGGCTCTCAGGTACCTTTCTTGTGTATGAGAAACCAGCTGCTCCTTCCACTGTGACCTCGTGGCTTTGGGGGAAATGTCTTGTTTAGATTCCTTTAGTTTCCTCTCACCATGTGGTCATTCCCCCTGGCAACAGGCACCTGCTCTTGGCCACATCTCTGACTGCCTTGGGAAGACAGAAGTGCAGGAATGGCCAATGCCTGTCCTGCTCCTTCTTAATGCTCTTCTTCAGGGTGTGACCTTATCTTTTTGAATGTGTTGTGTTCCTTCAGCTGGTCCACCTTTTGGACAGATTGCATCTTGCTGTTTATTTGGGATTCACTGCCTATGCACAGAGTAAGGTCAAAAGTGAATACTGTGAAAATTCTGGCTTGCAACCTGTTCTGAGTGAGCTTAGTAGCACTTAGTAGCAACTCCATGATTTCTGCTACAGCTTTATCAACTCTAGGAGATACCAAGTCCTGCTTGAAAATCTCTAAGGACCTGAACATATGTAAAAAAAAAAAGGAAAACCAGTTCTTATAGCTAATTTTATTACTAATTTTTATTCAAATTTTTTTAATGTTTTAAAAGTCACTTATTAGACCTTATTTTGTATTTATCTATCTTGCCTATCCTGTTGTTACTTAATTATGTGATTGAGGGATAGTCTTCCGGAAATTAGGTGCTGCATAACTTTGAACAAGTTGTCTTCTCTTCCTGTTACTTTGATAGCCTGTGTGCAGCAGGGAGGCAGTGCTGGGGTAAAATGGGAGAGCAAATGAGTGAGAAGTGTTTTTATAGAGACATAGAAACTAAAATGATCTTTAGGAGGACAGAGTCCTGCGGGATGTCAGCAGGATGAGGTATAATGGGGTTTTTGGATTTTTAAGATGTTCTTCTCAAGCATGTTCACAAATAGTGTTTATACTAGCAAAGAAATCTGTAACCAATGAAATGGAAAATATAAGGACTATGATAATTCAAAATAAGTTAACACCTTCTTAAGAGAAATTTTGAAAACTGTTGGATATGTATGTCTCTTTCTTTGGTCCTTATGGCCTCTATTGCTGTTGGTTTTTTTTAAGTTAGGTGACGTGATTTTTGATGACCCAGTTTGGGTGAGAGACAAGCATGCCAGAAGTTCTTAAAAACATTAACTTAATTGCACCATTCTCCCCAGATCACTAGAACTGGCAGGGCACAATGTATAGCAAAAAATATTCCTTTTTCAGCTTATAATTACATTTTGTGTAAAGGCAGACCTTCAAGTTTCAAGTATCCATCCTGAAAGAAATATAAAGTGAATAAGTTACAAGATTTTATTTTCACGGAGAAGCTGATATGATGACAAAATGCAGTTGTTTCAAAAGTTTGCTTTGAGTAACCACCACTAAATAGAGTAACTGCCTCTGGAAAAGGGGACAAGCTTCTGAAGTTGCTCTTGCATCTGGATCACCCAAAGCAATGTGCCTGCACAGGTTGGGTGAGCAATGGGTGCTGCATCAGCCCTGTAATTCTAAGCCAGGCTCCAGTGAAAGTGGTGCTTCTCCAGCTTCAGTGCAGATGTTTTCTATACAGGAAGCCTCTAATCCAAACATTCCCTTCTCTCCTCTTGCTGGCCTCACATGGCCTTGTCATTACTCTTTGCTCATTCTGAAACAATTATATACATTTGAATGGCAGCCAGACCGATTGCAGCCTGGTTTTCAAAAATTAGCCTGTTGTTCTGACAATTGCATTTAGCAGAACATTCAAATCAACCAGGCTGTAGGTAGAAAATAATTTAATTTTTCTTGTTAATGAGCTTAAGTATGATGATCCACTAAGTAAGTCCTGTTTCTTCTTCAGCCATTTCCCATAGGTCCCACACTCAGTCACAAACCATATGTATGCATGTCTTCATTCATACTAGAAAATTTCCAGATTGCACCAAGGAGGCTTTGCCAAAGCATTTCTCTGAAGAGCTTCTACTTTTGAAAAAAAGTAAAGGTGAATCCTGAAAGATGCCGTGCAGCACTTTGCTTCTGTTATCACTTGTAAAGCCCAATTCAACAAACCAGTTTTCCTGTGAAGAAAAATTACATTCTTGCTTTGAAGTGACAGGGTGTCAGGGCGACGTGAATTAGTTAAAAAAGTTCATAGCAGAGCTCAAGAGACTTGTTTTCAAGGACTTTCATATTCCTTGTGTTTGCACAATTAAGAGACAGATTTGTATTTTTTTTTCTGGTGCCAAAACACACAGGAAAGTACACATAATTTACTGGAATACAATGGGATAAGGGAACCTTCTGAAGTATTTTATTTAGGTTTCTGTTCTGGTTTATATTTGCTGCTCTTTTTTTTGTGGGGTTTTTTTTTCTGGCACTTGTAATGGATCTGAACTTGCACTATCCCAAAATTTATAGAGCCTGTGAGCATGTGTGTGGCGTGGGTGGCTTCGCAGTATTTGCTGGATCCACAAAAGGAAACTTTTGCATGTATTAAGATGATAAATTTCACAACTGCTTTGAAGGTGAGCAGGAACAATCTTAGTACTTGATTGATTGAAAAGACATGTTTAATGGCCACTATCAATCACATATTCTTTAATTTGCAGATTTCTAATTTGCCTAATGTGTGGCTTAGTCAGAACATGCTTCATGCAAACTAGGGATTCATTAAAAAGCCCGAACACCCCACATATGTTTGTTCCCTCCTTTCTGTGTTACACAAAGACAGAATAACACCATTGTATCTTTAGTTGTTCCCATGGAGATTCCAAGCCACCAGTAAGAGAAGACCTACATTACATACAGGTCGTAAAACGCATCTCTAACACATGGGCCCCCTTCAAACAATATTACGCCTTCAGGCTGTGTCTATATGACCAAATCCAAGTGTGCCTGGAAACATTTCTGAGCGCCGGGCTGCAAACATCTGTGCTGGTGAAGAGAGCTTTACCTGGCATGAATTCACCCTTTTACAAACAGTGCTGTACCAAAACAATTCCTGGGCACTCTTTGGTGTTTTGACAGTTAAACGACTGTAGTGGCCATTCCCTCCCGGCAGACCTCCTGGAACCTCTCCTTTTAGAGACTGCAAGCAGTTGTTTAGCACTGACACAGGCCATCCCAGTGCACTTGGACCCAAACACAGTCTCAGGCAAAGCTCATTTACTGGAGCAGGTGTAGCCAGAAGAACTTCTACAAGGACCAGAAGAAACTGATACTTCCCCACGCCTTGTGCTGTCGTGGAGGGTTATTTTGGAAACAAGAAAACCCAACACCTAGTCTCTTGGATAAGGAACACCTGCTTCTTCGTGATTTTTATAATACCAGGTATCATACCAAACTAACAAAGTGATTTCTCTCCAACTTGGTTGCAACTGGTCCTTCATTTCTGAGAACAGATTTTCAGCTGAAATATTTCCATCTAGGCCTCTGTCCCAGTTTATTTCAGTTTCCCACAGACCTGCTGATCTCCATTGTTGTTGCAAATGAGAAATAGGGAAAAACTACAATTATCCTGAAGTTTCAGGGCAAGATGCATTTGAAAAAGAAACGCATTACTCTGGCTACACATTGGACCTCAAAGGAGTAGGTTGCAGAGTACTGGAAAGAATGAAAATCACATAAAGTTTTTAGTAGAACTCTGGAGGTTCACAAAGTTATTAGAAATCCTCAGGAAGAAGGAAAATGTCGGCTGACAGTTAACTGATTAAGGACATATTCTACCTCTGGTAAAAAAGGAAATAGTTAAAGAAACTGATTGGCCACTTGGAGACTTCTGTCATAAACAAAACGACAAAAACCGCCCACAGAAATCAGTGAAGAATCTAGTCTGGGTATGACAAGGGTAAGTGGATGTACAAACTGGTGATTTAAAAAATACATTAATATTTTACAATGTTTGCTATATACAAAATTCCCAACTAAAGTCCAGCCTATTGACATGGAATAATTTGTGCCTCAGAGGTGGACAGAATTTGTGAGAATATTTTGGTAGTGGAAGAAAACCCAAAACACAAGTGGTGTAAGAGGAAGAATTTACAGAGCAAAAAATGGGTTACTTGCACCAAGCTTCCTCCTAGAAAAGACACAATGAGAAATATTTTTAAACACTAATCACTGTAGCAAAAACAATTAAAAAAAGAAGAAAAAGTAGAAGTTCTGCGGTGCTGCTGTCTGGCTTCCAGACCAAGGGGCAGTCAAATGCCTCTTCCTCCCATTCCTTTTGGTTCTAGCAGGAGTCAGAAACTCTGGGGCCAATAGCAGCAGTAACAGTGTAAAGGTCTTTTTGGATCTTCTAAGCAGAGTTGTATTCAATCTTTATTTTTTTGACTTTGGATTGCTTTCTGCCAATTTGTTATTTCTTATTTTCAGGATATGTCAGGATTGCTTATTTCTGCCTTTCACTGTTTTCTGTCTTTCATATCTTTTATTACTCCTGTGAATTGTCACTCTCTATTTTTTTTCTTCCAGGAGAATGATTTCCTCCCTTCCTGATTGCTCTTCTGTAACTGCTTCTCCATTGTCCTCCTAATCTGTGCCTGTCATATCTGCTTTTCCTCACATAACTCTGTCCAGGTTTCCTTTCTCAAAGGTAAAAGAAATCAAAGATGTTAGAAACTATTTGTTCTAATATTTTGTTAATTATTTGTTCTTCTGTGTTCCATGTTATCTCTTCCCTCAAACACTTGCGCTCTGCCGTCTGTTTAATTTATAGGTGCTTTCGTATGATCTCGCTTGAAAAATTCATTGTATGCAAATCTCTTTCAGGATCTTCACTAACAGCATGGTGATTGATAACATGTTGGAATAAGTCAGAAGTGACTCAGAGAGTTTTGGAAAGGTGCAAAGTTTTGAATGTGTTCTTGAGCGTGTAATACGACCTTGCATATCTGTTGCCTCTCAGAACTGGAATGCACGTAAGTTGCAACAATGCAATCAAGAGATGACCTTTCCATTTTCTAAAGCGTCTGTCAGACTATTGCATGAGGGAAACCATTGCTTGGAGTTTGGTGTAATAGGCACCCTATAGGTCCTACCCTACAATTTTTGTTCTCAATTGAAGGGAGAGGCTTGTTAGCTGAGCTTTATGATGGCAGTTTTCCAGATGGGATTTATTAATAAAGACCAGTGCACATGTGTATTGCCTAATGCAAGCCATTTCTTGAGCAGAAACCACAAACTGAAAAAGTAGCCCTGTATAAGGGAATATTAAGTCCAAAGACACCAAGAACCTGGCATCTGGTGTTTATCTAAGCATTGCATTTGGCTTTGGCTACTATCTCAGCAATATCTGGGAAGCTGTTGAGAGAGTCCAGTTGTGACACCATGGTTTGGATGACTATTGGCTTTTCATGTGGACAAAATTCTTCTTTTAATTAAACCCTGACAGTCTGATGATGTTAGGTATGTATAGTGAATGCCAGTAACATTTTCCCTTTGATCTCAATGGGAAGTGTTTCTGCTTCCAAGATGAAAGACGTACCAAAAAGGACATTCCCCATTAAATAGATGTGCTGTCCATAATGACCTAAAGTTCTACCAAGTCTTACTTAACTCTCAGGTTTGGCTACCTACCACCTTTCTATTGGAGAGTCTTAAATAGTACTGAAATTTGTCCTTGTGCATTATTCAGTAATGACATCAGGTCAAAGTAAACTTAGCATTGCTATCACAATAAACCATTTCACTGCGGTTTACTAGAACAGTCTGAACCTGGCATGTGTAACAATTTCTCTCTGGAATGATTAATATCATGTGAGCCAATGGTGGAAATAATTACAAATGAAGGAAAAGGAACTACAGCAAAGGAGATATGGCACTAATTTACCAAAAGGAAAACTGTGATACTCCTCAGAAAACAGCTAGGCATCAGATGCAGAAAGCAGCAATCCCACCTCTGAAAAGGTCACAGAACCATCTATTGACCAAATAGGATACTGATCCTTTCCCTGTGTAGACATCTCTCTTCTGCCATCCCTGCAGCCTGCAATGCCACCAGCTCTGGGGTTTCCCACTACAATGCAACTATCCACAAGGTAGTCAATCACCAGAAATGTTCCTACAGTAATAAAGAGCAAAATGCATCTGGACCTTGCAATGTCTGAAGGGACCCTTAGGGTTGTGGGGAGTGCAGCAGTTAAGGACACCTGAACACTGTTGTATTTTCTGCCAGGCCTCTGATTACTCCAGACACAGCCATGCAACCTCTACAGCTTTGCTTCCCTGTCGCCACATTTCAAATTGACTTGGCTTGACTGCTACTATATAAATTATTTTTTCATTCTTGAGCTCAAGTGATCTTACACTTCAAGGGGCTTGTATATTTTCCTGCAGTTAATTCTAGTCTAGTGAATGTGGCTGACTAGATTTTTTACCTAAAATCTTCCTGTTAAAGATCCAAAAGGGCACTGGATATGCTAAGATATGTGCTTTTAACAGAAATAATTATATTTTGTGGTTCTTCTGTTTAATGATTCACCTGACCTTTTTTAACTTGAATTTTTACTTTGTATAAAGAACTAAGAAGTTGCATTTGTATTTTAAAAAAAGAAACAGCCACATGTCTCTCAGCTGGTCTGATCAGCACTACTCAAACCGCCAAGAGTAAGAGAAAAAAATCCCAGTGAGAAATAACCTGAAATCAGAAAGTCACCATGGCAAGCTAAGTTGCCAAGTAGTCACTTCTTTGACCCCGGCCAGCTGGTATTGTTCATTCTTTGTAAAGATTCAAGGCAGATCTGGAGGTTTCCAGTGCTGGCTCAGCCCACAGAGCAATGAGTGTTTTCAGCTCTGTGATGCTGAGGTCTCAGCAGCCTGCCCAACACGGGTGTTTTTGTCAGAGGTGGAAACAAGTGAGATAAATTGACGTTTTCTTTCATTCTCTCTGCTTAGTTTGTTCATGATTTTGAGTCTGAAAGGTGGATTCTTCAAAACAAATAGTTCTTTTGATTTGAGACAATTTATTCAGCTGCTTTAATGAGGAGCCAAGAGTAAAGATGTTTAACACACATCGTTCAATGAACGTGGGTGAGATTTTGCTGAAGTTTTGGATTCAGATGGCAGGAGATTATAAACTAAGGTTATTATATAGGTTTAGAAACAGACAACTGTAGGGCTGGTTCTAGCTTATATCCTGTAGAGGACTAGTGAAATAAAGCTTCAGCTTAGGGCTAGTGATCAAATCAGGGTCAGTGCTTGAACTGAGAAGAGCCTCAAAACTAGATTTTTTTTTTTTTTCCCAGAATGAGGTTATAGCTTTTATTTAGGACCCAGTGAGTTTATTCTTTCTGTTGTGGTAGCAGCTGTTGGCCTGTGATTACGGTTAAAGCTAAGATTAGCATTAGGGTTAAGTTTAATGCAGACAAGAGCCAAGGAGCAGCTCCATATGAAGCTGCTTGCCTAGTTTTGTGTCAAAATGTTGGATTTATAACTAATTCCATTGCCCAGAGAGGATGATCAGTTAGGTTCAAATTTGTATTTTAACTGGCGGTGTTTAAGTAGCTTGAACTGCACAAAACTGAAATATGTTTCCCTCTCACAGAAAAAGAGCAAGTGCCAACAGAAACACCCTAATTAGGTTCTTTTAGTTGCCAAGAATTTCAGATTAGAGGAAAATCAATACATTGCTGGATTGAAATTAGTGTTCAGACAAGTCACATGCTGCAGAACTATAACTCCATGAAAGGGAAAAGCTTTCCACATGGATAAATCAGGCCTCTTGCCTGAATCCAGACTCTCTAGTTTGTCTGCAATGCTATGGTTAAAGGCTCAGGACAGCAATGACCTAACCAGTATTGCAAAAGAGTCGGGAAGCCACTGGAGGTGGATATGAACCAGTGCCGAACTCAGGGCTCATGACAAAGTAACTGATTTATGGATAAATACAGCACAACAACTAGGGGTCAGAATTTCACTTGCTGGGGGAACTAAGAATTAGCTTTTGAATTCGCAGCATTGTGTTGTAGCTAATGAGCTTTCAGGTGCTAATGAGTGTGGGTTGACACAGTCAGCAAGGGCTGGTGCCATGCGGTTAGACGTGGGTGATAGAAAAAGACGTTCCTAAGGCAGGCTTAGTCATAGCTCCTTGGCTTTCCTTTCTGATCATTTCTGCCTGACCAGAGATCTTAAGCTCAGGGCTAGCTGTAGTGCTGGCACACGGCCTAGAATGGCTTTTGAATCAGTGTTGCATACTAGGCAGCAGCACTGGGGATTTCATGTGGGAAGGAGTTTCTGTGAGTCACACTGCTCCGGTATCTCGAGTCTATCTCATCTGGAGTAAAGGGGAGGATGGGAGCCAAGGTTAGGCAATGGCCTAACATTGTCTTGAGTGAAAATGCAGATTTAGAACTAGTGCTGAGAGATCCAAGTGTATTTGTGTCAGACAGAACTTGCAAAAGTTACCATTTTATGCATATAGCCAAATCTTATAATTTCTTTAGTGAATCTAGAAGTGTGTTTTCACTAGAAATATTGCTGGTTTGGATATGTGATATTCCCTTCCTAAAGCAGTGATACTATTCAAACGTAATTAGTCTTCACATTTATGTGAAAAATTTCTGTGGTATTAGGTAATTATTTATGGTTTTCAGTATTACAGTTTTTGCAAAGTTAAATTGTAAGAGTAGATTCTCTCTATTAAATCAGGGCATGAGGGGCAGGTTTACACTGTGTAGTGTTCACCTGAGAACTCTTTGTGGGTATTGTGTTTCTCCATGTGGATGCATTAGAATTACTGTGCCAGATGAGTGATAGAGTACAATCCTCTTGCTTCCCTGTGAGAAGAATCACGGGCTCAGGAAGCAATTTTGAGAAAGAAGTTTGGATGTATGTCCTCTTCCTATTCTTGGGATAGATAGAAACAACATAATTTAGCAGCAGCAGAAGAGTTCTCACCATAATCCCTTCTCACAATAAACAGAGTTATCTTGTTCCTTGAGTTAAATTCACACCAATAAACATACAATAGGTTCCCACAAGAACATGCCCAAAGCAGTCCTCCACAGTCTAAAAATCATCCTAAAAACTATCTGAAAAATGCCCAAAGTACAGGAATTATCAGATTTTTGTACTTGTCCTGCAGCCTAAGAGTTCACTTCTAACATGAAGTTTCTAACCCCAAGGATGTACTCTTAAGCATCTGTAACCTCAGAGTTACTATTCACTATAATTTTATTCTGTTTCATGTAGAGTTGAAATCTTTTACCATTTTGATGACACTATGACAAAAATGAAAAGTTGCTGAGAGTGAAATGCAGAAGCAAATAATAAGACTTTTAGACATATGTGAGAATAATGGTCATGTTGATAATAGTGGAACTACTCAAGCGTGTAAGATTTTGTTCACAAAGTATCAGTGTGGGTGATAATTAATGTAATGTTGCAAAGGGTCATATAGATGTTCATTACAAAATAGGTCCCATTACAGGCTAGTCCCTCCAAATCAAACTGTTCACAATTTTCTGTATCTCATTTTGGTGCCAAAAGATTCAGATGATGCTAAAACACTCTTGTCTTCTATAGGACACAACTTTTTCATTTCTTGCCTTATTCCCAACCATGAAATCTCCCTGCATTCAGAGCTCCCTTCTTTTCTAAGCAATTTTGTGGCACTTGGCATGCCTTTTATATTTTAATCGTGTTTTAAGATGATGGCATAGCTAGCAGTAAATGCTTCAGTTTTTCCATAGCTGCACACAAAGCTGGTATTTTCAGTAAACTTTAGGGCAAATAGACAGTCAAATCTCAATAAATTTCAGTAGATGCTGGACACAGAATTGGCTCTGCTGCTTTGAAAATCCCAAGAGACTTATGATTTGTTTTGCTTTTACTAAGTAAATACATCAATCTTTTTAAGTGAAATGTTTAGAAATGAACTGAAACACCTGTTCTGAATAGATCTAAATATTACAAAAATCTAGCAGTATAGATTTTGTAACTGTGTACATACTCTCTTTTCCATCACTCCTCCCTTTGTAAACTAAGGACCTGAGGAGCCAGCAACTGAAGTCAATGGAAAGTGAAGCTGCTGAGCAACTCTGTAAACAAACTCTCCCAGCTCAGTGAGGTATTCACAGAAAGGCTTCCAAAAATGTGCTTTCTGTTTGTGTAGTGTCTAAGTCCTCCATGGCTGATACCAACTCTCAGTGCAACTGCAGTGCACTCCAGAATGAAGGGAGGTGTGTTAGCCCCAGGGTTCTTTCAGCCTCCCAGACCTCAGGTGTACAGCAGAAATAACTGTAGGGTGAGCGTGGGGAGTCTCCAGCTCTAAAGGCAAAGGCACTAATAGCTATGGGTGCTCATTAGTTCCAAACTAAAACATAGGCAGAACACAATTCCTTTTTCCCAGAAGTTTTCACTGCTTTTTCTTTAATAAAATTTAATATATGCTGTAGGACATATTCATGTCAATTTGTGTGTTCTGTTCATTTTCAGAAGTGCTATAGTGTTTCTCTGGTCTCCGTGCAGAGCATTTTCATAGGTTAAAATTAAAAAGCTATTAAAATTAAGTAATAAGCCAGCATTTTACTTCGTAACTGCATTTTTTTTATTTTTAAAAATGCATGTAACATGTTCTGCACATTTTATCCATCCTCACCATGCTGATAATGTTCCTGTTAGTACACAGGGATTTTTAAAGGGTGGTTTCACTCAGGCAATAGATTCAAATGCTTAGTTACTTTAATGGAATCAAACTGGTTTCAAAATATTTCGGAAACTTATCTCTGGATAAATCAGTTTCCCTATTCTGATTGTCATAAAATGACAAATCCATTTCCTCAGTAGTTATCAGATGGTGCATCTTTGAATGGCCATGACCAAGTATCTGCGGGTGGGAAACCTTTGTTTTGTACACCTTCTCACCCATTCTTGACTGATCAACTTAGAGTGCTCCAAAGACTGAGGAGACACAACGCAACGCCAACGAAAGCAGCTGATCTGGTGTGGGGCTGGGACTTCTAAGACACAATTGTGCATGGAAACAAAATCTGAAGAACGGGGCGAAAAACATGCTGATAATAAAATGGATTCTGCATGTCCTTCTTCACTTCACAATTCGTGGTTGTGGGAGGTGCCAGACTATTCTGAAAGGACAATTTTGGGACAGAGATGATATACAGTATGTGTGGGAGAGCTATAAGATGCCAACTTCTCCCACCCTATCTTGGCTTCTGTGACAAGTTGGTCAGCTGCAGATCCAAGTCATGCAGAAAGAGAAAAGTACATTTATTTAGGCCCAGGTCCATGACATAAAATGCTATTTTTTTTTCTGTGTGTTCAGGGAAACCTGATGATTTCATTTTGATTTAATGGCCCTACTGCTCTGACATCTCCACACCTGTTATGACTCAGCTAACTTAGAACACCAAACCATTAAAATTATACAAGTATTTTACATCCTATATGAGTGTTTGAGTTGCTAAACATGTGCTGTGAAACTTTGATACAGTTTGGATGGCAAAACAGTTTCTGTTAAATAAAATAGTAAGGAATCTGATATACCCATATGAAAGTTGTAGGTCTAACATTCATGCCTCTGTGTTTCTATAAGTTTATGACGTACTTTGATTTGCCTCTTGCAACTCATCCTTCTGAAAAATAGATCTATATTGAACAAGAAAGCCAAGGTATGATTAGGTTTGCACACCCTACAGCTTGTCCATTTGAAAAGATGTTTTCTGCTATTGAATTTTCCTATCTATCACATCTTTTGCATCTCCCTACTTCTTCCAGATAGCTGATTCTCATAAATTATGCAATGAGTGTATCATTTAAAATCAGGACAAATGGTATCCTCCAAAGAATTAATTTGAGGCTTTGACTAGGTCATTCCTGTTTGCGGCCACATAGACCATTATTTTTAACATGCCCCAGCAAAAATAGCCATGCTGCAGAATGTCTAGGGAAATGAAGAAGTTCTTGAGAATCTGGCTAACACATTTTGTACTGGAAAAGATACAGAAACCATTGAGGAGGAAGCTATTCTAGAAAAAAAAGACACAGAACAAATCTAACGGCTGAGATGAAGGATTCAGTTCTCAGAAACCAATTGGGGGTAATTCTTCAATTCTCTTCTGCATATTTCAGTATAAAATCAACCTGTCTCTGGGAAGGTAGAAGAGGAAGAGAAGAGGAATGAAAGGAAGTATTCTATCTACAGCTGTCAGAAAGAAATGTACTAATTCATTTTACATTAACCTTCCAAAGTTGGGGGTAAAAAGAAAAGGGTAGTTTTAAAGCACAGAGAATATTTCTCCAATTTGTTATTTTAAAAGTCCAAAATGCACAGTAAGGCTTTAGAAGAAGTGCCATCTATATCATAATCTGAGTACACCAAACTGAATTGAACCCTTGCTGTTCACAAATACAGGTTTAGAAGTCCAAAAAATCCCCAGTGCTAATTGCAGTGTGCTAAAAATCAGAAGAAAACAACATAGGCATAACTCAAAGCTAAACATAATCCAAATAGTTTAGGTACCGTTTTATACAAATGTTTTCTGTTGCCCTTTTGGTTTTCACTTTTGTGGAAGGATATCCTGTTCTGCCATTAAACTTTGCAGCTTTAATGGCTACTCTTCTCCAGCTTTGCTTAGTAGCAGATGCAGTGTGTTTAACAGCAGGAACCTTGGCCTGGGGAGCCATGAGCTCTACTCAGTGAGTACTTCCAGCACAGCTTTTACTCTGTTCCTCCGTGCTGACCCAACAACCTAGCAAACATTTCATTATGTAGGCTCTGTGGGACATGTGGGACACAGAACAGAGAGCATGAAAGGGTAGGAACACTTCACTATTATTTTCTTATTATTTTGCAGTTACAGAATGTTTGGCAAATGATGGTACACAAAGTTGCAAGGCAGATGCTATAAATTGGGTCAGTATGATATATATGTCTGCCAAAGAGCTGTTTAAGTACATTTTCACTGTTTCCAGCAAAAATAACAAGAGAAAAGTAAAGACATCATGAAGTAATTATGTCATTTGGAAAGAAAATATAGCAGGGATTTTTAAAACATACATGCAAAGGGAAGAACAAATTGAACACACACTATACTTGAAAAGTTAATGGAAAAGGAGTAATAGATAACACAAAAACAAAGCCATTATCTTACCCTCAATTCAGCCTGAAATCCAAATTATTTCATGCGTAGGGTCACTAATGAAGGGAAAGGTAGAACCTGCTGGTTTTAGTTTGGATACCATTTTAAATTTCTGCTCAAGGAGCAAGGGGGTTTGTAATGCCAAACATTTCACAAAGTAGGGACTAGTTAAAACAGCAGAGCATTGAGGAGAAAGACAGCTAATCAATTCAGCTATAACCATTTGCCTCATATACAGTAGTGCAGGCCTCAGTCTTGCCTAATCCCTAATGTAGGGGGCCACACAAATATCCTCATTGCATGATAGAGCCTCAGGCAGTGCTGTTTGGTGTTACCTCCCAAACAGCGATCTGTCCATACAAGGAAAGGGGTACACTATTGACACATCCATCAGAAAAAGCAGAAATGCAGCTGAATACATGAAATAACATTTTTTTGAAGATGAAACCATGCACACGAGAGTAAGGGACAAATGGTCAATGTCAAAGGACAGAAGGAAAAAGCTGAGAAAGGAGACTCCGTTGTAAATCTCAGGGGAACTTCCCTGTTCTGAATGCCAGGAGACAGCAATGAAGGCCACTTGATAATGGGCTGGACTGAAAGACTATGGTTGTGACTAAGTCAGTCCTAAGTGACTAATTAAGTCCTTTCCATCTCCAGTGTCTCCAATAAAACCTCTTCCCTAAAATAAAAAATAAATATCTGTACACAAGCCAAAACAGAAAAGGATGTTTCCTCTAGAAAAACCCAAAGGCACTGAGGGCAATGCAAATCTAATGATTTTCGTTTGGAAGGAATTAATATTGTTATGGGTTGTGGAGGCAATCAAAATCCCATAAAAGAAACTAGTAAATGCCTGTTTACCCTAAAATTAAGAGGTGATAGTTAGCTGTGTGATGTGGAAATACATCTGAGGCATGTGTTTAAAGACTCATGTATCTTTATAAATGCAATGCTTTGTTATCAGGCCTCATGCTGCAAGCCATCGAGAAGGCTTTACAATTTCTTTTTTTTTTTTTTTTTTTAACAAACTGGTTGATGATTTTAAAGATTTGCTAGCAGGTTAGAGTTACAGTTCCTAAGTGTATTTTCCAACATGCTAAATTTGCAATGCTGATCTCTATGGGCCCTTCTAGCTTGTTACTTCATAGTGAGGATAGTGTTGGAGCTGACTGAAGTGCTCAGTATTAAATTATATGAGGCTAGATAGCCCTGTCTCTTCCACAAAGGGAAAATATTTCCTATTTGCTTTATGCAAATACTTCTGAGTGTCTTATGGCTCACTGTCTACAACATGCCACTTTTCATGCTATTCCTTTTTTGGTCTGGAAAAGTTTTTTAGGGTTTTCTTTTTTTTCTTTTTTGTTTTTAATACTGTACTCTGTAATGCTGCATTACTCACAGCAATCGTCCACATTTAACCATTTTATGGGACTGTTTAATGGCTTGAGTTATGCTTAGACCCTGCAAAGTCACCAGTTATCAGTGTCAAATGATCTAGCTTCATGCACTCCTAGGGCCATGTTCTGTTCAGGATCTTTCCAATTCTTTTAAGCTATGTAGTACTTTGAAAGCCAGAACTTCTTATAACATGGGCTCTTCTTTCTTGAGCTTTGTTTTGAACATCCCCATGGTATTGTGTCAGGCAAATCTGAGCAAAAGTAGAAAGAAAACTTCAGAATACCCAGAAAATGAAAAACAGAAAGGTTTCAAAGATTAGCAGAGCTCTCTGAAGTTAAGAAGGAAGCAGGAGTTTGGAAGTAAAAGATAGTTGTACTTTTGCCATAAGCTTGGCCCCCAGCTCTGCTTTTGTGCATATACAGAGCGTGCTGAGAAATTATTTTCCTCAGGACTTGCATCCTTGTTATTTATTATATCCCAGCAGCATGATGTGATGTGCCAAGATCTTTGCTGGATTTGGCCCAATATTCCAAAATTAAGCAAGTAAATGGATTCAAGTCAAGTTAAAATTTTTCATTGATTTCAGAAGAGATGTAAGTTATCCCATAGCTATTCTCTCAGTCCATGTTGCCTGGCTTTCAGCAATTACTGAAATGAAATGCAGTGTGGCACTGCAGACCTGGGCTTGCTCCCACACCTCAATCCTCCTCTGTTCTTATTCAAGTTTCTGACCTCCAAGGGGGCTTCTCTTCTTGAACTCTCCCCTGTTTCACATCAAGAATACCCTTTTGGCTCAGTGGGCCTAATAAAGCACTAAAAATGTTCCTGAATATTTTTTTGTTTACATCTGTGGTAGGTTTGCATCGATGATAAAATAAAAAGATTCTTCTAGTAGCTCTGCTGAAAAAAGAGCAAGTGCCTGTCAGAGCAAATGTGCATCCTGACAAGCTCTGAAGTTACATGGAAGCAAGTTCTAAACTATCCAAGGCACATGATGAATAACTGGCATTTACTTTCTCCTTCCTAGTCTGCGTGGGTAAGAAAAACTGGCATGAATTATGTGGCTACAGTTGAGCAAATTCTTTGAATTTCATCTGTTTTAAATAACTAAAAGTTTTTCTCTCATCTTGAAACCATCTTATGAACCTATTTATAAACTCTCCTCTCAATATGGGGATTTGAAATGATGCTTCCTATTACCCAGTAGGGAGACTTAGCATCAGGCCTTGAGTTTTGGGAGTGGTTTGGGAGATTCTTTCTTCTTTCTTTTGATGCTGTAATTGCATTTATAAATAAAGATTTCATAAGAGAAAGGACAAGAATTCAACAGGACTCAATTCCCAAACACACAATGTAGCCCACCCCCGTATTCAGTCATTTTCAGTCCATCTTAATGACTTCTTCACTACAGAAGACAGGACAGACAGGGTAAAATAAGGAATTCATCCCAGAACAGCATGCACCAGATCAGTTAGGCTGTGCTACTATGTCTCGAATACTTGACTCACTGTATCGGAGACTGTAAGTTATAAATAACCATAAAAGTTATTTTTCCATAAGCAGAATTATTTGCTTACTCATGTCTGCCAGCTGTCCAAAAGCAACAGAAAGGAAGGCAGCTTTAATAATAACATGAACCGAGCACAGTTAGATTAACCTTACAGACAATCTATATCTGGCATTCATGCAATGCAAACAATAAAAATAGTAATAAAAAAAGCAAAAGTGGCATACTTTGTTCTGAATCCAGAAGAGAAGAATGGATTTGCCACACCGTTTCTAAAATGGGCAGGCAGGCTTTTGCTGTGCAGAGCTTCAGGAATGTGGGCCACAAACCTCTGTTTCAGGATGTGACCTCAGTGAAACCAGAAGCCCCAGGATTCCCAGGTAGAAAACCTGTTAAAACCTTTATTCCTAATAAAACTTCTAAATAGGGTTATAATTGTGCCAGGCTTTATTAGTACATATGTACCCTTCTATCATATATAGGATCAGTGATTAAAATAAACTTGTCCTTCCTTTAAAGAAAGAACATTAAATTAAGCCTGGAATAGAAAACAAATGCAAAATGTCATTTGGTTTGGGACTCTATGCAGTTCCCCCAAGTCAGGCTAAAATGAAGAAATGATTGATGCTAACACTCCTTTTGATTGTATAATTTCTATTTTCTCTCTACCATTTATAACATATCTAGCTCTTGTGATTGTTTGGAAGATGTGGTTTCAAGCTGCATTTATTGTTTGGATTTCCATCATGGATCTGACCCAATGCTACGAGGATTTGCAGATCCTGTTTTGAGTAGATACCTGCTGAGGCAGCAGCACTTCATCTTTCTGTTTATTGCAGTGACCTTTGAGCCAGGCTTTGGCCATCATTTATAACTCTACTTCCTGTCCCTCCACTGTTTCTTCCCATGACAGTAAAGAGATTCCAGGAAGGAGAAAGGCTGACAGTCAACAGAAACTTTTTATACTCTTTTTATATAATAAAAAAATTGTCTTATGTTCAGCTCTGCCCTGTTTCTTTATGCCTTCCTCATCACCACACAAAATTGCTGCTGTACAGGAACATATGTTGTGGAAGCCCAAGGTAATAAATTCTTTACTATGGCATTCCTCCACACCTCTGCTTTGGTGCCAGTATCTGCAGAACTTATTTTAGCTTTCTGTGTTGATCTCAAATGCTGAATGTTTCCTGGAAGACACGTAGTTTTCTCATTCTCATTTCTCATTCTCATTCTCATTCTCATTTCTCATTCCCTTCCTCATTTGATATCAGTAACTATTAGAGAAGGAATCCCAGATTCCTCAGAAATTAAGACACAAGTGAGGAATAACTTTCAAAGAAGCTATGGGTTGAAGCTTTTAAGCATTTCAACTATGCTGAACTGCACAGGTGGGAAACATGTAAAGTGAACTACAGAGATTGAAATATGTCTCTGAATTCATAAAGGAAAGCAGTTTTAACACAGTGAAAATATTGAAAACACTGTGTGAGAAGATGCCTATGCTGTACCACATAATGCTTTTCTTCCGTGAAACTGCGAGTACAGTATTCCTGAAACCAAGAACACATTTTGGAAGGGAGAGTCTTTTTCACCACTAGATGCAGAAGTGTTTAATTGTTTGGAAATTTATCCACTTAACTCCAAAAACTAGTAATAGCAGCATCAAGTTTTCCACAAGGAAAACATTATTTCCCTTTCCAACAGGCCATAGTCCCTTGAAAAATTGACATTGCTTGACTTGACAGCAGAAATTACTTCCCAAGTGTGCATCGATGCTGCTGGAAGGAGGGGAGTGTTCCAAGCCTTTGAGTGCTCTGGTCATGCTCTTGTTTTGTTCATTACCCCCTAAATTTCAGCTCTTTTGTTGTTTCTGCCTGGTGCAAGGGTTGCTCGCAGACCACAGATGAACAAGATCCTCTTGTTTTCTTGTGAACTTTTCTCGTTGTTTCGTTGTCCTGAGAAAGAGGAAGCAAGGTAGTACAGGGAGGAATCTGGGTAGCAATAGCACTCTGTGGTGCAGGAGCACAGCACTGGCTCCTGCTGTCCTCTCAAGGCCGTGGCCAAAGTGTTTCTATCTGCATAGCCTTCCATCAAAGGCACAGGACCCATCTTCCCTGAAAATGGGTGGCTATGGTTTTGCTTGTTTATGAGGAGTAAAATGGCAAAGAGATCTGGAAATGGGTAGAAGTAGCATTATGTCCCTGTGCATAGAATCTCTTGGCTTCCATGAGTGGTGCTCAGAAAGCACATGCTAGGAGCAGCAGAAATTCAGGTATGTGAAGTGAGTATACTCCTGTTATTGGAGATGAAATAGGAGTTCGGGGGGGAAGAGGGAGTGCTGGCATGCTTGGAGGCTTGCTCCATTTCTGAATCAGTGTTTGCAGAAATCAAGCTGCTAGCCAGCAGTGTGGTGTCTCTTCCAGCAGTGCTTTTAAGGGTAATGCAAAACCCATCACAGCCCAGTGCCATTGCAGAGTACGACTTGGCAACCTGCAGCATCAATGGGAGCTCCCAGCCTGTTACCAGGGACCAATATCCAAAAATACACTAAGGCCTAAATATTCCTACACACACTGCATACCATTCAATACTTATAGTTCCAGCCTCCAAATGCAGCATTTGGGAGGAAGCTGCTGGGTTCATTTTCTCAAGACAGGAAAAACATATTTCCAAACAGGTTTTAGCCCAGCTTGTTCAGTCTGCCATGAATAGATTCCCAGAAAAGCTGCATCATGACATCTCCTGCTGGACTCAAAGCAAAAGCCATGCACTCATAATGTTCCCTGCCTTGGAAGGAAGCAGTATAGGAAGTGGACAGGCGCAAGACAAACGACGTAGCAGAATTTTGCTTTTACTTTCTTTAATAATACCCACAATGGTGGCAAGGAGGGAAAAAACAGATCAGTCCTAACAACCTTTTGATATTTGGCTGAGATTATGAACATGAAGAGAGGAGAACTACTTTCCAAAGTATGTACACTGAAATGCTTCTGTCACTCAACCCTCATTAGTGGGATATGCAGAGGAACCCCTCACAAGTGTATTAATTTTAGATGGTGCAGAGCTAGTAAACTATCTTTCCTTGAAACTAATACCAAACAAGAACAAGGGAAGGTTTTTCATCAGCATTAGATTAAAATGGAACAAGATCATTACTATTTTACGAGATCAATTGAACTTTTCCTCTCATGCCTCAGATACAAGTGGAAACACCTGGCTTCAGGGGCATGGTGGGGTTGGGGGATGTTCAGGTACCTTGCTGCTCTGCTTGAGATATGGACATTTGTTCTGTGTTCTGACACTGCTGCGTGATGGAAAGTGTGTGGATGACTCATTTTCTAAAGAGGTTTAAGGCCCTGGAGAAACATTCCGGAATTTTGATTTTGGAGGAAACATTTAATTTGGTTTTCAGTTGAAGTACGCCAGAACAGGAGTCTTGGAGAAACAGTGAAAAGGTGGTGGTGTATTACTGTGGTGAAACATGCTGAAGTCCAGTCTCCGATACTTCTTGCATAGGAATTCATAATGGATAAGTCACTGTTAGTCACTGTACAAAGAAGTGCTTTGATAGTTTTGTTTGTTTTGCTTTATAAAAAGGTGCCCATGCTTTTCTTGTTTCCTAAATAACATGAAGTATATCCAGTTAAAAAAAAAAGTGTATGCATGAATGATGTATGCTTTCTTGTAATCTCTTCAATTTAACTATAGCAGTTTAAGAAGCTAGGCAATGATCTTGGGCACTGCAGCAGGAAAACACAGGAATTGAAGTTGTGGAAGAGAAGAAAGGGCCAAGCTGGTCACTCCACAATTTTTTTTGTGGAGCCGAGAACAATAATTGGTCTATTTTAAAAAGAAAGATGTACCTGTAAATACAGGTAAATACAGGTAAATACCTGTAAAACCTGTAAAAACAGAATATCTGTAAAGATATGCTGTTAGGAAAGATCATTAGTATTTTAGTGAAGTTACAAAATGTCACATCAGCTTGGTTATCTGTGTTCAGGGGTCTCTGTACAATGTTCCATTGAGTGCTGTGGGTACACCCATTACTTCACACTCTAGTCTAGGCACATCACTGACACTTTCAAGCCTCTTGATCATTGATCTACTCTACAGTATTTTGTCTTAACACAGAAGAGGAAATAGAAAAATATTAAGGAAGTTGTTCAAGTAATCTGTGGTTTGTACTATGTCCTTTCTTGATGATTACTCTGTATGTAATGATTGTTGGAGAAGAAATTAAGAAAAAGCATGTACTTTCCAGTAATTAATTAAGTAGTTATGTATAGTTGTGCTGCATGTAGGATGTCATTCATATAGGATATTATTCAGTCTCTACACTCAAGACCATAAACTCTTCAAGCCTATAATCTCTTCAACCCATAGCAAGAGGCTATAGGTTGGCAGGAAAACACATTTAGAGACAAAACTGCAGAGGAAATAGCACTGGCAATTCAATAAATATCAATCACCTTTCCAAGTCAGTGCTAAAGTGTTACCCTTTAGTACAGTGTTAAAGGAAACAGTGTGGTTAGAGTGGCTGAGTAACGCCCCAAGTCTGTCCCAGCGTCTTCCTAACAAGTAGAAGGCTGAGGATGTATAAGGTATTCCCAAAGCCTGCTTCCTGTTGAAGGAAAATTGCCTTGGCATAGGATCTCTGCAAGACAGCTGCAGGCTGCTCCCTGGGGAAGCTCTTCTAGGCTCCACCAACAGAGAGTGGAGCCAAGGATAAAGGCTGGAGGAACATGCTGAGAGCTCAACCTTTGCATTACTGCAGATGTCTGGAGTGGCACTATGATCCTCTTGCACAGGCTGAAATGTGGCCCACATTTTGAACTGTCTACATTACATTGCACTTGTGAGTCAGAGTTAATCAGGTGGACAAGATAACATTTTAATATTGCTCCTTTCCCCCCCCTCCCCGACATCCTGACTCAATGAGGTCCATGTGGAATCTGTGTGCTGGGCACTCCTCACAAGAGAAAACTGGGAAGAGATCCAAGTTGCAGATGACTAAAATTGGTCAACGTGGATGATTCTGATGCTGCTTGTGCCTGCCACAGACATATATGTGGCCTTCTTCAAAACCAGAGTGCAGGTGGTTGTTGTCTTTGGTCTAAGGGGACAAAGTCTCTTCTTCCCACAGAATACTGGTATCTATTCTCTTTCTTCCCCTGAACTGTTTCTGATGCAACAGTTATGTGCTCAGGTCAATACCATGTTTGCTTCTTTTTCTTTTTTTTTTTTTTGGAATCACAGGATGGATTATAGTTTTTATATATACACCAGAAATACCCAGATCTAGACTTCAAGAAAATCTCAATCACTACATTTTCAGCAGCCTAAATCACACTGCAGTTTGTTCAGCACATTGTCCAGGCATAAAATCTTTTATGTTAATATTCAATTTACTAGCAGCTAATTTTCATTACTTTCAGCAGCATTTTTATGATTAGGCTAGTACAAAGACCACAATCCTAGGGAATGAAAATTAGTGATATTTATCAGGTTTTTTAAATTGATACTTTAGGCCCAAGAAGTTTATGAGATATGACTGGAATATATATAATATTGGCCTACAATAAACCAATCAGAGTTTATTTGCTCTTTCATACGTAAGACATGGTGCATACATAATCACTAATATAAGAGAAATTTACCCATCTAATCCTAAATTTAAACTTTCCTGGATAATATTTAGAGTTAAACAGTGTATGACATTTAACTAAACTGTCAGCTTTTCAGTGTGCCGTGTTTTTGACACAAAGTAAAAAGAGTAAACATTTCAAGGAATGTTGACGGATAGTTTTAACTTAACATATCATTTTTCATTCTGCAACTGAAACAAGAATCATGTTTACTTTTTCATTGTTAGTATTGCTCACGCTTTCTGACAAAGTCAAATGAAAATGTTCTTTTTTCATAATGCATCAGAATGTTCTGAGTTAATAGGTCAAAATATGTCAAAATATCTGCTCTGAAATGTCAGTCAAAAATTGCTGACACAAATTAAAACTGGTGGATTTTATGCATTATCAAGTGTATCTCAAAAGTAATTTTCATGAAGCCCTCCTTTCTTTTACAAATTAGAAGCAGCTCTTTGGCATGTCCTTGAAAGCTTTGTTCCCTGCTGCTGAAGTACAGTCTGCCTCGTTCACCTAAAATGAGGCAAAACCTAATTTATGCCAAATAATTGGCATGCACTGACAAAGACTTCAACTAATTGGCAGGAATTCAAAGATTTTTCAGTCATGAAGTAATTTTAAAAACAGTGAGTTTGTCACACATATTTGGACAGACAGCAGTAGTAACATTTTACTTGAATATGTTCATTCAAATGCATATTCAAAGCAGGGAAACTGGAACAATCGTACATCATTTTTGCAGGCATTTTGCATAATTTACGTTAAATTGAGTTGGAGAGTGAGGGGATCTGAATTAAAGTTTGAATAGCTTACAATCAGGTACAAGAGGAAAGGGAAGTTAAGTGTAATAGAATTTGCATTTTGCGTAGTTTGGAGGCTATGAGTTCTACAGTGTGGAACTTAAATTCAGAGGAGGAAGATAGGGCAAATGAATGTCCAATGCAAGTTGCTCTGAAGAGATTCTATTTTATATTTTATTTACTTTGAGTAAGGCATCAGTGCTCCTCATGTGATTGCTCTCTAACTCACAATTTTTTTTTTGCTGTAAACTTTATGATAGTCATACATCTGAAGGAAAAGAGAAATTTCATCAATGCCATCACTCAATTTCACAGAAAACGTGAAATCAGTTGCAGTGCGCAGCTGAGGTAAAAATGAAGATTGTAAAGGTTTACAACTGCTTTGCAAAATGTGGAAAAATACTGAACAAACAGGCCATTAAGGGATCTTTTATAGAATTAGAGACCCATACAGAACAATCAGACCAGATTAGATCCTGCTGTATGGATAAGATTTAGTTGCAAACTTGAGGCTAAAGTGAAAAGTTGTCCTCATTCAAACAAATAGTTTGGTAGCAGAGGTAGGTGACAGCAGAGTTGCACTTTTTTGATCTGAATATGTTAAGTTTTGACTCAATAAAAACAGTCTTTGGACTGCTCATTTTGTGACTAATCATGTGGGAATTTTACCTTTTATTGAGACAACTGAGCCTTGACTCAGACATGGTGAAAAAAGCAAAAATCAGACTGTGCTACAGGATATTTCAGAGTAGAATTCAAGCTTAAGGGAACCAGAAAAAGATAACGTTCACTTAGAGAAAAAGCTAGAAAAAAAAAATTAAGTTTGTGGCTGAAAAATGACCAAGCCTTTATATTTAAAGAAATTGAATGGCCTTCTCCTAAATATATCTGTGCATGTCATACCCTACAGAACAGAATCTTTATGCCTGAATGCTCTTTTTTTCCTCACAGAAAAAAAATCCAACATGACATCCATTTAACTGAACACACAGAGAATTTCTCAGAAACCTGCACTCAGCCAACCAAGATGACTGGTGCTGTCCCCAGGAACAAAATGGGTATAAATCTTGAACAACTGAGTGCCTGGCCAAGCTCTAACATGAGTGAGTGCTGAACATAAACCCTCTATGTCACAGAAGCCAGAAACACTGTGTGGGAAGGAGTGCTATACTGTACCACATTGTGCTTCCCTCCTGTGAAACTCTGAGTGCAGTATTCCTGAAACTGGGAATACATTTTCATCTTTCTTATTACAGGATACAGAAGTGTTTAATTGTTGGAAATCTGTCCACTCAACTCCAAGGACTAGTAACAACGGCATCAAGCTTTCCATGAGGAAAACCTTATTTCCCTTTCCAAAAGCTCATAGTCCCTTGAAGCAAGAAGACAAGCCAAAAGTAAATAATCTGAAGTTGAAGACATCCATAGAAAAAGACTCTGCTTTGATTTTCAAGTTCTCAAGAGGAAGAAGGGATATGCGATCTGCTTAAAGATCTCATTAACTGTTAATTGTTGCCTGACAAAGCTAAAATCTCTATGGGGTATTCCAGGCTGAGTTATCCTAGTAAATATTGGTTAATCCCACTCAAAAGAAAATAAAACCTGTATGCCTAGTAGTAAATACTGTCAATTACTTATGAGAGATATAGAAAAAGAAAAGGGTTTATGCATAGTTCCTTTTTATTGGAAGTCACTGTTTAACTCTTTTGCATTACTAAATCTCTGCGTAAATTTAATCTTTAGCCTGGCAGATGTGGAGAGGAATCAGAGCAGTTTTGGTGTAAAAGTAAGATTCTTGACATAAAAAGAGCTCATGGTTTATGGAAGAGACAAAATATATAAATTCCTGGCTCTGAAACAGAAAAGGTTCGTATTCATGGACTTGAGCTGCAACAGAATTAATGATAAGCTCATCAATTTAGTAATAGAGTGTTTATACAGTGTATCATTTTGGGAGAAGCACCAGGAGAAAAATGTGACTTAAACACAACCTTTTTGCTGTTCCTCAGTTGCCAGAACAACAGAGTAATTTATTCCATCCCTCTCTTTAGTTTAGCACACTCTCCATCATAAATCTGGCCACATCTGTTGGCTGGCACACAGGGACTTTTTTTCAGCCTGAAAAATGCCAGCTCCTTTTACGCAGGTATATGAAGCATGCTGTCTTTTCTTTCTACTACTGTGCCTGTAGTCACAAGCCCCAGGGGCCAGCTAAATGGAGTATATTGCCTGCTGCTTTTATGCATGGAAGCATGTGACTTGAAGAGATAATCAAACTTTCACAATATCTTTCTAGCAAAATACCCGGGTGTTTCTAAGTGTTGCAATTTGGGCAACTACACTGTCATCCTTCTTCCCTGATTTAAACAAGAAATCATATTTGTAACTGCAAGATGATATTTGAAAAGAGGGAATGTTCTATGTAGCAGCCAGCTAAGGTGCTCACCCCTTTGCTTAAAGTGGAAGAAGAGCTATTTTCCAACTTGTGACTGAATTTCCATTCCTATTGCCAGTGATTCCCATTTCTGAATCATCTTTGTCAGGAAAAGACTTCATTTGCTGAATCAATTTGCACTGCACTAAATCTATACTGAATATTGCTCAAGTAGGCAGCATTGTTATACCCATTCCTGTGCAATTAGCTGAAATGTGGAGGCTATCACATTTAAAAGGAAAAAAAGTACAATAATTTCTTCTTAACAAATCAATGGATTAATTATAATTTATAAATTTTTTTAGTTTGCTAAACAATGAAGGAGCATGAAAATGTTTCTTTGGATTTTGCCATCCGCCTTTGTACCTACACATGTTCTTTACAAAAGAACAACATTGTATCAGATAGGAAAAAAGTAATTTTAAAATCACACACTGTATTTTAAAAGTATATTGGAATGAGGTTGCAAGGTGTCAAAGTCAAGGGTTTAAATCACAGGTGAAGAAGTTGCCTTTCCAACTCCCATTTAGTTCTTTTTGCTTATACATTACATTATAACATCATATATTTGATTGCTATTTCATTCTGTTTGGAGGATTGAGCTTGCCCATCAAAAAGCAGTTTCTCATGCTGACCTGTACTTTTATTACTGTTGTCTTGTCAGATGCTGCCTAAAATACAGAATTATTAACTTATTTGTGGACTGCCTCCCATAAAGTCAATAGAACGCAGAATTATTACCCAGACTTCCACAAATGAACCAAAAAGTGCAACATCAGAACACCTCATTGTCTCAGGTAGTGCAGGGTTTTTTCAAAGAATAGATTTGCACTTTCAAAGTATGGCTTTGAGCAACATTGGGTTCACCTGTGGCTTGCCTGCAGTTCTGCATTTTGATTTTGCACTCGATGATCTTAAAGGTCTTTTCTAGACTAAATGATCCTCTGATATGCTCATGCCCTCACTGGACACCTGGGATGACTAGAGGATCTGCCACAGACACTGCACATTCAGTGGCAGTGAGTTCTATATTATTTTTCAGAGCGGCATTGCACTGCCATGACTGACACCATCCTTTCTGGTTTCTATCCAGGAGATAGGTAATCTTGTACTTCACTCACTTGATTCCATACAGCTGCTGCCAGGGGTGAGGCAAGTGCAAACAAACAGATGACATTTTCCTTATGGATTTCACAGAACACAGAATGATGCAATACTCCACAGGGTGGGGGGTGAACTGTGCCACATGGATGAAAGTTTTGCATAGCAATACAAGGATGAAAACTAGGCTGCTGCCAGCCACAGGAATTATGAGTTTTCTAACCTCTTGAAGTGGGATTCTGAAACTGTAATGAGACAGATAGCCTTTATATCTCACAGTAAAAGAAAGGATTCTTGAGCAGCTGTCTGTTACACGGATGGAATATGAAACACGAAACATCACCAGCATTTTTTTACATACAAACAAAGAGGGGTCTTAGGGGGTTTTTCTCATGTATTTTTGCAAAGGCACAAGAGAAAATGACATCCTTGATTACACAGACCAGTTTTGACACCTGTCTTCAACTGCATTGTAGATTAAACTGATTTGTGCAGGCAACAACTGAAATAAGATTGCCATTTGTTTTTAAGGCAGAAAGAGACCATTTGCAGGGTAAGACATTTTCTCAGACAATGCAACTATACAGCAGTCATCTTGCTGTTTGAATTTACATGTTCATGAGATTGATACTGACTGGTCCTGTTCTCTCAAATATTTCTGCTATGTTCCTCTTGAATGAAGGTCTCTGCCACACAGTAAGGGAAGAGTCCTTTCACATGACTTCATGTTCCTGAGGACATAGCAGAGTTTCCTTAACTGAACAGGCACAATGGCTTAGATTTCTAAAGGGAAAGTACTCGATTTGCATGTTGAGAAACACATGTGACAGGATTTTCTGCAACCTGTCAAATTCCTTGGGCACAGAAAAGCATCCAGCCAAGATGACCTTGAAGGATCTCTGGTCTTCAAGACAGACTTGTCATTTCATATGTCACACAGCTACCCAGCCAAAACATCCAATGAGAGTACAACAAGCTTCAGTAGCTGGGCTTTATGTTCCATTTTAATATCCAGCACATGTCCAAGATGTCTTTGGAGAAAATACCAACTCTACCTGTCAGATGAAAATCTGAACTCTCAGGAGCAGATTTGGTATGGAGCAAAGATTTAAGCCAAACCCCAATGAAGTTAGTACTAGGCTTCTTTTATTTTCTCAGTATAAAGACAGATTTCCAAAGGGTTGTATAGCAGCTCTTTTTAATCAACTAGTACACCCTTTCAATAGCAAAGGGTTAATCATGCATCTGCACATTCCAGGCCTTTGCTCAGTCTGACTTTGAAAGGGGCATGTCAGGCGGCTTCATTTCACCTGCTGAAATGGGGCAGATGCTGGGCAGGCTGAAGCAGACAGGTAGGAGAAATTTCTTTGCCTTCACAGAATCACAAGATCTGGTACAGTAAATCATACACTAGGTTGAAATTAAATTGTGCTGTAATAACTTGATTGCTTAAGAAAAATAATTACAGTACTACTAGGTGAAGAGACATGAAATAAATGAGTTAATTACATGCCCACTTACCGCTGTGCTAAGCATGATACATTAATATGAATTTATCTATGCTTATTACAGGCACAGTGTAGCTCTCTGGAATACATTAGAGAGTAAATTATTTTGCAATCTATTTCATGTTGTACCTTTTTTAAATTCTGCTCCAGTCTAAATTGTCTGGATCATAAAAATCACAAGGACAAGGAATACTAATAAATAGGATTGAACTAGAATGTGTATGTGCAGTTAGGAGTGAATATTTAGAAACAAAAGCAGTTAATATTGTGTCTCCATTAACAACTTTATGCATTACCTGAAACTGGAAGTAAACAGCATCTTAACAACGAGGTGCAAGAATGGTACTAACTTAGAAAATTTGGTGTGCCCCAGACTAACCCACCATAAATGTAAAACATAGGAATGGGAGCACAAAATAACATGTAATTTGTGATACCTCCTTATGTGGCACACTGGTTTTTTAAATTACCACATTCTGAGGTGGCATTGATGAAATTACCAGTCTTTAGGTATTTCTAAGGTGTCTTACAATCATTCCATCCCTTAGAAATCAGGCAGCATCACTGATTAGTCCTACCAGGGGCTCTGCCTCCCTCCCCTGAACTTTGGTAATTCCTCAAGCTTGTTTTTAAAAGTCAAAAGGTTTGAGAGCAGGCTTTGCTCTCAAATCCATATGAAATATCAGTTTCTGTATCCCAGTGACATGGTTTCCCCTCATGACTGCTGCACTATAAATGACACCACTCATTGCTCTTGACAGCAAAGAGTATGTTGTGTTGGGACTTGAATTTCACTGATTCCTTGTTCATTTACAGAATGTTGGTATACATAATAAAACAACAACGTCTCATATATGGTTTAAGTGGTTAAATTGATGGATTCCATTCCTTTCTTCTGATTGGTATAGAAATTGCATTTGTCTAAAGTGCTTGAGCTGAGTTACAAAGCACAATCATCTCGCAGTTTGGGGGAAATACCACATTATGAAAAGCAGAAGTATATTGAGTTCTACAGTTACACTGAAAAAACATTTTTTAAGCAAGCTTTACATTTCCACTTGTCACTTTTTCCAGTGATATGAAATAGGACACTGAAATCCCTGTAAAGTCCTGCCAGAGAGAGAGAACTTCTGGATTTCTACAGCACCGTGAACTTTCACTGCATGCTGTGTCTATCCTATGGACAGATCAGTTTGATCATGTACCACATTTCGCTTCAAACCAGCATAAAAATTAATGAAAGAGATAGTGGCCTTCAATTTCCAGGAGGCTGGTGTAGTTGTTGGAATATTCCTAGGTCACCATATGCGTTTCCATACAGTGTCTAAACAAGATTTTATTTTGTCCTCTGATACAGCTGTTTCTCATTTTCATCTTGCAGATGCTATCTTGCTTACAGGGCAGCTTAGTGAAAAAGCTGTGTTGACTCATAAGACCAAGATGTACAACATTCAGCTTTGATGGAAAAGTGCATAACCCCTTTATCATCCACGGAGCAAAAAGCTTGCAGGGGGAGAGGATTCTAGGTCCAGAAGTAGTGTCAAAGCTCCCTTTTTCTGTGAAGTATAGTTGACTATTAAAAGCCTAAAAAATGTGCTTATTCATCTTATTATTATGGAAAGTCCTGGTGATTCACTGCATGGGCGAGAGAAGATGGTTTAGTTTAGTTATTACTGTTTGTAGTTGAGTTTTCTGTTAAGATGGAAACAAAACAGAAATAATACGGAAGATTCCCTAAGTGTATGGGAGCTAAGGAGCAGGAGAGCATTTACAGGCACATCTCTGAACCAGTCAGTTCTTAACACTGAATAAATGTGCTTAAGACAAAAAGAAGGGGAAAGAAAGAAGAAAAAAGATAGGAAAACTTAGTCTTTCCCCATCCTCCTTAGAGCCAGGAGTCGGAACAATGGAATTTCCCTAGTGGGGAAACAAAGACATAATGTCTAATTGCTAGGACATAAAGACTCAGAGGGAGACCACACAGTGGCCAGGAGAGCGGAAGAGCACTGACCCAAACGGTCAGAAAGACAGAAAAAGAATCTCAGTTCAGAGTGTGCACAAACAGTTCAAGAACCCAAGCAGCCAAAAGAAGGCTCAGGAGTACTGAGGCAAAGCGAGCGCACAAGTGGTTGCTAGTCTGTTTTTTTTATACATTTGTCTATCTGAATGCACACAGATATTCTCCAACTAACTAATGGAAGGCAAAACTTATTGCCTAATTTCCTTTTGTCTTCAATTAATATATACTCCTATAAATACTGAGATCTGAGGGCAGATTTGCTCAAACTTCCAGGGAACAGGGAGAGCAAGCCTGGGTAATGCAAATCTAGGACAGGGCATGAAGTTCTAACGACTGTAAGAAATAGGGAACTCATTCCCTTCAGTGCATGCTACAGGACGAGCAGGAGCTGAAAGCTATTACTGAGAAAGCTCTTGGCTGTTGAAGTGGCTCCTGTACAGAGCAGACTCACAATTCCAGCCAGTGGGAACTCCACAAGGTTGTGAAAGAGGACAGAGTTTGTATCAGGAGATAAGAAAAAGAGTTATTCTCAGTAAAGGACTCACTGAACTCAGTTTTTCCTGTTATTCCCAAACCTGACTTCTGAAACTTGAGAGCTCTTGATTCAAGTCAGTAATCTTCAAATCAGTTGCCAGTTCCTCCTTTGGGAAAGCAAGCCCCTCCTCAGGGAGTAGAAGTTTCTTTTCTACTTTATATATTTCTGCTGTGCATGTGAATCAGGTGCAAATTGTCTTTTTATCCTCTGAAAATCCCAATATTTAAACTTTGGCATTTGAGGGAATAAATGTAGGTTCTCACCTTTATTTTAAGTTCTTTAAGGCCAATATACAATTCAGCATGGAGAATATCAAATCCCAGAGAAAGCAGAGGATCAAAAGGGATCACAAAAGCAACAACGTAAGTCTTTCAGAAATTGTAATATTTGGGTTAGAAGGATATCCTTGAGTTAGGAGGACATACAAGGGTACTGGTGGTGTAGAGTCAAACAAATCATACAGGCTTTTAATGAGGAAGTAATGATATGGGTTTTTTTCAGAGTGCTTTATAAACACTAATTATGACTTGTTGCTAAATTCTCCAGGTGAATAAACAGAACTAGGAACAGATTAGACAGCTTGCTAACTCATGAGTGAGTCAGCAACAAGCTTAGCAGTAGGCCTTTGAGTTTTTACTGATTATTGCCCTGCTTAAAACCTTATTTAGTGTGGAAGAGACTGAATACCTATGAGGCAAAGGAAAGTTACTTACAAATATTTATCGGGAAGGTACTGACCAGTTTAGATAAGAGTGCAAGCCTTCTGTACCTCTAGTTTTTATTTTAAATTTCCCCTTCACTCTCAAGAAGCAGAAATGGAGTTGGACTCTGTTCTCTTGGAAAAGAGGAGACCTCTTTGATATGTTTACATGCCATTAGTCACTGCATCTGGGAGGTAAGTTGCCCTTGGCTTTCTGCATCCGTCCCCAGTGGAAGCAGATAAAGACAACTGCTTTCCCAATGCCAGGATTCCACAAGCACAAGGGCCAGCCCTCCACTTCTCTTACATTTCTCCCTTCCCTGCAATCTCTTCAAAAGATCCTGTGCGTTAGAAGAGCCAAGTTAATTATTTTAAAGGTTCCAATAGTTTATTTTTCAGAAAGATTCTCAGACGTATGAATCACCAGGAATAACCATAGTTCAGGAAAAACTTCTGGGAGTTGGATGTAACTGCTAACACTTGGTCAGAATCAATTATATGGGACCTGGAGGCAAAGGGAAGGGGAAAAGCAAAGCTTTGCAGCACCCTTTGAGCACACAGGAAAGCCAAGGAAGCATTTTAACTCAGCTTAGTGACAAAAAACCAACCCAAACACAAAACAACCAAGGTCTAAGTTTTTGACCCTGATTTCAATATCTTTGTGTAAAAACAGAACTGACATGCACTTATGCTGAACTGTTCTTTGAACAACAAGAGCTTTGCTGAAAGGGGAAAAAGTTTGGTCATTTTGTTGCATTTTTCCTTTTCCACTTTGAGTTATTTTCTCAAGCTTTGATAGTGGCACAAACTAAGCCTTCATCTTTAGTCATACAAACTCTATGCCTCTAATAAGAGTTCAAGCAACAAAGAGTAGTTTTAATATTGAATAAAACCAGCAAAAGTAGAACTTGAACACAGACTATCTGTGCCACCAAAGTATGTTTCCGCACAGAACAGAGTATTCACAGCACTTGTGGTAACACTATATGGAATCAATTTATGCCTGGCAAGGAAAATAAAAGTATAACATTTCTTGTGAGAAGATTTTTCCATATTCACCCCAATAGTGTGTGTCATTAGGTACATCTGTGACAAAAACATCACTTAAAGCAGGCTAGGAAAGAGAAACCTTGGCTCACTTACCCTATTACTTCATCTCTAGGGTTTGCCCTGGTGCACTTTTCCAGTAACATGATATTTGGATAGGCTCTGTTTTGTCTTATATAAAAGAAGTTGCTATAATAGCCACCTCCCTGCCCTCTACACTTATCTGTAATTGTTTCATTTGGCTTACAAAGTTATACCGAGTAATTTTATAATAATGTACAGATTAGTCCATGTAAAATCGGTCATACTTGTTTATATAGCTGATTAATTAGCAACTTTTCTTTGTTTAGGCTATAAACTGTAATCCATCAGTGTCTTTGTGGACTGCAGATTCTCTGTTGGGAGTTGTCATTTGTGGTTTTATGGTAAATTATAAATTACCTCCCAGTGTGGCTATATATTTTCATTTATAATTGTTTATGAAAAATCCAATGGCAATTATAAAGTGTTTTTATACATTTCCACTGCTATAATGTTATTTCATATTCAAGTCAATCCTAAGGTTTTAAAAGAAAATATAAGTGCATTTTATGTATTTCAAAAAACACAAAACTGATTTGACCTTAAAATGCCCCACCCATTTTAATGTTTTCTCCCAAAGACTCAGCAGCAGCCAGTACCATACTTTGCTGAAATACATTATATACTTATGAGTCATTTGCTTTGTATTCAATTCAGTAAGAAAGAAATGCAGAATCAAATTTGAGAGAAGGACTAGTTATCCAAGAATTTTGTACAGAATACCTGTTAGATCTCACCCTCAATAGGACTCATCTGTGAATCTTTAGTGAGTGGAGGAACTTGTGACAAGAGTAGGATTTAAACCATTTAGTACTTCCTGTGGTTGATTTTAAGTAACTCCATGTACAGGATGCTGATGTGAGTCCTGTTCTTACGAGCCTGAATCTTGATTTGTATTTTGGAATTCTGTAAGACTTACTGTGCAATGGAGGAGCAAATACCAAGGTGTGCAGGACTCTCCACTGCAGGGAGGTCAGGCTTTTGCAGCAGCCATTACTCAATTTGGGTGAGGAAGAGTTGAACTGTCTGTAAACAGCAGACATCTATAATGGTAAGGCACGAAGGTCATTTTAGATTACTTCATGTATAGTAAGTTGACTTTCTTTCCACCATTCCTTGTACTTGTTCATACTCTGTGGTGACTGCTGAACTTTTTTTCTCTGAGAATCCATACTGCAGGAAATAAATTTCTTGTCATGCAGATTTCCTTACTTTCAAGTGAAACCTTACAGTTCCAGGCATTCTTTTTCAGCTGACACCAAGGCTTACTGCAGTAAGCTGTCTAACAAGAAGTTCATAATAATATAATGCTGTAAGAGCTGCTCCAATAAATCAGACTCTGAAACTTGGTTGCCCCTGATGTATGTGGGCCAAGATGGTAGATCATGTATTTGCAATTCCTATTTAAAAAAAAAAGTCTGCTGGCCTTGGGTAAGGGTGAAATGAGACCTTTTGATTCCATATGTCTGTATGACTTACTATCAGAATGAAAGAGAAAAAAAGAATATTTTTAGTCTAACTTCTACAGTAATAGATAACAACATCAGAATATTCTAAGGAGAAAGCCAGAACTGAAAGCCAGTAGAATCCCAAGAGAATTAAATTAATTGTTTCGTGGTAGGCAGTTGAATTTCTAAGCTTGTCCTATTGCAAAGCATGTAACTGTTCATTAATACATTTTATTATATTAATGGGCAGAATTAATCTACCCAATCTTCCTTCAGAAGGGCAAATGTTGATGTGTCATCTATTGAGGGAACATTACAACTATGCTACTAAGCACCTGATCTTTGAGATGTCACAGTCAAAATATATCATCTTTAAAATCTTGTTGTTTCCTGATAACTATTCTTCACATTGAAATATTCACCCCTCTGGAGCTGCCTCCAGAAAGAAGCACTCGGAATAAATGGAAGTGCATGTACTGCTGTATTGTCTCTGGTCCTGTTGAGAGTTCTGCTGTTGTTATTGAAGATCTTCTGTGCAAGTACAGACTGATAATAGCACTGTTTATGGAATTTACTGTTTCTTATGCCAGAACGGATGACAAAGTGCAAGGTGAATTCAATTTTCACCAGCTGCATCTTTTTACCCGTTCCTTATGGGTACTTCTAAGCTGGCCTCTAGTCCTTTCAAGAACTCCATGATATTCCAAGATCTCTCAAAATAATTGAAGAAAACTTGAAAAAATATTGTAGCTTTTGTGCACAGGCAGGTCTGATAAAAGCATTGTCCTGAACACCCCATTTTGGAGCTCACAAGAGGACACAAGTGCAATACCAGTCCCATAACACAGTATGGAAAATATTTGTTACTGCTGAGCCCTGCATATGTCACGTGCATTTCAAATCTTCCTGAGGATCTGGTTCCCATGACTTGAGTTCTGGATTTAAGAGGCAATGTGACATATGGTTTTTAATATCTCCCCAACAGGGTATGATTTCCATGAGTTCAGTATACTTGTCACTTTTAATCCAGGTTTTAAGAAGAAAATTAAATTTCATGTTAAAAAAAAAATTGAATGCTTGAATCTTTTAACTTGGAAAGGAATTTACAAAAATAGTTTCCATTCTTCCAAATTTCAAAGGGAAAAAGTGTCATAGAGGAAAAATTGGAGAGATTAAAAGCCAGCCTGTATTTCTGCATGAATTGTCCAGCCCCAAGCACCTACTCAGTGATTTATGTAATAGGGAGGCTGGTGGAAATCATTCTTTTTGGGCAGCAGCAAGACCAGAGCTGCCAAAAGCTGGTGTAATTAATACCATGTTTGTGCCCAAATCGCTGTCTTTCAACCCTGTGTAAACCCACTGTAGTCAGTAGCAGAGCATAGCATATAGTTCTGCAGTAAATAGGAAATGTGATCCAGACTTATTCATCCCTAGGACAATGATCCACTGGTGTCTGCAAATCAGCTGGAAGGTAACTTGCATTGTGTTCTGCCCCTCCACATGGCACGTACTGAGCAGCTCTTAATTCTAGAGCCTCAGTTAGTTCGCGTGTGTAATTTGTTCTTGGTTTTCTGCCTGTTTGTGTTGCTATGAATCTCAAACTACCCGTTAAGCCATGATAACAGAAACAAGAAATCCTCCCCCTGCCTCTTGCCTCTCTCTGCGTCTCCCTCACAATTGCCAGAGGAAGGACAGTGAAGTAAGGAGAGAGCTAGACAAGCCATCTCTGTTATTAATAATAACACCGAGGGGAGGACTGGGGAAAATAGCTGCTCCAGAAACTTCTGGCTGCTGGATTAAGCCAATATGTGCTCCCTCTACCCACATTTATGTAAAATGCTGCTTCTCAGAGATGTTTTCATCTCAGAGCTTAGAGGGGTCCAATTACACAAAAATACTCTGAAAGTTTTCCTGTATTCTTTTGCTATGACATTTATTTATGCTCTGTTTATTGAAAGGATACTTGGGACCAGGTTTGTCACATGTGTAACAACCATCCCCAGCTGTGTGTCATTAGTGCTGGAGTACTGGGGAGGAGGGAGTTAAGAGGAGAGATCAAAGCAGCTGGGATCTATCAAGCAATCAGGGCCCACTGCCAAGGGAAGAGAAGGAAGTGGGGCTAAGACAATGGCTTTGATCCCAGGAAGAGAGGGCTGGGGGTCAGGAAGCATGAAGTAAGGCTAAATCTGTTGATTTTGGCCCTGCTTTTGAGTAGGCTCCTCACCCTTAGAGGTAACACTTTTCTTTTAATCAATTTTATAACTTGCTATGTGCTTTTGCTATGGTCTTGATTCAAGTTTACCTGTGTGACAGCAGAGATGATAATTGCTAAGAGAAGCTGAGATACAAAGCAGTGTCTGCACTACACATTATGAGGTTATGTGGAGTGCAGGCTTGTGCTAGGCCGAGCGCTGGTCTATGTCAGTGAGAGGCTGGCCAGTTTGAGCTGAAAGTTGGGGCTTAAGGATGTCTATCTGGACTGCAAGATGTTTGAAACATTACCACTTTACCCTTGGTGAAGATGACCAGTTAATGCTAAAGCTTTTCTTTGGATTCTGTAGGTTTAAAACCCTGCAGCTTCACTCTTCTGTCATTAAGCTCCTAAAATGTGGTGATTTTCTGCCCTTGTAGGCAAGCAAGAAACTTAGCTTGGCTAGAAGTTCTTGGTTTGGTTTGGGGTTTGTTACCTTTTTTTCTTTCTTCAGTGTGATTCAGGGTAGCCATGCTGGGGTTTTGTTATGGCAAGCTACTAAATGGGTGAGACACCAGCATCAGCCATCCCCAGTGACATAACTTTGGGTTCAGTGTATGGCACTTGATGGATTTTAGGAAGGCAAATCTCCAATAAGCAGGGTACAGTATCATCTATACTTCGGTAGGAGTCTGGCTCCTTGGCGTTATTGTTCATCTTGGTCCTTCCACAGCTGCAAGAAGCTGTAGGTGCTGAATGAGGCCTGAGTAATATCTCTAATGGACAGTTGAAATTAAACATTTTCTTTATTTGCTTTATGAAACTCACCAGTGCTCAGGGTGTGGGAACTCACTGCTAACAATTTTAAAAGTTGTGCTGTAGGGCGAAAGATCCAGCTATGCTGTGATTTTAGTGAAGGCTTCTACCTTGACAGCATTATAACCTCGAATGATAAGCACCGCATTTCTTTAATTTGTTGGGTTTTACCTTGTTAAGAGGCAAGTTTACTTTTGAAGAAACATCTCCAAACATCTTGCAGTTTTAACTTTACTTTTATATCTGCTTAAGCATATTGAGTAGTTGCTAGTGCAAGTGTACTCTTTAAGATAATTGAATTAAAATCAATAGATTGCTTGTTACGTAACTTATTCCCCTCACAAGTAATTCAAAACCACCTTTTTTTTTTCCCTTCAGAGTCTGTATCATTCCTATATTTCTTTTTTTTTCCCCTATTAAATAGTTTTGCTTTGGATAAATTGAAGAATAAAAAGAAAGAAGTAAATTTGTTCAATGAAATGGAGGTATAATTATCTTGGCACTAGTATAAATATTTGTACCAATATAACTGCAAAGAATTTTGCTCTACCAGGATAAATATAAAGTGGAATTTATAGTCCTCTTGGAAGAGACAGATTCTTGTAACAGAATATTCAATTTTTCGTAATTTTCCTTCATTTTTCATATCTTCATGTGAAAACAAAATGATCTTATTTATTCATGCACGGCAGTGTAATTGCTGTTCATGTGTTCCGGATTAAGAGTTTTCCCCTGGGGAGCAGTGTATGTTCAGGTGAGATAAAATGAGGCATTATCTTCACCTTTGCCACAAACTGACACTATTCTGCATCACAGCTTTCACAGAAATTAAAAGACACAAATCATTTCTTCCTCCAGCACTTCCCCCTTCAGGCTTCTGTCGCATTGCTGCTTCATAGAGGGGGAATTCAGATTCTTTCTTAAAACTTTTTAATATACAATTTGTATGCACAAATCCTTAGCATGATGTTTCTGGCATAGCCTGGACTCTGTAACTTTCTCAGTCTTCCATTAAAAGCTGCATTAGGAAGTTTTCCCTATGAACAAACCTTTGCATGAGATTATACAATGTCCTCCTATGCAGAAGAAGTGTAACTGTAGCTGTTAAATCATCTTTATTCTTCCTACTTATGGCCATACAGCAATCCTGTAAAACCTCTGTGGTCTCTATAGGTTTTGGTATTTGTGTTGATGCTCAGAAGGATGTGGTTTGAACCAGAGCACAAGAACTCTACATGTGAGATGGAGACATTCTGGGAGTGTGTGTGCACGAGAGGAATCTCAGCGGAATATTTTGGCACAGGGATCCTTATTCATCTGTTGAGCATAACACTGGGAGAGTCATTAGTGAGAATCAGTGTGGAGGGAATGAAGTCAAAAGCAAACTGATGAACTTTGCACTCAGGGCTCTGAGCTCTGGAAAGTAACAAGCTTTCTGTTCCTTCGTAAGAATACACTGGGATCAATCATGTATGACTCTTTCCCTTGAGTTATTAATTTTCTAATAGTTTTCTGAATTATCTTACTATAGCAGCTTTGTGGGTTTTTTCTTTTTTTCCTTGATACTGTCAGATAAGTCCTTAAGCCAGCAACAGTGAACACAATGCTTATTGTATTGCTTGTTACCAGCTTTGATCCCTTCAGGCAATGAAAAAAAATAATGACTAGGACCCTCGCATACAAATTTAAAAAGGGCTTTAAAAATTACTGGATTTCTCGGTCGATTAAAAACTAATTACTTCATGTGTCAGTGAAAGAAATATTTTCTGGTCTTATCCCAGCCCATTCTCTCTGTACACTCAGTAGTGTCTGATTGACAGACTCACTCAAATTGACAGCTGAGACTGGAAATAGAGGGCTGAGTCCACATTGCAAACCCAACTTGTTTAGAGGCCTGATGGGGATGGGCAGGGGAAAGGAAATTTGGTTCATTAATGAGTAAGGAAGATGTTAATGCCTTGTCTAGAGTCAGAGACTTATTTCTCACAAATATTTGAGAATATGTGAAAATTGTACATGATGTGGAAGTCGACTTTGCAGCAACTATCAAGTGCAAGAATACACCACCTCCAAAATGTGCAGCTGGCAGCAGCTCATCCTGGTGTGAATTAGGATTTACTCAGAGTCAATTGTGAATTAACACTTTCTTACCAATAGAGGATCAGATATCAAAACATGAGGGAAGGACTAGTCTAATCTGGAATATATTTATATAATGTTACATATCTGGGACATTCCTAAATGAAGTCAGCCTTTGTACCTAAGGGGATTTCCCCAAAGGGGAAAATCACACTTTATTTGTGCAGTCATATGATTGAAAGAAAAACTTCCTTAATTCAAACGAAAACAGAAATTCTTTACTAGATTCCAAGAGGGTAGGGATATAGATGAAGTAGTCTACATGACAATTCACCAGCAGAAAAACAAATGGGGGAAAAAAAGGTTTCATTTGTGTCACGGTATGTCAACTGCAAGAGTAGTGTAGCATTTTCTTTCATTCTCACAGTTGTGACGTGGCAATCTGCCGTTAGATAAATTATTTGTTCTGAAATTTTTGAAAACAAAAATTTGAGTGTTTCTCAGTATGTTTATTACTGCAACCAAAGTACAGGTAGTGGAGTTAGAAATGGATATAAAATCAACTAGTTTGCTCTTTCAGGATAATGAAAGAATAGCATTGCATAATGCTGACAATGAGATAACCTGAGATTTTTTGTTTTTCTGTGATGTCAGGTTAAGGATTTGAGTCTTCAATTAACTTGGACCAGTTGCTGCACTGGGAGGTTAATATTACAGGCTAAAGTACTTCCTGCTCCAAGGAGATAAAATACCAGAATGCTATTTCAGTCAGCAGAAGTTTAAATTAGTTGCAGTCTTAGGGTATTGACTTTTCTTACCTCTCTCCCATAAGATTGCACCTGCACTGGGCTGCTTTTGTAACTTGTGTTGCAAAATCTAGAGGTTCTTTCTCAACAGTCATCAGGGTAAAAATGATTGATAGGCTGTAATAGGAGGAGGGAAATACAGATAATTAGTTTTGTCAGACATAGGCTTTCAAGAAATATTTCTACACACTGTGCACTGTTTACATTAAAAAAATCCACATTCTTAGGTCAGAATGTTTTTCACTTTTACGATGGTGTGTGGTGTGAATTTTTTGCTACTTTCTTCTCGAACTTGGGCAAAGAGCATTTCTGTTCAAGAAAAAAACAGCAGCTTAATGCCTGATACCCATATGATGTTGTTCAAGGCTGTAACAAGGTGGGGGGTTGGTTTCTTCTCCTGGGTAACAAGCAAAAGGACAAGAGGGAATTGGCCCCAAGTTGCACCAGGGGACATTTAAATTGGATATTAGGAAAAATTCCTTTACTGAAAGGGTGGTCAGGCCTTGGAACAGGCTGCACAGGGAAGTAGTGGAGTTGCTGTGCCTGGAAGTGTTCAAAAAATGTGTAGATGTGGCCTTTGAGGACATGGTTTAGTGGTGAACGTGGCAGTGATAGTTAACAGCTGTAGTCGATGATCTTGGAGGTCCTTTCCAAGTTTAGCAATTCTATGATGTGTACCTTCAAATTGGTATCAGACCTGCTGGTTATTGGACACAGATTTTTTTGCAATCCTATGTCCTTATCATTGACATTTATAGTAAAATTACATCTTGCCATATTTATAATAGAACTAAGCTTGATAAATGAGTTATCCTAAAAATAGATCAAAGAAACCTTCATCTGATATTGAAGACAATGGCCCTTGCTAAGTAGTCTCAATAGCTGGTTTAGAAACCATAATTTAATGATTTTCAAAAGGCCTAACAACTTTAAAATTTAAAAGCCTGCCTGATTTTTATTCTAGATTTCTTTCTTAAAAACACATGGAATTGCTTGTAGCCTTTGTTAATCCCAGAGCAGTATTTTTGTTGCACAACACTTTAAAACAATGCCTGTTTTGCTGGAGTGCTATGAGACTTCTCTGCTCTTCTGGAATCCACTTAAACTCCTTTGGTGATCAGTAATTCTCTTTCTCAGTGCAGCCAAATCTCACCACCTAATTTCATTTTGCCATTCAATGTTGTCAGTGTGGTATTTTTAGCTTTCAGCACAATTTAGGAAAACTGGCTAGAAGAGCCAAGAGTGGGAAGGAGGTTCCCTAGTCCTCACTTAACCAGATTTTTTTCCAATGCCTTTCTCCACAACAGGGCAAGATCCAAACAGAGTTGAAGAGACTGCAGGAAATATTTAGCTCTTGACTCCTTGCAGGACTGATCCATTTATGGTTGGAAGACTCTAGCTCTGAGTAGTCAGTCTATCTGTATGTTGAGTGAATACAATTTATTGCACCTTATTTACTGTTGTGCTTTTAGAATCTTCTTAGTTTGTTAGCATTTGATGTACATTTTAATATATCTAAAGGGGAAAAAGAAAACCTGTGCAGGTTTATTGGCATGTATATGATTTCAGCACACTGAAGTTTGGTCATTGTTGTGATATTTTGGTTGGCTCTGTCTTAGCAGCTAAATAAATCCAGTAGGAAAATTACGTCTTATTCTGAAGTACTTAATTACAAGTTTACGTTCTCATCCAGCTTAACTAACTTATGAAGTGTAATTAGGTAGCTCCTAACACACCTATGTCAGCATCCCAGAAAAAGAAATGAAAGGCACCTAAGTTAGCAGAGCCAAAGCATATCTATGTAATTCTGGACAGAACTGGATTTGGTTTTGTTTTTCTTAGCTTTTTTGTGAAGATTTCTGCTGTTGAACACTGCACCATATTTCAAGGCCATCTGATTCATGACTTCGCTACCTTTATTTTTAAGAAATATTGTCTAGACTGCATTTCCCCCCACACACCTTTTCCCCATTCAGGCCTGCCATTTCTTGCTCTATCCATAGAGTATTGAGAATATATTCTACTTATCTTCATGTATTTGAAGACCATTTCAATCTCTCCTTTAAACATCTCAAATTCTTTCAGTTTAATCTTCTATGTTATGGAGTACAGTGCAAAATTCCTGTCCTGTTCTCTTAAGTCATTGATTGAAAATGCATTTATATTTCATGTAATTTATGCTTTTTCCCTTCTAACTTTTTCAAATTATCCACAATTTTCTTGAAATACAGTTCTGAGAATTCAAATGCTCTTGGGCTTAAGTGAAATAATTCTTCCACTGTGATTTATAACCTAGCCTTTTGTTTCTCTGCAAGTTTAATGCTTGTCTTTTCTTAGCAGCATGACACCAGTGAGTCATATTCTGATTGGGAGGCAAAGTGACACCCATACATCCCTCTTCAAAAAACAGCTCACATGCGGCTGTCTGCAACAAGTGTGACTTCCTAGATGCAGTACATGGCTCTTCTTCCTGTTTAATGGGATTCTGCTTTTCCAGTCCTTATCTCCAATTTTTCAGAGTGCTTTTTAATTCTTATCTTGTCCTACAAGAGTCAGCTCCTGAAAATCTGGTCTCAGTTCTTTCATCTAGATCATTAACTAGATACAGAATACAGAGCAGCCCTGGCTCCAGAGGAGACAGAAGAACCTGGTGCCCTACCCCCAGCCCTGCTTTTATCTTCATGGAGGGTCAATAATAAAAAACTCAGATTTTTTCCACCTACATTTTACTAGTTTTGTCAAAGACTTTTTTTCTCCAGTTTTCAGACTGTCATGTGAAATAAAGACAGGCCTTACTAAAATCAAGATTTCTCCATTATCCACAATGCTTACAATATTGTCCCCGAAAAATATTGCAGTGACTATACCCCACTTGTTCTCGATAAATACAGCCTGGATATTACTCAATTCCCTTTGTTCTTATAGGCTTAAAAGACTTCCCTGTTTCTCCTAGAACTGAGTTCTTACATGTATCATATTAAATGTTTAGCACTAGATTTGCCCTTTTCCAGTCTTCTCCAGTTTCTACCTGGTCTCAAAGAAAATTGTTAACGGCTTTGAGATAACAAGTGCCAATTTCTACACATGTGAGAGTTCCATTTTGAAAACACCTATTGCTACTAAGTACTGCTTAAACTGTTAATTCACTGATTAGCTCAAAATAGGACCTTCACACCACCAGGACTCATTTCTAGCTATCTGGCTGCTCATCCTTTTATGGAAGGTTAAGGGGAAACACTGGACCAGGCTTGAATGGTCTTCCTGGAACTGACTCCTGATGTGTTTTATCAGTTTATTTGCCTTCTCAGCTGTCTCAAATTAATCTTATCTCCCTAGCCAGTGATTAATGCCAACTTTCTTTATTTCTGTGTTTGCATTTGCTCTCTGTGAGTGCTCACATGCCAGTTCTCTGGCCCTACAGAAGCTGGCGTCTTAGAGGTGTATGATACTTATTTTGTTGCTTTTCTCCTCCCTTTTTGAACTTTGCAGTTTGTGACTTTTATCACCCAAGATGCCATCTGTTAACATTCTCCAAAACACTGTCACCAAGATGTTCTGAGAACATGTAGAGCAGTTGCTACTCAAATTTCAGGTCTGATTCCCTATAATTTCTGGAGGTTGGACAAGTGTACCTGGTTTTGCAGCACATGAAAAGACTGCCTTTTCACTCATCCTCTCTTCTCTGAATAAACTCTGTACTTGAAATTAAGTATCAAAGACAAAAATATCCGACAAAGCAGCACTACATCAGGCTCCTTAGTGAGCTTCCCTCCTTTGGAGAACAGTGAAGCATGCAAACAGGGAATGCTGTTCTTAAACACCTCCTGGAAACAATTACATAGGCTGCAAGATGTGACCGTCAGATTTTTTGCTCGCATGAAATCCCTCTGTTGCAACTCAAGTCTTTAAAACCTTTACTGGCCTGGCTTTCCACCAGGGATATGTCCAAAATATCCCTGTGACATCCTCGTCTGTCCAGGACTTGAAATTGGAGGCATCAATTTGGAGAGAAAGAATAGACTCAAACTTTTGAGGGCTTTTTGATTTTTTTCTACTAGTTTGGGAAGCAAAAAATGTTTTAATCCTGCTTAATTCTGCTTTAGGCCTCATAGTCAGAACATCAACAAAATTCTAGCTAAAACAGTTTTTCCAGATGGAGGAAAACCTTAAGAATAAAGGAGAAGTTTTTGTTCACAACTGTATTAGATATAATTTGTAAAAAATTTCAGAAATGTCCCACCAAAAAGCAAAAAATTCAAAATTTAGTAATCTTAGTTATCCATTCCAGTCAGCATTTTATTGTGGTTTAAGTAACAGCAAAAAGGAGAGCTATCAAGTCCTTTAGAACCTCCTTTTTTCCTTCTGCTCACATATCAGTTTTTAAAGGCAGATGATTCAAACCATCTCTGTTCTGGTAGGAAAAAAAAAAGCCACATGTTGTTCTTTACAGAAACAGATTTGACATTTTTATTTTTGAGAAACAAGTGTCTTGCTAGGTTGTTCAGGGTAATCTCTGTTAAATCAAGAGCCTGTTCTGAATTAGGGCTAAGCAGATATCCCAAGAGATGGTTTTTTTGGTGTTTTTTAATAAGTACTTTTTTTTGCCTGCCTTTACTTCTAAACATGTGGGGCTGTGACCAAAAGTACATGCTGACTTAAATTTGCTTTAACTCATGATCCTTCAGCTAACAGAGATTAGAGGCTGCATAACTTCAGAACTGCCTCCACAGTGGAGCTGGACAGATTTTAGCCACGCTTATTTAACTTTGAGCACTTGTCTGTTCACCTGAAATTTCCAAGTGCTCCTATTTAGACAAGGGCTGATTGTACAAGACCAGGCACTGGTGATTTGGAATACCCAGAGCATGCTGTGTTTGTGGTGGTACAGAGTGCCCACCACTTCAAATGCTCTTATGGAGTATGTGATCCAAGGCAGACTTTTAGACAGAACAGGCGCTTAAAGATGCGGTCTCTGGATTCATTGAACTCAGCAATGAAACTTCTGTTAAATTGAAATGAAAAAAAGATTTCACACACATACTTTGTTGCTACTAAACTGCTGAGACAATACGTATAGACCTCAGTGCCATGATTCAGAGCCCAGTTTTTACCAACCCAAACCCCTGGATCTCTTTCCACAGGACTGCTCTCCAGCATCTTGTTCCCAGTGTTTAGGTACAACCGGCATTACCTGTGCCAGGTGGACAACCTGGCACTTGCTCTTGTTAAATATCATATGGTCACTGGCTGCCCAGCTCTCTAGCCTATCCAGGTCCCTCTGTAAGGTTTCTCCATCCCTAAGAACACTCACTGCTCCTCCTAGTTTGGTAGCGTCAGCAAATGTACTTAATGCACATTTGATAGCTGAATACAGGTCACTTATAAAAGCATTAAAAAGCACTGGCCCTCGGATGGAGCCCTGGGGAGCCCCACTGGTGGCCAGCCTGATATAATCCCATTAATTACATTATCCCTTTGTACCCCCCATGTCAGCCAGCTGCTCAGCAAACACACCATGGACATCTCTAGCTGTGAGCTGGAAGGGTTATCTAGAGGGTGCTGTGAGACAGTAACAAAAGCTTTGCTAAAATCCCAAACCCACCACATCTGGTTTCCTTCAGCCACCTAGATGGGTGGACTTGTCATAAAAGGAAATTATGTTGGTTAAACAGGACTTTTCCCTCATGAACTTGTGCTATAATCAATGACTTTCACGTGTTTTTCAATACCTCCCAAAATAACCTTCTCCATAATTTTACTAGGCATTGAAGTGAGACTGACAGGCCTGCAGATACAGGGTCATCCTTCTTTCTCTTCTTGAAAACCAGGATGATGTTAGCCAGCTTCCAGTGGACTGGGACTTCTTCAGACCCCCAAGACTCTTGAAAATGATGCAAAGGGGTCCACAGTGATGCCAGCCAGCTCTTTCTATACCCTGGGATGAATTCCTCTGGATTTATGTGCATGAATTGATCGTGCCTCTGTCACAATCTGCCTGACACACCCATCCCAGGGAAGGCAGGTGCAGTTCCAATAATCTCCCTCTCCTTCCCTGGTAGTCCCCAGCCCTGGAGCACAGGCATCCCTCTCCCCAGGCACATCCCGCAGCTGCCGCCTCAGGAGCCCCGTTTTCACACAATCAATTCGGCCGGGAAAGATTTCGGAGATCCCGATCTTCCCGCCGCGGCCGCTCGCGCTCCCCGCGCCGCCGGGCCCCCTCAGGCGCTGCCCGGGCCCTGCGCCCCCCGGGGCTGCCCCCGGTTCGGGACCCCGCGGGCCGTGCGCAGCTCCCCTCGGCGAGACAGAGGGCAGTCGTTGTCCCGGATGAGTGTGGGGAGGGAAGGGAAGCCGGGGGAGAGCAAGGAATGAAGGAGGAGGCTGCGCTTCCACCCCCGCAGCGGCAGCATCCCTCCGGCGCTCGTCAGGCGCGGCTCCCGCGGCCCCGCCGTGAGGGAGGCGGTGACCGCCGGGGCTCGGCAGAGCTGCGCAAGTGGTGCTGCACAAAGTGCCTTTGGGAAATGACCGGGAAAGTTGGTGCCCTAACACCATTTAAAAACCTTAAAAAAGAAAAATGATGTTTCGTGCCAACGCAGGGAAGGGTTGTTAGCATGTTCAGCGGGGATGGGAGAGGCTGGAAGACCTTGGTTTGTTTCAGATACAAAGTTAAAGATGGAGAACGGAATAAATTCTTCCCCGTGTGGGGGTGAGGCCCTGGCACAAGCTGACCCGGGAAGCCGTGGATGGTCCATCCCTGTAAGTGTTCAAGGACAGGCTGGACGGGGCTCTGAGCCACCTCTTTTGCTATAAGGAGTGTGTGCCTACAACAGGGATTTGGGTCTTTAAGCTCCCTTCCAACCCAAAGCACTCTATGATCCTGGGAGAAGGTCTCTACAGCTGCCAGCTATTTGTTTGAGGACACTTTTCCCTTGGTGAAGGATGGCACAAGAACATGTGTATGAACAGGAAAGCAGGGTGTAGGTTGGTGGGGGTCAGTCTCTTCTCCCATGTAACAAGTGACGGGCCCAGAGGAAATGGCGTCAGGTTTTGCCAGGGTGGGTTTAGATTGGATATTAAGTGAGACTCCTTCACCAAAGGGTTGTCAAACATTGTAACAGGCTGCCCAGGGTAATGGTGGAGTCATCATCCCTGGAGGTAGTTAAAAGCTAAATAGGTGTGGCACTAAGGAACATGTTTTAGTGGTGGTTTTGGCAGTGCTGGGTTGTCAGTTGGACTCAATGATTCTGGAAGTCTTTTCTAATCTAAATGACTCTCTGATTGTATGATCAAAGTTGTTTTAATGTGGAGAGTAGAAGGAAGCTTTAAAACCTCTTTGGAGTATACTTCCAGTAAGAATACTAGAAGTCTAAGCCTGGTGATTTTTACACTAAAAAAAACCCTGCATTTTATTGGTGCCTCCTGTCAAAGAGGCAGAATTGAGAATGTAGACAATCTTGTCCTTTAAAATCTTCAGTGTACTGAGTCTGAGGAATGCCTTTGTGGCACTGAGCATTTTCTGTATCCTCTGCTGTATACACACAAACAATGTTTTTGCATAATTTATATAACTGATGTTTAATTTCAACAATTCTGAGAAAAAGCTCAACAAATGAATTATATGCATAAACTGTTGACCATAAATTTATCTAAAAGAAACCTTGGCGTTGCTTTTGTTTAAGAATGCACCTGACCTTTTCTGTTCCTTTGTACAATGCAAGTGTGACTGTCAGTAGGAGTTTAACAAGACCCAGGCAGTAGGAAGATTGCCAAAATCTCTTTACAGTGTATGTATTTACTCCAGCCTCAGATTCCTTTTTTTCATGGGATGCTAACTGTTGAAAAATACCTGCCTTCCAGATAAATTTGGAAGGCTTGTGTGGGGAGGAGAGGGAGGGAATTTGGAAGTCCAGGAATATGAAGTGGTTCACACCCTGCTTTTAATCTGTGAGCCCAAACTGGAAGAGCTTTGCTTGAACTGTGTTTTCATGGGAATACTGTCTATGTAATCTATATTCATGTTAGCACTTATGCCTCAAGACTTTGCAAATATTTCTTTAAGCTTTTCTGTATTTCTCCAGAGCTTACCTGCTTCTGGTCTGTTCACACTGACTTAAAAATTAAGGCAACAGATCAGCATCCTTTGAAGCAGAGATTCAGAGAAATGCATTATTTACTTTGGAAACCTTTGGAGAGAATAAACTGGCATAGCTGAGGGTTAGAAAATTATTATCCTGTAAATCAGAGAAGACACAGACGGGATGTTCCTAGAAATTCCTGTTTAGTGGATTTCTCTTTCCTTACATCAGCTGTTGGGCTCATGTGGTGTGCTGGAAATAATCCCATTTGCATCTTTGATGAGAGTCGTTTTCAGAAGTCATTTGGGCATATGTTCTTTGGGGGAGTAGAGTGCCTTTGCACTTTGCAAAGACTATGGTCTGCTGTATTTGCAAAGAGGAGTTCAATTTATTTTTCATCTTTCAACCGGAAATTATTTGGTTCTGGCATATCTGAGTCACCATTTTCTTTGTTACACAGTTTGTACAGGGCCCTCTGTACTCTGATTCAAAGGGACACCTCCTGAATAAAAGCAGATTACTGTCAGCAGGCCTTCAGTGGGAGTGTCCCCCAAGGTCCTTGACAGAGGAATATGCTTCCCGCTCAGATCTGCTCTAGTGCTGACTTGGTAACACTCTGGACATGCTGCAGTTTGCATGCTCTTATAGCAGCCTTTGATTCCAGGGGTCTGTTTGTGTCCTCATTATAACAGTGTTTGGCCACACAATGATATTTATTGCTCTCTTAGATACAAACCACTTGGCTGCAGCAGCTCCCTCCCAAACACACAGCAGAAGTTGTACTTGTTTGGTTTTAAATATATAATGTGTACTAGAGAAAACCAGCCTAATCTGAAAAAGAGAAGCCTATGGAAGAAGCCTTTCAAAGATTCTCTTCTGGAAGTGTATGTGGAGTTCAAAAGACAAATTGAGTTTCACAGCAAAATCTTCTGGCCTGACATTTCTATAGCCAGCTTTCTGCAAATCAGCCAAGTCACACAATCTATAGCAGTTTGGAGGATCTTTACCTGGTAACTCATTCCTAGGAAATTCCACTTTTCTCACTGCATCACAGAATCGCCTAGGCTGGAAAATACCTCACAGATCATTGAGTCCAACCTATGACCAGTCATAACCTTGTCAAGCAGACTATGGTGCTCAGTGCCACATCCTGTCTTTCCTTAAACACCTCCATGGACAGTGACTCCACCACCTCTCTGGGCAGCCCATTCCTATGTCTAATCACTCCTTTTGTGAAGAAATTCTTCCCAATGTCCAACCTCCTTCACTAACAGTGGCATAAACCTGCAGGAAATATAACTGTTACCTGTAACTAAAACTGTTTTTTAAGCCAGGGTGCAAGTGGTGCTGCTGTATTTGTCAGTTTAGGTGTCTTGTATTTGTTTCCCAGAACAGTTATGAACCAGTGTGAGGCTGGCTCCCAGCACTGTTAGAATATGTTAAATAAAATTAATGTCCAATATTTTAAGCAACAGCATTTTGAAGTGGAACAATTTAACGTACCCTTAAGGCAGTGTTCAGGTGATCCTCTTCAGTTTCTGAAGTTCACTGCTGTGGACAGTTTTTTATTTCAGGGTTTCTTCCCTTATTTAAGACTTCTTTGGTAAATACACTTTTCAACTGAGTCTAAACCTAATGTCAATCTTTTACATAACCTTGCAACAAGCCAGGTCAAAAACCCTGCCTGTCCTTGACCTCCAGTATGCTGTGGATCTCCAAGAAGTGAGGTAATTCAGTTTCTAGGCCAGACGAGATTAGATTAATATATGAACTAGTCCAGATGCATGAATTATCTGTCCTTGCATTAAATACTCTAGGAGTTTGGGACATTTGTTTTTGGTAGATGACACTAAACTTATTTTCCTGCAATATTCTTTTAGCAAAGTACCAAATTAATAAGACTTCAATTTTCTGTGAATTGTTTGTTGTCATATTTCATAACAACACTTAGATGCACTGTCATTTGCTGTTCACCTTTTGGTGAAACACTTTAGTCACTTAAGAAACTGGCACTACAACACTGTTAACTAAAAGCACATTCTATGCATTTCCATTCTTTTCCTGCAACACTTAAAAAAATTTAAAAGCATGGGAGTGAGACACAATGTGGTTTGTTTGGGTTTTTTTTTTAGGTGACTCGGAGCAAAGTTCTACTCCAGACATGCATTTTTGCTAAAGAGATTGCTCTATGTAGCAATACCCTGCCTGTCTGTGTTTCTTCAGCAGGGGAAAACTCAGTTTAGGGTGTAGGTTACAGCCAGCTCATGGTAAACTCTTACAAAAACTGTTTTTAACTCTTGGTGTTTAGTCATGAATTAAACATCACTCTGAAAACTGTCTTGCTGGCATAGTAAATTTTATGAGTGTTACTCTGGTCTGCTTTACAAAGAAAGATTTCCAGTCTCCACACAGCAGAAACACAGCAACGGAAAATACAGAGGAGTGAAAAGTTGATTTATTTTCCATTTAAACCAATTCTAAATTCACATCTTCACCAGCTGCATTTTTTCTGTTGCCTGCAACACTAAAAGAATAATAATTTTGTCTACTGAAATAAAGAAAAAAGATAAGACTGTTACCATCATCCACTAAGAAGTTGCAAAATCTGAATTTGTTCTTATGGATCAGATGTCTAAAGCAAGTGCCATGAGCACAGATGTCTTTGCAAGGTATTTCCTAACAAGGAAAATAGCCAAGGGACAGAAGGTTATATGTAGGCAATCCAAGTAATGAAGTATTCTTAGGTATAGCAAGAATAATGCAGCCAAAAAAAAGAAAAACACAAAAAAACTTGCACAAAAAGATGCAGTTTCTTTAGCTGAGAGAAATTAAATTTAAAATACTATGTTCGTGTAACATTCTGGCTGAGTGAGTTGCATGAGAAAGAGAATGCCAAAACTAAGTCATGGATTGCATATATCTCTTGGAAAAACTAGACTAAAAAAATGCCGGTTTTGTTTTAATATTTCTAAAGTGATTCATAAACCTAAGCTAATCTGTGGCAAAATGGTGGTCGGCAGTGTTGATATCTTTGAAAGGTAAGATTCAAAAATTACTTAAACATGGTTATCCCTTTTAGTTCAATTGTTAAAAAGAGGGCATTTAGATTAGAAAACTTTTGATTTTTTGCTTGCTGATAAAACTGGAAGGCAAACTAAAATCGTTAATGTTTTTTGTCTTTATACTCTGAGTTTCTGTGTTTATTTAGACTGAGAAATGAAATGGTTGGTTTAGACCTAATCATGCATGCATAATAACAATGAACAGGAATGGCATATTTTATTTCAGGAGGACAGTATGCCAGAGAGTTACAGAATATGCAAAAAAGTTGAATTATATCCAAACAGAAGTCAGAATTGTTCTATAAGCTAAAGAAGGTACTGTAGTGCTGTCCTATTCATGAAATATCAGATCATCAGAATATAAGGAAAATAGTTTGTGTCTCTGGTATGACATCTTGGGAAGAGATTGATAAAAGATTGAAGGAAAACAAACAGACTACTGAACTCTTAGCAGTGAATCCCCAGAATTTGCCGTGTGTTATGTGGAGTATGGATTTTACTACTTTGGGGGTTTTTTGTACAATACAAGAACTGGGGCAATATACGACTTTAATACACATCACTTTTTGTCATTGTTTTTGGGGGTTTTGGGGTGCAGGGAGTTGGTTGCTTAGGGGTTTATTTTGAATGGTCTTTTTAAATTGAGAAAAGTGGAGCATATCTACTGTGCAGTGCAATTATCCCCACGTAACTTTTTCTGCTCTTGGTTCGGCTGACAGACCAGTAGCATATGGCACTTAGATTTTAAGATGAAAATGTGCTGTACTCCACGTAAATGTGGTTTGATGTCGTGGAAACAGGGAACAATTTGATGGAACCATTCTGAAGAATAAAATTATGGTTGACAGATGAGAAGGTAGAATGTGAATAGAGACTGACCATTTTAAAAATTAATCAAATAATTAAATTCTAACCTTCAAATTGAATCAGATGTGAATATAAATATTTAGTAGGTATCTCTTGATTCCCCATGACTATTAATAAAATTTTCTTAAAGCCAGCCTACCCTGCCGCCTTCTTATATCTATCTCTTTAGTCATCTCTGTGCCAAATCCACATCCTGGTGCTCAGATGATTAAGGAAACAATGGAATAAAAGGTCCTTACTTCATTCTTCTGCTGTGCTGTTTTTTAGTACTGGTACCTAGTTTTCCCTTATAAAACTCTGTTCTCAATGCATGGCTTAGCTGTGGAAGAGAGCTGGCCAGACACTGCTGGGAACTCTCTTTTTATGTGTGCAGTCATTCAAATGCAAACATCATCTGGGTCTGGCCCGAGCCATAGCCTAGATAATGGAATAAGTGATTTTTGCTTCTAAGAATGAGACACACTTGTTTTCCAGTTGCAAACCTTTTTTACAGTCAAAAGATCTATTGACCAAGTAAAAAGTCACTGAAAACTGTGACATTTTATAAAAGGCCTATAGATAATGGCCTATGCCATTTGCAAGTGTTCATTTTAATCACAGCCGAACTATTTTTACTGCAGAAATGTTGCATCTGTCATCAAAACGTGGGGTTAATTTGAGATTTTTACAGCATTAAATATGGCACTGACCTAACCTGTCTCTCAAATACATAACTGGGTGTGCTACGGGTAATTTCCTATATGTGACATTTCTAAAGTTGCTCTTTCCATCACCAAGGCACGGTAACGCAAATGTAATTTTTTGTCTTACTGCAGCATTAGGCAGTGTAAGGTGAAGCTGTGCAAGGTCCCTAGGTGAAACAATTCTAGCATGTAATTTTTTCTTTGTAGATGCTCTTTATTTTCAGTGTTGCAGGGGTTTTTTGGTTTGCTGCGCTCCGTTTCATTCAATTATGTATTCAAGTGAGGTTGCTCCTCAATCTACAGAACTGAAAAAGCAGTTGAAAAAGAGGTACCAGGGCTGAGATTTTGGCAGCAGTAAATACTTGGTTATTCCAGAGAAAATTGGAGAGGAAACTTTAAGGAGTCACTGCCAGTTCCTAGAGCTGGGCCTAGCTGAACTCTGTTTTTACTTCACATATATTGATTTAACTTTGGGTTGGCTCTAGCATATATAACAGGGAACTTTCTCTAAAAACCATCTGGTAGCTTCAGACAGTCTGAACACACTATACTAAGCCTTTCTTTGCCCCAGGGTTGTGGCATAGCACTGGTATATTGCAAGAATTTTCCAGAGGCAGCTTCAGGAAAATCTTGTTAGAGAAGAGAAGAGAAGAGAAGATGGTCTTGATGCCCCAAAGTGGCACAAAACTGCATGAGACAAAGTCCTTACGTTTTCACAGCATAGACCCCTCTTTGCATTGTGGACACAGCACACAGTCTGTGTAAGTTTGCAATGCTGTTTCTTCAGTGCAGGGTTTCAAGCTTGCAAAACATTTCTGGATGCTGTCAGCTGAGATTTGGATTCTGTAATGCCTTTGGCCAGGGCTTGTATATAGAGGGAAGATGTTTTTGGAACTCAAAACACATGCGTGGAGCTCCACCAAGATGAATCAGCAGCTCAGGAAACTTAGTACATCTTTCTGGAGCCAATTTTTTTCTTTTTTTTAATCTTACTTCTTCTTAACAAGTACTGGCTCAGTACTGAACTTTTACCAAAAACCCAATTCTTGCCCTGACAAAGCTTTGACCATTTCTGAACAAAGTTATGGGATGGTCAGAAGAGCAGTGTTGCCATGGGTATGTTCTGACCAAAATGCAATACTGAACCCATAGTACAAAATATACAGAACATGTAACATTACAGCACCTTAAGGAAGTGGTGTGAATGCTCTCTACAGTATATAGGAGAGTGAAGGAACATTATAGGAGAAGCCTGCGATCATTGTACTCTTAGCAAGCTCGTAGAAATCAATTTTTATCTGACTTGCTAACAGATATTGAACTGTACATAATCTTGTTAAGTGTATTTGGGGTTTAGGGTTTAGCATGGCATGGATGTGCTTCATTGCACCACCGGAAGTTAATTTTCCGTGTACTTCAGCTACACTGCCTCATGTTTTCACTAAAGGCAATGACAGGGGAAGGGGGGGTCTATGTGCTTTAACTTCCCATGAATGAGGGGTCCACTTAACCAGTACCTGATTATTTCACTACTTCAGTGGGTTTATTATCCCCTGAAGACAGAAATCTTTCTGACTGATGCTGCAGTATGTTCCAGTTATGCTTCCTCCTACATGCAAATCCAGAAATCTATTTCATATCCTCTTTAATGTTGAATATTTGCAGGACATGAAATATTGTATTACTCTTCTGGTGCTATTTCACAGCAGGAAAAATATCCAAGTATATTTAGGTATGGAAAAAAGTACAGTTTTCACACTTTGGTATGCTTTGCTGGATAAGAGGGTGACATTTTTCCAGGGCAGGGGAAAACCAACACCAAATATTTTTTGAAGCTTCATGCTTGAGCAGATTCTGTTATTCAGAGCTGATAAATAAATGGAAATAAGTTAATAGGAATGAATGAATAGGTAGGAAAAGATCAATATTTCTGTGGCTTCACTGCCCTTACCTTGCAACACAGTTGCAGGTGTTCTCTGAAACCTTTCATAAGCAGTTAGGCCTTGTTTCAATTTTTCTACTTGCAGTAGTAGTAATTTCCAGGTGCCAGAGTCTTCTCCATTGGTTTCTGTTTCTAATGCTGTCTATGTCACCTTAATTGCTGCAGTAATACATTAATGGAATAAGGTAACAGGTCTAGAACAAACAAGGTGTGTGATCAATGGAACACTGCCCCCTCCCCCATTCCCTTGTCCCATAGTTTGGGGGGTTTTAGTCTCTGATCATCCCACACAGTTTCAAACTGAATGTCTTCCAACATCTGGATGGTCATTTCTTTGTCCTTATGACAATGCAGAATATTTTAGGTGTGAAAGGCCCAAATACTGATTTTTGCCCTGCGTCCACCCCTCAAAAGTAAAAAGGTTTCCATGATAGCAAAGCAGATGTGAGAGAGAAAAATTTAATAAAATAAAGATTTCAGTGGGAAGGAGGAGCCATATTATTCTTTCATCTCCTCTCTTGCTTATGGAATTTTCTTGTTTATGGAATCCAATCGGTGAGGAAAACAACAATCCAAAGTAAGCAAAGATAATAGGAAAGGACAAAAAATATTATTTCTAGATAGCAAATGCCTCAGTGCCATTTTTCTTGCTTTCATTCAATGTTTCCTGCCCAAGAAAGGAGAAATTAAAATCTGTCAAATGCAGCAGTTTTACTAAAAATGAACTGGTTTCCCCTCCTGTCTCGTGTCGCCTGATTTCACTGCCAAATGTCACATACCGGTACATTCTAAAAGATCTGGAAATAAACCACTGTTTTTCTACAGGAAATTCTTGCTAACTTTCAAATGACACATTTTAAATGTGGAAATTAACAGTCCCCACAAAGCCGGTAGAATACATTCTTGCAAGACAAGCAACCCACCAGAGTGGGTGAATATTCAACTAAATCCTTGCTCAAAACTTAATGACCTTTAGAGCAAGTCCTTATGTCCTTCCAGAATTAGTAGACAAGCGAGCACTGAGTGGTGTGACCTGAGCTGGCACCTGCCTTTATTTTCATTCACAGAAGTGAGAAACCACTGATAAGATGATTTACTGAAAAAATACACACAAGTGAATGAACTCCTCTACCCACCTCTGACAGTGAATAATCCAGTATCCTGAATTCAAAGGGGACCTTCTGCATCTCTGCCAAAATTGAAGTAAAAAACCACTAAATTTTATGCTTCTAGCAAGACTTCTCAAATTGCTATAGAATACCCGTATGCTCTGGGCAACACTCAGCTGAGCGGCTGAGGTTCTTACCAAGTGCTTTCCATGTTACTGCCTGTCATTTACCTTTCTCTCCTTATCCCATCTTCTGAAAGGGAATTCTCTGAGGATAAAGCAGCTTTAACTAATCAATACCAACAAGGTAAAAGGCAATTGACATGTGCTCAAGTTTTCAAGATGGTCCATAGTGATTTAATTGTAGGTGGCAAGTTCCAAAAAAAAGGTAGCATGTAACTTAAGGATAAAATTAGCACTAAGTTCTTCCGGGAATTTTCAGTCAGCCTACAGTTTTCAGTTCCCTTTCGGATTAAAAAATCTTGGGAAGAATTACTTCATGTTACAGACACTTAAGTGATTCAATTGGTAGAACACATCCATTTTCTTCTGATCTAAAGCTGACTAGCAATATTTTTCACATCTGTGCTTGCCTCTTTCTTGTGATATTCTCACATTCTTGGTTTTCTTTCTGTGTGTTTTTGCACTCGTGTGTGTCTTAGAACCATCCAGAAAAATGACTAGTATTTTATGAGAATGCAAAATCCAGCTATGCTGGAAGAGAATGATTTATTAGCTTGCAGTCCATGATTAAAACACTTACATGGCAAATAGAGGTGTTTGCTTCACCTGCACGTGTAGGTCTGTTGTGGGCCTTCGCTGCTGTTCTCTAGGTTTACTTTCACCTTGTGGTGTTGCATCTGATTGAAAATTCATTGTACCATGGCCTATGTTTCAGGCTAATATAAGGTGGTGTAGAATCTGCCTGCACTTCTTCTACATTAGAAGTTTGCAATATCCCACAGTGAAAATTCCTTGACATGGTAATGTCCTTCATACAGTTCTTTGTAACTAAATTTTTATATAGTCTCTGATTTTGATTTAAAAAGTGATAAAAAGATTCAAAAAACTTCCAGCTGGGACAAAGGAAAAAATATGCGTGTTCTAATAAATGTTGCATGAGTTCTTGTATAGGTGAAAGGACAAAGTACATGAAGAGGACAAAAATACAGTTTTAATAAAGGCTCCCTGCCATTCTGACTTAATTCTTTCTCTCAAAGATATCAAAAAATAACTTGCGATGCTAAAATAACTGAAAAATTCAGAGTGCATTCGGAAGCTTCTACTCTGGGCTATAAAATTTAGCATCCTGAGTAAATATAGTTGAGCTCAACAAAATGAATGTTTTTAGTGCCTAGAAACTCCAGAAACAGCAGGGAGAAAACAGACTCAGCTTCCTAAGGATTACCTCCCACTCCCTGTTTCTTGCTCTCTAGGACACCAAATGCTCTGGTAACAGTCATTCAAGATATTCCTGGAAAGAGCTAAGTCCTGTTTGTGTCTTCAGTTTTTCTCCCATCATATTTACTATGTGTGTTTGTTCATTGATTTCTCTTTAAAATTTCTCTGTGTTAAGAAAACGAAAGATACTGCACAAAAAGCATTAAATATGCCATCCCTTAAGGACTGGATGTGATTCTAATCCAGGTGCTATGTGTTTAGATAACCTGACAAATAGATCTCCTGATTTCAGTGGCAAGACTTCAGATATGAACTGAAAATATTTTCACGTGGTTTGATGTACAGTTATGCAGATTATGTTGGGTTTCTTTTTTCCTTTAAATTGTAGTGTGGAAATGTAAGGCAAAGTGAATCCTGGAATGCACTGAATAGCACTAAGTTTGTCCATACCAAATTGTAATCATAGTATAGACAGCACGGTTCTTTAACGTTTTTAGAGGTTTTGTTAGCAGTGGACTCAGTACAAAGTTGTTGAGGAGAAGTGCAGCTAGAACACAAAGCAAATCTGAGGCTGAAAAGAATCTGGGGATGCATCTCTTCTGCCTCAGGTTGTTTTGGCTCAAATGACATAAAACTGAGTGAAGCAATGATCAGTAGTTTTTAGAACAGACACACATCTAAAAACAGACCGTTCTAAATCTCCACAGGACCTTGTCCAAAGTCAGCTTATCCAAAAGCTCTACCTTAAATCAGGCCTGCAGGTCCTAACAGAAGGCTTGAATGGACTTCCTTTTTCATGGGGCTCTTCTTTGAGGGTAGTTTATCCTCTATTGTCATAATCCTTAGCCCTTAATCTTGATTTAGGAAGTAATTTGGAGCAGCTAAGTAGACCATGTGCTCTTCTGCTCAAGTTCAGTGCTTGTGTGAAACCGATTGGGATTTTCTCAGCTGTGTAATTTATCTGGTAGAGTGCCTATAAAAATATTATCAAAACAGGCTCATATTAGTGCCATTAGCCAAAACCTTTCCAAAGAAAATCTTATTAGCCTGTCTGCTAACTAAGGAGGATAAGCCATGGAGTGGAATCTCTCTTTCCAAGGCATTTGCTGCCTAAGAGCAGCAAATGTGAGTTGTGGCTGCTGGCTCTTGTGCCCAGCCACGTGCAGAGGTGGACCAGCATGGCATGATGTCCACTCACAGATCTACACTGCAGCTCACTTTTTTCCCCCCCGTGCCATTTCTTGCAAAGCAGTCGTGGATAGCAGCTCAAGGGAGACAATGTATTTTATCTAAGTAGAGTTAGGTGTGATTTGAGTTGTGTAAGGATTTGTGGGGATGCTGTAAGGCCGGACGGGATAACCAGAATGAAGGCTGTTATAATGCCTTCCATGGGGGTGTTGATATAGCAATCATAGCGGGACAGTATGCATTTAGCCAGGAAAAGTAAGGCACCATCAACATTGAAAAAGTGTTTTGTTTGTGATGACAGAAGATTTCCCTTGGGTTTCCCTCATGGTAAGTAATTATATGAAAATGGAAATTACTGTGTGTTCAAGTGCCTTGCCAGTCTAGCTATACTAATTATAGGTTTGTTTTTTTGATTTTCCACATCCCTGTTGCATTCAAGTGAATAAAACTTTGCATATGTGATGCACTTGAAGTCATAAAAGGAAATAGGTAGTGGAACAGGACACTGAACACAGCGTGTGACTATCCAAAGAATTTGTCACAGCATCGTGCAAGCAAAGCTCACTGACAGCAGCAGCAACTTTGGAAAGACTCTTCCTCCTCTCCCCCCGAGGTGTTATTGCTGAGCATGATGTCATATGGGATGGAATATCTCTGGTCTTTTGGGCTGAGTGGTCCCAGGTGTGCCCTTTCCCAAACTCTTACTCACCCTCAGCCTACTCACGGGTGCAGCAAAGCTGTTCAGCAATAAATGAAGCACTGGTATGCTGTCAACACTGGTTCGGTCACAAAAGTCAGACCCAGCACCCTACAGATTGTTCTGAAGAGACTTAACTCCCTCCCAACCACACTCAGTACAGCAAGACAGCAAAAATGCCTGTGCTGTGTGGAAACTTGGTGGTGGTTTGCAGGTTTAATGCCTGGTAAGTAAACCTGGGTACTTAAGGCTCCAGACATCTGTAGCTGTCTTCAATAAGGATGAAAGACTGAGTGGCCAGGGTAGGCTTTTTATTGTTGCTTTTAGAGAAAGAAGAGGGACTATTTTCACATAGTCTCACAATTAATGCTTCCCCTTGATTGCCAGAACTACATTGCTGCAAACCGTGGCCCTTTTTATCCTGGTTTGAAGACTGAAACAATCAATTCCACTGCAATTACAGCTTTTCATTATTAAATGTTGCAGAACTGTTTCCTCATGAGTATTCCCCAAAGGCTTTTGCACACATTAATAATCTTTTTTTATGAGTTTCAACAATCTTACCCAGAGTAGAGCTACTTTCTTACAGTCTTACAACTAAAAATTATTAAAAAAAAAGTGAAAACAAATTGAAACTTCAAGCAAAATTGGAAATAACAAAGGCATGGCTTCTCACACTGGGGTTTAGAGACACCAATGTTCCAGTGGTCATGATCACACCACCTTCAGCTTCTAAAAGAGCTCCCCTCTTCTATTTAACACTATTCTCTATATTAAGGACCAGCTGTAAACCAGCTGTTAAAATATCTCTTTCCCTGTTACAGCAGCTGAAGTTCATGAAAGTGATTTCTTAGTGCAGTTGCAATAAAATTGCTTCTACAGTGTATGGAATGGGTTAGTCTGAGGAAAATCTAAGAATATTGCTGACAGTTCAGAATTAGGCAGCTTCTGCCTTCTGATGCTGAAATGCATTTCTTGTTGGTATAAAAAAGCAACATTCTGCCTTTGGCAGCTTCCTTCTTGCTTGGGCATTTCTTACTTCTTAAAATGCAGGTGTCTTAAAAACTGTACCTGAAAGGGAGTATAATCTGTTTTGCAAACTACTGGAACTTGAATAATGGGAAATTGCCTGTGTAGCAAAGAATTGTGCATCCTGGACAGTCCCTGTTCAAAGCAGTTTGTAGGTTACCTGCACAGCAGCTCAGTGGCCAAGACAAAGTACTTTCTATTCCGTGGTGATTCAACAATGACCAGCTTTCTTTGTCCCGACTGCCCAAGGAAAATGGAGAAATGGAACCTATGACTTCAGCAGCTCCCAGAGAGATGTTTACATGTTTGGGAAATCTTAATTTTGTTACCAAGTGCAGCACAGTCTTGTAAATCACTTCCACAGTCTTGTAAATCACTTCCAGGTGACGATGAACTTTTTCTACCCTTTTTTCTGCTACCCAACATCCATTTTCAATCAATCTCAGTGAGTTTATAAATGTATCACAATGTGATTTCATCAGAGGTGCCTCTCATATGTTCCACTGTGGAGATGCTGCTACTTCCCAAAGTTTGTGGTTCACTTTTGAGGACACAAATAGAATCTCTCTTAGGATGTGGCAGAAGCCAGGCCCAGAGCTGCTGTGGATGTAGACAAAATAAAGCCAGAGTCTTCTGGCAACAGGGGAGAGGTACTAAGAGGGTACAGACATAGCAGGTTTGCCAGGTTTCTGGGAGACCCGGCTTTCCAAGAAGAGGTGCTTTTGTCCAGCGACTTAGTCTGGACTTGTAGCAAGTGTCTTTTTCATGTCCACATGTTGTCACTGCAAAATAAGGCCCCCAGCTAATACACACTTCATTAAGCTTTGAGGAAGACTGACATAAATATAAAACTGTACTGCTTTCATCAATCCCAAAACTAAAAGTATATTTCTATGTTAGAATTGTTAAAATGATAAAAATTTGTTGTTTTCTAAAGTTATTTTTGTTTTAAAGTTGACTTTAAAAGAGTCAGCCGACAGTGTATCAGTATTAGTCCTATTGCAATACCAGGGACCCCTTAGTCACTGTCCTGCTGTACTAGATTCTGTAACACTAACGACTGATAGTTAAATTATTATACTATTACATTGTATTAAGTTATCCTTTTAGAAGTGTTTAGGGTTTTTAAGATTCATAACATAATTTTCTTTAGTCAATGGAAAAATAATTCATGACTAGGAGGCTCATAATCAGAAACAAGTTACAACACCTGTTGTTTCCAAAAAGTAAATAAGCTACATTGAATAAACTGAAATTCCTCTCTTGTCAAGATCAGCTTTTATAAAACAAAATGAGACATTACAGGTGATTTAACATGGGCCTTCAACAATGTACTGCTTCATTTAGAATGTGAAAAAATGTTTAAAATACCTAAATGGTCAGATTAAATTAATATTTTGACATTCGTTATAACTAAGAATCTGGAAAGAAAACAATAGGTCTGTCACCATATTTAAAAAAACATTATTGTACTTAGACTAAAAATGTGCATTTGTGTGCCTGCAGTCAAAGAAACATCATCTTGGTGGTTCTGTGATGAAGATTTATCTTGATGTACATCTAAAATCCTTCAAAATCTATTGCATGAAGTCTGGGGAAGGATGTTTGCACTCTATTGTTGTCTTAGGAGCGTTCTGGTGCATATTATCAACATCATGTCACTCTTAAAGTATTTTTGCCTTCTCTCCTCAGTTTTTTTTAGTGCCTGCCCCTCCCCTCACCACCACCACCTCCCTTACCAAATTCCTGTTGGCTTCCGTGCGGCTATATATGCAACCCAAGAAAAGATACATTGAGGATTTGAATAAAGTCCTTCAAGTCCTTCCTTGAGGCAGTTCAAATGACAAGGCTACTTCCTCAGGTATTTCATCATATTTACTTAAAACTGCCTCACTGGACACCCTGATGCCCAATTAACCAGCAGTGCTGGGTTGCTTTAATGGGTGCTCAAGAGCTGGAATTGGCGCTTAGCTTTGCAAAGGAGCCAGCAGTTGGTTACTGGTGGGAATCCCTCCTGCTTTGAAGCCTTCCACTTATGCATAATCTAATCCCTATTAAAAAATAAATCTATTTTTTTTTATTTTAATATAAGCAGGATGGCTGTGCATCTTGAGTGGGAGTATAAAGTTTGCGTCTTTACCTCATTTTTACCTGGTCATGCTGATGTCTTCCATGGCATTAGTGTTAACTGGTAGAACTGAGAAATAAGAATTTGTCCCTGTCAAAGAAGTTTTGAGGCCCAACAACGAAATGCTATGGCCACAAGATGGCCTTCAAAACTGCCAGAGAAACTAGTAAGTCTTTTCAGAAAGCTACCAGCCATGTGCAAGTATTGATTTTTCCATTCTAAAAATTGATGTGTTTACATTTACCTTAGAGAATCAGAGACCTTCCACAAGGTGACTTTTTGTTTCTTCTTCCTCTTTCTTTTTTTTTTTTTTTGGTAGAAGGATGACGTTTTTCATGAGGAGTAGTACTAAGTCCTGGTACAAATATTTCTTGGAAAGATTCTTTGGGCCATCAAGTGCTATTTATTCAGAATAAATCCGTCTGAGCTGGGCCCACAGAAATAAAATATGTCCTGATAAAGATCTGATGCATTTCTCTTGCATTTTGAAACTGTCTCTTCAGTAACTCCAAAAGATAAGTAGTCAGACAGTCTGGGTCGTTACACTGCCAGGTGCCAGTCTCCCCTCATATTCAATGCCGGCACTGTGCCACCTTCTGCCATTGTCTTCAATTCTGATTTGCACTGCCCCATCACTGAAGTGCCCTTCCCTCTTCCTCAGATCAGATGGGGAGGGGAAGACATCAGCCACACCACTCCAAAATTCAGCTTTTCTCTTCCAAGTGTTTTAATACTGTTAATTGATATTAGCGTGTTACAAATAATTCCTTAGTTCAAAAGCTTTGTTTACAAAACTGACTCAAGCTTTCTTCAGCACCATTCTTGTGAGTTTTGCTGTCTGGCTTTAACGCTTCACAGCTGAAAAAATAATCTCAATAGCAAAACCAACCTCAAAAATCATGCAAGAAACCCCCCCCATTTTTTATAGTACTTAGTTTCACAGTGTGTTCACACTGGGAAAAAGAACCCTCCCAGTTAACTTTTTTTCCTCTCAAAGAAGACTAAATTTAAACTATGAAAAAGATTGCATTTTGAAGTTTTCTGGTAGTTCAGATATGTGAAATGTATCTTTTCACTTCCATACGGATACCATTTATACGGAATAGGTAGTGTATAGACTTTAAAATATGAAATACTAGAAATTAAAAGGTATTGCAGCATCAAGTTAACCTAGAAAAATCACAAAAGGAACTAATTTATTTTGATGGCTTCATTCTAGGCGCACACTATAAGAGCATAACCAACATTAATCCATCTTTTTCAGGATTTATCAATGTTGGCATGTGAGTAATAAGGAATACATGGCCAGGTATTATCATGCTAGAACATGTGATGTGATGTAGCTCTCCTTATGTGTGCCTTTCTCTGAAATTTCTTAAGTGAGCTACTTGTGAAAATACAATGTGAATTCTTCCACTACAGTAACTCACAACGTAGGATTTGTATGTTTTAACTGCTGAGATAATTCGTATGTAAGGAATGGAAATGACATATTTGTGCAAACATAGAAGCTGATAGCGGTAGATATGAGGCAAAATATTGTATCCAGGGAGATAACTTCGCGCTGTTCGGTATGTTTTGTATAAAGAGAAGTGATGCTGTAAAAATACAGAAAGATACAGGAGGCCTAAAGAACATATGGCTATAAGATGAGGTGTTCTTGGAAAATGCTGGATTTTTTTTTTAGCTCAGCCTACTTAAAAATAGAGATTAGAAGAAATGTTCTGTTTATTTCATTACAGCTGTTAATAGTACTGCTTTGGAAGCCAATAGAATACTGAAGCAGAGATAATTTTTTTAGAATACTTATTATAAATTACATTTAATTTTCAGTGGGCTTCAGTGCTTAAGTTGATCAAAATGTTTTCTAGTAATGTCCAAGAGTAATCCTCTGTGGTGCCGGTATACTGGGGCACTTTGTACCTTATTGTCGGAAGGATTTTCTTTGTCTTTGACACTTGTCAAGGTATACTTTGTCCCTTGCAGATAATGGAGAATGCCTTTTATAGTGAAAAAGGTAAATAGGCCTTTAGAGAAAGTCTTGGTTTAGGAAGCATTAGCATTTCATTGTTTCATTTTAGTGCCAGATTTTTAATTTCAGATGATAACCACACAGGCAATTTGCTTCTGAAGAACCAACATAACTCTTGTGTCAGTGAGGACCCAGCACCTGATTAATGGATATCCATGATCACATGAACAGTACTACCAAAAATACAACATGTATAAACTCTGTGAATCCTGTTTAGGCTCCAGTTTATCCATGTTAATACTCGTCTGCCATGCGGTTCTGAATTGCATAATAGTATCCTTCTCTACCCTATTGGCAATGTTCAAGAAACGCTTATTGGTAGGCCTACAGGAAGCCTCAAAAGATTGTGGAATATGGACAATAGCCTAAATAATAAAGGGACTTACTCTTGTACATAAGGTGTTCTATGAGAAGAAGGTTCTGGATCAGTAGCCCAAGTTTTTTCTCTTTTAGGAAATGATGCTTGAGCTCATACATAGCTGCTCCAGCAACCCAGCAGTGTACAGCTGTCTTTTAGCTAATGGTGATGAGAAGTTCTCCAGCCCCACTCCTCTCCCTGTTCTGAGGCAAACATATTCTAATACTCTGAATCTTCAGTCGTGTATTTGTTCATGTGGCATCCACCAACAGCTGCATGAGAGTAGTAATGCTGTCTTTTCCAGTAACGGCTTAATAATACATAAATGATATATGAATGCTGTCCTCACATGAAGTACTGTCTTAATGACTGTTTATAGAATTAACTAATTGCATATTATTAGTTTAGAGAGAGCCAATAAATAAGGAATGGTGCAATCACTTCAAGTTTACTGCATTCCACCACATTAAACATTTGGTTTGTTTCAAGTCTTGTAACCCTGATTTTGGAAAAAAACATAGTCTAGACTCCAGCTGTCATAAAACCTCTATAGTCACTTCCTCTGGTATGTTTTACACTTTAGTAGAGTTATCTTGTGTGCACCAAAACTTGAAGTCTGGGGTACCATGATTCTAAGGAACCAAAGTATTGATGTTTATGGATGCAAAGAGACCAGCAAAGGCTGGTCTGTCTAAAATTCCTTCTTGTATTCTCTGCAAGACTGTCAACATGACTACCATAACTCAAGGTGTCAATTTTTGGCTTTCAATTTTGCCCCTTAGATTGACAGTCATGACAAATGCTCATCTTCCACTCCTAGTTAGTGTTTTCACTCACCAATGCAGTTTTGAGACTCTTGCAAAAAATTTACATGAAGTTCCCAAATCAGGAGTGTTTGTAAGGCATGAACCAAGTGAATTAACCTTCTTTGTTATATTGGGCTAGCACTGTCACTTCTGGGCTGTCACTTCTTTAATCGTTACATAAAACTCCTCTGGCTGTGATGTCCTCGGGTTTAGTTCAAACAAGGCAGAGGCACCTCTTCCGTGAGTACTAAATGTTAGTATGCCTCTTTAATTGCTTCAGGAATTTCACTTTCTGGCAGTAGTGATCCTTATCAAGTTTCTTTTGGTTAGGTTAGTCAAATTTTTTTTGGATTGTCAAAAGATCAGAATGTTGAGAGGGAATACTTTTGAATGAAGTGAATGTGGTCATAGCTTTCACGCCTCTTGCAACAGAAGAGGCCATAAAATGAGTCATCGCTGTGACTGTGCAGGGCCACGGAGCACGTACCACTCTGGGAGAAAGACTGTGACTGATCATTAATGTAAATAGTTCTTAAAAAAAGTCTGAGTACTTGGTGATACAATCCAATGCAGAAATTGTCATTGATTTATTCCTTCTTTAAAGGAGTATAGCATCACGGTATTTGTTAGAAATGTATCATGCATGTTTGTAGAACAGACAGTGAAGAGAGATACCTGCAATTCCTACTGAAAGCTGGCCTAAAACTCTGCAGTTGATGCCAGTGTTATTGGAAAAAGTTGTGGAACCTGAACAGCAACTGCTTTTTTTTCCTTCAGAAAACCAGAATCTGGGTTTCTCTGAAATATTTAAGAAACAGTAACAGGGTGATTATAATGTTAACCACCGAGTTCTAAATAATGAAAATTCATTTTGAAGTTTAGAGTTATAGTTGCTGTTAAAAAACTTAGCCTTAAAGAGTAAAAAAACAGGTAAACAAACAGAAAACCATGTGCCAATGCCACAGGATAAACACAGAAAGATCAGACACCTGTGTGTTGTCTTGCAGTGTCAAGTTTTATAGTAGAAGCGCTTCCTATGGACTGGTTTTGGTTTTGGTTTTGGGGAAGCCATTGTCCTCCAGTGATTTTAGAAGGGAGAAGAATTAAGTCAACACTAAGCGCTTGGGGAATTGCTTTTTTGTTAATGGATATGTTTAGCCATCTTGATTTCCATTTATGGCACTGAGGGATTCTGCCTCATAAAGAAATTTGTGTTTGGTTTTCACTCATCATCCAAGACACAAAATCTTCAGATTTTCCATGTAAACATAGATGAAAATAATAAAAGGCTAAAAATAAAGAGGGTAGGCAATTAAGACCATGAGAGAGAAAGTGGGGAGAGATTTTTGGTTCAGGAACAGAGAGAGTAAATGTGAATTGTTTACTCTGAAAAAGTAGCTTGATGTTCTATAATTATATTTATTCATCTTTCTTTTATTATAATGTGATGATTAGCTCTTTGGTTAGTGAAAGTGAAGAGGAGTTTATTGACTTCATCATAACAAGGGTAATATATAATAACACAGAATCTGGCAAACAATATTCAGCATAATGACCTAAAATTTCTTCAGACTCCCAAAGATAAAATCAAACACTTTCTTTTCAATATGCCTTGCCCTAAGTTAATTATTTGTCACTTTGTGAACCAGCAGTAATATCATTTTATTATTTAGTTAGTCATATAAATCAATTTCTTTCCAGCCGAAACCAGTAAAATGAAGAAATATATAAACTAACGAGCTCAACTTCTTGTAACTACAAATAAAACGCAATGCAATTTTGGCATTTCGCCAATCCAAACCTAGAGGACATGCATTGTGTGAAAATTTGTAAACACTAAGATGTTTTTCAGGGCTTGATCCTGGCCATCATCATGAGCTCTGATATGTGTTTAGGCTTTTTATTTGGAAATTCAGCTGGCAGAGCTAGCCAAAATGTTGTAGCAAAGTAATCTGGAACATGAGAGTCACAAGCCTTAATCATCTGCCAACACTGGAATAAGAACGGAAGGATCATTCCTGATCATGCAGATAAGTTTTCAGCTTTGTATCTTCCTTTTTCCTGTACATGGGACATCTTCCCAGTTTGAAAATTCATGTCTTTGTTTTAAAATGGTGCACTCCTACACATGGCTGTTTACTTGTAGAAGAGGACTGGAGAAGGTCTCAGAGTCAGTGATTGCAGTCTTGATGTTTTCATTCAACTACTGTGAATAGAGTGGAATAAATAACTCCCAAAGGAATCAAACCTCCACCACCCTACCCCCTCAATGATTATAAATCTTCATGGATTCATACTCTTAAATTGTTCATGGTAATTTGCACCTATTTGCTCTTGTTATAGCTATAAACTACTTTAAACAGCTGTAGTTTTACTGGGTTTTTTCATGCTATTTAATCCCTTTGATAAACTTCTGGATGGCAATCACACCCATTCTAGTCTTTATTTTATCAGGTTGAACAGATAAAATTTTGTTTCTCTGTGTAAGATAGTGGAGTGTTTTTCTGTAGTTCTAAAAATATTTCAGTCTGTTCTTATCTTTGTTAAACAAGAACAATCCACACTCTGCTTGCTTAATATTAGGGGAAGTTTCCAACACTGTCAACAGTTGATAGTTGATGTTCCTACTGTGATTCCTATTGCTTCCAGCTTTTAATCCTTCTCTGCCTTTAACTGATTAGATTATTCTTATTATTCCTGAGGTGCGTGGGTCTGTGGTTTCTTACACTTAGCTTGGTCCCATTTCCATTGTATCTGTTGTTGAGATACCAAATTTGATAGGTCGCTTTCCTGCATATTTGCTGACGATACTCCCCACTTTAACTCATTGAGCTCCATAGTTTGCTTGGTGTAAACATTGTAAAAATGTGCCTCATAACTAACCATTTAGGGAATCCTGCTTTTTCCTTCCACAGCAACAGTAGTTACCTCCCATTTAGCCAAACTTCCCTTCTCATGACTCATATCTGAAATCCAGGACAACAAGCAGTATATTGTGTGACACAATATTGAATACTTAAGTAGACTCTGGAAAGAGTAGATCTATGTAATTTCCTTTGCTTTTGAGTACCATCTGTCTTATGAAAGATACCCATTTCATCTGGTGCCATATGTCTTTGTGAGGTCTTTGTTTCATTCTACCACATTTTCCAGTAAGTATTTTAAAATATTCTCTCAAATGAGTCCTGAATCTCACATACTGCTGAGGTCAGTCTAGTAACACTGTAGGTGTCTGTTGGAACAATTGCTTTTCCATTTCAATGTGCAAGAGTAATAGTCTAGGTTTGGAAAATTATTTTTGGTTTATGTCTGGTACAAAACTCTTGAACGCTTAGTCATACTGTTTAAAAAAAAAAAGCCACCTTATGTGGCATTGCCAACATACTGGGAAAAATCATGCAGCAGCTCTGGAAAACAATGTGGGGGTTTTTATCACCTTTGTCATTTTTCATGTCAAATATTCAGTCTGTTGGTACTCCCCATATTCTATATGGAGACACAATGCTGTCTGTTGATGCTTTAAATTTTTGTATATCTGGTTAGTCAAACCACTATTGCTCACAGAATGTGTATTTCTCTTGTGAGGAGGCATAAGCTGCCATTGCCAAGATCTCATGCAATTTAGAAAGGTAGACCTCAGTGGTTTATTTGTCCTTCTCTTCTTGAACTTTAGCATAGTTATATAAAGCATTGGTTTTGACACAAGTTTTGATGAAAATAGCACAAGCAAGAGATGTATTAAATGCCAGAATAAAAGATACATTGACTAACTGAGAATACAATAGAAAAATATGTAAGCAAACTGACAACTCAAAGTTCTGTTTATTTACTTTTTGTGGATAGGGAGTTCTTGAAGCCACCATGCTTTTTTCTTTTTCCTTCTTTCTTTTTTTTTTTTTCTGAACAAAAATATCTGTCACCTGTAAGAGGCATTTTATTCATTAGGACTGGCATTTAGTCTACATTTGGTGGAACATGCTTATATCTATAACAAAAAAGAATTTTATTCAAGAATAAATAATTGGAAATTATATTATATGTCAGTGGAGCCTGTTGATCCCTGCTTGTTGGGATTGTTGTGCTGAGAAACACATGAAAAAAAATGTTCTTAAAGCCATAAAATGCAGGCCAAAAAGCTTGGTGTTTGAGTGGGTTTGGATGTGTATTTTTCTGCTGTTAAACAGTTGTTTCAAATAAGTAAATACTGTTTATCCCCTGTTTTGGAAGTTTAGCTTTGCTGGAGAATATGTGAAATGGTTCTGATGTGGGTCAGGACCAGCTATATTAGTGCAGCAATAAACATTGTCTTGCCACTTTCGGATAGTGTTATGCAGACTTTTGGTGAGTCATCTTTCATGTACAATGGAGGGAAGAGTAAGTATTTCCATTGTAAAAAGTGAAATTCTGCGGTTTGAATAGTGCTATTCAAGAGAATTTAGCTCTTGTTTTATGGAAATCAGTAGAATCCAGAGGAGGAATAGAGAGTTCTTCTTAGTGTTGCTAGCTTTGTGTGGAAATATTTAGGACAGTTATGGATGACTCAGTGATTGGTGGAGGATTAGTGGTCATGGGCTGTAGCATCTTAAATCCCCTTGCAGATGATCCTATTTGGATTTTGAATATGCTTTAATTTATGCTCATTAGCTTCACATAACTAATTGAGTCTTGCCTGAACATCTCTGCATAAGCAAGTCCAGGTGTTCTTTCAAAAGATCATGAGCAAACTTCCTTTAGAAGACCCTGAGAAATTCTTCGTAGTCCTTGACGTGCTTGACACTATTATGCTGCAGTCAGCCAATGCCTGTGTTAACCAGTCTTAATGACCAGGGCAAAATGAGGCTTTTTCAAATAACAGCTCTACCAATAACAAACAGGTTGTGTCGATCTCTCTATGCATTTGTAAGAGCTTTTATTTTTAACATTTCATTTTATCTTATTTTCCCTGTTGTTTTGTAGTACTAATCAAGTAGGTGTGCAACCAAGTATTATGAGTTGTACATCAGCTGTGGCATATGTTTTTGGGGGAGAAAAGATGAGTTTGGTAGTATCATTGAAAGCACAATAGGTCCTAAACTTGCTGCCCACTGATTCTAAATGTCAGTCATACATCAGAATCACCCAAAGATAGAGAAAAAATGAGTCAAATAGAAGAAAGCAGATTCAGTACAGACATACCTTGAAACCAACACTGACACTGTTATTTGCAGTATAATTCATGTCTCCTTACTGAGATGCAACCCAGCATGGGCTTGTATCCACTCAAATAGCATTTTGCATATTCTGAGCCTTCTTTGAAAACTCTGCACAGAGAAATGAGGCTGGAGTAGTTCACAGATTTAAAATGCAACTATAAGGCTTGCTATGCCAGGCACAGGGGTGGCAACACAAGCAAATACAGGCATGAACTCTTTTGCTCTTTCTTGAAGTGGCTGTCAGAGCTTGGCTTTAGCCAGAAGCTGTCTGCTGCCAAGTGATGCTGCTCTCAGGTGGTCTTCAGTCAGACACAGCATTCTGTTGATGCAATTAAAGGGCTTTTGAATTGGAGCTTGTTGCTGGCAGTGTGTACTGAAGTTAATATGATTGTTCTGGGATATTACCTTACCATACTGGCTCTGCAAACAGCCTCAGCGTGCTGGGAAATGGGGATAACAAGATCACCATTTAAACAGGTTTTTGATATGGAATTGTTCCAGCATGAGGCAGACTTGTGATCATGTAAAGATAGTGTCAAGGTTATTGTGTAAATCAAGTTGATGCACAACTTAGGTATTTTTCTAATATTTGTTAAATAACGGGAGTAGGTTCTCTGTATCGCTTTTGTCAATGACTTAGTGGCACAGTCTTTTTCTTATTAGTGTAGGATACAGGGACTTTTATAAATTCCATCACTGATGATTTGCACCAAATTTTTGCTTGAAACGATTTAATAAGTTGTAGTTTGGCGTGTTAGTCAGCTCCATGCTGGAAGTACTGAGTGTGTGGTTCCTCCTCTTCCTGTGTTTCTTGGGAATGCTAAGGGTCATTTGGCTCGCTCCAAGTTTTGCAGAAAATATTCGCTTTAATTTTCTGTAGAAGTATTGTCTTTAACATCAAGCAAACTATGTCTTTAGTCAGGAAGTAAAGCAGCTACAAATAAGTATTGGGGAAAGAGCAACTTCAGCTTTATTTTTTTTTTAATTTTTATTTTTTAATGCGTTTAAATTAAGGTCACCCGTTCTGGCAGTAGCTGTTCAGAAGGAATGGCTGCAAAGATTGTAAACGTTTTAGAATTTGTTTGTATGAATGTGAAATGATGTTCTGCAGCCCTAAAATAAAAGCCGAGTTCAAGACTTTGAAGCCCAGGATTTTGCTGGGAAAATACACCAGCTGTTCATGTGGGCTTCCTGCAGAGCTGAAAACAAAATGGGCTAAATGGGTGTAAGATTTAATACTGTAGTTTCATAAATTTAATTGACTTTTCGAAATAGCAAATATAACTGTCCCTAGTTCCCAGCAGATGACAGCATAAACAGACAGAAAATCCAGTACTCCCCAAGAGATTGAACATGAGAATTAACACGGGGGAAAGAAACAAAACAAGAAGACTTGTATGTTATCTATCTTTGTACTTCCAGTATTTATCAGACAGGTTATTTTCAGCAGTGAGAAATAAAGGCTAAGAGTTGCATAATTAAGACTTGGTAAAAGAACAGAATGTCGTTCAGTAAATGGGGTTATGTTTAAGAGCAATGAAGCTTATCAGCAATGCTGTAAAAATTCCTGTGCATGTATCCAATGGGATGCTGAACTGCAGAGACAGTCAAAAGCAAAAAAATCTCACGGGACGTTGCAATGAGTTTTTATAGAAGAGCTGCCAAAATAAAGACCAGATTAACCAAAAACAATAAAGACTTCTGAAACAAATGTGAAATAAGATGGTTAATGTAAACAACCTGGAATTGTAAACTGCTAGATTAACGTAAGGATTTCATAAATGCTGTGATGAGAAAGTGGCATGTTCCACCTGCCCTGTAAACAAGCAGAAGGAGCTTAACTCTAAATCTGAAACACACTAGGGAGATGGATTTAGACAAAGACAAATGTCAGCAATGTTGAGACAGAAAAACAAGTTGATAGTTGCATCTTTGACATTCTGCAAAGTCTTTGTCACAGTGAGACTGAGAGAAATTATCTATAATCAGAGAGAAAGATGCCTACAAATAGGCTGAGATTGACAGAGTGAAGAAAGTGAGAAATGCGTGAAGATTGAAGAATATTTACAGTATACAGGGAAAGAGAAAGGGGGCAGATTTCTTGATTCCACCAGAATTATGATCCTGGGAATGGGAAACGTAAGATGGGCAGTAAAAGTTATTACAAACAGTACTACTAAGAGGTGTTGGCAAAATTCTTGACGATTGTAAAGAGAGAGAACAGGTGGTTACTAAATTCAGTGGCAAAGCTCTCGCTAAAACCGTTAGGTCCAGGTCAGACTTTGGGGACAGAAAAGGAAGGGAACACCAGGCAAATGATAAGGATGCCAATAAGAGGAATACCAAGATACAACAGGGATGGCATCAAGGGTGTAAAAGGCTAAATTGCTATTAGCAGCTTATGCCTTCTATATCTGAAGGCAGCACATTCTGTTTGCTCAAACCATGCTATAGAAAGATTTTTGTCCAGTCAAAATATCTTTTAACATCTCCTTGTAAGCTTTCAGGATCTTAAATACGGATCATTTTTCTAAAAAAATTCAAGTAATGTTGATGGTTTTCTGTGAAGCTGCTATATATATGTCTGTGCTATAAAATTAAAGATCTATGCAGAATTATTCTGCTTGTTCCCATGAAAAACATGCATATTGCAAATAGAAAGCTGTTATTACTATTATCAGTTGGATATTTTAAAACCACATTATTATTTCATAGTCAGGAAAATATTTCAGTGATTAACTGTGGTTGTCTTTGCTAGGGAACACCTCATTCGTTCTGTCAGATAGTCCCTTTCTGGCAGTGGAAAGGACTGCAAACACTTTCACATCCCAAATGGGCATATGGCTGCCTTGCGTGTTTTCCAGTAACTCTTTAAGGAATTCAGCTTTTTGCTTCAGACTTTCCCATTTGATGTAATGGGTTGTCTGCAATGTGGTAACTACGTTGTATTTCTTTTTTTAAAATGAACACAGTTTTCCAAAAGTTCTTGAAAGCACCTTCTAATTGTGCAGTTACTGTAGGGGATGCATTCTCCAAGAAACAAAACACAAGGGTTGTAGAGGAAAAAAATATAATTTAAGTATTTGGGGAGATCTGAGTCATTTCTGTATCTCAGATTTGTGAAGAATGGACATTGCAGTAATCAGTCTAAACTGATATTGTTCACTTACATTGGAATTCTCAGTTATATGAATCCATGCTGTGAGTTCTTCAGGATGGTATTATTAGTTTACCTCTTGCGTTCTGTCTGTGCCAGCAGCAACTTTTACTCATGTAGGGTTCTGCACTTAATTTTTCTTTTCTTTAATGGTCTCAGAATATGGTATAGTATTATCCAGTCTCCTATGTCATCACTCTCTTTTTCTTCTAAGACCTGTCCTTGTACATTTTCAAGCCACAGCAATGTGGTTGTAACTAATCTAATGACCTGGAGTAATAAATATGGACAAAATTAGAGAGGAAAATGTGTATATTTGTGAATTTCCACTCTAAATGAACATGTAATTAATTTTTATACCTATTTTTAAACATCCTGTTTTGGAACTAAGTGGTAGGCTTTTCTGAATTTTGAAAATCTTGAGGGATTAAATATAAATTTAAATATAAAGCCATTTCCCCCCCCAAAAAAATCTCTGTTCCTCCTAAGCCACAAAATCTGCATCCCTACATAAAATGCGCAAATAGATTTTATTCTTCACTGGGCTGGGCATTGGACCACAGGAGAAGATATTTACATTCACTAGAATGAACCTGATGCTCCATCCCCTGCATGGAGTAACAATATGAAGGGGTCATTGTGTCCATCTCCATGTGTGAGATGGTAGCAGTCTGCTGGTTGTGATTTGCCTAAATTAGGGCAAGCCCAATAAGTGAAGGTCTGCAGAATTTCATCACTGTGGAACTGATAAGTATAAATAATTAACAGAGAGATTACTGTGTGATTTCTGGTGTTCAACGACAATGAGCAGGTTTAAGCATGCACTGATAACCATTACAAGTAGGTCTAAAAACAGGAGAATTTAGGGTTTTTTTCTCCAATATTCTTATATAATAGAGAGGTCATTGAAGACTGATGCGATTGCGGCCTTTCTGACTGTTTTGTGGAGACACCAAATGATGGTGGTCAAGTGATGCCTGAGAACACAGTGGGAGGACGGGACATGTTTGCAGGACATACCTTGGGTGGGATTAGGCACAGTGGCTGACTTTTATCCATAAGAACAGCCTGTGCAGAGAGGACACTCACCAATTAATTAGCTGGTTGCATTTTTAAACATGTTCTGAATCTCAGAAGACTGTTTTGTGAACCTCTTGTTTCAAACCATTACAAATTTGCCAAAACCAGCAAATACTTGCCTGAGGCCTTAGGATTTATGCCTGTGGGATTAAGCAGAGGCTTTGTAGTCGAGCAGTTCCTAAGCAGTGCCACAAAATGTTACAAAGGATCTGTTGGCAAGGTGCTTGCAGCTAGTAAAATATTGTCTTCCTTTTAACGTGAGAGTACATGGAGTACGGCAATCACATCCCCACAGTGATCTTTCCTGATTGCCCTGCCGACTCCTGATTCCCTGTATTATAGTTGTTCCTCTTGGGAGCCATTCCATGGTGAGTCATCAGTAGCAGTGAAAGCAGCTGGGTTTTGTGTTTCAGATGCAAGAGACTTTGCAGTGGTTCTCATCAGGAACATATAGAGAGAGGCACTTAAAGTATAGCTATTTAGTGGGACTTAAATTATTTAGTGCAGTTTCATGGAAAAGGTTATGTTAGATTTAAAAAAATTACAGCTTCCTTTATGCTGGCTGGTCAGTCAGATGGAGTAGTGGTTTACTAATGAGTCAATCAGCAAACAGAAAATGTCTGAAACCCTTTAATGTAGTTCTTGCTCAAAGGCCAAAGCAAATTCTCCTTCTTTGTGGAACCACTCCGTCAAAAACATGTCTCTTTTATGTACATGTAGAATATTTTACTACTATATCTGGCATGGGTAGACAAAGTGAGTTTCAGCTGTCTTGTTTACCTCTAAAATGAATAGTGTAGTTATATAAACCTCAACTGTAGCATACGTTCAAAACCTGTCTGAAAATGACATTTTCTAAAAGGAAAAACTTGCCTCACTGTAACACTTCATGTCAAAAAATACTTACAAATATTCCTTACAAAGCAGCCAAAGGCAAGGAAACAAATTTTTTTTAAAAGTTTGCATATTACTCGTACGATTTTGAAAAGGCTATGTAAGCATGGATCGTTTAAAATTATACTTAAATATAGGAGTTTGTAAGAATGACAAATCGAATCATAATCTTTCTACAGAACAATCGTATAACTAAAAAAAAGCTCTCCAGAAAAATGTGGAGGGAGAAGTCAGAAGTAGAAAAGATGAATTATGGAAATGGGAAGAAACTAAAGCAATTCACCCATCTCTGTGCATTTGGCCACCACGGTGGCTGAGCAATACTATCTCTTTATGCTTTTTCACTATGGCGGTAGCTGAAGTTTTATCTCCTGATAATGCCTAAGGTGAATTCTGTGTACCTATGGATACTCATCCAGCCTGTCCACGTCTGCATGATATCCGTGTCCCAAATTGAGGGAGGCCTCAATTTAATGTTGTGTACCAATAGAGCTGCAGGACATTGTAGTTTTGCCTGACGAGTTTTGTACATTTCTAAACAAATTTTGTAAAAGCAAAACACAATTTTTATCCAAGCAAGAGAAGTTATTTGGAACCAACATTTTATAGGTATCAGCCAGAGTGAGGACAATTTTCCTTCTCTGCGACTGCAGTAGAAGATGAAGTGTTCTCAAGCCAGCTGCAGTGTACTAGGCCAGAGTCTTTGGATTAAAAAAATGTGCACTCTGACCCAGGCAGAGTCATCATGCAGCTGATACAGAATAACAAGTCATTCCTAAGAACAGCTGCTACACCAAGCAAGGGTTCTAACCCTGAGACTTGTTGAGTCCTATTAATTTAAAGAGACCTTATTATCACAAAAATTGCAGTACTTCTGAATGGCAGTTTACTGTGCAGACCACTTTGCAGTTCCCAGAGGTTTGGTTACCAGCAAAGCTCTTGTCTCCAAAACTGTCCTCTCAGACCTGCTCCCAGAAGAGTGATCAGTTTAGTCCCACCATTTTGTGTGCGTGTATAAATGGCCAATTTAAACAGTGTGTTTCACACTTTTGTGCTAGTGGTAGCATAATGTTTGCCAAGATGAACAGTCAGCTCTCCAGGAGTTTCTAATACATGTCCCCAGTACATGCCAAGCTAAATGAGGTCCTGGTAATTACACAAATTGATGGGCAGCAGGGACAGTCAGGCAAGCATGGCTGGTACAAGGCAGAGTTCCTTCCAGACCCAGAAGTTGTAGTTTCATAGGATCCTTTGTCAACTGCAGATACAGCCGGTTCCTTTTATCTGTCCAGTCACATGCCTGTTATTAAATTATTGCCATCTGTTAGTTGGAAACTCCCTTTAGAAGCACAAAAGAGCCAACTACAGGGCTATCTGGCTTAAAATAATTTACCTTGCAACGTGATTTTTCTCTCATAACATATCAGTCATGTATCACAAAATAAATGGTACGGTAATAGCAGTGGGAATTATTCAGAAAGATGTTAATTTCCGAACTTCTGAATCAAATGGCTGACTTAATTGCAGTTTTCTCCAAAACAGTTCCATGACTGCTGCAAAGCAATCAGGGATGTTTTTTGTTGGTTTTTTTCTTTGGTTTGATTTGGGTTGGGTTTTTTGTGGTGAGTGAAAATACATGAAAAAAGGAAAATTAAGGTCATGTCTTATGCAATTTTATCTTCAGGAGGTTGGTAAGCAGCAGCTCCTGTAAATAGGGTCTTTTATTCATGTCAGCTTCGGCAACTGAAACGATCAGGTAGTTCAGAATAGCTTGGCCAAGTGGCATTGACTTGTGTTTGCTGTCAAGCCTGACAAGAAAAATCTTGTATTATATCCTATGGGCTTTTTATAAATTATTTTTTAAATGCAAATAATACAGGGTTTGGATCAACTGTTCAGCTGTATGGAATTACTCCCAGTGCTCCCTCAGTAGTTTGCTGCTCTATCAAAATAGTCAAACATTGCATCCATACCCATCTGTGAATCTCACTGTATACTGGAAAGGTAGCTGCAGGGATTTACGTTGTACAAACCTCTGCTGGGGACTGCACATCCTGTCTCTGCACATGAATGACCACATTTTCTGGACAAACCAAACTGATGTACTGTAGGAATGAGTGATTTCTTTATCTCTCACTAAAAAAATTCTTAAATGCTTCGAACTTTCCTTCTCTTGCAATGTTCTGCATAGTGGTAGTTGACATGAGTAATTGTTATTTATAATTTTTAGTAAACATTTGTTATGAAAACCTTGCATGTTAGAGTATGTTTCTAGCCTTTTATGTAGGTGAAGTATGCGATACAGTATAAATTGCCTTAATATTTTTTCCACTTTCTACCTGTTTATTGTGATTTTTGCAAAAGATATTTTGTTAACTATGGAGATGCTTCGGCTTTGAGAAGTGACTGGAATCTGATGATCCATAGACAATGAGCCATTTTGACTTCCTATGTGCAAGGGTAGGAAATTTTTTCCATTAATACAATATTTAGTGTTTCCTACTGGGTAAATATCTTCTAACTTTAACTTGGTCACTTTATAGTTAATTTTTAATTCCTTTTCCCCTCCTGTGCATTTTCATCCAAAACCTTTCTTCCTGTGACTCTCATCAAGTGTGACCTTATCAAGGCATTGGAATTTCAAAATTTATCCATTCCTTCTTCCTAATGAATTCTCCCCCAGCCTCCCCCAAAAATTTCTCAGTATGGTGGAGTCCCTTTTGCTTAACCCAATTCTGTCTTGACCCATTTCCTGAATGATCTCCATGGCTTCTGAAACCTGGGCAAAAATTATTTAGAAGAACTAAATGAAGGCATTTTGAATAACTGTTATTGAAACAGTGAGGTTTGTTGCAGAAAACATACAAAGCTGGAGATGCAATTAAGCTCTTCTTCCCTCCCACTCTCCCCCCCCCATTCATGTACTGCTCAATGGAAACACATTCTGGCAAAGACAAAAAGCTGTGGCTGAACAACATCAGTGGATGAGTCACTCAGAGAGAACTGGAAAGAAAAAAAAACCCACAAGCCTCTGCTGCTTGATAAGAACAAAACTAGGTCCAGATGGTCTCTGTAAATCTTCCTATACTGTCCTGAAGAAGAGAGTACAGAAACATCAAGGGCCATGCTTATATTTTCAGTAGTTCACATTTTCTTGGTGCAACAGGGACTTTCGAGCACATGGGAACCCTCTTCATCAGGCTTTGCACAGATTAAGATCCATCACGCCATGCTGAACACCACATTGCTTGCAGAGGTGTTGATAACAGTTTAATAAGGATTATAATGAAAATTATTTGGAATAGCAGTTCAATGACTAATATGAATAACTGAAAATATGGGAGTGAAAGAGCTTCATTTCCGTGCCACAGCTTTGCAGAGACCAGTGCAACCCACAGCTCCAGTTGCAGAGGATCCCTGTTGTATCTTTGGCCAGATTGCAGGACAGATGGAGTCTCTGGAGTAATGACAATGAGGCAAATCCTAATAAGCGTGTGCAGGCTTAGTGTTTGAAATGTTTCTGTGTTCAGCAGGCTTTGGTGGGTTTTCACAAGAAAAGTTAAGTATGTTAGGCCATGTCCTGTCAAATTTTCACACTTTGTTCCTTAGTTTGGAGACATGAAAGACTTTCAAAGAATAAGCATTATTCCTCTCTTTTGCTTCGTTTTCAGAAGTGACGGAAGTCTTTTGTCCAAGATTTTTCCTTATTATGCTTCCATACTAGTGTGAGAGAGTTTGGTCTTGGATGATTTCAATTTAAGGAGCTAGAACTGTACAAACTTCCAAAAGTGGAACTGTGTGGTGACACTCTTGGTGCAAATGTGATCAAGATGATGTTACCAGTATGGTCTGAGGTGTGTGTATGTGTGTGAGCTTGTGTTCAGGGCATCACCTGTACTTCTACATCAGCATCGTAAATGCGTTATGCTTTCCACTGCTACATCATCAGGAAAATATCCTTGAAATAAGGAGTTAAGGTTGTGCAGTGCTATATGTATAATTCTAATTTATGTAGATTAGGGCTTCTGAGAGTGCTGGCTTATGATTAAAACTCTGTCAAACAAGACCCTTCAAGTTAAACTTACAGCTCTGCACAGCCATTGGCTGCTGCTGAGGCCAGGCGTCACTCACCACCTATTAATCAATCCATTGAAATTCAGTGCAAAGGCAATGCAGGTTACAATATATTTTCAAAGAACAATCATGTTAGGAAGCACCACTTTTTTGCAGAAACTATTGTGTAAAAACAAGTGTCAATCACATTTGAAGTAGCTTAAGCCAACAGGTTTGGGCCTGAAGTTCTTGGCTGAAACATTTTTTGCAGATTGGTATGAAGAAGTGATTAGGTGTAGGCCAATGTGAAGTAAAACTGCTGGCAGCTGCTCTTTGAATTACCCTACTTTGACTTCGAGCAAAAAACTGATATTGTAAGTCACTCTTATAGCTCATCAGAAAAAAGTATAAAGAAGCCCTACTAACTAAGGGAAGTGGGATGTGAGCACAGCTGCCTAACCTTTGCCAAGAAAGCTCCATAAAACTTCTGTGCGTTCACATCACATTGTGGAGAGTTCCAGGCAAAGTGACCTTTGGCCACTACTTTCTCCTCACCACTCCCCGTGGGAGCTGCCCCCTCTTCAGCTCTGTGAGGGAAGCAGGCAGAGCTGTGACCTGGGTGACACTGGAGGAGGATTTGCAGCAAGCCCCTTGCTCATTCCTGCATTTTGTCCTGGCACAGGTGGGAGTTCAGTTACTTCCCTAGAGCAGAGATCAGCCTGCAAATGTTCTCCAGTGGTCAGCACAGCTGGCTTCAGTTTGGCCAAAGGGCAGCACAGTAATGCTGTGCCTTGCTGGAACAGTTCTGATAGAACTTTCTTTGGCTTTAGTCAGGCTTTCTTTCAAAATGCAAAGCAAATGCCTCACAGGCATAGTTTCAAACAGGAGAAAAATAGCTCCAGACAGCCCTTAGAAACTAAAGCATCAGTGTGAGGAGCACCACAGAGGGAAATGTGTTTTGAATTGGCCTTTAAACCTGACTTTAGCTGAGGACATGGGGAGTTTTTTTGTTGTTTTGTTTTAATTTGATAAAAGAGAAAATCTTATATTCAAAAGAGGCTTTTGTTTTTAAAAAGCTTGGTTGTTCTGAGAAGATCTGGAGGGGAAAAGAATTTGAAAGACTGTCAAGAAAATGAAATATACATGTCTCATGTTCATCGAGTTCATTTTGCATGTTTATGGTGTTAATGTTCATAGAGATGCTCAACAAAGCTGGTATTTATGCACAAAGGGTTTTTTACAGCAAAAGGGACCATCTACTGTAACACAGCTGCATGGAAGAAAAATTCCTTTAATTTAAATTAGCTTCATTTCCAGATTGGATTGGTTTGGTTTTTGCTTGTATGGAAAAATTCTACTGTGCTTTCTTGATTGCTTCCTTGGAGTTTTCACAGCATTACTATGCTTCTTGGAGAGCAGTTTGTCAAAAGGAAGACAAGAGGAGAAATAAGCTCAACTTTTAAACTCCACAAGGTCAGCCAAACCCCAGAGTCTGTAAATTCTTTCCTGGTGGCTCAAAGGATAAAATGGGTGCTATGGAAATGTTGTGAGCATCCATGATCAATGATTTGATCTCAGGAAGAAATCAAAAACTTCAGATTTTTGTAGCCTTTTAAAGCACTGGTTTGGGTTCTTTTTTTGATGGTGGAATAATCATCAGAAAGTGATGGAAGGATTGCCATTTGAGATGTTCAAAGAAGGAAAGAAAGAAAAGCTGGTTCAAGTACTACCGAGAATAATCCAGCCCTGAATTTGGCTTCCTACAGTGGTTCATCAATAACAATTAGTTGCCTGGTCAAGAGGGAGTGCCTTTTGCATCCACCGTCTGCTTGTAATAGCTTCCAACAAGAAAGCATAATATGCAGAAATGCATTCTTTACATAACTCAAATGCTGCTAAGAAGCAACACAATGTCATTAAAGTTAGTGGAGATTGCACAATACCACAAGCAGCAAAATCTTCTCTTGCTTAAAATTCTTTCTGCAGAGTTCTGTTACAACACATTCTAAATGGTAGGAGCACTATTTATGGGATGAAAAACATATTAGGTTAAAAATAAAAAGTTAAAAACTTTGAGTGACCTAAATGGAGTAATTTTGATTTTATATAGAGCTAGACATGGAGCACCCACGAGATCTGTTCACATTGTGGATTGATTGTGCTTTACTTCCAGCTGACAGCATGGGGCTGACCTCACACAGCCTCTTCACATGCAAAATGCAAGTTTGTTAAAGCTAGGTCAGTCTGACTCTTGGCTGCTGTGCTTCTACTCTCATCCCAATTTCCAAGAAATCCCTCCTCTGAGATTTCTCATGAGCTTGTTGTGTGTTGAACTGAGTCAAGAAAGACTCACACCTTGTCAGCAAGGATCTGGAGAGTTGAGAGGCAGCAGGACCGTGCAACCATGATCAGGACAGCCAGTCAGATGGATACAGATGCCTGGGGATTTGTCTTCTCTATGCATCAGTGTCAGTGTAGTTCTTCGATCCTTTATCGGAATTCATCAGTTGTGATTAAAATAAACAGAAATTTTAAATTTTCCTAAAGAACCTTAAAACGAGCTAATGTCATTGCCTTCTCTTTTAGACTTTGGCAGGCCTCACAACCTTTCTGCAAGTGTAGAATACAGTGCTGAGAGGAGACACAGAGTGAAGGGAAAGCAGATGTAAAAATACATAAATAATACTAGAATGACAATCTTTGCAGTAAATGTGAAACTTGGTAAATAAAATCTGTAGAAACATCTTATGCAGGTTTATCAAATGACAGGATAAAAAAGTGGTGGAATGAGTCAGGTTTTCAAAATTTACCACTGTCTAAGTTTGTAAAAAGTCAAAGAAGTTACAGCAACGTGAATTTTCTAAAGGGTGATCAAACTGGCATAGCTTCGACAAGAATGAAAATTGTGATATGTTGATCTGAGAGAAAGTCTAATGGGAGTTTAGGAGAAAATAATGATTTCAAAGCAAACATACACAGGTCTTCTAAAAAAGATTCATAAATGACATCTGGAGAAGGTATTGTATAAAAACGAGTCCAAATTTCCATTTATTTGGCATGCAAGAAAGGAAAACTAATGCAAATGTGATGGGTCTGTGATATCTGTGGAAAGTCCCAGACCTTAAGGGAAAACATCTTAAAAGAGTTCTTCTTGAACTGAGGAGGGGCTGGAAGCAGGTAGCAACTTATTTAATCCAACTAAGAATAAAGATTGGTGCTGGTGATGATTAGTCATCTTTTCAGAACTATCTTAACGAAGCCATGCTCTGGCCATTTCTCCCTAAGCTAAAAGCATCTGAAATATTTTCGTGGTGAGCTCATTTCAGATAATGGACCATTAGGAATCTTGTATTTTTCCAAAGGGCTGGTCTTACAAACACATATGCATTAGCATGGTTCATATTAGCATTATATGTAAGTGCTGTGCAGGCATGAACCAAGGGAAAATGAGACGTCTAAAACCTCTGTTCCAGTTTTATTTGTTGTGGTACTTGTCTTTGGAATTCAGGGCTGCCTCACCTCAGATATTCCTATCTTGTTTTCTGCAGACATTTGGATATGCAGAAATCTTCTCATACTCACAAATTGCTACCAAAAAAAAAAATTGCATAACTAGTAAAATAAAATTACAGTAATAATCACAGAGCATTAAATTGTTCATCAGGAAACTGCAGTATAACATTTTAGAGTCTAAGTGGTCTATAACAACCTTGAATGGAAGGCGAGGCGAAATAGCCATATGTGTGCAAAGAAAGAAATCTGAGTACTTTGGCAAAACCAGAGACCAAACCTGGTCTCTCTAATCACAAAAGCTTATGAGAATGCAGCCAGCAATGCTTAGAAATTAAGTGAAGGAAAAGAAAAATTAAATCCCAGCTGCCCACTGGGTAGCCTGAATCACTTAAATATCTACAAGTACAAGAAGCAGCCATAAGTTGATATATAAGTAGACAATATGATATACATGAGTAGATATCCAGAGTGAAAAGATCTAATGGATTGTTGGTTGTTTCTGTCCTACCTGGTGTGATTTCCAGGGCTCTGCATAATCCTCTGTAAGATGGTACATTGATATGCTTCTCCAGCACAGCCAGTTGGAACTTGGAAAAGAAAAAACAACTGTACTGATGTTGGCATGCCAGAGTTACACTTTTAAATACAAACTATCCAGCCTTTTTTATTATTCTTGTTTTATTCTGGGTTGCTCTATTTCTCTCTATTATAGTAAACAAGCAGTGTTTGTTTTTAAACAGCTATAAAAATAGATAAGTCCTAAAATAGGTGGAGCAAAACAAGGCTAAATGGGAATTCTTGTTTAATACAGTCATGCATTCTAATTCTTTTTTTCCACTAGGGGCTGTTCCACAAATTAGTCCAGGGAGCATAATTGTTCCTATTAATTCATGTTAATTGTAAAAATCTACTTCACTTGAAAGGTTCTTCTGTAAAACATTAGTGCTATGAGTAATGGCACTATTTTGCAAATGTAAAATTAGAAATATTTGGAATTATTTGGAGGGTGTAGTTATATAGAATAGTTATGCTTAAATCCTGTCAATTTTGGGTGACTTAACATGATCTTAAAATGGGAAATGTACCTACAGTTTCCAATAGACAAAGCCAAGCAGGAGGGGACATGGGAGGGGATAAAAACACAAACAAAATGAAGCATCAATTTAGCAAAATCTCAACCTGATAAGGAAATACTACTCTACCAGACATGCAGCTCTTCTACAGTATAAACATTTATCTATCTATAGGGACTCCATTTTTCTTTGACATCTAATCTACTGCTTCAGTGGGGCTGTAATTTATTAACAGAAATGTATTTAAACGTTTTCAGCAAGAAGCATTCACATGTAAGGGAGAACATCTGCCTTTTCAGAAGAGGAAGTTATCACTTCTATCCATTCATTGTATTCAGAAATCTAATTAATCTTCTCATAGGCTAAATTCTTTTTTTCCTAAAAAGCCAATTTTTAGAGCATATCTTACTCCCCTAAGGTCAATGGAATTGACCCATCGGTCAGTGTGGGTGATTGATTCCACTCACATGCTTCAGTTTAACTTTCAGACATTTTATGTAACCGTAGGATAAAATTTGTTTCAAAATTCTATCAGAGTCTCCGGTTTTTTGTTAGGTAAATTTGGAAACTAAGAATGTTTAATAAAATTAATAAAAAAGAAATAAAAATGCAGGGGTTTTTGTTAATCATTAAAATAATATCTTAGAATTATTGAGAAGAACAATTTCTGTGTCACATGGTAAAGCAGAAACACTGCTGAGAATTCATCTGCTCTGTTTTTAGAGATGAAAGTTCTCATGTTCTACTATGGCAGCAATCACAGCTTACAGCAGATTACGTAGATAAATAGGTATTCTTTGTATTCTAAAGAGAACAAGTTCACTAAAGAAAAAAGGAAGGAGTCACCAAACTATCATGAGTGATTTTTTCCTTTTCACTAATGGATCCAAACCTTCTTCACTTAGAACTTAGGCCACCTAAGTTCTGTTCACACTTGTGGAAAGGAGATGTTTTACTCTGAAGTACAGGGCAACAAGGTCAAAAACACAACGTGCAGATGAAAGCTTTGGCATAAATTTTAAATGAGGATTGCACAGTAGTTTTATATGAAATAAGAGTGTTTTGAGAGACTGAGAAGAGGATATGAATGTTAAACCTTAGGAGATAAGAGAAGGGACATCTCAAATGTAATACCTCTAAGAATCACTAGGGGACGAAAAGGAATGGAACTTGCTTCTCTCCAGTCTCTGCTGTTGCATACTCTTGGTTTCTGTGGATACCATGATTAAAGTGGGATTCTTTGTTTCTCATGGGATCTTTTGTGTACTCCTTGCTTTTCCAAACTCTTTCCTTAAAACTTCATTTTACCGAAATAGCATGGCAAAAAAAAGAAGTGTTCGAACACATAGAGACCCGGTTAGAAGATCACGAGATTGTTTAAAGCATTTTAGTATTAATGAGGGAAAAAAAGTGGAATTTGATGGAAAATAAATTAATAAAAGAAAAAATTAAATTAAACAACGTAAGACAAGAAAGGCCACAGCATGTGAATGGAGAGAAGAATGTCATCCAATGGGAAAAGGTTTCTAAAGAAAGAAACTGATTTCACAAGAGTAAATCCAAGCGTGCTGTATTTTATCCCATCTGTTTATATTGACTGAAAATCTAAGTAGCACTCAGATTCCTATCACTAGGATCTTCTGAGCTCCAAAAGGACAGTTGCTAACCATTATGCCATTGCAGTGAGTCACCCTCTTCACTTCATACCTATCTCTAACTACTTCAGATTATTCAGATTTCTTTCTGAATGAAGGAAAATCCATCAAAAATTTAATTAGTTTATACCTTAAAATAGTAAAGGTTTGCAATACAGTGTGAAAAGATGTCAAGTTCTCAGTGTACAGTGTCTCTTTAATATGCCTGTCCACAAGTTTTTACTTCTTCTAACAATTTTAAGCAGTGAAGCTCATTCAGATCATACCCAAGATGAGTATCAGAAGCTCAAGGCGGTTTCCCTTTGAGGTCTGAAGTTCTGGGAGAGGATATTCTGCCATGAATATTACTTTACCCTTTCCTTTCTCTCAGGTATCAAATCATTTGCCTGCTGTGTGAGTCCTTGGCCCAGATGTTTCTCTGACAAAATTAAGGGTGCAACTTTTAGGTAAGGAGTCTGTTTGAAAGATGCAGGTGTGTAATTCTGATAGCTTTAATCAATTCCTTTGAATGATACTCCACAAAGCATGTTTGCTCAGTCAGTGTGTGCTGCACTTTTACAGACAAATGTAGATCTCCACTATTGTACTCTGCAACCAGTTGATTTATTTTTTTTTCATCCCTTCATTTGGAATGTAAATTTCATTCTGTATTTCATGCAGGGGAATTTGAAAGAGTTGAATTTTCTTTCATCAAGTTTCATGGTGTTTGGCATGCTTGTATACCAAACTTTCTCACTCTTCTCCACAAAGTCAATGTAAAAGAGTATTGCAACTGAGAAAATTAGACTTTTTACATGTAACTGGGTTAAAAAAGGACATAATGGAGCCCAACATCTTTAGCACAAGTGGCAGGACAGAGCCTCTTTAGAGTGCCCACTGAAGGCAGTGGAACTATAGCTTGGGTGGATAGTTACAGTGAGTTAAAACCAATATGTTTGCCCTCCTTGTTGTAATGGAAGAGAAGTAGTTGAAAGAAGGATACCTGGGACTTTTAGTGGGTTGTTTAATGTTATGTTATTACAGAGAATCATCTGATATATTCACTAAAATAAAAATAGTCATATTTTTCCCCTTTCTACTGTTAAACTCTTAATGCTCTAAACATTCTAGAAACACATGTAAAGAACGATTACATATAAAATACTAAAAGTAGGCTCTTAGGGAATTAATTACTCACTGAATGTAGTAACAGGCAGTGTTTGAAATGGAATTTGAATACCCACTTCCATTCTGTTCAGCTATATATGCATAGCGTGTAGGAAGAGCTACTAATGAAATTTTGCCATGGATGGTTTTCAATATGCTGAATTTAAATTTTTTTATTTGCTTCCCAAAATAGTCTACTTAAAATTTCAGTAAAAACATACTGAAGGATGATAAACTTTTCACAGACTTTAACTGGTAGTCTTGGAAGTAAATTACAGCTATCAAAACATTTACAATACAGCACAACAAGAAACAAGGTTTGGAAGGAATTATATACAGTTGTATATAAACAAAGCTCTGGCAATGTCAGGTCAAGAGGAGAGATTAATTTGGAGGTTTGTTATTCTGTAGCTGCTCTGCAAGAATGTTTTATGCTTTTCTTGGAAGCAAGTGACACCAGCTAGTATGGGAGATGGAAGTCAGAATAGCTGGAGTTCTCATCTGATACAGAAGTTTTATTGTATGATGGAAATCTATTCTTCCCTGGGATTTTTGTATCTTGAAGGTAGTGTTTAGCTGTGACCCACTGGCCAAATGTACAGTTTCTGCGAGAGTACAACAGGAGGGCCTTATATCTTCATGAACGAAATGTGAAAGAAACCTCACACAAAAAGGCAGATGGCTACCACTTAACCCCCATTGTTCAGTAAGTGAAAATTAAGAAATCTTAAGCTTGTTTAATTCTTATAATGTAAAAATTCCAAAGACATTCCTGGACACGCAGATGTCTGGAGTGACAGAGGATCCCCTACAGTTTGACTAATTCATAGACTGATTAGTTGCAGAAAGAGAAGTAAACACAACCTAGGTTTGGAACTTGTGCCATCACCTTTTCATGTTTGCAGAAGCTGTCTGAGGAAAGATAAACAGTCCTGAGGAAGAAAAAATTCTTTCTACTAGGCCTTGTAAGTTAAACCTCAAAAGGTAACAGCATACCTAGCATTTGCTTGCCAATCCGTAAGGCTGGATTATAGGCTTACATTATAAAATATCTGCCAGGGAAGACTGAAGAGTAATGTCTCATCAAATCTTTCCTCTGGAAATAACCTTGAGTGTTGAGACGTTACACCTTGGTCTGTGAAAATGTAACTCTTAAGTTTTCTTTTCTAATGATTTCAAAGATAGCACATTTTATGGAAAGACTGAGGGCTGATCTGGGCAGGTCTTTCCAGGCATGGACCTACTTTGTTAACTTCTCAAGTTTTGAGTGTTTAAATGAATATTAAGATACAAGTGGAGATGGGATTGATAGTCTATTTGAGATCCTAAGGGACATTAGCACAGTGTTTTGCTGTGCAGGATTTGTTTTTCATACATTAAGCTAGCTGTATGTGACCAAATTGCATGGATTACACTGTCTGCAGCTTGGACAGCCACGGTGTTGAGCATTATTCAAATACAGAAAATTAATGTAAAAATCCTGTCTTTAAGAGTTAATTTTCTTTTACTTACTTAAAACAAAATGTAAGGACTTCATGCAGTCAGTTTTAGCAGCTTATGGATGGCTATCTCTGTTTGGATAACCAGAATTTCAATATTAACACTGTTAAAATAGGCAAAGAAGGTAGGATAGAGTGCCTCTAAGTGAAAAGTGGTATAAGATCTCTTTAAAGATTTTTTTCTAGTAGTAATAAATTCACTAATTGGCCTTAATTCACCTATTTTATTGTGAACCTTGGGGAATTTTAGTTGTGGGTTTAGTTATTTTATCCATTCACTTACCTTTATGAGCTGGGTTTCAGTTGGAAGTTCGGCATATTTGGTCTATAGTTATATAGACCATAGATGGTCTACAGTTATGATGCAATATGGATTCGTAACTCAGGTGCTTCCTCATGTCCCAGTTACTACCTCTCCTAAATAGTGTGGTATTACCATTTTCTTACACACTTTCCACATCCTTGCTGATAGGATGAGCCACCCAAGTCCCTCCTGGGAATAATATTGATCGTTCCCATTTGTGGCACGTGCTATGCTTGAGATGATCCACAGCATGTTCAGCCTCTAGGTGTGAAGAACACTTGGTTAAGTCCTGTCTTTCCCTCACCTGGAACACCTGAAGGAACATCTGCCCCATTGTGTACATTGCTCGCGTTTGTACGTGGTTAAAGGTGATAACCTGTGGCAGGTTTTCACTCTTCAGAACAAAATTTTGAACAATCACTCAAATCTTTTAGCTTGCAGCTATTGTCCTTGGCAAAAGGAGATTGAAAATTATTCCTCTTGGTTTAAATGAAGTATCTTTGATACTTAGGTGGAAATGCTTGACCTCAGGGTTGTATTTCCTATAGCCTGAGCAGCTAAGCAATAGTTAGTGAATCTGAGAGATGCCTGGTGTACTTTAGAACTCTTGACACTGTCTGGTCCTCACCCAGAAGAAAATCCCTTTTTTGTGCTTCAGGCCAGTAAAATATAGTGCTATGGTGTCTATGGAACTGTTCTGGGCCTCCATCCCCTCCTGAAGTTCCATGAATCCATATTGCATGAAATAGAATGAAAATTGCAGTTTGTCTTAAATCATAGGGAAGTTTCCCATGGTAGTGTGCCTGTCTCACAGGGAGCTCTGTGCACAGTGGGAGCCCTGATTGTGCTGGATGGTGGGAATATGCTTTGGGGGCAGCTTAGAGTCAGACCTGTCACCTTCAGTAGAGGCAGGAGGTGGAGAGCAAGCAGCTGCTTTTGGGAGATGCAGCAGAGCTGAAGCTGCCTGGTCCTCACTTCCAAATTCCATGCTGGGAGTAGTAAGAGTCTTTTGTACCACAAAGACTTTCGGATAGTCTTAACCATCTGTGGTGATGCCTTATCAGGCCTCCTAGACACAGAGACTAGACAGAGTAAAGGAACAAAAGTAGGTATTTATTTGAAGGGCCTTCAAGGTACACCCTGGGGAGCCAGAGGCTATTGCCAAGATGGACCCCACAATGGATGACAGGTTATGAGTTCTTCACACTTTTATAAGTTTGGTTCATTTGCATATCAGGGTCAATTCTCCACTTAAAGCCCCAGTTTAATGATGTAATTCCCTTTAGCTACCTCCCCTTCAGAGACTCCTTGGTTTACACCCCTTGGGCTCAGGATGGTCCAGGTGTCCTTGAAGAGCGGTCCGGAGAGGCTTTGTTATGTCTTAACTAGCATGAGAGAGCAGAAAGTAACAGGCTACAAGAAGCTTCAAAGTTGCACACGAAGCAGTACAGAGTTTAAAAAAATATAAAAGTTAAAACCTAAGGCATCAGTGGTGGTTGCCGTTTTACAGATGATATGCAGTACCTTGAGCCTCGAGGCTCAGGGAGCTTTAGCTAATGTCCAAAGAAGTCTTTCTGTGCCTTCTGGAACAGCTGTGCCTCACATTGCTCCCACTTTTGCATATCTTAATGTTGATGCTGGGTTCTGTAGTCTACCTTCTCAGAACTGTTTTGGAGTGTCATTTTCAAACCCTATTCCTTTTGTCTTTCATTATAGGAATGTTGATCCTCATACTTGCAAGTGGAAGCACAGAAATGTTACAAAATTCACTGAAAGTGAATTATTTGATGTTACAAACTGAGGTTATGTTAGGCACAAATCCTCATGAATTAATTCAGATTTTCCAACTTTACTTAAGGGCTTTTAGTTCAAGGAGACTTTGATTAAATGCACATTGAATCAAACTCAAATAATAGCAGAGGGTAGGGATGGTGTTTACTTTGATTTTAATAGAGCTGAAGTCCCAGTTTTACTCAAAGCCATGGCTGAAAATACCTTAAACCCACTATATGATAGTTATGCTGTAGAAGTTACAGGGGGTAATACAAACATTAGTAAACCCAGTCTTCTGCTGGATATAAGGAATTTTACCTAAAAAAGATTGATTTAGCTTTTACACTTATTTCACTACTAATTCTCCTCTTGTTTTTGTTTTATCCATCATTATTATAAGCCTTTGGTAAAAGAAGGAAAACCAAAATAGTTTCCCACCCAGACTATTCCATGGTCTTGAGGCAAGGGAAAGGAAATAACCTTGTTGTTTCTACAATGATAGCAAAGGCTGCGTGGGGTAACACACTTATATCTCCAACATTATAATTAATGTCATTGTACCGTTAGAAACACATATAAACAGCATTATTAAGGTCTTTAAACGAGGTGCAGATAAGTTAGGCATGCTGAGAAAGCCACCTCTGTAACCCCTTAAAAACCTCAGTAATTTTCCATTCTTTTCCGTGAAACGTGTTATGGACATGGAATTCTGTTCATCTAAATGTGCAGCTTGACTCATTGAATGAAAGTAATGTAAATGAAATCTGAATTACATCTGTGTTGTGTTATAATGAATAATGTCTGCTTGCTAAGACACTGAGTCAAGGACCTAGTTCTGTGGAAGGAAAATATTTGTGTGTTGCACTGGAAAAGCTGACAGGCATACATCTGTGTGCTCTGCTTCACATGCTGAACACTAGGAATAATGCAAATTGTTGATTTGGCTAGGAGTAGGAAAAACATGGTTCGAGAATCAGACCACTTTCTGCGTGACTAATTTTGAGAAGCAAATGCAAAGTCTTGAGCACTTTTTTCTTTTTTTTTTTTTCAGTCTGCTTATTTTGCCTTTCATATTTTTTTGCTTGTGGTATTAGCTTGAGTCTGGAATGTCTTAAGCAAAGTTCAACAAGTAAATCAACAGTTCTTTTCATCCAAGATAGATAACTGATTAGCAAAGCAGAATATGAAATAGACTATTTAATATGATCTGAATTTTTCATGTATGTGCATGCAGCTTTAAATAAAGACTTTACCTTCCTGAACTAGCAACTCTTGTTACAGAGTTTAAGAGGCTTGTGTGATTTATATGAGGGCTATTCTAAGCTCTCTAAATCTTTCTGATTTTGTATTTCACTGGGAGGCCAGCTCTGAATATGAACAAACTTAAAACATGACGATGGACTTTCATCTGTTCATGTGGTCCAGTTGCATAAAGCTATTTGAGTATGCACAAGATTTCTTTCAGAGTAATATGATAGCATACCAAAATTTCTAAAATGTCATCTCATAAATATGAGTTGTTCTATCCTTTTTGTCTGTGTATTACATATGCCCATATATCAAACACTAGTTTTAAAACTGCAAGCACAATTTAGAAGACATTTGTAAAAAGCATGCAAAAACGTTGTAAACCTGTATGACCCTATAACACATGAAGATTCAATTAATTTTCCAATACTCAGGTTAAAAATGAGAGTTTTGTTTGAAATAGAAAGGAAATACTAATTCATTAGGAAGAGTTGCTCAGAACCGAGCCTGCTGCTGCCTGGAGGAGGCTGGAAGACTTTGGGGTACTGAATTCTGCTGGATGGCAGGACCACAGGAGACCAAACTTTCACCATATCAACAAAACTGAGACAGTTCCAGAGATTCAAACTGCTGCTCCTTCTCTTGGTGCTATATTTTCCTCAAGTGTTGCTCGAATGACTGTGCTGGTGGCTCGGGGTCCTATCCCTCAAAATTTAAGTATCATCTTAACTAGCTTAGCGCCCCAAGAAAGACCTGGGTAAGGGGAGCCTTCTGAGGGAAAAACTCTACTAAAAAAAGAAAAAAAGACAGTGAAAGGTGCTGCCAGTTGTCACCTCGGAATCTTCTTGTTTGATATTACAGTTCCTTATGTACCTTAAGCATTATTTCCTTGCATGTCCAGAACTGCCTTTGTCTGGATAGCTCAGAGCCTGTTTTCTACCCAGACTTGATTTTGCTCCAAGAACTAGACAGCTGAACAACTAAACACAAGGCAGTCCCAGTGAAGCGTGCTCTAGGAGCACATATACCATGTTCTTGGGAAGCTGAGAACTCTAAAGTTGTAATAGTTGTGGTAGTTTAAACGAGGCTGAAAGAGTTGCCTACCACTATACGGAACGTGCATGCAGGACTACACGTACATTCTGTAGGGGAGCACTTTTGACATTTGTTTATACAGGTTTATTTTTAAAAGCTCTAGGGAAGGCTCTGCCCTAACTGTTAGATAGAGTGTTGCAGATGGGCTTTCCATTTCCTTACCAGCCTGAAAGAACTCTTGCCTTTGTTTCCCCAGGGAGACACTTTCACTATTGGTTTCCTTGGTCCTCTTCAGCGCTTTTGTCTATATACCAAAGGCTCGTGGTTTAGTCCTGCTGGAGTCTCCACAACTTTGCCATTTGTGCAAGTAGGAAGACACCTTTGCTGAGAGACTAATGTTCACTTGAATAAAATGGTTTTTCTATTTGTAGTCCTCTCTGCATAGAAGATATGAAAAAGTAATGCTTGTAGCAAACATTTATAGAAAACATTAAGTCACTGCAATGGTATCTTAAGTTACAGAAATCATTATTTAAGACAAAAGCACTAAAATTGTTAAGATCCACCCATCTGACATTTAAAATGGCAATAGCCCAAATCAGTCTTAATGAAAATATAGAGCTTTGTGGCTAAATTAGGTTTTCAGAAAATTTGTTTGCTTTAAAAGAAATATTGATGTAACCCATATATACGGGAAAACAATTCTTTTTGAAGTGATACTGCGTCCAAGCTCAATTATACCTTGTTTGCTGCAGCTCTCAAGCTCGTAGATGGATTTTGTTTTCACACTGTGCTGTTAGTCCAGTATTGGCCTCATACTTTCAATGGACACCAATGAAATCCAATGAAATCTTTTATGAGTCTTTAAAGTAAAATTTATATTAAAACAAGATTTGAAATTTCTAGGACTTGGTTTTCTACTGCAGGATACAAACAATTTCACTGAGCGTTTTTCTTGCCCAGAGTGAGAGAAGTGACTGCCTGGTTCCTTTGTAGTTTATGTTACTTGATCTGAGTTCCAGCATCAATTTATTTCCCTCAAGCAATGTATGTTCTACCTCTAGGCAGTTTTTGTGGGTTTGGAGTTGTTTTGTTGTTTTTTTTGGTTTTTACTTGAACATTTTTTTGTTCTAAAGTCTGTTAGATAAGTCGAGTTGTGAGAGAAAAAAAAATAACTAAACACTTATTTCTTTGCATTAGCTTGGAAAAGATCTCTTCAGGGTCACAAAACAAAATTCTTGTCTCTGGTCCTGGGACTAATACTGCTTTAAATCTGTTTAGGTTGTTCCATTATTTATTCCCCCTGAAATGCGGTCTCTCTGTGGTTAAGTACGTGTTTCAAAGCTGCCACGTGGGACACAAAGAGTCATTCTTTTAATCAATCAGAATGATTTCTAATTTGTTTACATTTAATATTCCATAGCTTTCTACTTGGAACAAAATTTTATTAGATTTGAGAATGATTCAATATTACGTAGGAGTTTATAATATCAGATGCAAAACAGGCAAAACTACCATTTAATTTAGGCCATTGTCTGCATTTCTTGGTGTTTTTAAGTATCCTGGTTGCCTTCCCTCCTCTACACTTTCCTTCATTTCTTCTCTTTCTCATCTGTTTACACAATATGATGTTTACAATTAAATTGTCTCACTAATTTTGTTCAACATTTTGGATTTTTGGCATACATAGTAATGTATTTGGACTCTGTGATCAAGCTTCTCTATTATTTGGCTTCTCAAAAGTGCCATACAAGCCATTGCTTTTAGCATTTGAACAGATGCTTGCATCTGTTCAGTATTAGTCTATCTTTTCTTGATGATTAGTTGAGAAAGGGATAAAAGGACTTTGGTTCACATCCTTTCAGTATTTCACTTTTACTTGGGTGGCCAAATTTGATTGAATACTATCCTAAGTAGTCTGAGCTTATATCCTTTCAAACCCAATTTAAAATTTTTTCAGAAAATCTATCATGTTTGATTTGGGTTTTTTATCATACACACTAACCACTGTACTTTCTTACGGTAGTCAGTCTTGCTTGATATTACAGTCACACTCTGAAATGAGGCTTCTTGATTTATGTTGGCTCTCAGCAGGCCCTATGATATTCCTTTGAAGCAAGATGGAAGATGACAAGGACAAAGCAATTAATTTTAAAATATTTGAGTGAAAATAGGCATCTATGAAGAAAAAAAGAATAGTCTGATATTCCATCACTTAGAATATCCTAAATAAATATCACACATTTCTCTTAGCACGTCATATTTTTCTGCCTTCAGTCACCCCCACTGCCCCCCAGTGTACATCAGAAGCAAACATGATGGGAAACCAGGCAGAAGCTACAGCTGCTGCTTTGATGTGCTGCGTCATGACAACATAGTTATGTCAGATCTGATGTCGTGAGGCAGTTTTATTATTCCATGTGAGTGGGAGCAGAGTGGAAGAGACAGATTTCAGCCTTCACAATGCCTTCCTGCTCAGCACCACTGTAATTTTCATTAAGTCTCTTTATTGCAAAGGAGAAGAGATCAGCCGCTGGTTTTCACCTTCATATGGACTGCTGTGTTGTGAACTGAAAGTTTTGGTTCTCCTCTGCTTCACCATGACCCGAGTCACAGAGCTAAACATTCGCAAATTTGTATGGTAAGGAACTGAAATATAATGGAAGCGTGAATCCTGTGGCTTGTGGATTTCCCTACATGTGATTTCCCAGTCCCTGCAACTTTTATTGCCTTTTTTCTATTAAAAGTGACCATTGCAGAAGTATAGGAGAGCTCTTACATCGGCCAAGTATAACCATCACCTCTATTCTCTGTTTTTTTCAACCTTTCACAGCTATTGTGACTGGAAAATGACAGACACATTTGGCTAGGCAACCTAAATGTAAAAACCACACTTTTGCAGCACACAGTTGTAATCTGGCAATCTGAGTCTCTATAACTTGCTGGCCAAATGGGAGTGAGACAGGAAGAGCAGCAATTGCAGAACAGCAGTGGCGCAGGCCTGTGCCAGAAGGAGAGAGCTACTAGGGCATGAACCTTCAAAGTTACACACCCAGAATGCTCTGGACATGGTCCAGAGCCAGAAGAAATGTAAGTACTGTTTGCTCAATCAACAAGAGGCAAACTTCGTGTCCTGCACAGTAGCTCTTCCTGCTTCCAAGTGGTCTGCACAGCATAATTCCTGAGAGACAGCGAAGAGTCAGTCAGGGTATCCATGAATGCTAGAATTTTTGTAGCATTTACACAAGTATTTGGATTGACCCAGGTATTTGTTAAAGGGATCTGTGCTACAGAGGTCATGCACAGTACAAAATTCTGATTATCTCTTGGCATTTTTTCTTTGTCTCTCTAAAATACAGCCATAATTTTTATTGCTCACTTATTTCTTACTTAAAATTATCAGACTCATAATGAGAAAACAGAAACACTCTGGTGATATTCCACTACAGGAGAAATGAAATGCTCAAAGAAAATCCTTTGGAAGCATTTACCCTCTAAAACCGTAGGAAAGATGCTCAAGAATGTAAAACCAGTCAGATCTTCTAAGGCAAATGTTTCTATTCTCTTTTCTTTCATTAGGACACTCTGTCTGTAAGTAATAGAACTAATCAACCCTTAAGAGTGGCTTTTAATAGTTTTTTTTGGTTGTGTTTTTAAGCATAAAGGAAAGACAAGGTTTCTTGAAGCATTATTTTGTCATTTAGGAAACTGTTTTCCAAATTTATGACAATCATAATGAATTATTTAAGTAGTATAAAGAGAAAAAAGGTATTTGAAGAAAAATTATTGTGTATCATGGCGTGGATCTCTCTTTCTTAAATACTTAAATACTATATATAATTTAAGTATGAGCCAAATCTCTGCAAATGCCATCAAATATCTTGGACTTCTCTAACTAACTTTTCAAGTAGCGCATTCTGAGTTACTGCTTTGCTGGAAACACAGGCAGGAACAATAGGACTAGAATTTCTTTCAGGGATGCCTTTTAACAAAAGTGGTGAAGCCTAGGTATTGAAAGAGTATTTGTAGCATTTATCATCACTCTTCAGTATTTTAATTTTTTTTTAAGTTTAAATCTGAATTTAGTTTTTTTGTTCATATATCTGTCTTTTTTATATAGGTATCAACATTTCAGCAGGCATCAGATAAGTCCAAAGTCTTGCTTCACGAAATATGACCTTGAGAAAATCTTGTTCTCTTTGGCATTTTCCATCCCAAAAATTCAGTTGGAGAAGAATGAGAAGGGAAAATTTCTGGGGGCTGAGCAGTGAAGTTTAATTCCAAAACTGAAAGGTCTCCCAGATGAATGCAGCAAACCAGACAGCCCAGTAGACACGAACTCTGGCCCATAACCTACAGATAACTCTGGTTGCACAATTACCTACACAGTCCAGTGATGTCAGTGGAAATCCATGCAGAGGTAAAGATTTGTGGGCAGACGTTTGGCTCTGATCAGGTTAGGGAAGCTCTTCAGGTATTCCACTTCTTTGTAAAGTAAGACAGATTCTTGCTGCCATTCCATACTTTTACAGCAGGCCATGATTCAGTTCAAGCCACTAAGAACTGCTGGCTGTCAGGCTGAGCTGGATGCTGCATTCAGCCTTCACCACAGGCAAGTTAGCTCCATATCTTGGATAAGGGCATGAGTGGAAATAAGATTTTTTTCATCCTATTATCTTTTCTTGCCACACAACAAAGCTTATTCAGTTTTTGCGCTGGGTATGGTCATGTGTGAGGAGACATAGACTAAGGTGAAATAGGACTTCCAACAGAGTTTCATGGGACAGTTGATTATTATGTAACTAAATCAAAACAACGATGCTGTAATTTTTGTACTTTCATGACAAAATTCCATTCACAACTAAATTCTTCATGCCAGTTCATAAATGTTAAAGGTATCTTTTATGCATACTTCTCTATTATCCAATCATCACTTCTGAAATACAGAAGAAATGTGTTTTATTTATTTATTCCACAATGTTGCTATTCCAAACTTAGATACATATTTTTAGGTATTTTTAGTTCTGTTTCCTCTTATTGTCTCTACTTGCTTTCTCCTGTCCTGATGCAGCATATGCTTAGCCAAAAAGTAACAGATGTCCCATCTATTACAAATGTAGAAGACTGACTTTACTTGCTGAAGTCTTCAGAGGAAAAAAGAGAAGTCCTCCCAGTTGTTCAGACTTCCTGGAATCTTTTCCTTCACTCTATCTTTGCTTCTATTTTCTGTCTTTAGATCCCTTTTTTCCTTCAAGTCATCTTTTTCTCCCTATGTTCAGAATACTGTTCTGAAAGCTTTTTCTCTCATAAATCTAAGATAGTTTGGACTAACTTTTGATGGACCAAGTGAAATAAAAGATTCCCTTAAATTTGGTTTGTTTCATTTGTATTTATTGAGTTCTGTGGACAATATCCTAATTAGTTTTATGGTTTTTAATGTAGTTTGCTGGGAACAAAGCATGTGACTCAGAGGAAGCTGTAGCATCTATGCCTATTGTTCTGCCTGACATTTTGGTTAGCACAGATATCCCATTTAAAACCTGGTTCTTCCATTCTTCCACCTCTAACACAAATGTTTGTAGGAATTATCAATGTATATGCTTTGAGATACTACAATGAAGTCACACTGAAAGTCCATGTAAGATCACGATGGCAGTTCCAGCCTTTCCACTTTGGCCTCTAAGAAAACATAGAAGGGTAGTGATGCTGACAAATTTCCAATTCAGTATTAAAGTATACTTTTGAATTCATTAATTTTACCTGTTATCTGGATTGCATGATAGTCAGGTAAGAAGCATCCCACAGAAAATGAGGATAGTATCTCAGTATTTCTTGGAGCACCAGGGTTGTGGCTAGATCTGCCCAAATCACAGCCTTGCAGTTCTGCATGAATGAGGCTGTCAGGGCTCTTAGTCCCTCCAGTAGGTATTTCCCTGCTTTATTAATTTTAAGAAATACTGACTCCTCTGATTTTTGGCTATTACTTTTCTCTGGCACAGCTGAATTATTTTATAAGACACAAACCTTCCCACACTTCAGCTCACGTCTCTGGCAAGTCAGCAACCCGTGTCCGTACGAAGCCAGAATGTATGGAAGGCAGCCATGCAGCTGACATAGTTTGGTTTAAAACACTGTAGTGGGAGAGAACGAAGTAATGAGTCCTCCAAAACAGGAGGCTCTCGGAAGAAACTCTTGCTGCTCACATGACTGACCTTTCTGTTCATTCCTTCTGGGCTCTGCTAATAGCATTTTGGCCTTCACAAAACACATTTCCCAAAAACCTTGGGCTAGATGGACAGGAAAAACATTTTGGCTACTGTGTGCAAGCTTTTCCCTTCGGGTGTTCATTTACCATTCAGAAATCCATAGGGTTTAACTTCCTTTTTGCCATGATTTTTTTTCTCTTTCAGGCACTTACTGGACTGGAACACCAGGGGAAATCCTCAAGACTCTTAGACCATGTTATTTGTTGTGCATGTTTATAAATTACAATATGGACAGGTGTAAATTTATGAATTACAATATGGATAGATTCTTGGGAGTGTCCTGTGCAGGGACAGGAGTTAGGCTTCGATGATTGTTGTGGATCTCTTCCAACTCAGGATATTCCATGATTCTATGATAGTTATTGCAGTCCTTTACTTTAGCCTCCTTCTAAGTCTCATTGGGATACACAATGAATAATAATAATAGGAAAGGACACCTTTTACTGGTTAGATTACGTGTTTGTATTTTGCTGCTGATCGTGTCGTACACAGAGAGCAATGTCTGCAGGAGCTCAAAGGGGTAATTGTCTTGATAATCTGTGTTGTAGTCCAGCATTTCTGCCTATTAAGTTTTCTCTGCCCACAAAAACCAGAGTATTCCTGTAGACTGATGTATTTCTTCTTGTAAGTTTTGTCATTGATACATCTAACAAAATATTTAGTGAAACCACATCATGATATGAATATTTGAGTCCCATTCTTTCAGTGCACATTATTTTCTTTGCATGGAGATGTTCATATCCTAATAAACATTCAATTTAGCGTATTTAATTTAGAATATTACTTTTAACCTAATAGGTTAAGTTAAATTTAGCCTAAACACATTACATGAAAATCCAGAAGGTACAGTTTTGGACCATATGTATCACTTCTATGAAATATTGTCCTGACTTAACTAGGATTATTAAGGTATTTAATGTTAAGTGCAAAGGTTTGCTGAGCTAGGACTTTGTGTAAACATAATATCTTTCTTGCTTTTACAGAATTAGGGGGAAATATGGGAAAGCTAAACAAGACAAACTCAAGCAAGATACGTGCAGCTTCCCTGGTATGTTAATCTGCACACAGAGAAGAGAAACAAAATCAGATGCAAGACCTGAGAAATTGACTTTTAGGTCGATGTGAGTAAAAATTATTCTCTTAAAAGATTACATGGAAATTTTTTTAATATAATTAAGAGACTTTTTTTTTTTGGTTAGCATTACATCCCAGTAGCTCATATAGAATAAAGATACAGTTTAATTTTTTTATTGATTTTACCATTACAATTAAGGCTGCCACTTTATCCTGTGGAAATGGGCTCTTAATTATCATATAATAGATGGTAATTTTGAAGTTGTGCTTTTGCAAACTCCCTGTTTAAGACACCATGACACTAGAAGGTTGCTGTCATGATGCCTTTCCTGCATGGGACTTCTGTATATTTTCTTTCCTGCAACATTTTTGTAGTAATTTAATTGCTTGGTTCCAATTGCAGAAGGCAAGGATCATGTCTTCTGTAATCCATTAGATTCCCGTACCATCTTTTCCTAATTTCAGGTATAAAATAATTCCTATCTAATTTTCCAGTTTTGAGGAAAATAAGCATTCACTGTAGGCAATCTCAATAAAAAATGCAGGAACATTGGCTCATGTAAACAAATTAACACTTTTGACAACCTTGGAAGAACAAGCACTCCTAAAGCTACATATCTCTTAGTGTTTAAGTTGCAATTAAGCAAATCCATGTACTGACAGATATCTGAGCCTCATTATTCATTCAGCATTTTGAAATTCTTTTTCTTTCTGTATATACTAATTTCTAATTGGCCAAATGTAGAAAAATGCAGGTAAGGTGGTGATGGCTGACTTATTTGTGGTAAATCATCTTTTACAGCCGGGGACGATTCTCTGCTTACTTAAAATTGTCCAATTTTTTGGTATTAAGTATCATTTTGGTGTTCAAACCTCTCAGAAAACAGCTAGCTTACACAGCAGAGCCTGAAATGGAGAACTGAGTTGAAACAGATAAGGTTTGGATGTGAAATGTCCATATCCATTTATGAACGTAGTTTTTTAAAGGATGTAGTACAGCTGAGGCAGTGCAAGACAGAAGGGATGATACACCACCTTTGTCCAGTATGAAGGAAGTTTGCTGAAGCTTTAGCTCATGACTACACTGAAGTTTAACTGTTGAGCAAGAAATGAAAAGTGAGGATGTATTTTGAAAGAACAGAGTGAAAGATTTGGTTATATGATGTTGAAATACACAGCCTGCAACAGCTTTGTTTCTTGTTAGGTTTTCTTCTCAGAAAATTATTGTTTGTGTTTTAGTATCTTCTTCTGAATATGTCAGCTGATTCGTTTTCAGCCCCATTATTCCCAAAAACAAAACCCAAACCAGTAAGTTTTGCAAAATAAAATATTCTGGACATTCTAGTGATATTGTCCAAACTCATTTTGTTTGTGCAACATAAAGGTTTCAAGCAGTCATTTGATCTTTAGAGTCATACAATCTTGTATTATAATTTTCAAGATTAAAAAAAAATAAACAAAAAAAAACAAGCCACAAATAACAACTGAAAAAAAATTCCATGATTCTGAAAAGAACAATCTCAGGTATACTTTGCATGAAATATTCTGGTACTTCTCTGCCTATTTCTTGCCCAGCCCTTGCTGTTACTTTCAGTAAGTTCCAAGTTTATCTTAGAAGTCAGTGGGTAATTCATGTTCCTGGCACAACGATCAATCTTCTGTCCACAAAACAGTGACCATGCATGTGACAAGCTGAACTCTTTTGGGGGAAGATGGGAAGAAACACATTCTGTTTCTCTCCAGGTCCATGAGTCTGAGCTCAGAGCAATTCTATACCTGTCTCTCAGTTGGCAAAAGAGGTTTTGAGATCCTAGTTTGGTCAAATTGTTGTTCTCTAACCAATGCTCCCCCAGTCTGAAAGGCAAATGCTGGAGAAAGAGTTTGAGTGGTTTATGAAATAATGAGAAGAATGAAAGAGATAAATAAGGAATAGATCTGTGCTGCCTTGAGCTAGAGGACATTGAATGAAACTAGCAAGTGCCAATAGCAAACTACACAAAAGGATTATTTCTTCACACAACACAATGAAATTCAAATTGCCAAGGCCATGGGCCTTGCCATGGGATGCTCTGAATGCTGTTTGCATAGGTTCAGAATTTTCCCAGAGAACTCACACAGAAAATAAACCAAAAAAAACGCAAAATCACATTTGGAAGATATTAAACCAGATACACTGCTTGTTGCTTAGGAAATCCCTTAGCTGTAAATTACTAGAAGCAGTTTTACTCTGGGAGAGTGTCAGTTCATAATTTGCCCTGCTCTAACACCCCTCCTGAGGAATCTGCTGTTGGTCACTGGTCAAACTAGAATTTGAGTCTAGAAGGGCCTTTAGTCTGACCCAGTATAGGGAAAATAATGTTTGTGTTCTAAGTGATGCATACCGCATTTTGCAGCAAACTCCCTGATGCACAGTGGTTCAGCAGTAAAAGGACAGTGTGAAGTGAAGCAAATATGTTTCTATGTAACACCTTCAATGAAGGAAAGAACATGGGGTAAGGAGTAGTGACCCAGCAGGCAGACTAATTAATGCAGTGCTAAATTGCAATTGCTGGATGCTTCTGTAGAACCGTCTCTTAACAAAATGCAATTATGTTCATATGAGCTGGACATAGCACACCACATATTTACAAAGATGTTTTGCATAGGAGAGGGTCAGTTTCCTTATCTATGACATAGATTCCTTGTTGTGTTTGTTTCTTCACGGAATAAGGCCACACTGAGAATGCTGGTCCGTGTGTTAGTCCTAAATAGCTAGAAATATTTACGAATCGGGTGTTTTCTCTTGTAAATATCCAGGCATCTAGTATTGATGGTTCCTTTAAATTTACAAGTGTTAATAATCTCACTGGGCAACTATAGGACTACATGAAAATGTAAATAAATAATGAATAGTTATTATAACAAAAAACAGTCAAGATTCTGGATATCTGTCTGAAGCACAGTGAAACAGTCCCTCTCATTATCGAGTTCTTACAGCTCAAATTGAAATCTCATGACAGCAGATTATTTCAGGGAATACTGGGAGGGAAATAGGGAGGGAATAAAGGAAATTATTTATATGCTATATAGCATATGTAAGTATATAATGTAGTCAGCATGTATCTATGACCACAGAAATAAAACATGCACTGAGTTCATAGGTTTCGTAGGGATTTATGTCCATCATGTTAATGGTGACAAGGACAAGGCCGGAGTATTTAAAATGTTACCTGTGCACTCAGATAGGAATAGCACACAGTATGGTTTTTCACAATTATAGGAGTTTGCAGAAACTGGAGTATGTAAAAAATGGGCTAAAATTTAACTTCTTTCTCTTAGAGAATAGAGGAGATTAATTTTTTATGATGAATTTGTCTTCAGTGCAGAACACAAAGTAGTTTGCCTGTAGAGAAGCCAACAGCAGATGAAATCTGTAATGGAAACAGAGGGAGAGCAGGACACAGACAGCATAAATATGCACAGTATGCTATTTTTATTCATTCCAAAGTCTGTAATTCAGAAAATATTTTCATCCTGTTCTTTTAATTTAACAAATAGACCCATTTTATACCCTTTTTCTCTTTGTACAAGACTAAAGAGCTAATGATGGTTTGCCTTATTTGCTTTCTTTGTTTCTAACAAAGTCTTTGGTTAAACGATGTGCAGTTGAGAATATGAAAACCTGCAATTTTCACAGTGGAGTAACCCTGCTCCAAAAAGTAGTTGAGCTGGTAGTCAGCCGCTCATAGATCTTGTACCCTTTGTTTTCTGAGTTAGTTAGGAGTCCTGCTCTGTTTTTTGACTAATGGACTGATTTTGTAATTAACTACACTTTGTTTCAAAACTTTTTTCTAATCTGCCTGAGGAGAAGACACCATAGTGGCTACTTTTTTGTTGTTTAAATCGTGTCTGCATTTTAATATCAGGTCCATTTCTTTTGATCTTTAGATAAACCTTATGGCTATTTAATACTAAGTTGGGACAACAGCTGTTTTTAAAGGGAATGAGTTTTGCAAATTTTGATGTTCCCCTTGGATTATAGATTCTTTTCTCCCACTGTCAAGTAGCTTTTTCAACTTCACCTCTGGTTTAGTGTTGCTTAATACCCACATGTACTGTAATCATGCCTGCAGTCAAGCATCAGCAGTGAGATAAGGTATCTTCTTTCTTTTTCTGTAACTTCTAATACGCTGTTTAATGCTTTACAATGTCACCCACTGGATTAGTTCATGTCTTTTTACCCCATTATGGAGACTTGAAAAAACAAGTGCCCATGTAATAATTTTTAACAGTGTGTATTTACTTTTAATTCCTGATTCCTGGACTATGAAGTGTGAGTATCTGTGTGGTTTTATAAACAACTCTTATATCCTAAGTGATCATAAATAAATGCTGAGATTGTTTCTGGTGTAAAACATATGTTTACTAAAATATAAATTTCCAAAGTCCTGCTAAAATTCCTTGACAATCCTTGTGAAGAATTATTCAAAGAAATCAACACAATTCAAGGAGTTATCTAGCAAAGTTGAGTTGGTTTTTTTCTTTTTTCCTGGCTTCTACAACACAGAGCTTTACAAAAGGTTCAATACAAAATCTAATGCTACCCACGCTGTCAGGAAATAAGTTTTCCCTTAGGCAGCTTCCCACATCCCCTAAGAAAACATGTGGTCTAGGACCTACAGTCCTTTAAGACCACACCATGTTGCCTTAAATTCATCAAGAGCAGCCTTAATTTAACTGTTTATATTTATAGGCTACATGAGTTTGTAATATAGTCCTATTATTTTGAAACTTTGAATCTTGATTTCTCAATTAATATCTTCTAGAAATCTTTCAAGTTATTTTGCTTCTTGCCAAACCAAGCAGCAGCAGCTGCTTTCTTCACGGTATTCGGTGTGGAGGCCCCACCCTCAGTCTGTATAGAGAGCACCTGTACATTGTGCACTGACATCCTCTGTAGCTGCTCACAGCTGCACAACAGCCCCATCTGACAAGACTGGCTTTACATAGGCATCTTCCAATCCAGAATCTGTTCCACATGGCCCAGTGATGACAAAGAAGTTAAAAATTAAAACCAAAAGCAAAACACAGGCAGTTGTGTGTTAGAATCTGAAAAAAAAAAAAAAAGGAAGCCATTCATTGTCTCTGGTGAAGATTGCTGTCCTTGCCAGCAGCTTATGGTGTTGTGATTGACTGTCATAAAGATTGCACATGTGACATGCTACTAGACTTCTGCTTTCCAGTATAGGGGGGGAAAAAGTAGCAACTAGGAACTGTAAATGGTAATGCCTAGTAATGTATTCACTCCCTTTCAGTGAAATTATGTACAGAATGAACTCTAGCATATCCTAGTAGTGGTAGCTCTTTTCTTGCCCAGTCTCTGAGGACTGATCAGACTTCTGAGTGTTGTACTTTGGAGTACCATTGCATTCAGGTCATATTTCAAGTACTACATAAGCAGTAGAAAGTGGAAATGTTATCAATGGAACAGACGGGACACAAGGAGTTTTTAAGGATCCCATTTTAGCATATGGGGGGACATATTTATTAGGTTTGCTAAAAGCTGTAGTCAAAACAGCTCTCTGGTCTGGTGTGCCTGTAGAGAGGCTGCCTACTGCCCTGGACGCTGTCAAATGCTGTGTCAACAGCTCACAAGCCTGCATGGAGAATTATTCCTCTCTCTTACAAAAACTGTTCATTTTCCAAACAAGATCATCTTCAGTTGACGTCTTAATAAAAAACTACTCTCTCGAGGATGCTCACAAAGTCTTGGAGACTAGAAGTGGAAAGGGCTTTTTAGGTCATCCACTTTACCCGTCTGCCAGTGCATGATTTTACACGGAAGTGAATATTTAATTCCTTGTCTATTGCCATTTTGTGCCATGTACAAAGTGAAGCAGGATTTATCAGTTCTGTCAAAAAATTCTGTGGAAAAAGGCTCCCATTTGCAGATTCTGCATGTCTAGTTCACCTTAGCTAACACAAAGACTGGAAGATTTTGCATATTCTCCTTTCAGACTGAGACCACAACCAGTAATTTTGGCTTAAAATTACATTGGAACTGAAAAAAGCAACTTTTGAAGCTTATTCTTCAATTGTTTATCAGATTCATTTTCATCAGAGTTTGCATAGTTCTGGGTGTGGGAACAGAGTAAGGGGTAAAATTGACAATTTAAACTGTTCAGAAACACAATTTTTGGTCTCTTTTTCCTTATTTTTTTCTTTTTTTTTCCTTTTTTTTTTTTTTAAGCAGAGCTCTGCCTGTATTGACACAGTCCCCAGACTAAAACTTTTCTTGTCTTCCAGAAGTCAAACATTGTTAAGATGAGACTCTATGGGCCATCTCCCACATTTTCTCACTCCTGATTCAGCTCTTTCCCTGCACAACGCCTGCTGCTTCTCGGATTTTGACTGATTTACAATTACTTTGCTCCTGTCAGTGGAATCTTCATGAGATTCAGTCCTCAAAAGTAGGTTCCAAAAAACCTTTCATCAATGTAACAAGGTACAAGGTAGTTAAGGATCCTCAGAAGATCTATCAGAGCTACCATAAAAGTGATAGTTTGCTACTTAAAATCCTTTTGGGCATAAGGTTTCTGGATAACCAAAGACAAATTTCTCTTCATGGCTGGATGTACATAGTAGATCCATAACTTCTGTTGCTGTGTTGACAAAATTGTAGAGGAAACACAAATGCTTTGGTATATCAACCTCTGCATAGATCTCCAGGGCTTGTTCTTTCATCTTTCCTTCTTTTAAGGCACTTGCAAAGAAACTGCCACTGTTCTGTTCCAAAATGTAGAAAATGCTGTTAGTTCTCTAAATAGCTGCTAAGTCCCTCTTTGGGGATTCTGAGCAACTTCTTGTTTTAAGACTGAGGATGTAAGACCTCAGTAACTGCACTTCTCTAAGTTTTGCTGTTTATGCATCAAATCTATTTCCTAAGACATGGCCACATATTGTGTCCTAATAACATTATATATTTCATTTCAGGTCTCTTTAACTATTGCACAAGCCTTGAAGAAAAAAAAAAACAGGCCAGCATAAATGAAAATTTGTATAAAGTGCAGTTACTGAAGTGAGCACAGTTTCTACACATGGCTAGAAAACACATTAAATGTCTTGAGATATTTATGCTGAATTATACCTTGTACAAGGAACTAATTGTTTATAACATACATAAACACAGCATTTCCACAAACTTTTTGCTTATAACCTCTCCTCACATTCAGTTCCAGCTTGCCTTGATTGTTGGGTCTTCATGAGAGCAAGTGAAATGGATTTGACAACAGGAACCCAGAGATATTTATTTCAAAATACCTTGTTTACCTTGAAAGACATTTACCCAGAAATCAGGAAACTTAGTTCTAATCATTCCACTGAATTAAGGAAGTAATTTTGAACTTTGTTCTGCTAATGTATTGGTTACAATGGTAAAAATGTATTCTTTTTATATTTGAGAAAGGACATAAATTTAGAACATCAAATTGCACATTCTAGTCCTTTTTTTTAATTGGCTCCACGGAAAGGGCCAAGAGCTCTTCTGGATATGATTTCCTAAAAAAGAATACCCTATAACTGAAAAAAACCCAAACCCAACCACAAAAATCCCAAAGTGATTCACTCTGAAGCTGAAACACATGAAGCTTGCTTTATAGCATGTATTTATTGGTCATTATGATATCAAAAGTTACTGACAGTTTATATGTTTTCTGGAACTAAGAAGTTAACTGCTCGTTTTTTCCCAGGCTTTTACACATCTCATTGCTATCTAATCTAATGTCCACAAACCCACTGTAAACACAGACTGATGGAAAGTAAACACTGAAGCCTCAGTATCAGATAAACAGAACATTGAAGATTCAAATTTTTCTCTGCATAAGTCTTCCCAACCTAATTTACAGCAAACTTTCCATATGTATCAATTTTCATGGGACTTTATTAACTTTACATTGTTTTCTTTGATGAGGTCTACAGTTTTCCTGACCATCCAGAGGCTTCGATCAGACTTTTGGTAGATGGGAATTTGGAGAGTAAAGGAGATGCTGTGTATAATTACAAAACATGTATGATTTAGTACAGAGGTCAGAAAGAAAATGTTTTTCACTTTTCTCAGAAAAAAAAAGGATAAAAATGCCTTAACACAAATGTCTTAACTTTTGTGAGAGCTTTTTTATGATTTTTGTAAAATTTTCATGCTTCTCTGACATTAAGACTTCCACAAAAGAGAGGAGTGTTAGCAGGAACTTCTGTAGACATGCAGAAAAAGTTGTGTCTCAACATTGCTCCTTTGATTCATTTTACAGAAGCTAGGGGACAAAAAAGCCTGTAAAGTGGTTTTTAATGAGCTAGGTGAAGGTACTAAAAGGGCATTTGAGAAATAACACTGTAGAGGAAGACAGTGAAATGTTTTGTAAGAAAAGAGATGCTTGGCCAGTTGAGGATTATAGTATTAGCAAAGACCAAAGTGATGAAGTGTGAAACCAAAAACTGAGAAGTTATGACTAACTTTATGTCCAGGTGCTAGTATGGGTGTTTTAGGAAAAAAAATAATTTTTTAAGCATAGTAAATAAAAGATAAATTTCATATATGGCAGCACAGGCAGAAGCTAAATTTGCAGATGCAATCTGTGGATCTAGTCACCTTCATTTTTTAGTTCACTCAGAAAGTTCAGCCAGCAATTGTCTGAAATTTTCTAATTAGAAAATACCAGGGATATTTTTATTGAAAGGGCTGCAGGAAATGGTGCATTAATAATATTTTTTATTTAAATCAGTTACTTTTCTCCTTGAGTTATCTGAATAAAAAATACGAAATAGGACTGATGAAGATGGAAATAAAAGTGCAGGACAATGAACAGGGCAGAGGTGTAAAACTCAGTCCAAAATGGAAAAGGCAGATGTGGCCAGGACTAAGGATCTGCAATCCAAACATTCCAGAGAGATGTGTAACATCTTTTGCAAACACTCCCCAACATAATTAGTGTTTAGTTTTGTGTGTTCTCATCATCAAAGGATTTTCAAAGCTGAGGAGTCAAAAATATTTCAACCTGATGCAAATTCCTAACCTGCTTTTACCCTGATCTTAGTAAGGTGCTCGGTGACTAATCAATCAACTTATTAATTTCAGGTTTTCAAAGAAACTGCTGTCCATTTATTGTATAACATAAGGGTTTCCCATGTCACTGCATATGCCTATGTCTACAGCACCAAAAATACCACTTTATCGAGGTGAGTTAGAATAATCCCTGAGTTTACCCACATTATTTCTGCTCTTGATAAATTTATGAATAAATGTTGAAAAAAACTGCACCCTAGAAAAGAAATCTCTGGGCAGTATTTTAGTGAATTTATTGGCCATAAATTTAAAAAAACCATCAAAGCAGCTTTTAAGTAAACACATGTCCTTCAGGAAGATCGTATGGCAGACATGCCAGAAATTTGCTTACAAGGCTGGATTGGTGAAAGGTTGGCAGACAGATCGAAACCTCTCTGCTTCTGCTGCAGCAACTTCTAAAGGAAGTGGCTGCTCATTTTGTGGGTGGTTCTTTTGCTTTTCAAATTCTCAGCTGGATAGCTGTGACTCTGTCCAGGCCCTGTCCTTCCCAAAGTACACAGAGATTGGGGAAAGGATAACTGGCAACTGTGAAAATAACTTGGACACCCAAATATGCTTTCCACGGCAGTCATCTCATGAAATGGGCCAAATCTTGGGAAAGCAAGCACAGTTTATAATAAACTATATTATATAAAACCATATTTATTTTAAGTGTATTAAGTATAAAAATGCTTTTAAAGGCAGAAAGGAGAGGTACACCTTAAAGAGGTTGCACTTTTTAAAAAAGGTTGGTTTGTGTTAGGATAAACAGAGTGAGATTTTATGTTTTCAGATAAGGAATTATAGGTTCAGGTAGATGCAGATTAAAGTTTAAAAGAAAAAAAATCTGGTCCAAGAGAACATGGTAAAACCATAAAGTTATATGAATAGTCTCACATGATCTGCAGAAAAGTATAACTGTTATTGTCCTGTGAATTAAGAAAATAAGTTGTCTGAAACTCAAATATGTCATTTTATCATTCTAAAAATCAATGTAATTAAAAACTACTCATGATTTGCAAGGTCCTTTTATTAAGATAATTTTTTAAAGCTCAAAATTCGCTAATCCTAAAGCTTCTGTATGCACCAAGTGGCAAAGGGTAAAGGTGAAGTGAATGAAGTGTTTTTGTTGTAGGGTTATCTCATTCCAGAATGCATTCTGGAGCACAGATGGATCAGTCCTTATATTGACTTATTTCAGACAGAATAGGTTTTATTTATTAACTTGCCAAATGTCTTGACTCCAGTTCAGTTCAATGGGTGGAGATTGTCATGTGTAAAGAAAATATGCTGTTCTGTTGTTGCTGGCTTTGCCTCATGAGTTTGGAGGCAGCAGACAGGAGAAGAGCTCCTCCAGCACACTCCCACAGAGGCACTGATGGAGCAGAAAGCTCCAGGAGGGCTGGCAGGGCTGAGGTGTCAGCCTTTCTGAATTTCTGCTCTGTCCTCATGTGATCTGATGTTCCAGTTTTCTCCATTCACTGAGTCTGTGGCTCAAATGTCAACCTCTTGCCTGCAAAACTGCTTGGTCTGATTCCTACCAAAACCCAAGTCTCTCAGAATCCCAGCATCCCTTTTGCTGGTCTCTCCAGCAATGCCTATCCTACACACCTTGATAGTTCCCTCCTTGAACAGCTGACACTCTGTAAGGTTTTAAGTTACCTGTTGAAACAGGTGATTGTTTTGGTGGTTTGACATTAGTCCTGTTTGAAGGCAGAGCAAAAAGGCAGAACTGCCCAGTTAACTCAACAGAGCTTAGATGGTAATCCACGGCAGACAAACATGCTTTCATGGAAATAGAGCTGGCTAAAGATAAAGATCACTGGTGAAAATATTCAAAATATTTGTATTAATGTGCAAAGGAACAATTTAAAATACTTATTTTACAATCTCACATGTGTGAAGACCATTTTACAGTACATCTGGCTTAAAAATTGAGGGGTCTGTAAAAATACAAACATTTCTTACTTCTGAAATTAATGCTAAAAGCATGAAACTTGAGTAGTTAATTTGAATTTGAAGTAATTGTCAAAGCAAAACACAAAGAAGAAATACTGTAAACTCTTTGGGGCAAACTTTCCTGTTCATGCTACAAATGTACTTGCAGTGAAACAGCAGCACACAAAGAAGCACCGATTTAGCTGTCCTTAAATTTTTATTGTGCTAAGTAGTTTAAAAAAATCATTAGTGTGATGACTGTGAAGCTCAGAAATGCTAAAAGAGCAAGCAGCTTCTAGCTCTTGATTCCCTGAAGATAGCTGAGGGCCTGCAGGGTCAGCCAAATAGTGACTTGTGGAAGCAGAGTGTCCTGCTCGTGCCTTGCTGGCTGGCTGTGGGGCTGCTTCATGGCTCTCTGGGGACAGGGGTGAGGGCTTTGGAGAGCAGGCTCTTCAGCTGCCACAGGTCTGAATAGCTTCTCTCAAGTCTCGTTGCTGGGGTTTTTCCTTTTGTCCAACTCGACTCCAGATGTTCCCAGTGCTCTTAGTTAACCAAATGATGTGTAATTGGAGTGAGAACTAGATCAGAAGCTCTAAAACAAGAAAATGGAACAAGTAAAAATGGCAGGTATATACACCATCTGAGAGCCTTGAGTTCTGCAGGTGTCCACAGATTCCTCCTCTTGGAAATAAGAAAATATGTGTTGAGGTCCTGTTTCTACCTCGTAGTAGGTGCTCTCTCCAGACAAATTGATAGTAATTTTTTAAAAATCTTTTTTTTTTTTTATGCTCATCAAGACACAGTTCAGATGCATTTGAGCCTGGATTCCCAAGGAGATCAAGCCAGCCCAGATATGGTTAGTGTAACTCTTGGGAAATCAAAAGTGCTTCAATGATAAGGAGTGTGGGAAGTGTCTTTGTATTGGCATGATAAAGTTGTGATGTTTATATGGTGTTTAACATATTCAAGTGCCTGACTTACGTGTTCATCAACCAGTGTTTCTTCCCACACCCATTGTTGAAGTGGTAGAAATAACTCTACAACGCAAGTATTTCTTTCATGTGCCGTTTTTGCCTGACACTTTGACAGAAACAGAAAATAGAGAAAAATTCTTGTTTGCTTACGCTTTCTTTCCACTACTGAGTTCATTAAAAAGACCTTGGTTTGGCTACAAATATGTTTCCTATCAATTTTAACACTTGCATAATGAGCATCTATGTGATTTGGAATTCTGATTTATTTTAAACAGAATCTTCAAAGTTTCCTTTCAGCTTGAAACATATCAGAATGTCATACTTCAATATCAGTTCCAGAAAGAGCCAGATGCAGAAACTTCTGGGGAGGATTAATAGCGTTTTTCTCTTTGGAGGGGTCATTAGCTCTGCATGAATAGATTAAAGATTCCTTGCTCATTGTACTCCAAAATAGCAAAGCACTGGGTCCAAAGAAAAAGTAGTGCACATTGTTAGATTGATAACATTATAAGTTATTCAAGGTCAAATTCTTTGAATTCTTATGGTTTGAATTATTTTTTACTCTTTGCTTAGCAGAAATTGCAGTCCACCCTACTTGTGTACTTTCACGAATATCACGTTAAAAGCATCTTATGAATATTTAAGTATTGCTGCTGACAGTTTTGTAGCTTTTCAAAGACACTGATGAGATGAATTTTCCTAATGGCCATTTGTTTGAAAGCAGTGTTTCAATCACGTTTTAAAGACGAGTTCTGAAAAGACACCTCATTGCATCTTTGAAAAGGTTCTTTAAAAAAGTAATAGAAAAGACCCCATTCTCCCCCTCCTCACATATTTGCCTATAGGAAAGGTTTGATTTAAATATATGTTGTTTTTTCACCTACACAACATTTTATTCTCAGGTTAACGAAAAAATAATATGACCAAAATCCATTGTTGAAATTTTGCATGCTGTATGTTCATCTTTATTAGAAATCTTCTTTAAGGTAGAATTTGCAAATACACTAAAATGATAGTGCCATACATGTGCCCTGAACATACACACCTTGTGCTAGTGTTTTCTTTGTATCAAAGTATCACCTGCACTGAGGGGTAGGGAAACTCAGGCTTTCCTATGGCATAATTTGTGAGATTTCATTTTAAATGGAGGTCCTGACATTCAAAACTTTTTTGGTGATAGCAACACACAGCACCAGTTTTTAGTCCATACAGCTTAAGTGTTACAAATTCTTACCAAATGTAATGTGCAGCTTTCATTCTCTTGATGTTTTTTGAGGGCCTGTGCCCTTGCCCTTGGTTCTGTTGAAGAGCATAATGCCTGTGGCAGCAGGGGGTATCTGCTTCAACAGCAGCTGCTCGCATGGAAAGCAGCTCTGATTTTGAGGATAGTGAGGATCTATCCCACTAGAAGTTCATAAACCTGTCCATGATCTTCCCTTGTCCTTAATTTTAACAGTTGCATGCACTGGTGGCATACCACACACAGGCTTTTCACCACTTTACAGCAGGAGGTGACTATGAAATATTACAGACTGTATCATGTGACAACCTGTTGCAACATGTGGCAAATTTGCTGCTTCTTTTCCCACTGAAGTTTCAAGGTGCTGCTGTGCGTTCCTGCGCTGACACAGCAGCCCCCGGAGCCAGGCACCACTTGGCTCTGCGTGCAAAGGGTGCGCAAGAGAGAGCTGTTCAAAAGGAAAGGATCTTTTATTCTCTTCTGCAATGTGGAACCAAGTAAATACTCTTGTCAGTACGTTTTTCATACTTAACAGCCTACAGGGCTCCTGGTTTGTATCACACCCAGGCAAACATGCATGCACGCACCTGCAGAAGGCTACTGTGAGACTTTATCCTGCGATTGCCCCAGGCTATAAAGCATTAGAACAGACACTGATAGAAAGCATCCTGCAAGTTCTGTCTTTTTTTGTTGTTTCCCTACAGCAGTCATCTCAAATCATGAAAATGGAAGGAATTGCACTCACTGAGAAGAACAAGTATGGGGCAGAAAGTTGTTTTTCATTTGTATTGAAATTTTTTGTATCAGTTAGTAAAATTGATAAGTTCATTGATATATTTTGCACTGCAGTGCCCAATTTAGCTTGGAACATGAACCTCAACAGCAAGCCTTTCTGTAGCTTGTGCATATGCAAAATTTTAGAAATATTAACCTTTATAAGACTATTAAGTAAATACATCCTCAGAAATTTGTTCTGTGCTGTGCCTATATTTAAGAAATGCCTTTTTTTCCTTCAGAGGTTCTGCCAAAAGTATAGAAGATCTGAATCTGGGGATCTGCACTATCTGAACATTGGCAGAGGACTAACCAATTTGCAGTGTAATACTCCAGAATGTTTTACTGTTTCATTCCCTGGTGGCATCATTCTATTTCCAAATGTACCAAGAGTTTGATGGGAATGCCAGTTATGTTTCTGAGGAAAAATGGTGAGTATCATCTGGCTGGTGAGGATCAAGTTTGAAGTACCTGACAATCTCCATAAACTGTAATTCACTAAATATGGCACTGGAATGGGACCATTATTCTGCTCATATATTTGTTTTGTATTTTTAGAAAATATTCTCCCATCTTTATGTTGTAGTTTCCCATTTGATTAACATAAGGATGGCATTTTATCAAGTTCTCAGAGCTCTATAGATGGTAAATGTGTGAAGTAATTAGTTATTTTGAAATTTCATTGCTCTTCCAAAGGAAAATCTTTCCTTTACTTTCTGAGTAGTTAAAATGGTCATGGGTGATACCTTGGGAGCTGGAAAATTCATGGTATGCAGTGGTTTAGTTCAAAATGGCAAAACATAAAGAGGCACAGGAAGGCAGCTTATGGGAAACATAGTACAATAACAACCCTGACCTCCCAGCCTCTAGAAATTAGGAAGTGCAATTTCTAAATCAAAACCAGCACCAGAAGTTCTGGGAATGGAAACAGGCCTAATTCTCTGTAGTGCAAAGAACCCGAAACTTCACAGTAGGTCAGACTTTAGGTCCTGTGTACGTGTCCACTTGTTTCGTGCACTCCCGAGAGCTGTGTGTTCTGCTGGCCTCGGGAGCAAGCCGAAGCCACTGGGGAGATGCAGAGTGCGTGGCAGGGGACTGGTACTCTTTCCACGCCAGTGGGATGCAGATTGCCCTGGAGAGGGGGTATTTGTATAGTCTTCTCTTCCCACCAGGGGATCTCTTTGCAGTCAAGACTCTGCTGCTCTCCTATAATGCCAGCTGAACTGGCCGAATGCTGCCACTGCTGTAAACATCAGGAAAGAGTTACCCGCACCAGATCTCTAATCTTGGAAAAAATACCAATCAGGCATAGTGGCATTCACCAAGACATTCTTTCCACTGCTCCTTCTTTTAATTTTCTGCATGCAAGATTTCTTCAGTGGTGTGGGTCATGCAGCTTGACTGATCTCTAGCAAAAGCTTGGTGGAATACCGCTTTGAGGACAGGGAGTTCTGGGCTGGGAAGGTGGGATAGCATGTGTCTTCCTTTAAGGCATACTCTCAATTCTTTGCTCTCAAAATCGTGACTATGGTATTCTTCTGTAATCACAATGCTGGCCTAAGAGTGTTGTTTTTCAGTGTAATCATACCAGCCTATTCACTGTTCTGCCATTCGAAAAAAAAGGATGTTTAATGCCATTCAAATAAGGACAAATAATTGGAGGAGGCACTGTTGTGAATTTTCCATGTGTGTAGAAAATTATGTGCTGAGAAGAATACGTTCTTACATTAAGTAGTAAGAAGATTTCACACCTCAAAGCTGTTTATTGGAAAAAAGTTATACTGTTCCAATTAAAAAGCAGATTTCTCCTATTATATTTATTTTTATTTTCCATGCGACAGAGTTGGTAGGAAAGGAGATAGAAAGGATCCCTTGTCTTTAGGAAACAAAGAGCAAGTGGATCTTGAGTGAGGCATAACAATTTTCTGATTCACAGAATAGTTTGAATCCAATTTGCATAAGGGTTTCAAGTAATAATTTTAAAATAGTTACGTTATTACCGCTCTTCATGCCACAGAGTCTTCAGGGATGAAAATGAATGAATGTGTGGTATTTTCATTTGGTTTTCCAGATGATTCTTCCTAACTATTTAACTTGGTCACCAGAGCCTACCACAACTTGGTTGTTACTACTTTGGGGGAGCAGGGGCGTGGGTGCTGGGTGTGGGGTTGTGGTATCTTTTTAGTCAGTATATCTAAGAAAACTTTCCCACACTTTCCTATCATAGCCCAGACAGTTCTTCCTGACATACAGTTGACCTGTTTGAAGTAGGGTTTTCTGTTCTGTAATATTAAAATAAAACCTGCAAGTCCATGTAGACCTTAGCCATAAAATCAGTTCAGATCAGTATTGTGGCTGCATACCTATTTATATTTTTTTTTAATAACTTCTTTATATGCTGTTATACTTGATGTTGTTGGTATAGACTTCGAGACTCCTGAATGCCAGGTGGTGATGTAATGTTCTTAGGACAGGATTCATCTCGAAAGGAAAGACTCTTTTAAAGCTGCCTTGAAAAGCAGAACAGATCAACCCATATATACAAAGTAGGGTCCCAAATTGTTTTTCCATGCATGATGTGAATTCATAAGTGGCACCACTTCCCAATAGCAGAGGTATAATGCACTCTATGACAGGACACTGGAGTTAACAGCAGAAAAAAGAATGCGACGAGGTCACAGATCAGAAAAATCCCATAACACAGATGCCGAGAGAATCCTTGCAGACAGCCCTCCAGGCTGTTCACCCACCCATGTGAGCAGCATCAGGGCTGGCCCCAGCATGGTACACTTCCCCTCTTTCCAGAAATGCAGCTGGATGCTGTTTCTCCTTTCTAGGAAATCTATGGTCGTTTTGGGACACGTGGAGCTCTTACAGTCCAGAAGAGAACGTCATACCTGCCTCATAGCATCAAAACTGAGCTGGCTCTATTCCTGAAGACGGCTTTTTTTTGTTTTTCTTCCAAACTGGATTTCATTGTTAATGGAAGACTCTTGTACTTCAGTGTTCTCTGACCTTCTTGCACATCTCCAGTGGCCTTCATTTAGAATCGGTTGGGGTTTTTTTCAAGATTTCAATTTTTTTTGCCTTGGTAATTTCTTTTGCTTCCCAGCCTGTTAATATTGAACAGATCAAGAATTAAAACTTTTAATCCTGTGTTCTGTTTTCTGTTTTTTCTAATGGATGAGTCATGAGTATGGATGGCCTTTTGTTATTCTTTAGTAAACTCAAACAAGAATATTTATTCCCTCATTAGAAAAAACAATAAATTGGCAAACAGAAAAATGTGAAACAATGATTTTTAAAAGATATTGACCATATCTTACTGTTATTGTTCTTTTTTTTTAATTTAAAAGAGATGACCAAAAAAAAAAAGTGCTCCTAAAATCTACTGGATTGCTATTGCTGAAGCCTAAAGCCTGGAACCTTTTGATGGTGAGGTCCCATAGGAAGCAACAGCTGAAGTACAATAAACCTAGGCTCTTCTGGGAACCATGTGTACTGTCTAGAGCAATGATGATTTGAGCAGAGCCAACAAGAGGGAGTGATTTTCATGATGTAACTCCACTTTCTACACCAGCCCCAAAGTTGAAAGGATATCCTGCTTTTTATGATAATTCATTCTCAGACTGTTCTTCTGATGAATTTTACACATTTTTGTTACTTAGAGATATATCAAAATACAATTTATTTTGTGATTGTATGAAATTAAGAGCAGACACAAGTTCAGAACTGAGGTTTTTTTTAAAATTTATAAATATTTTCTACCATCTTATATTGTTTTGATGTTCAACAACCACAAGTTGTAGAGAACAAAAGTCTTTACGAGACAATCTCCTGCCAGAAAGTCTTGTAGCTGTTTCATTAAGTGCTTCCTTAGGTGGATAGGACTGTGCTATTTCTTTAAAAAGTGAAGATCTGGGGGTTTTTTCAGTTGTACCGTGGAAATCTGGGTTGGAGACAAGAAGAAAGGCTTCCTTTCAAAATAATTTTGACACGTCGGTGGAAAGGAGGAGCATCCTCACAAAGGCGTGGAGCCAATGTTCTGAATTAACAGATTCTGACCCTGGCGACAGGAATGGGTGCGTGTTCAGCACAGAGAAACCCCGCCCTGGCCATAGATGTCAAATTCCCCAGCATTTGGTACACCCAGAGGTCATTAAACTGGTTTGGCTTCTGTCCCTCCTGCTGTGAAGAGAAAATGCTGTGGGTGCTGTCTCTCCTTCACCCGTATGCAATCATAATGTTGGCTCTGCCTTAAGAGCCTTCACAGCTGTGCTGTAACACAGTTCCCAACATGACTCAGATGAAGGATTTTATTTAATCTGCACAGGACTTTGGAAAAAAAGAGAATTTTTGTTTGTGGAAACCTTGAGAATGTGCAAAGCTGAAAAAGAGCACATATGAACAAGAGGCTGGGTCTCAAAACCTGATTTCCCATTGTCTTAGGATAAAATTTCAGTGAAAATGGAAAGATGGGAGAAGAATGAAACCATTTCATTGCTTTGGCTGCCTTCATTCCTGTAATCGTCCTTTAGGGCATCAGTCATAGTTTTCATTGCTTCTAGCTCCCAAACAGGAATGGTTAAGAAGTATGTGGCTGTGTTTTGGGGTTTTTGTTTAGTGGCTCTAGATTCAGATTTTCTTGTAGGTTCTTTACCCCACTGTTCTTTCTGCCACTATTTGCACTATTCACAGTGCTTTATTTCTGTGAAACTGTACAGTCCTTTTAAAATTTGGAGATTCTTTACTATCATTAAAATGCACAAAAACCAAAAAAATAACTATCCTGTTTCTGGCATAGGAATAACTGCAATGGCAAAATTTGGAGATTCTCAGTTCCGGTTAAGCTCTTGGAAACAAGGAATAGTTGCCAGCTGATTCTACAGGCCAGAACTTTGGGAACTTTTAAAGCAACACTTATATAATTTACCTAAGGACTGACCTTTTGGGGTGGTGGACCAGAGATCACCTGATAAATATGTAAGAACAAGTCTCTCATTTGTCTTTCTGAGGCAGAATGTCACTAACCACAAGACTCAAACAGGCACACAGAATCCCAGATTGCATGAATATTCCAGCATCTGATGTAGAGGTAGTCAACAGTTTTAGTCTATACATCTTTTATGGTATCTACAGTAGAGTACAGGTACATTCAATAACTTTTACAAGGAATTGTTTCAGGTTCCTCCATAAAAATTGCACCAATTTTGATATAAGTACCTTTTCAGTTTAGTCCAGATGCCAAGATGTCGCATCCCTAGGAAGCTGAGTATTGACCAAGAGCTACTTACTAAATAACCCAAAATTGCCTGCAAGAGTCAAGGACCTGTTCTTTAGGGGGGCTGGTTCTTCACAGAGGATGTGAAAAGGAAGACTTTGAACACAGAGTGTGCAGAGGATGTTCAGGAAAGTTGCTGTGCCACAGCCTCCTCAGGCCATGTAGGTAAAATGGTGAATGCCTCTCAAAAGGAACTGGCTTGTGACAGTAAATGGCAATTGCCAGAGAATTTTACACTAGAATTATAAAATCAGTTCTACTACCACTATTATGTGAAGGTAGCACTGATGAGGAATTTTAGTGTAGCTGAGCATAGCTGTACTTGAACCACAGCAAATACACTGCAGAACACAAGGAAGGGTTATTGTTTTTATGGGATGTAACCATCAAGAGATATGGTTCGTGCTTCTATGCAGAAACCTCAGGCTTCATTTCTGTACAAATTCAAACACACACGTTGGTACTCCAATGCCTGTGGCAAACTGGAGGTGTCATGGATAAATTTGGGTTCATAATCTAGCTATAGAGTAGCATAATATCTAAGGTGGGCAATTCAGAATAGTTAAAATTTAAATTTTACGCAGAAAATGTTGGAGTGTAAAAAACGAAGGCAAGCATTAGTGAAAATAAGGGAGTCACCAAGACTGTTCTTTTTCTGAAAGGTTAGATTTAAGAAATTTAGAGAAATGTTTATTGTGGTCAAATAGGCTAAATATTTTGCAGAACTCAATGTGAAAGTGTTTTTAAGTCAAAGACCATGAATGATTTTTTTTCCTCAAATGTGATCACTTCACTTACCAAGTAACAATCATTAGGCTTCACGAAAATTTAAAAATTACTGTGACAAACATGTAGACATTGTTGCAGAAAATTGACTTGCATGTGATTTTGCTAAACAGTTAATTCAGTTTAATTCCCTTTTCACAGTTGAGAACGGTTTGTAGCCAGGGTTTGATCTGTTCGGACATTTTTATTGAAGAGAGACAAGCAAGTAAATTCAGATTCTTGGATTTATTTCTTGTTCTATCTTATGTTCTGAGCATAACTCCAGAAAAGGAGAAATCCTTATAGGCCCTTGCACAAAAATTTGAAGCCTGTTGTCTTATGTTCTAGGGTGGCTCAACAGGAGCTGGTTATCTGTTTGTTGATTGTAGCTACTTGAATGCTATAAACCAAATAACCTAACCTGTTAGGTGATATGATACTGGGCATGAAAACCCAGAGCCGCAGGAAATAGTTCTGCCAATGCAACAGAGGCAGCATGGAATAGTGGGAGATTCAGGAAAAAAAGTGGTACGTAATTCCTTTGGAATGTATCAAGCCATTCACACCTTACAAACGTTTAAGATGCAGGAGAGACACTCATGATATGTTAAAAGTGACATGAAATTGTTTAAGACCTCTTCAAACTTGCTTCAACCTCCTCCACCTCAGGTGACCCCAGCAGAAGAGGGTGTTTCCATTTAAGTGCAAATATATTTCAGATAAATAGGTTTTGAAATGAGATCCAATATCTACCAGATTAAACCTCAGGCTGCTCTTATTTTGTGATGCATACAGAGGTATGGGGTCCTTTTTTGGATGACAGTTCATGGCGCTCACAAATTATTGATAGGAGGGATGGTTCCCTGGGTCACTGTAATCTCAGCAACACTTGAGAACAAATGAATGAGCACTTCTGCAGGACATGACCTGGATCAGATTGATCGACTGAGGGCAGTAATTGGTTTGGTCATTGTTTTAGAAGAGATGCCCCTTGTGACTGCTTTCTGCATTCACTTTGGGGTCTCCCAAACTTGGGCTTAAGGCTACATTACAGCAAAACTACATTCATGACAATACCGGCTCACACCATCTGATTTGGAAAACAAGTTTGTGTGTTCTGATCTTCTCAGTAAAGTTTTGTGTGGAATAAAGAAATAACTGTGTTTAAAAGGGATTAATAACCTCAAGATTTCTTTTCTTCTTTTTTTTTTTGTCCTCTTTACCTTCTTGTTTGAGGAGCAAACAAACAAGAAAAATGTTCTGCATTCCTTTCAAATGTTGTAATGACAGCATCAAACTGAATTATTCGAAAAGATTTAGTTTGAGAGATTGATGCTTGTGATTTGCGATCTAGTTCTCATCATAATTTTTTTGTAATGTTTGCTTTCTTCCCAGGTAACACAAAATTGTGTTGTGAGGTGGGAATGGTGAGAGCAGCACTGGAACAGGATTGTGATTTTTCAGTCCTTCCTTTCGTTAACTCTGATTGCTCATCAGCAGAAATACCCAGGTTTGCTCCTTCACTTCTGGGATTCTTTCAGTCTGTGCAGCTACATAGGTATTTACCTTTTATCTTTGTTAGGGAGCACTAAGAATTAAAAAGTCCTCTTTGGGTTGTACCCATTGTCTCCTAATTAACATGAAAAAATGCTTTACCCCGGGGGCTTTGGCACGGGGCTCTTTTTTCACATGCATGTATGTCACGTAGAGTGCACATTAACTGGTCATGTACAGTGTCGGTGTGCGTTTCGTACACACGCAAAAGTTCCAGATGTGCTGTGTATCTTGTTTAGTTGACTTTAGTCTTCTGTAAAGCCAAGAGAAATATTAATCATTCATTTACTGTTAGGGGATGGGTCTTCTTCTCATGTTTCAGTAAAGGGGGTGGAAAAGAAAAGTAAGCCAATTTTTTTCCTATTTAAGGCCAAAGCCGGGGAATGCTTGTGGCTGAGTTCTGTACATGGCCCGGTGCTGGAAGGGCAGGGAGCAACCGATGTTGCTATTTTGAATAGATTTTTTCTTCCCCCCCCATTTTTATTTTTGCACAGAGAGTCTCATGTCTAATATTTAGACATGATGAGCTCTGTGCAAAAAGTAACTTTGCTCATTCTTGCCGTGTTTCAACCCTCAGTTATTTTGGCACAACAAGAAGGTGAGTAATTCAAGCTTCTTATGATTTCATGTTTTTATTTTATTTTTATTTTTACCGATAATTTTAGTAGCTTGTAAGAAATGTGTATGCACGAATCTCACCAGAACACATTTCCTTCACTAATTCAGCAGTAAGATACTTACTGGTGAAGCTGAAAGCTCCAGGGGCTTGCAGTACCATCCCAAAGGTTTCTCTTTGCTTTGCTTTCTTCACAGTTAGAAGGACTGTACAGTGCTGTCTGCCTTGGCTGCATTTGTTCTTGTTCTTACTTGTTTTCCTGCTACAGACACCAGAGAGATTCTAAGCTATTTCTTTTAACTCTTGGAATAACATTTTAACTGTTAGCTCTGTGCTGCCTGGGAGCTCTTTGTCACAAGCAATAAGTCTTTGCTTCCAGCTGTTTTATTTGGAGTTCTCCTTTGTACTTGTTTGTCTTACACTGGCAGCGTGGGGGTTTCTTTAAACAATTTGTGTGCAGAAAAAAAGCCTTAAAATTCTAACCAGTTTTGTTGAAGGAGTTTTTAAGAATGATATATGAAAATATGTCAGCTTACAGAATTTTTACTTTGGCATAGAACAGGAGGGTAAATTAATTCCCTCAGCTGCTATAGTTTGAATCAGGCATCTGCAGGCTGTTTCAGCCCCTCACAAGACTGATTAGCAGTTGATGGTATGTGGAAGTCCATGCGAGTACGTGTGTGCATGTTTACAGAGAGCAAGAACACCAAAAACCGAGTGAACATGGAATTCAGAGGGGAGAGAAGTACTTTGTATACAATAGTTCAACCTAGAGTGAAGATAAGTGTGTTATGAGTATTTAAGTTAAACAGATGACATTCCACAAGTCCAGCTGACCTTTTTTGGATGTGCTCAGTTCCTGCTTGCCAGATATTGTAAACCAGACCTTCTTTAAGATAAAACACTTTTCTTTCCTGTAAATATGAAAGATAGGCAATTTATTTATTCCTACACAGAGGCAAGGAATAACCTTAGAATTAACTTGATAAGCAGCAGCCAAAGAAACTGTAAAGGAAAGCCAAATGCTTTAATACCACACCCTACACTAGTCTGTATGACACACATCATGAAAACAATTACTTGAGCCATTTCGTGGCAAATCCGTCTCACCGTACCTGGACAGGGACCTCTGCCGAGGGGTGAGTGTGAGTCCACCAGGAGCAGCCTGTTGGCAGTGGAGCACTTGGAGCTCAGGAGGATCTGTGCATGAGCAAATCAGTCTCTGCAGCAGCAGCATGCCCAAACAGCAGCCTCCCTCACCCAGCACAGACACAGGCTAAGTCTAAGTGTCTGTAAAAAAAAAAACCGCCCAATGCATACAAAGATATTCTGTAGAGAGTAAACAGAATTTACTGTGAACTGATCCTTTTCTGTTTCTGCTTTGCCATATACAAACTCTCTCCAATAATCTTCAGTAAAGATTATAAATATAAAATTCAGTGATTATAAAATTTGAGAAAATATATGCTGTGAATTTTCTCTACTTACAGCAGCAAATAATATATATATATTGTTTATATTCAACATGCAGTAAGCGTACTTTTATATACCTATGTCTATCAACAGAGGACTAAGAGACCATCCAATATAAAGAGAAGGAACATCAAGTTTATTTCTCCCCCTAAACAAATTCCTCCTGAGTGCCAGGTCTCCTTCCCTCCCTCTAGTCATATCCCTGGACGTTGCTGAGGTGCAGCATATATTTGACTCAATAAATGTCAAATTTTGGGTAGAAGAACAATACACAAATGAAGTGTCAATGAATGTTCTCATTTCTCTGCCACATTCCTGTTTCACGGTGTTGTAACATTTCCTTACTGGGCTAACTTCCATACTATTTACAGGGATGACATTACACAGAGAGACTGATAAATCACTAGTTATCCCTTAAAAAATTGGATTCTCTCCTCACTTTAGACTGTTTCTTTCCATACATTTGAAAATGCTTTTCTCACAGAAAATAATAATTGAAGGAGTTGCTTGTTAGCATGACTAATTCACGTGCAGGGCAGGGAATGGACTGGGAAACCAAATTTTCCACAACTGAAAAGAGAATTTCCAGACATGCTAAAATGCTCTCTCTTGTCAAGAAAAATGTTTATATGGTTAGTATCAAATGTAAGTCAATATAAAATTTTCCTTGGGAAGTACTGCCAGGAGACAAGACTTGGCACGATATTAAGGAAACTGCTCAGTATACACTGAGTTTAGGGTAGTCAGAAGTACCCTCGGGCTATGTATTTCTTTGTCTTGCTGTAATAGCCTGGAATGGAGATTTGAGTACAGTCTCAGGCTAAACCTCTTCGAGAGCTTGGGATCCGGATACTGTGCAACAAGGAATATTCTGTGTCTTCCATGACCAAAAGCTGTATGTCCTTGTAACCCACGAGGATATTTTTAGCCTGGAGGTGAAAACACCTCGACACAATCCAGGTTTTCTGATGTGTGTCACGGCTTTCAAGCCCTGCCCATGTTCAAGATAAGATGTCTCCTGATGGCTGATAGGACACAAAGCCAGTGCTTTGGACAGGATAGATGATTCTGAGTCCAGCAATGTGTATTCAGTTCCACCCTTTTGAAGGCACCTTTACATCCTGCATATTAAACTACTCAAAAGTGTAAGATCTTAGAATGCTTCTTTAGGAAAGAAATCCATTCTCCACCCAGAGAGCACAACTTGTGAAAGCATTTGCTAAGCCTTGCAGCCTGCATTCATCCTATTTATCTTGAGTTTGTAGAGGCAATCATGACAGCTACTTCCAGAAGACAGCATAAATTTTAGCTAGACAGACCGGAGGCATTTGGCAGTTTCCACTGCCTACAAAGGAAGCACATCCACAGTGCCCTCACATCAGTGCCAAAAGGGAAGTCAGATGGATTTGGGCCTGTCTCAGCTGCATCTGCGATGCTAAAAGGGCACCTCAGGCAGCCAGAGTGGGACACTCCCCGTAGGTACACCCAAAGTCCTTGAGGAGCTTCACCGAGGTCATTAGGAAAACTCTACCACTCTGAAAGCAGTGTGAGAGCAATACCAGAAACTCTTTCTTATTATTCCAAGTAATTTTTTGCTCTAATGTAATTTAGTGTTTTCCTTGTAATACAAGTATTATCTTGGATGTTTGGTCAGGAAACTCATTTCTGAGGTAATGGCTGAATGCTAAAATCTCTCTGACAAGACTTATTGACCTTTCATATTACTTGCAGTTGCAAATTGCAGTTTTAAAATTATATGTAACCATTACATGTAGGTTTCAGGAGGCAGCATGCAAATGACTTTTCCTGCTGAGCACCCCCTCCTGATCCTCGAGAAAAGAATGATATTTTAGGAAAACTTGTAAACAGCTGATTTGGCCATTTTACTTTTTTTTTTATTAACTGGGAAGGATTAGATAGCATGTGAAGTTAGATGGGCATTGTACAGATGTAGTTTATTTGTGAGCCTGCCAGACTGTCATGTTTAGCACTTAGCTGTACGGAACACTGCACACATGTGTTCTTTGTTGATAAATTTCCAGTTTAAGGGTAATGCTAACAACAGTCAGAGCTATCTCTCCTCAAAGGTTTTGGTAACACAGTACGGTTCTCCTCCAGAGTTTTGACAGTAAAACCAGATGAGGCACGTCTGTGTGCCAAGGGATAATTAACCATTGTAAGTAACCTGGACTATGTGAAGTAATGAAATATCAGGGGTCTACTCCTCTTCTTCCATTTTTCCTAACTAGTTTTTACCAAGCACATGGCAGACAAGGTTATGCTTAGGAAAATTGAAACATTCCTTTCTGGTCTGGAAAAATCATGCTAAATGAAAGCCTGGGGAATCCACCCGCTCTAAACATTATATATATGTTCTTGGAAATATGACAAATTTCATAAACACATTTTTATATCACACATCCCTGGAACACATTAGCCTTAGGAAAATGAGACTATTATATAACCCTTTCATTATTTTCCAGATTTGTTTTTGACTTGAGACCAAATCACCAAATCTACACAGACTGATTCTTCTAATGGAGGAGGTGGAGTTGGAAACATCCACTGCTTTATTGCAGGGGGAAGAGGCAGAGGTAGAAGGGTGTTGACACTGGCACAAACCTCACTGTTGATGCCTCAGTCAGAGTCATTATGTTTGCTCTCCTCTTAGTGCTGCAGATTACAAGCAGATCCTATTTCCTCTTCCAGCTTCTGCCAGAGTGTTGAGGTTTGAAATAGGCAGCCAGGTGTCAATTGCACTCTGCTGATGCCAGCCTTGCACAACAGCTGGGGGAGAGTTGTACTCAAGAAAAAGGAAGGAGGGAATTGCTATCACTTTTTTGTCCACAGGCTGGCTGAGAAACCAGACTGACACTGTTCCATTAGTCGTTGTCCCAGTTATGTGCTAATGTAGTTCACACCTTGTTTTAATCAGAAATCTGCAGAAAATGGGCCATACCTGCCCTCATAATTGGCACAGCATGCTAAGGGTCGGTAATGGAAAAGATGCAGAGTGGAATTTAGCATTGGGGTTAAAAGCAACCTCTTCAGAGTTGAAAGGTTCAGCCTACTGGGAGGGGCAAACAACAACAAAGTGCACTTTCCCAGGCTAGCGGGCACCTGGAGCACTGTATCGCTCTGGATGTTTCTGTGGTAGGTTCCTAGTCCACAGAAGAGCACAAGCCACAGCTGCTGTAAGAGTTGCAAGATTTAATTTGTTGGTTTGAAGTAATAATTCATCAAAAGTCACAGAAATTAGTGCAATGGTCATACCATTAATACTCCAGCTTATGCTGTCCTTTAGTCATGCTTGTTTAAGAAACTGGGCAAAAGATCTCAGTTAAGAAAAGGAAAATTGTTGGCAATGGCAAAGATATGTTGTTAACAAATAGGGGGTTTTATGGTCTTAAAGTAACTGCATTAGAGTCCTACAGCATTGCAATTCAATATGATGGAGCACAATTCAGTTTATTATTGTCAGCACCCAAAAAAATAAAACAGACTTGCAAAAGGTATGATAAAATCTGTTCTGATTCAACATTGCTACTGTTAGCTCATTCTCCAAGGAGTAGCTTGGTAAATTGCAGTTTACGTGACTTTAACATGGTTTAGAGTTCAGTATCTACCACCAATTGTCTATAGTTTTGAGACATTCTGATTTCATTTTTTGGCAGATGATAAATAACATTCAGCCCTAAATGGAACAAAAATATTAGTGTCATCATTTTACCTGCTGCAATACTTTACCAGCCTATCCCTCTGTCTATGTATCCATGATAATACACCTTGTACAGAGGGAGAACAGGGCACAAATGTGATTCCTGCTCCAGGAGAGGTGCAAGAAGTGTTATTTTACTTCTGTAATTTCAAGTCAGGCTGTTGAGGGCAGCGTGGCTGGGTGCAGAGAGTGCTGCAGCCCTTGGCCCACAGCATGCCGCCCGTCTCCAGCCCAGTGGATGCAGTGGATTCCTCCTGGAGGGACGGCTGTGTAGGGTGCTGTTTGTCACAGCGGTGACACAGCGGTGTCCCTGTGGCAGAGGTGCTGTGTGGTGACTCGCTGCTGTCAGCTTCCCACAGCCATGCTGCTTCTAGGTATGGGAACCAGTACTCCACCTTGGTTACTGCTGCAGGACACCTGCTTCCCTAGGGATTTTCTTTCTTCCATTGAATCTGTTGATGCACAGAGTTTGTGAAAATTTTCTTGCTGTCCTCTCTGTGGCTTCCCTGACAAGACATGTTTTGTCACTGGAAAAATCTATAAGGAATTCCCACAGAATTTTCTGATTTTTCTCCATTCAACAAAGTCAGACCCTTTGTTTCAGGGAAATAAGATTTACGTATTTGTAGGTGGCGACCATGCTATTAATATTCCTCACACACATGGCTTTGAGACTGTATAAAAAAAAAATCAGTTAACCCTTGCATCGCTTCTGTCTGTGGCTAATCAAGAGATAACCTCCATAGGCATTAAAAAATTACAAATTACAGGAATTCAAAAGTCTTTTCTGTAAGTACAACAGAGAGAGGGAGAGGTCTGCTAACTCTATCTTAAATGCTGGAAGGGTGCAAGGAGGAATGAGATCCACCATTGGCTGTAGAGTAGAACATCTTTCACACAGAGGTATAGTAAATCATATTTTTCATTTATATTTTCAAGCAGTCAATATTTTTTCTCATCTTCTTTTTCATAGGAAAAGTTCTTTGAATTTTGCTTTGAGAAAACCTAACCTACTTCCAACCACTGCTTTTATTTACTTATTTTGACTTCAGAGCCAATCTTGTCTCTGAGTTTGCGAAGTGGAAGCCTCTGCCTGTTTCATGTCAACATGACAATGGAAAACATGATATAACCCCCTCCAACAACAACCGTTTGTTGGCTTTTGTTTGGATAAACTTCAGCTCTGGGACTTCTGGCTTTGTTTAGTTTAGCAGAGGAGATTCCTTTCAGATTAGCTCAGAGACTACTTCCATTTTCCCCCATTTACGTCAAACCCTTCATTTAAACATGAACTATCAGAATGAGAATGAAAATGGTACCTCCTTTAACAATGTCTGCACATTTTTGTCCTGCTTTTATTCACACAAGTATTCCATGAAGTCTGCCAGGGAGGAGAGAACATGCACAGGACTTTGAACAGGAAGAATGTGAGGATAATGAAAATGTATATATTTCAAGGTTGAATGTGGTTTTTTGTTTTGAAAGCCTAGGCCTTCTCCTACAGCTAAAGGGACGCCCAGATGACTGTCAAGAAATGAGGGACGTGACTTGTAGATTTAAGACTTTAGCAGAGTTTGGTCTTCAGCAAAATGCAAAGTTATCCACAGCCACGGGAGACACATCCCTTTCTGCTGCTGGATTTCTCTTTCAGGTCACTGTGTGTCCCACCCTGAAGGGTGGCACAGCCACCTATGCTCTCCTGCCGGGTGAAACATTTCCTCCCATGGGCAACCCTTCTGTGGGCTGCTAGGGCAGCTTCAGGCACTGCTTTACTCCCAAGTCCAGCACTGCAAAGGGCAGCAGAATCACAGGAACATCTCAGGCACGTTTTGCAGCAGTAGATATGAAAGGATGATCTGTGTCTGGAAACTACTTCCCACAGCAATTCAGCTCTGGCAGTTCTTGGAAAACTTCTGGACATAATTAGTTCCCACTGAAACTCCCTGCAGTTCACGCCCAGTGACCAGTCGGTGCATTAGAAGGCTGTCTGTGGCAAACATCTTTTTTTCTCTCTTCTTTCCCTTTGTGCTGCTTCTTCTCTTTTCCTGCTTTCCATTTTCTTTTAGGAAAATAAGCAACAACAAAATTGCATCTTTTTTTTTCAAACAGACTCGACAGAAACGATTGCTCATCTGAACAGAGTTAATGGGAAATATGGGAAGCATCGCTCATTGTTCCTTTGATGTTCACTGTAATAGCCATGCTGAGCATCAAAGGAGAATAAACTACATCCCCCATGCTTTCCTTCAGCTACAAGCAGCAAAAATAGGATTCATATTTTCTTGGAAAACACTTTTATGTTCATGAGAGCTTCTTTAAAAAAAAAAAATTATGTCTTCTCTGGTTTTGTCTTTAAATCTACTGTATGGTGTTTGCTTGTTTCCCTACAGAGCAGTAGTCATTCTGTGCCAGCTGTTTAAGAGAAGAATGTTCTAGTGAAAGCAAACAATGGGCTGTGTAGTGGGAATTGCAAATCTTTGAAAGGGGTAATTGAAATCTGCTCAGACATTTTGAAGATTCTTTGCACAATATTCTAAGGCTGTTGGTGGCTTAGCTGTTGGCAGGGTGGTCCTCTTTGTAGATCCCTCTTTTTTGTATGAACAGAATAGCATTAATATGGAGGAGTTGGGGGAAGAAAGAAGAGAGGTTTGCAAGTCCAACTGATTATTTCAGAGCAGCTGAAGAGAGAAAGATTGCTGTAAATGTCTTTCAGTGAAGAATCACAAAAAAAACCTGAATTGTACAGAGCCTTTCCATTTATCAGGTGTTCTCTGGCTCCGGCTCTTCCACTCATACCTTTTAAGGGCTGCAGCAGATAAACTCTGCTGGATCGGGTTGTGTCTGCTGCAGATGTTCCAGTCCTCCTGGGCTATGTGGTGCTGTTTATTCTCACCCTGTGCCAGCTGGGGCTGTTGCTGCACAGAGCAGGGAGAGCTAAATGTGTGCCAGGCCTCAGGCAGTCACTTCAGTAGCAAGGCTTCTGACCTCTGATATTAATAAAAAGCCAGCTCTCTGCTTGCAGGCTCTTTGTTGCACCAAAAGTGTGATTTTTCACCTCACAAGAGAATTGGTTAGGAAGATCCATAGGTCTTTGTGCTTGAAAAATGGCCAGGCATAGAACTTGATATTTAAAAGTGGCTCCAAAATTAAGTTGTCTTTGGTACCCTGAGAAAACCCTCACAATACTTACTGTAGTAGCCCTAGGAGGTTGACAATAAGAGCATTGTATCCATTATACAAATAGCCATTTAATATCCTCTATGAGGCAGATTAAGAAGAATTTCAAATACTGCCATCCGTATCCAACAAACTGTCCAAAATAGATGTGTGGTGAATTAGTACAAACTGGAATAAGGTCTGAATGAATACAAACTGTTTTGCAGATGAAACTAGGTTAATGATGCTCTATGCATTCAGAATCCCACCACAACCTTCTGAATTACAAATACTCTTAATTTATTGGCAGCCAAAGATATGATTCTTTTCCTTAGACGGTATGCCAGAGCACTTTAATCCTTCACTGGAATATGAAATGCAAGAACCAAATCCTTCATTTACTTCCAACTTCTGAAATTACAGGGAAACCAATAAAATTGTGCAGGGACTTAGGCTAGGGTAGAATTTGCCCCCCTGCTGCTTTACTCATCTCAGATGTAAATTCATTATGGCTGTGGAGTTATATTGGGGCTGACTTTGTCCAAGGTATCTGAAAATACAAATGATATTACCACATGTACTGTATTGCCATTGTAACATTTCCCATCTGCTTCAGCCTCAGGAGAGAAGCATTGAATCAGGCTGATCTCTTCCAAGGCAAACCACAGAAACAGCATTGCATGAATCTGTTAGCCCTCTCACAGAGTTGAGGGCAAAGAGAGGATTGTGTGCCTCTTGAAATTTTAATTACCTGCCAAAAATTGTTTTAATTACAAATTTAGATGGTGCAAAACAAGTCATACATTTTTCCCCACACAGTATTTAGGATTTATCACACCAGAAGCTTAAAGCAGCATTAATTAAGTAGTTGTAGTTCAGTACTTTACATTAGGTGCTATGTAGACCAAGCTTTGACAATTATCAATTTCCATTTGTTCCCTTTCTCTTATCAGATCAAAAGCTGCATCTCTCTTTCATGATGCTTTGGATCTGTCAGAGTGGTTGTAAAGTCTGGGAAACCTGTGTACAATGACTTTTCCAGTTTTTCTTTATTCTTCCCAGGACAGACCTACTGCAAAAAATGTGTGAAAGAACCCTCCAATGTTATAAACTCTTCCTGGTCCTAGCTAAAATCAGGAATGCAGAAGAATGTCTGAGCCACACCTTGAGGATGATTTTTTTTTTTTTTTTTTGAAGTTTGGCAAAATCTTGTGCTATATTTTAGTAAATTTTTCCACTTAATTGATCCTAATAATGTTGAGCTTGAGCTATTGCTTTTCTTTAGAAATATGTTATGTCAGCTTCTTATGGAATGTAATTGGAAGTGGTCAAGTGTTCAAAACTAACATTACCTTGACACTTGGATTCTGACTGTGGAAGTCTTCATTGACTGCCCAAGGAATGAGCAGGATGCATGTTTAAAGAAACTAATAAATCCATTAAATCATCATAAATCGTATTAGAACTTGAATTTATGTCCATTTTTACTTAGTTTAAGACACAAGTCTTTATGCCAAGAATTTGGTATAATTCACTCTAAAGACAAGAAACATATTAAAATCATATTACTGCAGAGTAGTATTAGAATTTATGCTAAATTCTATAACTAAATAGCCACAAATGAAGTTCTTGCAACCTGTTGCTTATTTTTTGCATGACACCAAATGGCACAAAAGTGTGCCAAAAATATTGTAATATAAGAAGAGAGAGGACGGAAAAATCTCATAGGCATTTTACCAATAATTGAAGAGTAGCTGAAGTTGGTGCAATGGTCCCTGTAAAAGGCATTGAGTGCACTGAATTATGATGGAATGTCTTCTTACTTTGTGTCCTGCTCTAAAGCAAATGTTACCCTTGGTAAAAGATTTGATCTGTCAGTCACTGAAGAGCTGCAGTTACCACCAGAATAATTAAAAGTTGACATTTTTTAGGTCCGATTCAAAGCCCAGTAAAATCAAGGGAGATTCTGATCAGGCAGTGATTACACTTAATCAGGGAGGAATTACCTGAATTCTGCATGTTGTGGCAAAAAGAGGTCGATCTCTGCTTAAAAGACAGAAGCATGAATATAATTGGGTCACAGAGTCAGCCTGTTGAGAGGGGACACTGGAGAGGAAATCCCAGAATAATATCTCAATACAGATGGTTATGCAGAAATATCTTCTGCCCATGACATTGTCAAGGAATAGCTGAGAACAAAAGGAGTATAACTGTCTCTTGAACCCATCAGAAGTTTTTCCTCAAAATTACTTTTATGAGTTCAGGAACAGACAACAATTCTCTGGGCAGCCACAGAAAAGGAGCAAGGTGATAGACATGCAGCAGTGTGCTCTACCCTGCCCCTTGTATGACTCAGCTTGAGATGGCTGTTCTGCCAAAAAACAGCCCTCCCCAACTAAAACAGCAAAGAAACCGCCTTGCACTTTGTTTGCTTATTACCAGTTTTGAAACAAGGGAGTTCTTTTGCCACGGTTTCTCATGCCAGCTGAAGCAGTGAGGCTGTTGTGTAACAACATCTCTGATGGGCTGTCTCTGGTCACTACTTCCTTGCAGCACTGCTGTGGCACGGTGACCTTTGGAAGTTGTATGAAGAACATCATTCCAGGGTGTCAGCATGAGTGCCCAAATAGAGCAATTTGTGAAACATAAATATTGAGATGGAACAGTGTGGCAGAATCGGCTACTTTAGACCACATTACCTTTGAGAAGAACAGCCCTCTGAAGATAAAGCAGAAAAATTAGAGTTTTTAAACCACACTTTGAAAGATTAGAAGAAAGCCAATAATCTGCAGGGAAAATAGAAGCATTTTGTGTTTTACTTGGTAGCAGATATGCTTAGGATATGTTCTAATCCTGATATTTCTAAAACTTTTTAAAGGCTGAAGAAAGGTTGTGGCAATGGTACCACATAAAGATGAATGAAGGGAACAAGGAATGAGTTGTTTAAAATGCAAGCACTTGTTTGTGCCAGTGCAGGCCTGTTTTTTCTTATTTATTTTGTAACCTGACATACAGACTGGGTGGGTCTCGAAGCAAGGACAGTTTGGCTATATGACACAAGGATCCTTTGCCTGAGGATCCAGGCTCTTCTGTACATTGCCAGCGAAACAGCGCGTGACTCCATCCTGCAACGCCTCTGACAGACGTGCACAGTACTATGCTTAACCAGCATTCTTTTAAGCAGCTTTCTCTTTCTTGCTCTGCATCTGTGAAAAGGGGAAAGCTGGGACTGGTTCAGTGGCAGAACTGTTCAAACACCAGCTTTCTTGGCAGACAAGCATCCCTAGAAGTAAGAAAGCCTCAGTTTCATTCTGAAAGCACAGGATGTAGCTGTCCTTTCTGGTGTGAAACTTGGGAAATCTGTGAACTATTCATTCATGCACCTTTCCAATTCCACCTGATAGCAGTTCTTCCTTCTACAGCTCACAGAGCACTAAAGGATTTTTAAGATTGACCTGCTCTGGTTTTTCACAGTCTGCATTTAAGTGTTTTATAAATGGAGGTTTTGTTACCTCCAATCACATGGACAAGACTTACAAAATATTATATCAGTACTATTAAACCTGGAAATATCCTAATAGGTATGGATACCCAAATTGGGCCTCATGTCCTCATGCACTGTGTGAAATGGATTCAATTAAATAGCTGTTTAAGACAATTCCAGCTGAGAGAATGTCTGAAGGCCTTGCAGTTGAAAAAACCCCAACTTGTTAATCCATTCCTTTTCCTTTATTTCCACCTCTTTTCCTGGCTCCCGTGACCCAGGCAGGATTTGAGCCCTTTCGAGTACTCGGCAGTGACCTGACATGCCAACAAACCAGGCCATCCTGGCTCCTCCAGCCAATTCATTCATTATGAGAGTCCGCTTGTTTCCATTACTAATGATGGGATGGAACGAGTGTGTTTGGGTTTCTTATAAACATCATCACAATACCAGACAGGGAGCCCAAACCATTTGCCTCGAGGTAGACGTTGTGGCATTCTTTCCTGCTCAGGAAATGGAAAGCAGCATTGCTGCACATGCTGGGGTGGATTCCTCCACCTACTCCAGTAGGGGAGAATGATAGCGTTTCCATTGAAAATAGACAGCATGTCTCCTTTCTACTTTGTCCCTTGGTCAAACAATGTATCAAACAGTGCTGGGGTATGCAATTAACAGATGGATTTACTGCAGAAGAAATGTAAAACAATTTTTGAAGTATTAATCCTGTAAAGCAAATGACCAAAACTAGGTCAGGGTGAGGAAGCACAGGCTTTGTAGAGTTAAAAAGTAACAGAAATGCCCTTCTTAGCTTCATCAGGCTTTGGATTCGGTCAAAGTCAGAGGCAAGGCCTTCTTCAACTTGGTGCTTTATCCTTTACCAGATTCACTTTAAATACAGCAGAAATTGTTTGTTTGACTCATAGTGTTTGCGATCAGATTCTCACAGACCAAAGCTCCTTGGTTTTGTTTCCCAGGCCATCATCAGGCAGCTGCTGGAGGATTGTGAGTCACCCCTGTGTGGACTATTGCCCTCTCTGAGGCAGAACCAGACAAGTTCAAGATGTTTTTTGATTTCTAACCCTTTAGTCACATCTCTGCAAATGGGATATGTGAGTCTGCTGCTAATGCAATAGCTGGACATTGGCTTTGTCCAAAGTGGAAAAGCCTGTGGTTTTTGAAGGTACTGTTAGGAAATTTTTTCCTTTTGCCATATAATTGTGGTAAAGTTGCAATCATGGTGCTTGCACAAATGCAAAGCCAAACCCAACTACAAAACATGTCAGATTCTCAGGTCATAGCATGTGATAACAAATTCCCCTTCACCTCACTGGGGTTGGGATTATGTCCCATATGGCATCTGTCATCTTTCAGGCCATATGGCAACAGCCATCTTTGTTTTCCCTTGTACATATTTGGGCTCTCCTATGTACCACACTCATAGGTCCTTTGGAACTAAATTGTGATTTTTCTTTCAGCTTTCACTGTTGGTCTGCTTATGGACAGCTGCCAGTCTTCTTAGAATGGAAAATAAGTCAAAACCAGCATATGACAATTATTGTGTTGCCTTTTTTTTTTTTATTCACTGTTTAGGCTGGCCGGGGTAGTGCTACTCACAGCAAAACCTTTAACAACATGAATGCTCAGTAAACAGCATAATTTCAAATTAATTCAAGCTTTCAAATATCAAACTTTTTTACAGTGCACTAGAGATTGACAGGGCTTCCAACAAAGCATTGCAGTAAGTGCCACAGAAGTGAATTGCTGTGTAGCCATGATATTTAGGGCTTTGGGAGGAAGAATAAGATTTTGCATTGCTACAGACAAATACCGTTGAGTTCTAATATTTTTTAAATCTTAGGCTAATGTGTATGTTTAGGAATCAATAAAAAAAGCTGGCTAAGACAAGTCTGTGACTGTTATACCACAAGTCTAGAAGTAGAAAAGTCAGCTTTTTTATAACCTCATTATTCCTATGCGTTACTCGCCAGTGCTTTAGCACAAATCAGCTTTCCAAAGGATTTTGGAGCTAACGGTTAATCTTTATGAGCAATGCAAAATGCATTATGTCATAACATGCTGACACACAGATCTACATCTGAGCACAGAGGGGGTGTCTTTAACACACTAAGTCTTCCCAGATGTAAGTTTCCTTTGGAAATCTATTTAATACTTTCATTCTGCCAAAGGCCACAGCACTTCTCATTGCAGCTCTCCTAGCTTATTTCTTAATTCATTTAACAATGTCCAGAATGTTAGAAGCAAATGCGAATGTCATTATATCCATATGTCTTAAAATTTTTGTCATCTTCCTGTTAAATGATGCCATCTACTGTAGCATAACTGAATGACAAGCTTGTAAAAGTGCAGCTGAATCTCTTTTATTTCCTTATTAATGTAAAATTGTCACTTGCTTTGACATATTTTAAATTTCCATGGTTTTTATTGATATTGTTGAATAATGTATGGCAGGTGAGTATTCTCAGTGTGAAAAATCAGGCAATGAGAAAAGACTCTGCTTCTGTCTTGGAAACATAATCTTTTCTAACCAGCAGTGCAAAAATAGGGGAAAGATGGCCTTTTTCTGCTCCCCATTGGAGCTGTCCTCTTCACTGTAAGGCAGCAGGATCGCATCTCTGAAAATAACAAAACAACAAAACAAATCAATCAAAAAGAAGTAAGAATGATGAAAAAATTGACGTATGAAAGTTCAAATCCTTGGATATGAATTTGCTAGTGAATAAGGACCTTGTTGTCTTAAGCACATAGTTAAAAAAATACATGGTTTTGAAAGACTAAGAAAGTGATACTGGAAGCTGAAAATCAGAATATTACAATTAACCAAACACATCTTTTGGGTGCAGAAAAGGTGTGTATGTGATGCATCTCTTATATGTGTGTGCAATTCATATAACTGTATATTACAAGTGCAAATAGTAACAATATTAAGGTCTTTTAGGTCCATACAATGGTATTTTTATTTAACAATTATGACTTACCCTAGAGAAAAGTAGTTTCTCCCCTTCCTTATCATGTTTATAAATGAAAAGAGCATTTTAACCTGTGGAGCTGGGATGTGCTTAAGCGGAGTGACAGCTGTGGGTGACGTGGATCTGTGCCCATCCATGCTCTCCAGGCTGCATCCAACCACTCCTTCGAGATGGATTGCAAACTCTAACCTCCCCAGCAGCTCTGTTGATGTTCTGCCTCCAACAACACACAGCTTTTGAGGGCTTCATGTGTGCAATGAGCCACTCTAGGATTTGGTTTTTCTCTTGAGTCACTACAGAGGCTATAAAGATTTCATCCATAATCCTTCACTTCTACGTTTCAGCCTTCTTGTTTGTCAGAAAACATTTGTCATTAGCCTTGTCAAGACTGGGCAGTTTGTTTTTTCCCTAAGTGCCCACAGCAAGATCCTGGTTTGTGAAAAGCAGGAAAGTGTTTTTTGCAGAAACAGCCAGCACCTAACTAAGCAGAGAATCAGCTTATTTACCTGGGATCCACTGATATGGTTCTGTGAGACGAGAACTGGGAGGCCAAGCAACGTTTTTGGAAACTAGCTGTAGCTTGGCAGACTGAGGAAGGATGTCTAGATCCTCTTCAAAGGTACTCATTGTTAGGCAGTGTCCTTTGAAGCAGCATCCTCTGATGCCGTAGCCCTGTGACATGTGGGTGTGGGGAAGAGGCTGTCCTGGAAATGAACGGTTCTTCTTCATTTCTCTTGTGCAGAATATGAAGTTTCTAGTGAGACCCAAAAGGGGTGGAAAAGGGAAAAGTGAGTTCCTAAGTGATAGAGAATATCTGAGGGGAATGAGTTTTCATATGCCATTGGAAGGTTTTTGATTTTAAGATTTCTTGTGTTGTCAAAGGAAGGTAAAATACTGGATCCCAGCTTGATATCAGGCAAAGAAAAAAAATATTGGCTTGAAAATGTCTGTGAAGGGTTTTTGAAGCTTTGTTGTTCTAATCAAGACAGTGGTCGAAATCAACTCTTAGACATAAGGAGTGCCTGCCTTAACAAGTCAACATTCTCCTGTTTGCTTCTTTTATAATTAAAGTGCAAAAAATAACTTAAGAGGGTGTGCACAGACATGGTCAGCCTGTGGTAGGATTAAAACTGGGAAAAGAAACTCTCCTGTCCCATGGAGTGCTCTGGCCCAAGATCTGCACTCCGGCTGTCCCCTCGGGAAGCCATGATTGTGCTCCCCATTGCCCTTCCAGAGCTCGTAGGAGGTAGTGAACGTCATGGGTGAAATAGGGGAAAGTGTCAGGTTAATAGGACCAAGGGAAAGCAGCTGAGTGAGAAAGTGGGAAGGGACTATGGGGAAACTAAGCTCAGTTGAGTACTTGGCAATAAAGAACATGTGCTGCTCAGGTACAAAATAAAAGAGGATTTATGGAAGATGAAAAGGGAAGTTTCCTGTTATGGGAAAGGTGAAATGCAGAGGAAGTATGGGAAGAGAGGAAGCACATCTAAGTGTGCATGTTGCCAAAGAACATTGGTGTGGAATGGGAACACACACCCACAAATACAGAGAGGAAGAAAAAGGAAAAAAAAAGAGACCAGGGTGCTAACGCAGTGGTGGAAAAGAGAAAAAACAGAGATAAAAGATGCAGGGAGAAAAAAAAAAAAGAGGACTGCATAACCCATAGGAAGGAACTGCCCTATAAATTTGCTCTCAGTCTCATACTAGATAATTGTGGCCATTACAATTTGACGGTATTCAGAAATATCTGCCTGGAGCCAGTGGCAATTTTAATGTCAGAGATTTGAATTATATATTTTGTCATTTTGTTTTTCTTTCTGAAGAGCGGTGTATAGTAGGTAAATTATTCTGGTATTAAAGTTTTAAGAATGATGTAGGCACAAAAATAGCTCTTTCTCCAGAATATTGTTTTTATAAACTGAATTGCTTTTAATTATGCATGAAAAAAAAAATTGTATTATTCATGACATTCACTGATACTTATGTTTGCAATCAAAGACTTCTAATAATGTCTACAAAACTTAAAATGAACTTGTAAAACTCAAATTAGATACTCTTAATGTTATTTTATATTGGTTTCCTAGATGACCTGGCTTTCTGGATCATGCTTTTCTAAGAAAATACCAACCCAAAACTTAATGTTTGAAGGCAGTGTTTGTCTATAACAAGTTTGATCAGTAAAACAGCTGTTGGAAGGAATTCACAAAGCCATGAATATTAGATGAACAATGTTTTTTTCTGAAAATAAGACACTTGTAACATTTGAGCAGGTCAGCTGATACAATAATTGCAAACCATTTGGGCAATTAATGTGAGCTTTCTTTCAGATCTGTCACATATGCTGGCTTTTAAAAAACTCTTTGAAACCCCTTGGTGGCAGCTATTACTGCAAGACGCTGGTGACAGGAGTCGGTGCTGGACAGATGGCTTATTCCGCATCCACGTACAAGTGCTCGTGTTGGCACATGGGGCCAGTGGTACTCTTGTTGGAAATCTTTGGCACATTTACTCTTTAGCTGCAGCAGAGAATTCAATTGCTAATTAGGCAGTAACTCAGTCTGACACTAAAATTACTCAAGACGGAAGATTATCAGAGATTTAATTGGGCTTTGCCTCAGCTCCAGGAGGTTTCCATTGATGTCTGTTTACAGACTCAGAGCAAACTCTGCAATTAATGTAACAGATCCTCTCAGTGCCTGAGGGGGAGCGTTTAGCCTTTTACTTCACATGCATGAACCAGAAAACTAAACAAACTATCCAACAGTTTTCATGTTACTTATTTGTAATTTGGAAAACACATTTGAAATAATATCCAACTCTATTTTGTCTCTCTTTCCAGTCACGGAATGTACCTATCTTGGGCAGACTTATGCTGACAGGGATGTTTGGAAGCCAGAGCCATGCCAAATCTGCGTGTGCGACTCGGGATCTGTTCTCTGCGATGACATTGTCTGTGACGATCAGGAGCTGGACTGCCCCAACCCAGAGATTCCTTTTGGAGAGTGCTGTCCAGTTTGTCCACAAACAACAACACCACCTCCAAGAGTAAGCTTAGTCTCAGTGTTGTTTCTTTGGTGTTGCTGCCTTCTTGATGCATGTCAACCTCAATTCGTTTTGGCCTAGGTGCTCTTAAACTCTTTTCTTTTCAATGGCACTTTCTGAATTTAGGCAAATACTTAGTATGGACAATGCAACTGAAAAATATTAAGTCTTTCAGCTCAGTTTTATGCAGACAATGGGTACCAAAAATAGTAGACAGGGACAGAGGGCAGCAATTAGCCATTATATTTTTCATTTTATGGAAAAGCATAGGAATTATGCAAACACCTTATTTTTGTCCGCATACTCAATCTATATCCATGAAAGTAACACCAACACAGAGTGAAAGAAAATTAGAGAACTTTCATAGCATACTGTGAGTCTGCATTTCTTATCTACTCAATTCTACATCATCACAGAATGAATTTCCTTTTGAAGGCTTATTGCTGACTTAATGCCCTGTAAAGGAAAGGTGATTATACCGTAGATACCTAATTTATCATCAGATTTTTATAGACACCAACATTATATAAACCAGTTGCAGCAACTTAACCTCAGGAAAATCAAGAATGTTAGTACCTGCCAGGTCCCTTGCCTAAGTGCTTCAGTGAGTGAGCCAGCTGTACTGAGCTTTCAGCTTATCTGAACATTTCAACAGCGTTTAAGATCCGTGAGACTCTGTTAAAGTACGTAGGTTTCCACAGACACATTGAAGATCCTTATCTAGAAAATAAGACAGTGAAAGAGATGTGTGGAAGAGAGAGAAGATGCATTTCTGCAGCTCTACAGCACATCTGTTTAAACGTGGAATGTCACATAAATATGCCACACACAGGTATGTCTCCAAGTCTTATTTGCACCCCACTAGTGCAACTCCACTGCTTTGGAGATCACCTGAGCTACTTCACTGAACATTTTGAGAGGTGGAAATGAGTGGTATAGACAAGTGTGATGGAGATTTAAGGACACCTCCCTCTCTTGTGTGTAGAGACTCATCACTTCTGGAGTTCCTGATAATGAAGAACATGTGGACTACTTCCCCCAGCCTCTCTCTTTGACATAGGAGTTTGGTCAGCCCATGGGGAGCTGTTCTGATGAACTTGGGTGGTGTATAGGGAAATGCCACCTTGAAAGATCCAAGATAGTTTCAGCTGAATATTCTTTGCTATTGCTAGCAGCTGAACACAAAAATCGAAAATCCCGGTAGTGACATGTAACTGAATTATTAACTGAAAAATAAATAAATTAGAGCAGTAGAGCTGAGATTTTAAAAATAGCTAATCACACTTCACATGCTGGACTGAGAAGGACACAAGAAAACTGTCACAGCATTCCACTGTGGACTTGCATCCCCACTGCACTCAATGGCAAAGCTGTACTGACTTCATTAGTGCCATGTTTTTGCCTGCAGGGGAGGTGTAATTCTATGGATGATCCAAGCAAATGGAGATAGACTGACCAAAAACCCTACAGCTTTTAAATATACTGAATAAGAATTTATGGAATCCATGTGATAAAACTGCATTCAAATGTTTAAGTGTTTTGCTCTTTTATCTGTGTGCATGTTTTTTGTTTTATTTTGATTCTCTTTTTTAATTTAATTACCTTTGCTTTTTTTTTTTCCCTAGACTCCTGGAGTAGTCAGCCGAGGCCCCAAAGGAGACCCTGTAAGTGGAACTTTTTTTTTTTTCCCCCCAAGGAAACGAACAAAATCAAGACCCAATTCTTCTAGTGCTATATATGCCATTCAAGCTGCCAAGATATCCTGCTTTCATTGATGTCTGCACTGTCTGCAGCAGGACTGTACCATACAGTTATTTTAAAGCAGAACTTTAGCTTCAACGACACTCTCAAAAATTTAAACTGAAAGAACACAGAGTTTAGTCCAGACTTTATCGCACTTGTTAGGTTTTGTCATATTTCTTTACAGAAGGAGCAAAAAAATCTATTGGACTCCACCAGCAGTAATAATTTTAGATTCAGGAACTGAACTGCTAAATATGTTTAATGTGTTTGATTATATATTAGTTGTAATAAGGCTCCAGCAACCAAGTGTTTCCATGTGGGAATTTTGTCTGTCTTCCCTCAATGTTTGGTTGTGGGCTTCTTTAGGAGAGGTTTCCCATCAGAGTCACACAGACTTTGTTAGGAATGGAAAGATTTGTCCTGCAATGTCCTTGCAGCTGGAGGCAAGTGACAACATCTGTATCTGTTCTGTTTGTGTCTTTGCAGGGTTCTCCTGGAATTCCAGGCAGAAATGGTCCCCCTGGCCCACCAGGAGCACCAGGGAGCCCTGGAGCTCCTGGGCCCCCTGGAATCTGCCAGTCGTGTCCCAGTATAAGTGGAGGTGTAAGTCATTGTTATGTTCAGCTTCTACCTTGGTGCTCATAACCCTGAAAAGCAATGCTGTAGGCACCTGTCCCTTGCACCTTCCCAGGTGCTTTGCTTTCGGTGGCATCCATCTCATTTGTGCCTTTGGAAAACAGAGCTGGGTGGTACATGAGATCTTGCTGTTGTTTTGGGGGTTTGTCCATGAAATTTCTCTGGAGTGCAGTTAAATCTCTGCCTTACCTTATTTTTCAAAACTTTTGGGGTCAGTTCTGTTGAAGGACTTATGTAACTCAGAAATAATCTGATCAGAAAGAGTGTGATGGAGGATTTCCCCATAAGCTTAATGGTTAGGGAACTCTCCTACTTTCCTATATTCCATAATTCATGTTTAATAACGGAACATTCCAATGAGACTAAACTGAAGCACTGGTCCTTTGCTTGCAGGGAAGTGCCATGCAAGTACTATTTGTCATGATCCCCCTTTATTTCTGGCTCACTGAATGTTGAATTCATTTCTGAAGAGCTGGGCACACTCAGCTAGAGAGCTTATTTTAACTAAAGTTTATCAGCACTGAGCCCCAGGCAGTGCTTTGTTAAGAGGTGACATTGTCATCCTGCAGGCCACCAAGCTGAGATTTACAAGATGAGACTTCTTTAGCACAAAGCTGATAAAAATTGTATGTTAAAACAATTGCTACTTTTGAATATAGGCCGCTGATTATAACTTCCATATACACTTCCCACTCCCAGGTAAGCCAGGAACAGAGGAAAGATGTCTTGTTTTTATTTAATTCTGAAAGGGATTGCCTCTGCAGGACTGAGCTGTGGGTCAGTTAACCAGTCCCAGTGGGCATCACGGCGATACTGGTTTGGGGCTTGGGGATGCAAACACGGGAGAGGATAACACGGGAGAGGATAACAGGCTGAATTAGTCTCCCATTCCAACGTATCAACGTTGTATCAACGATGTGGTGTTGGATCCTGACAGGAGGGTTGATATCAGGAGCACAGGAGTCCAGCTCCTGGTCAGTGCAGGAGCTGGATCCACAGTGGTTTGGGAGAGCAGGCAGAACACTGCATGTGTTCAACCCTTCCCGCTCAACCCCCTGTGGGCAACTAATGCATCACTGCACTAATGCCACACCGTTTGACTGTCTGCTCATGTGAAATGAGTCATTCATTAGGCACAGGTACAAGAAATCAGGAAAATAATAATAATAATAAACAGTTCTGTTCTTTAGTACAACAGAAAATATTTCATCAACTTCCTTGAGTGACGACTGAGTCCAACAGAAAAGAGACAGACAGAGAAAATGGGGAAAGAAGCTAAGAAGAAGTCAAACAAGAGTAAAAGGAGAGAGAAGGGTAATTTTGTGGTTCAGCTGAGGCCCAGCTGTCAAGAAGAAAAATGGATGTGCCCAGCCTAGGGAGCTAATGCCACCATGACCTCAGAAGGAAGACATTGTCTGGGCTTCTCTATGTAAATATATGGCAGCTATATGTCTAGCTAGTACTACTCAGCAGATACAAATGAGTCATTTCCATGCATCTGCCCTACCAATGTAAGAAAAAACTTATTTGATTTGTAGCAATCACATTTTATTTCTTTTTCTTTCCTTTTTTTTTCTCTATTTCTTTTACAGAGTTTTTCTCCGCAGTATGACTCCTATGATGTGAAGGCTGGTGGAGTTGGTATCGGGTACCCACAACCCATTGTAAGATGATAAAGCCTTTTTTCTGTACTTTCTTCTTTTTAAAGAACAAATTTTCTGCTCGTAGATTATACCTTGGATGTGTATGTATCCTGATTTTAACCTAACAGTATAAGTTTTCATTTAATTGTTGCCTGCAAGTTGAATGTGATGTAAGGCAGCAGTTTGTTCAGCAATACTATTCTACAAAATAGCTATAGATCATCTGTATTTTTTACTTTTTCACTTTCTTTCTTCAGTTTCTTACCTTCCTTTTCCTAATCTCTGTCTGTGATTCACCTTCTCACACTGCCTAAACATTTTTCCCTTTCTGCCTCATGTACATTCCTCATTTATCTGCTTGATATTCTTCCACTAATTGCTTCCCTTCCTTTCAACAATTTTTACCTCTTCCACTGCCTTTAATTTTCCTTTACCCACTCAGTATCATTTGTCTTTACTCAGTATGATACTCCATACTTCCTAGCTTTCCCACAATTCAAACTTGCCTGATAACAATTGAGTAAAACCTTCTTATAAACTTTATTCCTTCCAAAGCTCAAAATATTTTCACTTTTTCTTTTTACAATTACCGATTTTTTACCCGCAGCTGCTTGGACTGTGTACTAAGGATGCTTTATCTGCCTGCTAGACCTGGTCCAAGCTTTTCAGTTTTTTAAGTGAGGAAAAAACCTCAAAGAGTTATACCTGGGCTATGCTTCACGTATAAAATAAATCTGGATGTTGCACCTCATGATTTTAATTTTAGGTACTGGGATTTAGAGATATTCAGCATGAAGTGTTCTTGATTCAAGCAATCTTCTACATAGAGGATGTGGTGAATTGCTGTTACTGGAAATTGGCTGTGCTTCATTAAGCATAATCATTATTTTCAGCCCAATCCTGCATAACACAGTTTGGGTATCACATGTCGTAGCATATCAAGGCAGTTCCAAGCAAATATGTTATTTCTCAGAGTTCCATCAGATCATCTTGTGAAATAAGGTTTATTAATCACAACAGCTGTTTTTCCTGAAATACAGTCATTATTTTCTCCCCTTTATTTTAATCTGTTTTATTTCTACCTCTTTCATTTGCTAATATGATCATCCATTTTTGTCTTTGTTTATTCATTTATTCATATTCACTCCCCACAGTTTTCACCCACAGCTATCATACCATCTGCATTCTGCTACATGGTGTCTTAATAGCAGATGTGTTGAACTAGGCAGGTAGCCAAGACCGTCCGTTAACAACTATGGCTGCTCCGCTCTATTTTGGCTTTTTCCCTGGAAGTGGTTAGTGATTTCTTGTGCTCTGACTCCTGGACTTGGGTTAAAGAACCCCAGCAAACTACTTTACTGGGCACCCTAGAATATCTTCAGGGTTGTCTGTATATTTTCGGGTCATAAGGTCTTTTATATTGCATCATGCCATACACGACCACAAAGTACCAGCAGTCACAGGCAGATGTGACCGAAATCATGAGAGCTAAATAATGTTTAAAATTAGCATTACATAGACTAATTTGTTTATTATTTTATACGTTTATCAATTTTCAACTTAAATACTCCTAATGAGTAAATATCCAAACTGAAATAATTTGCAAGATTAACAAAACAAAAAAATACAGCACCAACATTTGTCCTTGTGTGGTTACCATGCCTGGTATTTCCTCAATCACACATCTCTCCATTGCTCTCTTCCCATGGCTTTGTATTGCTTGTACACTGATTTTGTGCTTTACATCACACTTCCTCTTCACTTGCCCACGTAACCTCCACATATTGTCTTTGTCTCTTTCCACCAGTGCACATTCTCTAACTGAAGGATGCTCATCTGTTCACAGCCTGGAGATGCTGGTAGCAAGCACACCCCTATCAGTTTATCTCCTCAGTGTGCAACTTGAAAAAAATTATATCTCATTTGTTTATAGCTGTATGTCTAATTGATTGACTGCTATTGATGAGTTGATGGCTTAATCGTGGTTGAATCTATAGTTACCTTATACCAAATGAGTTCTAACAATTAACAAGGACTGCTCATTGTATTCACACATCGATGGCAACCACATTTCCCAAACCCTAACAGCTCTGCCTCTTGCTGTACTTCTTGTCCTAGAAAATAGCAAATACTAAAATGGCTTTTTTTAGACAAAAGACAGCTGTGAACTAATATTATTTATTTTTGTAGTATAGCACTGTACTGTCCTACATATGCCAGTAGAGTACAGCAATACTGTAAATCTTGTGTTATGGAAGTTAGGTTCATGTAACGCCTGTAATACGTGACCTATTCTGACACAGTATGACAATATCCCATGAAACACCCTATGTGCAATATTAACTATGGAATATTCTGCCAGTACTGCAGCACACAGGGATCCTCATGTCATTCATACATGTGATTCTTTTGGCTGTATGAAACACATGAAGAGTTTAATTTAACAAAAGCTTTTTTTAAAGAACCCCCTATAGCTGCAGTAGACCGCTGTGCTAACTTTTAAATGTTTTCTGGTTTGCAGTATCAAATGCTTTTGTGGTTGTTGCTACAGGAAGCACAAATATTGAGGTTTTGTGTAGTCCAGAGCTCATTTCTTTCTTATGGCTTAGTACTGTTAAAGTTCAGAAAAGATTTCACTGGTGAAAGTGATAGCCTTACTGACAACAACAAAAGTATGGCCTTAGTTCAGTACATCTCTAGGTCATGAGAAATCTCTAGTGTTGGAATGATGAAGCTCAGTTACACGGCGGAGATGCTGACGCTCATTTACTCTGGTTAACAAATTCAGATCCAGTTTCTATTCTTCCCCTTCAGGCAGCTGAAGAGCTGAGCTTAAGCATCCCTCTGGGGTCTAGAGAAGGGCAATAGTGACTCAAAAATGAAAAGCTGCAGCTCTGAAAATACCTTTGGATGTTGTTAGCCAAACCTGCAAGGAGCAACCCAGTGAAGCCTTTTCTGAAGGGACAACTCGACAATGTACTTCCTCAGCACTGTGTGCATACACTGCTGCTTCCTGTTTACTGCAGCAAGTTCAGCTTACCAAGGATTTTTCTCTGTACTAATTATGTAAAAGTTTATTTCACAGTTATTGATGACTATAGCACCTCTATTAAGTTTTATAGCTATATTACATTAATATAACTACTATTTTTTCATCTACGCTACAGAGTGGCTTTCCAGGACCCCCTGGCCCCAGTGGCCCCCCTGGCCCACCTGGTCATGCAGGTCCCCCTGTAAGTAACATTAATCTTCTCATAACCATCTTGTTATTCTTTTATATGAACTCCTCCTTTTCTTTGTCATAAACATTAAGTACCTTTTCAACTGATAAATCTGGATACTGTGCTGAAGAATTTTATGCATAAACGTCATCTTGGGCTGTGCCATCAGCAAGACTCGGGAGCTGAGGGCAATATACTGTGCTGGCTTAAATCCTTGTGTACCCCTTGAGATCTCTGTAAGTCCATGGGATGTCAGCTAACATTATTTTAAGACATGCCACTTCCTGCCATCCTGTTAATATTCCTAAATGTTTATCCATACAAAAATTTAACAGGAGGTAAAGGAAAGTTGAAGATACACATTCAGTGAACAACACAAAGGGTCTGCATTTTTCCATGTCCGTCTCCTTTTAGAGGAGCAGTTTCTGTTTTCATGGAGGCATGTTCTGCTTGGTTCTGGTAATTTCACCTTCGGTCATTTGTTGACTGATCTGACTACAATTTTCCTTTCAATTATGAGATTATAAAATATAACAGCACTGTGAAATGATGCATGTAGTTGTTCACATTTAACTGAGTTTTTTGCTGCATTTTAGGGCTCTGCTGGATACCAAGGATCCCCTGGAGAACCAGGACAACCTGGCCCTCCTGTACGTACCCATTCAGTATCACTGTGTATGGTAAAGGCATGATCTTAAAAGCATGAATCTGTGTCACCACTGGAGTGGATGGAAATTTTGCAGTTCATCCTAGTTGTTTACTATGATGTATGTCAAGTGTGCAAGTATTTTATGGTGCCGAATGCAATTTTAATTTGAAAGAGACTTAATATTTGTTATTATTGTAGTTAATATTAATTATTTTTCTACAGGGACCTCCAGGCCCTGTTGGAATGATAGGCCCAGTTGGTCCACCGGGAAAAGATGTAAGTTCACTATTAGTCATCCAGTTATTAATGAATAGGAAGAAAAAAAGTTGAATAAATTTCAAGACAACAGAGCACATTGACATTAATGGATTTGCGAATGTTTAACATCTCCCTGTTTCTCCTTTTGACAACATGACTTTAAGAAAGTAAATTTGTCTTACGTTAGGTCTAATTGTCCATTTCATAAAAGGTTCAATTTTAGCAGGCAATTTGATTGACACCAAAAAAAAAAACCACCACCAAAAAAACCCCCCAAACCAACATAAGCATGAAATATGCTATTTATTTGGTGCAAAATAAATTAGCAGTTATAAAGAAAATCAGACAGTAGTGGTAGTTTTCTGTTCCCTTTAAATCTCACTATGGGACTTACAGCCATTAACACCGTTGTCTGTGGCACAGCAAACAGGTGTAGTACCAGGCGAGGCAAACATCTGCAGCTTGTGTCCATTTTGAGTGTTTTACTAAGAAAGATAAGTTTTTTGGGATCATCTCGGGCTAAAGGTTGTCTTCAAGTAACTTAGACATTAACTAGAATCTTGTTAAAAGCTGAGTTTATAAATTCTGGCAGTTGTTTTCCAGAAGGCAATCACAGAGGGAACTGTCACCCTGATAGGATTTCCCCACTGTCTTTGGTTTCACCTGCTTCCTCCAACTCACCTTGATCTACCACGACTGGTGCTTTGCCAGTAAGTGAAGCAATAGCAAAACACTAAAAAAAAATTATTTTCTTTCAACAGGGAGAACCAGGAAGACCAGGCAGGAATGGAGATCGTGGAATCCCTGGATTACCGGTATGGAAAAGCCCCAATAACAAAGGCCTTCTTATCAAAGGGTTTTTTTGCCCATTTCAAGTTAGTCAAGGGAACATGACACACAGTGAATATTGGCTTGTGCCCTTCATACAGTAAGTGCATGATTTATTAATCTTTCTATGTTTATGTGCTTAGGGTCACAAAGGACATCCTGGAATGCCTGGGATGCCTGGGATGAAAGGTCAACGAGTAAGTATTGAGTACATTGAGTATAGCTGAGTCTGTTACTCTCCTTGAATTATGGTGTTGCACAGTTGTGATCTCTCAGTCATCATTTCTGAGACTGATTCATAGAATTAAAGTTAATTTCTGCACAATGTAATCTGAACTTCCATAACAAAGACTTACTTTTTTTCTGGTTACCTCAATTGTAGAGCTCCATCCTAATGCCAAAAAGGGTTCCAACAGCTGATAGCACTCATTATTGAAAATATGCCCCTTTCAGGGGGTTAACATTTTGCCGAGAGGAATCAAGTTTTCCAGAATGCAGGAGGAATACAATTCACAGATATGGTTTTACTTTCCCACAGGGTTTTGATGGAAAAGATGGTGCCAGAGGTGACAGTGGTGCTCCTGGTCCCAAGGTAAAAATCTAGAGTGTCATCTTTCTAGTAAGTAGAGGAATAACCCCTATTATTTGTTGTATAGCTGTGCTTTGCATCTTTAAACAATTATAAAAATACAACAAGCATTCAAGAAACCCATTTAATATCTCCATGAAAAAATAAGAATCATTCCAAAGGAATTAGACATTCTGAACCATTTCATGTCCCAATTTTCCAGCTGTAATAAACATGAGATACCAAAATGAAAGGACATGTCTCGGTCATCTGACTTTCTTGCACAGTATTTTAAAAGGCGAGTCTTTCTGATTTTTATTTCCTGTTTAATTTTTGATTTGACACTTGTTTAGACTTCTCAGAATTCAGTTCATGCTGGGGACACCCAGCACCACAAGAAAGGAACAACAAGTTGGGCTTTTTTCTGTGTCTCTTCCCCTTCAATAAACCAAAAAATGCTCTCACCAAAGTTCTTTTTGTTTTCTTTCCCTAACAGGGTGAAACTGGTCTTCCTGGAGCGAATGGAGCACCGGGCCAGCCGGTAAATACGTGCATCCTGTAGTGTTTAAATGTTAACTGAGTTGTTCCTCATCTTTTAACTTTAATTACTCCACCATATGCAGTGAACAACAGTGAGTTATGCAAATAAGAGCAGTGTCTCTTTGCTCGGCCTTCTTATTTTAGAAGCCATTTAACAGATTCATTTTTATATGTTTTCTAGGGACCAAGAGGTCCAGCTGGAGAAAGAGGAAGACCTGGAAATCCCGGTGGCCCTGTAAGTAATTGCAGACGTTGTTCTTATCCAGAGGCAGCCTATATTTGGATTCAGTATGTTGAGATTTCCCTACTTTCTTAAAGCTCTCTTAATGCAAAGGAATAAAAAACTATGTAGCATCTGTAAAAATCTCACATGAAAACTTTTCAGTCTCCAGTAAAGATGTAACACTTCTAACCCACAACATGTTCACCATCTTATTTCCTGTTTTGCATTTTAAAATGAATAGATTACACATTGAGGAAGAGTTCAGTGTTTCAGCATAAGCTCAGGTTTGGCCAAGAGAAGCAGGGAAGAGGAGTGGAAGCAAAGAGTGGCAGGAGAAGGCAGAGAGAGGGAAAAAATGCAATCTCAGAAGTAACTTGCAGGAAAAAGATAAAACTCCTCTTTGACTGAGATTAGGGGGTACATCCCTTGTTCTGAAGGAATTCTTAGTTCATAGCATTCAACACAACCAACAAAGCAGTTTAACAGCCAGCACCTTGTTTGTGCAGACACTGCATAACCTGAGCGGAGAATCTGGTCTAATCTGACTACAAGACAGGCAACAGGGTTTAAATCATCAGTGTTCATCAGGTTTTTGGAGTGAAATTTAGTCTTTTATGTGAATCAGAAATAACTGTTACTTTGAAATATACATCTGTTGCAATCTTACTTATTCACACAGACAATGATTTGTAGCTGTCATTTCCCTAAGAAATGTAATAAGAACGTATTTTTGCATCTTCCTGTTGCAGTGCAAGTCATGTAAAGTGTTAGATATTCCTTCATAAAATATTTAGTTAATTATTACTTTAGAATTTCTCAATTAAGGAATCCTTGGGTCTTCGTCAACTAAGTGGGGATGTACAGACACAAGAACATGGTCTCCGAGTCACGGACTTGAAAGGATGTGGGTTCTGTGTCTGGGGTAGTGTTCAGTACCCAACACCTCTCTTCTTTCTGTAGGGTGCCAGCGGCAAAGACGGATCTCCAGGAGCAGCAGGCCCACCTGTAAGACAACTTTAATTATTCGTGCTGCTTTCATCTAATTACTTCTAGCTGATGTTCTGCAGTGCCAGCAAACCTGAAATTGGGGTGCACTTGTTCAAGGATGAGCATTTTATTTAATTGTATTTCATAATTGTGTTGGTTAAGATACTTAAAGGACACAGTGCAATAGGAGAGCTTTAACACTCCGAATCAGGAAATGCAAAAATCTAAACCCAGATTATTCTCAGAGAACATATAGATGGATGGAATTGCTGTACTTCATGAAGATCAAATTTTGAATGATCTTTTCAAATACATTATTTTGCTGTCTGGAGTAGGCAAACATTTTTCTTTCTCGTCTGCCTAGAAATCTGAGCATGTCTGCTTGTGTGTGTAACAGCTGTATTGGCTTTCTTTTCTCATTCCTTTTTTATAATTAGAACAAATTTTGGACGTTTTTTATAACTTAATCTCCTTAATGGTAGATTTCATGTTTTTAGTTTTAAAACACAGAAATTCAGCTGAACATGTAAAAGTCAGGGTAACTAAGATGTAGGTGTGATATTTTAGGACTAGCCAAATTTCATCTTTTACAGCATGAATTATATTTGCTATTTTGCCAGGTGTTTCATTACTCAGAGAAAAATCCCATAATCAGACTCTCTTTTTTAACTTAAGATTCATTCCATATGGCTTTTACCTTTTGCATTAATAGTATTTCTTTCACTTTTAAGGGTCCCCCAGGTCCCCCTGGAACCGCAGGATTTCCAGGCTCTCCAGGTTTTAAGGTATTCAACTAAAGATGCGTAACTACATGGGATTTGGTCCTTTCTCTACTTACACAGCTTATGTCACTGTACATCACTATTTTATGAGTCCTGCTTTTCCTGGCTGCTATTACAGTTTGCAAGCCCAGAACAGATGTGCTGCCACATGCAGCACGAGACAAACCCAACCCTCATTATCTTCATGAGTGCCCCCAACAAAACACCAAGTGGTGGATCCCCCGTGCTCTGTGTTGTGCTGTGGGAGGGGCTGGAGGGAACATCCACAGCTTCAGGAGCTGTGCACCATGTACTGCCTGGAGCACCTGCATCCTGTGTGCCTCAGCTCATCCGGCTCTTGCACCCAGGTGATGATGCTGGAAGCCTTCTTCCCAAATCATGCAAAGATGCCACAGTAGAAGAAGAAACCATTAGTTAAATGCTGATTGCCCTAGAGATGATTAAAATGCCTTCCTTTTCTCCTTTTACTGTTTTTTCCGTAGGGTGAAGCTGGTCCTCCTGGTCCTGCTGGTGCTAGTGGTAGTCCTGGAGAGAGAGGAGAACCTGGTCCTCAGGGTCATGCCGGCCCACCTGGGCCCCAGGTACATCAATAACACATGGGACCTGAGAGGTGCTGTGTCACCTGCTCTTCACAGAGCCCTAGGTGTCCTTTGTTCTGGTACTGGGTTAGCGGCATTGGTTACTCATATATTTATTTTTCCAGGGCCCTCCTGGAAGAGCTGGAAGCCCTGGCAACAAGGGTGAAATGGTGGGTACTTTTCATATCACTGCCATTGCTGCACTGTGTTGGTGAGGGTCACGGTTTGGACTGGGTAGAGTCCATCAATGCCACTCTCTCTTCATCCCTGTCTGTTGTTCTCTCTCTGCAGGGACCTTCTGGTATTCCCGGTGCTCCTGGTCTGCCAGGAGGCCGTGGTCTTCCTGGTCCTCCAGGTGCAAGTGGAAACCCTGGGGCGAAAGGCAGTCCGGTGAGTTACTCATGGGATTTACACTGGTGGTACAAACAAATATGGTGGAAGTAAGCCTGATACCATTAAAAAAACCCCCATTGATCTTCTCCTATTCACTTGAAATGGCCTAATAACTTATTTTATCATGAAAATAGGCAATTATTTTTATAAATATGTAACATTTCTTTGATAAATTTGCAACGTATAAAGATTACACATAAATATGGTAATAATACCTATTTGCTTTCCTAAATTATCCATCAATTCAGATACAAGAAAGATACAGCCTGTGTAAATTTGCTACATCAGACAAAGTCTGTTCTTTTACAATCCTAGTTTCACTTGTTTAAATTCCCAAGGGCTGAGTCCACAGTCCACTACGCCCCATGAGTTGTACCTACTCTTATACTGACACTTACCCCAGCAGGCCCTTTTCTTACAGCCTAACACCACATGTAGCTCTTTGTCAGAGAAAATATTCAGGGACTTTAAACACAAAACACAGACATAAAATTTTACTCAATGGTGTTTAAGATTATATCACTTCTTTCCTTTACTGGATTTTTAAGAAGTCCCATGACTTCCAGGTTCAGCCAGTGGACACTTATTTCTTTGCAGAATGTTAAAATAATAAAAAGGAGTCAATAATTTGAAATATCATGTCTACTCCCTAGTATTTCAGTACATCTAGTAGCTCCAGAATGATACCCAGTTGCAACCCATAATTTTAATGGGATTTTTCCATTTTTAGGGAGACCCTGGTAAGGATGGTGCAAAAGGAGATCCAGGCCCAAAAGGCGAGCGTGTAAGTGATTTCAAAATGTGTCCAGAGACTTCTTTCAAGGAAGTCTGAACCCTGAATCATTCCCCATACAAAATCTATTTGGCTTTTTGGAGACCTCTAATTAACTGATGTCCTTGGTTTCTGTTGTTGCCAGGGTGAAAATGGCACCCCAGGTGCTCCTGGACCTCCTGGTGAGGAAGGAAAAAGAGGAGCAAATGGTGAACCCGGGCAGAATGGAGTACCTGGTACCCCTGGAGAAAGGGTGAGCTGTGGTACACAACATTTTGAGCTAAGACAGAAACAGCAATTTCCGAAGTTCAAAACACTTCCAGGAGAAATTTGGCTCCATATCTCTTCTCAGCAAATTCCAGATGTAAAACTGGGTTACAAAACTGGGGAGAATTCTTATCTAGTTTCTCCTCTGAATTGCAGCTCTTGGATCTATCTCAGCTGGAAATAAATTAATTTCTTTCAGTTTTTGATATAGAAGAACCAGTGATCTTTTGTATCTGGTAGTTTTATCAAAAGTTTCTTGCTGAGAAGCAATCATAAGCTCTGAGAACTACAAGGGGGAATAAATAATAAAAATTTCAAACTTACTTCTCAGTAATCAAAAATAAACAATCATATTTCTGCTCTGGAAAGTGAAATTAATGCAAATTCTTCTCCCTTCAAGATATGTCTTTATGTCAACATCTCTATTGTTAATAGATCTTAAATATCAATAACAGCAATATTGTCAGGATGTCTTCTATGTTATAATATCAATACTGCAAACAGGTTTTTCGGCTAGCATGTTAAATAATTTTCCAGAAATTCAATATTTCTCACAGAGGAATCCACGAATTGTTTTATTCAACAAAGTAAATAGCAACATCATTACAAATTTTAGATTTCTGTTCCCATCAGAAGCAAAGGAAATTGTGCTGACCTATTTGTGAGACGTCACTTAATAATTGATTGCAGTATTTGCTGAAGCTATGAGAAAACCAAAGATGCACAATGAACTGATAAATCATACTAAACATATAAATGGGGTTGCAAAATGAAATTTATCATTCAAATTTCTTGTAAGCAATTAAGATAGTAGTAAGTATTAAAATAATACAATGGAGCTCTTTTCAGTATTGAATTGAGGAAAATAATTATTTAATACTGAATGTGATGTTTTATGTTTTTATATTACTTTAGAAAACTCATAAATAATGATTCAAGACTCGCTAAAATTAAAGGAGGACAGGCTATAATTTCAGCAGGAGCATTATAACCAAAGAGAAAATAGTCTGTAGTCCTTCTTACTACAGTGAAATGCCACTTCCATCTTTTTTTTTTTCCCCATTAATTTTCATACTGGTATGTCTAATGGTAAATTGTTGAGAAGAAAAACCCAGTTGCCATTACCTGTGTTATATTGCCTGCAATTCATAGTTTGTTCTTTTATCTGGCAGGGCTCCCCTGGTTTCCGTGGCTTACCCGGTACCAATGGACTTCCAGGTGAAAAGGTATAAATCTTCCTCCAAAAAAGTCCTCCAAACTTTTGGAGAATCCGTGTGAATTTGGGTGGACAATCTGAGATTCAATGTGACGCTGATTCCCTTGCTGTGAATCTCCACGTCTCTTGCCAGGGTCCTGCAGGTGAGCGTGGCAGCCCAGGTCCCCCCGGCCCCAGCGGACCCGCAGGAGAGCGTGGACAAGACGGAGGCCCAGGTCTTCCTGGAATCAGAGTAAGACAGCCTATCTCCAAGAAAATGAGATAAACTCTGATAGAGATGACTTATCTGAGCTGATATGATAGAGGAGTCCAACTGGAAATCCTTTCTATGAGTTCCTTTAGGTAGTAGTATCCTCCATTCATGGTGGGACAGGTCACTGTGCAGAGACACGAGGCATTCCCAGGACACTGCCACAACAGAGTGGGGAGGCTCCCAGAGCATGCCTGGCCCTGCCATGAGAAATGCTTTTAACATGAATTAGCATTGGATGATTTTCTGCATTAGCTCTCCACATCTCAGCAAATTCTAACGTTAGGTATTTAGGAGTTTTATTTAAATATATTTATATTTTAATTATTATGTAAATAGTCTTAAATGTTTAGATAAATAAATTAGACATTAATTTAAGCATTTCAATATACTTAAGTATTATATTTTTTGCTTATTTGCAATTAAAGCAAATAAGCTGTTGGTCAGTTTTTTACAGTACATATCAGTAAGATTTCAGAGATGGCCCATTGCGTAATACTGACAGAACATAACAACATCTAAGTGTACACGGAACAACATTCTGGGAGCTGTACTAGGAATTAGCAACTCCTAACAAATATATTGACATTCAAAAGCCCAACTGCAGGCTTCTGGGAACTAAACAAGATTTTATTGGCAATGAAAATGAATGATTTAAAATACAAGAAAAATAATATTTAGAAATTTAAACAAGTTAATGAAAAAGTGCTACACGTTGTGTTGCTTTCAGGTAGAGGTATGTAGTCAGAATTGTTTCATTCCTTGTTTTTTCCATCTAAAATTAGTTTTCTTCCCACATAATGGAAGAACAAAATTTTTGTGCTGGTTGATTAATGTCTGGTGTCTTGTTTATATACAACTCTCAGAAAAAGCAATAAACCCATAATGACAGAATTTGTTTGTTTTCTCCAATTTTCTCCCTTCGTGAGATGAGGGAAATGGGAAGACTTTTAATATTTTTTAAAGAGGATGAAATCAAGCAAGTAGTTTTTATATATTTATATTTATATTTATGAATTAAAATTTAATAATATACTTTTTAAACTGAAGTATAACACTCTTTTTTTTCTTCAATTGCAGGGCTTGCCCGGAATTCCAGGAAGCCCTGGCAGTGATGGGAAACCTGGCCCTCCCGTATGTATATTGTGCAAATATTTTATCCTGGTCCTCCTACTGACCCAACCCTACCCTCATCCCACAGTATCCACATGACAGGCTGTTATCACAGCCAGATTAATCGTCTCCTCTCTGTTTGCTTTAACTACCAGAGCACTTTTTGTGCTGTATCATTGTAACAGCAGCCTGCAAACCCTGTTGTTTCATACTGTGTAAATACAGAGTCTCTGGGACATGAGTTGCAATACAAAACACATAATGAGTTTTGAACAGTGTCTTGCCCTCACTCACTGTTTAATGAGCCATGGATATTGCTTTATTTCACCTCACAGATGCCATATCTCCCTTTCTTATTTGCTTATCCCAGGGTAGTCAGGGTGAATCTGGACGCTCTGGCCCCCCTGGCCCTGCAGGCCCACGTGGCCAGCCAGGTGTGATGGGTTTCCCTGGTCCTAAGGGCAATGAGGTGAGTGGGATTTCTCCTCTTCTGTGCTGATCCTTGATGAGTCAAATGTTAAACTAAATCGCTCCAGAGTGGGGCTATCTCACCCTGCTGCTTTAGACTTGTCCACTGACCAGAAACAAGTACTTCAAATGTAATCTTTCTTTTTTGTAAGGGTGCACCAGGCAAGAATGGAGAAAGAGGCCCCGGTGGACCACCTGGAACACCTGTAAGTTTTGCTAATATTTTGTTTAATAATATTAATATTAATTAATACACAACACTAATAATAACTTGATGAGTCTTACAGAAATGGTATCACTCTGTAACCATAGCCTTATTTTGTCTTTCAATAGGGTCCTGCTGGGAAGAATGGTGATGTTGGCCTTCCAGGTCCTCCAGGACCTACTGTAAGTGTGGTGGGCCGATCCAATGCAATGATCTGACATCTATGGATGGACACTGAAAATTTAAGGGAAGGAAAATATTTTTAATGATGTGAAGAAATCTCCTTTTATGAAGAAAAATAAAAGAGTTCTTCTTTGCCATTATTTTAATGAATGAATATTCAAAACTTTGGTGGTAGAAACTTGACTCAAGTATACCTGGTGTAGATTGAAATGAAAAGTCAATTTAGATCTCTTGGTCTTTTCAGACAGTATTGTTGCTACTTTTAATGTTTATGTCATTTCAATTTCCTATCAGGTTAAAATGTGTCTGTTTAATCACATCTAAGAGTTGGAGTGAAAAGAGCAAATACCAGAACACCAAAATATATTGGGTTTTGAGATTGTGCAATGTTGTCATCAGGTCACGATAAGGAGGCATAGATTAGGGGTGGTATGAAGGTGTTTATATGTTGAAGTGTTTTCAGGCAAGTTCATGGATTTTCTTCCTCATTTGTTTGATTCTAGGGTGCTTCTGGGGAGAGAGGAGAACCAGGACCAGCAGGCCCACCTGGCCTCCAGGTGCTGTGTGTTTATTGTTTTCTGATTCTTTTTAACAGACTAACACACACACACACACACACACACACACACACACACACACAGAATTTAAAAAAAAAGAATAAGGGCATCTGAACATTTACATTGGAGTGAATGTCATCGTATTTTGAATATAACAGAATATAACAGATCAACCACTTGACAGAATTTACTGCATCACAGATCATTGCAAACGGAGTGGTTAGCTGAGATTGTGTCACCTACACCCCTTAGCTATTGAATTGGCATCTCCTTCTTTCTGAAGGATTGGAATGAGTTGGCCACACATCTTTGTGTCAAAACCAAAAATCTGAAGATGCAAAATGCATAATTTATCTGTGTAACATGTATAATACTATTCCTTCATACAGGGATTGCCTGGTGGACCAGGACCAGCTGGAGAGAACGGAAAGCCTGGAGAACCAGTAAGTAGTAATTACTTTTTTTTTTTTTTAAGTAACAAAAAATTAATGAGAAGTTCTTCCTAAATTATGTTTTCAAATTCAGACAGCTCTCAGCTCTCTTCAGAGCAGCAAAGCCTGATTTTGGGAATAATAGGGGAGAGAAACAAGATGCCAACTACAATGAAGATTTATTAAGTAAAGTTCACGGATAACTTACATTTGTTTTCTCATAACCAGGGGCCAAAAGGTGATATTGGAGGACCCGGATTCCCAGGCCCTAAGGTAAATAATAAAGCAACTTTTTTGTAATGACATAAATGAATTAACAAAGTATGAGCCTGAAAACAAAGAATAACACATATTTTATCACAGGGTGAAAATGGTGTCCCAGGAGAACGTGGTGCACAAGGTCCTCCAGGACCTCCGGGAACGAGAGGTGGACCAGGTCCTGCTGGCACAGAAGGTGCCAAGGTACCCACAGACTTTCTTCCTTTTCTGCTATTCTGCGTACCATTTGGGTTAATTTTGGTTTTTTAAATTATTTTTTGTCACTCCTTAGGGTTCTCCTGGCCCACCTGGTCCCCCTGGAGGCACAGGACTGCCTGGCTTACAGGGAATGCCAGGAGAAAGAGGAGCTTCTGGAAGCCCTGGACCAAAAGGGGAGAGGGTAACACATACACACTTCTGATTTTATGCTAATTTAATGTTAGCTTCCCACAAGGCACTGGGCTTGTCCACGTCTTCACTTTGGCCTGATTTCAGAGGTGCAGATTTTGTAGCAGTACTGTTGAGTTAGCAATGGGATGTGGGTCCTAGATGTTCAAAAAATGGGATTTTCCCCACAGTTTAATACGTGCTAGATATCTTGCTGCACTGGATCTCTTGGGGGATGGATACATCCAAACAGTTCTAATGAATCTAATGAATGATGAGAATAATTCATACAATGGGCACACAATTTCTCCTGGGCTTCATTTTGAATCAATTTGGGGTTTTTTCCCATCAAAGTGTGTAGTATCTGATGCTGAATACTGGGCAGAATATCATCCTCAGTTTCAATAAGGAAATCTGGTTATTGAGAGACCCTCAGTATGAGGTCCTTCCCCCATTTAGGCTCATCTCATGCCTCCTCTTTGCTCATGCTTTTTATGTCTTAAACTTCCTAGGGAGAACCTGGTGGCAAAGGTGCTGATGGCCTTCCTGGTGCAAGAGGAGAGAGAGTGAGTATTTAAACATCCAACAGTTTATCCATTAGCTTTCCACAGCCTGCGCTTAGAACATGAGTAACCTCACAGTGGATAAATACTATCTAGGACACGTAAAGTTGTAATCTCAGATTGTTTCATTCCAGCAGTGCAAAACTGGATTTGTAAACTAAATTAGACCTAATACTAGTTTTTGTGATTGCTTCTCCTTGGGTAAACATAATGGATCTTTTTGCAGAAAGATTTTGCAGTTGAGTGGGACAATGTTTTAGAGGGAAAGCAATCATATGAAAGTAGAGAAGATCTACCTGCCTAATGTTATAATGAATCACAAAAAGACATTGATAGTAAATATTCTCATACAGCATACTCCTACAGGTTACTACATATGATATATTTATACATCCATATAGCAAATACACATAAAATAGACACTTGAAATTCCTACATCTATCAAATCAGTACCTGCAGGCAGTATATACATCAAAGTAATGAGGGATGGCAAATAGACAAATGCAGCTTGGCTGAGTTGGAGGAAATATAAAAAATTTATTTCAGACCATAAGGTACACATTAAATTTTCAAGAAAGAAATAAGTCAGGGAGCTAGTCAGGGGATGCTGAATGTAGGCTGAAGAAACGTGAATCAATTCTCCATCTGAAAATTAGGGCAACAGGTCATTTTTGTCGTGTACCATTGAAAGAGACCTATTAACTTCAGGTGGTTTTTGATTAGGTTTGGATGGTGGGGGAAAAAAAAAGAATCACTCAGTTGGAGATCTCTCACACTGCAAAATGGTGTGATTTCAGAGCATCACTCCAAAACATGGTGTGCAAATGCACTTTGGCACAGTAGACTTGCTTCATTTAAATATCTTTGGCATTCTGTTTACACTGAAACATAAACACTGTTGATCAAAACAGAGGCGTTAACATTGTTGTATTTTGATGCAAAATATACCATTTTCTAATTTTCCAATTGTTTAGGGCAATGTTGGTCCCATCGGTCCTCCTGGTCCTGCCGGCCCACCTGGAGATAAGGTAAAACATCCTCATAATGGTGTTTGTACTGTAAGGAGCCCCAGGGCTGGCTGGCTCTTGGGAAGCAGACAAACACCCAGTGACCATCCTTGTTCCTTGCAGGGAGAGACTGGCCCAGCAGGTGCCCCTGGTCCGATGGGTTCCCGTGGAGGTCCTGTAAGTGACAGAATTTTTCTGCCTGTATAACTTTACCATGGCTCCTCTTGCCTATAAACATCAGTGCTGCACCAACCCTATCAGGAAAACGTGGCTTGGGTTGTAAATAAACTAAGCACATTCAGCTCCTGTTGAGTCTTGGGGTTTATAAGCCCTAAAGTCTTCAGAAAATCAGAGCTTTTAGCACTGCAAAGGGGTCAGAGGGCTGCGGTGACAGGGCAGGGCAAGAGTGTGAGCAATAGTCGTGTCCATCTTGATTTAAAGTAAACTTTTAAAAATACTCTTTCTTGTATTTATTTTTTTAAATACTTAACACATTGGGATCTCAGTTGGTTCTAGGGAACACCATGGATTGTGCTCAGGATTTATACAGGTGTAGCTGAGTTAAGATTATCACATTTTAGATAATTATCAGGTAATTCCTGAACAGTTGTGTTTAGCACTTGGGAGCAACAGTTGTTCCAGATCAGAGGTTTGGGGTTTTTCCTCCAAAGGCTGGTAAGACAAAGAAACTTCAGCAGCATCAATAGGAGTATTCTCTAACTTTTAAAGTGAAGTTTATCTTTCTAACATCTTCCATTGCTGACATGTGGTTTTCCACAGGGTGAACGAGGAGAACAAGGTCTCCCTGGGCCTGCTGGCTTCCCTGGAGCCCCAGTAAGTGTCTATACTACTCTTTCTGTACTCAGGCACACGTAGGGCAACATGGCTTTGTCCTTCCCCTCCTGCACTGGTAGGCCAGTAGAGTTCAACTGCATTCACATTTAATTTAGCATTTAAATTCCCTTCAGAAGAGTACCTGGATAGCATTTCTCATCACTATATCATCTGCTTTTTCAAGTGGTAATATAACAATATGATTTTTCTGCAGGGCCAAAATGGGGAACCTGGTGGGAAAGGAGAAAGAGGCCCCCCTGGTCTAAGAGGAGAGGCTGGACCCCCCGGAGCAGCAGGCCCACAAGGCGGCCCTGGAGCCCCAGTAAGTGTTTGCTGTTCCTTGCTGCTACAGAGAGGCTTCTTCAGCCCTCCCTCAGCCTCAGGGTGCTGGGCCCGAGTGCAAGGAGATGGAACTGCCTGAAACTTATTGACAGCTCCTATAATTTTAAACTTTATCAAATCATTTGCTTTATCTACTTCCTTCCACGTAGGGTCCACCTGGTCCCCAAGGAATAAAAGGAGACCGAGGATCTCCTGGCGGCCCTGTGAGTATCTCTTCAACTTAGTCACTGCTAAATGCCTCTATTTATTACAACAAATGTGATGTAAATGAAAAATAAGAACTTCAATGAGTTTAGTATTGGCAGTTCAAGAATAATTAAAGTGTTCTAGAAGGAGTAATTAAAGTTGAAGTGTTTAGTAATCTGGATTACATTGATTTTAATATAAGTAAGGTGCTAAAATAGCTTCTGGCACAATGACCCAAAGCTCTAAAACGACTTATCTCAACAGTTATTATATTTAGTTGGTATCTTTGCTATTAGCTCAAGTTTGAGGAGAATATGTGACCTCTCCTAGAAAAAAAAAATTGTGACTTTTTGTTCAGTTGCAGGACATTTAATTCAGGTTTCAAACAAGACATGACTATAATTTAAACTCAGCAGTGTGTAAAAATCAATTTGTTCCTGGGTTTCCAGTCTTCAGAAAATGACAACTAAAACTATTGATCTCTAGGGTGCTGCTGGTTTCCCTGGTGCTCGTGGTCTACCTGGTCCCCCTGGTAACAATGTAAGTTGGTTTTTTTCCCCTTTTCTTTTATTCTTACTTTGTGGATGCATTTAGACATATATTAATATATTAAAATATATTATGCAAAAAATTCTGAATATGATGCTTGTACTTCAGGACAAAGAATGGCAAAAATTAGTTTACCCTCCTTATTCTATGGAATAGAAAGTAGGATTTTAATTAAGGTACCATTAAAGTCAATGCAATTCTTTCCATGCACTGGCTCAGCTAAGATTGTAACGAAAGACATTTCATTCTGCACGTGTCCAAGACACCATATTAAAGGCATATGGCAGGAGTGATTCAAGAAAGCAGAAGGGCCTGCTACTATTTCCAATTTCTGTGGTAGAGCCATGAGTTAGGAACGTGTACCCTGTGTTGGCTGCATTACAGGCACTGGGCATCCAAAATGTGCAGGTGTATGTCCAGACAGCAGGGATAAAAAATACCAGTTGTGAAAGTGCTACATGAAAGGATTTTCTTACAACACCAGATCAGATTTGGGTGCACAGGGGCTGGACCCTAAATCTGCCTCCAGGCAATGACTCAAGTCTGGCTGGCTTTCATGAGACCAATGCCAGTACATGTGTGCAGCTCACGCTTTCCTTTCTAAAACTCTTTTTAGGGTAGTCCAGGTCCCCCTGGTAACGCAGGACCTGCAGGCAAGGATGGGCCTCCCGGACCCCCTGGTAGTTCTGGTGCTCCTGGAGGCCCAGGACCTGCTGGAATCAGAGGTGAGCCCGGCGCACCAGGAGAAAAAGGGCCCCCAGGCGCACGAGGAGAAAGGGTAAGTGCCCCTTCAGCCAGGGACTGTTCCTCCAGGAGACAGGGATTATGTCTGTCCAGAACAAGCAGCCACCTATGGAATGTTAAAGATGCTCCCACTGACTGAGGTGACCTTTTCTCAAACAGGGGGCACCCGGTGAGCCAGGTCCTCAAGGCATCGTTGGCGGCCGGGGGAACACGGGTCTGCCAGGCCTGCGTGGCCCCAGCGGCCCACCCGGGATGGCAGGGGCCAAGGTGAGAGCCCTTCACTGCAGCTACAGCCTCAACCCTAACACAACCCTAACCCAGCTGCTGAAAACAGCCTAGAGATGCAAAAAGTGCTAAAAATAGCTTAGACACACAAAAAGTAATAAATGTGTTGGGCGTGTTGGAGGGTTTAACGCTTTTTAGTCCAGAGATGAGAGAATTTACAGTTATTTGTGTTTACATCGATAAGATCAGGCTTTAAAATATCTGGTATTCAGCTGCTGTGGGACTGTCTTTCAGATTATATGATATATCTAGGATATTACCTACTGCACACACTTTGGAGGGCCATGAGGAGGCGGCTGTAACCTCTCCTGGGTACAAGATCCAAGTTATAGTCTCACCTACCACCAGCTGTTTACCTTTGCTTAATTCTCCAGATGTTTCTTGATTAAATATTATGACCCAAACAGAAAAATACTTTCACCTCCCTTCAGAAAAGGTGGTGTGAGGCTTGATTTGTATTTTATCACTAATACGGACCAGCATTTTTTTGGTTAACTGCTTTTGCCATTGTTTTTGGGCATATGAGAAGAGACATACCCATTTATTATTTCTTGGTTGGCAATCAATGAGGAACATTCAATGGCCTTGCATGACTATTGCCAGCAACGAAAAGAGACCAGTTTGGCCAAGTTTTTCTCTCTTATTTTGTGTATTCACAACTAGCAAAGCCACATTGGCCCATCACTTCCTTAGGTCTCCTTCAAAATCTCTGCATAGTTAATAAGATGCAAAAGACACTGCTATTTCCTAAGAGCATTATCTGCAATGAAATCCTTTCCCTTTTTGTTCAGGGTGAAGACGGCAAACCAGGCACCAACGGCATCCCAGGAGAACGTGGTTCTCCTGGTCCCCAAGGTCCTGTTGGACAAAGAGGCTTACCTGGAGAGCCTGGCAGAGATGTGAGTGGGTGGGAAATCCCTGCTTGCTTGTGAGTTACAAACGGGAGACTCTGGGAGCAAATATGCTTTAAGGTTCACAAAGCCTCCCTCAAGAGCCTGATGCACAGAGGCCTGGGCACATTGTGCCCTCCTGTAAGGAAGTCTAGCCTCCTGTCCCTGCCATCCCCTTCACTGCCCAGGGACCTAATCTGTCCCACTTGGAACTGAATAGGACATTGCATTGTCTGTATGCCTACAAAATAACGCAGGTGTTACAGGAGCCACTCCACCTCCAGGAACTCTTCTGTGTTGAAAACCCTTTCTTTGATGAGCATTGTTTAAGCTTAATGGGAACCAAGCTGTCTACTGCTCATGCAGTTTATGAACAAACTCTGCCACTGTTTTGCAGGGTAACCCGGGCTCCGATGGCTTGCCTGGACGTGACGGATCCCCAGGAGGCAAAGTAAGAAATCACCAATATCCTTAGACTACCAAATAAATGAGACATGAACTATGTGGCAATAGATGTAGTTCTGTGCTATGTAAATTTTTTCCCTTGAACCTCCTGCGCTCCACTGAATATACTCCTTGTATTGAGTTCTACAAACCTGACATTTATTATCCTGTCACCTGTTACTATCTGCAGGGTGACCGTGGTGAAAGTGGCTCTCCTGGCCCTCCAGGACCCCCTGGCCACCCTGGACCTGCAGGTAATGCTGGTGCACCTGGAAAAGCTGGTGAAAGAGGATTTCAGGTAAGACCAAAGTAAATAGAGGTTGCTGCTTACTTGCATACCCTTCCTATGCAAAGCCCATTTCATGCAGTAATAGAGAAGAAGTTTTGAAGAGTCATACATTTGTTACTGTCAGCATTTCTTGACATCAAGGACCTCTTCTATAAAAATATCCAAGGGAAAGACATCTCGGTTTGTGTTCTGACAACTGTATAGAAATTAAGCTGAACATTCACGTGCTCTGTAGGATGCCAAAAAGTACATCATCCCACCAGGCCCTATCCTAATTTCCATCCCATCTGGTGCTCATGCAGCACAAGTGTTATTTATTTAAACTAAGGGAGTAACTTTGGAAGCCCTCAAGTTATTTCTCATGAGTGCTGCCACCAGCACAGCTTGAGCACTGAGCCCCTCACAGAGGGAAGAAGGGCTGTAGTGCCTGTGTACAGATCAGGGCCTACGGGCAGCTGAGAAAGGCTGACATTGGTACAGAAATGGCCTGGCCAGGATTCTTGCTGATTATAGTGTGTGTGGAGCTTCCCCTTGTTTCCCAGCAACTGCTGGCTGTGAACATACAGCTTGTCTGGAAATAAAGAGCTGGGCTCGGCAGCTCCAAGTGATCCATACCTTCTCATTCTTACCATGTCACAGGGTCCACCTGGCCCTCCTGGCTCTACTGGTCCTGCTGGTGCTCGTGGTCCTGCCGTAAGTCATATTTAAAATATCTGTGATGTCGTCTATTCACTATTTCCTGTTATATCGGCATTGCTCTTATCTCCTTCTATCTTCCTTTTACTGCAAATCCACTCTTACAGGGTCCTCAAGGTCCTCGTGGTGATAAAGGTGAACCTGGTGAGCGAGGCAGCCATGGCATAAAGGGTCACAGAGGCTTTCCTGGTACCCCCGGTCTCCCTGGTCCTCCTGTGAGTATTTTGCATTGGATTGGGAATTACAGCTGATCTTCTTTTCTGTGTTTAATTAGGTACCTAATTAACCTTAGCTAATTTGATGGGAATCTATGTAAATTTGATTGTCAAATGCTTCAAAATCCAAATTCCCTGAATCAATCTGACATAAGCATTATTAAAGAACTGGAAGAAGCTGCTAGGAAGTAAAGATGGGTTTACTATAACCCTTTCAATAAAAACTTCTTATATATTCATTTATACAGGCTATTCCTGATTTAATTAGGAAAGAGAGAAGTAGGGGTTGAAATGTCTATGTCTATTAGAAATCTGTCCTAGACAGACAACTAAAGCTACTCAGAGTCCAAATATGTCTCTTCTGTCATGTATCTTTTATAGAAAGTAATACTGGGGCAAAATGGGCAGGAAATTGTAAACTACTGAATTGTAAATGTGCATTACTATTTGAACATAGCTAAGAGAATTGAAGGGCAAGAATAGACAGGCATGCCATAGGTATTTATGACCGGTAAAAGTTTAGGAAGGGATTTATACTGAAAAAGACTTACGAATATTCTGCATGATACAAGTGAGAATCAAGAAACCAAAGCTCATTCAATTAACATACCAAAGATGGCACCAATACCAACCTATTAAACAACAAAATAGAACCTGGAGTCTAACATATAACATCAGAAAGAAAAAATTGATAAATTCTCATTTGATAATCAATAACTTTTAAACAAATGGCTTTGCAGTGCACACACAGCAAATTTGTAAATGTATTTGAAATCATGAGTGTTTGTCAAATTATTTAAATAACATTACTGGTAATATTATTAAAACTACAGCATTTTGGCTATGGCTACGTATTCTTATGATATAAGAGTTCATCCAAAGCTCATTGGTGTTAGTTGGCTTTCTTGCATTTTGGATAACACATCTCTAATATGTTTTCCAATAGAGAACATTCAATATTTTTTTCTGGTTAAAGAATGGCCACTATTCTTTCATATCTGACATCGCCTTTTTATAAGGATATGTTTTGTACAATCTCAAAGATGTTTACAGTGTCTTTATTTAAGGCACATTCAGCTAGTTGCAAGATATTACCAGGAGGTATATGACTGACTTTTCCTTTCTTTCATAGGGTCCCCTGGGTCCACAAGGTGCAATTGGAGGTCCAGGAGCTTCAGGTGCAAGGGTAAGAAAAACTCCTTACTCAGCCTAACTGCAAGGAAAATTGAGACTGTTTAGTTAATATACAGATAGATACAGACATAAATTTTAATTGGCCACCTTAACAGACAGCAGCTGAAGAAAGAAAAAACACCAGATAAATCATACAGAAATATTTGAAATACCTCAAAAAGTATTTCTGAATTATCTGATAAACTATTTTGACCATATTATTTGTGTTCTTCATTGTTCTAGGGTCCCCCAGGACCAGCTGGGCCACCTGGAAAGGATGGTACCAGTGGCTACCCAGGTCCAATTGGTCCTCCTGGCCCCCGCGGTACCAGAGGCGAAAGCGGCCCTGCCGTAAGTAAATGATGCAAACTCACACAAGCAAAGATTTAGGGAATATTCATGAAACATAGGATGCTCCACTCTTTAAATATCTCCCTCAGAAATTCTCTATTTCACGGACAAGATTTGTGGCAGGAGGTATCTAGTTACGAAGGCTAAATCCAAAACCATGCAGCTCGTTTGTAGTTTAGAGTAATTATTGATGGCCTGGGTGTTGTGTTGGTCTTGGATGATCACTGACTTTTCTGCATACACCGGGATCTCCCCCTCACACAGACTCCCTTTGGGTCTGGGAAGCCATGGAATGCGTTTCCTAGACTGCTCTAGAGAGGCCAGGGCTGCAAAGGTGTCACTGTCACAATCAGCTCCTAAAGCCAAGAAATGGTCATTCTCTGGATTTCAGTGGAAACGGTTCCTTCTCAAAGCCCAGACATAAAGACAGTCAAACTTGACAAAATTAGGGAAAAAAACCCCAATTTTAAGAAAATAAAGGCCTGGAAAATCTAACAGATGTTTAATTAATGAATAAGTAAACTAAATATTAGTGTAAGAATTCTCATTTTTTTAAGACTAGGGCCCACACAGACTTTTAGTTTTAACCTGTTCACTATTTTTTTAGGGTCCACCAGGGCAGCCTGGTCTTCCTGGTCCTTCTGGTCCTCCTGGTCCATGTTGTGGTGGTGTAGCTGCCCTGGGTGCCGGTGAGAAAGGTCCAGTTGGCTACGGACAATATGAATATCGAGATGATCCCAAAGAAAATGATATCAATCTGGGTGACATCATATCTTCGATGAAATCAATTAACAACCAGATTGAAAACATCATTAGTCCTGATGGGTCCCAGAAGAATCCTGCTCGTAACTGCCGAGACCTGAAATTCTGCCATCCCGAGCTCGAGAGCGGTATGTTTAGATTCTATTTTCACTGATGGTAGCAGGTCTTGAGGATTGTTTTGGTTTTTCAGTTTTTCTAACCTGAGTATTTAAATGCAGATATCTTCCATAAAAATTTGACTTTTTTCAAACAAATGTCATGAAAATATGATAAATGTAAAAATAATTTTAAACATTAATTAACTATGCATTTACACAGAATATACATTTGACTTCAATTCTACTCGTGTCTTTAGAAGTGAACATGTTTAAATAATTTTAGGGAAAAAAATACATTACAAGTTCTATATTTATTCCAAATTGCAGTCCCCTCACAGTATTCACATGAACTCCGTACCTTTTTACATCATCTTATTTCCTGTGGCATCTCTTCTGTCAAAATTAATACGTTTCCTAATTTGGCTCAGAAACCTGGCATAGAAATAAGCTTTACCACCATGCAGTCAGATTCTTCTCCAAATATATTAAGCCCCTTAACATTTTTCCCTACCTCTAGGAGAGTACTGGATTGATCCCAACCAAGGCTGCAAGATGGATGCTATTAAAGTCTACTGCAATATGGAAACTGGTGAGACCTGCCTCAGTGCTAACCCCAGGACTGTGCCAAGGAAAAACTGGTGGACCAGCGCAAACAGTGGAAAGAAACACATTTGGTTTGGAGAATCCATAGATGGAGGCTTCCAGGTGAGAAATGAGCACAGCCAACAGCCCAAAACTGTACATCACAACACACTAAAAAATAATTCTGAAATTGAACTGAATGAGATGATTAGTATGTGAAAAAATCATGATGTGGACTGTCCCTAGACATGATTAAACAAACACTCTTGCCTATGTTGGTACTCTGCAGTTCAGCTACGGAGATCCTGATCTTCCAGAAGATGTCTCTGAAGTTCAGCTGGCCTTCCTGCGCATCCTCTCCAGCCGTGCCTCCCAGAACATCACCTACCACTGCAAGAACAGCATTGCCTACATGGACCACGACAGTGGGAATGTTAAAAAAGCTCTGAAACTGATGAGCTCTACGGAAAGTGAGATCAAGGCTGAAGGAAACAGCAAATTCACATATGCTGTTCTGGAAGATGGCTGTACTGTAAGTAAACAGGAATTTAGTGCTGTAGTTAATAAATAATTCCCTCTAGAGGACTAGACCCATAATAAAGGAAGAGAGAGCTTTGCATGGCCTAGGTAAGGAAAAGACACAGCTGCAGCTAGTAGGGGGAACCCAGATTCTGTACAGAAGTGCCATTCCTGTAGCAACTGTAGGAAGTGAGGTTCACTTCCATTTAAATCTGTGCCTCGCAGGTATCTCCTTGCTTTAGAGTCAATGTCAGGGAAGTCACAGTCACCAAGTTTTGGTCCATCCCATGCCGACTCTAAAACTAGTCACACCAAACCAAGGCTAGCTGGCTGAGGCCACGGGCTATGGTTAGGGGAAGGGACAAACACAGTCATTTTGCAGATCCAGCATTGCTTCCCTGTGCCTTGTCAGTGCAGCAGAAAGAGCTGGAGAGGAGCAGGAGCATCCCTGAGCACACTGGTCTGACAGCACCTGCAGCCTTTTCAGTGACAAATGGAAAACACTAATATGTCCACAGCTTCTCTCTCCTGGGGTCATTTTCACAGAGATTGCAACCAGTTTTCAACAGGTTGAGAGGGTTCCACATTACAGAGATAGGAAATCTGATAAACTGTGGGATGAGTTCCAAGACACCCAGCACTCATGTCTCTAACACTTTTTTCTTTTCTGTTTCACTTCACAGAAACACACTGGTGAATGGGGTAAAACAGTTTTTGAATACAGGACGCGCAAGACAATGAGATTGCCAGTGGTTGATATTGCACCATTAGATATTGGTGGTCCTGATCAGGAATTTGGCGTGGACATTGGCCCAGTCTGCTTCTTATAAATCCAAGACCCTGCTTTTTCTGAAACCCCAGCAAACAGATTCACACTCCAACCGTGCTCCTTTGTTTCAGCCTTGTCAGCTAGTACAGGTGCCCATCTGTATCCCAGTTATTTATTAACAAAATTTCTGGGGGAAAAATCAATTTGATATCAAGGGTTATTTTTTTTCGCTATTACACAAAATACAGTAAAAATGCTTTTTTTTTTGTGCTCTATTTTTTTATACCAAATTCCATCTTCGAAACATGTCTCCGTGGTGCTATAATAAAACTTCAACACTTAATAAAACAACACTGTGTTCTATTAGTTGAATGTTAGCCAATTTAAAAAGCACTGATTGCTCCCAGTACCAAAGTTTACCCTTCTTTCCAAGATGCAGTCCATAAAGCTAGAAAGACCTCCCTGTTTCAACTACCTCAACATGGACAGAAACTGGGATGTGTCTGATGCGTCAAACCAAAAATCAATCAAATCAAAATGCATTGGACCCAGTGGTCAATTCCGTGGATTCGTTTGGTACAAAATTGTCTATTTCTGTACTGATTAGCTGTGAAAGGTACAGTGTATCTTAAGAGTTTTATACCTTAATGTCAGTAGTCACCATAATTTTATTGTTGGATTGTATTCTGTTGTCAAAGGTGCTTCTCTACTTTCCTGTCATTGCTGGTCAAGACCACTAAAATTAGGGAAGTGTAAAAGACTAATATGATGGTGCTAATGTATTTTTCACTCCTAACTCTGCAAGTCGGGGTTATTGACTTGCTCAAAAAACCAAAAAGGTAAAAAGATTTAAAGCAATTGTAAATGTCTCTTGCCAAAGATTGTCATTGGCATGTCATAGTTGAGCATTTTCTCCCTTCACTCTGTAAAAGTCAATAAAGATGCAAAATTGTGAATTTCTTCTGTCACGTTAACACATTTATAGTGTTGAAGGTTAACCATCTTTGTAAGCTTTTATATGGTTGTTGGTCTATTCCTTACAGAGACACATAATAAAATACCTTAATAAAATTTCTTGTTGTTTCATAAAACTGACTTCTTTTTTAATTTACTATTTATACCTTTGTTCAAACAAATGAACAAGGCAGGACACAACTCCGTTACCACTATAACTGATTTTTCGAAGATTAGTTCCTTTGTTTGAAGGAAGCCCTGGTAATCCTAAGGGATGCAGTTCATGGTGTACTAGTGTGAAATTTTCTTTCTTGCTTTTTCTACTCCTCTCGATCCAGTGGCTCACAGTGAGCAAGGATTCAGATCTGACAGCAACATCCAGAACAGGGCCCATGCACCAAGGCAGGTCAGTTTGGAGGAAATACAAGATCTTAATCTTCCCTCCTCCAAGAAACCTGCCTCAGTCTGAATAACCAAGCAGTCACAGGCTACCAGCCTTTCAGGGGGCAGCTTAAATAAATGGCTTAAGGCTCCCACAGGGAAGGCCAGAAGCACCAGCAGTTTGACAAAGCTGACAGTTTAAACATCTAGGCATTTTTTATGGCCAATGGAGCTGTACAACTAAGTCATTTCCAGATCTTAGCAAAAATTTAAGAAGCAACAGTGCCCACAGCAACATTTTTAAGGAGCAAGAGTAGTTGGCAGTGCCTGAGCTCGAGGCCAGAAGAAGGAAATAAACAGCACCAAGGAGCCCAGGCCAGGAATCCTCTCCCACAGTTAAATGGTGACAGATGCCACTCAGCCCTTCCCATGGAGCAAGGTCCAGAGCCTGCCCCCACATCATTGCACAGCCACACATCGCTCCACAGCCCAGGGTCGTTAAAGACACTCTACATCAAAATCAGATAACAAAAATTAGGGATTAAAAAAAAATCAGATTCTTAAACATTCTCATTGACAATATGGATTATGCATCCTCAGAGAATACTTTTTGATTAGCCCAAGCAGGAAAAATTAATAAAGAAATGCTGTTTTTTAAGTAATCTCACCAGATCTGAGGCCAGGCCAAGACACTACCCTGCTATGGCATTCCAAAATTTGGACATGCTCACACAGAAGGAAAAGAGTGAGGCTCTGGGGAGACCCTAGCAGCACAAATGCAGTATCACCACAGGCATGAGTGTACTTAGTGCAACATATAAATATAGTGCCAACAATCCATAAAAAGTACTGGCTCTTGCAGGAAACCTCCTCATTTCCTTCCTCATGGATGGTGAAAATAAACTACTGTTTATGGAAATGAGAATTACATGTACATAACAATATTAATCTGACATAAATTACATGGTAGGAAGCCTTTTGATTGGAGTTTTATAAAAGCAGCTGGTAAGAATGCTGGCTGGTGCAAAAATGCATTGGAAACACCTGTTCTTAATCCTCATGGCAGAAGAAAATAGCCTTTGCAATCTCCAGTGCTACTGGGGCCGGGTGGGTGGCTGGAAACAATTACTCCACCTTAAAACTCAAGCTTTGGGGGCTATTTTCTAAAGCACACACAGTCATCAAGTCTTTTTAATAATTTCTACTAATGCAAGGTGATTTGTGGAACATTTGTAGAAAACACAAAGAAATAACCAAGACCAAAAATATTTACTTGATGTAAAAACCTTCATTTTTTTCAGTCACTCATTACACTACCATGGCCCTCATATATGTGTACTTTCATATTATGACATTACTATTTGGGGAAAACAAGAAAAAAGCAACAATAATGATCACAAAATGCAAAAAAATCCCAACAAAATCCAAAAACAACTGCCCCACGAAAAAAAGTCAAATCAAAACAAACAAAACCCCCCCAAAAATGAAAATACCCATTCAATATACAAAAAAAAAAAAAACCCCAAACATGAAAACAAACTAAACCCCGCCACAAAAAGTTGCCTGAATCATACCAAAAGCTCAAAATATCACTGATTTAGGTTTTGATATTGCCTTGAAACTTCACCTTTCCAATTACTTGGAGGTCATCACCTTAAGGTGCAGCTTATTTGCAGGACACCAGAGCTTCTTCTTCTGGCAAAGACAGACTCCCTGGTATGGAGACTTTTTCAACCCCTCCGTTCTACACTTTTTTTTTAATGGAAATTATGTTTAAAACACAGCAGAAATGCAGCTAACTCTTCTCCAACAGAAGGACTTTGCTGTCTAATTAGACCCTAATTGTAAACAAATTATGAACACCTGTGACTCATTCACTTACTTACCCAGCCTCCTCTTCCTTGGCTTGTGGAAAAAAGCAGATTTCTCTTACTGTTCCTAAAGATACTGTCCAATTCCTCACAGGAATGAGCAACAGCTTCACAAGAACGTTTCTCAGTTGTTGGAGGTGTTCCCTCTGTGCCTACAAATGCTCCCTTGGGGCAGGCTTAACACAGGTGATTCTCAGCCGTAATTCTTCACAGTCTTCATGCTTCTCTCATCTTTATTTCATACATTAAGAAGCATTACCTCTGATATTAACACAGGCTGAAGTTCTGAATAGCATGGCAGCAGGTAACATAGGCAGGCTAAAACCGGCTTAAATTTTCTGCTACTCAGGTAGCAATTCTGCCCAGACAGGCTCCTTGTGGATATTCTGAACTCTGCAGCATCTGACTGAAATCACACCCTTCAACTAAATCGCTGAACTCCCAGCAAGCAAACTGTGATCCACTGGGCACAACAATCCACGATTATGGATTTCCTTTTAGCATAAACCCAGTTTGGACAGCTACATCTATGGATTCCCAATTTCTCTGGCATTTCTACTTCAGCCATTGAAGTGCTGATTTTTTTTTGCCATGATTTTTTAACCCATAATACCATCACTGTATAAAACTATCATTTTTACTTTGTTCTTTCTATGATACTTGCATACTTGCAGGGAATCTTTTTTCCTTCATTAGTATTTCTACATTTTCATTTAATTTAACTTTTCCTTTTGCAACTGTTTTACTCTGTCTTCCTGGAACCCTCTTTCAGCCAGACCAACTGCCTTGTTGGTAATATTGGTAATATTAAACCTTCAGTATAGCCTCAACTCCCTGAAAAAGAAAATAAAATATCCATCGATTGTGAGTCTAATAGCTACTTTGCTCAGTCTCAGGTAGCTACAGGGGAGCAAAGAAACCTAGGGGCCCTCACCCTGCAGTAGTAAAAAAAAGAATCATGGTTTTTTGCTCTTAATCCATTTTTAGACTTTTTACTTGCCTCCACAGAGGGAAAAATCCATAAAAGTGTAAACTTTTCTTCACAGTTAGTCTAAAATCTGAGGTGCACAAATCCAAAACTGTGGCTTGAAAAAAGCCTCTCACCCAGAGTGGGCTGAAGCCATGAATTCCCAGTTTGCCTTCCTTACATTTTAAGCATCCAGAACTGTTCAGTATAAACTGGTCTAGAGGAAAACACCAAGACCTGCTTTCAAGCTCTAAGGTAAGTTGATTTTAGGTACATGTTCAAGTGCATATTACTTTGGCATTTAAATTTAAACCTGTCTTGGAGAAAAGAAGAAAACATTGTAGCCTACACAGTTTGAAAGAGAGGCATGAAGTTGAATGAGAGGCAGGAAAAAACAAGGAAATAAGCTGCCCACACAGTAATTAGACTGATACAAGAAATCTCTTATTCTGATCTACAGCATCTCATTGGGTCACTTGTTACACCAGCTGACACCCACAGCAGCACATTCCCATGGCTCTCCGAGACAAGAAGAAAAGGAACAAGAGAAAAAAGCCCTCCTTTGAACAGTTTCCCAGAGCATATCAGTGACTTTAAAACATCAGTAATTTAGGCTTTAATATTACCTTGGAACTTCGCCTTTCCAGTTAACTGCAAGTTGTCATCTCAGGGTGGAGCTCTTTTGTGGGACACCAGAGCCCTTCTTCTGGTGAATGTGGACTTCCTGACTATTGTCTGTGCCACAGGAACTACTGCAACATCCCCTTTCTACATTCTTTACAAAAATTATGTTTAAAAAACCCTAGAACATGACAACAACCCAGCCAATCCCTGTCTAAGAGGAAAACTTTGCTACCTGATTAGGCCCTAATTGCAAACAAATTATAAACACCTGTAACTCAATGGGTTACACCCTCAGCTCCCTCTGGGAGACAGGCAAGGCTTCTTCATGGCCACCATGGCTGGGAGCAGCTTTAAACTCCCCCCAACTCCTCTCCCAGCAGTAAGCTGGCAGCTAAAACCAGGCCAGGGTAAAGCAGCACTTAGAGTGGGGTCATGATGGTTTCTGGATTTGAGCAGTTGCTAGGAATTCCTTCTGGAAGCTGGCCAGTTGTCAATAACTTCCCCTCCTAAAACAAATCTACTTTTAAATAAGCATTGGGTGTAATTTGCAGCCCTCATTTTGCTGTGGTGTCAGCTAAATAGTGTTACACCTCGATTTAGAGGCAGTAACTTGGAGGAAGAGCTGTCTACAAGACTTTTGAATTCACAAAGGAGAAAGTTCTTCCCAACACGTGCTTTGCTATGCTATGGTTGTCCTGACACCTTCACTAGGAAAACCTGAAGTCCAGTGTTCCTGGTCAGGTGCATGTTATTCATACAGGCTGGAAAAGGTGTTGTTTTGGAGGACTGGTTATTATCTATGGCAATAAGACAGCGTTATTGTAGTCACTAAATCAGAATATGTTCCTTAATACAGATTTCATAGTCCTTTCAACCAAGACCAAAAGCCTCATAGTTCAATGAAAAATCATATTCAGTTCTTTGCACCAGAAAAGAAGGTGGGTCTGGCAAACTCCATATTTAAACCAAGTGCCTCTCTTCTGGAAATGTGAGTAATGAGATACATAATATTGCAAAAATCTTAAGCTACAGTACTGTATGAAATTTTTTTATCATGACCTAACATTTTAATTCAACGTGTGCTTGTAATCAGATGTCCTCAATTATATCTTATGACCTTAAAGAAAACCTGTAGACACCTGTGTTTAAAGAACTAGAATAGAAAGGTATTTTGGAGGTTTTAGGATCTGGGAGATAAAGAGATGCTTTCTATGTTTTTGCTTACCTGTTTACTGGGAGGAAGCAAAATGTAGCTCACACTACACTGAGGGATTGCTGGTCCAGGAAGGATGAAGTCCACCAGAACAAAATCCTGGTGGGTCTTGTCTTCCCAACTCCTCCTCATCCCGCAATAGCTTCACCCTAGAGTGTCTTCTAGAAAGACTGACTGTAACCCACACTCCTGCTTCCCCATCACAGCAGCCTCTCTTGCTTCAGATGGCTCCTTCTGAGAAAGCCATTGATCATCTTTTTTTATTTTTTTTGTTTTTAATCCTTAAGTTGTATCTGGCAAAGCTATGCTTATCCAAACTTTCTCTCCTTTCAGCGTACCCTTTAGCCATGGACATCTCAGATTAAAGTTTGTTTTGCTGTTGAGTCCACATCCACTGGGAAGGCACTCATCGAAAGGTCACTCCTGGAGGCACTGGAGATGTGTTTTCTGTGGGTTTTTGTGAATATTCCTACTGTAACTTGCATTTCAACTTCACTGTATTTGTTGTAACAACTCCAATGTACCTGGAAAAGTCTGCACACTCCTCTTTTCAGTTTGGGTGCATCTATAAAGCAGGGATCAAAATTCCTAGCAGGAAATGGCTGAGAAGTGTCAGCTGTGACAGAGTTAATTTTCCTCCCAGTAGTGTCTTTGGATTTGGGATGAAAATCCTGCTGCTGACAGACTGATGCTGTTGCTGAGCAGTGCTTGCATTAAGTCAGGGCCTTGTCAGTTTCTCACATCACCCTGCCAGCGAGGAGGCTGGGGGAGCACAAGGAGCTGGGAGGTGACACAGCCAGGACAGCTGATCTCAGCTGATCCAAGGGACATTCCAGACCGTATGGAGTCATCCTCAGCACATAAATCTGTGGTGAAAGCTGGCCAAGGGCCACTGCTCAGGAATTGGCTGGGTATAGGTCACTGGGTGGTGAGCAACTGCATTCTACATAATTGTTCTGTGTATTTGAATTCTTTTGTTATTATCATAACTTTCCCTTCCTTTTCTGTCAACCAATTAATCTTATATTTTTTTACCCCTCAGTTCTCTTCCCTGCCCCACTGAGTGGGATGAGGAGTAGGCAAGTGTCTGTCTGGTGTGTGGGGGCTGGGTTAAACCCCAGCAATACGGCAGAAGGAAATGCTCTTGACTTTCTCTGATTTTTGTGTAGAGTCACACAGCTTGTTCCTCAGAGGGCAGAGGCTCCTGAATTAGTGATGGTTCCTGCAGTCATTACGATCTTCTGTTATTGCCATGATTCATTGTGGCAGGGAAGATCGTACCATACCAAACATGCAAAAATATTGCACTGAATTTCTAGAATTGTAATAATGTTCTTTTGTTATACTTGGTTGGGTTTGTATCAGATTTTTTCACTCAGTTGACTAAGGCCAAAAAGCAATTCTGTGATGTGCTCTGGCACACGTGAACTTGCTCAGTTATTTTTTCATTTTTCTCTGCACAAACATTCCTCAATAAGGCTGCAGCCTTTCCTGGAGGATGGACAGTAATATCTCAGTCAATGAACTAATTTTGCAATAGAAACTTGATAGATAATAGAAACAGATAGTAAAAATTTGATAGTGCACTACTCTCTGATATTGAGAACATAACAGATCATAACAAAATTTAAGCCAGAGCTTACAGAAAGATGGCTTCTAACTCTACCAGCAAGGAAATGAGAATGTGCACAAAATAAACATGGGGGAGGGAGTTAAAAATGGACTCTCCAGCATCCTGCTCAAACTAGCATTGCCTGAATCTTTGGACTTTTCCAGACCTTCCCCCAGCAAAGGATAAAACATGTAATGGCAGTAGCACAGTAGATAGATCAGCAATCAAACTCTCCAGTGTTGTGTAATTCCATAAAACTTTTCAGTTTTAGTATTTGCACCACTCTGCTCGGGTTCTCCTGAGCTCTGCACAGGCCCTTGCCTCTGATATTGTGCCCTTTCTCCTTTGTCTTGTAGAAAAAGCATAAATGGCTTTTTTCTTTTACTGTACCTGAAGATATTGTCCAATAATCACCTCACAGGAATGAGCAGCAAATTCACAATAAAACTTGTCTGTGGGTCCACAGCTTCTAAGGCATTTCTATTTCAGCTACTGAACTGCTGATTCAGTTTTGCCTTTTGTCATATTTTTTTAAACCATAATGCCATCACTGTCTAAAAGCTATAATTTTTACCTTGTTTTCTCTATGATATTTGCATACCTGCAGGGAATCTTTTTTCCTTCATTAGCATTTCTACATTTCCATTTAGTTTTGCTTTTCCTTTTGCAATCATTTTACTCTTTCTGGAATCCTCTCTCAGCGAGAAAAACTGCCCAGAGAGTATTAAACCTTCAGTACAGCCTGCATTTCCTGAAGAAGTAATTAAAATATCCATAGATTATGAGTGTTTACCAGCTCAATTACTATGCTCAATCTCAGGCAGCTACAGGAGACAAAAGAAATCCATAGGGCCTCTTACTCTACAATAATAACAAAAATAATGCTTTTTGCCCCTTAACTGGTTTTAGACTCTTTACTTGCCTTTACAGAGAAGAAAAATCTTCCATTTTCTTGCTGTTTTGTGGGCTTTGGCCGTGTTGTTTCTAGCTGTAATGCCACAGTATTTTCTTACGTGTATTTCTGTGTTGCTTGGTACATGTAGTACTGCAGGTGCTCTACAGAACCTTTTTAGTGATAAAAACTTATCATAGCCACAAGGAAGCTAACAGAAGGCAGGGAAGGAGTCTGGGAATTTAATTTCTAGATGAGCTTTTAATGAATGGTTGTCGCACAAATATTGCACTACTGGTTTTGAGAAACCAAGAGAAGGCGTCAATGCTGGTAGCCCTGGGGTTTGTTTCTCACTGAGGACAGGTCAGTTATAGGAAACAGAACCAACTCTTGTAACTCAAATTTCATTTAAATGCAGTGTCTGATACAATATTATTGTAATCACCATGTATTATTTTAATCACTCTAAAGCACTTTTTTTTTTTACCCTTTTTGAAGCTATTTGCCATTAAGATAGAACTTCACTAAATGATATGGCTGACATTTACTTAAAACTACTTTATAAATTGCAAATTATTAGCTCTTTCATTCTGGGTTCAGGAAAATAAAGCAGTATTTACATGAGGCTATGCCCTGTTGCCTGGATAAGACAATGTCTCATTGCCCCCCTTTTTTTTGCCTGCTTAAAATGATTCCACAATACTTTGAGAAATGCATGAACAGGGAAAGAGGTGCAGTATCTCTGAATGCTCTGAACATAACCAAGAGAAGAGAAAAGCATGTCCAACCACTTGCATTAGAGACTCCTCAGTTAACTACCTGAGAGCTTGCACTTCAAAGCAGACTTTCCTTCAGTGATTCTCCAGCCCTGGGTTTTACAGAATATTAACTTAGATGGCTCTCTAGTTACAGCTCCTTTTCAGTGCTCAAGGCACCTGGCTGAGGAAATCCTGCACACTTCATATGGAGATAGAGATGCAAAGAGAGACTTGAAAAGACAAGAAAAAGTATTTTTCATAATGAAATACTCTTCTCCTTCAACAACCTTACAAACTATTTGTACCAAACATGGATTATAATACTCTGTTTATTAAAATTAGAGATTAAACTAAATTCCAAACATAAACCTATACTCCAAATGTTATTTATTTTGTGCATCTGGATAAATGTGCTGTAGAGATAAGACTACAGCCACCTTTGCTTGAACATACTCCAGCAAGCCATTACACTTCAGCTTATTCAGTGAAATTAATGTTATCTAAAACTTCTCTAGGACGCAGTATGATAAGTTAACTCCTGAGTCACGTATTTATAGAAATTATTTCATGCTAGTAAGAAAGAAATCATAAGAGTTCCTGCAGGGGCAGCAAAAGCAAACAGATAACATGAGTGTGAACCTGTCAGCTTCCCAGTTCCTTACCTCCCCTGCAGGGACATGCATTTGGACAGCCTAGAAAACTGCAACGCTCCTGCCCCTTCAGAAGGGGGAAAGGAAGGGAAATTCTAGCATGCTTCTCTACAAATGCAACTTTATGGCTTGCCCAGAAGCTGTTTTCTATCAGTGTTACCTCACATTGCCACTGGGAATTGGCCAAGTCACATTTCATTCTTGAATAAAAGTTCTCTCTGGAGTCTCAAACAATATTATTTAGGCCTGCTATTATTATTATTAGGCTATTATTTCTAGGCCTGCTGATTTTCTTCATACAAATGACACCTACCTGTAAAAACTGACACAGAAGGCACTACACAAATACTCCTATATTCCTATCCTCAAAATATTTCAGAATGCCTTGCAAATGATTTATGCAAAGAGCAACCAAACAACAATTAAATACTTCTATTTTTAATTTCCTGGGAATGAACTGATATGGAATGAACACACTGGAAGGAGTTTTACAAAAAGGAAACCACTTACATAGCGAGAAGCATGTATTTAATTAAATGCTTTGCAAAGATACATGAATAAAGCTATGTGCATGACTTTCTTTAGGGAGAGCCCCAGCTGTTTATTTTTTTTTTAAGGAACAAACAAAAAAACGTGGAGAGCACAGATGCAGTAAAGAAACAAAAAACCTAAGTAAGTTTGTACCTACATACTTTACAAAATAAAGCATGTTGGAGGTACAAAACATTCTATATACTGAATGACCAACAAATAAATGCACTGTAACATTGTTCTCTCAAACACTGTAAGCCTAACAGCTAAGCTCTGAACATGACATTGACAGTAGGCAGCTTTATTTCATCAGCCTTCTAGAGAGTCATTTAGCACCATCACTTTGTTGCTTTTTTTTGCCCTGCCTATCTCCTATCTTGAAATAACAACAGAAGCATAGCACCTTTTAATATCTAAAATAAAAACAGGAATATTAATTGCATCCCAACTTCCAGAGATGAGGTAGCTCATGCTAAGAAATGATGGAAATTTCCTGCCTTGACAACTCAAGGCCAGTAAGTCAAATTCCTGGTGATGCATGTCTGGATGTCAGCTAAAACCAATGAATTTCTAAACTTACTTTATTAGCAATTGGTCTGGTATACATGTGAATTGTCTGCAACATACAGAAATTGGCACCATATATAAGACATCTGTATAATTTGATACGTAATGGCTTCTTAGATGGGCAAATATTGGAAAATCAACAAGTATTGGGTTTAAGACGTAGTTTGAAGATAAAGGATAATTTAATGGAATTACACAGATACATTGTGAGAAGTGAAATCTAGCCTTAAAATTAAAGATGTGGGACACCCCTACTGAAAACTCATATTTACCCCAGTAATGCTTTCACTTCATAAATTAACCATGGCTATGGATCACTCTTCCGAGCAGACTTACATAGAAAAGTGCAAGAAAAACAATACCAAATTAAGATGGTCTTGTCTGAAGAGATTTTCTTCTACAAAACACACAGATTTCTGTGAATGGCTATTGTGCTGGCAACCACAGGAACACAAACTGGGGTAGAGGGAGTAGGTATGATCGAAATATAGCCAACGGTTCACAAAAGTGCTCTACTTTTCTGTTATTCAGTATGCATCCAAGCAAAAGAAATAATCATTAGAGCTTTACATAGTTCCGCATGAAAACTATCTATTTTGAATACCTGGAAATGTCAAAATAATTTGAAACAAAACCGAGGAAAAGGATTCATATTACTTTTAGAAGGAGGTCATCAATCCTCTTAACATTGTACTAAAAAGTTGGTTTCAATCATTGAAAACGGAAGGTTTGTAAGTAAAATAAATATTCAAAAGGAGGCCGGGCATTTAGAAAGAGCTGTATATACAATGCTGATCCAATATCAGCCATTACTTCAAGAGTCTCAGGATTAACTTCAATCAGTCTAAGTTCATGTTTAATTGCTGCTGTTGCTGGGTAGTGTGTTATACTCCCCCCTCGCTCTTACACAAAGCAAGCTGGCCCAATTTCAATTCCAAATTCCTGGTTGGTACTGCCAATGTCCACCGGTGCAATATCGATGATAGGTAAGCGTGCCACGTTCTGCGTTCTGTACTCAAAAACAGTCTTGCCCACGTTCCCATTACGTTTCTAGAGGGAAAAAGAGAAAAAAAAAAATTAGGCTTTAAGCCAGAGCTCATGTCAAAACCAGCCCGAAGTGCAGCTGGTGAGTCAGCTGTCTGATTGTTCAGGAGGGTCTCACTGTACCTTTGCTATGTAACACCCAGAGCAACACTGTCTGCCCTGCACCTGGGTTATTGTGAAACGTATCTAAATACAGTAACGAGGAGATCTATCAGACTGACACATCAGGGCTGATGTTTCTCTATGCTATGAAATTCTTTTCTGTGTGTTAGTAATATGTTCCTGCACACATAACTGGGGGCTTACTTTAAAGCACAGAGAGTACTTAACTTATTTCGGGTACAAGACTAGATTTAGGAATATTTGCCATTATGTTGGACTTGGCTGAAACTGCTTTTGAACATGAAAAATCTACTACTTGCTGGTTTCTGTGCCCACCACGAAGTTTGGGGGAACATCTTCCTTTCCAGCTCAGGCATAGTACCAGTGAGTTTCCTCCACAGTACTGCTGCAACAATCTGGCCCATCTGGCAGACAGAAGTTTGTGGTTTTCTCACCAGTTTGTGTGATTCCACACAGAGGTAAACAAGTATTGGGAAATCCAAAATGGCAAGGTACGTATCTCAGTATGCTAGAAAGGAATTTGCAAAGGGCCTCTAAATAGTGCAGACTTCTATTATGTGAAGCTAGAATTACAGTAAAACCCCTGTTTGATCAGTTACATCTAGAATTCATTATAAAATCCTGCAGCATTTTAATTACTTTCTTGTATGGGTTTTGTTCTAATTCAAGAGAGAAGTGAAAAGGGACAGAAGTCCTTTTCCTCCCCAGCAAACAGCAAAAGCCCCAAACGTACAGAACAGCTGTCGTGCAGAACAGTGTATCTGAACCGGCTGTTCCCCTCTGCCTTGATCTCCAGGTCATTGGCCCCTTTCAGAATCACAGCTTTTTTCAGGTTCTTCGTCTGGTCATCCATGTACCCAACACTGTTTTTGCAAAGGTAGGTGATATTCTGGGAAGCTTCCTTGGACAGGAGGCGCAGGAATGTCATCTGAGTGACAGCTGTATCCCCGTACACAAACTGTGGAGAGAGAGAAATACAGCAACTTAGAGTACACTGGAATTCTTCAAGAGTTGGTGAATTTTAGAAACATCTGCCATTATTGTCATCTGTCAGACATGACTAGTAGGAGCCCTACCACATAAAATCTAAGGATGGTTTCTTTTGTAATTTGCTGCCACTTGAGGACAAAGAAATGTAAACATTCTGTAACAGGGAGAATTTTGGAGAATTTGAACCACAATTTTCTGCAAATGAACAACTCAAAGAAAGTTGGGCCTCCACAGACATACCAAGCTTTGGAACGAATTCTGCCTCATTTCCAAAAGGGATTCTTACATATGAAATAGTGCATTAGAGCAACCTTAAAGCAGGTAAAAAACATCAAGCACAGAAAACCATTTTAGAGCGTACCTGTTATATTGCAACTTTAGGAACTTGTTTTCTGTAGGCTTTGTGTTGTATTTAGAAGCAGCATAAACAGCCAAAGTTTGACTATATAAAAATAACTACACATTTGTATACAGGCTTTATCAACTAATCAATTTGCAAGGAAGTTTGACAAATGTTCTAAAAAGTGCCACTGTTTCTATAAAAAACAAGCAATTTTTCTACCAATAACAGAAATTCTAAAATTCCTGAGATTTTTTTCCCCCCTATCTATGCAGGTTTCATTTTATTCATGTCTTATGAATCCTTGCAACATAAAAAACAACAGTCAAGAATGACTAAAACTTCATACATTTCACTGAAACCATGTGAAGAGAAAATCTTATTCACTGGCACTGTCATAATGTATAAAGTGTGGAACCTCTGTTTAGTAATCTTGGACATATTTTATATTTAGAATCCATAAGGAGTGCATGTGACTATTACATAGTACATACTATTAGTTACCAAATCTGACAGCATTTCAAAAATAACGAAATACTCTTTTATAATATTCCTGAAGATAACTTGTTCCTCCAAAGAGCATCTGCCTTACAAACCCCTCTGTGTAGCTCTGCAGCTAAACATCAGCTGGGATATCCTGGGTCATGGCAAGACTTCCTGAATTTAGTAATAAGTGAAAGCATCTCAAAAAAGCCTTCAGTATCACACCTGTTCTCAGCTGTTAAAGTTCTGAACTGTTTTCAGTAATCCAGTTGATAACAGCATTATTTTTTACACACCAAATACTTAAAGATAATAATGCTCTATGAAATAACACTTGAAGATATTCTCTGTGCTTTTGATAAACTAGGAATAAAAATGGCAAAAACTAGTTAATTAATTGTATACTTTGCATAGGCTAAACTTCTGTTATTTGTCAGGATCATTAAGCCTAATTTTAGAAGTTACCATAGAGGAAAAACCCAGCAGAAAGGTGACTGGAATTTTTTCTGCCTAGAGACTGATGGATTCATCATGGATCAACCTGACACATATGATAACAATCATATTTTCTTTCAAAAACAAATTTATAAAGTAAGTTTTGTAATTTTTATCAGTACAGAGTTTTCTGAAAGGAAGAGTAGAATTCAATTAAAACAGCAGGGATCTGGATTATGTATCAGGGTAGAAGTGCACTTGTTTAAGGACGAGATAGAGATTTAGTAAAAGACTGATAGAGAAGCTGATGTTTTTGGGATCAAGAGAAATAAATCCATTCCAGCAGTGGTCTACTTCAGCCAATCCTGCATTAGATGCACTTGCATTGTTTTTCCCAGCTATTTCCTATCTTTACTTTATGATACTAACAATCAATTGAATATATGCCAGTCAATCAACAAGTATAATGTTCTGACTGCAGCAGAATCTGCTCAGAGCAGCAGATGAAGTCCCAAACCACAAGGCAATAAGCTTCACAGAAGCCAATTCTTAACGGTGCCTGTATTTATTTACCTGTGATCCCCTGTTCATATCAAGGCCATACCAAACAGGCTTTAAGTCAGAGGACCTGCTGGCCCACCATGTTTTGCGGGGCACAGTAGATGGGATGGCAGAAATGCAGGTCTCCCCAGTTTCCATGTTGCAGTACACTTTTATAGCATCTTCAACACATCCTTGGTTAGGATCAATCCAATATTCACCTACAAAGAACATAAGAAGTGATTCCATTACTTTATAAAGATTTTTGAAACAATTGGGAAGACACAAGCAGAAATAAGTCGGAGCAGTGCAGAACAGGCCAGTGACCAAGGCCATGCTGGACACAAGGCAGCCTCAGACAGCACAGAGCAGAGGGTGTGCACACGCACCGCTCCTCTTGGAGGGGTGGCACAGCTTCAGGTCGTCACAGGTCCGCGCTGGGTGTTTCTTGGAGCCGTCCGGGCTGCGCATGGTCTCGATCTGGCTGCTCAGGGACTTCAGCGTGGCATGGACTCCTGGGTCTGTTTTATTGTGGTCATCAGGGGCTGCTTCATCTTCAGTAAACTCTGGGAGTGGATCTGCCATAGCATCGTCATAGTGTCCCATGATGTCACCAATGGCAGCAGTGAGGTGGCCTGGAGGCCCTGGAGGGCCAGGAGGACCAGGCTCACCTGGTGGGCCCTAAGGTTCAAAACAAAAAGGCAACAGAGGTCCAGTAGAGTAAACACTATGCCAAAGGACAGCAAAGCCTGCCACCACAAAAAAACCCCAAAACTTCAGGACCGGTCACCCTAAAGCACAGGGAGTAATTCAGATATTAACAATTCACCTTTCAAAGAACAGGGGTAAGAGATTAGAACTGCATGTGAGGTATTCGCTTTGCTTCATGTCCTCTCTGATTGCCTTAATGCCTTGCTCAATTTTTTCTTACTCCTGATTTTAAACTTAACAGCTGGAAAAAGTCACCAAGGAATGCCCTCATTCCCTTTGTTAAACCATCTGTCCTTTCTTGTGCAGATCCCTGGCTAATAACTTTATTTCTTAAACTTCCTGCTTCCCCTGAGTTGCCTCAGGCTCATTTTCCTGGATGGAAAATTTGGCACTAGAAACATCTTTATATTTTTCCAGCACAGTGCTGAGCTCTCTGGCCACAGAACTCGGGTCTTTCTGTGGGACAGAATCTAAATCATCCTTACTTTGGAAAAGCAGGTGTTTTCCTGACTGAGTAAATTTTCCCAAACTTCAGGTTGTGAGGTCCATCTGTGACCGTGCACTGTGACACGTGAGAAGGTATCTGTTAATTACCATGTCTCACCCTGCCAGCTCTTCTCTGGCAGCATGAAGTCTGTAACATACCTTCATGGGAAGTTTGATGCTCTGGTGCATCAGGTGGTGGATCAGAACTGGCCTTCCCTTCGAGACTCAGTACTTCAGAACTCGTAACTAGTGCTCCGAATGGTTACTGCAGAGCACACATCGAAACTAACACACACTGTGTCTCACGAGTGAAATCTCAACTTTTATTTCTCGCTTTTTGGTTCCAACTTATAGCTGCATGCAAGCCCCCATGGAAAGCAAAACTAAAAATACTGGAATGTGGTATTTCTTGTATGGTTTCATTACACAGATGAAGTATCTAGAGATATATTATATTCTTATGCTCTGCCATAGACTTTTCATACAGCTCTTGGTGTCTGGGCAGAAGTGGAGATACTGATAATTAGTAGAAATTCAAATGAAATGGGGAGACTGTTAGCACATCATAAACACAGGAAACACCATGTCTTACCAAACAGAAAGACAGCAAAAAGTGTCTTGTTTTGCTCATTATTTTGTTCCACCTCTTCCACAAAATAAGCAATACCGATTTTTTAATTCTCCACATGATCACCCAGATCACTCTATTCTCAAATTCCTCTACTTTTTTTTTTTAATTTATCTTCTTTCAAATAGTGTAACTACCCTTTTTTGACAAGACATTTTGATTTGGTACATGTGGAATATGCCTAGGCCATTCAGCAAAGGTTGAGGACTATTTCCAAACTGGTCAAACCGGTTTTCATCAGTAGTGAATCAGCTCGTGGTTGGTATCTGTAAACCTCAGCCCAGGGTGAAGGTCAGCTGGGCTCAATGTTAGAGTTTGGGCTGTTTAATTGGACTGAATTATCTCCCTAACACACAGCACAAGAAGGGTGCTGGCAGTCAGGCCCGTGGCTGTGCTCACTTAGTGCATCCTCTGTGGGACTGCCAGCTTTGAGCTACTGCTGGCCCATGCTCAGGCCTGAGGGTTTAGGGCCCCACTCGCCAAACAGCCGTGCTGAACCACAGATCCAGCAGGATCCAGGGAGCCAGCTGCAGAAGTAGATCCAGCTCGGCCTAAGGAGAGCACAGCTGGGTGAGGCTGGGATCATCCCAGGTTCAGAAGATGAAAATGAGTAAGAAATGAACCCTTTCAATACAGTTGCCCTGGATGTTTGCTGGAGAAGCTATCACATTTTATCATTTGCCTTGAACTCATAGATGCTTAAGAAAATAATGTTATGGACTATAAAAAAAAAATTCATTATTTGAAGAAAACCTTTCCCTTCCATATTCCCATCAATTTACCTCAGGTCCAGCTTCTCCCACAGTTCCTCTAACACCAGGAGGCCCAATTGGCCCAAGTGGACCAGGACTTCCATCTTTTCCAGAAGGACCAACTGGACCTGGAGGACCCTAGAAAATACAGGAGACAGAAGGAATGTATTTTAGCATTTAATAACAAAGTTTTATGAAACAGCCCACTACAAGCAGTATCTTGTTAGGAAGCAATCTGATTAGTCGTGCCTATTACCAAACTTTTAAAAATCACCTTTTTTCTTCTTCTGTAAAAGCAAGAAGGCAGTTTCAAAGCTGCTCTTCTCAAGTGAATCACCTCAGACAATATAACTTGGCTCAACTGTATTTTTTCCTTAACCATTTAAGTGGGATCAGTTCCAGATTCCAGATGCTGTGCAGACTGGAGTAGCTCCTGTACACCCACAGATACAGGCTCAGAGGGAGATGCCTCCCTTGGATGTTCCCAAGGGACAGTATTTCTCCTTCACTTTTGAGTGAATGACATACATGGGGGTAAGAGATGCAGAGTAGCAATTAGCAGAGCTGCCACGTATCTGGCTTTGCATCAGCTGCAGCAAAAGTGTCTGCTAAAAGAGACTGCAGCCCTGTAGCCACCCTGAGCTGACATTTTTATCTACCTATAAACTACACTCATGACAAAGCTTTACTGTATCAAACAAGGTGATGTCTCAGCAAAAGATATTAGCGTAGTCACCATATGATACCGAAGTCAATGAAAGTCATTGAAATAAAAGTGATGCAGAAATAGACATCTGAGCACGGAAAAAAACCCAAAAAAACAACAAAACCCAAGCAAGAAAAACCTTAAAAGTCATACTCACCCGAGGACCAAATGGGCCTGGAATGCCAGGACTGCCCTGTTCACCAATTGGACCCTAAACAGAAGAAATTATCTTATCATTGTAGCATTTAGAGCATATTACTTTAGTTTGAAGGCATTAGTGTGTGATATACACAATTTGGTATGAATAGGATTACAATAGACATAAACACTGGGTGGTACCTTTCCCTTAATCCCTTAGTAACTTAATAGAATTTACTGGTGCTTGGCTATAAATAATAAAGCTGTTTCTCTAGAAAAGCCTTGGTTTCAAGGTATTTATAATCAGAGTGACTTACAAGAGAGTAAATGACAGTGCTATCTGAAAGTGGAAAGATAATTTGGGTGTCAAGGTCTTTTTGTTGCTGCTGTTCCTGCATGTTGAAAATTCACGTGTTTGCACAGGACCAGTGAATAAATGTAAAAAAAAAAAAGCAAGTTTTCCATGATATTTCCATTCAATTGACAATGAAATCACAAAGTTCTTGAAAGTATTAGCAAGAGATGCTCTCATAGTCCTTTTGGGATTTTGCACTGGATTCCTTGACTCTTATGAATTCAAACACTGCCAAAAAACATTTCACACTCTAAATTGCTTATCTGAAACTACCAGCTTGTGTTACTACCTTGTGCTGACAGGTCATTGATTGTCAGGGATTGGTCTTGCAAAGGGAACAAGAATAGGAGAACACACATCTTGCAAGAACAGGTTTACCTCATCATGCAATATGTATTGTAAATATTTACATGTATTGTAAAATTGCATGAAAATATTAGCAAGTACAGACACCAGGCCACTCAAACCCCTTGTGGGGAAAAAACAACTGGTTTGCTTTTTTTTTTTTTTTCCCATTTTAAGTAACTACGTTCCTGATACACTATTTAACTACCAAGCAAATAAAACTATAGTAAAAGCAGAATAACTTACAGGAGGGCCAGGAAGGCCTTGAAGTCCAGTGAAACCCCTGTGTCCTTTCTGGCCCCTATCGCCTCGATCTCCATTGTCACCTTTGTCACCACGAGGTCCTTGGGGGCCCTGTAAATATCAATGATGAAACATAAAATTCTGAACTGGGAAAAAAACCCTGACCTCAAAAAGCCCTCATTTACTTTTAAACACTGCATTCAGACCTCCTTCCCTTTTAAAGCCTGAAAGATGATGATGTCAGGGCAGCCCTAAGAATCTTAATTTTTTACCAAAGAATAAGTAAATAATTACAGAAAACTGTGCTGTGCTTAAATACAGTTGAAGCAAATTTATTCTACTTAGCTACATAATACAGTAAAAAACCCAAGCCTAAAATAATGATAATAAATAATTTACACAACCAATTTTTTTAATGGGTGTATATTTCTCTGCCTTACTGTACATGGCAAATGATTTTTGTTGATGAGACTGAAATATTACAGATCTCTCACAGACTCATTATGATAAAGCATATTTTGAGTATGAAATCATCCAGGCTGCAGCTTTACTTCTCACAGCTTCTTTCACCTTCATTATGATTAAAGTACAACTGAAGTTACACTCCCTAACCACAAACAACATCCAGGCAGCAGATACCTTGCTTCTATTACTGTCACAATTTCATTGTTGTTAGTTTTGATAATTGCAAACTTCTTAACGCTAATTCAAGAATCACTGGAAAATGTGGCTGCTGTTTTCAATTCTATATTTCTCAGCTCAAATTGCATGATAAATTTCTCAATGCCAGATTCCAAATAGTTTACCAATGGCATCATTATCACTAACTACTCAATAAACTTTACAGTCTCTCAAATGACATCTGCTTAGGGACAGGACAACATTGTTTTGAATTTCCCAAGTTTGCAATTAATTTTCTGTTCCAGGCTTGGATTATAAAAGACTTATGTAACATAAAAAAGAGGAGTTTTGTTTATTTTCCTTTTTGGACTGAAATCGGAAGTTCATGAGTTGAATTAAGGCCTTTTAATGGTAGCAGGTGATTTTGTTGTATTTCTGCCATTTTTATCTAAAAACATCCCTTTTTGTTCAGCATTCATTTGTTCACCCCTCATTTAGACCAGACTCCAGCCATTTGCTAACTCAGGTCCTACCATTATCCAGACAGCAACATGCTCCAAACAAAGAGGCTTTCCAAGCATTACTGGAGTATCCAAATACAAATATCCAACTTTGTGCAGCTTTGCAGCTCAGAACTACCTGCACCCACTTGCAGTCAGAACACAAGGTGAAGCCCTGCTTGGCATTCTAATATGGGCTGAACTCCTCACACGCTTTCCTGTAACAGGTATCTCAGACAAAACCACAGTGACCATGGGCAACTTACAGGCAAACCTCTTTTTCCTGCCCGTCCTGGGGGACCCATCGGACCTCGAGAACCCTACAAAGATTGCATACAGAAAGCATGTGAAGCAATGCACAAAAACCATACACAGTTGGTTTTGATAAACAAATTATTTTTTTAAAAAGCCTCACTTACAGTTTCACCTCTTTGACCTGCATCTCCTGGAGGGCCAACAGGACCCGGAGTTCCTGGTCCTCCTGGAGAACCTGGTAAGCCTGCAGGTCCAGGTTCACCACGATCACCCTGCAAAGCAGAATTTCAACTGTTTATCTAAAGAGGACTGGTCTAGACCAAAGCAACAAACCTGTAGCACTGCCAGTCTATTTTTGAGCAATTGCAACCTACAAAGATATTCCTGCTGCAAAAACTCAACTCTGAGTTTGTGGAGGCAGATGTTCTTAGCCTCTTAGCCAGGCATCCTCAGCTTTGAGAGGTACTATATTCAAAGCTGTGATACACTTTCAGAACAAGCTCTCCATCCAGGTTAACTGAATGTAAAGAAAATCTACAATAAGTCAATAATAAAACAGAGATTTCCAGAAGAAAACTGAGAAAAGAATATATTCTTACACGTTCTCCAACAGCTCCATCTCGTCCAGGAGTACCATCATTACCAGCAGGTCCCTGGAGTTATGGGTAAAATAAAGCTATTGATTAACTCTGTAATCTTGCACTTCTGGAAGAACAACTAGAAAGTTGCTCTCCACCTCTAACTTCAAGTTGAGGAGAACAACCACTAGTCTTTTCTTGCATGCTACAGTGCTGTAATACTTACTTCTGGACCAGCTTCACCTACAGGCCCAGTGGCACCTGACTGGCCAATAGGCCCTGGGGGACCTTTGTCACCAGGTGGCCCCGTGGGACCTTGCTTTCCTGGAGTACCCTAAAAAAGATGAGAAATATCGTATCTAAATTTTAATCATAAAACAAAGAAAGCGCAAAAACCCTGCTGCCTGCCAAACTACTCATTAATCCAGACTGAAATACCATCTACATTTGCAAATGAAAAAAGCCTGACATTTAAAGAAAAGGCTCTTACAGAACTCGAATACGTAATATACTTTGCATTTTTAAGAAGTTACTGATAAATCAGTAAGTCTGATGTCATCATCTGCAATAGGTAACATGTTTTAGATTTCAGAAAAATATAATGCGGTTTGAAATAGTTAACATGATTTTTCTCTGTCTCAACACCAACAAATCTTGTTAGCCTGGCATAATTTCTGGCCAACTTTAGCTATAAAGTGACTTAATGGATCCAGTGGTAATGACAAGTCCTGCATAGCAACACTTTTACTAATAGTCTATTTAATTATTTGATCTCCTGGAATATAAGGCTATCCAATAAATATCTCTAAATCCTACATGAAGGCAAAGAGAGGTCAAATGGCAGTTGGGAAGGCTGTAGTTCACAATTCATGAAACAGTGCTTACGGAGTATCTACTCATATTCAAGTCACTTTTGGGTACATAATGAAGAGCCTGAGGTCGTTTTGTTCAGGGATCGAGTTTTAAGTCAAATAGCAACATTTTAGACAGAACCCTTAATGCTATTACTCACTTACTCTTAATGCAGGTTCAGACTTTCCATTGTGGCAGAAACAACCCTTCCACCTCATGCGTTTGCATGAGATTTAGTTCTTTACTATTCTCTCTCTATTCACTCCCACAACTGGAGTTTTCCAGCTTTCTGCCCTTGCGAAGGGGCACTACACTGTGAATCCCACACAGAGAATGCCCAGGCTGGTGGCACATGGCCTGCTTGTTACTTACTGCAGGACCTGGCAGCCCAGGCATGCCTCTTTCCCCTCGCTGTCCTGGCATACCAACAATTCCTCTTTGACCAGTAGTTCCTGCTGGACCAGGAGGGCCATCCGGGCCCTGAAATCCACAGAGGAGAAAGCAAAGTCACTGGCACATCAACAGCAAAAAACAATGAGACCAAGCCTGGGGCTGGTGTAGGGACAATCAGTAACACCAAGGGACGTACTGGCTGTCCGTCATCCCCCGGGTCACCCTTGTCTCCAGGGCCACCAGGAGGCCCAGTTGGCCCGCGATCTCCCACACGGCCGTGAGAACCAGGATCGCCACGAAGACCTGGGGGACCTTCTTTTCCTGGTTCACCAATAGGCCCAGCAGGTCCTGGGGCTCCCTAAAAAAATTAAAACACCTCGTTACATTGGACCCTTTTCTGATCAGGACAATAAAATTCTAAGGACTGTGTTTCAATTAACTAAATATACGTACTCAGGCCAAAAAATGTGAATGAGCTAAAAGTTATTATCATCTCTTTTATGATCAAATAAATGAAATGAACTAAACATCTCATCAAATTATGTCCAAGCTCCACCCATGTCCCCCCAATTTTCAATTCTGAACTCACTCCTTTAAAAGACAATTTTTTCCTTTGTTTCTCTCTTTTTTTGTTAGGTTTTTTTTTGCCTCAAGTGTACAACCACTGCTAGAAAACTCACCCTTGCCCATTCTTTCTAGTATCATCAAGCTAAAGTCTATATCCAAACTTTTCATTCCCATGGTACAAATTAGTGTTTTAACAGACCTTTGGTCATTTTTCAAATACTTTTAAAAGACTTCACATGTATATTAAGTTTTCCATAAACTTCGCATTTGATAACCTTACGATGACTGCAAGTTGTTTTTCTCATCATAACATTAAAAAGCATATGAAGCATGACACAGTTCTCTGTGTGGAGTTCAATCCTCAACTTGATTCACAGCTAATTTATTTTTTATAGTGTTTCTGAAAATGTTTGTATAGAAGAGATTTTGTGTTTGTGGGTTTGTTTTGAACGTATTTTAATGGAACTTATGAGTAACTCCACCAATGAGAGAGCCCAGTAGAGGGGCTCTTTCTTTTCCAAAAACTGTCCTAACTTCAGTCACCACTAAAGGGACAAAAAAGTAAAATATAGAGGAAAATAGAAGTTGTGGTTTTTTGTTCCTGTAAGCAATCAAGTCATTGGAGCAATGCGAGCAGCAATTTGGAAGGCTACTCAACCCAACAGAAAGCCTTGGACCAATATCAAGCATTGGACCAAGCTGAAGACTAATGAGCTTTATTTAATGATGCAAACAATCAGTCAGAGAAGTCAGTGTTGACAAAGTGCTCTCTTCAACAGCATCAGGCCATAAACACTGCTTCGCCTTTCCTGCTTTATTTAGTCTTCAGATTCTTGATGACCATTTTCTAAAACACACCTATTAGGAAAATGATAATTGACTTACAGTAGGTCCTGGAGGCCCAACTCTTCCAGCAGATCCTGGGAATCCAGTAGCACCCTAAAAAAAACCAAACCCTTTTTAACACCATCTTTATCAAAAGGAATACAGCACTAGTTACCTCGAATGTTCTCAGCTTAGTTAGTGAGCATATGTTACATTTCCAGACTGAAAAAACAAGCTGAGATAAGGAACAACACATGCATTACATAAAATTTCAGTATTAGATTATCTGCAGTCAGGTCACAACACATAAAATCTACTTACAGGTGGACCCTGAGTTCCTCTACCGCCTTTCAGACCAGGAACACCTGGAGGACCCTAAAAGGAAAGGAGAAAGAGAGGGGTGATAGTGAATACCCAGGACTTTTTAATTAAGCAAGATCAGCCTATGTCACTGGTTCTGTGATGATGTTATTAATACTTACAGGTGGACCATGAGACCCAGCAAGACCCTGTGGACCTGGAGATCCAGCATCTCCTTTCTGTCCAGGTTCTCCAGGTTCACCTTTCACACCAGGCTGACCATCAGGGCCCTATAACAAATAATATTTAGAAGAAACATCAGGTCAGACAATACCAAATCATTCTTAACAAAGTAATTCTGTAGAGAATTTTTTAAAGGAAAAAAAAATGCCAGGGGTACAAATCAGTCCAGAAAACACTTCATTTGTTTATCGATTCAGCATGGTCTTTAGAAGATCACACATGAGATTTTCTGAACATTCTGTGAAGCCAGTGTTTCCGTTTAAAATATTTTACTTATCTAGCTCATATTTTTCTTCTCTTTAGATTCTCTATTTTCCTCAGCAGCTACAAAACAAACATTGTCTTTTCTAGGCTTTTTTCCCACCAAGGGAAGCAGGTGCATGACTCTTTGTGAAAGGGATCCTGAAACAGGATATTTAGGCTGTGGGAAAGTTTAGGGTATTCCATTCCATCTGGTCCATCACCTCATTCCAGCCTTCAGTACTCATGGCGCAAATCTTTGCTACCTTCAGTAGACAGTTTTTGACTTCCCTCATTTTAATCTCAAAGGAGCAACATAAAATATTAACGAAAATATGAAATCTGGTGAGCAATTACATAATCTTAACAAGAAAACCATTTTTCAACTGTCTAGGGCGCTTATTGGCCCTTTTCTTCACTTGACCTACTGATGGGAAAAAGAAACAGCTCTTTTTGCAGCAAAAATGTGACTCCTGATCCAGAACACTGCAATATTATTCATAATGAAGGAAATGAAGTGTGTCAAAGCATGAGCAAAGGAAACTCATTAGTGTTACAAAACACATACCGGGGGGCCAGCAAAACCAACAGCGCCAGTTGGGCCATTTTCTCCTCGGGAACCCTGGTCAGAAAAATTGAAATAACTGTATTTAACAACCATCTTTCAATAGACAGTATCATTTACAGTTAAATACATAATAAAGGATGTTAACTGTTTAATGTCCTAAGTGTCATTGTACTTTTGCTCTATCAATCAGAATCAAATGATCTTTTAATCATAAAATAAAGGATGTTAGCTATGCTGTTAAAATCTGCCATGTGTTCAAGACTATATTGAGCTTTCAGAATTCAGAGATGGAAGGCACAGGCAAGCACTAAAACAGCACTAGGAGAAATTCTGGTCACAACCCACCCCTTCCAGGGATGGCCAAAGAGCGCACACTGCACACAACCTACCATTCCAATCACATTGGGGGAAAAAACAGTGGTTCAAAGATGTACTCTTCTATAAGGTCAGAATGGGCTTCAGCTGAGCTCTCCCCACAACATTTGCTTGGAAAAGAAGTAGCTGAAGGCTGCCAACTCCAGCACTCCCTAAAAGGGTGGAAGCTGCTCCAAATTATACTGGAAATAAGACTGTTCTGATTTATGACAGGGACATAATCAATTTCAAGCAGTATGAAGGATCTAGAAGGGCCGAGCCTCTAATTCCTAATTGAAGTCAACCCTTAAAATACTTAAAATCACTGATGGATGGAAGATGACAAGACTTACATAACTGGATGAACTAAGGATTACCTCTGCGCTTTGCCCATTAAATATTTGTATCTGTACAGTGGTATTTGGCTAGGGGCAAGCTTTTAAAAACATTGACACAATTAAAAGTGGTGGCATAGTTTCAGGAGTGAGGTCAGTGAGGGTAACTCTATGAAGCTTGCCCTAAAACAAGTATAGGTCACAGGAAGAAAATCTGGTAATAGTTTTGCAAGTGCACAGCAACAAATCAGAACTTCACATTTAGCTACAGAGAAAGGGAAAGAAAAAGGGGAAAATGTATCAGCAAATAAGAAAAATGCCTGGAGTTTGGATCAGTGTTAGGTATTGTTAACTTATACCAGACAAAAACAAAGCATGTTTACTCACAGGGTTTCCACGAGAGCCAGGAGGACCAACGAGACCTCGAGGACCTGGTTCACCCTTAAAATAAAATCGGAGGTGTTTATTTCCCAAGTAACTTACTTGTTGATTCATTAAAATGCTAAAGAAGTCTGATAGTATTAAGAAACTTCAGTAGGGAATGGAATAAAAATCTGTTTACCTTTTCACCGGTGGGACCTGCTGGACCCGTTGGGCCTATTGGACCAGGGAGACCCTTTTGAACAAATTAAGATGAAAGGAAGTTAGAAAAGTGATGCTCCAAAACAGTTAGTTTAAAACTTCTCATATATTACCATTCCCATATGCTTTTTCATTCCTTTGAATTCTTCATCTCTGGAAACTTCTTCTATCTTCTTTATCTAAAATTGACTTGCATTTCCTCTCCTAATGACCAAACTCCCCACAAAAGATCTATTTGCCCTCATTCTCTTTTTCTTCTCTAATTTTATCATCTTTATGCAGTATTCACAAATAAGGCTAATGATATAAAAAAAAGCCCCAGCTTTATTTTACTCTCTCAAAAAGAAATCATGCCCTTCTTTCCCACTTGCACAGAGCTCTGTTTCTTGTATGTTTGCATTTAACTTTTTAAATTAAAGTATCCATCATTAGATCTGAAGATTCATTTAGATCTTGCAAACTCCTTAAAACTGTCCATTCTCTCTTCATGAGGCAGTTATGCAAATAGGTTGCAAATTCTCCATCCAAACCTACCAACTCCACATAATGATCCTTCAGCTCACCATTACTTCACCTGGTCATTGACCACTGTAAGCCCTAAGCATCCCTTACAATGACTCAGAACCACTCCGTATCTTTGGATAATGTTTGATTTATATAACCAAATCCAGCTCACAGATGATCATTTCATTAGTGCTTCCATACAGTAGGGTTTCTCAAAAACATTTTTCCTCTTTAACTCTAAATTTAGCCCAGACAGGATCCTCACATTTTGACTGTACCTCAGATTTCCAAATGCTTAGCAGCTACTATTCCAACTGGTTTGCACAGCGCAAGAATCTCAGATACATTCTCAACTCACATTAAAACTAACTCAAATAACATCTGGGACGGAAAAATGGTTGGTGCACACAAAGAAAACCCAGTGCAATTGGGATTATTGCACAGTTGGCCTATGCAGCAGTGTGTGTGCAATGCGTCTTGAACAGATCTTGAGCAGACTAGAGACCTTATTTATGCAATGGAGATTCAAAGCTTTCCAGAACTGCCAGCAACTTACCGCTTATGTGAAGCTTAGTACATTTACAGGAATTTTCACCTGTCAAACTCAGGACAGATTGTGGACAACTCAGTGCAGACAATCAGGAGGCATCTGCCTTAGTCCATGGCTCAGAGCTGGAAGGTCTGCTTTTTGCCTGTTCATCTCTGCCTGTTCATTTTTTCATATCTTTTACTATCGTCAACTTAGATGAATCCCAAATCAACCGTGAATCCTTTCCATTGACCTCTTAACTCGCATTATTAATGATACAAAATAGGGGCTTGGAAAACAGACACCCCAAAATGTTGTGCACAGCAGTCTTGAAATAGTTGAAAATTTAGAGAGTGAGATAATGACTATAAACCCATGATATACCATGATAACACTGCACAGTGTTTAACTCTACAAGCTGAGTCCCCTAGCACAGTAAAGAAACCAATGTGTGAAGAGTGGGTCTAAAGAGAGTGACAGATTTACTTACTCTTGCCCCATCGTTTCCAGCTGTACCTTCAGCACCTTTCTCACCTACGCCGCCCTATGGAAAATACCCAGAAAGTCCCAGTTATGGCACTGAATGATGAGCAGGTCATACCCTGGAATAACTGCAGTGTTAAGGGACAGGTGATTCTACTCAGGAGGACAGAAATAAACAGACTTACTCTATCACCCTTAGGGCCAGGTGTTCCAGCAATCCCTCTCTCTCCAGGCATGCCCTGAAGGCCCGGTGGGCCCGGATCACCAGGTGTCCCACTAGGGCCTGGGCTTCCCTGGAACAGAGAAAGAACAAGTTGTTGCCTATTCATCTGAGAAGCATCTTTGTCTCTAGGCTGCAGAATTTGCTATGCCTGTTTTGAAGTCTCTGGGGTACAGTTTTAAGTAATAATTTTATCTGAAATTTGGACTTTATTCACATCCAAATACTTTTCTTTTCCCATTGTGCTACTCAGGAAGTTCAACTGTAATGCCATAGTTCTTCCAAATACATTAGTATTTAATCAGTGCATACTGGAGAGGAAAACAGACAAAAAAGAAGCTTGAGCATCTTTCTGCCTTGACCTTGATGCCACACAGGTTTAGTATAGAAAGTAGGTACAGGTAGAAATTGCCAGGGACAGAGATGCTCATGTCTATTACAGGTCTCACATAACTAGAGGCACTCCCTGCTTGGCCTGACTTTCCTGGCCTAATCACATCAATAGCAGGTACATGCAGGCGTGAAGCTTTCAGCATTTTCTTTTAACTGCTTAGCCCTGCCAAGTGTCTTTGTGTAAACTGGCATGGCTTGTAAAACATTGCTAGAAGGTTTTCTGCAGTTCAGAAATGGCTTTGCCCAGTTCTACTGTGAGTTCTCAACATTTAAGTATGCTGCAATTATTAATATTGTTATAATTGGAATAACTCATGTGTCCTTCCTTAAACAAAGGAGATGCCTTTCATGTTTATAATAAAAAAGCTCTCCCTTATGTTCATGCAAATGAGCAGAATTATCCATCACATCACTGCAGCAATGCAAATCTCCACTCAGTTTACCTTTGGACCATCGGGACCGTGGCCTCCGGCCATACCCTTTTCACCCTGGAGTCCTGATGCACCTGGTTCTCCCCTTTCCCCTGGATTGCCACGTTCTCCCTACAAAATGGAAGATTATTATTTGTTTAGAAGGCAGGGTAGAGTTCTGGTAGGCAAAATACTAAATACACCATAAGTGTAGTAGAGCCTGTGAACAAACTCTGGGAGAACTGATCAAATAAAAACTAGCTTTAGGCTTTTACTGTTAGAGGTGGAGGACATATGTTGCTGAGCAAACTAAAAACTCATTTCACAGCATAAACCAAATAATTTAGCAGCTAGTACTCAACACCACTTCAGGAGCTGCAAAATAATTAAAGGTGGTAGATTTTACAGAAACTGTCTTAAAACATATCCATATTTACAAACATTTTGTTGGTGGGGAAAAAGGCCAAATACTGACTTTAGCTGTTAAAGTCCATATTACATGTCAGCTTCCAACCTCAGAGAACTGTTATGAATATTTAAACTCTGAAAGAAAACACTTACCCTGGGGCCCAATGGACCAACAGCTCCAGGATCTCCAGGCACACCCTAAGCAGAACAGAACTCACCATTAGAATGAAATCATTTTTCAAAACTTTATAGTTATGGAAATCAGAGACAAACATTTTTATTTCCAAAGTACTGTGAATGTAGATGGCCAGTTCTAAATGCTAGCTGTCAATGACAAGAGGTGGTAGTCCATCTCAGTCCAAGAACACAGATTACTGTAATTATTTTATGCCAAAGCAGCTCTTGGACAGCTTGCAGACTACATCAGTGTGTATTTTGAAACAGAGTGGAAAATTCAATTAGAAAGAGAAGAAAATGTAAAACTACTTTATAAAGTGTATTGTTTTTAACGTTATGTTACACGTGTATTACCTGATCACCTGGCTTTCCTCCCTCACCTGGAGGACCTGGTGGCCCAGGCAAGCCCTGTAAAAAGTAAATACAATAGTCACTAACATGGTAGAAAGTTACGTAAAACTAGATTTAACTAGGACACCAAGATTATGAATGTAGCAGTACACTCAGCACAAGAGCACACCCTCAGAGGACCCCAAGGGGAACAGTTATATGAATATTGCACCAAAGTGTTTCCCCCTCTCTAAATATTGCACTCAAAGTGTTTCCCCTTAACATTTGCAGGACACATCAGCCCTGAAGGTAAAGTTCTCTATAAACAGATATTGATTTAACTAACACTTAATTATCAAGACAATTATTTTGCTCTGTATTTGGAACTTTTCTGAAAAATCTTCAAATTAAAACTGAATAACATCAAAGGTTTTCTCAAGGGATACAGAGCTGGTATTTAAGCTTTTGCCAGTTCGGTTTAGTGCACAGCTGGTATGAAAATAACTATTCTGAACATCCTTGCCTTAGTTCTGAAGTTGTGTTATGTTATACACCACTTGACTGAATTTCTTCAATTTAAGTTGATAAAGACACAGCTGTTTATTTTTTAATTTAAAAAAAAAATTAATGCACATACCTGAAACCCTGTAGGACCTGGAGGGCCTTGTTCTCCTCTTTCTCCTGCCAGACCCTACACAAAAGGAAATAATAAGTAAACAGAAGAGGAATACAGGCAGGCTCCATAATTTTTCTTTTCTCTGAATATTTGTTTATTATACATTTTTACTTATCCCAGGACAAGGTGGCCCATCTAGAAGATGTAATAAGATGTGTATTATTTCTTTAGAATCCTTCCCATACAGGTTCTCTGGTAACAGGAAAACACTCAGTTCCATTAAAACCAAGAAAGCCAGGAAAATGAACTATGAGAATATTTTACTCCTTGCACTATTTTTTGTGATGGTTAGTAAAAGGAATTTAACTACTAATATATATTTTAATACAAAGCTAGAAATTTTTCTAGGACAATTTTTTCTTTAAATGTTTTTGGAATTTTTTGCTTGGAATCAACAACTGGCATGAAGGTTGATAAGAATGGAAGCCAAAAGAGTAGTGAGTAGATGGAGTGCCAGGCAGGCAGGCAGAGAGGTAGCAGCTGACTTACTGGTGGGCCAACAGGACCAGAAGGGCCAACTTCACCATCTTTACCAGGGGCTCCCTACATTGAAATGACAGGGAAAGAAATCTTGTATAGTGAACACACGTAAAAGAAAAGCACCATTTTCTGTAACCCCTGCAAGTAACAGCCACACTCACTCTCTGTCCTGGGACACCTGCATTGCCTGCTTCTCCAGGTTTTCCAGGATCACCCTAAATTGCAGAAATAAAAATGACCAGGTTTGGATATTTTTTTCATCCAGTAAAATATAGGAAAACGGTTAAACAGGGATTGCCATACTCACACTACCACCCTTCGGCCCAGAAAGGCCCATGCTGCCTGGCTGACCTCTGATTCCTATGGAACCTGCAGGACCTGGACGCCCATCTTCACCAGGAGCACCCTGCAGAGATAAAGGATTTTGTACATTAAATTCTAAATATATTTATTCATATGAACTTATTAACCCCTAGAAAATGCTTGTGTATATAAAGAAAATAACATTAAGGTGGCTTGGTGCTTCACTTATCAGTCAAAATGTCTCTAGAGCAGACATAGCAATAGCCATCCTGCTGGATTTAACCAAATGCTATGCAATTATTAGAACTGAATCATGTACAAATACTTCATTGTGTCCTTAAAGCGACAACTAGAAAAATATTTAGTTCAAACATTTAACAACGATGCAGCAGCTGCTAAACAACAGACACTGCTACACAGACCAAACTAAACAAACATTACTGGTACTAATTTTGAAGTTAGGAAAGGATGTAAAGTGAACTATCAAAAGAGAAGGTGAGCTTTAATAAATCAAGGAAACTCATGTTAATAAAAGCAATTTTAGTAGGACCTTGGAATTACTGTGACATTAACGGAAAAAACCTAATTTTTGTCACTTACCAAGGGGCCAAGTTTTCCTTCAGGGCCTTGAACACCTGGATTTCCTGTCAAACCCTAAAAGCAGGCATAGTATGGTGTTAGGGTTCGTTCTATAATTCTATAATTAAGAAATAGAAATAAATCCCAAAGAAATGTTCAGTTACTATCATAACACAAACTTCTTTATATCAAAGGTCTTCATCCTTATCTTCACTTTACAGCTTCATCCCTCACTGTCTTTGATCTTCCTTCTTCCTATTCTCTCTTTTCTTGTTTTTACACCTCTTCAGCTTCTCACAGACTCATCTTCATTTCTGCCAACATTCCCCAATGATCTATACCACATTTTACTGCTCCCTTTATCCCCTTTTCTGGTATTTTGAATTTTCCTCCAATAATTTTCTTGAAAAAAATCTGCAGGTGATATACACCACTCAACCTTGTACGTTACCAATCACAAACTTAATGAAGGCTGGCCTTCAACCCACGTTTTCCGTGGCAACTGTGCTTTACAAACACGCTTCCTTCATTTGCTTTAGCTGTTCCCAATCAGGGCTATTTCTCCTTTTTCTAAGACAAAACCTGTGTTTCCCAACATCAGCAGGAAATAAAGACAGGTCTTTTGGCCTTTAGCCCCACTGAAACCAGTGTGCCCTTGTATAACAGCTTCTAAATGAAAGGTACCATGGTTTATAGTGTACTGCTATTAGTCCCTTACCCGTGCACCTGGAAGGCCAGGTTCTCCAGGGCGTCCAGGATCTCCCTGACCTCCTTTAGGTCCAGAAGATCCTGCTGGACCACGCTCTCCTTGGGCTCCCTAGAAAGACACCAGTGAGCTACAAGTTAACAGCTACAACAGCAACAGCACGAGAAGGTTAAATAAAAACAGTGTCTTCTATTAAGGACCTATTTTTGCAAACAAAGTTACAAATCATTAATACTTCTATTATTATTGGTTTTCTAATTGTTATCTTTTCTCCCCAAAATGATTACTTAAAAGTTGTCTCTTCCTTAAAGCAAGTTTATAGAAGCATTTTAGAATCCCTGTATTTTTACCATGTTAAAGATTTACAGAAGTACTAGACAAATGCCTATGTGAGTCACTTCCCTGGAAGTGTTAGAGCAGTTAGGAAAGCCAGATAAACCCATCTGTTTTTAAGGGGCAAGTCTAGAAAATCACACCACACACAAAGAATAGGCAATTTTTCACAGAGCCACCTCCTACAGAGCAATTCATAAAGCAATATTGGAGCAATAAAGCAATAACCATGCACATTGCAAAATGAGGGAGCATTAAGCCAGGGACAAGCAAGCAAAGCTGAACATCATGGGAACTGAAAGTGACTTTTCCCAAAAAATTTTTGTCTCTAAGCATTCAGACCCCCTTTTGACATTTGTAAATTGGATCTGCCTATTTGCCCAGAAGCAGACATTTTTAACAGAACACTTGCTTTTTATATGTCTGGATGTATGAAAATTTAACAAACTACACAATAAAAGATGGACACTTTAATTTAATTTAATTTACCTTTGGTCCAGGCAAGCCATCAGAACCTGGAAAACCACGGTTACCAGGAGCACCCTAGGAAAAGTAGTAGAAATGAGGTGGTTATGTTATTTTTTACATAACTTATTACAAATAAAAGACCAGATGTATGGTTTGAGGGTTCAGTTCATTTCCTTACAATTTTCTTACTTCAGTACTTAAACTTGGGGGATGTTTATGACTTAGAGTGGTAAAAATATCAATGTCTCATTCATGCATGCTGGACAGCTCCTTCTCTGTGAACAGCCCCATTGAAAGCAAAGATGAGCAGTTGTACAGGTGTAGGAAAAAGTCTGCAGATGAGCTTGTCCTAGCTCCATCCTTTCTCCTACCATATTATCCTGTGCACTGAATCTCCACATAAACGTATCCAGTGTAAAAAAATAACACACAGTATTAACTACTGCTAGGAAAATAAGGTTTGACTACACCCACAATGAAGCTGTAAGAATATCCGTGGGTAGGTCAGAAGGTTTTTCAGCTTAGCAGTGCATCTCTTAAAAACGTATTATTCCTCTAGGTTGCTTACCCTCTCTCCAACAGGACCTGGTGGACCTACTGACCCTGGATCACCTCGAGGACCTCTTTTCCCTTCTTCACCTATGGGGCCAATGGGACCCTGGGGACCTTGTGGGCCCTAGTGAGAATAAAATGTTATTTTAAAAAAACATTGTTAAGCTCATCATTTCTCAGGCATAATGAAGCAGACTGTCTTCTGAACACTATAAACATTTTTCCAAATAAAGGAGAAAAAAACAGTTAGGTTTTGGATCAGTCAAAAAATAACAGCTTTTCAGCATCTGCTTTTCTCTTTTACAATGTTTAAAGCTAATAAACTGTAATTCTGCAGTTGGGCTGTACACTGCTTCTTATGATCACCCACAATAATTTGTATTTGTTCAAGCTGCAAAGCAGTCAAAATTCAGTGAGATTCTAATAGAAATTTTCAAAGGAGAAGACAGTGGTAAAGAAACTATTACTTCTATATTTTTGTCAGTTATTACATGATCATTTAACTGGTGAGAAAGAAAAGCTAAAGATTGGTTGACAAACCAACTCAGAGTCTGCAGAGCCAGTTTTCTCCCAAAAGTTACATGGTTAAAAGCCTCTGTGTTTCCTCTTCATCTTAAAAACCATATGGAGACTTACAGGTTCACCTTTGGGTCCTGCTTCTCCCTTGAAACCTGGGACACCAGGGTCACCCTGAAAACAAACACATGAACAGCACCCGTAAAGTTAAAATCTGCAGAAACCACTTCATCATTTTGTATTATGCCATAAAACAGAGAAGCATTCCTAGTTTAGTCACTAACTGTAGGCAATACAATAGGGTGCTTATAATGGTTTGTCTTTACCCTTATTAAGCTGGTTTATTATTATGTTATCAAGACAAAAACTTAAATACATCTATTTTGCCAGATTTATAAAGACACACTTCTTTCTCAAAGAAGTAATGGTATTTTGGACACACAGAAGATTCACAGGATCTGAGTCTAAGCACTCTCCCTGGCATGCTACTGCTGTATACAAAGGAAGCCCTCTGCTAATCACTGCTTTAGCTCCATGGATGACACATGTGCCAGACATGACAATTCCCAAAGAGACAAAGATCCCATTACCGGCTGGCCTCGAATCCCGGGGGGGCCGGTACTGCCCTGTGGTCCTGGGGAACCGGGGGGGCCTGATAAACCAGGGGGGCCCCCAGTGCCTGGAGATCCCTACAAATACAAACAGCAAGCACAGTAAGGAAACACAAGCTAAATAAGGAAATAAAAGAAAATAACTTACACAGTTTCTTCAACAGGAAATGATTACTTACAGTAGGGCCCTTTGCACCGGGGGAACCGTCTGTCCCTTCAGCACCCTGAAGATAAGGCACCAAGCATTAAAAATCATTTTAATGACAAGGGCATCAATTACAAAAGCAGAAGATAGTTATTTTATCCACTTTACAAGACTAGAAAATAAAGGCTATTAAATAAATGCAGCAACATATGCAAATGCTAAAAAGGGCAATAAACAGGCAAGTTAATGTGATTTTTAATATTGAAGGTCTTATGTTTAAGCTTAAGTTTTAAAGTACTTTGAGGATTGAGACTGTATCAAGCTGTGTGTCAGTTTTCCAACTTGTAATAATATAACAAATAGTTACTATCAATACAATTAGCACAAAACAAAGGAATGAGACAGAAAAAAGGTAATTTGAGTAAAACTCATTGTCAGGTGGGGCACTAAAAACCCCCTGAAACAGGTGAACATGCACAAGCTGAGCACTGAGGAACTCAATTCAATGTACTTACAGGAAGACCTTGTGACCCAGCTGGTCCCTGAGGACCCGTTTCACCTCTTTGTCCTTGAGGACCTTCAGGGCCACGAGGTCCTGTTGGGCCTGCTTCACCCTAAGATTCCACATGAGAAAACAACTGGAGATTACTTTGCTCTAAAAAGCAGCACTACAAAGTAACTCAGGAGGAATACTGAGCTATAACAGAAAACCAATTCACGTTTGAAATAGTTTATTACCCTGAAAATGTGATTTTGCTTACCTAATTTTGCTTCTATAACTTCTAGGTGAATGCAAACATTAAAAGTATAGATGGGATTTTTTCTCAATGTATACAAGACAAGGAAACTCTCTGCAGAAAAGCAGCACTATCCAGGAGTCCAAATCAAATCAAGAACAGACCTGTCTTTTTAAAATCCCACTATGTGTAATTACTATCTGTAATTTTACAAGTTTTTTTACCTTCATTAACAGCAAGGCTCAAGACTTAGATATAATAACACATCTGGGATTGGTTGGTTTGGGGGTTTTTTTGCACAGTACAGATGAACTCACTGTTACAGCACTCTGTTAAATATCAAATCCCTGTAAGATTAGACTGGATGACAAAAAATTCTTCCCGGCATCTTCAAACTTTAATTTTATGTAGGAAATATGCCTTTCGGAACTGATGGCTGTTAATATCACATCTTCATACTCCAAGTCCACATCTTCATTGTATAAGCTGCTGAGCTTTTATGAGTTCAAAGCAACTATTCCAATTTTACATCATCTGATGATCAAACTTGAAGGTAGCTTCTCCTTTTCAAAAGCTGTAACTGATTCATCATGTGACAGCTTTTTCAAACATTTACTTAGGCAAAATCATGCTGAGCCATACTAAAACAGTTTATGACATGCTCTACAAGGGCTATCATTTAACTGTACACTCATCTTGTCTAGAGTGTGCTTTTTCCACGAAAGGTTGGAGCACATGATCCTAGAGGTCCCCTTTCAACCTGCTATCCTATGATTAAGTTGATGCTGTTATTAAGACTTGTTTCCAAACAGTTTCATGAATGTTGCCAGCTTCACAACAACACAAAACATCTGTTGAACTTGGCTACCTGACCAGTTGAGAGTTTTTTCTTGTATAACATTATCTCATCACGCTTTAGGAGTGTAAAGGAACAAAGAGGAGCAGCTGGGTGGAGGGCATGTATAAGAAGTATAAGGAAGCTGTATGAGGTGTCTTTTCTATCTTTGAAGACAACTGAGCACTTTTTTGAAAGGCAAGAGAGGGAAGTGCCACAAGGACAGTGCTGCAGCCAATGAAAGTTTTTCATTTCACAGCCCAATCACTCCAAGCCACAAAAGGTAGTAACTGTAATGTGCTCTGTTGTGATGAACTGTAGCACATCTCTCTTGCAGTTCAGGCATTTCCCTTACCAGTCCACATCATCTCAAAAAGTGTTCTTGGCCAAAATTAGCAGTTTCAGCACTGGAAAGTCCTGCCTCCATATTGTCTTAGACTTGCCCCCACAAAATCACTTTTAACAATGTATCTTGCAATTCTTTGAATATACTGGACAAGATTCCTGAAGCACAGCATGACAGTCACCTTATAATCACCCCCTGACATAAGCAAAAGGGAAAGCAAAGTATCTTAACAGTGGTGAATTGCAATTGCTTCATCTAGTCCACGTTTTTACTTGAGTGCTGTTAGACATTTTAAAAAGATACTTTCATTTTATTTTTTACCTTTAGACCAGGAATACCAGGAAAACCTGGAGATCCAGTTATGCCAAGTGGGCCCTATAAAAGACAGACACATAAAGCTGTAGTTCAGTGGTTTAGATTACACAGATTAGTATATCATCATCGGGTAAATGTGAGTCTAGGATTACATGTATTTTTTGGTCATAAAACCTTTGTTTATAACCAAAATAACTATAAATATCAGGGTTTTAAGTGATACATATGCATTTTATGGAATTGTGGTGCAGTTCCTTAATAATGTGTTTGCTGACTTCAGCAAAGCTACACCTCTTGATTCAGCTATTAATGTCCAAATTGCAACATATACAATTCACAGTTAACAATTATGGGAATTAAGATTCCTAAATTCGCAGCAAATTCATTTGCAAGCTGTAAAACACAGATTTTGTATCAAAGTTTCACAGCTATAGAGACAGAGATGTTTCCATTTCCATAATGCCTCTTGTGCTGAACAGGACATTCAACAGAAGAACTTCCTACTGTATTCCAAAGTCTCTGGATGGCGGCACACAGTGGCTATTAACACTCACTGCAACACTGTTCCCAGATAATTCCTCTTTATCTTTTTCTGATTTTCTGTCTTTTTGTAAAGTATGATTCATACTGAGAAAAAATGTTCTATGTAATAAATCTCTCCTGACAAACTTAATCAGAACAATCTGATTGTTCTGCCTAACAACACTTCTGCTGTGACCTCGCACTGGATTTCTACAGAACTGATGTAACAGCTCACTAAGTATATTTTTGAAAACCTATGTCCCAGTGTATTGGATCACAAATAATGTCTGCCAAATCTCTCTCTAGTTGCAGGAAGAGTTCCAGGATTTTGGTGTACCACTGCACTGACCCAAACAACAACACATTTTATTAACACTTTCTCCAATGAGAAACGTGCATTAAGGATGAGTATCTCCCTTGTGACACTACGTGGGATTTTCCAAAAATATCAGCCAACCACTTATCATGTCCAGTGAAGCTGAGCTCACATTTTATGCCAAAGAAAAATTACAAGCTTCATGTAAATCCTCTTAGCATGCAACCAAGCTTTTTCGAACTTCATAATTTGTTTGAAATACTGAAAAAAATATTTTGTTTTAAAGTTTCTTCTAACAACTTACCTTTCTTTCATGATACACTAAATAATTGAGTTTTGTAGCTTTTACGTACTCACACTTATTTTTTGAGCTTCTATTGCAGTTAATTATTTCTCAATGAAGTTTTTAATAAAACAGTCTGTTCATTAAGATGAAACAGGTAAATGAATTTTTCTCAGAACTTAGTCACAAGTAAATAAAGAGTATGCACAGAAGGAAATTCTAACTGCAGGCAGGTGTGGCTTAGGGTTTTGAGGGGGGGTTTTTTGGTGCAGTGCTTTTGGGGTGTTTGGTTGTTGGGTTGGTGTTCAGTTTGTTGGGTTTTTCTAAGCTGAACATTGCAAAATGGTAAAGGCTGACTACATCAATGGATAGAAGCTGCCAGTCATATCCTGCAAGTGGTGCTTTCAAAATACAGCAAACATAAATACCACATTTTTAAAGTGGAAGCTGGCCCTGCACGAATAGTACAAAATCATCACTAGTGTTCACATGCAAAAGCAACACAAAATTAACTGTTTCATGGGAATAATCCCTGACTCATGTAAATTCACACAAATGTAATTTGCAAATGCAGTGTGAGATTGGACTGTAGGATCAAAACCAACATCCTTTGCTACACTGACTCTCTGAGTGTAAACAGCCACGTCTTCCTCTGCAGCCCTGCTGCCGTGGTGGGAGAACTTCAACAGCCAGGCAGGCCAGGCTTTCTCAGCTTGGCAGACATTCAGACACAGGCTTCTGGTTCTTCAGTTCAAAAAGTGGCTGTCCCTAATTAAAAGGCTCTTTTACACATTTGCTAATGGAACAATTGCAGGGAGCAAGTTGTGCTGTCAGTGAGTGCCTTTCTTCTTTGCTGACAATGGGTACAGCCTCATTTGCCAACTTTGCATGTGAAGGAAGTAACAGGCAATTGTGAACTGCTTTAGACTGCAGTGCAGGCACTTGAAACACTTTCCTCCCTACCATATGGACTCCATAAGAGCAGCAGAGCATCACCTCCCCAGGAGATGCTATGGCCTACTCCTCTGCAAATTAAAACCTTTAGCCGAAGTAAACTACAGAGGACAATTTTGCAGAGGACAGCACTAAACCTGAGTAGAACTAGGAATCATTCTCAGATAATTAATTCCAGATGCACTTAACTGATACCACCAGCTGCCAACATTTTCTTCTTGTTTTTTTGGGTAGTGTCAAAAGGCAAGTGGAAATATGAAGTGAAAAAGTGGGTAATTGAGAACCAATCACTTACCATTGGGCCTGGCTTCCCAGGCATCCCATGCTGGCCACGTCCACCCTAGACATGAAAACAGAAAACACAGACTATTTGTAAGACCTCTACCTATTTTTTTTTTAATTATCTGTTGTCAGCATTTGTAATAAAGCCATATATACTAAAGTGATTGAAGAAATGCTGGATTGCAAATTCCTCCAAACACTGTCATGGAAAAGGTCTGGAAGAAATTATGCTCCCATTCGAGTAAATGGATTTCTCTGTTTTCAGAAAGGACAATACTCTGAAAGTGTCATTGTATGGGGCACATGACACAAGTCGAACATAGGAAAATCATGGGGAGAAATGCCAGAAAAACAATACTTCACACTGGACATAAAAGCAGGAGGATGAAAGTTCTAACTCAAATATGATCTCATGTCAAGGACAATCCCTCTTTTTGCTGAAAGTCAAAATATTTTTAAGAAGATAGCCTTATTATCTGGAATTAAATTTTTAGATTCCATCTAAATTGAAATCTGAATTGAAAGGCTTCATCTAAACATTCATTTTAAACTTTTTTCCAGACAAAATTGAAACATATTATTTCCAGTTAAATAATTTTTGCTGAAAAGAACCTCTCACAAGAAATTCTACAGAAACACAGAAGACATTTTTATAACCCACAAAACTGTGCTGTGAGGGTATTTGGACTCATGGGCAGCTCTGCTATGAGAAACTACCACATAGTAACCATTCTCATTTTAAAACTGTTTTTAACTTCTAAAATTTATAGCAAAGATCTCATCCCACAAAACTGCTCAGCCCTAACTTTCTTAAGCTACAGCACAACTCACCACACAAGTGAGTAGCAAGTCATATCAACAAACACTTTCAGGCTCGGGGATTTAAATTTAAGTGAAACAGGAGAAGAATTACAAGAGAGAAGGAAGATGCTACTTACAGGGGCACCCTGTGGTCCAATTCGTCCTCTTTCTCCTGGCATTCCCCTAGGTCCCTTGAAGAAAGAACAAAAAGTGCTTTATTTAGGAGGTCATCATGTCAGAATAATAAAAAGGGTTGGTTTTTTTCACTCCTGCAGGTGTAGCTTATCTTGTCCTATAGCAGAAAAGAACTAGCAGCTCATATAAATTCTTACAGCCTCACAAGCTTGTCCGGTGGAAATTTAAAAAACTGTAATTTCTCTTTTTGCATTCCAACAGTATTTCCAGTTTTAAACACACTAGAATAAATTCTGCATTTTCTCAGCAGTGACAATAATGCAACCTCCTTCACTAAATCTCATTCACAAATTAGATTCCACTTCAGGGATATTACATTCTACACACAACATAGTGCTCCACAGAGAGATGCCCTTATCTGATATCAGAAAGAGGCTTTACTTCCAGAAGAACTGCTGAGAGTCAATTTTTGTCATGTAACACTACTCACACATATTCAGTTGTCCAAAACCACATCTGAATGAAGATTACTCTAAGAAAAAGTTTCTCCATTTCACTTCCAGGTCATGCATACTTGTCCTCACCATAACCTCCAAAATCCTCTGTCCATGTTCTTCTTACCTAGTTTACTCCTGATCTAAATTACTCCAGTTCTATCTCAGAGCAACCTAAGCCAGTTTTTCTCATCTTGAAATCACTCTATATGAGGCATCAACTTGTAAAAAAGAAAAAACTATCACCCTACGCTCACATGAGTTGGGAAATAAGCGCCACACCTACAGCCAAGTCTCTGTTGAGCCTTCTGATTTATCATTATTATCTATGTCTGTGAATGGAGGGGAGTAACAGCTTACAGTGGACCAAATTCACTGTCAGAGTAATAGAAAATGAAGCCTTCATGAAGAGCAAGTTCAGCTCCATGAGCTAAATACATGTATCAACCCCCTGAAATTCCCCCTGGCAGTAATATTTACAATCACTTCTGCAACACCCAGTGCATGTGACACTCACTAGAGGACCTGCTGGACCCATGGCTCCCGTTGGTCCGGACTCTCCCTAGAAAAGGAAACAAAATGACACAATTAGAGAAATGGGTGAAAGGAAAATAGAGCCACATCTCATCCCTGTCATCCTTGCTTATGTTGGACCTCAGGGGCAGATCTGCACAGATACCTGTGTGCATCACACGTGGCAAGGACACTGTTCCCCACGCTGATGGAAATGCAATGTTAATGTGTTCTCAGTGTTTGTGTGCTCTCTGCCAAGACTGCTGCTGTTGTTGCCTCCACAGAAAGTGGTAGGCAATCCTGGGAAAGAAATGTTTTCTTACATAAACTCTCCTTAACTACTAATCTCACATTTAAATTCAGATTTTGGAAGATTCACTTCATTTACTACCTTTTTAATCTACAGGAATAGTTCTGTCCCACATTCAATTATCACCTATGTCAGGCCAAAAGTGTTTCAGTATCAGTACTAACGAAAGCGAAAAAGCCCGAAAAAAGTATACTATGCTCTTTTAAAACATCTTCTAACCTATCTTGAAAGGATTGACTCCAGCTGGCTATCCTGTATTACCACTGCTTTGATCTAAAGTTGTAAGAGTGGTGCAGTGCCAGGGGGGATCAAAAATTCTAAGAGAATACACTAATAAAATAGTCAGTTTCATAGAATATATCCCCTCTCCTCTCCAATGCCTGTTTCTTTTAAGCCAATCTTTAAGCCATAATTTGAAAGAGTAGAATCATGTTGCAATTATGCATTGCTTTATTTGATTATATTAAAAAATGTTCAACTTGGTCACAAAGAGCCAACAAGAACCACAAACTGCTCAAGTGGAGAATTGCAAGATGTGTCTGGGCCCTTTGTTAACAGACTCTGCTGCCTTCAGTATCACATATGTGTCACAAATGGAGCACTCAGCTCAGCCAGGGATCCCTTACAGGCCTAAAGCAGCCCCAGCTGAAGGTGGGACTGGCACTACTGAACTCTCTCCCCATATAAAGGTCAGAGAACGTTCAAAGCTGTGTTCAAAAGATCTCCTACTTTTCACGATTTTAGTATCACAGAAAACATGCTTAACCATGTAGTTGTTTGGGCCATGAAAATACCTTTGCTCCAGCTGCTCCAATTTCACCTTTTGGACCGTCAAGTCCTTTCAATCCCTGTAAGTAACATAAATATGAAGAAATTGTATTTATATAGGTACATACAGAGAGCATTCCTACTATTATTGTCAAAGTAACTTGATACTAAAGGATTAAAAATGGATCTGAGGTGGTAAGAGTAAGAAAAGAAAAAAAAAAGATAAAGAAGAAAAAAAACAGATGGAATAAAGTTTTTAAACATTTCCTAAATGGAAACCATTTGTACAAGGTACATTTCCCTGGATTTGGTTTCCTTTTTAAAACAAGAAAGTTTTTTTTAAAAATCCTAAAACAACAAGGAGGAGGCTCTGAGCCATAGGAAACCTATTTATTCCTCCCTAAAGTAAAATTCTGGCCAGAAAACTTGGTAATTTGTAATCACTCCATGTTGCAAACATATCCACCTCTCAAGTTCCCCACCCTAATGCAAGACTTGCCAACAAAGTGAGAGAACTGTCAGGTTTGCACCTCCTGAAGCTTGGCAGGGCTCATGCAAACTCCTTCCAGATTCCCAGAACATTTGAAAATAGAGTGAAGAAAGCACTAGAGCATGTAATACAGAGGTCAGCTTAAAGGGGAATAGCACTCATTTTCTGCAAGGCCCTCTTTGTCAGTAATTCTGCTACAGCTGCCTCATCTGTAGTGTAGGCAAATTCTGCACAGATACGAAGAAAAAAATTCCTTCTGAAACTGCCTGGAAATATCAACCATACGCAGAGGGAAAACCTTGTCTCTTACCCGGTGACCCTTGAGACCTGGGAGACCAGGAGCACCAGGAAAGCCTCGAGGGCCCTAGGTAGGAAAAAGAAAAAAACAAATCCAATCCTGATTCTGCAGATAAACCCAGCAATAATGGTGCTAACAGGGACAAGGGCAGCAGCAGTTAATACTAATATTGCTAACACTCCTTCACCTTCCTCATAGTGAGGCACAGCATTTGAGCAGGTCACAGATGACACAGCCTTGAAGTTAGTCTCAGCATTATACACATTTGCACTGACATTAAAAGCTTTATCATTTATACTGTTGTGTGATCAAACTTCAACTTTCAACAGAAGTAATGAAATAAGAGTGGCAGGTCAAGTTTTGTGGGTTAATATGGAGAAACATTAATTAAGCTGAGATCAAAACTCAGAACAATCATTTAAACAGAAACTCAGAACTGGAAACTGTACCTGTTCTTTCAGAATATGTCAGTCCAGAAACATGATTAACTACTAAAACACATTTAGCAATTAAACCAAAGCTCTCTTTCACTTAGCTTCCTACCAAGTTTCTCTGGAAAGAGTAATGGAAGGGAGGTAAGTGCCTTATGTCAGAATATTGGTCACATGAATTTAGAACAAAGATCTCAGATAACAAGTTATCCTCTCAGCAACAAAGCAAACACCGATCTGGAGCCAAAGAGTGAGCTAAGACACGGACTTCAGATACTGAATGGCAATACTTTGCACTCATAATTAAAAGCAAAACTGACGAGGCACATCAGGATGAAGTGATAAGGAACCAGTATCATATGATGACATATGATTATTTTGCTAAAATGTATATAATCACGCTCTTACTGGAGATCCTGGAAATCCAGGCTCACCGGATTGTCCTGGCCTACCAGGTTCACCCTAAGGAAAGAGGAAAAAAGGGAACACATTAAAACAGGAAATATGAAAATGGACTTTTTGTATCATTCTTCCATTCAAACAAATGAGGACATTGACATCGGTATTATGCATCCTCTCTTTGCTGTAACAATGTCAGTCACATAAACCAGCTGCACACATGCCTAGCAAATGTGCATCAGACACATCAACTTATGAAAGGTTTTTAACCGAGGACCAGGAAAAGCGAAGGCTGAGCCTACAATGCATCTCAGCCATGAGGAGGTGGTGCTGCCACCTGGTTTCCCTGATGGGAATTAATGAGGCAACCTTCTGTCATCTTCACATAGAGCATCAAATTACTGTTATTTCCCACAGCAATCTAAAGCTACTTGCATTGTAGCTTTTTACTCTCCTTCCATTCAAAAGTTTTAAAATGTGTATAATTTCATTCTAGGACAGTGACTATTTTCTCTGTACTGCAATAGGAAAGACAATATGGTCAGTCTGAACCAAACAAGTATATTTTGAAGACTAGGCAAAGCCCTTCAGAGTCACAGCCAAACATTCCTTTACATGCATCAATCAGTTCAAATACACCCAGGATGCTGGGTAGTAGGAACAGGAAAGGCTTCAGAAAAATAATTTCAGGTCAAAGAAAAGGCAAAATGTTTCACAAATGCAATTAAAGACACCCAAACAATGGAAATAGAAGAAGTTCTTAGAACAGTGTGAAGATTTGACTTCCCTGTGCTGAGAGTTAACTGTTGCCAAGGACTCTTAAAACTCCTTGTACAGTTTAATGGGAAAGTAGCTATTACACAATTCATTTTTATACTAAAATGGCATCTGCAGTTTTCTAATTTCCAAGTTATAAATTACAGTTCAGATGGATTTAATGTGATTTGCAAACAAATAATACACATCTACCAGTAAGGTCTTAGGCTACTGTTGTGCAGTACATACACACTCATGTAACATGTATAAAACATACATTTTACATACATGTGGGTGCATGCATGGATAAAGGAAAAAAATCTGTTAGGAATATCAATTATCAATTTTTTAAAGAAATTAAATACTAAAATCTTCTCCAGACACACATGTATGCTGCCACTACAGCTCTTCTAACCCAACACGCAATCCCAAAAGAGAGGAATGCCTCCAACTGACCCCCTGTAACTGTGATTTATTATGTTTGATTTCAAGACAGATATCTCAGTTAAGAACTTACTGAGGCAAGAAATAGCAGAGTTGGTGCTTAGACTTTAGGTATGATGATGACATGTAAGGAAAAGAAAGGAGAAGTTGGAAAACAGTTGCCAAGATTCACAGTTGTGACACTGGATTTAATGAGGAGTACAATTACAAAGCAAAGTAAGCAGGAGCTAGAACAGGCACATCTGCTGGTTAGTCACTGTCTCACAGATGCCAATGTTTGTTTTATTAAAAACAAAACAAGATACAAAGAATAATAAACTTACATCTTCACCAGGTTTGCCTGGAGGTCCCTCTGGTCCACGAGAACCAACTGGCCCCTATGAAATAAATATATTTGTTGAGAAGTCAGTTTAGCCATCACCAAAACATCTATTTGCACCATTTCAGAGTCTGGTTTTACAAAAAAAAAAGATGTAGAAAAAGGAAGATTTTACGCCTAACCACATTTGCTTAATTTTGCGGTGCTCTTTTAACCATCCTGACCCTAGAAAACCTGCATTATAGGAAAATATAGGATAAATTCTTCAGGGAAAAAACCAGAACATTAAAAATCACAGTTGCTGTTTCTTCAAATCTCTGGCTCTTGCTTTTACTTTTGAATCATTTTGTTGCCTCAAAAAAAAAATAGTCTTGTCACCCTTTGTGTAAGTTACACTATCAGGTGTGGTTTTACCAGTGCCTAACCATCCTCAGGCCTGTGCTGGAAAAGAATGACTGTTTATAATACAATCCTTGCTATTCACATTCAGAACAATTCAAATTCACTGACCCAGGACAACATGCTTTGAACACCACAAGTCTTCACTGAAGTTACTTAATAGTTTCAGCTGAAACAACATGACAAAAATTCTGCTCTGAAATAAAAAAGTATAGCATATTTGCAATTCTGTTGTAGAAATGTTTGCATTTATTTGTCTTACCATAGGTCCTGGATCCCCAGGTTCACCAGGTGGGCCTGTGGGGCCAGCACCACCCTAAAATTAACCAAAGATTAATACAGTTACAAATTCCAAAAGCAATTATAAGGATATAAATTAAAATCCATGACCAGGAAAATCACAGCCCATGGGAGAGTCTGGATTCTAATTCAGAACCAGTTCACATTCCCATATGAGTGAAAGTTGGATACTAAAACCCCTCAAGCTGTAGATAAATCCTGTGCCATACATGAGCTCCACTGGAAACTTAACACCATGCCAATACCAAAACCAGAACAGTCTCCATTTTCATTGCTGCTCACTCATTAAAAACCACATTGGGTTAAAACCCTGTTAAAGATCTAATAAACTGTTCTTTTGGAGCCAATTCCTGGGTATAGAGTCCATCTGGAGCAGAGCCCTTGTTTAAATTCCCTTCTGGATGGAGGTGCATTCAGCCACAAGTCACTGAGGATGGGCTCTGCCCCAGAGATGTACAAGCCCCGGTCACTACGAGCTTTGCCTTCAGCTCTGGCCAATTAAATCCCCTGAGGTGAAGCACTCACTTGTTTTCCTTGGAGACCCTGAGGACCTCTTGGACCAACTGGACCCTGTTGAACACACAACTTGTTACACACCGGAAAACAACCTTTCCCAAGCAACATTCATCCTATAAAGAGCAAAATGGCCTGATAGTGACCATGAGCATTTCTACAGTCAATCCTCAGAAAGGCTTTTACTCAGAGAACTGGCATTATGAAATACAAAGGCATGTCGAATGAAATCTTCAAAGTCCAAAAGCCACAGGAGCGTAATTTCATTAGCAGCTGAAAATATGGACTTGGCTGCTTTCTGCAACCTCACAGTCTCTGGAATCAAAATAACCAAACTGTCTGTCCAGCTCCATGAAAAAAATGTAGTGACAAAATAAGAGTTGGGGGGAATAGTCTTCACTTGAAGGGAATGTCATTACTCAGATGAACCTCATAATGGAGTCACAGACAAAATAAATTCATCTTGTTCTTCTCCGTCATGAGCTGAGAAGCAGTAATGAAAGGATGTGTTTAAATGTATCATACAAACCACCAAAGAGCTTTCCAAATCATTGTGGTTTGTTACACAAAACTCAGATTGTCCCTTAGAAAGTGTCCTGAGACTTTTCCGAAAAATCTCAAATCTAATTGTAACTTGTAACATGAAATAAACATTGTCTTGTTTGAAAGTAATTATCTTGGTTCTAGGAATACAAAAATAGCTGTAACAGACAACCATTCATTTTGACAGAAACTCAAGATTTATGTCTTTTAAAATTCATTAATTTTTAATAATTTTTACAAAGCAAATGTAAAAGAGTTAGCAATGGGCCATTTAAAAAATAAGCTAATGAACATTAGAAACAAAACAATGTTTCAGCTGTCAGTTATCCAGTTTACAAGAGAAGAAACAAAGGATGCCACATAACATGATGAATCAATACAAAACGAGCAACTGAGTGCCAACTGACTTTAGCAGACTTTGTGTAAGGTCATAGATATATTAACACTAAAATTAGTCATATTTGAGAATGGCAAGAGAGGAGGCAGTACAAGACATGCAATACCTTGAGACAAACTGAGTGAAAGGATTAAGCAAAACAATGAAAGCAACAAAGTAGGACAGACTTGTGGAACAAATCCTTGTATGTTCAGAAAGCAAATTCACCGAAGAGAGACATTCAGGGAAAAGTTCTTTGAAGAACTCACTGTAAAGGTTAGTCCTAAGGCAAAATATCAAATTATCTTTAGAACCTTTTGTATGGCATTGGAACTGATTTTGAAGGCGACTAGTGAGGATTGGGTAAGATTCAGGTGGGCAAACTCATGGGCAGTACAATCACTAAACGATGGTTTCCTTCAGAACGGATGTTAAACATATCGGTAAAGAGGGTAACAGTATTTTCAAGATATCAAACGTGAAGAGAGGTATTATTAAGAAACAACCCCAAGAGTCCCAGAAGAAAAAACTTCGGGTGGTGAAACAGCTTTCACAGACAGTAGAAAATTTCAGTGTTACCATTAAGTCCCCAGTGCACTCAAAGTAAAGGGCATCTCTAAACAGTGAAAAAACTGGACTCACTGGAGAAATAGGAAATCTGTCTTCAAATAACAAAGCATAGATTTAAGAGTTGGTTTTGGAAATAAATTTTTAATTGCTACAAAAAAATCCCTGATTTGATGTCACCACATGAAAAGAAGTTACATATTTGTTTATTCTGCTTTGTGTTGTACCTGACAATTTTCAGTCACTCTGCGGTGACTCAAGAGGAGCTGGTTTTTTTTCTCCTGTGCCTTGTTATTAGTAGCTGCTATATTTCAGAAGAAGAGAAGGACAGAGGTGGGAGGCTAGAGGTGGGAGAAGCAGCTGTCATTTAACATAAAAATAGGGGTTTTTTCACTTTTTTCCCCAGGTACTGTGCAAAACTCTACTCGAGGTTCTAGAGGTTCTATCCAGGTTCTAGAGGCATAGGAAGCTGAAGAGGATGAATTCCCTTTTGGGTTTTTGTACATGCACTCCACTTCCAGCCTCTCTTACTGTACAGGGCTAATGTGATCTTACCACTGCACCAGGCATCAGGCCCATCTGACTACCAAGTCCAGATTTCTCATCCAGTCCTGCCATCTGAGCTGAAAAGGGCTGGAAAAATAAGATGGGTGATTTTAGCTGTAAGTCATTGTGATGCTTTATAAGGCAAAAATCCACATAATCACATATTCATTATTTACCTTCTTTTTGCAGTACTAACAACTAAATTCTTGTTTTAATCACTAAAACAAAATTTGTCTTTCCTGTAAATTTGAGGTGTTTAAAGCTTCAAAGACCCCGTGAATACATTATATGCTTATTATTCTATTTCCACTTTAACATTAAACAAGTAGTAAAATAACCTAAAAAGAGGAAAGCCTCCCATTAAAATAATTACATTTTTTTTCATGACCATCAAATCTAAACCAAAACTACCATATTCCTTCATGTCTTTTAAGACTTCCTTTTTTTTTCCACTTACCATGCTTCAGGTTCAGAAATATCTTAAGATAAACAGAAATGTAGCCAATTTTATGATTGCAAATTAGAATTTTCAAGCATCTTGCCCTTATCCAGCAAAGCTGAATGGCATTGCTGTTCCTATCAATTCACAGAGACCAAAGAATTAGAGAAGGGAGAAACTGCAGTGCCCTCCTTGTTCTGCAAGTACATAGCTGAAATCAACAGTTCTATTTTGCTTCGTTCAGAGCCAGATCCTCACTCACGGCAGGCCAGAGCTTACAGGGGCTGAGAATGAGCAACTGCCCAAACGTGGATTCAAATCTCCCAACATTTACAGTTAGTTCCTCATTAGATTGGTCCCCAAACACATTTTCTGAAGGTCAGAGACTGCCTGACATCAGAGACAGGAATACAAACAAAAATGTCTTAGATTTCCGGCCACACCTTTCTTCCATATTTTCTGTGGAATTCTATGTAGGATAATGGCCGAACACCCATTACGGTGCTTCTGTGATTCTAAGAGATTCCTGCCTGCTGAAGATATTTACTTGGGCTGAGTCTGCTGGATTCAGGACTATTTGGAAACGTGGTTAAGTCATGAAATGCTGCCCAAAGCTGCAAGCCATTGGCCTAACATGAATATTGTAGATTTTTGTCACTATAACTCTACTGTTTCCAGTAACATGTCAGGAACAATGAAATGAGAAATCAAAACAGGTGTCAAAACAGCAATAAATGTGTAACTGAATACACCTGATAAATTCAAATATGCATTTTATTATCAACCATAATTAGTGTCCAATAGACGAGGGAGGAGGAAAAGAAATCTTGCCGAATACCTTGTCTGTATCTATGGCTGGTTAGCATTGCTTTCATAAACAATTTCTTATATAATCTTCTCAGTGTTGGTCTGAATAATTCCAGCAAGAAGTATAATCAACCACATTTTAGTTTCTCTCATTAGTCATTTATAATTCATCTTAATTTTCTCTTTTCTATATTTCTAACTTGGCGTGCTCATTTCCTCTGTGCTATTGCGCAGATCCCTTGGCTGGTGGAAGTAACAGAACCCTTGTGGTGGTTCTAGATTAGGGCAGTTTGGCTTTTCCAGATGCTAAAATCTGCTGTGAAAGGTGGATCCTTTCCAAGCTTTCTCACATTCAACTTGTCCCAGCTTTTGGCAGAATTTGCAGTGCCACTAGCTGCTGCCCCTCGTGACTGGGAGAGAGGAAGTGTGGGCAGAGCGTTCCACGGTCACAGAACCAAAGGCAAGATACCATTTATATCATGTGGATCTGGTCCAACACTCGCTTCTCTTTTGGCTACAGCAAATGTAAAACTTACCCTGCTTATTCCATCTGGTCCCGAGTGAGTGGGATGCCCTGGAGGACCAGGGTCACCAGGCTGGCCAGGGATACCAGGCTCCCCATCAATCCCTTGAGGACCACGAGGACCCTACAAAGAAAATCAGGAATGCCAACAGTGTGCAAAGGTATTCACTGAAATCATTGTACCAGGCAAACACCTGCCTCTTTGGGATAAATCTGTATTTCTACAGAAAGATCTTCAAACAAACAACATCCCTAATGATCTGTTCCCACCTTCAGATCAGAAGCACTAACATTAATCATGGATCCAACACATAAGTAAACTGCAGTAATTTCTATCAGAAGCTCTTTTAGAAACTCAGGCTTCCTATCATTCCATACTAGAGCATACCATTCCTGAAAAACTATTTGGTTTTGCACACCATATAGAATAAAGTTAATTTACTTCTAAAATGTGTACAGCTGAGATAAATGTAAATACACGCAGAGGCTTAGGAAACGCCAGAGTAATGCTGGATTTTTAAAGCCTACTTGACATCATGAATGGTTTAGCCAGTTCATACCATTGCTGAATTGCCAACACAGTTAAAAGGCCAGAAATGCAGGGAAAGTTATCTGGTGTTGAAGTCACCTCTAGCTAGTATCTACAGAATAGGTTAGGAGCCCATCCTGTGGCTCTCATTTTGATCTCCACTTTAAATTTCTAAACTGCACACATCTTTACTCACGTAAGAACTAAAATTAAATATGGAGGCAGCTAATAAAACATTAGTGGGACAAAATGAGTAGTAATGGGGACAATAAAGACATGCTTCAATCAGAAATACAGACTTTAAAGTGCTTCTTACTACTCCTTTTTTTCATCAGAATAAAATGCTTGACCAAGGCAAAGAGAAGTTTTAGACTATGTAATGAGCTCTTCTGTTTTAAGGATCCTTAAACAGAAAATTTTAGAAGCCTGGCTCACTGAGTCATCTTTTCAAACACAATTAATAATCAGACAGATTGCCTGTATTTCCATGAGGTGAGGACTGTGTCTGCAATACATTTCAGTGGAATTTGTGTCTGAACTGGTATGGTTTGAACTCATATGGTTCACAGAAGGAGCTGCGTAGAGATGGCATTCTGAACAAATGAGAAGGCCTGTGCATGTCGGATGGAAACAGAAGGTTTTAGCACAAAACTTCATTCTTTAATATATCAATTATAAACACAAGTACACACTACCAAACCTAAAGTGCTTACTGTCCTAAGGAGGAAAAGAATGAGATACCTTATTTGTTTGTTCTCAAAACAAAAAGAAAACAAAGCTAAGCATTAGAGAAAAAAAAAAACGAAACACAAAACCACGGTTGCCTATAAAGAATTCAGCAAGTTTTTGTAGGATTGCTGATTTTCAATACCCAAACAAGACACCTGGACAAAATCTAATAGATAAAAAGTGCCTTTTTTAATTTCTATTTTAGAAAAGGACCTGCTTTTTAGTCACCAAAGCTCAAACTGCTTCAAGAGCAAAAATACAACCACATACCTCAAAACCAAGAAGTCACCAAAATGCATGTTTGTATTTGTAGGTAGCAAGTAATTAGAGGTATATAACCAGTTTGGTGGATTTTTAATGAAATTTTGATTACAATTTTATTTATTTTACAGTATTTATATGTTTATATGTATAGAAAAGAGCCCTTTTCTTTCACCAGTTCAAGGTCAGGAAGGTGTTAAAAAAAAAAAAGAAAAAAGAAAAACGAAGGGGAAAAAGGCAAAACATTCTCAAAAACGCCACGAGGTGGCACCATTTAAACACACAATTGTCTCATTCTGGCCCATCGTTGCTGCTGGTCAGGAAACAATTAAAGGTTTTGCTCACAATAAAATAAAAGGAAAATGCAGCTCATGGTAGAACACTCCCAAACTTCTATCTACTTAAACTGCTACTGCAAGTAAAATCAAGTGTAAATCCACATGGAAAGAAAAACCATATGAATGGTTCTGAGGATGTCCAAGTTTATTTTCTGTCTTCAAAAGATCATTTGTAAACAGCTAAAATATCATCATGCTCTAAAACTCCACCTCCATAGATGCATTTTGCAAATGCAGCCATACTATTCCCTAGCTGTCTCTCACTGTTACACTAGCAAAAAATCTGATGTAAAAAATACACTAACATTCCTGAATTCATTTTATATCCAAAGCTCCTGCTTTTGTAGAAGGCAGACACCCACGGCAGAGTCCTTCTGCTCACTAGGCAGGAGGAGCCTGACTTTAAAGAACAACAAAAAATAATCTGAAGAAATAAATAAACTGTTTGAAAATGTGCTTAGTGCGTTAGTAACATCCCCAGCCAGTAATGTATTTACCCAGATTAATTTTATAAAGGCAGTCTGTACCAGCTTACCTGCTCCATGAGGGGTTTTCATGATATAAACTGCAGGTGTGAGCTAACATTTCTTTTCCATAAGTAAAAATAAAATCCCTGCACCAGCAGTCACTGTGTCTCTGAAAGCAGTGCTCTTGGTCTCATACCTACACTCTGGCATACACACAGCTCATCAGAACCTCTGATGGAACATTTGCAAAGGAGCTGACTGCTTCTCAATCCTTTGTTATTCCTTGAAAGCAGAATAATAACCTGTGTCAAAAGGACTCAAAGGCATTTACAGCCTTTTGGGATTTTAGGTGCTTGTAGCCACCACTCTGTAGAGACACAAGGGACGCATGGCAGGCAATCAAAATTTATTTAGCGTCTCATTGACAATACTGCACATTAGGAAAGCACTTCAGACACAGCCTGATTCAGAAAACACAGTTAAGATTCCTCTGTGCACCCCAAGATTGCACAATTACTCCCAGAGCTCTATTAAGCATTTTGATACTCATTCTTCAGAGAAATGTCATACAGAGATCTGAAGAGCAGCAGTGGATTGGCAACCATCTCAAAGAGGCTGCACACTTACTCCACTGCTTTAAAAACGTCATTACCATCTACAGACAACAGGCACACACTGGAAACAGGGCAAGGGAGTCTGGTTTAGGCCTATGCCTAACCTCAGCATTGGCTTACTCTTTCCTGAGGGATAGGAAAATATCCACATTGAAATTACAATGATTCGACTCTAAAATCTGCTTTTAGCAGCTTCTGCTCTTTGACTTGGCTTTTTAAAAGGAACATGTCATCTTGGGTATTTTCAGCACTCGTTTTTGGCCTTTCTGTGGTTCTCCACATGCAGACACCGAAATTCCCTTATGAAGTCTTTATTTCCACTGAGCAATCCTGGTTACATTATTCACCAGCATACCAACAAATGTAGTCACATATTAACTCCTGCTAACTTCTGAGCTTTGTCTTTTCTGAAGAGCTCTGAGCCACACAGCTCACACTGCTTCTGCTGCACAGCAGTCACCAGCAAACAGGCATCAACTTCTAATCAAGGGAGCGAGATGTTCCAGTTCTATCTGAGAATGTTTGTTGAGAAAGTATGGCTTTTAGTGGAATTACTGCTAAACCTCTGTTCATTTCTCAAAATATTCAGGTTTCAATCTACCCTGGGAATGATAAAATAGAAATGTTTTCCTGTTTGTTACCTGATTCCTGGAAAATACGGGGAGTTTTGGTAACTCTAGAAGACACAGAGACAGTTTAAAGCCATCTTAATCTTTTGAGGTTGGTTCAGGTAATTTATTTCTGAGATATTTAGTAACTTACAGGTCTTCCCTTTGGTCCTCGTTCTCCTCGTGGACCTTGTGAGCCTGGAGGTCCCTAAAAGAAAGACCAGAAATATTAAGTCTCTTAAACTACCGAATGATTAATAAAGCTCTGCAAATATGAAATTCAATGCTTATTTGAAAATTAATTTGTGGGGTTTTTTTCCTACACCGTCATGAAGAAAACAGCTATAATCACCAAGTATTCAATATTTCTTCTCAGCTGTATATTGGCTGAAGGGAGCAGAGCCATGATGCAGAGATCAAAACAGTTTCACCTCTCATGTGCTCCACAGGTTAATTCAGCAAAGCTTTTCTGAATGCCAGAGGCTCTTCATGTGGAGATGTACAGGTCTGAGATACCCTCCCCGCTAGTCCAGGACTGCTCTCTGCTCAGCCACAGCATAAAGCATCCTGCAACTCCTCCTGCTCCTGCTTGGTCCCTGCTGGAGAGGCATTCCCCAGCATCCACCCGGCACAAAGGGCCTCAGACGTTCATGTGCTACAAGCACACATCCATTCACTTGGCATGGGCTGACCTGACACTGCTAAAAACATCCCATAACCTTCTCGCCTCCTCAAAGCCAGTGGCTCTGCAGACAATACCCACTGAGGCGTAGAAGAGTCCTCCTTCACATCACCCTCACAACACAAACCAGAAATGGCAGGAAGTGGCAGATGCCTCATCAGAGAAGCAGAAGATCAAAAAGCACTCACGGCTGGTCCCGGACGGCCTCGTATCCCTGAAACCTGGAGCAGGGAACATAAATTAAAGTTACCACACATCATGGCTGCATTTGTCATGAGTGCCCTACAGAAAATCAGTTATTGAAAACCAAATAGCAAGGTAGGACATTGAAGTACCAAGCAATTTAAAAGGCTTTTTAGAGAAAGGGGGGGAAAAAAAAAAGTAAATATAATTTCCACTGGTTATTTCCAGTTTGGAGTCTTTTTATTAGCAATGTGAGCAAAATCTTAGAAGTATCACTGCTACTCTAAAAAAGATTAAATAAGTAAGTGAATTACAATGATTTAGGCTCAACTTATTAATTATTTGAATCTGCCTTCACACGAGAAAGGAATTAATAGATATTGAAATTTTATTTCACCACTTTCTAGATACTAATTTACCATTACACTTCCACAAAAACCTAACCATAAAAATAAAGATTATGGCAAAAGAACTTCACCCAAAATGCAACTAACAGGAATTTCTAATGTTACATATGTGAAACAGCATACTTTATTTCATTCCTTTCATTTCTAGGCTGTACAGTTCTGCTGTATTTACTACATTACTGCAATTCTGCTTTAAAGCACTAATATGCACACTTCTAGAGTGTGCTGATGGATGAAGAAAATATTGACTTACAGGTGGCACTACTCCAGGTTCTCCTTTTTGTCCCTACAGGAAAAAGATACCAAAACATCAGATGCCAGAAAAGAAGTGCAAGTACAATTAACAGCACCAGTTTCACCAATACCATCCCTGTGACTGTGATAAAAACTAACACTTCTCTAACGATGCAACAAGATTAAATTGAAGTACCTGTGACAAATAATCCATACTATTTTAATGACTGGACACTGATTAAATGAAGGCTATAAATTAACATTATTCTCTAGCTGCATAATATACTGTCTGAAAGAAGACTCAAACTAGAACTGCTAGAGAGTGCTAGAAAATATGTTGGAGTTCTGCTGTTAGATGATTTAAATCATGTGAAATACAGAGCCTTGGGCAGCACTCAGAATCCATTTCTTCAAGATACTAAATTAAAATATGGATCATCAAATCCATGGACATACAAATCCATCTGCAACCTAGGGACAGAAGACAATGACATTGCATAGCTTCAGAGTGAAGGACAACAGCATTCGACAATTGACTTTTCTTTGAGCTGAATGCGTTGACAATGATTACATGTTACATCAAATAACTGGGATTAGACCTGTTGGTGGTAACTGGTTTTTTAAGGAAAAAAAAGAGGACTTTGCAAAGATAAAAAATTTCCTGACTTGCCTATCAAGTAATAATAAAAAGGTTACAGTCCATTGATTTCCGTAACGACCTCTGCAGAGAGGGTACTCCGTTTTGTTGAGTGTATGTACTTGATCATCTAAAATTTACTTCAATTATTTCTTGCAGTTGCTTACTATCTTAGAAGCCTATTTATGGGAATGTATTTTAATTTCTTTTGTAAGAACCGGTCTTCCCTTTGTTCAACTGCACACGAGAGAAGCTGCCCACAGAACCGTGGCTCTGGGCAAGGACACGCGATCCCAGGGCTACCTCCTGCCCACCGGGCAGCTCAGCCTCAGCACAAAAACCAGCTGCAAGCTTTACCAGCTCAGCATCTACTGACATCACAGTCCCTTCCCTCAGTCTGTGGCACTGCTAGAGCTGAAACAACCAAGCTACTCAAAGTGGAATCCCTTTGATGTAGACAGCAGGGATTTTCAGCCAGGGGATTCTCTACATTAAGATCAGGATTTCTGCCTGCATCCCAGCATTTTTTTCATGTGGACTGCAATCTCCCTAGCCACCAAGGAAGGCCAAGGGAAAGAACTAAATGTTTTTAACAGAGCTTGTATTTATCTTTTGTGGTGTGCCTCAAGGAGATGCATGGGAATCTTTTAACAGTAGTAATACATTACAAAAAAAAAGTAAAGGAAATCTTACCTTTCTTCCTCTACCTATGAGAAAGGACAAAGAAGAAAAGAGAAGAAATTAGTGGTTTTACTCTGAGAGACAGAACACAGTAAGAGCTGAATGAAGGTGTTGCAGCTAGAGCCATCCCTGATCCTGGATGCAGAGGGGATGGTGCATTGCCTATAGGGAGCTGGGGGGAGATCCCAGGGACACACATCCTCCCTTGCTCAGGTGTGAGGAACCAGAACACTGCAAAAATGTCCTCTGATCCTCAGCCTTTTTCCTCCTTGCACAGAATAACAAAAAACACTTTAGGAAAGCAGAGTATCTTGTGGGGGATTGTCAGATGCTGGCCTAATGACTGACAGGAAGTCAAGGTAAGCTTTAATACTGACTCCAACAATAACTGCTGATGGATCCACAACACATTACACGGTATTTTTCAGAAGAAAGAGCTCACAGAGGGATTTTTTACCTTTTCTTGTTTAAAAAGCACCTGCCCAAAAAAATCCTTCAGAAGAATATTTTATAAACACCTCAAATACCAGTAAGGAATATGGGAATGTATCTACACTGCTTTTATATTTGCTGTGTGTACCCTGTTGGTGTTGGCCCAATGCCTCCCAAAACAGAGCAGGATGCACCATTTCGTTATTAATGCTCTCCACTGCTCAATTGCACAAGTCCCTCCTTTGGTCTTTATCACTACTTTGTTCAATATTAAGCTGATCAACAGCAATTTTATCTCCAGGAAGAAATTAATTATTATACATTGAATGTAGCTCTAGTAATTCAATACACAGTATTATGTAGCTTTCATTGCAACGTAAGAAATTTTCTTTTAGGAAAATTGAGGGGGGATTCCTTTATCCACATCTCTCCAGGAAGAAGAACTAGACTGGAAAAGACAATCTCTAAGGTATATAACAGAAAGGATGCAAATACGGAGTCAATAATACTTCACACTTCTTTTATGTCTCACAAAAGGATCCCTGTTTTCACATTGGAGAAACACATTCCACTGTTTACATTAATTCATCTATTAGAGGGTCCCTGAACTGAGCATTTAAGAGAATGCACTTATTACATATAGTTATGTATTCAATATATATTTATCTTAATATGTTTATTATATATATTTATGTTTCAGATGAACCACAAAAGGAACCCAGTATTCGACCTAGTATCAAGATGGATTTCAGATCAACCTTTTAGATGTAAAGCCATTTGGGCTTGTATCAGATCCATAATCTAAGGCAAACTGTTTCGAGTCAGCTGTCGGGCAGCCCAAGAGGGATGGTAAGTATCAAGTACCTACTATTTTCAGATTTAAATTTTCACCATAAAAATAGCCTTAGAAACTTCAATACCACAAGCTTCCTAGTTCTTTGGGCTGTCTCTCCTTTCAACCTAGAAAAGGCTCTTACCAATGGTGGGGTCAAAATCCCGTGATGTGTGGGGACACACAGGACAGCACTCTCCTGGGGGCACCTGCGGGTTCTCACACTCCAGCAGATCTTGACACTGGATTTCGTCGCAAAGAATAGCTCCGTTGTCACAGACACAGATTTGGCATGGTGAGGGCTTCCAAATATCCCTGTTCAGGTACATCTGTCCATTCTGAGTGCAGGCTATTTCTTCACCATCTTCTCCTGGGACAGAGGAGAGAATATAAAACACATTTTCAAACCACAAAATCAAAGAAATGGGACTGGACAAGGAAACAGCACAAGATGAGAAGCAGCATCGTGTAAGCAGAGAAAACAATGCACCAGCACAGCTGAAGCTGATGCTCCTGACTTTTAAATACCAGTCATCTTACACGTCTTTCTTAATTTATCACCTTATTTCTTGATCAGAAAGAAGAAAAATAGAATCACCACGGAGTGCACAATTCCTCCACAGTACCAAGTGAACTTGCCTCATGAGTTTTTGGATGTCAACCTGCTCAGGGGGATGTCACCTCTGCCCTGAGGAACTCCTGCCAACTCCCTGCTCCGTGTAAGTGCTCAGCACAGGGTATTGGAGAGGTCTGACAGGGGACAAGAACCTATGACACTTCTGTCCAGAGCAGCACACACTCCCTGCTCCCTCCTGGCTTATACAGCCAGATGGGACAGACACAACAGCAGCTGGGGGAAAGAAAAAAGACAATCCCATTTATTGGGTAAGATTTATTTATTGGTGTAGGGGAATACCAGCACAGAGAACCGAATCTTCCAAACAGGATAGTCAACCTCTGTCCAGTGGCAACAGGAGCACCCGCTGCAGTGGTACTTGCAGCAGTGTCTCCAGCTGAGTGATGAGAGGCTCCTCACATGACTTATGCTCAGATTTTATAATCCAGCTGGTTGTGGCCGCACATGATTAACCCAGCACACACACATGATATTCCTATGGATGTCTCTTAACTGCATACAAAATAGCCCTTAGATATTTTAACCATACTGAAAGACCATCCTATGTCACTATATAGGACCAGTATGGACTGACTATATGCATACATCCTCTCTCTGTGTACTTATTCACACAATCACACTTATTCCCATTTGTACTGTTTTTACCCATATTTAAGTCTTTGCCTTTGTTTTCTTCCTGCTTTGTAGCCAAACACTCTGGATATGTTTGGAATTTTTTTTTTAATCATGAGGAGAGTATATCTCAGTATCTTCTCCTAAAATTAAAATATGTCTGAGAAAGAGTTCAAAAATCAAGTAATGTGGAAGGTTTTGATCATACATTCAGTATTTTACAGAATGCCCGAGCAGCAAGAAAAGATTTTTTCATTTTGTCCCAATGAATATTTCATCCTCTAACAGAGAAAGCAGCCGCAAGACCAAAGAACCATCCCCAGGCTGTCCCTAGACCATGTATCACAACTTGCAAACCAAGAATCCCAGTGCCAAGACAGTTTCTGAGTCATACACAGCAAAGCTGTCACTCACAGTCCAAAAATTATTCTCCTGACCCCTGAGATGCTGCAGAGAAGACTGATCTTACATGGGTGAGAGCTCCATCTGACCACAGAAATCCCTCCTATCAAAAATGTCTTTGAAATTGGACAATCCAGTTAAAACTACTACTGAAAATTCCCAAACAGGTCTAACTTCTAACTAATATAAGGCTGGGAGTAAGGTCAATTATATACACAGGACACATCCCCCTAGTCAAAGATCACAACCATTGTTTGTTTAAGCAAACCTGTTACTAGTGTAAAAATTAACAGCTCTAAGCACAGAGACAATTTCATTGTTCCATACATTTCTGTCCTAATTTAAACCAGATGTAAACAGAAAATTACAAAGTAATAAATATGAGCAGATTTGGAATTTCAGCTTCGTGCCTCATCTCAAGTCCAGTTACTCCATCAATGTTGAAGCTTGAAGAAAGGGAGCAGATGTGTCATTAACTGTTGCTTGCCATCACTAACAGCTTTCTAACACAAACTCGAAGTTTTCACCAGGTCAGCTCCTCTTCAACCACTTTATTGCACCAACAGACAAAATGACTCGAAGAGGTGCTGCAGAAGCTCGGGAGGAAATGTTTTCAGTGTGAAGTAAAGACATCAACCAAGTGTGCTGTACAGTCCATTTATGACACTGTGAGAATCATTTTCCAAACTGCAGATCGTATTTTGGAAACCACTCTTCTCACTTCTCCCTTGTGAGCATGACATAATGCACTGTCTGACATATTTAGCCTTTTCCCCCCAGATGTCTGGCATATGGTCTATGTCTTCTTTAACGTATCACCCGCAGAACTCGTTGTGCTGTTCAAAAGAGCAGCAGTTTGCATAAATGAAATTTCTAAGTTATTGAGCCCAAAGTCAGCATTCTGTCATAACTTCAAATAAACCACATAGCAACTGCTTTGGCAAATCAGAGCTCAGCCAGATGGTGACTAGCTTCTGCCTGGGTCCCGCTCAGCGGCTGGGAAAGAGGCAAAGACAGGCGAAAAAAGTACATACCAACTTCTGAAAGCTACTAAGTCTGCTTCCCTATCAGATTGCAGATATGATGGTCATTAAAAAAAAACACCAACCAAAAAACAAAAGAAAAAACCCACCACCACATAATATTGTCAGAAAAGACAATTGTACATCTTTTGATTACATTCAGTGCTCTTAGTTTTTCTTTCTGCTGTGACTGCACTACTGAAAGAGTAACCTGGAAACGGCAGCTGTTTCAAAGCCAACTCATTTCACAAGAACATTTTGACATTCTATTCCCAGGCCTGAACTGCAGGCATGTTATCCAGCTACACCCAGAGCAGCAAAGGCAGCAAAGGAAATCATTCTACCATTTCCTCTATGGCTTGGAAATTTGCAGGTCTGTTTTAATCACAGGGACCAACTTACAAACTCTTTATATACCACGTGTTCTTTCTACTTCTACAGTTGTAACACAAGGTGCTGAGTGGCTCGAGAAGCAGCTTTGGAAATTTTTAATGAAGCCAAAGGATCTGCTAGGCCATTCACCAATTCTTTTCTTACCAACTAAAAAGCACAACTCCAGTTAGTATTGGACCTGACTAAAGATCCGACAGGATTCAAACCTATCGAGATTCAATACAGTCTGCAAATATAAAAGGCGAGGTGGGAGAAATAGCCAATGATATATATTCATTAGCTTACACAACAACCAACCTTCAGAAAGAGGATTTCAATGCAAAACACAGTAAGTAAAATGCAATTTCTTTCTACTATATATTGATGTGTTGGAATATGGGTTTTACTTTAAAGAACTGATTTATCAGCAGTCAAACAGTCAGTTACAGCTAATTTACTGGATCCTCAGACACAGAGGCTACACGTCAGCAGCTTGGAAGTAAAATCACACCAGGCACTGACCTACCCAGGCCCAGTTTGGTGTCACCACTGAAGCTGTACTAATTACTGGGGGGAAGAAGGGGACAGGGGCCCCAACATGTCATCCGAGCCACTAGATGGCTGTCAATGCCCATCAGTCATCACAAGCAAGTGTCAAAGTTTGTGAACAGACCAGGCGTGTAAGGCCTACCCTGCTTTGGACTGCTTGTGCTGAGCTTGCTTTCATTTCAAGTACATCTCTCTCATGGTGAATTCCACTCCTCAACAAGCCAACAGCAGGACAAGGGTTTTAAAAGACAGTATATGAAATCATTTCAATTTTTCACCACATCATTTTGAAAGCAACACCTGGAAATTTACTGCTGCTTCATTTGCTGTTTAAAGTTACGTGCTTCACGTTACTGTGCCCATATTGCCTTCACTGATTCCTGGTTCACATCTTGCACATGGAAAAAGGAAAATAAGGTCTGGACATGGAACCGGGTAGAAACAAATGAGAGGGGGAGAGAAGGGGAGAGAAGGGGAGAGAAGGGGAGAGAAGGGGAGAGAAGGGGAGAGAAGGGGAGAGAAGGGGAGAGAAGGGGAGAGAAGGGGAGAGAAGGGGAGAGAAGAACAAGAGAAGAACAAGAGGGGGGAGGAGGGGGGAAGTCACCATAAAAATGTGCACCATAAAAAGTAGAAGCAGTGAACCACCACTACCCTCAACTGAGGTGATGGCAGGTATGTGAAGGACAGGAATACACCTTTCAATGATCTACTTGAAGAAAATAAATGGCCTGAGCAAAACCTGCAGATATGAATGTTTTCTGCAGACGTGAACAACTTTGGTTCACAGAGGAAACGGCAAGGAAAAGGAAAGGATTTGGCATCAAAGCAGCTCCATTTCATTGCATTTTTACTGGTCCTACCAATGTGCTAATTAAAGGAATCTAGAGGCCGACAGACCTACAGTGGTAGAGAACACAGTCTAACAAAAGCAAAAAAGATGATGACTGGTAGTGAAAGCACAGTCTGCCAGTTTTAGGCTTTCTTCTGCCAGGAGGGGCTTCTTGATGGGTACTGTAACCAAAGCCCAATTCTTTTGCATTGCTTAGCATAAAAAGACTGGAACAGAAGAGGTATAGTTATTTAATGAAAAAGGGTTGGAAATAAAACAGCTTGCACAGAGATCTTCTCATCCTCTCTTTGTCATCCTCGCTCTAGTTTGTGAAAGCATAGGGAAATATAAGATTACACAGATACAGCAGTTTTAAAGTTTAAAAAGCTAGAAAATGAAAAGCTGAGTTTTGAGATATGAATTACAAAAGTTAATCCTGCTGACTCACAAAGCAGAGGTGCAGAAGTAAATCAAAGTGATAGATGATACGTGCTAACAGCCATTCTGCAGATGCACTGTTGTGCATGTGTACAGACTGCCAAGACAGGGACAAGAGGAGCTTGGTGTTAATATTGTTTGACTGTCAGCCTGCTGCAACAATAATGTAGGGGCTTGATCCAGATCCCATTAAATCAATGGGAAAAACCCTCTCATTTACTCCAGTAAGAATGAGACTGCCTGTTTTGTTTATATTTTGGCAAAATTTTTTTGGAGTAATAATAAAGTATTATCCAAATTACTGTGACTTACAAATTATAATGTAAACACCAATTATTCTGAAAATCAGATAGTTTTCAGGAGTGCTGACAAATACAAAATCTATTTTTCATTTGTTACACAGTAACAATTCTTGTTAGTAATGATTAACAGAGAGAATTCACCTAAGTAATTTACAGTTACACAGATGAGGATGAACCTGGAATACTTTACTAATGAAAGACTCAACTGATGCACAGTTTTGCCAGTTTTGTGCACATACACATTTAGGAAGAGAAGGAAGCTCCAAGTTACTGCCCCACCTCCCTTGTAAAAAAGTGAGTAAGAAATCCCTTGCATTAAACTTTTGGGAATGCACACAAACACGAAGTTTAAAACACAAACCTCTAGGAAACCAGGTTTCATCAGAACTTTTTCTTAGGAAAAGAGGTGGGGGCATTTAATCCATCCCCCAGAGTTCCTGCTTAAAAAAAATCCTAGGGGTAATTTGCAAAGTTGACAATTAATAAGCCTTTTTAACAGCATTCCACAGAATGAAAGATGTTGAATGCTTTTAACTGCAAGTGAGTTTCAATGTGATTGAGGAGGTCATCCCTCTAGACAAGGAGCTGCAAGCCTTCAGAAGCAGACAAGTTCCAGGGTGTTCCCTTAAATGATGTAGATAATTTTAAAACCCGTATTTTCAGCTGGAAAATTACAGGCTCAACTGGTTTTCCTGCAGAGGCCACAAATACCAGTAAGTATGAAAAAATACTGTGAAGTATCAAGGTGCAAGTCAGCCCCCAAGAAGAGACTTAATTAATTGTTGAAATTGCTGTGACCATCAATGAAGCCTTCCTAAAGCCATACACTGCATCTGGCTGGCACTACGGGGAGAGAGTTCACCCTCTGAGATTCATCAACCAAGAAAAACCAGCCTCCAAGCTCTAAACACCAGTCTAGAAGCAGAAAACAACAGCAGAACAATATACCCTGACTTGGGAGAAGAAGTAATCTGTCAGGTAAAGAGCACTCTTAGTGTGACCTGGCAGCTAGGGTTTATTTCTTCCAGAAAATTGTGCCAAAATAAATCAATAAATCTGTTTTCCACTCAGCATTGTGATTTCAATTTTGACTGAATGGGGAAAAGAATAGGAAAAACCATGCTTAGGATACAATTAAAAACCTCCAAATTAATTTTATATCAATATGCGAAGTACACAACTGCTTCTACACTTAGCTGGATGGAATCAGTTCTGCCCTACATTTGGGTTGGTGGCTCCTACTTCCCCTTTTTCTCACAGGTTCATGGATTTATGTCTCCATCAGGGCAAACAGAAATTTTGCTTGTCTTTTTATGGATAAGTTTCATTTCCAACACAGAACAATCAAGAACAATGTTTTTATTACAAGATCCAATAAATGCTGAATACAAAGGCAGAATATACTGTGATCCCTTCCAGTAAAAAGGTTTTCTCTCGGTGGTCCCACAGCACTACCCAATGTTTATTATACTACTCAATTCCCTAAGAGCAAATCATGGTGGTGTATCCGCATCTTAACCTTACTAGTCCTGAGCTGCTAAACAAGACTCAACCCTTGTAAACACCCCAGACAAGGCAGGAAACTGCAGAAGCAACTTTGCTCAAAGTTTAGTCAGACAGGTCCTTTCCTTTCGGTTATCCCAGTTTTGGACCAGTCTATTTGAAAAGCACTTAGTTAAACTAACTCATTAGAGTTATCCCAAGAATGAGGTTAGATGTAAACATGTTTAACTTTCTTTTTCTCTGGTTTTACTTCAGTTCACAAGTAGGCTGGCTGGACACATTGCTGGGTGCCTGCAGGAGAATAGGGTGAAGGAGGGAGATGAAGAGTCTGATATGCCAGCAGTGCTTATACAAATACTCTCAGATGACAGCAATCAAGCCTCCAGCATACAGCAGGAAATGAAATTGCTTCCAAATGTCTAAGGCTGCACAGACTGGAATGGGGAGGCATTCAGGGCACGCCTGAGAAAACACTATTGCAGATTTCAGCAGCTGGAGCACATGAGTCAAAAGCTGAAGTCGGTAGCGGGGTCCCTGGTCTCTGCTGGAGCCCGTATGGCCACGAACGCTCTGCTTGGACTTCGTCATGCAAGGTAGTTGAAGTCAGTTGAGCTACTGCTGACTCAGTGCAGAAAAAGCCTAAACAAAGTGCTTATCATAGGCAATTATTATGTTTTATTATCTCGAAAGAGGCTTGAGGCAACAGAGATCATTCAGTTTTATAAGCAAAATGCTGGAGCACATTCTGGACTAAGGGATGACATTTTTAAGAGGAATCACTTTATTTGCATGAAGACAGGCTGGTTCCAGAGAAATATCAGATTTTTTTGGTGGGGAACTCACAAAGAGAACACACAGCAAACAAGTTTCAGGCGGTGGAGGCAGGGCCTAGGCTTGGCACTGCTGAACACACACAAGTTCTGCAATGCAGGCATTGTCTTCAAAATTAAAACAAAACTAAACCAGCAATTAGCAGATTTCCTAAAATATAAGAGGTTTCATTCTGAAAGCAAACACATCCCAACAGTGGAAATTCTGCCCAACTTGCTGCTACTGCAAATTAAAGCCAATCTGATCAGGACATAATGAACTGCACATAATATTTCTAAACTTAAATCTAAAATAGCAAGATTACAGCAAAAATGTAATATTCTTCTACCGCCTATTTTGGCTCCCTGTTCTGGAATCCATAAATGTTTAATTTTGGTCTTTTGAAAAGCCAGACTTGGACTGCTGTGAATTAGTAAAAATAAAGCATTTTGGCTGCGGAGAAAATTCTCTCAGCTGCTTCCTGTGTCACTATCAGGGAGACACAGTTTCCACTCACAGCCCAGTTGGAATCCTGTAGTAAATCTATGGACAATTCACAAGAAACCACCTTGCCGTGCAGTCAGCCAGAAACCAATGGCCCAAGGACAAGCCATGCAGGGTAAGATTGCACTGTGTCAGCCAGATTCTGAAATTACCATCGCTTGATGTTCCCAGAACTGACCCCTGAGGAATGTCACCATGATCTAGCCACCAGCTGGACTAAGAATTGCCGACCATTACTCTTTGAACTCAACACTCCCACCAGGTCCTCATTCACCTTGTTACCCATCCGTTCAGTCCCATACTGAGCACTTCCCCAAACTGCCAATGGATGTTATGGGAGATGGTGTCAAAAGCATTGCTGAACCAAAAGTAAACAGCGTCTTCACTTGTGCACCAAGCCAATCATCTCATTGTGGAAGGCAATCAGATTCAACCAATTTAATGGAAAGGGGAAAATGCACTAAATAAATAGCCCCTAACTGCTGTCTGCTCTTCTCTGCACCCATCCATTCCAAATGCTACAAGTTCCACTGTTCCAGTTTCACATATGCTCTAATACTCAGAGTCTAACTGGTAAAATAGCAATGCACTGCAAAATAACTGGTTTGCCTTCCTTGTTTTGTAGGATTTAGCTCTTTTGAAGTCACACAAAATGCATATGGATGTCTTTTCTTATTATATCTAAGAGAAACACACTTGCTGCTGCCCAAACACCCTTATTCTTTGAGGCCATACACATCAAAGTTCAAGAGAAACCTATCATTACACGCTGCCTTTTCCACAAAGCCATTCTACATTGCGGTTTGCCAAGTGGACTCCTGTAATTCCTTAAATGCATCCTTGCTAGCTAATATCACCCTCTTTTTCAGCCAAAAATAAAGATTTGTAATTAGCAAGAAAATTCAATTCCATAATTAAAAATCCTTGCATTCCAACAGCCTCAGCATTTTAAACTGAAGTGAAAACTACCCAGTGTTTGGGTGGAGTAGGAAGGTATTGCTGGAAAGCTGTACTCATAACACGCTGTTTGTACAGCAAAGCCATTCATTTGCTGAAATTCTGGGCCTGTGAGAAATTAAAAAAGAAGAATGGCAAGCAAAAAAGTCTGCAAAAATTTCAGGAACAAAGCCTCTTGTTTCTTTTCTGCCACCATTACCTTTACCACAGTTCAGACAGCTCAGTCAGCAACTTCTGGTTCCAAGCTGACATGGAACAGACCTCAGCAGCCCTCAGGGCACCACGGCTGCTTTCTGCACAGCATCAGGGAGGAAGGTTCTAAAGGAGCAGCCTGGTTTTCAAGTGTAATCCTGAAGATGATCACACACATACATGAGGAAGAGACAGTGATTTAGATGTGTCTCATGCCCAGGAGAGAGTGAAACTCATTTATTACTTACAGATACAGGAGCAATAACCAGTTTCCTCCTTTCAGTGTGTAAAAGTAACAATGTTAGTAAGTAACAAGTGAGTAGGGCTCAGTTAATTTCAATAAAGGTTTGGGATGAAAAAAATCCTTGAGACTGAACATAAAAGAAAGACAATAGCATTGCTCAAGAATTTTTCTACAATGTGGCTTGTGGGTTTTTTGAGGGTTTTTTTTGTTGGAAAGCATTTCATTACTGAAATACCAAGGACAGTCCTTTTATTAGCTACATAACTTGAAAACCTTTTCTTTCATTCTCATCATGTTTGAAATCACCTATTTCAGTCAAAAAACCTACTGGGATTTGCTAGAGGGAACCTCACACCAATAAAAGTCTTGTAAAAAACATCCAAGTCAAGCTGCGGAAAAATGTTTTCATTGACCTGACCCAATTCCATCTTTTTCATCATTTCTGAGTCATGAGACCTTTTCAAGGTTGCCCCAACTCATCCAGGCTGGCAAGGGAAAACTCAGTTGTTGAAGAGCAGCTTCCCCTCTAGCACAGGCTGGTGATTGTACACTGCAACAAGGACGACTTCAAGTAGACTCCTATTTGCAGACCAATGTACTTTGAATCCCACTGGAAGAAGAACAGAGCTAGGTCAGGTGAAGAACATCCTCACTCCATTTTCAGAGTGCTGCATAAGTTCATTAAATTTAAGAAGGAATTTTAAACAAAACCCAGTTTCTTATTTTGTCTTGATGCAACAGTGGAAAATGGCAACATTAACTTAGCAAGAAAAATCCCATGAAAGAACTACAGGTACCCTTGCCACCTGGAGATTCTGTGTTACTGTATGATGCACTGGAATAAAGTTACATATTTTTATTCCCATTTAATTTCTAACTTGTCTTTGCTACTGTCCCAATTCTTGGTCCATACAAATGTTTAAAAAAATTTAAAAAAAATAAAAAAATCAGCACAGAAGACATACTATCCACCCTGTCATTTAGATGCATAGCAGTGATAAACGGATACATACCAGCCATTACTTTGCTCTGCTGTAGGATTATGGTTTCTGGGACAGAGGAAATGAAAGGCTTTCCTGCAGGCTCTCCTGCTCCTAATCACTGGATATCTTTCCATACTTCAGGGAGGAAGCATTATGAACTTCTGTCAGGCAAATAATCCATACTAAAAAGTTTGGAATGAATTAAAATTCAAGTAGGGATGCCTAGTTTAAAACAAACCAGCCGTCATCACCTCCAGCTACTGTTTGCTTTGAACATAATCTACTTAGTATTTCCCTTAGTTCCTCCTTTCAAAACTACTTCATCATTTTTCAGATCTTTTTAATTTTATCCTACTATTGTTTCTTTGATATCAGCCTTTAAAAGCCCAAGGAGGCAGCATCCAAGTTACAATAACATTTTTTTCCAAAGCAAAGCATTCTGAATACTGACATCTTGTTGCATCACTTAATTCCCAAAGCAGAACTAGGAGCTGCAATTAGGTTCATGTAAATGCATAAAATAGAAAAGAGAAAATAAAGCATTTCTAGAAAAGAATGAAAACCTGTGTGTGGTTGAGAGAAGCATCCATGCTTAAGGGATGCAACTCAAACATTAGACTCAAGATCACTTCTAGGGAAAAATTCAGGGCGTGTGGGCACTCTAGTGTGACTATGCCCCATTGCTCGTATCAAAACTTTGTCCTTCACTGCACCCAGAAATTGGTATAAACAACACAGGGAACCCTGACACAGAACTGGGCTCTAACATGACCAGACTTTGGGCTTTGAAGTGGAAATCACCAGCTGGAAGACAGGACTCTTGCACAACACCTTAGACTCAGTTTAATGGTGAAAGTGTCTTAGTTTAGCCATCTCCAAACTTGCATGAGAGTAGCACAAACCCAGCTGAAAACCAGCTTTTTTTACTTCAGTCTTCAGTGCCATTAAATGATAAGCCTTTGGGGACACAGCTAATAGCATCAAAAGACACCTATTAATGTCAGTGGGCTTTGATCCCACGTAAAGCATTATTGTGTTACATTTAGAGGCACTGAAATTTCATGATGCATCACATCAATTCCTTATACACACCTTTCAGCACGGTTTTGGTTTTTTTCTCTCTAATGCAGTGGATCATTAGAAGTGATTATCTGTGGTACAAGAAATACATCTCAAATTACATCTTTCACACAGCATTTAAGACTGCAATACAAGCAACAAATAACAGCAGCCCAATCACTTCTTTCAACCTGACAGTTTAGGACTTTTCATAAAGGACATAAAGGTTCACTTTAGGGCCCTGTGGGCTCTATTTAAACAGGGAATTATTGCAGGTTTGCATTAAAACAATATACTGTGGCTGAAACAGCAGTTTGGCATACAAACATCATACAAGTCCATTCACCAAATGACTGCAGTATTTTTCAAATCACTCCCTGGGGAAGCTCAAATAATGTTTTGCTTGGTTCAGATAAATTCCAGCTTATCACAAGCTCACCAGAGTCTTCAAAGGTCTTACTTCTCCTCAAAAAGCACCCTCATTTCCTATCTTTTTAGGTTCCTACACATTTTCATTTTCTGAACCACAAAACACTTTCACTTCATCTTTTCCCTTCAAGCCCCAAATTCTTTCTTTGAAACCTTTTTCCCTAAGGAAAAACCATATATTTAATTCACTTTTCCACCTTACACATCCGAGTGTTACACCAAGAAGACACCTTAACATTACAATTTCCCATTCAAGAACTGCTTGATAAGACTTTTTAAGGGTCAGTAACTCCACAGCAAGAAGTAAACCACAACATCTTAAATAGACAATCATTCGACATTTTTCTACCATGAATTTAGAAATATGAATCCAGTTCAGTGAAGTACTGGACATCTTGGAACCCACTCTAGGAAACAATAAAGTCCAATGCTTGTGATCATCAAAGGACAGAAGTGAGATCATTATCTTGGTCCTTCAAAGCCTGTAAGATATTTATGTTCAGGTCCTTTAAGAGGTGGCTTTATTGCCTAGGCTACTACTTGCATTTTTGTGTAAAGCAAGATTGGAACATGTCTGCAAATTAACATGTTTTCTTCTACCTGATACTGCAATTCAATTAACCAGTTAAGGATGTTATACTTGAGACTTAACAGAGCTTTTGAACCAAATATGACCTTTCAGCTCCTTCAGAACTTTACAATCACCAAGGGCACCACCAAAAGTACTCATATTTCTTGAAAAAAAAGCCTGGAAATATGGTGTTGCATTCACAGCTGATTTGAAGAGTCAGCTTGGAGAAATCAGGAGCTGTCAGTAGATTGAACCTTCTCCAGTTTGCACCAGCTAAAGATTTTGACTTAGAGTCCTTTGATTGGGAACTGTTTTTGACATAGATACCTATCTATTGGACAATTCCCAAAGGATTGCAAATAGCTGGCATCTATCCACAAAGTGCACAGGAGGTTTGTGACAATTTCCAGAATGCAGTGTCCTATTGCTAAATTTATTTACACTGCTGAAGAAATGCAGTATTGCCAATGCCCTGCCTCACTAACTCCTTCTCCACTGGTGGTCTGGGCTAACATAGCCTCATGCAGCTACTCCCAACAATCTTTTCTGCAAATAAGGCTAAATATGTCATCACTATAATATTTTTTAAATATCACTAATCCTACCAGGTTAGTAGGCTCAGAATCAAATTTATTAAAGGGTTGTTATAATCAAATAAATTTTCTCAAATAAAATGCACCGCAGGACATAAGAAGTGACTGTTTCAGCCATTAAGGATGCACACCAGTGCTCAAGACAGAGCACTCTGAGGGAGGAGTGTCCCACAGGAGAGCTGCAACACACGAGACACAACTGATCTGCATGAACACCGAGGTGAGATATGGGTGACGAGCCAGATTGTGTCCTCTGCGCAGCGAGGCTGAGCTCTGTATCTCATCCCAGGCAGAATTGCCTCACCTGTGTGCTGCACCCAGAGCTCCCAAATACTCGATGAACAGCCAGGACTCCAAAACAGCTTTTCACCAGCCTTCAAGTACAACGTAACTTCTGCCTTAAGGAGAGCAGTGATCTAAAAGTGAACTGCTGACACCCCAATGCACATCTCCTTGGGAGAGGGCTTTCTGCCCGGCTCTTCTCAAAACTTCATGTGAGAGTTCAGGCTTTCAGTAATGTTGCAACATATACTAGATGCCAGTAATAAAACAAATTGATACTCGTAGACCACCCACAAGAAGCAGGCCTTCAGCACTGAGTTGATAACACCATATGAATTAATTCTCTACTTCTATTCACCAGAGCCCTATTCAATGTTTAAAGCAAAATCCTTCAAGGCCTGTGCTCTCCTAACCTCTAGCTGTTGTCACGAATCTTACTACCACACATGATAAAACAACAGACAGAACTGCATTAAGTGAGCAAAAGAGAAAACCAGACAAATTCTCACAGACTAAATGCACGGAATTTCTGTGAAGAGGTAGAGTTGCACTGAAGTTCATGGATCAACATCCTCCCTGACAGACTCTCCCACTGCTTACAACTGCCCTTCAGCACAGTCGCCTGTGCACCAGTTTTTAAACAAGGAGATTGTAGCAATTTTAAAAGCTACAGAATAAGATACGTGTCTAAGTGTGGTCCTCTGTGTTGCATCCCTGAAGAACTACCAAAACTGGTGAACTGGGAGAATATAAAAGGAATATAGCTTTTTGCCTCTGGCAATGAAATAAACATGCACAAATTAGTAACAAAAGGGAAAACCATCCTTCATAAAGCTCATTCTTATCATGTCCATAACTGCACCCCTTTATACTGAAGAGAGCAAAATATTTTTGTAGTGATAAGTTTGACAAGAAAAGATAATAACCACCTTATTGGAAACAGATGGTTTACACTGCTATGCTATAGATAAAGTTGTGTCAGCATTTCCATAAAAGGCCTCCCTGTTTCCAGCAGTTTCCAGCTGGCAGGCAACATTTCTACCTCAAATAGCAAGATACAATCGCAGGAGTAACCTGGAAAAACTGGGGGAAGAGTAATTCTTGAGCTAGCACTGGAAAAGAGAGAAGGGAGGTGTTTGTGGGGCCAGCCTGGGAGAGGGTGTGGCAGTATCCCAGCAGATTCCTGAGAGAAAGGAGTGCCTGTGCACGGTTGTACCTCAGCCGGCTTCCGCGGCTGCTCAGGCAGCGCTGCAGCGACCTCACTGACACGGAACCCCAGCCCACGGCATCTCTGTCCTGGGCTGTCCAACATGCACAAACAGTGCCATCCATGCACAAAGGTGTAATACAATATGTATTTTTAAGAATAGTCATAAACCAAGGATAAAACCTGCTAGAAACTCAAAATAATGCAGATAAGATGGCTATTTGTGAGAGATGGAAAGGTTAGTTCTAAAAAAAACACCAGTAAAAATCTCCCTCTAATGGATGGGCCAGCACAGATTTCATTACTGCTGAAACAAGTCCCAAGTCAACAAGTCACATTTAGATACATTTTGGGAAACACTAGATCAGCTTTGTCCTTCCCAAAAGCATTGACTGCTTTGATCTAGAAATTATGATTACTTGGGATAATTTAATGTATTTTCAATAACTTTATCTATTGAATATTAAAGATTTCGAAGACTATGGAGAAAATAAATATAACAATGTGCCTCTTACTATGTTCTAGATCCAACCCAGAATTTAATGTTAAAGTTTAGACCCCCTTAATTTAACAATTACAAAAACATTTTTTAGCCTCATTAAATTTGGATCAGGCTCCTCTTTGTACATTTACAATTCACATTAACTAGCTCTCTGATCTTCTGCTAGAAACTTTGGGGTATTTGAATTTCCCATATTTGGATCACAAATCCTTTCTTGACAAGGAATTTGCTCACCGCTTGACAGGGGAATTTTTGACAGGGTTTATTTGCGGTTGGTGGGCTCTTTTGGTTTTCTTACTGTTGTAGAAGGCACTGAAAATTAATAATAAACACTGTCAACATGACACATTAAATTTTTATCAGATGCCATGAGCTATTGCAATTACTCTCATATGTAAACCATGAAAATGTACAAAGTGCAACAAAGGTTGCACTCACCTAAAGCTAGGTAATAGCTTTATAAATATGTATATATATGTGTGTATATATATATATATATAAAAATATATAAAGTTATATATTATGTAAATTACACACATGAGATTTTTACTAGATAAATTTTCCCAATAGGCAGTTTTTAGAAAATTGAAGACTCTTGTTTTTTGGATTTGGTTGGGGGTTTTTTGAAAGAATTTTGAGTGAATGACCAATTCAGCTGAGTATTGAGCTCTGTAACATTTCAGCAGGGATGTAGCCTCCTCTGCAATTCTGAACCCCTAAGCACAAACACAAGAAATTGATATAAATTTGTTTAGTTCTGGGTGCATGGAGAATCTTCCCTGTTGACGGACTGTAGGACAAACAGGGAGAAGCGCACTTTCAAGACAAGAAGTGCCCCACTGTGCACACGTGATAAATTGCTATATTACATAGAAATCACTCTGATTTGGTTTAAATACAATGCTCACCCATTTAGAAATCTAATGATTTAAAACCATAACAGTGTAATTTGCAGTTTTTCTGATTTTTTTCCCTACCAGGAGCAAATATCAGAAGTCAGTCTGACTGAATGCTTGAAATATATTACGCCAAACATAGACTGTGCTTTTGGTACTACAAAGTATACCTTCATTTTTGTAAATTATCCAGTCATATTTTAGGAGACAGTTACTCAACAGAGCTGCATCAACAAGGTTCTGGCATGCAAAATATCCTTTTAGTGTATCAGAAGAACAGTACCAGTTATACAGTTCCAAGTTCCACGTGTTCAGCTGCACCATTTTAACAAACAGAAAGTTAGAAATACATTGTGTTCGAAGCAAACCTCACTCTGAGGCATTCCTTGGATATCAACACTTGAAGAATATAAACAGCCTTGTTGTTTCACGGCCCCTTATACTCTTGATATTAAGCAGAGCAGTGCAGTTTACACTCCATACAGTCTATAAATCAAATATAACAACTTACAAAAGCACATAGCTCAGAGGTCGCTTGTCATACTTCACAGAATCTTGCCAACAGATCAGAATGGTGACTGCTGAGTGAGATACAGTTGTGGCATTAATAAAGAACGAATCATAAAATAAGTAATGTCCATTCTAAAAAATAATCTTGCATAGCTGCTGAGTATCCAGCCATTGAAACAGGCTAAAAGTCTTAGTATTCTTTAGTTTTGAATGCAAAACCCAGAAATACCTGCACTTGTTAGTTTCTATTTGATAACCAGAAAACACAGTCTCTAAATAAAAAACAAGATGTCATTTGATAACAATGGTTGCAAATGATCAAACTGAAATTACTACACCACAAAAATCATTCTTAGACACTGGCATTTATTGATTCTATTATATAACCTGTCAAATGAATGGAAAGCTTTGGTTTGGTATAGATCACCTCTGTACACTATCAGGTACATGTGTAGAAAGCATGTTCTCCATAATGACTATACAGCACTTGGTAATTACATTTCAAGATCTGATTCAAACAGTATTTCAATTTATGCTGCTAATCTAATCTTTTCTTAACTACTATGTTAGTAGGCCAGTCACTGCTCATTTTTAAAGAAATAATATTAGATACACAATTAGAGCTCAGCATAATGACTGGATTCTGAACAAATTAAGTTATTTCTTTCAAAAATAATTTCAATTCTGTATAATTTCTTAGTGTCTTTTCTTATTATCCATAATGTAATTTACTTGAGACTCGTGCCTCATCGCACTTGGTTTAGCAGCAGTTCCAGGACTCTTACAAAGGCAAAGGAAGTTATTTGTACAAGAGCTGATCTCTGAGGCCTTTCCACAGATCCAGGTAAATATCACTGAAGCACGTCCACTAAATCTCACTGTAAGAGGCAGTGCAGCCTCCCAAGTTGTAATGGGATCCATGATCCCTGGCCGCTATTAGGGAATAGCCACATTGTAGTCAGCCTTCAAAAAAACCCCAAACAATACTAAGACAGGATTTTTAGTAGATGTGAATATTGATATAATGTAAAAATTTCATTCTCTAAGTAACAGAAATCACTGCTGAGCTTTAGTGCTGAGGCACTAAAGAATAATAAAGATTATGTCCTGTTAGGAAATGAGAGTGTGGATACCAGACAATATCCTTCAATCTGCATGTCTGAGATCCCAAGACTTCCAGCATGCAAACAGACATGACATTAAACCACACCAGACGTACTAGACCCCACTGACATTACCCAGAAGCACAGATGGGAACCAAGTGTCCACAAGAACCTAACCTCTCCCTGAGACACTGTATTCTCCAATTAGATAGGTGAGGAGCCATCAAGAAACTAAAAGGTACCTCTAACAATTCTGGAAGAACTAGGATAATGAGGCACACTACATTTTTCAATAGTGATGTAACCAATATAAACACAGAATACTGGGCTCAAGGTAAAGTGGTGAGAGCAAATGAAATATGATATAAAAGGGTCAGATAATAGATGATCTAACAGTTACTTGCACCTCCAAATACAAGAATCCAGTGAATAATCTTTCAGAAATTTAACGAACTGCTACAGAATTTATTGGTTTATACATATCCATATTTACAATTGGACAACACGATTTATTTCTTTTTACTCCAAACTATATAATTTTATAGGAACCTTTATTAGTGCTATGGAATAAGGAGTTCACTCAAATACTTCGGAAGAATTATTCTGTAAGTACGGGAGAAAAGTTCTGGGATGAAACCCATGGCTTACAGATGAACATCATACTGCCTTCTTCACAGCGGTGGAATTCCCTCTTCAGCACTGACCATTTAGGTTTAAAAGTTGTAAACACACAAGGACCCCCACCTTTTTGTATTCACTGTGTATGCTGTATATATTTATATATATATATATTACCATCTATAGAACTGAGCAACGTTTGTTCTCTACTTGCCTTCTGAAACTCCACTTCCAACCTGAAGTCAAAATACACAGCACAGACACTAAGCAGTTATTCAAATAGCACGAGGTTCAGCCTTAACACATCTGTGTTATAATGCTCCTTTCAACAGGTGGGAACTTTCCCATCTCCACAAATAGGAAATTATTTTCACTCAGTGCCAAAGATGCCACCTTAGATAATAAAAGAGGGAAGCGAAACTTCACTAAATCACAACGGCCTGTGAGAATACATGGTCCAGGATCTGAAATCCAGGTAAGGTTTGGGGATGTCACAGGGGGTTGAAAAGAGCCACCAACGATACTCCTGAGCATTTGCATAACCAGTGATTTCTACAAATTTCTTAGCACACAGCGCAGCACAGGATACCCAACCTGAGCCTAATTTGCAGTGCCTAGCAAAGCAGTCCTAAGTGATAAATTCCATCTCCTGCTGAGTCAATTAGAGAGCAGCAGGAGGGTATTTAAGAACTGTGGAGAAGATTCTGCCTGCCCAGGCAGATGCAGCTTCTCCAAGGACATCTCCAAACACACCTGCACTCTGCTTGCAGCGTGAGCTCGAGCCTTGGGCAGTTCCAGCGCGGATCCCAGAACAAGGCTGGAATGGCACAGAGCCAGCAGGATGCTGAATGCCAGACTGCAGCAAGCCAGCAGTTCCTCTGGGAACTGCCGGGATGCCCACACCAACGAACAGTTTGGACAGTCAGCATACTAAGCTTTATGAAATAACTAGTCTTTAATTACTACATTAGACCGATCACTTTTTTCCCTACTATAGATGCTTATTGCCACTTTGGTATGTAAAAGCTTTCATACATGTAAACTGGTTATTTTCAACAAAACCAACATTTTTAGATTGTCACCATATGCTCTGCAGGATGCCTTCATCTCAAGAGCATGAGTTAATAAAACTGAAACATTGACATCCATTTTCATAAATGCAGAAACCAAAATACTGACCTGTGGCTACGAAGACCCACTGGGAATGTCAGATCTCACAAAACAGTCCAAAAGCAACTTGACAAGAATGAGAGACAGGTAACTAATGACTTCTTCAATACCAAGCAAAGCATATTGTCCCCTGACATTAACACACTGTTGCCCGTGCTGCAATAACAGACAAGTCCGTTTCCAAATCAAAGCCTAAAATCCGCTTTCAATGATTTTCTCATTCTTCATGAAGATCTGCTTTAAAAGCTTTAAAACTAAAACTGAATCTTCTTACAAAGTATTTCTGAAAAGTAACTAGACTTAAACTACAGCAACTGTGCCTGTTTAAGGTAAAATTAACTCAATTAACACCTTTAGACTTCAACTATTGCAGATGTATTTCTTGGCTCTCAAATCTCAAGTGTTTCAAAAGCCACCTGTACAGGTTTCATTTTCCTTCAGTGGATGACTGGTAAATTGGATCAATACCTCCAATAAGCACTTTCATATGAACTTCCATCCTCACAGAAACTCATCCAAACTCAAAAGAGCTTCTGTGCCGCATTTTATATCTATTTTTATGCCAGGAGATCATTTTTCTAGGCTAAAAGTGGTCGTTTCCGGCCAGATCCACCCACTCATACTGCAGCTTCTCATGGTGAACACAACACCCAGAGGAGGAATTTCGGTTTAACACAGATCAAAGAACTTTACCTAAAATAACATTGATCAAAGTTTTGCAACGTAAAGTTCCAGTACACAATCGATCTTCTGCATCAGCTGTTCACCTTAACACACATAAAAGTTCCCCCTGCAGACCATTACTGATCCTCAGTCTTGGATTTTCTCTTTCAAAAAAAAGATAATACCTTGTAGTGGCATATAGCCAGGAGATGATAGACAGGAAACTAAACTATTAACACCATTTTTAGTCCATTTTCCTTGTTCTCTCTGTAAGTTTAGACTGCTTCACCTCATCCTTAAGTGTAATAAGTACATCTAGAAAAATTCTACCACCACTAACAAATTATTTAGAGTAAAATTTAAGAAGTTGACTGCAGCAAACAACAACTACATCTTTTTGTGTGTGTGTGTGAAGGAGCTTGAAATACCACTTTGAAAAATGCTTGCCCCAAGACGCAAGCAACTTTCATGTTACAGGAATCCTTCCACAGAAGTTACCCGTAACTTAGGGTCAAAAAGGAGGCAGCATCTATCAGCTTTTTTTTGTACTGCAAACAGGTGGTGAGGGCTTAACATTTAAACGCATTCCTCAAATTTCCTCTGTCTACAGCACATAGCATATTTTAAATGGTTTACCCAATTTATTTGCAATCTTCATGTCTGTTGCAAGCATAATGAATACATGCTGAGATATCCAACAACAACAAACGAATCATCACTTGCCAGAACAACTTCAAAGCTCTAAGACATGTAGTGAAAATCAAAACGATGCTGCAGGAATTTATTTTCCAGACTCTTCTATTTAGAGCTTACCAGCAGCTCTGCCTTTTAAGTGTTCTCTCTCATATGGTGAGGAGAAATACGTCCTGCTGCTATTTACTTATCTTCTGGCACTGGCTGCTAATCACAGCCAGGCTGTGATTCTGTTATTTCATCCCTAGGACTCCAGTCAATCCTACTTCGGGGAACAGGAGACTCGACCCTATTGCACTCCTTTCCATTGCTGGATGGTTTGGAAACCTGAAACAGCTGAATCAGACACACTCCTGCCCTTAACAAGCACATTGTTCAGGATCTATTTTATCTGTTAGGAAGTGGGCTCAACTGCTTTTAAAAAGTACTTTCAGACATCTGTCTATAATGGTAAACAGCATAAAGTAACACGAGATTTCTTCTTCTCTTCCTATTTTAAACTAAACCAAGAATTATCTCACATTTACAAAGGAATTCTTAAGACATGGATTTGAGCCTAAACCAGAATCTTTTAATAACCCAAAATAGTAACTTCTGCTGGCAAGACAAAATCTAAATTACTGACACAGTGGATTATTTAACTGTTTACCAAAAGATACATACGTAGCAGGGTAAAAAAGGGTGCAGAATCTCTTCTAGAAACTTGTTCACTTGGAGTAGCACCTTACCACCAGGTTACAACGTACATTGCTGTCCTTGGGTAAAGGTTCTGTTCAGGAGTTTGTGACTTCAAGGAATGTGAGCCACAGTTTGCCTTTTTCTTTCCATGAATTAAAATCCCTCACAAAATTTTTGTTCATGACTTATGCATTACATTATTCTATAATATCCTGCTCTGTGCAGGACAGCATATATAATAAATGGAAAACAGACACGATCACTCTGGGATTTCATTCATTCAGAATTTTTTATGGATTTATATGCATGAAATTTCCTTCTGTCTTTCAAATAGTCCAACCTGGAAATGTACCAGATTCAACTTGCTGTATTTAACAGACATTTAGTGTATGTTCTGACCAGTTAAAAAAGGGACACCATAATAATATAGGAGGCCAGGACCACAATAGGATGGTAGGGCTCCATTTTTTAAAAGTTCGAACTAATTTGAGAGAAGGCATCAAAATATTTGTATTAGGAATATATTATATTATTGTAAATAATTCTTTTATCCTATCTATTTTTTATTTATCCAAGTGTAGCAATACAAAGAGGCACTGAAGACAGAAAACTTCCCTACAGGAAAGACAATAAAAGTGGGTTGGGGGGATTCCTGGAAAAGACTTTTTTTTCCCCTGTGTTTGGATGGTGTTGCTACCATGGCCACCAATTTCTAGCAATACTCAATCCAAATACATTTCTTAATATAATCAAGCAAATATCTTTCCAATCACTTTTCCATTGCTACTTTTACAGTCTTATAAATGTGTCTACCAAACTTAAGCTCACAAAATCATCCATATAGCTCTGTGAGCTACAAGCAAATACAAGTGTTTGCTTATCAAACTAAGAGCATATTAAATATACACAGTAAATTCCATATAAAACAGTAAAAATATACTTAAACCCAAATTATTTAAATAGTTCCTTAAATATACTTGCAAATGGATTTCATGTATCCAGTATTAACATACAGAGGTCTCCTAAGATAACTACAGCTGTGTATGAAGTGCATAAAATGCAAATACAGCTGTGTGTCCTGGCTGAAACCAGGTGTCCTGATATTCCAAACCTGGGCCCTGACCAGATGACATCAGAGCCCACTTCTAAGTCAGTCCCTGACACTTCTTCCCAAAAAAACCCAGGGAATAAAAGGAAACAAATGGGCCAGGACTGTGGAAATGTCCCCTGTTTCCAACGTGGAACTGAGATGTAGTCAGGACATGCACCTCAGCCCCTCTGCTTAAAGACAGCCAGAGGAAAAGGCAATGTGTTGTTAGCAGATTTAAAATGCTCTGCAGTACACTGCACTCCCAACATTCTTCAGGGCCCTCATATTAAAAAATGCTGAAAAGCCATTATTCCAGGGATCAGCTGCTCACAGCAAATATCTGTGGGTTTCCTTTCCCGCAGTCACTGCACCCCTGCCCCCTGCAGTTCCCATACACTTTGTACTCAGAGAACTAGATAAACATGAACGAGTGATAAGGGAAAATTCCTGACAGTGATAATTACTCACCCAAGCATGGGAAAAAAAAAAATCTACATTTCATCTGTCTTTATAACTGATTACATCCCACCATACTACTAAAGAACCAAAGCACATTTTCCAGTATTTTAGTACATATGGGAAACTGAGACACAGCCAGAAAGGCCATTTCAAACGGAAATAGCTTCAGTCTTCCAGAGTTCAGAAAACTATTCCATTTCTTTAAAAATATCTCTGAAATCCCAAAGCAGATTAAATCCAGAAAATGTGGAATACAAATCAGTCTGAAGGCCCAGGTTAGCTTGATGAGATTAATTTTCAGCCCTTGACCAAAATTTATCTCCCTTCCCACTTACACTCAACAAATCACTGGTTGTGCATTTTTTCCTCTCTATTTCACATTATCGCCCTGACCTGCTCAAAATAAAGAAAAAGCCTGGTCTAGGCAACGGCACCTGAAATGGTGCCATTCATGGTAAGAGAAAAGCATAATCCAGCAGAGATGCACCACTGAGCTGAGCCCACTGTTGTTTTTAATTTCAAACATGTCACCAAAGGGGAGTTTATGGGGAGTGCACTTCACAGCCAGCAGGCACTACCAAGTGGGTGGTGAGAGGACACCATTTTCATGGCATGGCATTAACTGACATCTATGTTATAAAGCAAATAGAACATCATAGTAAATGCACAGAAATTCCAGAGAGCTGTAGGAACCCATGCTAGAGTATGAACACCCCACCAGCTCCAACAAGCCTTCAATGAAGTACACTCAGTGTTTGCTCAGTGTGGCAACTGCACGTTCACCACACAACGTGTTTGGGAAATGCAAAGCAGGCACTTGTGGAGCATTTTCCTTTCAGTAAAGCAACGCCCACCCAGTTTCCTGCCTGTTAAATTTCAATTGCTTCAGGTTTTCAATTTCTAAAAATGCTCTTCATATGTAAAATGCCAGTATTTTTTGACATATGGCACTCACTGACACAGAACCATACATGCTACTAGCCACAGTGCTTACTTACGACAATGGGTCCCTGGTGGCAAAATTCCCACAAAAAGGTCCCTTGCAAACACACTGTATCTTTCTGAAGAGCATTTTTCTGCACAAGTCATTCTTCTCACTAGAGATTAAATGGCACAACTGAAGATCACATCAGTTCCCTCCCATTTTTTCAGCTTATGACAAAATTGTATTTTATATATTAAAAACTAACATAGAATTTATACATAGCTTGCACTAAGGCACAAATCAATATATTCGTAGCAATGATAACAAAAGGAGATGGATTCACACAGTTCAGATAACTGTGTCTCTTTATACTGGTTTAGAGACCAGGACACAGTTTTTCCTCTGATGACACATTATTTCACATTAATGAACCAGAACAGCATTCAAGAAGCCCAACACCACCAACCACAGTGTTCAGTCTCTGAGTTGAAAACTACCAAGCCCTTTGAGGCAAATCAGTGTCAATCCCCTATTCATCTATGGATTTAATTGTTACATAAAGGATGGCAGGTTTTATCAATTACTTTCAGAAATCATTGTTCCAACACTTACTTACAGGAGCTGCAAACCTGAGAATAACTTCCTAGAGTTTAGTTAGACAAAAATCCATTAGATCATCTCTTTATCTCTCACACACAGAAAAATTAAGGTATGGTGTGGTCCGAAATACCTTTTTCAGAGAGTGTTTCAGACTGGTTATTTTTAAACTCTTGAACCTTATTTCTTAGTTGTCATTTACCTCTGAAGTCACGTCAGTATCATCTTTTCTTACAGACAGTGAACAGCTCCGGAAATTTCTAAGAGCAATGGTACAAAAAAGCATTTAGAAACTGTACTGCGCCATGTTGTGTGGTGTAACACCAAGTTTTAGTTTGGTTGGACATTTCCAGGTGTATCAAATACATGCAATATGTGTTCTAATTCCTTCCTATTTTGAGTAAATATGTACACCTGCGTAATTCAAAACAACAAAGTGTGTAAATTATAAATAAAAGGCAAAAGTTTTAAAATCTTCATTTTAAATTAAAGTATGATTTATAGAGAGACAATAAATTCTATACATTGACTAGTCGAACATTCATAGCTTTCACTATGACTCAGGAAGGCATCTGTTTTTCTGCTGGTCCTGAGTAGAACATATTTATCATAACAGTAATAAAAAAAGATTATTATAAGCATAGTTATTATTCCATTATTAAATGGCATATTAATGTGAATTCTACCCATTTCCACCTTACATATGATCCAAACATAATCACATCTGTCAGTACCAGGGAGTAATGTATAGGGAATGCATTACTCTATATCCTCCCATGATTTGATGATGAGTCTGAAGATGCATGGTATTTTTCTTAAAACGCTAGGTTCTGAGTCATATTACTTATGAGGATTTAATCTTTCATTAAAAGAAAGAGAATTATAGCACCAAGCATGCAAAGGAAATCTTTAAAACACAAAGTAACTTTAAAAAAAAGAAAAAAGCATGGAGAGAAGCCTAAAAAGCTAAACAAGTGGAGAAGACAACTAAAAAGCTACTCTTGTTTTAATTTTTTTTAATACGATTCATGATTTCATAAGGTTTTGAATTGGAAATACTGACACATTTCTGTTCCAGCAATTCCTTTAGAAGTGTGCAGTCAGGACTGCATCCCCTTCCTTACCAAACCACAGCATGTTCTGTCCCTTGAATTTCAGTCCCATTCGTTCCCTAAAATATTCCTTCACCATCTCCTAAAATTCTGTTGTCCTTCCAGAAAGGAAAGGAACACCCCAGTCCCTGCCACTCTCTCCCTCTCTATCTAGGCTTCCAGGTTTCAAACTAGTCCTGCCCTACTCACGTGCCTTACCTGGTATAATCGTGGTTGGTTGGAAAAGAATAAATATAGACTAAGATAACTGTTACTACGAAAAACCAGATCTTTATAAATACAAATTTGGTTTCTCAGAATGAGAGCAAAACAGCTGGTTTTAGTTTTTCCTTTGTTGGACTTTTTTTTTCACAGTAGGAGAACTAGCATTAGAAAGTGCACTGTAAAACCCCAATGGAGACAAGGTCAACCATCACTGGAGTAACTCTATCTCTCACAGTTACTTTACAGCAGAATCCAGGCTGGTTTTCCACACTGGCATGAGTAAATGCACATTAATTATCTAGTGGTGAAAACACATCTTCTTGGCACTGAGGACAAAGCTATCTTTTTGTTCGCTTTGGCACAAAATCAGTTCTCAAATGTATTCCATCTCATAGTATTGAAACAGTTCAGAGATTCATTTAGAATGCACAGACTCTCATTTTGGTGGCTGATATTAATCCAGAAGCACCTTTGGTGTTTATTATCAATATACCTGATGTTTAATTATTTAATTATCAATACACCTGCTAACCATTAAAGCACTGCAGTTTTAAGCAGCTGAAGCCAAATGAACAAAAGACATCTGTAAAATTAGCCTCACTACCACACAGGTTTATTCCTGATTTTTCTGTTTCAGAACTCCATTTTATGCTTGAGACAGAATCAGAGAAGAATATCAATCTACAAATCTATAAATTAAGGAAAAATAAAAGTGGAATTGTTCCCAGATAAGTATACATTTGTGCCTTTTACCTTAAATCCAGTGGGGTCCCACCCAAAGCTGAATTCCAGAAAAAGGTCATCTCAATTTTACAAATTTCAGGCAAAATCATAAACAGGTTGTGCTAAGGTTGACATAATCTATTAAGATGTTTCTGCATTGTAAGTTGTCCCTTGTCAAAACCGTACCCTTAACTCTGTAATTCCTAACACTAAGGAAGACTCTTCCTTGGTATATTTTCTCGACCTTCTAAAAAAGAGACCTTTGTTGTGTTCCCACAGCTGCAGCCCAACCCACTGACACGTTTTGTGCAATACAAAATGCATGAAGCAAACTGTAACCAATCCCTTCCATACCTTATCATGGTGGTAAAAGACAGCCAGTCTTTTACCCAGACCATGCACAGAACACTGCAGTTACCTGACCACATGTGTGAATAAGCCCCAGGGAAGACCAGACACCCTGGCCTGCTCTGCAGCCATCACACTCAAACACGGATTTCACACAGAGCAGTCACTGCAAGAACTGCGCACATCTGCCTGCTCATCTCCCCTGCACATGAACAGAAAACATCCTCCCACATTTTGGCTCCATTTAATCTATTGTTTCTGAGAGGTTAAAGTCTTTTACACAAAAAATACATGCTTAATAATATCATCTCAACAAATGTACTGTTCAGTCATGGTTTAGACTTTTAGCAGCTAACTCTTCATAAAACTAAAGACCTTAATGAGCAACACAGCATTAACTCTATTTTAGTTTCATGACATTAACCTCATTTACTATTATCAGCATCAGACTGTTCCTTCTTTTTGTTTAGTTCTAGTTTTCCATTTCAAAATGCTTTATTAGTACCCAAGTTTTAATTAATTGCACGTGCATTTCCCCAGTTTTCAAGAAAAGCCTAACATCAGCAATATATGTATCACACACATCTAATCATTTCCCAACTCCTACCTTTGCTCCTACATCCTCCTCCCACAAACCATCTGCAGAGTCACACAAAACAACATAAAGCAACCCACAGCTAATAAATTCCCATTTAGCCAGCATCAGAGTATCAGGCATTCATCATACGCATTGATCAAAAAACACTGAAGGGGGACATTGGTTTTCTGCATTATCAAGCAGTTTGAACTTAGTTTACTGTCTCATCTTGCAGAAAACAACTCAATTATAAATAAAATGGAGCTCAGGTATTTTGCTGTAAAATCCTTTCCAGGTCATGAGAAAAGAAAAAGCTTAATGAGCCCGGGCCTGCTGCTGGTCGCATGTTTAGTGTCAGGCTCTGGCAGGTCTGCACTACTCACAATCAATCTTCCTCAAACTGAAATCCTGACATATCAGGTATTTATTTATGCTATTTATATAAGGGAAAGCTATTGGGTTTACTTTCTGCTTGACAGACATCCTCACATAACTGAGCTCTGGATTCCTGAGCTCTCATTCCTGCTCCCACTCTAGATTCCCTTACTTAGTTCTCCTGATCCATCCTTGACTTCCCTCAATGTCTATCTATCACTGAGAACCTTGCTCTGGGCTGCATTTCTCATGACCTGCCATACAACTTTCAACTGGTTCGCTGTTACCCTCTCAATACTGACTTACCATAGGTGACTATTAATGTGCTTGCTGGTTTTATTCTGTAACTGCATCATCATTATTAGTTGTCCAGTTTCAGACTCATTAAAATTACAGGTAAACTATATGTTTCAGTTAAGAAATTTCTTGCCATTTTATAAGGTTCAAAATATTACATTAAATGAACTAGTAATTTAAATGTGGCTGTGAATTACCCTCCAAAAAACAATTTCAGGTTTGCACTTGACAAAAATAATGTCTGAATATTACTTCAAGTGCAAAGTAGCCACAAAAACATATTTAAACAGTGCAGAAGAAAAACTTACACAGGCACACACTCATCAATATACTGGGCTTGACTGGCTGCTTAAATATAGGCCATCTAGTGATATTCTGGATACCAAGGTGTGCACAACCTCTAAGAAGGCCCAGCAAATAAAAAACCTGCTTTTCTGAGGCGTGCAAAAGCGTGTGTGCATTCAGCAGGCTGTCACATGGCTTCTCCAGCAGGCTGGGTCATGCTGTTATATTCAGGATTGTAGCTGGCACTGCTTTGCAAGCTTCATGCTACTTTTGAATAACCTACACATAGGGCTGGGAGTTTTTTAATATTTGTAGAATAACCTGTGTTTTGGTTTGACTCAACTCCAGTTTCAGCTTGCACATGTCTGGCTTTGCAAAAACCTGATATTAGAATTCAAATACAATCATTAGGTAATCTTCCAGTTGCAAAATTATTTAGAGCCTTAAACCAGAATTTGTTTTTTCTAGTATTATGAACATGAAAATCATTTAACTGATATTTAGTTTGCATAATCAACATGAACCATGTGCCGTAAATTTTAATGAAGTTGAAAATATTTTGCCGGTCCGCAGTGCCTTCCAGAGAAAAGGCAGAGTATGTTGGCTAATTCTGAAGTCCTTAAAACATCCGATGTAGCATGACAAATAATGGAATCAGGGACACAATTTGCACATACCCTGCCTAAAAACTACTTATGCTAATTAGTCTCAGATAGCTCTTTTGAAATTTACTTTTTCCTGATGATTTCTTTTTCTCTTCATTGAATGAATTCAGAAAACATGGGCTTTGTGAAGTTTCCTGTACAATCTCCTCCTAAGATCAGGATCCTTACCTTTGCATTGCATAAATTCTGTACTATGCATATATTCTGTATACATTCTAAAGTATTCCAAATTTATAGATGTAATTTGAGCATGCTACCTTTTTACTTATGATTAATATTCAAGAATATTATTTGATAAATTTATAATATAAGAGGATCTTTTTCCATTGTACCATGAAACAGCAATTTGAAGATGACATTTAACGTACATAAACTATTTTGAAACGTAATTAATTCCATCAAAGGATATTAAATACTTTGAAGCTTCAAAAAAACCCCAACACCCTAGGTTATATAATATTACTTTGTTCCTATATTACAGTTGAGGAATGTGTAGTATTTGAAAGTATTTGTCCCTTGTTTGTGGTTGTTCAGCTGGAAAGATTTCTTTTATTGTTGTTTTCTAATGAAATGATGTACAACCACCACTCAACCTGAAGTAAAAAGGGCAAATAAATTGCTTCTTTCAAAAATTCAGGCCTACACGTCTCCCAAATTAGAACACTGAAATCTTAACCTCTCCAAAATAGTAGGCCCATTCACCCTGAGATACTGTGAGGAGGGCTACTCATCAAGTACATTCCTTCCTCCTTTTTTTTCTTAGCAGGCCAACTAGAGGTCACTTTGCAGAAATTTGACCTTAGTCTGCACTAAGTTGGAAAGATAAATTCAACTCTTTTTTTTGAGCTAGGTTCCATTTAACACCTGATTTGTGTCAATTAATAGCTTTTATAAAATTTGAAAGCATTTTGAACATCAGACTGAAAACTATTGCTTTGCTCAGTTTATTTGCTTCTCCATAAAAACAATAATAATGAGGATTCTGGTGTTAACATGTTATGATGGGAGTTGGACTCCACAATCCTCTCAGCTCCCGTCTAACACAAGATATTCTGTGATTCTGTAATCATTTCACCATTGCTTACCTGATCATACATTGTGAGAAGTCATATAGTTCTATATCCTGGATATGAATTTGTTCCCAGAATTTTACAGGAGTGATAGTGTATTTTATCTGCCTCTCTGGTCACCTCTTAAAAGTATTCAAGAGGACTGGACCTAATTTCACCTTATTTTGAAGGACAAGAAGCTAAATTTGCTGAGTATATTCTGCTAATATTTTCTTTTAAATATTTTAGAGATTTTTTTAAAGTAAGGTATCTCTTACTTAGAAATACAGCTACATCACATGCAACATTAACAACACTGATATTGAAAGGACACATTCAACCACCTACCTTTCATCCACCGGAAAAAAAAGAAAAATCTGTTTTTTTTCCTGAGATGATCCACAAGTATCTGGGTGTTTTTTTCAGTTTCACTAGAAAGTGATGAATCCCTGCTCTTCACAGCCAGAAGTCTCTGTAATACACTGCATGCCCTATTTTGTCATGCTGAACTACAGCTTGATCCCAACAGAAGACAGCAGCTCAGCAACGGTACTACTGCAGCCTGATTCTGTTTCATGAGCAATTATCAAACGCAAATAACGATGCCCAGTTCCCACGTTTTTGGTACTTTTCCTCAAAGGAATTCTTTTGCAAGGACATTTCATCCTCTGGCGTGGTTGTTGCAGTTGAAAAAATGGCTTCTGGCTGCCTCAAAGGGGCTTAAGTTGACCCTAGGTGGAAACCCCCGTTTTCATACGCACACACTCCACAGGCAGGTTTTTAAACCTTCTAGGTGCACTTTTTGAACAGATTTTACTCTTAAACACTACATATTAACTTTCGCTTATTTTTTCTTCTCTATAAGTTTTATCATTAGTCCCCTCCATAATTAAGAGACATATGATTTCTCCACATTAAACTTTTGTCACAAGAAAAGAGGATCAACTCCTACACACAGTTACTTACACTACCTTCATCACAACCTAAGGTCCCTTCCAATAGGGAAACACAACTCTTGTTGCTGTTGTTTTAGTTAAGCATTTATGTTGACTCTCCAGAAATACAAGAATACAAGCCAGAACCTGCAGTGTTTTTTCCATACACTGGAGTGACAAACATACTTACAGTCAGAAATGTTTCCAAATGAAGAGCTACACTTTTAACTCATTTATAAACACACAGAAAGTCTTTTTTTTTTTTTTTTTTAAGGGTCTCACCACCATTACACCCACCGGAGAGATACTTATTAACACAGTACAAGGGTTTCATCTCAGGTAACTCAGAGTGCGGTACCTGGATCCCTGGAAAAGAAACAGCTGCAGTGTAATACATGGAAAAGCAATTATGGAAACTGATGTGATGCCAAGTTACTAAGTATTATCAAATAAGGGTCTTCTCCTGCCAACTATAGGGGAGTGCTTTAATCCCTAGCTATAAAAATAAACACCACGGCCCACAAAGATTAATAGTGTTTCCTGCCTTTCTGCACTGGCTACAAAATATTTTGATTGCACTTCTGTCAGGATCTAATCAACTACAGAAAACGCTTGTCAGAATGGAATTTTAGAAAGCTGATGTTGGTGTCACATTTCGTACTTCCATTTTCCCAAACTATGCTTATCAAATAGGGGGAGAAAAAGAGGGAAGAGAATTATTTAGAGAAACAAAGAAACGTATCTCATCCCACTATAATTATTCATTAAATACAAAACAGGTCATGCCATTTATTCATTTTTTTAATGTATGTTTTCTTGATTATTTTTGTTCTGGAATACAGGGCATATTATTAACCAATACACAATATTAAACAATAACTTACATTCAACCATATTGTTTACTAAGTTTTGGGACAATTTTAGAGAACACTAAATAGCACAGAAATTGAAGATGTTAAAAAAACAGAAAATCCCTAAGTTTTAATTGAAATCCATGCTGATTTAGCACAAGGCTGAAAGAAAGGTATACTTCCCTTTTCCCCCTTTTTTTCCTTCCACTTCTCCCCAGCAATCCAGTGCTGCCGTGTGATGCTGCAAAGCCGGGAACCAGTGAAACAACAAATGTCTCCTCTCAACATGGAGCTCAACTCTTCCCCAATTGAGTTTCACGGCTTGTGAATTCTTTGGCTCCATGTCCATTTTTCTTGTTTACATAATTTTTGAATCAAGTCAGCAATACTGGAAACATCCATGGTAGAGCTGTAGCAAGGGCAGGGATCTCCCTGGTTTTAGGGACAGCAGTTACAGATGCTGTGGAAGAGGTGGAAGGTCCTTATCTCATTGATTTGAGGACTACTTACACATGGACATCAGATAAGAAGTTCTCCTATGGTAAAAAGCCTGACTTCTAAGTACATTTTTTTTTTCTAGTAATTCAATTTTGCTGAAATAAAAACCTTATTTTTTTAAAACAAGTTAAATTTGTTTTATACTATTTTCTACCTCTTTTTTGGAAATACAATTTGACCAGAAGAGAAAGAAATTTTAAAGCGTACATTATTTCTAAACGTTTCAATAAAAATTGGGGGGAAAAAAAGAAATAACATCTCACTATGCCAACATTCACAATGTCTTGCTTTTCTTTTTAAGTGATACACTCTAATATTCATTCATCAACATAATAAATGTTTTTCTTACTTTTGCCCCACATATGCATACACAGATTTGTTTATACACACTTCAGCATTTGCCCCAGTCTATTAAGAAGAGCTCCGTAGCAATCAGCGGATTTCTGTACTTCCGGGAGATTACAGATCTCAAGAACTTCAAATGTTCACTTATCTGATTACTGCTCTTATCAGTTGCTCTTCTTCCTGACTTAACATACAGGAAAGAACAACATGGACATAATTTGCCTAATTTTATTCATTTCAGTGGACCACAAGCTTGATGATATCACAATGTTTTATTTAAATAATAAAACATTTCAGTCAGGAGGAGGCAAACAAGCCCCCTAGGTTATGGTTAGGTAGTAGTATCAGTAGTTTTACTAATGTCACAGAATCTAAGGCAACACTTGCAGTCCTAACGAGGATTTACCCAAGTCCTGAGGGAGCAGGCAAAAAGATCTGCTCCTCTCTCAAAATGTTTACAGTAGTATCAGTGAAAATACTAAGTTATCTACTTCTGAATGGGAATTAAGACACTGAAACCTGTCTGTTTCATTCCCCACAGTCCTCGTCTCTGATGCAAACTTCATAGGGCTCTAAATTCAGCTGTTTTCATGGGCAACACCACAAGATACCTGAAATGGCATCCACTGTCCACTCAATATGAGGCCATAACGGGCTTCTCACCCAGGAGGGAAGAAAAGTTATCTTTCATGTTCTGCAATTAGGACAAAGAACTGCGAATCTCAGTAACATCATCACAACACGTGAATGAGGCCCTAATCCAAGCCTTAATTCAGGCTTTTCAGGGCTGTGTTGGATGAGAATCCAAAAAGTAGCAAACAACAACTTGTTACATTTTCAGCTGTTGTTTTTCCAGTTTAGAAGTGTGTGTGCATTGGTGGGAGTTTCTCCTAACCCCAAATTACAGCCAGGAGGTTAGGAAATATTCCCAAATTCATGCATGTCCTTTACACGCAAGGTAAACTTACTAAGGATAATACTTTCATTGCATGATTGCTAACATTGGTTAGCATTAGCTATACACACCACAACAAACACCACAATAGGAACCCATCAGTCATTAATACGTCACAACTTTACAGACAGCGGGGTAAAACAGAACGTGTGGCACACCTGGTCTCTGGATAATCTTGCAGACCTTTAGCTTGTGTAAATTATTCCACTGAAGTAACAGTAGCACTGTAATTTACACCAGATGAAAACCTATTCCAAGATCTGCCTCTTCCGAACAGAAATGTCAGGAGAGTAAGTCAAACAATCTGACTTGACAGTACATTTTTTCATGCATTAGTTACCTAAGTATAAAACTGCAATCAAAGGAAAAATATACTGCAAAATTATTTGGTGTTATAAACCAACCCCAGAGAATCCACTGCAGATGTGACCAGTTTTGGTGCTGTTCAACCAAGCCTTTCAGAAACATCCTGCGTGGGACTTGGCTGCCAACACAGCACCTTGAAAATCAGAAAAGCCAGACTGGTGCTGGTTTTCTTTGGGGGATAAGGGGGTTAGGGTTTTAGTGTGGGGTTTGGGGTTGGGGTTTTTTGAGGCAACTGGGTCAGGAGACAACTGCTGTCCAGTGGGAGCATCTTGTTCCAATCTCCCTGACTAAGGATCCCATTTTATGTCTCCATCTACCCAAGCATGTCAGTAGCCAACAATTCTTGGGTTTAGTGCCAAGAATAATGTTACTGTATTTTCTCTCAGGAAAGTCCAAAGAACAGTCATCTAGAAAGAACCATGGAGCCAGAACCAGGAATGAAATTAGATATCACACCAGCCTCTCCCCAAAATTAATAACCTACCATTCATGCCAAATTATAACTTTATATTACCACAATTCAAGGATGGCCTTTGACAGAAGTTTAATTACTGGAAAATTTCTATCAAGCAACAATGGCTGAGAATGTAATATCTAAACAAATTCTTCTAAAGAAACCAATATAATCTTAAACTGACAGTTTGATTCTGATCATGTAAGTTAAACACAGTCTATTCCCCTGTCCACTGGAGAGATGAATGAAAGCAGACCCCTCCATTAATTGGGTTTTTCATCATAGGTATGCTCGAGTAAGATTTTGCACTTGAAATCTGAGACTTGGAACACTCAGGGAAATGTCTGCAGCATGCATCTATGACCTTTTGCAACCGAGTTCTGGTATAGAAACAGGACTTTTCAGATGTCCCAGCATGTTCAGTTCTAGGGCTTTGGTCCAGATCCAAAACTCTGGGCTTGTTTAATAAGGAGATTCCAGGCAGTCCACAGCTGACCCTGGGCAGCCACACTGGAGCTCCAGTTTGCTGACGTGGACAAGCTCTGTGCTGGGGACTGAGTAGGTCCAGATGCTCCTTCTCTCTTCAGAAAGGAAATTATAGTCTATAGAAGAGGAGCTTGGCACAGCCAGCTTTCTAAGCTAGGAAATTTCATGATCTGTTGGAATATATTAACATGTACATTTTTAACTCCAACAGAGACATAGCTTGTCTCTGGAACAAATGTTTGATAGGGCAGAGTTACAGGGCCTAAGGGAATGCAAGGGGCTGGATGATTTCATTTCCCCTAAGCTAAGGCAGTTGGCAAACGTGGGTATGGTTTACTGCTTTTTTGCCTTTTTTGTTATGAATTGTGTGGATAATTGATGGCAGGTTGCCTAGAGCCTGGGATAGGCCTCCTTCATGAAAGCTGAAGTAAATAAATGGTGGCTTGCCCTTATTTCACTGGTTCTGTGTCAAATTCAGGAATTACAAAGACTGGCTTGGCATTTAAAGGTACCAGGCTAAAAGAAGGGAGCAGGCTCATCACACACAGTGGCAGCCTGGATGTCACCCCAGGATCAGTAACTGCTCCTAGGTCTCAGCACTGACATCAGGCCCAAGCTCTTCCAGCGAAAGGGAGAAATTTCCACGCAATTTTCCGAAGCCCACTGGTTACCAAGCTCTGAATTTACACTACGTACTGCAGACCAGAAGAAAAACAAATAAAACATGTGAAGCTCCTAGGAGCTGCATGGTAAAAAGAAAAAAAAGTTTGACTCATCATTTTCTCAGCCAAAATTTTTCTTGTACAAATAAACCTGTAAATATCACATTCAAATAAAGTGTTTATCATCTGAGTTATACACAAAATCTGCACAGGCGGCTCTCCCTCAAACTATTTCAGTGCCTACTTCATGAAAAGTATTTTCACTACATGTAAAATATCTAAGGTTGGTAGTGCAGTGCCAAGCGTATCAGAATCAAATTTCCACTTCACAACCATCTTAACTGTGAAAATAAAATTTCACTGTTCAAAACATTACCTTGAAAGTAATCACTTTTCTTACTTTCACGCTGATCTATAAAGGCAAACAATAAAAGTATACATGTTTGTTCTGTTTTTCCAGTGTAGGAATCAAGTCAGAATGATAATTAGCATCATCAAGCACTAGTTTTCTAACTGTTTCACTAATGGAAATCGATACATATCAAAGAAAACAGTTGTCCCTTTTTACCCTCAAAGTAATTCATCTACAACAAAAACAAATTTGGAGTGAATGATACAGATGACGTTTTTCTTTTATGATACAGAATTGAGGGAAGGCACAGCATAGGGCATAATTAACCATGCATTTCCCATAACTGCTATGGAATTTCAACTGCTCTGTAAGCTCTATAAAGTCCCTCCATGAAATATATTTTCCGTGCATACCTCATCGCTGTGGCTGGCTGGATTTAGGTAATTAAGAACCGTTTGATGTCAACGTGGAAAAAGGTCTCGTTCATCACTGGCAAGCTCTCTCTGAAAAGAATACACTCCGAGGAGCCCAGTGATACAGGCACAGAGACAGAAGAGCCAACTGCTAAGGTACAGAACCTATGACTGCTTTACTCAGAACATAATTACCCTTGGGAATCTCTCAAGGGCAATAAATTAAATCCCAGATGCACACCTGGTAATAAACACTGAAAGCACAGAATAGCATTGATGTCAATCATCTACCTGGTTACAGAAGCATCTTCTTTCAAACAGGACAGCAAAATGTGTGCAACAGTGTTTTACAAAACATTCTCCTGCAACTGAGCTACACAATTGAATATTCCTGCTATTTTTAGTGTCAAGCCAGAGAGACCAGGAGAGCTCATAATACTGCCTCAGAGGTGCACTGCACAGGAGTCAAGCTATGCTTCACACAGGCTCCAGAACTGGCTTTACATACTCACTCCCTTCCAACCAGGCCTCAAGCACCTCATGTCCTGGTACCATCTTCCCTAATATTAACTTCTTATGAACGTAGGTAACACCTTAAACTGAGTGGGAAACTTTCCTACACAACAACTGATTAATTTCAGGTAATTGCTAAACTACTCACATGTTATGAAAATAGAGAATTCAAATGCCCAATGACTCAGAGAATATTCCTTAATCAGAAATGCAAAGTCAGTTTGGATCAAAAAGAGCTGCAATATGTGTAAGTTTTTTCTGCTCTCTGTCTGTTCCTACACTCTTATGCAGACTGCATAACATATAGACCAGCCTGTTTAAGGCATCACCAAGTTTTTCCTTTTTATTAGAAAAGGAATATTCATGCCCTAACCAAACAGTTGACATTAGGGCCCACACTACTCACATTTCTTTTTGCAGAAAGTTTCTCTGAGTAAGCATGGTCTAAAGCTCTGGTGCAACACAAGACATGAGCTTTACCCACATACGACATACTAGAAATTTCACAGGCTACAAAAACCTGGATTTTGCAAGCATGTCAGACTCTTCCTCATAGGGCTGTGAGTGTGCTAACACAGGTACTGGAAAACTCATTATGCATTTAGTTGGACTCAAAGGAAAACATTACCCTTCAGGCACTTTGCATGAAGACAATCTCCTTTCCAAAACCAGAGCTGTCTGGTTGGAGGCTCCTACAAGTTTCCCCACAGGATGGGAACTAAAAAAAAAAAAATCAAAAAAACAAAGCAAACAAACAAAAAAACCCACCCCAAAAATACAACCGACAACAAGGAAAGTAGTGTAAGCTAGAACAGAAAAAAAAAGCATTTTGAGGAAATACTTTGTGTTCTTTAGTAGCACATCTGTCATTAGGGATAATAGTTAGATCTGAAATTTCTCCCAGCCTCAAATCTCCTACCAGGCTACAAAAATGTATAGCAGAAAATGGCACACGCCTACATCACTCTCAGGGACAGGGGCTATGTTTAGTTCATTAAGACTCAAAAGAAACATTTTAGATGCCTGAAGATACTGTGCTGCATTGCACAAAAAGTGTAATTGCTGTAACTGCCTCTGTAATGACCTACAAGTTACACAGCAGATACCTTTTCTTTTTCATATCTGTGTTCCTGAAACATTGTCATCCTATTCCTAATCAAACTGAAGGTAAGTTTTTGAGCTTGACAGAGGCTGTCGTTAGCCAGAACCAGCTGCAATTTCTTTTACTGAACTTGCCTTAACCAGGCTTGTCCTATACCATTTGTTGTTGTCTTCTCAGAGCAAGGCAAGCAGTACAAGAAGCACTGCTTTATCAGGACACACCAAAGGGCAAGAGAAGCTTCTTCTGCATTAGCTCTGAGATCCCTTGTCAAATCTTCATCTTCCTTATTCTAGATAACTCCAGGAGGAAGGCAAAAAAAATAATGCCCATCCCCCTCAAAAATCTAAAAACACTTATACCACCCCCATCCATCCCTGTGAAAAAATCTTGCCTCCTGCCTACTCAGGCAAGTACTAAAAGAACCAGGTCTAAGCAAGATCTAGCCTCAAGCTTCACAGTTTGTTAGATATCAAAAGGGGTCATAATAATTAGCTATTTGTCTTGCCAGATTCTGACAAAATGTCCTAAAGCTCACTCTGCCATTTCAATAAATAGTTATAATTCAAGACAAAAGCAAAAGCCAGAGGATCAGAGTGCTGGTATTTACATCTCATTGTGAGCTGCATTCCATTGTATAAACAAATTACTTAGAATTTTCTAAGTCTCACAAACTTCAAGGAGGAATTTCAGTCTTTCAGCCTCCGGAAGGGAGGAGATTTAAAGAGGGGAAAAAAAAAAAAAGGAAAAAGAAAGAGAGAGCGAGCGAGAGAGGAGAGAGAGCGCGAGAAAGTACATGCACACAAGAGTAAGATGACTTATTTAGCCATCTCATGAAGAAATAAAATCCACTTTGGGGTAAAAAAAATAATTCTGATTTTTCGGTTTCGGTGACCAGAAGTATAAGTCGGCAGTTCTGACAAACTATAAACTAATTTTAATAGACGCACACCCTTTTGCTAAACCAGCCCCAGATCCACGCTCTCAAACAACTGAAAGTCAGAAGATGAACCACTCCTTTACTCCTAACCAGATTCAGATTTATATGATTATACTGGGAGATAATAGGCATCCTTTAAAGCCATACCTTTTTTTCTTGTGTGAGGGTGGAAACAAAGGGACAAACTGGGTAAAGGTCTTTAAACATGGGCTCAGCACAGCCTATACCTCACTGTAATTCCCTGCAGTAAGTGTTGCACAGTGTCTCACAGCTGTGTCCAAGAGCAAAGCCTGTAGGGAATTATTTGATGAAGCTATACACTTCCAGGAGCTATACTCCTGGATCCTAAGACCATCCCAGCTAATTTGAGTATTGGTGCCTTCTAAGTCTGGGTAAAAATACTATTTAAGGGTGCATGCGTTCCCTCCAATTCATTGTTCAGCCCACAGACCAGCTTTAGCTCAAAAGCAGTGCTGTATTTCAGCTATACTTGCAGACTCCTTTTCAGAAGTTTAAACATTTAACCAATGGGATAAGTAGACTTAAAAAAAAAAAAAAGAAAGAAGCACAGGCAGAATGTCTTACTCCTTTTCTCACGAGAACTCTACTTGGCAGGTGATACCAATGATGTAACTTGGGCTTTGAATGCAGGGATGCTGGATGCAGTCATGAAGAGCAGCAGCAGGGTCATGCTCTCTTCTGTGGCATTTTGAAATTGCATGCGTGTCAGGATTGCTCAGTTGTGATTCCAGTCCCAGTAAGAGAAAGGCAGGGTACTGTCACACCAGAAAGTTTCTTCTCATGGCATTGACTCAACACTCACTGACATTTATAGGACACAGAGTAAGCCACAGCTGTATCCTGTTAGAAAACAGGACCATAGGAGCATCCCCTTTCCAGGCAGAGTCACATTCCCTTCTGCTATCATCACTCCAGCCTAGGGGTCCTGAAGCATTCTTCCAGACAAAGCTACAGATCAGGGCATCACTCTCATCAAATGCCAAGTCACTATCCAGACCAGGCATGCTGAATTCTGTCCCAAACTTAAGCCTCTACTGAATCTCTTGTAGCTTCATGTAAAATTTACCAGGAGTTCATCTATTATATTAAGGCAGTATTAAGCACACAGATCATCTTGAGAACCCCAAAAGCCTTAACTTCCATGTTCTTCTGTACATCTGAGATGATGCAAAGTCCTTTACTACATCAGATTTGAGCATAAAGCAAACTCAAACCAAAGCCACCAAGATTTCCTTGGTTTCCTGTGAAACCAGAAACTGGGCTGTGTTTACTGATGACAGAAGTCAAAAATCACATGAATTTGTGCAAAAATGTCAGTAAAACTGATAAAAGATATTTAAGATAACTTACTGCTGCATTTCACCTAATCAAATCTTACTTCAGATTAATAGATCCTGAAGTTTGTTGCCCTCTTTTAAAAGAAAAACTGAAGTAATTAAAGTTTTCATTCATTACGTAGCAAATAAACTAGGTGTAAGTCATCTCATTACAAGAAATAAGACTATTCAAGTACCTCAAGTTAGGTTCTAAAGTACCCTCCTCCATGGGAGATTTAAATAACCAAATATTTACTTTCCATGTTCGTTACATTCAAATACAAGCAAAATAAACTGTCTGTAAAAAAGATAAATTCCCTACTCAGAGTTTTCCTAGGAAACCAGGAAAACTCAAGGAAACAGGGAACAACTGGAGGAAAAAAAAAGCCAACTCCAAGAACCAAGTGCTCCATACCCTCATTTTAAAAACCATTACAATGGTATTGCTATCAAAAATTAAAGCAGTGCCTTTCACACTGGTTGGCCCTGGCACTCTTTATAGGGGCAAACACGCACAGCCTAAAGAGATCAAGATTTAGCTCTTCTCTCCCCATCATCTCACCTTGCTCTCCAAAAAACAACAAACCAAACCAAGAAATGTGTTTTGCTAAAATGTGGTAAAGCTGCAGAGTGTTGGAGTACACACTAAAAATGATGGCCAGCCCCGCAGAGGTGCCTACTGAAACCTTACAACAAGCAGGTGATTCACTAGCTAGAGATTTCTTTGCTGGGGAGCCAGATTCCAGTTCTGAAACCAGCCAGCTATTCAACATGAAAATCTATGCCATTCCAGAAATGTATTATTAGCACAATGACTCAGTATGTATATTACAGTAGCACCCTAAGGCTTCAATTGATATCAAGGATGCTTTGTGCTCTGCATTGCACAAACTCACAGGAAGGCCCTGCACTTTACAGTGAAAATATAAAATCAAAGCATGCCAAAGTTACTCAAGCTCAGTGTCCAGGTTGAGATGAATTTTCTATCATTACAGCAAACATTTCCCTCAAGGAAGGAAGGAAGGAAGGGAGGCAAGAAGGAAGGGAAACAGGGAAGGAAGGAAAGAGATAGAAAAAATGAGTAAAGGACAATTTGTCTAACCTCGGTCCTAATTTTTGAAGTAGACTCCCAGCACTCCGCCAGTCACCGCTATAATTCCAAGATTCAGTGCGGTGACATCAGCCATCCTGTCATGTTGGCTCTTCCTTCCCCACATGGCTCCATTTTCCATGTTCTGCTTTGCTTGTCACCAGGCTCAATGCCTCCGACATCAGGTTGTTCCCTTCCTTTGTTGCGGCCAATGCATTTCCAGTACTTTCTGCCTCTTGCCAAAGCAAGCATTTGAACATCTGGAAATCATCCTCCATTACTTTCACCAGTGAGATGCATCTGCCTTGCACTGCAGTTCCCATACAGGGGGAAGACACCACACTCACATACAGATATGTAAAATGCACTACGTGTATCTAACACACTGTATATTAAACTACTTTAATCTTTAACATGCAGTAAGCTACAGACACGTGTTACCTTCTTTTAAAGATGTAAGCATATATCCTGGGTAGCTTTACAGACCAGAACACTCCTGATTTGAGGGAGTTCTAAAGTACAGATATTTACTCACAGAATTGTGTTCTTTTTCTAGTGCATGAAGTCTTTTTAATATTAGAAACCAACAGGTTTTCAATGCATACATTATGTGTGCCGGTTTGGGAATTTTAAAGACAAAACAAGTCACTCCAATGGAAAATTATTATAGAGGAAAAGAGATAGTACTTTTTGTCTGTGCCTCTGCAGGAGTGGAAAATGCGGGCTATTTCCACTCCTTTTCCACAGCCTTAAGTCACAACAGGACAATGACCCCTCGGCTGTACGGAGGTGAGGGCTCCTTGAGAGGTCCACGCCTCACCACACTCCCAACACCTCTCTCAAAGTTCCTGCCTCTTGCTTCCCTTCATCTTCTATTCTCAGAGCTTTGGACACATTGAGGATTATTCAGAAGAATTGCAGGAAGCCTCCAGGAGCCTTTGAGGAGGGAGATAACTCAGCTATTCAATGGTATCTTTCCTACCAAGAAGCTCATCACTGATGTAAGCAAGAAAGCCAAAAATAGATCATACTTGATTAAAAAAAGTTTATTAGTTTATTGATTATATCACTTGTTAACTATAATTAATAATTTGTATCAACTAAATTCAGGGTAACTTGATTTTTCTGAAATAGCATAGATGGCTTAAAGATGACTAAATCATCCTCAGTATTTGAAAAACTTGAGACGCTCCAGCTGAGGGAGAAAAACTCCTACATCAAAGTAGATAAAAAATAAGTCATAAATAACTCTCATAGGATAGCTATCACTATGGCAATTCAGCACATTTTTATTAATCAAAAGATTTGACAGAACCCTGTAAAGAAAGTATTTGTGAAAAGCTGAGTGTAAAACAGCTTCTGTTTGCTGCTTCTGCTTTAATTTTTTCCTTAAATATTTTTTCTTGATCTACTGGGATGTTTAACCTGACAGGAGATATGAGATTTCAGACTAGAAAGTGATTTAGTATCAATCAAGTTTGTCTATGATTTCCAGAAAGAGACAGAACTGCTTTAAACAAAATGCTCACTCAGCATAACCTCTGAGGTTACCTATGATAATACAGTGGGGCCAGAGGCAGTTGTCCTCAAACAAGGAACAGCTTCCTTCTGGATTTTAGCTGTATTTTCACTATCATTTTAATGTGAAGCAATAATCTTGGAGCAACTGGGCCAGGACAAACTCAGGAACTGGCAGAAGGCAAATTTAGATTAGATATTAGAAAGAAATTCTCTCCTGTGAGTTGGATGAAGCACTGGCACAGGTTTCCCAGAGAAGCTGTGGCTGCCCCATCCATGGAACTGTTCAAGGCCAGGTTGGACGGGGCTTGGAGCAACCTGGTCTAGTGGAAGGTGTCCCTGCCCATGGCAGGGGGTGGAACAGGATGGGCTTTAAGGCCCCTTCCAACCTGAATAGTTCTGTGATTCTGTGATGACTCCTTTTACCTCCCTCAATCTCTTCCTGCACTACATTGTCATCATGCCCATAATCCTGCACTTCAGGTGGCCAGCTTGCTGAACGATGCTGGCAAGCTTTTAATGACCAAAGAATATTTGGAGAAGATGGACCTTCTCTGCCAGACATCTACTGCACAGCAGGGAGCAGGCCTCAGGGAGACAGTTTACTCTTCTGTTCTTATTCTAAATGAGTTCATGTCCAAAGCTCTGAATTCCTGCCAGCAGTATCAGAGTCGCTGTTTGTGTTTCTATTCAGCCACATTATCCAAAGAACAAGGGCACAAAGATTCAAATTAATTCTTTAGTCCTCCCATGCTACTGCTACATAGTCCAAAGGCTATAAATGAAAAGTAGTGAAGACACAAAATACCATGAAAGCTTTTCAGTATAAAAACAACTTCATTATATCACCCTCCCAACTATACTACTCACACAAAGCTGCAGAAAAATGCAAATTCTTCAAAGCTCCAATGAAGTTTCAGCTGGCAGCAGCACAGCCAAGGAACAACCTTAGAACAGCTCTCCAAAGACAAGAGCTATCTTCAGCAGCCGACACAAGCAGAATCCCGAGGGTCTGCATGAATAGAAGCTCCCTGAACAGAGAGCATCCCACCGCCGGCCCTCTGACAATCATTCTTAGTCTTCATGCTTATATAACATGTGACCTTCCCATAGCAAATGCGGGTGGGATAGTGGAATAATGGAATTGTTTCTCACTGCAAGAATAAAAGACAGCACAGCAGGCTATGAAAAATGTATGTTGCTTACTAAGAAGAGATAATTGTAAGCAACGGTTTGGACATTTTAATTGCCATGGCATCAAGGACTTACCAGCATCCAAAGCTTCCAGCATGTTACTGTTTTCATAATTATAAATCAAATTATAAAAAAAGAATTTATACAAAAAGAATTGTGTCACTTCCTATAGTCAGTACCACTGGTTTATCCTTTCTGGCAGTTCAGGAACAGCACTAACTCTTCAAATTTCTCTAAATTTAAGTTAGGAAAAGCACAGAATCACAGAACAACCCATGACAAAAAAAAAAAAAAGTATCAAAAGTATCTAGAGAAACAGTATTATTTGTACACACACAATGCACTGATTACATAAAAGATGTAAACAGTACATGATGCCACCCCCTGGGGTACCTCTATTCCTCAAAATGTTACCTGACTTGAGACATTTTTCTCCAGCTTGAAAGTACCTGGTTTCTTATTTTATACTATGGAAAGAAATACATTTTCTTCATTAAACGTGGAATTAATGCAACTTACATTCCAGCTCAAATTATGTTCCAGTTCAAATGACCCTCTGCACATGACAGTCTCACCAGGGCATTCAAAGACACTCAAACAAGGTGGGTCTGTTGCAGCTTGAGATTTCAGGCAGTGCAACAATCCTTCCTCGTGCTCTCAAAGTTCAGACTCCAAGAAGCCTTTGTCAAAAACTGAAATTCCAAGTTAATCTGATTAATTTATTCATTTTACACTAAAGGATACTTGGGTTTGCCTTGTTTGTTACATTAAGAATGGGGGGGCAGGGGGGTTGTCTATACAATAAACTGAAGTGCAAGCCCAGTCTCTCTTCCCTGACCCAACTGAGAATCCACTGGATTAGCACTTTGATTTATTCTTGCTAAGAAGAATTTCTGAGAAAATTATATCATCAGGACTTTACACACAAAAATGTGCAGGGTCACAATGACAAACATAAGTGAAACAGTGTACATATAAGGATAGATCACATGCCTCCAGATGGAATTTCGACTATTTTTTATTATTACTGTGTTATTTCTTGGCACCGAGTTTGTTGCCTTTCTCTGTATACGGAAAAATAGTTGTATACAGGCCACGAACATCTGCTCAGTTTTTTTAAAGGATTATATTGTTGCACAAAGATCTGCCTTTGCAGTTTCTGCTTCCCTGCACATACAAGAATCTGTGTTTCTTTTCTCAAAAAACACCAAAAGCCAAGTTATATGGCGAGTTGACCAGTTTTAATTCTAACCACAGAAAAATCGCAACTTACAGTTTACCCAGATAGTAAATACAACTTCAACACCAGGAGTTGCTCCTAAGTGGGGTTTCCCAGATGCATTTATCATGAGTCCAGAGATTTGGTAGATATTTCTTTTTTTCTGAAAACTTCTAAAGAGTTAGCAAGTTAAAAAAGACTTATTTTTAACTAACTTATACTTAACTGTTGTTAAACAGGACCAGTCCTGCATGTTTTGAATGAACAAATCAAGCTGATAGAATGCCATCACCCTGAAACAAATTGCAAGGATGAAAAGACCTCACCAAGAAATGAAGACTGAGCATGTCAAAACATGAGTCATGAAATGACCATTTGGTTTCTATGGCAATAATCCATATTTGTAAACATAATGGGGAAAAAATGTATGCACTAACAAACACAGCATGCAATTATTCATCAAAGTATTTTCCAAAAAAACTACAAGTAAATGTGGACAGTTTGACATGACCCTCAATTTTATGTATTCCATAATTTTGAGCAAAGTTATGCTCAGGCTGAACAGAAGGACTTTTCTTGTAGAAATTTCTTTGTAGAGTATCCTTTGCAGTAAGGAAAGTCAACCCCAAATATTCAAAGTCGATGAGTTAGTCCCCACAGAATTATGACTTTGTTTAATAGATACTAGATTGCCATTTTCTGCTTGTTTAGAGCTATAAAAATTTCTGCTTTCAAATTATTTGCTATGATTGAACCCCCAAACATATATACCTACATGCACACACACACATATGCAGGCTTTCTCACTAAGAAAGCAGGGGTACAGATACAAGAGAACAATCTGGGGATCTGGAACTTTTGGGGAAAAAAAAGAAACAATACAGGATAACCAGGGGATCAGGCCTAGCCAGCATGGGTTTATGAAAAGCAGGTCTTGCTTAACCAACCTGATCTCCTTTGATGACAAGGTAACCCACTCGTTGGATGCGGAAAAGGCTGGGATGTCATCTACCTGGAACTTAGTAAAGCTTTGGTCACTGTTTCCTATGGCATTCTCCTGGAGAAATTCACTGCTCATGGCTTGGATGGGTGCACTGTCCACTGGGTAAAAAACTGCCTGGATGGCCAAGCCCCAAGACTGGTGGTGAACGGAGTTAAATCCAGTTGGCAGCTGGTCACTACTGGTGTTCCCCAGGGCTCAGTACTGGGCCCAGTCCTGTTTAACATCTTTGCCAATGATCTGCACGAGGGGATCAGAGCAAGTTCACAGCCAACACCAAGCTGAGCTGGAGTATCAATCTGCTGAAGCAGTGCTGTGCAAACAGTTGGATTCAACGATCTTAAGGGTCTTTTCCAACCTTAACAATAATTCTTTAGCTCTAAATATTATCTATCAGATCCTCACTAAAATTTTGACAATCATAAAAACCAGGGGTATTTTTCTGCTTTCATATAGAATCATACAAAATCATTCTCCTTAGGAGCTGTGAGGACTGTTTACATAGATGAAAGAGCCATAAAATCTAAAGAAGCATTTGGAACAAATACTCAACAAATACTCAATGATTCTCTTACTTTCTCATAGCTACAGAGGACTTTTACTTGTCAACTTATTCCCAACACTTGCCCTACTATAGGGACTGTGCCATGTAACATCTTATCTTCCTAAAGATAGTATCAGTGAGAAAATAATGGACAGATTTAATAGCCCCCATGCCACCAGCTGAGCTGTTTCTGTCTCCAAAGTTTCCCTTGCATGGATCCCAGACAAAATTAAAGACCTTGAGAATTCAAAGAAGGCAAAGAGGATCATTAATCCAAGCAGAACAATGACCATTCTTTTTTTTTCCCTTGCTCACATTGTCAAACATGGCAAATTAGATACTTTTAAATCAACACCAGGGCTCACAATGATCTCAGCTGAAGGAGAGTTCACACCACAAGAGGTGGACAGGAAAATATAATTCACCACAAAATTCAGATAAGGGTATGTTGCAAAAACTGATGAGAACCAAAGGCATGTATACAATTGAAGTATGGGAGATGGCGGCAATAAACGACCACTGCCATGCCCATGTGCAATTTGCACAGACAATTCTTCTTGAACAAGGTGAATGCCACAATTTCAGATCTGATTCAAGTGTACTGATTTTCCATTAAAGGTGTGTTTCTAATTTATGTTTAAAAAAACCTTTTTACACTCCCAAGGGGATGAGGAAGGATCCCAGAAGCATACCCTGCTTCTGCTGTATTTTCCTCCATCCCAAGCCCTAGGGAAAGAGGAAGGCTTGCAGAGTTGTGTGGAAATCCCTACACCAAAGGTTCAGAGCTTTCAGGTATTCAGCATTTAAACAGCCCATAATTTCAGCCACCTCCAGGGCACTTCATGATCCTACTGCATTTCTGAACTATACCAGGTCTCCACATAGAAATTAAAACCAAGATCTTTCAGTCCTTCTAGATTGTGCAGCACTGACCTTATTGATAAATAACTTTTAAATAAGCACATTTAAACAGCCTCAAAATGACCAATTTTGGTGTACTAGGTTTGAAAGTGTCTGGTTTTCACATTTTTACATGCATTTTAAGCATGTGCACCATGTAGCACTACCAGCCAAGTGCTCTTGAGCAGAACATACCAATCTGCAATGGTTTCAAGAGAAAAAAAAAATAATAAAGAAACTGGCATTACTTAAAAGCACAGCAATGGTAAGTGCCAAAAAAAAATTACTGTTAAGCTGTATGTTTGGTTTGAAGAAGTACTACAGTTCCTTCATTAAGGTTTTTTAACCATTTTACCCAGTTTATTATATTCAACTTATCTATCAATATCAACCCCCATTATGATAAATTCTGTAACATACTACCACAAAAGCTATTTCTTTCTTCCACTGTGGCTGAAGTTGACAAGCAGTATTCAATCCTTATTTTTTTTTCTAGGATTGTAATGAAAAATGACAGGATGTAAACCAGTGTTTTACCATTCTGAAAGTCTGATAGATTTTTTTCCTAATCAATGCTTCCTGAAGTGCCCTTCTTGCTTTCCCAAATACCTCCAATATTTGTTTACCTGGAAGTACCTATATTCAAGTGGTATATTTGACCAAGTGAATGAGAAATGAAGCAGCTGTATAGACAAAGTCACCTGCAGTAAAATACAATGTTGACTGATGTTAGACCTCTGCACAAGTACTAAACCCAAGACAAACTAAGGGTAAAACCTGTCCACTCTTCAGCATTTGTGGCTGTCAATCAGGAACTAAATAAAAGCTGAAATCTCTTTCTTATGCAATTAAACCAGACCAATGTGTAGAATGCACCCTACTTCTATCTTCACTGCACCAACCCTCACATCACACTAAAATAGGGATTTTTTTTAATATAACGAACATTGGAGAGGGGCATGAATAGCAGACAAAAACTATTACATTCTCAAACAGAAAGATGAGTAAGTGTAAACAGTATTACAACATATTTTGCTCTCCGACTTACCACGTACCTCTCAGTTGCCTCAGCCATCAGGACATGGGAAACACGTCCCAGAACATGTTACTACATTACTGGCTTATCCCATAATATCAACAAACCAGTAAATGACATGTAATAACCCCACAGAAAACTCATATAACTAGTGAAATTTTTTAAACAGGCAAAAAGCTGTAATTTTTATTAAATGGATACCAAAAATGAAGTCAATATTTTCACAAGTGTTTTGTTTGGTATTACACGTAACTGAAAAACGCATAATATATGCCTCCCTTTATGGCAAGTATATGAATTACACTCACAAGTTTCTATAAAGTGCCCCCCCTATGGGACTTCTTACACAGCTGTGCAGGGGCAGGACAGCCTCATTTTGCTTTGTAGAACAAAAGTTTCAGAAATATTGCACTGGTTTATTCATCAGGCTTTGACTCCTCCTCACTTATGCAATCCAGCGTATTACCAAAGAAATTCACTTATAAGAAAAATTATTGAAAATACACGATAAAGTAAGTGCAAACTGCATTGTAGGGTACATCCTACAATGTGCTGGAATGCCCTACAAAGTCCCTTTATAGGACATAATTTGGAAAAGAAGCCAGTGCTACATATAAGAAGCCTAGGAAGTATGTTCAGGAGTACAATAGCTCCAGACTGTCCCACAACCAGCCTGCTCACATTTCAGGAAATCAACACAGACCACGACATCCATCCCGACTGATGAAAGAGTACAGTCAGTACGCCTTCTCCTGCCCATCAGTGTCTTTCTCGCAGGCATTGAAATGATATTAACCACACCGGGCTACCAAGCAGCCGCAGACAGTGCAGGTTACGCGGGTGAGGCTCGCAGCTCGCCAGCGCTCCTGCCCTCACGGAGCTTCCCCGAACCGCCGCTGCCCCGTTCTGCGAACCCCAGGGCGGAGGGGAGGCTCTGTGCTATCCTCGGCATCAAGCAGCCCCTCCGCAAGAGCCTGGGGGGAAAAGAGTGGGAGAAGGAAAGAAAGGAAAGAAAGGAAAAGAAAAAGAAAAGGGGGAGGGGGAAAAAAAAAGGGAGAATCCACGTTTCTGCATTTCTCTAAAACAAAGAATGTGAGAAAGCAGATGTAGTTCAGCGCAAACGACTCCGCCCTGCGAGGCTTCGGGTGTTTACTCTCCCAGCTCGCTTGCCCAGCTGTCCTCCAGCCCCGTCCCAAGCCCCTTCTTTTGTTGGGAACTTCCCAGCGGCCGCAGCCCCGCCGGGATGGGGGGCTCAGCCCGAGCGCCCCGCGGCAGCACTTGGCCTCTGACCGCCCCGCCCGCTCCGTGCCCGCAGCGAGCACCGCAAACCTCGGTCTTCTGCTCAAAAACCCTAAGCGCAAACCCCTCTCTGCCCCCTTCTCAGGATGTAAAAGCAAAAGTCGTGTTACTTTCGCACCCCAGAGGTTTTCCATTCCACTTACTAGCCAAATCACACAATAAACACACTGCATGCAAAGAGGTGGGGGTATGATAATTGTTTTAGAGGAAGAGAGAAACTCACCACCTTCATACTCTTCCACTTCTTGCGCTTTTATGGTTACAAATCGGCCTAATAAAGCAGCGAGGATGAAAAAAGTTCTCGTTTGTACCAAGATTGCCATCATGCCTAGATATTAGACATGTATCCTCTCCGGGCAGCAAAAAGTGCAGAATCGTAAGGTTATTTTAGCACCATGAAGCCAGCTGAGGAGTCTTTCTGCCTTTCCGCATCAGTTCCAGGACAAAGTCTGCGAGCCCTCTTTTCAGCACCAATTCCAGCGCAGTCTGCAAACACTCCTTTCAGGGGATGCAGCTTTAAATAGGAAGAATGCTGCCTCCACTTTCTTCCTGCCCCTTTTCAGCTCGTTCAGGCTCCTAATCATCCACTCCCTGCCAAGCAACAGTCTGATTGATGGTAAATAACCGAATCAGAGCTGGCTTCACTCTTCCTTGAACTTTTCTCTTTACGAGCACACTTGCGGGATATTTTCCTGCTGCTGTGCAGTGCATGTGCTCTGTCAGGACCATTTATTAAGCAAGCAAAAGCAGAGTTTTAAGACGCTGTCAGGAAGAGAAAGCTCTGCTTTTAACACACCCAGCGCACGCTTCCTGGACATGGAGGGTATAGCCCCATTTGGAGCCGATTCCCTTATTAGGAACGTGATCCCTTCCAGCGCGCCAGAGGAGCATTTCCTCCTCTCCCCTGATAACTGCACCCTGCCTTGCTGTGTTATCAAGCGGGACTCCAGTCCCTTGAGAGGGGCTCACAGAGCTAAAATAAGGCAGATTGCTTCAGGAACTTCTAAGTAAGCACCTTTCACTCAAAGGGAAATAATTATTCTCAAAGGAATTCTTTTGCTGAATAATCTTTCCTCAAATGCCTAAGTGCTCTGTATTTACTGTCCTACCAGTTGGGAAGACGGTTGGAAATCACCGGAAGGTGCTCTACACTTTTAACACCAGAATGACCATTCAAACTATCCAATTACCTGCTTTTCTGCAAGGTTCTCTGCCTCTGTTCCCTGACAAACCTACCTAAGCCCCAGCCTAGTATTTAGCCCTTAACAATGTGCTTTAATTAGCATTCTAGCGTGGGCACTAAGCAAATCTCTCTTTTGGGGATCACTTGCAACTGGGAGTAGAATGTTAAATTTCTTTCTTCCCACAGTGTTTATGGTCTGCTGAAAGGAAGCTCAGTCACTAATCCCCTCATTAGCTAAGAATGGGGTCATCTATACCTGCTGCAGGGCAATGTCGATTCATCTGTTGGGAGGTTTTCTGTGTTCAGCCATTTCGGCTTGAGAACACTCCCATTTGAAGTAAACATCTTCACCTGGATTCATACAGATTGGAAACTCCCTGGCTAATCACAGCATGATTTAGCACCTCTCAGTGATGCAGAATCCTAAAGCCTGTGAAGTTTTCTTCTGTCTCTTCAAAGGACCAGCATGCCCAGAAGAAGAAAGGTAACCCAGAAAATGGTACAGCACTGCGATGCTACATCAAACCTACTCTAATAGTAAAACCAGAGATTAATGAAAAAATACACTGCAAGAGACCAAGTTCAAAGTCCCCTACTCTCTTGCACCGAGCAGTGTTGACACTTTTTTTTCCTGAGGTATTCAAAGATACCTTCTGCCATTTCACTCCTAGGAGAGATTCCTACAGTGATATCTAAAAGTTGCCCTTCCTATCTAATTCTGCTTTGGTCTCACCAACAAATTATGACACATATCTAAAACAGATGAACAATAAAACAGAAAAGGATGCAAATTGAATCCATCCCCTTATGCCTCCTCATAAATACTTCCTTTTATCGTGGTTCTGCATAGAAGATGTTTTCAGTTTTATTACAAGCACCATATGGAATCATTAAGTCTACCATTTTTCATTTAAACAAATTCACTTCCAGGTCTGAGCTATTTGATAGCATCCCATTGGATATGAGTGAGAGAAAATCTTCAGGTAGCACCACTGTGAACAGAATCAGACTAAACAATTAAGAGTGGGCAGATAAATAATTCCAAGTATGCTCAGTGTCACTTCTCCCTTTCTCCTCTCAATAGGGGAAAAGCCAACGTTGCATAGAATAATATTGTACATTTATGCAGCAAGTTCTCTCCAATGGTTTTTCACTTTTTTCCATAGATTTTAGGATTCTGTAAGGACAGAGGAATGTGGAATTTTTCAAATTAGCCCAAGGTCATGGATTCACTAGTAAAGCCTTTTTTGGAGCTCATTTTTCTTCTGTGCCAAGGAAAACTTACACAAGAAGAAAATTCCTTGGGAGGAGAATCCTGGGCCCCAACTCTTGGAGCAGATTCTTTTCCAATCCACCTTCAAGCTAATCATTGTCATACATCCAGCTTACAGTATGTAACCACACAAAATTTAGTAGACAGAGACATTGCAGAAGTGGTAGGACTGAATCCTCCTTGTCTAGTCCATCTCAGTAGAGCAATAAATCGGGAAATGCAGAACACAAACCCAGGCTCTTTCTACCAGCAGGAGACACCTGGAATTCAGGATGGTCTCAGCTACCAATCTGTGGCTGATTACTGACTCACAGGAGATGAAAAAGTGATATGACATGGTTAAAAAATCACTTCCTAATGGAATCACAGAATCGTTTAGTTTGGAAAGGACCTTTATAGGTCATCTAGTCCAAGCGCCCTGCAACAAGGAGGGACATCTTCAACTACATCAGGCTGCTCAGAGCTCTGTCCAGCCTGACCTTGAATGTTTCCAGGGGTGGGGCATCCACCACCTCTCTGGGACCCCTTTTCCAGCATTTCATCACTCTCATCATAAAATTCTTCTTTATGTATAGTCTGAATCTTCATTTTTTTTACTTTAAAGCCATTACCCCTTGTCCAATTGCAATAGGCTCTGCCAAAATATGTGTACCCATCTTTCTTACCCTTTAGGTACTGGCAGGATATTATAAGGTCTCCCCAGAGCCTTCTCCAGGTTGAACAACCCCAACTCCTCCAGCCTGTCTTCACAGGAGAGGTGTTTCGTGCTTCACGTTAGAGCAACCTTCACGTTTGAAGAATCTTTATACAGCATGAAGGGAAACAACAACACAATAGCAAAATCTTCACACAAAAGCAGTGTGTGCTCCTTAATGATAAGCTCTAAAAACTCTTTGTGAAATGAAAGCTGTCCCCAAAGCTAGGACACTCCTAGAAATGTCAAGATACAATACTCTGGGAAAAAAACCCAAACTAAATGCTTCTTAATATCCTGTTTGCTGATATTACCTACTTTTAGCCAGTAAGTCAGTACTGTAAGTTATCTGACCTAAAAGTTGCATGTAAAATTCAAAATTACTCAAAAGTCAAAGAGCATTGTGAGTGATGGATGAGGCTAGGGAATACTATTAGGTAATTGTGAGGACTCAGAAATATATTAAAATATAATTCACACACTTAAACCTTTCAGAATGTCAAAGTCAGGCCAGAAAACCCCAATTAGCAGCTTCAGATGCATCAGAGCATGTATACATATGAGCAATTAAAATCCAATCTCCATGAGGGTCTCTCCACTAGAGTTTAAGGGCCTCTCACACCTTTCACACTGTTACATACAGTGTGACAGTGCTCCTGTTCTAAATTAATCTGTACCAAGCTGACAAAAGATATCTTCATCTAAACGAGCAAGCTATCTGCCACAAATGAGAACTTGGGCCAGTATTTTAGATCAATATGAAATCAGTGCATTAATGGAAACTGGAAATAAGCTCTAGCTGAATTCAAAAGGTACCTGTTCAAAGACAAGCAAGATTTTCCAAAGCAGTGCGGTTTCACCAAAGGGAGCTCAAGTCAATGTGAGAGTTGCCATCAAGTTTTATGTAGGCAGTTAAATCCACAGTAAGTGCTATTTGAAATTTCCACCTTGTATAACTTCTTCGATCACACACTTAGCTCAAAAAAAAAAAAGGCAGCAAATTGCCACACCATATATTTAACTCACAAAAATATAGTCCACATAAAATGGTTGCCCTTTCTTGGAATTAACCATTAAAATGAACATGACTGAAATAATATATGAGAGGAAAATAGTTCTTCCTTTGAAGTGTGTTCACTTTGCACTTTTAAGACCATTTCTGCATAAGGAATCAGTTTTCCCATTTTATACAGGTTTTTCCTAAAGTAAAAGGAGAGAAAATTCTGCTATTTAAAATGAGAAAATGTAATAGGAAACTACAGAAAAGGGCAAGAATGAAAACAGAGGAATATTATACTACTTTTCAATCATATTTTTAAACGGACTAGATTCCAAACTGCACAGCCTCAAAATCATAATCTTCCTGCAGAGAAGTCCACCAAAAAAGCTAGTATCAGCTAGAGATTTAAACAATGCTATATCACTAATATTGCTGCCCAATTGCAGGAGAATATTCCCATCAACCTTTGTTTGGGAAGGTTTAATAAATCAATTTAAGTCCTAACAGAGGAAAGATATCTTTCTTGGTGGCATTCAACCTTTGTAATGTTGTTTCAGTTTATTTTTAATTTGAGGACATAGGATGATACTTCACTTTAAAACTGTTAGTGTGGAGTCTTGGATTATGTCAGTCACCGTAAATGGGCTTTTGCTATGAGGAACTCCAAACCCAGTAAGTTCAATAAGTTATTGGCACTGGCAGCCTTTCCTTTAGAATGTCTCAATTAAATTAAACTCAACATTAGTCTAAGAAAAAAAAGTCAAGGATTTAATTAAGGAAATAATTACGGAAAGTCTTGCATGAATTCTTCTGAAAATTATACTTATTCTTTACCTAGAACAGGAAAAACAGCATCATTATTTTATTCTTTATTACAAATTCATTGTCAAACTGGCTTTTGTCTGCCTAAGAACTTAAACTGATTAAGTGAGAACATAAAAGGATCACAGCAAGCTACCCACTTAAGTGGCAAGGGCAAATGCTAATCTGTAATTCAAATAGGTCCCAACTGATGGCCTTCACTGTTTTTTTTGCCGAATATTTAATTAATTTATCTTAGGGACCCTAAGATAGCTTACTTTCTTCTTTTACATTGACTTAAAGTCCCTGCAAAAGGAGTTAAAGTCCTATCCAACAAGCATATTCATATCTCCAATAGTTTTTCTCACCCAGGGATCACTTAAACCAATGGGACTGTAAACAAAGAATTTGGCTGAAAGCTTATTTTTAACCCCATTCTCTTGTAGGAATAGGCTTAAGATATGTTGAGGCTCAGGACTACTTAACCACCACCACTAAACTTTATCCACAGTTTAAAAATAATATTATTTCATTGTCATTCCTTTATTTTAAAATTCATGTCCAAGACTATGTGGAACTATTTTGTCTTAACACAGATTTCAGACCACTGAACTGTGCTTTAATACGCTCAGTGCTGCCCCAAGCACAAAATGAGCCCTTTGGTAACTTGTCATCATGTCCTAGTATAACATACCATGTCTTTAAGAAACAAAACACTGTATCTGTCTTTTAGAGCTTAAATTGTGTTAACTAAGGACAGAATTCAAATCTTAGGTATTGATTTTATCCATTGTTGTTGGAGTTTTGCATCTGTTGCTGTTTATTAAAATGGATGTAGTTGCTGCAGGTTTCACATATTCAGAAATATTACAGAATTTATTCTCACAAATGTAAGAAGCATCAATGACCCCACTGAAAGAACAGGAAGATGATGTGGAGCTCAATTAAACTCTTATTGCTCATGCTCTCATCTAAAGTCCCATGCAGATGGAACCCTATAGTCACCAGTATTTGTGTGCAAGGGTAAGGACCTAAGAGTGTGTCCTCAACTACCAGAAGCAAAATAGTCATATGATCACAGCATGCTCCCTGGACCTGTGTTCAGCTCTCCTGTCTGTGTAATTGTTTCAGTTTGGGTAAGAAAAGAGCCCGTGGTTTCCATTTTTGGTGTCATGGACTAACATCCCATCGGCTGCAATCAGACTGTGTCATATTTGACCAAAGCATGGTAAATACCCCAGCCAATTGTTTTCCCTGTCATTACGCTGTTATTTTTAAAGCGTTCAGCCTTAGAGTTGAATTTGTGGAATATCCAAAGCTCATGGAGTCATCTACTTGAAACCTGGGGAATAAAACATTTCAGTTTGTAGCAAAATTCTTACCAACCATAACATGAGCAAGAAGTTCAGAATGCAGTCTTACATACCACATTGCTCCCAAGTTACATCTGATTTCCTAGCAAAATAAAAATGCTGAAAAGCCTGCACACATGACATGCCAATGAACAGAGCTGGCCTACAGATGTGACTGGAGAATGGCTAAAGCAGCTCCAGGCGGGACTTTAGAATCACCAAGCTACTCACAGAATACATACGTTAAAATTAATCGTAGAGAAAAATATATACATAATGCTCCAAGGAAAGCTAGTTACTGATCAGGCTCTACAGACTGAGTTTCCAAGTGAGATAAACCCCAAGGTAACCAAATGTTAGCTCAAAATGAGACTTTGTCAGCAGTTGCTCTGGGCCTGAGCCAGCTGCCTGCAGGGAGCTATGGGAGAACCACCCTGGGTGGCCTGCAGAAGGGAGTGTCTTGAGCAGATGGGACACTGTGCAAGCCAAAAGTGGAGACAGGTCCAAGAAGTGTCTTCCCTTGGAGGGAAAGGGCTACTAAAATAAGGAATATATTTTCCCCCTAAAACCCCATATTTATTATTACATCCATATGAAACAAAGTGCCTGTGACTTTACACACACTATAAAGTAGGACTGAAGGGATCCATTTACACAGGATATTATTTTCCATGTAGAAAAAACCTTAGCAGATGTTTAGTGAATGTTCAGTATACATAGACACGTTTGGACAACATTCTCAGGCACGTGGTGGGATTCTTGGGGTGTGCTGTGCAGGGCCACGAGTTGGACTCGATGATATTGATGGGTCCCTTCCAACTCAGCATATTCTATGATATAATGCCCTATATTAAATTCACATTTTCCAGAAAATCCCCATTTTTAAACCTATTGGTTTTCTCCTGGATAGTTGAAGTGCCTTTGATTCTACTTACTCACCATTTAAAACTGGGAAAGGCCTCAACTCCGTTGACAAAAGGAACTTAGCTTGCTCAGCATCTTACTGGAATTGCTCAGCTTTCTATAAAGTAATCTTCTTAAAATACATTATTTAATATCTTTAGTGAGTAAGAAGAAACAGATTTAATAATTTTGGGGCGGGCATTTTTGACACCAAATCAAAGCAGTAGACATGGGTGAAAGATTGCCCCTGTTGAAGTTAGCAGCAATAGTTCAGCTACTGAATTAATGTATTCTCTTGTGAGGGAAGCTTCCACCCCTTTCTACCCATCTTTCCATCACTCTGTTAATACATAAACTTTAATCTGCTTTTAAAGGATTGGAATAGTTGAGATGATCCTTTTAGATTCTTTCCAGCACTATTTTTCTTCTAGCAAGAAAATGTGATTTATATAGTGGCTATATTCTCTCTTAAAAGTGAGTCCTCCTCTAGAAAATAGGATCCACCTCTATCAGGTGATAAGATCTGATAAATAGAAAACCAGGGCATTCATAAAACTCAATTTAAAAACAATTTTAAAAATCATGAAAAAGGAAAACGTGTCATATTCTTAGTATTTTCCATGTTGACATGGACATTCCCTATTTCCTTCTTTTAAGCAGCCAGGGAAAAACTGTGCCAACATGGATAAAATTATGGATAATCAATAAAAGGGGAATAGCAACAACAGTGAAAGGAAGTAATAGAGGAAAAGGAGGAAAAAAGAAATCAGCATTTGTGTAAGTCAGGGATATAAGACTTGAATTTAGGCGTCACATTCACACAAAGCTGAAACACAGAAAAAATTCTGTAACAGAGTTATAATTCTAGCACTGGGGGTGTTGGTATCACTACTAGAACTATAAGCCCAGGACATTAAATAAATGTCAGTACAGTTGTGTCTAGGTTCAAACAGAGAATGCAAAAAAGGTTTATTCTGCCTGCTTTACTTTTCCATTTCCTTTCCATGCTGTCTTCTTTCCCATATTTTATAGCTTTTATGAGCCTTATTGCACTAAGATTCTATGAATGCATGTGTGGAACACATTTTGGACCGCCTTTAAACATTAAGTGCTAATTGAAAACATAGTTTACTCAGAAACAATTCATCAAGTTTACATTTAATTTTTGCTGTGAAAAAATGTGCAAACTGAGCCCTTTTAGAAAACTGCTTGAAGTTCTTATTTCAGAACCCTTTATGAGGTAGGCTTATTTTCAAACTTATGACCCATCAGCAAGTGGATTTTCATCTTGTTAAAGGGCTGAAGCGGATTGTTGAAGAGAATATCTACCCTCCATACTCACTGATATGCTTTATTTTGCCTCAACTGATTGCTTTCATGATGTAGTTCAGGAAATCAGCCTCTTACCGTTTTTAAAGATTGATAGCTTAGATGAGTCTCAGTCATTTTATAGAATAGTTATTAAAGCTTAAAGATGGTTGTACATTTCCACAATAGCATAACTTATTTGCTTCTCAAAAATCCCCCTACCCTAAGATCCCCATGGTAGGCAAAAACTTATAAGTGGTCTTCTTGTATCTCTTGTTATGTCACTTCTGGCAGCAGCTGAAATACGTAAACCTGGTGGCACTGCAGCACAGGAACACAACCTCACCTTGTAACCCTGGATCCAGTGATGGGGTGGTTTGAAACGTACCCAGAGATAAGTAATAGCCACAGTGGGTAACTGGACTGCTTTTTTCCCCCTCAGTTAATGACTGCTTGCTATCTGGGAAAGATTTAGACTTCTTGTTAGAAAGCAAGGGTTTGCATAGATGATTTATATTCAGGTACTTTAGAAGTACCAGACCATGTCACATACACTCTCCCTCAAATCTGCTGGGACATTAATTTACAACCACATTACCTCAGCAGGCAAATCAAGCCTAAACACTGCTACACAGAGCAAAGCCCACACAAAGTGAGCCATGTATGAAAAAGCCCCACACAAAATGTGGGCAAACCCCAGAGATCTCTTTCACCATGCTTATTTCCATCAGCTAACATGCTTTCCATGTGGATCCCCTAACCAAACCCTCGGCCATGTGGAAAATACCCATGCAGTGCAGACTGCACCCACTGAGCCTCCCACTGCTCAGAGACACAGCCCTGGCACTACTGCACATGTGCAGTAGGAAGACAGATTTTTAATATTCTCTGTCTACTTCATTCCATGTTCACTACTTTATATTTCTAATTGTCACATATATTTAAACTTCATTGGACTAAGCTTTTTTTACTTAATCCAAGCACAAACACATGCACAAAAAACAAGTATAGGTATGAGTTAATTGCAATTTGTATTTCTTGTAATCAGGCTGGTTGATTAGTGATATCTCATACCGTGTTATCATTTTGATCATGATATTGCTACCAATCTTTCAGAGTACCTTCAGAAGGATTGTTTGGCATTGTTTATGTAATGTGATCGTTACTGTCTCTTAAATACACTCCTAATCACATCTTTATGAAGAAAAGAGGACTGAATAGCAAGTACTTGATGTTCCACAGATTTTAGGAGAACAGGAATGAAATGTTTGATTGTAATTAGGTATTTTTATCCTTATATTTAAGCATCTCATACACTGGGTAGAAAACAGATGAAAATGCTGGTTCAATTTCTTCTGTATACTTCCAACATTCAAAAATGCACTAATTCTCCTATGAAGTGGAAAGTTTAAATTGCATGAAGGATAATTTCAAGCAGCATGAAATAGGTGCTTTTGCTTAGTATTTAAAAAAACTTATTTTTTGCAACTAGAATGCAAGTTTTAACTACATTCTATTATTATTTCATATTATTTTATTATTACTTATAAAGGTTGCAATAGAAAATGTCAATTCATATACCATTTTAATGAAGCTGGAGGAAGTTTCAGATTTTTTTATCTGTTTCGTGGAACTGTTTTTATAATTACACCTAAGAATAAGAGACTGGCATGAAATTCTAGCCCTACTCTTTTGAGAATACAGGAAAACTTTTAATATAAAATCTTGACCTAATTTATTTGCATTCAGGAAGCCTGCGAGAATGTCCCTCTGAAGAGAAAGCAAACCCATGTCAGAAGCAAAGTCCTGTCAGGAACTTGACATTGATCCCAGCCTTACCTTGTAAGACTCGCTTAGGAATTGTCAAAAGTGTCACAAGCCCCACTGAAATCATAGGGTTCCATGCAGATGTTAACTCAAAGATACAGCAAACTCTTAAAAAATCATATCCCTAGGGCTTAGACGTTCTCCAGGACTCAGTTTATTTAATATATCTTCTCTTTTTCTTTTTTTTTAATCTTTTGGAAATCTTAGATTCCAGCTTGTACACCAGACCTTTTGAATAATCTTGTGAGGTTTCTAATGCATAGAGAAAGAGAAGGGAGGGGGGGAAAAGTTACTCCTAACCTCTCCTCAGTGCCACAGATGTTTGAGAATACTACTTATAACCATGAAGGAAACTTTTTAGGCCCCTGAAAAATCACTCAAATTGTAGAATAAAGCCATTTTCATTTGGGGGGAGGAGGGGGGAGAAGAAGGGGACCTACAGACCACAAAGAGCTCATTGCACTACAGCTTCAGGATCAGTACTAGAAGAAACTCAGCCCACTGACCTGCTAAAGCATGTCCTAGAACAGGACTTCCACCATGGCAAAGGAAAACAACCTTCCTGTCACCAGCAAAATAACAAAATACAGATTCTGTGAAAAAACCAACAAGGCAGATGGAGCCTTTTACATTCTCCATGACCCCACACTGAGGATATGAGACCACAATACAACGTTGTTATGGCAATCTTGCAGTGGCTATTTGAATGTTTGCTGCTACACCTATAACAAGGAATTTTAAAAGCCCACTATCTCATATATAGGCTCCAACAGACCATCAGAAGGCCAAGCTGAACTTAACACACACATAGACTAGAGGAAGTACTTAGTTAGAGTGGCACACAGACAAATATTTTCTTTGGCAGAGAACGAGTCTGTATAAACAGGAACACGGTCGAATCATGCACTTTTTGCAGGACCTAAAGTATTCAAACTCCAAAAAAAAAGACACTACACAAGGTTATATAGGAAAGAAAAGAACAGCTAAATAATCATAGAATGATTCCTTTATTTTCATGAAGCTGGATCCTTTTCAACAGCATCTTCCATCAGTGCTATTGTAAGGTTTTAAAACTCTAGATATGTGTTGTACCCAAAAGACCATTAGTTTCTGCAACAGTGGATGCTTCAGTAAATCCTTCAATCCATCTGAAGACTGTTTGGAGTTGTTTATTTTCAAGCTTATTTAGTGTCACATTTACACAGTCAGATTCAAGTCAGCTCTAAGTACCCTGAGCACAGAGGTCAGCCAATGTCAGAAAACCCAAAGCCAAATGATGTGTTTCTGATGATGGTGAGAAATGACTCAAAGAAACTGCAGAAACAATTATTGTAAGTGCTACTGAAACTTAAGTCTCTGATATTTACCAGCGTTCATGGAAATAGTTCTCTACTGTCAATATGAAGGATATACCAAAAGTAGTTCTGTCTTTTGTTCACCCACATTTACACAGGGGCTACTGGAAGGCTTTAATCCTGTAGCTTGGCTTGTCTACAATACTCCTCTCTAAACACAGAGGTGCCCAATACTTATCCTAATAAGTGTGCTCTAAATGTTTTGTCCTATTTTTATTTGAAAGTGAATCTATCCATATTACATAACTATACATATTACATAAGTAAAGTTTGATCTGCTTCTTTAGCAAACATGCATGATCTACACCAAGCTTATAGAACTTAGTCCTTCTCCAAGTTATCTCTGTTGGTCCTGGAATTCTACAAATTCACCTATTTCCTCCATCTCTGAAAGAAAATTTATGTCTAAAGCACTTCGGTAGTTTGTCATTTAACAATCTAGCAAAATGTTCCCAGTGAATACTTTTTCCATATCCTTTAAGAGTGCCACAATATCCCTTTAAAAGCAAATGTACTTCTAAAGTAAAGAGCTAGCAAACAATTCATGTAAATACTACTTTTTCACGTTTGAATTGATGAATGCAGAACTTCTGTGAAATGACCCCCCTAGGGGTGTAATGTTACATTCAGTTTTTTAATTATGTATACTCAAACTTAATGAGTAATTACAAAACTTGTTTGTGGAAATCAGGTAAAATCAGCACAGTCCTTCATCTGTGCAATCCTCTGTTCCCATTGTGGAAATGGGGATGGGTTTAAATGGTCAACTGGAGATAAATACTTTTGTAAGAAAGCCAGCTGTGTGCCAGGCAGGAAAATTCAGTCACTAGTATTCAAACAAAAAATGAAATACTTTGAAATCCCAAGGTCATCAATGCACCTGAGTAAGGCCCATTAAACTTAATTGACATTTTATACATTTGTTGAGGGCAAAACACTCTCCTACAGCTGCAGCTCTTCTTGAATGACTGCTCATTTTCATGGCTTTTTATGACTGTAGGCCAGACTATAATTTAAAATTGCAAAAACCATAGTATGTTTCAACAGACTAATCCACTTTTTTGGCTTTGGGTTTGTGTTAGCTTGAGGCTTAGCTCTGGGTACTGGACACGGAGCTGCCGACAGCTGTGGCTCACACGGGCGCAGCTCCTCCCATTGTCCCTGCCCTGCCAGGGCACAGCGAGGGACTCAGCCTGGCAGCCCAGCACTGCCAGTTCGAAGGAGGTCACATCCGAGTGACAGCCTCTTGCTCTCTGAGCTTTCCCCCTACTCAGAAAGGGACCGGGGCATGAGGAGAGCTGCTTGTGTCTGCAGCCAGTGATGAAATTCCGGAAGGGCTCACGCAGCAGCACTGCAGATTGGACACAATTGATCCCTTGTTTGGCAGGGTCCTGTTTCCTCAGGACCCATTTCTGCCTCTCACTAGGGTTTCAAATACATCCTTTTAAATTGCTACGAAGGCTGCTAGGGCTTTAATAGCAGGTCAGGGTTAGGGCAGAGCCAAGCAGAGAACCAAAAACTGTTTCAAACCATCTCAAAAGCCAAGAACCAAAAACTGCTTCAAAGACAGTTCTCCTGTGCAAGCTTCATCCAAGTGCCCAGCTCGGGACATTCAAAGGTCTGCAAAGTCCAAGAAACACAATTCTGGCCAGATTAAGAAAGCTGAGAAACATGAAATAAATCATCCCCCTTTAAAATCTCATCTTCTTCAAGCAACAGACATGCCTGAGGTTTCCCCTTCCCATCAGAAACTTCCATCAGTACTTTTGTAGCATTCTTCTGTCAGGCCATCCCTCAGCAGCTGGCTCTCTGCTTTACATAGTCCTGCTTCATCTGAGTCCCTAACCAAAAGTCTGACTCACTTCACAGTGCCGTCCCAAAAGCTATTTTTATTTCCCAGCTTTGTAATTCTCTCTTAGATGTTAATCTATTTGCTCCTCCCTCCTTCTCCCACGTAAGTTAAAAGTCTTTTTTCCCAGCCAGGATAATAAAATAATAAAGCAAGCAAAGAGATTGCGAGCTAAAGCATTTTGGAACCAAAGAATTTATAATGTATCAAAAATTAACTTCCTGTGTATTTCTGTAGCAATGAAATGTTTAAAATGTTTTTTTTTTGGTCTCTTAACAAAGTTCCCCAGAAAATACAGAGGGAGATTGGAAATTCAGAATTATGCTAAGGAATACCTCACTTTCCCCTGAACAATAAGGTTACTACAGCTGTGCAGTCATCCACCAGGAATCCCTCTTACTGGAACATAAAAGCTGCTATTTTATTCAAAAATTCCCTGCTGGATTTTTAAGTTCTAGTGAGACATGCAGGAGTGCAGGACTGATTTGTGGAGTGGTCAAATTTACTGAATAATAGGAGGGCTGAAAGAATATGATTCTTATTGAAACTTTTTTTTAAAGTATTGAAATTTAATTTAGTTGAACAGAAACATAGTATCATGTTAGACTAGTTATAACTATTCCCAGGTTTTGGCTATAGAAAGTAAAATTACATCTGCAAACCAATCCCTGACAAGCAGGATGAGTCACATTTCAATCTGTTTTCACTTAATTAGAGATTTTTTTTTACGTATGTTGGGTTTAGAAAAAACAACACAGACAACTATTGCAACTGGAAAATTATTAAAAGGAGAAATGTAAAGAGTTTCAGGCTCAATGACTAAGGTATTCCTGAATCCAAGAAAGCTCTGAGGAAATAATGGTAACCTTTGTAATTTGCAGAAATAATAAGTCTTGTGAAAGGATGCCCAAAATACTTCTCAAAAGTAACACATGGTCTACCATTTGCCTAGAAAAGGAAACTTTATTTTTAATTAATCTGGTAGATATATATTACATGAAAAGAAAAAGTGAGAAACAGAATGAAAACCTGAGAATAAACAAACAGGAGAGAGAGAAAACTACAGCCTGCTTTCCATTTTCGCAATTGCTTTTTATTAACATCCAGTGAAGAGATGGTTCCGCAGTAAAGCAACAGGGTTTAAAATGCAAAGTGTTAAAAATGAGACTTTAAAGTTTTTCATCTTAGGAGGACATGCAAAAGATAATAGAAAAATAATATTTTTTGAAAGCAACTGAAGTAATTACAAACCTGTTGCCTTGTACTTTTACTTTTGTAGAGGAACATGATACCTCACTTAAAAATTCTTCAACTGCATTGAGAGGAACATGTCACTCTGAGATGCATCATGTCGCCTCAAAGGCTATGACAGAGGCTGTTGCTGAACTGAGAGATTCCCATGGGTACTTCAAGCATTAAGCCAAAGTGACTGGGCATAAAGATTACATTGCTTTGATACAAGGTTATGTACAACTGCCTAATAAGTTGAGAGAAAACGCAATGTGTTTTATGTGGACACTCCTTGTGCTAGGTTGCAATCCTTTAAAAATAGATTTTAAAAGAGGTCCTATTTCTCTTCAAGTTCAGGAGTGCTGAGCAGGTTTGGATGGGAAAAACAATTCTGTATTTGGGGCATGGCACATTTTTCCCTACTCAAAAGTAGATTAGAAAATATTTGCATACTTGGGCCAATTCCATAACTTGCTTTATAACACTGTGCAGTGGTATTTTTTCCGTGCAATGGTGTTTATTCCCTAATTGCTTTCATCCTTTAGTCTCATGTTTCAGTACCTGTGCCTTGGGTCTAGGATAAAAGTATTTCAGCTTCTCCCAACACACACACACACACAAAAATCAGTAGATCAGCCAGGAAAATGGGCGTGGATTTTTGTTTTTCTGCCCACAGCTGATAATACCAATATCCACATATCAATATCCACAATAAAGTTTGACTTGGATGGAGTAAGTGTCCATAAAAATCCTCACATTTTTAAAATTTATTTAGTTACGATGCAGAGATAGCTCCTAGCATAACATAAAGTTGAAAAATCTGAAATTAACAAAGTAGCAAACGGAAAGACAGCGGTAACAACTGCATATAAAAAGTTGCAGATGGAATGTTGGAAACCAGTGGAAAATCCACATTATGGGATGTCATGACAGATCACAAGATGCAGATCTAGATGCAATATTGGCAATGCCTTGACTGAAGCTTGCCAATGTCAACAGATGAGATGAGAGTTTAATCAGTTTGCCTATGTGGAAAACTTGAAATATGGAATTTGCCTGATAAATGAAGTTGGTGGTCCAGAAGTGAATACAGACCATTACACTAAAAAATACCCAACCAGGCAAAGCTTAAGAGAACAGGCCAGCAGTAGGAAAAATCAGAGCCAAGACCATTCATTACATTAGGTACACTATCATTCCTGAATGGGCAAGCTCAACATGTAAAACAGTATTTTGGGATAACTAGCACTACTGATTATATGTCTTGAAATAGGAAAAAAAACCCTGCCCACATACCACTTTTTATACAAAAGTACTCCTGTCCTCAATACTGTTCAAAGCTTCTACTGCATTTACTTTTGTAGAAGCAATTCACTTTTATTTGAGCTAGGCATGGAAGAAAACTTGGAGCCGGAAGATTCAGCATCCAAACCCCATTCCTTGGTAATCAGATGGAGGCCATAGGCACTAAGGAAGACATCTGAGACAAATATAAGTAAAAGAGTAAGCAGAAAGGTACAAAATAACTACAAGGAAGAGAGACAAGAAAATGACGAAATTCATTTGTGTGCCTAAAAACATCCATGTGTCCATGTAATATTCATACTCCCAGAGCTGGAAGGAATGACCAGATTGTTGATCTTGGAGTGCATCAGTGTGCAGGGGAACAGTGCTGTGATGTGCCGGTTCTGGAGGCTGCAGTCTGTGGGTGTCCTGCACAAGAGGGCTGAAGCAGAAAGCAAACTCTTAATTCCTTCTCTGAGCCAATGTTTTAGCTCTCAGTCAAGACTGTGCCTGTGTCCTGGCAGCTCTGCCATACAGAAATGAAACGCTCTTTACATAACAATGGGAGCAGCTAGCTAGAGATAATAAGGGCACTTGAATGAAATGAAACTCCTTGAATAAACTTCTTGGGCCTCAATGCATTTCTCCAAACCCCTGGGAATACCTGATGGTGAAACATCTCCCCAGCCTGACAGGAATGTGTACATCCCTGCTGGCAACTCCCACAGGAATGGGCAACCATAGCTGCCTTACAGGGATGTAAGTAAGGGGTGCAGAGACTCTGAGATCTCTGCACTGCTATTGCTCCTTTCCTGCTCCAAGAGCCTACATACCAGATCCATGCAGAAGAAATAGGGTTAAGAATCACAGAGCAGCTACAGTGTCAGGAGCGTGTGGGTTGCTGGCAGAAAAACAGAAGGGCAGTCAAGCTTCAGACACAGAGTGTCACAGCTTTATCTGAACTATCACTCTGTAGAAATACAGAGAGCAAAAGCTTCCCATAAAACATAAAATGTGGTTCCCACATTAATGGTGATACTTCTTATTTCCAGAAAAGACCAAAGAACCAAAGATAAAATTAGCTTTAAATGCAAAAATTTAAATTTGCCATTATTAAAGCAAAGTAGAAATACATCTATCATATTAGAATGTTTATCTGCTTGTTCAAATTTTATTTGAATTCCACAACCTCTATTTAAAAGGTTTTACTGCTTCTCTCTGAACACAAGTAACAAAATTTTAACTTCCAGTAGTGAATTTATGGACCTTGCAGTAATGATTTATGCATCATTTCCTGCATTGCCAAGCATCTGTGGATGCTCTCGGGTGAGCAGGCACCACATACAGGTTGAGAAACTGTATAAAACAAGCAACTGTCTTTTTACTTTGGAAGTCTTTCCACATTCAGTTGCCTGCTATTTTAATGATTTTCAGTCACTGCAAGTCTAATTGATAGCAAACAAAACTCTCTCAGGCAGCCCTCAGTTTTACCTCGTGGTATCCTACTGTGAAAGCAGAAATGCAATTTAATGATACTCTTGCCCTTTAAAACCAGTGAGGAACAATCCAGCCCTGCCACCATGATACAGTAGGGTGTAATGTGGGCTGCTCTTCCATCAGCATGCCCAACTTCTGTGCAGAATTTCCCTACAGACACTTCCTTGTTATGTTTGTGCCCTTGCTAGCTGTGTCACCTGAGTGGCACAAACAGGGACAGCAAAAATGAAAGGCATTTCCAGGCAGAGAAATCTATCTGCCCATCATGTAAATACAAAATGTAGCAATTGTGCAATGCTGTTTTCTACACAGACATTTCACTGAATTTGTGTCCTGCTGTATGTTTGCTACATGAAATAATTCTGTAAAAACAGATGCAATTTCTCTTTCTTGACAACTTATGTAATGGATTTCTAATATATAGTACTTATATTTACCTTTATATTATTTATATTTTTACAAATATTTTTCAGTAGATCATCTTGTTCCCCAGTTATTATTAATTGTTGTTAAATAGACTCTCACTTCAATCCACCTTATTTTTAACTTGGAAGCCAATTGGCTTTTCTACAGTTCTGATCTTCAAATGAATTTGATTTGTACTCATCACTGACCGATTATGCCAAGAATTTATGCTTCCAAGGAAAACTTTGTCCAAGTTATACAGGTTGGACAAGTCTGATTCTCTGATGGAATTTTTTCCAATTTATGCTTATAGAAGAGATGCCTTTTCACATGTGCAGCCACGCGTAACAAAAGGAAACAGCTGTGTGCCATCTAACAGGAGACTCTAAAAGATCCAATGTTGGCATTTCAGAGCAGACAGTAGTAGGTTGATCCTCTGACTGCAGTGACACAGTCGACAAGCAGTCGTGGACCTCAAACCATGTCATTTCAGACCTGGCTTGGGGGCCAATGCAAACCTGCCTGCTGACATCCTCAGGGATCACAGCTGGATTTTCACTTCAGGGAAAGCACAAACTGCCTATTCCACTTACTGCTAGATGGGTCGCCAAAATTTTGACCGTACAGTTAGTGAGATGTGAAATACCATAAGACTAAGGAGGACCAAACAATTAAATGAATCATGATTGACTCATCTTTCTTGCTCCTTGTGAAGTGTTTTAAAAATTCTTTAACTTTCAGCAGTGCAGACATTAGTATTTATTTCATGAAGCTGGGGGACAGGGGGGGGGCTGTGGTACAACTTTATGACTGTTCTCACAGACCTAGGAATGGCCATACTAGCTTAATTAAACAGGAGTATCTCACAGTTCACACTGGGACACCAAGAAGGGTGGAGTTCAAATACTGAAAAACATTTTTTGTAATTCCTGCAACTTTTTCTCAGAAACTATATATGAACATTTGATCCAAGTAGTTAAATGTTGTAATAAATAGGAACTAAAGAAATTAAGATAAAAATCCAGATTTTTGTTAGTTCACTTACTGGTACAATTATAGTGCAAGCATCTCTATCCAATCACAGCACAATGAAAACAGAGCCCTATTCAGTATCAGTAAGCCGGGATTTTATTGTGGGTTGTCCTGTGAGCTCACTACACTTTTGCAAGTCACTAACTTTATGTCTCCGTTTGCACAGTATTAAGGAAAAAATGATGGCACATTTTAAAAGATGATCTATTGAGGAGCGAGTTTTTAATATTTTAAAATCATTTATATGGAGTAGAATTCCACAATAAGAATGAGAATCAAGCATTGATCTCTGAAATAAAATGCTCTGGGGGCTCCTTGTTCCCTGCTAACTCTGAATTTCTGAGCCACACATTTCATGCTAACACTCTGCAGATAAAAGAGTTTTCCAGTTAATTTTTGTTCTTCTTCATGAATTCATTTGCTTCCAAGCCACAGTCTGAATTGATCAATCTCACCCTGTTGTATTTAAGTGCTTCTTTTAACCTGGAGATAGCTGTTTTGCCATAGGAATTAACATTTAAAGCTCAGGCAGACATTATTTTAAAAAGACCATATAGTTTCAGCACAGGCTGCAACAATAAGTCTAAGAGAAAGCGTCCTCCACTGTTGTAAGCTTCTAGTCAGACAGAAATTTCAATTACTTCTGCTCAAGAAAAGTAAAATTTTGAATTTTCAGATTTTCTACAAAACAAACAAACAAGCCCCTTTTGTTTTACAAAAAAGCAATGACACAAATTAAATCTCTCTACATGTTTCTGTGCTTGATGAAGTTTCCTGAACCGCTGATGGCCTACCAGGGAATCTCAGGCTGCCAAGAAGTCCAGAGACCTCAAACAGCAGCAGCATTAATTGTTGGTCATTGTATGCTAGCATAGTTCAAAGACATCCTGATCCTTACAGACAGAGTAAGGAAATATATATGATAAAATGTATTTTAATTGCATCCAAATCGAGGGCACTAGCCATTACTAATGTTGTTAACAAACATTTATAATCCAGCTGCAAGGGTTTGAAATTAACAGTAGGTATGTGGGGCTGCCACCAAACAGCAAGTAAACAAATGAAAACAGACTGCAAAGGAGCTGGGAGAGTATGAGGATGAAAAACTCACAGAGGTGACTGCAAACCATCTTATGATGTTACCCAAAGCTATTAGCGGTGTTTAAAGACATGCAAAAAGCATCCAAGGAAAACATGAGAATGATGAATTTAACCACTGAGCTTCCTGCATGAAAAGGCAATTTGGAAGGGTATGGGGTTTTAGTGGGTTTTGCTGGTCTTACGTATAAATAAGCAATCTAATGCCAGTTGAATGACATTTCTCTCCTACTGCTTAAACATCTCCCAATATCCAAGATACCACTGTCATACATCTGCTTTGCAAAGTGAAGAAAAGGAATGTTAGACATTCAGACACTGGTAAGCAAAAAAAAGGCAACTATGTAAAACCAGATTTGCAATGCAATAGTCCTATTTAGGCATTAGACCTTACACTCCTGTTGTCCCTCTAAGTTCTGCAAAGCAAATACGAATGGAGAAAATGAAACTGGTTTTCCCCTTATTTAATTTTCAATTAATTTTACAAGTGTGCCTTTTAGTCCATTAAAAAAAATCAAAAGGGATTTTGAAAATTCCACTATACACTTGTAGTCTAATAATAAACATTCTCTGTTTCATCCAGTCCTGAAGTAATATCAAAGGAGGGTTTGAATCTGAGAGGAAAAAGAAAAGGCAGCTAGAAACTACCTTGTGCCAAGTGCAGAATCTGAGGTAAGTCACATGGAAATTCACAGTAATTCACAAACATCCCAATATTCCTTTTTTAACAAAATAGTAGTTCTGCATAGCAACTGGGGAATGCTAACCAGGACAGCCACTTTATATGCCCAAGTTTTCCATTCAATCAAGATACTTCCTCTGGTGTACAATCAAACATTGTTGAATAGCTGTAAATCATGTAAAGATGCTGTTTTGTTTGCACTTCAGAAAAACAGACCAAGTTAGTTCATTTGGATCATAAATATTTTTTTCCATCTCAGTAAACATTTTTTATAATTGCAACCCTACTTAAGAAAGACGTGACAAATTTAACTTCACAATTCAGATTTAAGTGCTCTATTTTTGAGGTACCACAGTTTCTTGGGAAGTCTGATTGCCCTGAGTTCTTAAGATTAGGCTCAAAGACAAGTGCCAGTGAACAGCGTCATGTCAGTGTACAAAAAAGCTATTATGGAGTTTCATGTGTTTTTAAAATTACATGGATTAGCAGTTTTCAGTCCCCAAAATAGTTGCATCTGTCATCATTTATGTTCCCTACCAAAGTAGTCTGGTATTCCAGAGTGGTTAAGCTTCTCCACAACTATGTTCAAGTGAAGGAAATGAAGAAGAAAAAGATGAGGAAAGAAAAACCTTATTTTGAATATGTACAAATCCAAACTTTCTAGAATATCCTTTTTTCTTTAAGGAACAGCTCGCCCATTTTGTCTTAACTTTTTAATATGTTTTCAAGAAACAGTGCAGATGGTACTTTTTGAAATCTGCAGTTTTAGAAATGAAAATTTCTAAGATATGTACATATGGTTTACACATTAGTATAAGAAAAACCAGGGCATGTAGTTATGGGATAAGGGGGAGATGGATTCAAACTGAAAGAGGGCAGGTTTAGCTTAGATATTAGGAAGAAATTCTTTACTGTGAGGGTGGTGAGGCACTGGCACAGGTTGCCCAGAGAAGCTGTGGATGCCCCATCCCTGAAAGTGTTCAAGGTCAGGTTGGATGGGGTTTGGAGCAACCTGGGATAGTGGAAGGTGTCCCTGCCCATGGCAGAGGAGCTGGAACAAGATGACATTTACGGTCGCTACCAACCCAAACCATTCTATGGTGCTATGAAAAAAAGAAGAAACTGGAATAGGCTCTTTTTTGCATGCCTCTTGACTAAAAAAGCAACTCCAAAATTTTAAACTAGGTGTGGCAGTCATATTTCATAGCTAATTAATAAAATACCTTTGCAGAGCAAACATGGGCACATCTTTAAAAAGCAAGTTGGTATAAACTCTAAATTATGTGTCCAAAGTCTCAACACTGATGATAAAATTCATTCAAGAGTTTGAAACCTGAGCCCGAAGGGAAATACTGCACTATGGCCAGAATGAAAATCTTGGAACAAACCTCTGGGCACAGCCCCTTTCTCTGGAGGAGCTGGAGAGCCTTGTCCTGCTGCAAGAAGCAAGCAAAGCAGAGTCACCTCCTGCCTGTCCACAAACTGGACACACTCTGCTGACTGTTTCTCCTATGCTGCTTCTGGAGAAGACTTTTCTGGGTGCTTACAACAATTTTTCCAAAATAAGGGAGCGTCTCTCCACCTTCAAGGCATCTGTCATCAAAATCCCTAAAACTGCACCTCTCTCTCCCATCTTTTTTGTTTGGAAAACTACTTCTATCAGCACAGAACAACCATAAACAACACACTTCACAGACCATTGCAGCATTAACATTTCCCATTTTTAATTTTCCATTTGAGCAAGACATTTGTGTTACAATGTTAGCTCATTGTTCTCTTGGCTATTAATAACATTGTACTCCATGTAATAAAAAGTTAATTGAAATCTCAAGGCAGTCATGAAACCATTCAGGAGTTTAACTAAAAGTCATCTTGCAAAGTGACATTTTGGTCTGGTTAATGATAGAAAAATTGTTAGCTCTGTCTCATTAAAAAAACAAATCTCTGCAGAAAAATTTGCAGAGACACAGGAAATATGTATTTTAATTTTATTTCTGTCTCTAAAACACCTACAGAACTTTACAGCAACTGCTGTGCCTAATTACCAATGCCAATAAAATAAAATGACACTACAATTATTTGTTTCAAGCCCTCTTTTGAGAACAACCTCCTCTATCCAGGCATTAATGAATTCATACTGCCTTTCCCAGCTACCATAAGGAGCTTAGTGTAGAAATTATGGATATCTTCATGTAGAGTAGAAAATGAAAAACTCTTGCTTTTCCCAAAGCCATTGTTAATGCATTTTGAAGATTGCATTTTACCCTTTATGAACACAACTTTGCTCTCCAAGATGAAATCTCACTAGTGCCACTGAAATAAGTGCAGTTACCAGTCTGCAAAATCAGCATGAGCAAGAAAATGAGGTCTGCTAGGGCCACGTGTTTCATATTAAACATACAATTGCTGGCATAAAATCTAATGTCTCCAATGTTCATTTCCTTTAAGAAAGGGGCAGGATGTGACTCAACAGAAAGCATAAGTCATTTAACAGTGCATTGAAGCACTTTGTGTTTCTAGTTTGAGTCTAAAAAACATTTGAGGAGCAAAGCAAGAACGGCTCTTAATTAAGGTATTAATAGTACCTCCCTGACAGTAAAATGTTTAAACGTAGTACATTTAAAATGTTCTTCATTGTTTAAAAATATATAGGCTGTGAATCTTCAGTGCTCATGGACCTGCTGCCATTTTATGGTGTTAAGAATGAACTTCCATTCACCAAACACTAAATTCTGAATTCTGCACAAACCTGTTTCAAGCCCTGCCTTTTGACAGACTAATATGCCAAAAACGTTTGAGCAATGCTATCCTGAAAACCATTGCACTTGCTAAATATAGATCACTCTAAACTTAACACATCATGAACACATCTAAAACTGCAACGTAAAAGTCAACTATGCAGCAATATAGCACGTGATGGTAAAATTATAGGGCAAATATGACACATCACGTCTATAGTTCCTCAGAAGAAAACTTACATATGAACAACCCTGTCTGCTTCAAACAGGAAACGACCCATCATTCTGTGATAATTTTCAAAGTATCCTGAGTAACCTGAGTATCCTTCTCAAATGCAACCTTTATACTGTGGCATCTGATTTTTTATTTTTCTTCGTTTAGAATATTGTAATTTTAGCACTGCTTCAGCTAATGACTGCCTTTCACATGCATCTGACTACCAGTTACATCGTTCCAGACAAGGCCAGTAGTTGCTCGTCTGATGATTCACCATCAGCCGTGGTTTCCCACTGTAAAAAATAAACACTGTAGCCAGTCAAGGGGGAAGAGGCACTTATGATAGTCTTAAGAGCAGCAGAAGCATCTAAGAATTGCAAATTTTATTCAATCTTTTCACAGTAAACATGAGGCCTGTATGCTATCATGGTGTCTGCAGCTGTCAAAGGCAGCCTATTTACCTACATTGCAAAGGAGACACCAGCAAGTGGAATGAATTTTTGAGGTCATGAATTTTTAAAGGTATGCTATTAAATGAATTTGCTCTATTTTATAAAAGCCACCCACCTTGTACACACCAGCTTGACTTTTCATCTCTCATAACCCTGCCAAAGATTACTTTGATTTTCTAAGTTACCAATATTATTTACCCTAGTTGTGTTAAAATAAATGTCAGCTTATTTAGGTACCTAAATAAAGTAATTCTGGGGAGACAAGGGGATCCAGAGGTTTTGTAAAGAAACATAAATATTTTGACTGGTAGGCTTGTGATTCAAATGTAGACTCCAGCAATGACTGAAAGTTAATTTGTGGGATGACTACATAGGTGATCTATGGTTTCAAAATTATTTTCTAGTGAACAAGTGTTATTAGTACATAAACTGTCATAACTATCCATCAAAAGATGCCCTGGAGGCTGAAACATGCTTTAAAGTTGTCTCTCTGAATTAGGGTAAGTACATTAACAGCTTGATCTATACCTGTGTAAACTAAGTCTGTTCTCATAAAAGATAAATTTTATTTTTTAGTATTATCAACATGACATATCTCCCAAGTATTATGTCTGGTTAAATTTAAAAAAAAAAAAAATCTGAGGCCTTACTGTCCTGACAGAATCTCCTTACTTCCCAATCATTTTGCTAATATGCTGCCAAATTAAGAATTTTCCATTCACGAAATTCACTCACTCTACTTGAATATATACACTCTACACACACATATTTATACACACGTATAGAATCCATACAAACAGGATGAAGTAGGTGGGCAGTATCTAACAAGGAAACACAACCTCCTGATCCCTTGACTGTGCCTTTGGCTACAACAGCTTTAGCAGTCACAAAAATTCCACCTCTGTACCCAAGACCATCACCGTGGTACCAATCATTTACAGAACTGCTCACCCGGTGATTTCCACGACAATAATTGTTCAGACAAAAGTCCTGGGGATATGAGGAATCACCCAAACGAGGGAGGGAGAAGACCCATTGAGCCACATTGTGCCATCATCTACCAAAACACCACAGTACACAACTCCCTGAACATTCATTGCACGTGTCATGCCCTCCCATATTTTCACGTTAAGTTTTAAATGCATTAATTTTTTGCCAAGACCCTGATCCACAGCCTGCTACATCTCACAAAACCTGGAGATTAAACTGATACATTTTAGAATTCTTTTTTTTTCATACTTTTACTCTGTGAATGTTGCTTAGAGGGTAGCCCTTATATGTTTTTTCCTTCCCTTCACCACAAAATTCAGTTTCAGAATGTAAATTCAATCCATGTATGCTTCACACTCATTTTACTGAACATTCAAAATAGAAACCATTCACTCAATAGTTCACCAAATCTTCTACCGCATTACAAGACTGACAGCTTCTCTGGGTTTGTTGTTGAAATGTCACATTTTGTTTATCAGCAATATGATAAAATACAAAAAAGAGCATAGATTCACATTCTCATTTTCCAAATAAATTTTAGAGTAATTTAAGACTCCTTGGCTCTTAGAAGTTTGCAAATACAAATATCAGGAAAATTCCTTTCACTCACTTTCCTCCAGGAGTAGCTAAAGGTGTACAAATATAGGAGTGGCAAATTCCAGAGGAACTTCAAATAGACTATTCTATTTAATCATATTTATCGTAAGATGGTACTAATCCTTCCTTGGGGCCATGTATTTTAAAGCTATATTTGGATACTGAGAAATTTTTGCTTGCAGGGAATGCAAACTACCATTGGCCTGATTTTTAATTTAAAGTGATTTTGGAACTTGCCTGCTTCCATACCCACTCGGATGGATTCTGACATAAGCCCGAAACAACTTCTTATTTCCCAGTAGAAAAAAAAAAAGAAATTGCTTAAGCTTTCAGGCATCTCTTGAGTGAGAACTCTCAGCATAATCTAAGGGTGAAATCCCATCACTGTGAACGACCTACTTGCATCTGATATGCCCAGATTTCAAACTACTGTCCATTTTTCTGACACTGACAAGAGTTTATAAATAATTGCATTCTGCAGGAGTCTAGCAACAATTAACGTAAATCTGGGGCTAGGGTACAAATATACATACTGAATAACCCTTTTATGATCAAGGAAATACTAAATTACCATCAGCTATTTCTTATTTTCATTCTGTTGTAAAACTGATTATCAACATACAGCTATGCCAGAAGCACATATGCCAAAGAAATCTGTTTGCAAATTTGACTGCCAAAGAGCAATTGCTTTCTTAAACCTTGGGGAAATGGGAAAACAAAATCTATTGAAAACTAGAGACAAGAACTTCATTTTCCCTCACTTATACTCAACTACAAAGACTGTAGAAGCAGCAGCGTGGGTTTGGTTCTGTAATTGTTATGTTTCTGTTACAGTAGAAACATACATTCAAACAGCAATCTTAAATATACTTTCAGCATCAAATAAAGATGTTTGTTACTTCTTTTGGAATCAGAAAATGCCTGCATATACCGTGTCTATAACACTAATGGTCAGGATAAATTAGCTTAAATTCTCTGGTTTGCAGACAGCAAAAATGAAAAGGCAACGCAACTGTTGACTCAGGATGTTCATCATGTCAGACTAACACTGCCTCATGCCACTGTCTGCAAATGTATTTCAAATCAGGTGCCTCTGTTGCACTGCACCTCTTTTTTCACTAAAACAAACACTGTCCTTCCTGGGAGGCTGTTGTATAGTTTTCTTCTTATTGTCTCATATTCAAAGGAGCCAGTTCAGAAGAAGCAAAGCAAAGACAAGATCCAGGGCTGGAAAAGATGCTCAGTCACATCCTGCTAAAGACACACATCTTGGTTTCTGCATAAGAAGCAATATAAAGACTTCCTGTAGGTAAAACTACAATGATTGCTTCTTTGAAGCATGTCTTCAAAAGTCAAAGTCTGCTGAAAAACCAAAATCCTACTCTTGGACGGCGAGAGAAGTTTCCCTCCTTCCAGTATCCTCAGTCTGAGAGATGCCAGGCCTTCTCTGCTTTCCCTCGCAGAGACTGCCAACTCCTATACAATAGTACTTCATTTTGCACTTGATACTTCTAGACATTGTTACAAAAGAAATTTCTGCCAATTTCCTCTTCACTATTGAACTTGATAGAGAGTAAAAAATTTCTCTAAAGCCAAAATCCTGCTCAAAGATGAGGAAAAGAAAAAAAGAAAATAATTCAGCATTTCAGAGAATTTGATGGGGGTCAAACATCCATGCCATGTAACACACAACACTGAGAAGCTGCTGTGTTATCACAATAACAAGATTATTTAGACATATGCATGAAGACACTTGAACTGTGCATAATGCATGTACTTGTGCACAGGAGAGAGCCTGCAGTGGGTGGATGCTTTATTTAGGCAAGAGTTACCCGTCTGTAACCGCAGGAGGGAGTTGGCAGATGGAGCTCTGGAGTTCCCTGCTGGAATCTGGCCAGGGCACTGCCGTAACCAACTCCTCTCTTCTGAAAAGCAGACGGAGACCTTGTATGTCATATGCTAAAGCTGTTAAAGAGCACTGAGAACCAGAGACTGATTTCCTCTGCTTTGTTCTTTGCAGACCTATTTGTACCTGATGGAGGTATGTGGAAAACTCCCACCTCTGTAAGACAACAGCTTCATGTACTGCTTCTGAACAACTATGAAGAACAGTAAGGACACAATGCAGTTTTGATTCCAATTTTTAGACCAGAATAAACAAAAAATCTTTTCACAACCATATGGCAATTCTCATTACTACTTTCAAATTACAAAAATCCCACTGAATTAATGTTTCTTTAAAACTCTAAAGAATCTTAATTCTAAAATGCTTGCACTTCTGATCTTAGAAACTAATACAAAAAAAAAAATCAAAATTAAAGGTACAATATTTTTTTTTCCTAATTAAATATCCTCCACCAAGTGGTTTAGCGATATATAAATAAAGAGGAATAGCTAGTACATAAAGCAGGAAACATTTCATTAAAGGAAAGCACTTTGAAGTTCACTCAGGCTTTGTTCCTTTAGGGCTTTGCTCATGTGCATCCCTAAGCAGGGAGCACAGACACAGGGGTCATGGTTTCCTTCTGTTATGCTGCCTTTTCATGGGCATGTTACTCAAGGGAAGGGATATTTAGCCTGGTTTCCAGACAGAGAGCACTTCTCTGCAAATTCCAGTCGTAGCCAAAGCATAGCATAAGTGCTGCCACCTCTACTGCTCAGACACATCTTCTGTTTCACACAGAAACTATTTGGAAAAGATGAGAGCTTTCAGTATGAACAGGGAACTTTTTTTCATTCGTTGGAGACTAAACACAGACTTTTTTGGAACTCAGCTTTGACACTGGATGAAAGTAATAGCTGCAATCATAAAACTGAGCTATTCTTTCAGCTCACATGGAAAACTTGTACAAAGTAAATGGCTACTTCATGAGCTTCTCAGATTGGAGCAAAAGGCATGTCATGAGTGGGTGTTAGCCCGGAGAAAGTGCTCGCTTTCTCCTTTAGCTGCTAAGCAGAGCTAATGCAATAAGATATGCTCCTCCAGACATGTATGCTTTCCTGCTCATAGAACCTGAAACCTCTGACTTGCTCTACTATACTGTGGTTTTCTGCCTTCTGCTTTTCAGCCAGAGAAGACAATCTACCCGATCACATAGGATAACAACATCTCAATGGAGAAAGATGTCCTCCTCAATGTAGATTATCCAGACATGCAGTTAATGTCTCTTCATCCAAGCCCTCTCCATGCTGCACTGTGTCTGGAGCACTTGCACTGCCTGCAGCTCCCTTTCCCCACACTGGCCCTGGAGGAAGACCCTGCCTGCCTCAGCCACCTCGCATTTTTTGGGACACTAGCCATTCTTCTTCTCAGCTCAGTAACACTGCAATTCATGATTCTTTAAGGAAAAAGGAACAGAAAAAGCTGTACATTAAAGGCCAAAATATACTGGAAAAGAGACATAAGCCATAGCTCACTGACCACAAAGACAAACGACTTGGCTTGGGATAACTGCTGAGGCAGCGGCCTCAGCTGCCTGGGGCAACTGGAATATTCAGCAATCATCTCCTCAGCTGGCACGGTTCACACAGAATTTTAAGGAAACACAAACCAACAGTTCACTTTTCTTTTAAAGCTACAAGAGAAATTGCAGTGGACTTCAATTCAGGAGCAGCTCAGACAACACAAAGCTAAGAATAATAATCTTATCAGCTACTTCCAGGCAAGACACATCTTTTACTTATATTAAAAATGCAATGGAAAAACCAAAGTTTTAGAGCAAAGTCCTTTCACTTTTGTTACAAGAAGTGACATCCCTGGACACAGATAGAAGTTTGCAGCTTGTGCTGGCCACAAACTGCTTGCAGATGCTGTTTTACACATCTACCTGTAAAGTCCCTTTTGTGTATGCACTCATATATAAACAGCAAGGCATTTCCAACTTAGATAAAAGCTCTCTCTAAAGAAAGTGCTCTTGGGACAGTGTTTGTTAACACTTTAAGTACAAATATTTTCTGGACTGCAAACCCAGTTAATATTCATGAAAAATGTACCTAAAGCATGAAACACACATGCATGTCAATTCTATGCATATATGTAAATATGATCTATATTTATATAAAGTTTAGTAAAAACCCACAAATATTTAGGATATTTAATCTGCAGTATGCTACTTGGATGAAAATCTATCCTCACATCCTTGGAATACCAGTATCTCTGACTTTATAATATCTTAACTTTATGTCCTTCTTGGCTTGTCTACTGCTAGATCCCATCACTGTATGTAACTTGTCAACAGCTACATGTCTACAGTCACCAAAGGGTTAAGTCTGATGGAGTAGAAAATATTTTATAAATCAGAAAGCCTTTATACTGTGCTGTTCATGTTGCAGGGACTCTTCAAATGGCTTCTAAACAGTGCTATTTCTATAATGCCATCACAAAAGCAAATCTTATCCTACCCATTCACGACTTCAGTGCAGCTTTAGATGAAAACTACATATGTCATAAATCAATCTTTGCCCAAACTGTTGAACAAAAACTCAGATACAAGTTCAGATAAAGCATTAAGGAGGTCAGGACAGGAATTGTCAAAGTCCTCTCCAGCCCTCATTTTTAAACTCCACTCTTGCTGTCTGTGGGAACTGTTCATCCTAATTTCTGGAGGGTTTTGGTTTTCGTTTTTTTTCTCAGTAAGTTAATTAGAACATGAGCAGCAGTTCACAAATAAAACCAAGAAGTACTGACTGCTACCAGAGGCTCAGGAGTGAAAGGGAAGAGTAGCAAGAGAGGACCAGGCAGGCAGACACTGCAAATGTTTTTGCTGTTCCTGTTACGGTTCCTTCATTACAGTTTTACTTGGTCTGACATGACTGAATTTTTCTACTGCTTTTCTAAAGCAATATTCCAGACCTGCATGGGGCCTTGAAGTTTCCCCTCTGTCAGTAACATACAACACTTCTGCACAGCAATAACCTGGAACTACTGCCAAGACCCAGCAGAAGGAGAGTCATACCTACAGTATTCATTTCTCCCATATAGTTTCCACTGCATAATTCATAGACAGGTCTTTGTTTTCATACCCAAGCGATGCTCCATCAGCTTTTTACAGACTGAGGGAAAGGTGTCCTTTTACTCCTCTCTAGAGTATCTATGGAAACATGAGCCAGGGCAAAGTGCCAGGCATCAGAAAACCCTGAGACCGCTCCCCATATGGGTTTTCAATGCGTTACATCAAAGGCACTTAATTCACAGCTTAACTCTGAGAGTTAGATTACTAATATATAGCATATAAGAAGGGAACTACAGTAATTTACAAGTGCCTTTTAAAACTTTTCTTCCAATTACTGTAAAATTAGTTGTCAGCAAATGTCACCCAGTAAGCGATAAGCACCTCAAGGTGACAACAGTTCCCCTACCAGTGCCAAGAAGGGGCGTAGGGGAAGCACTGCTTCTTTGGGATTTGGCATTGCGTTCACTACTCCATTCCCCTCTCCGCCTTTCTAATTTTGCAGCGTTCTTGTCTTACAGGCATGGAGTATTTATAAAACTTTTTCACCCCAAAAATACACTCTAGAATATCTATTAAATTTCACTTTTCCAAGGATGTTCAGGGAAATAGTCTGGTCATAGTTTAACCCACTGTGAAAACAAACCCCTTAATAACAGGCAAAATTTTTGGTTTTTCAGCTTAATCTAAAAAGAGCAATTGGACCTCAGAGTTTTAGGAAGTATATTCTGTTGGCTTATATGTTTATAAACTGGGGGACTCATGATTCAGCCACTGTGAGTTTTCACATTCACATTAAAAATAGCATATCATGGGTTTACAACACTATAGAACCTCAGGTTTTATTTTGGGTTGGTTTTCTTGGGGGGGTGTGGGGTGCATGCATTTACTTCTTTATTAAAACTATAGAACACTGAAATTAGCATTTCAGTTGGTTTGGAATTTTGTTGTTGCTAGAGGTTTTTTTGGCTGTTCCTCTCTTTACAAGTTCTCTCATAATTTTTCCTCAGTGTAATTCTTAAAACAGTGTCAGATTCTTCACCACATTTTATTATTCATTTTCACATACAGTGCTTTTAGAAGCCACAAATGAAGCTGCTTTCTGAATGTTCCAGTCATTGCACAAGCTTGCAGGGAGCCATGCGGCCCTTTCCCAATACTCAGATATACTCTGGGAAGTTTTCAAAGAATAGGAATTCAGTGTTCAACCACAGCTGAATTTGAATGGGAATACCTCACTATACAGCTGTGAAAATCTTCCTCATAAAACCCAGTAGAATTTAGAAGTGCTTTAGAAATAAGTCACCTAGTTAAAAAAGCAAAACCTTAATTTTTTTAGAAAAAAAATTCCCCAAACCAAAAAATCATGTTTTATATGACTTTTCAATAAAATATTATGTGAGAGAATGTGAAAATTATAGTCTAACAAATATGGAGGAAATGGTTGTATAAAAAAAACCCCAATACTTTTTTTGAAGAGATAACAAAGTTTCTCCTCTCCTTTCCCATGTATTGCTTGGTCTTAAAATCTGATGTCTCCCTTCTAACAAGTCTCTTCTCTTTTCTCTTCTGCTATAAAACTTAGTAAAGAGTCCAAACTACCTGATGAGAATCACAGCTAAGAAAAAACCCCACACATCTGTGCAGCATGGAAAAGCATCAGAACCCACAGTGACTTACTGCAATGCTTTAAGTGCCTGTTAAGTTAGAACTCCTATGAGAGGAGAGAGGGAACAAAAGAACATGAATTCAAGGTATATGGGCATAAAGTTTAGATTTTTTTGCTCAATTTTATAGAAATACTGAACAAATTCATACAATTTTAACTCTACAAGTTTTCTAGCAGGCAGAAGTTGCAAGGACTACATTACTATGACTCATGTTACAAACGAGACTTCTTCATTCTGCCAATTTTAAATTACAGTTTTTGTGGAAGCTGTAAGAACCATGTACCAAAACCAGGACTCAGTGAAGCAGCTGGGCTCAAGTGTAGTTGCTACCATTCTTTAATCATTCCAGGGAGCATCTCTGTCACAAAGCCAGGAAGCCAAAGCAGAATTCAAGATGTTGAGAAAACAGACTTCAAAGGCTAATGCAAACAATTTGTGCAAGGTTTACTGTTTTCAGAATTATTAAAACACAACCATTCTTAGATACTGCTTATATAAAATGCCCAATTATATCTTTATGACTTACAAAACTCTATATACAGGTATGTTATTTTGATCCAAAATATGGCACCTGTAAAATCATTTTGTTGGGTAAACGCAGTTCAGTAACACCACACAGGCCTGCACAAAGAAACTCAAAGAGGCATTTTAGATCACTCTTTGAAAACATGGTCACATTTTTTGTGCCACAAATGCTGGCACATACAAAAAAATTGTTACTAGTTACTGATTTTATAGTTTTTACCACCGATTCCTTAGTGTTCTAAATACTGGCTGATTTACCAGCCCCAGAGGCACAGGGAATTTACCCGTGGGGTTTTGTGTGTCACATCTCTAATTCATAAACTTCAGGAGTTGGCCTGCAAGACACTCTTCTCAAAAATTTTAACAGAAAACAATGAAAATTCCCCTCCTCAAGATTTATCACAGCAGTAACTGACATCTCTGAAGAGTTCTGTTGGTTCAAATAAAGATAGACCAGAACTAATATTTTCAGTTATCTTGACTTGGTGGCAACACCACCCACATTCCTCTAGATTTCTGGAATCTAGAGGATTTGGTAATTTTTACCAAGTGGTCCCATCCTATCACATAAGTAGAAATCCCACAAAAAAAAAAAAAGTAGAATTTTACTGCAAAACTCTTAATGGTTATTTCAGAAAGAGAAAAGGAAATGTTTTAGCAATTTCTATTACTGCTCCAGTTAATATCTATCAATTTTCATTTTTTTTTCTGGAAAATATATGCAGACAAGATTTGAAACTGCAGATACTGTCACATATAAGCTCTATGAGGGCAAACATCTCAAAAATCTGGTTAACGGATATATATATTCAGGTGGTGGGTTTTTGAATTTTTTTTGGGGGGTGGGGTGTGGAATTTTGGTTTGTTGGGTTTTTTTATTGTTGTTTTTGTTGTTTTTTAAGGCAAGCAAAGTACAGAAGCAATGAAGCTACCTTAATCACTTCTCAGGAACACAAAGATATCAACTCCTCTACTTGACTGTTGATCCATTTTGTTCTTTCTTTTAACATTTTGCACGTTTAGAAGTCCAGGTCAAAACCAGCACATTCAAGGGTTACATCCTCAAGCTCTTCATGAAGGCTACAATTCACCTACCCTGAACCTCCAGCTGATACAGCTGCATGCTACTGGAGAAGGTTTCTCCTGACTGCTGGTGGAAAAGCTCCTACACTGCCTGGCACAATTTTTCAACTCCACCTACTACCACCTGGTTTGTGAGTTAACCTCTTAGCAACCTGGATGATTCACAGCTGTCATTAAGATTTCTTTTTGCTAACAAGTGAGCACCTATTTCTTGGCTGCTGTGAGAAATAATCACAGAAATGTAATCAGTTGCAGATGTAAAGCCAGCTTTTTAATTAACATTTTGCCATAATTGGTTGCTATACCTTTTCAAAGCTGTCTTTTCTCAGCTGTTAATTATTCTTAAAAAGACACACCTTTCAGGCATAGGTTTGCTAAGATATTACCCTATTTGAAAAAAACCCAATCTCTCAAGTAACCTCTAGTGTTTAAAAAAGGACAAATTTTTAAAGGGTGGGGTTTAGCACAGAAAGCCCCATTTAACAGTGGAATACATGAAATGCAGCTTTTTAATATAACACTCAGATCTTTATTTTTAAGTGCCATTGAGAGCTGTTTTTACTTGAGATCAGTGACTCTTCTCTTTCACCACCACATGGAAGTGAAAGTTGGAAGAATCCAGCAGGTACCATAAAAACAGAAAGGCATTAGTGCCCTTGGATTCAGCTCAGTGAAGTCATAGAGCAATATTTTGTTAAATGTGTTACAGTAGTTAATTTTAACTGGAAAAGGGGGGAAAAAAAAGCCAAATTAATGTTAACAATGTAAGGCAGCTAACCTTTTGTAGAAATTGAGCTCTAGCCATTCCAGAAGCTGGTAGTATTAAGCATCAGTAACTCACCCTCAATAAAATCATTTCTATTGCACACTCTGATGGAGTCTTAAATATTTTAAGCATATAATAAGAATCACGAAATATTTCTGCTACTTACTGCATACAATCTCTCCTTCAGAATCGACTCCATCACTCAGATCCAATCTTTTTCATCAAAATAGCTCTTTCTTGCCAAGTAGATCAAATCTGCTGATAAAAATTTCCAGTTACAACATTGTATTTTAAAAATTACACATTTTGTTTTCAAACAACTGAGCCTTCCCCTCTGCAATGATTGTTGCATAGACATGTTTATGCATACAAGATGACTTTCAGCACTTGGATCAGGAGACCTGCTCCTCTTATACCACACAATAAACCCATCATTGTGATTGATAAACTTTGTCCCAGCAGATGGATATTGTGTTTTACATGGAACATGGTACAGTCTTAAATCTGGCTTTGTTTATCAGGATTTTGTCTGCAATGTGGACAGGATAGGCCAGCAACTGAGGCTGGGCTATGGCCTGAAACAGTTAGGGGACTAAAACCCAAACGTGACATCAATGGAATGCCCAGGACAGCCTGGCTGCTCACACAGACCTGGGCAGGTTCTGTGAAAGAGCAGGTGACTGGTACAGCCTGAACAACGGCACTCATACTGTGTTCAAAACCAGAACAAATCTAAAATTGGCATTTCTCAGTTTATAAAGTCTTTCAGAGGGGGGAGGAAAAAAGCATTCAAACAACAGCATTTTGTTGTCTGTTTAAATGTCTTTTAGATCTGCCCTTAGACATCTGACGTGAATGTTAAGATGGATAAATACCTTCAATAACCTGGTTTAATCATCCCATGATTCTAAATCTCAGGTTGCTTGTCTGCCAATGTACAATGCTTATGAGAAATTCCCAAAATTAGAAAAATACAAAGAAAATTATACATTTTCACAGTTTATGAAATATCAAAACATTCAGTTTTACTTATAAGAAATCATGCTGTTTGATAGAGTAAATTACAAGGTATTTTAAACTGAGATAAGAGTTTATGGAAGCTCTGAAAAGAACTCTGTTGATGGAGTGGACAAAGCTATCTTATAGAAGCATATTGCTGAAATCCATTACCTCCCCAAAATGTGGGGAGCCAACACTGATGCCATGGTTTCCTAGTTACAGAAACCTGGTAGTGGTGAACCCACAGCCCCCAAGGCCTCATTATCCGTGCTGAGGGAGTACATGTAATAAAACATCATTTTCTGTAACTGGTTTTCAATTAAGGGTTATTACTGAAAATGCTGTATGAGAACTAAGTCTCAATCTAATGTCTGCTATATTCCTGGTAGGTTTTTATACCTTTAAAAATCTTTTGTTGCAGCTGCATACTTTACTTGGGTTGTCCATTTTTGCAAACAGATCACTAACTTCCCACAATGCAACACAGAGGTTTTCTCAACACATTGTTCCACATATCAGCATGGCCAGATTTCTTTTCCAAAATAAAATCTTTGCAAACGGGTAAATTAAATCAGGCTGAGCATGGCAGCAATCTGTGGAGTGCCAGAGAAAGGTCACACTGCTGGCACACAGAGTCAAGGGCCAGCCAGGAGATGCCCGCCTGGTTTGCTCAGTGCCCGGCCACATCCAACAGAAGCTCATGGCAGGGACAAGGAAATGAACTGCCACATGAAGAACCCAGTGAGAGGCACAGATTTTGTCAGCTAATTTAATGTATGCTAAATAGAATTCCCTAATGTTCTTAGAGCTGAAGTGCAGAAAAACCACTGTTCTGCAACTGAAGTGAATGGAAAAATGCTAGGAAAGCCAGGATTGGACAAGACTTGTGAGTCACTACAGAGCTATCCAAAGGGATACAGAGGTCGTTCACTCACTAGAACGTGGGCTGAAACAGTCACTGATTTATTTTCCAAGAATCCCAATAAGAGGCACTCTCAGGGGAGCACAAGACAAGAGACTTTGCCATGGTTGCAGCTACAAAGATGAGTACAGTTCAGAAATTCTGGCAAACTTGAGAGGCTACAGTAGGAAGTCAAAGCTGTACTCTCAAAGTTCTGAGAATGCAAGCACAGAGCAGGAAGCAAGACTTTACAAAGGCATAACTGCTACGAGAGCTTGGGAGTGCTAAATGTGTTTATTAAGTGATTTATCCATATGCATTCTTATCAAAGAAAAGATCAAGGTTTAGTGTTTGGGACACATTTTATGACTGAGTGTTTATAGACAGATTTGGACATCCCCCTCTGAATTACAGGGTAGTGGGTATGGAAGGAATATAGGTAGTGTCACATTTACTGCTGTTCTCAGAATTCAGCTCCCTCCCTTCATTCCACAGAAGTGGTGAATTCCAATTGCTGTTTTCAGACTAGGGAAAAAGACAGACGTAGGACTACTTGACGAAATGAAAAATTTAGAAGATAAAATTTGATATAAACCATCCTTTCTGTTTTGGGTTATGGAACAGTATGAACTCGGTTAATGTAAGCATTAATAATCCTCTTTATTATTAATTTGAAATCAATTTCTGAAATCTACCTCTAAGGCACTAGATGATTTACTTTAATTACATAAATTGCAATTAAACTAAAAGAGAACTTTGGCTAGCTACTACTTTCCTCTTCCATAATTTAAAATTGAAACATGAAATCTGCCTGGCAGAGACATGTTTTATTTACCAGTATCCCTAGAAGTCACCAAATTCAAGCTGACTCTGAGTAAGTCCTGAAAAACCCCTGGTCTTTGACCCCCAGCAAGATGGCTTTATGTGCAACCCAGCCACCTTAATAACAGGGAAATATAGCTCTGGAAGCTCTGCTGATTGTATCTGCAGCACATGGAACTACACATTAAGGAAACTCTGACAGAAACTGGGCAGAAATAGCAGAAATTACCTTACATGACATCATAAAGCACAGGCCCCATATAAAATTAAATGTATAAAAACCACAGTTTTACATGAGGAATTGAGAAGGGCAATGGAAATACAGCATGACAAATTTTTTATTTATCTGAGATTTAAGGCTGAAGACAAAACCCTGCAACTTGGGTGCTACAAACTAATGACTTACAGAAGTGATCAAAAGTGATTAAGTCTGTAATTCTATGAAGTCGCCTTTTGTCAGCTGATTTTGTCACTCTCCTGTCTGCCCCAAATTCACCTTGGGCATTATTTCCATTCTCAAAACTCAGTTTTGTGCAACACATGAGTTATTTACCTGCTTTATCATCCTTAAGTAGAATGAACAAGAACCATAATTGACTTTCCCTTCCTTGAAACCTTCTGCTGTCAGTAGCATTTTTTCAGTGTTGCTAAAGGGAGGGCTGGACCACAGCAGCCATGCTAAAGGTCACTGAGCTGTGATTGAGAACTTTCTTGGTGCCTCCATTGCTCCACAGACTGCTCTCTCTGCTTGATTCAGATGCCTGGGTTATCACTGATTATTGTTTGATGAAGGTTCTTATTCAGAGGTAAGAAAAAGAAAATGAAATCAAAATTATGACCAGGGTCTCTATCCTCCCGTGACTTAAATCTTCATGTTTAACCATTAAAGCAGAGGTAATGTTTTGCAGCCACAACCTTTTTCCTTTGTATGATAACATGTCACCATCCTGTAACATTTTTCACAGTGTATGTATTTTAAATGGGGAAAGTAATAACAAAACTGTATCAAATCACTGTGCCAGATGTTGATGTAGTTGAAGAGGAATCCCAGAGATATAAGACTGGAAGCCACAGTCCATCTAGGAAGCCAACCTGGAAAACATGACTAGTGCTGTGGGTAATGCTGGAGTTTGAACATCTGTATTTTCTTACAGAAATGAAAAAACTCACACCCTGGAATTTTTTAAAGCTACATATATCAATGCATGGTCTGAAAATGCTGTGAGCTTTTACATAATATTTTCTGTCTGCTTTTTAAACTAACTTCACTTTGAGCATAGACATGACCCTTCGTTTTTGTCTAGAAAAAATTCCTAATAGGATTTTAGTTAGAAATGTGCAGTTTAGAAAATATTATCCTGTGTTTTGCATCAACTGTCTACACCAAGATGGGAAATATTAATCATTGTAGCAGTCTGCCCCACACAAATAGATTAATTTAACAGATGTACGATTTAAGTAAAACCCTGAGCTCATGATGTAAAATTTGGAGTAAATCCAGTACAAGGAAAATAAAGCACAGTACTAATTAAAGGAAGAAATGTGAGAAATAATTGTGCTAAACATTCTTCTTATTCTTGCCTTCTTAGGAGGACACCATGCTGGGCAACCTTGGGGAAGGAGAAGAACTGTCTGCTCCATGAGGAAAAAATGGGGAAGAAGAGAGTCATCAGCCCTCACCTCTGGAAAGCTGAGTCCTGCTCAGTCGTTACTTGCACACAAGAAGAGAAAGAGTGAGTGTAAAAATTCTAGACAATGGCTCAGTGCCTACAAAGAGGCATTCTTCTGTCTGACTTGCACTGCTGGTTAGATTTATGATCTGAGACACAAGTAGATCACTTGCATGAAAGTCAAAGGGATATTCTTTTCTAACTTGATGCAAAAGCCTACAGGAACAGAGAGAAAGTTCTTAAACTTCAATAGGATTTGGATTTGTGTCACTGAACTAGAAGATGACAACTTTTTTTCCCTGGATAAAACGTATAAAATCCACACAAATGAAAGCTCTTCAGTTTTTTCGGTAAATCAGGACAAAGATCCTTAAAGAAAGACAATCCTTTTTAGTACTCAAAATATTACTTCATCTCTCAAAACATTATTAACATACCATTTCCATAACATCAGTTGGTCTTACTACCACCAAAAAGGAAAATTTCAGTAAATAGAGCATTTAATTTGCAGTCTCCCTACACAGCTAGAAATACACTAACAGGTTGTAATTCTTCAGGAATTATAAGCTATAATATGTGCTGTGGCTACTTTTTGGCTTCTACATATTTCTAAAATAGACCAGTATTTCCATTTATTAACCAAGTTATTACAGCTTTAACATATTTTAGATTACTCCTGTCAGAATATACTCAAACAACTGATGACTTAATTTTATTTTGTGGAAGGCCTTAGAAGTACCAGGCAAAGTTTATGTCATAACAGCATTATGGTGAGAACAGGAAATAGTAAGAGAGAAGTGAGTGTGACAGGTGGGACTGCAAATCGCAGACAGAACTACAAAGTAATAAGCAGATAGGATGATTAAGCAATATAAAATTACAATTAATCTCCTGGGTAAATATAACTGGGTATTTGAGATACCTCCAGGTTGACAGGAGTTAGAAGGATGGCCCCAGGTAGGGGTTGGGGTTTGGGGCAGTGGTAAGGGGTTTCTTCTTGAGAGGATAGTTTATGAAACAGTGTATGAAATACAACTTTTAAATGGACAACACGAATATCCAGATCCTTTCTTATTCATAGCTACATATTCCAACCTAGAAACTCATTTGAAAAATGGAGTGTCAGAGAAAATATCTTTAATGAGTAGAAGTGAATTAAATTAGTACTGTGAAATGGAGTACAAGTAGGATTACTTTGGAGGCAAACATCTCAGAAGCAACCTCTACAACTGATAAAATACTTTGTACTTTCTTGCAGAAAAACAGGCTTTTGGATGCGAGACAAATTGAGCTGTCATTGAGGTGAGTTTGCAAAAGGTATGTAGTGACATCCATAATATGATATAGAATTACTCTTCCTTGGGGTTTTTGTTTGTTTTTTTGTAGAGCTTGGTCCATCCCCATCCCCCTCCTCCCCAAAAAAAGGATGGAAATCTTGACGTTTGCCAAAAAGCCCAAGTGTGTAGGAATTCACACTTCTAGAAAGCAAATAAAAAAGACCTGATATAAATATTCACATAAACTCACAAAAAGGTCAAAGTCTATTGTTAGTCACTATTACAATCGTAAGGCACCAAATCATAGTTATTGAAGGTGCCTTTCACCTGCTAATACTTCAATATTTTCTAAAGTTACAGTGTTCCCATTCCTTCATGTTCTTTTGCTCTGTGTTCAGATCCTGGGGTATGGCAGGGTGGGGAGTACCCTCTATTCTCAATTAGGGAAAAAGCTTTTTTTTTTTTTCATATCATTCATACCCTAATTTACATCACAAGTATAAATTAGAATTTTTCCAACAAAAATATAAACCAGCAAAGCATGTATGTAAGGGCACATGGAGCTCTTATTTTTAATATCCATTATCATGTTTTTTCAAGGTAATATGAAACGAGAGATAAGAATGAAATACATTTCTAGCTAAGATCACTTTGTTATTTCTATTACAAATCACACTTAGGAGAATAACAGAAAATTTCCAGTTAACTTCTATGTTCCCTTAAAATTTAATCTATTTCAACTCTGTGGTCTAGATATGTTTTCATACTTTCTCTTGGTTTTTTCCAGTAATTTATTCTAATACAAACATTAGTTCAGCATTCCTTTCAATTAGAGCAATGTTCCAATTCTCTCACAGTTGGTATTCTCTCTTACCAAAAAGATTTCTTTTTTCAGTACTACTAAGCTGAAGTTACTCTTTCGCTTTCCTTCACCTTCTCCCTCCTCTGAGGGCCTAATGCAAAATTCAATTTCATAAGTTGATAGTAGAAAGTATCAATTTTATAGCAGCAATTGTAGAAAAATTATCAAGATCTATTAAACAATAAGATATCAATCGCATTAAGTCTTAAGCACTTAAATGATATCTATAACCCAAGGTACTGCTTGCTGTATTCCCCCTGACGATCAGAGATGAACAGGAACCTCAAGGCACAGATAGCTTTTACTTAGGTTCACTAAAATTACTTCAAAAGAGGTTGTATACTCCCCTCAAAAGTGAGGGTCTCAGTCAAGAAATAGCATCCCTAACCCTGAACTCTGACTCTCCCATTATGCAGGAATGCCATCCTTTACCAGCAGTGCTGGCCAAACACGCTGGCACCAGGTTTCACATCACTGTGGCCATTAAAAGCAAAGCCAGTCAGCATTTGCTTCCATTACACAGAGTAACTTTTCCCTGGCAAAGTTATGTCAAAAGCTCTTTCAGCCCATAGATCACAAGAAGCCAAGAATTCTCTACAATCCTCCCAAAGGTGAAACACAGAATCTGACCCAGAAATGAGTTACAGTCACTGGCCTCAAAACATCTGCCTTCCTAGTTTACCCAAACTCCTTTTTCCCACATACACACACTGCAATGGGTTGAGTTGGCATCATTTGTGTCATTCATTACATCAAGGACTACTATTCACTTACAATAATGACCATTTATTTCTTTAGGTTATGAGGCATCTTGGTAAAGCTAATACATTTATCTTAGTCTGCTCTTTGTAATCAGTGTCTAGTAAAAATAATTTGCTTGTAAACAATTAGCACAACATAAATATAAAATCTGTGAAGATTTCCACAGGCTGCACTTTCAGTATAGTAACAGCAGCTGGAGGTAATATACAACTAGAACTGGCTGTATAACAACAGTTCATATTAACTGAGCAAAATGGCTGTTGTTTTGTTGATACAATTTATCAAATCACTTTTTTAAGCAATGATTTTATTTTTTAAAACACCCCTTAATCAGAAAGCAGCTCTCATCTACAATTCAGTTGCTGACGATGACTCCTCACAAGTAGGCTCTCACCATCCAGCCTTGTTGAAGCACCTGGAGCTCCTGGGGCAGAGGGGGACACAGACGTGCCCGGCCCTGTGCCCGGTTAGCACAGACCAACACTGACATCTGGTGCCAGCAGAGCCATTTTACACAGGGGCAAAGGTCCCACTTGACACCGCACTGAAGAGTTGCTAGTTTGACACTAAAATAAGTCAGCATCTCCTGTTCAGAACCAAACCACAGCAGAGCCTGACTATAGGGAAACGAAATGAAACAGTAAAAATGCCAGGGACATACTTAAAGCCAGGAGAAGAAGATCAGAGAACATTCATAATGTTTTTTCTGTAATGCACTTTTTCCAAAATGGTGCTATTGGGTATCGTATCTCAAGATAATTTTAGCTGCTGCTAAAATAGAGATCTCTACTTTTGTGAGAACAGTATTAGGATTATCTGTGCCATGATGAGGAGAGTTTGCACACTAGAAAAAGCACAAGTGTTGTTTCATTCTGAAAGCAAGGGCTTAGATTGTGGCTGGCATGAGCTTATCTTGCTTGAACTGCTGCAACCACTACATGTCCCATTTTGTGGGCTGGAGAATCCCTCTGTGCCAGCACTTTTTGGCTACTTGCCCAGAACAAACTGTCCCTAGGCAATGGAGCATTGAGCCCAATCTGGATCAATGAGTCCAGCGCAGTTAGGGTTTGGGGTGGCAATCATTATATGCACACATAATGTCCATTTCCTTGTAGGCCACAGCCTTTCACTACCAAGAATATCAAAGACACCAGAGAGGATGATCCCAATGGTATTTAAAAGACTTTTTTCAAGACTATGAAGAACCAATTACAACAGAGTCTGACTGTCTTACCTACCAAGAAACTAAGCTTTTACACTGCACTTAGTTCTGCTACCAGCTGCTAGCTTGAACGTGTCTGTGCGAGATGCACAAACCTGCCCCAGTCACAAGCCAACCTCACTGTTCTCTCATGCAAGTAGCCAACAGAGAACTATTTCCAAAGTGTAGCTGTTCCACGCAGCAAAACACTTTGCAACATGTCCTTGTTCCCATAAGGCACTCTGTAGCCAGCAAACTCTTGTAATAATGTTATTTGCAAGAACAGACTTGGAAAAAAATGGCTTTTTATTATTGCATCTTTGTGCCAGTGCAGACAGCATCCTGACTTACCAGATGTTTCTTATTTCTTTTTTCTAAGCTGCACTTTGGTATTTCTAGAATTGAAGGTTTCAGACAAAGAGGTTTCTGTTACCTTAAGAAATCCAATTTAATACTGCCTCAAAAATCTGTGATTACATGAGTAAAGCCTGATTGAGAGAAACACACCAAGCCTCCATCCAAAGAGAACACTTTGGATAACTTTGTAACCTCACCTCCTTAAAAAAACATGGAAACAGTAATAAGCTCTGCAAGTTCCATGAATGGAAAAGCATTCGTTTTGTGAAGTTTTGAGGTTTTGGAACACAGAGTTTGCTTGTGTTTTTTCTTAGATTTTTTTTTGTTTTGTTTTTTGATTTTATAATTGAGACAGTCGAAAATACTGAAATTCCAGAACCAGAGATACTGAAATCCCAGAATCCAGGGGACTATATTTTATAGGGAAAAGCACTATACAGGATTATGAATGCATGTGCAGGGAAGGAGGTGCAATAGCATGACAACTAAAATGAAAGTACAGTTTGCCTGATCAGTGCCAAGTGTTACTGATTAGTTTTCACTTCATTTTAATTAAGGTTTCAAGACCTTTATTTAAGTACCACAGCTACTTCAGCAGATGAGTGGCTGAGGTTTGTGATTTTCCTGCTTGCAGGAGATGCCAGGACATTTCAGTTCTCTAATCCCTAATAAGCAGCAGCCTCTGCTATAAGGAAATATGAGCAAGTGTAGAAGGCACACAGTTTATAGCACCTTATTTTACTGGCTGCTTTTGCAATTCAGTATGTGATCACTACAAGAACTGCACTTGAATTCTGGATGGTCTCTAAGCCCTACATAGGAGTGTGCATTACTTTTGAAAAATAACTAAATCAAAGAATGTGGAAAACAAGGTGAAACTCTCCTTCTCTAGATAAGACAGAAGGAATTCACTGCAGGAGGGGAATTAAAGCAATTCAAGCACAGCAGCAGACAGCTGGGCAAGAAGCAATGGCAAATAAAGTTCCCACAGCTACTGTAAAAGCTCACCATGCAGTTTATAATTTAAAATCATGTTACATTGCAGCAAAGACTGTCCTTTTTGCTTTATTTTTTGTCTCACTTCCAGATTTTCATCATCAGACTAACAGCTTATTCAACCAGAATGGATTATTTGTTTTCCTATTTACTGGCCTGCAACACAAACAGCTTTACTGGTTGGCTAACTACACAACATGTTGCAGTTGCACGCTCAATGCCAACAGAAAAATAATTTTTTTGAATTATGCCTTTACTAACTGCTAATTGACCTCTACATCTTTACATCTCCTACTAAGTATGGCCAAGGAGAAACCAGGTTCTCTGTGATACAACCCAGAGGCATAGTGAAGCAAAGCCTCCCTACAATTTCAAAACTCAACATTATTGCATGACAATTAATAATAATGCATTGAACTACAAATTCACATTTGTTCCATGTTCTTGCAATATGACATTTATATTTTTCTTCTGCCATTATGTGTGAAAATTCAGGACCCATCATTATACAATTTTAGATTTGGGCAGTCTCTCTGTAGTAAATAGTACCCTGTCTGACTGTAAAACTTCAATGAAGTCATTTCTGACTACTTTAAGCTCTCAGTCATGCTCCTTCTTTTTCACCTTTTCCCACCCTTTCCATAGTTAGGACAAGGGATTCCTGGCATGCTTTTATAAATTCAGGTCTCTGGAAAACAACTGTAAGGACTAGGGAGGGGTTTGCATTGTCACACAGGCACATCCAAAATATCCTCAGTTTCGGGGCCTGTTAGGGCCTAATACTACACTGTTTTCAGATTTCAAATAAACCAACTAGAAAAAAGATGGTTTCTACAACAAGATCTAAGAATTTAATGAATACTAAATTGATTCCTGTGTACAATGTCAGCAAGTGTCTGTCTTTGAAGAATTTCCAATCACAGAAGCTGTCCAAGCTTATTTCTGCTCCAAGCCCTTCTCATCACAGTAACTGTAACACACATTCAACTACCAGAATAAATATTTGTTCACTCGTCTTGTATCTCCTCCTTAGTCTGCTACGGAACAAGAGCCTGCTCTCTGACCAACAGCAATTTGCACAACATTATTGCTTTTGTGTGACCTTTCCTATCCAGCATAGCTTGGAGCACCCCTGCACTGGCTGCTCTCCCAGCTGCAGCAAACACCTCACCAGCAGCTCCAAGAAAGGTGAGAGCCATGGGATGGCCCCAGGAACTGCAGTCTGCACCAGGACGGGTTTGTTCCCTGGGCAAAGGCACAATGCCACAGTGAAAAGTTTGCCCTTCCCAGCAGTCACCGGCATGAAGGCTTCGCCAAGGAAAGGTTTGATTTTCCACTACTGTCAACCAGAACCCTTTCACAAGCACTGTGAAAGCAAGATAGGGATTGCTGCTCCCTCTGCAGTCTCTACAGTGGGACAGTTGACTTCTGAATAAGAGGTTATTAAACAAGATACACATATAGTATCTAAAAAAGTTTATAGGAAAAATAATAACCTTACTGGGACCAACTTCAGTCTACTGTGCTTATTTTTTAGGCAGTTTTACCAATTTCAGTTAAACCTGATATCAATATACAAAATGAAATTGTTAATCTTCCCTTGCTTTCACTGGGATATGATTTTAAACTGAGATGTAGCACTTGGTATCAACTGTTCCACACATTAATGTGTGTGAAAACACACACACAGTAATTTCTCAGCATTCTGGATGGGTTTTGCAGCAAGACAGCTCCAGCTGTACATGCAGAAAGCTAGCCAGCTCCCAGACCCCAAGGAGTGATTGGAGTCTGCTTTCAAACCAACCTTGTATGCATTTGCAGAAGCCTCAAGCTGGCTTATGATACTGTCGGAAGTTTGTGCTCTGGGCACCCAGGAAGCTCAGCCAAGTGTGGAAGCCTGGAACATCCTACGATACCACGAGGATCAAAAAACCAGCCAAACTCAGACCCAGCCACGCTGCCTTCAGAAGCTGCCTGTATGCAGAGAAACTGTTCTTGCACTTCTACTACCTACCTGTATTGCCCGCCTTGCTCAGAACTACTTATAAGTTACATTCTTATTTTTTTTTTCTAGATCTCTGCTGATTCCTTACTTAGCCACCATGTAGCAGCAGCTATTTTTGGCTACTTACCAAAACAAATCCTAAAAATGCAGATATGTGCCTCCAAAACCTTCTCTCAACAGACCATGCATTCCCTAATGCACACCTGTTCAAGGGTAATTTGTTACAAGTGCATGTAAATCTACAGAATTACCAGGCAAAACCAAGTCTGCTGCCCTTGCAAGCTTTTCACCCTGAAGTCAAACACACAGCATGCTTGACAATGTAAAATACCTTTTTTTTAACAGCACTTTTATGTTTACAATTAAAGGTAGGGGATAAATATTTGGGATTTTCCTATGAACAATAAAATAAAAAATCCCTCACAGCTGCTTCAAGTAGTTTGGGAAATGTAATAGCATGAAGACTTTTCTTGTTACTTTCCATGAAATAGGTGGGGTGATGGTGGCCATGTACACATCACCACATTGCTGATAGCAATGGAAAACTCATCTGATGTGCAGGAGGTGCACTGAGTAGTAAGCTGCATGGTGAGGATGAAAGTCTGGAGTGCATCCATGCCTGGAAAGCTTTATTACATCCATGTGAACATAGTGACATGCACAGAATACCTAGGGCTGTCCTAAGCTTGACTTCCTAGACAGTCAGAGAAAGTATTTCTTTCCTTCCTTCCTTCCTGCTTTACAGTGCCCTTTCTGAAAACAAACAAATTTCGGGCATACTTCAAGAACAAGACATGTAACACTAGATTTTCTGCCACAATTCATGCATTTCTCCTGCTTTACTCCCTGACATTTGACACAGAAGCCTGAAAAAAACTGCCCAAGTTTCATGTGGTATTTGTTGCAGAATATAAAAGTCTAGTAAACAATGGATTTTTTTCCTTATTTGAACCATGTGTGTTCTACTCTGTAATCTACCACAGATGATATTTTTCTTGTTACATAGATGTAGTATCCTCTACTGTTAAGGAGTTATATGTGTGAGTTTTATGAAGGAACAATATAATACCATGAATTCAAGCAGACATCTTTAAAATCGACTTGAAGGGTAGTTTATAAATTATAGGGAAGCACAAAGCTACCTGGCACTGATGTACACACAGAAGGGCCACAAAGGACAACAGAAATTTGACTGTCTCAAGAGAAGGCCATACAAGTTCAGTTGCTGATTCTTTTTGAGCATATTTAACATTTCTAAATGTTCTGTTCCACTTCTATTTTCACATTAATTACCAGGCTGTTGATTATTTCTTTGTTTTCAAATTAGAGCTTGCAAAAAACTAAAATAAAGTCATACCCTTTAACACCTGTAAAAATACTGCAATTAATGGATGCCTAGGAAAGTGGGTCAGAACAGAATATTTGAACACAGATAAAAGATATTTCCTTTGGCCATGATAGAATTTTTTATTAGATACATATTTGAGGTCCTTTATTCAAATCCTGCAAAGAGTTTGAAAGAGACTTCAGACTAAAAATTGGTCAGCTGGGTATTAGGAGATCTATGTGATTCCTCTGATGTAGGATAAAGGAGTTAAGGGTGGAGAGAAATTTCAGAGGTACTCTTTAGAAGCTATTGTTGTTAAAAATGGGTTTGATTTACAAATACAAAAGGAAAGATTTTTGAGAATTGGATTAAATTTCTGTGGCCATCAGATATGAGAAAGCTCTGCCTATTACAACAGCAGTCACCACAAATGTGTGTTTTGAGGGAATCTGTAAGGTACTGTGTCTTTCTGTAAGGGCTCTCAAATCCAACATGCAACACAGGCACATTTACATTTTGATCGCTTTTTATAGCCAGGGCCTTTCTCTTTTTTCATACAATAGAACTTCATCTTCTCTCCATAATTTCCAGGGAATTAGCTGGATAGAGAAATCAATGCATGTATTAGTTCAAAAAATATTATTCATTGTTCAGAAAATACTTCTTGGTATTATTCATACATCTTGATTTTTCTATTTGGCCCTGCCCCAGAGCTAAGTCCTATTAATTACTGATCTCCTAGACTTCTCAAAACTGAACTCCTACTACATTTCAAAGCTTCACACCTTCTCCAGAGATGATTTCTTAGTGCAATTAATATTTCAGTAGTGTGAGTAATTTATCTGGCTGAAATGGCCTACTTATTAGAAACAGGTAATAATTTCCAGTAGCAGAAACCATGGAAAATTCTATCATGACAACGCTACGTGTTATTTCATAGTCAGAAAGGGCCATAAGCATAACCAGATGGAAACATGTACTAAAACCCTCTTATTATTTTCCTTTCTCTAAAAGCAGTTATTGTGGTGGCAGTTTAGCATTCAGTTCCCCAGAAATTCTGGTGGCAAATCTATTTTTGTGAGGAAACAGTCCTGTGATACGCTTGTGTAAAGTGCCAGCACCAGGCATCAGTGCAACTCTGAGCTCAATTGCAGATTCATCATAAGCAAGGGTAGAATAGTTGTTTTAACACCAAGCATGCAATAAAACTGCTTAGTAAATCCTCAAACTTGGAATTAAAGTCACAACACTGCAAAGGGAGATGGCAGAGAAGGTGATATGTGAAGAAAAATAAGCATGTCTGCAAAGCATAGGCTAGTGCTGGCATATTAAAGACAGATTTATAGATAGATTTATAGGAGGACAGACATAAACCCAGGAACATGCTTTCCACTAATCCAGAAAGGAACTCTTTTAAATGCCTGAAATCAATGGGTAAATAAAGTTCTTATTGATTTACAAAGCAGAGGCAGCTGCTAGGCTATATACTTGGTCAATGCAGTTCCAAGGAATATGAATGAAGTTCAAAGGTTAGTTTCAGGCTATTTTTGTTTGGCTGGCAAGAGTTTTAGATGGTTCCTGGATTTCTATTTATGGCATCAAAACCAGTTGGACATAATTCCTGGAACATCTACTACAGTTTGTCCAGGTTTATTCTCCTTCTGTAGTTTTATACCCCCTATTAAGTGGGAAAAACCCTCAACTTTTCATTCCCTTGCAACAAAGCTTTTCCAAATTTTGTCTTGCTGTACCTTAAATCTACCCAAATGATTTGTGAAGCAACCCTGAAATGGAGAGAAACTGCCTTAGCAGTAAGGTAAAGCAACTCTAATTTGAAAATGAATCCTCCACAGAGCCAGAAACTGGGTAATAGAATAGAAAGAAAAATTATTCTATAACAGCCCATTAAAGAGGTTCAAAAGTTTGTTTCATTTTATTGTCTTGGAAAGTTGCTGGTATATATCCAACCAAGTTTTGCTTTTATGTATGCGAAACTGATAAAGTTAAATCTACAGTGTATGAATACTTAAACTGTTGAAAGCTTGGAAACTCCATGGTCCATCAGGCTCTAAACATCTTTTTTATGTGAACACAATTAGCTGTATTACTTTTTTTTCCTCCTCCCAAAATAAGAACAAAAGAAAGCCAGAGACAATCATACATAGCCTTTGTCTTTAACAAGCAAAAACACACTAAGGAAGACAAAACACAAAATGTGTCCTGGACCCTATAATCCTACACTTCACAAGAAAGCAGGCTATGGCTTAAAACACATAGCTCCCAAGTCTGACTTGAAAGAGATCTTTGAAGGCTGCTTCTAAATGAACAAATAGCTCAATTACTAAATTAACCTAGTTTTCACATGCCTGATCTCTTACAAACCTGTGACAAAGTTCCGATTCACATTTGTATTGAGAGTTTTGTTGGAACCAGAAGTGGGATTACAAAACCAGAAGTAGGTTTTTAGCTGTAATGCATCTCTTGCCACTGAATACACTGTGGCTGGAAAGAGCTGTAATAAATAGCACAGAATGTTCCAAAGGCTGGTGAGATGAAAAATGTTGGGTTTTGGGGTTTTATCCTGCTTGGACTAAGCTTTGTAAGCAAAGACAAAAATGTGAGCAAGTCACAGCTGATTCAGATATACGTAAATTTAAACTCCAAACTGAAATTCAAAGGGGTTTTGTTGAATGCCTTGGTCACCTTTAGTCTCAATTCTGAAGCTAAAGCCACATGAACAGACCACAGTAGAACAGATCACTAGTACAGAACTAAGATGCCATTTGATAATTTCCATGTAAAATATTTTAAATTTTAGAACTGAAGAAAAAATACTCAAAAATTCCTGAAAAAGAGTTTCGAGAGCTCCAGATGGAGAAAGAGGGGGAAAGGTTGCCAGTTGTCCTACATCAGTACTTTCAGACATGCAGGAAGCCAAGTCTTCAATACTTGGAAGTTATTTCCAGCCCTACAACCCTCACTCCCATTTTCATTACCTGATAGCATCATCTGAGATGCCACAGATTTCCCAAATCTCTTCAAAGAGGCTTAAAAAATAAATTCACCAGGGCTTATTTCAAAGACTTAGGCAGACTGACAATAAATAGTGCCTTATGCTGCAATGAGAGTGATTTTAAAAAATAAATTATATGCAGGAAATTTGTATACATATGTAAATAAAAACTACATTAACAAGAAAAAGCTTGGATTCTGTATTGCTGCCTCTGCTTTGCAGTAGTGTTTCTAAAGCAGGAACTGTAACTAGAAGATTAGAGAAGTTATGGAAAAACTGATCTTTCAATTGAAAAAAAAATCCACTGGCTTATTTTAGAAATTATTTAACTGGCAGTTGCTACACTTGGCCTTTTATCTGTTCCACAGCATAAGCTCTGACAGTCTAACACACTCTTTCTTTCTTTCACTGCTGGCTAGTGAAAGTGTGCATTTTCCAGTGACTGTGTAATTCTGTTTTGGACTGATGTCATGGCTGCCACTCCCGCAGACCCATTAAAAACAAAAAACATACACATCTAGAACTTAAGCTGTTACCCAAACCAGAAACATGTGATTGCAGAGGCAAGCTACACCAGCTTATAAATGGATTTTGATGTATGGCATCTGTTTTACTGAGAAGTGCTGTAGATTCTTAAAAACTAGAACACGTGCAGTTTAAGAGCACTTAAACGCCAGAAAAAAATAGAACTGCATGAGAAAAATGTCTGCTCAGTTTGAATTCACTAGATTAACACTGGATTAAAAAGTGAGGCTATTGCTTGGGGAAAAAAAAAAGCTTAATTAAGACAAACTGGGACTGAAATACAGGAGAAAATTCAGTGTTCCTTCAAAATAGAATTTCTTGGGGAATGCTGCACAAAGGGGAAGAAAGCTTTTAAAAAGTGTACTTGACAATACTGGCCAGAAGACAAGTTGCCAATAATCCATTTTCATGCACAAAACACTCATTTCCCAGCACATACATATTTGAAAAGAGATGAACAGAAAAAGTTCAAAGGTATGCTTTGGCAAATGCTTAATGAATACACTTTCTTCCCCCCTAACTTAAAAAAACATGCCACAGACATGAGGTTTTGCATTTTGTCACAGCAAGGCCAGAGAACAGATAAATACAGAAGAGCTTTTCTTTAAATTTACAAATCATAAGGTCAGTAGAATTTCCAAAAAAAGGAGATTATATACGTGGTACTAAAATGGTCATCAAAAGCAGTTGCTAAGAATTCTAGAAAAAAACATTCATTAAGGCTATTTCTGTCAATATCTTGCCCAAATATACAGAAGCCTAGACAACTGTGCTTTGAACTCAGGTGATGGTGGCTAATCAATGTAGCTGTAAACAGCAGAAAAATCAGCAGGGTTAACTATCTAGTTTTTCTCAAAATGTGGAGGTCAAGTGAAAGTAAGAGACAGGTTAAAGAAAAATGCACCAGTCACCTGGACACGGACAGCTAAAAGGTCAGACAGACCACTGACACAGCTTTAAGGCAGACTGTTAAGTGTATTGCTCAAGGCATTCTAATGAACAATCAAAAGAAATGGAGACCTTGGAGGAAAAAAAGCTATCAACTCATCTTTGGTTTTGTTAACAAAAATTCAAAATATTTATGGCTGTGCATTGTATAAACAAATCAACCTATCTGTAAGTCAACTTCCTAACAAAATTTTTCTCAAGTGTTTTGAAACATACCAATCTAATTTATCTTAGAGTAGGAGCTTGCCACATTTTTTCCTTCCTATTCATCTCAAACATGTTATGGAAAAATAATAGTCAAGACAGTAACGAAAATTTATCTTTCACTACAGCCACATACAGAAAGAATTGCCTTTAAACTACTTTAATGATGTATATGACAGCAGCAGAGTAGTCAGAAGAGATCCAAACCAACAACAGCATTTGATTTACTACCTCTGGCTGTACCTGTCCTTGGGGACAGAGGGACTGGTACAATACTTCTTTAGCTGTACCTGCTTGGCAGCACACCTACTTGCAATGTCAACTATATACATCACACACCTGAATGATGCTTAAGACAAGACAACAGTAATCTCATTACTCCAGGCGCCAACAAAGTGCCACTTGAAGAAAAATATCATTGTCTACTGCAAGTGCTGGTACCCATTTTATGTAGCACAGGAAAAGACACAGCTGACAAGTCGTCTCTGTTAAAAGACACTGACATTCATAGAGGAAGGAGAAAAGCTTCAGAGAGATCCAGAGATCCGCTGTGTAAATTATCAAGCTAACGCTTCTGAATTATTGCCAGTAAATGCATGAAACATTCCAGTGCCATAATGCAAACTACAAAACAAAAACTACTTCATTTTCCTTCAGCCTCCCATCTCCATTTCCTCCACCCTCTTCTTTCATGAAGAAAAGACATGGTCACTAAAAGCGTGCTTTCAGATACTTAGGGTTGAAGTATTTCCTTCTCCTTGTGTCAGTCTCTCTCTGGAGAAAAACCACAGCACTGGTCAAAGCTGATCAAACCTGGGACCTGACACTGGCAGAACACAAATCAAAGTGCTCTAGTTATACTTTTAAAGCAGCACATTTCAATGCAAGGACATTCTAAAACTGTGATGACTCCATTTACAGTGTAGTTTCTTTCGTCATCCTAAAAGTGTAATGACTTGCAAAAGAAAAAAAAGAAACCATCACATAGCAATTCTTAAATAATGTGAAAATATCACTGTGAATTTCTTTCTGCTTTTTGGGGTGGATTTTTGGTTTTGTTTGTTTGGGGGTATTTTGCATGAAAAATTTAACCTCTACAGTTCAGATGCCAGAGTGTCTTGGAGTTTAAAAAGTTTATTGACAAGTCTTCAATATTGTTTCTCTGTATTCTGAAAAAAATATCCATAAATAATCAATAAACAAGCAAAAAGAAGTTTCAGCTTCCTGATGAAGAGGTTACTACCTGGCTGTCACAAGCCAGTGACCAGCAGGGCATGACACTGACTAAGAACGTGACCTAACTTTTCCAGTTCTCTCTCTACAGATCCTGCTAGAAGACTTCACTATTTGTCTTATTCACAAACTGAATTAGCTTCAGTGATTTTAGTAAAGTAGGTAGAAGAACACCTCTGAAGCAGGAATTTTGAGTAAATCTTAAATTTAAGGCACAGTTTGAGCTGAATTATAGGTTACATATTACAAATCCCATCCTTAATGCAATTAACAAGGGAACACCCAATAGGAAGCAAAGTGAGTGCTGACAGACATCAGTAATCTTATTCGGTCTTTCTGCTCCTGACAAATGCTGTTGTCACTTCTCCAGAGCAAGAGAACTTCGCACACTTCCAGTCAGCAAGGAACAAAGTGAAGTTGCTGCTGGGCTGTGCTGTTCAGGGGCAAGTGCTGACCACTGGAGAGAGCTACAGGGCGATGAACACCTCACACATGCCAAGCTGCCCAGGATGTGCCACATATAACCAGACAGCTGGAGACAGGACAAAGCCTGGGCTCTAACTGGGTAATGAACCACATGAACCTTTGTTATCTTTCTTAACTTACCAAATCTGTTATTAAAAACAGACCTTGGAACACAAAGCTAAACCCTTCTGGTCTCATTAGCTACAGGCACAAACAGACATGAACCAAGATGGTACAGATCTTTTAGATATTAAGATCAAATTACTGGCTTTCTGTATTCTTGTATTAGAGCAATACTAGCTAAATTTGCATGAAATGACAACCAAATGAAACAGAAAGCTAAACAGAAATTCCTGTGGAGTCACATTCAGTATCTCTTAACTACCTCATGGCAGCTTCAAGACATAGAAAAATAGTTTGCAGTTAGCAGGAAGATTTTTCAAGTTAAAAATATTACTACCTTTATTGACACTGAAAATGTTGCTCAAAAAGAATAAGAGAATATGGGTTTAGGTAACTAAAAACAAACAAGAATGAACAAAAGTTATTTTCAATCCTACTTTAAAAACACAATGGACCAATTCTCCTATCACCAGCCATGGCCAACAGCAGGTGTTAGGAGACAATCACATATATAAGTCAAACATATATTGGTATTTTCCCACTAGAACTGGTCTCTCTAAGTGACTTTCAATCACCCAACCTATGCAAATATGACTGAAAATAGTGACCTGCACAACTATATTTTGTATTCTGTATTTTATTCTGAGAGCCTTGAACTAAGAATAATTTAACTATTAGCTAAGAAAATAATTCTTAAATGTGAAATAAGACACATCTGTTTTCATTTAATTAGTATCTCAGGAATACAAACCAAAGCTGTTCATTTAGGTATCTAACACTTACATGTCCCTTTCAAAATGCCACACTTTCATAAAGCAGTGTAGGGGATTAAGAGAAAATTATCCCACTACTGACCAAAGCAAGGTGGAAGCAAGAACACAAAATATTTGTGTTAATAGCATTTTGCTGGAGAATCACAAACCTCTCTACAAAAAGTAAAACGTTTGGTGCTCAGACATGGAGTCTGTGAAATGCCAGTGGTTAGTGAAGAGGGCAGTGCAACATGAAGGAAAGCAACATCACGAGGATGGTTGTGCAGGGTACTGTGCTGGTCCTCCTGAAGTTTCTCTTCTGGGTGTGTGCTTTCAAGCACAGCCTATAAAACTGCCTTTACAACTGAACTAGTCTGAAGTTTACAACATACAAATTACTTTTGTTTTCAGTTTACCTCCTGAATCCACTTACTATAGCATTACTGCTGTTATCCTGAAGGTAAAATTCCAGTTTAGAGTATTGCAGTTACTCCCATCCCTACCTTTTGTGGCATCATCTCTGGTAGCAAGCCCAGTGTGGATCACAATTTACATTGCTAACTGCTGTACAATGCAATGAAGTCAAAAGAGCTGAGTGGGGGAATCCACAATATTTACAAGTAACAAACCCTACAACAAAGGTGAACACAAAAAAGCCAAAAGTGAACAGTTTTATTTCTCTACTTGCAATCCTAAGCTTTAAAGGCTGGTTCTCTGAATAAGTGGATCATGTAAATTTCCCAGGAAGATGGGTGGCTAAACAAAACCCCAGAATTAGGAAGACGAGTATCACTTGATATGGCATTATGTTAATTCCTTGGAAGATGCTGGCTCTGACCTGTTCAATATAGGAAGGTATTCTGTAGGTGTCTGAATTATTCCAAAGCAAAATGTTTACCCTGATTTTTGAATAGGCCCACAGAATTAAACATACAACAATCAAATTCTCTCCCTACTGCTACAGTCACTAATACAAATACATATTTTGCAGTATAGCTAAAACATTAAGACACCTCCTTGAGTAGGAATACAAGTCTTCTCTTTTTCTTACTAAAAGTTGATATGTTATTTTGATTAATTACTTGTCAGGGATTTGCTTGGCTGTCTAACAAAATGAGGGAATGCTTTTTCCGCTATAACTAGGGAAAAAAAAGTTATTCCTTTTCAGCAGATGAATTATGTCTTTGCTTTCCTCTGAAGAACTGGCTTTGGAAGGGGTTTAGGCAACACCTTAAAAATAACATGGGCTGGATACTTCTTTTACTCTCTGGGAGGGGCAGTTCTAAGTAAACACTGGAAAGAAAATCTGGCTGTTTTGATGCTCAAAATAACTACAGTGAAAATATTAAAGAATAATTTATAACCTCAAGTAATCTATGTGTAGAATACTGGTAAGTGAGAAGTTTCACCACTAGGAGAACGTGGGATACGTAATGACAGATGCTGGTAAGAAACCCCTTGACAAGAATACATGTTGTTAACTATATACATTAACCAGTGTAGCTCTACACTCCCAATGTTTTGTTCAGGTCAAAATTTTACCTGCGAGCTGGATGTTGCAGAACGGTACTTCTTTTCAATCCACCAATTGTTCATTATCATTCACAAACTAACAAAAGGACCACAACAAATTCACTGCTAGAGAACTCCTAACTACCGAATGCCTTTCTTTTTAACAGTGCTGTACCTTTCACCCTCAAACAAGTTAATCTTTTTCCTACACATACCTAGGAGGAGCTAGTTTATTTAGGATGACATACAGGCTTTTCCCTTCTCCTGCCTAAGCACCATACACATTTTGGCACTCAGGCCTCAGTTCAGAACAAGTGATTACTTCTTCAAGACAAAGCATTTTTCTTAAAGTATATCTTTTCAAGTCTCAGCTGTACTCCCAAAGGCCAAATGGAAACACACAATTCAGGCTTCTCTTACTGTAGAGAGAACTAAAAGGAATTCACTTAAATTTTATAGAAGACTGTCCTGCTCTTGCTTGAGCAGTTAGCAATTAGCATTTTCAGCTAGTAATTAGTATTTTATTTTCTTTTAAAATTATGAGTCACATTCTGGAAAGCAGATCCTCTGTTTGACAGGGGATAGACTTAAAAGCAAAGCTAAGCCTTTAAGCAAAGGGCAAGTTATTTCCAGCCTTCTCTTTACTTACGGTCAGGTCTCCTGGGACTAAAAAGCATGGCTAGAAAACAGTTGAAGGACCCATATGAAAGGGAAGTAGAAGACTATGCAGTTCGTTTGAAACAAAAATGTCACTATTTTGTTTTCAATTAACTGATCAACATAAATCTTACTTAATAGCTGGGTATGACTCATTAGGCTCCTACCACTCCTCTTTTCTATGCCAAAGCACCTCTCAGCATGTGGGGAGGATGACTTAGGAGCTGACTTCATGTAAGCTCATTCAATCAGGGCTGACCCCTGAATCCAAAAGCAGGAGCTGGCACAAAGAAAGCAGAGAAAGGGATTTTGAAAGTGTAAGTAGATTAAAGGTGAACTAATAAACACCATGGAACAGTATGATCTGGTGCAGATTCCCTAATGTATACCACAGTTGTACTCTCCCCAAAGCTCAAACGCGGGGATATCCTTTAACACCTGCTATGGTGACTATTTATTGAGCAGCTATCAGTACCTACACAGTGTATATTTAAACATACATCCTATTGCTGTACATAAACTGTGACTTCTCCCCACTCACGTTCTGAGAGCTAATTTATTAAACACCAGTGCATAACATTAGGTGCTCGGGAGTTAGTTCAGTGGAAAAAGTGATCAGATTGTTCCTCTGCCTGCTTGTCCCTCAGCCTGCTGCCAGAATGCAGGGCAGCTGCCGAGGGGTCACACTCTTGACAGTTGAAGAGCAATTAAACTGGCATCTATCCCACTCAGATTCCCTGCTTTAGCATTCCATACCCTTAACAGTTAGAACAGAAATCAAGATTTCTAAAGCCTACCAAGACAAAAACCAAAACAAACACCACCACCCCCCCAAACCCCCACCAAAAAAACCCCCCAAAACAACCTACAAATCCACCTGAAAGCTGCACAGGAGTTATTTGTCCACCTTCTGTCTTCATTTGTTTTCAAATTTCATTTCATATTAGCCCTTCTAGTAAAAGAGTGTCCAACACCTTCCTTCTCTCCTCTCATCTCCCTCATTTAGCATTTCAACAAATTTAGACAACACAAATTTTGTCTTTTGATTTTTCTTTGGATTTTCCTTTTTCTTTTCCTTTTACCTTTGGAAGCAAACTGAAAACAGTGCTGTGAAGCTTTGGGCAAACAGGTCTTCTCTGTAAATACTAACCTAGTTACCTGAGAGAATAAGCCTTACCAACATCATACCTGCTCTTAGTTTTAGTTTCTTTAATGCATGTTAAATTAAAGGTATGCATTTAAACTGAGTAACTTGACAGGGAAACAGTACTTAAGAAAATGTTGTCGCCATGTCCTCCCGAGATACATCCAAGCACCAGTCAGCTCTCTTAGCTATAGACATATCCAACTGTTCCAACACAGTCACCTGATAATCCATCACTTCCAGCTCCTACAATCACCATTTCCCCCAGGCTGTTTTCATGTGCTGTACCAATGACAGATGTTTTTATCTACATGATAGAAAAAGGCATTATTTGACATTACCCTTTTGATGCAGAGATCCAGAATACCCTCTCTGGGTAAAATCTGTCCTTTTCCTCATTAATCATGATGCCAGTCTCTGCTATCAGCAGACACTGGCAATACCCTCTGCAGGTGGTATTTAACAAGCTGTCTCTGTCTCCTCTTTGCAGATCTGCTGCAAGAGAATGTTCCAGTTCTGACACTGTCACCATGATGTCCTCAGCTCTGGGGGTACATTGGTACCCTCACATTCAACAAGTCAGCACAGCAGGCTCCAGCAGCTATGGAAGTTGCTCTCAAAGAATAGCATGGCCTCAGTATCACATATAAAATCACATTAAAAATACATCTCAAGGTACCATCTCATTGCGCATCTAACATTAATCTCAAGCAAATATAGGCCATATGAGTTCTAGATAAAATTCTAATTTAATACAAGAATGAGTTTCACATGAAATAATTTCATTATTGAGTAATAAAAGTGCTCATCAAAATGCCACTTTTACATCAAAACTGAAGATGCAATTATCAAGTTCACTTACAGTTTGATCTTCACACTTTCAAACTTGCTTGACATGCTTAGAAGCCCACTTTTTTTGTAAACTTCTTTGAAATACGAAGCCATTTTAGAGATAAAATACAACTGCATTCTTTTTCCACTGCATAATTCCCATAAAAAATATTTCCAGCACTTCCATTTCTAATGGAATGACCTAATGAAAGCATCTGAAAACAGATGCTTTTCAAATTGTTCTCAAAGCAAAAGGGCTTTTTGAGGGTTTCCTCCAGACTGCATGGTGTTGCAAGTCCTAAAAGAAGATTATCACCAAGCTCCCCTCAGGTAAGTTCACTTCACTCTACGCACTCTACATCATCCACAAGGAATATAGAAATAAACCTCTATAACAGTCTTTCTGTTCCCCTATTCAGGGTAAACAGACCTTAAGTACTCAAGTAATTTGTCCATTTTGATGGAATTGCAGTGTGGTTACATGCAATTCTGTGATTATTCAGTGCAAACCGAAAAGTTAGATGTTCATACTTGGTGCTGTACAAAGACTGCTAAAGAAAAACCTTTGGGAGGGATACAAAGACCCTGATGAAAAAAGGCCTCTCTTTTTGCTGCCACAAATAGGTTCATTTTGTTATTCTGTGAAAGATCAGGCTGGCAGTTTTCACTTCTTTGAGACTACATACAACTTTGTGGCTAATGAAGTGGAGACGATGGTGAAAATGAGGATCTCTGATTTCACCCACACAGCACAGCCAGTTGGCAGTATAGCATCTCTTCAACAGGCTCAACACATTTCCAAAACTCTAGGCTAGTGACCATCCACAGAAAAAGGTCAAATGAAGGTAACTCAGTTTCATGGCCGCCTGAGTCCTTTCTGCTTCTGCTGATCCTCCACCACAAGTACAAACTGCTTCTTGGTGTGCTGTTGACATTCCATAAACATCTCTTCTGTCTCTTGATCTAAGTCTTCTCAGATCCTTCCATATGGGGCACAAAGGGAAAGACACTCCTCTTTGCTAAGTCTAAAAGTTTCAACGGGGACTTGCCTTTTCAGACTAATCATAGTTCACAACATTCAGCTTTGAACATTGTCTTTCCTTCTTTTCTAAGAATTCCTGGTGTGCTTAACAAGTCAGAAAGCTGTAACATCACACTGAGATTTGTCCCCTCACTTAATATATGCTCTGTTCACCTACTGCCTTTTCAATATTGTCAAAAGAAAAACTTGATATTTCTATTTTCACACTCCCTTGCTTCATTGTCTTGACTCCCCCACCCTGCCTCCTGTATTTTTTATCCATTGCTTCTTTTGCCGCTAGAAAACTCAGCTGTCCTCTAGTTTTCGAAGTCATAGAGAGACAAAAAATTAATAAATTAAAAAAAAAAATTTCATCTGTCCTTGAGAAGAGGAGGTCCTTTTTCATTCCCCTGTTCCTAACATTAACATACCTCTTAGGAATCAAGCATAAAATATTAAATGCATTTGAAGGAAAATCTTGACAGATATGAAAAGCTATTTTTCAGCTTGAAGTTATCAAGCAAAATTATTATTCCATAGGCATCAACAAATAAAAAAGGAAATTAAACCTTCAGTGATTTTGTTTCAAGATTATTCCAACTTAGTTTCAGGCGACTGTGTTTTTGACATCAGGACATCCTGGGTCAAAGGAGGGTCTATACTGAAAGCTTGTTTAATTGAAAATGTGATAAAGTACACATAAAACATTTCTTTCCCTTGGACTTCCAAGGCAGCAAATAACCTAGCTTACAACTGTAGATACTATGTTGCAGACAAAAATATTTTTGTTAATGAGTCCATATCAAACAGAAGGGTTTGTCACAGAACTTTCATATTTATTCCATTTTATTTTGTGTTATGCTTCAGTTTCTTCCACACACCTGTATCTCAACCACAACTCCCGCACAAACCTGTAAGAGACTTACAACCACAACGCGGGGGATAAGCAGGTGAGAAATCTTTCTTATGACATCAACATGTACCCAAGGAAGAGAATAACAAGGAAAATGGCACAACCAAGCAGCTGGTGCCAGGTACCTGCCCACCAGACCCAGCTAGGAAGGTCTGTTAGTGGGGAACAAAACACTTCTTGGTACGACACCATAAAAGAGCGATACCCGGAAATTACCTTTCATCAGTTAACATTCAATTGGCTTCAAGTAACAGAAAACAGGAAGAGCTGCAGCACTGCCCACGGAAATAGTTTATAAATACAGCAGCATTAGAGTTCTTGTGCTTGTGGGCTCTTAGTAATAAATGGCAGCACACAAGTAAAAGTAAACTACAAAAGTAAACTACATGGCATTTCGCACAAACCATTTAATATGGTTTTCTCTTACACTATTTGCATTTTTTTCCACCTAAATTGAAAATTCATAATTCACAAAGTTAAGACTGGTTACCCCTGTGGGCCTGAAGCACACCCAGTCAACAAAAATGCAGATGTAAGCAAATTTCAGCAGTTGCCATAAGGCTGACTGAAGCCTGGCTCTCTAGATTTGCACAGGAAACCTTTGTTGTATTTGGCAGCCACTCTCTTGTGGAGCTCTCAGAATTTTTTTTTGTCTACAGACCTTATTTCTCAACAGAGGAAGAAAATTCGGCCAAAAAAGTCAGTTACTGATACCTTTGCTATTTTACTTTGACAGCCTAGATTATTTTGAATATTTCAAAACCTGCACATCTTTAGGACAAGATTATTTAACTTGCAAACTATAACCTTTGGTCCTGCTCCTCAGCCCTGATAATTACTGAAGAGCACAGATTCCACAGAAGTTGTCATGTGGCTAACAAACAATCTGTTTTATAGAGAGCCTGAGTACTTATCAAATTCTGCCTCGCCAGCCAAGTTCTGCCGTTCCCCCTATACCATCATGTAAGACACTAAACATTTCCGATGGCTTTCTCTCCTCCATGCAGGAGTGCCTGGAAACACTGCAGTAACAAAATACCCAGTCTCTGGGGGAAGGGAGGGTCTCAAATTGCTCAACAGCCAGTCTGCTGGCTGACCAAAGAGAAGATTTTCATGGCTCTGGCAGGAGCTCTGTCTGGCCTTTCACAGCCAGTAACCATGAGTTCGCCTAAATTATGACAGCTGCAAGTCTTAGGAAAGAATGGAGGCAAAATATTTATCCACAAATGTCAAAGATGATCTTATTCATTCATTCCTGAGATGGGAAATACCTATGTGGTATGTGAATCTAACTGATAGAAGTGGGCACGTGGCAGAATCTTGCTGAAATTAAAGGGCATTAGCTACCCAGACACCTACCTATTAAGGCAGCAAAACAGCAGGACACACCATACACTAGTCTGTGGGCTGTGCTGGGGACGTTTTTCTTCAGAGGCAGAGGAAATTGCTAGGGAGTGGCAGTTTATTTACCACTGATACTGATCAAGAAACTAGCGAAAGATTTGAAATTTGGAAGAAAACAATTTGAAAATGAAAAAGAATAGTATGTTAAGCAGGAAGAGTATAGCAGTAGCACAGTAAACACACTCAGCTTCACAAAAAAACCTCCAAATATATAACACATTTAACAGTTTTACTGCAGTGTACAAGCAGAATAGCACTGAAGACAAGGAAAGGCAATTGTGAATCTAGAAGTGAAACTACACAGAACATACCACAAGAATTTATATGAATTACCTTCAAAGAGGACAGAATAGAACTTGAAGTAATAAGGCCAAACTAAAATCTGCCACAGAAACCATAATAGCTTGAGGATGTATTAACTTACTCACAGCAAGCCATGAATTAAATACATAGTCAAGATAGGAGAAGACATTTACATGAAAGGAAAAAGGAAACGGAACCAAGACAAATAAGCAAATAATTGCAACAAAAAAAGGTTTGGGTAAGAATTTAGAAGAACAAGTATCTCAGTAAGATTCTCTCTCACAGGAATAACAAGTATAGACACTCAGGTGAATCAGATTAAGATTACTTTTACCACAATGTACAAAAAATTTAAATTGGCATAAACTTACAAAGGTGCCCTAAAACAATACAACCTAAGGTGCTTATTCATAAAAAGACTTTTTAGTCCAACAGAAAGAGAGCAAAACTATATTTAAGCATAATTTTGAATGAAAGACTGACTTAGTGTTCATGAACAATACCAAAGTAATCCAAATGAATGCTTCCATCCCACAGAGCATTTTCTCTTACCTCCATTTAATTAATTGTAAACTGTATCCAACACCTGGTAAACTCCACCACTTCTGTGACTTCTTAAAGTAGGGGGGTTTAACAGTGTTTGCTCCAGATGAACCAAGAGCATGGTTTGTAGCAGCTTCAGGTTCTTGCTACAAGAATGCATTTCAGGGATAGCATGAAGTAAGTCCAGAAATTCAAGCAACTACTTATACTGGGATCCTTCAATAAGACCTGCCATCATTTGAAGACAGCAAAGACAGTGCTATTGCTGCCTTCAAAAATATGGTGCAATCCTTGTTAGTTCATTGGAGCAATACCTTCCTCCTAAGCCACAAAATCAGCTGCAGCTCATTACTATGAGCTCTCACTCTCCCAGAGCCCTGCAAGTGCACCATGTGGATGTGGAGCACACTGTGCCAGTACAACATGCAGCCTTCAGAAAAAAAATGCCCTAATTAAACCTACAGAACATTAGCAACATGAATGAAAGCAACAATTGCTAAAGGCAACATGAGCCTAAACCCAAAGGCAATCTTTGTTCCACCAGCTACCAGGTTCTAGCAAACTTTGGGAAAGAGTATGTAAAGGATATAATGGATGTGCATAGCATTTTAGAAGATCCTTTAGACAGAATTAGTGCCTGTGGATGAAGAATGTGAAGAGTACTACAAGTGAGCAGCCGTGTCTGGGTTAGGCAGGACAGAATTTGGAGGGTGTAACGCCTAAACCACATTTCACACAACCTGTTACTTGCATGTAAGCTAGGAGATATCTCCTGTTAATTTACACTTGTCAGTTCAATAGGCCTTAAAATACAAAGCTATTCCATGATGACTGACTGTTGTTTCTAACAGTTATAAAGCCCCAGTTCAGAATACATCATGGTTCATGCTCGTTTTCTCCTGTTAGTTAAAGCAGCAGCATTTACTCAGGCTACTAAAAACATTGTGCATTAGATACCACACAACTCTGAAATAAACAGCACATTTGGACTCACTCTTCCCTCCAAAATCCTTCTTTCAGTAGAAATCATGGTAACAACCATTTGGCAACAAAGCAGTTTTCCCTGCTATGAAACTCAATACAACTGTTCAGAAAAAATCCACTCTGCAGCTGCTGCAAGAGAAAAATCCAAACCTTAACAACAGGCATTTGGACTTGGTGCTTGAAAATAGTTTGGGAAATGAGTTTTACCTTAGTTTGTATACACTTACAAACTAGAGTTCTGTTGGCATTGTTTATCTCAGAGGAGACACGAATAGTAAAGGGCATCCACCCTTCAGAATCAGCCCATTTGTGTCAGACAGATGCCACAAATGTGAAGGCATCAGTGCAAAATTCAGGAAAAAAGTAGAGGGTACATTTCTTTTAAGAAATAGATGTATGAGAGAAAAGAACAAGTAACCCTGCTAGCTGCAGTATCAGAAAAGGGAAAGCGGATATTTACTTGACCCATTACATAGGACATCCACCAGTTCTGAAGTATCACTAACTCTGATCTATGAACCCTTGATGCTCCTCTTAGAGTTCTCTCCCATTAAAGATAACCACCTCCAGTTAGGAATATTTTTAAATTCATTAATGAAAACAGGAAGAAAGAAAGAAAGAAAGAACGAAAGAAAGAAAGAGAGAAAGAAAGAAAGAGAGAGAGAGAAAGAGAGAGAAAGAGAGAAAGAGAGAAAGAGAGAAAGAGAGAAAGAGAGAAAGAGAGAAAGAGAGAAAGAGAGAAAGAAAGAGAGAAAGAGAGAAAGAGAGAAAGAGAGAAAGAGAGAAAGAGAGAAAGAGAGAAAGAGAGAAAGAGAGAAAGAGAGAAAGAGAAAGAGAGAGAAAGAGAGAAAGAGAGAAAGAGAGAAAGAGAGAAAGAGAGAAAGAGAGAGAGAAAGAGAGACAAAGAAAGAAGAGTCTATGCTTGCTCAGTGAATTGCTTCTTGAAAAGTAGTGCCATGTTATCCTGATGAACTAATGCATAAAAAGTACACTGTTTCCATGAGTTCCATGATTTTGCAATGAGACTTTTCACAAAGACACTAAAAGCTGCACCAAGACCCCAGTCTCTTAGGCCAGCTTTCTCCCCGTCACTGGGCATGTAATCCAGTGCTAGCCCCTGTTCTTGCTGGCTTCAAGAATGGGACAGGATTTTTTTAAATGGGATGATTATCAGTAGTAGGGAATTAACAAAGTCAGTTGAGAAGAGAACAGTAAAGCTTGTATCTCCTGCTTTGCTGTTGGAAACACGTATAGCAGAACACTGTTTACACACAGTAATGCATGGTTACAGCTGGTTTGTATCAGAGGAAAGGCTGCGAACATTTGTTAGAATAGAGGCACAACGTTTTTAAAAGACTGAGAGTCTCTCCTTTTAAGCCAGAATCTTCTTGTAACTATTGCAGTACTTACCTTCCCTAGCTGAAGAAAGCTTTTTTCCTCTGCTACCAGTAAGAAAAAAATTAAATCTTCAAAGACATGGGACAGGAGACACTATAGATTCAGCAGCTGCTTAACATAAATAAGATTGAGGCCCATTTTAGCACTGCTCCCCTTAAACTGTATCCTTGCTTACTAACAGCCACTGTTTAAAGAACAAACCCTTGAAGCAAAACCTCCACATACAGTAAAATAGAGTATGTCTGTGTTTCTGTAGCAGAGTCTCTGCACTGAACAGTTTCAGTTCAGAAGGAAGTTAGAGATGCAGGCTCTGTTCTGCTCCTCAGGTTATCTTTAGAATACTGAACATCTGTTTCAGCAGTTATGAGTTGCTCCGTTTGCATTTTTGTGGAAAGGAAAAAGTGTACAGCAGTAGCCAATGCCTTATTGATAGAGAAACTTAAAGTCTTTAAGTGTCATAGCTGATTAGGAAATACTTATTATCATTTATTTCAGAGCTTCTTTTCATTACCGGAATACAGGAGAGACACCAGAACACAAAACCAGCCTCACACCTCTACACCTGGCTGGTATTAATAAGCAGTTAATAGCCATGGGACTTGACTGGCATTGCCACCACAAATGCGTACGAGACATCATCTCTGTTTTTCAATTAGGAAAATGAGCTGTATAATGCATGTGGAGCAACACTGTCTGCACGCTGTCTATTGGGTTAATCTAGAAGACCCTTGGCACTTTATCTACCAGGCACTTGTTCCTCCAGTTGAAACCCTGACTCTTCTATGACTGCCTTGGTGTAAGGCACATACTGATGCAGAAAATGCAGGTGATGCACAGCTTGTAAAAACCACCATATGGGACAACACATACACAGGACCACATAGAGTCCCCATAGCAAGGCTAGAAGGTTATTCACAACCTGGACACAACAGCCCAGATGTGCCCATGTGGAGGTCAGTTGGTACCACATCTCCACAAAATGCCCTTTCCAAAGGGAAAGGCACAATCCAATGAATGAAGAAAAGGTTTGCCCCAAGGCAAACTCCTGCTGTCATTGTATGTTACGGTATTTTCTATTCTAACTACTAGAAATGGTCAGAAAACAAATCCTATTCCCTTTTTCCATTAAAAAAAAAAAAAAAGGAATGCATGCAATGGGAAGAAATTTCAGTGGAATCCATGTTGTCAAATTCTCATATGAAATATCCATTTTATTTACTTGCAAGGCTTCTCACTGTGTCATTACCTCCTTACTAGGTAACTGATATCTCCTTATCTTAAAAAGTTGGTAACAAAAATTCTAAACAGCTCTATCATCAAACTAAATGTAGTTCAGTACTTATTGGCCAATATTTCCAAGGTACTTAGAGAACCTGTAAAATCAAACTAGTACAGGATGACATTATAATCAAGACTTCTGTAGTATTAAACAGTCTTATGATCTTCAAAAGAAAAAAGGACATTCAAAATCAACTATTTAAATTAAACTGAAACTATACTATTTACTCTTTCACAATTTATCAGACACCAAAACATACAGAGGTGAAATTATTTCAAAGACCAACTTCAGAATCACTATCAAGATGCAAATTTCTGTTTATAAAATTTGCCTCTACTCATTCTCACCGTATGCTTAGCTCCCCTATTTAGAGATGTTTCTAAACAAAACTTCTTTGAAAAAGTGATTGAAGTGTTTACATTTGTTTTGCCATCACCTGTTAAGTGCTGCTAAGGAAACAGAGCATGTCACACAAGAGAGTCCCTCCAAGGTGCCTGCCTCCCCTTTGACAGCAGCGGATCCAGTAGGAGAACACCAGTGTGCTGTTTATGGCAAGGCTGGGTCAGAACAGAGAGCTCTGAGGGGCACCACACCTTTGGCAAGCTCCCCTTTTCGGGGGCTCTGGACTTCAAACACGGAGTTGTTCATGTTGCAGTCGTTCTTCCAGCACCCTCTAGTGCTGACGGCGGCTTTGACTCGTTACGATAATGGGGACACCCCCTCTATGAACCAAGCCTCCCCTCCCCGCAGAGCTGCTTTGCCAACTTGAAAACTATTGATGTGCCCCGCTGCAGGAGCTTCCCACAACACCACGTGTTCCTGCCGCATATTCACTTCTCATCTCTGTCATGTTAATTTTTCTTTCAGCAAATGAGATGCTAAATTTTGTGTACCACAAAGAAAACAATGTGATTTCCCTTCAAATAAATTTATTCCCCAAACTGAAGTCAACGTATGAGTAGACTGTCTTTAAGTTTACTTAGGCATATCAGTACTCAATTATTTGAGTCAGTCACATCACCTCCTAAATGAAGGCATTATTAAACAAGCAGCCTTTCTTATCACTGATTTCCTTACAGAAGACTTCAAGGCATGTATTTCAGAACCCTCTTCTCTTTGCAGCCACAAGCTGGTTGAGAAAGACACAAAATGGAAGACAAAAAGCCATTCAGGACCAGCTGTGGAGTTTACAAACAGAACAGATTTTGAAATGTACCAAATACATTGCCCCACGCTGAAATGTTGGCCAACCAGCATGCCAGTGTGAAAGCAGAGTGCAGGGGACAGCAAGGGAGTTATCACGGCTCCCAGGCTTCAGACAGTGATGCATAGCTGGATATTCTATTAAGGAGCAAGGCTGAGATCAAACAGGATACAGGAAAGTAAGAAACCTGCTGAAAAAAAGTCAAATATAAAATGTAATTAGCATTTCAAATCAGGTATCTGTCCTGTGTTGTACTACTGACTAAATGAACTGCAGTGGTACTGTAGTGTATCACACCCTGCTTTAAGGGATGGTCATTCTGTTTCCTTGAAGTCACAACATTTTTTTTCTCAATCACACTGTATTATTTCCATGGGATTTCACAGGTGTTGGAACAGTTTAGAAACTTACAGTCTAGACAGAGTACATAAATCTAACTAGTAACACTTGTTCAGAAACAACTTGCCTCTTGGCCTGAAGGATTTTTTTCTAAGTTGGTAACATATTTAAAATTATTCTATTTTTATTTACAACATTAAAAATAGATGTCTCAGAATTACAGCTGCATTCTCTCCAACTAGTTTACCTAGAATTACTTACACAATCAGTGAATTCTAAATGCAAACAAATCTTTGGCCAATACTATTTGCTATGATCTATGAGCTATTTGTTCAATTCATTGAGATACAATTTTTTAATTTGCAAAAATACACCTTTTAATACTTACAATCACATTCAATTGATTAATTCCTCCTAAATAACCAACAGCTGAATACACTAGAATCCTTACTGAACCAAGTTACTACTTTGGGAAAGACAAAAGCAAATTTCTGCAGACAGACAAACCTGTGAATTTTGTATACTGGAAATGTACATTTAAACAAATAAATTAGAGAAAGCATACAAACCCTCCACTTCAAACAAATAAAAACAAACAACAGGTAAGATTAGTTTTGCTGCTTACTCACTTGAATACCAGATACTTTCAATATCTCCTACTGCCTCAACTTCCAAAAACTGGGACAGGTAAGCTTTGGTTCTTTATACACCTGTGCACCAAACCACACTTAAAATACAGGTTATGACAATGAACTAAAAGGCTGAGTGCATTTAAAAAAAAAAAAGACTAATTTTATTTAAAACACACCATGTGTGTGTTTATTATTTATTAATAGTTACATATAATTATGTATTACATATAATTAATTGTTTACAATTATTATTTATTATTTCCTAATAAATTTATTGCAGCCATTTTAACTTCGAATACAAAAGTCTTTTAAACTCTGCCATAGTGACCCAATCCAATTCACAGGAATGTTCCATATTTAGAATAGGACTACTAATAACTTTGGGCAGCATTACTTGGAACAATTACACAGAGCATCTACAGTTGAAAAAGCCCTGTATATAATAACTAGCAAGCAGTGTTTTGATACTGAAATCACATTAATTGTAGCTGCATTACGGGGTTTTCTGCTGAAGTGTGGGAAGGAAAATCAAATTAACTGTGCTGCTGGAAGCAGAGAAACCCAGTGCTGAAAGCAGTGGCAGTGCTGTGGGAGAACAGTGCTGTGCACTGGTGCTGGTGGTATATGGTTTGTTTTATCTACCTGTGCTCCTGCCCTAGGATATATGTTTGGGGGTAGTCTTGATCTCTACATGGTTTATCAGCTTCAAAGCTTATGGCAGATTTCCTAAAACGATAAAAATAAATGTGCATTGCAAAAACATATGCATGAAGATGCACAAGGTATTTGCATCAAGGTATTTGCACAAGGTATTATCAAGGAGAAAGATGAACAGGCCAAGTTTCTGTGCTTTAACTAGACTTGACTACATTTAGCATAGACCTGGACTAAAGAGTCCCATTCACATAATAGTGTGGATTAAAGGGACTGTCCTTTCCTAGAGACCTTGCTTTTTTCCCCTGTGACAGAACTCTGGCTTTACTCAGTGTCTCTGGCTCAGAACTTGGACATGATGTACTGTCCCACACAGGAGGAGCACTAGGTTGCATCTGCCTTTGGGTTCTAAAATATTCACTAGAATGAGAGCACGACACAACTGTTAAACCAAACTGCAATTAGGAAGAACCTGTAAATTCTGCTCTCAGCTCCAGAGTGCACTGTTTAATTGTCAAAGCATCTGAGATTGGCAGCCAGGTTTCTGGGTGCATTGTGCTCTCTCACATCCATCCCCAGTTCCCTATGACCACAATACTCCACGGTGTGTGCTACTGTCCCTACACAATCCTCAGTTAACCTCTGAACTAGGACTCAGTCAGCAGGCAAGAAAAGGACATAACTTGGTTTACAGCAGGGTGATCACTACTACCTCCCCCAGAACACACCTGTCCCTATTATTGTGTGTGAAGGGCGACTGTTTAAAAATCAATTACAAGCATACCGGAGATACCTTCTATCGCGTAAACAGCCGCCAAAACTACACAGCTGTGCACGAACTGCAATTGCTATTCCAAAGCAGCAGTGAAGGGCCCAGACACCATAAATCACGGTGTATTCCAGACATTCACATTGCTTCTAACAGCGGTTTTCCTCCAGATACGAGAACACGATGTGCTCCGTAACTCAGCAAACCCACAGCTCGTCCACGTCGGCGAACGAGGGGGGTTTTAGCAAAGCTTACCCATCAGTTTCCTCTGTTCAGCCTTTCTGCCCACTTAAACAAGGGAGCTAACGCATTTTTCTCCTCAGACAGGAGCAATTCCAAACCCAGCCAGAAGCCTCTCCCTTGCAGTGCCCTGGCAGCCCGTGCCACGCCCTGAGGTCAGGAGGGACCGGAGTGCTCGGGGAGTGACAGCGGCACAGCCCCTCACGGGCCGGCCCAGCCCTGCTCGGCGCTCCCGCCGCCTTTTATGCTGGGAATGGCCGCAGAGAGCGGCCAGGGGCTGTTTCAGACGAAGGGCTGAGCATGGCAGTGGGCACGAGCAGCATCCCCCGGGCAGGGGCAGTACCCCCGCAGGCTCCGCAGCTCCCCAGCTCCCCGCACTCACTGGCGCTCTGAGGGACGCTCGGTAGGAGCTCTAATGGAGGGCGGAGCGCCCTCTACAAACTACCTGACAGGAGGCTGCGGGCAGGTGAGGGGCGGGCTCTGCTCCAAGCAACCGACGAGAGGACACAGTTTCAAGCTGTGCCAGCGGAGGGGCATTAAGAAGAATTTCTTCACAGAAAGAGTGGTTGGAAGGGGTTGCCCAGGGAGGTGGCGGAGTCACCGTCCCTGGAGGTGTTTAAGGAAAGTCTGGACGCGGCACTGGGTACCAGGGTCTGGGTGACGAGGTGGTGTTGGGGCTGTTCCCCACCTGCGCCGCCCCCGTGTCTCCGTGAGGGGGCGCGCGCGCAGCCCGCCCGCAGCACGCGGCGGAGACGGGGCCAATCAGCGCGGGCCGGGGCGGGGCCGGCGCGCGGGTGGCGGCGGGACAAGATGGTGTCGCCGGGCGCGCTCCGCGTGGTGCGGTGCGGGGGCAGCGCCCTGCGCGGCGCCAGGGCCGTGTTCTCCGCCGACTGCAAGCAAGTGGGGCGGGGGGCCGGGGCTGCCGCGCTCGGGGGGGCTCCTGAGCTCCGAGCGGAGCTCTGCCCGCCGGTGTCCCCGCGGCCTGCGGCTGCCGCGGGACGCCCGGGCCCTTTCCGCCGGGGTAACGGCGTTTCCCCCCTGCAGGTACCTGCTGTGCGCCTCGGGGGACTTCGTGAAGGTGTACAGCGTGAACACCGAGGAGACCCTGCGGCTCATGGGCGGCCACGCCGACCTGGTGACCGGCATCCAGCTCAACCCACACAACCACATGCAGGTTTGCGGGGAGAGGTCTGGCTGGGGGTGGTCGCGGGTGCCCCTGACCCTTATGTGGCTCCGCGGGGGCTGTCCCGGGGCTGGCTGGAGTCTGGGAGTCATTAGGGCCTCGTTGGGCTGATGTTTCGCTGAATCTGACAAGAAGGGTAGACGCTGTGTCAGTTACCTACAAACACAAACGTGAAATGTCATGTGGATTACACTCCTTGAATGGAATGACAACAAAACGGAAGTATTAGCAAAATTTCCGGTTCTTTGATTGAAAGGGTAAAAGAAGCATGTGAGAAAATCAGAAATACTGTGGTTGGTGTTAGCCACTCTGTATCTGCTGGTTCTGATGCAGATATGACTAAATCCCTTTAACTTGCCCAGTGACTCTGTCTGCCCCCAGCCTGCCTTCCCTGCTCCCAATTTGCTTGGGCTTTTATGATGCCTATATGTAAACGAGTTATTTACCAAGAGGGACTGATCTGCGTATTAGCTGTGCAAAATCTAATGTAGGTGTTAATAGATGTTCACATGATGGGTATCCGTGCATTCACACTTTGTGACAATGTACATTCTGAACTAGAGTAATAGTGTTGTACTTCCCTTGCACTTTCCTTGAAGGCAGCACAGAGCAGGTGTGTGTCCTGAGTTTTTTATGATTCCGTTACCTGGAATCGCAGTTGTGATTTTGTGTAAAATCTGGCTTTGATATATTACTATTACTTATATGGTTGTTTTTTTTCTTCAGCTCTATTCTTCCTCTCTCGATGGCACTATTAAGCTGTGGGACTTCATGGATGGGATTCCTATTAAAGTATGTCAAGTTATTCTTCTTAAGAGCATGTCAAAAATGGGCACAAATCAGTCTGAGATGGATTGTTCTACTATTAACACAACCTAAAACCCATCTAATTATGGCACTAATAGAATGTGTGGTGATGATGGTGATGCAGATTCGTCTGGGGAAGAAGATGGGAGATGTACTGACATCATTTACATGACGTTGCTACCTGCTGCAGTTTGGAGTCCAGTGTAGCTCTGGGGAGTGTGCTGCAGTTTGGGATGTGCCAGCAGGAATTGATACAATGGCTTGAAAATGTGAGCTGCTGACTGTCCTTTTGCTCACATTTTCTGCCAAATACTTCCCTCTGGGTGGGGATTCTGCTCTGTTTTAGGGGTAAGGTATCGAAAGGTTTTTCAGTAAATCTGATGTCTCATATTTTATTAGTACTGTTTTAACATTTGTATTAGTCCTTGGTAGAATAAAGATGTATTTATCTGACTTAGAGTCGAGAATTTCAATTAACACATGAAGGTTTCTCTAAGACATGGTTTCCTTACTTTAAAGACATACACACAAATGTAGTAATTGTTGATTTCCGTCTCTTTTTTTCTTCAGACTTTCACTGTAGGATCCAAACTTCTGGCACTGTACGCACCTGCCAGCGCTGAGGACTCAGTGTTTGCTGTCATTCCAAAGAAGGGTGAACGAGGTACAGTACAAGTAGCATCATCCACGTCATCTCAGCCATTCTGTGTCTGTGCCGCTGTCCCAGCAGTGAACGGTGGGCTGCACGAATGGGCTTTAATATGTTAATTGTGAAATATTTCTTACATCCTGTGGCAGATACCTGTAGTCCTGCATTTTGTACTTCTTTGTTTTCATTCTATGACATCTGTCATTCCAATATTTGTCTAGAAGAGTGCTTATCTTTGCTTTTGAAGCACGTACTGCATGGATGTGATCTCGTAGATGCAGTAAATCTTTGAGCATTGCTCACCAAGGTACAGGTTATAGTACTCAAGTTGAGTATGAGTGCTTGAGATTTTTACTCTTAGGCAGTATTAACATAAAGAGACTTGTCCTATTAACAGCATGCCTAGATATTTTTTAATGAGATTCTGTCTGCAATAAATACATCTAGGCGTTACTGTGTACTATAATATGTTGCCATTTCAGAGCAAGAGCAAATACTGTGCAGCTTCCCTTGGTTTCTGCTTATATTTGCACTGATACCCAGTGTCTTGTCCTCATTCTTCAGTGCTGCTGTTGGTTTCAAACAGATTTTTTCTTTGGTCAGATACATTCCAACTGGTCTCAGTTAAGCTGACAAAAGGAGCAGGCCAAGATCTGGAAGCCAAGGAGCTGTCAGTGGTTCTGGATGGTGTGGGTGCATCAACGAAGCACATTGCATTTGGAAGAGAAGTATGTTCACCTTTGGGTTTTTTTCTTCTCTGGAGTGTTGGTTGGTTGGGGTTTTTTCCCTCTCATATGAACTCTATGCTGTTTATGCCTTTATACAAGCACAGCAGTACTGAAACAAAACTGAAAGTAAATGAATCAGTGTAAGACCTATGCTTTCTTTTATATTACAAAAAATAAAAGAAACTTTGACACTTATAATAGGAAAGTATTTACTTAACATCAGCTTATATGTGTCTCCAGTGTAAAGTACTTTGTAGTGAAACATGCTTTATTTTTTTCTCGTGTAAGAACATAATCTGTATGTCCTAAATGGCTTTACTTTAACAGGGTGCATATGTGGCATCAGTGAAGGATGTTACTCTCCAAGTTTATTTTTTTAAACGGAAACTGTTGAACAGGTAAGAATGAGAATGAAAATATCAGGTATTGATTCAGGCTGATATGTCCTAAATGTTTATCAACTTGTGATGTGTACACAGATGATCTCATATTTGGTTTTCTGCTGGAGGGGATGTAGTCACTGTGTAGGAAGTTTCCTGTAGAAGTGAGCAGTGAGCAGATCAGTGGCAGTGGTACCTTACCTTTGCAGCTCAGGAATGTATTTTTTTCAGTTAAATACTTAGGTTGGTGCTGAACTGAAATAAGTGGCATAGTTTGGGCAGGGCCCAGGAAGTGGGAGGGGAGGAGGAGAAAAGGAGAGACGGGAAGAGGGGGAGAGAAAAGCAAAAACTCTTTCAGCGTGATTGAAGGCAAAGAATTAAGGAAATCAAGAGAAAAATAAGTCTGTCGCTATTTTTTGAGAGTGCGTGTAACCATAACAACTTGGAGATGTTTAATTTTGCTAATCAGAATTTTTTTTTATGTGCACTAGCTGATCCTTTTGAAGATTTGTTTTAGAAAAACCAACCCAACTCTTATAATTAAAGTTACTTTCTTAACTCTTGAAGGTTTTCTTTAAGTACAATGAAGACAAAAGGAGGAGACAATCACTTCAGTTGCGTCGTGTGCCATCCTACGGAGGATTGCATTGCAACTGGCCATGCTGATGGAAAGATTCGCCTCTGGTATGTGCATTTCGGTTAACTGTGTATCCCATAATCTCCTCTCACGGTAGGAATTAAGTCAAACCTGAGCAAAGCAGTCTAATTTGTCCTTAGCATTGCCATTTTCAGAAGTCAGAATGAGCAATGAACCTGCAGTGCTGACAGTGGGTGTAATGTGGAAAAAATGCCTATGTGAAGTTATGCTCCATTGAATCTAAACTTAGGTGTAAAAGGTAATGCAAGAGCAGCTTACATAACTCTTTATGGACAAGTAGAGTCCTAAGGAGAGCACACCAGTGTGTGCCAGAATACATGATTAAAAACATTACATGGCTAAGTTGCTTCCAGGGCTGAGTGGCCCAGTACATCTCAGATGTGGACCAGGAGGGTTCTGAAAACCTGTAGCGTGGTTCCTTGCCCTCCTGCATCACTTAAGCATAGGATAGACTAGTCTAAAAGTTAGAGGACAAGATGCTATAATTGATTCAATTCAGTATTTCCTTTTGTTTACTGTGTTGTTGATGTTGTGAGTAAAGAACTGTTCTGTTCCTCTCCACACAGGAGGAATTTCCACCACAGGAAAGAGTACACATATTCCACACTGCACTGGCATCATGATATTGTCATGGATCTGGCTTTTTCTATGGAGGGTGAGTAAAAGAAAAATAAAAACCAAAACAGAGCAATAAAAAAAATGTACCAAAAAAACCAACAAATCTCCATCAAACAAACAAAACCCTCTCAAATTTGAAGTGTTGCAGCAGACAAGGAAGAATCAGTAGAAGCTCCAAGTTTGTCCACTTACTAACAAGTTAATTTCTAGAATTTTAAGTATATCCAGGAAGGCTCTGAAATAAATCTAATGGAGTTGTTATTTTTTATATATATTTTGATTGGCATTTATAATGTCAAATATCTGCCTTCTGTGGTAGAAGAAAAATCTATCCCCTTCTCTCACCTCTTCTCCCTCACCTCCACTCTCCCTCCGCTTTCATTTCATTAATAATACTGATGAGTTCTTGCCAGTTTTACTTCCATCCAAATAAAACAAGCCAGTCTTGTCTGAGCTCAAACCTGCTGTCAGAAATACACTTTTATCTGAATTGTGTGATCTGAACTATTCTCCTTAAGGTATTTCTTAGTGCAAAGTACTTCTTATAGAAGGAGAACAATTCAGCCATATCCTAGCACAAATACTCAGCTGATTCAGAAAGTAATGGATCTACTACTGCCAAAGTATTGTTTAAATTTCACTGTAGACACAAGTTCCTGTTACTTAATCCAAGTTTCTCTAGCAGTTTAACAGAGTATGAGAAACATATTTATGTGTATTGCCCAGGCTTGATGTGTTTGCTTGTGACAGTTTTGAGAAACTCATGTCTGTCCGTCATTGTAAAGACATAGGCTGCTGATTTTATTTCTTTTTAAGCAAAACCTTTTAACTGTATTTTTATTGCTGGAAAAGGAACCAGGTTGCTGAGTGGTGGAGTTGAATCTGTTCTAGTCCAGTGGCACAATGAATCTTCATGCCAGAAGGATTTCCTGCCTCGTTTGGGGTCTCCTATCGAGTACATCTCCATGTCCTCCGACGGCGCTCTCTGCTGCACCTTGCACACAGATAACAGTAAGGCAAAACACATCCAAGTATCACTTCAATGGAAATGCAAATCTGTATGAGCTTTATTTTGTTCATTTTGGATTAATTAACTAGGAACTGCATAAAATTTCATTACTGATCTGAAAAAACAGATGCTTGTAGTGATCTTTTGCTCTTTGATTAATTTTGTGAATTTTCCTGGTGACTGCTGTAACTTGGCTTTCCACCTCGGTGTCATAAACTGAGCAAAGATACATTTATAGTAACAGATGGGTACAGTCCCTTTCCCACCAGGAGGTGGGTGCCTTTTGCAAGACTTTGTCTGCTTTCTCTTTCAGGAATTACAATAATCAACAGCAACCTAAGGTTTTCCAGAAGTATTCAAGGGCTCATCAAAAGTAAGAGCAATAAAATTTATCTTCCACATAGAGAGTGGAATGTGTCACTTGACAGCTTCGGTCATTTGTCATCTGATTTTTGTTTCCAGGTAGGGATGTCAAGACTGGCCTAGTGGTTGATCCTAGAACCAAAGCTTTGGTCCTGAATGGGGAACCAGGCCACTTGCAGTTCTATTCCCTCCACAGTGACCAGCAGTTGTTTAGTGTAAGTTCAATGGGCTTGTACCAAAACTTTAATTTATTCAGTCAAGTAACTTGTGAATCAGAATTTATTTGAAGACTTAATATGGCAAATGGGAAAAAAACCTTGCAGCTATTCCACAAGGCTGGATTCCAGGCTGAGATGTTCTTGGCTTTATCTCAGACTTCACTTGCTAAGCAAATCTAAATATTGATACTGAAAAAAGTACTTCAAAACAGTGTGCTATCCTGTTAAATGTCAAAAATTTCTATGTAAAACACCTTCAAATTATTTTTCATTGTTTCTTCACTTCACATCATTGGAATGCACGTGCCCAAATGTGCTTTCCCCACGTGTTGGGGTACTGTTTTGTGCCACAGCCCAGTCAGGTCTAACTGGAGCCTTCAGAACATCCTTTCTCCATGGTTTTATGAGTGGTGTCTCTTATAGCTCTACCTGAATTTTAAAATACACATCTGGCCTCGCTTTGCAGCTGGACATTGTGCAGCGCCAGTACATCCACCAGGCGGGTCTCAAGCAGTCAGACCTGGTGAAGGTGGCGTTCAGCGCTCAGGGCACCTGGCTGGCCACAGTAGAGGAGAGTGAAGAAGTGACTGACCCCGAGTTACAGCTGAAACTGTGGTTCTACCATGAAGAAATGCAAAGGTAATGAGAATAGAGCTGCCCTTCCAGCTCTCAGTCACACAAATCCCTGCACAGACACTGCCTTGCAAAGGCAGGTTTTCCAAATCTAGGTAGTTCACTGTGCATGCTGCAGCATTTGCAACAGAGCACAGAGTGGCACTGAATACAATTACAGTAATCAGAGGCTGTTGTAACCATGGGACTTAAATTCACAAATTTTCTTGGTATTAAAAGTCAGGGACCTAACAGAATGGTTCTATAGCTCATATAGTTTTCCCACCTGTGTGTAATCCATAATGAATTGATTAGTCCTTCTCCAGAAGATACAGAAGATTTTAATTCTATTGTTGATCTTTGTCTTTAGCAAACATATGCATCTGGTTAATACCCTTTCCCTAATTTTCCTATTAAAAAATTACATTTTGACTACAAATCATTACTTTCTTAAAGAAGAAACAAGGCAAAAGAAAGCTACTACACAGATCAACTATGTAACTGATTTTTTTAAGTACTGGAAAGACTGCCCGGAGTTCAGGCTGAGTATTTGAGAGATGCTTTCCTAGTGGTAATTCTTGGTGCTCGGCTGCTGTGTGCAAGCCATTAGGGAAATCTGATCTGTTAATGCAATATCATTTAGCTGTCTTAATTAGAACTTTGTTTGATTGCTCTTCTCCCTGCCCATTCCAGAATCAACTTTTAACTGAAGTCTTCCCCAAGTTCCAAATGAAATAGAATGGCAAGCTTCTGTTTTCTTTTCTTACAGCTTTCAGCTGAATACCAGAATAAACACACCCCATGACAACCACATCACAGACATGTGCTTTCGTGACATGGATGAACTGGAAGATGACTCTCTCATACTGGTAACAACTGGCAGAGACTGTGTGTTTAAAGTCTGGGTGATGGTAGAAGACACTGATCCAGAAGGTAAGCATGGTCAAAACATAACTTACTCTTACTTGCACCTTGTAACACAGAACCATAAGAGTAACCTGAGTTGGAAAGGACCTACAATGACATTGAAGTCATGCTATAGAAATTAAGACCCTACCTTCATTTGCTCAGTCCCGTGCATTGATCTGTTTCTGCTGCTGTACAAAGTATTGTGTTCCCCTGAGCATCCTGTGATGCAGTTCTGTTGTAGTTCCACAGTATTACAGTTCGGTATGGAGGTTCCTGAAATAGCCAGGGAGACCTTGGCAAGCTGCTACAGAAGGGAATGGCAGCCTGTGTTCATTGGTTAAAGAATTGTTTGTGGTAATGATTTTTCCATATTGAGAAAATGGATTTTTGTCAGTCCTCTGGGTGGGCTTTTCATTTGAGACTCCTGCTCAAAGGAGCACGATGCAGAAATGTGTTACTCTGTTTGAGTTGACTTAGTGTAAAATAATAGCTCTTTTGCCATTCTACAGACCCACCACTTCAGAGTTCATTTTTTGAACCTCCTTCCTTTCCATTAGGTATTTGAATGTCATAGAATGGGTATTTAGGTATTTCTAAGATACTTTTAATAACCAAATTCCACCTCTTGAAAGACATGATGATGTTCCCTTCTTTCAGACCATCTGTGTGTGTATTGATTGCTCTGTATGCCTTTGTGAAATACAAAAGATTTCCAACATACTAATTTCCATTTACTTAAACGTTATTACAGTGTCAGGCACACTTAAGTGAAGTGGCACTTTGCTGCCGCTTGGATGTCTTGTCATTTCATGTTCCCAATAGCTGTGATAGTGGTCTTGCTGAACTGCTTGCAGTTCAGGAAACTGTTTGTCTTTTCATGGGCAGGTGAGAACATGTTCAAAAGTACTTTTGAGCTACTAGGGTTTCCATTTGGCAAACTTTGCCAAACTGACTTTCCAAGCTGTTTGTTCCTCCACAGTGGCTGCTGATGAGAAGAAAGACAAAACCTTGTGTTGTTTACTGTATTAATAGTAATCCCCTCAAAGGTATCTGAAAGAGTGTTGGTTTTGCTTTTTTTCAAAAATTATTCTGAACTTAAATTATATCTTAACTTAATGAGCAGATACTTTGATCTTGAGTGTAGTGTCAGTTGGGGCAGTTGGGGATGAAACCGAATTTTTTTTTCTTTCCACAAAATAGTTTTGTATCTGCTGACTGGCCTCATCAGGGTGTGTTTTAAGTGACTACAGGGTTCTGTTTCATGGCATGTGTAAAAGTACCAATTAGTGATGACTGCTGTGGTGTATTTACCCAGTGGGGCAGAGTAGGAATGCTCAGGTAGAAAGGCTTGACATGCTGCAGCTTCTCTGCAGCAAATACTAGTTTACCAATGAGTTCCTCAGTTGAGTACACTCTGGGATGTGTTAATTGCAGCAGTTCTCTCGCTGGGCCCCTAGATGGTGCCATGCAGTTGGAAGTACTCAATCGTTTCTGGCTTTTTTTTTTTTTTACTGGCAAGTCTTTTAATCATCAACTTGTAGCCCTTATATAATGGGTATTTTAGCATAGGGTGAACTTACTGACCTTTTTTTCCTCATCCTACTCAAATGTTTCAAAAGCATGCTGTAGGAACTATTTTATACTGGGAATTGTATGTTAATGTGGTAAGTACATCACTTTGCTCCTGTTTATTTTATGGTAATTATCCACAGAGGGAAAGGTGTCCCAACAGAATGCAGTGGCAGGTGAACCAACACACAGAAGCATGCTGGTGGGTCACTTGGTGATCCTTGAATCTTCTGTAAATGAACCATGAGCTTTGTTGGACTCAAATGCAGCCTGTGTTCAAATTTTGAGTAATGCTCGTGTTCTTGCTAGAGTTAGAACAGTGTTTCAGAACAAGTGTTGAATCTATTTGAGTATCATTTTATCTAACCTCTGCCTATTTGAGAGCACAGTTAATGGAGTTGGCAAACTAAGCATGAATATTGTACCATGCCAGTCTCAGGGTTCACTGTTCAAATGCAAAACTGAGGACAAATGAAAACCCTACCAGCTGTTTCTCATACTAGAACAGGGCAGATTCTCTGTACTCGTCAAAAATTGTGAAAGAAAACTGCCTTGCTCTTGAGCCTATTTTGCAGTAATACTTGAATTCTTCTTTCATCATGTATAGACTTGAATTAACTGGCTTGTTCATTCAACGCAGCGCAGCAGAGTGTGAGCTGGAGCTGTGACTTTGTAGGCAGCTACCACAACTACCAAGCTACGAACTGCTGCTTCTCAGAAGATGGCTCTTTGCTTGCTGTTAGCTTTGAAGAAACTGTCACTGTATGGGATTCACTTACTTGGGATCTTAAGTGTACATTTTGCCATCCACCTGGAAATATAAGGTACATTTTTCATCTGCTCTTTTATGTCTCATTTGAACTCTCTGAACAGAAGGAATCAATTCATAGCAGTCCAAGACCTTGTATATGTTCACATAAACGCTGAATTTAGCAGTCTTGAATTCATATATAGAAAAGACTAAAATGGCTTTTAGGTGGTTGGTTAAAAATACTGTTAAAAATAAGATCAAGTGTTGCAGTTCCTTCTTACTTGCTTATGTCTCCTGTACCTCCCATCCGTAAATCTGTATCATGGGGCACACAAGTAGTGTGTTGATAGCCCTTCTCTTTTTCCACATTAATCCAGGGATGAATCAAAGTCCTGGAAAAGTATAAATACAAGAAGTTGGTTCTTTATTCATGTATGCATACATGCAAATAGAAATTATATCAATAAACCATAAAGGCATAATGACCTTACCTGTACTATGAAATACATATCTTGATCCTCCCTAACCTCTGTTGGAAAATCCATGTTTGCCTGGCAGACTATCCCAGCAATGCTCCATTGTATGCTGTCATGATAAAAGACATCAACATTTTGTGGTCACAATGTTTTAAAGACTATTGACACAAAGAATCATAGCAGCATACAGAGATTTCTCCCTTCCACATGTTGTGTGTATGTTTGTAAGCTTTTCTTGTGTGTTATGGAGTCTGTTTTATACTGGTCCTCTAAGATTGATGCCTTATCAGGCCTCCTAGACAGAGTAAAGGAACAAAAGTAGGTATTTATTTGAAGGGCCTTCAAGGTACACCCTGGGGAGCCAGAGGCTACTGCCAAGATGGACCCCAAGATGGATGACAGGTCACGAGTTCTTCACACTTTTATAAGTTTGGTTCATTTGCATATCAGGGTCAATTCTCCAGTTAAAACCCCAGTTAAATGATGTAATTTTCATTAGCTACCCCCCCTTCAGAGACTCCTTGGTTTACACCCCTTGGGCTCAGGATGGTCCAGGTGTCCTTGAAGAGCAGTCTGGAGAGGCTTTGTTGTGTCTAACTAGCATGAGAGAGCAGAAAGTAACAGGCTACAAGAAGCTTCAAAGTTGCACACTAAGCAGTACAGAGTTTAAAAAATATAAAAGTTAAAACCTAAGGCATCAAGATTAGAAATTGAGAAATGTGATTCTCAAACTGGTATGCAGGAAAATTGTGGGAGGCACGTGAGCCACTAGCTTGTTGCAATGGCAAGCTTTTCCCAGGCCAGCTGCTCTTATAGTCTTCACTATTTATTACATTAAAAGGAAACTAATTACTCTAGGAATATAATGAATTAGTGTATTACTTGCATAACTTCAAAGGGCTATGCTTTAATATACAAATTCTGTCACTTATTAGCTTTTTTTGAAAATCTTTGATCATTAGAAGTTACAAGGCTGTTCTGTTACTCTCAAACGAGACTGAGAAATCAAATCACATGCTTTCTTCAACTGGAGCAGCTTAAAATAACTTTTTTTTAACTACTCCTATCTTTCTGGTTCCTAAACAATAGTAGGCCTTCTTTAAATATGGAAGTTATTTTCTAATCCCAATGTGAACACTTAAAATTATGTATGGGGTTGTAATCTATTTAAGCATTTAAAATCCCTCCTTTATATTGGAATGCTGTAGAAACATGTAATCCTTATATATTTATGCATACTTGAAATCATCAGACTTACCTGATAGTTGTGTGTGGAGTTTCATGCCACTAGAGATTAATTGAAAAAGCAAACTTCTGATTTAGGTGTCAAAACTAAATCATAACTGAATGGTTTTTGTGATTTATTAGTAATTGCTACATAGAGAAACAAAGATGAACTCTAAAGGTGACTAACTTGTTTTGACTTTTTACTTCTGTAGGAACATCTGCTTTGGGAGACTAACATGTTCCAAGTACCTTATTGGTGCCACTGATTATGGCTTTCTGTGTTGCTGGAACCTGCTCACTTGTGCATGTAAGATCAGCTTGGATGTGTGCTAGAGTAATTTAATACTTGAAATAAACCTTGAAGTAATTCTAGTTCAGTTCCAGATTTACACACTTCAAAATGCCCTGTGGAAATGGGATGATTTTCATACTTAGGACAGTATCCTGTCCAGCATGCATGTGCTTTGTGTGCATGTGCAGGATAAATTGTAAGTTAGGTGAATGATAACCCAATGAAAGGTAGTATTTCTTACATTTATGTAGAAGTTGGTAGCATTTGTTTGTTTTTATTCACCAGGGAATGAGTGAAGCTGCCTTTTCCAGCAGCTAAGGCCCTGTGTGTTGTTTGTTTGACCTTTAGTTGGGCTCCTTTTCACCTCTGGCTCTTGCTGTGCTTGCTTTTCAGTGGAGTGGAGTGCCCACCTCAACGTCGTAGTTCTGCAACCTGATCCCCTTTCTGAACACATTGCTGCAGTCTCATGGCTCTCCAAGGAGTCCAGCTGTAAGTACAAAGCCTTCTTTGACAAGTCATAATTTAAAACTGGGAAAGCACCATTTCTAGAAAAGGTTTTCTTAGAATTCAGACTCTGAAAGCTGCAAGATGGACTTCAGTGTGTGCTTGCACCTGTGGAAACAGAGCCATATCTGACAGCAGCATTCAAACAAAGCATGTTATCTTTTCTTCCAGCAGGTAGTTTCTGGTACAGGATACAGCTCAGGATTAACCACACTTTCTGGGTGACAGTCTCAAATGTTCTTGACCCTCTCTTGTAAATGCAGAACTGTACAGCTACATTTTAGAGCTCTGACATTAAATTAAGAGAACTCTTCCTACAGAAATGTTAATTTCCAAGTATGTTCTCTGGACTTGGAGTACTGTGAAAGGTACCCTCTATTATGCAGTAAAGTTACCCAGTTATATTCCTGCAAACTAGTGCTTGGAGGCAATCCTGTCCAGCCTTCCTGGCTGTGATGTGCAGGGCTTTGACAGCTGGCCAGGAGGGTAAGAATTTCTTGATTTAATAAGAAGATTTTCTTGGTTTTGCAGTGTTTGTGTTTAAACCAAATGAACCACGGCCAATCTACATCCAGAGAAACCTTTGTAAAGAAAAGATCCTGCTTGCTGCCTTCGTTCCAAGAGATGAACCTGAAATGATAAGCTCAGAAAAATACCTTTGGCTAAAAAAATCCCAACTATTTTTTCTTACAGATACACAAGTAAGGAATAGAAATTGGCAGGTGGTTCCTGGGGAGAAGCTGTTTTCTTTAAAATTGATTGATACAAATTCAGAGTTCTGCTCATGAGCATAGGAGTTTCTTTCTGTGATTTCAAGTCAATGTAAGCCATGCTTTGTTGAGGGCTTTCAACTGCCAAAACAGCCTAAGCTCAAAATTATTTACTGGTTTTCTACTGTGAATATTCAATGAAGAAACTAGATAACTTGGGAACATTGCCTATGCTGTTTAACTTAAACAACCACCTAGAAGCTGTATATATTACTGCTGATCATACAGAAGTTCCATGTGATATTCAGTTTCCCTGTAATTTCTGGATGGGGGTGTGGGGTTTTTTGTTTGTTTTCCCAAAAAGTCTATAGAACCTCTCGGTCCATTCTTGCTTCTCTTCAGTTTCTTTACAAAAGAAAGAGGAAGAGATAGTTTTGCCTCTTCTACTTGACTGATAAAAGCTTTTGGGCCAGTTGGAAACTTCTGTAGGCAAGGTATGGAAATATGGAAAGCAGTTTGACATGTGATAACTGTGCTACATCCTTCTGTCTTTTAGGAGCTAATGACACTTAGCACAAAGTCTCTGGAAGAAAGGCTTACACCATCGAGCAAACAGGTACCTCTCATAGAAGTTCTGACTCAGATGGACAGAGCAGTTCAAAATTCTGATGGTGTTCATTCTGTCATATTGAAATTCCCTTCTGTCATGAAAATGCACACCAGACCCTTACCTGGAGTCACTTAGCTGAAGGGGCAGTAATCTGGATTTGCTTATTTTTTGACAAGAAGTGCTGTTTGTAAAAAATTTTTTTCAAGTATCAGTAAGATACTCTCCATTTCTCCTGGGGGGAAAAAAAGATCTTTTTCTAAAAGATTCAGGTTACACAAATGAAGCAAAATGTTCGAGTAAGTTCTTTCCTTTTCTTGGTTTCTGTAACACTTGGAACCTTGAGTGTGGTCTGAACTGTGCTTTCTGATGAGGATGAGCAGTTGTTAGTCAATTGTGACTTATCAGTGAGAAGGAATTCCAGAATTGCATTCCAGTATGTATTTCTGTGGAGAAGTAGGCTGGGAAATTGGATTTTTTTTTTTAATTCGTGTTGAAGAAGTGTTTTGTCCTCACTGAAATAGCAGCATTTGACTGATTTGGTTGATTAGATAAAATAGACCAAAGTAGAAGTTAGTATCTTTCTAATACAAAATCCTGTGGGAATGTGGGCATATGCAGTCAGTTTCTTTGGAGGGTGAGGGAATAATTTGGTGCTCAGGTGGAGGTATAATGATGTAGGAAAATGCCAAAAGTCAAGGTGCCATGTTTTGCTTCTCGTTACATAACTTAATCTCTCTGCAGATGATGCTGGAGTATAAATGATGTTATTGGTCTGAAGTGGAATCTGAAAAACCCATTCTTTGGTTTTCTGGCATGTGCACCACCTTCCATATTTGGAAGTTAATTGGTACATCAGCCAATTAAAATCTGGTGTTCTTGGGTCCAGATTCTGGAGAGTTTTGCTACTCTCTCTGCAGTATTCTCTCCAGGCCCCTGAGAATGGACCCCAGAGAATGAGTACAAAGAGCCACATAGCTCAGTTGAGTTAAATTGGAGTGTAGACTTTTGTCACCTGGGTTTATTCTGAATTTTGGTGACTTAAAAGGAGACAGAACTTAGATTTGTGACACTAAAATTCTACTTACATTTTTTCAAGCTGGCAGTAGAAGAAAGTCTTGCTGTGACCCCATTTAGTTTGCTCTTGGGAAAGCACCGACATCAGCAAGCACAAGAGGATATAGACCTTGGAAAACCAGTTGTTCATAACAAGCAGGAGCAAGCTTCACCTGCTGTTAAAGAGGTAGGAGTAATTACAGCAAATATGCAAACAAAATCACAACAAACAAAATCTTTCACAAAGCTTCTGTTTTATCTTTGCAGCTTTTGCACACTCCAGCACACGTTTTGCCATCTGCTTCCTTCCTCTGCACTATATTTATTAACTCATTGCTCATCTCCAAAGAGAACAGAAGGTAAGAAAAGTTCAGGAATTCTCCTTAGTTATCAAAGTTATTTTAAATTACGTACTTCTTTGTTTAAAGTGTAAAAGCAGTTTTCCAACACTCTTATCTATGCAGTAAGTTAGTGGAGTACTTCAATGTGGCAGTGGTTTGGCTGTTCAGTGTATTGGCTCTTTTGTTGCTGTTATTTTTGCTGGGTTTTGCATAATGTGCTTATATGCAAAATGCTGCCTTTTGCACTCAGATCTTCTCTATGAATTTAACTTTATTCCAAGGATTTAATGGCTTTTTAGTGCTATTTTTGGTTAAATATTAGGTTCTCAACTTTGTTTGAAATTACTATGACTTCCTGCATAATTTTTGGTTTCAGTTTCTAGAAACACCAAGAAGTTAGAAGCTTGATCATAAGAATTTGTTCAGAACTCAAATTTCATTTCTAATTAAGCTACAAAATACAAGTGTAAGCACAGCTAAGTTTGGCTTAAAATGCATTAATTCCAATTTAATAGAATAGTTTGATAGGTACTTAAAATTGTAGCTTACCCCTTTGGGATCAATGTATGCTGCTAAAAAAGGAATGCAGGCCCAGGGATTATGACAGTAGTCTTGGTTTAGGGTTAATATCTTGTCACTTACACTGAAGCCAGTTAAACGATTGCATTTTTGTGCCATCTATTCTTTAAAGTGTTTCATTAAACTCTGCCAGAGATGAAAACCTGTCCTTGGAATCGGCTGTTGTGGATTTGCCACACGGGCGAGTGGGTGGTTCACAGGGCCAGGGCTCACCTGGAAACAAACACCAGCTGGAGCAGCTCCTCAGTGTGCTCTGTGTTCTGCCATAACAGCAGTGTCCTGGCTTCTGCCACGCTGTGCTGGCCACTGCTGCAAGATTTCTTACTGTATGGCACAGCAAAACATCAACAAAACAGTGGCAGAAATCTAATACATGGAAACTCACGTCTAGTTTCAGTCCTGAAGAATGTGAGAGTTCAGTGACCTGTGTAAATATTTGCACTTGTAGAGCTTGTACTTTGACAGTGGTGGTTAGTATGGCTGTGCATTTAAAGGTACAGGTAAGGGCTGCAGCAGTGGGCCCTTGAAGACTGACCAGAATTTATCCCTGCATAGTGTATAATTATACAGTGGATACATTATTAACATTAATGCTTTTCTTTTCCTTGGCACTATGATATTACTGCTTCTCCATTTACATTTTGTGAGTGATGAATAGTTTGTGTTAGAACAGATGATTTTTAGAAGACCAGTACTGTTCTGCCATGCAGTTCACTCTTAATGAGACCTGGACTATTTATACAACACACACATGAATTAATACTATTAATTAATGCATTGTAAATGGTAGCTGTTCCATGTAATTCTTTGAAATTGTGCTTTCTACTTCAGCACAGGCTTAAAACTCTTGAACTCAGAACGGAACAGCCACTTTAAACACATCTCTATGTTTAAAAGAAAAAAAAAAACCAACAAAATAACCAAAGAACTTTTTTTCTTTCCAAGTAACACTCTAGATATTGTTGCACTTTTTAAGACCAAGTGACCTTTTTCAGATTTGAAAGAGAAGAATAGCTTTCTTGATTCTGTCTCACCTACCAGTATATCCAGTGTTTCTAATCCTGTAGGACTGTGATGCTGTAACATTTGTCGCAATGCTGACCTGCCTGCTCTGCAGTTATGTATTATATTTCAAGAAAGAAAACTATTTTAAGTTTACTTAGAAGAGAACTATTTGAAAAATGGCTTGAAATTGAGATGGCAGGAAAAGTATAGTAGTTTTAAAGTAGACTGAAATGAAAAAAGAAAAAGATAAAATCTAATGTTTACTTAGTTATTTGCATGATAACTTCACCCCATAGTAGCGTAGCATGTGAGAGCACCTATTAATTGGGTTGTTTCCAACCATCTTCCAGTGCTGAAGAAGTTGCTGATGAAGTAGAAATGGAAAGTGAAAAAGCAGAGGATGATTCAGATGAGGAAGATGCCACAGAAATGGAACAAGAAGATACAAGCCATATAGAATTATTAGGAGAGATGACTTGTAAACTGTCTAAATCCCAGGAAAAAGAACTACGAAAAATAAGGAAAACGGACTACAGTTGGATATCAGCCTTCTAAACAGACATCTTACGGTTTTTTATACTGCAAGTTGGAGCTTTGTGGATTAAATATTCTTCAAAAAAAATTTTCAGGTCCTTTGGCCAAAAATTTTAGCAGCTTCTCTTTCCAAAGGAATGCAGAACTAGGGGGAGGGATTAAAGTTTTGAAAAGCTGATTCTGCTCCTAGTTTATTACTGATTCTCTGTGACCTTAGAAAACATTTAACCTGGTTTGGGGACTTTTTTTCCCCCTCTTGCAAGTATATTTAAAAGGCTAATAGCAAAACTGAGTTCATTATCTGACTTGTGATCAGTTAGCAGAGTGACAGCTCAGCTGCTGAAAATCTTCCCCACTGAGGCTGGGTTACTGCTGCCAAAGCAGCAGCAGCAGCAAATGCCTTCAGTTGGTGATAGAGCTTAGCTCAAGGTGTGGCAGGGGAAATGAGGGTGGTTCTTGGTGCTGTATACAGATAAGTAACAAGTCTCCTCCCCAGAAGTTCCTCTCCAGATGTTGAGGCAGATGAGAAGTGCTTTAACATGCCTGGTTTAGAGAATACAGATATTAATGTTTTGTGGAGTTCACAGAGTGTGGAGATTCTTAGGCAGAGGGTACTCAGTGTATCAGAGCACGATGAAACCTTTCCAAGTGTCGAGACAACTGCATCATGTAGGAGATGTATCAGTTTATGTGACAGCCAGTTTAATAGGCCTTTAATACATCAGCTGGAGTTCCTATATATCATTTAACTATACATATCAGAGTGTAGAATTGGTTTGAAGTGGTGAATTTGAGGGCCTAAGAGTGAATACAGTTGCCTGTGGTGCTGCAGTATGAAGGCAAGCAGATGCAAATGGCACAGGTCACTAAAAGCTCTGAAGAAACAATATTTTGCTATAACTATTCAGATGAAAAATGCTGGAACAAGAACAATCCAACTCCTGTCAGTGAAACCTGAGTTCTCTCTACTCTGCCTTTAAAACAAAGTGGAGGACCCTTTCCTTCCTCTCTTTTGTTAACCACCGTATAGTGGAAGGCAGTTAGTGGCAACACGGTTTTTTTGGGGGGGGTGAATGTATCCTACAACAGACAAAATCTGTCACTTCCACCCATGTACAGAAATATTGAAAGTCAGGTACCAAGGAAAGCAGCTCAGAATTATTTTGCTGGCAGGTTTACCTCTCCCGTTTTAACACGAAGGCAGCGTTTGCTCCTAGAGAGCAGTGCTGGCCCTTGGTGTGCTGGCAGGTCCATCGTCAGCTGCCTCAGGGTCACAGGGGTCCCAGAGAGGGATGGATGTTGTACCCAGAATGTGGCACAGCAGTGACTTCACTTCTACATTGAGGAATGAGGTACTTTGGATGTTGGGCCTGCCATGGTGAGGGTGTGGGGGGAGTCTTAATCCCTGAGAAATGGAAATGCTGCCATAGAGACAGGGGCACTGAAAAGAACTGTTAAAAACAAGTCTACCACTAGGTCTGAGTGCTGGCTTCAGAAAAAAAAGAAAAATCCAAAAATTAATTTAAAACTCATTATTAAAGAAAATTTACCTTTTTATTGTTATGTTCACCATCATGGATGTCAACACATGAATGTGGGGATATGAGGATAATTCAGAAGACACTGGTTTCTGTAAAGAGCCTTGGAATGTCTGCCGTGCAGCTTGAATTGAGTGATGATAGTTCCTTGCACACTCTTTGTATTTCCTTCTAATCAGACAATAGTGTGAAAAACAGTTAATTGATACAGTTTCAGACTAAACCAGCTGGGGTTAACTTAGTCTCATGGCAGCAAAGGGCTCCTGCATCTTCTCAAACAATAAAGTCAGGTACTGCAGCTCTTCAGACCATCATTACTTATGACTGTGAGGCACATTTTCTTCTATCAGATTACTTACCTAGGACTACTATTACTGAGAATTTTAGCAATGTGTTTAATTTTTAGGCATCTTGCTTTCTTGTTTAGGCCTTGGTACGCAGAAAAATAACATTTTAAAACCAGTAAAAGTTTTTCAAATTTAGTTTGCCTGTAAGTTCATGTATCTTTTATTTCTATCACAAACTTACAGGGAGAGAAGGAAAACACCCTAACCCCATCACCACTCTGGCCAGTTTTCTGCTTTTACATTTTTCTCCCTTTGTATAATAGCTTTTTAGATAACCTCATGGTATATGTAGCTGAAGCAAAAAAATCACGGCTCCCCAAATGTTATGCAATTTTTATTTCCATCCCTCTTCTCTGCAAAGCTGAAACTGATACAGCCTTGGACCCAGTGGATTTTTCCCTAAATGAAAAGTTTCAACAGAACAAATAGGGAAATCGTGTTAAAACTGTAACTGACAAATGATAGGTTTTGAAAACTCAGAAACATTAAGAAATAGAAAATACAGGAAAATAAAAAGATCAGTAAAAAGATTTTCCCCTTTTCAAAATATGCACTGTACTAAGACACACTGAAAGGTTTTTGTATTTTTTCTTAAATAACATCAGACTTCAGCTCTGTGAAAAACAAGTGTGAGTTGAGCAGAGATCTGTACACATGTTGTTGCAAAAGCGCTGCATCAAAGCCTGGTGGTGTGTTACTGTCTCAGCAACATTTACGTGTGGCTTTAAAAAGGAGGAAACCTTACTATCTGTTCATGTGGGGTTTTTTAAATTCACATGTTCTGGTGAAAGTCAAGTGCTTTCCTGGAAGCCATCCCAGTATGAGCAAGAGACAATTCACGTGCAAGTCAGCATCTGAAGGTGCAGTTTAGTGTTGTGTTCAGGCAGTAGTGCAGTGTTAGGAATCTTCATCAAGATACAGCTGTTAGACTTGAATCTTTTGTCTTTACTGACTTGGTTTTGCTTTGCACAGCAGACTGAACATACTGGGATAACAAAGAGGGACCTCACTTCGTAGTTCTCTGTGTGTGTTTTTTCTACTCAAGAAGGAAATACATTTCTGGTTACAGTTTTACTGCATTTAGTAGGCACATTCTTGACCAACCTTTTAGAAAATGTCTTCTGAATGATACTGCAATTACAACAATGAAGAATACAGAGGGAGGGCTGCTACTGATCCATCTGTGGCTGCTTTGGAATGCTTTAGTTTTAAAACAGTTTCCTGCTGTTACTCAGTATTTTTACTTCTTTTTTTTTTTAATCTTCTGTATCTCAGCAGCCATGAATGGTCCCCGTATTTACTGTAATGCCCTAAGTCAAACCTTAATTTGATTTTTTGTCTTTTGCTTCTTCCTTCTACTTTACAAAGATTTTATTATTCTTTATTAGAAAGATTTGACACAAAAGACCACAGAGAAGGAGATTGAACTTAATCTCACGATTCCAGTTACATGATAAATACAACAGGTAAGAAAATACCTCAGCGACATGTAGAGGTCAGTGTTGAATACCTGTGGGTGCCTTGTGCATCACAGCAGGACAGCAATTTTCACAGAAGCAGTCACAGCTTTATTTAGGCTGAGGCACAGACCACGCAAGGGTGGCAGGTGCCGAGAAGGGGACTTGTTTACTTCGCAAATTTTCCACTCAGACAAGGAGTTGGATAAACATGAGGGCCTGAAATTCCAGCAGCTATGGCAAGCATTACAAAAAATAAATACACAGGCAAGGCCTTATGGAATACATCATGGCAATGGGCTTTGACTGAGGGGCTATGCCCTGAGACTGCTCAGGTGCTGCTCTAAATGCAGAAGAGCTGACCAGTAATTTTAACCCATTTGTTCCAGTCAAGTGTAGTTCCACAGAGACTGAAAGTTGCTGCAGTGCACTGGTATTTTGTGAGGCCCAAACCATTTATTAGTTAACAGCAGCTCCAACATGTGCCCTGTCCTTGGTGGGCAGACTTGGCAGGAAAGCTGTGAGAAAGGGGCTGGTATTACTCACAGTGGTTGCTATGGATTTTTGAGTTCAAGAACAGGAGGAAAAACCCCTGCAAATTGTGCCATGTGTTTTAGGATCACCTGGATCTTTGTATTTCAGCCAATCATTTGTCTGTCTAGCCTTGGGGAGGCTCTTTTAGATACCTCAATGTGCCAAATCCCAGTCTGCAGTGAGCCTTCTAAAGCACATGCTAACAGCCAGAATTAGAACCAGCAGAGAATAGGACAGAGGAAAACAACAACAACTTCAAATATAACTCAGAGAAACCTGAACAGACCTTCTGCCCCAAAGCAGAGTAACTTAGGTATATTTATTCCTGACAGATACTTGTCTAATTTTGCAAACCTCTGATAGAAGCCATTCTGTGGTATGGAATCTGTTCAGTGCTTACCTATTCTGACAGACACAGTTTTTCCTAATAAAAGTAATCTTCCTTTCCTGCAAAATTTCTATTCCATTCTTTGATAACAATCTTCAGAAAAAAATGAAAGCATGCTACTCTATTTCCTTTAAATAAAATATCATCCCTTTTAATTTTTGCTTTTCCCTGGGCCTTAGCAGCACCAGAATTGTCCTTCAGCCCTTCTTTGGGCAAATTGCTTACAGGTCAAATATTGTTCTGACTAAATTATAATTTCAAGGGCAAAACTTGTCAGGGTCATTAATACATTTCTGGATAGTCCTAAAGCCTGCCCTTTCTCTATTCCGGCTTGTACTCCTTGCTGATTACCTTTAGTATCTGAGTCTTTCTGGTGATGGCAGCCGCAAAGGCAGCAATTTATACATCAGCTAACACCCCAGTGTTTCACAGCAAACACCTCTCCTACTGCAGAATCCCTGCAGGGCACTGTTTTCTGTGGATATCCCAGTTCAGACTGAACAGTGCAGGTTTAACTCTGGCCTCTGCACAGCATTTCCTTGAGGAGTTAAGTAGTAGATTGTAGTGATGTAAACTGGAATTTAGCCAGGGCAGCAAGGTCACTCGCCTCTAAGGTTGCAAAAGACATTTAAATAATACTCTGAACAGCTCTGCCTTTTAACTGCTTCACTAACGTAAAGGGGTGAGCTTGTCACAGCAGAGTCTCTTCACAATATGAAATCATTATCAGAGGGCAGAAATCATGAACATTTGTGTTTGTACTGTAAAGCCAAGTCAGGACGAAATCCCTACTCTTCAAAAACCACTGACAAAGCACCCTTTGACTTTACAGTCCAGGGTCACAAAGTCACATTGCCAACAACAAGGTAAAGTACTAAACTTTAAAATACTGCTATAAGCAGTGTTCTGAGTTGTGTGTGTGGTTTGAAAGTAGCCCAAGCTTCTTACAAAGAATTTCTTGTTAATATTGTTGGTAACACAGGGAACGAAGCCCTTTAGGTAAATACCATAATGTGGCTGTAAGGAAAGTTACCACACAGCTCTGGAACCTGCGTATCAGCAGTTCCTGACGCTGTGGCTTTCTCAAACGCTTTGAACATGTAAGTGGCCGCCATGGAAAGAAGCATTCCCACCTTCCAGCCAACATCTGCTGCCCGCTTCTGCATCTCCTGTGCCAACACAAGCTCCCATTGCCTTGGTGGGGAACTGGCTGGGGAAAAAAATCTTACAATGAAAGCAGATAATACATGAATAAATAGTTTAAGATGTTCACAGAACTGCAGTCCCACTGAGAACAGGGCAGGACTTTGCTTCAAGAGGTTTTTCTATACTCAGGACATGAAGTTTTAACGTTATACACCCACACTTCACTCGTTTTTCCCAGAGCCTGTCCCTTGTGCTAGGAGAGCTGCAACCACACCTAGAACATTCCCAAGAGATGTTTGTTTGGTGTGATACCCAAGACAGCTCAGCTCTCATGCAGCAATTCCTGGTTTCCCCTTACTCCCTCTTCCTCCTCTTCCAAAATAATAGGTAAATAAACAAATAAAGCAGTGGCCAGCAGTTCAAAGAAAATACTTTTATACTGATAGCATTAAACTGTTGGGGGTGATTATTCTGTTAGCTTCTAAAATGAAAACTGTTGAAAAATTGTGAGCTTTTTAACACGTAAGGAAGTATCATTATTGGAGCCATGACCTTAGTCCTCTGTTGACCTTTCCAGATGCAGCTGTATAACTAAGAATTAGGCTTATCATTCAAGAACACACACTGCAGTCATTAATTTATCTAATTTCTTCATGAGAGCAGCAACAAACAAATAGGTAGAATGTAGTGCCCAGAAAAGCAAGAGTTTTTGCCAGTTTTTCAAAATAGCTTTCTTATACTGCTAGCTCCTTTATTTTAAACTAGCTAAATTATCCCGGCCTTAAAGCTGGCCAGCAGTTAATGTTATTGATGCCTCAACTTATGTTTGTTTGCAGTGCTACTTAGTTTATTATATTTTTAGATTCAAGACTGTGATCAAAGCTTTGAATATCTTGGCTATTTGAATTCCTTTAGTGACCAAAGGAGTTTTCATTTCTTCCTCAAACCAGTGAAACAAGCCAACAAACAAACAAACTCTCCAACATTATCTGAGATATTATCTCTTTCATTTTTAGTCACTGACTTTACAAGTAATAAAGTAACTTGGCACTCTTGTAAAGTTTGCTACTCAAAAGCAATATATAATTTTCACCAAAGTCAGACACTTCTGCAATGAAAGGTTTTGTTCAGGCTAAGTTTCCTCTGTGCTTTGAGTTTCCTTGGTGCTGCTCCTCTCTTACTTGCAGTCCTAATTCTTCTATGGAAGAAATACAGAGAAAGCAGGGACATCTTTCACAGTCCTCTTCCTTTTCCACTTTGAAAATGAAGCTTAACATAGCAAGAAGTTCATCTTATGCATTAAAATCATGTTAAGATAAGTTCTCAGTATGAAAGACAACTAAATCGTGCCTCAGAGGAAGGATCAGAGTGGGTTTGACACCTTGGGTTGTCACCCTGAGACCGACCAGTAGCACATGGACTGTTGGGATCATGGCTGCAAAGACAATGAACTGCAAGTCCCAGGGCACATTGCTTTAGCCTCCTGATTTTTCTGTGAGCTGCAGATTGCTCCATTTCCCCTATCACTTCAAAGAAGGGAAAGTACCAAAAATATAAACAGTAAAAAACAGTGCATGGGCTTTTAGTACAAAGAGACTATTTAAACCCTGAAATATACCATCCTGAAAAGAGCCCTTTTTCACTTGGCATAGCGCAAATGAAAGCTGGATTTCTGAGAACTATCACATCTGTAGGAAAAGAAAATTTTCCTAGTGCTTGCTCCCTCAGTCTGCACAGTATGTTATTTCTGGACTGCATATTCTGTGAGTAGGCTCAGGATACAGAGACAGTTTATCCTTCCTTTTCTACGAAATCTACTAGCTGATCTCAAGGATTAAGTGGAAAGAAAAACTTACATCAACTGCAAAATCAAAACCCACTTCTAAATCAACAGGTTTAGATGAAGCCAGAAAACCACCCTGAATGCCCGTCAGTGGAATCACCTGGAGGCCATAAATAACAGCTTTCCAATTAACCAGCAAAGAATGTTCCAAAAACATTTCAACTTGGAATAATGCAATGTAAGTAGAACCACTTACAAAAGAATTAAAGATGGGCTGGGATATACAAACAGTGGAGGTTTCCAGCAGCCCCTCTCAGCTCATAAGTAAATCAAGCCACTTACACAGCTCAGGTAAAACAACAATTCAGTAGCTCCTGTAGAAATGCTGCAAAGATCTCTCTATACATAGATAGATAAATGTAACACAACCATGCTTGAGACCTCAGCTTAGAGATGGATACCAGTGCAAACACAAACATGTCAAAAAAGGAGAGCTTCCTGTTTCCATTCCAAAAAAATTCAGAAGTTCTTAAATAGTTTTTCAGACTAAAAACAACTGCGTGATGTATAATATGGAAATCCTGCATCCAGAGAAATACATTTTAAGCATGCTTAGCTCTTTGTTAAGAAAGAATGAATCTGCAGAGACTCACAGGTACCGCTCAGGTTGCAAGAGTAGTGTCAGCAAGCGAAGGAACAGCAAAGGGGAACAGGCTGAAAAGAAACATTCCTTGAAGCTTTAGGAGAAAGCAAACCAAAAAGTTCTGTGCACAGCACAGTGCTGCTAGTTTTTCCCCATAATTTTGTAGGTTTGGCTTTGGTTTGATCTCCGATGGCTACTTTTCATCTACCTGGAGGATTGAGGTCTCTTTTCCGTATGAATTTTCAGATGCCGAGCCACAGGCTCCTCTTCACTGGGATGTTCATGGACTCTCTCCTCTTACCTACTGCTCATCTCAGTTAACTTCCTGCAGCCTAACCTCCCAATCCAACAGGGCCACAACTGACCAAAGGGTTCAAAAGTTATTTGGAAGGGGAGAGGGGGGTGAGGGAGACGCACACAGAGAAACTGCAGGAAGTTTCATTTTTCTCACGGAACCGACGTAGAAATCAATTCTCTCCTTTTGTATAACTCCCTCCTAGGCAATCATGCCAAGTGGGAGAGGCAGCTGCTGTGCCTTTTCCCTGTATTCACACACTGGGCCACCTGCAGTACCAGGGATGGAAAAGGATCCAGATGATCATGCACAAATGCACAGGGACAAGAATCTCACATTAAGACCCCGCTGACCTATTGACTCAAAATATATTCCAAAAAATGAAATCTAACAAAGTCAGTGTAGGTCGTTGTTCTAAATAAGAATAATTAGGAAAGAACAGAAAGGAGGCTTCCTGCAGGCACATCAAATGGAGTTGAAAGACAACTAAAATTCCATAATCGTTTTATTACAGTAATTAGTGAAAAGGTGTTCAACCAGAGATGACCCAAAAACTCTACAGGTGCAACACAGCAGATCACACCACAGAGAACAACAGGTTAGGTTTGACTCTGAGTTTGACTCTAAGGTTTGATTTTTTTTTTTCATAGAAGATCCTTTTTTGCTTTAATTTTTATTCCTGTGATTATCAGTTGGAGGTTTATAGAACTGATATTTATTTCCTGTAGATTTACTGAAGTCTTATCTTATAAATTTCTTCTGTAACAGTTTTCTTTAGCATCTGCTGTTCTTACTTTCATCTGTTTTGATCTTTGTTTTTTTAATTACCATCTTATTAGTTTGCTCCAAATTCACAGAACCTACAGCCTTATACCAATAAAAATTTCTCTTAAAAAAATATGAAAGCTTTAGAGAGAGGGATAATATGGATGGCATCTGGAAACTGTTTTGCTTCTGTTTTAATTTCCACACGTAATCAGGCTCTGGACATGATGTGTGTGGTTCTCACAGGTGAGGTGCAGTTTGCCCGAGCAAAGCCTGGGCAGGAACAGTGAATTTTGCTGTTTTCGATCCATTCACAAGTTCGTGCTGATCAAACAGGATGTAAGAGACTGAAGGGTTCACAGCTACTTGGTATCCAGCCTGAAATGTGGAACAAGCCATTGTGCTCAGGTTGATGTGCTAAATACTCATTACAAGAAAACAGACCTGAGCTGGACAAGTAGGCTGCTTTCCCTAAGGAATCTAAAACATGTGGTTGTTTCTGACATCTTTTTTAAAGAGATTCAAGAGTTTCAAGGAAACACCATCCACACTCGTGCACATGTGGCTCTCATCAAAATAAAGTTTAAAATATGAACCGCTTAACAGAACTCAGAAGACTAAAACTTTTAATTAATTATTTGTTATAACTTTTTTCTCCATAGAGAAAAAAAAATCTGTCTGCTTAACAATAGGGATTAGGTTAATTTTCCTAACATTTTACTGAATTAATCACTTTAATTGTCATCTTCCTTTGAGTTTAATAATAACTACAGACTTAGATCTATAGAATTTAGTAAGAATGAAATCAGCAGGGTTCCAAGGAAATGATCTCAGGATCTTTAGGTGTTGCTATTTCTCAAGAAATTAGAAGAATAAGAAATTCCATAGCAAACATTCAATTCAAAATGATAAATTGAAAAGTCTACCTTTTCATTAGATCCAGTCAACATTAATTATTTCTTAAGCAGAATGTGAGTGGTACAAAGCAGGTTTTTTTATCCTCTATTCATTTTCCAAATTCAACTTGACTATTCATTAATGAGATCACACTGCAAAGAATGAAATGTGAACCAAGCCATTGTGCAAGTTTGCTAATCCTGTATTTACTACTTGCCCACAAAAAGGTTAGGTTTTTATGTTCATAAAGGAAAAATTAGCGTAAATGAAGGAAATACCTGTTTAGGGGAAGAAAAACTAGAATATTAGAAATCTGGAAAAATGAACAATTGAGAAATGCTCAAGTGCCCTCTAGGAAGGTGTTATTGAGAGAGATTCAAAAAAAGGGGGGATTTCTGGGACTACTTTCTATAAAACAATAGTGAAGTAGGGCTACAGTGTGCATATTGCAGATGAGAGGGGTTGAAAGGTACCAGCAAATACTGGGCTGGTGCAAGTTTTTTGAGGAAGAAAGGTTATCATTGCTTCTTCTGACTAGGCAAAGCCTATCTTGTAATACAGGGGGGTGTCTGCTGTTTAAATAGAGCACAAACATCATCTGGGGCAAAGAGGGGTCTGTGTCTGGTCACTGGCACAAGCAGGGATGAGACTCAACACCAGGTTTGTTGGGGCCTGCAAGGCCAAATATACATTCCAGATACGGCACAAGGGGGACACTGCAAACATATTTGTCTCTTTCTTGGAACACTGATAGAGACAAAATCCATCTTAAAAGCCATTATTGGAAGCTCAGTTTTAGGAATTTTATGGTTTTGAGAGTTACAAACCAAAAGGCAACAACATCAGAAAAAAGCCGACCAAACCTGAGCCGATTTCCCATTCACCCTCATGCCCTCAGTTCGGAGAGCAATGATATTTGTCATTTGAGATTATGGGCTTTGGAGAAATGGGGTTTGTTAATCCAAAGTGTTTCATTTGCTCAGTTTGTGAGTCCCTCGTGCGTGAGGTAAAAACCAAACAACCCTACAAAACAGCTGTGTTTGCATTTAAACAAACATTAATTGATTGAAGTAATGAGTAACCTCAAAAAATAGTTCAGAAAGTTCACAGCATCCTTCAAATATTTGTAGACTATTAGAAATTAACTAATTTAATTTTTTACGTACTCTTTTGCTACAACCATATCTGGAAGCAAGGGGTGGAAGGCACATCACACTTGTGTGTCCAATGGATAGAAATAAAAGAAGTATGAGTTAAATACTCTGAAAGGTTTTCTTGCCAGTAAATCTACCTTCAGCCTCCAGTTTCCAGAGGACACAGTTCTGTTACACTTCTGCTCTTTCAAGAGAGGGAAAATACTGCAGCAGTAACCTGGCAAGTGGGTCTGTGGCTTGTTCTGTTACTCCACCTCCTGCAAATGCACTGGCACATCCCATAGGTGTGTGAGCACGTGCTGGGATTTACAGCGTATTCTCTTCAGAGACACAAGGCAAGGCCCACCTGACAGCCTAGGGAAGGTCTGCAGAACTGGCTGGAGCCCCCAGAATGGCTGGCAAGGAAACACAGCACCCATCACTCACATAATACAGTCTCATGGCTGTCCTCAGCCAGAGGAAATGAAAAGATGGACAGGTAGAACACATTTTAGACATGTCTAGTACCTCTTTAAAGGAATTTGACATCTCGGTGGTATAGTCCATAAAACAAGACAAGAATGTCTTACTTTATCAAGTATCATTCTTGTGAGGACAGATATCATTGCCTGGACAGATTTTACTAACCACTTCTTCCACTAAACTCTTTCAATGGTGGATATTTTTGCCCTCTGAAAGCAACTGATTACTTTGAAAGAGGAAATGCAATTTTTGGGACTACTTGGTTTTTTATTTATCGACTTTTATAATCATCTTAGCCAAAAGAAGTTGCTAGAAAACTGCTATTTATTTGCATTAATTTCATGCTTGTAATTAAATTATATTCCTATAATACTTGATCCAATTACTTCTGAGTTTTTTCTACAGAAATCATAATTAATGTAAAACGATCCTTTAAGCACTCCATAAATACAATACAGGGTGCTGTTCCATAGAAAAGAATGTATTTCCTTCAGTATTTTGCCATGTCTGTAGTTTAAGCAATATCAACTCCCAGCTGGGAGCTAGCCAGAGAAATCAGGAACTCTCTGCAATGCACCAACATGCTCAGAAACCACTGAGCTGGTGGCAGGCAAGTCCAAAGCATGTGTTATGCACTATTAATTAATACCACATTTGTGGACTGTACACGGATTTGCTGAATAAGTTCCACTGCTATTTAGAAAATAAAGTGGGTAACCAGAACCAGATGATATACATAGACAGTGTATTATCTTCTTAGTTTAATTTTTCTAAAACACTGGGGCAGATAGTACTACTTAAAAGGATAAAAAGAAGCAATTCTAATCAAGGTTAGCTTGCAATGACGGTAGTTTATTTGCACTAAATAAGTATTTCCCCCCAAATCAAGCCCTGACTGTTCCTACATAAAGCTGTATGTGCAGACAAGGTAGAGCAGCAGACCAAGGGACACTGCTAATTAACCAAATCTAGTCAGAGAAACTGTTCACTTTGCCAGAGAAGTTGTTCCTACAATACTAGATGCAGTTCTAGTGTGTTGAATTTTACCAGTCCAAATAAGATCTGAATTTTTCTCAGTCTCTCTCTCTGTTCAGAACTTTAATAGCACTAGAGTTACAAACTAGAAGGCCCAGTCCTTCCACATCAGTTCAAGCACATAAAGTTAGTCTAATTCGATTTACTGGGACAATTCAGATGCATTAGGAATTACTTACATACACGTTTGCAAAAATCAGAGACTTCTAGATCCTTTCTAGAAATGAGGGTAATGAGGGTAATGAGGAAATGAGGGTAGGAGAGGAGACAGAAATTTCATGTCAAGGAGGTAGGAACCACAGCTGCTCAACCAGCTGCTGGTTTTCCACCACCACATAAGGTGAAGGGGTTCCAAAAGATTAAGCACATGTTACTGGTGTAAAATTTGATGACATTCGTTATATCCCCCAAAGACCTGAGTTTCTAGATCCACCAAAAGAAAAGCTTACTTGGACAGCAGTTGTGCCTACAGTGTTGTAAAGCACTCAAATCCTGTCAGAGTGCCCCAGCCAAGTTATCTTCAGCTACCCTTATCAGAGTCACTGGAATGTAAGCTGTGCTAAATCAAGAGAAAAAACGTTAAAAAACAGAATAACAAGACAGCAAGAAAGTAAATAAAAAAAGACTGTACCATCCTAAACTAAAACCCATCAAGTTCTCTAAAAGGTGTGTGCAAGACGCGTAAACAACATAAAAAGACCAATCAGGTCATGCGTAATCGCGTAAACTACAGCTGCAAAAATGCATAAAAATAGCGTAATGTAAACAATAATTAAGCTTTTGCAAAATCAGATTAATTCTTTGTTCAAGAGTCCCGTTCTCCTGCACTACAGCCAAATCTAGGACTACAAACAAACGCTGCTGAAGCCCATGACGTCGATCAGATGGAGAAGTTGGGCAGATAGGACCCATCTGCTGAGCAAAAGTCTCAGCTGAACAAACAGTGACTTGATCTTCCTTGGTTCATGCCTCTAGTGCATAACAACAATTCAAGGTAATCAGGCACATAATTATATTTGTACTTTGTATTTGCTAAGGTTGCGTGGCTTAAAAGAATTTATGGCTTTGGAATACCAATGCATATCTATAGATGCTTTTTCACATTTTCCATGATAAATATACTTCTCTATCTCAAGCATATGGAGTGAAGCCTTTCTCAGAGTCCTGACAGGTATAGGTTACCTCATGTCCCTGAGCTGCACTGTCTCCAAGTAACACACCCCTTACCTTACACAGCTGGAGCTGTTATCTACTGCAGTAGTCCCTGACAAGGAGCTAAGGCTTGTAAAGGCAGTGGGAAGCTCAAACCATTTAATTCTAAGAGAGAAATTATATCACACATCCACAAACCTGAAAGTGAGGCTGCCACCAAAAGGATGAGGACTCTTGCTCTAGGGCACTGAAATCATGTGTAATTTGATATTAACTCTCTGCATCCTTAGGGAAGCCAAGATGTCACTCTGCAATATTTCAGCAGTCAAGGAATTTATGAATCACAAATTACGAACAATTGGATAAAAAAACCAACTCCTTGAAAAGCCTGATCTTGTGTCAGGGACTTACTAAAGGCTTGTTTCTTGGGATTATTTGGGTAACCATCAGCATTACTGCACAATTTGAGGCTTCTCTGCTGGAGAAGTTAAGGATCCTGCTGAGAAACTTGTTCCATGTATCATATGGCTGAAAAGCTTTTAAACCTACAGCCTTTTAATAAATATGAGGAAAAAAAGCTGTATTTATGTAAAGGATTAGGGAAATCTTGTACTGGATGACAAAGGCCTCTTACTGCGTATCCAGCTGGAGGCACCAGTGCCTGAATGAGCAGCAATGCCCCCAAGCACACTGGTGATGTTTAAATACATAGGGCTTGCTTTCACTTCTGGAGAAACTAAAACAATTCCAAGTTATAATCACAAAATTAAACAGTAATTTAATAATGTAATTTAATAGTGCCAGATTCGCATTATCATATACAATTAGACAGTTCTGAGGCCATAGACCCCAAAGATTAAAGGTAAAGTCATGGTCCTTAACTACTTACACTACTGAGAATGCTTATCTTGCATGGGACAATAATATTGCTGTGGACACTATACCACAACTGTTTTAATCTCTTCTAGTTTTTAATTTCTCACACGTGATTTTTAAATTGATATTTTGCCATGTGAAATATCTTGTCTTTTAGAAAATGAAAGCTGAAAAACATGCCAAACTTTGCCTTAATTCCAAGAACATATTCTCCAGATCGAAATCATATGATTTGAGGGTCGTTTTTATTCCTTAACCATTACTCGTGGTCACTGAACCAGTCACAAGTCACAGCACTTCTCTGCTGCTCGCAGTACCTAAAGCGATGAGAAAGCTGACACAGCAGATAAGCTGTGGCTTGGATGGCTTACAAAAGGGGATCTTTCATGCTTAGCAATCCTCACTTCTGCAGGGAAAGGGCAGTTTGACTAACCACAAAAAACAAAACAACTATTGAGTAACGCACAGTCTTCGTTTTAGTGCTCCTCTGTCCTGTTTTAATATGGATTTTTTTTTCAGTTTTTCCATTAAGTTTTCATACCTTGCTTACTTATTTTAATTATTTTGTTAAAGAATGAACCACATAGTAGATAAAGTAAGGGATGGTTCTGTTGTTTCAGTGGAATATATTCCCACAAAGGCCTCTGGAGCCACAGAAAGGACCATAACAAGAAACAGACAATCCTTAATCGTTTACTTCCTACTAAGCACACCTTGTGCTGTGCGGCCGCATCCTGCAAAAACTGTCTACAAAGGCAACTTTTGCCCAAGATAAAATCTACTTTTTGAAAAAAAAAACAACTGTAAAATAACTGAGATAGAGAAAGCGTGAAGTGGGCCTTTTACTGAGTGTTTTTATCTTCAATTTGTGATCTGTGGTAACTGCATGACTAAGAAAAAACTATACCTTTTCCTTTATTTAAAAAACGTACCTGTACCAAGGATTTTAAACCATGCTTGAATTCCAAAGAGGAAAGACATTCAGAGATTAATAACACATACATCTCTCAAACTGCACTTGGCTAAATTAATCACAAAAGTAGCTTTAGAGTCTCTGGGGCCAATACAAAACAGGAAATGTATTTCCTTCCTCCAGCTCCCCAGAGCTGGCTTCCTTCATGGGATGACATGTATTTCATAGGGCTGGGCGTGGAAGCAGCTCTCCTGCCCTCAGCAACACCACGTAGCCATCCTGACCCAAAATCCATTGTGAAGGAGAAAGAAAAAAAAGAAAAACAGAAAAATGCAGAACATGCAAATTCACCCTGTCTACCACTGAAGGAGAATAAGGGAATGATGACTTCCACTAGGCTCTGGTTGCTAGAAACGACTTAAATTTGCAAGTTTTTCTGTCCCTTACTATGGAAATTAGCCCTCAGACAGAGCTACTGAGGAGTGACACATGGGAGAACTGGACTATACAATGGGGTTAATGGAATATATATTTTTTCCCCTTGGATTTGACTCCAGCAAGTCTTTCAGTCTGAACAAACAAGTCAGTCTGAAGGCAGGCAGAGATGTCTAAGGGGATTGAAAACATAAGAAGAAAGCACACTGTTTAAACTGGACTCCTTAGACAACTCCTTTTTATTTATCTTCCCTAAACACCTCTCTTGGCCTGAAAAGAAATTCATCTTACTAAAGAATCAAGAGTTTTTAAGTAGAAAAAGAAAACATGGAAGTTTAAAATAAAACTATAAAATACAAATGTTAACATCACTGAGTAACAAAGAGGTAGGCACTAAAAAGAAATATTTAGTTGTTGGTCCTGACTGGGACTTTACCTGAGATGGAGGTTTGGGGCTGAGGAGAGAGGTTTCCCTGTTCTGACAGGAGCTTTTACCCACCTCAGTCACACAAGCAGGAAGACAGAGTTATTTATCAGCTGACATAAGAGCTGACATCCCTGATCTGGCTGTGACTGGTGCAACAGCGGCCTGGAAAGCAAAATAGTTCTGCTACCTCAGCTCCTGACCACAAGGAACTAGAGTATAAAAGAAAACAATTTTTTCCTTAGTTTTGTTCTTGGACATAATCAGGACCTAATCCCATTTAAAAACCATCAAGTCTAAAGAGCCCTTTGTAAAGGGTTCTGAGGCAAATATAACACTGAAAACCAACTGCTTTCACCTCCTGTCCTAGGGAGCCATACAGCTTCTTGACAGAACTACAGACATAACAGCTCAAATGGGGAGTTCAGTGTAAATTCATTACAGAATTGAAGCCATTTTGGCCTTTCCAGAAAACAGAAACAACGGTCAGTTCACACAACTTTTGGACTGAGCATGAATTTCAAAAGCAAAATGTTCACAACCAGCCTCCTGCAAATAACCTGCAGCACCAGCAGTTTTACAGACAGAACTAAGAATCCCACAGTACAGGAGGGGCACTGTCACCACAGCGACAAACTGCACACAGTCACAGCAAGTGATCACAGACAAGGCTTCGAGCTGTTCTATGATCCAATCAGCACAAATAAAATAATATTACAGTCCCCATTTTTTTACTAGTTAACACTGAACTATTCTCTTGAGGAAGAAACAAATTGTCTAACGTGGATCAAAAAATTTGGGTTATCTATGTTCAACAGTTGCCTCTGTTGATAGAGTCTTATAGTAAAAATATTGATTTTTATAGTAGGAGTAATCCCATTTCTGCTTTTAATTAATTTTCCAAGTATTCTAATTGTATCATAAGTGTGATGGCAAACAACCTGTTCAGACAGCAGTTTAATCCAATTAAATATAAGACAACAGGCCTGTTTTTTTAAAACTCTGACCCATAGGAACAACACAAGCAGCAAAAAGGGTCCCGAAAGGCAAAATCATAAAATACAGGATTAGATCACCCAGACACTTCAACTGAAACACTTGGAGATGCATCAGACCATGATCACACTGCAATCACACAGCAGTTAAGGTGGGAAGATGACTGCTTTTACAATTCTCTGCAAGAGTAGAAGGAACTGGCAATAATTCTTCTGAAACAGCAAACCATATTTTCTTTCTGGCAAGCAGCTGAATTATTAATGTTTGTAAAATATGTCAAGATCTATCAATACGAAGTGTACCAGGAGCGGAAAACACATCACCACCCATGTGTTACAGAGACCTCCCTTAACTTCACTCCTTTGAAATCCAGTTTGAATTAAGAGCTACATAAAACTTTGATGTAAAGCAAATAATTGTTCTGCTTAAAATACAAGCTGGTTTTGTGCTTTGAAGATGTGTGGCAGTAAAGAGAGGGAAGTCACAAATGATTTCCATGGGAAACATATGACTCTACTGCACTCCTATCATTGCTCAGACATCTACTCCTGGGTCTTCTGATTACACTGTGAAAGGATGTGAAACCTCAGAAGTATTATTTCTTGTATATTTTTACATGTCATGAGCACAATGAATTTGCTTGCTCCCAGGGGCAAATCATAGAGCATGCTTATTGCTAGAATCAGAACGCACTAAACTCAGGTTTTGATCTATCAAAATAGACTATTTACAGCAAAGGTTTCCTTTTTGAAGAAACTTCCCCTCTAAAATATCAATTTTTTCTTGCACTTGTAGAGTTTGATGGTACATATATGCTTACATGAGGTTGCACCACTATGCACAGTGCACATATTGTGGTTTTGGTACCAAAGTGCAAAAGCTGATCTAGCATAACCCGTTTTCCCTTGAACATGTAGGTATTCACCAGAGAGAACCACCAAACTCCTCTGAGAAACCCACATTCCTTGTTTGTAGAGGCACAAGTATTTTCAGGACTTATAAAAAAAATTGCATTTCTGGTGCTGTAGTAAAGTTAATTGAGTGAAGAATAACTTTCATTCACCAAAAGGCAGAAAAAATGCCTAACTAACTTTAGCAGATGACAGATAAGCAAATTTATTCTTACAGCTCTGTAGGCAGACAGAAGAGGATTTTACATACCTCACTGGATTTTATCCTGTTCTAGCTCATTTTACACCACTCACCTCTCGAAGTGTCTGAACATCTTTGCAACATCTTTCTGCTCAGAGCCTCTTGGCAACACACAGCCATTCCACAGCTGCTGCCTGCCATCCCTGCCTCCCTGGCAAGTGGCTGCATCATGTGAAAATGACTTTTGGCCCAAAATACCATTTCTACAAAACCAATTTTTAATCAAAATTTCATTTGAGAATCCCTTCTTATCCAGGGATCTTATCCATAATATTATCTTATTCAGATTCTAATGTGAAGTTACTTGAAATTAATATGCACATATTTATAAGCCATAAAATATTGATCTTCTTTTTTAAGTTGGTCTGGTTTGGTTTTAATTTTTAAGCCTCTCTTAGGAAAAAAAGTGACTTCTCTGAAAGAGTGCAAACAAGAGGTAGGGGTTCATTCTAGACCACATGCAAGGTGAAAGAGTGCATTAGCTCTTTCCAAGGCAAAAATAGAGATCATGTGAGGAATGTGCCAACTTTCCATAGACAGCCAATGGACAGCGATTTAACTTCCTAAATGCATTTCTGTTTTGCCAAGGACAGGGGAAAGAGAAGAACTTCAAGGAAATGAAACTCTCCAGTTACAAGTATCAGCATAATTACATTTGCAATATCTGTGCTGAAAAACATGAGTTTTTCTTTCTAAGTACAGAAAGAATAGCAATGTGCTAACAAGTGACCCTGAGGTAAAGGGCACCACATGAATTTTCTGGTTCACACAGAAGTAATGTTTTGGAGTTGGCAGATCCTCGTATTAGAAGCCACACTAAGCCCTCCTAATGTTGACTAGGCACTGGAGCAGGCTGTTCACTGGCTAATGCATCCTTGCTATTCCCAGCCTTGGAAAAAGCAGATGAATCTGCTCTCCACACAATCTTCCTTATCAATGGCTGCATGGAAGACCTTTATTTCATGGCTGAGGTGAAGTTCATTGTGTAAATTAAGCACAGACTTGATGCACTGCAGATGGTGTTTCACATTGCTGACCTCATATCCACATCTTTTCAGTGTGCATAGAAGTGTTTTACTGTACCCTCCATCTCTCTTTAAGCAAGTATTTCCACCATTTTGTCAGTAAATTAGTATTTGAAGCCTAACAAAATATAGTCAAGGCTACTGATATTGCCTCAAAATTAGCTTAAAATTTTCCAGTTATAGACACACTATGACAGGACAGTGGCCTAAGAACTGATCCTGTGTCACACTGTGTTTAGAGATGCAGGGAGAGTGGAGGGCAAAGTGGGGATGGTGTGGGCAGGAGCTCTGAGACATTTCTTAACAAACCCTTTTAAAGTGCTACCACTTATGTGGAAGCTCAGGGGAGGAAAAACCTCAAGCTTGGATATTAAGCTAAAGACGTCCAGCAGGTCTGAATATCAAAGTAACCTTTAAAGGTGGCTCACTCCCAGTTCATAGAGAGCCTTTATTCACTCTGTTCGAGGGCAGGACAGCCGAAATTTCTACCTTGTCAGTACTTTTTAGGTAGAAGTTACCAGAATCAACAAATTTCTGTTATTTTTCTGCAAAGGGTGATGAACAACAACAATCTGTTCTCAAAATATGAGAGCTTCTTTTAGAGTGTTGGTTACTGCAGGAAATTTTTCTTGTGTCCACTCCTACACCTCAGCCAGTCAACAGGACCCAGACGGCTTGGAAAACTTCAGTGCAGATTTTTCACTTGTATTCTCTCATCTTAAACTGTGCAGTTTTCCTGACTTTTGTTTAACTCAGGAAACAGAACCAATAATGAGCACTGTTACAGGCAAAGGGAGAACTCATTATTTGAGTCGGAGTGCCACAAAGCTTAAATCATTCTAGTGATTGTTTCCTATCATTCCTTGTGTGTGAAGCCTAACTTAGAAAAGAAACTTGAACTTGCAAAAAATTTAAAAATCGTAGCAACCAAATTTTAACTATTTCACCTCAAAGCAACAAATTGTTTCCTACTTAAGGAGACACATAATTGTGTCCTGCAAGAGCAGTTTTGTGACTTGGCAATCAGAATGCAGGTTTGCGATTTAATGCAGTTCAAAATATGTATTAGTAGTAATAAACCTGTCTGAGAGTAGACAACATACATTTCCTGACCCTGTGAGAAGAACTTGTAGTCTGCAGTCAGAAAAGTGGACTGTTACTCTGTGAGCAGCTGTAATTATCACTCTGATAATACTTTGCCAGTAAGACAAGTAAGGGTTTTAGTTCCTTCTCATTCCTGAAGGCAATAGTCCATGCAGGGAATCTGTGTAAAGTGCTTGATGCAACAGTTTAAAATAAAAGTTTACTTGAAAAAATAAAGGTTTAGGCCTCAAATCAATAGACGTATCACATTTGTGGTGTTCAACCTTTAAGTTTATATCCTCCACATTCTAATAATAAACATTTTCAGAATCCAAAACTGAAGTTGACTGGTAAAGGCAATATTGTTTTATCTTTAAAATCCTGCAAGATCCTGTACAGATTTTTCCCCATTGTCATTAAACACTGTTATCCAGGTGAAGTGATTTCAGTGCTTACACCAAAGGGTGTTTGATTTTCCAGGCATCCAGAACCACTGGCATGAACAGTTTGAGTAACAGGATATTTCACACAGAAGAATAAAGCTAAAACAGGTAAAAGCAAGGCATTATCTCCATCCAGAAGCACAGTGTGTGTTGGTAAGGGACTTTCTTACAAGGAGATGAAAAGACAGAAAGAAAAGGCTATCATCACCTAGGAATTTCATGAGCATCTTTGCTAAAAGAATCTGAAACAACTGCAAGACGTTGTAAAATAATTACCTTTACTGGTGTTCTGGATTGCCAAAGGTTTCTAATAGAAGGATCTGTTTGAAGTGTTTGAAGCTTCCAACTAAATGTCAGTGCTTTAAGAATGTCTCAAGGAACAAACACAGCAGCTTCAAGAGTATAGTTTTAGTTTTTTCCCCACAAAAAAAAGATACAGGTATGTCAAATGTCCTCCATAGCTTCTCAGAGCCTTAAGCAGGGAGATGTTCAGCACAGCTGTGGCAAGGCTCCAGCAGTGGTAGGAGGAAAGCTTTGTCCTGCCTGCCAAAAATCTCAGCAATGGAGAGCAGCGAGCTGAACTTTGCCTTACATAGTGGCTGACAAGGCCAGAGGTCTGTGCAGCTTTCATATTTTCATTTGGCTTTACTTGCTTACAGAACTGTTAACTCTGTGGGAATCCGGGGGAAGAGAAAGCTTTCACTGTAAGTAACTAACTCATACTGTGCTAAGTCTGTAGTCAGGGGTTGGCTTTTACTCTGCTACGCAGCTACTACAGAATTCTTTTAACATACCTTCTCAAAAAGACTTCCCACACACGCCACATACTGCCTGATAGGCTGGATTTATTCATCTCTTAACCTAAAGAGCCCTGATTTGGCAGAAATACACAAGAGAAAACCTCACATGACATGTCCCACATTTGTATTTCACTGCTGAAGTGTTTAACCTTGCTCATGAACAGCTGAGGGAGCATGGGAGCCCCCAAACCTTCAACAGCCATTTTCTTATTACCTTTACCAAAGGACAACTGATGTATTCTTGGAAGAGTTTTATTTTGTTAATTGTTTGGTTAAATCTGGTGCCCTGATGTGACATAACACCCATTCTTTCCATTTTGTTTTCATAAACCTTTTACCCCTCTAAAATACAAATCAGTGGGCTGGGACTACTTCACTGAGGAATTTTTGGTGTGAATTTGGTTTAAATCACAGAACAGCTTCAAACAAAATACACAGATTTTCCTCTTCACTGGAGTTAAAAAAAAACAAAACAAGTAAGTTGTTTGGGGTTTCACATTTTAATGTTCTATATTGCAGAGTTACTCTTGTTTAGAGGATGTGGCTTTTTAAGTCACACTTTAGATAAGGCTCAGTATTTTGTCTTTCCCAAAATATATTTTGGAGTGTGTCTCCTTTTGTTGTTCATGTTTTGTTGTTTTTGCCAAGAACATCGAAGTGCTTGAGGCTGAGTGAGACCCATGTGTTTGGGATTGTTTTCACCTACCCAAGAAGTCTCTTTTCCCCCAGCTCAGTCACTGAACCAATATCTAGTTCCACTGACTAATGGACACTTCACGTTAGATCTAGATCATGGACCGAAGCTGCAAAAGTATTTTGGTGCCTGATTCCCACACGAGCAAGAGGAATCACTACCTCCACTGAGAACTGTGCTGTTTGGTTTTCACTTTTTCAGTGAGCACTGCACTATCAGGTCAGATTTTTTCCACCTCTCATTCCCAGCCCCTCCCTGCAAAGGAAATACCGTGAAATTTTTCTCCAGAGGAACATGTTTCATTTCACAGACACTGGAAGTTGCCCACACAGGCTCTTTTCCTCTGCATGCAAGGAATGGGGTGAACGTGCCACGGGGCATGATGTGCTTTACCCTATTTTCTGCCTGAAAATTGAGAAGGAACCACAAAAGTTGAGTTTATGGAACAAGCAGGCTACTGTAGCAAGGAGGCCAAAGTGTTTTCCCACAGTACACCACCACATCAGGATTCTTCCCAGGGAAGCTCCTTCACATGCTATTAGCCAGTTACCCACCGAGATGGCAGGACAGTGGGGATCTGCACAAAGTGTTCATTGTGAATAAAGAAAGGGGATTTAAACTGCTCAAGTCTCTATCATGTGAGTTTTGTTTCCTTTTTAGTTCTGATCAGGATATTTATGGCAAAGGCAGCAAGAACATTGCTTGCTGCTCATGAAGCTGTATTTCTGCTATAAAAAACGAACATGAGTAGTGCACACCTGACTGCAGATTAAACAAGAGCTTCTCGTACGCACCCTGTATTTTAAGACAGTTGAATCCTACCTTTCTCATTATACTTATGTTCGCACTTACACTGTCAGTTCAAATTTCCAGCCTTACAGCTGACCTCTGACCACCGCATCTTTTTCTTCACAATGTCAAATGAGTAACTGCAGTCAGAGCCCCAATCCTAAAAATACATGCAAGTTGCTTCCTCTGTATCAGTAGCCTTGAGAAGAGTGCTAACCCTCCTGCCTGCATGCAAAGTTAGTAAAACTAATACGGTACAGAGTTGACCCTGCCATGGTTATATTTCATGGATTTCAGCTATCTTTAGTTCAAATTAACTGTCTTACAAGAATTAAAGTTTGTTAAAGAGCACCTCAGATAATTCTATTCAGCAGGAACACCTTTAGTGATCAGTGTATCTATTTGACTGAGTTCTCTCACTAAATTGTATAACCCAATGTGTTCCCATACTTACTAATGAGTGATGCATTAATGGAATTACCATGTAATCACAGATAAAAGAAGAAAGGAAAACTATTACTAAGAAACATGTGATACCATGAGTCTTAAAATACTCTTGAGATAGGTCTGAACTACTCGCTGGCTAAGAAACTGCTGAATCATGCCCTTAGACTCATACCAAAAATAGCATTGCATTTGGCAAAGCACATACAGGCTATAAATGTTCCCTATTGTTCCAACCTGCTGACTAGCTGCTGGTCACAAAGCATGAAAAAGCATTCTACCTTTTCTGTCTCCTTGAGAGAAAGAGAATAGCAAATATGTTTTCTCCTACAGTAGTTCTCCCTTTCACAATATCAGCTTTTAACATAAAGTTCCCAAAACCTTTTCAAAGCATTCTGTGAGCTCTCTGCATCTAACACACCTCAGAAGAAACTTCACTTGCCGTTTTACATGCCTAGCATTGGTGGGTAGCAGATGTCACTTATCTCTCAGTTGTAATCCTCCCTGCTGAGACTCTGATGTTCTCTGTACATGATCTGTAAGTTATTTCTTACAAGGGGAGAAAAGAACATTTCTTGGCCATTTAAAGATTGTATTAATATGAGGAAAGTGATTTTCTCTGAGATCTAGGAAAAAGTGACTGCTTAATGCCCTTAATGAGGAGGGAGAGGTTTTAAAAAGTTGAGTTGAAAAGCTCCAGCTGGAGTTAATTATGTTCTCTAAGAGGCTTTGTAATTACTGTGTTTTCTGGCCTTCAGCATGACATAGGTGGAAGGACAGACAAGAGTTGCCCTCTGAGTTTCTCTGTGTGCCTCATTACCTTCTGCCTTATTGCTTGTGGCCTGGTGTGACAGAGCCCTAGACTGAAGTCCTGGGTTTATCAGCAGCAAGGGTGCCATGCAGGGTGCTGGGATGAACTTGGACAGGTCTGTCTGAGGTGGCTGGACACTTCTCTTCCAGCAGCACAAGTCCCACCCTCTTTCCAGCCAGCGTGCAGGGCCTCTTGCTTTGGCCCCATTGCACCACAGGTCTGCCAGCCTCACCCTGGGAGTGTTAAGGATAGGGAGAGGGATAAGGAAAGGAATAGAAAGGTCAGGTAGAGCAGCCCCTCATCAGAAGTGCCAGGGGACAGGCAATGCAAAATTGTAGAGGGAAAACTAAGAAGGTGTCTTGGGGTGACTCTATCATGTGTATCCACTATCAAGCTCTATGCCCAAAAAGTAATTTTGTGCCTTTTCTGTGCCTTTAAACTGAGCTTGAGGAAAAAAAACCCCAAACGAACTTTTCAAAGCAGTTTCTCAAGGACACAGAGATTACACTCCTCTGCGTTCCCTGGCTGCAGGAAAACAGAGGGAGCACCCTGCTCGCTTTCCTTCCGCCAGCTGGTTTTTTTTTCCCCTTTTCCCCTCTCGGTGTGAGACGGAGAGTTGAACTTTTGTTTCCTGGGACTTTGGTTTTTCCCTTCTTTTCTTCTGGACTGTTTCAACAACATCAGAACACAGTCAGGAGAATTTCCTCTCCGAGGCCCGGGGGGTGGGCCCCTCGCGGACCCAGCTCCGAGGAGGAGAGAGACCACACCTACAGAAGGACTCTGAAATCTTCCCAGGTTTCTCTCTATAGCAAGAGATTTCATTTCATTATTTAGCATCATTATCCTTTTCCTGTGTGTTTGTTAAAATAAATAGTTTTTATTTCTTTCACTTTCCTTCGAGGAAAAATTTCCTTTTTTTTCCCGAACCTGGTGGTTGTAACCTGGTTTTCTCTCAGAGGATATATTACTAGATTTTGGCCAAACCGGCACAAATACTTATTGGCGTAGTCGGCAGGATTCGAAGGAAAGTGAAAAAATATTTTCTCTGCTCAGCGTGGGAGTGTTACATCCCACCTCTCTGGCTGACTTTACCTCTCTACAGTGGCTGACTGCCATCCATGTAGTTTCTGACCATATAAAACACCTTGGTGTTTTTAAGAAAAACAGAAAGTGTATTACCCTTTAACCATCTGCTCTGTTACCTTTACCCAAGAGTTTGGGTATCACATAAATAAACATTCTCATGCCCTTTTAAATACAGGAGGGGTAAGAAAAATGTCTGCGGTGCCACAGCCACTTGAAGTTGCAGCTCTTGCATTTTATCTGTAACTTACGTATCATTATGTAAATTTTCTTGCAAATAAAATCCATCTTTGAAAAGCAAAATAATCTCTAGGCAGGAATAGTGGGCGGCCTGGCTCTCCAGTCTTTGTGGAGGGCAGTTCACTCAGAAAGCAGAGGGTGGTGTTTCCAGAGTTTCCTTTACGGAACTGTAACTTGTGGGAGGCTGGGCACATGGGGTCTGTTGAAGAGACAGGCTGAGTTAATTTGCTGCTTTAGCAAAGCTGCTGTATCCACATGGCATAGGGGGTTATAGGTGCTTTGTGCCACATATTTCTATATACAGAATGAACCCTCAACACACGATAATCACAGTTACCTTTGCGCTATGTATTTCTCACAAGTTCATGAGTAACTCACTGAACACTTCAGCACAGCTCTAATTAGGTAATTCCTCTTGGTCTCTGCCACATAGGCTGCTCTTTTTCCTGAAATCCCCAAACACATTTTGCTTCATGACACTAATTGTTTAGATTTCAACAGCAAGTAACTGAGATGTTCAGAATCCAGAAATGGTGATCCCCTGCAGTCCCTGAGCCTGAGACACAAGCAACCTGTAGTAAATAACTTTCAACCAGTGTCAGTAGGATGGTACACACTGTCTTAGTCCAGGTGATTTCAGAGGCGGCAGGGGGATCTAGAGGCAATTTACTTCAGGGGACCAAGTGATGCTTCAGAGTGAGGGAGCGGGGAAAGATGGGAACATCCATGGAATAAATCGAAGGTCTGAAGGGTGCAGCAATTTAAATGACTAGAAGAAAGGTAATCTCGTGAAACCAGTGATCCTTATTCTACAGCATATCCTGTGTCACACACTGCTGCTGGGCTGCTGCACTTCCTTCTTCCTTTTATCATCCCAGTCTCCCATGCCTCTCTTTCTATCAGTCCTACTTTGCTTCTCTGTGAAACCCAGTCAGAGCTGTCTTTCTCACTTCAAACTAATACCTGTACTTCAGCCTCCAGAACTGGTTTACTTTCCCCATCCTGTTGTTCTGTGGTCGTAGCCAAACTTCTGGCATAATTTATTTAGCATGATGTAACTTAAGAACCGCTGAGTCATCCTCAAGCACATCTAATAATGCTTTGTATCACTTCCTCAGGATGGTCTTGAGAAACTGGTCTTTCCCTTTTTATTAACAGTGTTATTCATAGATGGAAGCAAAGTTAGCTGACTAAAAATGCATTGTAGGAATTGCTACAGTCAGTACTACTGAAGTGAGCTATTCCTTATTATTTTATTGCTTAAACTTTTACTCAGTAACAGTTTTCACAAGCAGCAATATATAATGACTAAATAGTTTTTAATGTATCTAATAAGAAATAGGAAAACATACTGATCTCGTATTCTGAAGTATTAACAAGGAGGATTAGAATTGTAATTTTTTGTTACAGATTCTGTCTTTTAATAAAGAGAATTAGAATTATTAGAAGATAATAATCATTCTCTGAATGTGTATTTTTGCTAATTCAGTACAACATTTGCTTGTTGTCCTCTCCCATCATGAAGGTACTTGGAATTTATAATAGTGCTTGGAGATCTGCACAGAATTACCTCAAGTAATGCTCAAGTATGATCCCAAGAAATGCTACACGCATTCAGTGAACTACAGAAATAAAAGTTGCTGTTGCCTTGGCCATCATGTTTGGCACTAGATCACAAGGGTAGTCCATGAAAACCATTGAGAACCCTGCTGGGTGCCACTAATTGGGTGCCTTCTTTATCCCCCTTTTCTGGTGTTAAATTTGTCAATGCATACAAAATTATCTTCAGCAAATATGTGATGCACTGGAAATGTACAGACCCGGAAATCAGCACCTGTCCCGAAGACACAGGCACAACTTCCATGGTGTGGAGCTCTGTGCATGTGGAGGAATGTGGGCAAGGGTTGAGGAGAATGCAGACCTGTGCTTCAATTCCTTTGTGGCATTTAAGAGGATTTGCCAGAAAGTGCTGAGGTTACTCACATGATCTTCTACCACTTCTGTTTCCATGCTCTGATACTGATCTAACCTCTGTCCTCCGTGACCAAGTGGGAAATGACAACTAGACAAGTAGAGGCAACATGAAAAAGAAGTACAAAATCAGGCTGAAGTTACAGCTTTCTGCTGAACATCCAGCTATCAGCCTTGGTCTCTTCTGTTTGCTTTGTTCCATTTAGATAAAGACAACATTTAGATTTTATCATAGCTAAGCAGATAAAATGAAACTGTACATTCCTATACAGCCCTGAACTTCAACTGGTAACCTAAATATAGGTTATAGCAGTGCTAAAAACCCAAGTAAGTAAGCCAAGTTACCATTTTATTACTGAAAATTTACTCTCTGTTAGCAAAGCAGAACTGGATAAAAATTCATTATTTGTGGAGGGAGGACATACCTAAGCAATCATCTTAAGAAAAGGAAAATCTCTTTTATTTTCTAATCAGGTTGCCTTTGCTGTGAAACCAAAGACTAGGCCTCCTCAGGTCTGATTCCACTATTCAGAAAGTCTGTTCCTCCTTGTGTCCACACAGTCACACAAAATTAAAGAAAATAGAGGAAACAAACAGCAGGAGAACAATTTCTTTTCCCTCTTTTGGTTAAGATGAACACAATAACAGAGATTCAGGGGAAGGAATTAAAGGTGATGAGATGTATTTTGTTCTTTGGTAGCTACTGTGGATTTTGCATGGAAGCTGTTGGCATCTGCCAGCCTCAGGCACTAATCAGAGCAAGAAAGAAGAAAACAAAAAAGCCAAAGCATGACTCTACTTCTTCGACAACTGAAAATCCCTGGCAAGGCTATCCTGGGACAGTAAAGGCATTAAAAGTATAGCTAAAGCTCCTTGATGTGTGCAAGACAAAAATGACTTTATAATAAGAGAAACTTTGTCTTAAAAAGAAGTCAATAGAGGCTCCCCAACACAGACAAAGTTTCTCGGTATTCCAGAGGGGGAAGAAACTTTTCAAAAGACATTCAGGAGAAGTTCTTGTACAAAACTTTTCTACCTGGAGAAGCATTTAATTATTTTTTTCACATTCCTTTGATGGGCATACTAGTGCTATTTTGTGTGTTTCTCTCCAAGAGCTGTTTGTATTCCAAGTGCCCCACTGTGTGCAGGGGTTTTAGGAGAGTTTCATACCATCCATTCAGTCCACAGATACCTTGAGATTACACTACTGACATTTGCAGGGGGTTTGTGCAAAGCAGCTGTGTCTGCGCTTAGACAGCCACTAAGGAAGCTCTGCAGCTTGGATGGGCTGCTTGGTGTCTCTTTGGTCCCCAGCTGTGCCACAGTTTGCTCCCATCAGGCATGGCTAAACAACGCCAAGGTCAGTACAGGATGACAGAGAATAGTGTATTGCAGTCAAGTAAGTAAAGCCAAAACTGTCCCAAAGAATGGATTCTTTATCTTGTTTGGTTATCTTCAGAAGATAAATGGACTGCAGCACACTTCATACTGTAAACAGTAACTTTGACTGGCCTTACTCCAGTAGCAGCTGAGCAAATATTTCTAACATGGACAACTCCTCCTCCCTCTTTCCCAGCTGGACAGACCACATATTTGTGTAACTCCCTGTCAGTTCTTACACCTAATGTGGTCGGCCAGGGGAATGAAGCTCCCAGAAATAAAGGAATTCACACATGGCATTTACTTTTTCAGCAGCCTGAGAACCAAATTGTGCCTTCCTAGAAGCAGGCCCAGAAAATACGCTGTCCAAATTCTCCAAATTAAGAGCTGCAGCTCTTACCTAAATCAGCAGGATATTGACAGCTAAAGGAGCTCACAGAAGGAGGCTGGATAGGAGATGTACACATCAAATGCAGGCAGGCTCTGCACAGGAATATTATGTAAGCATTTTGGAAAACGGTGATGATCTGCTGTATTAGTGCTTGATGAAATCCGTTGTAATTCTGAAGTTTTGACAGTACTTAGCAAAATACCCTTTAATTCTTATAAAAGCTGCCCGAACATTTTACTAATCCTGCAGAACTACTTTTAATAGCAAATCCAGAGATTGCTTATAAACTGAAGGCAAACAGTAAGACTATCCCACTGCCTCAGCAGCAGTTCTAGAGGCAACGCTGAACTGGAAAAACTGCAGAAATACATTACGTGCAACTGGAGAAAAACAAAGATGGAAAAAATGGTACCAGCCCTTGAAGATTCAGGATTGGAAACTCTACAACTTGCAGGGCTTCAAATATGCTGTAAGCTGACTTGGCTAATGCTTGTCTTCTCAAGCAAGATTACGCATTATTTCCCTTCCCTTTTACACAGGCAGGTATGGTTAGCACATCACCTCAGTCTCTAAATGACCTGAATTCCTTCACTCATTTCACAGAATTACAGAATGGGTAAGGTTGGAAGGGACCCCTGGAGGTCATTTAGTCCAACCTCCCTACTCAAGTGCTCCCTACTAGAGCACTTTACTCAGCACTTCCTAGAGCTCTGACTACAACTGCTGCAGTTCTGGCTTCTCTCTGGTTATCACTGCTGTTCAAGACAGATACAAAGGAAAAATTGGATGCAAGTCTCCATTTTTTCAATTCCAAATAAAACAGCATTCTGTATGATTCAATTCATGAAGCATACATGCTATAGAACCCATTTCCATTTATTTTTTCACATTACTTATGTTTTCTCTTATGATATAACCTCACAATTACTTTCTACAACAGTGGACAAGCATTCCCTACCCAGTATTTGAGGAGTCAGTTGGTTGTGCCTAAATGTAGTGCCTTGCATTGAATTTCATCTTATTTTTTTTCTGGACTACTTCATCAGTTTGTTACAGTGTGCTGTTGGCAATAGACCTATTGACATTACAGACGTGAAATATTTTTACCCACTTTTTTCCAGGGACACAGAACTTACTCAATCACACTGCTCTCTGCCACCTCCTTCACTTCCTGACAAACAGCTTTTGAACCACTTGGTTAATTCCATCCAAATATGATGAAAGAGAAAGGTCTCAAAGTTTGACTTCAGCGGGTGGGCAGAGCAGAAGGCTGGAACTGTTTCTGTTCCCCAAGGTCTTTGGCAGAGCACAGGCCTGCCAGGTGCTGTTTGTCCTGTCAGCTGGTTCATCCCTCCCCCGGAGCGCTCACGGGCCCCCTGCACACGTGGCAGTCCCGAGGATCAGGCAGAGCACGGGCTCTGCTTTGCTCTGCCGATACACCAGGGGAGGGGCAGCGCTGCGGGACCACCTCGTGGAAGAGACTGGATGACACAAGACAGGGGTAGGAGCTGCAGCTACCTCAGCTGGTGCTGTGTACGGGCCAAGGACGCGCAGAGAGAGAAACCCGCGCTTCGGTGCTTGTGCTGCTCAAGGAAGAGCTTCCCTTCAGACTCGAGTACGGCGGCACCGGGATGAGGATATCCTGTTACATTGTCTCCCTCCTGACTGACATGAACAATGACTTACCATGAAAAAGTTGGGGCGTTTTCTGAGCCATACTATACAGATTTAACGTGTTTTGGGTGGGGTTTTTTGCTCTTAATGAGTTGTGCTTAGATATCTACTGTACATTCTCTTTCCCTTATCTGCCAAAGGAAGGGACTCCGATTTTCTAAACATAACTAACTTCCCGTGCATTTTACAAAGGATTAAGAACTCTTAATTCTGCACATGTGAAAACAGATTGCTACATCACTCTATAACCAAGAGTAGAAAGCACACAGTTGAATGCTTCCCTTGTGACCAAATACAATAAAGGTTAACTAGAAAGAAATATTGACCCACACAAGGACAAGCTGAAGTATTTGAAAAAGCATTATTGAGCAGCATGCACTTTGTCCATACTCTCTGCAAGCCTTTAAGCAAACATCCCTATTCAGTTTTTTCTGCCCTTCAGAGTGGCAAAATAGTGTCTTTCTTAACACAGAAGCTAAAGGCATAGTCTTATTCCAGGAATAAAATACTTTTTACGACACCATGCAGTTAAAGTACCCACAAGCAGGAAAGAGAATGTGTAACTACAGAGGGCAAGACAAAAAAGGACTATCACTCTAACACTTACTAACTTCTCTAGTACTAAGTACTTGAGAAAGACATGAATGTAGAGTACAGCACAATATATTCCTGGAGAACCTGAAAGCAGGCCAGCCTTGAGGCAGATAGAAAGGCATTAAGTACCTCCAGAGTGCTAGATCCAGAAAAGCTACATTTGCTAGTTGCACTCTTCCCTAGCAGGAACAGTCTTCACTCTGATTCCTAGGACATCCACCACGTACTTTACAAAAGCAAATACAGCAGTGACTGTAGTATTTTAAAATTACTAGATATGAACCTACTTACTCCTTTGAAATTTGAGTCAGATTTCTCACTAAAGAAACAAAACAGTTTAGAGTGAAGGGTCTGAGTTCACTGTTTTTTCTTTAACAAGAATTAACTTTCACACCCCATTACCAGTGCTCACTTTAAGAAAATGCTTTTGAAAACAAAAGTAGTTAAATCTTTCAGAGGGGAAGAATACTATACAATACATATTATACAATACACCTTATCCTCCACAGGCAGGGCTGGTATCTCGACTACCTGGTAAGCCAAGTAATGCAACAAGCAAACAAACAGCGGTAGGTATCTCCAATCATTCTACCTTTGGTTGCTGAGCAGTGGATTCCACAGGGGCTTAAAAAACTCAGAACTTTGCAAAATGCTTACAACTGAGTGAAAAAAAACAGTGAAACCATCAAATAGTAAATTTTGAAGGGACTTCTTCAGTTTAAAGAAGTATTCTTTACCTACTAAGTACACAATACCATTCACAAATCTTTTTCTTTGTATTTTTATATTTACAGGGGTGGATATGTGTACTACATTTTCAAGTCAGTATTCTAACACTTGTCTTAATTTGTAAGGGGCAGTGAAGAAGGCAAACATGAACAACTGGGGACAAACTATAAAGGTCTGTTTCTAGGAAACTCAGTTCAAAGAGGAATCAGTTCAGAAAACTCCTAGTGAACTAATGCAACATCTATGAAGATCAATTCTTTGTGCAAACATAACTTAAATATACAAAGCCAGAAGCAGTCCTATATGAAACATTCTAGGTTTAGTCTTGAAACATACTTGACTACTAAAAATACTGCATTTATTTGTGACCACTCCTATGCCTAAGGTTCTCACCTACAGGTTGCTGCTACAGAAGGCCATCATCTCAAATTCAGTATGGTAAAGATAATGGGAAGGTATCATTTGCCTTCTGTTGCTCAGCAGGCCAAGACACAAAACTATTCTACCACCAATGCAAGGCCCAGGCTGAGGTTGTAAGACCTTCATCTATTGTGTCTTACCTCACCACTGTGGACAGTAAATAAAAAGCAATTCACCAAAGAGTTACAGGGTCACTGAAAGATCTTGACTACATTTATCATTTGTGTCCTCCATAATGCTATTCGTTTGTGCTTCATGGCTGTTCCAACCCATCATACAAAAAAAGTTTTCTGCTAAGAATCCATGCTAAGTGTAGCATACCAAGACACCCACAAACTGAAAAATACAGGACAAATAAGTTTTTATGCAAATTTATTAATTAGCTTTAACAATAGTAATACATAAATCAATACTATGTCCAGCATAAGGTTGTATAATAAAATATTCTGGTAAGATTGATTTCTAGTGTGTACATTTTTAAGGGCAGTTTTCATCCAATTTGGACATTTTTTAAAAAAAATAAATAAATACAAGGCCAAAAATGCTTACTTAATGAAAGTCCTGCTAAGTAAGACTTCAGGCTCCACACTGCTTCAAAGCACTACTGAGGACAGGTGTCTGCACACATCTTGGACTTGCACACAAATGGGCTGTGCTCAAGCAGCATACATTTTTTGACATCCAACACAGACCAATATACACAAGTTTTCCAATTTAGACCTCCTTATTCCTCTTAAAACTAGCATTCACTTTTCTATTTTGGGATTGTCTTGCCTTCCAGCTGTGATGTGATACGAATCCTAACCACATCATGTTTACAAAATACAAAGCTCCAGTCCTCTCCTAATAGTACTGCACTACCTAGTGGAACTACTTATGAAACAAATTGCTACTCAAATTAAACAAGACTAAATTGTTCTTGGAAAAAGAAAAAAAAAAGCCTTTGGGAACAGGAAGGAACATGGCATGCTCCCAGCTCTATCTGTCATTTTTTGGAGCTCTCTAGACTTCATGAATACATCCTCTCTGGGATGTCTGGTGCTTAGTGCTACAGCATTAAATTTTAGGCACCCTGGGTTCTGTGCACTGTAGACAGCGTAAGAAAAAGCTGCATTTTCAGCTTTGTTTCCCTGATGGCCAGTGAGTCCAAGACATACAGTGGCATTCAGATGTTTTTCAAAGTGCAGTATAGAGGCATTCACTGACATCTGGACTACCTTTATTTACATTTAACAATATTAAAATCTGGTCCCAATTTAGATTAGATACACATGAGAAAATATATTTGGCACATCAGAGCTATTTTATTTACTAGTGTACTTATCATATACCACACATAAGGCTATCCTTTGGACATGTTTACTCCACAAATCTACATAAGCTTGTTTTATTTGTCTTCTGACAAATTCTGCTGATGCCAAAATTCCCTTTTCCTTAAGTTACACTCAGGACTGAGTCACAAATTTTAAACCTACTCTAAATTACATATTTTTCTTTATTATATCAAAATAAAATCCAAATTATTGGTCAAACTATAAACACTTATAAACCTAGTGAAAACATCCCTGAGAATCTTTCAGCAACACAGAGTAATTATTAGGTTTGGTCCATTAGAGGAGAAAAATCATTACATCCAGTTATTGAAAGCTATGGGCTCCAAGTCCATCGTTTGTACATTGGATTACCATTCATTCCATTTCACGGCTCTTACAAAACATTGTATCTGAGACAAAAGCCACTAGAGGTTCTTTACATTCTTTGATAGATAATGTAATTGTTACAAAAGTTGTGATGACTGGCCTAGATTCAGCCCTGGTGTAACGCCTTCAGTTTCAATGGAGTTCACACACATTCCAGGGTTGAAGTCTGGCAACTTACATGATTGTGAAGGACAGTACCTAAAATTAAAAGAACCCCTTAAAAGTTAGAGGATATTTTCACAAGTTGCTGACATTATGTTTTCACATACTACTTATTTTGCAAACAAACATTTTACCAATATTTAAATTTAGAAGTCAGACTGCCAAGCCATAGGAAAACTCAGAACACCACCAGGTTCAACTCTACTGAGAAAGCAAAGTGCGTAGTTTCCACAAAAGTGCACACAGGGTTAATGACTATGGAAGTACTGTGTTAGTACACATGCAGGGTAATAAAAAAACAAAACAAACAAAAAAAAAGAACTTATTAAACAGAGGGACATATTTTCATTGCTCTGAAGTTGCTTTAGAAGGCCTCTCAGTCTACCATCTCATTGGTTTAGCAGTATTTTAGAACAAAGTCAAAGTTAACATACACATCAGATAAATGCAAGTAATCCACCTTTTGAATGAAATTAACTATTTTCGAATGCAATTGCTTTCAGAAACCCTGTTAAAGCCTGATATATTGGAAAATTAACTAAAGCTGCTTGTACTCTGAGGCAAAAACTAAGTTAGCACTAGAATTTATCTTTCTGTACCAGTCCTCCTGACCTTAGCACTTTCTGTTACATCAAACCCGAGCAAACCTGCCATTTGCAATTAAAAAGCCATGCTTTGTAATATTACATCAATAGCTTCTGCTAAATGAGGCTGTTTTACTCTTACGAAGTGCAACAAAAGTGTAATACAATATCATGTACCTAACACTTGTCTAATTTGTAAGGAAACATGCAAAAAACCTGCCAAAGGTGTTTCCATAAAGTTAAACCAAAATATAAAATACTATAAAGGTTTTGGGGGGGAAAAAAAAAAAATCAAGTCCACTTGAAGAATCCAAGAAGGATCATAGAATATTGTGAGTTAGAAGGGACCCACGCACAAGGACCATCGAAGTCTAATGTTTAGAGAGGATGTTTATACCAATTAAAGAAGATAGGTGAGTAGAACTGTTCATGGTAAAGGAATATTGGAGAAAAACTCCAACCAACCAAATACTGTATAAAAAGTTATTCTAAAGTAACTAAGAAAAAGAACAAACCCTCATTTTACTCAATGAACACAAGAATTATTCAGAATTCATGAGTTAAGTTAGTATGCATAACCACTTAACAGTATCACTGTGGGGGTCAGCAATGGAACTGTATTTTTGCGATCAAACACCAGACATACGACTTGTGGGGAACCTTTGATACTGCAGCTGTCAAGATCCAGCCAGGCTGTCCTCTGCCAAACATGAAACATTTACAGAGTCACTGTAATAGGAATTTTCCCTCTTGGGACAGCTTCCCCAGACAGCTAAGTTATGCACTGAACTCTAGAGAAACACCTCAGGCAGGGTCATAAAAGGAAGTATATTTGCTTAACCATGATATTTGTGAAGCAAAGTTAGTAAGAGAAGTGGATCCTTTCAGACAGTAGATGTATTACCAGGTGGTGAACTGTCAGGGGCTGCTTTGGGATCAGGAGTGTGACAAACAAAAAGTTGTTTTCCCAAGCTTTTTTGGGCAAATCTGAAGTACATTATGTGGCCCATTGCAACAAAAGACACAGAAATAAGCACCAATAAGCCAAAAGCTTCAGGGTTTGGGGCCAAGATGACCATGATGAAGTGCAGCAAGTCAAGAAGATAATTCATGGAGTTTTGGACACCGTTTATGATGCCTCTTTCAGATTCTATGACGTTTTCTTGGAGTAACTGTGTGACAGTCAAATCAAAGGACCAAAGGCCTATGGAGAGAAAAAACAGTTATCCATACAGCTGGGCTTCTCACAGCAAACTCATCACTGGCACAATTCAGTTCATCCTTCCAAGCACTCACTTCTGCCAAAAATGCACAGGCTAAGATATCCTCTTGTTGACTAGAGCTGATTTCACACTCACAGTCAAGAGCAAGTTATTTTCCTTTTACAAAAATTTCCTGAAATAATACATACAACTTTACACATTAACTTGCCTGCCACATCCTGTTTCACCATGACTATCAAGCCAATGTTTTACTCATCCTTTCCTTGTTTAAATACCTAGCTTACAGCTATTTACAGTGTATTCATGCTAGCTGCAATCACTAAGGCTCTGCTTAAGATCTTTTGCAAAAAATCAAATGTCTTTTACACTATGCAGAGTACACAATTTTAAATTACTGACACCAGCTTCCATACTGGTTTAGTCTGTTTGTGATTCAGCTTTAGAAGCTTATCTTGCCAACAAACTTAATACATATGAATCAAGTACTTTTTTCCTCCAGAATTCAGCAAAAACTAACTGCAGAAACTGAGTATAAAGATTTTACAGATGACCATTACGGTTCATTACATTTATATATTTGACTGCCTATTCTGTTGACAGATACTAACACTACACTAACCAGCAATTCCTCAAAAAATTAGGCTGTCATCCAAATCAAAGCTTCCCTTCTATAGTCCAAGATTAGACAATTTTAATACGTGGATTAATTTAGTAAACTGAAATTTGAAGGTTTTCATAGCAGATGTGTTCAGTTCTGTTTCCTAGTAACAAGTAGTTTCATTTGGTTGTGAACAAAAATAATTTAGAGTTGAGCTTTCCAAAAAATACGTTACAATCATCTCCAAATGTGGTAAATTTTCTCCTACTGGTGACATACAATATACGTGGAATTAGTACTGCAGTCTTCACCCTGGTGATACTATTGTAGGATCATTTCCTTTATATGTGAAGTATAATCAACTAGGCCCAGAAACATGATGTAACACTTCAATTATAGCCTCTAATTATAAAATCAATTGTATTTAGTTGACAGGCACTGTAATTTTTAGAATTAAAAGCAGATAATAAACCAAATTGTAATAGAGACATAATACTTACCAACTCTAGCAGCAATGACTCCTGCAAACAGGAGACTAACAGAGATTAAAGGCACGGACTCAGGACTCATCTCTGGGTCACCGTTAGCAGGAGCAATAGACCCGTTTAACAAGTTGGGCATTCCAGTTGCAAAAATCATTTCAGGTTCTGGAGATGCTATAGTAGGCAACGGTTCATTTTCAAACAGCCTGGCACTGATGTCAGCAAACGGGGAAACAGTCAAATCCATAGGACTTCCAGGCATAAATACAGAGATGGCACATAAGATCAAACAAGCAAACTGGGCAACTCCAGAAATAAGGCCCGTGCGAATGAGGCCACACTTGCGCCGAAGCCAAGTGAAAGCTACTGTTCCCATGATTCCAGTGACTGCTGAGGCACCCATGAGGAGGCTTAGCACAGAGCCACTCAGCCCCTGAGTGTATGCATAGCCTGTAGTGATACAATCGAATCCCAGAACAGTCATATAGAGAAATGCAAGGCCCATGCCTGCAAGGAACACCGGCTGGTTGTAGTACGCAACCCATCCATCCCGGAACGTTATGAAAGGTTCGGCAATCCGGGTAGCACAGCCGACTTCCTTCTCCTGCTGGGGCTCAAAGCCAGTTACATCTTTCTCAATAATTAACTGCACTCCTTCAGCGGGTTTCATGTCACTCTCTGTAAACAGAAATGGAGCTGTCAGATACACTCCTGCCTGCAAAGTGCACAGTGTAAAGCGACAGACAATTGTTTGCACTAAGTTCGCTACTGCAGAAGTGCATCAGTCAAACTCCACTACAAACCTTTCTCTTAATTACCTAAATTAAATCATTTAAAGCATTCTTAAATCCTTCCTAGGGAGTAAGATCAAGTAAAGTTTATCCCTATCAATTTATTTAATTAAACGGTGATAGGAGAAAGCATTGCCTGCTTCTAGACTTGTGACTGAATGCTCCAGTTCCATAGAGAAATCATTTGCCTAATGAATGCCAATGTCACACAGCTTTGTATGCTTAAAAGCACTGACTGAAAAAAGAAGGGCATACTTAAACATCTGTCAGTATCTCATGTCATGGCGGAAGAACCAAGGCTGAAGCCTGTCCAGAGCCAAAAGCTTTCAAAGTTTGACTTAAAAAAAAAAACAAACCCAAAACCTCAGACTATGCATTTCTACAATTCCATTCTCACTGTAATAAAGGAAAAAGGCACTTCCACCGGTCCCAAACAAAAATCCAAAAACTCACAGCGGTATTTACACTAGTAAGGAGGATAGAAATTCTACAAATGTCTGGATGCCTCAGCAGTGTTTTTACACTGTTAAGTTCAAAACTAACTCCACATACAGCAAGTGAGACACATGAAGTAATTCAGCAACTTTTTAAAACACAAGTCTTCTAATGAAATCAGAATACTGCAACAGCAAAGATGAAGAAGTGTTTTCTACATATTGACATTTGCTAAATGCTTCACTCTCCAGAAGTATTTAAGAGCCTGTTTCAAAGTTATGGAGCCTTCTACACTCTCTTGTTCTCTAATACTCAACTGCCATCAGCCTGGTCCAACAGCTTACTGGACCAGCTATTACCACCATGGATCTGATGGCTGGGAAGATAAATCTCTTCAGTACTTTTAATAGCAGCTTTCTAACTCACAATATATTGAGACAAGATTGTTAGTTAGCATTTAAACAAAACCCAGGAATTCTTCGTATTTCAAAAAAAAAAAAAACCCAAACAAAAACCCACAACCTGTTGTAGCTGGGAGCCCATAACATGAGCTTTCAGTAGTACTCATATACTGCTACCTTAAAAATGGGGAAACACTTAAGTTTAGTAGTTCAGCATCTGACATTTCCAATACTTCACAATAAAAAGTCTGTTTCTGAAACAATTTTAATTTCTGGTATTAAGACTACCTAAAGCAGTGTTAATATAAATTTCAGGGTTACTTATAGTAATAGCCACAGTCATCTACACTGCATATCCCACTTGTACTGCTTGACCAAGAAAGTAGAACTGAAGGCCAAAAGAATTTATTTTTTTTCTCCACTGTTCCCTGGCGCATGTAAAAATCATTCAATCATGTCAGAATAGAAATATGACCATCTATTCTGCAGCCTCCCAAAAGCCTGTTTGTACTATGTGTAAGCAGAGATGAGTTAGCAAGGAACAGTCTTACAGAGGCTGTAGACACTACAGAGCCAAGGGTCTGATCCAGCTTCTTAGCTATAGTACAGATGGATAGGAGCATTCCTTATGATCAGCCTGAAGTTACAGGGCAGACTTACTCTAAGGGATTAATGAAGAGGAGAGAATTAATTCTTTGGCTGCATTTTACAGAATTCCTCAAAAAGCTGCAAAAAGTATTATTACTTAGATTAGAGTCTCTGGTATCTATACCCCAAACATGAAATCTACAAGCTATGAGTAGAAAGATAAATAACCTCAAAGCAGTGCCTGTGGAAGACAAAAGTCAACGCTTGGCTTGAGTGATGCAATGAACATACAGTGAATTTGAATAGTTACTTCTGTGTTTTCAATACCTTTCTTTACATTCAGCTGTTTCAGTTCCGATGCTTCAACTTTTGCAGATTTGTGAGCCAGAGTAGGGGTTTTCTGATAAACCTTCCAGAGCAGCAGATATTCCACACACATCGACATCAGGTTCCAGCCAGAAATGAATCCACAGCCAATCATCGGGGAGCCAAATGTCATTATCTGACCAACAGCCATTGGGGCCAAGATATTGGTCAACTGATCAATTCTTCTTATTGTGGCATTCATATCTGTCAGAAATTATTTGATGATATGAAATGATTGGTGAACACTTACAGTGAAATATTCGCTAACATAATTGTGAATTGCACATGTATAAAGGTAAAGCTGCGAGTCTTGCTCCACCTGTAAGTGGTTCCAGCAGGAGTAATCAGAGGCACCTACAGACTATTTCAATGTTTAAGTTCACTGCAATCAACCAAGGTGTTTGTAAGCCAAATCCTGGCTGCTGCCAGTTTTGCCTGCATGAGGTCTTTCAGATTTAGCATGCTGGGTTTACAGTTCATCATGAGATCAGGTAGAACTGCTCATCATGATATCAGATCACTTTTACACAGCACTGATACTGTGGACTCCTAGCTCCATCCCTGTAACACTCAAACCTAGCAAGCACAACTCCAGGAATCTCATAAGGTGGAATTGTTTCTTGTGAAGATAGTAATCTACCTCCCAACACTGGAACACGTATTTCTTAGTCTCCTCCATTTACTGCTAATAACTGGCGGCCACAGTACCACCATGATAGCAGCAGAACTTTGAAATGGCTTTACATTTCCTTGTTAAGTCACATTGGTTGATGGCAGCTGTAGGCGTCCTTAGATCTTACTGAGCAAAGTCCTCACTCCTTTCTGGTCCTTTGATGTTTACAGTCAAAACAAGCAACCCATTCTCAGCACAAATGCATCTTTCATTTGCTGCTAGGGAATGCCTCACCCTGCTCAATCTTATCTACTTTACTGTTGTTAAACCATCCAGGTTCCTCTAAGTTTCTAATTAATAGTGCCATTCTTCCACTCCTAAAATTTGCTAGGCACTCAGTGGTTTCACACGTGAAGCCCCTTTTAGAGTCCTACTATAAAATTAGAGCTTTTGAAGGGCAAGTGAAATTCTACATCAGTATGAAGCTGTTTTATTGAATCTTTGGAGAATTACTCCTTGCCATTCAAAGAAACATTCAGGTTACTCTATTTAAAATTCAAAGTCAATTCAATGTTAACCCTCAGTCAAATAGTTAAGTTAGATACTTGCATAATATTTAGCTTTAAAAATTCCAAGAACTAACCTTTGTTTTTTGAGTTATTTGAGGAAGGCTAATAATTCCACTCAGAAAAGGTACAAAGAGTGAATAGGAAAACTATCAAGGGCAACAAAGGAGAGTTAAGGTAACTTTTTTATTTCCCTATTCCACTAACTTGCATAACTAAGACTTCTCTTTGAGGAAAGGTAACAGTGCAGAGATGGACAACAGTATTTGCTGCCAAGTCAGTGTCAGCACTTTTTTTTTTTTTTAAGTTAGGAATTCCAACAGTCTCCAAGTTACACCATGGTTAAACAGAAAACAAGCTTATTCAGCCTGAAAGGGATGCTTTAGATAAATCTGTTGAACTAAGGTGCTTAATTCAGTGGTTGTTTTCATTCTTCAGCCAAGTCGCATGAGAACTTACAGTAACCTCTTGCCTGATTTCTCAGTACAAAAATGTAAGTAGTCATACAATTGTGCCTGAGCTCAGGAAGCAGTAAAGAGGCAGGACTGACTCCCAGGCAGCAGCTCTCTGCAGGTGTGGTCCGTACTTTATCTCATGTGTGGTATATGGGACAGGGATGGGGGAGATGATTTGTTGAATAAGATCTGACACAAGAAAGTTTTAATAGTTCTCATTAACCTAAGACTTCTACAGATAGCTGCTATTTTTGTACCTGTGATTCACATGCATGAAGAAAGTTCACCTGTATTGCTGCTCTACAAAAGGCATGACCTAGAAAGGCACTGCAAGGCCAAAATAAAAGACTAGGGAGGATAATCTGTAGACTGGGAAATAAAAGTATGACACTTTTTATGCATCTAAGAACTAGCCTTTCCTGGATGAGATGGGTAAATAATATTCCTTCATTGGAGATAAACCTGAAGTAAAAATCTGGAATACAGGGCTCAAATTTCTAAAAGTACTCTGAACTTTATGGGCAATTTAGGCAGCTTTATACAAAATTATAGTCCAGAACCTGGAATGCTGTCTAAGCCTGAAGGTATCTAAACTATGTCAGACTTAAACTTTAGTTCCAGAGTTAGTGACCTAGAGTTCTTGGTAATGTTAAACTGCTCTGTGCCTTGTTTGCAGTTCAGTATCAGCTCCTCAATCTGAGAAGGCTTAAGTCCCCTTATGGAGTTGATTCAGAGCCCATATAGCCTGACCAAATTCATCACAAAAAAATGCTGCTTCCCACACTTCTGACTGTCTGTTACAACCAGAGCAGCAGCACAGCCACAGATCTGTTGTACACCTTTTGTGTAATTTGCTTTGTGTATCCTTGGTGAGATTCCCAATCCCTCACATCCAACTGGCATCACAACTACCAAACGGCAATAGAATATGAATGGGAATGAAGTCTCTCTCCTAGTAGTATCAATGTCACTGTGCAAGTGCAGGGCACAGGGGGAAAAGATGAGTTAGTCTGTAGTCTATGCTCAAAAGCATCAGATATCAAAGGAAAGCAGAGCTTCCGATTCCAACTGAAGGAAAGTGTTCACAGCTCTGCGTTAGACATCGAATGCTAGAGAAATGCAAGGTTTCAAATGTGCCTGGATGCACGGTATTACCTACTGGCAATTTGCTAACCTACTTAACTGTTCTGGACTTCATTCTCATGCATCTCTTTCTTTGATCCCCATGAAAGGAGCCCAGTTACGCAAGAGTTCTCTGTTTCATTCCAGAGACCTAAAAATAAAGTATTGCAACACTTGGCTCGTTCCGCAAGACTAGTTTTTTTAACAGAGCTGCAGCAGTACTAAGAGGAGGGCAAAACAAGTTTGGGGATGCCTAACTGAATTGTAACCACAACAGTAATTTGTGATCTCAGTAGCTGTACTCCAGAGCAAGGAAGAGTGAAATAAAGGCTTCCCTTTTACTGGATGTATTCTCATAATATCTGGAATTCAAAGATGTACTGATCTCTGTAAAACTGTAGTCTTTAAAAAAAAAAAAAATTAAATCAAGCTTGGAAAGTAAGACATGCAAGGTATTATCAAGGCAACATATTTCACCTGCCAGTTTGCTTCTGTCTTCCCCTGCAACCACAACAATCCAGTCCCTCTGAATTGTGATCGCTGTGGCAGTGCTGGCCAAATTGGCAATATTTGCTATTGTGATAACCAGGATATAGCACAATGTCTAGAAAGATGAGGGGAAAGAGTTACAAGGTGAGAAAACTGATGGAGATCTCCACTTTCTACACAAACAGAAAAGACTTTTGTATTTGATTCCACACATTTTAGCATTATTCTTCACACAAAACAAGATCAAGTCTACAATTCCTGGCAGAAGACAATCTTCATCTCTGTTTACCTAACCAGTGCAGTTTCATTTGCCAGTTTTAGCTCCCAGAAATGTCTATACAGATTAGAGAAAAAGATAAAAATTCATCCATTTCCCATGCTCCCCAAAGTTTCTTTGTAAATTAATTTCTTATTAACAAGTTCAAGCACTCACAAGAAGCCATCCATGGTATAATGTCAAGAGCTGTGTCTTAAACAAGAAGATAATCATCAGGATAACCCCACACAAGATGACAGATGAATTCTGCACAATCAGGGACGTCTGGGCCACTGTTTTAAACCAGACAGAGAGCAACAGTTATGAACATAAGAATGAGCTAATTATAGCCTTAAGGCAGATGTAATTAAGGAACATGCACACATTTTTTAAATAACTTTATTTTCCTAGTCTCCCCCAAAATATAAGTGGCAAAAGTATACTTCATAGTAGATTCTGAATCTTCCATTGTCTTAGAGAAACAAACTAATGTCTAATGTAACTTCATAGCTCATGATTTACAGTCAAAGTAGGTCTTCTCTCAATCTAAGTCCCTGTTTAAATGCTGACAGTGTGTTTCAAGTAGTAAAAATCTAGCTCAAGCCTCTAAAATTCATCTTCAACCTACCGTGGAGGGGATACTATTCTGAAAATTTTTGGAAAGTAAAAATTCATTTGAAGAACTTGATCCCATTTTATTTATAAAACAGACTAGAGCATATATAGTTACAATGTGTGTAACGCAAATGCAGTGTGTTTACACTTAAGTGAAAGATGTTTGTATCCAGACAGAAGACAACAAAAAATACAAGTGTATGTAAGTGTTATAATGCAAGAAGAACTTGGTCTGTAGTCCTAAAGTTACATATTTTTTACCTTTTGTGTTTCCATACATCTCTACACATCAGATGGGTTTAGCCTGAGTAATAGACATATCATGACTTAAAACTGGTTTCCTGCTGTCTTTGAGAGTATCTTTGTACAACCATCACCACTCTGAAACCACTCTGCCCTTCTTAAAGGAGATGAGCAAGCCCCAATCTCATATTTGACTTGAGAAATTCACTCTGTCAGCTTCACCTTTTTAACATGAATTCGATCCATCCGTAAGTAAATAACCTGCTCTAGGCATCTAACCTTTGAGCCTGGAGTTCTTGTCCACCCAGTCTCCAATAAGGGCTCCCAGGAGAAGAACTGATCCCGCCACAACCAGGCCATAGACCGCAGTCAGGAGTAAGCTGTTTCCATAAAGTTCAACCAGGAATACAGACACAGCAAAATGCCACATACGATCTCCCTTTAAGAGTAAGAGAACATACATAACATTACTGGTTGCACTTTAGAAGCACACAGGTTCACTATTTTATTAAAGCCCTGTCAAAAGTCTGTACTAAAATAAAGGTTTGTTACACATACAGAGGTGATGTGGGGGTTTTTGTGGTTGTTGGTTTTTTGGGAGATTTTTTGATTGCTACATCCTGTCACCATTGATTTTATCCCAGTATCACTAAGATCATCTATCCTAATCAAGTGGATCATTACAGCTTGTAATACCACAAATCCAAAAACCTCAGATATTTTCTATTATTATATTACTGGGCAAAATCTGTCACCAACCACATCAAAAAAACCTCAAAAAGCTTACACAAGTTTTCCAGCACAGATCAAATATTAACAACAGATTTACCGATCACTATTTAAATAACTTTTCAAGACAGCAGTTTGCTCTTGATCAAAGCTTAAGTCCTGCTTTATAACACAAGAGTGAGTCAAGTGAAAACAAGTCATCATACAATTCAGGATAGATATGGGTAAATGTTAACTGAAGTTTCTGAAATCACTGGACTTCAGCTGTTTTTAGAGTTAAGCACTGGCATATTACTCAGAGGAGGCAGAACAGCAGAGCACATTTAACCTATCGTAAACTCACTGCTAGTTCAGCCCATTTAGCCTACTGCTCATTTAACCTAGTGCTTAGAATACAACATGTTCATGTTCTGATGCCACTTGCTACAGGTACAAAAAGGAAGCCTCAGTTGTTAAACACATCCAAGTGAAGTAGTTTTCATACTATTCAAAACATTTTTAAGTTTGCTTATAAATACATCTCACTTTACTTTTAAACATATTGCAAGCAATGCATGACAGAAAATGCTTTATGTAATCAGTAACAAAGCAGATGAATAGAAATCATTTATACCATTCTGGGGCACACAGGTTGTTTAATAAGGGTCCCTAACATTAGTCTTCTACAAACCAAACATGAAACTGTTTTCTTCTGCTGCCTTATCTTAAATAAACAACTGCTATGTGATACAGCAGAGAGTACAAATTTCTAAGGACCTCAACTATTTGGAAGGGCTGGGGGAGGTGTAACATAAAAGTACTTTTAAGAATCAAAGCCTGCCAAATCTAACTTATCATGTAACACAGCAGTCAAGAGATACACAAAAAGCATACTATTTGGAGGGTCAAAATAATTGCAAAGTGTGATTAATCTTCAGTATAGTACAGACATAAAAAGCATTTGCCTTTTAATGTTATTTGAGTTCACTGAAGGAGATTTCCGTAAGCAATGTAACATGTAAACTTTTGTACATATTTTCTTAACCACAGGCTGAAAAAAATTATATTCCAATCATGGAAAGAAAAATTTAATCTGTTCAAATAAAAACCCCAGGGTATTTTGTATGCTTTTTTAACTAAATCCAATGACAAATGTTACTATAAGCATGATCATCTTATATGTCTCCTTTCACATATTATAAACCATTTTTCACTCAAGAGACACCTAAGGTCTTCTGTAAATATGTTCCACTTACATTCCATGGTTAGTTAGTATAAATATATAGAAAACATCCCAGCAATGAATCCACAGGCATATAATTTCCCAAGCCCAGCTTTCACTTAAACTTAGTATGACTTGAGGTGGTACTTTATACAACTTCACTTAAAATACATGCAAGTGAATTAACCCAGATAACTGTTTATATTAAGCTAGAAAAATGAGCCAAAAAATACTTTCATATTAAGTTTGGGTTTTTTCTTTGTGCAGAGATGTTTCAGTTACTGGATTCTGACAAGATGAAAAAGGCATTTTTAAAAAAATCTAAGCATGTGAAAGTCAGTGCCAGTCACTACTGTTAGAGTGAAAAACTGAATCTCACTTCAAACTCATGGAAAGGTTCCTATGACTCCAGAGACATAATGATTTTGCTGTACAGTCCACTTAAGAGCCTGTGAACGCTGTTCAACTTTATCCAACACATTTACCCAGAGTATTTTGCTCAGGCCAACCCACAGAGAAAATTTTTGGGGTAACCACAGCTGTTATAATGTGGAAGTATGATTTTCTTTCAAGAATTAAAAAACAAAGAATAAGCAAAGATAAAGGAGAAGAAAAACATTAGTGAATTGCAGAGCTTTGTAGCAGGTAAGTAATTTCAAGCTAAGATCTACTGAAATTTGAACAGCAAATATTTTCTTCAGAAACAGGCAGAACCCTGATTACATAGCCTATCATAGTCCCATACTTACATATCATCATAGTCCCACCTTAAAATGTCTCAAAATGTGGATATTTCAAAACTTTTAAATAGCTACAGCTGTTTAGCATCACTATCCTTTTAAAGACAGCTCCTCCCCTTCTGTAATTACAAGCACCTTAAACTGAATGTATACAATCACACGTCAGAACTGAAGCCACAAGTTGAGGAACAGCCAGGCTACCACCTACTGACTGGCCTCCTGAGGGGCACAGATAAGGCTGGGAAGTTGCAATCAACTGATCTCCTGGGAAGCATTAGGCCTGACACCCACAAGGTGAACCCAGTTCCACGCTGTTCTTTCCTTCTTGCTGAAGGATAGACAGCAACAACATAAGGTCTGAGAGTCCAGTTCAGCATTGTTGTCCAGCCTATTAAGATCCCCGAGGCCAGGCTCACATTCAAATACTTTACTGAGCAAGAGCCCAACAGTCTAGACTTTGTTCAAGTCTCAACATTTCTGGAGATGTGACATGTTTAATCATTCACAGCTTCTCTTGGCATGTGGGAATGGCACAGTAACACAGAAACCTAATTCGATCTCCTAGTTACAGCAAAAGCCCATTTCTCTCAGGTTTTGTATTGTGGACAGAGCCATTCTAAAACAAAGATGATCTATAACTTGGAGTTCTGAAGATTCAGGTATTTGTTTACTGTTCCTGTTAGCAAAAGCCTTCACACTACAGGAACGCCAAAGCTTAGGAGATACAAAAGGCGAAGTCCTGCACCCAGTTCTGTCGAAATAAGCTGTTGTAGAATAACTTCTGTTGTTTGAGCAGATTTGGTTGAGGGTTTTTTGAGTCAAGATTTTCAGCACAAAACCCACCAAGGCATGACCAGGAACCTTCATTAATATTGCAAAACAGACATCTTGTAGTCAAACATTTGTTACTGTGTGCAACATTGTTTTCTAACTCTGCTTAGTCACCTTTACTCAGGGACAAAGCCATCCCACCGCGGAGCTGTGAAGCACTGCTCAGAGAGGACTAAGCAGGGTTGGCCAAATTGCCAGTGAGGCACTTTGGTGGGCATGATGGACAAAAGCTGTTGCAGGCAACAACCATGACCTCCAAAAAGCAGCGAGCCAAACAGCTCCTTCAATATTAACAACTGCCAAAATACTGCACTTGTTTAAACAAACATTTGATAGCACCCGAAGCCTTCTTCCACTACGAGAAACATCAGTACAACCTTTCAGGTTAGTGAAAGCAAGAAGCTGCCAGAGTTAGGCATGCAGTGTTGTAACTGTAGATCAACCATTTTTTCAATACATACATCAAACCAGTCCAAATGCAGGACCAAAACACAAAACAAGGAAAACGGGGGGAAATGTTCCATTTATTTTTGAACCAAGCCATTGTATGGAGACTTAAGATTGTGTTATAATACACACATATTCTTAATTTTATTCTGTGAAACAGAACCAGGTTGTCTATTTTTAGTGCATATTTTAAGGTAACTTTTTTTAAAGTATTCTTCAAGTGAGTAAAAGCTGGTACAGTAAGTTACACTAGCACAGAAGGAAAGCATTTCAGAAGGCAAACAATTTTATAGAGGACAACTCCTGATGCTTTCAACAAGTTAGCTAGAGAGTGGCAGTAATGGCTCCATCGTAAACACTGAGTATATCCCATTAGTAAGTATATGAGTCCTTTACATATATGCTGCAATGGGCTGTCTCTCACTCTGCTCGTCTGTAAGGAGTTTCACTGGTTCTGCAGTTATTTAAAAACATTAAAAGGTACAGAACCAGGCCCTCCTGGTTCTCCGCTTCTCTGCACAAAAACTAAACCTACTGCAACGTATCTTGTAAAGATTATGAAGACTTTTAACAGCAAGGTGTTGTAACAAGACCTCTATGGTGGTGTGCTAGTTGGTGAAGATTTTTGGAAAATACCAATAAAGCTCAGGAAAATCACAGCCAGATTAATCAAATCCTACTTCTACCAGGCCAGTATTTTACTTACCCAAGTGGACAGTGCATGTCCAAGATAAAGAAGAAACTTTGCAGACGTAAAATAGGCAACCACAGATCCTAAATGAGAAATAAGAAACAGATGCTAAAGCAAATGCGGGCACATCCACCGCATTTCGGTACTGCAAATACAGTTCGCTGCCGTGGACACCGTTCTGAGAGCGGAGGCGCCACCGGGACACAGCGCGATTTGGTGCCCCCCACCCGCGTCAGCCCCTCCCGGTCACCCGCGCCCGCTCCGCGCCCAGGAACCGCTCTGGAGGCGGCCCGCCCGCACTGACCGCCGCGCCGCCGGCCCTCCGGCTCCGCTGCCCGCGCCATGCCGGCCCGCTCCGCCGCTGCCCGGTGCCGAGAGAAGGGGGGACGGGCGGCTTCGCTTCGTGTTGCCTTCCCCGACTTAGCTAGCACTGTAGCTGAAGTCGGAAAGCCTTGGCCTTATGCGCCGCGGGCGGCGGGGACGCTCCGCCGCGAAGGGGCCGAGCGCCGCTCGACGCCCGGCTCGGCGCTTACGGCTGCCGAAAGCTGCGGGCTGGGAACCGGCGGCGCACCGCCTTTTGTACACGGCGGTGGCACCGCCCCCGCCCGGCCCTCCCCGGGGGCGGCCCCGGCCCCGCCACCGCCAGTGCCCGGCAGAGCAGGAGGGGCCCTCCGCGGGGCTCCGGGCAGGCAGCGCTGGAGGCCGCAGCCTCGGCTCCCGGGCACCGCGGGTGGGACTCCAGCAACCATGAGCCCGGCTTTCCATGCCTTGGGCCCCTTAGTCCTGCTTCTGGCTCGGCTCTCTGCTGTTGCCTTTTTGTTTTGTGGCATTTTAAAAACGTGACGTTCTTGAATATGCAGAAGAACATCGAATATTCAAGAAGCTGGGGTTGTAGGAGAAGCACCAAGTATCACAAGCCTTTGGTTAAAACACTGCCAAGGGTAGTGCTCCCAATTCGGAGCTTCCAAGGAAAAAAAAAAAAAAAAACAAAACTAAACAAGGCACCAAAATTTAAGCTATTTAACTGAAATAGCATTTCTGTTCTAATGAAGATGGTGCAGAATTGACTCAGTTGCTGCTGGCTCAGGCACTCTGCTTCAGATGAAGCATAGCAGTTCCTACCATAAATACTTTTTTTGCACACTATGTGACCTACTTTTGGTATTGACCACCACAAAAAACTACATGTTTATATAGAACTTAAAAAACGGTCAAAATGTACAATAAGCTAGAACTTTTTCAGGATACTGTGAAAATACTTAAGAATTATCTGTCCTTGTGCAGTTGAAAACATGATTGTTCTCGGCTGCCAGAGCTGAGATGATTTTATCATTGGGTAATACTGCAAAGTTCCCTCCTCTATGTGTAAAATCACTTTTGTTTTGGGTTGTGGGTTTTTTGTTTCATTTTTTTTTGTTGTTTGGTTTCTTCCCCCCAAGTATATAGGCCACCCCAGAAGCAAATGCCTGACATAACAGACCAATAACCTGTTCTGGTGTTGCTACTCCTGTGATCTTGTTCAAAGTATTCTTACATTAATTAGACGAGTTTCTATGCATGAATCATGGATTATCCTTTGTATAATGGAAACTATACCCTGGGAAAAAAAAAATTCGTAATTCATAAACATAGGAAGCCTAAAATTGCTATTTTAATGGGATTGGTTATCCCAGGTGAGTTAAGTGTTTCTTCTTATGGTATATTCCTTAAAAATTTGTGGAAAATCTTTTCTCAAATTGGCATCAAAAGCAAAGTAAATTTTCTTTATGGTTTGTCTTATAAAGCCTTACTGCTTAAACTGTATTCTTCTTTACTAACAGCTGAAAAGATAATTACTTTTCCTAAACCTTAACAATTTTAATATTATAATCCCGTGTTAAATGAAAACCCTACAGTGTATCAAAATTGATATTTAGTGGTTTTAAGTCTCTTAACTGTCAGGTCTTGCACTTCTACTGGCAAGGGCACTGTATTCCACAGTAAACAGACAGATTAACTCGGGTCTAACCCCTGGTTGTTACTCGTATCCCAGCAGGAAGGGACCACAATCTCAAGGAGCTCTGTGTGACAGATGCCTGCCATGCTCCATTGCAGACTATCCCATTTGACTCACATCTTTTCCACCCCTGTCCCTGGTGGCATCTGTGGCCGCTGTTATGGTTTGGTTACTGGACTAGATGGGGTCTGATCTGGTCTGTCAGGTATATAATGCATACACACATATATGTCATACAGCAGCAGTTCATCCAGTAACACCAGGAACACTTACCAGCACAGTACTGCTGGTTAGACTTTTTTTGTTACTAGAGAACTATGTGGATGAATTAGAGTTTAAATAATCATTTCTGATTGAGCGTTCGCTGAACTTTATACAAGTGCATGGGATTACATAGGTGAAATCATGATCTCTGCTATTTTTTCTACTGGTAATGACAGGTTTGGTGATATTTAAGCTATAACAAAAGGCAAAGAAAACATAGCAAACATCCTTTGCAATCTGAAAAGCAACGGTTGCTGTATCTCTCTGGGATTTCTTGCACGGAAGAATGTGTGCTCTGTCCAGTATGATACAGAGCGAACCCAATGTGCGTCTGGAATGCTGCTGTATGGGATGTCAGGGGAGGCTGTATCGTGTGCACACAGTGAGGTTGGCCTGTCCATAGTGCACAATGCGTGATGCACATGACTGCATAGTGCAGATAAACCATGCAGTTTGTCCACTGCAGGTCACACACGTCCCAGGCACACCAGAGTCACTGCACACAATGACACAGGGTACTTGCTGCCAGCAAGTACCAGCCAGAATTTCTGATATCCAAAGGCATATATGTTATATCCTTTTTTAACAATTTCCCTGCCAAATGTCCAGAGGTCTTAGACATATAGCTAAAAGGCCACAGTTGATTTGTGAGGCACTTGTCTTCTTCCAAAAGCAGGGGAATTGGCAGGTAGGGGAAATTCATATTTTTTCTCCTAAATTGCCACCACTTTGCTGATGATCTTTCCCCAAATGCTTATTAAAGTAAGTCTCAGCTTGTGGTTTTTTTCCTTACAATACTGATGTCCAACACAATACAGTAGCTGAGCACTTTGATTTTTACATCTAAGATCCTGCTAAAAAAAGCCCCAATTATTCTTACAAATACTCCACTAAATCCAAATTTTATTAGATTGCTTTGTGAAGCCCTTGTAAATATATTTTTTAAGATGCAGGTCTTTTTTCAGTTTGACTGGCTCACCAGAGTCTTTTCACCGCAACATTCACAGATTTCTAATGTATTTAGGGAGGTGTTTAATAGCTGAAAGCTGTACGAGAGGAGTTACCAGTTTTACTTGGTACAGCCCCGACTCAGCAGTCTTGCAACAATAATTTACACAATGGCACAGCACACCAGCCATAGATTTGAGACCAGGCCTGACTAATGGTCACTGGCAGAATGGACACAGAGACCAAAAAGTGGGATTTTAATTAACAAGACATATACTCACATTATACTCTTCCTAGCTAAAGTTTTTTCAGTGGATAAATTCCATATGCTTTCTTAAAAATGTATTACTAATATCATCTCTCTAGTTACTATTTGAGTGAAGAAATATAATACTAAATTTGTTTTCAGATATTTTAAGTTTATGATTAAAATACAAAAATAATTTCATTCAAAATACATTCTTCAAAATATTTCTAATAAGATAGCTGTCTAGAACAAAAAAACCTTATATTTAATTTTCTGGCAACAAGGGCAACAATTCAACTACAAGATGTAAACAACTGAAAATATTTTCATTATTGGTAAGTGCATAACTATGATGTCGGTAATAGTCAAAGATACACTTCCAGGAAAGACATGGCTTAAAAAATAAGAGAGTATCTATTTTGGCTTTAAACAACTGCCCACATCAGTGGCAGCTTCTCTAAGCACTGTGCTTGTAATAGAGCTGCTGAACCCAGAACAATAGCAATTTTACCAAATAATACTCACAATTGTCATCATGGTTTAACCAAAGAGGCATGAATCACAGTGAGAGACCTCATGCACACTCGGATCTTACACTCAGCTGAGAGGTTTCATGAAGTTTAATTAGCATGCTGTTGCCATTCTTCATTAAGACACACCTCTTGGTGTGCAAAGTGGTTTTTTACTCATTTAGCTCACACAAGGCCTAGCAAAACTGGAAAGAATATATATAATCTGTGTCCTTTGAAGGGTGAAGTTTAGAAGTCTTTACGGCACTGCCCTCTGCTATGACTTAGGCATGGGAAGCTGTGGCTCTGCTGCTCATAACCCCACACATTCAACTCTCAGACCTGCCATCTCCGTATCAGCTGGCACTCCACGTTTGCAATGCTCTTGCACAGCGAAACAGCCAGAGGTGAGGTGGAAAAGTCTCCCAGGGTTTACTCCACAACTGTTCGTTTCACTCACATGTTAGCAATTTGAACATCTATACCTACTAATGGTCATTAACTAAATACCTTCTCACTCCCACTTCTCTAAGATCCACAGTGTGATGCTGCTATGGGATTTGTCTCATTCAAACTTCAAAGTGACAGCTCCTGTCTCTCAGGGCTAGATAACAGACCAGCCATTTTAACCTGAAACAATAATTTTTTTCAGGACCAGAGCCAGACTCCTGTGACAAACTCTCGTGAGAAAACCATCCAGAACCTCTAGCAAATTCCAAATTGAGAGGTTTATTTGGAGAAGCTAGAATTATCTAGCTTATACACAGCTCCAGCTCAGGGAGCTGAACCAGCTCTGTGCTCACATAAGCAAAGACATTTGTAACTGATAAGTGGTAGCCTGACTAGTGACCAAAACAACTTGCTTAAAATCATACGTTATATGTTATGCCACATGTTATATGACAACTTGTTTCAAGAAGAGACTCCTTTTGTCCAATCTTTCTCAGTCATAAGAAAGCACTGTACCCTAAACTCAAATAAAGAAAACATCTTGTACCAAATGAGAAAAAAGTACCTGAAAGAAGACACCACATCTACTTAGGGACAAGTGGATGTTTTGCACCCAAATGTCAAGAGTAACATTTCTGCAAACTCCCTATGTCATACTGCACATTCATTCTCAAGAGAGGGAATTATTTACTTGAACTGGAACACTGTGTTGAGGAAGAGACTGAAATGAGTCTGGAGGGTAAGATAACAGCCTATCTGCAATTTAAGCTCATTTGGTTTGTTTTCTTCATTAGAACTTACTGCAGTTTGTCTCCTACAGGGTGTCATTGTTCTGTTACTAAACAATACAACAATACTTAATAAACAGTATTTTGTTTCCTGTGTGTATTTTAGTATGCAATATGAAAAAACTGGGATTTGTTATTTTTCCCACAGCCTCCTAATACCTATGAATTTTGCTTTTATTCCTTAATTCATTGTTAAGGAATTTTGATACATACAATAAAATCAAATACGAAAGCAAGTCAAGACAGTATTTGTATCCCTTAAAAAAAACCCTGTTAAAAGTCAAAGGAATTCTTCTCTTAAATAACTCCTGTTGGAGGTTATGGTTGACCTCTTTAAGACAGTCAGATTTTGACATTCTTGTTCACCTTTCTGCAATGTTTTATTCTGATTCTATGGCAAGGAAATACTTTAAAACACATTTTTAACTTCAGGCACATGTTTAGTTTCCATTGATTTCAATGAAATAAAAAACAAACAAAAACATCTCTAGATTTAAGACAACATTGAAAAACTTTTTGGAATAGAAGTGAATCAGGGAATACAAGTTTCTTTTGACCTGCCACTAGCCTGAACTGAACAATCTGTCGTATCAGTGATCCCACAGCAGGGAAAGGGAGGAGCTTCAGTTGCACTATCAATTTCTGCTTCTGGTGTTTCCAGAACAGTCTTCATAAAAACATGATTGTCTTTGGGAGACCAAGATACACTTATGTTCAAACCAGCCACAACTTGAAAGCAATTTTTTGGAAGGCAAAGCAAAAAGTACAAGATGTACTTAGAATCACGTGATGAAGTAAGCATATGTCAGCAAATAAAATCATTGATTTGAACAGTTCTGGTGTTATACAAATAACATGCACCTCAACAGCCATCAATTGTGTAACCATCAATCTTGCAGGTGGAGCCCTTCACCCATATACAGCACCCTGTGTGAACAGGGCTCTGCACTGGGGCAAGACACTGAGCCAAATACATTTTTAGGAAAACTTGCAGAGTTGAATCTGACACACAGTTCTGAGTATGAGAAAAACCTCATACTACCACCTGCCTGTATTTGATGTTAGACAGTGATTAACTAAGTTGCCATATCTTATTAAGAATAATAAGCCAGTCTCTTTCCCTTTTGCAATGTCTTTACCATAACCCTTTGGTGTTAGTGCTATATTGATTATTTACAATAATAATAACAACATAATAATCTAGTAATTAGTCATTATTGTACAACTACTTAGCCTTCAATTCTCATAAATCCTAACCTTAGGTTTCAAAGAGTAGTTTACCCATCAGACTCAATCAGATACCTTCTTGTCACTGATGGTATATGCCTTCACTAACACAGCAAACTTCAACTAACTATTGTTTCAGCCAGGGAAAGCTCTTCCCATAGAAAGCTTTGTCCATCTTCAGGCTATTTTCTTAAAGGGTTGGAAGCATAATAACCAATTAAAAAAATTTTTAAAAACCAAAACTTGAAAATTTAAGTTTGTTCTGAAATTTCTTTTATAAGGGCTCTAACAAGAACATTCATATTAATATTGTTTTGTTAATTTTCTAACTAATCTGAAGTGAAAGTTAAGATAATATCACAGAAAGCACTCTCTCTGTTTCATTAATAACACCCAGGGCCTGAACCATATTCCAGAGATGCAGCCAGGGAGACCCTGCAATGTCTGTAATGAAACATGCAATCTGCTGGCACCAGTATATTTATGGAGTGTGCTCAGTGACAGGACACAAACTCCTCTGCCTCAGAAAGCTTTTCAAAGCCTTTGGTCCCAGAGGTGGTCTTAGCCCTCAGCTTCAGCTCTGTGCAAATACTGTTCTATCAGAGCTGGAAACATGGCTTACCTGTTTCTGCAGAGCTCTTTTTTTTTTTTTTTTTAATATCTTAAGCAGAAATCTACTCAGTACCTTAAATCAGCTAACAAGAAAACACAAATATGACCGATAGCTTGCTGTTATCTAATACTACTCCACCCTATTATTATGGCTAGCACTCCCAAATGGATGAAAAGATCATTAATAAATTAAGGGAACTGATACGGAAAGTTAGCAACATCATAGGGTCCTGGTCATATGAAGCCTGGCACATGAGTCTTGAGGTAACAAGAATCCTTTCCTGACATATTAATGTCAGGAAAAAGGGAAAATATTTTCAAGCAACTTAAAACAACTATGAGAAGGAAAAAAATCTGAAGATGTCTGTATATTACAGGTACTGCAAAGAACAGATGTATAATAGCTAAATTTTTAAACTACATCACTTGGGTTCACACACAGAAAACATAAAATAATGGCAAGATCAAAGGATTTCAAATTGTCTCAATACAGCACATTGATTTTTTTTTCTGACCTCAGTTGGGGCTGAGGGAGGGCTTTTGCTTCACTGCAGAAGAGGTTGACTTAAGTTGCTTTTCAAGGTAAATTTCAAGTAAGGAGTCTTTTAAATCTATGGGCTGCTCACTAATTATGTCTTCTGTCCTTTAAAACACATAACTGCTCATTACTGTATTCAGTAGAAATACTCAAACATTAATTATGCACGTGCTTCCAAGTGTTTTCAGGATAAGAATCCATGCCAAAGTCAATTAAGCATAGGTCTCCAAAGTGGTTGGGAAATTATATAGGATAAACAGGCAGAGGATGTTTCTTAAGCGAAGGTGCAATTCTGGATGTCAGACATGGTCAGAAGCATTGTTGTGATGTGTTTAACCTTGCGAACAAACACAAGAGTTGTTGTAACTTATAATTATGAGAGACAACGTTGTCACAATTAAACCTCTAACTAATGTCTACTTACACAATATTCACATCCATCCTGAGGAGCACAGGTTTTTCATTTGTGAATTCCTTTCTTCTGTAGTCTTTCTGTTTTGACCACATTCTTATTGCCAGCAATCGATTTCATACCTCCCCTTGCAAAACAAGTGTTTTGTTTATGCTTTGTCCGTAACAAGTTTCAAGACAGTGATTAATTTAGATGAAAAACTGCACAGTGACTACATGTTATTTAGGGTCAAAATAAGCTGTCAAACATAGGCATCTAGTTCAAGAGACCCTGTGAAAGTATAACACCCAAATGGCAAATACAAGATAGGTCCTGTAAGAGACATGAGCTCTACAGGTGTATTAATTGAATGGCAGACAGGATAGCCTCTGTCATCTCAGATGATAACAGATGTCTAAATTTAGAAAAACAGATCAAATTCCTACTCTCTAATAACCTTACTGAGGCTGTTTGATCTTTAGGACAGCATGTGTTTAGTAGCATGGCAAGTTTTTGGCTTTTCTCAGGATACTTTGCCAGTATTTCTAATCTGAGATTCAGCAGCACTTCTGCACTAGGTTTTACAGCAACACTGGGGAAGAACATTGGTTTGGGGAGATTGAGAGCCACATTCAGTTTTCCCAAATCTACTTCAGTCTTTATGTCCAGCATTTTCCACTGGAAAACCCTACAGACAACCAATTGAAACACTATCACTTAGTTGCAATTTGTATGGTTGGCATTTGACCTTACACAGCTTTCTCCAGAATGATCCCTTGGAGCCAAGAGAACCCTTGGATGGAGTCTTAGTGGGACCTTATCCTGAATGATTTTTAGGAAGCAGTCTGAAAGAAAAAAATGAGGCCCCTACAATATATGAGCTTGTGCCCATATGAGCTTGTTGTAGTGAACTGTAGTTGTAACTGAATAAGGTACTCACTAGGAAGGTGAGAATCATTCCAAAGTGTCCAAGGTAACATGCCTGTCTTCACAATCATTATTCCTTAGATAATTAAATATATGGATATGGGCTGTGGGAATCACTTTTTGGAATAAAATAGTTCAGATCCTTAACATTTTGTACAGGAACCTAGACTTCCAGATTTATAGGAAACCATCAAAAGAGGTATTTCATTAACTAATTCAAGACATGAGATCCATTCTTGTGATTTGTTAGGTACAGACATTTAATTAGAAAAATTACATCATTATGCTCTGATTTGTCAAGTTAACAAATGTAAGATTCAGTCAATTCAAGGTTTATTACTTTCTCTAAAATGCACAGTCCAAAGACAGAACATAAGGGGACAAGAAGGCTGGGCATTTACTTAAGTAGGGAAGGATGAGGGAAGAAAGCAAAATGAAAACTGTACCTGCCAATTTGCACATGATCTGATCTCCAGTGAGGCCTGCAGGAAGTAGAAGGCAAATGGGAAGAAAGCAAGCAAAACAAAAAAAAAAAAAAAAAATCAAGTCTTTGGCACACAGGAAGACAAGACTGAGAAAGAGACTAAATCCAGCGACTGACCAACAGAGCGGGTGCCAGGCCCTTCTGGATTTTGATCTTAGATTCCGTGCTGACTCACCATGTGGCCGCCAACCAATGGCTCCACCTTTATGTTTCAGTTTCTCATAAGCAGGCTGGTATTTATCTATTAGCCTTATGGACTGTTGTAAAGATAATTAATAAATGTTTGGAGAGTACTTTGAAGATGAAAGGCCAGATTCAGAGTAGGAGGGCATTGAACTGATTTGCTCATTCCTTCACGGCAAAAACAGTTTATACTTACAGAAAGCAAGCAAGAAATAGCCATTTGTTATTGCCATCTACTCCCTTCTCTACCTATTTTCACAATTACTATATATTATTGTTGATAAGCAAATCATATGTGTACAATTTATCAGCTAAAGGTAATCAAGTGCCCAACTGATTGTCAAATTAGATTCCAAGTGTAAATGGTATACAGAGGACTGTCAATTATCACACATATGAAAAATATATTCAGCATTGGTCATCAGATCTCTGAAGTTGGGACCATTTTTAAGGTTTTTTTCTACCTTAGCTTTGAAGTAAACTGTTGATGACAGGTGTTTGTTAGAATTTTGTATTATTAAAATATATTTATAAAAATCACCACAAACCTACTTTCCCTAATGATTCCTCTGCTCAAGGCTGAACTCTTTCAGGAAGGCAAAACAGTCTTAGCTGTTAGGCCATTAGTGTTTTATGGGTGCCATAAATCAACTGCAATTTCTATCCAACTTAATATGCCTGACTTTTCTATAAGTCTACTTACAAAGTTTTGTGTGTCAGGCTTTATAGATTCAACTATCTATGAAATCACAACTTGACCTAATTTGGTAATGTTGTGTAACAGAAGAAAGCTCACTTGAGATAACCATCCTGAAATAAAGTTTATTTCTAAACTATTCAAACAAATTATTACATAAATATTTTGAACTATATTTTTAGCTTGTTGCCAATTAAGATTTGTTGTGCTTGGTCAGATATTGCCTCCTTAAGTATATTATCATGATCTAATATAGGAATAGAAAAGTCAGTTATTCGGTGTGAATTAGTACATGAAATACCAGATATGCCACACTAATCAAGTGATTAGTCCACTTCTGTTTCCCCTCTGCATAATCAGTGAATAAACCATATTTTTCATTCTATGGAGAACTAGAAAACCTGATGAAAGGCCAAAATATTATTAAATTCTGAGACAAAATTTACTTTTATAGCTTAATACATTTCTAGTTTAAGGCAACACAGTGAAAAATAATTTGCCATCTCTGCAAGATGTTCAAATGGGAACACAACCAAGCACACATATAGGTTTTGTAAAAAAAGACAGCAAGTTGCAATTATTTAACAAACAAAATAACAGCTAGTTTAAAAAATAGAGGCTGCATCTCCAAACTAGAGAACGCAATTGCTACTTTTCAAGAACACTACATATAACATGATTTGAGAAGTTGCAGAAGTGACATTACATCTAAATCTTCACATGTGAATATGAAAGAAAAACAAGAATATTTTTGTGGCTTAACTGGCTTAACTGAAAGTTGGATGGAAGCACTGATAATTCACTGCTTGCTTTCTCCCTGCTGATACCAAAATGAAATGATACAGCAGCTTGCTAACCAGTAATCCCAGTAATCTTGGATTCCTCCCGCCTGGGGGTCTGTCACCAACGCAGGGGGCACCTATAATGCAGCCTCTCATTCCAATCTCATTCTGGAAGCATGGAGTTAAGCAGCAGCTACTGAGCCTGGATAGGGAAATGGGGTACATGCTCAGAAAGCTCATGTTAAGCTTTACGCTGCCAAACCTACTGGTACCAATACTGAACTAATGCTGCACAAGCTACCAGCTCCAGGAAAAGCATATCAATAGCTTGTCACATTTTCCTTTAAGCTTTTTCAGAAGCTGAGTGGCTGCAGAGTGAGAACCCACTGGTCAGTCTACTTTTTGATCTATCACAGGGGGTTTTTGTGTCTTTCCAAACAAGCACATTTTTTGTCTTGATTTCCCGTGCTATACAAAAAGAGATATTTTCTAAAGTCTTCTAAAATTTGTGGATGGATAGTGTCATGCACAGTAAATTCAGAGCGCTGTCATATGCAGGCATGTCTAGTTTTATGTTGTCCAATTTTCTCATCTATAGAATGAGGATTGAATTCATGAGTATCGGTCAAGTATTCTGAAAACTTGAAAATGGAGACAGCATTCAACGAGTTTGCTTATTAGTTTCACCACATGCATACTGCATGAAGATTAACTCTACAGAGAGGCCAGGGAGCAGGAGATGGGGAACAGTGATGTTATGGTGCCCAGGGTGATATTAATGACCATTATAAGCAGATGATACTTTATCAACTGACTAATGTTGTTTGGCTATTTGTTGAGAATTGGTTTTATAGGAAATGTGTAATTCAGTTTACAGATCTACTGTACTAAGAATGAGCTCCTCCCCCAGTGGTACCAGTCGGGTTCCTTTGTGGCAGGATGCTGAGCCCTTCTTAAAATCCAAGCAAAAAAAAAAAATTGCAGGCAGTTTGCAGGATTGAAATGTCATGATTTGTCCTTTATGAGGAAAAGTCACACTGTTAACACCTAAAACATGTTTGCACACTGTCCACAGTACTGGATGCTCCTCACGAAACAGAGCAGTTGGACAAAGTATTGCAGATACAACTGTATTTTTCCTGACCTACTTGGTTATTATATATATATGTGTGTGTGTGTGTGTGTATCACTAGCTGTTTGGTTAAATCAACCACCATTTTATGTATATAGATATATAGATATAAAATTAGCTAAGAGCACTAGAGCTTGTCACACTGAAAACTACTGACCAGCTAATATCCAGTGTGTCTGACCTTATTGTAGTTCCCCAAGGAAAGAAGATCCTTGTGCAATGAGTAAGGAGGCGCTGAGTTTAGTCAGACATCACTTTCCCTGAAGGTGGCCAGAGCCCTCTCCCCGCTGCATGCCTTGCATGTGTTTGCCATGGGCTTTCTGATATGCAACAGCTTTCTGGTGAGCAATCTACACAGGAATTGTGAGATGAAGTGTAGCTGTTAGAGCAGTAACGGTGCAGCCATACAGCAAAGCTCATAGCTGCAGGATCAGAGGGGACAATAGGGAATGTGGAGTGAGTAACAGTAACATCTGCAATGCAAGATGCAAGTCCTTTTAGTTATTAGAAAAAAAATGGAAATTAAAGAATGGCTGGAGTAAAACAATGAAAGTAGCTTCACTGCCCAGGTCAAAGCAAACAGTGTGATAAAAGCATGAAAGGAAGAAAAACAGATTAATTTATCTCAGTAGGATTGTCAGCATGGAAGAAGTAAGGAAATTAACTTCAGTAGTTAAGCATGCAGAAGACAATACGACTTCCTGCAAATAAAATGAATATGGTACACACTGTCCTTGTTCTCTCTCTCTCCACTATAACTTCACAGAAGTTAAACAGAACTTCTGTTGCAGTCTTGCGGCCAACTGATAAGTACAATCTTTGCACTGGAGTCTGTGGCAGATCAGTAAATATGGGAAATGGGGTTTAAGTAGCATTCCACACAGGTCATCTAACAGAAGCAGGAGATGTGAGCAGGCTTATTGGAAAGAAGGGTCATAGATTAAAGGAAGACCTTGCAAGTAAACATCAGGCTACATTGTGGCAGGTTTTATGGGCCTTGTGAGATGCTAGACACCTTCAGGCTTTTCTTGATCTCAAAGATTTGAATACTAGGACAATTCATGTTGGAAAAGAGCTCAGAAGGTCTCTTGTCTGATCTCCTACTCCAAGCAAAGTCAGCTACAAGATCAGGTTACTCAAAGCTTTATCCAGTTAGGTCTTGAAAACCTCCAAGGCTGGAGACTGCAAAATCTCCCTGGACAACCTGTTCCACTGCTTCTCTGTCATCATCTGCATCTTCTTTTATCTCATCTGAGAAATTAATTAATGCTTCCAGTTGCCAAATATCTCCTATATGTGTTCCTGGTTCATCCTCATTGATAGTGGCACCTTAGAATTTTTTACTCTGCTAAGGAGGCATAACTAGCTGAATTTTTTTTTACACAGTTCATACAGTATGAGCTGTGGCATTGTGAGGAGAGTAAGAGTCAAGGAAGATGATGCTGTGCTATAAACTTAACCCCCCACCTTTGTTCACGAGATCATAAAGCATTAGAGGATGGCCACGTTATGAACAGTCTCACAGTTGGTATATTTAAATTCTGTAGGCTAAAAGGCTCTAGTGTAGTCCTTTTAGGAGAACTACCTGACTTCTGTACAAGCTGAAAACATTCTCACTGTCATCAGAACAAGGATTTCAGACCCCAGGGGTGTTTTATGAAAGAAAAAAAAGCAGCTGTACAAGCATTCCTGCCAAAATAATCAACAAACAGTAACAGTAATTGGAGTGCACGGCTGTATATTTTGCACCCTGAGAACTGCAGGGAGTCAAAATGAGAGCAACAGCTGTGGAAGAAGTAGTTAAATAGTTAGGGAAATAGAAAAGGACAGCAAGATACTCCATGATAAAGATTTTTATTTATTTTGAGATATGCCTTTGTGCCCTCTGAGACAGAGGTCAGGCTGCCATCACCTCAGCGAATTAAAAATTGGCAACGTCATTTGGGTACCAAACCAAACAATGATAAATGTTCTTCTCACACCTATGCACAGGGTGTGGCACTCTGATCTTTCATCAAATCTCTGTTTGCAGGAAAACACCTTACTAGATAAAGCTACTGCCTAGTAGAAGCCTTTCATAATGTACCCTCTAAACCTGGCCGGGTTACCCAGGAAATTTCCTCCAATTAATAATCCTTCCTGTCCAAAGTCGGCATCTTTTGTATAATTCTGTAGACACTGCAGTGTGCTCAAGGACAGAATATTGGCCTGATTACACCACACTCCCTCCTCAGACATAATGCAGAATTTTCAGTCAGGATGTTGCAGCTGTTCCACCACTGTGCATTGCAGTGTTATGCAATAATTAAGCCCAGGAAATGAAGATTACTTCATACCTAATGCAGAGTGGGTGATGACTTTTAAAAATTCTCAGAAGTAAAGTTTTATTTTACAATTAAACATAAGCAAATAAACACATGAAGCAACAGCACTGAAGTCAAGCAGGAAGGGTGCTTAATGACTTTCAAACACGAAGAACTGAAAGTACAGTCTAACATCAAATCACAGTAACACATGGAACATGAATTAACCAGAGTTAACTGAGTTTACCAGAAATATTTCACCTACTGAGTCATACAGAATATGCTCCACAGGCAGTGAGAACTACTTGATCCAAACACACAGTACACTGATGAGAAACAAACCATAAAGAATTAAACAATAAAATGCTGCTAAATTATTTTCCTGAGTTCTGTTCTGCAAATCAGAAATTGACATATATAATAAACAAACCCTTGCAAAAAGACCTATTTACTAGCTACAGATATATTTCAAAATCTTAAAGATGAACTAGTTAGAAAAAACATTAAAAATGGTGTTAATGTCTAAGCAGAATTCCCTGGAGTTGTAGCTCAGTAAAAACTCTAGTAAATGCTTCAGTGGAAAAACAAACAATGTTCTAATGCTAAAATGCAAATGGAACGAACTTCAGGGAATCCAGTTATTTTTAATTAGTCACGCTAATTAGCACAGTGAAAGCCTCAAAAGTGAAGATGATAACCAAAGCTTAGCATTGCCAGCTGCCTATCTTCTGATACAAGACAACTGAGACTACAGTGGCATTTGTGCAACTGCTTTAGTACTGACCAGCCAGCAGTAGTTAGTATAGTGCAAGATACTGTGCCTTTTTGTTGTTGCTGTTCACTTCTTAAAAGGAACATTTGATCCCACAGATCTATCAGACTCACCTAAGTTCCTGACATTCTGGCCTGCCCTACAACAGCCAGTACTACAGAGCAGATTTAGGCAGATGTGCAAGTCACTGTTCCTTTTGCGCACACAACTAGAGGAGACTTAGGGGCTTAAATTAATTCCCTTCTGACACTTATTGAAGCATGAGATTTCATTCTCCTTATTTAACTGTACTCTATGACAAAAAAAATACCATTAGTGCTCAGAAAATTAGTCTATTTAAAAAAAAATCAGCATTTTTAAACTAGGAATTTCTGTGGCATTACATTTCACTTACCAACCATGAGCAACATAAATATTTTCAGTTCTAAATATATTGAAACCCCCCCACTCAGTGCCTTTTCTGTTATAAAATTAAATTTAAAAGAGGCAACAATCTCTACTATTTGGATGTCTCTTTCAACCATTTTTCGAGTTCTGATAGAGTTGTAAATAATTCTCCCACATGTCAAACACACAGAACCAGTGAAGTGTCAGATTAGAAAGATAGCTATTGTCAACACTGTTAGCAAACATCTTGCCAATCATCTAGCAAGTATTTCCTCATTTCTGTTCTGCATAGGGCTAGATATGTAGGCAGAATAGATGGTGCAACCTGTCATTAGAAGCTCTGCTGGGAAAAGGCTGAATACTACAAACCTTCTCTTCCTCCACTCCCTCAAATCACTTCCCTATCTACATGTTAGAACACAAAACCTTTACCCTCAGCCTCCTCAGCTTTGTCCTCGGCATCAGAATATGAGACACATTCACAACCTGCAATGGCTAAAAACTGAATTGTCCAGTAACTAGAGTCAAATCTTCAACTTTCTTCATCAGCTATGTGCATGATGCAGCCTGGTCAAAGAAAATACCTTCAGTTTTGAAAATCTAAAAGCAGCTTGAGCACTGACTATCAAGATAATACATTGAGGTATATATTTAATACTGAAAATGCTTGCCAAGATAAATACTAAGATATCCTGCATGGTTTTGGAGCAGAGTAGTGCCTGAAAGAAAACAGCAAACTACACTGGTATCAGATGTATATTTAGGTCTGATTGATTGCCTGTGAAATTGCCCCCTTTGCTGTTCTCTTTGTACTAATTTTTTATTTTGTACAAGTGTTAACTCACCTGAGTTTAGGTTTTAATGACTTCTGTAAACTTGAAAAAATATTATTTGAGTTATCCATGATGACTTAAAAATCCTTTTCATCCTCAGAGGTCATCAAGCCTAAGACAAAATTGTGTATCGGTAGGCAAGACAGATCAGAAGTGGAGCAAGAACAGCATCTCTTAAGGTACAAAGCTATTTAAAATTCTTTCTGTTCTCCTTAAGTGTTTTTTTAATTATTATCATTTGTTTGCAGGGGTTTTTATGTACTTAGTATCACCTAACTTCCTTATTTGTCCTTATTTGACAACATAAATACGTATGAAAAAGAATTCTACAATATAAAGAAACGCTACTAACAATAAATAGAATATCTAGGATTATTATCTAATATGCTTATATGCATATATATAAACTTGTATTTCTGTATTCACAAACTTGCACACACTTACATTTATACAAATGAGACCTGAAGTTTGATTAAAGCTAATGAAAATCCTCCAGCAGCAAGATGTTCAAGACTGCTGCTTAAATTCCCTGCAAGAATAATGCAATAACCCAAAAAGTTCTTCACCAGCTAAACCTTGCTCATCTTGCTTTGCAATCAAGTCATTTGATTCAAATTATCTACAAGAGGAAAGCAGCAGAATTTAGCTTTGCAGAGCACTATTCATTTAAGCAAGCAAGATGCAGATCACATATCCAAGTTCTTCTGTAAGACAATAATGACTTTAATTACAGTTTAAGATACCAAATACAAGAGTCAACAAAAAATAAATCCTTTCTACGATTCTTACTCAGAACAAGAAATGCATTTCACTTCCCAGTGTCATCTCTGAACAAAATTTTCCAGTTTTTCAGTCATTCAAATAATGTATTTTATTCTCCAGGTTGTTAGCTGTCAGCTGTTTTATTAAAAATATAAAGGTAGAGCGCTAATGGAAGAAGCATACAGTCTGCTGCAGTCTAGTTAAGTGCATGATTGAAAATAAGCCTGCCAAAGTCTCCTGGCAACACTTTGTGGAAAACACAGTAAACAAATAAGTGTAAGTTACATGAACAGTAACTGAATGCTAGAGCCTTCATTTCTTAGCCAAAAATACTTCCAGTGGCTTTATGTGCAGCTGAGGAGCTGTTGCATCCATTTCAGTAGCAAACAATATATGTTAGGCTGTATACAGTGGACTTACTTAAAAGAGGATTAAAAGTCAATTAAATACCTCAGAGAAAAAGTAAAATGCAAAAAAAAAAAAAAAAGCAATTATTGTCTTCCTCTGATTTTTTAAGAGATCATGACCTCCTTCTAGATAATACAATTTTTTATCAGATATCTTAATGTCATCTCTGCAGTAGCTGTGTAATTAATAGGGTAAATCTGATAGTTGCAAGGACTACGAAGCCTTTTCAGCAGGTGTTGGCCAAACCTGCTCTGCTTTAATTGTGCTGATTACTGTATAAATTCTAGAACAGTTGTGACAGATTTATCACTTTAACTCTGCTTGCCACTAAGCCAAGCACGGCCTGTAACACCACTGTTCAGGAGCTTATATGTAGGGGTTTTTTCCTACTGGAACAGCGAATTCAAGAATCCCTGCAGTCAAATCTTAACCATACTCTAAGAACTGGTTTAAATTCTGAATTGTCTTTTGAGCTCTGAACACTGTCCACAAGAGGATTTTGACCAATACATTATCTCCTGGATAATCATTTTTCAGGATTTCATTGAGGGTGAAAACAGCAGAGAAGGCTAAAAAGAGACAAAGAAAGTGAAAAATAGTTGCCCATTTTCCCTTCTTTAGAGAGAACTTTTATCCTTTTGGACTGGAATAATTCCAGAAATGTATATTCCTTCACTTCAATTTCTTGTCATGCCTCTCTTTTTGTTCTGGTCTGGAGAGAGTCAAATGTTGTCACATCTTGTTCATGTTGCTTGCAATTTTACCATTTTACTAATGGCCACTCTAAATTTTCCTCCTTTATGCCATGTAAACTGATGCTCTCATGACCGTCACTCCAACCTGTTGAGACTACAAGCAAAATTTGGCAAAGGTTGTTTATTCTAAATTCAGTATTCTTATTTCTGACTTCCATTGCTAACCAAGGTCACTACTTCTGAGTAAGTCTGTCACGTTACACTGATACTCTCATACTTAAAGCCTTGTAAATGGGTTTTAAATATTTGCTTTAATAGTATTAACTGAACTTACATTGTGTGTAGGCTGAGATATTAACTTAGAGGTAGCTAGTGCTAGTTTGGGATTGTTTTGTTTTCCAGACAGCTACTGTACTGATTTCTGAAGTGCTAAATACCAGTACCTTTCTTTAAAGAAATGTCAAATATATATAAAAAGGGTGTTACTTGAATGTTCAATGTTACAAAATTTTATGATTTATCTAGGCTACCTCCCTCACACATGATAATATATGTCAGTGGCCGAAAGACCTTAATTCTATTACCTAAATTACTGTTAAACTCAGAGCCATGTGTTGTACAATGTATTTAAACCCTGTTGGTATGCACTAGCCAAACTCTCACTCAAGATGAGGATCCACACCAGGATCCAGTTATTGGATCATTAACCTCCTACAAACAGCTGTGGCTGCAGGGCGGGCACAAGCCCTATAAATCAAGCCCTGGGAGGAGCCAAAGAAAAAGAGGTGGTTGTTTCTGGTTGCTGTGTGCTGCGTGTTGCTGGAGCTCTGCGCTGAGAAATCATAATCCAAGACTCAGAAGACTGCGAGTTCCGGCACAGCCATGGGCAATGTTTTGCTACATATTCAACAATTAAAATGTAATGATACCTCTCCCTCCCTTGTAGTTATTCTTGCTCCAAATGATGAATTAACGTTTTAAAAAATCAGCACTGAAAATACCAGGAATGCAGGCAGCATCACTGCATTTTAAGTAACTGTATCAGATACAGATAAGGCAAACATTCAAAGCCTATCAGCATTTATATTGCTGGTTTCTCAGTTCTAGTGGTTCTGCCTTGAAAGAGAAGGGAATCTTTTGAGGGCTACTACACTACCTGAAACATGAGATTCTTACACCTCCACAGTAGTTACAGCCTGCCCTTTTGTACTGCCATAGGCCCTTCTTCCTTAATTGTAATAGCTGTAGTTTCTCGCAAAAGTGTGTTAAAAGCAGGGAGGAGTATAGGATCAGTGATGGTGTTTCACAGGAGAGTATTTGGGGAAAGCAGTTAAATCTCAGTGGTGTTTAGACTTTAAATAAGATGACAATCGTACTAAAACTTAAGGCACAGCAACTTGCAACCAGGGAATTTTGCTTTTTCATTTTATGTCAACACAACAAATGGAAATGTTTTGTTCTGTGATAACCCAAAATAAATGTTTCATGAACTCTTTTCCGTGAGCTTTTCTGTCAGAGCTCACCTAGCTGTGGAATGCTTAGTCTGCTGCTCCATGAGAACTTGATCAGAATATTTTCCTTCCAGCCACTGAGACGAAGGGTCTGGGTTGCCAAGCAAGCATGAAGGTTTAAAACAGTCAACATAAAAACTGTCATAAAATTAAAATAGATACACATTTGCCATTCAGTGCAGTGAATATTTCTGCAACTAGTAGTTTTCTGACTGTGACTTCATAAAGCAAAAATTGCCCAATTTTAAATACGGAAATAGTAATTTAAACATGGAAATACTAATGCTCATAGGTGGAATGTGAATAAAAGCCAGGACCTCCAAGCTCTGTTCCTCACCCTGCCAACTTACAGCTTTGGCACAGACTTCCTCTCTGTATTCATCTATCTCAGTCAGGCATTTTGAATTCTATGGACCCTGAAAGCACAAAGTATTATATTCACCATAAAAGGATGGTGAACAAGTGTAATCCTCAAGACTGAAAGTTCTACTAAGAGTTCAGTTTCTTTGGATTCCAGGTTGTTTTGCCATGTGTGCAGGCTGATTTGTACCAAAACTTTGAGTAGAGAGAAGAAAAATAAAAATAAAAATAAAACTGGAGAGGAATGAGGACAGTGGGTAATGGCCTAAAAGGGAAGCCTTCAGCACAGCCTAAGACAGAAAGAATGAAGTTTAAATGAAGCACCAGAAGCTGTTTGATAACATGGCCTCTGGCACATTAGAATTTGAAAATTTAAGTGGTTCCTTTCAAATGACTCCCATCTCCAAACCTGGAAAAACAATCTCTCTCCTTGGTGTCCAAGTGGCTCTATTTTCCCAGTAGCAAGAGCTAAGTCCAAATTTATGTGACATTGAGAACAAAGGCACAAAAAGGGCATGAGAGCAACACATTTAATAAAACAACCTAGGCAAGATCCTAATTCAAGTGGGCATCTTAGAGCAAACAGCCTTACCTTCACTCTTGCCTCAGAGAGCCTTGCAAAGGTATTATGCATTTCCCCCTTTCTCCAGCCTGCTCAGACATGTTCTGCTCTGCCCAAGCTCACACTTAGGCAGGTCCATTGTGTATGGAACATGCTTTATGGGGCTGTAACCTATCTCAGCCGAAATTACCAAGTCCCTCATTCCAGGAGACCCATACTATGGCAGCAAAAGCAGGCTGCTACTTCCATACCTTCAGCCCATCCTGCTCAGGCCTGCCTACTCCTTCAAAACAATCAAATCTCTGGGTCTTATCTTCCAGAAAATATCAGTTGTACATATATTAAACACAGTACTTACTGTCATGGAGGCACTCCCAACAGGAAAGAGAAGCAAACCTGTAATTATTCCTCCAGTCTTCTCCAGACTTCCTAGCTCAGCTTCCAAAAAGCAGACTTACTGGATAGGTTGACTCTTCCCTCAGAGTGTTTTTGGTGCAGTTCTCTTTTCCTTTTCTCATTAGGCAGAAATATTAGCACTAATCTGATTTTATATCATGATGCCCAATCCAAGGTAATCCAAATTAAGCATTGGTCTATCCAATGTTCCTGAGCAGTTCTAAGCCTCTCATACCCCTGGTCTTCGGTGGCACCAACAGAAGAGCTTCCAGCATCCAGGCACCAGGCCCTCCATCTTCATACTGCAAACAAAATGTTTGTTTTGTAAGGCAGATCACTTGATTTTTTAAGATCCCTGAACATTCACTGCTCAAAATGTGTATCTGGAACTCTGATCCCATATTCAAACTAGATGGTTACTGCAGTAAACCTGTGCATTGGTCATTCTCAGCATGTGAGGAACTGCCCTGCAAGAGACAAACCCAAATCTTTTAGTTCTGCCTTTCTAAGTGAAACTGGCACTAACATAACTCTCTTTTAAAGTCTAACAAAGTGCACAACTAATTGTTCTACACTAAGGAAGCAAAAGTTATGAAAATTAAAGGTCAAACTCTCTTCTCAACTACAGCAACATACGACCAGGAGAAAGGCTCTTGTCCTCAGTTTTACATTGAAGTCCACAGAGTGGACTCGGAAAAGTCTATTTTTAAATCCTCTCTTACTTAAATAATCAGTTGAAAGACCGCTGGGAGTATTTTACAAATAAGCTGTTTGATTCAGCATTTTTAGAAGCTTTGAGGTATGCCATCAGATTGTAAAAACTAATGAGACACTGATGATAACTCCCAGCTATTTTGACAACAGCCTTAAAATCCTCCATGTGAAAGTGGTGAAATTCTGCTTTTAATTAGAAAATTAATAATTTTATGCTTGTGAACCACACAGAATTTTTGTGCAAAGGAGTTCTCAGATTGCTTTAACAGTGTATCAGAAGTAAAGAGCTGAAAAAACTGACTGTACTTCAACACCGTAAAAGTGCTCAGACTTCTTGTTTTACCTGCAGTGACAGGACTTTTAAAGTAGAATGATTATAGGCTTTGCAAGGTTTCTTGTGTAATTGACAAGCCAGATACTTAACCTAAGGAAAAAAACCCACAACTTTGCCTAAATTCCAGTGTATATATCCAGATCCCTGGCTGTATAAATTAACCTAACTCCCTTCAAATCCTGATGTCCCAGACAAATTAGCAGAAGGATTACCATAAAGCAAACCCAAATGATTTCAACCATTTGAATTTTCTTAGAGTGGTATAAATTAGCAAATTACTAAAATATAGGTTCAACTGTGAAATTAACACAGAGATTGATGTTACATCTCAGAATCTACTTATGTGGATTATGATGATAATAATGTCTGAATACAAAATAACCCAAGATCAGAACGGAGGATGTTCCAAAACAGACAAAAAACTACATAAATGCAATATCCTCTGACTGTGCTGTCCCCTTTTAGAGACCTCCTCCATCTGTCTTACATGGCTGGCTCCACTCTTTCTTGGACTGTCTCTGAGCAGCCAGCACAGTTTCGGCTTGCTCTCTTGTGGCCAACATTAGAGCTACAATTGTCCTGGTGCTGTTCCCTTCCAAAGACCTGTGTGAGTGGTTCTTCTAAAGCATGACAAGTTTCCTCAGATTACAGTCACTCACAGCTGAACCTCATAAACCACTCAGACTTGAACCCATAACTGATTATGGTGGCTTAACATGTTACCAAGCATCAGCTGAGAGATACAGAACCGAGTACATGCAGATTCCCAGCCTGCAGCAAAACATGGAAACTTTGAGGCTGCTAAGCCTCCAAGGCAGTATCAGTCCTACCCTGTACCTCTGACACAAATGTACTGCCAACATCATGAACAGAGGTCTTTAAGACTGACAGTGTTCTCACAAGGATGGCCCCACCTTTTCAGCATGCTTTTAACAGCAGCCTTTTGGAGCTTGAGCTTGGTTATTTAAAGATTACTGTTTTGGCCATGCGTTTGCTAACAGGTGATGGCAACTTCAAAGACTTTCTGGCATCAGTTACTACTTCCTGGGTTTTAGCTGTTTACATGACTTGTTAGGTAAATTGTGTTGTTTTGCATATTTTTAAAGAGGCCAGATGCTGAAAAGGTGAGGACTTTAAAAGACTGAAAAATTTCTGGATACTTTTTTAACATTGTATCAGGTATTTTTTTATCTCCAGAAATAGTTTTATGCAAGTAAAAAGAAAAATAGTTTACGGCACCAGAGCTGGCACAAGTGCACAGACACAAGTAGAATGACCAGAGATGTGTCACTGAATGCCATTGCCCGCTTAGCTGTCAGCCAGATAAGCTCTAAGTCACTGCCCCAGCTCTCGGGAATAACAGTGCAGGCACATCGCAACACCAGAACTGCAGCAGCCCTGAAATGAGCTTGCATGGAGATGACACCACTCTGCACTGGGAGGGAAAAGGTGCCGACCTTTTCCTTTGTTGAGTTGCAAACACAGCTGCTCTTACTGTGGGTATGACTGTAATTTCAGGAGTGATCTTGTCATGGGAATCTATTCATTTTAAAAAGGATCTATCAGAAGCCTACTCCATATCAGTAGAAGAATCACCAATTTGTGGTAAGACCGGAAGTTAAAACATTCCACATTTGCTATTATGCCTCAAAACCATTATCATCACTCTTCTGAACCAATCAATAAAACTGAGTGATGGATTTTTGATTGATAAACATTAACTGCATTTATTACTGAACATAAAAAGGATAATCAGTACAGAAATTATACTTTGACTACTGGGTTACTTGATCATCAACCTTTGTAACATATGAACTACAAATAAAACACTTGGGCAGCAGAGGGTTGGGACTTACTCAGATTAAACAAATTACTCAACAGAACAACAGTGACAAACTACAAAGCGCGCTGAGCAATAGCACCAGAACTGATCTGTGTGACCCAGATATGTGTATTTCTTCTAGAATTCACAGGACAAGCCCCAGAACCACTCCAACCCCTGGGCAACAACTCTGCAGCAGGTTCGGTTGCTCTGCTTTGGGACTGCTAGAATCACAGCAGCACTGTGCACTGCAGAGAAAAACAGATCACCTCCCTCACCTGTCCCACCACACAGCCCCACATGCAGCCGTGGCAAGGCAAGGCTGGAGGCGTAAGTGTGTGCTTAAAGGTGGAGGGAAGAGCAAGACTGACCTTTTAGGGAAGTGTAACCACCGTTTCTCTTTCTGTTGAAAGCAAATAAGCATCATGTTTGCACATTAGTGTCAAATATTCTTATAGCCAAATTGTCTTTCTTCATCTTTCTACTAGGAGCCAAAATCCTTATTCTTCCTCTACCACTGCCAAAAATCTTGATCAACATCACAGACATTCCAACCAAGTTCATGGATACAACCAAGGGGCAATCTTGCTCACAAACTCTAAATATTATCAAAATATATAATATGTATGATTATGTGAGCCATAAAGCAAAAAAAGTCAACACTCTTACCTCTCTGACTAAAGGTGCAAATATTTCAAATGGTTCATGAAGATTTGAACTTTATTTGCACTGCAGTCAGTACCACAAAGACCACAAGTGGGATAGAAATCTCATAAAATCCTACAACTGAGTAGTCTGTAAGTTTGGATTACGCTTGAGTGTTTAGAATAATCATTCAATGTTTAAAAAGAAGAGGGATAAAAATAAGACAATAATGTATTTATAAAGACAGGTAGACATGCATCACTGTAACATATCTATAGTAGAATGTAAGAGATGGAGAAATGTTAAGATCATCTTAGGTGGATGGTCTTAAACATCCATCTTATATAATAAAAACCTCATAGAATCATAGGATGGTTTGGGCTGGAAGGGACCTTAAAGGTCATCTCGTTTCAACCCCCTGCCGTGGGCAGGGACTAGACCGGGTGGCTCAGAGCTCTGTGCAACCTGGCCTTGAACACTTCCAGGGATGGAGCTGCCGCAGCCAACCTGTGCGAGTGTCTCACCACCCTCCGTGTAAACAATTTCCATCAAGTATCTAATCTAAACCTGCCCTCCGTCAGTTTGAATCCATTCCCCCTTGTCCTGTCACTACATGCTCTTCTAAAAAGTCCCTATCTTTCTTGTAGAAACAAGTCCTAATAATGAACATAATGAAACATATGGCCCTAATATCTGTAAATAGTGTATGATTCATATCTCTCCTGTAATACCTTTAAGCAAACCGCTCAAAGGGGTTTGACAGCCCGCTGCCCGACAGCAGCCCGGGGTCACACCACACCAAGCCGGCTCCTTTCCTCTTCGGGGTGTTCCGGCACACTCCACAAGGGGCACATTTCCAAGCCTCATTCCAAACATCTTCTCCACCTTGGGCCCGTCCCGATGCCCTCCCGGACATGGCGTGACACGGCTCCCGGGAACTCTGTCCCGTCCGGGGCAGCCGGCGCAGGCCTGGCTTCCCCCGGGCGGGGGCGCGAGCCCCCTCAGGATTCGCGCCATCCGGCTCGCGCCCTTGCGCGTGCTGGGCCGCGCCTGCTGATTGGTGGTGTTCCGCGCGGCCCCGCCCGCGCGCATGCGCTCTGTTGCGGCCGGCCTTAGTGGCCGTGCGCCGGAACGTGTGGGGCTGTCGCCGTCATCGGGTGAGAGCGCCCGGTGCCCGCCGGGGCGATGTCGGGCCGCCCGCCGCGGCAGGAGGATGGGGAGAGCGCGGCGCTGCGCCACAAGGAGGAGCTGAGCCGGCGGGTGAGCGGAGGCGGCTGCGTGCGGCCCTGTTGCCGGGGTCTGGGCCGAGGCGCGGGCAGCCCCCGGAGCCTGTCGCCTCGGGTGCGAGCAGTGTGAGGAAGAGGCGGGCGGGTGCTGTCAGGGAGTGGGGCTCTTGTGCTCGGGGTTGTGCCGTCGGGCCCCGAGAGCGTCCCGCGTGTAGCGAGCCCGTGTCGCCTCGCTAATAGCTCGCTTGTCAAATTGGCATTTTGGGTTTTACTGCTTCAAGTTGAGCTTGAAATATCAAGTGAGGCGCAGTGAGATTTTTTTCTCACAGAATCGCAGAGTATTGTGAGTTGCAAGAGACCCCCAATGATCGAGTCCAATTCCTGCCCTGTACAGGACACCCCAAGAATCACAGCATGTGCCTGAGAGCGTTATCCAAAAGCTGTCGGAACTCTGTCAGGCTGGTGCTGTGACCGCTTCCCTGGGGAGTTCAGTGCCCAGCCACCCTCTGGGTGAAGAACCTTTTCCTGATATCCAACCTCAACATCCCCTGACCCAGCTCCAGGCCGTTCCCTGTGGTACTGTCACTGGTCACCAGGGAGAAAGAAATCAGTGTCTGCCCCTCCCCTTCCCCTCCTGAGGAACTTGTAGACCGCTGTGAGGTCTCCCCTCAGTCTGAACAAACCAAGTGTCCTCAGCTGCTTCTCATATGGCTTCCCTGTAGTACCTACTTCGGCTTTATCTGCCCAAAATTTCCCAAGGGATTTCAGCCACAGAGGCTGGTGCTCCTTGTGCATCCGCTTCCTCTTCCCTGGTGCCCAATGCTTTGCTCAGTATGCAATCTGCCAAGCCCTGTGGAACTGCTTTCACTCCAAAAAACCTCATAGCAACCTTGCAGTATCCCAAAGGGACCTAAGGGGAAGCCAGAGAGGGGTTCTTTGTCTGGAGCTGTAGTGGTAAGACAAGGAGTAATGGGTACAAATTGAAAGAGGGCAAATTTGGGTTAGATACTAGGCAGAAATTATTTACTGTGAGGATGGTGAGGCACTGGCATAGGTTGCCTAGAGAAGCTGTGGATGCCCCAACCCTGGAAGTGTTCAAGGCCAGGCTGGATAAGGCCTGGAGCAACCAGGTCTAGTGAGGTGTCCCTGCCCACGGCAGGGGCAGGTTGGGCCTAGATGATCTTTAAAGTCCCTTCCAACCCCTTAACATTCCATGATTCTATGAAAAAGTTATTTCTGTATGGCCATGTTGTATAGAGCCAGTGATGTTTTTGATTGCCTGGGAAGCTGCAAAGCTGGGACATCACAGAGCTACAGGTTGTCACTTCTGTTGTGCCTAAGTGGCTGGTTTAGTCCATAGCAGAGGATGGCACTGCTGCTTTGCCTGTTGGTGTTGTAGATACAAGACGTTAATGTAGCTGCTGGAAAAGTTGTACTTGCAGTGTGCCATATTCAGTTTGGCTGACCTCGCTCTATGGCAGCTTCTTACTATTGCACCAATTCCAGGAGAAACAAAGGAAGAACAGAGAAACCCATATTGTTTGCTTCTAACAAAAAGCATTGTGCCCTCTGAACAGATTTTGTTGTAGTTTTTGGCTTTTGCAACAGTCCTTCTGATTACTCTTTAGCATTCACAGCTGTCATTGTAAAAGAAAATGGGAATATCTGCCACATCTATCAGTGTAGAAGAGAGTGGTAAATCCCACTAAGGAAGTTAATGTAAAAATCCAGAGCAATAGAAAGGCTCCCATTGCTCCTGATACAGTTCTAGAGTATTTGGGTTTTCATTCATTTCATTTTGAATCTGGAGCATACCTGTGATTATAAAGTGAATTTTTGGTATTATGCTGAATTTTGTTTTCTAAAGTTATTTGATGTTGTATTAGTTGTGTACATGTTTTCTTCTCTTCTGAGGGGGATAAATGTGCTCTCTGATTATAAATAGCTATAGGTACTCTGGCTTCTCAGAGGCTTTTGAGGGTAGGAGAAATACCAATGCATGCAAGATAACCTGTTTCTAGAGAAGTTAAGTATGTAATTTTTATATTTACTTTGTCTTCAGTGATTCATTTGGAGAACAGCAACTACACAGGCATGTTGCTGTCTTAAAATATCAGTAGACATGCTCACCACTAGGATTATAATACGATGGCTTGTATTTATCATTAAATTCAAATGCATCTTTTGCCTTTCAGATTAAAGAGCAGAAGGTTGTAGTTGATGAGCTTTCTAATTTGAAGAAGAACCGGGTAAGATTTTACAAATTTGCTTTTGACTATTTCATTTTAGCAGAGAAATAAACATAGAGACAAGAAGGGAAACAAAATCAGAACATGCTGTCTTTAGTTTTTTTTAACGCAGAATTTAATACACATGTGGTCTGCTGTTCTCAGAACAATTTGTCCTGCAAATGATTTGATTGTGTGTACTTGTGCAGTGTAACACAGTATGTTGTTGGGATTTTTTGCTTTTTTTATGTTTTGAGTTATTTCATTAAGATGTTTGAGTTGATCACAAGGATTCATGAAGTGTTCTTACTTTTTCTGTGCATGTGTTTAAAATAGAGTGTGATCCCTTGTGGATGAGGAAAAGAGAAATTCAGAATTGTCTTGGGTTGAGCATTAAATGCTTTTGATGGTATAGCATTAGAATGTTGGTGTTGGCAGGGCAGAACTTACTCCTTCACTTTTATACCAGGAGTGTTTCTTTGGACCCACACCAGCTTCTGCTGCAGTGTGGTTCCAGAATCTGCTGCTTTGACTTAATACAGTGTGGGTTTTGTTTTACAGAAAGTTTATAAGCAGCAACCCAATAGCAACATATTCTTCCTTGCAGACCGAACAGAAACGCTGTCTCAATGCAAAAGTAAGTTTGCAGCGTAAAAGTATCTCAAATAGTTGAATATTTAAAAGCTGTATTTGTAGCTGATTTCAGAGGTATGTTAAAAGGAGAAACTGGCAGCTGTGTGTCAAATGCAAAGTAATAGGAGAATGGATAATAGAGGTGATGATGGAACAAGCATTAGAAGAGTATAAATTTAGAAGTATAAATTAAATTTTCTGGAGTGAACAATTGCTACTTCTCTTTGCTTTGATTTGGGTTAATAGTGTTGCCATTTTAATTGTCAGTTCCCTTTTCTTACTACAGATGTTTAAGTCATACTGATTATATAGGCAGGAGTTGGCCATTCCCCTATTGCACTGTGGCTTTCTTTGGAAGAAAAAAAATATCATCATCCTTGTATAATTAAAGAGGAACATGCTACAGTAAGCTTATATAGCTTGTGTTAGTAATGATGGAACACAAGCATAGCACTTTGGTTAATTAGTATTTTATGTTTATCACTTTAATTGATCAAGTGGCTGGAATTACCAATTTCGTAGATATATTCTTAAACTTATCTACGCATAAACTTTCCTGTTTATGAAAATGATTATTTGTATAATTTTCTCTTACACAGATACATTAGATGAGTTAAAGAAGGCACATCAGGAGCTGGAAAATTCAGAAAAGGCTAAAATCAAGAAGTAGTTCATGTGAATTCCCCGTTGCAATGTGTGGTATTTGCTGTGTTGTTACCTTGTGCAGCCAGCGTGCGATTTGTGATTTCCTTAGTGAAGACATCCTCTGCCATCTGAGAAGACGAGGACCAGACAGTAGTCAACAGTTGATAAAAACTGTGTCTGATCTCGCTTATGAATGTCTGTTTTCAGGCCATGTACTACACTTGAGGGGACTGGTGACTCCTCAGCCTCTGGAAGATGCCAATAGCAATATTTTTCTTTGGAATGGAGAAATTTTCAATGGAGTGCATGTAGAAGACCTAGAGAATGATACTGAAGTAATGTTTCATCATCTGGCTTTATGCAGCAGTGAAATGGACATTTTGTCACTCTTCTCATCGCTTCGGGGTCCCTGGTCTTTTATTTATTATGAAGCACCCAGACACAGTTTATGGTTTGGCAGAGATTATTTTGGTCGTCGTAGTTTGCTTTGGCAGTTCAGTAATGAGGTTGACAGTGCTTTCTGTCTCACCTCTGTAAGTGGTTGTTCTGAATCAGGCAACCAATGGCAAGAAGTCCCAGCATCTGGAATTTTCAAAATTGATCTCAAAGCTTGTGCAACAACTAAATCTTTGTATTTAACATTGTTTCCATGGAAGTACAGCTGCGGAGAGAAAGCAGTAGAAGAAACATGCATTAATGTTCTTGACCAAGTGTCAAAAGACTTACCAAACCATGTACGTCTCGTGGGGAGTGAATCAAAGCTGTATCTTAGAGCACCAGTTATCCCCTTAAATAAAACAGTTTCTCAAGCTTTAGGTGCGTGTCCAGGCTCTAATTTTAGCAACATTAACCGTGTGGTTTCTTTAGAAACCCTTGAAGGATTTCTTGCAGAGGAACACAAGAAAAAATTAGCCTGTCAGTTTATTGATGTTTTAAATGAAGCAGTCAAGAGACGAGTTCTGTGTCTCTTTAGAGATCAAGATCAGAAAACAAGGGAAGTTCCAAGCATGTCTCATAAGAAAGCACATGTTGCAGTGCTCTTTTCTGGTGGCGTTGATTCTATGGTTATTGCAGCCCTGGCTGATAAACATGTGCCTTTGGAGGAGCCAATTGATCTTCTCAATGTAGCTTTCATGATGAAAGAGCAAGCCAAGCACAAGGGTACCACTAAAAGACATACCAGCCATGAAGTACAGCTTGATTTGCTTTGTCCTCAAGAAGGCTGCCAGGATCTTGATGCTGACACTGGTACTCATTTATCTTGCTTTGATGTTCCTGACAGAATCACTGGTAGGGCAGGACTGAAGGAATTAGAAGCCATTAACCCTTCAAGAACCTGGAACTTTGTGGAAATTAATGTAACGCTAGAGGAATTGAAAAAAATGAGAAAACAATGCATTAATTACCTAATCTATCCACTGGATACAGTCTTGGATGACAGTATTGGCTGTGCAATTTGGTTTGCTTCCAGAGGAGAGGGCTTTATTAGTAACCAAGGAGAAGAACTGAAACCATATAAAAGTCCTGCAAAGGTACTGGTTTTGTTTGTTTTGTTTTCTGCCTTATGTTTGACCTCTGAATTTTGTTGATTCAGAAATCAGCTGGGATCTTTGCTATTCATAAGGTTTCTGAAATTCAGTGGCAGAATGTAGAATAGTTCTATAATTATAGTATTTGTGTAATTCTAGAGTTAAAAATCAGATTCATTTCTTTTGTCATGTAATGTGCATGGCTTTTCAGTGAACTTGGATATGCAATAATATGAATAGGAAAAAAATAACCACCATCTATCATTTTTGATTCTGATTTCTCACTTCTCTATTCCTGATGGTTTGTGTAGGGAAGAAGAAACTGTTTATTTTCAGCTGTTGAAGGCACAGTAATGGGCCAGATGTAATAGTGTTTTTTCTCTTGATAACATTTTACTGTACTTACTGAGTAGTGTAAGCCATTTTTACTTTGTGTAATGTAGTTGTTACTAAGCCAGTAGCTGGTAAATGAATAGTACTCCAGATGTACATTCAGGTGACTACTTACAACATATGACATAATCTTTGGCAATGATTTTTAAAGGCTGGTGTTTAACAAATGCTGTTTATTATCATAGAAACTAACAAAGACGTTCTTCAAATATACTGGTCTATTTGTGATACATATGACATTATTTTGATGTTTTTTCCTTGCTTCACTAGCAGTGTTTGTGTGTACTTTTAGGTCTGATTCTGAACATGATTCAAGTTACCAGTGACTTTACTGGGAATTATTTCAGGCTTTGTAAATGTGTAAGGCACAGCCCATTCTGATAGGTAATATCTTTAGAAGATGTGTATTAAAATTTTTCTCCTTAAGATGTAGTTAAACATTTAAGATCTGTTACATATTAACTTGCATAGATACTAAGATTTATTATATTGTTTCCTTAGGTTGTGCTTACGGGAATTGGAGCAGATGAGCAGCTTGCTGGGTATTCTCGACACCGTGTTTGCTTCAGAAAAGATGGCTTAGAGGGTCTTAATAAAGAACTTGAAATGGAGTTAGGTCGCATTTCTTCTCGAAATCTTGGTAGAGATGACAGGATCATCGGTGATCATGGAAAAGAAGCCAGGTATTACTGTTTTAACATGGAGCAAAACTGGTTTTGCCGGTTAGATGCAGTTTTTAACACTCCTAACAAAATCTTAATTGAAACTTCTGTGTGTTTTATTGTCTCTAGTTCTGCTGCAGTTTTGTTAACGTGTACTGTGTTGTGGAGGTTTTGGTTTTGTTTTTTAAAAAAGTGGTCTGTAGTATACTGTGGAAGAGTTACTTAAGGAAATTCAGCAACTTGATTTCCATCTAGAAGTTTTAAGAAGCAGCAACAGATGTTGAAATAGGGAAATTTAAGCTGGTTTTATAATTTTAAGCTAAACAGTCTTTTGCACAACTTTGAAGTGTTCTGGTGTGGACCTTTGGGGAGTGTCTCTGAAGAATGACAGTGTAACAGAAGTTGTGTATTCCTGTCCATGCAGTAAAGGCACAGTCAATATCCACCACATTTCCTGGCTGTTAAATCTGGAGAGTTGAAGAATCATTTTATTTGTGTCTAGTTCCTCCATGCTACCATCAACTTGCAAAAAATTCCTTAGGTTTTACCAAGAGCAGAGGCCACTCAGGTGCATGAAAGGTTTTTTCATGTGATCTTTTTGCCAGAGTTTTTCCAAATCTGTTCGTAGCCGCACATTTTCAGTTCAGCACAAGAACAGTTGCAGTGGTGGATGTACAGTGCTCTTAACCATGCACGTGATTAGGTGTGAATGCCTGAAATTCAGAATGATATCATAATTTGTTGTGTAAGTCTTTTTGTTTCAAAGTTACAGTGTAGTTTCACGCAGTCTTTGCATGTGGTAAAGCGGAAAACCAAGACTATTCCTATGCAATTTTTAAAGGGTCTTTCCCCACCTGTATCTCTCTTTCAGGTTTCCTTTTCTTGATGAAGATGTTGTTTCATTCCTCAATTCTCTGCCTGTCTCAGAAAAAGCTGATTTGACTTTACCTCGAGGGATCGGTGAGAAACTGATTCTGCGCCTTGCAGCCAAGGAGTTGGGCCTGACAGCCTCGACTGTTTTGCCAAAAAGGGCTGTACAGTTTGGATCTCGGATTGCAAAACTAGAGAGCAACAGTGAAAAAGCATCTGACACATGCAGCAGACTGAAGTTACTTTCAGTAGATGAATTATAAAGCTGTATTTTGAGATGTTGCACTTACTCTATATGCAAATTCAGTAAATCTTTAAAGTTTTCTTAAATGTTCGGTCTGGTTTTTTTTACACACTTGGACATAATTATTAAAAATCAGAGTTGTACTTGTGTACGTGAACAAGAAACTCATGATGCATGCATCCTGCGCTTTGAATTTTTTTGTTGTTTTAATACTGAGAATGCTTAGTTTGGCATAGTAATTGGAATCACTGGTGATAGCACACAGCATTTGTTTCTCTGATGGGTGACTTCCAACACTTGTAATCCAAGTGCTGTCACTAAACATAACAGCATTGAAACAGTTTTTATTGAACAAGTTATAGTTGCATTTATTAAGTTACTTTTTAAGATGCCAACCATCGTATCTTTTTTAATTTTGGCACCTTGATGGAATCTTCTTCAACTCTTTTTGAAATATCAATTCCAAGGGGAGCTCTAGAAAACAAAATTATGAATTTGTTAAAAATTAACATCATCATTGCCATATCACACAGATGTACTGCTTCACAGACCTTTTTTACAATTGGCACAAGAGTCAAAGTATTTCAGTATATTCCCTGCACTTCTAAGACTGGGACCATTAGAATGATCTGTCTGAAGCTGTACCTGGAAATATCTTTACACTAAGGAAATATTTGCACTTGTAGCCATTCCAAACTCTAGAAACACATCTGTGATTTCAAAGCCATCTTCTGGGGCCTGTTGTTTTATTTAGATTCTGATTTTAGGTGATAATTTATTTTACATCTCACTCATGAACGCAAAACACACTAGAGATTCACAGGTATCTCCTATGACAGTCTTAAATAATGTATTTTCTACAGCAAATAAAACTTAGTCTTTTATTCACTGAAACATATACAGCAAATTATTTTTGAAGTCGAATATTTTATAATTTTTCATGTGAAAATTGTAATACATTTTTTTTTATTGAGACCATCCAAGTCCATTTTTCTGAAAAGGGAAAGGGAAAAAAACCCCAAGTTTAAGACAGCTGGTACTTTTAAAATACCAGCATTTTGCTTGGCCTTAAGCCTAAGAGCTACACAATCATAGCAGGAAAACACATAGAACTGTTGTGATGTATGGTAAATTAAGTTTCTGAGCCAAAATGAACAAAAATGCCAGCCACGATCATTTGTATTTAACAAGTGCCTTGGAAAGTAGCTTTTAAAATTTATATGTGCTGCAAAGACACTCCTCAGCAGCTTGTGCCTCTTTTTCGTGTGACCTCTTCCCCTTTCACTGCCCACAGTGAGCAGTGAGGAAAGAGACTGGGAATGCAGTCACTTACCTTGGTTCGTAGCGGATGCCATCAGTACTGCGTAGAACCCCCAGTCCTGCACGTAACCTTTCAATGCCATTCCTGAGCAAGAAAACAATTACATTAAAGTGTATGTCACAAGTCTGAATACGAGCACATGGTTCAGTCAGCACATAAAGAGGTTCCTGACTCTGATTCCTCTGGTTCCTGTCAACTTTAAATAACATTACAGGAGCACATACAAAGAGAAACAAATCTTACCATGCAATCATAACACCATTATCAGTGCAGAGTCTTGGAGGAGGACACAGTAAAGCAAAATCATTTGCATCTGCCAAATTCTGTAGACCTTTTCGGATGTACTGATTACTTGCAACCCCTCCTGATACAACCTGAGAGCATTTAAAAAAGAAAAAAAGCATGAACTCAAAAGTACTGATGGGTCACACACAACTAGCATCCCGTCCAAAAAGGGTTAGCAGTTGAAGTTCTAAAGACAGCAATAAATGCTACATTTGAAGATTCAAACACACCAGAAAAGAGTATGCTAAGTCAGCTTATTATGCTAGAAGACATTCCTGAAGCACGTCAGTCTAGTGGAAGGTGTCCCTGCCCATGGCAGGAGGGTTGGAACTGGATGATCTTTAAGGCCCCTTCCAAGCTAAACCAGTCTATGGTTCTGCTGTAACTAGAACAGCTGGCAAGTACTGGGGAGCACAGAGTCAAATTATATGTCCTTAATTGTTATGGGAGGTTAGATGAGATGGTAAGAAAATCTCACTCTAGCTTGAAACCCAGCTAAATGTTTATATGACCATTACTTCAATCCTGGTATTTTAACAATATAATACCTACTGAGATCTTCCTCACCTGTCAAGGTAGAAAGTACAGTAAGGCATCTGCATCTTCAAGTGATGTCATATAGTCAGATATAAAAAGGGAAAAAACGTGTACCCACCAAAGTGGCATTTTTTGATGGCAATATGCTGTTTTTGATGCAGAACAGCATGGCTCGGTATGTCCTCTGGATAATATGAACAGCCACTGAGTGCTGTACAGCAGCAGCAACATCCTTAACACAGGACAGGATCTCACCTTCTTGAATACCTATAAAAGTATATTATCAAAGGGGGTTCCTGAGTGTAGGTCATCAAAAGCTCAGTTTGTATCTGACTGCCTAAAAATACCTTCTTCTTTTTCTTTTTGTACAATGGCATTATTGACAAGGTTCTGAAGTCCAGAGAAGGAGAAGTCGCAGTTCCGATAGTGCTGCATGGGCAGTCGGAAGGTGAGCAGTTCCTGGTTCCCAGTCTGAGCCAAGTGCTCTATGGCCTTCCCCCCAGCCATGCTGTGGCACTCTGGGTGCTTTTTTAGCGACAGTCTTCGTGCTACCTAAGGAGATGATAAACAACAGACTTGGAATCAGTTCCTCCTGGAACTGCATTGCTGTACTGTAGTCCATAGAGTAAAACGTGACACCAAAAAATCCAATCCAATGTGAAATTACAAACAGGGCACGGTAAGAATAAGATGTAACACCAGCCCAGCAGGATAATTTTTTTTTCCTGGAGTATTTAGAAATGCAATTCTAGAACAATCTGGGCAAACATATAGATCAACAAATTTTGCAGGAAACATTAATTACTCCATTTTTAAGCAATAGGAAACACACAGAGACTGCCATACTGTATTACCAGATACACTGGAGCAAAGTTGGTTTCAACTTTTGAAAATCCCCTTTCTGACTCCATGCACGCCCCGAATTTTTTAATTAATATGCACAAATACTGTTTAAAAACTTTGTGTCTGAGAACAAAGCCGTAAGTGACCAATTTTACAGACTGTACTCAGGGACCCAGAAAACTTAAGATTCTGAAAGCCAAACCACACTTTTCAAACTGTAAAAACTAAAATTAGTAAGAAATGTTTTAATATGCATTGTTTTAAACCTGACAGCATCCTTCAAGATACCTCTATCAATCTTCTCAAATTAATACAACTTCTCTGTATAATCAGTATCAATGAAAGTTCCAACACCAGTTTTGGTTAAGTTGCCTATTTGCTAAAATATAATTAATGTACATACATTGCAATTGATGTTTTGTGTACATTTTTAGGAGTCTTTCGTGTCTTAAATCTATGGTATTTCAAAATAGAAAAAAAAGTGACATAAAACTCGCATTCAATTGCTGTCCTCAGGCTGATGATAATGCTACCATTATGTAGTATAAAAGCAATAAGAAGAAAACAACTAAGAAAAAGTGAGGAAAGAAAATATTACCTTATCCAGCATGTCACCTGGTGCGATGTCGATGGACTGTCCAAGCAGGAGGAAATCTGAAACTCCTTGCGCTACTGCCAAGAGACAGTGGCCTCCAGAGATTAGGAGAACTAAGAAGGGAAATTCCACGTGATGTGTGAGCCTGATGGTCAGTGCGTGAGCCTCCATGTGGTGGATGGGGATGAAGGGCTTCTGGTGCCTGTTGACCAAGCTCCGGCTGTACTGCAGCCCCACGCCCAGGCTCAGAGCGAGCCCCGGTTTCACTGTAGTCGCCACAGCCGCAAGCTCGGCTACAGAAACACCGCTGGCACGAAGGGCCTCTTGTACCACTTGCTCGATGTTTTCTCTGTGAAGCTGCTGTGCCACCACGGGAATTATCCCGCCTGTTCTAGTAAAACCAAGGAATTACAATGCATTGGTATTTCATAACAGATAGAATACCATAAAAATAGTTTTCAGGCACCTCTTAACCTTGTCATATCCTGCCCGTTTCCTTAGTGCATTCTCAAATGCCTTGTTTACTGTCAAGAGCACTGAAGAGAGCATAATTATCAGTGGAAGGTCAGAAAAGGATGTAACTTTCCCTTTTTTGGTACAGATGCTTTTTAAATGTATCTCAACACTGTTCCAAAACAATATAACTTAATATTCACAACCCCTCACTTGTCAGTTCATGTTCTTAACCACCAATGCTTATATTTGATTAATTTTCCCTTTAAAAAGTCAAGACATTTGGTGATTTTAACAGTAGCAATGATTTCATCTTTTATTCAAGCTAGAGAAGAAATCTGTCTCTCTTTAAAAGAAAATACTGGAGGAAACTTGTTAAATGCATGGCATTTCTTTCCTCCCCCTTAGTGCTATCACAGGCAGTATGTGCTGTGGCCCAAGCAATACATCTTCACACCTACCCACCACTTACTGAGTTTTACAGAGCAGGCAAGACCTTTATATAGATGATCTCAGTAACAATAACAATAAAATCGTTATTAAGGCAGAAGCCTTGAGAGAAGTCTATTCTTACTGTAAATGAACCTCCTTCTGAGAGTGAAGTGCTTCTGCAAGAACACAGCCAGCTTCATCCACCACAGCAGCGCCGGTGTCGTCACAGCTTGTCTCTATTCCCAAAACCAGTCTGCGAAAACGCTGCTTTCCAGAGTGAGCAGAGCTGCTCCTCAGCCACGCAGCTCGGCCGTGCTTAACTGACCGCAAAAGGCTTTTGGAAATACTGCTCATTGTTTATAATCTACCTGGTGGCTATGTCTAGAAGAGAACTGTACAATTTATTATTACTGGAAGGTTTTCAAGCACGTGTTCTGCCGATTTTCTGAAGAGCTTTTAAAGTTATGAATGGCCACACATGACATTTAAGACCTTAAGAAAAAATAGTTGGGAGGTAACGTCTTGTTTTACCTGAATTACGTGTGAAGAGAGTTCCTCACCCCGCTTGCTGGTGGTGCCTCTAAGGGAGGTCACAGCCCGCCCGTGGCCCGCAGCAGCAGCGCCCGTGGGTGAGCGCTGCTGTGCGGGCAGGGCAGGGCTGGGCTGGCCGCTCTGCCGCTTCCCGTCACGGGCTCGGCCCCATCCCCGCGGATCCTCGTCCCGCCCGGCCAGGGGCAGCGGCGGCCGGAACCCCCCGCCGGACGCCCCGCCCGTGCCGCGGCGCCCTCCCCGTGCGGCGATCCGCCGCCACCCCGCCCCTCGCCCGCCCCGCTCCCGGGCCCGGCTCCGCCCCGCCGGGGACACGGGGCGGTGCTCCGGGCCCGGCGCAGCCGCCGTGCGGGAGAGCGGCCGGGAGCGCGCAGCCCTCCCCAGTCATCCGCAATCCAGGGGCTTTGTCCAGCCGCCCCGAGGCACCCCGGCCCCGCGACACTAAATTCGGGCCATGTCTTGCAGTCCCTGCCCCTCGGCAGCGACTGTCAAAGGTAGCACAGACTTGTGATGGCCATTATTTAAAAATCAGCCAGTTACCACTTTCTGTGCAAACAACACAAAGTACTAATTACTTCCAATTGCTAAAGAAAATTCATAACTCATTGGTTTTTTTTAACAGCATCTTTATCGATAAAGTAAATAGCCAGAAAATACTGTAGCAAGAAAAGAAGTACACCACTGTGGGGTTGTCTTTTTATATTTTTAATTTTTTTTTCCAGCTCACTGGCTGTCACTGCAACCAAAATGTAAATCAAGTCTTAAATGGAGTCTTCTGTTAAATCTGAGCCGGTTTTGGCTGGCAGACACACAGCAGACTTCAGAATTCATCCTTTTTCCGCGACAGAGAAATAAGCGCTCAGAGCTGTAGATGTACCTCCTTCACTCTAATTCCAGAGCTGATTATATACAAGATTACCCCGCACTACACAGTACCCCTAAAACACAGCATTCCTCCACATTTCCAAGACATGCAAGTTATCTATACCTTTTTCTGCAAAAGCATAGTTAGTCCATGTGATTTGCCTACTCACCTACTTCTAGTTCAGCTTCTATTCTAGCTTACAACCTACACAGTTTCCCTTACATGTTCTGACACTTGTTCTGTAACAGAGCAGCTTCTCCTACAACAGCAGCAACCCCTTTCCCCACCACCTCACGGGCCTCTCAGCTACTGAAAAATAACCCATCAGTCAATATCAGAGAAAACAGTCAAAAATCCGCACCTAAAAAGAAATTCCAATTTTTCAGGATGTCCCATCTACACATAGAAAAGTCAACATCCTGGTAAGCAAAATGAAATAAACACAACAGTGGCAACTTGTAAAAGCATACATAAACCGAGCTATCAAGTTGATGTGGAAATCCCCTGAGCTGGCAGTTAAGGACTTTCTTCAGTCATTGTGACAAAAAAAAATTTAAAAAAAAAATCACAAGAACAGAGAAGGCAGGAATTATACCATTAATTTATGCTCGCTGTCACAGTACTTACTGTGGGACAAACTTTTACAATGCAATAACAAGCACAACCACCTACAATCCATACAGCAGAAAGAACCTAATTTCACTTAATATAAGAATGTGGCCTCACCAGTCCTTGGCATTGAGGATTCTGGATTTATACATAAAGTTACCACCTGCATTATGGATGAGGGGTATTTGTGAAACTCTGCTCTCCATTTCAGCTGTTACTTGCACCTTCCTTACAAGCCACTTGCATCAGCCACATGTACAGTCTTAGTGGGGATCAGGCTTTAGAGCTGGGCCTGCCCAGTTCTTCATGGAAATCTTTCTGCTACAGGTTTCCAATCCACATTGAAGTACTTGAAGGCATCTTCTTATAAAGCTGATTTTCATCCCAGACGATGCTGCAGGAAGCAGGAATTGTATCTCAGACGTAAAAGCATCTCTCCCTGACTATGATGAGATACTCAGCACAGCAGACTACTCGTTTCCTTCACCCGGGGAGCAGCAGTAGCCATGTCAGGGGCGGCCAGTGTTGAACCTTCTGCTTAATATTTATTGATGCCAAAGATTCGAACCCCATGCAACTGTGGCAGCTTGGGGATAAGCACGGTCAGGAGAGAGGCTGTGTTGAGGATAAAGTGTGTCGGATCATACTTTGTATAGAAACTCGTCAGGAAGTACCTGCAGGAGAAAAGGGAGCAAGCTTAGCGGATGGCAGCCTTGTCTAAAACACACACAAAGCGTAGTTGAAAGAAGTGCTTTAGTGATCAGTAAGATTGTACTGGTTAACGACATCTATTCCTGTATTAAATATCTCACCTGAGGTTCTAGAATATCTACAGCAAAATTATGGTCTAAGTCTCTTCTTCTCATACCTCTCAAGGTGCTAAAAGTAACTCTTAGTCTACTATTTTCTTCCAGCACTTCTCACCACCTTATTTTGAGGAGTTATATATATTTTTTCAGTTTCTGTCATCTATGAGCCAACTTTCTAAACATTATACAGGATCTTCCCTCCCCTCTCACTCTGCCATATAAGTGAACATGTACATTTTCTTCAGGGACAAATAGAAAGACTTTTAAAATTGGATATTAAATATGTATCTGATTTTTCTTAGTTACACAATCACACTTTTGTCAACAGAGACAGGTGTGCAGAATTTCTAAGGCATTTACATAGTTAGTCTAAGTAGAAGACAATATGTACAAAGCAAAACGGACACCAGACCCCATTCACTGAGGAGTGACACACTCACAGCTCACAAAATGGTTAATAAATGCTGTCACAAAAGCATTTAGTTTAGATTTTCAATATTTATGACTTTGCAATCTCTTAAAGAACTTCAAGAGTTAACAGTAAGTTTTCCTCACAGCATTTCTAATCTTTAAAACCTGCCCCATTAATAACTGTTTACAAACTTTGACTTCAGTATGTGGAGTGTCAAAAGCAGCAGAAGAAAGATTGTTGATTACATAGCCTGTAAATAAATACTCCCTACATCTGTGATGTAGAAACAAACAAACAAGCAAGAAAAAAAGACAGAAAATGCTTTTAGACTGTAAATTGCAACCCACTACGTTGCAGCTTTTGAAATCATGGCTTTATGTGTTGATTCCTCTATAACATCATCTATAAGTTTTGAACTCACAGAATTATAGGAGAGATTGTGAAGAACTTCCTTGAAGATGTGAATTGTACTCCATAATCCAGTTGTTCCCAGTGTGTTAGTAGCCTAGCTTTGCCCTGATCAGGTGTTTCAAAAGGAGTTCCCTTTACTGCATGCAAAAACACATACATTCCCTGGGGAAAATAAAAAGTGAATACAGAGGCACTTTTAGTAATATTTTTAAATAATTGTTACATTGTTCAATGCATTATAAAATTAAAAAAAAAAAAAAAAAGAGAGTGAGTGAATTCTCACCCAGAAGAGCTGCCAGCCTGTAATGACAAATTATTGAAGACGAAGGAAGAGACAAGAAGTGATTTGCCCGAGACAGTGCAGTCATTGGCAGAGTCAGAATTAAAGCCAAAGTCTGTGTGACATCCAATCCACTCCCTTGCCTTCTACATTAACTGGCAAAAATTCCATGAATTCAACAGAATTTCAACAAGCACGGTAACAAGTGTGAGGCTGCTGATTTGTATCACCACGTTCCTAGCACAGTGTGAACTGAGTGATGAGTAGAGTGTGCACACAGCAAAAATCTACCTACAAATACTGACAGTATCACACAAACTCCTGAAAGCTTTCTCAGCCCCTTAGCAGCTTCAAATCCGTAGAAGCTGACTAAGCATTCTGCTGAATACCATCTGTCCACCTCTTTGCTGCTTCTCCTTAACCACGCTGGACTTCCTCTGTGACTGCTCCTGTTTGATGGGAACATGCCATGTCTGGTTTGTTCTGAAAGACCAATTTGGGCCTCTTGGTTTCAAATAGGGGACTACACCCTCTTCCAGTTTTAAAAAACACTTGTTTTCTATCAAACAGAGCACACCAACTCCAAGCAAGAGTCTCTATCAGAAAATATCAAAGATTTTTTTCCCTTTCTTACGCACTAGAAAAAATTTTATAGAAAGCTTTATATAGGAAAAAAATATCACATTTCTTCCAAATTCTTATAATGGACGTGAAATCTCAGCAAATCACTTCATGTCTCCTTCCACCTTTTTTTGGAACAGCCTCCAGACCAGAGCCCTGTGAACCTAGGACAATTGATTTTTTTTCTTAATTAATTTTTTGATTCATGATGTTTGCAGTGTCTCAGTTTTAATAACCATAAAGATACTTTTAGGACAGTTCCAAATGCTTACGACACATTTTATTTCACAGTGGTTCTTGCAGAAAGAATGCTTTCAAGGTTAGCTAAGAGTTTTCCATTAGTGGAAATCCAAGATGGTTTTGTTTTTTTTTTTTTGTCAAACCATTCAAGGATTTGGTTCCAAAAGAAGTGCCATTTAAATTCTGAAATATCCAAAAGTGCAATTTGTACTCATCTTCTAGTGTTCCACTACAAAACTACTTGCCAGTGCATGCTCTCATCCCTGTTCTCATTACAGCTACTTGCAATGAGTTCAGTAAGGCATGTGGGAAATATTTAGTAATACTTGTCTCTGCCAACATCTTCTGAAGTCAGACATGTCTGATGCTGTCAAAGATAACACACAAAATGCTCTAATCACAGTTACAATTCCACCAGTAGTTTTAAACCTATCTATAAAACCAAAAAGCTCAAATAAAAATTTACATTCAAGGGGATATTACCTATCCTCAGTGAACTATCATTTTCCTAAATAAAGAAGGAGTTATCTTTTTGTCAAGTCTTCTTTGCTGGTAGTGTTAGAAAGCTGAGTTAGCAAACCTCAAGTCTGATATAAATTGCTGGGTTATGGCCCTCACTTCTCTAAGCATGGCAGGACCAATATAGATAGCATTATTTCAGGTGATTACAAGAAAGTGATAGCATCCTGGGGAGAGGAGCAGAAAGCAGCTTACAAAATCTTTTGCATACAAAAATCATCATGCAAATCACAACTCTCTGAATAACAAATGGTTTCAGGGCTGCGGTCAAAGCAGTCCAGTTTATCCCACTGCTTTCAAGTATCATTTCTCTAACATCGTGTATAGTGACAACACTGTATGCTGAAGTCATGCTGAGTTATGTAGCTTGGCCAGAAATCTAAGCTAGAAGAAATAGAATACAAATATAAGAAAATAGGTAAGGTGCTAAAATTAAACATTTTGGGACACTAACAGATTTATGTGGAAAAATTAGTAGATAGTGTCCAAGAATTAAAAATGCGATAATTTATGGATTCAGCACAGCTCTCTAATAATACACAGAACACTGTAAAAGTTGGTTGGCATGATGATTTTATGTCTGCAACCTTCCAGCCTAATTAAATGCCGTTTAAAAGAATACATAACTACACAAAGAATATTTCACATCTTTCATGCTTAAACCGAAAGTGGTCATGTATCACTCCTCCTCCCCAAAGCAGCCAATCATTTGTGGATAGGCCAAGGAGAGGTGGTGTTTTGGACAGCAGGATTTCATTGTTCATACACACTGGCTATTTTCCTCTTCCCTTGCTACTGAAAATAAATACATAGGAACAACAGATTTTGAAATCCTGTTCCAAGAGAGGGTACTCACCAGGTTGTGAATGACATTTGTTAAAGTCCAGGCGACAGGGACACTAAAGAAGGGAATGCTGAGCAGGACAATGTGCAGCATGCCAACTCCAAGCGCGTATGTCAGCCACATTCCACGGCTGTTCATCACCCGAGTGTTTGGATTTACCTCGCTGTGGGCAACTCCTACGTTCATTTTTACCCTATAAAACAGATCTGTTTGAAGACTGAGACTCCTGTTACAGAGAAGTACTTAACATGCAATTTTCAAACGTTTTTCTTTTCTTTAAAGAAGCAAGTCTGGAGAGAACACAGTGCATAAACCAGGATGTACCTCAGGATCTTCAAACTACGGTTTATAGAGAAATCAGTACAAAGAGACAGTTGGGAACTGTTTGTTTAAAACAAGACCAAACAAATAAAACTCACTAGCCTGCTACAGAAGAGACATTTAAAAAAAAATAGTAAGCTGTGATGCCAGAAGCTAAAGTTGCAAAACTGTAAGAAACCAAGCTAATAACTTTTGTCCTCTGAATTAAGTTCCTCCAATCCATGACAATATCCAGAGTTCTTTCCTGCTCTCCACATCAGACAATCTTCCTCCTCTTTCTTGTTCATGTAATGGTTAGTGAAGAATTCTGCACATACCAATTGCCCAGCCACCTACTTCTAGAAAGAACATCGAAGGAGTAATCTACACCTCTTTTTCTTGAAGTAAAGGGCAGATTTCCTCCCCCCCCATCTATTAGTTTTCAGACAGACATTTCCATCTTTTAAATCTGGCTGAAATTAGAAAACAGATTCAAAAGTTTTCTAAGCAACAGGCCCATGCAGAGATACACAGGATAATTTCATATGTTGATGTATTCGGGAAATTAACAGAATTTACCTACAGTGCCACTCTCGTCCTGTTGCAATAAAATTTGTAATGATAATTTTAAAAACCCCTAAACTATTGCTTACTTCAAACGCATGTCATCTCTGAGACTGTATATTTATTTATGGGACTGGGATGAAATTTTTTTTTATCATCTGAATCAGAATACAAAAGCACTATTTAACCAGCAAAAGCAGCTTGCTTCTGGTAGGAGGTTTGTTTCTGACACTTACTTAGTGCTGTACAGAACATAAAATAAATATAAAATACTCGACTATTCTGCAATATTAACAGCAGCAGACTAAAAATAGATACGATGACCCTGAACCCGAACCGGGGCACTGCCGACATTAATTAGTACCTGTCGCAAAGCATTCCAAGCCGTGCACTTGCAGGGGACACATTACCTGAGATGGGCGACGCGAGGCTGTTCCTCTCTCCCTGGGATGCAGCACCCGTCGAGCCAGTACCTAGACAGACATCTTGACGTGACCCACCATCCCTTCCCATTCCACCCCACGATTCCAGCCCGATCCGAGAGGTAGCTCACTGCACCGCCGCGTTTCCTCTACCATCCCTCCCTGCCGGCCCCGCTCCGCCGCCGCCGCGGCCGCGGCCCCGGCCCCGCCGCTGCCCCCGGCCGCCCGTCCCTCCGCCCCCCGCCGCGGCCCCACCTTTCCGCAGCCCCGCGGCCGCCGAGGAGCCGGAGCGGAGCGCGGGGCGCCGGCCGCAGGTAGAGCCCGCGGTGCCCGTGGGCAGGGCCGGTCGGGAGGGGAGCGGAGGGGCCGGGCCGGGCCGCCCGCACCGCCCACGGGCGCGGGGCGGGCGCGCAGGTAGCGCAGCCGCGGGGGCGGCGGGAGGGGGGAAGCGCCGCCGCCTCACTGAGGCCGCGCCGGGGCCGGGGCGCCGCTTCCCGAGGGCGGCTGAGCCGGGCGGTCCTGGGCCCTGGGCAGAGGCCCGGCAGGCCCCGGGGAGTAGCGGGCGCCTCGCCTCGCGGGAGCGGCGCCCCGCCTCTCGCAGCGAGAACCGGGAACTGCGGACGGCTCGTGTGGTTTGGGGTAAACTCGAGGGCCCGCAGGGTTTATCTGCAGCTTTTCGCCCGCTTTTTCGTCTCATAAACCGAAGAATTGCCTCAGGGCGTGCTGGGGAGGGCCCCTGAGAAAGGCGGTGCTCGGAGGGGGTGGGGGGGGGGGTTCTTGGTGTGGCTCCAGACGTCTGTGGGGCCGGAGCCATGAAGTTTAGGGAGATTTTATTCCCGGTTTAGCTGAGGGTGTGTAGAACCGCAGTTGTGGGCGTGTCGGACTTGCTGTAGAGGGATACAAGGGTTGCATCAGTGATGGGGCTCACACGTAGAAAATGCTGTGCTTTCCCACAGAGCACAGCTGTAACGCGTCTGGTCCGTGAAGAGTTACAGTAGTAAGGTGGCTTGAGCTGAAATATGTGTGTTTTAGCTAACAGTCCTCATGGGTTGGATGCATTTCCATAGGTAGGAAGTCCCAGAGGTCCCTCCCTACCTTGCCACTGGTGTTCCTGAGACGTGGCCAGCATCGCATCCCTCAGTTTGGGTCCAGGGCAGGGGAGGGCACACCAGGAGATGGTTCCTCTCCCAAAGTGCCTGCATCAGTCATCCCTCATAGAAAATATGTCTTTGAGATCTGCAGCGTTTCTGTTTTAAGATCCTCCCATATCTTAGTCAGTGTCTTTTGATGGAGACATCCAGCTCCCATCTGATTTACTCCGATGAGTAAATCATGAAGCACTTGACACAGGAGTCCTGTACAATGTGTGAATGCCTCAAAACCTGCCTCTCTGAACACGTGTACATGATATTAATATCAGTCCATCTTCAGCAGTGCAGTTTTTCTCCTGCTCCTCTTGTTTTCCAGTTGGTGGAAAAACGATTTGTCGGATCCTTTTATCACATCTGAAAGGCAAACTCCCTTTGCAATGTGAATAACAACAATAAAGAGAAAACCCCTTTGTAGCTGTTCCTAGAAAAGTTTCAGTGCTGCTTGTACTTCATAACACTGTACTTCCTCCCCCCCAACCCAAGTAACCACATTTTTACTTTGTCTTTTATGTTTAAAGAGTAGCTGTCTTTAGAAGGATGTTGAGATAGAGAAATGTCCTGTAATTGCGTCAGCTGCATATGCCCTGCAGGGTAGTGATGCTTAGGGGTGTTGGCTGCAATCCCTCACTCGGTCCTGGCTATGTCAGGAGGAAATCTGGGTTTGTTCCATTCCTCCACGTGTGCTCATATCCTTGGGACAGGTGCTGAGTGAGCAGTCTGTGTTCTTCAGCAGATACCTTGGACCAAATCAATGGGGGAAGCCAGGACCGTCAGCATGGTTTGCCTTTCAGTGTAAATAGCATTATATAACATAACCCAGAGGAGAGAAGAAGCCTGTTTGAACCATTCTTGAGTTGCAAAGTGCTGCCTAGCACTGCTTTTCCCCGCCTCTCTCATACGCATATAAAACTGTGGTTGAGTTCTTTTTTGGCAGGCTACAAGGATCAGCAAAATAGCTTTCCTGGGGCTTGGCTATTTATGTCAATGTAGGTAGCTAAACAGAAATGCATGCCAAAATTCACAGATCCACATACAATCTCTTCATGGTCGGGTGTCTATATAATATAGCAAGAATTTTATAATTTATAATTGTGTTTCCAATAATTAAAGAAATCTCCACTGCTTTATAAGGCATCTTCATTTTCAAGTGAGAGATGGAGTGACATAAAATGACCTGCCTGAGGGGACACAGTACATCAGATCAGAGAGGCAAGATAGTAATGGGGAAGTTTTTTGGGTTTCATTTGGTTTTCATTTTTGCCAGTAGATCACGTTGCCACTGAGTATGGCTTTTCCTCAGCACCACTGTGTTGCCTCCCCATTTCTCTCCCAACACCTATTGACTGCAGAGGAAGCTGGGTCCTGCTGTAACTTGAAAATTTCACTTTCCAGCCATAATGTTGTGTTTTTCTGCATTTAAAAGTTCCTGTGAAACAGTTTCTTAGAAATGTGTAATTGTAGTGTTCCTTTTTACATTCTTTTTTCTGTTATTTTTCTATGCAGCTTCTCTGAATCTTATTCCATCATGAAACAGCTGCCTGGAGAGACAATTCGGCTCCTTTCAAGTTCTCAGGTGATTACTTCTGTTGTCAGCGTGGTGAAGGAGCTGATAGAAAATTCCTTGGATGCCAGTGCTACGGGCATTGATATTAAACTGGTAAGTCTTTCTGTCAAAAAGAATTGGATATAAAATAAGAAGCAAAAAAATTGTACCCCTGCAAATGTGGTTTTTTAGGCTGTTGTGGTTTGGGGCATGGCAATGATTATTATATATTTATATGTATATATATTTTACCTCAACTAAAAATGGTACAAAATTAGTTTCCATTTGTATTTTTGAGGCCCTGCTCTGAAACAGTAAAACATATTTGTGCTTCTGAGTGTATCTTGGGGAAAAAAATGTCAGCTTCCTTAATCCTCCTTTTCTTACGTGAAATTTACATTTTCTGACTAATAGCCTGTTTTAAAAGATGTTTGACTTAGGTTTGCTACTAGGCAGACATATTTAGTGCTCATTACAAAGTATTTTAAGAAAGGGGAAAATGGAGACAATGGAAAAGGTTGATGGCCATTCAAAACAGGAGACATTTTTATAATACAAATCACCACCCTATCTCTAATTAGCATGGTGAACTCTGGCTACTTCTACCTCTTTATTTTTATAAGCTGTTAAAAATAGTTGATGTGTCACTCAAGGACAGTTTCTGACAGTAGAAAATATTACTTTTAATAAAGAATTTGAGCTTTTTTTTTCCCCCAAACTGGATAAAATGGGTAACTGAGCTGCTTCTCTTGCTGTTGTATTTCTGCTCTTGCAGTGTTTTGTCAGCAGCTGTATAGCAGCAGTATCTCCTGCTTAGTAAGAAAGAAGTGTTGTTAAATCCTGTATAAATGTACGTATCCAGAATTGTATCCAATTTCCTTTTCTGCAAATAACAGTGCATGTATAAGATATTCTTGAATTAAGTGTTACACAAATGCTCTTAATTAGGAGGACAGTTCAATTTCTTCTTGTTTCTTTGTCCATGTCTGCTGTATTTTCTGAATGACTCTAGAGTTTTTCCATCTGAGAATGGTTTCCTGCAGATTCCAAGGAATGTGTTTGTTATTACCTTAAGTGAGCTGAAGATACTCTCTTTGCTATGGTCTGTCAACATCTGTCTTCTCAATATTTAGATTGCAGAGTACCTTGCTTCATGGGTAACTCCAAAGGGAGTATTGTGTGCACAGTTGTGGGCGTAAGAGTATTGGAATTAGATCCTGGGAGCTTATCAGTGACTGCGAGAAGTGAACAGAAAGGTTTTGGAGCTTTCCAGAATGGTTGGAAAAAACCTTGCAGAGGAGAGAGCCCTCTAACCAGCGTGGGTTTTACAGCACGGTAACCAGCTGTTTTCATAGTGAGAAGTCCCAAATCAATTAAAAAGAGCATTTTCAACCGTTTTCACTGCATGAGTCATCTACAGTACTCTTACATTCTTTGTCAGTCCAGCCCAATCCAAAACACTGTAGTTCCAAACAAACAAACCTGGCTTTACACAAGTTGTCAGCAATTAAAAGAGATTTGCTGATTACTCTTCTGTGGGTGCTAGGGGAGAAGAGAAAACCTGCGCTCTGCACGACTCTAGACAGTAATACTGTAAACCAGTGGATTTTTTTTTCCAGTATTTTTTAATGGGAAATTAAAATAACTCTGTCCATGTAATAGAGGTCAATGACCACATTAATTCTGGATTAGTTCAAAAGCATAACAGAGAAGAGAAACTTTGAAATTCCATTTTACAGCTTGATGGGTTTTGCCTGAAACTGCAGCATTTTCATTGTTTTAATCTTTTTCAGATGGAATAGGAGGGCATAGTTTACCCAATTTGCCTGAACAAAGATAACAATTACTTTTTTGCAGACAGATAGACGGGAATGAACCTGAAGATGGAATGGTTCTCAGATAGAAGTCGTGGCAGTGGTGAACTGTAGTGGGAAGCTTTGGCTGGTGTTTGAGTCTTGATTGACCAAATGGCCATAGGTGATGTTATTGGGCATCTTTGCACTGTGTATCAAAGCTGAATCATACTGTCTGGCATCAGTGACCTGGCAGAGCAACTTACACATTTCATGGGTTCATAACCTTGATAAGATGCAGCTCATGGAGGATGGAGGAAGGTGTTACAGAATACAAAGTTTAAGCACTGTAACAGTTACATAAAACATGCACAAGTAAAAATGAATAAGATTAGAAGAGAAATAGAGAATCTTTTACGTAACGTTTTGATTCAAGATAAATATCACTTTTCTTAAGCAGCTAAGTGGTCTGAAAGTAAAAATCAGAATGGAAAATAGGGGCTCATTGTAAAATTCTCAAACCCTTCCTTAGCACATAGAGCAGCAGGGTAGAGTGTTTCCTGCCTGTATCTCCTTACGTGTTTTTATGCTCAGTTGAGGTGCATTCTGTTTTGCTGCCCAGTAGGAGGTTGACTCAAACATGAGCAAAAGCATTGTTTTTTCACCTGAAGAGAGCTTTTGCACCATTCATTAAAACAGTAAGTGAAATGTACCCGTATTTCTGTTCTGTGTATTGTGGTTCTGAGCCTACCTCAGAGGTTTTTGATGTTTCCTAAAGCACATTATGTGTGAATACAGATAATATCTTTAGATACCTTTCTTTCGTTTATAAATACATCATTTTTTTTTATTTCAAGAAATAACCTTGTGAGTACATTATAGTTTTTCATAACTGTTTCCAGTATAGGCCCAGGTAGGACAGCAAACTTTGTTCTGTTTAATCAGTCAGCTCTAAGTGGTCAACCATCACATGCTCTGTCCAGCATCAGTGGTGGCAACCACTGTTTTAAGATACTCTTTCTAAGCAAAACTAGTTTTAAGGACACGTAGATATATTACACACTACAGCACATTTTTTGTGTGTTGCATCATAATCTTTCCAAAGAGCCAGTTTTGCTTCTGTGAAAGAAGCTTAGTTAGTGATCCTGCAGCTTCGATTACTTTCTCCTCCTGGCTTGTGGTTCTTCTGGGTGCTATTCTCTTGTGCAGATTGTAATGTCGCTGGAAAGAATTTTTTTCTGCACTCGTTTGAGATGTTACAGAACCTAAATTTCATCTTTCATTTAGCTGTTGTAAATATCTCTGTTTTCAGAGTTCTACCCTATTTATGCTGGTGCTTACTGGAATGACATACTTAAACTGAAATTCAGTAAAATATGCATTGCAAGTATGTAAGGGTCGATCACAAAGACTGAGTTTTGCTTCCTTGAAAGCTGTTTTAAAAGAGCCCCTAGGAACCTTTACTTCTTTCTGTATCTCTTTACAAGCTTTTTTATTACCCTCAGCATTCATGCCTTGCCCCCCCTTAGAATTTCAGTTTCTGTGTATTGAGACACAACATAGAACTTAGAAAATGTAATGTAGTCAAGTAAATCAAAATTGAAACTGAAAATGGTGTGAAGTGAGGGCCTTCTGAATTCAATGGATGCAGCACTGCATTCAAGTGCTTTCCAAAAAATTTATACCAAGTAGGTAAGAGAGGTGAAAAATCTTCAGCTTTCCACCTATAGGTCTCTTTTTGAGCTTAGGTTTTGCTGTTTCCAAATCACAGGACATGAATTATGTTATTTAATTGGAGAAACCATCACTGTTATCCTAACTTGGTGCATTTTCTTTTTTTTTTCCCTGAAACAGAGACATTTAATGGTTGCTCAGTTCCTCCAAACAAGCAAAACTTCCACTTCTGTATGGATGGTTAGATGCTGTACCCTTAGCTGCTTCAAACTTGTGTCTTAATTAATTTGGTTGTTTTACTCCACCATTGTGTTTTGTTCTCTTTTTAGGAGAATTACGGGTTTAGCAAAATAGAAGTAAGAGACAATGGCAGTGGAATCAAGGTTGATGATGTTCCAGTTATGGCAATTAAACACTACACCTCAAAAATCAGCTCTTCTGAGGACCTTGAAAGGCTGACAACGTACGGTTTCCGTGGGGAAGCTTTGGGATCGATTTGCAATGTGTCAGAGGTAAATAATTTGTCTTACTTGCTATAGATGTGTAGCCTTTGTGTTATGATTTTTGTTATCTGTACGTGTTCATGAAAGTTTTGTTCTGTGCAAAGAGTTTAAATGTTCCAGCAGCTTGCCAGGGATATGCTTGTGTATGCTGCCTTTCTCCCTAGCCCCAGAAGCCATGTTATATGACTTTCTTGTTAGTGTCAGTCCTGCCTTTCTGTCACACAGGTCACAGCAGTGCTCTGTTTCTTTTCCTCAATCAGAACAGGTAACAGACGGATTGTGTTGTATTATCTTTCCTTTTGTATCAAGGAGTATCATGTCAAAGAGTATGGCTGAGTTGGCTACTTGAATTAGGGCAAATGAAGATGAGGAGCAGCAGATGATGTCTTGGAGAAATAATTTCAGGGAACTGATGGCCCACGTAGCCACCATTCCAGTAATGATTTCTGCCTCGTTATCTAGGTTATCAGCAGTCATGAGATCTTGCTGGGCTCCTTATTGCTCTTTGACATGTATGTGACTGCAATTGCACAAACTTTGTCCCTGTGACTAAACAGGAACCTGCTACCTGACCTATCTGAGTCTGAGCCGTATGTTTGTGTTAAGAGGATTGGCAGTGTACTGATATTTGCGACTTAACTTGTTGGCTAGAAGTAAATAAGTGGGTTCAAAACCATCTGAAAAGTGTTCAGGCTGCTAAAGGCACAGCACCTGCCAGATCTGTTGTGCTCTGCCTTTCTGTGTTCATGCTGCATCAAGGTCAAGTTTTGGATTCAAGTCTGCTGAGGATTAGATCGTGCAGGAAGATACCGATACCTGTGTCTGGTTGGAACCATCAGCTGTGGAGGTCAGGAGAGATGATGTTACAGCTGGACTCCTTGATACCTTGGGCTGCATTCACATTGCACTAAGCAGGAGTGGGTTGTGTATTTGGATGGGGATTTCCAAAGATGCTTTCAAACTCTTGGTGTTTTGAAAGATGATGACAGACCTCTATCATTGGTTCCTTCTAATGAGCTCTCAGAGCAGAATGCCATCTGTTCAGAGCTTCTAATCAACTCTATGGTACGTTTCATAAGACATGGGAGGTGGCCTGAGTGTATGATGTGCTTTAATAGGTATTACTCCTTGTATCAGTAATTATGTTAATTAACACTCCTGGCATTAATTGTGTTCTACCTACCTAAACTGGCCCCTGAACAATACAGTTTGAAACTGTATTGGCCCTTAAGTAGGTCTGCAATACTGTAATTTCCAGTTAATCAATTACTCTTTTTCTCTCCAGGGGCATGACTGAATGCTGAATGATTCATATGAGATACTAAAATAAACCAAAATATCCTAAAACTCTGTATGTATGTCAGACTTTGTCTTTCAGATGGTTAAAGGGCAGTGGTTTGGTTGTTCACAGTGTTGGTACCTGAACTCTGATTTATGACTGCTCTTGCTAAAGCAATCTGTGTATTACCTTAATAGCTTACAAAACAAGCTGTGACTGATTGCTAGATATGATTAGGTGTGGAACGATAATATACTGTTTGTTTGAGAGTAGTCTTAAGTTTGTGGAATCTCACATGAATTTAAGTTTTTATAGTGTGTTTTTTCTCACAGAGGGTAAAAATGCAAAACTGTCAATTGATTAAGTTAATTTAATCCTTGCTAGAATAGAAGGTAGAGCAGTGTGTGTTGTCAGTAATAGGAATTGCTGTGCTTTGTGTATTAGTGTGATAGAAATGCTTTTAGTTAAATGGATGGAAACATGCAGAATAATGCAGAATGTTTCTGTGCCTGTAAGAAATACCTGTAGAAGAAAAATTTTGTAAACTAATTAACTGTAATTATGGTGATTAACAGAGTGGTGAGTGTGGTAGCAAAGCTTATCTAAGCTCCTTCTGAGCTTTGTCTGTCCCTGATTAATGTAGTTTTTTTAAAATCACTCTCTTCAGGTTTTGGTCACAACAAAGACAGCTGCTGATGATTTCAGCATTCAGTATGCTTTGGATAGCAACGGGCATGTAACTTCTAAAAAGCCTTCCCATCTTGGGCAAGGTAGGATATCACTGTTCTGGTGGTGCACTGTGACAGAAGTACTTTGTGTTTCTCTGAGGCTCTCTCTGATGTTGAAATACCTGTTGGGTACTTGAAGGCTGAGTATGAAATCTTTGCAGCTGTAAACATTTCTTGCCTTATGTCTGTCAGCTGAGAATGTGTCGTCATAGCATAAGAAATGATACGTCTTGGAAGCTGTTTTAGATTGTAATTATAAACTAGTTTCTCCTTCTCTGACTCACTTCTTCAAGCTGACAGTGGAAATAAAACCTATAAAAATTAAATGCTCCAAGTCTGTATAAGTATATGAAATACCGAAGTTCAGGCCAAAGTAATGTTTCTCTATGTAGCAAAATCCTTGATTAAAGAAGGAAGAGTTGCCCTGCTGCCGTACATAGGAATTGCTGCAAGCAGCGTGGCTGTAGGACCAGGCAAAGTCGCAATTCTTTCTAACCTGCAGGAAGGGTGTGTACCTACTTTTAACTAAGGATTCTTTTTAAGATTTAGCCTGTAGTATTTTCCACAGCCAGAAAGCCTGCAGGTTGCAATGCCTTGTCTTTTGTTGAAACTGTTGAATGCTCTGACATACATTTAATGCTTTGCAATGTCCTTATGGGCTAGGAATTTATGTGGTTGTGTTGGTAGATGAATATTCCTCCTCCTACCATGTACTGCACCTTGAGCAGAGGTATCTGGCACTTCAGGTACTACCCTAAAGCAAATGCTTGTGAAGGCCCTTAATGAAGCACAGTGTTCCTTTGCCTCCAGATATGTGTGATTAGGTTCTAGTCTGTTAATTAATCATTTTACTAATGAAGGCTAACTTATGCACTTAAAGAGTCTTCAGCTTTATTTAGTGCTGTTTCTCGCTATTGTTAGTGTGTATGAAAGAAAGCTTAATGCTGCAATCATAACTCTAAAGGAGAGGAATCAAAGCTCTTGAGATACCTTTTTTTGGGGGAGGTGACTGCTAATTTGATATATTTCTTCTCATGCTAATAACCTAATCTACTGCAGTAGCATACAAACATGTCTGTTTAAGTAAAAATAGTTTCCTCAATATCCAGTCAGTGATTTGCTTTCAGTGTAATTTCTACTTCTTTTTTATCATCTGCTTGCAGGTACTACAGTAACAGTCCTAAATTTGTTTAAGAATCTTCCTGTAAGAAAGCAGTTTTACTCAACAAATAGAAAATGTAAGGAAGAACTGAAAAAAGTCCAAGATCTACTGACAGCATATGGTATTATAAAACCAGACCTGAGGATAACTTTAACACATAATAAGGTAATAATGAGGTTTTTTCTGTCAGCTATCTTAGGGATCAGTTTCTGATGAATCTATGCAGTTCATGTAGTACTTATATAAAATCTTTCATTCCTGAAATTTTTTTCATCATAGCTTTGTTTTGGATTTCAACTTACTTTTTCCTTTCATAGGTGTACATTTATAATGGCTACAGATTTTGATGTTAAACTCCTAAAACTCAGGCTCAGGTATTTGTGGTCTCTTGCAACAGATGCCTGGTTAGATATATGAAATATAAAAAATATTTTACATGCTAGGGGTTAGTAAAGATGTTGGTGGTATTTTGCAAACAAAGAAGTGAGACCTTAATGGACCACAGGGCCTGATAAGATGTTAACCAAAGGCACCTGAAAAAACTTCCAAAACTTACCGATTTAGGCTGTCTACCTGGATAGAAGCTATAGTTCATACAGGCAGCTTGCTGTATTCCGAGTCATAAGAGCTTAGTATGTAACAGTGATTTTATTTAAAAAGGCTGGAAAATTCAAAACAGTTTGAGTCATTGGTGTAAGAACAGTAACGTATATCCGAACAACAAGCTTTAGTTGAGCTAGTTGCTCTCAGTTCAGACCTGGGAGGAAAAATGCAGAGGTTACTTGGAGGTTACTTTGACTTCACTGCATACTGAATGGTAATTCTACAGCACAGCTACTGAAATGACATGTTGAGCAGTTTGCCTTAACCTGACCCGAATTTAACATAGCAAATTTCATTGGCTGTACTCTGGCTTTTTCCACCTGCAAGGGGGAAGTTGTGCTAATGAACTTCCAAGTTGCCACAAAGTGGAGAGTGACATCTCGTGGCCGGATTCCTCAGCAATTCTGTTTCTGTTCTAAAATAATGCTGTTTGTTGAAATTTGGCATGTTCATTGAGACTTGATCAGTTACCCCATCAATCAAACGTTCACGCTTCAGTTCCTTTTCAGTGGGAGTAGTAAATGGCACTGTGTGCTTTTTTGAAATGATAAGAGATTTCCCTTCCTTTTCTGCACTTGTTTAACATGCTTTGATTGTATATTTATGTATGTATTTTTAAATATCACTATGTAAATACTTTGAAAAACTATAGCTGGCTGCAGAATTAGTATTTCAAAGCTGGGAAAGTGGAGCTACTTGCAGTCTTATTTCATTGAGATCACTGAGAGTTTGAAACCAGACATCTAGGGGAGTGTCTGCTTCTAAGATTGTACTGAGCTCCTCGACAGATCTAGCAGTGGTTCACAATACTGGTCTTAAATGTTGGTTAATAAAACTAATTTTGTCTTATTGGTGGTTTGTTTTTGCCCTCTCTGACAAGTTGCAAATGCTATTTTCTTTCTAGTATTTTGATTTCCTCCATTTGATCAGGCTATTGAGTATATCGGGACATTTTTTTTCTCTGCTTATTTTAGTACAATGGCAGTAAGGTACAAGAAGGTGATCACGTGTCTTTTACCCAACACTTCCTGCAAAAATGGTGTGAAGAGTGGCATGATAGTTGCCATTGCACACTGGGGGTTTTTTTGCACCTCTCCTATTAGCTTCAGAGGTATGTTCTTCAGTACCCAATTTGAGGGGTTACATGAATGGGTAAAAAAGCTACCTCCAGGCAGTTTCGTTCACTGCAATGACAGAGGTGGTGCTGATTTTTTTTACTCTTCATTTTGCACTGCCAGCCTTTTGTTCATTTAATTTATTTTTTTGAAAAAAAGAAAAGAAGTGAGCAAGTGCTCAAACATTTCATCACAAGAGGTCGCTCGGTAGCTATTGCTGAGACAGGAAAATTAAAGGCTTAAGTAGACAGAAAGTGTAGTCTGTCTCTGTGCATGTGGAGATGCTTAAAAATAGTCTTAAAATTAAAAACTGAACTGAACTTTAAAAATTTTGAAATCAGATTCATGCCTTTCTACTGCCATTGGCATTCTATGCAAAATAAAAAGTTACCTGTTGTAGCATACCTTTTAAAAAACTTGAAATTCTGAATTTCCAGTGTGTAGCAACTTGCAGTAGGTCAACTTGCATTTGTTTTACCTTATCACAGAACTTGAATATTCTTTATTTCTTTTTCCTTTATGTGCTAAATACTGTTGTCATTGCAGTTATTAATTTGGATCAGGAAGGTGTTTTTTTCTATACAGACACTACAGCCTATCTGTGCTGTAGTACATAGTAATACTCTGCTGAATAGTGTTGTTGGTGATTTTTTTGTGTGGGTGTCTGTTATATTTTTGTTAGAAGTGTACTAGGAGAAAGAATCAACTTCTTAGAATAGTTTCATTTTTTATGTAGCTCATAGATTATGGGTTCATTTAAAAGACAAATTGTATATGCAATTATTCAGAGGAATTCTTAGAATCCCAAATTCTTGAGGCTGAGCCAGTACTTTCTGTTGCAATGGAAGAAGATACGTGTTGGGAGCACGGTCAGGTTCTGGGGCTTAAAAGAGCAAGAAGATAGCAGAGATGAGCTATTACAGAAGGAGACAAGGAAAGATGGATTGGATTGAAAGAGTAAAAAAGATAGTAAGTGAATAAAGTGTAAACGAAAGTGTATTTCAAGGAAGTTTTCTCAATAAATTGCAAAACCAGTACTTAAAAAAAAAGCCACACTGGAAAACAAAACCAAAAACAACCCTCCCCCAGAAAAACCAAATCCCCCCAGTTTTTAAAATCCTGTATTTTATTTGAAGTTAAAGGAGAATGGTGGGTTGGATGGGGTTTGAGTAACTGGTCTTGTGAGAGGTACCTGTGGCTGGAGAGTTGGAACCAGATGGTCTGCAAGGTCCTTTTCAACCCAAACCATTCTGTGATTCCGTGAAAGCATAGCCCTGGCTTTACTGAGGAAGAATGTAGTAAGCCTGAAACTGTCATAAAGTGTCTGAGGTTAGGCATCTGGAAATGGTTGCCTAATTGATTCCAGCAGAAACTTACTTTGGCAAGTCAAGCCTCTTACTGAGCTGTTGAAGTAGAGATGGTTTTAGGATGCATGATACATTGCATGTGTAATTTCCACCAAGTTTGATTGCGTTTTTTCAAAAGGTGTGTGTCTTATGCTTGTGAATGAAATTTCCAGAAATTTTTCTCCTTGCTACGTTTCATATCTGTGTTAGTTTGGAAAATAGTGATGGCCATTAAGTATGGCTCTTCACAGAAAAGAAATCATACAATCCTCTTCCAGCCTTTGGTTGATTTTTAGTGGGTAAGAAAATAGATATTCTCTATTCCTTCTCAGATTTATTTATTGTGGACTCTCCCATCAGTGGGCTCCAAGATAGGAAACACTCAATTGCTCTTTCTGCTCAGAATGTTTTGTTTGCATTAGCAATAAATAATGAATCACTTTGCAGATCAACTCTTGAAGTACTAGTGCTATTTTGACAACTTGGATTAGCTAGTGCTCCTTCTTTTTATGAAGGTTTATCCTGCCAAGACATTCTTTGAATACTGATAATGTTGATCCTCTTGCCAGTATGGTTATGTTAGAAAGAGGTATTTTTCTTCTTTCATCACCATGTTCCTTGAAAGCAAATTGAATAATGAGACAGCCAAATGGAAATAATTTACATGAGTATTCAGCAAGTTTATTTAAAGTTAATGTTATGTGAAGGCGTGTTAAGAACATTTCGAAGTCAGCTACTGCTTAAACTACCTCAAACCCTTCAGCCCCAAATGCCATATTCTAGCAACCTGTGAGCTCTGGCTGTGTTTTAGCCACAGTGGTAAAACACAGCTTTTAGTGGTTCTAGCTCTTCTCTGGAACTGCAGTTGTCATGCTCTTCTCTGTTTAATACCAGTAGCCCTTGGCTCAGTCTCTACAAACCACTGATGTTGAAGAAATGCCTTTCTGTTTTGTAAGACTGATGACATGGAATGCTTTAATTCTGTTTCAGTTGCCTTTATTCCACAAATGCCAAAATGAGCAAGGACACCCAGTAACTATACCTATTTTAACAATATCAGATATAATAGAGCCAAAAAAATTTCAGCAACAGATGGTTTAGATGGTGCCTATCAGCAGGTCATGCTGAGCACAACTGGTCCCATGTCTTGTGCAAAAGTTCAAATGGGCCATAAGTAGGCTCAGTAAATTTTCCAGTTTCTCTTGAGTGGCATAAGTGAATACTTTTTTCCCAGTGTTTTTCACACATTATATTTTGAAGCTTGGTCACACACAGTTCTGCCTAGAACTGTTTCTTGTTTGTTTCTCAAGAGAGTCACGAGTCAGAACTTTTGGATGCAAGGTCAATTTAAAAAGTCTTGTAATAACTGTGGGTAGTATTCTTCCCCAAAACCCCTTTCGTTTGTGGTGTTGACTTAAAGGATGCCGTCTTTATGTTTCCTGTACAGTAAGTCTCCTCTATTTTCCAAAGTTGCATAATCTTAAACAACAGTTTGTATGAAATAATCCAAATCCAGGGTTTTTTTCTGTGTCCCTTTCCTCTCTAATAAGTGTGGGGTTTTTGAGATAGAGTGGGTGTGTTAGGGTAAATTTACCATTTTTAATAATGTCATTATACTTTGCATTCATTCATTCATTCATTGTGTTTCCAAACTCTGCTGTAGCTGCATGTAGAAAAGAAATCCAAATTGAGCAGAAATAGCAGCACATAAACTCTATCTTGACTTGGAAAGGCTACTCTGTTTAATGTAATGATGATGAATTAAATCCCTCACTAATCTGTGTGTCTTAAAATATAAAGAGGAATTATGATTAAGAGTCTGCAGTGCTTCTATGCTAACCTGGAATACAGCTCAGTCTTTGCTTCCATTAGTTGTTCAGTGGCTTTGCTGAGAAAGCCAAACAGAGAGTTAATTATGGTGTTTTTTTGTGCTGAGGACACCTGTCCACTAGGAAATGCGCTGAGACCCTCAACTCAATTTACATCAGCCAGAGAACAGCTGCCAGATGGTAACTACTTTTGGTCGCTACCAACCTGGTTGAATTTGAACTGGTGACCCAGAGGTGAAATGCTTTATATCCTATTACTAATTCCTTAAGGTTTCCAGTTTCTCATCCATCACTTTTTTCAAATGACAGCACAGTATATGACTAAAGTCTCAAAACAATTACTGTTTCACATATGCAGTGTGTGTTGCAGAATCTGAGATGTGCCTTTGCAAGGCTTTTGCACTCACACTGTAGGCTTAAAAAGGTTAGTGGAAAAAAGGATGTTTCCAAAGCCGCATGGGAATTGTCCCTCTTCTTTAGCAAAGTACTTTGTCACTGGTATGTATGTTATTTTTGTTAACTACTGTTTTACAGAAGGCTTTTAAACCTCCTTTTATTTAAATAGAATTCACTGTGATGTACATTGTCTGAATCACAATTTTGGATTGGAAACTGGTTTTTGACAGTACTTTTAATTGGTTATGAGGCTTTATTTATTTATTTTTTCTTCCTGCTAGGGAAGTGGAATTTAATAGAATCTTAGAATATCTTGAGTTGGAAGGGACCCACAAGGATCATTGAGTTCAACTCCTGGCCCTGTACAGGATACCCCAAGAATCCCATAACGTGCTTGAGAATGTTGTCCAGTTGCTTCTGGGACTCTGTCATGCTTGCTGCTGTGACCACAGGTCTGGGGAGCCTGTTCCAGTGCCCAGCCACCCTCCGTGGTAATGAACCTTTTCACAGAATCAGAGAATCATTAAGGCTGGAAAAGACCTCCAAGAGCATCATTCCAACCTTTGACCAAATACCACCATGTCCACTAAACCATATTGTGAAGTGCCACACCTACTCAGTGTTTGAACACTTCCAGGGATGGTGACTCCACCACTTCCCCAGGGGGGTCTTTTCCACTGCTTAACCACTCTTTCCGTGAAGAAATTTTTCCTAACACCTAACCTGGACCTCTGTGGTGCACCTCGAGGCCATTTCCCTTGTCCTGTTGCTCATTACCTGGGAGAAGAGCCTGACCCTTACCTGGCTATGACCTCCTGTCAGGTAGTGAGCGATAAGATCGCCTCTGAGCCTCCTTTTCTCTGGGCTAAACACCCCCAGCTCCCTCAGGCTCCCTTCATCACACCTGTGTTCTAGCTTCATTGCCCTTCCCTGGACACACTCCAGCACCTCCATGTCTTACTTGTAGTGCAGGGCCCAAAACTACACACAGGACTTGGGGTGTGGCTTCACTAGTGCTGAGTACAGAAAGACAATCACTTCTCTGGTCCTGCTGGCTACACTATTCCTGATAGGGGGCAGGATGCCATTGGTCTTCTTGGCCACCTGGGAACACGCTGGCTCACGTTCAGCTGCAGTCAGCCAGCACCCCCAGGTCCTTTTCCAGTGGGCACCTTAATAGCCACTCTTCCCCCAGCCTCTAGTGCTGTAGGGGGTTGTCATGATCCAAGTTCAGGACCTGGCACTTCATCTTGTTGAACCTCACACCATGGGCCTTGGCCCATCAATTCAACCTGTCCAGATCTCTCTGCAGAGCCTTCCTTCCCTCCAGCAGGTCAACACTCCCACCCAACTTGGTGTTGCCTGCAAACTGACTGAGGGTGCACTTGATCCCCTTCTCCAGATCACTGGAAAAGATATTAAACAGGCCCTGATGCTGAGCCCTGGGGAACAGTAGTAGTGACCAGCTGCTAACTGGATTTAACTCCATTCACCACCACTCTCTGGGCTTGGCCATCTAGACAGAGTGCATCCAAAAAGAGTGCACCTGTCCAAGCCATGGGCTTCCAATTTCTCCAGGAGAATGCTGTGGGAGACAGTGTCCAGGGCTTTACTGAAGTTTAGGTTACATCCACAGCCTTCTGTTCATCCACTGGATGGGTCACCTGGTCATAAAAGATCAGGTTCTCTGAACACCCATGGCTGAACATGTGTGATTAAAGCAATCAAAAAAAGTACGACTCTCAATTGTCTTTGGAATTCTTAAAAGGCTTTGAAGACAGACGTTACCGGATAAAGATCCTTGGCTCCTTGTAATACCTGTTAGCCACTCTCCTGACTTACCTCCTAACTCACAAATCCAAGCATTTCTCCAGGGTGTCATGCTCAAGAAAGCCTTTTCATTGAGAGGGTGCTCTCATGTCACGAACGGGAAATCTGAGTAAGGAATACACTGGAATTTGTAGAATGAACAGTGCTGTGGAACAGGACTGTTTCAACAAAATCCCCTTGATGGCTCTAATATCCGATGCCCATGGGATAAACAGGTATGTAACTGCATCTGATGAGGGGAAAAATGGTGCATTGAGTTTCTCTATTGCATATCTCCACTGGTAATTGTCCCAGCATCGTGTACAAAATGAAGGGGGCAGCTGATTGATGGGATGAGTATAAAATATCCAGGAAAATAATCGATTAGTTGCTTAATTTTTCTATAAGCTAAATTGAAAAACTCTTGTGATTTCTGTTTTCAAGGACAGTTTATGTAAGGGTTCCCTTTTAGTAAGGTAACTTACATTGGTTTTAAAACAGGACACCAGTTAAGGCGTGGACCTTAAAAACATCAGTGTTTTTCAAGGCTGGCATTCTAAAGAATGTGGTGAAGACTTTTTATTGATCAATTTTTGATCTGAGCAGATAGGTTTTCTTTCACTGCAGAGAATGTGCCAGCCCTTGGAACTGGGTGTCTGTGCATCATTAAGCTGAAAAGCTTATAGACATTGTACAGGATGATGTGGTTTTGTTTCCCGTGGGCTCAGTCAAACTTGGGATGTTGCTGCCTGGCTTTGTTCCTGTTTGTGTACTCTCTTAGCAGGTAGGAAGCAATGCTTTCAATTGAAGCCTATTAAGGTATTAGGTTTGAAGTCAAGAAGCTAAGGAACATACTGGCCCAGAGAGTTATCTGCAGTGAGATCTCAGATGCCAGGGTGACAGGATGTTTGAAGCATGTAGCACAAAATTAGAGAGACTGTGAAATGTAGTTCTCTTTTACAGAGCTAACTCATGTTACCAGCCTGTAGCTCATGTACAACTGCTTGCTCAACTAGACTTTTACACCCTCAAACTTTATTACAGGGTGAACAATATGACTGTCATGGAATAAATGAAGAAAATAGGTGTGGTTTGGGTAGTAAAAATCTCCTTAAAGTTACTGCCATTATGTAGTAATAAGGTAAATGGAATGAGTTGGTTTAACTCATAGCATCATAATCGTGCTGAAATAGCCACAGTCGGAAACAGCATCCAGTCCCAGCTCTAATTAAGATTCTCCTTTTATCTGGGATTGCAAATCACTGTAGCTGCTGGTAGAAATTCTAAAATATGAAGGATAGTTAGGGATGCAGAGCAACTACATTTTTTTTTCTCTGTTCTTCCTTGGGGTCTTTGAAGAAACAAGTACTGAGCAGCTCTTAATTCTCTCCAGTGCTGTATAGCAGGGTCTTCAGTGGGAAGAGGTTGCACACTCTTTCTCCACACTTTACACATTTTTTAAGGAATCCTTCTGCACCTTAGGTGTTCATCTTGAAATAACAGATGCCTAGTCCATGCGTGCATGGAGTCATAGAATCATTTAGGTTGGAATGTACATTGTCATCCTCCTGCCTATGTCCTAGGGCTGCATGGGGTGGGGAAACAGGTACACATAGACACACACATAATTATCTTCTGCATATGTGCAATAGATTTTATATGCGTTACGACATTTTGTAATATCTGGATCGTGCAATCCCCTTCAATGAAACAGAGAGGTGGGATATATTTGGCTAGCTCTTGCAAAACCTAAGATGGGCCATATGTAATAATATATCTTTGAGTAGGCTGTTTCTGCAGCGTCATCATACTGACTAGAGTCAGATTCTTCCTTGGCTCATCCTAGACACCCGCTTTATATGACCTAGAAAAAAAAATATGGGGGGTGTGTGAGGGGTGTATTTTTAGCTAAACTAAAGGGTATAAGCAAGGTTAAAAAAATAGGGTGTTGCAGGAACCTCATAGCAACACTTTCCAAAATAAATGAAATGGAACAGGCATTGTTTCTCTGATGTTTTTTAATGCCTGTTGATACATCTGGAGAATCTAGAAGAATAATTTTTTGTAAATTACAAATTCTTCCTGTGTTGTTGCTTCATAATGTGCAGTCAGGGCTAAAAATGAATGCGCACTCTATTCTGTCTTTATATAGTATAGAAATTTAGGAGTTGCGTGGCCTCTTTAGTTTGTAGGCTTTAATTTAACCTACAGTGGTAACTATTTCCTAAAGTTTTGTCTGTAGTACTGAGTATAAATATCTGGTGAGAATATGACTATTTAAAGAACTAAGCTGAACCTGTTACAGTATCTACTTTTAGCAAGCTTGCATTTAATAAGGTCTCATTTTCTTAAAGCCACCTTACTCAAGTGATCTTTTCACAGTTCTGAGTATCAGCCATTCAAGCAGGTCAAGCTGTGTAAAAACCTTGCATTAATCAGCAGCTAAGATTTATATCTGTACCTGCAGCATCACACTAGGATACCCTAAAATAAACAGCATGATGTTTGTATTAGTCATGTAACAAATGTCTTTCTCAGTTTGGTCACATGCATTTAATTTAAAATACATCCAGTAAAGAAAAAGCTCACTTGGCACTTTCTGTTTCCATTTTAAGTAATCAATTTTAAAATAGAAGCAGTACAGGATATGTTTTATAAGAGGAGCTATAAAGAAGAGGACACATTCTTTCATCACTCCAGGATGTCTTTGAGGAGGCTTAGAGCAGGTGTAGAGGAGAGAGGCTGGGAGGCAGCCCCGGGCTGTCCTTTGCCTCTGCTTGCTCTGGAGCACGGGGGGACTCCCTGCTGGATCTGTGGACACCCAGCCCATGGCTCTGCTTGCTTGGTTCTCCTTCTCCCCTTTTTCTGTTCGCTGCCTTCCCTGATGTAAATTGTGTTTTATGTTTGAGGGGTTTACCTCGCTGTAGGATAACCGGGCTGTGATCCAGCATGTGCAAAGGGCTGTCAGGCTGCTGTATAGGAAATGAATTACATTCAGGCAGGGCTAAAAAGCCTCACTTCACAAATGCTGCAGAATGTACATGGAACTGGAAAATTAAAGATTTGGGGAATAGTTTAGGGTCAACAGTCTCAAAAGCTTTACAATTCCACCTGTCCTGTAGGAAGGGAATATCATGTTACAGGAGCACCATGTTCTTCTGTGGAATTCAGCCCTGAAGGGCAGCAAATATCCCACTGGACAGGTGGAATTTTAAGGCTGTGTATTGCATTTCTTGAGATGGGTGCATGTGTATTTTTTGCTCTCTCACCATCCTTTCACTTAACATCTTGTGCTTGAATACTGTGAGCTCATTTTGAATTTATTGGACACCTAGTACCTACTACAAACATACATTTTAACAGCACTGTAGCATCCAATTTAAAATGCAAGATTCTGCATTATTTTTCGTTTTGTGTTTAAAGGTTGCACACTGAATACACCCAGGCAGCTAACAGTGACAAAAATGAAGTGGACCTAAGTGTAGCTGTCTCAGTTGCCTAGAAGCAGAAAACGAACCAAGGATAACATTTTTATTGTTGATACAACTGCAGTGAAAGTCAGCAGATTCAGAGTTAAATTTGTGACTGTTTGGTATAGGACTTCTCATTAGTGATAGACAAAATTTCACCTCCCAAAATAGCTAATAGCTTCTGTATGCATAAGTGGACTTGACAAGTAACTTCTATTGCAAGTTGCGGTTCATATTGCCTTACTGTATTTATTAAGTCTTTGTAATAATATTTCAAGACATGTAGCTAATATGGCAGATATTCCTTCATCCTTCTAACTTGTACAAAGTTTTCATTAGACAAATAACTGCTTTCCTAATACACAGTTCCTTAGAAACTGATTTTCTTTCTAAATGGCAGGCTTGTCATAGACCTAGAGTATCCAGGTGAGAGCTATGGATGGACAGCTAATAGCCTGATCTCTACCAAAACAATCTCTTTGGTATAAGTAACATAAGCATTGCAGTGCCCACCTTCAAGTGTTGACCAGCCTGTGAGAGACATGTCATAAACCCTTAGTTTATATGCTCAGGAAAAGCACAAAGCCCTGCTGTATATCTAAGAGAAGTAGTATTTGTATTGATTTGGTTTTAACAGTTGCTTCAGATACAGAAGTCTAGAATAGCCACAAGACATCCGTGAATACAAGCTTTGCTTAGTTTTCCAATTGCTGTGTGTCTAAATAAGTAATACAATATGAGAAAATGTGTCAAAAGGTACCATATCGAGTCTGTTAACACTGAAAGTTGTGATTTTCAGAGAGTCAAGGTACAGAATGTTACATATACAGTGTGTGTGCAGTTGCATATGCATGTTCATAGACATGACATGAGTTCAACAAATATAATGTCAAAAATTTGACTCTGTGCCATTTGTTTCAGGCAGTTATTTGGCAGAAGACCAGGGTGTCAGATCACAAAATGGCCTGTATGTCAGTTCTGGGAACAGCCGTTATGAGCAGTATGGTACCTTTTCAACACTGCTGCGAATATCCTGAGGTGAGTTTAAACTTCCTCCTCCCAAATTCACTTCAGGTCTGTCAATGAAGAGAGCTAAAGAAAAATTCGAAAAGAAGGAGACTTCAAAAAAGAAGATGCATCTCCAGATTGACATCTGATTAATGCATTTGATTCTATTACTGTCCTCTCCATAAAATTAATTGGTTTGGTGATTGAAAATCCACTCCAAGAATCATCTCGTCAGGACTCATGTGGCACTGATCAAATGGCAGTAAAAACAGTTGTGATGACAAATGCAGAATTGCTGATTGCTCAGAGCTGTCTCAGTTGGGATTCCTGGCCCACAGGCAGGTTGTGCTCTGATTAATATCTAAGCATTTAGATCGTTCTCATCTTCGTGGCCTCTTAGCCTTGTAGTCTAAAGAGTATCCCCTCCGTTTCAGTGGGGGCACCTGAGCAGTGAAAGAAACACATACTTAGAAGGGCACGTTATGCAAAATTTCCACCAACCATGTATTTCAAGGAAATACTTCCTAGTTTTCAAAACATTTAGTGTTCTTGGCTTCTTTTGCCCCTTCTGAAAATGAGGGAATTCCCCATGATACCCTCCTTTGTCTTATGTTTTCAAAAATGTTTTACTCTACTTCTGTTTTTGTTGGGAGACATTTTTATTAAAGGGGAATCTTGCTATCTTGGAACCTTCTAAGCTGCATTTTCCTGTATCATGTAGTAATAAATCTTGACAGGATGAGATGAATCACTATAAGGTCGCAATGACACAACTTACCAGTGCTGCATTCAGCATGTGCTTAATAAGATTATTCAGACTTTAAAGTCTGACTGTTTATGTGTACAGTTCAACAGCATTATTCAGACTTAAATCTTGAGTTTGCCAGAATGCTTTTATACATGCAGTAAAATGAGGGGGAACAAAGCAAGGTCACTTCTTGTACTTTACAAAGTTTTAGTTGTTTATGTCTGAATAGGACATCCAGAGCTGTTCTTACCTGAATGTAGCTTGGATGTGCCCGCAGGACAAGTGCAGGGAGCTCCAAAGGGAAGAGAAGGGGCTATTTAGAAGGGACTGGCTTGGAGGAGGCACTCAGGTTCTCACATTACTTCTCTGCTATATCATGAGGCATCCATATTCCTTGAATAGAAGTTGGGGAACATTCCATCTCTCTCTCTGTCTCTAAATAGTGTGTAAAATACCATGTGCATCATTTATAGGTGTATAAGTGATCCATGCATAATGTCGACGTTCAGAAACTGTTTCTGACATTTCTAAACTAGGCAGCCAAACACTACGAAGTGACAGAGTTAAGTTGCCTGTGTAACCATTTTTTTCCCCCTTGGGTGCAGGTATTGGAACAGGTATTTAAGGGCAAGGCATATGCTGCTTTTTTTCTTTCCCATTATGTCCATGTTTCGTTTGCTATACAGACCAGAGGGCAACTCTTTAATTCTTTTAACTCCTACTTGTTCATTGTGTAGCTTCCTGCTCCTTTGCTGCAAAGTCTCCTCTGAAGACAAAACTAATCTTGCTGTTCCTTACTGCGGAGTTAAAACTTCTTGAACAAGTTTTCCAGGAATTTTAAAGACTGGCCTTCTTGGAAACATCTCCATTATGAGCACTGAATGAAACAGGAACACATCTCAAATTAGCTTTGAAGCATGCAAACTCAGGAGCTACTTGTAAAATAAAAAGAAAACTAAGAAAATAAAGAGATGTCACAGCTTTTTACATGTGCAAGGCAGTATTTACACTTTTCAGATCTCCAGTCTTGTAAACGGATAGATTTATTTGGGCTGAAAACTTTCACACAGGAGATTTCCCTAGTCTCTTCTTTTCCTATGAAGGTTAAGTTTAGCAGCTACATGTGCCACTGGGAGAAAGATAAGTATTAAACAAAGGCATTCTGCTGTCCACCCATCACAGATATATTTTAATACATATATAAGTTGGGGTTTTTATTAAAGTATTAATTTTGAAAACAGTTGACTAGTATGAAATTAAAGTTTCATTAATATTTTTCAGTCTCTGTAATTTTGTCTTTTTGTTTCATATACTTTCATATATGAAAGTTCTACTAAGACTAGTTTTATAAATTGTAGATAACTTTTAATGAGCATACTGATATTCTACATGACTGTAAATAGTAACAGCAGTCAGCCATTTCTAAATCTGGCAACTTGTTAAATGAGTTATTTAGAGACTTTCAGTTTTGCTTTAATGTTTTCTGTATATAAAAATACTGTTGGAAGTGAAAGACATGTACAAATACTTGTGAATTAGAAAAAGAGCTTGAAGCATAGAGGAGGAACATTGAGGGAGGATGTGCTAAAGTTGCAGAGTAAAATCTAGAAGTGCTGCATGTTGTTTTCTGATAATCATCCAACAGATACTTGACACCTCTTTAATTTGACCAGTGGTGTTTGGTTCTGTGCGACGTTGCTGACCAGAACACGCCAGCTTTAGCACAGAATGCTTGGTACAAGGTCAGGAGGGAATAAGGGAGCGCATGAGCAGATAGCTGGTGTGACGTAGATGAATGGGAAGGATAGGCCAAATCCCATGGATTTTAAATTCCATTTCAAATGCATGATAATTTGGATTTTAGTAAATACAAGGGGTTCTGCCAAAAGCAGAGCTTATGAGGACTCATTCCTGTGTTCAGTGATCCACCCTGCTACCAGAACATTCTCCAGACTTTCCCATATATCCAAAATCTCCATCCTCATGCTGCCCCAGGGTTCTTTCACCTGTTAGTTTGGGCAGGTGGCAGAGGGCAATGTGTGGGGCAGGATGTGGGCTGCCCAGCATGTCAGTTCTTGCATGCTGCTGGTTCCTGTCTTTTGAAAAGTTACAGTTGCCTTTTTCTTAGTAAGGTCATTATCTTGAGGCTGTTCTCTCCAAACAGCTGTCAGTTATCACAGGAATTGTGGAAATACATCTTTGGGATTTCTGCTTCTTTATCAGTTGATTTGAAATCCATCCAACAGTTTCAGTGTTGCTTAGTGGGGGGAGGGGGAAGAGACAGGACAGGCAGCACAAGTCATCAGTCTTATTTTGACCTGGAAAAACCTATTAAAGAGTCTCAACAGAAAAATCTTAAAACTTGGAGTTCATGTTAGGTACACAAATCATGTGCTGTTTCCAAGGCTCCCTGGCAGTGCTGTGCTCACAGGTTCTGCTGCAGCCTGTGAATCGTGGGTGCTCAGCACTCTTGAGAGTCAGATGATTTGGATACAGGTGGCGTAGGTAAATTTAGGTGCCCTGAATAAATGCCCTATGCCAGGCTATTTAAGGTGCTCTGCACGTAGAAAGGGAGGGATTGTGTGTTTTGGGCTTTCCCTGTAGGGGTGGTTCACTGCTGCCCTGGCCAGGTTGGGCAGCACTCTGTGCCTTTGGCTTGGACAGGGCTTACGTTGGCAACCCCGCAGTCAGCAAGCAAAGAGCTGCTGGTCTGGCTCTCCACAGCCTGAGCTCCAGGCAGCATCCTGCTGTAACTGGCAGTCCAAATGGGAAACATCTCAATAAATTGATCAAGGGAAATAGATACAAACTCATCTTTCTCAGCCTCTTCTTTTTTTCCTTTAGCTGCCTTTATCTTTGAATATTGTAACTGTCAAGAAGCAGTGCATGCATTTGAATGACTTGGACTCCTGTACAATTTTGTTTTACTATCTCACCTCTATTAAAAAAACATTTTGGGTTCTTTAAAAGACTTTTTTACTGTATTTGTTTTATCATTGCAGATAAATCTTTCTGGATTTCTCCCAAAAGCTGAGTCAGACAGTTCTTTGACAAGCCTTTCAAGCTCAGAAAGGAGTTTCATTTTTATAAATAATCGTCCAGTTCTTCAGAAGGAAATACTGAAGGTAACATCCTCTGGCTTGTAACTCGAGGAATAGAAATGTGATTTCTTTGAGGACAGCAACACCTAAGCAATCTACAACTTTTTTTCCCCACATGTAATAATTAAGAATATCACAGGTGAAGATACTAGCATTTACAACAGAAAGCCCGTCCACAAATCTGACACTGCTGGTGCCTCAGTTCCATTCCATTTGCTGCAGTCAGACCACAGAGGGGGAGGTTGTTTTTGGCTATTTAACAAAACTAATTTCAGATGCTCTGTGTAAGACACCAGAATAGTTGGTTCTTTATTGTATCAATCTGCAGAAATCACCTGTGCAATTTCCCATAAGGGAACTTTATGTAGTTTCTTGTAAGAGAATTCTTCTGTAAAATAGTTTTGATTTTGTCCACTTCCAGCTGTGGGCTTCTCAGGCAAACACCCATGCTTTCCCTTTAAATTTGTGTGTGCATTGAGTAGAAATGAAAGTGATAGTGCAGCGGCATTGGCTACAGCTAGGCATTGTGTAGGCAGAATTTGATACTCTTGGGTTTCTCTCACTACTGAACCTTGCAGCACTTCACTTGGAGCAGCCTTGCGGTCCTAATCCTTGTCATCACCAGGGAAGAAAATCACGTTCATGCCAAAGTGTTTATGTAGGTTTTAAAGTGGACACAACGGTAGTTTTCAATTGGGAAGCAAAGCTCTGTAGATGTAAACCCTGAACTTGTGTTGGTATGTTAAATGCGGAATTTAACAAATAATAATCTCCATGCATTATTTGGTGTGCCTGGCTCTTCTAGGAGTTCAAAGCTCAGCTTGAATCCCATGACAGAGATGGTTCTTTAATGAGAGTAGGGAAGCTAGGATTCAAGGTGGGGTTCAGCATACTACCATACAAAGTAAAACTACAGTGCCCTGCATGGAAAATAGACTATATATCACTTTTACCTCCATGCTATGAAGGCATGGAGACCACCAGGAGCTGCCCTTTTGGTGATTATTCTGGCATATGTGTATTTGAGGACCTTTTACGCATTTCTTTAATCTCAGAAACCAACAAAACTGGCAAACCAGTTATGCTTTTATAATGTCAAATTTTGTTTCTGTGCCTTTTTGTCTATATTACTGCCTTTACTGACATCTCTTTATTAAATCACTCTCTAGTTAATTCGACAGTACTACAGTCAGGTGACACAAAAGGACTGTACTCGTTTATATCCTGTTTTCTTTTTGAATATTACTGTACCTGCCTCTGATGTGGATGTGAATATAACACCTGATAAAACACAAGTTTTGCTGCAATATAAGGTAATTAACATTTTACTCTGTTTTTGAGTTGTCAGTCTTTAAATAAGCATAATAAGGGCCTTGGGACTACCAGAATGTTCAAACATAAACAGTGCCACTGGGTTTTTGGGTTTTTTTTGACAGCTTGCCTTTGTCAGAGAACTGTTTTGATCAAAAAGTACTGAACAGGCTAAGTGAGGGATTCTTCAAAATTAGTTTCCCAGTTGATGTAAAAGATTTTGATGCTGTTAGATATGTGCATGTACCACTTTGGTTTCAAATGGCTTTACAGTGAAAGAAGCTAAGTGGAATTATGAAATGTGGCCCTACATAAATCTCATGCTTAATTTCATATGTAAACCAAGTAATCAGTATTTAAACACCACCATTAAGGTGAGGGTAAGCAGGAGGGGAGTTGATTTCTCATCAAAGCACTGTTTTGTCATTATGTGTATAGATTATGGATGACATCAATTAAGTGGCACAGAAATTAGAAAGGTTGCATTGGTGGTTATTATGTGCTTATTCAAAGTGAATATAGGTAATCACACCAGTATGTTAATCCTCTTCTTCATGAGAACCTTTTGTATTTGTCTGTGTTACTCTTGTAAATGTACTGCCTGTTAAGTGTCACTTGTATGAAAATTAACACAACATTTTTAGATTTGATCTAGTTTTCCTTTGTCTTCAGGAATTTGGCTGGAGTTTCTTTTATCTCTTTTTTTTCTTCTTTTTAAAAGTTATTTTTGTGTTTTAGGGGTTTGGGTTTTTGTCTTACTCATTACCATCACTTGGTGCAAAGCTGATTTGGAAACAGGCACCATAAAAGCACCTGCACAAACACATTCACATGAAGTTGGATGTTGCTGGTGCACCTGTTTTGCTGTAAACTTCTAACTCCATATTAGGTAGGAATAGCTTTACCTGATGCTGGTTTAAGCAGTCAGAACCCTGTTACAAAGAAAGCATTTAATTACTTTTGTGATATCAGAGTAAATTAGTGAAGCAGAATACATGTCACGAAATATTTGAGGCTGAAAGTGTCCAGCTCAGAGTCTTTTGGAATGTGTGAACAACTGAAGTGCAATAATCTGTCCAGATTTGTCTAAAAATTATTCCAAATAAGAGCATTTTGCATGTTCTATATTCTTGATATCTGGCAGTTACATTTTCACGTGTTACGTTTTCACAAGTTACACTTGTGTGTGTGTATTTTCTGTTTCATTTCTTCTTTTTTTCCAGGAATCTGTCTTACTTGCAGTTGAAAATGTGTTGAAATCACTGTATGGGCCACTACCTGCTACAGTCCCCGGTGAAAGTAATAAAACAGATGTTACCTCAGAAGACATGTTTGTTCATAGAACAGACCAAACAGATGTGGCTGTTAATGAAATGGGACCATCTGGAAATGATGAGCTGCATGCTCATACTTCATTCCTTTCACTCAGCAGTGATGTGCAAAACTGTCAAGCAGGAAAAAACACAGAGATCTGCTTAAATCATCAGACATTTAGTGGTGATAATGTACACAGTCACCTGGACAAAAGAGAGGTTTCTAAGAGTGATGCCTTTCCAGACAGTTCCTTAAATTTATTGCGTGAGGAGGAACAGAATGGACAGAATATGGCTGATATTCAAAGTAATAGTGTTCCTGTGGACCCCGAGTCTAAAAAAGCCAATGAGCATCTTTTGAGTTCTGATAATACTGACAAAATAGATAAAAATGAGGAAGCCTTAGTCCCTAAGGACTTACCTGAAATCTCTGCTGATAGTTGGAGTATGGGAAGTGGATTTAAAGACAGTCTGGGAGACAAGCTGGAACCAGTTAAGATTTTGATTCCTGGAGTTGGAGGGGCAACTAATAATCAAAATGAATACACTGGTGAAAAAAGCAGTGATCCACAAATCTCAAATCAAAGCATAAAGAAAAAAAATGTGATAAGTGAAAAATTTGGACGTGTGACAGCTTATGACTTAATTAATAGCAGAATAATAAAGAAACCAAAGTCTGCGTTTGAATTTTTCACACACGAATGTCGTCCAAAATTGATAAATGATAATCCAAAGACCAGCATGAATGACATCCTGCTGACAATTGAAGAGCAGTGGAAGAATTTGAGTGAAGAAGAAAAAAAGAAGTAAGTTCAGGCCATGTCCTGCTTCTGAATCTGGAAGCTACCAAAGAGTCACTTGTAATGAATTTTAAAAATTATAACTTTCTGGTTATTTATGAAAAAATAGAAAAAGACTTCTGACTTTTCAAGATCAGAATCGGTATTGTGAGTTGTCACATTTTGCTGTCTGCAGTTGTGCACTGCTGATTGGAATTACTCATTTTGCTGCTGCTGTGCAGCAGTTAGGTTAGAGACAGCAGTAGTTAGGGACAGTTCTGCTGAACAGTTATATAAGATAACAGGCAAGAAAGTGACTGTTTGAATCCTACAAACTTCTAAGGGCTGCCTTTACCGTGTCACTCCCAATGCACTGTCGTTGAAAACCAGCACGGTGATGGGTGAGGTGCTGCAGAGTTCTCCAGAGGTTTTTCAGCTTTTATTGCTATAAAGTGAGAATTCTTCTTTAGGAACTTTAGTCCTTGAACATACGGTAAATTCCATTCCTCTAAACTTAGTTTGTATGCCAACCTAGGACACCTCAGAATCGTATTTGCAAAACCCAGTCAAATGACACAAGGAATTACTTTTTCTCCTAAACAGCTATTCTAGTGCTGGTTCAGAGAGCATAGCACAGTCTAAATTTTAATCTGTTTCAAACAAGACCAAGTCTCTTCCTGGGTTGCAGTCTGAATAGCTGAATTCCATATTTTTCTAAAATGAATTGTCACTGAGTTTTTGAGATCCATCTGCAAGAAAAGAAAATATTTTTAGGAAAACATCTGCATTGTTCTGAATGTCAGCTATATCAGAGTTAAGTGAAACCTTTTCACCTAGCTTCTGATTTACCTAATTTAAAGTTTACTGTGCAAGCAACATGCTATGGTCACAAACCCATACATGAGAAAGTATTGTGTCCATCTCTGCATAAGCAAGAAATATTAATGTAATAGTAGAAATCTACTCCAATTATATTCATGCTTTTAATGAAATGAAACAAAAGGTTCTGCCAGCTGTTTCAGAAAATTTTAATTTGCTCTGCTTTAGCTTTTGGGATTTCATGGTTGCTTTCCTGGTACAACTGTTATGTTAAAGAGTGTGCCTACAGATTAACTTAGCATTAGTTCAGGAAGGAGACCTCTCTGGTAATCAAGTTTTCCTTATATGTAGGATTGAATGCAATGTATTATACGTGGTATATATATTTTCCTTATATGTGGGATTGAATCCCATGGATGTTGAAGGAAATGAAGAATTCACCACTAGTTTTATCTATAGATGCCAGCTTCGGTTTACCTTTCCACTTTTATTCTCTTAAAATTGCCTCAGAGAATAACAAATAGGAAGAGATATACAGACAACTTTTCCTGCAAAGCAGCAATCCAGAAGGACTTGTGGCAGAGAACATAAGTCTTGCCTCCAGGTACTCTGGATAAATTGGGCCACCTAGAGGTAACAACAAACGTATATACATCAGGGCAGCCCAACTGCCACAGCTCTCCTTCGTGCATCCTCGCTGGCACAACCCCACATTTCCTGGGCTCTAGTCCTCCATCCTTCTGTAATAAAGTCCTGCCTTGTTCAGTGGGTGTGCATGGTTTCAGCATCTCTGTTTCTCTCTGTGGCCCCTCCATCGGGTCTAAATTAATTTAAATCCCTTTTGGGAGTTGTACAAGCACCAGATGTCTTGCAGTGACACAGGATGGCCTTTTCAAAACAAGCCAGCATTTATTACACAACCGGAATGTCAAATGTTATGGTCTTTAGGTTATAATAGAGGAGGAAAGCTCCGTGCATGTCCGCGCTGGCAGCATCGCATATCCCCCTGCTTTGCAAAGGATTTCAGTCCTTGCAGTCGCTCGGCTCTTACTTAATACAGCTTGCATATGTTTCTGGCCTTAATGTTTCCTGCTTATCAGGCTCAGGTAGGAGTGGGAGAAATCCCTCCAAGTGCCATAACAGTGGCAGGAGTAGTTACCCTGAAGGTGTAGGAAAGGTTCAAAGCTACACACATTACCATGGGACTAACAAATCACCTTGTCAGCACTCTGCAGTAATTCTTCATGAGCAGATTTGTGCCTTGGGAGAAACATTTTTCAGGTAGCATGGTCTTTGCTGTCAGAGTTTGCTCCAAATACTCAAATTCACATTATTTGTTTCATAAGGGCTGAGAGACTTATATATTAAAAGGGGTTTTTTTAGTATGCTGATTATTTTGTTTGGGTTTACGTTGCAAGGGGGAAAGAATATATCGTGGATCCATTTTTCTAGTTAAACCAAAGCTGCCTTTGAAACTAGACTTCATTCTAGTCTTCCACTCTATGCTTACACCCAGTTTTGCAGATTTCCTTGGCTTTAGGTTTTGTAGTGTCAGAGAAGAATCCTGAATTTGCAGTCTTAATTCACAAAGCAGAGAAAAGCTGTTCTTGTAGCACTTGTTGATTATATGTTCCTCTGTGGAAGGATTTTCAGAAAGGCAAAGGTGTTCCCTCACAGTTTGTCAATCTGCAGTTTTTCTTCATTTCTGAGCATATCACTGATAATGATGTGTATGAATTTGGAAGATGCTCACAATCAAAGTTTGTAAGGCTGGAATTTTTCTGGTGGTAGCCTAAACCGACAGGCAAGTTGGACTTTGTTTGGAAGTGCTTTCGGTTTGGATTATCAGTGATCACTGAACGTTCATTTCTCTTACACTTAAATATTTTTATGCATTACTGTTAGGTCTATTCAAAACAAAGTAGTTATTGATCTGGTCAAAGCTGTAAATGAATTTGGGATTAAAAAAAATCTGTTCAAGTGATTTCATCCATTCATTTTAAAAGGAGCAGATGTTTTTTATCTTAATGTTTGCTCCATATTTTCTAGGACGTGATTTATTGCAAGAAACTATTTAAGCTGACTTTTTTAGTTAACTAAATATTGGTACCATATGTGAATGCTAGCACATCATAATTAATTGCAAATGGTGACCCTTTTGTTGACCTTAATTTTCCAGCATGCATACACATAATTGAATCAAACTGTTCCAGCAAGTAGCAATAAATAAATATGACCAGCTAAAATACTTATTTCCAATACTAACATATGATAGTACTACTTTTTTTTTGGTTTTGTTTTAATTGAAGATTAGACTGGTTTGAATTACCTTTTAGAATTCAGAATATCAAATAGGGGCAAAAAGAGGGAGTTCAGCAAATCACACTCTTTGCTTTCAGAAAAGTGAAATTCATATTCAGTAGACAAGCATAAACCTGGGACCTATAAAAGTTTAGCTATCTGCCTGACATTTATAAACTCATTAAGAATCCATTCATGTTGTAGAGGTTTAGTATGTAGTAATGTTTTGACCATTGAGACAGCTTTTAGGAGTAGTTTTTTATTGACCGTTTTTGAAAAATCTATGAGATTGATTATTAGTTACAGAATTCTGTGATAATCATACATATTCTGTATTCTTACACTTCATATGGCTAGTTTTAGGCCATTTGAAATGAAATATGCTTTTATTAAGTAAGGTCTGAGGCTTGGGAAATTATTCAAGCTCCAAACTCCTGCCAGCCACATGGCCTCCCCTGGAAGTCTGTAGAGCTCTAGAAGCTTAAATGACTTTCTGAATTGAGCTGGATGTGCCTGTGACACAAAACTCTTGCCAAAACTCTATATGTGATTGCAAATTAAACAAGAGACTGAGGTGAAAAGACCCTTGCTGTAGATCTTTAAATGATGTGATCTCTTCCTTACAGTAAGAGTTCCTCCCTCTTAGAGCAATTCAGGTTTTGCTGGCTGTCTTGATGAAGGAAAATTTCCAGCTTGTGTTCAAGGCGTGATGTAATAGAGGCACAGTCGCCATCTCCATCGCAGTGGGCAGCATATTGATGCAGATACTTGAATGTACCATGGGTGTGGTTGTTGGCTGTTGAAATGGTTACCTTGCCTTCTGCTTTAGTGTGTTAGGAGCTGGGGTCTGGAGATTTTTATCTGCTGATGCTGCTGGTTTGTTTTCTCCTTTAAGTTATGAAATAAAAGCCACTAAGGACAAGGAACGGTACAACAGAGAGGTCAAGAAAGCCAATGCACAGCCAATACACCGACCAGCAAAGGAGACAGAAAAACACAAACTCAAGCTAAAGAGTTCTGCATGTGACCAGCAGAAGCTTGACAAGATATTCCATGACCAGATTGAAAAGAAGGGGAAACTGGAACAGCCTGTGAAAATTGTCACAGTGCCTTTTTCTCTGAGTTCCTGTAGACGTCACCTTCAGAGACAAGAGAAAAATGCTTCCGATGAACACGAGCTTTTCCTGATCCGTCGCCAGAGTTTTCCTGATGTGTGGATACTTGCTACTGAAAAAAATCTAAAGTTGCTGAATCCATACAGATTGGAAGAGGCCCTGCTACGTAAGAGATTATTGATGAACCATAAGCTTCCAGTAGAGAAACTGGACAATCCAATTGTGTTAACAGACAGGTATAGTACTATTGAGCAAAAATGTGTATGTTACTTGAAGCATTTGATAATTATTTACAGTAAACTCTGGCAAGGCCCTGTTTGCTAATACTGTGCTTATTTGTGCACTCACTTATCTATTAAAACAGATTTTTGGTTTTTGAGCGTAATGAGCACACTTGGTCTTATTCTAGTTGAAGTAAGTATGATTTTGACCAGTTTCATTAGTAGTGAAGCAAATACAAATTTCCTCCTCCAGAAGAAAATTAAATGCTCCACATTTTCACAACTTCACTGTAGCTGACTTTCCCCCAAGAATTAGGAAATGGCTGATAGAATTACTATTACTGTATGCTTAAGCTTGGTCACCCACTAAGATAAGTGAATAGTTCTCATTTTGTTTCTTTAAACAAATTGCTTTTTCAAAATATTTTTAAAATCTCGATCACTCCTTATCACTTGCTACCTTTTTCTGTGGTTTTTGCACACTTGTAATTTTCATGTAAGGGATGTTGGTTTTTAACACTTGGGGGATTTTTTTTTTCCAGTCTTATTGGTGGATCTGAGTATATGGCAGCTCTTCATAAAATGCAGAAGAATTACCAGAGTTTCCATGGATCAGGTTATTTGTCAGATCCAAGGCTTGTAGCAAATGGATTCCAGATAAAAGTGATAGAAGGTATGATGGCTTTAAAATCTATTAGTTGCATTGGAGCTTGTTTCTTATGATTTAAATTACCGTTAATGTGGATCGTGTTATTCTACATCACCTTGTCTTTTAAAGCACTAGCATCTTGCTTTCCTTAACATTGAGATTTTATTTCTTGGCAAAGAATGTAATCTTCTACACAGAACGTTGAGCAGTGGAAACTGATGACTAAACAGAAAACTTTAATAGTATTTCAAAGAATGCTCTGAAATCCATGTTTTCCGCACTTCTTTCTTCTTTTCTCAAAATGCTCAATACCCATATCCTTAACTGCCATTCTGACATCATTTAGATTAGACCAGTAAGAATTCCTTACCCCAGGCACCTTCTTCCGTGGTGTTACTTGCAGAAGCTTCTGCACGTATGCACTTCAGCTGACTACTGCTGAGCTGTTGAGGAGGTCCAGTAAGAAGCTGGATCCTGGTTAATGCCGTACTTTCCTATCAAAATTGTAACACAGAGCCTAAAGGGGCCAGCAGAGAGATGGTCATAGGATCACAGCACCTTTTCTCAGAGTTTGATCTGAGCATGCTTTTGAGGGAATATACTTTTCAGTACCTCTTTGTTGGTCACAGAATAAATGCGTTTCATATAAGATTCTTTTACCTTATCAAGAGAGCTCAAATGTTTTTACATCTTTCTGAAGAATGATTTCTAGGGATGTGTTGGAAACACAGGGGCAACCCACTGTTGGTTCTGCAGATCACGAATTCTGTAGCAGAATTCCAAGAAAAGCAAACGTCTTTGGGGGTAGCACCTAGCTGACAGCTCAGGGAAAAGACTGGCCATAAGAGCTGTTAGAAATGCTATAGCTTCATGTGTTACAGATCCCCACATATGTACAGTGATGACAGATGTACTGTAACATATGGGATCTTTTAAGGGTAGGTACAAAAAAGGGATGTAGACCAACTCCTTCCCTTGGAGGCTGGCTCTTGTGAAGAACAGAGCCAAAGCTGTTTTCCTTACTGAATCATGCACAGCAAAAACAAGGAAACTTCTTTCTGACTGACTAAATCTCTACATAAATAACACCACCTTGGTAGAAGAGATGTTCGTGGTAATAAATAATGCAGTGGATGATTAGGGAAATAAAGCATGTACTGTAAGAGGCAGCTCTTACATGGTTTATTCAGACTAGCAAATCAAAAGCTGAGGAGCTCTATGATATGTCCCTAGGCAAATAAGGGAGAGAGGGATTGTGGCTTAGCAGTTTTGCTCACAAACTTTTTTTTTACCTCCTGATATTCTGAGTTTGCTTGAAATCTAGTTAGTGTAAACTAGACATGAATAAATGGAATATGAAAATTTGAAGACAATTTCTTTTTCCTCCTGGGTGAAAAGTTTAATTTCTAGTTTATTTCTATGCAACAGTGGAGAGTTATTGACAGATCCCGTGGTACTGCAGATGTGTCATGGTTTAACCCCAGCCAGCAGCTCAGCCCCACTCATTCACTCCCCCCTCAGCAGGATGGGGGAGAGAACTGGAAGGGTAAAAGTGAGAAAACTTGTGAGTTGAGATACAAAGACAGTTTAACAGGTAAAGCAAAAGTTGTGTACAGAAATGAAACAAAAAAAGGAATTAATGCACTGCCTTCCATGGGCAGGCAGGTGTTCAGCTATCCCCAGAAAAGCTAGGCTCCATCCCATGTAATGGTGATTTGGGAGGACAAACATCATCACACCAAACATTCCCCACTTCCTCCTTCTTCCCCCAGTTCTGTGTGCTGAGCTTGATGCCCCGTGGTCTGGAATATCCCTTTGGTCAGTTGGGGTCAGCTGTCCAGCTGTGTCCCCTCCCAACTCCTTGTGCACCCCCAGCCCCCTCACTGGGGAGCAGAAAGGGCCTTGATGCTGTGTAAGCCCTGCTCAGCTGTAACAAAAACATTCCTGTATTACCAACACTGTTTCCTGCACAAATCCAAAACACAGCCCCATGCTAGCTACTGTGAACAAAATTGGCTGTCTTGGCCAAAACCAAATGGGAAACTACTTTTAAGACAGCTTAGTTAGTTTAAGAGCAGCATTGTAACACTATAATAGCGAAGGACTTGACACAATAACTGGGAAGTAGTCTTCCAATCCTGTGTTCCTACAATGTAAATTTGAGAAAATGAAATCTCAAGGAAACTGTTCTCATTTGGTTCACAGTTGGTGCAAGTGCTTTGTGTGCACTGTGGAGGTTTATAAACCATAGGAGTAGCCCAGTGAAGAATGGGAATCTAATTCAGTTCTTTGTCCCAGTCTTCTATTTTAACTACTTGAGTGAAAAGTTAATAACATCTGAGTCTTGTCAGTCATGTTTATAAGCTTCTGCTGATGACATTATAGCAGTTACAGCCTCTTTTATTAAAAGAGCATACCACTGCAGATGAATGTAGAAATACCAGCAAACAAATGGAATTTCTCCCAGCTTTTTTCCTACTGACCTAAGCATTTCTAATCAGTCCCTCCTCTTTTTCTTAAACTTGTCCCTGAAATACACTATCTTTTACAAATGCTTATTAGAGCTGATTTTTAGACACACAGGTATTCATTTTTAACTCTCCTAATGTGTCCTTTTCTGGGAATTTCACTATGCGGTGTAAGGTTATTTAATTCATAGATTCTTGTATAATCTTTACAGAAAGGGACCTACATACCAGGAGTCATTTGTCCCACTTAGACCTGAGTATTCTGTAGGATTCCTCAACTCTGAGAGAACCAGTTTGTTCCATAAAACATCTTTCACTATCCTTATAGAAGCATTACTTTTTTTCACTGTCTGTATTCAGTGTCTGGTTTTGTGGGGTTTTTGAAATTCAGACACGTCCTGAAAGAAAGGCATTCAGATGATGTTGAACTAGAATTTGCTTAAGAAAGGTTTTGTTTCTTCAGGATATATTGTTCATTTTTTGGGCCAGAGGTTCCTACTTTGCATGGTGGATGATAAAGTCACAGCTTGCTGTGGAGAGATCCTAGAATGGAAATGTGCACTTAACCCATGGTAACTGGAGAGTTTCTCCTTAGCAGCATCCATAGGAGCACACCAGAACCCATTCTCTGTGCACACAACCTTTGTAACTAATTTTTTCCCAACTTTGTGGATTAATTGGATCAGTCCTATCAACTGTTTCTCCCTGTCAGGGTCCACTGTAGCATATTCGAAGGTTTGTGTTTTCCTTTGGGACTTCTGCCCTGATATGGTCATATTAGATGTTCCTTTCTGACTGCTGATTGATTTCTCATTAATAGCCACTTATTAGCACTTATTAATATGCATTCTTTCATTTTTCATCCCGAGTGAAGAGATTTATTTTCTGTACTAGAAAATTTACTTTTTCTGACAGAGATCCCCTTACATCACAAGCAAATTTGTTGATTGATTGATTGATTGGTTGATTTCTTAAAGTTTTGAATTTCAACGTGCAAGTGGTGTTTCTGATAATTTCTTCTCACAAAATAACAAGCCTTTCTGTTGATTCATGTGAATAACGCTGTGATGCAATCACAAGCTCTAAGATACCTCCCAGAACAAAAACAAAGGAAATTTAGCTGCTCCAATTCAACATTCAGCAGTTTTAGTCATGGAAGAGGCTTTCCTTGACCCATGGTGGTCTCTGAAGACAACTGTTGGTCTAGTAAGTTGCACTGATTATTTGTTTAAATCTCTACAGATATTCTGCTACCAAAGAAGAGAAGGACCCAGAGTACTGCTGCCTATTACCATATATTAAGTCTACTCATAATACTCAGATACTAATTTGGAACACTGGACCTCCTGCCTTTGGTATTGTGCACCCCACTAGGACAGTTTCCTAGATGACTGTAATGATTTAAATTTAAATATAGGACCATAGATTTATTCCTTATTTCCTTGTGGTGTTGGGGTGTTTTACAGAACTGACTGTTTATTTAAGAAAACCCTGAGCAGCTGCCTGAATTTGGAAGGTGAATTCGGTAATTCCTTTGCTGCATTAAGCTTGCATCTCAACTGATCTCTTTAAAAAATGCTTCTTTGCAGTTCAGAATCTTACCTTCTGGCAACTTGTGACTCAGAGGGGCTTTTTATGAAGATTTTCATTCTTATGGTTTCTTACTTGAAAAAAACCCCACCCACGAAGTACCAATTTTTCCTTATTTGGATGACATGGAAGGGGCAGTGTCATTCATAGGATAAAAACTGAGTAATTCAGTAATCATGCATTAATCTTGGGATTAATACTCAGAAATTGAATCTTATTCCCTTAACAGTTCTTGGAATTCAAAGAAATACAGCTATGTTCTTCAATGGCCAAGACCTTTTAGCTAGTGGGGTGGTTCTGAGTTTTAGTTACTCTCAAATTTACCAGGAGTCTTTCTCACAGGCCTGGCTCTGAACCCCATGGCAACATGTGGCACCATAGGTTTTTGAAAGGTCTAATTAGCTGTTTTCTTCCTGACAAGGACTCAGTTCTGCATGGAATTTTGTTCTTGTTCTGCCATTTTGGTGGGAAAACTGCTTAGACTTCTGTATTTTCACAAATGCACTTTTGGATGTTTATTTTTACAAGAGTATGGGAGGGGTAGGCCTTACTTACCTGTTGTTTCATTTGAGAATAAGTCTGCCTTTTGAATGTGCTCTTGCTAGAAGACAGAAAGGTAATCTACGTTTACTCTCTTCAGAGACTCTGTATGACTGCAGCCAAAGTTGTTCCAAGTATCCTAGATTTTGAAAGTGCCCCATCTGCTTCATGTTTTTGGTAGACCTTTGGAGGATCTTTGTATTGTCTCCCTGTTTCTCTTCGTATTAAGTGCTCATCAGTCTAAGGAGTTTTCAACTAGATTTTTCTCTGGATAGCTCACAGTGAAAAACATGTTGTGAAACAGCCAAGAAAACACTTCTTGCTGTCAGTGTGTCAGTTAAGCAAAATCAATGGTTTCTTTGTGGAATGTGCCAGTTGTTGTATTTTGCAAAGCTGTGACGCTGAGCTCCAGTCTGTCTTCCACTGCCCTCCCACCCCCTCATGTTCTGGCCTTACTGAGGCTTCAAGTGATGCTACCTTTGGGAGAGCAGTCTGTTTGCTTTTACTTAATAAAGCAAATTACTTAATACTCAGCGTTCTGGGATCTGCCAGGCATTTGTTTGCTCACAGTGACCCCTACGTGCAGGGAACATTTCAAGAAGTAAGATGGATTACCTTCTGTCCAGTTCTTCTTAAGATGTGTTTGTTATGTGTGCCTTCACTGCACATCTGTCCGTTTGCCTTTGGGAAAGGCCTAGAGAGAGATGGGAATTCTTGGCTGGAGAGGAGCTGAGACCAAGGAACGCACCTTAGCTGGTATTGTATCAAAAGTGGGTTTTGGGCCGTGCTCCAAGGCAGGCTTTTAGGGTAGAATTGTCTCCCTGACAGAAAGCAGTCTGCCTCGTGTAGTCAACGTGAGTATGTACAAAGAATGTGCTATAAGGCCTCAAAGAGCAGTAATAGGTAAATAACCCATTGTTCTTGGTAATACAAACTGCCTCAGCTCTTGTAACCCACCAGTGGAAAATCATGCTGCAATTTAATTTCAGTTTGATTTTGACCATAGACTGGGAGATAGACAGTGTTATAGTGTCACCTAATCTAGGTGGCAGCTGGAAGGGAACAGTTTTTCCTGGCCATCAAGAAGGAATTATCCAAAGATGATTGTAAATGCTTTGTTTGGAAAGAGAAAGGGGAAATTTGTAACAATGAGAAATCCACATTTTTAAAGTCATTTGAAAGCTAGTTTATTTGTTCATGGAAATACTTTCTTGGAAGTTGCAAAGTATTTAATAGAAACTACCATGGCAAGTGCTTGAGGACTGCTGTTTGAATACTCAAAAATCTTAATATATATTTTGTCGAAAATTTACAAGTACACTGAGGCTTGGACATCTGCTTATATCATCGAGTGTTGCCAGTATCAGAGTTCCTGCAAAGACTTGCAGATAAACTTGTTAATCAGAATGCAACTGGGCTACTTTGCAGTTTAGAGAATGTTAGCAGAAAAGGAGACTGGCACACAAACAGAAATACCAAAGAAATAAACCTCCCTTAGCCAGGGTTTGTATTGTTTGTTCTTACATTAAACACTTTCAAGCCTGCTTTGACTTTTAGATGAAAGAGGAAAATGGTGAAGTTAAATTTGGCTGTCAAAATTTGCAGATGGAACAATGGCTATTGTTGAAGCTGAAGAGTATATGAGGAAATATTTTGCAAATCCGGAACCTCACTGTCTCATAGAATTTTAAAAGGAAGCACAGGAAATACAAGTTTTTAAAGGGAATATCTAAATACTTGAAACTTTAAAAAAATTGTGTCTTGTCTTTGGTAACATATAGAGGGGTAATTATTGAAAGGTTTTCAAATAAACTAAGTTCTAATTCTAGAGAGAAAACAGCATAATCAAATGGTCTGGAATAGTTCCTCAAATCTAATCTGTAATTAAATCAAAAATAGGACAAAAATGGAGAGAAAAGAGCTGAAGGAGATTTTTAAAAGAGGCTTTATCTTTTCCACATCCCTTACTGACAGGCTTTCCCATGGGGAACTATTAGCATAGTACATAATCTTTTCTCACCTTTATATCTGGCAAACTTTCATAAAATTTAACATTTTGCTTTAAGCTGAATCTGAACACAGGATTACAGTATTATATAAAAATACGTCTGTGCTTGCTGGCCGTGATTAGGGAAAGGCAGCTTGAAAAAGAGAAGGTGGACAAGGCTGGGTGAAAAACGAAATAAATTTTTGGATGTAAAGCAGTGTTGAATACATAGCTGGAAGAAAGTTATGTGATTTTTGGGGGGAGGGGCGATGGGGGGTTGTTCCATATATCAAATTCCCACTGGCCAAAGTATCTCATGCCCAGGAGCATTGTTTACCCAGTGACACACCCATATTTAGGAAAAGTTTCAACCTGCACAGTCATCCTGTTCATCTCTGCTCTTATTTAATGACTGTCAAGTAAACGGTGCCTGGACATGGATAACTCAGCTTCATTCTACCAGCCAATGAAAGTACATTTTGCTGACTTACGTTGCATGTATATTTTCTCTCACTTCTGAAATATTTCATGTTGTTGTTTGGACTAGGAACAGGCATTATCCCTTGTGACTGTTAGTTTAATCCACCTTGGAGCAATCTGTTGTCTCCAGCTCTTCTGACTTTACAAAAACCATTTGTGACTCGAGCTGAAGGTTATTTATCCTACCTGGAGCCATTACACAAGAGTGGATTTATTTTCATTATTAATTAAATTTGTCCATGCTGTCTTTGTGAAGCTTTTTGCTTGTAAGACTTGTAGTGGAGGAAAAGGGAAGGTGGCTGTGCAGGTTGGGTTGAGGTTTCTGTGCACTCAGCATGAATGAGAGGATAGTCTGAAGGACTGGATGAGAATATGTGAGCCTGACCACCAGAGAACTTGCTTCTGACTGGGAGTCGAAAAAAGGTTGCTGTATGGGAACAACTTCAGTCAATTTTTTTTCCCATAATGTGAATAAGAAGAGAAATAGTGTTGACCTCAAAATTTGAATAGATGCTCTGTTAGAAAGGCTGTTTAATTTTTTATTCATCATTCCTACTCAGAGTAGTACCTGCTCCAGCAGTGATACCATATGAATGATAATATGAAGTCAGTCACAGAGCCTCTAGTTTTATGGGCTTGAGTTTTTCCTCAGATGTGGTAGGAGAAAAAACTGCTTTTTATTTCAGTAGAATTTGAATTTGTTATGATAACATTTGAACTCTACAGATGTTTCAACCAATTACATAGGAAATAGTGCCAACACTGTTTTAATTTTTTTCAAACTAAATTTTGTTTTATTGCTAGCTTCTACTTTAATTTTATGTATGTTTAATTAAAGTCACAGAAGCTTTAATTAAAGCTGTGCTCAAGACTGGGAATGCTGCAAATATTTTAAGCATTAAACGGTGCCAACTAGGATTTGGATTAATGTAAGCTGAGACATTTGTGATGTGAACAAACACACATCATCATAATGAAACATTGTGCAAATAAATGCTTTTCATTCCAAGGGAGGAACAAAAAAGTTTCCTAATTGTATTGAACTAAATTACTAAATGACTTTGCATCAGTTTAATTTTCAGTGAATTTCTATAGAATAGAAATTAAAGCAGTGCATGAATTACTGTTTTCTTTTTGTATTTTCAGGTGTTTCGGCTACAGAAAGTCATCTCGAAATAGAAGGGATGGCAAATTGTATGCCATATTATGGAATTTCTGATTTGAAAGAAATTCTGAATGCAGTAGTTGACCGAAATGCAAAGGAAGTATATGAATGTAGGCCTCTCAAAGTGATAAATTACTTGGAGGTGAGACAGAAGCCTTCTTTTTAAGTATTAGCCAGCTAAACTTGTAATAATTCCTTAAACTGCTTGAAAATCTTTCTTCAGCTTTGTGTTTTAATTAATGTCATTGTGTTCTAAACAGAAGTTACTTTTGAAAAAGAGAATATTATATCCTCTCTTGAGTTGTGTATTCCTTACCAAAATACTTCCATCAGACATACCCAAAAGCAGTCACCCAGTGTGATGTAACACATGCCAAAAGCTGATGTTCACAAGGTGTTTCCTCTGTAAGGCACTTTTCAGACTAGAAGGGCATTTCTCCATGTTAGAATACAGAACTGCCACAGAATGGCAGTGACTCATGTTAATATTGTCTATGTAAATAAATAAATTGTCTATCCAGAGATAATAACAGCTTGAAGTTTCAGAGACAGCTAATAGATGTGGTACTAGTTAAAGCTGGAGTTACCAACAGCAGTAGTTATTATTTCTTGTCTAGCTGTGTCACTAATGCTCTTTAATACCAATTCTCTTCAAAAAGGTTACTAAAATATATGTAAAGTCTCTTCTTACTTAAGCATTTATAACATGCCTTCCTGAATTGGGTTACTTGAAATTGGGACTTAGGCACATATTTACACAGAATATGTGTTTTATCTTTTAAGCATTATTATACAAATCTTTCCCTGTCTTTTGGGGGCAGCAAGCTGCCTTTGCAGCGAGAGATTCTGTTATGTGCTACTGAACCACTCTCACGCACTCATGAAAGAAGCTTAAAGAAGGGATAAGTTCGGTCTTGAGACAGGAATGGTTTGTAAAAAAACCCAAACAGCTATAAAAGCTGTTATTCAGAAATAAGCACTGAATTTTTTGACCATTCTGGGAGGTAAACACTGGAAATACCATTCACTGTCATGTTCAGAATCACAACTTTTATCATTCATTTCATGTTTGAGCAGGCTGCATGCCCGCAGCTTTTGCTGTCAGTCGATAGATGCAGAAGAAAGAATAGGTTAATGGTTGAAGCAGCAGCCTTCCAGGGTATAAAGCAGTCCACAGTGATCTCTTTCTCACTTGGAGGACTGGGAAAAAACCTCAGACAAAGAAAATGAGATGATTTAGATTAAATCGTTATGAATGGTGCTCAGGTTTTGACAGTATGAAGGGAGACTGTGTGTCACATAGATTTCTGCCTAGGCAACATGACTTAAGTACAGAAGAGAAGGCAATGGCAAGAAGGCCCATCTTGGAGGAGGAAACAAAAGCTCTTTTTGAAGCTGCTTAGTTCTTTGAGGGTGGGTGCTTTAGCAGTCACTTCTGCTTTCGAATGTTGAGATAAGTGGATGCAATAGACCATAGCAAATACAACATTAATCTGCGGTTTTGCTGGAGTATTTTTTAAACTTTACTTACTGACTGCTTGACTTAATTTATGATAGTTCTAAAGTTTATGGTGTGAAATGTCTCTTGTGAACTGGTAAACATCTACAGCTGATTCTGGTGAAAACAGGAAATGAGATCTTCAGAAACACAAAGCATCTTGAAAAAGTAGGCCAAAAGAGAGCAAACATGACCAGGGGGATGACTGTGCATGCCTCCATTGTAGAAATGTCATGAACTGACCAGTAAGATATGTTTAGAGTTACATTTAGATTTCTGGGATTTGGAATATTTATCAGCAGAAAAGGATGACCTTTAAACAGTGAGTGCTTAATTCCTGCTTTCTGGTAGCCCCAGGCTAATGTGCTAAAAAGTGGTACTTTAAAACTGTTGGGGTTTTGGTTTTGTTTTTCCTTTCCACAGGGAGAAGCAGTACGTTTAGCTCGGCAGCTGCCCTTACATTTGTCAAAAGAAGATGTACAAAACACAATTTACAGGATGAAGCAACAGCTTGGAAAGGAAAATAAAGGCTGCGTTCATGGTCGTCCTTTTTTTCATCACTTAACAGATATTCCAGAAGTTGACAAGCACAACTCCATGGAAATTATTCAGTAAATGGAACATTTTGTTTGGAGTCATACTTCTCTTGCTTAATTTTGATCACTACTCTGTAAGTTCAGTATATTTAGTGCAAAACTTTTGTATAATGACTTTTCTTTGTTGTATGTTCACCTCCTAAAGACTTTATTTAAATAAAAATGGTACTTGAAAACTGGAAATAAATACTGTAGAGAAACAACTCCCCACTATTTTTTTTAAAGAATTTATTAAAGAAGTGTTCTCAACTGGTTTCATCCTTCTCTTATTGCTGCAGGTTTAAGAAATACCAGTATGTCAGAATTTTTTAGATGTGAAGTGGTTAGAAGTTGCTTTCAACAGAGCATGGCAAAATTTACTGTACTAAGGACATCAGATGTTAATTTCCAAAGGAATGGCAGATAGCTGTAAGTATTTAAATACGGCATTGCCATAAGCAGGTGTTAGACTTCTATGGTGTTGTCTTAGCTCATGTAAATGAGTATTGACAGTCCTAGTGTCCAATGTCCAAAAATTGTACACTTACAGAAGTGTGGTTCTTAAAAGTATAGTACACTTCAAAAACTTTAGATGAACAAAAACTGGCCAGTTACTTGAAAGCAGAGTGGGTCTGAGTCACAGGAGCACACATTAGCGCTGAAATCAGATGCCCGTGGTTGTTTATTGGTGCAGTGCTATACACAAACTGCTTGGGGGTGGGAAACATAAACTGTCCTCCCTCGGGGAGAATGTGGCATAACTAGGGCATAGTCTGCTATATAGAGAGCTACTGATTTTGGTAAACTGGTTCGTTCTCTTTCTACCAGAACACAATGTTTACTCCTCTATTTCAAGTAGTGGCCTACTTCTGTAAACCTACCCCCTTAGGCCTTCTGTGCATAGCAGATGCCTTGTCTCTGGAAGAGTATGTTTTAAAAGTTTCAAGCTTACCTGAAAATTCCTGTCCATCCCCAGCTGTCGTTTGCAAATCTTGGCACTATGAAAATGTGGTGGTAGGACCTGGCTTTGTAGTGTTTCTGTGGCTGCTGGGTAAATGGTTGAAGGTTGCTGAAAGGCCCAAGTGCAAGCTAGTTTGTGGACGGGAGTGTTGGACCAGACCAGTAAATGTAGTGTTTGAGTATGTAATCACTGATGCTGAACTGGTGAACTAATTTAAGAAATCACATCCCAGCCATACATAACAACATGTAAATTCTAACCTGAAAGGCAATCATTATCTTTTTAACAGAGCCTGTTGGAATAGGGCAGGAGGTAATGGTTTTAAACTGAAGGAGGATCGATTTAGATTAGGTATAAGAAAGAAGTTTTTTACAATGAGGGTGGTAAAACACTAGAACAGGTTACCCATAGAGGTAGTAGATACCCTGTCCGTGGAAATACTCAAGGTGAGGTTGGATGGGGCTCTAGACAACTTGATCTAGTTGAAGATGTCCCCGATCACTGCAGGGGAGTTGTACTTTGTGACCTTTAAACCGACTCAAACTATTCTGCAATTCTATGATTATTTCTTTATGCCATTAAAGTAAGTTTATCCTTTTCATAAAGAGCAAGGATGATCAGAGGGCACAAGCAGGATATCTTTCCAAGCCTGAAGGTGAGCAAGGCACAAAATGAGAATGTCACTTGCAAACTGGACACTTGCTGGCTCTAAATGTCACTCAGTGCAGAAGATGTGAATTTTTAGAATCGAAGTGAGAAGGTGGATGGAGATAGAGGAAGGAGACGTGACCTTTGGCTCTGATGGGGAAACAGGATCCCAGCCTTGCATGGGATACAGAAGGTTATACTTTATTTTTGTTCTTGTTGGAATACAAACTCTGGGGGTTTAGAGGGTACCCATTGCAGTGAGAAAAGCCAAAAGCAAGCTGCAGAATAGAAATTTATCTCCTGACTAAGTTTGTTGGAACTTAAATTAATGTGTGCACCAATTTTAGTCAGTTTGGACTATAATATATAGTATTTAATGGGATTAATAATTGCTGGTTCTTTTCCAAGATACAAGACAGCTTTATCCTAATTATACTGAAGCCAATGCTAGTATCTTTGGTAACACCTGAGTCTAGATCAAGAGGACAAGTCTTAATAGGTATTCAGGCCCTAGATTGAGGACAAACAAGATTGGCAAATGGTATTCACAGGTGCCAGGGTGGGTTTAGTTGCTATGGAAGCAAATTAGCATCGGGGTTTTGAGTGGGTGCAGGTGCAACAGGTTAGGCAATTGGGAGCTTGGTCTTTCCTCCTTTCCTAGCTGTGTCTGCTGTCCTTACACCTCAGAGAGCTGCTGTGGATTTCTTCCTTAGGTACGTGTACATAGTTTGTTTTCTGTCTCTGGGGGACGTTGTGTGGCTGGGTGCCAGCAGCGAGTGCTGGAGCACAGCTTTGGAGCTCTGGGTGTCTCCCCACCACAGTACTTGTAGTTGGGACTGCAAGCTGCAACTGTGAGTTACACTGGTGCTCTGCTGATGGGAGATGGCTTTAGACAGGACAGGCTGGAGGTCTCCTTGCTTTATCCAGTGTGAACAAAAAATGTGACTTTCTGTTTCTAGAGGTGTTCTCACTGTTCATCTTCCTCTAGAGATGCATTCATTTTATGTTCCTTGTTTAAACAGTAGAAGTACCCCCATTCTAGGTTTACGAGCTTAAAAGAAGTTAAATGGTGTACCTGAGGCAGCAGTTCTGGAGAAGGAAGGCACACCATCTGCCATTGCATCAGCACGGGGTGCTACACGGTGAGCCCCACGAGGCTCTTGGGGACACATACAAAGGCTGCCTGTGCCTGCAGTCAGTCCGCCCCCAGCTCCGTGGGCTGTTTGTTTGAAAGGAAGAAGAAAACCTGAAGTGTGCAGTGCTGGGTGGGCTTGGACAGCGTTGTACTTGACCTCTTTCCTTAGAGGAAGAGCTGCGGAGCAGAGCGTGGTGCGCGCGTGTCCCAGCGGCGAGCGAGCGGCAGCCGCCTCCTTGTGTCCCTCACGCTGCACCCACGCAGCTGCTTCTCCACGAGTGGCCGGGCTGGGGCGTTCCCGGGACTTCTCGTATTTGCGCTGCCCTCTGCTGGCATTTCGGTTTTGTACAATTTGGACTTAAATTGAGGTCTGAGGCTGACCATGGATGAGCATCATTCCTTCCTTGCTTTGCAGGTCAGAGCGTTATTGCTTACCTTGCTCCTCGTGGTGTGTATATTTGCCTTCCTAAAATACACCTAATGTGGGTAACAAGGTCCCCTAGGGGAAAGTTAGGAGCTTTCCAGACCAAATCATGATCTCGTAGTGAAACTTAAAAAGCCTTTTGGTTGTACGTAGCTTTGCATTTTTCAGAGGATCGTTTGTATGGTTGGTTGGGGCAGGTTTGGTTCTGGTGGTGTGTTTGCAGCTCAGGAGTCCCCCTCACCCAAATTCTGAAAAGCACATTCCTTTAATAGGAAACCATTGAATATTAATTTATCTTTATAAATATAGGAAAATCTCATTGAAAAAAAATTATTTTCCTTGCATATAAATATGGGTATAAACATGAAATGGAGGTAGCACTTTTTACGTGTGTCTTTTCTGAATATAATAGGAATCTTATTAAAGAAGTTTCTGTTTCCTCTCAGTTAACCAGTATGTGTGTGAAGGAGTTTGGACTATTTCATGTTTGGTTTTTTCTCTTTATCATGAATAGTAGCCATTCAGAGAACTATAGCAAAATCAGAGGAACACTGAAGTTACTTCAGGAGCACCTAGCAGTCATTGGTAACAGTAAAATCTAGATGTTGTAATTTGGGATTTGTTAGAATGGATTCTTCTCTATTTCCATATTCTGATATGGAATATTTAAAATATCTATCAATAGAATCAATACTCCCAAGCACTTTATTTAGTTATACAAGCAAACATTCCCTAGTCTCAAGGATTTCATTCCTTTTTTTTCCCCCTGCACACTTACTGGTATTACTTTAATGAAAGTTAACCTAAAAAGTTGTTTGTTGAGGTTTTTAAAAGGTTTATTGTGTTTGGTCTTCAGAGTTTGTTTTATCTTCTGTAAAGCAGGTCAGGTTTTGGTTTTGTAGCGGGGATTGGTTTCTTTTGTTAAATAAACTTATAATTCTGAATTTATTTTTTGGCTGCAGTAGAATATTGAAGGTTTCTTGAGAATTTTGTTTCTTTTCTACCCAGCATTTAACAGGATGGGTTAGCAATTATAAGAAACGTCAGGTACATTCATTTAATTTTGCAAATGGAAGGCTACCAGGACTTGCTTTTATTTTTTTCCCCTCTCTCTCTCTCTCTCTGTAAGTAAGGAGTATCGTATCTGAAATTATGAAGAGTATAAATGTGGAAATGTTAAATCTTTTGTTAATGGCTTCGAATTAAGCACACATTGTTGCAGATGATCTGGAGGACTTATTTAAAGTAAATATACAATTTCAAGCTCAATTATCATTCATAGTTTAACCGAACATAGTGAGATATTCGGTCTGTGAATTTGATACAGTGTTACTTCATAATTATGATGCTTTTTTACAGTAAATTTGATATAGAACAGTTGCTAAAGGAAAGCTGCTGAATAGTGTGACCAACCATTTTATGGGACCCATCTGGTGCATTAGTTCAGGATGTGCAGTGCAGGATAACAGAGCTTTTGCCCAAAAGGAGAAGGAAGCTAACTCCACATGTATACGTTTTGGGGACATGCAGAGAGGTTAAACAATTACGAGTTAATTGTGTAAGCTAATAGGAGGGGTGTTTGTAATGTCATTTCAGAATAGCTAAGGAGGAAACAGAGGAGAATTATTGTTTTAAAATCTCAAATGAACGGTTTACACCTGTTAATGTTACATTTAGAACAGCTGTTTCTTTTATTATCAGTAAACAGATGCAGAAAGTAATGGAATGTTTTAAAGCAATATGTTAATCCTGTCTTCCACTACTGAATATTCTCACAATGTCATAATTAAATATTAACTGTAATGCTGCTGTCATCTGCAGTTAAAGAATATTTACGTATTATTTTAGTCGCTTTTTATCTGAAGTTATAAATGTTCATCCAAAGTTATTGTAGTCTTTCATCAAGCCAGCCTAAGTATTTTTGCACATCAGTAATTTTATTGATGATTTCGTTGGACTGAGCTACTCAGTCAAAGTAACCCTAATTTTGGTTTTGCTCAAAGGTTATTTCTGTATTTCACATTTCTTCCTGAAGTGAAACAAGCTATATTTGTAAGGGGGGGAGGGGGAGAATTGCTCTTAAAGGCCCAAGCTAACAAACATTTTATATGAACTCCATGTGAAGTTGATTATAGGTGAACCTTTCCCAGAACATATTCAAGTTAAGCACTGCAGCTGGGATAGTACCAGTCAGGTGGTCCAGGAGAGGGTCTTTTTTTGTTGGTTTGTGTGAATATAGTTTTAGTTCATTTATTTTCAGATGTGTTGTGCTGCCTCAGTTTTGAAATAAAGAGAAGCTATGAGTCTGACAATCTCCTGGAAAGAAATATCTCAAAACTGCAGACACAGTATTGTGTACTTAGGAAAAAAAAACCAAACCAAGTATTTCAAAATATTTACGAATTAGTGCCTAAACTGACCTGAAGTTTCCTAGAAACCTGTACTGGCCACTCAGAGGTGACAGTAAGAGTTCCTTCAACTGGCAAACATATGTCTTCATTTTAGAATTGCAGTGTGTGTAAACGTTGTAAAGCATGCAGCATTTCAGTGACCTAACGAGCGATGGTGGAGCATTACTAACTCACCCTCGAAGAACGGAAGCGCAGAAGATTCATGCTGTATAACTTGTTTGGCAGATTAGTTTTCAGGAAATGCAGAGACCAACGAATATGGCAGCTGCATTATTAAAATACTGTATTCAAGCCCAGGTCAAATTGTTCATTCATGCGTGGAGTAACTCAGCATTAATTGAATCATTGCATTTTTTACATATTTTAGATCACTGATATTTTTTGCTTCAGCACTTGAAATGCCTGATAAATTACTATATTCACAAGGGGCAAGCATTTTGACAGAGGAATGCTTTATAAAGCATTTATGTGTGAGTGTTTGCTCGTCAGGTCATTGCAGTAATAAAATTGCGTTGGTAGAACTAAGATTCTGTCTTAATTCTAATGTCGGGTCGCCTATTTTTGGAGGATTTCAAGATGCTTAGGTAAAACTATCTAAAATTATACAAAATAAAAAACCAGAATGTCTTCCTTTGTTCTTATTAGCTTGATACTGCTTGTGTTAGATAAATGACAGATGTTCCTAATGAAGGGTAAGAGAGTTTATTTTCTCAATTAAAAAAAAAAGCAAGGTAGGGAGAAACCCTCTCATGACCATTAAGTAGATTTGAGAGTCCTGTCATCTCACTTCAAGAGAATGAAAGGAATATTCTCTTTGAAATAATTTGAGGTTTTTCATATAAAGTAGTTTTTGAAAGGTAAATCGTTCCAGCTTGTGAGGAGCAAATCTAGCTATGATTCTTGTCAAACTTTGCCAAAACAGACTAGTAGTTAATAGATTATTTCAAAGGAACATGTTGTTGGAGGTCTATTCTTCCCTTAAGCAGGCAGAGTAGAAATATTATTTAATCAGTTAACATTCCTGATGCTCCCTGACACCTTAGGTGTGTATAATTTAGAACAGGAACCAGTTAATAGTTACTAAGGCAAGTGGAACTCCAGAAAACTGTCCCTCATCAGAGGAATTCACACAGTTACTTCTCCCACAAGAGAGTTACAGAACCTTTCCCTAAAGCTTCACATTGAGCTTCAAAATACCCTTTTCCAAAACTGCTTGTTGCAGGTATCATTGCCATTTAGGAGAGCCATATCTTTTATGCTTTATTTACAATGACCTTTGAGCAACTGAAAATGCTGCCAACTCCTTTAGAAAGTGTGGCTTCGAAATTTCAATTTTGGTCTGTGGTTGCAAATGAGTAAATGTGGTTATGCATCAACTATAACAGCAATAAAACGGATACTGACCTTTCATGATAACAGTATTTTGTACTCTAAGTGAGCTTCAATTTAGAATGTGAAAATGGTTAATAGTGCACCAGCCACTTGCAGATTATAGAAACTGAAGAAACAGCTCAGTCAGCCGTGAGAAGGATGCAGAATTACAAGGGGGGAAATCCCTGAACGCTGCAATTCAGTTTTACACTTGTATTTTTACTATGATGAGCATGAACCTAATGTTTAATGGATGTGTGCAGTTCATTCTTGCCTGATTGCAAACTTCTTGTGGAGTCCTCTGTGTAATTTCTTACTCTGTATTAATCCAAGTCATCAGAAGTTATGCATCTTTTCGTTATTGTTGTGTCCTGCTTCTTCTGAGTTTATTTAGGTGCTCTATAGCAACAAAGTGTTGTGCTAAATTCCTTAATCATATAAAGTAATGAAGGTTTCAAGCAACACTAGATTTATTTTTTTTAAAGCCTCTGTGGATGCAGGACTAATTAAAATCAAGTCCATCTAAAGAAAGGTTTAAATGACAAAATATATTGCAAGAACTGTCTTGCCAGTTTTCTTCTGGTTACCAGTCTAAGTCTTTTAACTGTAGCTCAAAAATCTGGAGCAAGTATTTTGGCATAGCAGTTTGTTGTAAGGAAGATTTAATAGCTTGTTATGTCCTATTTCTATAAACAGAAGTCATTTAGAGTTCAGCAGATATATTTAGAATCAGCATTTGTGCTGGTAGTTACAAGCTGAATAAAATAATCTGTGAAAAGCTCAATATACAGAAGGGAATATTCAGGTTCAAATTTACCTCACAACTAATTCTCTTTCAAGAGACGTAGGCATTTTCACAAATAGGAATGTACAAGATTGGGTATCATGCTTATTATTTTATTTAAAAATCTTTTTCATAACGAGGTTTTGTTGTGTGCAAATGTTAATAGTTTGAAGAGAACTATGTGCCTACTGCTGTTCAAGAGGTCAGTTCCTGTACTCTTTACTCTGGCAAAGTTCCCTGATCTTCAGAGAGGGAGATCTCCCTGTCTCAGGGAGTACCGAGTAAGGCCCAATAAAATGGACAGCCAGAAGCTTTGGAGAGGTCTTCTCTACTTTTGGCTGGTTTGGGACAGAATATTAATACAAGTTTACACTGAGTGATTTGTAATCTAACCTCTGATTTGTTGACTTCAAGGTATGCGTGATAAGTGAGAAACATATGCAAAGTCATTTTAAGATCCGAGTTTTATAGCAAATAGTAAATTAAAACCATAGTGACCTTTTAGTCTTGCTGATCGTGTGCAGAAGGATGTTCATGTGTTGCCCTGTACTAATCACAGAAACAGGGCTCTTGCTCAGGGAATAGCAGGCACAAGCAGTACTTTTGTGTATTTGTTCTTCTACTGCATTTTTAATTGCAAAATTTTTGCAATTAAAATGTTATAATCACACCTTGATGCAATTTTTGCATATTCTGTTCTGGAAAAGATAGCAGTTCTTTTCTTATAAAAAAGGCTTTTACTCAGTGGTGCAAATAGTCATCAATGCCCTAGTTCAAATGTCAGTTGTCATTGCTGTCCTGATTGTTGGCTCTGGCCATGTTTAGTGCAAAGTCTAATAATTTTTTATTTTATCAATTCTTGTATAGAATTTGCCAAACACTCCAGGAGCTTGAAAACTACTAATTAAAAGCATAATAGTTATTACACTTAAATATCTTTTTCCTTCTAATAAAAAAGATATTTCTAATATCTTTTTCCGTTTCTATTTTAACACAATAACTGCTGTAATTTCTTTTATATTGAGTGTCCATGCTTTTAGCATCGCAAAACATTTCACCCAATCATATAATGGCCCATCCTTAAAGAAGTGTCTTGCAAGAATGGTTTTGCAAATAACAAAAGCCTTCATTTTATGTTCTCATATCTAAGCAGGTCATTTTTTACTGTGTTTGAATTCTGATAGTTTCAGTAAGCCTTGGAGGAGTCTTCATGTGGATGTATTTTTTTTAAATGTCAGTACTGAAGAGAGAGAAAACATTAGCACAGGTTTTTTTTCATGTTTTCCTTCTTTACAATGTTGGTAGCTGTTCATCTGAGTGTCAGAAGCGTGAAGTTGTGTACACAAATGAAGCTATATACACAAATGATCCTTATGGTGCCCCTTTGTCCCTTCATCAAACTGGAGTATTGGAAAGAGGACTGGCTCTGTGGCTGGCTCTTGGCAAATCTGGGAACTGAACACGCTGGTAGAGTTTCCCCATTTTAACTGCATGGGGACTCTACTTGAGGGGAAAATGATATGCTGGTACCAAATGATCTATATGATGTGCAACACAAAAGTTTTCCTGTTTTCGGTTTCTATGACATGACCTGTGGGCTAACTGAAGAAAACATCACTGAGAAAGTGCTACATCTACATATACAAGTGCTCCTATTGATACCTTATTTTTCTAAGATTTTGCTGAGTAAAGCTATTTCCATACATAAGCGTTTTGGCCATCTGCAACTGCTTGTCAGTGAGCCTGGTTTGAGAACACTGGCTGTAATTGTAACCTCAGGAATGTGTGACCAGCTCGCGGCCAGCTGTGCATGCCCTGACTTTTCCCAGGTGTTAAGATACATGGCCACTTTTGTTCCCCTTAACCAATGGGGCAAAATACAGTCCTTGTTTTTCCGCACCTTATATTAAGCCTGAAAACTGCTGGGCTTTGTTATTTTTTCAATAGGTCATAGCAAACAACTACATGAAGTTGTCCATGTTGTTTAATTACTGGGCATCTGTGACACAGTGTGCTGCATCTGTAGGATAGTATGTATTTTGAGAAATACAAAAAGGGTACTCAGTTCACCATGGTCTTGCTATAAATTAGCAGTGCTGACCCTGCAAATCACATAAGTGCTCTTTTTTAATTGTTGTTGCTTGGAAAAGATTTTACTTATATTTTGATAGTATAGGTATTTCTGCAGTTTAAGCCTCTTGAGCCAGAGTGAGTTTTGATGCATTTTTCAATTGGTATTATTTTAATGATCCATTTCATGTTCAAAGGAACACTTAGTAGCTGTTTTCTGCACAGGAGCCTAATTGGAACTCCTCCTAAATGCAACCTGGAGTTGTCTGCACAGAGTGTTCTGCATTTTGTTGTTACCTATGTAGCACTTTCTTTGCTTGTATAGCATTTACTGCATTCAGGGTGAGGCACGAATAGCCTGAAAGCAAAGTGTGTGCCCACAGGTCTCCTCCTTAGAGCAGCTGGGAGGCACAGAGTTTCTAGTAATCATGAGGACAAAATTTGCTCCATGGCCTGTGACACTTAAGTAAAAAACGAAAACATGACATTAGTTTATGTACATGATAATTTGCACGGTGTGATTGTTATAAAGGGATAAATCCACATCTCAAGTCACTGCTTTTTGCTCTTATTTGCCAACAAGCTGACATGATCTCCACATAGTAGATATGGAAAAGGAATTAGTTTTTAACTTAGACCAATTCTTTGTATGGTCAAAATGACAGATATTATCCCTAAAAGTAACCTTACCCATTCATATCAGTTTCTAGGTCCATGGAATGAACTCAGACCTCAGAGCAGATCTGTATTCTGTAACACATTCTGAGTCCTTGAATTACAAATTTCTGCCTTTTATGGACTTTCAAAGCTTGAACTTTTGGGTTTGGTCATCTTTGAACATAGGAAGGACACACAGATTTTAAACCAGCATTGGGGTTTTCCTAAATGCTCAGAAGTCAGGGATGAGCACATGTGAAAACTTCCATGTGCCTAAATGCTTTTCAAAATCTAGTTCTTAAAGACTCAAAAAAGATCGTGTAATTTTGAAAGTCAGGGAAAAATATTAGGCTCCTAAACACTTGCTTAACCCTTGAGAAATACACCTGAGCTGTTTGTGGGGGAGAAGGGGAGCACTCCAATCTATTGCTGGGACCTGTTTGAACATAAACACCTGTAGCAAGGCAAGTTCTCCCTTATAGCTGCAGGGATATGGAGCAGTCTTGCAAGATGGGCTTACATAAAAGACTGAACGATGTGCTTTTTCAAAGATGTTTCTGTAGCTAAAAGTCCCGGTCTGTGCATCTTCTTTAAAAAGCAGGGGTTTTTTTTTTAAGGGGATCCACTTTTCCCCAGAGCACACAGAGCTGATGAGTCCTGGGATAAAACTGCATGATACAAATCACTGATGATTTGTGCCTCTGACTGACGTTCCTCCAGTGAGGACTCCCAGATATGTACCAGCATTGTGAGATTCCTGTAACCACTGGTCTTCGGTATTTCCTGTGAAACTTAAACCTAATATTCGAAATCTGCATCAGCGCTGAACTGTTCTGCCGTTTGTTTTCTGTTCGTCAAGGTGGCTTTTCTCATTAGCATAAATCACAAAGCTCCTGCAGCAATAGTGTTGTCCATGTGATATACAGCATCTCTGCTGGGCCCAAGCAATATTTACAAGCTAAAGGCCTCTGCTTTGCTTGATTTGGAGAAGCCTTTCGTTGTTTCTTCTTTCAGTTTCTCATTGTAAGATGAAACAAATGAGAGGCTTTTAGAGAAAATAATGTAGAATACCTTGATACTTTTATTATTATGCATGTCTGAAGTGGAAAAAATAAATCAGCCAAAGGCAAAGGAAATGCAGCCCTGTGGACATTCAGAAGTTTAAAAACAATGAAGTAACAATATCTGCACTGCATTACAGTAGACTAGAATAGAGAAGTTGTATGGCTCTACATTGTGTGTAACCTAGTTGAAGAAATAAGACCCTTCTGTGGGGTATGGATACATAATGTAAACAATTTCAAAGAGCGTTTGGCAATCTCTTGGAACTTGCTCCTAATGCTTTTGGTTCAATGGCAGTGAAAATCTGTGCTCCATTATAACCTCACTTGATATTTTATTTTAGAGGAAAGAAGCTTGGGATCAAGTCTACTTTTTTTTCTTTAATTGCTTGAAGGTGACAGTGGGAAAAAAAGTAAGATGAACTGCATGCTTGTATTTCTTTTACCTACTCATCTTTCTTATTTTTATTGTTGCCTTTAATTTTATTTCACTTACAAAAAAATTTAAAAGCACATGCATCAGATATATTAGTAAGAATAATTGGTAACAACTGCTCCCTTCATTTAAGAAACTAACTGATCTATACACGTGCTTTAGTTTTATGCTCTTTCTCAGAGGCTGATATTGGAGAGGGAACGGGTGTTTCTGATGTTATATTCCTAACCTGTATATCTTTATAGTGTTTGTTATTGTTATACCGTCTGAGATGATCTCGAGTGCTTTCTGTATGAGGAGTTAGGACTTTTCGGAGTAGGAAACATTTTTTTCCTCTATGGCTTCTGAAAGATCGATAAGAACAGCTCCGATTCTATGCAGCTTTCATTCCTGTTGCCTTCTGCTGCATTTTTGTGAGAAGTTGCAGCCTAAGAAGTATTAATCTGCTTAGTAGTTGGGTGGAAGCAGAGAACAGCTAGAAGTTGATTTCCCCTGTTTCCTGCAGCGCACAAACCCAGTTGAGCAGAGCAGTTAGCCTTGCTCCTGAGGGCTAATATAAATTAAAGGTCCTGAGCACTAGGGGTTGTTAAAATTCTCAGAGGGCTCTTTATAAGATGTTAACCCCCGTGGTCTGGCCAGGCTCCAAACGGGGTAATTACATTCTTCCTACCTAAATTCCCCCTGCAATTGCAATTCGATGTGCTGGTATTCCTCACTTCCTCTCCTCTGCCGTGCCCCGTGGAACAGTTGTTGCATTTCATCCCAGAGGTACTTGCTTTCGGTGACTGATGGAGTGATCTGTGTGTAGAGTCTATAAAGCATTTTAAGAGCCTTCTGGATGAAATGTAATTTATGATGCTTATTTTTTTTTTTTTTTTTAAATTATCTGCTGTTTAAAATGAACTGGGTTAATCTGAGCCCTGAATGCATGTGAACTGTGTGCAACAGACCTGGAATGAGAAAGTATCAACAACTGTTCTCATTCCTTGTTGAACTTCTTCCCAGAGATTTTTTTAGATAAAAAAGGTAAAAGATCAAACTAAAAATATAGGAAGCTTTTCTAAAGAGTTCTTTACAAAATAGGAATACTATGAACTATAAAATAAGGCTAATGTGATTTTTGCCTCAATTGAAGTACAAATTGAGGTGTATGTATACATATGTATGTGTATCATTCCTCCTGCTTAGGGATTCTGTTGTAACCTTAAGTGCCTAAAAACTTTTAGAACATAAGTTACTCTTTTTCTACCACTTTTTATTCTAGAAAAGCTTTTTATGATAAAGACACTGTAATTTTCATGAAGGTATTACATCCTGATTGTAAGTAGACTCATTATGTGTAAATATAAGTGTTGCTTATAAGCAGAAAAATATGTAATTAGTACTCAATGTTTAACAAGATAGTGGGGAATATCTGTATGTGCCAAATATACTGAGACTTCAGATACAGTCTTCTGTAAATATGGGATTTGCCTGTAAGATACGTGCCATGCCAACAGGATAAAGCAAGGCTGGGGGGACATCTTTCTACTTAGTTGAACACTGGTTTCTCTTTTCACTCTTGGAGTGTCTCATACTAAGCCTAACTACACTGCATAGGAAACCTTTGTACAGATGCCAGCCTGAATGAGCTAAACTCTTCTTTCAACAGGTCCCTTAGTCTGGTCTGACAGCCTGAAAGGTTGTTTATATCAGATATTTCTCTCCTAGAACATCGGCAGATAGAAACAAAAGATAAGCGTTGATCTGTGCCATAATGTCCTCACTAATTAAGGGAGATGCCTCAAGGTGGCCTAAGCAGGTGACGTACTCACCGTGCTGCAGGGCAAGTTGAAGATTTTGCAGATTTTGAAGATTTTTGACTTGTCTGGTAGCACAAGAAATGTATTTCCAGTCCCAGATGGGAAAAATCAATGTATGACCCTATGCAAGTGAACGTGATGCACTACCTGAGCTCCTGGGAGAATTCTTTGTGTTGTGTCAGGATGCTTGGAGATCTGCATTTACCCTGCATCAGCCATTTTCTGGTCCTGCTGAGGAAGGTTAAAAAAGTAAAAACAGCCAATAAAAACCCTGAAAAAACTCTTATTTACATAAAAAAATTTAAAAGACACGTCTAATACAATACAGATAGTTTAAAAGCCTGGAACTTAAAATGTCAGTGTAAGGTCTTCCATTGTGTTTTGTGAAAAACTAGATTATTACAAACATACCTTTCTCTCTAATCTGTGATAAAAGCTGAAAAAAATTTAAATATTTGACACTGAATTTAGCTCAATGTGCTCTTCTGATTGTTGCTTTGAAAGGAGCCTCCACTAGCTACATAGCCAGATGTTCATATGAGTTATACCTATGTAATCCCACTCAGTGTGGCTTTAATGGATTTTAACTTGGAATAAGAAATTTAGTTCTCTTGCCTGTAATCTATTCAGACACATTCTTATTTAAAAACAATTTGCCATTTAGAATGCAAATAAGCTATTTGTATAGTTTTAGTACTGTAACCGATGTGCTTTTTTAATTGCAATGTGTGATAGTAAATATTTGCATAAAATACAGCTGTGCTCTGAAGCATTTCTCTTATGATGCTTTATAGTTGCTATTACCAACACAGTTTAAAAATACATATAGTTTGCAAATATATTACAGAAGGAATATTGTTGGTTTTAGTTAGTTTGTGTAAATAAGTATAAATAGCTTTCTTCACACTGATGGTCTCCTGACAGGCACAAGAGCTCTGTACTCGCTCTTGACACCAACTCTCACATGCACTCACGTCTTCTAAGCATCCTAAAGTGTTTATGTTATTTTATTTGTTTGAGCTTTGAGAAATCAGCATCCTTTCATGATTTGTACTAGGTTCTGTTGCCAAGATGAGACACAAATTCCTGGAAACTTTCATGCAGAAAAAGAAATCCATGTATTTTAATACCAGAGGAACATTTGGTTTTTTGAATCATGATTTTAGGTAATCTGATAAAGTGGCAAAGGCTTTATTTAGATGGAAGGTGACGCACAGCAAGATATTGCAGAGGTGCATAAACCATAATTTTGTGCATCTGTGATCTTTCTAGCTCTTGTTTTGTATATTTTTCCTTGCCTCACATGTGCATCTGTTTTCCTTTAATGTAAGTATCAAACTTAATTTTCTAGAAATTAATGTCAAAAACCAATTTATTAAATTTGTCTACATTTTAAATTATTTTTAATCCTGGTATTCGTTCAGCAAATAGTCTCTGCTGTTTGTGCTTTACCCCTTAAGCTATCACACTTTATTTTTCTTCTGTAAATTCTCTCCTTTGCTTTCTGTTGGCTGTTCCTGCTTCTTGCATCCTCTTCCTCTGTAAAGGAGGAATCTGCTCTTTTTTCTCCTACTCATTCATAACTTTTTCACTTTCTTTTGCTCTTTCCTTTTGTTACCCGCAACTGTCTGCATGTTCTTTTCAAACTCTCCATCTTACAGATTCGTTCCCCATAGCATTCTCTGGCCTAAGTAACTTTAATTAGAAATGCCTTTTTGTTGCACTCTAAATTCAGTTTTACAGAACTCAGGAGAAGCTTTCATATCTAGGGTTGAAAGACAAAGGTTTGTTCCTATTTCACCCAGTCTTCTACCTATTTCTTCTCTCGTTTTTTTTTTCTTCATTGTTACCATTTTCTTCTTTCTCAACTTGTATCCTCAGTACTCCAAACCCAAATTTCCTTCTGTGGTTGTATTTAATTAAAGGCACAGTCTGATAATTAAATATTCTACAATATTTTAAAAATAAGTGAATTTGCATTAAGGGGGTTTTGGGTTTGGGGTTTTTTTTTTTGTTTGTTTGTTTTGAAATAATTTTCAGTATTAGCATCCCAGTCACTGCAGGAAACATACTTGAGAAATTTCAAAAAAAGCATTAAAGTGAATTTTCTCAGAGCCCCAACCTCCTCATATTTAGGAGATTATGTAGTCTACCCAGAAGAATAGATTCTTATTGCAGTTCATTAGAGTGAAACTGTAGAAGTATCTGTAGCTTCTCCAAAAATTCATCATCATTATGGGATGTTGTCTTTAATGACTGCTCTAAATTCCTTTTCTTTACAAGTATTTTGTTAACTTGGTTGTGGAGACAGGTGGATTTTTACACAAAAATTTTGTTGTGCTCTTGGGGAAACCAGCCATGCCAGTAATACTCACTTTAACTGAAATTGAGATAAATAATCTGAGGGTGACTTACTTAAGGTTTGAAACAGTTAACACTCTCTTACGAGGAGATGAGGAGTAGATAAATGGTGAACAACTGGGAAGCTGGCTCTGAAGGACATGCTCGTGAATTTGGACACTGACTAATCTGTTTTGGCTGTTGCTGGCATGGCAAATAACAGCATAATGCAAAACCTTCCTGTTTCTTCCCACTCTGGCGTTTTAACTTTCCACTGAGGGCAAGCAGCGGCCACAGGCCAAAGCCTTCACTGGCAGAAGTGGGAGCAGCAGCCTCCCTCTCTCCCCTGTGGCTCTTCTGGCTCTTGTGCTGACCAGTGCACAGAATAACACAGATCTGGGAGGTTTTTCCCCCTCAGGTCTGATCATCTCCTTAATTGTCCTGTTCTTGCCTTACTAGCACCAAATCCCTTTTTAGCACTGCAAGCTCTTTTGGCTCTGTCCCATAGAGCATCTAAAGGAAATGTTCACTGAACAGCTCCTCGTGTTCATTCAGCCTCGTTTGGTGGTTTTCTCACCCTCTGCTCAGTGTAGGTATAGGACAGACATGCTGTCCATGTCCTTTCCAGATGCTCCTGAGAGCAGCCCTCTGGAAAGGCACAGCTCCATCAGTGTCTGGCAGCCTCTGAGGACTCCCATATGTCTACTGTGTCACTGGGCCCACACTGAGAAACCACCTCCCCACTACTGGGAATTTCAGATCAGTAGAGTCTTCTGTATGGCTATTGCCTCAACTGGAAGAGACGATAAGGAAAGGATCTTGTGGACATATCTCATATCTTATGTTGTGAGAAGATGTAGGTATGTTCTCAAGTTTCTGTAAAAGGTAGTTTTAGGCTTTCAATGTAACCAAATGATTTATCTTTTTTTCCCCCCTCTCAAAGCCCCTGTTTTATTCTGAACCGTGCTAAATTTTGTGCTTGCTATGTGGAAAGATTTTCGTGTTTCAGTGTAGAGAAAAATGAATTTTTATTGTTTCCTAGAACTTTTTCATACCCTCCATGTCTTTTGCCTACTCCACAAGAGTAGTAAGTTTTACCAATCCCATATTGATAAAGTCAGTCTTCATCTGTGTCAGACTTTTCTAACTATATTAAGACTAGCTATCAAATAACAAGGAGCATGTTACAAGTCTGTTCCTCTGAGGATCAGACTGTCCATGCTGCTTCCCTTGAGCACTTCCTTGGAGTTTTTTGGGTGTTGCTGTTTAGAATCGGATTTATGCATGAAATTTTTACCTGTTGATGCAGAATTGTAGAAAGGATTCGTAGTGTGCTCTCTTCAGTCTTCAAATTGCACTTCTTTGTGTGAAGCTCAGTGTGGAATACCTTTGAATCCCATGGATGAGAGTCTGTGGGGAATAAATTTAATTTATGCCGAAACATGTATATACCTTCAAAGTAAATTTGTATATATTTGCAATGATCCTTTTCTGTCACCCACCCTGCCCCACCATCCCAGTTAGCTGAAGAAATATAGGTTAAAAACTCTGAAGTCTAAAAAAAGTCTGTCTTGTTAAAAACAGAACAACCAATCAGCCAACCCTCCTGAAATGCAGTTAAAGCTCTGCTACCCTTACAAAGCAATAGGGAGGGGAAACAAGACAGAGTCACACCTAAAGGAATATTCATGCCAAGAAAATCTAATTGGAGGTGATGTCTTAGGTTTTAACTTTCATATTTTTCAAATCCTGTACTGCCTAGTGTGTAACTCTGAAGTTTCTTGTGGCCTGTTAACTTCTGCTCTCTTGTGCTAGGTAGGCATAACAAAGCCTCTCTGGGCCTGCTCTCCAAGGACACTCAGACCGTCCTAGGCCCAAAAAGTATAAACCAAAAGCCTCTAAAGGGGGGGCAAGCTTGGGGAAATTACATAATTAACTGAAACTTTAATTGGATAATTAACCTTGATATGCAAATGAACCAAACTTACGAAAGTGTGAAGAACTCGTGACCTGGGGTCCATCTTGGCAGTAGCCTCTGGACTCCCTAGGATGTACTTTTGAAGGCCCTTCGAATAAATGCCTGCCTTTATTCCCTTATTCTGTCTAGTCTCTATTTTTTGGGTGGCCACTTCAGGCATCACAGACATCTAGCAAATGTGTAGTTTATACAGATCAGTGCAGGCAAAACATTTTCGAGACCTATTCCTCTATAAATTGTTTAGATTCTTGCTTAGCACTTCCCTTAAGAACAGGAGATATTCTGACAAATTAAGGGAAAATAGATTGATCGTAGCTGGTAAGTGGTGACTGGAATTAATCAGAATCTTGGGGTGGTGAAATTCATACATTTTCCATATGGTCCGATTTGTTCCTCAAATAACCTCCCATATTTTTTAGGTTTAGCAGTGATGTCAATATCTTGGACAAAGCTTAGCAAAGGAACTATGTTAGTTTTAAATCTTCCCAGTAGTTCCTTACATCATATCATGGCTCTAAAATAACTAAATTTTGTCATCAAGTTTGATTTGTACTTTTGATTTCAATTCCCAAGTTGTGTAACGCTGTCAAAACAGATCAAGCCTGATTGAAACTCCTAGAGCAATTGCGATACTAAAAATAAGAAGAGGGATTGGTCGGTGTTTGCAGAAGTAAAACTGTCCTTTGCCTTTATGCCTGTGCTTGGAACGATGCTTGTGTAAGTTACTGACACTGAGCAGTAAGATCAGTAGCAGAAGACAATCCTCAGGGATGAGGTTTCTGTTGGAAAGGGGCATCTAAGAGAAGTTTGCTTACGTAAGTTTGGTGTTGGGCAGCAGATGGATGGCTTCAAAGATCTTCAAGGAAATGTTAAATGAAGGCATATTAGGGGTTCTTTAAATCACAGAAGGTTGGGTTTGCATGGCAAGGTTTTGTGATTAATGATAAATTCAACTCATTTCCTCAAGTGCAGTCTGTTTTGCCTGTGATGGTAATGGGTGAGTGTTCTCTCCCTGCCTTTCGGATGATGAACCTTTTATTATATTTTGTATTACTTTTTCTCTTCCCTGTCCAGATGAGGAGGGGAGTGATAGAGCAGATTTGGTGGGCACCTGGCATCCAGCCAGGATCGACCCACCACGCTGATGTGGGAAAGCAAAATGGCAAGTGCTTTTGGGGGTTCCCCATCATTTACAGAGTGAAGACCTAAGTGTAAGAGGGCACTGAAGCAGGCATAAAGGAAAATGAGTCTTGCATGAACGTATTTAGTCAGATGTAGAGTCAAGGTAATGATGAATAATGTCTAAATATGTTTGTAAACAGGTGCAAAACACTCTTTTCCCCTGCCTGGAGAGCTGCCACTGTTATGTGATAGCTTAATATTTCAGCTAGAATTACAGCTGGAAAGGCAATGATATTGAGTGATTTTCATTATCCATTCAGTGTGGCTGAAATGAGCATAGCCATGTAAAATAATACTAAAATAAACTCATCAAATAGACTTTGCAAAAAGCTTTGCAAAACTGCAATTATTTTTTTATTTGAAAATAACGTATATTTGTGGAAACCCCTCCAAAGAGCTCTGGGCTGCTGACTGAGTTTTCAGGTAATTTGTTCAAACCTGTTTAAGACTTTGAGCTGCAGCTGTAAAAGGCCTTACCCCTGACTTTGTAGCTGCTGCTGCTCTCCCATGTGTGAAGTGGAGTTTGAGAGTGGATCGCTCACCAGGGCAGTCTGAGAGCAGCTCATGATTGTTTTCTGGTACTGCTCTTATGGCACTAGGACTCTGGTGAAGACGCTGGATAAACCTGCTGCTGAGGTGCTGCCCCTAATATAGAGCAGATAGGGACAGTTGCTAGACTAAAGCTAATTATAAAATTAGCAATAATTTGTTTTCAAACTGTATTTCTTGGCTTTGCTAGGTTCATGCTGTAGGTGGTCAATTGTGGTGAGATCATAACTTTAACTGGGGCGGGGGGGGAGGAGTTTGTACTGCCTTCTATTCAGAGCATCTATTTTTATGATCAAATGCGTATAAGCCTTATAAAAGCCTGCACAACAAAGATTGTAATATTCCTGAGGCTAGAAGAAAAGCAAGAAAGCAAAAACATCGCTGACTGAGAATTACTATTTTAAGTTCAGTATAGCTTGCATAAACAAACTTGAACAGGACCAGTTGGTTTAAATGTCTAAGAGAGGTTTTTAATAATAAATATTTCTTCTAGCCTTGGACTTTCAGAGCTGGGAAGCAGACGAATATTCAAGTACTACAGATGCAATGTAGCTCAGCTTTCCATCAATGTTTTTAATTTCTTAGCTGTTTCTAAATGCTTGGTTCAACATGTAACAATGTGAACAAATGAAATATAAATATCATCTTTAGAGTACAGGATATTATCTTGCCTTGTCCGAGTTGTGTTTGAGCTTGAATAGTAGAATGTCAATCTGAGAAAGCAGGATATCAAAATACAACTGACCAATTATCCAGGTATTTAGAAAGCTGTAGTTAATTTTGTAAAGCCAAATTTGTCCAAAAATCTTATGTTAATAACAGATAATTTATTACCTCAGAAAATCCATTCTGTATTTTAAATAGGATTACCACTGGATTCAGAAGGATGAAAACCACTGCTGAAATGTATCAGATTATTCATGGCCCATAGGGGAACTGTGCACTGCAGAAAAGCAGGTGTCTCCTTTCACTAGGAAGGCTTCCCATTACAGGAATAGGATTCAGAAGGACACATGGATCTTTGAAGAATCCTTAAAGTTTCTGCTTCCTACTCCTCTACATCCTCTTTCAATAAACTTCTGGAAGGATGAGGGAAAATTGTGTACAATTGAGTTTTGTACTTACATAGCAGAATTGCATTCTCTTTCAAGTAATTTTATTTTGGGAAACTGCTTCTTTCTACTGGTGATTTAAAAACTGGTGTGGTTTGTTTTTTGGTTTTTTACTGTCACTTCTTCATTATGCACAGAGTATAGTGATAAAACCATGGAAATTTCTTCCAGGTTAACCATATTCAAATAATTTCGGTAGGTATACGAAGAAAAACTAAAAGCAGCAGATCGCTGTTGTGTGTCCATCAGTGCTCAACATAAGACAAATTGTGTGTCTTTATGGAAAGGCAGGAATTACCAAACACTGTGTGAAGGTCCTGGAGAAAGGCTAAGAAGCTGGCAACTGTCCAAAAACATACCTTCTGTTGCATGACAGCTCTTGGGGTAGGTCATGGGGTGATGGTGTGTTATCCATCCTCGTCCCATCAAGGAACGATTCATATTTGCTAGGTATTCTTCTCTTTCTTCTGTATGTTACATTTGAAAGGAGTAATTCTTCCAGAATTAAAATACACTTTGTCCTAAGAACAAATGTCCACGTGCAGAGGTTATTCTGGAATAGCTCTGGTAATGTTTTATACTGAAGAAGTGTTAGCAGTTTGTCTTCTTGATGAGTAGCACTAAGTCTGTGCCATTAGTAGTCACTTGTGATGGTGTTCTTGAAGCAGTGAGTTGGGGTTTTTATCACCTGATAGATTTTTAGCTTTAGGGATGAAAATTGAATTTCCAGTTGAATATAGGGTGGTAATCACCTGGTGACAAAGAGCTTCAGAGAAATGGACCAATAGGAAAATGTCTGGCACTCTGTGCTGTGAGATTAGGTGTCAACAGCATTCTTTTGAGGTGATGTGAAGTCTCCGAGGAAACACTCTGGCAGCTTTTTATCCAAATCACAGAGGAGCGTTCGGAAACAGTGACAGTCCTGGGGGAATCTTCGCAGTGCTATGCTCAGAGTAGATGTATCACTTTAAGGTACAGTATTGGGCTTGCCCCTGCCATGACTTAATTCAGGTTACTTTTTCAGAGCTTGGACTTCCACATCTGGGGTCCCCATTGCACACCCATACATTGGCCCTACAGAGTAGTTAAGCTGTGGTAAACTATTATGATGGTGGAGGGAGGAGGAAAAAAATGTTTTAGGGTGTTTCGGTTTCCTACTGCTTTTGGAGTCAGTTCACCTTCTGGAATAGTACTTTCAAAAGCAAACTGTATTTCCATTACTAGTGTATCCTCACTGAAAGGCTTAAGATATTCTAAGCTTCTCATTCAGTAGGGAATTTCTTTTTTTCTCAAAGGCATTTGGTGGTGTAGGATCCTTCTGCTATAGGAGTGTGCTTGCATTCAGTGAAGAGCTTAATTTGATCAAGAAGTATAGAGCTAGTCAAAACTTGCAAATCTAACATATGCTCTAAGTAGTACATATTAGGAGTTGGAGAGATTATTTCATTTTTATCTCTAGAATTTTCAAAAATCTAGAGGTGTTGCATGCCTGTGGTGGGTTTACCCTGGCTGGATGCCGGCTGCCTACCAAATTCTCTCCATCACCCCTCATCTGGGCAGGGGAGAGAAAATTTAATAAAAGGCTCATGGATTGGCATAAGGGCAGGGAGAGATCACTCATCCATTATAGTCACGAGCAAAACAGACGGGACTTGAGAAAATTAGTTGAATTTATTACCAATCAAATCCAAGGCGGGTAATAAGAAATAAAAACAAATCCTAAAAACACCTTTCCCCTCCCCTCCCTTCTTTATAGGCTCAACTTCCCTCCCAGTTTTCTCTGCCTTTTCCCCCAGCAGTGCAAGGGGGCAGGCAATGAGGGTTGCAGTCAGTTCATCACATTACTCAGGGAAACATTGAGTGTATTACCAGAAATTGCAGGAAGATGAGGCTTTTTGTGTCCCCCCAGTGTCCCAGTCCCCCCAAAAGAGCAAGTCTGGAGCATGGATTAGCTTCTGACCTACCTTTCAGCATTCTATGGTCCTGGTAGTTTTGAATGTTTTTATGATTTAGTCTTGAAGGTAGACTTTTGCATGGTTTTGTTTTAGGAGTTAGCTGGGAATTGAAGTGTGAATTAGGGTAACACAAAGGTTGCTGCTTCAAATTTCATAACTCTACTGGTGGGGTTAAGAACAGCTACCGTAGCCAGAGGCACATTCCCAGATCTCAGCATTTCATACAGGGTTTTCTGAAAAGAGGAATGGAAAAATCTTTCAGTGACTGTACTATTAGTTTAGGATTGTCCTAATTTCATTGTGAAGTCTTCAGCTGGATACAGAAGCTCTTTTACACTTTAGTTTTTCATTAAGGTTATTTTTGTTAGTTCCATCTTGTGATTGGTGGTGCATATTTGCATTTACGATACACATTTAGGGAAGATTGACTTTCTAGTTAAGTAATTTAAAAATATTCTATATATGAATCAAAATCTATGTATCTAATATTTTTTTCAATGGGGAAATTATTAGATTAACTACTGATAAAGGGATTAATGTTGTTAAATCATCTGTGGGGTTTTTTTTTTTAAATTATGTTTCTATTTCTTTGTATGGCACTTCATGTGGCTCTACTATGATTACTACAAGCCATGAAGTCTGCTTTTAGCATCTGGCAACAGTCTGGGGTTTTTGAGCAGTGGCACAGAAGATAACAGGGTATCCCTTTGTCAGAGTGCATGTGTATCCCAGTCTGTGGCAGTCTGAGTTCATGCTCACATTGATATGAAAAATAGGTTTTTGAAATACACAGCTAATTATGGTTTTGATTAAGGAGTAATCATTCTGCTATATGATAGACAGTTTTGGTGCATATGTTAGTTGTGAGGGACAAATACATGTTAGAATTTTCTTCCAATATTTATTTCAGCTGATGGTGTCTCTCATTTCTTCATTTGTGTAGCACTAGTTCGGGTAACAGGAACGTGGGGTTGTTGTGCTGCCCTTCTTTTAGAGCAAGCCTGCCCTGTCCTGCTGAGTGAGGCCATGCCTTAGCTGAGAAAAATCTGCTGTACTTCCCAAGGGTGCCAGGTCAACAGCCTCATGATAGGGTCACTTAGTGCATTGAACAACACAGGAGTAAAACTGTCAGAATTTTGTAGCCTTAAGTGTAATTTACTATAAATTATAGCCTGCTCTGTTGAACTCTCAAGCAAGAATGAGACTATGGAATAATGCTGAAGTCAAAGCTGTGTGTTAAAGCCACTTTCTCACCTAAAGGTTTATTCACGGTCAGATTGTCCTTTAGACACAAATATGTGAAATATAAAAGAGCATTCAAAATGTCAACTAAAAATTTGCCTTAGAGCAGCCAAATTCCACTGTCTTCCTAACAGTGAGAGTGAAACGTCTTTGTTGTTTACAGATATAGCCAAAGGAAAAGGGTCTAAGAACACATATACAAAAAATCAAGCCAGAAATCTAGGCTCCTGGTTTCTGAATAGCAGTCAAATAAATGTTTGTGTGTTTCCATCCATGTGCTCATGTAGGTTTCCTGGTATTCCCAAAAAAATTCCTGGGATTAAATGCATCTACTTGTAGTAATCTCTGTAGTGTGTTAAAGGAAACCATCACAATGGCAATACTCTCTTACATTCTTTCCACGTGGATAGAATAAAGATTGCTTGAGTATTTTAGCACAACTGAAATCTGGAATTGAGACTTTTGTCTCACTTGTAAAATAATGGTCATGAAATTCAGATTCCAGTCCAGGATTATGTTATTGAGTCCAAGGGGTTTTTATTCATTATTTTACTGTTTGCTTAAATATGACTATCTGGGCAGAGGGGGGAAAAAAGAATTTCTCTGTGACTTTTTTTAGTAATAATGCCAATAATTCTTCCAATTATTCATGCTGGTCAAGCATTGTTGGAAAAGGTTAAATATTTTTAAAAAAATCATTAAAGAACATAATTATTTTTACAAAAAAATGTACGTAACTTTCTTTGTTGTCTGAAGTCCACACAGCTCACAGAGTTGGAGTGCTTGTTGGGAGTCTCATGTCGTGCACTGCTGGTGAATGGTGAGGGAAGATTTACAAATTAATTGGAGCAAAGGATTAAAATAATATTCCTCCTCCTACCTGGTGAATGAGGCTGTGCCATTCTCCCATTATCCCAAGTTTTATCTATTTATTCATATTAGGTAGTTGTATTTTATCAGGAGAGTTCTCCCATAGCTTGAGAGTGCATTCATCCAGAAGAAAAACACAGAATTTAGAAGGCTTCCTCATACGTTAAAAAAAACAAAACAAAAAAATTTAAAAAACCCCAAAAAACAAAAAATAAAACCAAAAAAACCCAGAAAAGCAAACAGAAATGTATTTCTCTATGGAATACAAGTTTAAAGTCAGATGCTTCAGTGCAGTAGAAGAACCAGTGGAACAGGGGCTTTTCAGATCCTGTAAACACTTATTTTTCTGTCATCATTGTAGCAATAGTCAAAAATATTGGCAATTTGAGGCACCTGATTCTGATGTCCATGTTGATGCCACACAGCCTTATTTTTGCCAAAGCCGCTCCTCCATTATTCTGCCTTCCTCATTTCCTTTTCCCTACTGTCTCAGTCACAGAATCGTGGAATGGCTTGGGTTGGGACAGAACAGATACCCTGGGTGGTCACGTTCTTACCGAGGTGTGAGTAGCAGCGCCAGTGAAAAGTCTCTGGTGCAGCACATCCCAACCATCCTCCAGAAACCTCTAGGATTGCTGGTGTCCTGCTGCATTGCCTTTCCAGCAGGTGCTGGGGGTGGTTAAAGTCCCCATGTTAACCCAGAATGGTGAAGTTTCATCTAGTTCTTTAAAGGAGGCTTCCTGATTTCTTGGTTAGATGTTCCATAACAGATACCTGCCATGATGTCTGCCTTCATGGTGGGGACATCAGTTTGATCCCAGTGGCTCTGCAAATGCCTGGAAAATCCTAATTCCTCCTGCATGCTTATCTCTATGTATGACTTTGTGTTTAGGCACTTTTTATTGTGAAAATGCAGTATCAGGTACACTCACAAGAACTCAGTCTACCGTGGCACAGCATTCCACCCTCCCTGTCATTATAATAGGCAGGATCTTACATGGGTAGCTTCCAACTTCTGGTATAAGCAAGCTGTGGGTTAGCTGTAGACATTGGTGTTTGCTGTAAGCTGGTGGAGAATGTGTTGCTAAATCTCTGAGTGAGATCCATGGCAACGCTGCCAAGGAACAATTGGCTTCCAAACCAGAATTAGGGTCCGTGGGAGCGGATCTGGAAAAGCCTCGTGAAGGCTGCGTGGCCAAAACTGAGTAATTGCATTTTGTTGTAACTAAGCTCCTTCTTAATCTCAGTCAAGAGAAATTTGTGGAACCAATTTTCAGTTGTTTTTCAATGAAAGACCTGAAGTTTAGCCATATGTAACCCAAACAATGGGTGCTGAAGATTGCACTGTGCCTTCCATAGACATTATTAGTTTTATCCATGAGGATTGTCGTATGTGTTCATGTGGTACTAGCAATTACCACAGCTCTCTTCAGATGAGGTCTTGTACGAGTGCAGTGGATGATGTAAAGAAGTGGGCAATCAAGGACAGCTACAGATTTCTGAAGCATTTTGTAAAGGCCAGTAGTCTTCACACAAGTACACTGATAAAAGTAAGATATTAGGGGTATCACTGTGGTGAAAAGAAGGTTGTGGTAAAAAGCACCACTTGGTATGGGATCCGTCTCCAGAGCAATACCCTGCTAAAAATTATGGTTAAGATGAAAAAGTGCTTTTATTGAAAGGTACCTTTTCTAATTTTTTTAAATGTTCCTAAGACTGCAATTTTAAAATATAAATCAGTAAATTAATCCCTAAGGTGATAGTCAGCTTTGGGCTCATCATTTTGTGGTAACTAGAGCTTGAGTCTAGGTCTGTGTTGGTTGAAAAGAAAAGTTGAGACAATTGTTTGGGAACAAGAAGAGTAAGATGCTCTTAGAAACCAGAGGAGAGTTCTCTGAGGATGCTTTAATAGTATTTCCAGCTTTAATAAAGTATTGGAGAACTGAAAATACATCAGTACAAAACAAATTGATTAATAAATAAGTCAGAAGCTATACATAAAAGCAAAAAAAAAAAAAAAGTAAGGCAAGTATGCTGAGACTATTTCAGAGACAACACGATGTCCTCAGAAGAGAATATTTTGGGTAGCTGCCTTTTCTATCTCCTTAGGCAAATGGTGTAACTGTAAATGGGATGTGCTATGGTAGCAAAAAACAGGTTAAATAAATATTATTCATTTGATTTATCACGTTTGTTGGTGGCTGTTGATACATGGTGGTGTGAGGACTCAGATCTGTGAGATCTGACTGCAGGTCAGAGTATAAAATTCTGATGCTCTGGCTGCATGCTGTGATATGATGAGAGGAACACTTCTGCATTGGGGAAAAGCCCAGTTTTAGGGTGTTCTTTGAACATTCTTCTCTAGAAGGAAAAGACTCAATTATGATGAAGTTATGCTGCTGGTAGTTGGGATAACCCATGTTCTTTGGTACCTCTGGGCACACAGGGATCATGATTGGAATCCTGTGAGTTTTGTTGTCCCACCCTGCGGTGGGTGAGCAACACAAGTGAGCAGAAAGCTCTGGCCAGCCAGCAGCAGACTGTGGTAGGTGTCACCTAGAGCAGAGAGGCAATGGGCATTTCCCCCTGGACTAGCACCTAGGCTGAGCTTTCCCACATGACAGCAGCATACAGTAGGCAGCTGAGCTCAGCCCGAAGGCATGTGTTTGACGTGCCTCCCACTCCTCCGACCACCTGGCGCTGCGCGAGAGGCGAAGCTGCAACCTGATGCCATAATGCGTGACAGCCAGGTGTTCAGCTTGCTGCTTCGTGGGTCAGCATTGCCAGACTTGAGGAATAACAGCGGGAAAAAATGATGATGAAAACGTCAGTAGGAAGAAGATTGCTGTTGACTGAAGTCAGAATAAAGCTCCTCTTCAAATGCACAGATGCTAAAGTATAAGGAAAATCTTTGCTCACCATGCTGTTGTGTATGATGCTTAAGAATGCCTAATTGGGTGCCACAAAGTGCCCTGAAATAATGCTCTAACTCCCTAATACCATTGCTTGGTTGGGAAGATAATTGCTCCTCTCCTAGGTAAAAAACTAGTAAGGATTTCTGCAAAAAGAGTGCATGAATCATGAACCTTAACTGCAAACTACCAGCCAAGTTATGAGTAATTATATTTTGGATTGCTACATATTCAAATTATGATGCAACAGATTATACTTAAGTTAGATTTGCTGTAAAACATCTTTTAATTTTGGCAAAGAGCAGAGCTTTCCAGTTTAAGCATTCTTAAGGTAGAAGAAGTAAAAGTTTAGCAAATGCCTTCAGTATCATCCTGGATTTGGGAAGAGAAAATCTTTCTTGCTGCCTTGGTTACATCCCTCAAATTATTTAACTGCTTTAAATTTCACTTTTTATACTGTACTCAGCTCCTTGAAATGCATAGAAGCAGACCATTGTTAGCACATGTCTGCTTTACAATGAATATTACACCTTACATGATTTCAGGATATTGTCCTGTTTGTGTTGCAGCTGTCTCCCAAACTGCCTTTTTTAAAGTTTAGTGGAAGCTGTCTACCAAGTAATGCCTCCGTAATACTTTCCCAGGTGTTCTTCCCATACCATCATAACCTTTAAGCACTCCTGGTAATTTAACTGGTGAAACATGGAGCATAATGCCAAAACCAAGCATGTTTTATTCTTTCCTAACTGGAGATCCTAACCAGATCTCACCCAAGGCCATATAGGCCTCATCAGGAGTAACAGGGAAGACACTGCTGAGCCAGGGCTTGTTCCCCTGCCTTTCCACAGGTAGGATTCGTTCAAGCTGAATATTTTCAGCTCTTGAAGAGGAATTCGCTTGGCTTGTACAGAGGGAGTATGATAAATATAATGGAAAAGCTACAGGTTTGAAATTTTACTCAGTTATTGACTTGTAGGTGAAAGGCATTTCTATAGGGAGAAATTGCACTTCTAGGACCACTGATTACTGTTGATTCATAATTGGATTTAGAGCACAGAGAGCCTCTACATTAAGAATACGAGTTCAAGATCACAAGTTGACTTGTGGACACTATGGTATTTTATATTTTCTGAAAGTACTGCTTTGAAAGCACGTGTAGTGTGAGAGTTATGTCCACTTCTAAAGAAAAGCCTCAGAAGGCCTTAGTGGCTAAGGCTGGTGAAAATCAGCCAGACTTACACCCCAAATTCTGCAAAGCTTGTTGCTGATCTTGACACCTCATCTACAGAGGGCTTCACGACTTGTTCCCATCTATATTCTGGAGCAATAAAAACAGGCAGGTATTTTTTCATTTCATACTCACTGTAATAGTTCTTCATCCCTCCAATTCACCCTCTTTAGCCACCAAAGAAAATAATTCTGCTTAATTTATCAATACACCTAGTAATTAATTGGACTAGTTCACTGTTGAATGAACTGTATGTTTGCACTTCTCCATTTCTGTTTTGCAAGATTGCTACAACAGATGTTAGCACTATCACTTATTTTGAGATTATTTAGAAGCAGCCAAGAGTGAACAGAGCTGTACTTTTTGCCTATTCAAATTCAGAAGTTGGCCTGTAGCCCTAACTTTTTCCTTTGGATTTTATCAGGGCTTTTATAAACTAAATAGGAGGAATTGGAGCTTTAGTGTTTCCAGAGTTTGTTTACATCTTATTTTTATGACTTCAAATATGTCACACTTGCATTTCAAGCCAGAGTTACGGTCTTACTTCTTGCAGGGGAAGACTTGACAGAAAAGCAGATGCAGTTGCATTAGTAGCTTCTTTGCTGGTGTTAAATCAATGTATAGGTATCTACTTGCTGCAGTTAACATTGTTGGGAGGAAGCTTAAGGGGAAGCCCACAGCTAACTTGAGTCATTTAAAACACACCACTAAGGTTCTTCCTGAAAATGTTGCTGAGTTACATAGGTACTGTGTTGTTTGTAAAGCTTCTAGCTGGTGCATTCCGTTATGTACGGTTTCCTAACTTTATTTTTTTATTGAAATGTACTAAATTTATAAGTTGAGGTGGGATAATTTTGTTATTAAATTTGTCCATCCAGTACTTCAGATTATAATAACCTGCTTTGTTTTACTGTAGCTTTAACAAAATCTGTCTGCCTGGACTGAGCTGTCCAAACCTAATCTCAAGCAGATTTATTTTTTGAGTCATTTAGCCAAAATAGGTCATTCACATCCAAGAATGAGTCAATTCAATAATCCTTCTGATTAAAAAAGAAACCACCCAAAAAAACCTTCAAAAAACCCCAAACCCCCAATGAATAACCACAAACCCCAAACCTAGACTCCATAGAATTGAGGAAAAGCTACCTAAAGCTATGAATGGATTTGGCCTTTAGTTCTTGCTTTGAAATCTGCTCATATTTAGCAAAACAGTACATCTGTGAAAAATTGCAGTGCATCTATGCTTAGTGGTGATGACTTCTGTGTTCAGCTGTTAAATTCCCCACGGGCTCTGTTGAGCATATTGGAAGGTTTCTCCCCTAACTGCAGCTTCCAGCAGAAGCAGGATGCACTGGATCTGGTGAAGGGACAGGAGGGCAGTACTGCAGGGGGGCTGTTCCCCCTGCAAGAGGGGCTGTGGGGCAAGAGTGTGGGGTGTGCTGGGGATGGATGGGGGATGGGATGGGAGATGCTGTGAAAAACGGGAGGGGAAATGCTACTTGAGTTACAGTGTAACTGGAGCTGGGTAAGAAATAGGGGTAGAACAGCACTGGAAGAGGACTGGCTCACGTTGGGAGGGGAAGAGCTGAAGCAATATAGAGGTGAGGGACTGCCCTGTTGCAGGTGTGCACGTTCATCTTGGGGCACTTCAACATTGCCTTGGAAAGCTGGGTTCTACCTGGTTCATTCCTGTTGGGATTTGTAGGGTGCCAGGCAAGGAAATGATGCTGTTTATTTCTCACACATCATCACTCATTGGCTATTTTCATTATTCTGGATACACAGCTTAACAGTGAGGTTTGAGAGCCATACAAAGTATTCACAGATGCTGCTGAAGTCTCTCAGACCTAAGCCTTGGAAATATGAGGATGTAACAATAAGAACAGAAGGAATCATTGACATCTTAAATTGATTGTCAATAAACACATTAGTTATGAACTATTCAGCAGCTGAAATCAGCAAGATCAAAGCCCAGAGCATGTTCCATGAGTAGCCCCTTATCTGTAAGGTCAATATTAAATCACAGGAGCCAGAACTGCCCTATGATAATTTCAGGTTCGGCAAAATATAAAAGACGCATACTACATAAAATTTACATGGAATAAAATTTGTCTGAGTGTCAAGATGGAATGCTGGTTGGAGTAGATGCTCTTTGGAATTCATATTACTTATTTTCTTGGTTTAATTTTGTTTTCATTGATTCCAGGAACAAAAAATCCCATTGCTTGTGCGCTGCCTTTGTGCAGGGTACAGTTATTACCAGGCAGCTGATGATGTCACTTGTATGGGGGTAAATGAATTTGCATTAGCTTTACTTTACCCATCATGAGTAAAAATAATCCTGCAGGTGTTGTAACTGCATTTTGGTGCAGACTGGGAATATATTTTGTTCCCTGTCAACTGCAAAATCCACGCTGCTGCATCTCTGCAGCTGTTGCTATATGAACTGGCCCAATTAAAGCAGTGAATGTTTAGCTACAGGGTATATGGAAGTTAATTTGAAGTCTCTGCATGGTTTAAGAGCCTCACGCAAGGAGATGCTATTGATAGTTCACATGAGCAGGATGGCACTACTTGGTGCCTGAATGTCATGAGTTAAAAGTCAAAGGGCAAAACGCTGGTCTCCCTTAAAGCCAGTGGAAGTTTTGCCACTGACTTCAACAAACGGAGGATTTCTCCCTTAATTCTGTAACTTTGGTTAGGAGGGGAATTGTGTTGTACTTTTAATTCTTGTGGCTTCACCAAGAGTCTGTATTCCAAAAGTTTTTAGATTTTTATTTATTTTGATGGTGTTTTGTGGGAAACTAAATTGAAAGTGTATTTAAGGGCCCCAGGGATCTGCTCTGGTGAACTGCATCAGGAGAAGCTGAACATCTGCTTGATGCTCAGACACAGCTTTAGCAGAACTCCTTATCATTCAAAAGAAATTGCAGAAAATCTGTTTGCTTTTAAGTTTCAAACCTCATCGCTCAAACTTTAAGTTTTAATGTCCTTACATACAAATTTTAAAAAAGTAAAAAAAAACTCAATACAAAATATTTACCACCGAGGCAGAAAATATATAAAAGAGGAAGGGAAAGAAAATTAAGCAGTTTTGCAATTTTAGGGTGGTTTTACACAAAGGAAAATTCAAAACTGAATTCTGGAACATAACAAAAACGTGCATCATACTAACATGAAGGTGTTTTAACAGTGATTGTGTTGTCTTAACAAACACCTGGTTTATCAGTTCTATTTCACATGTGAAATAAAATGGACTTTATAGTAAATAGATCTTTTTAATTTCAATTAACAATTTTTTACTATAAGGAAAATGTACAGAATTTGTGTGGAAATCCATGTATTATGTTTACTCAAATACAGAAAATACTTTGCTGCAAACTTTTAAATATAATAAAATGCATTTAATAGCAATCTTTTGTGGTATCATCATTATTTATGAACATAACATTCAAAATATGGAAATTCAGTTGTGGATCAAAATGACCATAAAAACAGTAACCCAAAGAACCTTATAAACATGTCAACAGCCATCATTTATCCTAGATGGCTCATACCAATGTAAAAAACATATAAAATGTAGAATAATTCTCAACATATGGTTTACTTTGTTGCATTGTTCCTACATATTATTTGTCTTAAAATCCAGAAAACTATATTATGAAGAGAATATTGGGGTTTGTTTATTAAACTAAAGTACAGGTTAAAGTCATTCTTTTCTTGTGATGAACATATACCAACAGTGATTAAAAAATAAACATTTATTTACAAAATATTGATGCATACATATTACACAAGTCAGTTATATCAAAGTGGTTTTTAAACAATATCTGTAGCAACCAACTATTTGCATTGGTTTACCATAGTGCAAACGGTAATGTTGCAAAGGCAGGTTAAAATGTGGGATTGCAATTTGAATGCTGGACTTCTCTGCTGCCTTCTGTTTTTCTATGTCTAGAAAACTATTCCTTTTCATTTAAAAAATATCTATTTCTTGCGAATGTTGAATAGTGTACCTGAGGATAGGGCAAATTCATTATTAAGCCTAAATTCTTTCACTTATATAACTATCTTTCTATTTACTCAGCCTGCTTACGTAGCACCATTGCCATTGATTACTAACATACTAATGAGAAAAAGGAATGGAAACACACTAAATACACTATGCCATCCCTAATTTCAGGATTTGTCCGTTTATGTGGAATTTCATCTGATACATTTCACAAGTCTGCACTATATATTCAAGTGTTTAAGGATGATTCTGGTGGTATTGTGTAGTGGCGTATATGTTACCAGTATATATGTTCCTGTAAATGTGATAGTAAGTGAAGCTGTGAAGAAAGGAACCTAAAAGCCTGCTCCTTCTGTCCTCAGGTGAGAAGGAGTTTGCTTTTGATTACCAACATGTACTGAAACCTGCATACAAATTTGCATCCGAATGACTGAATATTGGTTCCCTCATAATGTAAGAACTTCATGGATTAAATCCGGTGATTTGATTGTAGCTTTTCTCTTTTGCTGGCTCACAAGCAGCCGTCAGGTAATTACATTGTCCTTTAGTTCACGTTCTGTAGCTGGTGCTGCACTAAATCTGTGCGGCAGCACACAGGAGGTCGGCAATGCCTTGTGTACGTAACTTCACAGTTTGAAAGACTGGTGAGGGGGTATAACTTTTTCTTTTTTTTTCTTTTTTTTTTTCTCTTTTTTTTCTTTTTTGTGGTAGCTTCCATGATTTGTGAAGCAGTGGATCTGACAAGGATCTCATGAGCACCCGCAGCGATCTACAACCATGGCTGGTATCTTGCCGTAGATGATTTGTTCCTTCCCGTTGAAGTACAGCATATTTATGGGGGACATCTTGGTGGGTGTGCAGCAAGGGCCTGCCGAGCCTCTGGGGTTTGCTTGGTGCACGAGGTGGGTGTGCGGGTATTTTTGTAAAAACACAAATTCACATTCTCCGGAGCAATAATTCGCTTTGTATCTTTTAGGAGCGATAATCCAATCCCATCCGAAAGCTTCGAAATCCACCGTCAGCGGGTAGCGACAACATCGGGATTCTGTTGAGTGCTCGTCACAGTCGAGACCAAAATCTCTGCGGGACCGTTTTGGGGTGTCTGTAACTCTGACTTCTAAAAATGGGTTCTGTGAGAAGAGGAGAAGGAACTGGAATCATTTCTGAGGTAAGCCCAAGTTCACTAAAAACATGCAAATAATATTTCAGATGCGGATGTGTCAAATTAATATTCTGAAATGAAGTTTGCAAACAGAATTTGACCTACAATTCTGTTATAGTTATCTCTGTATTTCCCTGCTGTTTCTCTATACAGAACTTTAAGACCTGAGTATTTGTCCCTGAAATCACCACTATCTCAGTGCCACAATCATTTAACTGCTTATAAGAATATTCCAGAAATTTGGAGGATGCTGGATTTTTACTTTTGGTGTGGGGTTTGTTTGTTTGTTTGTTTTAAACTCCATAATAAGAGCTTTTGTGAGTCCTTCTGAAATTCCCTCCATTAAAAGCATATTGAGTTCAGGCTTTCTGGATACCAAGAAAGTTTTTTTGTCCAGACCAAGGAGGACAAAAGTTGCTCCTCTATTGCTGCCATGCTTGAATGAATCTATGACTGAATGAACTTGGAGGGGCAGCTAAATATTTTGACTCCTGGAAGAGTCCTGTGGCCAGGAATGTACTTTTGGCAGATTTCTGAGCCATATGCCTCCTACCAAAGTTGTGTTTCCACAGTCACCAACTGAGACTAGAAGGGAATTGCAACCTTCATGATCACGAGTTTGAAAAAGTTCCCGAAGTTGCTCCCTTCCACACACTGATTTCTGCCCCTTGTGCTGGTTTGGCATTGATGGGGCCATTCCATGAAGACCATTCCTCTGGAGTGAGTAACAGCCCAGCTAACTTTGTTACACAGGTTTCCCTCTCCCTAGATACCCGCCTTCATGGCTGTGAGCTGTGGAGCTGCTGGAAGCGCTCTTCCCAAAGGTAAATTATACGGGGAGGTGTTTGGTGAGAGGAGCGCCCCTGTGCTGGGAGCTGCTGGAGAGGAACTGGAGGGAAGAGAGGAGAGATTTCCTCTCCCGTTATCAGCTGTGCCTCTAACCCTGCTCTGCCACTGAAATGTTTATTTATAGATGGTGATAGCCGTGGGTTATCCATATGTATCATCACTTGAATGGATGGAGGTGGTGAGGGCATTCCTGATCATGATATCCAGCTGGCCTGTTTCAAATACAGGAGATCCACATTTATATTGGATGTACAATTAAGGTATCACAGAGTTTTTCTTTTAAGCTCTTTTTAATTATATTATGCTGCTGTGAAGTTAAATGTTGCATAAATATGGTTGGACACAATGATCCTAAAGGTCTTTTCCAACCTAAATATTTCTATATTTCTGTGATCAACAGATTCATCTACTACATAAAAGTAGAACAATATTCTTCATACTGTATTCAAAAGGAGGGATCACTTCATTGTGATAAGTTCAGAAATTTTTATAGGTTGTAGATGATTAGTGATTTGCAGAAACAAATAGCAAGGGAAATACTGTAGTTCCACCTCAGGTTTACTTCAGGTGTACTTGTGGGTACACTTCAGGTTTAATTTGTTCATCTATTCTTATAAAAACAAACCAGATAGTTATTTTATGCTCTTTCTTATCATTATGACTCAATTATTGCATCAAGCAGAATTTCTCTATTCAGACATTTCTAGAATGATGCCCTCTATTAAATATTGAAAGATAAAGAACATTATGGAGAAGATCTGTTCTCACCTTCATAAAGAGACAAATCTTGTTGTTGTTTAATAGAAAATATGTGCATAGAGAGTATGTAGGAACTCCCTTGCCTTCTCAGCAATATTGGAGGCATCTTTCCTACCAATGAAACAATCTAAAGACTGTTCTTTTAGCTTTATGTGAAATAGCTACTTATTGAGCAGTGTTTGCTCTCAAAATTGAAAACAATGTTACTTTGATAGTATCATCCATCAGTAATTGCCAAAATCTTTTCTAGTTGATGCCTCGAAATGTCTCTCTGAAATACTACAATTTCTCTCATTTTTTTAAATAGGGAAATAGGCAGAGGAATGTTATTGATTTTTGGCATGATCAGAGAGCAAAGAATGAAAGAATTGGATATACAGAACTTTTATCTTTCATTCCCTAAACAATGCATCCATTTTAACCTTAAAACAGAGCTTAAACGCTTTTCAATGAAATGGGATTTTTCTAAATAGACTTACCAATCCATCTTCCCCCGGTCCTGGGAAAGTTACAGCAAGATTCCGTCCGTTCTCATCAAAAGCTTTTATTTCGATGCCTAAATTGGATTCAGGCTGTTTGAGCCAATTTTGCAGCACTGTCTTCACATCAATACTCTGCCAAATACCGGTGCCTGGGTTCATGTCAAGTTTCAAAGATCGAATTCCAGTATATCTTGTACCATCTTTCATGGGTTTAATAAGTCTCAGGATCTGCACAAACACCGTTGTAGGTTTTTGGACTTGCCTCAAGTATATCCACAATTGGGCCTTTACTACTTTGTTATATTGTATTTTAGAGCTAAACTTAAAGAAGCAACATTTTGGTTTTCCCTCCATTTGTACAAGTAAATCAGCTATAAATGAATGGAAAGAACAGATTACTGAACAGAGAACAAGAAAAAATGCATATATAAACCTGACTATTTTTTTTCAGACTGTATAGGAAATACTACAATATGTTATAAAGAGTACTAGTAACAAAATGGATTTAACTTAATTAATTTTCTATGGTTTACACTCTACAGCAGCTTTAATGGATGTCAACAAAATTATTGTTCTATCACCTACTACCAATTCACTTCTGCTGGTCTCCTCCTGAGGACCTTCATAAAGCATGCAGAATAGCAACTCTGCATAAGCTGACTCAACACGTGTGTGGTGATCCAGCTATTTCTAATTTACTCCAAAGCCTCAGCATGCTGCAGACCATACAGCCCTGGGCAAACTGCATGAACGCTTAAATTTCTTTTCTCAGTGGGAAGAAAATAATTGAGAGGATTAACATAAGGATCATTTTGTTTTCATTTGAATAATATTAGAGGAAAGTCACGTGCAGTGCTGCGTTCCTCCTTCCTGTAGCCTACGATGCAGCTGTCATACCTAGTCACGGCAATATCTTTCCATGCCAGGATAAAATGGGTAGTACTAATCCTAAATGGTGCAGGGCTTTAACATTCATAAATCTCATCACTTAAGATACCTGTCTCTTTAGTGCATTTAAAATAGCTCAAGGGCTTTTTATAAGTAGGAAATGAACTCAGAGCAATGAAACACAACAACTTTTCTTCAGTCACTGTAACTATGAAGCAATTTGATTAAAAATAGTTATAAAGCCTTGTACATAATAGGCTGGATAAAAGTACAGGCAGACCTCAGCTTTGTGATAAGGCTGCAGTAAAATAATGCTATTAAGTGCCCATCTTAATAGTTACTAAGTTGAAAAATTTCACTGAAAAATTTACTTTTTCATCTGTGGGTTCATTTTTAGCTGGTGAGAGCAGCTGATATTATTCTAGTCTGCGTATCATAACGATATCTGTAACTGCTAACATGCCTTATATGTCCTGTCATCTTTTTCCTTTTTGACATCATATTCATAAGTGTTATTTAAAAAAACAGCTGCCATAGTCAAATACTTTAGCTGATGAAGAACATAAGATACTACAGTATTAGCTGTGCAAAAGATACTTGATAGGAGCCATAGCAGATGTTTAGCACTCGGAAGATAACTCAGAATCTGCTCATTCAGTAAATGCCTTCATTCTTCCTTGGCACGACTACGTGAGCTGATTGCTATAGCACGGACATTTTTATATTTAAGTCTGTTACACACATATTTGCTTTAAATATATAGTTTTAACTCTGAGGTGGGTGGTGCTAGTTTATGGGATCAGCAAAGAAGCAGGAATTTAACTCTCTACTTGCACTTGCTATAGCATGTTGCAGTTAGGTAGGTGTAGTGCTCTAAGCTGCATTTCTGTTGATTTCTATTGCTTCTAAAAATACTGGCCAGTGAAACCTCCCTCACAAAAATATAGTTCTCTCGTTATCTGCACTTGAACTTTATATTTGTGAGAGGAAATGCCCCGAGTGCTGCAGATAACGAAGTTGACTGAACTGCAGATCTCCCTTTGCTTTCTAAGGCAATGGGCAAATCCTAAGTGCTACAGGGCACACACATTATAAGGAGCCGAAAACCGAACGGTAAAACAAAGGATTGCCACACGGTCATCTGAACCTGGCTCGAATTCTTTAGAAATAATGCTCTCCTCCCTCCCTCCAGCAGACTTCAGCCAGCAGCCTGTTGGGAGAGCCTGAGGAGGAGTTGTGTGGCTCTACAGCAGGGAGACAACTCTCTCGGAGGGGCAGTGGGAGGCGAAAGAAGCAGGGTTACTTACACTCTGTAGGCATTGTGATAATCGTTTCGGTGGTGGCATGATAGTCATCATCTTCCAAAGAGCCATCGCTACTGTCATCTCTCTGGACATCATACTGATCAATCAGTTCCTGCAGTGGAGGAGCCTTGGGTAAAAGTTGTTTAATAACATCCCTGCTAATGTTAGGAGCTTGTTCCAGACGCAGTTTGCTGAGGATTTGAATTTTTATGGCTTCTATTCTGGAAGATTTTGTATTCTGTCTCCACGTACAAGCATTGCACAGTCCGTCCTTTTCAGCGTTCTCTGTGGGCTGACTACTGTCATCAAGAGCCACCGGATCAACTGAAATCAGCATGAACAGGTAAATATAAGCATAGAGCGCTAGCTTTTGCATGATCTTACATTCAGTGCAGCACTTTTCCCTTCTTTTTTTTCCCCCTCCCCCTTTCCCTTTCAGTCCTAAACAGATCCGTGAAAGCAAATGCAATCTGAGAGACAGCTTGCCACACTGGTGTACCTTATATATTCCAAGGGGGCTTTTTATACTCCAACTTTGATTAGGCTCGTGTCGTCAAACCCGATGATTGGTTGCTGTCCCAACAATGAATCTGGCTGTCAGAGGGTAAAGCCCTGTCGATCACAAGTCACTAGACAGCGTTTAGTTACAGCCAAGGGTGAACTGATTTATCTGGATACTTCGCAGAGGATATGCCTTCACATTCTGAAAGGATATATTTCCAAGTATTGTGGGCAGCAGTACTGAAAGACAGCACTGTCATTCTTAAATTTTATACCAACTGTGTACTTGTACTATGAATCAAGAGAGACCTTGCTCTAAACTTGCTTTAGGCTTCTACCAGTCTTTCTGACTTGAAAGTTTGTTCTGTTTAAAAGAAAATCTCAAGGGGTTACTGTTAGCAGGCAGGCAAATAATACTTTAGAAATGGATTGCAAGGAGTACTAATTTATGTTGTTCAACAACTAATAAATATTCAGCAGTTTCTGTTTCAGAAAACCTTACTGGGTTTTCCTAGACATTAGCTAAAGCAGTATTGGAGATTTTGTGCATATCTGACACTATGCAAATGCCTCTCTTATTTGTTTGCTCCTTTAGCATACACCAAAATCCACAGAAATAATCCTTTACTGAATTAACAGTCAGTTATGAAAAATGAGTCTGTCCTCTCTTCATGCTGTCACCAGAATCCTGGGCAGTAAATTAAGTATCTTTAGTAACAAAGGTATTTTAAGGAGTATCTTTAGCTACTCACTCTAATATTACACAGGAATAGTTCAACTTGCTATTTTCGCTGAGTGAAAACGTTAAAAGACTTAAAATATTTAAATGTCTATTGTGTATCTATCTTCTTTTTCCATGTAACCTTTTATTTCTCTTCAAAATGTCTCTGTATTATGCCAACTCAAGTGATATCTCTGTGCTTTTTTTACTTTCTATGCAAATACTTAGAAATTCTCTTATGTCTTGCTTATATATTAAAAAATAGTTTTAATATGCTTTCTGCATAAGAGAGATACATCTGTGTGTAATTGTATAGGTTATGGCTTATAAAATCTTACATTTGATCTTAAAATCAAATGTAGTCCACATTTGATGTGCTGTTAGCAATAATTATGGAAGTCACAGTTAGTGTGGAGGGTGGGGGGGTTACTGCTCAGCACAGGCTGCAAACAGAAACCCTGGAATTGGTATGTGTTGTATGTATTTGTATATTTGGAATCTGTGTATTACAGCAAAGGGAAATCCTGGAATTTCGTGCAATATGCCAAAGTTTGCCTAAGTTAGGACTGAATTTTCAGTTTCTCACAGAGTTTCTTTTCCCATTCTGAGTACACCTAAAAATATGTCAGACAAGGTGTTTTGCATGTGTTCATGTAAGAAAAACATTGGTATAGGTAAAGATGTGGACAGAACTCTCCAGAAAAATTTTTTTTCTGCCTGGTCATTCCTATTCTTTTGGTATCACCTCTCCAGGGCATGCAAATTCACTGTATACCACAGAACTGAGCCTAATATTCAGCTCATGACCAGTGATATAAATCACAAGTATTCAATTGCAATTGATTGTCCTGCCCTGATGTAAAGTTGATGCAAGTGCTAGATGTATCATGCTCACACATCCCAGGCATACAGCCTTAGGGTCAGACCCTGATATTGTGATTTTAGCCAAAACCCATGTTCAAAGCAAGCAATTTGCTGCCTTAGCTCTTGAGCATCTGAGTTTTACACAGAGACCGATGCAGCTACTCTCAACATGTGGTCACGTAAATGGGCTGTGGTTCACTGGAACTAGAAGTCAGGAGTTTGCAGTGCAGACTGCCTGCCATGCCTATAACACCTTTAAAACAGACTCTTGGTGCATTTCAAGTGCTAGAAATGTGTTTTTGTGGAAGATGCATCGGATGATTCACAGTAAGAATCTTTCTGAAAAGCACTGACCTGTTGGTGAACTTTTGGGGGGATTTAAGTTGGAGTTTGTTTACTATTATGACAGCGAATGCCATAATAAAATTATTTTTAATTATTTCTTTATTTTAAACTAGAATGACTTAACCAGATGGCTATAAAAAGAAATCTGCTCCAAGTGGAAACTTTGACAGGTACCAGGTTTCACAGTAGAAACAGTTTAAGATAATGATTCATGAATAAACAGATGGAAATAATGATGCAGGCATTGATATGAAAGTAATTCAGTGTTGTGGCAGACCATGGCTAAAAGCCACTTGTGAGGGAGAGGGGCAAGAGAGGTGCTCAGCAAAGCCTCAGCACCATGACTCCTCTTGGGCTGTGCTCTGCAGCCACACTGGTACCTCGCCTGCTCCTTCTCCTGCAAGCCTTCCCACTCTGGCTGGCCAGCATGAACATGCAGAGCTTCAAGGTTCTTTTCCCAGGCTTCTGCAGAGGTTCCATTAATCTGCAAACTGGAGTCCCTTGTCTCCCTTCTGTGCAGCACTTATTTGTGGCTGCAGGACCAAGGCCCTCTCCTGCAAGGCTGACACCCCAGTGAGCTGAGCAGGAGCTCAGCTTGCTCTCAGGTGACGCACGGTGGCAAACAGACCCTGCTGAGCACCGCTCCTTAGGAGGCAGCAATAGCAGCTGGAGTGGTGGCACAGGCACTGCTGACTGAGGGTGACAAAAGCACCCCAGAATTCACCAGCAGCTGCATAACAGCAATATTTTTCCATTTCCCTCATAAAATGCATTTCATATGTACTCTGAATAACTCTAGGCTGTTAGTAGAATACTTTTCATCTTTTCTGGTTGCTGGCTTATTCTTTTTTTCTCTGAAATTGCAAGAATTTAGGAAAGAGCACAATGAGTTGCACTTGATCAGGAGCTATTGAAGAATCTAATTTCTTTGATAATAAAAATATGGGATTTTTCTGTCTGACTGGCATTGTAGTGTTTTTGGAAAGTGATGACTAGAGAAGTAGGTGATAGAGGGGAGAAAAATAGGTGATGAAGAGACCAGGTAAAAGTTGTTCTAAAATTTATTAGGCAAAAAAATACTTTAAAAAACCACCACCACAACAAAACCCTAACACATTATCACTAGCAAAACTAAAGAAGAGTTAAAAATGAAATGCACATCTTACTGAATGTTATGGCATTTTAATATTATCTTTGGGATTTGTGTCATTCTACCCGTTGTGCCTGCCAATAGTGAATAGTATTCCCAATCCTGACTATGTGGAGATCATGGCTCAGGCCCCCAAAATCAAGCACTGCAAGAATGTTCCTTTCTAAAGGAAAAAGGCATACATCTGTCTACCTGGCAACTTCTCCTCTACTTTCCTCCTTCCACCATGAGCTCTTGGAAAGCCTTAATTTTTTTTTTTTTTTTGAAAAATTAAAAAAAAAAGGAAAAAGAAACCAAACCCACCCCCTACAAATTTGACTGATACAGAGGTTTCAAAGACATGCTGTAACTGCAAGTTCTATGGAAAAACAGTGACTGTGCAGAGGAAAAGGAGATTACTAATGCCCTCCCTGAGGAGAAGGCGAGCAGAGCCCAAGCATTACCCATCCTTTTTGGCAGGCTCTCGTTAGCCAGTGAGCTCGTGCTCCCTCGGCAGTGCTCAGCACGCCACTCGCCCTGGACCGTCCCCAGCCTGTCACCCCTGCCCGGCCAGCAATGCGCACAGGGACAGCAGGAGGGGATCTCAGCTTGTTTTGGGGGAGGACCAAGCAGACATGGAAGGGAACCAGGACATTTCTGAGAAAAAGGAGAGTTACAGGAGTATGAAGGAGCTGCTTTGGCAGGGGAGGAAAGGGACATGGCTTATAACCCTGCCAGCAACTGGACGACTTCATCCTGCTGTAGGCTACATTTTCAAACATTTCCTTACAGCCTGCAGGACCAGAAATTCACTTTTCTTTATTCTCTTGTTTAAGTTAAATGAAATAGTTCTCATAATTGATTCACCTCAGAAGGCAGAACTTGAAGAAACAAAGCAGGTGTTGCAAAATGCACTGTAAACCTGTGATTGCTCTTTACATTGATGTCAAGTCCTACCTCTGAACCAGTTGGCTTCGCTCCCTGGTTTGCTTATAAGGAAGAGATAACATTCCTCCTGAGCTGCTGAGGAAGATACTGATTGAGTAAGCTTTTTCTCTCATTTTTATCAGCACAAAGCCTAAATTCCAGAATAGCAAAATGAAATGGATAGAAAACTCAATTTTAAGTCTTTTTGGACTGGACTCACCTCTGTCTTTGCTGCTATAAGCTGGAAATAATGTTGGTGAAGTTATTTTGTTTAGAACAGTGATATTTGAATAGAAAAATTCAGACATATAATTAAATGTAGCGCAGTTAGGGTGTTTCAAGTGATATTTGAATAGAAAAATTCAGGCATATAATTAAATGTAGTGCAGTTAGGGTGTTTCAAGTACTTAACTATGAGTCCCTCTGTCTGAGCTCACCAGATGCTTTCTCTTAGCCACTGGAATCACAAGATAAATGCATTACTTTGAACCACAAAGGAGGTATAAGACCATGTCTACAAAACACCTAGAAAGAACTCCTGCAGTAACAGAATGCCTGTGGAAACATCATCCCAATTACATTATGTAAATGCATCTACTGTAGGACAAACATAGCCACTTTTAAACTTATTACCATGAACTAAAATACGAAAGATGTAACTCGTGTGAATTCCTGCTCTGTAACAAATGGCCTGAAAGAGTTTGTCCTTTGCTACACTTTTTTTTTTCCTAAGAAAGTAGTCATATATGACCTTCTAAACATTCTGGAAGTCAACTTCATATATGTTGATGGTATGAATATTTAATTCCCTCAGCTTGCCAAGAAAGAAATATGTCCATCTTGGTTTTATGAGTTCTCTGTTCTAGATACCATGTTTCACACAGGAGAAGAGCAGGCATGGCTCAGGGAATGGATTCCTTGGTACACTGGCATCTGGATGGGGTATGCTGCAACTCCTTCTCAACCCCTGCTGGCAGGTCGCTTTCCCATGAAGACCCAAGAACGTTCAGTGATTTGGGATTTTGAGTGGTCTCCCACAAGGTGTATTTGGGTCTGTGGTTTGAGTACCAGGACAAAATGTGACTCTGTCTGGAAGATGATTTCCTCCACTCAGGAGCTGTGGGTGTTGCACTAGTGAGTCCTGCCTGCTAAGGAGTGTCTCACAAGCCGTGGTATGCAATTGTTCAATGGATAAAATGGGGCAAACAGGTAAAACTGGTGGCAAAGGGCTGCTGTGGCCATTTCAGCCCATGATGCACCTCTCAGCTTGCCCAAGAGATGCTGCTGAACATAGCCTTTGGGGAAGTTGTACAGGGCTACCTTCAGCCTCTGGCCATCTCCCTCCTGCCTGCAGCTTTTGTGTTGCCGTGCATGACGGTGCGTGTGGAATTGGGCCAAAAATGCCCTGTTGCTTTTTCCTCTCCTGCGTGTTCCAGTACACATTGCTCCAGAACCAGCCTGATACAATAGTTGAAATGAACTCTAGAAAGAGATAGGGAAGTATATTAAGTTCCTTAAAACTTACAAGGAAGGATGCAGTTATAGTGAAAGCTTCCAGTTTTTCTTAGTTCTTTTGTATTTAGGATTTTATTCTGCAGCCTTTGCTATACTGTCTATATATCTTATCAAGTATCTTGTAAAAGAGCCCTGTTAAATATCAGCTTAATTCTAAGGGTTCTGCCCTTCTTAAAGAATGCTGTCTTTTCTTTCTTTTCTTTATAGTTGTAGCTTTTCTGCTTTTACCCAAAATTCCTGACATTCATCCTGACTTTCATCTTCAATGTCTTTTAAAATAGCTGCATCAGCTGCTGCATCACTGATGAGAAACCTTGGATTCCTCTGCAGAGTTGTCACCATGCGTGGAGAGGTTTCACTTGTGCATTTGCACAATCAAAGTGCTTGAAATACCAAAATACTTTATCTCGGCATCACTAGCTACAAGAATGCCTGTATTTTCTCCGAGGCACAGCCCTTCGAAGGGGATTTTCACCCCAGGAGGTCAGTGATTTTGTGTGAGTGGCCTGTCCTCTGCTGGGTTGTTCTGGAACAACATCTGCTGGGAAGCGAGGGCTGCTGCTCTGAAAAGTGTTTTTCTTTTTCGTTTTCCTGTTTCTTTTTCCTTTTCTTTTTTTTTTTTTTTTTTTTTAATGCATAAGGCGTTAAAAGCTAACATGTTCCTGAAAGAACAAGAAAACGTGGTTTTGCAAAATGCAGTGAATTTGCCTCTGTTCAGTCTTCCCCAGTGCCATTAGGGACCGAATTAATTAGCTTTTTTGATCAGAAGATAGCTATTTGTGGGATAGATTTGGCTTCTCATCCTAAACTATCCCTTTGCTGCCCTCACTGTGACCTGCATGCCTCCTTTGCTTTGGTCCCACTCTGTGGTTTTGCCTCTACTGAATCCACAGGCTGGATGGGAACAGCCTGTAACACCCACTTGTCTCTAAGTGATAAGAAAAATCACAGCAATAAAGCAACATACAGAGTTAAGAAAGCTTTTTCCCTCTTCAGCTCACTTGCACTGGTGACCATCAGGTGCAGTATCACCCCCGCTCCGGTAGGGCTGTCTATTACCTGGCCAAAGAAGTTATCCTCCTTGCACTCCAGGAGTTTCCTGGGTCACCTACAGCTCCCTGTGCTGCTTTCCCAGCATGTCAGGGTGGTTGAAGCCCCTCAGCAGGACAAGAGCCTGTGAATGTGATGCCTCCTGTAGGTGGGGCAAGAAGGCTTTGTCAATAGGCTCCCCTTGATCAGAGGACCTGCAGTAGACACTGTCCACAAGGTTGCTTGACTTCATCTCTCTTTCTTCCCCATAAGCTCTGAACCTGCTCATGGCTATTCTTTAGAGACGGCTCTTCACCCTCTGTCCATTTCCTGATGTGGAGGGCAAACCCTTGCCCTCTCTTTCCTCACCTGTCCCTTCTGAACAGCCTGTAGCCATCGATAGCCGCACCCCAGTCATGGCATTCGTCCCACCTGAGGAATGACAAGTAGGTCACAGTTTTTAGTAGCACAGTGGCTTCCAGCTCCTCCTGTTTGCTGCCCACGCTGTGTACAGTGGTGTAGAGGCACCTCAGCTGGGCTCTCTGAAGTATTTCACTGGTGTTTCCATCTTGGTTCTGATTGCCTCACAGTCCCCTGGCTCATCTCTGCAAGACTTCAAGTGTACTCCAGCACAGCCAGTGTGTCTCGGAGCCACCAGCTCAGGTCTCTCGCTTGCATCCCATCCCTCTAACCCTGGCATGTTGTCCCACAACTTGTCGTGGCCAATCCTGATGTTATCCCCTCTCCCATCAAGTCTAGTTTAAAGCTCTGTTAATCAGCTCCACTGGTTCATGAGCAAAGACCTTTGAGGGAGCTGAATTCCATCTGATGCCAGCAATAAAATGAAATTATGGTGAAATTAAACTTCTTTCTTTTCTGCCATGTGCTCACCTATGGTCAGCTTTAGACAGGCACAATCCTAGTGCCTCTAGGATTGAATGGAAAGCGGTGGTAACATTCTCAAAGAAATCAAGCAACATTCAGATGTGCACTCATCCAAGAAGGCCTTTGAATCTGGCATATTCATCAGCGAAGATTGAATTTACGACTGAGAGCTAGGCTACCCGATTTAACCCTGGCATTAAAAATGCTGGTAATGTATATTTTTAATAACCCTCTAGAAAAAAGTTAAGAAAATAGCTGATTATGATGAAATGTAGCATATTACAAACATATAGCCTTACAAAGTCATTTAACGTCCTAAGTGTATTATGGGAAAACGCAGGCACAAAAGGCTGTGGTTTCTGAGGAAGCTGCTTCTTTTAAAATGAGACCCCAAAGAATCAGGTATTTATGAAAACTGCTGTACAAAATAATGCAGAGACAGGAAATCACATAAGCTGCTTTAGGGCTTTAGAAGACAAAGACCAGATCAGAGGTTGCATAAAACTTCTTGACGTATTTGATTCTCATTGGGAGGAATAGAACATAAATGCTAAGTTTTGTAATAAATTAGACACCATTGGAGGATTTTCACATGACTAGTACAACTGTTTACAGGTGTTGAGGCATCCAAGAAGAAACTCAGCTTTAACTCCCTCTCCTTTATTTATATCTTTCTTTATTTGTTGTTCACTCCCTGCTGATGTAGTAAAGACGTTCGTATTTATGAGCTCCGTTATGAAGCATCACATAAGAGCATCAGCTGAAGGAAAGCTGCCCATACTGGCTAAAGCATTAGATTTACTGCCCTTTTCTCTTGGGAATTGCCTCTGGCTCCTCTAGAAGACACTTCCAATTCCTAACAATTTTAAAGGCTGATGCGTTAAGTTTGGTTTTGGTTTTTGTTTACTATCCTTGGGATTTCAACTTTTCCTCTCCCATCAGCCTGCTAGTTGGCAGCATTAGCCAACTGGTTGATAAACAAGATTAAGCCACAAGGGAATTGACTGTTTGGGGTTTTTTTACCATCAGTAACAGACTTTCAAACCCCCTCTACCATTCTGCAGAGATATAAAACGACTTAAGGATTAACTCTTCATAGCAAAGAGCCTGACTATTGCCGTATCCATGGATATATGCCCCACACTCATGGAAATCATGTAAAGATTTCATACTCTCTATTGACTATGCAAATGATTGAAAGGATGCTTAAAAAACAGAATTCACATATTAAATCTGAAATATAAAGTGGTTGTTGCTTCAGAGCTTAGTTTTAAGATATCCTAGTATAATGAAGGCTGTAGAGTGGCTTTTAGCGAGTAGATCTGGAGGAGTTAATAGAGAAAAATATTCCATGGGTACCCAGATTAATAGATACAAAGTTATTTATTTGCTACTGGTTTTGTGATAATTACACAAAGCTTTTTTTATGTCAAGTGAACTTCGTACCAGGGTTTTTCCAGTACACAAATCTGAGGAACTTCCCAACTGCTTCTGAAGTTTTGAAAAGAAAAAAGACTTGCTGCATACAAAAGCCGAGGTTATGATCAATTAAAAATATAAGCACTTGACCAAACTTCTGAGGCTTTCCAGAGCATATTAATTAAAAGAGATGGATGGTGAAATTAGGAATGCAGTGCAAAATGGAAATAAAATTGACGACATCAAATTACTTTATTATACTTTCTACAATTTACTGAAGTAGCTCAACATTAAGAAATGGAAGTATTTTGTCATTCTGTCCAAAGCCTCTAGAACAAATGAGAATTAGCAAATAACTATTGAATTGTGCAGTTGTCTGCTTTGCTAATTCTAAACTTGATGTATCTAATGATTTATATGAGTAACTCTGAGAAAGCAGTGTGGTAAATTTTAATATCCTAGTAATAACTTGGTAGAGAGAAATTGCTTCACTAGATCCTAAATTGTGTTAAAAAATACTGTGTTGGTAAATCTCTAGTTATATGGTTTGTGTACATATATTCCATATAGATAGATATAGATATGTTTAATTAGACATTCAAGCAAAAGAGCACTTGCTGCTCGAAAGCTTTCTTATTGTGCTGGCTGGTTTAAGAAATGAGATTTCCTTTCTGTATAGCCCTTCCCTCACATCACTCAATCAGGCATTAGCTGGGGGATCATAATGGCACAAAATACTTGCCACAAGTGTGCTACCTGACAAATGGTCAATGTTTCTTACAAGAAATAAGGTTTATCAAAGTAATGTGAAGGAATTACTTATTTCAGTGTGTATCTGGGATGGTATGAAATGGATATTTGCTGTTCGTATAGGAAGAATGCTGTACTTAGAAATGCTAATTATTTAGTGATAGAAACATCTTGTGCTTTGGGCTAACATTTAGTGTCACCTGATGTAGATATAAATTAATAATTTATTAATCATAACTCAGATTAACAGCTTTTTTCTGTTTGAGCATTGCTGTATAGGGCTAAATTTAGTGTTCTTTCAGCCATTTAGAACTAATAAAGTGCAACAAAAAGAGGAAAGCTGGTAGGCAATTTTGTAGCCTCTCCTGTGAGTAATATTGAAACAAGCATATTACAAGGGAAAGGATGTTAGTTTTGCGTTATGGTGTGCTGTGTTTCAAGAAGTTCTTTGAATGGCCCCAAGCTGTGTTAGCCCAGAGTGAAACAGGACAGTGCAGCAAGTACAAACTCAGAGGATAATACCAGCAAATACCATTGCATAGCACAGGATTTAATTTTTGTTTTCTAGAGAGAATCTAATTGAAAAGTGTTTTTCAGTATAATGGTGTAATTCATGGTTTGCAGACCGTGAGAAAGTCACCTCTGCCAGTAATTGCTCCATATAGCAAGGTATGAGGTGTGCTCTTTTTAGTTAGCTTATTTAGGATTAGAGCCCCAGAATGCTCTGAGTGTTTGCAGCATTTGGAAAGGGGTTTTTTTCCTGAAAACAGCCATCTTCCTAAGCTGGGGCATTAGAGCCAGTCATTGGGGTTGAGTTGCTCTTTGGGAATTGGCATTAATATGCAGTTCCTACAACACACCCATCACAATTTATGCATCTCTTCCCTCTCAAATGAGTGTGTTTGGCATCTGCAGTGTATAAATCACAGTAAACCTTTCCCATATCCTTCTTCCTTGGGAAAGTAACAGGCACTGGGACCAGAACGTGGCTGGCTGGACGCTTGTCCTGGAAGGAAGGGCATTCAGGGAACCCACATCCTTGCCAGAAACACACCAAAGGATCGCGTCACACGAGAAGGGTCGTGGTGGCCTGGCCAAACTTTTCCTCTTTCTGTACAGAATAAGAAAAATCAGCCAGTGGTACAGGGGGGTGCTTTCACTTCAGCTTTCTCACAGCATGGTCCCCATGGAGTTTCTCATTCAGTATAAAAGCAGACAGCACAAGAACACACAGCACAAGCATTCCCAATTATGGGAATTTGTGGAGGATTAGGGGAGACCAACATGCAGTCTGCAGCTGCCCGGTTTGTGAAGTAACAGCTATAGAGCATGGGAATGGTGGTTCCTCTTCTCCCAGCTGCAGGTTGTGGTGATGATAAACAAATATTTTTCCATCTTCCAGCAGTGAATTGAGCTTGGAGTGTGTTATTTAGGCTTTAATCTGGGGGGAAGTCAGATTTCCTCTGAGGACAAGTACGTTTTCCAGCTTTGCCTTGGGAGACACTTTCCTCACATTTTTTATTCCTGAGAAGTGCCAAGAAGGGAACTAAAGGCAAGGAAAAAAATTAGGAGCTGGAACCAGCTTGCCCAAATGCACTGGCACTGCCTCAGCTCAGCTGGTGATGAAGGTTTGTCTGAGACATGGCTAAAGAAGTGAAATTATTTTATCTTATCTACACTGGGTCATTTGCCCCCCACAGCACAGGGGAAATATCCATCACAGTTTGCATCCAGGTACTCCATTTGCAAATTTGCAACAATTGCAGTAGCCACTATAGAATACAGTGGATTTGGTTTGGGGTTTTCCTGGAAAATCTCTTTTGGCACTCTACAAATGATAGAGTAAGAGCAGGTGTTTAAAGAGAAGACCACAATAAACCACAAATCTTCTTAATGAGTTGTAATCAACCAAAACGCTAATGGGGTTGGTGCAGTTCTCGTGAGTGTCTGAGGAGTCACACATCTCCAGAGCAGGCTTTGTATCCATATGATAAAATCCTTGGGAGCCAGGAATTGAGGTTGCTTTCGTTCCAATTCAGACAAGCCTGTTAAGGTTTCTCTGCTTTTGTAAAGATGTAACACAAATATCTTTTCAATATCTCATTGCTGACTCTCAGGGTTGTATTCTTGGATCCAATTCAGCCATTTAGTGTCCTAAGCATTAACGTTCAGTTGATTTATATTTCTGTGCTTACTAATTGCTAATTCCTTAAAATGTATGGGCCTCTTTTTCATCAGGTTCAAAGGGCCTTATCCAGAGGTATGAAGGGAAACGTGGCTACAGGGAATGCAAACTTTGTTACTTGAACTGCTCTCGCCTCTTTTATCTTTCCTTTCTCTCTTCTGGTTTTCACCAGTGTTTTTTGTTTTCCAGCTAAACTGTCTTTAAGCTGCATGTTCTATGAAATATGTGCTTTTCTGTTTTCTGCTGTTTAATTAATAACCCACCAATTTTGGCTGATGCTGTGAAATCAGAGATAACATGTACCTATTTGAATATAACCAGGTCCTTTGTTATATTACCAAAATCATGGACTCTAGGAAACTGTATAATCCTCAAGAAATCTCAGCAAGCCTGCAAAATAATCTGCTGCCTCATACCTTGAACGCTGCTAAGGACTGGCTTTAGTGTCAAAGCATGAGATCAAAAATCCTTTCCAAGCTTTGAGGTGCACACTGCAGCAAATTTGGGTGCTCTAAATCAATTATAATGGTGGCATCTCCTGTGGGCTCGTTATGTATTAGGTGTTGTCTTTTTAACCTCTATGGAATGTCTTTTCTTTCCATTCCATTGTATGGTCTATTGTACTCTCTTTTCCTTAAAATTTATTTTTATGAGAAATCAGTGATTTCTTATCTGCCTTCTCTGTTCCATGCATAACTTTAGATACTTTATCTTGTTCTTTTTTTCTATAGTAAATAGCTCTGTTTTTTTCGTACTGGTGCTTCAGTTCTGTATCATTTTTGTTTCTCTAGGGTTACTCTGCACGGAGTTTCTTTCTCTGAAGATGGAGTAATCAACAATATTCTGCAAATGTCTACAGTATTTCTAGCAAGGTAACAGATTATATAGATGAAGATAAACTGGAGTTGTCTTATATTTACTCATTCTACACACCAGTATTTGGAAGTTACAAAAAAAAAAAACCAACACCTGCATGTTGAAGAGAAGTTTTTAATTAAGCTATCCACAGTGGCACTCTCTTTAAATAATAACAATTCTTTAAAATAATAATAAACATGAAACCCTGCAAGCCTTGCAGGTCATTCAGTTGTTCCTCTGGCTGACTGAGTACTCCCAGCTGAACAGTTTGCTCCACAGGTTTGTCTGACTGGAAGGCAGAACAGAAGCATTTTTCTTAAAGTGCTTCCCATTTAGCTATGGCCAAACCTCATGAGAACTGTGGCTCTTAAAAAGCAGCACTAAATTATTCCACTTTGGGTGGTTCTGGCTACTTCTATGACATGGAAATGTCTTGAATCTAGAAAGACATTTGCATAGGTTAAATTTGTGTAAACAATGTATTATTAAGGTTTTTTTTAATCATGCAATAGTTTTAAATACTGCACTTGAGTTTACTGGGGTGATAATTAGAATATTAAATACTTCTATCAGTGACATCCCTTAAATGTAATTTAACAGTGGATAAGAACACAAAATTTTTCCATGTTGAGATTTGATTTCCTCTAGAAGATCTGAAATCTACTTCTCCTCACAGGGTAAAAGTAAAATGTAACATTATTTTTACTACTACCCAGTGGTGTATCATGCAGCCAGTGTATACACCACCACCTGTGATTTTGCCTGCTGCATGCTCAGTGTTCAGGAAATAAGCTAGAATAAATTTACTTTCCATCTGCTGTATGCTTGAGTGTAGGAGCAGCATGAGTATATTTAAAGAAAATTTATGAGGGGAAAAAAAAGTATTTCAGAGCTTAAATAAACAGACTTTGTTCACTTGACTGATGCTCAGTGACGACTTTTGGAAGTGGCTGAGAACCTTCCAAAATGTCTTTTCATGGCTGTAGGACTGAGCCTGGGGGATTTTGATTTTGGGGAGGAGGGTGGGGTATGGATACTATTGCAGTGCAATGGTATCATCATCAACGTGCCTATATAAACATTTCTAACTCCATCAAATTCACTGCAGGGCGGAGCACAAAACCTTGCTTGTAGTTTTCTGCTAGGGAGAGCTGAGAAGCTGTATGAATACCCAAAAAGATGCAGAAAACTTTTCACTAAATTCTTTATTCATGCCCATAATACTGGCAGAGTCAAACAGAGATATTATAACATGAAGTGGCTTTCTTCCTTCTAAGGATGAAATAGCAATAAATTTGAAGCATGGGAAAGGTACAAAAAAGTCACAGTGCTGGTTGAACAGACCAAATCTTGTGTGCGATTCTGTTCTTTAAGAAGCACATACACAAAGCCGTGAGTAAATACTAATAAAACCTGGCAAAATATCACTAAAGGCAAAATATTCCAAAGGCAATGTTATCAAAATCCTTTGAAACCGAATTAAAAGATCATATGGACTTGCAAAAGCTGTGTGGATTAGGGTCCAAGAGAAGTCAATTTTTGACTTTAGTTTCCAGTGTCCTTTGCCCTTTTGCATCAAGCAGGAGCTTCTTCCAAAAATAATTTCCTGAATGCAAATGACCTGTTATAGCACTTATTACTTGGGGTGTGAGTTCAAAGCAGGAGTGACCCTTAAATTAGTTGACGAACACATATGAAACTTGCAACTTCTAATAATAGTGAGGCAAGTCTTCCATATGTTGTTATAAATTTCAGTCCAAGATGATTAACGTGGCTCACAGGCTACTCTTGTAAGATGATAGAAGAGATATTTTTGCTGCATCTCCTGAGAGGGCTAGTGTTTCAAATTATTTCCAAACAAGCTTCTTCCAAGTGAGAGATGGTTCTCATTTTTTTGTCACCTTAATAAAAAGGTGATGAACACTCTCTTCTTAACTGTGCCCTTATATGAACATCAAACAAATATTATGACAGTATGATGTGATAAGTGTGTATGTGCTATCCATGAAATAATGTTACATACATAAATACAAGTCATTAATTTATTGTGCCTGTCATTATGTTTGGAATAGAGTGCTTGTATTGTAAGCCTGCAGGGAATCTCAGAAGTGAATTCAACAGATATATCTTTTTTCAAAGTTATTTTTACTTATAGCAGATCTCTATCTAGTATATTTTACATCAATTCTGTCCAAAGACTTTAGAAGAAAAAATCTTATGAACTCCTTTATTAATTAAAATCAAGGCAATAGTAAATTGGGTAGCAAATTGTTTACAGCCATGAACAAGATGGAGGGGCCTAGGATCTTTTTTTTTTGGTATACAGAAAGGTGACTGATGAAGTTCAAAGGATCATATTTGGTGTCAGAATATTAAAACTTGGGTCTTGGCTCTACTGAAATAATCTATAATTCTGTCACGCAAATATGGATTCATCTCTTCATCATATGAAATCTTGCTCTACGGAGTCACTATGGCAAACTGAAGAGGCAATTTTCTGGTTCTGTTCTCCAAGTTGTTTGGGTCACCATGGACCAATCCGTGTTTCCCACCCAGCAGCAATGGCAGCAAGAGCACTAATTGTTGATCAGGGACCGTATTCCTCCTACCGCCACCAGCAGCTGTCGGCCCGCCCGCTTCCTGGCCGTGCACCCACGAAGCAAAGCTCTGCTAAGGCACTGGAGCCAGCCCCGAGGGAGGTGACACATCCCTGCTGTCACTGCAGCACAGCCATACGGCACAGCACGAGTCCGTGTGCCCAGTGCCATGGCCCGGCTCGTGCGGCGCTGGCTCGGATCGCTCTGCACAGCTCTTTACTGCACACATACGGTGAGCCTACACGTTTCCCAAACTTCCACACCCGCTCCCCCTCATTGTCTCTCATTTCCCCGCTGTTCAAAAGTAAATCTAATTTTCCACTTGGAGGACAGCTGTGAGAACAGAATGTATGGTGTTCCAAGACAGTGCCCCAGTGAGACCTCTGTGAGCAGGCAGCTGGGTAAGGAGATGGCAAGTGGTACAGGTTGCAGGCAGTTAGCAGTTATTTATTTATCTACTAGTAGTATGTGATGGTGTTCCTAGATGAGATGGATAAAAACACTAAATATTCTTGTTTGGCTGAAACTATTCATCCTGATTCATCCCCTCTGATTCAGAAGAACTGAAGCTTGAAATGCCCGTCTGTCTGTGGATACTGTTGACGCTGGCTGAAAAGAATTTGTCAGACTGTGTGTTTGTGAGCTCTTAGCTGTGCCACTGAACAACTCCTTTAGTTCACTAAACACAGGCTTGTTTTGAGGCTAAGTGACACAAATTTTGCTGTGGAAACGGCATCCAATTGTTGGCCTCTCATCACAGAGCCTGTATTTGAGTAAAGTTTTCCAGCGAGTAAGAGGTCATGCCGCATACAAGCAGGATCTTGAACTTCGAACTGCGTGAGATGAACAATCTTTAATTCAACATCAAAAAGACTTCTGACTTGAAGGCAAGGGGAAGAAGGGACAGCCAGAAAGAGAGTGAGAAGTTATTCAAGTTAGTATTAAGCTATAGGGCTGTTGGCAGACCACCTGCATTAGAATGGCCTTCCTGGGTTTTTTGTAGCCCATTTGTCTCTCAGAGATTATATTACTTTCCTATATTAACTACTTTATTAAAACATAACCATATAATCATACTGAAACTCCCTCCAAGGCATTTTCTAGTTTTATGAGCTACTGAATTGTAGATTATTAGGGTACAAAACTCTGTGTGTGTATGTCTGTGCATATCTGTCCTCGTTCAAACTTGGGGCCGCATCCCAAACCGATGCGATCCAGGATGTCTGATGCCTCTTGGTGTCTGCACTTTACAACAGCCCAATGCTGATCCAGAGAGGTTTAATTCTCATATAATACTCATGACGTTTTTCTCATGTGCACTTCTGCTTGGATAACAAAAACAGCATCAGTTCATACTGTCTGAGGTGTGCTTTTTGTAAGCCAGAGCTTGCTGGAAAGTGGATGGAGATTGGAGCTACCGCCATTAAACATCCATGGATAAATTTTGAAGCCTTGGTTGTTTTTTGGCAGGCTTCTATAAACAAGATTTTGCCTTAGATCCAAGTTTTCTTCCAGCCTAAACCCTATTTGTCTTTGCCTAACCCAGTGCTTAGGCATCACCTCTCAGGGCATATTGGCAGTGTACTGTAGGTCTGACTTGCCCCTGGCTCCTGCCCTGGCTTAGCTCAACAACCTCTGCCAGTCCCAAACCTATAACTGCACACACCACCTGTCAAAGGTGAGCACTATATCTCAATTAACACTAAAACCTAGGTATTAATCCTGGTGTTGTTCCGTCTCAAAGCTTATTCCACAAACCCTTTACTATTCAAATCATGCCATCTCAATTTCTAGATTTTTTTAGCAGTAGCTAATCTTAAGCTTCCATGGCTTGTTTAGAATTATGCATATTAACAGATCAAATACTTTGAGTCTTTTTAGTCATAAAAACTTTTTTACATGCACTCAAGATTAGCTTTTCTTCAAAGCCCTGCCTTAATGAACTAAATGTGTAGCAAGCTTATGCCATCAAACTCCATATTCCAACTGAAATATTCTTGCCACTGCTATATTTAAGGTAGGAGTGGATATCATAAAATTAACGAGAAATTGGGAAAAATGAGACTTGAAGCAGAACTGTAGTCCAAAAGGGCCCCTGAAATGTGAGCTCATGCTCTGTTGAATCTCTCAGCGTCACCATTACAAAGACCATCCATAACTGACATTTATTTCAGCAGAGGCGTTCTACTTGCTCATGATGTTCTCAAGACAGTTGTGTTCCCCCAAATAAATGACTTTTTCAATGTTAAAAGTTTTTTTTTTCCTCTTGAAAACAAATTGCAAAGTTATGGGTCTACCTATAGCATGAATGAAATTCATTATTTTCTTCTTTGCCGTTATGTGGTTATAGATAATATTTCCAGTTACAACCTCCAAAAAATGTTATTGCATCTTTCTATTTGATCTATATAATGTCATAAATTTCCCTGTGTACAAGAGTCCTGATTTGAAGATGATGCAGCTGAAAACTTCGTGATAGAGTGGAAAGGACATTTAATATTGGAGGGTATCTCAGATAAGATAATTAGAACATTTGGGTATTGAATAATGTCTGGGGACATCAAAATATTTAGTATGTGAGGTAATAATGATAACATTGTTGGTAAATTAGACTCTTCTGAAAATTAATTTCAAATTTATCTTCTCATTTCAGTGACAGTTGAAGTAATTTTGTGACTTTATAAAAGAATTTATTTTCCGCTTGTGCTGCAAAAGGTGATGTTGGTGTATGAGAAAGTGCACAGAGGGCTTGATCTCAGTCAGCAAGGCAATTTAGGGAAATGGAAGTTTTCAGCAGCAGCAATAGCTCAGATTCAGTCACCCATAAATCTCCCTGAGGGATGCGATTCCTCAGCATCTGTATCCTTCAGTCCCCTGTCTTTGCTTTAATGTATCCTCTGAAGGAGTCACTACCCCAGCTTCTTTCTAAGGCATCTTCTGGCTCATTTCCTATTTGAAAATCCATTTGCCCTGTGCTCAAGGGGAGCCAGTTTTATTGCCCACCTCATTAGTGCACTGACCAGTTCAGACTGTACGGAAGGGGCAGTCTTTGGTGGTCTCTCCACAGGCTGCCTGTGATATCCCTGAGAGTCAGGGGGGATGCATGCCTGCCCTCGAGGAAGATTGAGAGAAGTGGGCCAGGCTCTTAAAGCAGCAGAAGCCATCACCACTGCTCTCACAGCAGCAAGAGTTCACCCTTTCCCATGTTTGTAGTGCTTAATCTTTCAAGGGGGAGAAACTGGTCTTACAGAGAAACATGGTTTGGGGACTTACTATAGGTACTGGGAAAAACTCTCCATTTCATACCCATTCATCATCTTTAGCCTAGTCCCTAAAAACACACGAAGAACACATTTTAGGGGATGTATTATTTCTTAGGGGCAGGATGACTTACTCTGAACAAAGCTGGGATGAAATAATGTGGTGGGTTAAGCTCAGTTAACAGCCACACACCCACCTGGCTGCTCATGCCCTCCTCTCTCCTGATGGATCTGAAGGAAGTAGGAGGAAGGAAAGACTTGTGGATGGACATAAAGACAGGTGCAGCCAAAGCAAGGTGTGAAAGCAAGGCAGAGGAGGAGGAAAAGGAAGGAGTTGTTGCTCATCATAATGTTGATCTCAGTGTGGAAATTTGAAAGTACAGATGTTGGTACAACATTCCTCTGGAACATATGACTTCTCTACATTAAGTACATTAATGTCCACAGATGTTGTAAAATTCGGGGGAGCAGGGTTTTAGTGTGTCACTGTTCTGCTGATCCACAAGCTCGCCTGCAGTGATGTCTGTCTTTATCTCTGCTGGGAGGCAATTTCCTGTTTAATAATTAATTTTAGTATCTTTTTGGAGCGGGAGCCCTGACAGTGATTTTTATTTTTGAGAAGGAAATGTTCTGGCAAGATTGGGCCTTATGTTCCTCTTATTTCTCTGTATTGTTTCCTTTTGTGTGGCAATTTTTGTACAGCTACTGCTTTGTTGCTGCCCTCAGGGCTCTTTGTTTTAGGCGTACCAGCGACCATCTTTCAATGTGATTCTTGCTTTTTTCCAGCTAATATTTGACTGTCACAAAGCTGTAATTTTCAGTGTAGAAAGAAGATGGCTTTGTTTGCAGCTCCATGTCACAGGGAAGCCTGACCTGGTGTTGTATTGCAGTGCACATCCCAAAGTTTGAGTTTATTCTAGGAGAGATCTAAATGCAAAACATTTACCCGCTTTTTCTCCGTCCGGCTTCTCAGCTGACTGTAATTCTGGTGGGTGGCTTTTCAGTCACAAATCTCTTTTGATCCTCTTTGCAATATTCTAATGCCTCATGTTTGGTTAATCCTCTTGCTGTGCTGCTGCCTGGGTTTTCCAGGGCTGCAGTTTGCATGTCTGCCTAGGCTTCATGCCTTAGTGCTGCTAGGTACTGATAAAAAATTAAGTAAAAGAGGACTTGCATATAAAGTAGGACTATTTCTGTGGCTGGTATACTGCCTTATTTGAAAAAAAAAGTGAATAAAATTTGGTATTTATTGTATCTATTTATGTTTTCCAGCCCTGCACATGGGGTGAGGATGGTCTCTGCTCACCAGGAGGTAAGTGCCTGGCTGCACAGGCTGGTGCAAACCACGCCAGGGCTGCTCAGGCTGTGGGGTGGCAGAAGCCACGTGTGTCCACATCGCCTCTCGTAGTCAATGTATCCTCAGACTCACTGCTGACCTCCTGCCAAACACAATCTTCAGTTGCATAAATAGACTGGAAAAAAGCAATAGCTGCCTCTTCCCCAGACAGAGCTCCTGGGGGGGTGGGTGCGTTATTGCTGCTGTTTCAGTTTTCCTCCATGATGAATGTGCAGTGCTGCTGGGGTGATTTAGCACTCGGCTTCTGTGCACACCACAGAAGGAGCCATCATGAAGAAAGGTTTCTTAGAGAAAAACAACCCTAATTATTGCTACGGCCCCGAGATCAGCCCCAGACCTGAGGCCGGTGTGTGTGGGGAACAGGGTGCACTCCTCTGTTAGTGCAGGGCCCAGGTCAGGGCTCGCTGCCAGTGAGTATTCCTTAGGTGAAATGCTCAATCTCCTCCTGCTGGAAGAAAGTCCCCTCTTCTGGAAAACTGTCGTCTCCAGTGAGAATTAATGCTCAATTTTTTGGCTGCTTCTGAATTCCTTGGATGTCTTTGCTCTGTGGTTACTCAGAGACACTGATCTCACTGCACTTGGGGAGAGTTTGGAGAGTCCCAGGGAGTCAGCACCACTCTCTGTTCCAGGACACAAAACCTGGAAAGCCCCAAGAGCACAGATTTTGTTCTAAAGATTCCTAAAATTGCCCAAATAGATTCCCATTAAAAACTTTCTAATAATTTCTGGATTAATGATGCAAATTGAAATAAAAGCATCTAACAGCTAGTACAGTCAGTTGAATAAACATTTGTGCTGTGTAGAAATGTGTAATTTATTTTACCCCTCCTCTTGATTATCTTAGCAGTTTCCCAGCCTAAATGATTCTGTGATTCTGGTTTCTTCTTTTTTACTCTGATATTAAGTATAGGTTGTTCTATGGGAGAAAAGAATACCCACCTATTCCATCTCATTTTTTTGAGCGGAGTGCCTTTATAGTGTAACTTTGTCATAATAATTTTTTAGCACATTTTTAAGCTTCTAGGCAAATTCTAAGTAAATAATTTTGTTTTTTTCATGGAAAATTTTGCAAATATGGTGGTTTAAGCAGTTCTAAATATCTTTGCACAGGTGTTGCTGACTGGATGAAATGAATTTCTGCAACTCAGCCCCTATCCAATGAAGTCCTGCAGGACACACTGAAGCGTAAGTACATGAGTAAAACTGAGCATGTTCTTCAAATTCTGCTGCTAAATGGGATATTTTATCAATTTTTTTTAAAAAACCCAAGTCCTTCCCCAAATGTCTCATAGTGATAATCACGAAGTGCTGGGGGTTCTTTAATGGGTACAGAATTCAGTGCATACACTGATTTTGTGTTTCTTCTTTGAGTTATAGCAGTACATGCACATCCAACTAACACCAAAAGAAGTAAAACTAGTAGCAATGGGTTAAACCTATTTTAAATATTCAGGATCTCTTCATACAAGAAAGTGAAATTAGGCTTTACATCTATATTCTATTATATTTCAACTTAAATTTAAAAACTATCAAACCTTTTTTTGAAAGCAGGAGGATGGGACATTCCAAAAATAATAATGATCTAGAAATCAATGTTGTGCCCTAAGGTTTGGAGCAGTTGTGCAATCCCCACTGTCATGTACTTTTGGTAGTAATAGAGTTGAAAATTAGGGCAGTACTAAGTGACTTCCATGGCATGTGCTTGGGCATCCTGCAATCATATTTGTCCTTACTTTTAATCAACCTGGTTGCAAACATCAAGGAAATATTTTAAGAAAATAAAAGCTCTGAGAAAAGGCTTTGGTAAATCTCAGTTGTGCGCAGAACAGCGAGAGCAGGTGAGAGCAGTGTATAATAAAAGAAGAATTAGGTTAAAAAAAAGAAAAATCCATAGCAGAGGAAAGGAACACCTTTCCCATGCACAAAGTTTTTGAAAATAGAGCTTTTATTCAGATGGAGGTTCCTTAGTCTATAAAGCTGTGTTGCAGTGACCTGCTTTGCATCATGGGTTTGATTTTGAAACTCTACCGAAGTACTTATTACAAGGTATTCACAGCATATCAGGTATAACTTCAAGGCTTTTGGATTATTAGGAGATTTTAGTCACTAACAAAAATCTTCAGGGCTTTCTAGCTCTTTAGACTCCATATTGATTCTTCTCAGACTGCGCAACATTTTCCAACCTGTACCAATAGTGGATTACTGCACATATAAATAGATTTTGTAAAGTCACCGTGAGGCTGTGGGCATGCTAGGGGGAACCCCTGGGCCAGAGAGTGCTTGTTGTGGCTTCCCTTTAACTCTTCAGCTGAATTAGAAATACGTGCCTCAGTAAAGCCCTCCCTAATACCAGTGTATGTGTATAGTTAAAAAAATGAACTGAGAAACAGAGCAGGGGTTTCAGCCAGTGACCTCTGACGAAGGATTGAGTTGGCATTTGGATTTGGATTTTGAATGCCACATCCCTTGTCAGTGGGTGCTTAAATGAACTTAAGCACTGCTTGGGAAAAACGACTGCATTTTCTCTGCTTTCTGTCGGAAAGGCAGGGAGAATCTGACCCAGCGTCTGTGGCGTGCAGGACTGAAGGACTGACCGTCTGGGCGGCACCTTGGCAAAACCAGAGCATGTGCTCCTGCTGCCACCTGGCCAACCACACAGCTCAGGTCAGAAGATGTGGAAGAAAGCTGGGGTTACTGTAAACTGGGCACAGGAGAGATGGGAGGGAGCTGAGGTATTGCCAGGCAGAAGAGGACATGAGTAGTCCAGAAATGAGAGTGGGTTATTGTGGGTCTATGGGACAGAGCAGAGGAGTTGAAGTCTTGGAGAGGGGTTTGCAGATGTGGAGGAACTGTGAAGAGTAGCAGGTGGAAGGGCAAGGGCAGGAACTGTGAAATTGTATCAGAGGGAGGGAGAAACCAGATTTCATTTATTCTGTTACCCTTGGACAAACTCATTACAACTTTGCCATCTGGTGCAGTGGTTGTTAAGTGGCAAATTTTAACCCAAAAGAAGTAGGTTAGTAGTTTCTTACCCAGGTTCCTCTGGAGCTTCAGCATAGCTATGATCCAGTCTGGGTACCATTCCAGCAGTACCAATGCTAAAACCATTCCCTGACTTCTGTGGTTCAGTTTGCAGCAGTTTCCTCCGTTGCAGATGTATTGATGCTGCATCCATATCACTCTGGGGTGGACATGTGCACACAGAGCAGGGCATGCCAAGAATTTAGAGGGTTTGGACCATATTATAGGAAGATCTAGCAAACTCCAATAAGCAAGTAACTAATAAAAATAGCTAATGAAATATATATGAGATCTTGTGACAACAAAAAGTCAAACTTGCTTCAAAACAATTTCTTCTGGAAGGAGAGTGCCTTCCTTACCCCTACAGGAAAATGCTTTCAGCCATGGAAATTCAGGAGAGAGGTGCAAGAGGCAGCATTTTCTGGCAAGTTGAGTCTCATGAAAGGCTTTGATGCCTCTGTTCTCCCAAACCAGTCCATGCCCAGCAAGGGTTCCTGCACCCTGGCAGGGGGTAGGGGAACTTGAAGTCCCATAGCCCCACTCCCTGGGCAACTGCTGCATCTCTGAGGCCTCCATTTTGGGGCTAGGGCACCTCAGATTTGGGTATTGTGGTTTTCAACATCACAGCACCCATGTCTGGCCCCAGCCTTGCACACTGAAATGCTTTACGAGCTAAATATTTCATCGACTGCCTGGCCTGTGCCTGTGGTAGTCATTTCAAATGGATGCTCTGCATTTAAAAGCACTGACTGCTTTGCCTCAGCCCAACATAATCAGCTGTCTTACAAACTCCCCAGCTAATAAAATATTAAATCCGTTTTGGCACCCAGAAATAAATACAGGCTCGAGATTCTCATCCCATGTCTCTCCCTCTCCTTAGCTGCCTGTCCCTGCCACATCACACTGTGGTGCTGCTGCTCAGGACAAGGCTTGTTTTGGGTCGTGACACGGGAGATGAGCAGTGCACCAGGACTGGGGTATTATCTGCTGGGATGCAATGAAGTGATCCAGTCAGGCACCAGCTGTGCTTGCAGCCTGTGGAATGTCTGCCCCACGGCTCAGTTGCTCAGTGGGAGCTGCATTCATTTAAAAGCTGAAGTTAAAAGTAGAGCCTTGCATTAGAAACCGGGCTAGAATAATAAAGAGCACAGTAGCCATAAACCTATACAAAGATATTTATAATTTAGTTACTAAATTCTTGTTCAAAAACAGGAGACAGTTTAAAAATCACTGTTGTAATAATACCAGTGTGTTAATGCAAGGTAACCATGCCTTTCCAATACTTCATCTTGTTTTAATTCTCAGGGCTAGGAGTTTATTTGATTTTCTCCTCCAGCCACCTACAGGTGACCTAAAACAGTAATGAAACATCTGCACACAATCTACCCAGGTCAGCAGGTCCCAAGTCAAAGCTCCTTGAAATCAGAGGGCACAGTGTCACCAGCTTTAACAGGCTTTGGGTCGAGCTCCTCAGACCTGCCCCTGCAAACACTTGCAGCACGTGTTTAGTGCCCAAGGGGCTTAATCCTGGCTGGGGATCTTGTCAGATTAAAAATCACACGTGAGGACCTGGAGCTGATATGCACCTGAGGTTGCCTGCCCTGGGAACTCCTGCTGAGGGTCGAGCTTAGGTCTCCTGTTGCAACCCAGCCCCAGAAACTCTCCCTTTGGTCTCTAAGGGAGCATGGTTCCCATTAGAGCTGGATGAAATGACGCAGCAAACGCAGTGTGTACAAACCCTGTGCACAGCACTTGTCAGCACAATGCTTTCTCTGGGCCCCACAGGCAGTAATTAGTAAAATATATGGGGTTTTTAATTCACAGGTGGACTGTTTGCAAGTAATGAGTGTAATATTGTGTGCTGTTGTTGGGTGGTCACAACAGCTGTAGCAGTAACCCTTTCGTATAAGGAGCTGCTGGGTTTTGTTGGTAGAGGTGTACAGGGGTGGCTCCCTGCTCCCTGTCTCCCAGCTTTCCAGGCTAGGGAGGGTTTCCCAGCTGCTGGAGACCAGAGGGATGTTGTTCCTGTTTTTCTGCACCTGTCCATCCCCTGGCTCTCCCATCCCTGCAGAGCCCCTCCAGGACATGGTCCCAGCAGTACAATGGATGGTCTGTGACCAGCAGCTACAGTTAACAGTGGTGTTTCTCTTGACTGATGTTACCAGTGTAGTGTTTCCTTTGGTTTTGAAAGTGCTGCAAGAAATTCCTTGGCAGGCCCACAACTGACTGGAAATGTGTTAGAAACCTACTTGACAATTAGAATTAGGCTTGATAATTGGAAACCTGCTTGGCAATAATCACTGAGGTGCTGCAGCGGGTCCAGGAACAGGCAACAGAGCTGATGAAGGGTGAGTCAGTCATATGAGGAGGGGCTGAGGGAGCTGGGGCTGTTTAGTCTAGAGAAAAGAAGGCTCAGGGGAGACCTTATTGCTTCTTAGAACTACCTGAAAGGAGTTGGCCTCTTCTCCCACATAACAGCAATAGATCCAGAGGAAATGGCCTCAGGTTGTGCCAGGAGAGGTTTAGGTTGGATATTAAAAAAAGTTCCTTCATCGAAGGGGTGGCCAAGCATTGTAACAGGCTGCCCAGGGCAGTGGTGGAGTCACCATCCCTGGAGGTATTTAAAAGCTGTGTAGCTGTGGCGCTAAGGGACATATTTTAGCTGTGGACATGGCAGTGCTGGAGTATCCGTTGGACTTGATGATTTTGGAGGTCCTTTCCAATCTAAATGATTCTCTGATTCTATGAAACTGTTGCCTAAATAGATAGGAAGACTTAGCCCCAGCTCAGCAGAGGCACTGAAAGCGAGTGCTAACTCCAGTGAGGGGCACGAGCACAGTGCCCAGCCCTGCAGCACCCCGGCTTTTAGCCTGTTGCCATAGGACAAGCCAGGGCCCAGCATGAGCCTCATGTCCCCAGGCCTGTCACTGTCAGGGCCAGGAGACTCCTGCAACTCCTGGGATGCTGTTTGCCAGCCCCAGCCAGGTGTGAGCTCTGTGACAGCCTCCCAGAGGTGATGCCCAGGCATGCTCGTGTGTATTGTGCAGTAGTTTGGGTGTCCAGAACACCCCCAAAGCAGGAATGCTTTACCCAGGATGTCTGTTTGCAGCCTCTCTTAAGAAATAGTTTCCAGTTTTAGCATCGCTTTTTATTTTTGAAAATTGAAAATGTTATTCTAGTTCGCTCAGCTCCTTCATTCTGGAAGCTTTCTTTTGGAATGGGGGCGTTTCCTAAAAAGCTTTGGTATAATTAATACTTCTCTGTGGTTGTACGTGATTTGATGCTGCCTGACAGGATAAAATCAGAGATGCATCACCCAGGCCTCTTCCCCAGTCTTTCCCACTGTTTTCTTTGCTTTAACACTCACCAGTCCTTGCGAGCTCAACGCGTTCTGGCACCTCAGTGCTGTCACAGGGCTGAGTGGAACACGAAATGGCAATGGCCCTAAGCTTTTATATGGCAACACCATTCTTTGAGCATGCTTTTCCACATTTCACAGAATCACAGAATTGTTAGGGCTGTTGGAAGGGGCCTCTGGAGATCATCCAGTCCACCCCTCCTGCCGAGGCAGGGTCACCTGGAGCAGGTGACACAGGAATGCACCCAGGTGGGTTTGGAATGTCGCTGGAGAGGGAGACTCCATGATCTCTCTGGGCAACTGTTCCAGTGCTCTGCCACTCTCAGTGTAAAGTTCTTCCTTGTATTGAGGTGGTACTTGTTGTGTTTTAGTTTGTGGCCACTGCTCCTCGTCCTGTTGCTGGGCACCACTGAAAAGAGTCTGGCACCATCCTCTTGTCACCCGCCTTTGAGATATTTATATGTAATGATGAGACCCCCTCTCAGTCTTCTCTTCTCTGGACTAAACAGGCCCAGCTCCCGCAGTCTCTCCTTGTAAGAGATCCCTCATCATCTTTGTGGCCTCCGCTGGACCCCCTCCCGTAGCTCCTCGTGTTTTTTGTACTGAGGAGCCCAGACCTGGACACAGCACTCCAGATGTGCCTCACTAGGGCCGAGTAGAGGGGGAGGAGGATTTAAAGCAGGAGAAGCCAATAAGAGGCGGCTTTCCTGCCTGGGTGTTTTTCCCCCCTTTTTCCCTTGTTTTAAATGGCAGGGCCGGTGCGGGCGCTGAGGCGCGGCGGCCCCGCTGCCCGCGGGCGAGGCAGGAGCGCCGTGGCCGGGGGCGCACGGGGGCTGCGGGGCGGGCGCAGGTGCCGGCGGGGGGGACAGGTCGGGGCCGCGGCGCTGCTCCCGGGCTCGGCGGCGCTCCCGCCCCCCGGCCCCGCCCGGGCCCGCCGCCGCCGCCCCGGGGAGGGCGGGGAGCGCCCGGCAGAGCGGCGGGAGCGGCGTGAGCGGCGGCGGGCGCGGGGGCCCTCCCGGCGCTACCTGTGCGAGCGCCGCGGGGCCGGGCGGGGGGCCGGGAGGTGCTCCCAGCATGGACTTTGACGGTGGGTTTGTGTCTTTGCCGTTCAGGAGACCGGAGGAGGCGGCGGCGTCGGTGGGACGAGGGCCGGATCCCGCGGGCACCGCCGGAGGAAGGGGCAGCCCGGCGGCCGGGGACCGTGCGCGGCGGGGCCACGCTTCCAGCATGCTGCTCGCACGGACACCGCCCCGCCGCGCCGGTATGTGCCCCTCCATCGCCCCGAGCCGCGCCGCGCCGGGAGGGGGGATGCGGGGCGAGCCTGGCCCTGGGCAGCACTGGCCTTCAGCCGCCTTAGGCTCGCGTTGTGCAGGAGAGGAGGGAGAGCCGTGCTTTGAGGTGGGGTTTTTCAGGACGGGCGGCGGTGCTGCTTTACTCCTCCCATCATCTCGCAGCGAGGTTGCCGGCCACGGACTCCTCCAAACTGAGCAAAGCGGAGGTGCCGCTCCCGCTGAGCACGCTGAGGAAAGGTGGTGCTGTGGACAGCAGTGAGAGTGATGCGGAGTGGGGAAGGTAAACGGCGTGGCTGGTTCTCTCCAAGCGGTGTTCCTGCTGTGGGGAAGACGTGAGACTACTGTGTTTGCTGGCCGAGGTGGTGAGAGGGTCTGTCAGTCCCTGCTTTGCCATGAGTGCCCTTTCCAGGCTTCCACACAAACCCTTATACAGAGCAGGTTACCTTCATCTGGCATGTTATAAAATACAGATTTAGTAATGGAAGACCTGTCATGGCAAAAATTGTAAAACATTTAGAAATATTTTGTGCTTTCTCATAGTTCAGTAAGTAGCAGTCCAAATTAGGTTTCTAAATATAGTAATTAGAAAAAAAAGGAAAAATGCAGGGATTTATACTGTAGCCTTAACAAAGTGGCATTTTTAACCTTCAAGTACATACAAATTAGTTTGCTTCTGAACATCGTGTTCTGCTGAGAACATTTTTGCTTTAAAATCACCTTGGTTTGTACAAGTTGCCCAAGGGGTTGGGCAGAGCCTCACGACGCTCGTGTCTCTGGGGACAAGGTGTTTCTGTGGGCAGGGTCTGGGGGAGAGAGAGCCGGCAGCGGTGCCAGGCTGTGCGGGCACGGCTGCCTCGCCTGGCTGCCGGCCTTCCCGCTTCTCAGGCGCGAAGGCGGCAACTGCTGGAAGTAGGAGCTGGCACGTTAGGAGTGATGGAATTCAAGGAAACAAATACCGGGGGAGAGCTGTGAGACAGTGTGATTTTTAAGGCTGACATAGTTCTTTGTTGCGATTCTGGGCACCTCTCGTACAGTTGGAGCATCTGGTTGTTAACTCCTCACTTTGTCCTCTTACTCCTCAATTTGTGCTAATCAGTAGTAACATAGTTGTGATTTTAAAATGTGGGGCTGTGTTTTCCTGTGCCTTCTTATGTGAGATGTGGAAAAATGGCTTTTCTGGTGCATTCCTAATTCCCGTTCCCTTTTTTAGAATTGGCTTCTGGAGATTAAAGAACAGAATGGGGTTGTGTGCTGCTTTTATTGTGCTCTTCTCTGGTTGATCTTGGGCAGATCTTGACTATCTCTTTCCTTCTGACTTTCATTTGTGTTGATCCAGTGGAGCCTTTGGCTTCCTGAGGGCATCACAAAGCCAGGCAGTGTCCCTCATTCATACCTTATGCTCTGCAGCTCCATATGTTCGTAGTTGAATCTTGTGACAGCCACTACAATAAAACCCGACCCTGTCAGCCTGAGACACCGATTGCTGTTTTAGCTGCTGCTGCTGCTGCTCCTCAGTTCCTGCTGGCGGGATCCCCAGGCTGGGCAGCAGCCAGGAATAGCTGCAGGAGGGGCTTTTCTTGCTCGTAAAGATTTGTGCATCCCTTTTCATTGTCTACAGCTTCATCTCTGCCTGGCACCTGTGGAGGACAGTAATGCACCTTTCCAAACAAGGCTAGATCCTGAGCCTTAGTGTGAGAGTAAGCAGCTTAATGTTTCAGTGTGTTCCTGAAGAGGACTGTTAGTAGGAAGGCTGTGACTCCACAGTTGAGTTGCTGGGATGGATGTTTTGTGGTACATGTAGGAAAATTCCTGTTTCTGCTCTAGTTTGTTCCAGTGTTAGAGCATTGTAATAAACCAAGAGGCTGCTTCGTCTGGACCTGGTGCTGTGCCTTAGAGCAGTCTAACCTCGGTGTGGGACCTGGCCAGTGTCTCTGACACCTTGTGTTTTCCCCTGCTGTGGGGATGGTCTTCAGACCATGGATTTGCAGCTAGTACAGATGGGAGGGGCTGATAATTACAAGAACTGTGGGCTGTGCTGAAAAATGTGTTGAACCTGCATCCTTCTGTGTTATGCAGGGCGAGTAAACAGCTGTTCATCTATGTCAAAAACTTTATATCCATTTCTCATATTTTGTTTCTGTTCACTCACCAGTTTTGAGCATTATTTTTTATTAGGGGTCTTGGAGAATTTTGGCTCTCCTCTATCACTATTAGCTTCCGCTTCCAAAGGTATTCCTTTATAGTTTCTGTAGATGGGTTCCTTAAGTCTTGGCTAAACTTCCTGCAGATGGAGTTTTTGAGAAGCTCTGCATCTTCTTCATGCCCTTTCTTCTGCAGCCTTACTCCAAGGCCTTCATTGCTAAGGAAATCCATTGGTTCACTGTCACCCACCTAGAAAACAGGCTTCCATCAATGGTAGGCATCCTTCTCCTGTTCCTATGGGGGCAGTTAAGTTAATGTTCCCTCTTGTCCGTGGTCTGGCAGAGTCTGTGCTGGTGCATGTCTGCTTGCTTGTGTTCTGAGACGTTGGGAAAAAACCCATCAATACATTGTAAGTATTTTCTGTAAGTATATTCTGTCCAAATTTGGATTAACAGCAGTCTGTACAGCTGTTTGGACAAGCAGCTAAGGTAAAATACGAGCAGAACCTGTGAGAGTTTTTAGCATCCTGTTCTCTGGTGGCCTTCAGGCTGCTCCCTGAGCTGTGTGTGTGCAGTTCTGGTGAATAAACTGCTGCACTGGAGGGAGGAGGGAGGATTTCAGGACAGGCTGACTGGGTACAGTTTTACTTTCATGAAATTAGACAGCTACCAAGCACACAGTGTTCTTTGCTTCTAACAAGACTTCTTTTTCCTGGATGAAGAATAACACTGTGGCTGCTGAGGGCTGTACCTACTGGCATTGCTGTTCTCTGAACTACTGGTATTTTCACCCAAAGGTTTCTTTTGGTACTTCATCTTCGCTTGTTGCTTCCCAGAGCTTGGGTAAGATTGCTAGAACAGTGCAGAAAGCACTTGTTTTTGTTCCTGGCTTCTGTGGTTGTGTATCTTGGGGAGGAGGGAGTCTGTTTCTTGATTTTGTGGCGGCTTTTGCCTTTTATTTTTTTTAAGTCAGTACTCATTTTAGATTTCCAGAGCTTGTCAGCATAAAAACTCACATCAACACAGCTGTACTATTTAACTGTAAAAACACCCCACTCGCACTGTGCGTGTAAATCATAAAGTGAAGTAAGAAGAAACATTTCATTCTCTCTTGTTTTTCCCTCTAATTTGAAGATTTTCATGTTCCTTAACTGCATTGCTAAAGTGCTTGAGATGAAATTTGTCATGGAAATTGCCTCCATTAAGTAACTCAGTGTTCTGAGAAAGGAAGTTGTAGGCAGGTGAGGCTCAGTCTCTTCTCTCAGGTAACAAGCAATAGATCCAGAGGAATTGACCTCAAGTTGTGTCAGGAGAGTTTTAGGTTGGATATTAGCAAAGACTCTTCACTGAAAGGGTGGTCAGGCATTGGAACAGGCGGCCCAGGGCAGTGGTGGAGTCACCATCCCTGGAGGTATTTAAAAGCTGTGTAGATGTGCCCCTTAGGGACAGGTTTTAGCTGTGGACATGGCAGTGCTGGGATCATGGTAGGACTTGATCTGAAAGGCCTTTTCCAACCAAACAGATTTTATGATTCTGTGATTAGCTGTGCTCTTACTGAAAAGCCTTTTAAAGTAAACTAGAGGTCTGCCTGATTTGGAAAAGCAAATGTGTAGTTTCCCCATTCAGTTACAAACTGGCTTAGAAGCCTGGAAAATCTTTATCAATTCTGGCCATGGAGGGGAAAAACCCAAGCCTTTGAAATTCCGGCACGTACCTCAAGACAGATAACCAGGAGACTTTCACTTCCACCCTAATCCTGCACAGCAGTTGCTTGCAGTTGCTGCATCCAGCCCTTTCCAATCTGTAGCTCTTATCTCTTGTTGGCACTAAGCGACAGGAGAGGGAGGGGATGGCCCTGAGAGGAATGAGATCTCCATTTTTGCTTTTCATGTCCTGAGTTGTTTTGGGATATTTGGGTATCAGTGATTGCCTGAGGCAGAAGAATCTTTGATATTGTGCTTGTCTTAAAGTAACTTCATTTAAAACTTCATTTTCCTATGATTAGGAAGAATCGTTATAATAAATGTTGCACAGTGCATCTCCTCTGTAGGATTTGCAGGAAGCTGGATGTTAAGGAGAGGCAGAACTGAAAGCCTGGTGGATTGGGCTGCTCTGGGAGCCCCTGCCTGGGGCTGCTTTGCACGGGGAGCTCTGAGTCCTGCAGTGATGGAGGGGTTGCTGTGCACTGAGTGAATGATTCATCCCTCTGCCATTTATGTGCTGCTGCTCTGCTCAGAGCTGCAGAGTGTCCAAAGGCTAATGCCACGTGTGCTCCTGAATTACAGCCCACCTTGTTAAGGAGAGACGGGCAGAGGATGTTCTGGGTTTCCTCTCTGTTATGAATGGAGGGTGTGAATATTTTATGGGATTGGGTGCAGTTCAGAGGTGTGGATGCCTAAGTGCTTTTTGGTTACCTCTGCTGCTAGGTCAGCTGGGTCACCTGCCCAAACTCCAGCTTTCAATACCTTTGTTCCAGAGTTGTTTCTGTGATAATGGCAGCACTGGGATTGTCTGTTCGCCCTGTGTCCTTGGATGATCAAGGTCCGGGTCTCAGCAGAAGCTCTGAAAGGGAGAAGGGAAAATGAGAGAGAACTTTTGAGGTTAGGCAACAGATGGGGCACATTACCCTTCCCGTATCCTTGCTGAAATCCTCATTACCTGGACTTGCTGTGGGAGGAGGTTGGCATCCTGCAGATGGGCATCCTTGCCCAAGAAGTAACCCCACCCTGCACCCAGGATTAGGTGCTGTATATAAATTGTTGCAGCCTGTCATTCAATCTAATTTATTAAGTGCTGTATCATCCTTTTACCTTTGTCAAAGTCAAGTTCTGTGTGGGAGAAAAGGCAGGCAGACTTGTGCAAGGCCAGCACTACAGATGCATCACCTTGGTAATAACGTGTACCTCTGACATCCTGGCCAGTGCTAAGCTCTGTTCCTGGGTTCCCGTTGCAGAGTCCCAGACGTGAAGCTGTCTGTGCTCTCCTGGGGACACGGGGACAACCTGTTAGAAGCAGACGTGGTTCTGGTAAGTGGCACTCTGAGCTCCTTCTGTGGATACCCGGGGGAAAACTGAAAAGCCTCCCTGCTGGAGGAGGAGTTATATTGGAGCCTAAAAGTTTGGCTCTGTCACAGCAGGAATTACTTGCTGCCTTCAGCTGGGCAAAGCTGCACATTTTGAAGCTATTTTGAAAAGTATGACTTATTTTTAATCCGGTGGCTGCTGTGACAGAAAGTGTTGCAGAAAGCAGTTTCTTGTAGCATAATATTGAACTTCAAGAATTTTTTCTGATGTTCTTATGGATGGAAAACATTTAAATGGCAGCAGGAACTTACTTGCTTATGATGGCTACAGATGTTGCGTAACAGCAAAACGCTCTTCTGCCTGTTTTCATCATATGATGGTGTATTGCAGAGGCCAATAGAGCCCTTATGTTTTGATATTTCACATTAACCTTTTTGCAATTATTTTTATTGATTATTTTAAGTCTTTAAAAATTCCTATTTGTTTTTAAAAATGGCAGTTATGTGATTAATGCTTTTTTTCCTCTATTTTATATTGTCTAATAGTGAATTGCAGGCATCCTTTCACCATTGTTTTGTTTCCTTCAGTAGTTAGAAATGAACTTACCTTGGCAGGAAACACTTTGCCAGGCTGGCAAAGAGACTGCTTAGCCCTCACATGCCGGGTGAGTTCAGCTACCACCCCCTCAATATTTTCTCTCTCCTTGTATTACCACAGTAAATAATATAATAGGTGAAACAACACCCGAACTTACCCTTGTGAACTTCCAATTCCAATACAGAATTGATTGTTTTTAGGACTTTCCTGAAAGTAATACAGTGTTTGTCATGTTTAAGTGAAATGAAGCCTTTAAAAACATTTTGACTGTACATCCAGTAAAATTGAGCACAACTAGGAGCCTGTATTTTTCAGATGAATAAATCAGCATTTCACCTACTGAAAAATCTGTCTCTAAGAGAAGATGAGTTCTGGTTTGTGATGGTGCTGCTTTAGCTCCTGGTTGGGAGCGAGCAGAGCAGGCTGAGCTCGCTGACCTCTGGCTCCAGCTAAGCCCAGCAGCTTTGTCATGTGAGGAACTGTGCTGCAGAGCTCTTGGCCTGAGCCCCAAACCATCTATGCAGTGGTGTCTGAGGCACAACTGGCCACAGAGCAGAGCCTGGGCACTGAGAGAAACAGGCTCCTATCACACAACTTTGCCTTGTGCAGTTACTGGATGAAGCATCATGCTGGGAGTGAAATGAGCGGGTTTAATTTGTTGGGTTTTTTTCTCTCGGGGTACGAGCGTTGCAAGGAAAGGCAGAGATGTTAAAATCCCAGTCAGAACTTAAGACTCTGCAGATGAGTTAGGCACAGAGGATTTAAACAGCACTTCACCGTGTGTGTGCAGGCGAGGGCTGTCAGGAAAACAAGGAAGCAGCCAGAAGGTTGAGGGCAACTTCATTTGCAATCATTTCTGTGCCAACAATTATTAACTCCAGTAGACCAGGCAAACTGTAACACTCACTGCAGTGACTTGGAAAGCACTGAGGTCTGTAAAGACTGAAATGAGCAACAGGCAAGAATTTAAACTGAGGTCGATAACTTTGCTTTGAAGCTCAACTGATTTGGAACAGTTGAGTTGTACTGTGTGCCTTGCTGTCTGCAAGCTTTAGAGCCCACCTTGTGCTCTGTGTAGGACAGTCCCACAAATGTTTGACTTGGCCCAAATGAAGAGGCTGAGGTTCTGCAGAGGAAGATGCTGCCCTTAGGGAATTTCTCCCTACCTGCTTTAGGCAATGTTTATCCTCCCTCTACTCACATTCTGTCCTTTCCATCAGACACTAACTTATCCGCTGGTGTCCCTAACAGAAATCTCCAGTTGCACAAGGGAAACGTTAATGCAATGATCAAATACTAACTAAAGCTAGCTTCTATTTATCAGGCCTCCATTAAAAAGCTCAAAAAAAAAAAAAAGAAAAACTGTAGCTCCAAACTTGCATAAAAATCCAAATCCAAATAGTCTACTTTAAGGAGAATGTCAGGGATAAACTCTGATAAAAATACACTGAAGCTGTGCATTACCTTGGCTGTATCAAGACTGCAGCTTTCAGGTATCAGCAGTGCTGGGTAGTACCTGCTGTTAGTGATTCTTTACCATATACTTGGAACTACATATTTGTCCAGAAGAGCAAGGGGAAGTGATCAGTATTAATGTTTTATTAATGGTAAATATTGAAATTAGACACGCACAAGATATTACTATTAAAGCTTTGAATTATTCAGCTGTCTGAATTGCTTTCAGGCCTCTCCTTGGCCTCTGCTCTGTAGGCATGTTCAGTTTGGTCAGTGTATGTGATGGATAGACATGGGTACGAACCTCCATAGGGACAAATGTAGCTTCTTGTGCAGTGAAGGGAATCCTGCTGTTTACTCATCTCATGCAAAGTTATTCATCCAGTCTTTACTCATTTCATGACAAGTTATTGCAATAAAAATCTGATAGCTTGGCTCTCCTCTGTGTTGGGTAAAACTGCAAGTGGAGGTCAGCCCTGGGCAGCAGGGTTTGTGTTACAGGCCTGTGAACTACAGTGCCCGCCCCAAAGCACTGGGCACATGCTGCAGCAGGTCAGTGTGCACAAAAGAGACTCGCTGAACTTCACTGAAGTGGTTTACAAACATTTCTCTACAATGCTGAAATGTCCTGGTACAAAGCTAAAGGTGTGAAAACATTTTTATGGACTTTGTGGTTTCTGGAGCCCTTTAGGACTGACTACCTGCCAGGAGCACCAGCCACCCCTTCTCTGCTGCACTTCAGCCCTACAAACAATGGTTTTTATCAGCCAGCAATGGTAGCAATGGTTTTTATCAACCAGCAAAGAGAGGAGAGGAGCTTGTCCTAGGAATCTGGTTCTCCTGAGTCAGCTGCTAGACTGGGGAAGTCCTGTCCTACCTGTGAAGCACCATTTGCCTGCAAATGGGATTGATTTCCTCTGCAAATATTTGCTTGTGATCAGGTTACTGGATTGGAGCCCTTATTTCCTCCCGTGTATAAAAGAAATAAATAAGGCTTAACATCTTTGCCATGATTATATTTTCAAAGGCTATTTACAAAAAATCTTTAACTTTGGCTGACCTTAGCACAACGTCATTGGGTGAAGCTGTAGGGAACAGTTGGTTTCTGTGCTGCGCAGTCTTTATTTTGGCTGGCAGTCTGTTCACTCTGATAAGTGGGTAAGTGCATGCCAAGCAAAGTCAGGCATATCGTGAGATTCTGCTTTGCCTGTGGAGAGAAAGTAGCCCCAGAAACAGCTTTGTAGGCCAGTAAACAAAAATCCATATACCAGACTTTGGAGTTCACCAATTCTGGATCTTGAGGAGTTGAAAGGGACCCTATCAGGTGTTTCATTTGTCACTCTCCCTTCTCTAGATGTAGAGTTGTTCTGCTCTAGTGAGAATGGTGCTCTGGCTCTGTTGGAACTGCCTTGATCACAGCAGGCTGCTGCTGCTTTCCCTACCCTCTCCAGGGAAAAAACAAAAACAGCTCTTGTTCCTTGTGAATACCTTCTGGTGGCTGCCCTGCTCAAGCCTCCTTGAGCAACAGCAGAATGACACTGGGAATTAGTGTCATCGTGCCCAGAGGGTGTGTGACAGCCATGACACAGGACTCTGGTTATGGTGGTTGTGTGGTGCTTCTGTGGGGTGGTTTTGGTGTTTATTTCCAGCAGCAGCAGCAGTCCCTGGAGCTAAACAGTATTTGTTTGCAGTTTCAGGAGAAGAGCAATGCATTGTCAGCTTGGAAGAAACAGACTTTATTTTTTTCCTAAGACTTTTCCATTCCTAGATGGCTTACATCCTGTACTGGGAATTGCATTCAAAGGCAGCGTGAATTCAGGTCAAACTTTGCCTACTTGTAGCAGATGGATGTTACCGGTAAAAACATTTTACGCACACTGGGCAGAGATTTATTTAAGCCGCTTCTACACGCACCTGTAGTGAATTTAGGTTTCCTTTGAGCTCACTGAGAATGGTAAACTATTTATTACCTTTATATGAAACACTATTTTGACAGATTTCTTCAGAAGAAGCACAAAAGGAGATGTTCTGTACTTTGAAAATAACTGGGGCCACTGGCAAGAAGCAGCAACCCTGCATCGAACAAGGGAACCGCTTCCAGGTTATCAAAACATGCTGTTGAACTGAATTTTGCAGCTGCATTTTCCAGTGTACCATGGGATGCATCAAATCCAAGGCTGCCTTCCAAGGGTCCAACGCTGTCCAGGATGAGAGGATCGGGGGAGGCAGCGAAGGGTGCACTGGGGAGAAGCCGTCGCTGCTGGCGGTGAAGGCGGAGGAGAAGGGCCCCTCCAGCGCCATCGTGCTGGACTACGCGCACCGGCTGTCGCTCGAGATCCTGGAGCAGGCGGTCGAGCAGTGGGCGGTGACCGAGAGCAAGTACAGCGACATCCCCTTCATCGAGAGCAACGTGCCCTGAGCCCCCCCGGAGCCTGGCCCGCCTGCCAGCGCTCTGTGTGGTACCAGTGCAGACAAAGCACCCCCAGCTGTCCTCTGAGCATCACTGTGGCAAGGTGTTTGCAGGGAGAGCCTGAGAAAATTTGCCTTTCAACGTAGATTGCTAACAAACTAATTGGATCGCAGTAGAACCTATTCATTGAGTGTCATTTGTTGTCAGCCGTATGTTGAGTATACTCTGTCTTTGTATGTGTTGGATGTGACCAGAAATTAGTGTTAAAAAGAGGATGGGAAGACTGTGGCTGCCCTGCACTTCTACAAACACCGCCACAGAGGACAAAACGTGGATTATTTCTATGTTCTGCATAAAAGATCAGTGGTCTGTCTGTAGGTGAGATGAACTCTGTGCTTGGTGAATTTGTCTGCGTTTTGCTAAAGTGAAATCAAGGTCTGCATGTAGCAAAGGTTACTGCTATGATAAATTTTACTTTGGATTCTGTGACCTAACTAAATCTGTAGTACCACAAAATAATGAAGGTGATGAGAAGTGCTTTGTAAACCCAAGTGGTATTCAGGGAACCATATGGATGATGATGCTATTCACCTTCCATTGAAGTGAACCAGTGAGAAACAGGCCAGTGTTGATGAGCAGTGCATTATCATTAACAGATGCTTCTGTAAATGCATGAAAGCTTGTCTCTAAAACCCTGCAGTAAGATAGGTTAATGACATCTGGTCACTCTGTTCAGACCAAAGCTGCTTGGTTTTTTGGTTTTGTTTGGGGGCTTTTTTTGTGTTAGGGTGCTGGTTTGGGAGGATTTGGTTTTGTTGTTTTACTGTAACCCAGAGAGATGTGCAAAATGGTGACTGGTGAAATGAACCTTCAAAGGTGTGACAGTGCTTTAGGACAATTTGTTTCATGGGAACTGTGGCTGCATTACACTGAAATTCCTCTCTGAAGTACCACCCTTAGGACAGGACATCTTCCTTCAGCTTCTGTAGGCTGCTGCTTCCCAGTTGGAAAACCTGTTTGTGGCAATGCCAGTAGGAGCTATGGGAGCCCCAGCCCTGAGCAGTGCTCTGAAGGCAGAGTTAGGGACTAAGCCTTAGGCCCAAAGCTCAAGGGCTGCATTCCTGCCCCATTGCATTCACACACTGCTCCCTGCTTGCCCAGGACTCGCAGCCTGACCCGCTGCACTCATAGCTGGCGTTTGACAGATCAGGACTCGGATGAATTTCTCCTATTCATCCTACAGGTACAATGTTGCTGACGTTTTATACAAAGTGAAGGCCTTCTAACAGCCTGGCTTTTACCACCTGTTTGTTCCTTTTTCTGTGATGCCCAGTTTAAAAGACATAGTTCCTTTTCCTAGATCAAAGAGCTTTCCATTTTGTTTTCATTTTACAGAGAAATGCTTTCCATACTGGCTAGAAGCTGTTACTATTTTTAAAAGGTACATGTAGTTCTAGTAAATGATACAAAGCATGATTTTTCAAGCAATGGGAACCAGGCAGAAAGAGGACCGTGTCAATTGCTGTTTTTAGCTTATTCTCCAACATAAGACAGTCTATGAATTGAGCTGTTTTGCAAGTGTTGTGACACAAACTTAGGTATTTGAAATTCACCTATATGGGGAAGTGGGTTTATCAGGAATAAAGGGTGAAAAATGCTTCTCTGTGACACAGCACAAGGCTGCCATTAAATCCCAGTGACCAGACTGGATTCCCAGTGACCTGCTATTAAGGCTGTTCTCAGGCTTTTGCTGGAAAAGGGAACACAATCAGCTTATGCTCCTCTTTGAAGTTATGTAGTCTTCAAAGCCATTTGCAAAGTGGGACTAAGGTTTTATGGTTCACTTAAATTCTCCTGCTAACAGTGACGTTCCTTCAAGTTCTACAGCATATAAAACATTAGATCATGCTCTGTTTGCTCTAAAATACCTCCATATATTAGTGTGAGTTAGAAAGCAAAACCAAAACACTGATCAAGTCAGTACATATCAATTGGATATTGCTTAACCAGAGTATTAAAAAAGATTCGTTTTCCTATTTCCTATTCTTATTCTAGCTAAAATAAAGCTTTATTACAAAAAACAAAAAAAAGGGCCAACCTTTCTGAGTCTGGACTCAAGAATGTTAACACTGCTGACCAATTAAATAAAAAGCCAAAGCTCCATAGCCATTGTTGGCCAGGCAGGTGAAGAGCAGGTAGAAAACTGCACTGACTTCCAGAGCACCCTTAGGTGGATCTGCCCTGGCCCTGTACAGACACCCTGGCCGTTGCCACGGGGTGTTGCAGTGCTTCCTGTTGCCATGTCTCAAACCCTTCCTCTGGGTGTAGCCTTAGCATCTGACACTCTTCAGGAACATCAGATGCACTTTTGAGAGCAGCTTCCCCGTTGGCAGGCTGCCACCGCACGGTCCAGCAGCAGGCAGAGTTATAAAGCAGCCTACGGTTCCATCACAGCGCCTGTTCTGATCAGCACTCGGAACTTCCCCAGAGGAGGAGGTTACCCAGGCACACTGAACACGCCCCAAGGACCGCTGCCATGTGGAGGAGCTGCAGCAGGGGGTGGCTGCCCTGCCGGCCCCGAGCGCTGCCCGTAGGGTGACTCAGCACCTGCTGCTTGGTGGCCCAACCGGTCCCTCAGCTGCAGCCACCAGCCTCGGCCCTCACTGGTGCCTGAAGTTTACAGCAGCTTCAGAATGGCCCCAAGTGCAATTCCAGCTGCTTTACGATGCTTTCCGTGACACTGGCACGTCAGGGAAGGCACGCAGCAAATGGAAAGCAAACAAGCTTGCAAACAACAGGGAGAGGGCTTCTCACCAGGAAAATCATCTCTTTTACAGGATGCTGTCCTTATAAATAATGCACTTACCCTTAAGAGAAAATAAATGTGTTCAGTACTACAGTCTGGTGAGAAATTGAGGGAGATCTCTTTCCAGAGCTCTGCTGTACATTTAATAGGCACAATACTAATACATTGTAAAAATAAAGACTTCTTTACCTATATAAATTCAGATTATGCTAAGCTGTGCTACAGTTTCATAGAGCCACTGACAGTGAGTTTCCAGCTAAGTTACCATTGATTCTTTGACTTGATTTTGTGTAGAAAAGGCACTCCAGTTTGGGACTGGCATACTCTGCAAAACTGTTTACTTCTATTTAGGAGTTAAAAATACATTTGCTTTATATATTCTCCAGGAAACAAGATTAATCTGAGCGGATATGATGTGACTGACTTGATATTCTAATAATGGTTCAAAATACATTAACTGCAGCACAACTTTGTAAAGTTGACGTTTCTGGAGTAAGGCACATCAGTATTCCCAAATAAAACACACTACAATATATTTTTACAATATTTTTTGTGGAAAATATTTTCTTGTGGACCAAATAAAATTCAACTTACCATCTGCTTTTATGCCTTTTATTTGAAAAAACCACAAGATTGCATAGATTGGACAAGATCTCATTACCTTAAGCTTGGGATAACTCCTGTTCACATAAATTTTGGAAGCAACTGAACATGCAAGTCAAAGTTTATTAATTCAGAACTATATTATTCCTGAAATCGTGTAAGTCATTTACAATCAGAGGAGGCATGATCCCTACTCCCTGGGAATTACTGTGTTTTTCATTAAATATAGTTGGCTGAAGACTGCTCCGTTTATACAAAAACAATGGAATTAACCAATCTTTAAAAAATAAATTAAAAATAGCAATTGTTTATGAATGTAAAACGTACAAACATTTTTTAAAATACAGGGGGAGCTTTGCACTTCTTACGGAACCAGCTTGAGGTAGAAAGTCAAGTGATATTTTCAGAATTACCCCAAAGGTATTAATGAAATCTCAATTACTTTTGGAACTAAACTCAAGGATGGTCCCGTAACAAGTATGTCCACGGTAACATAAACTTGCAGCTGAAATTTTAACAATTTTATCTTACAAGACTCCAGTGACAAAGCAAGTGCCATTTCTTCTTGATTTAGCTCTCCATTTGCTCACCTCTGATTTTTTGAAAGTCACTGGTAGTTCACCTTGATGCCTGAATTTCCTGGACTGTGTTTCCAGGCAACGGCTCCTAGAAAGGAAGGAGCTTTAAGCCATTGCAGACCATTGCTGTTGGTAATAAAAACTGCCCAATGTTGAAAACTCCATAATCGTTCTGCTGCAGCTCTGACTTTTTGATTCCCCAGTGCTGGTTACTGACTATGGCATTTGAACAGAAGTTTTCTTTCTTCAGTCTTCAGAGAAGCCAAAATTTGTACTTGTGACCTGCCTGTAAGCGTAGACATAAGTAGGAAGAAGCACTGATAACGTGAACTGATGAAGCATAAAAAAGAAGGCGTAATGTTGAAGAAAGATTGGTAGCTGTGTGTTGCATACACAATAGAAAAAATAATTTCCCTCCCACAAATACTTGTATCAAGGAGTTCTGGTTATGTCATATAACCGCGTGTATTATCAGAACCCAGCCACCTTGAATGCACAGGAAATGTGCTGCTTGGTGTTCACAGCAAGCTTTGAGGCATTTGTTTCTTCACCACTGTAAGACCAAGAAAAAACAGCAATTTTCTGAAATAGTGGAAAACTGATTATGCAGTTGAATCAGACTTAATGACATTTTAAAAAATGGGCTATACAAGCAAAGAGAAGTGTGCTCTAGGCTCTGGCAACATTATCACATTTGAAACAATGTTTACGTCACACAGCAAGGCTGAAAAATGACCAAACGTTAAATCAATAGCACAATTTCTTAGACTAATAATGTATCGGCCTGAGCTTTTATTTAAAAGGATTTTTAACACCATGAATTCTCTCTTGCATTTTCCTTTGTAGGTCTGACTGCATTAAAGGTTTAACCATATTTTATTTTCATTGTATACAGAAGAATGTGAGGCACAATCCCAATTTACCAGATCAGTGACAGAGCCAAGAACACAAAAGGTCTCTTGACTTTTTGCTTATTAGGTCACCCCTTAACTGTGCTCTTTTCCCCAAGGGCTCCTCCTAAACTAAGATTAAGTGTTAATCACTGTGTAAAGCAGTAAAAATAACAATTTGCCTTGAAGTGATTTTTCCCATTATTAACCAGAGATACAATTATTGTCTCATTATAGAGAATGTTCCCGAATGCAAAAAAAAAAAAAAATAGCCTTGTGAATGTCAGGCTAGCTAAAAAAGTCTTGTCAAAATTGATCACACTGCTATTAATTTTTATATCACAGAACTACACAGATAGGTAAGACGTCAATAGGTTTGATCTTTACAGCTTGAGATCGTCATTTCCCAGTGGTTTAAAACAGTTGTCCACAAATTCATCGCTGACTTCTTCTAGAGCAGCTGGCTTCCATTTGGGGGACTGGTCTCTGTCAATCAGCACTGTCAGGTGGAACAGAGAAACACCAAAGTTACTTGTAAACTTCCTCTAATTAAAATGACTTAAGATTGCATCAAGACGGATCACTACAGTGATTACATGGGGGAGACAAATCCGTATGCTCTGGAGAAGGCAGAGTTTTTGTAACACAGATATTTTTACTCTGATAAGAATTCCTGAGTTATGACCTGTCCAAAGATGTATCTGGGACGATACAAGGAACAGTGGATCACTTCAGAAGTAGCCCAAGCTTTGACGGGATAGACCTGCAATTGGTGGTTTAGTTAGACCTGCCACTCTTGGCTGACTTACGCTCTTTCATGGGAACCTGGAACGGTACCTTATGACGCTGCTTTGGGACAAGGCTTTCACACCTCTGTGCAAAATGTGACTCTTGGGAGAGTACAGGAGATGACTCAGTGGTGCCAAGTGCCTAAAGCTAATTTAAACACATCATGTGAACTAATAATGAAATAACTCACGAGGAAGGAGTAAAGCAGAGTATCTCTGTGGGAACCGAGAGTGTTTATTTGTAAATACTGACAGATACTGAGGCCTGGGTAGATTTAACTGTGACAATCTGTATGATCTTAGTATACAGACTTTATGCTGTATCCTGGGAAATACATCACTGAAGATAAAAACCATCACTGAATGAATCACATGTAAAAGGCTAACAAGAAAATGCCAATTCCCAAAAAACATTCCCTGTATTACAGGAATGTTGAAGGCATGTCAGCAACAGCTGCATTAGCAAACAATAAAACAAGAGGGAGTTTATTTGTGTGTAAAAATGACCAGTATGAATGGAATTCCAGAGCATCCTTCCAAGCACCTTTCAGGCTTTAAGAAACCCACAAAGGTGCTATTGAAAATGTGAAATTTTTATCATTTAAAAAAGAACAGCTGTAAGAATTGTGGCTCTCTAAGATGCAATGACTGCCCCACACTCTTCACAACACACATTCCCTTCAGGTGAGTGAAATCAGCAACTGCTTTGGAGGTGCACCTGTGGCCTGGGGGAACTTCCTGACCAACACAGCCCACAGCATGTAAGAGACGATGGGAGGGAAGAGGGAGCACATCTCTAATTTCTCTCCTGAGAATGGCCTTTATTTGTTTGTTTTCTGACAAAGAGTTTACAGTAGGATGGTTCTGAAGGCAGGTGAACTATGACACTCACAGAGACCAGATATTTCAAAGAATAACAGCTATTTTTGGGTAAGTTGTTGTGTTTTACTAAACTGACTTTGTTCTTATTGAGTGAACTAGAAATAGCCAAGATGAGGAATATGTAAGGGGGTGGAATTTTATGTTCAGTGAAAACAATACCCACCTAAAGACTGTGCTTATCAAAAAAACAGGCATTGTGGCCTGCCTACCAACTTGTAGTAAAAAATGTGACTTGAAAACTTCTAACTTTTCTGTCTTTAACCAATGTTTGAGAGTGGCTAGAAAATACACACCATTCAAATGACAACTGCACTCATTAATATTTCTGTAGAAGAAATATGCTGAGTGAAGACACACAGGCATCACAACTCTTTAGCTTACATCCCTAAAGAGCAAGGCAAATCAGAGTCCCATATCCATTTAGTTGCAAATAGGGAACTAAGGACTCCTTAGAAACAAACTGATTGTAGAAAGTAACCCATTATATGGATAGAAACTGCAATTCCACAGGAAACAGAATCCATGAGGACAATTCTTCATAAGAAATGTCCTGTAAAAGAGTGCTTTTACTTTGTTGTTCAACTGGGTAACTTATTGAAAAGCTGTGATCTTCCAAGTTATTTCTGAACATGGTGAAACCATTGACTGGCTTGGGTCAGAAGATGTAATTGTCCCAAATCAACTGTATTTATTCCATTGGAGTAGTACTTATCTACTGATTTTCTTCAATTTTAGTTGAAGTTCACAGTCTAGCCAAAACAGTCTACTGAACTGTTGTGCACAAAAGCCAATGCTGACTAGAGATGCTTTAAATTAAAGAGGAAAAAGTGTCCATGTGTATGTTACCAGAGCTTCACCTCTGCCATGCTGTAGTAAGTGCTGCCAGTTCTCCACTCCAGGGTACTGCTGTCTATTCAGGTTCATCCTTCTGTTTGGATCCATGGCCAGTTTTACTCTGGTGGATAAGCTGAATGCTCATAATGGTCTCCCCAGTGAAGTCTTTAATCTTGTGTGAGTAAAAATATTTGTTTTCTAGTAGTACCATGAAAATATTCCCTTTTTGTATTGACTTCTTTATATTTTGTATCTCTCCAGGTTGAGATCAATTATTACAAGAACAGAATAAAAATTCTGAAGACTTCTAAGGTAGGCTAAGGGAAATTCATTATGATAAAAGTAACTGAGCACAGACATCGTGTTAAGGGTTTGTTCTTGTGTTCACCTTTTTTAATCAAAATCCTAAACCCTTCTGTTCAGTAGTAGTGACTTTATCAGACTTCAGTTAGTGCTTTGTTGCTGAGCTTCCTTCAGCACAGTCAAAACTGCTATTTCCAAGCCCGTGACATTCTGTTTGCTGCCATAAAATCTCTGAACTCGTGCAGGGCCCTGGGGTGCCCAGGGTACAGCTCACATCTGCCAACACTGCAGGGGAGGTGGCAGAAGCTGCACAGAAATATCATCTTTGCAGGATCAGCAAAATGTAGAAGACCTTTACAATTCCCTTTCAAGTGCACATTCTGCACAGTGTTAGGAGGGTGATTTAACAGGTATTTGTCCCTGAGATTTGCTGCTGAGACTGTATCCTACCTGGATGTGTTTGAGCACTGACTCTAAAAATGACCACTTTTCTTAGGCAGTAAGGTTTGAAAAACAATTCTTGGCAGCTACCCAGACCTATGCATTTCTTAGTTTACATATTATTCTATTAATCAAGGTGATAAATTGATACCTAATGTGTTCCAAGTCCACATTTACTATTTTATGGGAAAATGTTGATGAAATATGATCCATGTGTTTTATGCTTTAAGGGTTTTGGCTTTTCTTTAATAGCTCCAATCACAAGAATCATAAACAGAGAAGAATGTTTGCCACAGTAGATTTTCAGGTTGAAAGAAAACTGGCTAAAAAAAAAAAAAATTGACCTCAGGCCAAAGCAGGTTTAAAAAGCTTTTAAACTACTCCCTAGTATGCCTTTTAAAATTATGGTTTGAAGCAGATGAAAGGTATCATTAAAACCTGACCTGTGGCCACTGGCTGCTGAAAAACATTCTTAAACTAAAATCTGATTGTTGTAACTCACCGTCTTTTAATGGTAAATCTTTTTGTGGTAGAGAGGGTCAAGAGCTGGCTCTTAAATGCTTGTAATGTAATGCTTTAAGAAAGAAAAAGCTAATACTTAACACCTTTATCATTTTTATTGACAATGGCTGGTTGAAGTACTTAATATTATCTCCCTTCCTATGAGAAAGGATGCTCAGCACATTGATGGATAATGATTTTTATGAAATTAGACCCAACTACAAAAGTGATCTTGAGTCAGATTCTACACTCCTCTGAAACGGGAAACAATGCTGAGACTGAAAATCTGAGAACAAGGTCTATGCAGTAAGCAGAAAACAGCACTGCTTCAAGAACAAGTTATTATAAGCAATCCCCTTAGTGCATTGGATCTTTGAAGGTTTTGTTTTTCCTTCCCCTGTTAAACTTTTGCTACATCATCCTGTATAAAAGAGAAGTTTTCTAACTGCTGTTGCTGCAGCTTCTCTCTTTACAAGTAGTTTGTGTATTTCCTGGCCATACTGACAAGGGATTTGCTTTTGTACTGTACCGCAGTCCCAGATGGTTTCATGACCTTGTGCCTTACAAGGAGAAATTCAGTTGGTGCTCCTCAGACTCTCAGACTTGGAGTTTGTCACTTCCTGAATAACTACATTTCAGCAGCTTATTTGCTGATTTAGAATACATCCCAGGAATAGTAATTTTAAGATATCCTTGTCCCCATTACCAACATAATGAGAGCCACTTCTCAACACATGGGGTAAGTTCTTCAAAGGAGTGTGTGCTAATAAGTGCTAAAGACTACTTAATTAAAATCAGAAACTTTCCCCATGCTGTATGAATAAATTTTGCATCTCTCACCCCAGGCTGTCTTTAATACGGTGTTACTAATAGCAGACACTCAAACTAATATCCATTCCTCAAGTGGCTTTTAAACTGCTTTATAAAGACAGACACAAAACAATGAGGAGGCGGTGATAATACATACTTGAGTATGTAACTGTGTGAATTAAAAGTCCAACCAAAAGTTATCCATCCAAATGCCTTGTACTGTAAGCTCCTTGGAAAAAGAAACGCCTGTGCTTTATTTCATCTCGTGATGAACAGTACCTAAATAATTGCTACAGCTCCTAACAGATGTGACTTTGGGTTTGACAAACTGCACAGTGAATCAGCAGTAGGATCAAGGACAGACTCCAAGTCTGTCCCCTGGATGAACTTGCTGAGCCACTGCTCTACTTTTACCGCTACATCTCTTGACCAATGCCTTAAAATGCTGAATTATTTAACATTAAGTTTATGTATATAGTTTTTTAATAGTAAGACACTTCCATTTAGACATATTCTGGACATGGAGAAAAGCAGGTCTTTGTTCTAACAGTTTTCTATGCAAACAGTTGTTCTTGATTTTGAGCCTTAAAGCATTGTGTAGCTGGCTCAACAAGCTGTGTGGCAACACTAAACCTGGACACAAGTGATACATGTAGCTACTCAGTACTGTCAGTGTTAAATGTGAAATGGTGAAACCAGGTGGATAAATAATGTTAGGGAACTGAGCTTGCACAAAGGAAACAACGTGGCTCTTGTGCTTTGAACAATAATAAATTCTGGCCACACAGAAGTCCAATAAGCAAAACCTATAGAAAACTGGGAAGTTTTCTCTCAGCTGTTGCTGTATGCACTTGTAGTGATCTCCAAAGAAGCACCACAATAGTGAATTTCTGTATTATTATGTTTGGGAAGTGGTTTTGGTGTGCATGCTTACCTGCTCGAACCCCTTCATAGAAGTCATGGCCTTTCTGAAAGATCACAAAAAAAAAGCTGTAACATGACATTCTATTTATCCCATCTTTCCCTATCCCACTTTTGCTTGAAATGCAAGTTCTCAAGATTCAGTTAAATCCCACTTTTACTGTTCTTTTCTAGGCCTACTTTGTCTTTACTTATTAAAGAGCTCTGTTATCTTCTTGCTTAAATGCAGCCACATCTCTTAGAATCAGTCTATTGACCTGTAGCTGATCAAGCACTTTGGCACAGTCCAAGTTCTCTCTCTGTGTAACATCTCAGATCTTTTTCTAAAGAGCTTCACATGATGGGGCTAAGGTGTGTAGTATCAAAAGTTGTTCTGAGAAGGGCCAGTCTTCAGGAATTTTGATGTATTCTGCATACTTGGAACACTTTGCAGTTAAATGGAATCCTGTAAACATCCACCTCTTTTTTGATAAAGGTAAATGTAACACTTAAATCCCTAAGCATGCTTCATTAGTAACGGAACCACAATCCTAGTTTCAGTCAGGCATTAAAACATACCAGAATTAGACAGATTTTTCACTTCTTCAAGTATTTACTTTAACCATTGCAAATCATTTAATTGGACATATAAAAACCTTATTTTAAAATGTGACACAACTAATAATAAGGATGCCATGGGGAACCCTGCAAGGCATTTGTTCAGGAGTTCAGTTAGCAGCTCTGTTCCACTGGAAGGATCCCCTTCTCATATGCTATCCAAGTACTCAGCACTCAGTACAAATAACACTAAAATCTCTTGCTGTGATAAATTTTTCATAGACAACACTCTTGAAAGGCAGTGATAAACAACTATTTACACCCTGCTGCTGGGAACTGAGGCACTGAGGACTAAGTAATTTAAATAGAAAACCTGTTCAAGAACACCAGTTTTAAAATTACAATCCAAATATGAAACTATCTATATATTAATGTTTTCATACTTTTCTAACAGAAGTCTTCTACATTCCCATCTGACCATCATTAATGTAGCATGCTTTGCATTCCATATAACATGAAACTAGAAAAAAGTGACAGCCTCACAAACTCACAAAGATGATATTGAAAATTAAAACCTATACATTATAAACCCTTGATGTAATCTACATAAAATTTTTAGCCTCTGATAAACTGCTCCCCCTCTGTGGCTGGAGAGAGAGAAGGGGCTCAGCTGTTGCTTACCATGCATGCTTGGCTCAGTCTGTATTCCATCCTGAGTACATCTTGTAAGCTCATGGAAGCTCCTTCTTTGAGCTGTCTGAGAGTCAGCTTTAAAGATGTAGGTGACATCTTATTAATAGTCTGAGGAAGACAATAAAATTATTTTTATTTTCTTCAATTTGGACACATTTTCAAGTCTGTCTTTTGTGCATTTTAAACTTTGTGAAGTAAATGATGGCTCTCTTCTCCCTGAGCTCCTGTTGTGACACCTACTCCTCCTGCTCCCTCCCACCACGCTGTCACATTAAATTAACTTCCCTTCATAAACTTTGATCAGCAAGATCTCTGGAATGTGTGCCATCACTTGTGGAAAGCCTACAACTTCTAAGGTCCCGTCATTTAAGATCGAATTACTACTAGCTAGAGAAATTAATGAAAGACATTTTCAAGAAGAATCTTTTGATAAGTGAAGGCAAGTGTTACAAGCAATTATACTTTGTTTTTGGATATCATATATATGTAGTCTGAATTGCTCTTAGATGTACTGATATTGTAGCTGATACTAGTATTGCTCAACATTTAAGTTTTATTTGGTACAACAGAGTAATAAGGTAATAATAGAGAGATGGGCAACAAACTTCAGGTAGTTGCTTTGTGATCATTTGCAAAGACCAAACGATATACAAAGAAGAAAACTGTGAAAGAAAATATTACAATAAATCAAACATATTTATCCAGGCTTCTTGTCTGGGATCAACAGATACTGAAGTCATTTAGCCCTACATTACTCTGCTGATAGGAAGCTTGGAGGTCTTGCCTTACTTTTGACAGAGGCACAGGCTATAAATATTGTGCCACAGACAGGATTTGTTTAAGGCACACAAACAAATGCTGTAAATTTGGCTCTCAGGAGTATCCTTTGATGAACAGCATGCCAGTAAACAGTAGGATAAAGTGGGGAGAAAGACAAAAACCTAATTAAGAAAACAGAACTGAGCTTTAAAGGTTCATGGGTTTTGGGGAAAAGGAGCTAAATCTTATTGTTGCTTATCATTGTTTTCTTACTCTAAACAAGATCCTCCTTCCTCTGTAAACCCAAATACAAGCTCTGTATCATTCACAGTACAATAGACATTTCCTGATAATTAGGACATTTTTACCGCTATTAAAAAGCAGCAGATGGTAAGATTTGCCTCTTTACATTATTTTCATTGCAGACATTAGGCTCCTTACCACAGACTGAAATGGCAGGTTTCCAGTCATCAACAGCAACATTTTTTCTAGCTCCCAATTACTCTTCATCCCTCCAGACACCAGCTGATACAGCAGTGACCCATTTTGCCTAGTTAAGCTGGAAAACATGTGATTGCTATACAAGCAGGAGCCTGTGGAATTGGGCCTTCAAAGCACTGCTTCTGTTGTTCTGTTACTTGCATGTAACCACTGTGCTTGAGAGAGAAGCTGGCAAAGAAAGAGCCAACACTGGCTCTAAGTGCCAACAGTTCCTGAGTTCTGGTCAAGCTCTCAAACGATGAGCTGCCTTTCAGCAGATTAAGAAATCTGCTGTACCTCTAAATATATCACTCTGTAGGTCTCAGATGGGTGGCAGCTCTTAACTGGACCCCTTATTTCCTGTAAGATGCTCTTGCTGGCCTTACGTTTCAGCTGGACCTTTCCCCCTTTGAGTTTCACATTCTGCCATTTAGATTAGGAAGTCTTTGCTCTGACCAGGTTAAATGGTATGCATGGTACACTCAGGTGGTTCCAGGGATGAAACGGTAATGGCAAGTTCTTTCTGGTCAAAGCAAGCATTGGAATGGGGAAGATCTGAAAACAGCACTTAAGGCAGATGCTAGATCCACTAGACTGGTTATCTTGGCATATCAATGAGGCTGAAGGTGGAGGAGGTAGTGACATAAATCAAGCTGGAGGAAGAGGAACACGGCAGGAAAATGGGTAGGTGTAATTGCAGAAAAATGAGTCACCAGTGTAGCTATAAATACATTCTCTGTACAAAGAGGAGGGGACTGGTGCTAGGGAACAAGCCTGAAAAGGAGACAGGATAGGCTGGAGTGGGGAGTACTAAAATGCAAAGAAGTCTTTTAGAAGTATTTGACATCTATTCCAGTATCTTTCAAACCATCTTGATTTTGACACAATGATCCCAAAAGCTCTGAGCTGAATTTGCAGCAGACTGCACACCAATAAAATACTATCAGAAGGTGATTGAATTAAGTGGCACTGACACAGTGGAGTCCTTTACAAGAGTAAAAGAAGGAATAGTGACTTTCTTTCACTTAAAAACCCAAAAACCTCTCAGAGGCTCAGTGCATCACTCCCCTTGCAATAGATGACACCCATCACTTACTTTCTGAGGTATCAACGCATTTGGTCAACCACAGGGAACAATGGTCCTGGAGGAGCTTTGACAATGTATGAGGAGTATCTAGCCAAAGCTACACAGGAAAGCTGCCTAAGGACAGAACATCACCCTTAGTGGTCTGTTAACACAGTTTCAGAATGCTGCTTTGAATTCAACACTACCAAGCTTCATTCCTGTAATCTACCTCGCCCATTTGCTGCACACACATTAAAGTTTCAGGAGCTATTATGTGCACCCCAGCCTGACCAGTAGATCTGGACAACATGTCTTGTAATTCTTAGTCTGCAGTGTCCTGCACACTACATTGGCACTCATTCAGTAACAACGAAGGATTTTAAACCATTAAGTGTCAGTGCTCAGAAGGTGCACTGTCCTGCCAAAAAAGCTCTAAGAAAGCATTATGTGAAAACCAAGTCAAGTTTCTGATGCTTTTCAGGTTTTGACCCCACATGTTTACTTCATCCCATTACAAATGGTACACCTGCCACTCAGATTAAAGCTTTTTGGCTCATGTAAATCCTGAAAACAAAGCAGTGCTGTAAAGTTAAAGGTTTGAAAACTACCAAGTTCAAAGTGCTACTTCTCCAGCTTTCTGCCTATTTGTAACTGCGTTCAAAGTGTGGTAGAAATCACGAAGTCATTCTCAAGCAGAATTTTAATGAATTTATATTCTTCTTCATGCAATATTTCAGTATCAGATATGTGACAGCCTGCAAAGCAGGCATGTTTTGGAAGTAAAAAGCAGGAGTACTGTAGGTCAAAGAGAACAGGATACTTGGAACAGCATGGCTCACAGCATACTTGGATTATGTCAGAACAAGGAGTTCCATTTTATTAATACTACAAGGTATCTGTTGATCCAAGGTACAAGGTGGATGTACCAAGGGGTACCTCCAAATTAGGATATTTGTATTAAACTTTTAGTTCGGGCTTATTCCATAAGCCTACTTACACATATAAAAAATATAGGGGTAAACAAGGGGAGTAAGATAGACATTGCTGTTACTGAATCAGCTGATACAGTATTTATCAGTTGGATTTGCTGTTGTTCCTGTACCTGGACACTAAAGTGAAACCTTGGTTTCACAATCTTGCCTACTGCTTAGCACAGCATGTCTGCTGTCAGAAACTCCTCTGAAACTTAAGTATTTGTTCACACTAGCAAGTCTTGCATCTGCTAGAAAATGTGGGATTTGTTTCATGGGGTTTTTCTCACGAATTTCTGCATGGACTGAAGCAAGTCATACTAACACAATGTTATCTCTTGAACAGAACAGACAATTGTTCTGAAACTTTGGTCAACTCCAAGGACGTTCATTTATGAATCACATAAAAGAAAAAAAGTTGTTATAAAGCCCTATTAAAGACATGAGATAAGAGAACTGAAGAAGCAACAAAATAGCCTCTTTTCTTTTTTGTTCAGGAATTAAAAAAATCAGTTACACAAAATCATAACTTTGAAGTAGATGACCTAGTTTTAAGTTCTAAATTAAAACTGTTAAACAAATGTACCATCATAAACAATATGGAAAAAAAACAAATAATTCTTGGTTGTTTTCAACATCCACTGAACCTAATCAATATAATACAAACAGATAAAATTTGTGTTCTGGCACTAGAATACATTTGACTGCTTTATCCAATGAAACTTGAATACTAGGGGGAAAAAATGAGCTTTCCCTTTTATTCTATTTTACTTTTATAAGACATATGCTAAACTTCTTGCAATGTACTAGATGTACTGGTTGGCACAAAGATAATCTTAAAACTTCCTTTCTCAAAAACTGTTTGATAGTTCCAGTGACAATGTGCTACATTTGAAATTTAAATTTTTTTTTTAAAAGTGACAGGATGTCTAATGTGAAGACTACCTTATAAAATTCCTTCTGCTCATATCAAAGTCAGATATGATGGATGTTTTATTTTACTATGAAAGGAAGATTTCTTCTGTGAGCTGTAACTAAAGTTAAAATGACCCTTTTGTGGGAGAAATGCTTCAGTTCTATCCAGTTGTAGTATTTCACTAGCTCCAAACCAAACTTTTACAAGGCACCTGAACAAAGATACTTCAAAGGAAAAAAGAAAATACAGACAGTATTTATAAATGAATATAAGTTGCTTCTTGCTTTTGAGGCTGAAGTATAAATTGTGTGTGTAGCATTGCTGTACGTTTTTTGAGTAGTGACTACATCCAACTCTCAGAAAGGCATTAAAAAGATCAAAAAATACTTTGTGGTTATAAATCTTTTGCTGTTTACCCAAATGAGATATCTGGAATGGAAGAAAAACAACAACACTGTTTTGGCACTGTTTTATTCCAAGTCTTGGCAATAAAATGAGAAGCTATAAAGGGAACACTTGTTCCCAACAACCCCCTGACTGTGGGGACAGAAAGGGGAGCTTGGTTTTACATTAAATTACAGTTTTATGCACTGTAAGATGGTGCTTACATTGTGTGATTTTAGAGGGATACCCTTGTCTGAGTAGAACTACTGAGAATCCCTCAGGACTATGTGTGAGAAGCTGAGGCTCTCAGTCCAAAGCCCTACAGGGTGACTAAATTTTCCCTATGACAAGAAACCATAAAACCAGACTTAAAATCTCTAACACAAATGACATAGAAGACTTTACCTCAAGCTGCTTCATGGCAAAAGGAGAACCATCTTGCTTTAATTTTTTAACAATTTCTTCCACACTGTTTGCTGAAAAAAGACTAAAAGAAAAAAAAATTAGTTAACAAGCTGCTTCAGTCTCCCCCTTACCTCTGAAGGGTTGGTAACTGACATTAGAAACAGGGCATAACCAGCTGATTTGGCTTTTCTTAGCAATATCTTCCATGTTGTTCAGTTTCATGTAACTCAGGTGTCTCCTTTTCCTTTACAAATCTCCAGTGCTTCAATAAACCTCACTAACAAACTCTGATATTTATCTATGAACTTCAATTACTGCCATCAGTCTCAGCTGTGTTTTTATAACATATCAAATCCTTAGCTATCAGTTCCATTCTACTGGTTTGGTGTCAGCATCTTTTATCTCTAAATGTAGTTATTGCCATCCTTCTTCCAGAGTTTCAGCTCTTTCTTATCACTCTCACTTATTTCTCCTTCCTCTTCTGATACACTGAAGTTCCAAGCTATCATAGAAATGGCCTTAACCCAATGAGTACTATAAATGTGTTGGGTAACATTTCCTGTCCAACTTAACAGTTACTCTCACAAATTCCCATCCAATATCTACAGAAAATATTCATTTTAATGTGCCACAGGCCATGAATCAGGCTACTATGCCCAAGTATTTAAGGTACTGATGAGTGAAATATTTAATGAGCTTCAGCTAAAGCTCCCTAGAAACAAAATTTCACTTAAACTTGGAGGTCATTTCTCTCACCTTATCTGTGAAATACTGTTACTAGATTTAACTTCATGTTCACTACCCACAAGAATAAAAAATTGAAAAAGATTGCTGAATACCTGTTAATCTTCTCCATATGTTCATCAAGTACAAACTCCTTTTCTTGATCAACTGTGCACTATTTAAAAAGCAAATACATATTTTACTTGGTTATTTTAGACTGAAAAGTGTATCAGTACCAAAAAATTTCAGTGACTTGTGTTACAAAAATATCGTATCATAAATGAACACTTAATATTCATAAGACAGTGCCATTTTTAATGAATTACAATTTTGCAGTGTGTATATATGAACTTGTCACTTTATTCTGTGAATGTGAAAGATGTTGCCTCATACTGCAGTGCTTGCTCTGAGCTACTTTGTATGCATATTTGTCTGAGTGGTTATCTTGTACACAAGTAATTCTGATTATTCTATCAAAACACTTCTGTGCAATACACTAAGAAAGTCAGTGTAGGTAAATCTACTCAAAAACCTAAGGTTGTTTTCAAAAAAACTTTTCATTTTCTTTAAAAATATACATGCCTATGTTTAGGCTTTTTTAATGACAAAAAAAAAGCATTTCTCTTCCTTTTCTATGTAATTTTAAAAAATTTATTTAGACAAAGTGTGTGATAGATCCACCAGCCTTCTGTGGGAAGGCTGTCAAATGTTTCACATCTTCTGGCATTAAGGGGTTTGGGACATAAGCAGATGTTTCAGGAACAGCAGCTGAAGCTGAAAAAGGTTCCCTGGCATTTCAGCTCTGATAACTAAAAATACACAGTTTCCTTTTCCATTCAGTGTCATCTTGTAAAGCGGGATACTGCAACATATAATCACTCCTATTTCATAGCGTTCTGTTTTGTCAAAAAAATCAGTACTATGATGTAAATTAGCTTATCCCATTTATTTTTCTAATTAATCTTATTTATGAACTTAGTAATTACAAACTAGAAATACCAAGAGTAGACACAGCACATTTTAAAGCTGAACAACAGCAGAGTAATAGACTGACTGAATAACACTGAATACTGGTTTGACTAGAAGTTTTCTTTCTTTTGAAAGAGAACTGCAATGCACATCAAAAGAGTTAAAATAGCCACTGGTTGTAAAGGCAATACCTTTTATTTTCATGCCCATTGTTACATGGGGCTAACACAAGTTTTACGGATAGAGTGCAAAGAGTTTGGAAACTCATTATTTTCAACCATAAAAAAAGATAATCAGTAGCATGGATAAAAAAAGAATGTCTACATATATTTAACAATTTTGCTTGATTTCAGTAATTTCAGATTACCTTCATGTGGTAGGAGTTCAGTAAATCTGCAATTTTTTCTTTTGAAGGGGATTTCAGTGCTATTAGGTCTTTCTCCAAGGCAGGTAGCTATTAAAAATAAGATTTAATTACAAATAAGTAAAACAAAACATACTCCTTGGGTTATTACTCTGGTAACAGTAGGATATACGTATATAAACATCCCCTCATCCTCCCCAAATTTCTGACAGACCTTAAAGGAGTACAACACAAGGAGACAGAGTTCATTTGCCAGTGTTGAACCACCCGAATTTAATTCTCTGCAGTGACCAGCAAAGAACTGCTTCCCAAGCAGCCACCCAATGCAGGCAAAGCCAGGCTGCACCAGTCTGAGAGGAAAGAACACGTTAATGGGGTGTTACCTTGACTGCAACCTTTGCAGTTGTATAAATCTCTAGTTTCATACACTGTTGTCTAAATTGTACATTTTTAAAGCAACCTCCATTATGCTGAGTAGATCATGCCCTTCCAACAGTGGAATTGTAAAAACAGCACCATTTGCTCCTTCCTTCAAGCAAAGCTGTCACCAGCTGGCAAGTGTTAGAAGGACAGCTTGAGAGTGTCTCACCATGCCTGTTTGCAGGGCATGGCCAGCTAATATAAGTGCACCTCTGCAGACACTCGTGTTGGTAACAGTGTACGGGCGTGCTGAAACCCCAAACCTGTCACTGTGGCTGGGGGCTGTGCCCTGGCCAGCACTGTTGGCACCTTACCTTTTCAGATTCTACAAAATGAGTAGCGATGCCAGCTTTTAGCACATCTCTTCCTTTCAGCCTACATCCCGTTAGTGCGAGGTAATAGCCAATCTTCCCTGAGAGCCTTGGCAAGAAATACCCTCCACCTACATCAGGAAAAAGGCCTGTAATAAACAACACAAAACAAAAGTGAAGGGAGAAGATCTTGTACTAATCACCTCTAGCAGCAAGTTTTTCTTGTGTCTCTTTCATCTCGCTCACATAGGCACAGCAACCTTGCCCAAATTTCTCCTTGACTTGGCTTGACATTTCTGGCATCAAAACCCTTCCTAAAAGCAAACTCTTGAACACTTTCCAAACTTCATCCTTTCTGCTGGCACATACTTTACAAACATATACCAAACAATAATATTTATTCTATTTGCCAACAGCTCGAGACAATTTTTGGGTGCTTGAAAAATCAAGTGTGTTCTCAGCAAAGAAACAGAAGCGACACAAAGAATTGTGAAATAATTTGTGCAAACTCAAACGGGACGCTGCTTTTTCACTGAAATCTTTTATTATGATAAAAATATCAAACACTGATGAAGTGCCTCTTGCACAGCTTAGTTTGAACAAATTTTGGGGCTGAGAATTCAGTAATAGATCAACAGTATTGCCAGGGTCTTCCTGAAGGTGGAGGCACAAGATGCTGACTTAGTACTTGGCTCTTTGACAGGACTGTGACTAAGCTGAAATTAAAAAAAAAAATTATTAAACTCTCCAGTTTAGTAACTGTCTTGTATGTTTTTTTAAATCTACAGATTAGGGTAATTTTTTAAAAATGCAAAGCTGTGAATAGGATTTAAAATACTTTAAAAAATTGTAATTGGAAAGTATCTACCTTCTGTTCTATACATTGATCACCAACAAAATAAATTTAGACACGTTTTGTAACATACTTAAACTTGAGAAAACTTGAGCTTAGCTGTATTGATTTCAGAGTGCATAGAAGCAGGGTCCAGTTACTACTTTGAAATCATGCCAGTGGTGTGTTCATGGAACTGAAAGTCTGTCAAAGAAATTAAAGGGGTGCTGGGGTTTTTTCACTTTCAGAGAATAAATTAATCATGGAAACAAATTAAAAAGAATACAAATGAGCAATAAGAAACTCCTAAGACACTTGCCAAAGAAGAGATACTAACTGGGAAAATTCAGATGTACATAAGGAGTTTAAATGGGGTTCTGCTAGAAGATGGTAATTTTTCATTCACAATTAATTGCTTTTGTTCACAGAAGAGTCAATGTATGTATTATAGAAAGACCCTAGTATTTTGAGTTATGGGAAATTAGTGGTCCCTGAACAGTCCTCCCCCTCAGATGGAATAAGGGGAGGTTTCTTTCAGACAGCTGCTCTTCAGTGTTTCCCTCTTAGTAATCTTAATATCTAACCCATCTCAGCTTCCCCTCTGGTTCCCTCTTGGTCTTCCTTTTGTTCTGCTGCTTCTAATACATCAAAAAGTTGTTTTTAGGAGTCATTTCCTATCAGCTACAGCTGTAGTATTCTATTCCCACTGATGGGTGTGCTGTCATCAATTGATTTATTCCTCATCCCCCAGGCTACTGAGACATAAAACTCTCCTCCTGAAATGCTGAATGCCTTGCTGACACCCCTTAAAAGCCCTAACCTGTATTAACTCCTATTCATCACTTACCGTCTTTTTCATCTGTACTCACATTCTCAAATAGTCTATTCTCCATTTTACCTTCTCAGCTTGAGCCATCATAACATTGATGCCAAGACTTCTATTTAGTTTTATGTTTCTATTCATCTGTCTCCCCTTGGATATCCTTCTACTGCAAAAAAAAACCCTACTCAACCTCATTTCAAAGTAAAACTTGTCTTAAAAATGCCCTCCAAAGCAAAAAGGCAATTACATTATTCTCTCCATCCACCAGAACAACAACAGCAACAATATCTTTTTTCTTTTTGCTGTAGTTAAAATAATACTGATGCTAGACTACTGTTCTCCTCACGCTCCAGCACATTTCCAGAGGAAAAACATCTTTCTATTGGGATCCATAGTGCCCTTCCACTTGGCCGTACACAGGGAAATCAGTTCTAAATAAACTGTGAAATTGATTAGCCTAAGTTGCTTTAGAAGCAAATAAAGCTAAATTGAATGAAGGTTTCTTTAATTAAGGAATTTACAAACAGGATTAGTGAAGGTCTACCTAATCCACTTTAAACTTATTTGGTTGCATAGTCTGCTATAGCTTCTACTGTATCCTTTTCAATATTCCTGTCTTCCTTTTTCTCTTATAATTTTACTTCTCTTGTCCATATTCTACATACTGCTCTTAATTCTCTCAGTAATGCTTCCTATGTTTCTCTTTGCTACTGGGGTTCTCTTAATGTATTTCATACTTGATGTTTGGGTTTTTTGTTAGCATTTAGCAATGATTTCTCAATTTCCTACTGAAGTAAGAGAAGAGCTGTGTTACTGCTGGGCTGCCCAGGCCATAAGCCTATGCCTGTACTGCTGACTTGCAGTCTGTGCTCTGACACAAGTGCAACATGCTCTGCTGTAATCCCAAAGGTGCAATTCTGCAATTGCCAAGCGTAAGAAAGGCGGTGCTGCTACATTCTTACCTTGTCTGGCACAGCGGGTTGGGAATTTTTAAGTACTGACTTGGAGAAAGCTAAAAACTTAGCAGGGATATACAAGAAAGTATCCATTATTACCTCAAAGCCCCCACGTTATACTTTCATGGTTTGTTCTCCCCACCAGTGGTTTTTCCACATCCTCCTACTTCTGTGCTGCTTTCCAGTGCTTTATCTTACCTATGTGAAACTCCTACAGTCTAGAACTGCCTTTTCTTTCCATTTGCTAAGTGGCATATTTATCGATATCCTTTTATTTATGGTGGTGTACAAATGCAGAGTAACTGTGTGAAAATGGAGCAGCTGAATGAATGCTTTGTTTTCATTTCACAGCAAAGGTGTCATGCCTACTGAAATAAGTGAGCATATGAAAAAAACAATCAATACAGTATCTAGAGAGCTAGGCATTTTAAACACACCCCACAGAGATCAAAACAGCTAAGCCTTTAAATCCAAACAGATTTCAGTGGTTTTACTTCTAAGTGATCCTAAAAGGGGTTTAATTACTTTCTTTCCTAAGCAACTTCTAAGCTTTTCCTTCACATGTCTTCAGTCTATTTTTGTTTAAGTAAGTCCTAGTCACCACAAGAAATCTGTGTAAAGTACATAGTTCTTGTTAATATAAAACTGCTTATATCTTTACCTTTGAAGAAGAAAGTGAAGGTTACTTTTATTATTAGAATAATTTCACATGCCAATGAACCTCTATGTTTAGTTAAAAAAAAATACAAATACAAATTGTTTACTTCAAATGATTTTCATATACAACAACTGATTATAAACTTTAGAGTTTAGAAAACGCATGTTGTATTAAAGCTTAAGTTTAGTTTACTAAGTTTTTCTTCAGCAAAAAAAACCCCAAACCTTGGAGGGCTGAAATAGCTTTTGGTTTTCTTATCCCAACTTTACTCGTTCAGAAAAATTACATTACATTTATCAGCTAGCAGGAATTGGTCTAATATTTTTTCAGGAGCTAAAATGATAACAAGCTTGCTTATATTTGCGTGGTTTATTATGCTTTATTATGCTTGACAGTTGCATCAGGAGAGTTCACTTTAATCTGGCTTTTCTTGAGCCATACCTGTATCTTTATGTAGCTCTGAAGCTCTGTAGCTCTACGTTTTCTTTTGTACCTCTCAGAATTAACAAAGAAACTGAAGGATCAAACATTAGAAAACACAAGGTACATGCTGCTATTTAAAAGAAAAAAAGGCGACGCTGAAGACACTGTGATCTTGCCTAGATGCAATCTGTGCACGATTGTAATGGGTCTACATTAATAATCTACAAGAAAAGCTGGAATTCCAAAATCTGTCTCATTAACATTGCAGAGCAGCTTGTAGTACACCCAGTTGGACTCACACCGAGTTCCCAAGGTAAAGCTGGCATACCTGCATTGGGAGCTTCAGACTTTACCTGCCTTCATCTGTAGCAAGACTTGGTTCCTTTTTAAAAGGAAGTTTTATCCTGACAGCCTTTGTGTCAGTTTACACAGTTAAGATGATCAACTCAATGATCAACTCCCAGAATACAGGTTAAGTTTCTAATAATTTAATAGAAAATACTTTCCATACATGGTCATCTCCAATTCCCTTTTAAAATTCTTTCCCTACCCCCAAAGCATTCAGCCAAAGGTATTTCACCCTGGTTACACGAACAGTGAAACCCTAAACACGTTAACATGTGATAATCTGTTAACACACTTACCTATTGCTGTTTCTGGCATGGCAAAAAGTGTCTTTTCTGTAGCAACTCGAAAGTGTCCATGGATTGAGACGCCAACTCCCTGTACAGGCAAAGGACACAGTTATAAAATTACTGGAAAAAATAATCATAACCACAATCCTATGTAACATACTTCTTGCTTTGCTCTACAATTTAAATAATATTAGATTTACCATGTGCATCTCAACAAAATATTAAAAGGCCTTTTATGGTTCAAATGCTAATAAAGCCTCATGTTATCTTCACGATTTGGCTGAAATAGCATTCTGTGCTTTGAAAGATGGGTGAGTCATACAGGGAATAACTTCAAAAAACTGTAAGTGACCCTGTTATCTCCACTGGACTACTAAGGGAGTTGACATCCTTTTGCTAATGTTACTCCATCTATAATTTTTGCACGTACTTCAAATTGCCAACAAAAAAAAAGCCAATACTTTTGGAAAATACGTAAACTTCACAAAGCTGTCATCCTAATACTTTCAAAAGAAATAATAATTAACTATTCTTCTAATGTGATAATTACCTACGTTATAAACACAGAAGTATTTCAAGCAGAAAAAGCCTTCAGCATTATTGATTGAAATTCAAAATACATGAAAGAAACTCACTTTTTATCCTGGGCACTTGTGTTCACCAAGTCAGTAATGGAATTTACATTTCTAAGTATCTAGCACTCTTCTCTAGCAGCCTGTTCTGATGAAACACTTCCCTCAAAAGCAGAAGAGTTTCTGGTGTTGTCTATGCCGTATTTTCTGATTTAGGTAGTAAGCAGCAACAAGGCCCAATACAAAAAAAAAATGCACTTCACACAAAAGAAATTTAATTTAGATAAATCTTCAAGAGGCAAACTGACAAATAAAACCAAAAATGGTTATATGAAAAAGTTACCACTACTTAGTAATAATATTTGAAGTAATCCAAGAATATTTAGATTATAGGGTACAACCACAACACACATATTGAGGTCTCACTTCACAAAGCTTACCTACATTATACTTGTCAATAGAAATGTGTGTTTGATCCTATCTGGAGACAAAACCCTCTGCTGAATACTTCACAAGAAGTTATTTCATACAAGTATTCTCTCTCTCTTCCTTTCCACTGTTTCAGTTTACTTCTGTTCCTCACTGTTAATTTTCCCTTTGCTCAGTCCTTCCAGCCATCCACTTTTTATGTTAAAACTAAGATATTTTAAAAATCATTGGCCAAAAGAAGTCAGTGTCTGATGAGGATACAAGAGATTTTAAATAACGTTTTTAATTGTTTAAATACTAGAAAAATGGCACTTTATCCAACTAAGGCTTTTAGTCTTCACAAATATCTTTACAATATTTCATACTTCCCATAAAAAACAGTGGGATTAATTGGGTGATACTCCCTTGGACGAGCAGTATGTATCTGACAGGTTTTTAAGGTGAGAGTAGAACTTCTTTTCCTTTTGCTTATCTACAGAGACCTTTGATTGGGTTTTACATCAAAATTTTTGAAAAGTTATCTCAGTTTCATATAAATTAAATTTCCTTTACATCCTTCCCTGGCCTCTCTTACAGTTCTGCCCAACAAGAAATTAATTGTCACTGGTTATTCCATTAGGGTGATACACAACTAAACCTGAAAATATTTTCAAGTTTCTTCTGTGAAATGACTATCTGCCACTCTCGGGTTTTAATAGAGACGTATGAAGTTTTTAAGATTCCAGTTTAATTTCCTGAGAAATGCACCCATAGGGTAAGTGGTTATCAAACTTGATTTTATATGCAGGAACTAAGCCAAATGTATTCACATGAAGAACTGCTGTTCCAATGAGGCGAATGGGATTTGAGCAAACATCTGAATCTTATTTGCACAGGGTAAAACCTTATGTCTCATCCCTTATCTGTCCTCTAGCCCTTTCTCTGAGCACTGGTCAGATCTCATCTGAGCAGCAGCAAGAGCAATGGGCCTGTATTTAGTTCTCCTGAAAATGCAAAGCTGCATGTAAAGCTATGTTCACTCCTAAAACTGTTCCAGAACTCTTAAATGAAATGTAAATGTGACTTCATCACTTTCGACTTTTTAAATGTCATAATAGCATATTTTCACTCCATTAAGTAAAGCCTGCTGTTGTTTTTATGCATGTTCAGCAATAACAATGACCTTTTTAAAAGATAATGAAATAAAAATCATGCCCATTTTGGTCTTTCTTACACTTAAATTAATATTTTCTAATCCCATATCTAAAATACAAATACCATCTATCTCAAAGCATTTTTTTTGGCTTGTTTTCTCGACAATCAGAATTTTGTTTAAGTACTCAACTTTTTAGCTTGAGTATTAAGTAACAAAGATTCGAGTGTGAATTCCATGAAGGGAGCTTCTCTTCCAAGCTTGTTCTTTTTTTAGAGTGATAAAAATAAATGTCGAGTTTTAATAATAGAAAGTTGAAAGATGTAATTTTCTTTTGAAAGAAGTAATTAAATCAAATTTCACTTTCTCAAGTGCTTAAGCCATAATTGGATTTGTTTTCTAGATGGCCTTCGAGTTTTATATCATAGATAACAGCCTTATTTCAGATGTATATTTAAAAGACCAAAACTTTATTTTCTTTTTATTCATTATAAAGAAAGTAGTGCAAATGCGTTCGTGCTTCTTTGAAGATCATTTCTAAATAATCCAATATTAAGATGAAATTTGGAGAGAAAAATTAGTTAATGGTACAAATCCCAGTAACTTCTTCACTGGTGTCCATATGCTTTTGTTTATTTGTAACTTCCCAAATGGTTAACGGATGACTGCATGTGTTTAACCTTCTAGAGCTAATACAGAGGACAGATACTCATTAGTTTAATATATCCTGTGTAAAGAACAAACCAGTCAGAAGTCTAAATGCATTCCTCCTTCATTTCTGGATTTCTAATTTTATTTTGTTTTAATTTAGCTGAAATCTTACATAGCTAGAGTCCCCCCTAGGAGGCCCTTCACACCACTAAAAAAATCTTCAATTGGACTGCGTTCACTTCACCAGGTACTTCCAGCATTTACACATACAAGTCTTAACACTATAATATCTTTATTAAAATACACTATATTCTGCACTGTCAGACTTCTGCTTTTCACGATCTTATATACTAAAGCTAATGTCTTCCTTCAGACTTTTCCAAGGTTATACACTCCCATGGTCAATCAGGCTTTTACTGGCTGGAAACTTTTTTTCCACTGACAGCTGAATGTTTGAATTTTGTAAAGGATACTTACAGAATGAGACTAGAAGTTAAGGAGAATAAAGAAATTAACAAGCAACCAATTTAAACTACTGGGCTGGTTTTGGCTGAGATAGTTTTCTTCACAGTAGCTTCTTCATAGCATGGGGGCTGTGTTTTGTATTTGCTGAAAGCAGTGTTGATAATATAGAGATGTTTTTGCTATTACTGAGCAGCACTTGCACAGGGTCAAGGCCTTTTCTGATTCTCACCCCACCCCACCAGTGAGTGGGCTGGTGGTGCCAAGGAGATGGGAGGGGCCACAGCCAGGACAGCTGACCCAAGGGATATTCCATATCATATGGCATCATGCTCAGCACGTGAAGTGGGGGGAAAAAAGGATGCAGGGGGAACGTTTGGAGCGATGGCGTTTGTCTTCCCAAGTCACCATTATGTGTGATGGCTGGAGACAGCTGGACACCGCCCTGTCCGTGGGAAGTACTGAATGAATTCCTCATTTTGCTTTGTGTGTGTGGCTGTTGCTTCACCTGTTAAAGTGTGTTTATCTCAGCCCATGGGGTTTCTCACTTCTACACTTCTGATTCTCTCCCAATCGTCCTGGCCCGGGAGGGAGGGAGTGAGTGAGTGGCTGGCTGGGAAGGCCCTAGCTGCCAGCTGGGGTTAAAGCATGGCAATCTCTCGTTCTGTAGGGTTTATATATGAATCAAAAATACAGATACAAGCAGAAATGATGGTCTGACAATGTATTACTGGAGATAAGCTATCAAGGGGTTTGGTTACAAATTACAGATTTATTACTACATGGACATTAGAGCATTAATCTTAAAAACAGCGCTAGAACTCTACTCAAGTCTCAGCATACCTCAGGGAGGCATGTAATTTTATAGGCAGTTCAGTCTGAATTCATCAACAAGCTTACAAAAAAGAATGTAGAGTATCTGAATTTTATTTCCCATACAAGACTGCCTACTCAATGCTGTATTTCAAAAGTCACTATGTGACTGTGTATAGAAACTTTATCATTGCTCTCCATTTTTTTTCTCATGATGAATACAGAACCTTGTTACAAAGTATTTTTCTAATGAAAAACAAGGTGACCGATAAATGAAGAAATGAAATACAGCTACTGTGAATCTTTTGTGTCCCGAAGGCTGTATTATCTTGAGAATGACCCACATTTAGTAAATCAGAGAATTTATCACATCTGGGAAAGTTACTCAGAAATTGAGGGCCATCACAACAGGGAAAAATACAGAGCGAAATAAATACTCCCTTCCTGAATGACATACCTAAGCATCTGCTCGCATACAGAAAAGCAGACCTGTGTCACAGCAAAACCATACATCACACTCGGCTGTTTACTAAATAATCTAACCCAGACTGTAAGGAATGCGTAGGCAAGACAACAAAAGAAACATAAATAGAAAAGGCCTTCAGGAATGTTGCTTGTGTCACCTTCACCAGGCTGGTAAATAATTGTTAGCTGTTTGACTAAGCACTGTTATGAAAATACCAATACTGACTGCAGTGAAAGACCTATTGTAACAGCTCCCATCTAGTGACTACACTTTTTACATTTCTAACTGCATGAGAATAGCTTCTGGTAGAGCTAGAACCAAAAAGAAATGTAGCAATCAATTGAGCATAACACAACAAAGGGCAAATATGTCTGCATACAAATGAGCAAACACAGCGAAGGTGCAGCAAAAATGTTTTCAAAGTGAGTGGAATTGATTCAGGAAGCAGCAGGAGCTTATAGCTACAGTGTATCAAAAATCATGGATATAAGAGCATTACCCCCTGCATCCAGACACAATGAATCTTAAACTGAATCAAAATTAATCTTCGTTCATCATTAATGTTATGGCCCACTCCAAAGAGTATAATCCATTTTCATCTGTAGATACTAACACACAAGATGACAAAATGAACCAGAGCAATGCAGCGTGGCAGATCAATCTGGACGTAGAATATCACTTCCTTTGGCTGTTGACATATAAATCAACTCTACACAAGTATTTTAAAAATATCTTTAAAAACACTGGGTATTGTGAATTTTTCAATAATTTAGTGTGGTATTTTAAAACATAAAATATTAATATGATATAATTTAAATATAAAATATTAATTTCCGTATACTGATTATGTATTAGAGAGTCTCAGTCCAAATTGCTACACACAGAAGAACGAGCTGATTGGAAACAGATTATCTGTAGTAATATCTGATGTCTCAGTCTTGCTCCTCTGACCCCTAAGTATTTAACAACTTGATCCAACTACATGAATAGCAATCATTTAGGTCAGGTTCTTCTCACAGAGAAACTTAGGGAAAAAACCACATAGGCCATTCTGTGCACCAATGCTGCTGCAGTGAGTGTCCTTTATCAACCAAATTTAGATTGACTTTCTAAAAGCCCAGGTTTGCTTTTTCTACTGCCAGCCCAAATTTTCAGTCATCACAAACAATTTTTACTAGGGTAGCTATCATAATCTGCACAATTTTTTATGGGCACAAGACCTGTGCTGCAACAGAAGGAAAAGAGAAGATGTAAGAAGACGTGGATCTGAAAAGCCCACAGCTTTTAATTAGTAGCAACTTTTTCTAGTTTTACTCTTGAAAGTATTCTTTTTATCCCAATTTGGTTTCTTTATTCATACCTGGCCATGTGTATTCAGAAGATAGCAAATGTGGCTTTTTGACTGTTTCTAAAATTCTGGAAGAAGCTCTCCCTTTGTCCCTGTATCACCTAAAAATGTAGCTACTGCAAGAAATTCCTATGTCCAGCTCATCATATCCTAATGTCTGCAGGGAGGGCAGGCAAGTGGGAGGGAACGTGTTTCAGCAACGTGCATCAGTGCACAACGGAGCTTTTAGGTTGTATCTTAAAATTGAAGAAACACTTCTTGTTCTTAAAGACAGGTATGTGCATCAGAACTTTATTTAAATGGTGGCACAGTTATTTGGGATAACAGGAGTGAATCCAGAGGATTTTTGTAATGATGCTCTCTTTCTCTGAAAAAGAGTGCTTAGAAAGTGTAAGACTGATTAAAAGTCTTACAACTCAAGGAGAAAATGAGCACTCAAATTCTTCAGGAATTGAGGAAAATGAGCAGAAATATGAAAGGATGGGGAAGCAGGCAAAGATAATTCCCCTTAGAACTTTTATTCCTTGATCTATAATAAAGGGAAGGAGAGGGAAATAATGAGATAACTCTCAATATGAGACTAGGCATGTACACGAAGGCCTAGAATTAGAGAAAAATAGTGTGACTTTTAGCATGCAAGAGTCTGGTGTTAAATGGAAAGAACAAATCTGTGCAGAAGCCAGCAAAAATCTCAGCCATTGTAGAGTTAGAAGAGGGAGAGAAAAGGAGTTTTACTTACTGTACCAGTACTGAGCTATAATTTAAAACACTTGTATTCAAGACAGTGCTTTATGATAAGCCCTTTGGGGAATAACATCACGTGCAAACCATTGAGCATTCAGTGGTTACATTTTGTTGATGTCAAGAGCTGCTGACATTCTAGTCTGATTAGCCACAAAATGAAGAGCACCATTTATCCCTGGGATCATACACCAGAGCCAAGCAGGCAGAGCAGCGTGGCCAGATGGCAGAGAGGCTGGAACAGCAGCAAGGAGTGAACCCTTTCTTAGGATTGCCTCAGCATTGTTTTCAGCACCCCATATTTCAGAAGATAAGTGGTGCACAAGTCAATCTCACAATGATTTGTCTGTACTTGCAAAATCTGTATTCTATTTCACAGTAAAAGCTGCCTTCAGCTTTGAAGCACTGGCAACAAAACAGGCCACAAGCTTCTCCGTGGTACACAGGCACGAGGGAGGGGGAGAGGGGGACAGGCAGGGAGAGAATTGTAAAGCAGCTTATCTAGGTTTAGTATGACAATTACTTTTACTTCAGGGCAGATTTTAGAGTGTGAATTAAAACAAAACTGAAGACGTTCCAGAGCATGATGGCTGACGAGAGGCATGACATACTTACAAAAAGGAAGAAAAAGAATAAGAGTCAGGAGAAGTCCCAAGAAGTACTGACATTTCTAAGTTCCAGTTTCCTAGCTTTAAAAAGGGCTAAAGGGGTAATAATGTCCATTATGGTAGAGAAGTACTACATAAAATCATAATTTTTCATGAGCTTTCTATGATGTGCAATAAAATTTGCACTCCAAATTAAACCGCAAATGAATAGCTTTGCTCTGTGGGCAATATCCACTTGCAAATGCACAGTCCTGTAATTAAAAATTGTATCACAAGTGGGCAAAAAAGTGAGATTTTATAGAAATGGTTAATCCTAATGTTTCCTAGTTTTCGAATGTTAGTCTCAAATGCTGCTATCTACACTTCTGAGTAAAAGTTACATGCACACAACTTACATGAATAGATGTATGTTGGTAGTGAAAGGAACATTCCTAAAGAGTTACAGCTGCACAATCTGGATAAAAATGAGACAGGATAAGGACATCTATTGGTCAACTCTACCTCCTTTGTGTACTAAAATTCTATTGACTAAAATGGATAACATACAAGCTGCTTATGACATCACTACCAATTTACTTGAGAACAAATATTAATGTAATAAGAATTGCTGACCAAATCCTGCTAAAGTGTAAGTGTAGACATTTGTAACTATTGGTAGATGCCCCATCAGATCCTGAGATCTGATTACAAGGAAAGGTGGATTCCTCTAACAATGTCAGCATCTGGAATGTTTTGCTGAAAATTAAATGGCACTAATGTGAAAAAGAACTAAAACTAAATATTAGGTACTGAGTTCACTCTTCTACTGTAACACAGGTGCAAGAATTCTGATTCTGTATTCCAGAAGTGAAGATGCACAGGTAGATGGCCAACAGAATGAATATTTCCAAACCATGGAGTAGGCTCAGGAATTTGGCTGCATGTGTTTCCCTGGAACACCTGCATTACCCTTTGATTAAAATGACATCACTCATCAAGCAGCATTCTGAAAAAGGTTCATGTTTTGAACTGCAGTGTTTGTGATGCTTCCCCACCCACAGCATAGTTTCCTTTCACAAACAAGCAAGGGAAGCACAGCCTAGATGATATCACTGGGAAATGGAGGGCACCATCTCTGAAACAATATTAAGAGTTACCAGCAGTTTGCAATAAAACTGAGAGGGCACCCCAGCTGAGGTCATGCAGAAGCCAGTCATTAATGAAACTTTATTTGACAGCTTCATTACCTGCTTGGATGATGAAGTAACAAGGATTTCTATAAGTCACAGTTCACTTTTGGGGAAGCCAAACACTTTGAAGGGCAAGATTCAAAACCATCTCACTTTGGAGAAACTAACAAAACGAAAATAACTACACTCAGGAAGGCATAATCAAATGCAGAGATGATAAGTATGCTTTCCATGGAATAAACGACTCGATGTTTTTCAGAAGTTTACAGCAACCATGACATTAGTACAAATAAGGCAATGCTGTTGTGAAAAGAACTACTGAAGGTATCACACTGCAGCACAGTCTGCATCAAGCACTGCGGTGGGAATACTCAGCCTTAGATTCAGTACACTTGGGCAGCCTCATCAGCCCAGTGCCACCTGATATGGCACTCAGGTGTCTTGAATTTCAGAGAAAAGGAGTACTTTTTTTCCTTTGTAGTCTTTGAAGAAAAGAGTAGCTCTGCAAAACTGGCCCTTTGACAAATGAGTTCAGTTCAAGGAAGAAGATTTAAAATTGGTAAAAGGTAAGCAATAAAGGAATGTATTGTGATGGAAGTCTATGTTAGGCAAGGAGGAAAGCGGTGAGAGTAAAAGTTTTGCAAATAAATAGAAGTGGTGGCCTTCTAGGACTGGATGCTATCAAAACTCCTATTTACATGGACTATTTGTGACAGAATATCTCTGTAATAAAGGGAGGATAATTATTCTGCTCTACTTGGTGCTGATGAATCCTCCAGCTGAAATATTGTCTGGTCTCTGGCAATGAACTGTAAAGTACACAAATGGGAGAGATGCCAGAGGATTGCAAGAAGACTAAGAGACTTAATCTATAGGAAAGGCTGAATAGCTATCCTTATCCCTATTAAAGAGAGAGGACCAGGAGCAAGGAATGCAAGTATCTCAAAATGTCCATAGGGAGCTGTGACTAAGACTGGCATATATTGATTACACATACTAAAGACTTAAATCAGACACTAGGGAAAACCAAGCTTGAAAGAATAACTCAGGTGACATAGCTAGAAAAAACAGAATTCCTGCTGTTGGGGAGTTCTGAGTGGTTTAGGTGAAAATCAGCTAAGCAGTCATCTACCTGTACTTAACCCTAAAGCAAGTGCAAAAGAATAATCCTGATGCTCCTCCCAGCTCTACACATCTGTGTAGTCTAAAGCTTAACATATTTCACATTACTACGTGAGAGAGTAACACTCAAATGGGTCCTAAGAAAATTCTGTTGTCCAACAGTCACCCTAAAGAAACTCTATGTAAATAACTTAGATGTAGACTCTCAGTGTAAGTAAAAGACCTTGCCTAAAAAACCCATACTGACAGATGTGTTGACAAAACTAAAGGAAAGCCACTCATGAACCCAAAGAGTCAGTTACAGGTGGACATTTTAATCTCCCAGTCTGTACTCCTGAGGTGCTCTGAGGAAAGACTAAAGGAGTCACTCCTGTGTACTGCTATTGCTCTCACAAACCGGGCCCCACAGTCTGAGGGAGTCAGAGACAGAAATTTGGTCAGATTTTCTTCTGTATTAAAGAAAAAACTTCCCATTATTCTTTCTAAACATGAAGATTGGAAAATAAGATGCTTGGAATAACTCAAAGCACAGTGCTTTGCAAAGGATTTAAGAGAGCTAGCAACTCTACCAAACTTAATTTCTGCACTGAAAACGCTGCATATTACCATGTAAGTTAAAACCTACTTCCCCCACAGGAAGATGCTTTCTCATCCTAAAACTAAAAGCATAAATTTTTAAAGCAAGGCTAAAACAAATTTAGCAAATATGTTGTTTTAGAGGCCAGACTAAAGGATTAAATCCTGTTGAAAACTGCCCAAAGCCAAGAATTCTTATGTTTGAGCAACACTCTCTTTACTCACCAGTAAAAAAATAAGCATTTGGGGTTTTAGTTTAGCCTTACTGAAAATTAAACACATAAGCATTTAATAATATTAATAGGCCTGAAACAGCAACAAGTTGCTTTTCACAAAGCACAACATTCAACTGTGAAATCGATTGCCAGAATCCTTTCTGAACCCCAAGCTTACTTACTGTCATAAAATATGAGATGTACAGAGAGGTGAGTGTGACCACTGATGGTTATTTAGCACTGCAGTTCTGAAATGAAGCCTAGCTCAGCAAGTTTCCAAATCATGCATGATCTAGAATATGATACTGCAAAAAAAGGTACTCCATTCATGCTGTTACAGATTCCTGTCTAAACTAAAAGCAATGGCCATTGCTCCTGAAAATGTACTTCTGATTTTGCAAATCTCCTTAAGTTTTTTTACATATATTTTAAACTTTTGAAAGTTAATCCAGTGACCTTGACCACCTTCACCAACTTCCAAAGTCAATGCCCTGTTTTTTTTTTTCTGCCATATATTCACCTTGAATTCCAAGCCAAATCATTGAAAAGCCACCACTCAATCTGTCTAGTGTGCTTTATTTGGCTCTGAACGAGGTTTCAAAACAATTTTATGAATCTTTTTGTCTGTTAGAGAGAGTATCTGACGCAGTAATATATTTTGTGCCAAAGCCCTATTTAAAACCATAACTTTGGACTGATCTTATAAATCACCTATATTCATCTCCAAAGAACTTAAGATTGTGACTTTTATTCTAAAACCAAGAAGACCAACTTAGGACATCATTTGCAGACAACAATATTTTAAAAAACCCCCAAACTTCTCAATTTCTTGTCAACTGTTTGGGTACTTAATTTCAAGGAAAAGAAAATTTACTGATAGAAATCAGCTAAATGTGAAGTAGATTTTAGCAACATGAGAGTGTGTGCCCAGTGTTCCTTTCAACAGAGCACATCCTTTAGCAGTAAATGTGGTATTTATAACTCATTTCACTATTTTTCAGTAAACTGCAGACAGCTTTGCTTCTAACAAATTTGTCTTACAAATTTGAACTTACTGCTCCAAATAAGTACAAAAAGATGAAAAGATACATTTATACTGAATATCAATTTTTGATGAACTACAGAACAGACAAGAAGTGCTGAGAACAAGCTCCACAGCCCCATCTGTTGGCTAATGAAGCCAAAGCCATCTACCAGCCCCTAGCCAATAATGAAGTGGAACCAGTTCGTTTTTTTGGATAAAATTCCTGGTTTACCATCACACATCTATGGTATCCGTGCACCAGCAGCATCTTTTACTACCTAAGCACATAATAACTGAGTTTCTAGCACACTTCTATGATTTTTAACTTATTTTAAATAAGAACAAGAAGGCAATCTGCATAATGCTGTTTGTTTGAGCAAGGTTGAGACTGGCTTGCTTGCATTTTCAGAGATAAATGGCCTATAGTGAAATTGCAGTGTATATGACCTGTCCCTTGACTTTTAAACCCAAGCTGAAATGACTTGCTTTTAAAGCGCAGGGCTTGAATGTCCATCTTTTAAAGGCACCTACTGTAGTTTGTAAGTGACAAATGTTCTACAGACATCTGCCTGCAGGGGAGGTGGTTGAAAGGAAAAGTGTACCAGACAACTCAAATCTAACACAAAGCACACACATAAAAATTAATCAGTGTTGAGAAATATGTCTGCTAACCTCCTTTGTTAATTTATCAGGAGATGCTCCCATGTGCTGCCAGCATGTGGGGGGAAGTGTTTTGATGCTGCACTCCTGTAGGAAGTACATTATCTCAGAGTAAACTGCAGCTGTGTTAACAAATTCATATCAAACAGCACTCAAGGTTACACAAAAAAAAAAGTTTAAAATAGTCTGGAACTTGAGACCAATCTGCTTGTCCCCATAAGTTAGGCTGCATACTTGCCAAGTCAAAATCTAATCCCTTACCCACAAACAAAGGTAATTGCTACTTCTAGTATATGATAAGCAAATATATGGTCATTCAAACCCTAATGGCAGTTAAACTCTGTCACAGTCCCACTGCAATTTGGGTATCCTGCACTAAAATCTGGTTATCCAAAATAAAGTTTCAGACTAATTGCTGTCTTTTAGAAGCCCTTTAGAGGAAGGAGAATTCATGAAGAATCTTAGTAATGCAGGATCATCTGACTCCATTATGTTCTTTTCAGGCCAAAAATACACTTTCCTTTCAAAGGACAGAATTCTATTCCAGCTCAGGCCACATTCATAATGAGCAGTCTGCAGGACCTTTAAAAAGATAGTGGCTGCTGGGCAGTTTTGCTCATTCATAGCTTTCCATCCTATTATTCAAAAGTCCATAAAATAAATGGACTCCCTATCTCTTATCTACAAACCTTCAGGTCTCCTATGGTCAATGAAGTACTTTTTCTGCAAGAAGAGCTACAGAACAAGACCCCTTTATGCTGGAAACAATGTACGTATACTAGGCTGGGGGGAATGGCTCTCTAGCTGAGATCCTTGGGGCTTGGTAGCAAAGAAGCAAAGGGCAAGAGAGCTACTGTGTGTTTAGATCACAAGCTGAAAAGACCAAAACAGACAAATGAAATGTGTAAGGAAAGATGGAAAGGGAAGAGTCATGACAGGTCATGGATCATGTAGTGTTTCACTTCTTGCATCCTATCTCTGACAAACTTGATTTAAATAGACTTTACACGCATATCATAGGGATGTGCCAGAAAACAATGGAAATCTAAGCAGTGACATGGCAGACACGCTTCTTAGCCAAACTCATTGTCCAAAATAACTGAGGATCATTGTAGTCCACTCTCTGATATGGTGCAAATATATCCCACAGATGTCAAACTCAACAGAACAGAATTCTAGCATGTAAAAAAGGCATGGCATTGCCCTGTTAACTACCTACTTACGGTGTTTACAGACAACAATTGCTGAAAAAATTATTAACACTGAGTATAACTAGCAATATGATGGAGTCTTCTCTATGTTGCTTTAGTAATAAGGTGCAGCCCTGGGTGAGGTGTGTGTGTGTGGAATCAGGATGCCACAAATGATGTTTTAAAAGTACTACAGAGGTGAGAAAGTAGATGCATTTCCAGATTAGTTCTTGGAAAAATAAAGAACTCATGAATGTCTGTTAAGGTGTAGCTTAGAATTTTCCCAATTTTTCAAAGAGTTGTTCTTTAAACGTATTTTTATATAGTTCTATTTTTTAATACACTTAGAGTGGAGAACTATTCTCAGCTTTTGTATGATATACCAACTCCCCCTCAGTATTCTGAAGACCTTTGTGAGGGTTATTTCCAGAAGTGAGGGGATTCTGCTCTTTTCTTCAGAGAAAGCACTTGTATTAGCTATCAAGAAACAGCAGAGGCTCTACAAGAGCAGCAGTGTACCCTGACAAGCAAGAGACAAAGGTTCAGATTTATGGTGGTTGTTCTTCAATTGACATGTTGGAAATGCCTTGTGTGCACTTCATTCAACTCAAAGACAGAACACTACGTTATTTGAAAACAATCTATCAGGTATCACACCAAGGCACTTAACTTACCCCTCCCATTGTAATGCCATCGATAAGTGCCACATACGGCTTCTTGCAAGTCCCTGTAAGAAATGTAAAGAAAAACAATCACCCATCTTTTTCAAGAGTGGACCTGTGACACGTTACCCTATGTCTTACTTCAGCAAGAGCAGCAGAAAAATGGTAATATAAACAGTAATCACGTTATCAACTTACAATGAAGGTACCTCATGTAGTTCTTGAGAAATGAAAAGAAACACCAGTTTCTGATTTACAGGATTGTGAGTGTTGTAAGAGAACATTATACAACTATCAAAATGTCAGACTGTTTGTTATGTGAGTACCTGACAGTTCAGCCATTATAAAGAGCTTTGTCTGATGTTGGGACACAGCAGATGCCCTTTCACTCCCTCTCACAGTCTGGATTAACAACAGCACAGGGTGTGTGCCAGCCCTTCAGTGCTTTACTACAAAGCCAGATGTATGGGCAGGTTCCAGTCACAATGTGACTACAAACCAATGCAATGCAGGCATGTTCTGTCACGCCAGCTCTTGCATACAACCCTGAATGTGGTGCAGGCAGGTTCAGATGACAATGTCCTAAACTACCAACTTCATCTGCTGGGGCCTTCAGAAGGCATAAAACTAAAGCCCCAATGCTTTCAATTACTATTCATGGAAAGACTCAGAGCTTCCCTGTGAATGAAACAGCTGCCTTGTATTCAGTGTTTTCAGGTCAGACTTACAGTCCAGAAAGATTGCTGATACAGGTATCCCCTGCAACCACGTTCAGAGTTTTCCTGTAACAACTATATAGAGCTTTGTTTAAAAAAAACCCTGTTTTTAAAAGGCAGCTCAATCCTTCAAATTAGTAGTTAGAAAATGTTAAGAGAATTGTATTTTGAACTTTGTTCTTACATGAACACACAAGCTACTACATGAGCTGTAGATGCTAGCCCTTGAACTAAATTTCTGTAGCAGCAAGCCTTTCCCATTGCAAGGCTGTGAAAGCAGCTCCCTGCTGTATTTTTAAGTCGTAAAATGCAAGATATAAATAAATCTTTTTAGCAGAAAACTCAGTCTTAAAGGAATACAATCATACTGAAGCTATCAAAAATCTAGGTTTTGTAATTACATGCATTATAGATATTGAACACCTAATTAAAAAAAAAAAAAAGAAAACAGACTTTTAAATTATGTACCCTTGCAACAGAATCATCATCAAGTTCAACTGGCAAGGTAATACAATTTTTCCCCAACTATGTGAAACCTTAAACTATTTTTTTGCCTTGTACTGGTGAAGGAAAGAAAGGTACATGAGAAGCATGCTCAGTCTAGAAACTCTGTCAAACAAAGTAAAAATAACTTTTTAGGAATTACCCTTATAGCTGTGCTCTTCTGTCAATGCAAGCAACACCTCCACCTGTCCTCCTGTAGTGACTAACACGGGATACAATATTTTAAAACTCAAACTGTATTCAATTAAAATATGTTTGGAGGATTTTCTTCTCACCAAAACCTTCAACTCTTGACTTTTACCCTAAAGGATTCATATCCTTTATTAAAATGCTTTGCTCCAGTAAACTTCACCCAGTGTCTTTGCCGTTCTTTGCAATAAACTAAGGCAGCTCACTCCTGAGTTAGGCAGCCCTAGTCTTTCATGCAGTCTATTTATATGGAAAGACTTAATATAATTTGATCTTCTGCTTTCTGACTGAATATTAATGATTTTCCACACGTCTATTTTTACCTCAGGTCTTCTTTGAAGCAGATCAATGATACTTAGGGCAGAACTGCAGTGTCTGCAGCTAAAACTAATTCTTCCACAGAGGAAATAGAACTAACCAGAACAATGGGATGGGATAAAGTAGCTGTCACAGTAACTTAAACAAAAGAAACACATTCTGCATGTAAAGTATAAAAATGAGGTATGTTACATTACTGGTATTGAACTTGGTAAAAAAAAATTACTACTTCTCTGATGCTACCACAGTCTTTAATAGATTATCAAAGAGATAAGTTTACATTTGAAGCCAGTGTTACGAAGACTGTACTGTTTCAGAAATTGCTATTAACATACCAATGGCATTGTTCAGCCTATATTCTCCTCTGAAGAAATCTTGTGACAGTTTATCTCCAACTTTCCCCGCTTCTGTGATGGCTTAAGAGAAATAAGAATTCTGAAGGTAACTGTAAGTTTAATAGAAAATAAAGTAAAAGAAAATAATGTCACACAAGTTGGGTCTTTTCCTACAGCAAATAGAGAGCAACTTAATCCTGCTTTATTATATTTGAGAAAATTTGCTCAAATTTAAATCTGAATGTTAATGCTCAAACTGTAATTAATTGCATTTTGCTGGAGACTTTGTCACATACCTGTGAGAGTACGGTCCATTTTCTAACCCCTCCTAATGTCAAGTACTCATTTGTGATATTTTTCATACCAACATTTAGAACAGTCACTTAAAACTGATTATACTGAAGACTCTAATTACTAAAAATGAGAAGCCAATTAGAGCATGACATAATTTAACAATAACCTGTGCTGCTTGTTTACCGAGAGTTTACAACAACTGCTAATTTTGACACCTTGGAGATTTCCTGCAGTTCATAGCTAAAAAATAATCACAGATACGTTGATCACCCTTGTCAGATCTGTATCTAGCCATCCAAAACATCAGACACAAATTATCCAATACTATCAGAGCTACCTGTTAGGACCCTTCAAATTTCTTGTAATGAAGCTGTCATTAATGAAAATCTAGGAAGAGAAAGGTAGAGACAACAACCCTCTCTTCCCTGGAATGACTGGCTGCTATTATCAGTTATTCATAAAAATGTAATTTTTGCTCTTTTATACAATGTCCTGACAGTTGTCTCTTGACAAATACCTTAAACAGCATCTGCACATGAAGGTGTCATAAGAGTCAGCACAACTGATCTCTTACTGTTGTGTAGCAAGCTTTTTTACCAAGTCACAGTAAACAAAGGAAATCAACACAAAGTACTAACTGGGAAAGACATCAAATATTTAAGAGAGTATAGTCCTTACCTCTGATGTCACCCCCAGCACAAAAAGCTTTTCCTCCAGTTCCCTTTATAATTATGAGAAAAGTTTCAGGATCTTGTTCCCACGTCTAAAAAGAAGTAAATATTTCCACATAATACTTAAAATCTGTGCAAATAATGCTTGCTCTGCATAGTGTCTGTAATTCTTACTTTACTTTTTCAAAAAGCAAATCAAACTGTATTTTTAAACAGTTTAGAGCTAAGTGTCCTTCTTCCACTTCTGCATCCTATTCAACCATGAGAGCCAAGATCAGCAGAGCTGCCTCGCATATTTCAGAAAAACACCTGTGCACAGCTCCCAGCCCCTGGGGAAAGGCAGCACCCCACAAAACAGGGCCTGACAGAAATCCCAATGGGAAAATTACGGGGGCAGAAAGCTGGGAATACGTAAGACATATAGTAACAGTGTCCCTGTCCAAATCATGCAAGTTGTGTAAACCTAAGATGCCTGGCAAAGAAATCAGCATTTAAATTGTCAGTGGATTTTGTCAAAATGACTGCAATCAACACTAATGAAGGAATGGATCAAATCCATTTGTCCACATATGTTTTGATAGTTACAAAGACTATGGGCTTTGGATTTTTTTTCTGAATTAAATACACTTGCACCTGACTTCAGCAGTGGTGCAACTGTATGAGAAAAAGATGCCTTTTTCAGGATTTTTTTCCTTTCTCTGAAACTATGTTTACATGTCCCTTAATCAAGTAAGTGTACCCAGATAAAAGAGGGACGTGGTATTTGCGTATACCAGCAACTGCACTTAAAACTTTAAGGTTATGCTTCAAATAAAGCCTGGTACCCAGTACTACAGATTAAGTATTTCTTTTTTTACATGTTCTCCAAAGAATGCACAAATTTGCAACACAACCATCTACCAAGATTCCAACAGGCATCAGACAATTATCAAAAAAATACTGGTATCTAATGAATTTTACTCTGTGCACGTTGATAAATAGTATCATTAAATTAAAAGGGACTATTTTCATACTTAAAATCTCATGGTACTTCACTAGCTTGTAGAAACAGTACCTGTAAATCCATGAGTTCTCATTTAAGGAATGACACTGATAGCCCCCTGATTCCCAGTGGCTGGTATCTTTTATTTTCAGCCATGCAGCCTCCCCACAAAACATGCACTCCATCAAGAGGCAACACCACTGTATAGCTTGAAATTTGTGCATGCCAACTGACGAGGTGGGTGCTGCCAAAAGGAACATACAAATGCTGAGCACTGCTTGCTCTTAATTCAGTCCTGGTATTAACATGGATGTCCATTTACCCATGGAGATGCTAAATTTAACTCTGTCTGACACCTTGTTTCTTTGACGTGTCTTCTCCTCTTTCTAACTTGCTTGAAACTGCCTGGTTTTTCCCATGCTATAAATCTGAGCTCACTGTACCCACACAAACTTTCATTCTTTAAATCAGTACACTAAGAAGTGTCTAACTGCACTTTAAAATTGGTTTCAAATAACATATGTATATATATATAACATATAACATATCTATAGGGTAGAAGTGGAGCTACTAACCTTTATTTGAGGATAAATTTGTTGGATCATAGACAGATTTAGTGCATTGAGAGCCTTGGGTCTATTCAAAGTTATTATTCCTGCACCTCCTTTCTTTTCCAACAACACTTGTGCTGTCGAATCTGTTTGCTTAGACATTTTCTGTGCATGCAAAAACAAATAAACAAAGCAAATGTCATCAGTTAGATAACTTGAGTAACATATTTACAAAAGTGTTTATGGAAATTTATTCTCAAAACACACTATGTAAGATCACAAAACAAACATGCATTCTGGAATTGTATGCTAAGTTTTTCCCACTGTACTTCTCTTTGCATTTACTAAACAATTCTTTGCATTTACTAAACTTCTCCTTGCATTTACTAAACAATTCTTCTACTTTATGTTTGAGTCCTTCAAAGTTAGAAACCTCAGATAGGTTTTCAGACCACATATTGTTTCACAGTAATATTCTGAGTTCACTTAATTAAAATTTACAGCAGAAACACACACACGCACAAAAAAAACAAACACCAAAAACCAAAATCAAACAAAGAATTCCCCATCCTACTAATAAAACACAAAACCCATGGTTCCTTAAAATTGACACTCTGAAAAATACTTGCAACAATTAGAACAATGACAGTTCCATATATCCTTTCTGATAGTTTGACACTGCAAACCCAAATGTACATGCTGCTTTGTCTTTAAGTAACTTTTAACAGTACAGAACAAATCCACTGAAGTAGTTTCTCACTCACAGTGGGCTGATATTTAAGGAATTTATGGAAGCTAACACAGAAACTATCTATAAAGGTAAGTAAAGCCAAAATAATTAAGCTTTAATTTACAGTAGAATAGAAACTTGTAACAAAGTGCTTAAAGATGTGAGCAATACTACGCCTGAGCAATAAATAAACAGAACCACTGCGTGCAGACACATTAGAAGTTGCATGTGCTGTGTGTCTCAGGGGAGTTAAAGAGTCCTGGAAGCTTCCAACTCAGTCAAACATGATGGTGTCCTTACCAAATGTTGTAATATTACTTGCAGTCTGTTGAGTGCCTGTAGCCTGAAAAAGAAATATTAAAAAGACAGCTAAAATCATAAACCAGCCACACCATTCCCCAAATATCTGACAGCTGGGTTAAGCAAAGCGGTGGCAGAAAAATTTCTGAACAAAACTGTTTTACATTCTCCTGTTTAAATTAAATTAGGGCACAGTTTTGTTATTGAAACAGTTGGAAATTCTTTGCTCACTAGTAAATACACAGCAGATACCAGTGTCAGCTACTAATGTTTTCAAGTTAGGAGAACCTGGAAATACCAGGACAGAGGGGATGACGGATATGAGTGACACTTTGTGTGTGTGTTTTGAAGATTTACAACCTTTGTGCGGGAGCGTTTAAATACTGACTCTAAAAAAAAAAAAAAAAAAAAAAAAAAAAAAAAAAAAAGGTCTTGTCAAAAACTTCGTGTATTTCCAAAAGCTTCCATGACACAAACCTGCCCTTGCATGCACGTACACATTACATACATTTACACAGAGTTTGTGTAAGAGCTCGCACGGTGCTCGTGCTGCTGTGGGCGACAGGAGAGACCCACGCTGCCAAAGTTTGCGAACACGGCACTCGTTTTGAGTAATGAGGCTGTTATTTATTAATGGCCACCGAGGAAGGCTGTGCTGGCCAGACAACAGAGAGCTCGAATGAGAAACTTCACCTTTCGGCTACTTCAGCGCACAAACCCAGTCAACTACATGTTACATGTTAGTGCCGCGGCATACTACGCTATTTTTTAACCACATGCTCGCTCCTGAAGGTGGAAGTTAGTGCAGGCCTGGCTGATGTAGGCCCAGATCGTAACTCGCAGCAGCTGCGGGGCTGCGATCCCCGGCCGGCCCGGGCCGCCGCTCCCCTCGCTCCCCGCCGCCGCTCGAGCCCCTCAGGGCGGCCCCGTTACCTGGGCAGCGCCTGCAGCGCCCGGCCCGCCATGGCGGCACCGCTCCCTCACCGGCTCCGCGGCACAGCGCCGCACGGCACGGCGCGCATGCGCGGGGCTCTGAGGGGCCAGCGGCTGCTCCGCCACCGCACCGGCTCCCACTCGCCGCGGACCGGCCGCCCGCTCGCCCCCACGGACAGCCCTTTTCCAGAAACGAAGGCAGATTCCTTACCTGGGGAGGGAAGGGGTGCTGCTCCCAGTCCTGGATAAGGCCGGGAGGTGTGAGGGCACCAGGTGATGCAGCTGCTCTGGCGGTGAAGCGAGCGATGCCGCGTGTGGCAATAACATCACCCGTGGTGGTTGCTGCTCAAGGTGGGGAAAGCTCGCATTGCCAAACTGCCTTCAGAGCTGAACTTCGTGCGCTGGAGCTGCATTTAGACGGCTTATTATTTTCAGCAGTAAGACTGGTTTCTTAATTTCTGACCTCCCTGCTTCTCTTGATCCTTTGCACCTGCCCTCACGGCTACTGACACACGGACAGCGAGTGGGGTGCGATTAAGGAGCCGCTCTAATGTCACATCCCACCAAGAACTGCTTATCCGTGAAGGTAAATACGTGGATTTAGAACTAGCACGGTTACTGTCCCAACAAGCTACAGACAACTGTAAGCTCAAATACAGCATGGGTCTTCAGCATAAGTAGACTCAAAAATTACAACTGTGAAAATTGCCTTTTTTAAAAAAAAATAAAATATTAAGGCACTTGAGAATTTATGGCTGTTGCGCTAGGAGTTGATAATAGCAAATTCGCTTTGATTTCAGTAACTAAGACCATGCCATGAATTTTTTTTTTTTTTTAGGCTGACACATACCAACATGAGACTAATATTGAAAAGACATGATGAACCATGGAATAAATTACAATACAGTGCATTAGGTTGAAATGTAGCTTCATCAGCTCTTGGTGTAACAAGTTCTTAGCATCAGCTGCCTTGATTCACATTTGTATTTAAAAGAAACAAAAATCTTAAAACCTTTCAGCAAATTTGTTTTACTGGAAGAAAAAAAAAATCTCAGCTCTCAGAAGCACTTCTAGAGAAGTCTCCAGAGGGCAACCTTGCTCTTCATTTCAAAAATAATTCAGCCCCCTGCTTATATCAGCGTCATCTCTGTTGGTATTTCCGTTGCAGTGACTCTCAGAGTATATTAAATCTGGTTGTAAAAATTTTAATCGAACTAAAGAGACACACACACACAAAAATACAGAACATTTCTGTATTAATGCAGTCTCGGTTTTCAGTCTTGTACAATGTGAACAAAAAATAACTGAGAACAGGACATGAGGTGCTTTTGCAGGCACTGAGAGACTGCCTACTGCAAATTGATTAATTGCAGAATTCATTAGGTGATCCCGACTCTTCAAACTTTCACCTAAAGGTTGTATGATAATCAATGATGCAGCTTATTAGTGTCATCTTGAGTACAGACAGCCCTATATACTGCTTTGTACCAAGTGCCATGCAATTAAATCTAAACCAGGCTAAATGACACCAAATTATCACAGTTGCCAAACCTGAACCCTGACTTAGATACATATAAAAAGAATACTTTTGAGGATAGCTCTGCAGCTCTCATCCAGGCATAACCAATTACAGGGAGTTTGATAAGCAGATAACATTTTTGTTTCTCATTTCCTGTGACTGAAAGTTTCACAGAAAAATATGAAAAGAACTTTTCTGTGGGATAATCTCTTAGTTAGGGCTGTTGTGAAAATGAAGAAATGGGCGTGTGGCAGCTAACCTTGGGTAAGAGCAGGTGGAGGCGGTTGGAAACCCCTGGAAATCTAACAAATTCCACCTGCACATGGGCAAGGCTGTGATCAGGACATGATTACACGGGATGTCTGTTTCTGGGAATCCAAAATAGAAGTTGGTGATCTGATTCATTTTTTACTTAGGCTGCTTTTAATCTGTTCTCGTCCTGTCCTCAGTGTAAACAATGGTGTAAACCCTTTGTGGTCTTCCAGCTGTATGTCTCATTTAGGACACAAGTGGGCCTACTCCTCTGTAAACAATGAAGTAACACTAAGCCTTGTCTTGAGACAACTACTGATTTCTCTCCACAGTGCTGACATTGAATTTATGCTTAATGTTTTCTTTAAATTCTTTCCCTTCTCTCATTTTTTTTTCTAAGTCATTTTCAAGAAGAAGGGCTGGTAACAAAAGAGCCATCTTCCTTGAGCCTTCATTTTTAAACATGCTGGTGATGGCTTGAATTTACCTATTGCTTTTTTAGGGGCAGGGGATTCATAGGTGTTAGAAAAATGCTATTTTTTCACAGCCATTTAGCTGACTGCAATCCTGTCCAAAAAGTAACTCAGATATCATCCTGTTTTTCAGTAGCCCTCCTGCACACCCCATTTTTTTTCAGAGTGGAATATCAAAGTGAAAATGCTTTCTAAAAAGTAAATAAAAGAGTTCTCTAAGTAGAAACTGGAAAAAGAGTGAAAATAATGGAGTTGCCTGAGAATAAGCAGAATGAGATGACCTTTAACCTGGGAGTTTGTGGGTGATATTACTATTGGCAAAGAGGGCTGCACAACACGGGGCCAAGCCAGGAACTGAGAGTGTGTAAGTGCAATAGCCAGAAGGATAAGCAGGTTGTAATTCCTCCCCCTGGAGAAATTTCCTGGCAGCGCATTCAGCAGGTTTGAAAAGAGAAAACAAGTTGCAGGCTGTAGGAGGTCTTCAGAGTTGAGCAGATGTTTTCAGTTTTGTTTTTGGTTTGGTTTTTGGGGTTTTTTTTTGTTTCCTTTCCAGAAAAACATATAATTTTAGAATGTGGGAGCTCTTGCTCTCAAGAAGAATTCCAAGAGCAGCTCAGCTGCATTCTGTGTGCCACCTGTACACCCCTAGTTAACCATTAATTTGTGCCTCGCATTTGCCTCTGAGAGCTCCCAGAGTAGTTGACCAAGACCAGATAATAAATGGTACAAGTACTTCATCATGTCCCATGCTGCTGTGTCCAGGCTTGCTGTAAATTCAGTCTTTTCCTCTGCTGGTCTAACAGCTGGCATCTAATTTCTCTATGTGTGGGTAGTTAAGTGCATCCTTACAGCATGTGAAGGTTAGGGAAAAATGAGTCTGTGAAGGTTTGAGGAACAGAATGGGAAAATTTCCAGTTCATGCCTGCTAGCTGGTTGTTACTGTGCTGACAAACAATCCTCACATCGTTATTTCTCAGTCCAGACTCAGCTGACAGCCCTCTAAAACACCCCCATAGGTGACACAGGTTGAAATTTCCTCATGCCAGCTTGGGCACCTAATAGTAAAGGCTCAGGTCTGCAGTAAGAGTCTTCCAGGGATGTCACTGAGAGCAGAAGTAGACTTAAAGTAAGCAGAAAACTAATCTGTTTCTTCACTCTCTAACAGCAGGCCAACCCAGGGAAGGACTGAAACATCTATATATTATGGAGAAACAAATTTTTGCTTTTGTCTGTACCCTGAGTAATCTCATGCGAACAGAGTGCCTTCCCCAGGGCTTTTGATCAGTGACCTTTCAGATAATGCATCCATGCAACATCTGAAATTATAGATTTGGAACGAGGGCACAGCTAATGGCATGCAGTAGTGAATTTCTCCTGTAACAAGAAAGTGTGTGTGTGAAGGAGGGGAAAAAAATCAACTTTTATTTTTCCCTTTTTTTTTCTTCACCAGTTAATTTGCATCTTATCAGTGGGGAACTAGAAAGTGTTTGGAAAAGGATGAAAGCAAATCCATAATGAAACTGTGTGAGTGAAGTAGTTTTCATTTTCTTTTGGCCTCAGAGAGCACCGGGGAAAGTGTGGGAGTGGCTGGGTGCTGCTGCAGATGCTGCCGTGTTGATGAGACAACGAGAAAGGATTCCAAGCGAGGTCCATCCAGCAGTGAGTTCCTCTCCTCCCACCACCCCGGCTTAGACATAGCACTCGTGCTGCAGCCACCCTGCCAGAAGCCCCTGGGTTAGACGGGACCCTGGGCAAACACCCTCCTACATCTTTCTTCCCTGCTGCCACAAGCAATCTGTCACTCCTCTCCCCGAACCACCCTCCACCTACGTACAAAGCCATAACTGTAAGGAACGCCCTCTTCCCTCCTCCTTTTCCTCCCCACGAGCCTGTTCTCCGTGGGTGAAAAATGCTATCTTCCCAGAGATCTGGTCACCCCCGACTTTGGCTTTGAGACCCAAGCTGTTTGATACCTTTTAGGACTACAGTTTGGAAAGCTCTGCTTGCAGATCTATTGTGTTCGTTTTTCAATTGCATATAATTGCACATGTGCAGGTGGGAAGGGGCTATTTGCTTCCCACTCGCTTTGATACGCCTCCCTTCCTAAGAGGACCGCTTCCTTCCCTTTCTGCTCTCAGCCTCCCACGCATTTAGCAATGAGAAATGCTGCAGAAAACTGACCAGCTACCAACCCGCCCACCTGAGGAGGAGGAGCACTAGCAGCAGCAGCACATTTCTCTCGCTCTCAGCTTTTTAAACACAGTTAAAAAGAGCTGTAGCGTGGGTGGAAATAGCTGTAGGGAGTGTGTGTGGGAATGGGGCTAGAGGAAAGTGCATTTTTTCTTGGTAGGACAGTTAACTTCTAGTGGACCAAAAAAATACCCCAAAGATCTCTCATTGCTGAGGATGTCTTTGGCTGTATAGTTAGTTCTTAAGGTTGAGTTTCCCAGGTCTGGAAAGAAGGAAGCAGGGAATGAAGCAAGTGATGGCAGGGAAGCTTGCCTACCAGACTTCAGGAGTCTGCTTAGCAAATGATATCTATGTTGCATCTCGTTGTGTCATCATGTCTGTTGTTCTGCTCTCAATGTGTGTGCTTGATTCTGTGAGAGTCAGAGCTGCCTGTATGTAGGAAGAGAAAAAAGCAAGTGGTTTTCACACAGTGTGGGTCCATATTTCAAAATACCGTCCCTTGGTTGGGACCAAGGAAATAGCTTTGGACCTCTTGAAATAGCACTGTCTCAGAATATCAGTTAATTCAAGATTTACTCCGTGTGCTTCTATAAGAAATTAAAATCAAGCTTATTTGTGTTAACTGGTTGTTATTTGAGGTGCTTTGCTTGCATTACATGAAAATAGCAGTGGAACTAGTATAGAAAAACAGAACTTCTAAGACTTGTGGTATAGAGTGCGAAGTGATAGTGCTGTTTCTTAAGAAGTCTCTCTCATAGACTCCAAGAACCAAGGGTCCTCAACAGCCTTGAGTTTCTGACTTGGTTTGACTTCGCTATCTGAAATACAGATTTTATAATATGTAATCCTCATCAAAGTTATCCTAACCTGAGTTAGTTGCATGCATTCTTCTCAAGCCAAAACTCTACCCATACATTGGTTTTGACTAGATTTCTCACCAGCATCAGACTTTCCATGTATGTTACTGATGCAGAATCTTGTATCAGGATGTGGTCTTTAATGATGCAGAGGTGCAATACCAGCCAAATAATGAAATTTGACTCTGAAAGTATTGGAGATACCTGAAAAAAAATATTGTGCAGGACATGTAATTTTCTCCTAGCGAGCAGAAGCCTCAAGCCTGGGAACTGGGCTCACTGACTTCAGTGCTTTCCTCCACAGCCTATCTCCTGCAGCTCTGGAAATTTTACCTTAGAGTTGGAAGGAAAATGTAGGCATAAGTTTTAGGCTCAGAAACAAAGGAAGTTATGAATAAGCCTAATTAACACATTTGAATGTGACACAACAGACAGATCAGCTGATGGACTTGTGTTAACAAGAGCTAGAGCCCTATCAATGGAGATGTAACCTTAATGGAACTAATTATCCTGGTGTTTTAAAAGTCTTATTTATGAATGGTGGATAATATTTTAAATATATCCTTCTAACCTTCCACTGAATCTTATGTAACTCATAATTATAATCTACTGGAATTACATACCCAGCCTGAGGAGGAACAATATTCCAAATATTAAGTTCATGTCACTTGACTGATTTACTTTAAAACATTGCAGCAATTCCTTTGTCAGTAGCATTTTGAAGCACTATTGGCCCGTTTGTAATTCTACCTCATATTTAGCATTGGTTCAGTTAACTTTGAAGGTAGCGCTTTTCATACCTTTTATATCAATGAATGTACATCAGATTTTAAATGCAGATTATATGCTTATCTTGCCAACTACCATTAGCCTGAAATTTTCCTTGTATGATCTATCTATCGTGGTAGAATTACATTATTCAAGAAGCAGGAGGAAAAGAAAAAAAAAGGAAAAAAATAACCCCAAACATTTAGAAACATTAAAAATCTATTTTAGGAGCTCCATCCTGTACGTAAGATTCCTCTTGGCCTCCCTGTTTTGTCTGTTGTTCAGCTGGAATGTCACACACTTTGGTCTTGAACCATCTGCTTCCTTCTCAGGGGTCGTAGTGAATGACTAGTTACCTATTTTGTTTCCATCAAAAGCATAGTGAATTAAGCACAAAAGCATTTGATGCTAATTAGTAGCTTTCTGACAGACCAGGGAATTGAGCACCTCAGATGTTTATTTCAAGAATTTGTTACTCTAAATGAAAGTGAGGCTCTTCAGCAGGGCAGTTTGGCTGACAGTGTGACAGTATCTTATTAAATGGATGTGGTGTATTCAAACTTTTCCCTGTTTCTATCTGGCACCTCACACAAGTATTAATTTTCACTTGAAAAGATCTACATTTTGTTATAAAAGTCAATATTAAGAATATTTTTCAAAATTTCTTTCTGTTTTATTTCATCCTGGAGTACAGTGAAAACTGTTCATAAAATAATGACTTGAACATTGCCTAGGGAAAGAGATCTCATTTAATGCCACAAATGATGCAAAGGACAGCAGAGCAGATTGGAGAACTTAAAAATGAGAGGAAGAAGAGGTCAGTAGAATAAATAGAGGCCTTTAAGCTATTAAATAAACATATATCACTCACTGCTGCAGATATATTCTGTTCAAAGTTGAAATTATTAGCATCCAATATGGGGTAATCATGAGTTTCAATGCAACTCAATTTATCAGCTCTGTGTATAATGATTAACCTGGCAGAAGGATGTGTAGCAAGTCAGAAGGGGAAGTGTTTGTCTTTGTTTTGGGGTTTTTTTGTTTTTTTCAGGAAAGAAATATGGTCACCCTGGTTCATAAACAAACTTGCAATGGCAGTGACAGGGACAGAGTACTCGGTTCCTTGAGCACTTATTGAGTGGATATACTTCCCTAGGGATACGCTGCTCAGTGAAGAAAGGCAGTGGCAGCTGTGGCAGGGCACAACATAGATTTAAATTGTTCCAAAGGAAATCCATGGTCTCTAGTATCATTAGCTCCTCTCTGTAATCTCAGTCTTGCATCTGCTCCATGGATTTCGTGATGCCACTGGTTCTCCTGTCCAGACCCAGACAGTCCATCTCTCTGTGTCTCTGCAATAGCAGGCTGGGGCAGAGGTTCATGCTGCTAAGAGCACTGTATGGGAATATAGATAATTATTTCAGAAATAACATGGAACTCAAGGTGATTGAGTCATACTTTGACACACCTCTGTCTGCCAAGAAAAATGCAGGCACTCCCTTACAGAGCTGTTGCTAAGAGCACTTCTTAGGCTCCAGGAGAGAGAAGATGCTTTATGGTACAGTTAACTGCAGGAGTTAACAGCGGGGTTTCAGTCTGGGACTTGTCAAGAAATTAAAGCATGTAATTAAAGGCTGTGCTTCTGCCTAGGAGATGTTGCACCATGTAGAATTAGTCTGGGACATTATTCTGTAAATTTAAGATACTCTGAAAAGTGATTTTATTGGCATTTGTCGCCTAAAAAAATAAAGAAGAGAAAGTTCTGGTCAGCACTATGAAGAAACGTCTCTTGTTTGTTTTATGCTAAATTTTAATAAAAGAAAGCAGAGACTTTATGTAAAAAAAAAAAAAGAGAGAGAGAAATCCATTTTCATTTTGAAATGTTAATAGAATTTTTTTCCCCATGACTGAGCAGGAGAATCATGAAACACATTTGATCTGTGCATTCCCTTTCCTGTGTCACCACTAGCATCCCTTAGCTTTTGTGAGCCTTTTGGAACATTCACCATTGACCAGTTACCTTCCTAGTAAGAGACAGCTGAATTTTGTCAGTAGCATTTTGAAGCGCTATTGGTCTGTTTGTAATTCAGAGGTACAGCTCTCTGTCATCTGAATTACAACAGCAACATACAATTTTCAGCCTATTTCAAATAGTCAGAAGAAGCAGGCAATGAGAAAAAACTTTGTAGCTTTTTCACTGTTCTATTTTAGTTTTCACTTCCGTGAAGTAAAGAAAGTCATCTGTTTCATTGTAATATCGACATTAACCTTTTAGTTGAAACAGTAGGACACCATACACTGGTGATAACAAATGGCATCTCGTCATTGCTTCTATTAGTGAGCCCAAAACTAAATATAGTTTATTATTAAATATGTTTGCAGTGCATGTACCAGAAAAAGCCACATAGCACAATGACCCGGGATTATGGGATCTAGAGGAAGAAGGTTCTGATGCTTTGAATTTCTGTGTTGCTTTACAAATCAACACATGGAATATATTCTCCAGTTATTTCTTAAAGAAAACTGTTCTGTGAACTGTTATAAACTGGTATTTTAAAGGGTCTTCTCTATGTTACAAGGGATGCATGCTTTTTCTTTCCAAGCAAATAGTCTGACCGTTGCTTCACATGTGAGCCTGTAACTCTGCCACCTGTCAGCCGTTACCCAGTTCTGCAGAAGGAAATGAGCCTATTTTTTTAGCACAGGACAAACAAATCCTCCATGTATTAAAATGCACTCACTCAGCCACACTCCTTTCCCCAGGAGTCTTTCAATTTATCTTTTCTTCCGAGGAAATTTCCCACCTATCTAAGAATTTCCCACCTTCTTTACTTTTCAAGTTAAAAAAAGCCTAGTATTTATATTTACAGAAGTAAAAAGCCCCAAACTCTGTCATGTTCTCCAGTATGTCATTTCAGGAGGCTGTAGGGTATTTGCAATCATCTGTCTGTTTCCCAGGAACTCATTTGCTTTTGTTAGTTATTCACAGTAATCAGTCTTGATGCTTGAAGGTACCATAATTACTCACCACAGAATGACTGCAACAACGGGTTGTGACTTTGTCACTGCATAGTAACAACCAGAGCAGTTCTCTCTGGAATATGTGGGCTAATTCTGGAAGGTGAAGGAAAACATTCTCCCTTCAAGATTTGACTTCAACACCTGGAAACTTGTTGCCAAAGACTGCAGTGACCCCCACTGTGTAGCCTTCGTTTTTCCTGTTTAAGAGGAGGAACTGTTTGCAGATCTGTTACAATCTTTCACACCTATCTAATATGTAGAACGTGAGCACTATATACTTATCACAGAAAAAAGCTATAGCTCAGATGTGTTTTTAAAGAGCTTTAGCTCAGGAAATAGCCAAATTGAAACTGTAGTTTAGTTCACTTTCTGTCTCCCTTTCCCAGATAGGCCTGGATTAATTAGTAACCACCCTTCCAATATCCATTTCCTCCTCTTGCGCCTTCTCTGTATAAACTGTGTATATTTGTTCAGCTGCTGTTGTTGCAGGATCACCCCCACCCTGCTCAAGTCCAAAGGTTTACCAGTTTTGTTTAGCTTATAAATCTAAAGATGAGTAAGATAAGACAGGTTTTGTAAACTAATTACTGCATTCTATTTTAGTGATACTGCACTGACTTAAAATTTGGTGCTGTTGGGTCAAAATTTAAAATATATTGCAGTTTGAAGTCTTTGAAATTCTCTTCCAGTATTACTATTTGGAATGGTAGTTTATGCTTAAGTTACTAATTTAGAAAGTGAGACATAGGAGGTAGACAACCTATGTGTCATGTACATTTGTGTCTATCCACATTTTCCTGTTGCCAATGAAAATTACAAATAACACAGTTTACTGGAAAACTTTCAAGATTAGAAGTCTTGCTTCTGAGAGTGCTGTCTGAAGGGTTTTTAGGCATCAGGAGGGCTGATTCATAATTGTACTCCATAGTGTTTAGTTTAATTGTTTAACTTTTTTATTCCACTTCAACCTGAACAACAAAACCCCCCTACAGTTCAGAGCTGATGGCATTTGCTCTCTCTGTAGTTATATTATTCAGCACACATGCTACAAAGAAAGAAGAAACTGAGACCTTAGGCTTTCCTTAACATTCCCTGCTGTTCCTGCTGTCAGTGGCCAAGGCTGTGGAAGACATGAGGAATATTTGACTACTGCTTTTCTGACTTAGATACAGCTGATGACAAGGAGGGACCAGCTGCTGATAGCTTGCTCTGGCTTCTCCTTCTGTCACTCACATAGGAAATGCTGCTGCTTTAAATACATTAGAATGGTTCTGCCAGTCTGGAATAGGAAAAATTCTTTCCCAACTCAGCACATCCGTAAACTATTTTTAAGGCAAAATATGAAGATTAGTAACACTTACTACAGGGTGGCCCAGGGAACTGGAGGGCTCATGAAACCATCACTGGCCCAAAGGAGAGTTGCAAAACCCTGAAATGTTTAATTACAAGAATGCAAGTTATTTTGAAAAACTGAAGGGAAAATAAATTGTGATACAAATTTTTGAGAACTATTAATTTATTGTTATTCTAGTATGTTTTAGTTGTTCCCCAGAAGATTACAGGTCTTGGAAACAAAAAATCCAGTAACCTGGGGATTTCTCTTCTGTGCATGTTCCTTTGCTGGCACTTGACAAATGTTTAGCATCCACAGTATCTTTGCAAGTTTTAGACAGGTCTCCTCATAGCTTCCTTTGATGTTTCATATTCCATGTATGAGAAGAAAGAGTAAATGAATTTGCTTTCTCCGATTCAGGACTTTTTTGATCTGCTTTATCCCTGCTAATTAGCCTCTTTTCCTGACTGGTGAATACTAGGCTGTTCCAGGCAGAGAAGTCAGTCCAAGCATCCTTCTTGGAACCTTTTCTAACACTATCTTTTTCTTTTTGAAAGGAGGAGGACATCCTGATATTTTTCCCTGTAATTCTTACAAAATCTATGTCTGAATTTCTCTACGTGTGAAAAAGAATCCATGTATAATGCTAAAATAAAATTATTTCTAACTTTGCAATTGGTTTTGCACATATAATTTATTTTTTTTCTTCCCTCATAGGTGCTTTGACAGTTTTGAACCTTCTGGTAATAAACACTTAACAGCATGCTGTAGCAATACAAGAAATCCTCAGGGAGCTAGGTTGTACATCCTAAAAGCAGATAAAATTGTCCAACTCGGCAGGCAACAGGCCTTTAGTCAACTATTTATAGAGCTATTTATAGGGGAAGAGAAGGGAAAGAAGAAAAGGAATTAGTAAATGACTTTAAAAAGCACAGGTACTTAGAATTCATAGTTGATGTGCTCATTTAGGAAGTCAGGAGATATGCCAGAGAAAAAAGGTAAGGAATGTATATAGACAAAGACTATTTTTTTCTACTTTTGTCACCTTCCTGTGTTTTGGATTTTTTTTTCTTTTCCCACCCAGCCATTTCAAAGGCATATCCTTGCCATGACGCATCAATTTTCTGTCTGCTTGAGGTTTAGAAATAGCTGAGCTGTTATAAATAGATCACAATCTGCAAGAGACTAAGACAATGGAAATACTGTAAAAGCTTCACTGAAAAATTTAGAGGTGGATTGAGATTCCGGCTGTCTCCTAGAGTAGAAGTGCTCAGTTTGAAATGCTTTATTAACCACTGCAGAGGAAGCCGTGCTCTTTGTGCAGCAGGGGGGAACAGCCAGGTGGAATCAGGTGGCGCTTTTGGTCACGGTGCCAAGCAGAGAGCGATGTCCAGCCCCGTCCCTGGGAGCTGTCAGCTCAATGACCTGAGAAGGAGGCACTTTGCTGTTCCTCCCTGCAAAGCTAAAACACGAGAGGCAGTTACGCTTTTACACACTGTAGAGACACTAAATCAGAATGTATCACTTTTACACCGCAATTTTTCTGGCAGTACTTGTGTACTCTGAATTGATAGCATTTGTCAAGTTTGCTCCCTTTTTCCGCTTTGCCTCCAAAACACCTTAAATTTAGTGAGGTGTTGTAGCATATGGTTGAAAGCTCGACCTTGTCCAATAAGGCAGTGAAAAAATCAAAACTGAGAAACAGTTGAATATCCCTTTGTTTCTGTTTGAGTAATTCCTTGGTAAGGTCATTTAGATCCTGCCAACACTTCCAAACAGACTTCGGGAGAACGAGGAGTTGTCCTGCACTGAAACCTGACACCTGGGAGTGGTGTTATTCCCCCAGCCATATACGTATAGCTGAGGTCCATATTCTTTTACTTGACTATATAATTCTGTTAGAGAGACTGAGAAAGGTGTGGATAAAATAAGACATTAAATGGAAGGAACAAACTTTCTCAAAGATATGTTTCTGCCTTAAAGAGGAGCTGCTTCCTGAAACTAGGCTATATCACAGTAGCTTTATCATGGCTTAACATAAGCTATCCATTCTCAATCCTTGCCAAACACAATGTCATACCACTAATGTAGGACCTGGTCTGAAGCCTGTCGCCAGTTGTTGTAATAGAACTTTAGGCCAATACACACTGCAGAATCAGGTCCTTCAAATCTAAATAAGCATTCTGTTGAAAACTAAACATATGTTGGTTTTTTTCACTGTCAATAACTTTGTTTCCAGGTTTTGGAAAAGAAGCATTGCTGTGGAAGAATCCAATGAATTTATTAATGAGCTCAGTAAGTATGTAACTATTAATATCTTCTGAGATTTTGTTTGTGTTATTTTTATCTTCATCTTCAGACTGAAATAAACAGATGTTCTGAAGCTTTCCACTGAGAATACTACAATGTGCTGTCTTAGATACATTGTGATAACTGGGATACTGTAGAAAACAAGTAAGTAGCTGTGTACAGTATTTCTGAAACAATTTGTACCTTTACATGAAGTAAAGTACTTTATCTCACATTGCACTGATAACCCTAAAAAGAAAACATCTAAAATATTTCTTGCATGTTATTAAAGATTTTTCTTTCCAACCAGAAAACAGAATACAAAAATTGAAAGAAATATATAACTTTGTCCTCTAATATTATCAGAGAACATTAAATCTGCTATTACTATTCCATGGCATGACTGGCAACATAGTTTACCTGCCCTAAGCACATTTTCAATAGCTGAGTCCTTCAATTTGTCAAAAAAGTTTCTATTTATTCCACAATCATGTTTGATCAGAGATACTGCTTCAAGTCCCAGTGTAACTGAAGCCTGTGGCAATCCTCTTACTGAGACTTAAGTACTCAGGTCCTTTGTTCTTTACAGTGAGGATATCCTTTCAAGAGTTGGAGAAGGGCATCAGTAAATTGCTCAATGTTTTCACACTTTGAGGGGAGAGAACTGTTTGAAATTCACCTAGAAACTAAATTCAACTACCAGTATCACCTGGATGTTCTCCTATTAACCAAGAAATTAAAGGATCAACCCATCAGTTATGTTGGAGGTCCTGAGAGGAAATACAGAATAAAAAGATCAGTATGCTTTCTGGGGAAAGAAGCTAGATGATTTGGCTAACTGTGACTGCCTTCTGTATGGAAAGTGACATTTACTGCTTTTATTTATACCGAGGCAAATTCAGCTCTAGAGGGAGTTAGATGTGAGGCCTCTGAAGTCAGCAGCTTGCCTTGGTCCGAATGTGGTTCAATGTGTTCCTCAGTACAAAAGATTATTTCACTGCTTGTGTCACTTAAATTTACAGGTACTGAACAAAAATGCCTTAATCTTGGTTTAGGTTTACAAAGCTACATTGTAGAAGATCTGAATTTAACCAGGGAGATAAGACTATATGACTGCATTTGCATCTGATTAAAACAAACAAAAACCAGTTCAGGTGAAAAGTGGTCTGAGTTATCACCTTTTTTTTTTTAAGCCATATAAATTGTGAGAGCTAGTCTTTGTAGTAAAAGAGAAGAATATGTAGTGCTGTATAAAATCAAAAGTAATTTTTTTGAGTAATCTTTCAATACGTAGAATATGGAACCTCAGAATTTCTTTTGGTGAGGGAATATATTGCCCTGCGGTGGTACGGTATTTCCTTTAAAAGCTATTGTCAGAAATTAATTTTTTTTAAAAGCTGAGAACTCAAATTCCCATTGACCTCAAGTCATTGACTAGTAATTAGGAAAGCAGGGATATCTGGCCCTATATGAATTTCTTTTGTGGATGTAAAGGACCATAATAGTAAAGAATTTCTTGCTTGAATGCTGGTATTTGCTCAACCCCTTGCTCTCAGAGAAGGAAGTTCTTAGGGATCAGAGAGAAGTGGTCAGTTTGTTGTCCTTGGTCACATACCTGCAGTCATCAAACACATGAGGCTCAGCAGGTACTTGGTAGGCTCAGAGAACAGCATAAAAAACATACATTTGTGTTACTAAAGTCATGTAGAAGTACGGACTCATTGTGCAGGACATAGTGGGCAGAAGAAGTGGGAGAGTAAGTCATATATTTAACTGCTTTGCCTGCCCTACTCATTTTGCATTTTAATTTTAACATTTCTAGTGTTTATTTAGAATAAAATGTATGAGCCTGTGGGAGCTGAAGTTGAAGTTTTATAAGTTGGATTTTTTCTGGGGGCCCCCCACTGGGGACCCCAGAGGGTCTAAGTGGATCCACCTCTAAGCTCTGGCCGGTTAAGCTTCCTTCCCTCTGTGAAGACAGGCCAATGCAGAATTCATTGCAGGTTCAGTGGATAAATTGCATAAATTGTCTCTAGTTCCTGCCTGGACTACAGGGTCAGCAGGGCTTTGCATACTTCCCAGTTTGGAGGGTCAAGGACATCATATTTTTGCATCTATTCAATGGAGTCAATGTTGTCAACAGCCCAACTTAAACATTTACACTACGGACACCAAAACCAATGAAGCTGTTATTTCCTATGGGTTTGTGTATTTGCATTTTTACAATGCACTCCCTTGTGTCACTACTTTAAATGCCTCACCTGTTCCCTCTCCATTTTCTCCAGTTCTTTCTTCTACACCCTTACCTGCACCCAAGTTCTGCACTGCTGCTCAGGCACAAAAAGTTATTCACTGGACAAATGGACACTGGACACTGTGGAATTCCTGCCCTGGACTTTCCTCCCACGGACGGCACTGTCTTGCCTTTCTTTTCTGCACCAGTCACTGATGTCCACACTACATTGTAGGAATTTAATATTTGTGCCCATCAAATTTAATATCTGCCAGTGGGTTCAAAGGTCTTGAGGTGAGGAAAGGTTGAATACTTTATCAGCAGACACCATGCAAAGACAAGTCTGAATTTAAGGGGAAAAAAGAAAAGCCTACCCAGGAGGAAAAAATTGGTGTATACACACACAGTAAAGATAGTCACAGCACACACAGTTTCTGTCTTTGGTTTTGTGCATTGCTGTCCCTTTGCTAATGAATGTAATGCTTCTAAAAATGTTAGATTAAAATTCAGAGGAAGAGAATAGTCTGCTTCCCTGCCAAACCGGACAGACCACTGCCCTGGTTGTCTTGCTGGCTGTGAATATTTTGTCCTTGGTTGCCATTAACATTGCCACAGCTGTGTATGATTTGCTGATTCACTTGGTGACTGTTTCTCAGTTCCTCTGTTGGGATTTTTCCCTAACTGGTAACATAAGTGCTTTTAGTCTTTGAAGAAGTAAGGAAAAGTCACACTGTTCCTCATACTGACTTAAAGTCCTCCCAGATTTACCCTGGGATATGTACAAACTGTTGTGTTGTAAAGAACTTCCTCAGGAGGAAGATATGAATGTCATAGTTGCCTTAATGCAGTGCCTCTCCTAGCAAAGGACTGACTAAAAAAAAAGTAGGTTTCATGTTATGCAAAATATATTAAAGGTCTCATGGAAAGGAAAGCTTTTCTCTTGACTTCATTGTATTCTGGAGCAAGTCCTAGCAGCATAAATCTCACCTTCAACTTATCTTTGTAATCTGACTGATGTAAATGAGTCTTTTTTTTTTTTCTTTTGGCTCAGAGTTAAAAGCTGCTAAAGGACAGCAGAATATTTTGTGTCAACCAGAAATTCTTGATTTCAAAGTACAGTTCCAGCTTATTAAAGAAACCAGTAAGTTTTCCTAAACATGAAAATTTAAGTTCCTAGAAACCATATTTGCTTTATTTCCCCTCTAAGCTAATGAACAAATGATGGAGTCAGCTGACACTACCTTGTCCTTTTCAAGTAAAGTCTACTATGCTTAGCTGAGTGCAGTCCTAGCAGGTAGTTGTAATCAATTTTGTTTATTTTACTTTTAAAATACAACTACTTTGCTGTATTTTTTCAGTTTATTTGGTGCTTTCTTTTAGACATTAAATTTGGTTATTTGTTTTTTAAGCCATTAAGCATTTGTAACTATTTTTGGCAACCATTCTCACCATTATATATGGAAAAGTTGTATGGGGAACACAAACCAAAATCTTTATAAAGTAACATATGCATTGAACCAAAATCCCACAGAAGCCCATAGGCATGGATAAGTTAACCTAAGTGTGTGTTTATAGTATAGAGGTTTTTATATGGTATGTTTATGCATGATTTATATTCATTTTAGAAAGCATTATTTCTGAATTTTCTACTATCCAGTGGTCATGTACATATTTATTAGTGTCACTCTATTAGCTAAGAGAAAAAGATTGGTTTTTGGTATATCACATTTATATATCACATTTTACTGTCATTCAGAGCTTGAGGTTTTTGAAAAAGACGTATTTCAATTAATTTAAATGGATTTTAATTCTGACTCAGCTTTTTATTTGCTGTTTCATACTAGCAACTATTTTTAAAAAAAGCTTTATACTTCAAGCAACTTACAACTATGTTTCCTTTTCTCCGAAGACTGCTTTGACTAGAAATATTTGCGATAAAGATACATTAGGACAAGTCGTGAGCAGGGCAGTAGTTTCTGCATTTTTCCTAATCCTCATTTTCATAGATGAAAGAACTCTCTGAGAAAGTGTAGTAATTTGTAACAGGCTGTAATCCAGGTGTTTAAACACAACCTTGCTGAAAGAAATAACCATGCAGAGCCCTACTATGTTCAGTTCTGCCAGGCTAGAGTAGCTTGTCAGGCTGGAATAATGCTGTTCTGTGCTCAGGCTTCTCACAGTGCTCACCTCACCACATTCAGTTGGGGATGGATTGGGCTTTTAAACTCAGTAAGAAACCATTTTATATATATATATATATATATATATATATATGTATAAAAACACTGTACATCACTCTTTATTAGTCGTATTCTATACTCTGGTCCTCAGCTGTAACTTCTTGTTCACATACCAGGTTATGCAGCAGCCTACAAAGAAATGTTATGTATTTGGTCTTACTTCCTCTATTCAGAGAGCATTTTAAAAAATATTTAATTTTTTAAACATTTTATTTAGGAAATGTCCCTGGCACTTCTGAAACCAAGTAGAAGGAAAGGGGATGATCACGATGCAAGTCCTTAAAAACACGGCTACAAGAAAAGGAAAAACACAGCTCCAAGTGAGGCTGCAGAAGATGGTCACATTCTTAGTGGGCAACAGTGAGTTATCAGAGTCTAGAGAAACACTGCTTTTAAGGCTCCACTAAATGTAGTCTGTGACTACAAAGATCTGCTTTTCCTTTTTAGTTGACAAACAGTGACTGCAAATTATTTGAATTACTTGTTCTCCCTAAAAGCTTCTGTAGTAATTTGCCAAAATAGTCTCCATCAAAATGAAATAATTTTGTTTGGAGCTTAGATCTGGTTTATGACAGTAACATTTTGTAATAAAACCCCCTCAACATGAGCTGATAATTGTCCGTCTTTGAATTCTGCTAGATTACAGGACGCCTGCACTCCTGGTCTCAGACGTGGTTTCTCTTTGTGGTTAATTAGCCGTGGGGGAGATTCTCAGAGATGATGAGTTCTAAAAATCCTTCCAGAGACAGATGATAAGCCTTCTCCTGCCCCAGGTCATCTTCCCTAGGAAATTCAGCTTTTGTCTCCTGCCTCCTTCAGGAGAAGCCTTTACTGTAGAGGTAGGCAGGATTTTAATCGGACGGTGTCCTCAATGGTGGGTGTATCCACATACAGAGACCGTGCCCTATTGGTATGGCATTGTGGCAGGAGAACAACCTGGAGAGAACATTGCCTTCCCTGCTGGCTGGAGTCCCTTTCACTTCGGTGAGAACTCAAATTAAATGGGTCAAATGCCTGCCGTGCCTCTGTTCCTGTTCGTCTGCCTCAATCCCGCAAACTTGTAGTTTTCTCTCGATTTCTTCCTTTGGGAAAATAATGCAAATTATGTTTTATTCTTTGAAAAAAAAGGGAGCTACTCCCTCAGAAAAGGGAGATGCAAAATAAGATGCAAGCAGCAATGTGTTTGTTCTGTGGTATCCCAGTTAACGATGTCTGCAGCCAGGTCACTGTCCTGGGCAGAAGCTGCCGTGCTGTGCCACTGGAAGGGATGGCCAGTGGAGCCCACTCACTTTACTGACCTGCTTGGACTAGGGCCCAGTGTAAACTCTTGTGTAAAAAACACCATCCTTTGAGCTTAATCCTCAAACATTCTCAGCACCTCCAGTTCAGGGCTGATAAACACCCCAAATCTCTGGCTGGCCTTTCACTTCGTGACTATTCCCCTTTAGTTTAACACCACTGACCTTTTGATATTGCAGCACGACTCAGCTGTTGCTCAGGAGTTACCCTCCGTCCCTCCCTGCCTTTTTCTGTCTCAGTAATTAGTGTGGGGGGAAGTTTATGTTGTTGTTTTAAACATTTAAGTAATTTTATTTGTGTGCAAGTCTAAAGCCAGTGTTACCGAAGAGGTGGTGCCAGTAGCTGTGAAAGGCACAACAGTAAATAATTCTTTACGCTGTAATACGTGCATGGAACTTGCGAGGAGCAGGAAGCGCTATGAATGTCATTCGGCTATTGGGGCCCACGAACGCTGCCCAAGCAGTGATTTTAAACCCAAAGCCCTGCTGCCCGTGTCCCAGCACAGGCGCGGACCCGGCAGCCGCAGCAGAACGCAGCCCGTGAGTCGATCCGCTCTGCCCGGGCCGGGCCGCGGCGCAGGCCCCGCGGAGGCGTTGCCGGGCGGGTGCGCAGCCCCCCCGCGGCGGGGCGGGGGGCGGCTCCGTCCCTCCCCGCAGCGCCCGTGCGCGGCGGCGGCAGCGGTGCGGCCCGGCCGGGGGGGCGGGAGGTGCGCGGAGCCGCCGCCCGCAGCAGCCGCGGCGGCAGGGACGGGGCTGCGATGCTCCCGGCCGAGCGCCCCCCCGGAGCCGCCCCCGGGCGAGGTGAGTCAGCGCGGCCCCGCGGTGCGCGGGGGGCCGGGCCCGCATCCGGGGCCGCCCGACGGGGCGCCGCCGCCTCCCCTGCCCGCGCTCCGCGGGGACCGGCCAGCGGGGCGGCCGGGGCCGGCTGTGGCGCACCGAGCCGCTGCGAGCCGCCGGGCTGGGGAGGCCGCTTTCCCCTGGTGTCTGCCCCGGCACCGGCTCCAGCGCACTCCCACCGGGGCGGCGGGCCTCGTCCCCGCAGCCGCCCGGGATGCTGCCGGTGGGCCCGCGCCGCAGCTTTTCCCCGGAGGCGTTTCCTGCCGCGCCGGGGCCGGTCAGCTGCGCCTCCGCGGAGCCGGGCGGTTGTGTCAGCCTTGACGGCCGCTGTGGTAGGTGCTGACGTTGGTGGGGTGCCGGCCCGCTTCTCGTGAAGCTCAGCATCCTGGTTGAAGCGTGCCGCGGCCGAGCCGTGTTATGCTCCCTGCTCTCTCCGCTGATAGGGTCTAGACCCGGAGGTGGCCGCTGGCCGGGCCATGTCCCGCGGGAGCTCCTGCACAGGCATCCCCGCACTTCTCCCTGCCGCCAGCATCCAGGCGTGGCGTTACGTGTGGCTGTCACTCGGATCCAGAGCCCTTACATCCTTAAAATACCATAGGTTTTAGTAAGCGGGTTGTCGGTTGCTCCTCTGTTTATTGAAACAAGCGTAGGAACAGATACGTATTTAGGAAGTCAGTGCTGAAGGTGCCATAGCTGCTACGGATGCCTGCGATGTTCTAAGTTAGATGGAGTTTAAAACCCATGTCTGTTCAGCAGCTCTAAAGTTTTAACAGCAGGCTCTTTTTAAATGTTGTGTTAATGAAAAGTGCAGTGTTGAGGAGTGATAAATTTGGAATAACAAACTTGAGGAGAGGAGAACAGCTGAATAAACATAGCACTGAAGTATTTCAGTAAAAACTTGCCCCAAACATTATTACGTTACTAAGATACATTGGGTCTTGGTTTCCGCTAGTTAGTAATGTCCAAGGAAAGAGATTACAAAATGCTAGTTTTCTAGCTTGTTGTTTTGGGGATTTGTGTGTGTGTGTTTTTGTTTCACTGGATAGAAATAGTGGACAAAGGTGACATGTACTTTACTGTTGGTATTCTCTGAAGACCCACCAAGGAATAGGAGGAAAGAAAACAATCATCCCTTTAAGGATGATATTTGTGGTAGCAGTCATAAATCCAGTAAAAATCATAAGAAGACTTAATAAAAAAATCAAACAGGTGGAGTGAGAATAGGAGAGTAGAAGCTGATGACATGAGGAGCTAATGAGAGGAAGCTGTGGTTTATCACTAACTTAGCTGGTTCTAGAGCACAACTTGAGTGCAGCCTAAAATTCATCTTAGTCTTCAGCTACAGTACAATGGGCCTGAGTTTATATAGCAATGTGGGGAATTGTGAACTGGTGACATGATCCATCTGCAGTTGTGGCACTCGGTCCCAGAGGCTGGAATGGCCAGGAAGGCTTTGCTGTCTTGCAGCAGACCAGTACTGCTGCTGCTGCCAGGCTTGGTGGGGCAGCTGGGTGCCCGTGTCCCTCCCCAGCGCTGGCAGCACTGTGCTCCTGGAGTCCTGCAGCTCTGGGCACTTGCCTGGTTTGTACCTGAAGGCACATGTGTAAATTACCATCATTAATCAAGTGTAAACCTTGGAGGTAGTTGACAAATTGAAAACTGGTTAAAAAAACTGGAGGCTTATACCAGCTAAAAATAAAATGTTTAACAAATAGGGTCTACTTGGACATCTTAATTTGCACTTATTAAATGGAAAACAAGATTGGAAAGCAGGAGTCCTAGGATGTGAGTTTATTGGATTTTCTTTAATAGATGAGGATTCATAGTGTTCTTTTCTTTAATGTTAATACTAGCACTATTGTAGCAACTTCAGACCTGTCTTAAAGTGCATTAAACCTATTATAAATCTGATCTTGACGTATTTCAGACATACTGTTGTCTCTCGATCTAATTGACTAAATGTGTCAGCGTGTAGAGTTTTTATATCTATATTCAAGAAGCAGGAAAACCCATCTCCCAGCACATTAAGTAAGTGCATATCAGCAACACAAAATAAAGCAGTTTTAAGTGTTAAGTGCTTTAGAACAGGGTTGGTTTCACTTTCATGGAAACCCTAATTATGTTGGTTAATGTTCCAACACTCATATCTTGCTTCACAGTTGAAACAAGTACATTTCCCAGCACCAAGTTAATTCACTCTATGTGACTTATTTCTGATTTTATAAATTCAGAGCCAGCTGTTCATGCTGGGGCCTCACAGGAGGAACTGCTTACCTTTAGAGAGCAGAGGATGATGTGGGGCAGGTGGGTCAGCCTGTCGAGTTGTTCTGTATGGCTTGGCAGGTAACAGCCCATCCAAGGGCTCCGCCTGGAGGTTGGCTTAGCTGGGAGAGGCTTGGGAACGTGATGCAAGAGTAAATGAAGTCTAGGCACTTCTCTGTCATGATGTAAGTTGTTTGCATAACATTCTCCTCCTTTCTGGCATGGATGCAGGCGACAGCGCCAGGCTGCTCCTTAGGGATGAAACTTGCTTGAAAATGGAAAACTTGGTCTATTATTTATGGCTTTTGCAGGGATGCCTTGTAGGCCTGCTGGATGCCGGGCTTCATTCTGGAGGTGCTGCACAGATACTGTAACAAAAAGTCTTTGACCCGGAGGTTTTGTAGCTTGGATCAGTGGGAGAGGGGGGCCTGAGGAGGAGGTAGTGTGCATGTGCTGTGTGATGGATGTAGTCATGGCAGTTGCACCAGCTGGGGGATGAGTGAGGTCTCCTTCTCTAGCAGACCTGTTCTCGATCAAACAATAATTAGTGACTTAAAAAAAAAGGTTTTTTAAGAAATATGTTCTCTATTAGCAGATTTAAAAACGTTTGTATGAAAATTTCATGTGGACTTCAATGTATTTGCTACAAAGTGAGTTTTCTAGTCGGTGAGAGGCTGGAAGGGGTCAACTTAAATGTGATGCCATTCTGGCTGGCTTTGATTTGTCTGCACAATGCAAACAGCAAGCTGGCCTGCTCTGTTCCTACAGCTGCATGTTGTTTGAGAGATTAATTGATCATACCTGTTTTGAGTATGTTTTCTGAGACTGTGTAAATATAGATCTTCTACAATGAGTCATTTTGTTAGGTATTTAATGGGTTAAGCCTCTCTTGATCATTTGCACTGTCATCTGATGAACTGTCACGGGGTTTTTTGGTGGTTTGTCTTTTAACATTCACATACATCCAAACCCAGATTTGAGGCTCTGCTTTGTGAGTCTTAATTATACTTTAATTTTCAAAGCCTAGCGAGTGAAATATTTATGCTGAATTAAACTTTATTTTAGAACAACAGTACTCTTTCACCTCAAATCTAACTTTCTGTTGGTCTGCAAATGAAGTTTCAGTGCCTGGTGCTGTGAGTACTGTGGTATTTTCCCTGAGAGGTTTAGGGATTTGCTACCCCAGTCTGATCTCTTGATTGACTTTTTTTTTTTTTTTTTTTTTTTTATTTGAGATACAGTTCAAAGCAGGTGGTGGGTTTTTTTCCCCGAAGTTTTGGGAAGAGTGACTCCAAGGGGAGAGCTGAGTTTTTAGTGTAGTATATTATTATTTTTCTTTGTTTTGTAAGGAACTTCTTATAATGTCAGGTTGTCTTGAGTAGATTAGCTTTTTATCCTTTCTGATCTTGAAATCCTATTAATTATTAGGAGAGACAGACTAAATGAGGATCAATTTAAGAAATAAAATGCAAGAATGCCAAGAAGATACTTAACTAAATGTAGAATACCCTCTTTCTACCTATCTGCCAGAGAGGTTCATTACAGTCGTTAAAATGTCCACTGCATTGTCATCACTGAATTTCTTGGGACAAATGGTTCTTCCTCCATTCCCAAGATAGCTGCTCAAAGGTGCAAGTCTGCAGGGAAGTTGTTGTAGCTGTTTGCAGGAGATGACTGGATAAAAAAATATGTTCTAGATGTAAGGGTTTGAAAGTGGATTTTGACTTGCTGGAGGAATAGATTTAAAAGCAGGCAACAGCAATCTGTATCAGGAAACTTAGAAAAAATAATAGCCTCTTCTTACATTAAAAAAAAAAATCCTATCTGTGCAAATCTTGAAGGGAGAAGAGCCTTGTGGTTAACAAGTACATTCTTTATATCCGAGGAGAAGCACATGCGCTTGTGCATAAAGAGGTTCAGAGTACGCGTGATCTCGCAGAATAATCCCCAGTGTGAGAGAGCCGGGTCGGCTGCGCTTCCCGTGCAGCTGCGAGCGAGGGATGTACGCTCCCAGGCCGGTACGGTGGGATCGCGGGCTGGGGGGAAATCGGCACTTCGGGTTTCAGTGAGGTCTTTTTCCATTGTAGCCTTGTCAGGGGTGATGGGATGGCGAGGAAACAAGGGCTTGGTTCCCAGTTCTGAATTCTGTAGTGGTTTGGAAATGTAAACCTCTGTCAAGATAAAAGCTCGTTTGTCAGTTGGAGGACCAAAGCGCTTTCTCGTGACACGCGTGTGCTGCTGTGCTGTGCCCTTGCTGTGCCTCTTCCCTTTCCCTTTGCAGGGCTTTCTCGGGATCCTTGCAGAAGTTCCTTCCAATTTGCATCTTAGGTCTTTCTTGTGCATTTCTGAACTTACCTAAGTTTGGGGGCAATAGCTCCAAACTGTTACTCCTGTTTTTAAAGTGATGGTAGCACTCTGCAACCTCTCTGATCTCATTTGTCCTGGCTGAGCTAATTACATTCAACAGGCCTCTACCAAAATGTGTTCTCTTCAAATGAGTTAAAATTTATATTCACTCTGAAATCCATCTGTTAACTCTCTGAACCTTTCTTCCTTACTCTTGTTCTCCATTGTTCATTTTAAACTTGCCAGTTGTGCATGTCTTCTGTCCTCCTATTGTCCTGTGGGTTAGAAAAAAATTTTGCGAAGTGAAGATACAGTATTTGAAGGCAATGGTTAAAATAACCGGTAGATAACTAGTCTCTTATCACTGAGAAGTATATTGGTTTTCCATCTGTCTGGTTTGCTGCACATTCAATCCCAGACTGGCACGGGGTTTTTGTCAGTAGAAGGAAAGCCCCATAGGTTCAGGGTTTTTGTGGATTTTTTTCGGTAGCAATACTACTTTGTTCATTTTCTCATGTTCAGTTTTTTATTTTTAGAATTTAAAACATTGCTAAATATGATTTTCAAAGACCTGACTCCTAAACAAACTAGTGATCAAAACAATAAAGAATGCCATATGGCTCCTACCAGTCTTGATGCTGTTGTTTTTCTGAAGAGTATATTCTGTATTATTAATAACATTCAATGAAGCTCTTAGTGTGGGAAAATATTTACTGAAATTATTATGGAATATACTTTTCATAGCATTCTAACCCAGGATGTTCTAGTCAGAATAGCAGGAGTGGGATCTTTTGGATTAATCCTTGCATGCAATGTGTTAGAAGAAGATGGATGCTGAGGCCGATATAAATTATGGAGGGGGGAAGAATATGCAACAACTGAAGTGTTTAAAGATTAACAGTACCATAATTTGTTATGTACTCACTATTCATACAACATATGAAATTGAAATTCCACTTCAATAGAAAAGGGAAACTAAATTAAAAAAAATTGAATACTAATTGCTCTAAAAGCCTTCAGTATAAATTATATGAAACCAGATGGTTCAGAGCTCATATATGGGAATAAGCTTGTTTAAATCAGGATAATTTCAAGCCGTACTTACAAAGAAGTCGTCCTAAAATATCCGCATGGTTAAAATTTGACTTCTGTCTTGCCATGTCTGGGGAACAGGAAATCTATTCTTTAAAAGTAAATGCTGTAAAGCTCTGATGCAGCAAGTAAGCAAGTTGCTGCAAACAGATGAGCAGGTACTGGAAGCTCAGTTACATCTCCTTGACATAAGTGGGGCCCTGCACAAGTTCTGGAGTCTTTGTTGTCAAAGCAAGGCAAGGCATAAAGAAAATAAGAACACAGATGATGACTGATCTAATTTACTTATTAGAAGGGCTTGTTTTATGGATATAGAAATGAGCAAAAACCCCACACTTCTTCCGCCTGTCAGGTGGATGTGGCTGGCTGAACCGAAAATTGCAGGAGCTTACTAGACGGCTGCTGGTTTTTGGTTCATGTGGCTTTTGGTGGTAACAGGTAAGAGCAAGAAAATGTGCTTTCACATTTGACTGTTCTAACAACTTAATTAGGACTGTCTAATCATTTGACAGTTGAAATACTTTTTTTTTTTTATTTAATCGGATTGTCTCTGAAGAAACTGGAGGAAAAAAGTCTCTGTGTATGTGCTGTCATGGTTTTCATTTACTTCTAACTTTGAATACATGAATATTTAAGGTTCCAAGATTTGTATGTAGCCTTTTCTCCCTAATTGAAATCAGAGATCCTCAGTATCCCATAGAAATGACATTTAAAAGTGAAAAACATGCACAAACCTTATGAGTGTTAGGGAGTTTAATGGTGGTATTTTTAGACTTGTCTATCACTGAGCTGTGTAAGGTTTAGATTATTTTCATGAACTGTTGTTTTTAGAAATATCCATGGCTTGTTGTCAGCTGTTACATGTATGTTAAATCAATAGGAAACAATTAATTTAACGTACTAGTGAATGTTAGTGTATTTTCTCTTATTAGCCTTGTATCAGTTTGCAAATCCATTGTCAGTACTAAAAAATGATGAATTATAATTAATTAAAAGCACTGAATATACTGTTGCATGACTAATTCTAAGGGGATGATCCTGTGCTTTCAGATGAGTAATGAAAGACTGATTTCCTTGTCCCCTTCTACTTGGAATAAAGTGCAGTCCTGCAAAAAAATACTTATCATAGAACGATATAATATCCTGAGTTGGAAGGAACTCACTAGGATCGTCTTGTTCAAATTCCTAGAGCAGGTCCAGATCATAAATTAAGTGCTCTTAGAGAAATTTCAGGTTCTTCTGGTTCTCCTTTCAAATGTTGGTCCTTGAAAAAGTTCCTTTGTGATAGTAATACTAACCCAAACAGCAAAGGGGTCGCAAAACCGAAATATATTAAATGTTTAACTTTCTCACAATGAACATGAACTAATCTTACTAGGTTAAATTTACAGATACCAATAGAGCAAAAATAGTTTTCTAGTAATGATTTTAAGCTGATAGCCTGCTGGCAGAGCTGGTTTTTGTTCTTTGAAAAGGAAGCTTTTCTTAGGTAGCCTAGCTTATTGGAATGGGTTGTTGTTTTTAAATGTGAAAGCTGGTTGGTTACTCAAAGTCTCAGGAGTGGCTAATTTATTTTTTAGTGTTGCTTATCAATTTTGCAGGCTCTTCTGCAGAAGATAAGCACAGGCAGCTGCAGTGCTGTTATCTTCCAGTCTACTTTTAGTCGATTTCAGAATTTGACTTGAAGATACCTTTGTAGGGCCTCTCCCCATGTTTCTTTGCTCCCAGATCTTTGATGTCTTTGAGATTGTTATCCTAATTTTGATCTTAAAGCCCCATCCTAATTCCCACCTCTCTTCCCATTCAGCCTAGAAGCTCAAGCCTTCCGTCAATATCTGCTGTAGTTGTGGAGGGCTTAGAAAAACGTGTTTCAAGAGGTGACTGATGAACCTTTTGGAGGCTGTCATGAGGCTTTGGGTAGTAATTTGTTTTGATGATCAAAATAACCCCGATATATGTGGCTGCATTACTTAATTACAAAATCATGGCTATCCTTTCGTATAGGAGGGAATACTGGAAATAAAGCAGTTAGCCTTGGGGGAGAAAAGCCGACTTGAAAGAAGAGGCTTGCAAATGCTAGCACTTAATTGCCTCAGTAACTCTGAATGTGTAAATTATTCTCTGTCCTAAACATGAAAGATGTTTTAATGCACAATATAAAAGCTGCTGTTGGGAGAACTTCACAGAATTGGTCATAAAACACGTTTTTATTGATGCTACCATGTACCAATAGTCTAGACAAATGGCCTTCTCCACCCTGAGTACTGTGTTTATTGCTCAGGAATGTTACTTACAAGAAAGAAGCTGTCTTTGTCCTTGATGGCTGGCATTGCAGGTCTGTTCCCCTGTGGTACCTTAACTACCTTATGTTTTATTTGTTCACAGGGTAGCCCTAGTTCCTTGAGAGTCCACCACATATTGGATGCTTGCGGTAGACCATGGCAGCTGATGATAAGGTGGCCATTCTAACCGACGATGAAGAAGAGCAGAAAAGAAAGTATGTGCTTGCTGATCCTTTCAATGGCATTTCCAAGGATCAAGACTTGCCACCCAATAATGAATCCCCTTCTACAGAGACAACCACTGTCCCAGATGAAGAGCTGGATTGGTTAGAAAAGCACTGTGTCAAAATAAACAACGATCTTCTGATCTCAAAGGTCTTTTATTTTTTCTTCTATTCTGCATACGGCTCTCTCTACCCCTTGCTGCCCGTGTACTACAAGCAGCTGGGTATGTCACCCAGTCAGAGTGGACTTCTGGTGGGCATCAGGTACTTTATTGAGTTTTGCAGTGCTCCCTTCTGGGGAGTGGTGGCAGATCGCTTCAAGAAAGGCAAGATTGTCCTCCTGTTCTCACTTTTATGCTGGGTTTTGTTTAACCTGGGCATCGGATTTGTGAGACCAGCCACCTTAAGATGTGTACCAAAGGGCCTTCCCCCAGCACATCCCACCAACGCAAGCAGCCTTTTAACAACAATTCCGCAAAACGCCTCGATGTCTTCTCCGCTGACCACAGTGAGTGCTGCATCCCCGAAAGTCCGTGGGAGGAGAGACCTGGCCACTTCCAGTCCAGTCACTTTAGAAACAACAGGGACACCTAATCCTGAAATAACATTCCTGGTACCTACACAGAGCAATGATGTGGATTTTGTCTTGGAAAACAGTACCCATTTGATTGTGAAAAACATCACCACTAGCCCGGCCTCACCAGGGAACACAACTCCAAGTACCACGCCAGCTTCCATCAGCACGAAGCCGATGCCTTCTGATCAAGCTGTGCTTGTTTATGATCAACAAGAAGTAGAGGCCATCTTTCTACTCATTCTGCTGGTTGTCATAATAGGAGAATTTTTCAGTGCTTCCTCTGTTACCATTGTGGACACCATAACTCTGCAGTACCTTGGCAAACACAGGGACCGGTATGGATTGCAGCGTATGTGGGGGTCGCTGGGCTGGGGGCTGGCCATGCTCTCAGTGGGAATTGGCATTGACTATACTCACACAGAAGTTGCCATTGAAGGTCAAGGATGTAAAGCTCCAGAGTACAAGAATTACAGGATCGTTTTCATTGTTTTTGGTGTCCTGATGACAATGGCGTTAATTGTGGCCACCCAGTTTCGATTTCATTACACGCACTTCAAGCAAGATGAGAAGAGAAAAGAGGTAGAGATCTCACAGGTGGACAGAAATGCCTCCAATGAATCTTCGGATAACACTCCTACCAGTATGAGCCAGTCGCAGTCTTTCAGTTTTTGGGACCTAATTAAACTGCTGTGCAGTATCCAGTATGGCTCTGTGCTCTTCGTGGCCTGGTTCATGGGGTTTGGATATGGCTTTGTGTTCACCTTTCTGTACTGGCACTTGGAAGACCTGAATGGCACCACCACTCTCTTTGGAGTTTGTTCTGTGCTCAGTCATGTGTCTGAGCTGACTGCCTACTTCTTCAGCCACAAACTCATTGAATTGGTTGGTCACATCAGGTAAGATGGCAGCAATCACTAAAGAGCTGTACAAAAAATGTTGACTCTCGGGCTCAACTTTGTGCTACAAAGTGAAATTCAAGCCAATCCTTTTTTTTTTTTTTTTCAAATTCCAAGTCCTGCTCAGTTACGTGGCTCACATGGTGGAGATTTTGTTATTTTAAGAGTTCAAAATGCTCTGAAATGCTTGCTTTGCATTTGAGTTGTGTGTTAGTATGTGCTTTATGCCTGGCACCATAACCTTTTGCAGATGGTTCTAGAAGACATCCTCGTTCCCTGATGCATCACTCTGTTAGAGATCTTTACAAATTGCCACCCACTCAAGGGTTGTCTGTTTTGACATACAAATACCACTCGTTTTTCAATTTTTTTCCTGTGAGTAGCAGCATTCTGCAAATCTCCTGCTTTAGCCTGCTTCCCCTTGCAGGGCAGTTCGTTGCCCCCACAGTGGCCTGGAAGGGTGTCAGCTGCAGGCTGAGAGGGGAGAAGATGAGCTGAGGAAACGAGGTGAGCACCTCCTGTGCACATGGCCCTGTAATCAGACTCTGGGTGTTGGCAGAATGAGGTTGCAGCCTGGCAGTGTCACTTACCAGTTCAGGGCTTTCTCTCCTCCTTTAGTTGCAGCAGTGTGTGTCAGCTGAGAAGTGAGATGGCTGCAGGGCTTGTCCTATTGTTTTTGCCTTGTGTAAGTGAAAGTGACTGCTTCCAGCATGTTAGTGAACATTGGTTTCCAGTAAATTCACTAAATTGACTTAATTTCCACGTATTCTAAATCCCTTCACTGCTCTTTAAAAAAAGCACAGGGGAGGAAGGATAAGGGAAAACCTGAGTTAATGAAGCTGCAAAGGTGGGGTTTTTTATGTTTACTCAGGTATTCTGTGCATCTAAGCACAGAGCTGTGTGTTGTTAGCATCCTATCCTTTCCAAATGCCCAGTTTATAATCATACAGTCATTCAGGTGTAAGTATTTTTGAACTGTTTGCACTGTTCTTTTTGTGTATTCTGTTTTGAGGTTTTGCTCTTTGTTTTGCTTTTATTGGGATGAATATTTTTATTCATTTGACCTCTACTAAAAATGTCTGAGATGTTTAGCCCAATAATTTGAGAGATTACTTAAAAGATGGTGTTCTTTCTTGCTTTAAACTGAGGAGGATCTCTTTGCTTCGAGTTGGTCTTAATCTCTGAATTTGACAATAATTAGTAAGAGAAAATGACACCTTGCATGCAAAGCCTGGAGGAAGGATATGATGATGGAGGAGTGGTGAGAACAGATCGCAGTCTTGATAGCTAAAGATAGCTTGGGTATGCTCTTTCAATGTATATTATAGTACAAAATTCAGGCTTAGACTTCAACTAAAGGAAGAATGAAAATCAAAATAGTGGTAGGATTGTGAATAAGATGAAATAGAAGGGATGGGAGCATTGGCCAGCAAAAAGAAGGATGATACATGGGATTAACTCCTTTTTTTTCTTGGCACTGCTAAGCCTGTGAAGCCAAGATTGGATCAAGATTATTAAATTGTTTAAACATCAGTCCCTATTTGCTATGAAACAGCATTCTGCATATCTACACCTGGGAAATGCACATTAGTCATATTTTCATGTTATCTAATGCTTACTTGTATTTAGTCATCACAGTTTGAGATGACTCCTCCTGGCTGCCTGCCGCCTTGTACTTTCTGAACTTTGTATAATGCATGGTGTGTTTGAGAGGAGGCAAGCTTTTTTTCTTTTTTTTTTTTGAAGAAAAATGGATAGGAGTTCATAACTCATCTTCTTTTACAGTTCTGGATATGTGTTGTCTGCTGCCTTCTAGTGCAGATATTAATTTTCCTATTAATAAGAGCCAATAGCCTCCAACTCCATGTCCTTAAAACAGTCTTAGCCAGAAGCATTAGGCATTGATATTTTATCTATTTTTTTAATAGCTCAAAATTCCTTTCTTCTGGGTTGTTGGACTTCTAGATGTAGACGTTCTTTCTGCAGTATTTGAACATTTATCATTCAGTCTTTCTTTCCTGTGCTGAGTGTTTGAAGACAGGCATGAGTACAGAATTGCGTGCATTGTCACAGTAGCAGGAAGAAATGCTATTGAATGTCCTTTGTAGAACTACAAGAAAACAGGCTTTACACCTTATCAGACAGAAGCTCAGTTTCCCTTTTCAAGTCTTATAAATCTTTGTTTCGACCATTGTATGTGGTGGCCTATAAAACCCTTACAGTAGTTTGAACCTGTTCTGTTTTCACAGTTTTTTTAACTAATACTCAAATTACTGTCCAAGCATTTTAAGCATGACTGTGTTAAATATGTGCTGAAAAAAATGCCCAGTTTCTGACTTTATTAGCTGTACTGTTCGTACACTTGTGCATTGCATGTGTGCGTATGTAGCACATGCTTCTAGTATTTCTTTGAGAGAATATTGGGAAGAAATTCTTTACTGTGAGGGTGGTGAGGCCCTGGCACAGGTTGCCCAGAGAAGCTGTGGATGCCCCATCCCTGGAAGTGTCCGAGGCCAGGCTGGATGGGGCTTTGAACAACCTGGTCTAGTGAAGGGTGTCCCTGCCTATGCCAGAGGTGTTGGAACTACTTGATCTTTAAGGTCCCTTCCAACCCATACCATTCTATGATACTGTGACAAAAAAGTGTACAAAACTGGTTATGAAATATTTAGACCCCATTTTTGAATGGCATCTGGTGTAGAAGCACTCAAAACTGCCAGTGGCTTAAGAAGATGATGTCAAGCCCTGAAAATAACTTCCTACTTGAGGTTAAGCTTGAATGTGTTTGTCTGACCACAATTCCAGCATGTGAGTTTTTATGGGAAGCAGAGACTGGTAGTCATGGCTGTAAACAGCTTAGACTCCTTGACACAAATATAGATTCAGTGCTTTAAATGTTTAACCTGTGAATTGAATATGGTGTCTGTGAGTACTGCATATAGGATTCAAAAGGAACATCTGTTTACATTTTCCATTTAGGTCTGATAAGGAGCCTAAGTGATTATTATAAATGCATTTTTGAAAAGACACTGTAAATACACAGAAGTTTTTGTGTGACGTACCTCTCCAAAACCGTATTTATAGAGATCTTCATAAACTGTAATTTACCTAAAATTCTATATATATATTCTGACAAATTAAGAGGTAGAACCTGACTAAATTGCTGTTCTTAAACCCTGAATCCAAATCTTTCTGCGAATGTAACATATTGGAAAAACACAGATAGGTGAGTGGTTAGTGGTGATGGAAAAACTCTGAAGCAGGAGGAAGTCACATCTCTGGTCTGGCTGTGCTAGGGAACAGCTGAGATGGGAAGAAAGTTCTTGGTGAGCAGACAAAGTTTTTGCTAGACAAAAGTGAAATTATGCTGTCTAGAAGGCATCCTAAACAGAGAGGTGCATTTGTACTGCTGCTGAGGAAAAACAAGTGTACCTGGTGAGGCAATTCCTTTGTGTTCCCAAGAGTGTGCATCACCCTGGGCCTTTCTAGTAGGGGAATGAAGACAGGAGCCTGCAGACCTTGTGAGTTTGGTTACCTTTTGTGGCCAATGTGTCCTAATACATTTCAGAAATGTGGCTGTACATAAGAACTACATTAAGTTGTGGCTATGAAAGGAACCAAGTTATTTGTCTGGAACAGAAGGCATTAATTAAAGGATGAGATTAAATTTATGATTCACAGCACAAAGAACAAGTTTGTTCTCATTATTGTATAACAGTGAGCTTTTTCATGGCTTCCCGTGTTTTCTTCCATGAATGCTTGGGCTCGTGTTGCCTAAAGGCAGCTTCAACCAGCTATTCATGGACCTCACATGTATCTGGAAACTTGGATTGATGTATGACTGAGGGGGAGCAACTTCCTGCCAGCTTACCCTACTTGTTGAAAGTAAATTCATGTTGTTGTGAAATGCACAGGTCTTTTTTGATATCACTGACATGATGAAAAGTATGGTACTGGATTTTTCACTGTCAGCATGTGTATTTGGAGACCTCAAATGTTAACAAGACGCTGCTTTTTTATGATGGCGTCTCACTCTAGATTTTCCAGTGACTCTGTACCAATTAATTAAATCTTGGTGTGCATTTGTAGAAAAACTAACTGAAAAAGCAGCACAAAGAATAACGAGCCCCTTCACAGGGTCGGTGCTTCACCTTAATTATCAATTGCATTTATTTTTCTTATGCCAAACCAGGGTTCAACCAACAAGCCCTGTTTGGACAATAAATTATCCTTGTCCCTGAAAAAAATCTTTAAAGGTTGCAATAGCGCCCTTTCTCAAGCTGTAAACGTGTTTTCAATTAAGTCTTTGTTTCCCAAGATCCATCTAAAAATAAGAGAAAGATAGCTGGATGAATGAGCACTCCAGGGGGAAGCTATGCTAAATCTGAAAACTGGAAGGGAAGAGTCAACAGGTTAAATGTGCAATGGGAAGTGCACTTCACAAATAGTCTTTGTATTTCATTGTTTAAAAACTGTTGTAAGCGCTTTTTTCCCTCTAAATTCTGAGATGCAGCATCTGCTGCTTTTCAACAGGATGGCTAAGTTTTATCCTGAGGCATGTTGTTATAAACCATATTGCTTCTGTGGGATGTGTTTTAGAGTAGTTCTGAGCAGTTTGCAGATACTGGGACTATAAACTTACATTAATTGGGTTAAAATTAATTCCTTTAATACAAACCTGCTCCAGACTTTCATTGAAATGGCAGAATGAATCTCTGGATGATTAGAAAAGAAGGTTGTTTGGAAAGGATGTTGAATGCACTTAGAAATTATCTCTTTGAAACACAATCCCGTGTAGAGTGTGGCATAGAACTACAGAGCTTAGCTGAAAGCTCAGTGGGTTTGCTGTCTCTTTGATTTATTTTTTTTTCTATTAGGATTTTGAATGTGTTGAATGGGCAAGAGGAGAGTTTATGTTTGGGTGTAGGACTTAAAGGATATATTTTGTGTTGAGCAAATGCTTTAGACTGGCAAACTATATGCATACAAATAACTTCTAAATCAGTAAGCTATATTATAACATGCCAGAAAGGGAAAGTGCAACCTATCCTGACTTCTCCTTTCTTTATTTCCTTTAGAGTGCTGTATATTGGTCTTGCCTGTAATACAGCACGATACATCTACATCTCGTATCTGGAAAACGCCTGGACTGTTCTTCCGATGGAAGTGCTTCAAGGTAAGACAGAGCAGTAATGACCTTCCAGCATAAGATCAGCTGCTTCCATTTATCTTGTTTTCAAGTGAGCTATGCTTAAGTAAAAAATCTGGTATTTCTCTAGTTCTTTTGACCACAAATACCCCAGAAGGTGCAGGTTCATAAAACACATAAACCATTACTGTTTATCCTGGGAAAGATTTGACGTCAAAAGGGTGGGTGTGCACTTGATTGTGCACAGTTCTCTGTTTATTCAAACACAACTGTGCGAGACCAACACACCCATTAAATAAACAAAGAGACAGAAGCACGAACTGGGTACACACCTACTGCAAATCCTGTTTGGTGATGAATGTGCACTTGATTAAATGCAAGAGGTTGCAGTCCTTGAAAGGATGCCGCAAAAAACCTCCAAACGTAGTCTGGACCATTTGGTCTGTTAAAATATTTCAGTTTTTCAGTTTAATCAGTACTTTTAGATTACAGAATTTTTGTTTTAGTAGCTAGAGCGGAATTTCTCTCAATAGCTTTCTCAATGCTAATAGAACTTCTTTAAGATACATGCCCTTTCACAAACTGATTTACAAGGACAGAGGTGTGGTCTATTGACAAGTAACTTGAGTCCTGTTTTCAAATCCTGCTGTAGATGTCTGTAAGACCTTCATTGCAATGCTGAAGAATACATTGTTCTAACTTAGTTTTTATGACCTTTTTTTGTGTCTTTGTGGTGGGTACCACTTCTCAAAACCATGAAAAAGTGGAACTATTTTACTTTCTACTTCTTCAGTATTTGAAGAATACAATCTTAGACCATCTTTTTAAAGTCAATATTTTGGTTTTATGCAAAAATATTTAGATATTTTTCCACAGATTATACTTAGAAGTTTTACTCTTCTATGTGCAGCATAACTTGAATTTAAATTAACTTTTTCTACTATATTTACAGAAGTCTTTGTAAGCTAGACGTTGAGTTTCAGAATGCCATTAGAGAGCACTGTGTGGGTCTCTACAAACAGACAGAGGGAGATCCATTTGTGTCCTGGCTCCTTACCCTCCCAGCTAACAAAAAATTTATCATGTTATAACTGCCACAACAGCAAGCTTCTGAATTTTGTTATTAAAAAGCCCCCAAACCACAACAATTGAATCAATACTTCATTGTTCATACCAAGTGTTAAAACAGGAAAACGTTAGAAACAACCTGAAGAATGAGTATGTGTTATACTCTTGCCTGCTTAAACATCTAGGGAAAACAAATGATGAATACAAAGCTTTGGATGTTGCCTTTTAGGTAGTCCTGTTTTACAGATAGCCCATATCAAAATACAGGAAAAAAACCTTGTGGTTTCACCAATACAGCCATAAGTTTGTGCCCGGAAGCATCCTATAAGTCATGGCTGAAAAATAAGTTTCTTGTACTTTGAATGTGGTTTTTATTCTGCTGAAATTTCACTATGAGTTGCACAATATGTAGGTTTGCCTTTACATGCAGCAAGGCTGTGAGGGAGTGGTTTTGGTGGGGGTTTTTGTGTGGCACAATCCTGAGTAATTGGTATTTGAAGAAAAAATTAAGAACCTTCAAAATAATACTTTGTCATAAATGTATCTGCCAGTTGTTACCATATTTAGCCGCTGCTGAATCATGGGCTCCTTGGTTGATCTGGCTATTTACAGTTATTTATAGTCAGCAAATGAGAAAGCTAAAACCAAACCAAACCCACGCACAAGTCCCCCCGCCCAGCCCGCAGGTCTCTGTGCTCTTTGTGCTCTTCTCAGCCTGCCTCAGATGTCCCTTGTTGGTCCCTGAAGTCCATGGGTGCCCTGTGTGTGTCTAACCACTGCCACTGCATTTGTGGGATTCCAGTCATCTCATTCAGTGTTCCAAATGGGGGATCAAGGTTACCTTTTTAGAAGTACTGTTGACTTTCCCCCCTCCTTTATTCATTTCCCTCCCTGCTCTTACCAGTTTTCATCTCTTCTAGAGTTATTTTTTCTGCAGCAGTTCCAAGTCCTGTTTCTTTGGTCTCTGCTTTCTCTCCTACATAACCACTGAATTGTCAGTGGCAGTAAGAAGTGACACCTTAATGAAATTTGGTGAGGTGGAAGCTCTTGTTTTTAAGTGAGCTCGTTGACAGAGGGAAGCAAGAGTTGTAGCTGCTTTCCCTGTGTAAGGATTAGAAGTATTGAAAACCAAAAAAAGAGTAGAGTGTGTAGAACATGTGGGCACCATGTGGGCCATCGAGTTGAGGGGTCTTAGAAAGCCCTCGGTGAAGTCTTCATTCTAATTGTACATAACTCTTTTCCAGGAAGCTGTCAAATTCTATGTAAACTCGAGTTCCATCAGCTTGAGGGGTTTTAAGCCTAACAAAAGTTTCTAGTTGACTTTTGTGAAAAATTTATTTTTCTATTTAATATGTTTCTGCAATACAAGCAGGATTATCCCCATGTGCTGTGCTGAAGGGCATGGAGACATTTCTGGAAGATGACTGTGCAGACTGCATCTATTGATTGTAATAAGAACCATGCTGTGTTCCAGCTGCTGTTTGTAGCTGGGATGAGGACAACTTGCATTGCATTGCACTCTCAAAGGAGTAAATGAGGAGATTTAAACTCGCTTCTCAATTTAAAGTTTTCAACCACTATGCTGTATTGACTTGCACAGGCATTGTATGAAAATAAGAGCTAAGGCTGAATCTGTTATAACTGAAGATTTCAAGACATCCTTGTAAAGTATATGTATCTATGTCATCAGTATGTGAGCACACAAGCAATCTTGTTCATTTGGCACTTAGCAGATGAAGTTTTGCTACGCTAGTTAGCTGCAATTTATTGTTCCAGGGCAGTGGTCCAGATTCTCTGGTAACAGCTATGCTAGCGCACCAATTTGTATGACAGGAATTTTTTCTAAATTACAAAACTGTATTGTTAACCTGAAAATGAGCTGTTTTCACTTGGCAGTTACTCAGCAAACTCCAAAACAAGTCCTATTCTAAGAAGTGACTCCTACTGATGTTCCAGCAGCACAGTTTTGTGTCTAGAGAGCAAAGAGTTTGGCCTTTAGCTGACAAGAATTGCGATACATATTTCTCTTGAAATAAATTTGAATCCTCAAATCTTCAGGTCATGGTTTACATATAATCTATCCTAAATTCACTAAAATTACAAGAATCACTCTAGGGTTGCTGCACTTGTTGGAACTGCAGCGCAGATGATGAAGTGGTGGTTAGTGGTTTTAGCAAATAATGTCACAATATATATAGAGAGCAACTTCTTTTAAAAAGAATTGTGGTTAGCAGTAACAGTAATCCAGACCAGACTTCTTATGCAAGTTGTGGTAAAAACTGTTCCAAATAGTCACTCTTGTATAAATAATTATTTAAAAAATCACATTAATAATGTACACATACTAAAATAAAAAGGTTGTGCCTTTAAATGCAAGTGTATTGAGCTGATTTAAAGGTATGATTTGTTTTCAGAGAAACCAGGAACACTGTGTTCTAGTGGGACTTTCACTGGTTAAGATGAAAACATCCAAGAACCTGTTGGTTAAGTTATGGCCTTTTGTGTTCAAACAAACTCAGTGGTATTGTGCTTCACAGTTCGAATAATTTCTGATGTGTTTTTTATTTGCCTGACTTTAAAAATTGACTTGCTCCTAATAGCTGATAAAACTGCATGTTTTTTGTTAATTGATGCACTTCCTAAACCAAAACCACATTACCTATTTTAAATTAGCTCTGCTTTATTGTTGGGACAGTTCTTGGTTGCTATTTGCAATGCATCCGTGGATCTACATTAAAAAGAGTAGAGATTCAATGAATTTTAAAACTCTTAAGCTTTTTCCTTAGAAAATCTGTGAGTTTTAAAGCCTTAAAATATAAATGGTAAGGTAATACAGACTCATTTTAGTGCAAGCATTTTGTTTTTCAACAGTGATGTACTATTACCAAAACTTATAGAGATATATACACAAATATATGTATAATACCCAGAGTTTGAGGAATTTTGGGGTTGATTTGGAGTGAATTTGACCTTTACAGCTTGGTGAACATCTAACGTGTATACCTCCACTATATCAATTTCTTATAGTGCTGTTTATCCTTTTACCTGAGCAAAATCCAAATTACTCTATATGTTGTGAAAATATGTTTTCTTGCTCTTAGGAGTCTTCAGCCTAAATGCCTAAGTAATTATCGATTGTCCAACTGTTCATTACTAAGTCAAGTGTGGAGGACAGAAACATGTTGACTGAATCATCAGTCGTGCCAATATTTGTTTAAAACTGAGGCAGTAGAGCTCAGACATCGGTAACTGTGATGACTATTTTTAATACCTCTGAAATAAGGAAAAAATATTCCCACTCAATCTGAGGGTAGCAAAATAGCTCAGGCTTATTTAATGTGTGATGAACTATGAAACTCTTTTGTTTTTGTAACTTCTCCACAACCCTGCCTTTTCCTGTCCTGTCCTTCCCCACTCCACACAGGCCCTCAGGCAGGTGCTCCAAGGCGAGGGCTCCACCTGCAGCCAGTCTCCCACGCTGAGGGACCTGCACTGGCCTTCCCTTAGCTCTCCTGGGGGAGGAAAAAGTGTTCCCAGCCCTGAATCTGCTGGGCATGTGCCAGAAAGACGCTTGCAAGATCTCTGCTGGGGGCTGGGGCTGCCGTGGGGCTGTGGTTGATGGCAGTGAGGGCTGGGGCGGCCGTGGGGCCGTGGTTGATGGCATTGAGGGCTGGGGCAGCAGTGGTTGATGGCATTGAGGGCTGGGGCGGCTGTGGTTGATGGCAGTGAGGGCTGGGGCTGCCATGGGGCTGTGGCTGATGGCAGTGAGGACTCGGGCTGCTGTGGGGCCATGGTTGATGGCAGTGAGGGCTGGGGCTGCCGTGGGGCTGTGGTTGATGGCAGTGAGGGCTGGGGCTGCCTGGGGCTGTGGTTGATGGCAGTGAGGGCTGGGGCTGCCGTGGGGCTGTGGTTGATGGCAGTGAGGACTCGGGCTGCTGTGGGGCCGTGGCTGATGGCAGTGAGGGCTGGGGCTGCTGTGGGGCCGTGGCTGATGGCAGTGAGGGCTGGGGCTGCTGTGGGGCCGTGGCTGATGGCAGTGAGGACTCGGGCTGCTGTGGGGCCGTGGCTGATGGCAGTGAGGGCTGGGGCTGCCCTGGGGCCGTGGTTGATGGCAGTGAGGGCTGGGGCTGCTGTGGGGCAGTGGTTGATGGCAGTGAGGACGGCTGCTGCTGTGGGGCTGTGGCTGATGGCAGTGAAGGCTGGGGCTGCTGTGGGGCCGTGGTTGATGGCAGTGGGCTGGGGCTGCTGTGGGGCCGTGGTTGATGGCAGTGAGAGCTGGGGCTGCCATGGGGCTGTGGTTGATGGCAGTGAGGACTGGGGCTGCCGTGGGGCCGTGGTTGATGGCAGTGAGAGCTGGGGCTGCCGTGGGGCTGTGGTTGATGGAAGGGAGGACTGGGGCTGCTGTGGGGCCGTGGTTGATGGCAGTGAGGGCTGGGGCTGCCGTGGGGCTGTGGTTGATGGCAGTGAGGACTCGGGCTGCTGTGGGGCCGTGGTTGATGGCAGTGAGGGCTGGGGCTGCCATGGGGCAGTGGTTGATGGCAGTGAGGACGGCTGCTGCAGGAGTGGGCGAAGCAGCGGCAGCGCCCACACAGGATGTATGCACATCAGGCACAGGGCCGGATGCAGCCACAGCAGGAGGGAGGCACACTGACTCTGCCTCTCAACAGCAGCCATGGAAAGGGACATCTTTAGCCTACCCTGAGGAGCTTGTGTGCTGTTCCCATCTGGACCATTCCAGGCCCAAATGCAGAGTTTGTTGGTGTTGAGTTCAGGAAGAGTTTGCTGGGGTTTTAGGGGGAATGAGAAGGGCAGGAGGGGATTAATTCTTGCCTCTGAAATGGCATGGATGTGTCTGGTACTGTTTGGATTTTACGACCTTTGTGCTGCCTTCACTGTGGCGGTAAGGAGACTGCTGAGAGACATCAATGCTTTAATTGCCTGCAGCTTGTAAAATCGGGACTTTATACCAAAGGCCCTGGGTCACTTCTGAAGGCACAAGGAATCTGGCAGAGAGACTTGTCTCCCTAGGGACTGTGTCTCAAGAAGAGAAGTGAAGTCATCTTAGAGGGAGAAAGAGCTCTTGACAGGCTCTGCAGAAGGAGTCGTCCTGTCTCCCTGTGGCTTGGTTGCCAGTATCACATTACCAAAAGCTGATTTGTACTCCGCAGACATTTGTCACTGGAGGGATTTTGTTGGTTTTTCTGCATGTACTCCAGCTGGTGAGTGCAGTTGCTCAGATGTTGTGTCGGTACGCGGTGGCCCTGGTGCTCCTGAAGATGTTTCATTTCTCCAGGTGTCACGCATGCAGCTATCTGGGCAGCCTGCATCTCGTACCTCAGCGCGGCAGTGCCTCCGGAGCTGAGAACGTCGGCACAGGGAATACTGCAAGGTCTCCACTTGGGGCTGGGCAGGGGATGCGGAGCCATGGTCGGAGGGGTTTTGGTCAATTACTTCGGTAAGGAAAAATCGTACTGAAAATTTCAGTTTTATTTATTCTGGTTTTACTGAACTGTCGGCTTTAAACTTACTTATGCTGTAGGTGTTGTTATACGTTAAAGAGTAATACACTTTGTATGGATCACAGAATCATAGAACTGCTCAGGCTGGGGAGGGCCTTGAGATCTCCAGTCCAGGCCTGTGATCAAAGCAAGGTCAGCACTGCATTCAGACCAAATTGCTCATGGCTTTGTTCTGTCAGTGTTCCAGATTGATTAAATATGTTACGCCTAGATATTTTCAGTATTGTGTCAAATACCCAACCTGATCTGTAAGTAAGATGAATGAATCCTTTGTGAGAGAATAGGTTGATACTGTAAAGCCTCTCAGTGAACAAATGAGAATCTAATTACTTGCTTAAAAATCCTTTGCAAAGCCTGTTGAGGAAGTGATGGGGGAGGAAAGTGTAATGAAACAAGCTAATAAGAGTCTTCATGGGCAATATATAGCCAAGAAGCACATAATGCTGACTCATTTTATTTTATTAAGTAAGTAGGTTCTCAATTTAGAAAAAAAAATCTCATTACAGGTCCTGCTGCCACATTCAGAGGAATAGGGATGGCTTGTTTAGTGATTTTGCTTCTGTTTGCACTGATCCAGTGGATGCTGGTTCCTGATGAAGAAGAAGGTAAATGTTAGTGTCATAGAGACACTACAGAATTAGAAGCAATGAAGAAAGATCTCTCTGTAGCTGCTCTGGCAGCTTTAATTTTGTATGTTTGGTGTCTTAACTTGGATTTTGACAAAGCAGTTTGTTTTCAAGAGGGAAGTTTTTGTCCTGAGCAATGAAGACATTTAAGTGGTCTGTTGCTGCTGTAAGAAGGCCAGCATTGAGTTCTTGAATGTCCATAGAAAGAAAGCATGATATATTTTGCTGCCTGTATGTCCTCTCAGTTCTGAGAATCCCTTAGGTTAGTCTTGAGAGCTGTAGTGAGTCATGTCAGTTGCATCAATTCTTTAAGGTCACCTCGATCCCACTTCGTGCTCTCATGTTCTACCAGTCAAAGGCACCTGCTAGAAATTGTAGAGATGGCTTCAGAGGACACAAAACTTTGTATTTTTTTTTTTAAACCTGAGATATCTCCCCTCTGGTGGAACTTGAACTTTTTAATCTCTACTTTTATCAATATGAAGGCTAACCAGAAATTAAATACTTGGAACAAACTTAGGAGTTTACCATAAATCTGATTCTTACAAAGACAATAAAACTCTGGCAAAGTGTGAAAAGTCATGAATTTTTGAGCTGCTTTTTACCCAAATACTTCCCAATATGAGCTTTTAGTATGAAATGAAAGTTAGTTTTCTTTAGCTGGAATATGAAATTAAGTAGTTACCAAGTTGCCTGTACTGAAGTGTTCAAATACGTATTTCGCTAGTATTTTTTGATGAAAAGGATATTTGCTGCTTCGGTTTCCCATCGGCATCTAGTTAATTACCTGTGAATCTGCAAAAGGCCTGTTTGTTCAAAGTGGCCTTATTCTCTTTGTTTCTGTCTTTAGTTTTCATTTAATACACACTACCCATCTTAACAGTGTGTGTGTTAGTTTTAAGCATGACAGTAATTAGGCTGCTTTCAAGCAGACCAGTTGGATGAGTAAAATGAAGGATGTGGTCAAGTGTGTGCAGGAGTAGTGTCTTCATTTCTTCGCTCCTAGAGAACATCCAGCCCTTGCTTAAAATATTCAGTACTATCTAGGAGTTTGTAAACCAAATGTGATTTTATAATTTTGAAAAAAAAGGTATTTTTAATAATTAAAATATTTTCTTTGGAAAAAATATTTTTTTCAAAGTTTACAGAATGTGTTTTTTACAGAGAGCACACAGCTATTACTGAAAATATCCCACAGTTACTAAAAATCTGTTTAATTATTTTTTGTATAAATACTCTGGCTCTTCAGGATTGTAAGGCACATTGGGTTGGGTCGTGGCAGTCACTTTATGGATGACATTTTAAGGTAGCTATGAAAACTATTACAGTTTATTGGAAGATCTAAGATGTAAAGGTCTCATGGGAGGATTTCTTCCTTTACCTGAAACTCTTTGACAGATACTTTGTGTCACTATCCTTAATTCTTGTCTGACTAACTGTGTAACCCCACAGTAACTGTTGGGACCAACTGGAGTTTTTCATACTCCTCAGCCCTTGTGCAGTGGCTCAGCAGCCGTGCTTGTCAGGCACCAGCCACATTTCCCTAACCAGGCTGTGCTGTGCCTGGCTCCTGGCTGTTCGTGCCAGTGTTCTGCTTTCAGGGCAGTGATAACCATAGTGTGAAAGCAAGAAACACTTCATGCTCATTGTCTGCTTCAGGGTTGTTTTTTTTTTTTTAAGCTTGTTGGCTTTGCCAGTGATTATTTTGTTTTAAACTTCAGAAAAGACAATGCTGGCGGAAAGGATTCCAGTGCCTTCCAGTCCTGTTCCCATAGCAACTATTGACCTTGTACAACAGCAGTCGGAAGATATCATGCCTCGGACTGAACCCAGACTCCCTCCAAAGAAAACTAAACACCAAGAAGAGCAAGAGGATGTGAACAAGCCTGCGTGGGGCATCAGTTCTTCTCCTTGGGTCACCTTAGCTTATGCTGTCTACCAGATAAAAGAGATGGTTAAACTATCCAAAACCAATCCAGCTCCTGAGAATCAGCCTTTACAGGTAATCTTCTAATGTTCAGGAAGTTCTTATGTAATTTTAGCTGCCTGAAAACCTTTATAGCTCTGTAAATCTGTTAGTACCTGGCAGGTATTTTCTGTCAGCTTGTAGTAAAGCTGGACTTGTAACACAGTAGTTGAAATACTGCATGAAATAGAGTTGTTTTCTATGTATAATGCAGCCAGAATAACTAGTTTTGCAAGTAGTGTCTTCCTGAAGATGGTAGAAGAAGAGACATGGTAAGGGACTCTGTTTTATGGATTTGGGTATATTTGTTTACATTTCTTTTCACATTAGTTGGAATGTGCAGGTTATGCATTTCGCAAAATTTACAAGGTGATAATTGAACATGAAGATGCACAGCTGCTTAACAGACTGTAAAATTATTTTTATTTAGTTTTGCTTCCTTAGATGATGCTGTCAGACATCTACATGGTTGCTGTGTGCCAGACAGCTACTGACTGGATACAGAGCCTTCTTTTCAAATGAAGTTAATCTCTTTTTTACCTAGAGTTACACTAGATAAGAGCCGTCCCAGGACTTAAAATATCTGGTGGCTGGTGCTTACTGTGCACCATTCCCCTTCTGTTCAGTCTCCCCCCAGAACAGCTTGTAAGAGCTTCCTCAGTGGTTGGATGGGCTTGGATCTTGAACTTGAAATGCTCTGGCCATGCCTTTCAGGCTGGAGCTGGAGCACACTGCTAAGCCCAGTAGGGAAGTGCTGTCAGTCAGGGTTTCGAGCAGCACGGTCAGTCTCAGCCGCTGTGTTTACCTGTCTGGAAGGAGTGGGTGAGGTTCCTTCTTGCACCCAGTAGGCGTAAACACAGAAATGCTTTTTCCTCAAGTGCTGTCTTTAGCAGTGGGTAATTTGGGATATGAGTGTGAATCAGCAGAGCAGTGTGTAGGAATTTCACCTGGTCAGTGATCTCCTGCCTTTCTTACTTGACTTTATTCTTGGAAATGTGTTACAGGCGTGCTTTAGGTTGGTTGGGGCTTTTGTTTCGTTTTGACTTTTCCAGACAGAGAATGTGAGCTGAGGATATCACAAGGTCTCTGACATCAAAGTAATGCATCCAAACAAACTTCTCAGTTTCCCACTGCAAATGTCTTCAGGGTCTTGGTTAGTGTAAGCTGCCTCTGTTAAATCAGAGAAAATAAGTTATACAGAACTCAGGCAAAGAACATGGCAAGAAAATAATGTTTGGCAGGTGTCTGGTGTCTGAGAGTGACTTGTCCAACACTGCTGGACACAACCCAGCTGCTTCCCTGAGCACTGTGAAGTGGCCAGAAGGGCTTTTGTGCCTGTTCTCTATGGCATATGGTCTCTTCATTATGCCTTTCTTCCTGTAAAAATACAGTGCTGATATAAAAGTACTTCTTGTTGATGTGCCAAAATTCAATGCACCTCGTTGTATCATTTTCTTCATCACGTGTATTCTCCAAAATTTCTCATCCCTGCTTCAGTGCTCCAAGAGGACAAACTTGTTCCAAAATATTTCAGGTTTTGTGCTCAGTCATTTATTTTAGGCCGATGATATTAAAATACTGAAACTAGGAAAAGGCTGTCCAGCTCTCTTACTAAATTTGTTAAATAGCTTCCTTAAAATGAAAATAGATCATCTGGGAGGAGGGTTGGTGCACAGAGAATTAGTGACAAAAATGATTCCTTCTTATTTCATGAAGATTTTGGATCAGTTTTGCTTCTGCTTGCTTATACACAAACTAGCCTTATTCTCTGTTCTTCAATGCAAAACAAAAATCATAGGCAGTGCGTCACCTTCTAATGAAATGTGTTAGTGTGCAGGTTTGCTGTTTCAGCCCTGGGAATGTAACTGGTGTTTAAATGTGCTCCTATGTTCCCTGGTAAGGCTTGTTTGAGAAGACTGGATGGATTTGTACATCAGTACAGCAAAAATCCTGCCAGTCAGGAAGTCTGAACAGTATCTTGGGGAGGGAGGGATCGACCAAGAAAAATGGTATTTAAGAAGCATTTAAATTTTTTTTAAAAGTGTATTTAAGTGAAAAAAAAAAGTTACGGACTTGCGTAGTCAAAAGAATTATCTTGTCTAAACACTTTGAAGTCCAGTTAATTGTTTTTTTCCCCTTGAAACACAACAAGTTTGTTTTTTGCATGCTTCTTGGGAAAGTGCAGTTAGGAAAAGAGATGGAAGGTAAGCTGCTGTCTGCTTGTTATTAGTGTCATCTGGATTTCAATGTACTACTTTTGCTTTGCCGCTTTACGTTTGACTTGTTATGTTGCGGGCATTCAAAGCAAGTGCTTTGTGACTTTCCAGCAGTGCCTGAATGCATCTGGGGGTGTGCCAGCGGGGAGAGTGTCCTGAGTGTTCATGTTGACTTTTGGCATGCAATCCTTTCCCCTCTGTTTAGAAAACCAGTGAGAATTGCAGTGCTTCGTCAGCCAGCTCAGCAAGACAACCCCAAAATCCGACAGATTCTGAGCAGTCCAGAAATTGTTCGGCACCAACACCTACAGCAACATCAGATTCCCAAGCAGATGGCAACCGTGTTGTGTCGGATCATGATGCTCAGCCTGCTGCTGCAGGGCCCTGAGATGCGTTCATCTTACCAAATCCAGTGCATGGAATTCTGCTTCTCACCTGGGAAACGCTGGAGTAGGAGCTCAAAAGTAGGACTTCCTTCATCTTAACAATCATAATGTGATGCAGTGCAAGCTTTTAACTATATAAAGAATATTCATATGACTACACAGAGCAACATGAGCAGGGAAGCCAAAAGTTCGGATTCTTGAGGGAAGTGATGTGGCCAGATATGATGGTAGGAAGAATTCTCGGCTGCTTTGCTAAAGCTGAGTCAAGTGCTATGAGATTTCTTTGCAATCTGTAGAAAAAAGGGAGTTCGCTCCTCATTTGTTGAGGCACAGAGCATCTGACTTGGATAATTTTTTTTCCTTAAATTTATTCCCAAATCAAAAGACTTTTTAAGAGAGACACTGAGTTTCCTTGAATAGTCTATTAGAAAATATCTGATCCAATAATTCTAGGAATGTCGTGAAACTGTCTCTGGAAAGATTTCTCAGAAATAGAGTAGCTTAAGGAAGCATATCTTAATATTATGGTGACGGATTAAGTAAACCACATACATATTCAAAGAATATGTTTTTGAAGCTAATGTTCTCTTGTTTGAGATGAAGGTTTAGTTCTGCAAAGCAAAGGTTTTGAACTGGCCTTTTAGTGCAACACAAAAGCTGGAGGAAGGCTTCTAAAGAAGGTACCCTCTGTGCTTGCAGCCCTGCAGTTGGGCATAAGGTTGTGTGCATTTGGGTAATTCTAGGTTTGATGTTGTATTGAGACAAGAATCTTTGATCAAGATTGCACAGCCTGAGATTGATCAATGGTCTTTTTGGGATTTTTATTTCATCATCTATACAAGGGTTTATTTAATGCAGTGTAGTTACTATGGTTATTTATTAAGAAAACATTAAGCTTTAAGTGCCTAGGGAAGGTGGGGGGGGGTAGGGAGGAATCACCTAAAAATCATAATGTTTAGGATTATAGGGGCAAAGTAGTGGATGCAGAAATCGAGTAGAGTGAGAGATTCTCAGGAGGAAGCAAATGTAACTCAATTGCAGTATGTTTAGGAAGTTACTTTGCCCAATGTCAAACACTGGAGGACTTTCGATTATGTTTTGTTAAGCTTCTTAATACTGTCTGCAGCCAGCTCGTGCTGGTGCGTAGTGAAAATTGCTGCTGGAGGGAAATCCTCGGGCTCAGGGAAGAGTCGGGGGGGTTTAGTCAGGATAGTGTTTTGGCCCATTTTCTTAGATGAACAGCTGGTTCCCAGGAGATCCTGAGCACTCAGCTCCCATGGGACTGAGGGAGCACTGCTCATCTGCCCTCCTGGAAATGAGATGTGTGTGAGGTGTGAGGCCTTCCGTGGGGAAGGTGCCGCTGTGGGACTGCGGTGAGCCAGAGGCAAGGCCAACAGGAACCCAGAGTCAGGGAGAGGAAGGTGGCAGCAGCTGAGCAGGGAAGGGGGTGCACAGGTTTACCCACTTTGACATCTGTTAGCTTGACTGAAGGGGTGTCCCGTAGCTGTGCTTTAGCTGTGCTTTTAGAACAACCCACGTTCTGGCAGTGTCTGGGACCAACACCATAGACAATAAAAAGAAACATCAATGACTAGCCACTTGTTACTTTTTTTGCACTTGAACTTAAATGTACTGTACTCACATAAATCCTCATGACTTGTCTAAGTGTCCTTTAAAATCAGAAATGTATTTATTGTATGTTTGTATAACTTGGGGGAGAACTAAAGACTGAACAGGTGACAGGACAGAAGGATGCTAAAAATCATCTTGAGGCTAACCAACCATTTGTTGAGTTCATGCTGTACGGTGTTACCTCAGCTGCTACTGCATAGCACCTGGATTGTGAAGTGAAGAGCTTGTACACTGTGTTTACACTTCAGAATTGTGTATTTGAAATGCCTGCTCTTTTTGGAATTGTATAGTCATTCTATGTTGCAAAATGGACATGTACACCTGGATTTTGATATTTGTGAAACTGTAAAAACTGTGGTAAGAAATATAAAATATCCATAACACATTTAATAGTATCAACATGAACTTTTATTTCATTTGCTCATATTACAGTGTCAGCAGTGCACATAACCACCTGAAGTGAAAATAATGCAGTGATAATGACCTTTTACTAAAGTCACAGGAGGATGCTGAACCAAGAGCCTGGGAACTACTCTTGCACTGTGTTAAAACAGTATTTGATAATAAAATCTGACTGTAGGCACCAATTCCCTTCTGTCGTGTGCAGGGAATGTAAGGGACACTAACCAATGTGCGCTGTAAACTGGTCGGTATGGACGAGTGCAGGGCATCACTGTAAACACTACAGAGAAAAATGTAACATCCTTTGTTAAGGGAGAACGGCTTTTATAACAGGGCAAAGGATTAATGTCTAGATTCTGTTCTCAGATTTTCTAGCTGAACAGTGGACAGTACTTAACAATTGTTTCAGTAAGGCTGTGTCATCTCCACATATCACAGGAGCACTGTGCAAGTGAACAGGGCTCCAGTGACAGCAGCTGGTTTTGGTGGCTTTTGTTTATGAAACCCTTCCAGTGTTGGAACAGGCTTGGGAGGATTTTTAAGGCCGCTATTAGCTACCCACTAAGGTAGCCATCATCTTTCTCATGTTGCTGCCATTGCATGCATTTAGTCGTTTCCTGCTCTACTTTGGATAGTGTTTACCCATCCCTGCCAAATGATGGATCTCACAAGTGCATACAACGTGGGTTGATTTTTATTTCTTTCTAATTTTTATTGCTTTTGAACTTTTTTCCTTGTTGAAGTAGGTTACCTGGTATTCTTCTAAAACATATAATTACCTAAATGGGGGGGGCTTTTCCATTTAACATACTGCTTAGGTAAAATACTACCTTAATGTATAATCTGGGCTATTGTATGTAAATACATATTATGTACTTATATAGTACATATATGTACTTACGTACTTCCATATTATGGAAGGATAATCATCACTACCTCACTAAAGAGAGGACATCCAGAAAAACTGTGTGTTTAAACTCAGACAAATCTGATTCTCTTCCTTGGCCTCAAATTGCTTGGATGGGAGTTCTTGGCTAACTATGAAGTACACTGAAAAAAACCTGTGTACTTTAAAACATGCAAAAAAACATTAAGACATCTCTTTTGAGTATCCTTTGCCTAAACTGTAATGATTTTAAGTACTCCATTTTCATGATGGTGACACAGGCGAAGATTAAATAAATCTTAATTTGGTCTATGGTAATTGTTCAGGGGGGAGTTTCCACCCTTCTTCCCAAACCATCCAAGATAATGAGGCTTTCCTCCATTTTCACAACTGCTTGTTGCTAGTGCCAGAGCCTCCCAAGCCAAACCTGACTTCTAGAGTGTGGGTGGCAATTTAGCTGTGGATTCGGTAGCTGCAGCCTCTCTTAGGGGTGAGTCTTGCTGCTAGTGGCCTTCCTAGACAGAGCTCTTGCTCTGTTTTTGAATGTTCTTGACTTAACAGTGAGTGCATTTTGGATCACGTGCTTGACAGGGCTTTTCTGTGCTAAACATGCCATAGATTCTGCATAGGTACTTAAAATTTTATGGCACTAAAGGGTGTTAAGTGTCTCTTTCCTGTAAAATGGAAGCGTTCCTTTTAAACTGAAGCAAAGCTGAAGCAATATAAAGGAGGAAAGACCACGTAAGTAAGGCTTCAGGGCTTTCAAGCACCAACTCTGGAGTCCTTTGTTACACAGAGGAGCTCTTGGATTACGGTACGGCCGCACTGCTTAGCACCATTAGAGGTAACAGGTTTTGTCCCTGCTGCAGCGATGGACAAGGAGAACCCAGGACAGCACCTGCACGGCTGCAGTCACGCTGCACCCCTAGGCACGTTACAGACACCCCATTAAAGCAGACAGATCCCAGTCTCACATGTCCTTCTTGAGCACCAGCTGCTCCCCATCGCTCGCAGTTCCTGGTGGGTTTGGAAGATCAGACGGTGACAGAATTAATGGTCTTTTGTTTTCTGCAGTTTGTAGGACAGTAAGGGAAAACAGCAATGTGAGAACAGAAGAATATAGGGAGGGATAGTCTAAAGAACAAAAGAAGGAAATGACATCTGCAGGTGGATGAACTGAAGTACACACTACTCCCTAGCCTAGAACTGTGTAATACATAAGCTTCCAGACATGTGACTGCCTACATTTCTCTCCCTGGTGTATTTTCCTCTCCACATACCTCCTGTGAGAAGTCCCACAGACAGCTGAGAAAGCGAAGGTAAAAGCCAGGTATCCTGCCTCATTGTTTTGCTGGGAATGACTTTCTGCATCTTACTGAGTGAGCAGACTGCTGAGTACTCCGAGGCCAGTGGAGCTCTGTGTGGGTTATCTGCATTCCCAATTCCAGGGTCACAGCAGCACTCTGGCCCTGCTGATAGCAGTTTCTCCAAGCAGCTGAAACAGCCTCAGTCTTTGTGGTCTTTTCTGGGCTCTTGAGAGGCCTGGAATGGAAGCAGCACCCACCTGAGGTAAGCTGACACTGAAACTGAAGGCAATAGCAAAAATGTTTGGGGATGGAAAACCTCTCCTAAATCATCTGCATTGTCAGAGGGAGAGAAGCAGAGGGCTACAGAAAGGTTTAGCAGATGGATCTGTACAAGAGGGAAGAAAGTACATAAACGAAGACTTGGAAAGAACAAAATGCAGTATAACTACAGCAGAGATCAAGAAAAGAATAATATAGGCAGAGGGTGAAAAGTCAGACAGTGTTCTGAGGGGTCTCTGCCTTTAAAACTAAAGGCAGAGGCAGGATGAAGCTAACAGACAGCAAGCCCAGCCAGAAGAGGAAACAAACCTCGTTCAGCTGCCTTAACTCTCTACGCAAAGTCTCACGAACAATGAACACAGTTTATCAACACTCTAACAGCATTACTGGAAATGTTGACACAGAGGGTTCTTAGTAAAAGGAGAGTATTAAAAATGGCTTTTCCTCCCTCTAGTGCTCAGCACAGAGGGCTTGATGGAAAGGGCCAAAACAGATTCTCTGTTTTCTAGAGGTAGTATCCTTGGTAAAACAAGGCATCCTGGTGGACAGGCTGCCTCCAGTACTTGCCTTGGGAATACACAATGTTTGTTTTCCCCAGTGAAAATACCAATAGCATGAGATTCTTCTTCACTTGAACAGCCCCTATGGTTTCCTTCTGTTACTCTAATCAGGTAACATTGGTGATAAAGGAAACAGTTTTTTCAGAAATCCTTCTTTGTCCATCAGCAACCACAAGAAAAGGCCAAGTGTGAGTTCTCATTCTGTATCTTCCCTTTCTAGGACAAGTGTGTTTTCTGTCTTTTTAAATTTTTTTTGTTGTTTCTCAAAGCTCAGAGCAGCTCAGTAGCATATGGAAATGGAGTTTGTGTATGCATTTCATTTTCATTCTCCTCATCTTCATGGATGGAATTGGCTGGCTCATCTTGCTCAGACTGTGCCCCTGTCTCAAACAGCTGCTCTTCCAGGAAGGAGCTCCCAATGCCATACTGCTCATCATGCGCCTTTGTTTCTGCAGGTGAGACGTGGGGAGATCCCAAAACAAAAGCTGCAAACCTGCCAAATTTTTAAAGGGAGAAGTGATCAGCTGAGAAATTAAAAGAAGAAATACTGTAAATGCTAGGGGTATTGCTATTTAAGCAGAAGAGTTGTAAGGACATCCCCACAAGCAGTGCAGATGAGGGGAAGTTCCAGTAACGGATGACAACAACCCCAAAGATTGGTTTTCCCAGCTCATCTTTTTAGTATTTTCTGTAAAAGTAACTTTTGCTCTTCCGGAGACCATCTGCAAGGTCTTGTGACTAAGCAAGAAGATCCAACTTTGTTTTCACATCTTGTCAGTACTTGCGGGGTAATCCAGAGTAAGCATTTGTACAGTGGGGTAGTTGGTACTCTAGATTCTAAAAATAAATTAAAGCTCTAGCATATGTGAGACAAAGGCTGTAAGAATTCAGGTATGTTGATACTGCTAATGAAAGTAAAAAATGGCAAGAATTCTGCACTCTTGCACTGCTGTGCAGTCACCTTGTTTCTGGCGCTGCGTGCACACTGTGGGCAAGCTGAGCTCAAGTCTTGCCAAAGAGTTCCTGCCTCTGGTGAACCTGGAGCTGCAGACTGGGAATTCTACAGCTGCTCCAAGTAAATGCTGAACTGGAAGTGTGGCAGAACAAAGCATGAACTCAGCACTGTCCCTACATTGCAATTCACCACAAATCTTACTTTCAGTGGGCAACTCCATTGAGGAGAGAGAACAGAGCTGGAGGTTTCTGGCAAGTGTATGGGAACAGAAGGCAATTCTGACACCTGGGTAAGTGTCAACAGCATCAGAGAAATGTACAAAAAAGGAAATGCAGCTACATTCTGGAGTTCTGGTAAACTGATCAATAATTTACATTTCAGACTTAACATTTCTGTGAGATGAATGTCGTCACCTCGCTGTTCTTGGAAGCTCCGTTAGTCTAAATGGGGAACAGGTTTGCCTTGGGATGAACCACCGTCTGATGCTTACTGGGAGCTGGGAGGGGTTCTCCAAATCTGATTGCTGTTGGTTCTCCTTTTTTTTCCCCTATTCTCAATTAGTGAACAGTTTATAACAACTCTATTAATGAAATGATGGCTAGAAAATACGTGTGTCTCAGTTGTTTTGCACATTTGGTGGTATTTAGTTGTACAATACAACAGTAAGCTTCCACTTTTTTATCTTTCCATCATGCTAAAGCAGGCAAGCAGCTTAGAAAGTAAGACTGTTTAACAGTAAATCTATAAAACCTGGCAGAGAGGCTGTCTGTGTGCCAATCCGAGGAAGATTGGACTGGGGCTCCTTTAAAATCGTGACACTTGGTTCTGTGGCAAGGATTAAGTCTTTGTGGCTGGCTAATATATGAAGCTCTGCTTCTGATATCTTTAAGTTTTTGTTTTCATAGGAATACACTGTTATGATTAATTTTATATTCCGCAGAGTTTTCTGGCTTTGCTTGCTTGACCCTTCCTGACCTATATTTGTTTTATCTCTTAAGCTATACATGGCACAGCTCTTCTACCTGTTCTACTTGCTAGGTGCAAGTATTGATTTCTTTCTCTGTATTCTTAGTCTTAGATAGTGATACTTCAATAATAGGATTCCCTGACTGTGCAGGTTTGCAGTTGGAGAGCTTAAAATAGGTAATACTTGAGTATGTTTCTTCAGCCTGCCCCAATTCTACACCACAGAAAAGGGCACTGCTCTAAAACCTGAAGGAGGGCAGTTTCACTGGTTAGAGAGCCACCAGGGTCACTGCAAGAGCTTACAGAGGCACTGCAGGAAGCCTTTAAGTTCTGTGACCGTGAATAAGCTGTGAAGGTCTGCAAACTCCCAAGAGTAATTCGTGGTCAGGGAGGAACAAACAGAAGTTTAATGCCACCAGCGAGTAATACCCTTGAGAGGTGTGGCTGTGGTCCTGAGTGGGATATGCAAGATAAACACACCTGGAACAGTGCCTGAAGTGGCATTTAGGTCTGCTGTGTGCCAGTGTCTGTGCAATGTGTTTCCTGTTTTAGAGGGGCCAGGTTTTCTTACCTGTGTGGAGCCTGGAGTTTGGACACAGCTATCCATGATGGGAAGTCAGGGCTCCTGCAGAATGAGCGCAGCTCCTCCAGAGCTCTGATAGTTTCATTTTCACCTTGTTCTCGATACTCCTCTTCAGTGAGGTATTTAAACACCAATTTTTTTGATTTAAAGTGATGCTTCATTTTTCTAGAATGAAATTACAATAATCAGTATTTCTAAAGTCTTCTGGCACATAATTATTATCTGCCCTTTATCTGCTATTAGCATGCATTAATCACCTCTATCGTTTTAAGAGAACAAGCTGCATTCTTACATTTGAGGACAAGGTATGTAATTTTTGCTAGCCTGTGTACCCTAGGTCTTAACTGAAGCTGTAGAATTTCACATGACATTTAATGAGCTTCAGATAAGCTTTAGATCAGGTCCTTATTGTGTATGCATGGACTAAAATCTCACAGAATTAAAGAGATGGCTGCTTGCTCAGCCATTTTTAGGTGCAAAATGCAAAATGTGTCTGTGCAGAGACATGGGCTGAATCAAAACCCAGTCTGCATATGTTACTTCAAAGATAAGCAATGCTCTAAGCCTGTTGTGAGTTGTTCATGTTGTTTACTAGATTGCTTCTCTTAAATCTTACTCTAAATTACAAAACTGAGTAGTCTGAGGCCAAAATGTTTACAATCTGATGGTTTCTTAGCTGCTGCGTAGCGATGTATAATATAATTAGATATAAATTAGAAAGTGTGCCATGTTCTGTTCCCTTCTGTCGACTGCTTTCAATTTAAATGTTGTGATGAGTTAAGATAAGCAAGGGCTGGATGCCCGTAAAACTTTCAGCTCTGTATAAAAACACCTGCTCCAACATCAGCAGCATTCAACTTTCCTCCTTATATCCCTTTAAAGCAGAGAACTGTAGCTGTTGTTTAGGTCAAATGGTGAAGAGTCTTGCTGGCTCAGTGAGATCCACTGTTCTTAAAAATAAATACCGCAAGATTCTAAATTATTTTGATATATTTGCTGCTCTGAAGTGTGTATCTGGCATCATGGCTTCACACTTTGGTGCTGTGGCGTATGGATTTTGAAACAGAGAAAGAAAACAGCCCTTATCGTTCCCCTAAGAGAGATTTGTAGAGCTGTATTTCTTTATAGAAGCATCAGTTCATGAAAACCAAAAACTAAGAACCACATGAAGAATAAACTACAGTGTTTCAGAGTAAAGCAAGTGTGTTCTGTGAACTTGTGGCCACATCATACTGATTCCAGAGTGTTCTGAACCTGCTTACAACAGGTGCTGATCTTACATGTTGCTTTTGAAACAGCTGGTGCTCCTCAGCTGCAGGCAAAAATTTGTCTACAACAAATGATAAATTCTACCTAAAATAAAAAAGCTTCAATTCAGTCCCCACTTCAGCAGGTAAAAAGGAAAGAGAAGACCAAAGCAGTATGTTCTTCAAAACTAAACAATGTGTAAAAAAAAAAAAAAAAAACCCAAAACCCCAAATTATTTGGTTTGTATTATTTTGGTTATGCCAGTTTCAGCCTTTGCCTCTTCCTAATTCTCTGTGGTTCAGCAGAGTCCACAGCTATGAAACAGTCTGTACTAAAGACTCTGAACCTGGATGCCATCCATCACTGAAGGTAAAAAAACAGATGTAAACTGGCAGGGCTTTTTAGAATCTTCATTTGAATGTTGTGCTTGTGCTAAGACATGCTTCAAATTCAAGGATGAGCAAACACGTTGTTCCTGTATTGCTGTTTAAAATACTTAGCAAGTTAAGGTCTATCTACTGCAAGCAGTTCCTTTTCCAAATCCACAATGTAAATGGGCCTCTATGAATACAGAGGAATATCTCCATAGTTCTAATAGATTGTTTCCATGAATCACGGGGAGGTAACAACCTTGGAAAACTAAAATCAATGGAGAACACTATTTTTGTGGACATGTGATTTTAGTCTGAACTCTGTTCAACCTCCAAGGACTGTCACTTTTGAACAGCTACTTCCTTGGTGGTGGTACACTGTTTTATCCCTAAGATGCCATATGAGTTCCCTGCAGCTTCTCTCACTACACGTCAAACCAAGCCGGTATTGCTGCAGTCTAATCAATCAAACAGAAATGTTCTGGTTACCATATGCTGTGCACTAGAAGGTGCTACATTTGTCCTTAAGAACACAGTCACTCCATTATCCATAGAACAAAACTCATGCTTAAAACTGCCAAATGGAAAATAATTCCTGTGTCTTGTGTCCTTAAACCTTTCCTACTGCAGTTTAACGTTTGGCAAAATTATGAACTAGTACTAGAAATTCCTAAATCATGACTGAAGTGCATGGGCCTTTTTCATTATCAGCTTCCAGTATTTCCTGGTGCTCCCAGGACCTGGACATTCACAAATAGACACAGACCTGGCAATGTGACAGGCTGCACCCAGGGGGTAACACAGGCCTTTGGAGCAGAGGCTGACTGCTATGACTGCATATGCAACCTGAGGGATGGTGACACCACAGTAGATCAGGACAAAGGCTGTTAATTGGAGCGTCCATGTGAACAAGGTTATGCTGAGCTCCGTGGTCAGCGGCCCATGCTGATAGCAAATGGCAAAGCTGGTAATCCCAACAGCCAGAAAATACCCTGTAAAGACAGAAAAAGACATGGAGAAAAAGAAGCAACTACACCTATAAACTACTTTGCTTCACAAAGCTTGCAGCTGCTGTGAAGTGTAGCCTACTGATTCTTGTGTTGTCTTACAGATAGCTGCATGATGTTTTATGTGCTTTGTATTTCCAAAGTGTGCAAAGAGTTCACAAGGTTATCTCTGAACAGCTTTTAGCCAATGCTGTGGGCTGCACGTGAGTTCTCCTCATGTGACCATGTCGAGGCAGGTGCCAGATCAATAGGTTTGTCAGCCCCTGCATCCATTTCCCACATCCAGCAAAGTGCAAGCCAGAGGAGCTGCCCTTTTGCTCTTACAGGGAAAGTATGTAACAGCAAATCAATGAACAAATAATGCAGGCAAAATCTGCTCTTAGAGCTAGTCCTCTGCCTCAAACTATTTATTTAATGATACAATGTGAGTAACGCTCATTTGCGTGGATTAGGAACCTTTAGAATGTTTCAACATCTACGGCTTAGGAGAAAATAGAACTCCATAAATGAGTCACTTGATTTTCTTTTTTTATGGGCAGGTATTCATCTGACCACTAAATTAAACCAAAATCTGCAGCACATTTCTTGGTAATTTTCTTACCCAACAGGTAGTTTCTGTGTTCAGACCACAGCCACTGCATATTCTCTTTGAAGCAGTAAATGAAATAGAGGGAGGCTATCCAGGAGCCACTCATTAAGATCCAGAAGGTACTGTGCTAGAAATAAAAAAAAAAAAAAAAGAAAAAGAAAAACAAAAAGAAAACTTCATCAAAAAAATTCAAGTCAGAATCAGGACCATTGTTTCCAAAGGAACTCACAGGCAAAAACAGATGTGAAATTCTTTAGACCTACAGGGTTTATGATCTGCACTGAGACTTCCACTGCACAATCCTCTGCATGCTACAACAAAACAGTGTCAATTCCAAGCAGAGCAACTGCATCTCTGTATTTGTGTATCATGTCCCAGTGTTATAGTATAACCCTGCTGCACTGTGTTCCCAATTAACATATCTCAGCAATATAATGAGAATGCACAGGCTTTTTAAAAGTAAAGGAAAAATTCACATCTGCCTTAAAATGAATTGTCTTTGGTGAGTGGAAGAGAATCTGTCTCAGTTGCCACTATATTTTTATTTAGATTGATTCACAGATTCAAAGGTAAGCTTAGCTCCAGTTCAGTAAAAATAATTTCTGTTTCAGAATGAACTCTTCTTGTACATCACCAATCTCCTGTTCAGTTTAAACTCAGGAGGAAGCTAAATAGAACTTGGCTCTGACCTAACTATATTTACTTGATGCAAGCAATCCTGCAGTCATTTCAGTGCAGTTACCTGGCCACAAAACCAGAACAGAATCTGGCTCTGTACCCTCACTTCCGGTATTATGATGATTACTATTATTTTGTTTTATAAATGTAGATTTACCCTTGGAATAAACCTTTTAAGTGTCAACAGGACAAAGACTAGCAGAGCAAGAGCACCCAGTATTATTCCAGAAAGGTAAAAGAACTTGGCACTCCTGTAAAGAGAACAAGAGAGAATATGGTGAGAAGTACAATTTGTAATTGGTTAAGATGCCAACATTTGTAAAAACTGCAGTGATCTTCAATAAGAACTTAACTCAGCTGTAAGTTAGAGTTGTAATTAAATGGTTAACAGGCCCAGTTCAGGTATTAAATCTGTGAAAGGAAAAATTCCCAGCAGATACTTAAGGTCTCTGGAGTTGTTACAGGTTAGGAGACTGTGCTGGGTTTTTTAAAGCTCATGCTACTTCTGATTGCATTGACCTTCTAGTCTCTAGTACACAGAAGAAAATGAAATAATCAATATGGTTCTGGACTGCAAGAGAAGTTTTATTTTAATTTAAAATGCAGAAAACCCTCCACAAACCCACAAGGTTTTTCTGCCTAAGCATGTGCATTTATAAATTCCAACTTACTAATTCACAGTTAATGCTATAAAACCTATTACTGCTCTGCTTGGTTTAGAGGTGCCTCCTGACAATTATTTTGTGACTCACTTTGCTTTGAAGTTGTGGGCCACATATTTTGCTATAACAACTGAGTATCCTCCCTTCCATGCTATGCAAAACGTGCATCAGAAGAAAGGCTGGCACAAAGGTGGAGGCAAAAGAGGCCCCAGATGACTTCATCCTAAGTATTTCCCCCCACTGATAATCAGCATTATTTAGCATTCAGCTATCCTCAGTGGTGCTCAAAAGGGAGAAAGGACTTTTCTGATCCACACACTTGCTCACTGAGAATTGTCTTGGTGTCCTCCAGTGCAGGAAGCTTGGATACATAAACCCTAACACAGCTAATTGATAAACACAGTTAGGCACTCCAAGGTATGTCACAGTCTGTCCAAACACAAATGGTATGAGGAAGTTTTAAATATATATTCAGTTCCTTATTTCACTTTCCCAAAGAACTGCCTCTTTAGCTTAGCAAACAGACCAAAGATGCACAGGCTTTGGGAAAGAAGGTCAAAAGCAGCTAGTACTCACCTGCTCAGGCTGTTTGCAAAATGGAACAGAAAAATTCCAGCTACAAACAAAAACAAGAGCTTTCCATCTAGCACTAAAAAAGGGGGAAAGAAATAGAAATTGACTTTAGACTAATTCAATCTGAAATGCTGATCATATAAAATATTAACAGAAAAGTCCCAAGCTTCTTACAGAAGAGATGTTACATTCAGTAGCACTGGCAATACCAAGCTATCTGTAATCTAAACTCAAAGATTTGGTACTTACTTTCTCTTTTCACCCTCACAGTGTACGGTTCAATTTTGAAGGGCTGTATTTTGAAACAAACATCCTCTCCATATTGTTTTATGCTCAGAAGAGTTTCTGTACATGTCTCTGGCTTCCAGAGGATTTGAACAGCACATGCAGCAAACTCAAAAACAGTTTCTGAATTCCGACAGTTGTTTTTTTCTGAAATAGGCTCAAACAAGAACTTTTCTCTGCTGTTAACTTTTATCTAGAAACAAAGAACAGAATACACAGAGAAGCAGCTCAGAATCACTGTGGGTTTTTGTTTTGTGAACTATATTGCATATAAGCCATGCATGTGGTAATGAAAATCAATCTTAATTGTTTAGTCTTGGTTATTTATATTACGCAAAGATTAATTGTTTACAATTAATCACCTTAGGAGGTAATTTCAGAGAACTCATTGGCAGCAAAGTTCAGTGGAGGGAATTCAATCCATCCAAAAGCACAGTGGGTTTGGTTTTACTGTGACACTTGCCCACAAATTTTTAATGAAACCAGTAATATCTGACTGACCACATTTTCTTTTGTGAATGTTCATACCCCTCCTCCTTCCCCTCCCGAACCATAACAAATTGGACTTGTTTTTCTTTATCACGCCATCTTCATGTTGGGGACACAAGAGGGATAAGGAAAATGAAAGATAGTATAACCAGAAATTTAAATAGAAGCACATTCCTGTTGGGTATTTTGGGGTTTTTTTTATGGTTCCCAGTGCCCTCCCCCATCAAACTGGTAGAAGATCTTGTCCATCCTCTAAGTTGGGATGATTTTCCTGAAGACTCTGATACATTGTGAGCTCTTCATCGGGGCCCACTAGACAAAAAAGACCCATCTGCAAAAAAGTGATGCAACGGGTAATAAACCAGGTTTGTACTGGGAGAGGAGACAATGTGTCAGAAAGCAATTTGTTGTGGGAAAAATCTGAACTTCCTGCTTTTAAACATTGACTCCAGGAAAGTTTGTGACTGATGGAGGGTTTTACCACCTGAAGCCTGCTACCATTCACAAAAAACATCTGCAACATGTTCCTGAGGAAAATAGTCCTGGGAATGGACAAAGAGATGTTCCTCTTTCTTGTATCTGAGAGAAGAGTCCTCCAAGAGAGTCAAAATGGAACTGTGTCCTTCCTTTGTCTGGAGACATACTTCCCAGGAAAGAAAAGGAACTATGGAGATGGTTAGCTCATTCCTTTAGCTGTTACTGCTTCCACTCTTGAAGAGATTTTTATTTGCTTCAAACTAATCTCTAAATGTGTTTCTTGTAAGACAACCCTGTGTTAGTCAGGAAAACAAACACACTGCTGCTGCTGTTTGTTCATTAGTCACAATCTAACGAGCCCTTGGTTCCTACACTTCGGTAGAGAGCCACAAAACTGCATTTAGTCTTCAAATTTTGACGTTCCATAAAGGAATTTGGTGATAAGCAAAAGCATTTGTTACAGAGATTAACAGTGGTTCATCAATAGAAAAGGTGTGCAAGAAAATAACACACAATCCTAAATTAATGTTTTTGTGGCACCATCATGCTCTAAGCCTAGCTGACATCCTTATAGTAGAGCCCAAACCTCACTGCATGCCAGCTGGAGGCTCATAATGCTGCACTTTTATCATGGTCCCAACTATACACCACTCAAACTATTAATTACATGGAGATGCTGCCCTGATCTTGCTAAGTGCCCATGTGGTTTGCTGGGAAAAGCTCACACGAAGCGCACTGACTGATCCCCAGAGCGGCCTCTTACCTGGAGAGTCGACCAAAGGTACTGCAAGTGAATGGTTCTGTTCTGCACATAGCAGTAACAGTTTTCATCCTGCTTCTGGATGACATCCATTTCCTGCAATAAGCTGCAGTTTTTACCTGGGGGGGAGCAAAAAAGTTAATTTTAAGCACGAGTCAAATACAAATGTCTAATTTTAGTCCATTTCATTGTTGCAAATGCTGAAACATGTTCAATATGATTTAGATGAAAATTTAAATTGGACTTCTAATCAAGTCATTTAGGCTCCAAAGTACACTACAACATCTTTGGAAAAAAAATAACCAGGGTGGCATTTTTAAAAAATGTAATCCAGAAAAGCTTGGCTTCAGCATCAGTGTTTTGATGGCACTGGAATAGGGCCTCTGGGCCAAATTCACTGCTGGCATGAGTGGGTGTAACTCCACCAGAGTTCCCTGCACCAGTGGTGAATGCAACTGTGGGAGTCTGAGCAGGTAAACAGACTTACATATTAACATAGTCATTTAGCACATGACACAGCTGCTGATCACAGAAGTCATACTCCTCTCCCTCGGAAATGTTCCTAATGTTAAATAACACAACTCTTCTTTTTAGAACATTTTTTCTGCTGTCACAGTCCAGCCATGGCATGTTATAAGGGAACTGCACTGACAGCTCACCGTAAATCATTGAATTAGGGATGTGAATTGTTCTAACCCTCCTGAAATGTTAGCGAGCGCCTATGATCTTCAGAATTAAGATTGCACTTTTGAGCAGAAATGGACCTAAAAGACTAATGGAGCAAAGTTTGAATAACATACATTCTGATCTATATACATGCGTAAAATATACCCTACAGTGCATTACCACAGTGTTTCAAGAACATAATTAAAGAGAAGAATAAAGGAAATAATTACACATCTGAACAGAGGGACTCATCTGGCTTACTGAATAGAAAATGTAGGTCTCAGCCAAGCTCTCAGTAATAACTGCTAACACACTGTCATGCACTCAGAGCAGCAAAATGGGTATGTGCAGTCTCAATCCAGAGATGCTGTTTGCAGGTAAAAACTTGCTGTGCCTCTATAAGGAAGCTGAAATTAGGCTAAATTATATTTTAACCAATTTAGTTAAGCCAATGAAATATACTGTGTGGATGTTCCTACTTAGGTTTATTACAGCATTACAGAATTATTGTCCACACATGATCCTACTAAATTGGTTTAACCTTAAAATTTGGGCATTTTTCTTGTGGAAAAAATAACCATCTGATTAATTTTCATCCATGGCAAATCCAGTGGGAGGGAGCACAACCACTCAGCCGAGCGCCGGCTGTCCCTTTAGACAGGCACCTTCACAAAAGTCATCGGATGATGCTGCAAAAGGATTACTTGTCACTGAAGTGCTGCCGACTGACGCAGCAAGGAGGTGAGGCTGGGCACTACCCAGGCCTAAGACCAAGATAATCCAGTAACAGGAAATGGCAATACCCTGCTAGCAGGGCCAAAACACAGCCCCGAGTGTCCACACCTTCCCTGAAGGGCATCTTAGGATCTCCTGCCACTATGGATAAACTATCCATCCATCCATGTCAGAGGCAATGTCATCCACACGCAAGGCTAGCAAGTATTTTCTTACTACCCATAGTTTTAAGGCATTTTTCTCGGGAAGAATCATCTGCTTGAAACATTGCATCAGCTCCATAGAGTAAAACAACGATGTTCCAAATGGAGAGACGCTTCTGAACAGGTAACTCTGAGGTAGTGGGGGGGTTTAGCTACTGGGAGGACACACAGGTAGAGTACCTCGCAAATTCTGAGACTGCAAGCAAAGAAATTTGAAATTATAAGGCGTCAGCATCTGCTGCAGAATCCGGAAGATGCCCAAGACTCGATAACGTCAATGCAAGGAGGCAGCCGGTTCTCGAGTTCCATATTGCTACTACAACTGAGCACAGCCTTTAGGGGTTTTCCTGCCCTCAAATATGTTAATAAAAGATCTGTTCCGCACCCGATTCCCCTGACCCGAGCTCTTGAGAAAGCCAGAGGGAGTCGCACACGCAGAGGCAGCTCCCGGCCCCGCCGCTGAAGCGGGAGGGACGCGCCCGCCCTCTGTGCGCCGCGGGTCCTTTGTCCGTGCGGGCTCTCCCGGGCCGGCTCCCCGCGCCCCTGCCCCACCGGGGACGGCACGGGGCCGGCTTGTGGGGACCGAACCGCGGCGGGACAAGAGCGGGACACGGCAAAGCGCCTCAGGCCGCGGCTGCCCTGGCTCCGCTGCAGCTGCCGGCGGGGAGAGGCGGCGGGTCCGGCCCGGCCGCCGGGCAGCGCCATGTTGGGCGGCAGCGGGAGCCGCGGGGCCCAGGGACAGCGGGAGCGGAGCGTGTCCCCCGCTCCCGAGGGGATGGAGCTGAGGAACCCCGGCCTGTGAGCACCCGCCCTGCCCCGGGGGCGGGAGGGGACGGGCAGTACCTGCTGGCGGCGCCTCCCCGCTGCCCGCGGCCGCCCCGGGCAGCGCCAGCCGGACGAGCAGCAGGAGCAGCCCCGGCCCCGGGCGGGCCCGCGGGCGGTGCCAGCGGCGGGGCGGCCACGCCGGACCCATGCGGCCGCCGCCGGCTGCAGCCTCGGCCCTCGCGGCCGGCGAAGGGCGGGGCAGGGGCGGTGCGGCCCCGCGGGCCCCGCTGCCCGCTCCCCCCGCAGGGCCGCGACCCGCCTGGGGCCGGGGCTCCACCCGCGGCACCCAACGCTTGGGCGGGAGCGGCCCGTGCGGGGGCTGAGGGGCCCGTCTGCAGTGTGACACCCCGCCCTCGGCTTCTCTTACGCCTTCCCTGGGGGTGAGAGCGTGCGCTTGGAAAGAAGGAGGAAAACCATCGAGCGTAAGAGCTCAGAGTGTGTCCCTGGATTGTGATCCCGGCAGAGCGAGAGCATTGGATGCCCAGTAAAGGTGTAAAGTGGTTCCAGATCAAACGCGGACGGCTTGTGACACTTGCAGACCTCAACCAAGGCAGTCACCCAGCTGAACGAGAGACAGAGGATGTTGTCTTCCTTACACACCCAGTTCCCAGCCCGAGGGAAAGGCCGAGTCAGGTCACCACGGTGCCGGCAACCAGCGGTGGCTGAGCCAGACATTGAGCCACACATTAATCAGACCCTCTGTCCACACAGAGGACTTGCCTGAGCGAAGTGTTGTTAGATGCTGTGGCGGAGGTGAACATCCACAGCTATTCTGTATTTCCTGGGCAGCCACAAGGAGAGCCTGGAGCAAGACACCGTTCCCCTGTCAACCCTGTGGAGACATGAGCGAGGTCCAAATCAGCTCAGTGCCCGCTTGCTCATTGCAGTCGTTTTAGATCACTTGTGAGTCACAGTCAGCAGTCAGGGGTGGAAAGGGCTGGAGCTTTTTTCCCTATTCTATGAAAATCAATAAACACAATTTTGCCAAGGCATTCTGGCATCACTGTTGTCTATTTTTATACTGAGCCCTACATTTGGCTTTTCCAACCTACGTGCTTTGCTTCAATGCGTTCCCTTCCTTGTTCTTAAAACAATGCCACTTCTCTGCATGAAGGTTGCTCTTAGTTTCATTTTTTAATTGTTTAGGGCTGTATCCAACTTCTGGGGGTGCCAGGATGGGCTCTTTTAACACCTGAAGGGTGCTGCCCACTGCCTCGCACCTTGTCTCGGCACTTACATCTGCAGGGAGTGGGTGGTGCAGGGCTGTGGCTCTCCTCGCCTCACCTCCTACGCCCGCTTGGTGCTGGCTGGGCTCGCATCTAACTGTGGATTTTTCCTTGCAAATACTGAGGAAGTGAAGGATAAGGGCAAAAATAGTTGGGATTTGATAGCGTGTGCAACATCTGACAAACTTGAGTCCCCAAAGGAAGCAGCAATTGATTTATATCTTTGTCTTTATGTAACTTGGGTGTTGTCTCTATGTAACTTTCCAGGCACTTCCTCTAGAAAATTTAATGACGAAAGAAATACTGGGGTTTGTTCCCTGCTTCCCTGATAAACCTTTAGAAATATGTAACCTCTCGGCTGTGTGTCTACACAACAAGGGACCATCACAGCCAAGTTATTAGAGGAATCCCTCTCACATTTTCAACTTGCAGTATTTTTTCGGTTCTGTTAACCTTCTTGACAGTATTTTTTTCCGGGAAGGGAGACACTCTGCATTCAGGTCTCGCTTGTATTTTCATTTTTAGAGCTCTTAGCACTTCACCGCTAATTAACTTTCAATAACTGTCGTAGGGTTACAGTTAGTCAGCATGAATCAGACAGAAAACGTAGCTTTAGGGGACCACACTCTGTCAAAAACTATTAGAAACCTTTGCTTGATTTCCGAGGAGAATATACTCGCTCAAGCAGGATACAGCAGCTATTAGGCAGTGTTCTACTGCAGTGAGAAATCCTTAATAAAAGTGACTCGATGGTTTTGGTAACAGCCCTCGTTTCAGGGTGGCTCTGGGTAATTATGCAGCATTTTTCTTGCTTCTTGTTTGTCTGATTTCCTAAATTAGGCCAAAGCTGGGGTTCTGAGCTTAAAGGCAGTGTTTTTACCTGTTTGCTCACAAATATAATTGAAAATAGGGGAAGAAGGGGGAGGTCACTTACAGGTGCAGGTCAGCACATGGAAGCTCTGCCCTTCCCAGGCCTTTTCAGCTGTGGAAAATTGAGTGGGAACAGCTTTTGGCTGGGAGCACTCAAGGGAAGACGTGGCTGTGGCAGGCAGCAGTGCTGGTGCTACCAGCAATGGGTGACATTCCTGGGATGCAGCATGCAGAGCTCTCAAGCTCCATGCATGACAAATCGCCACGTTAGTAATGGGGAAGGAGGCAGGGGAGCAGTGCAGAGCTACGTCCACAGCATGTGTTTTCCTCCCAGGGTTTTGGAGCCCTGGGTTATGCCACCCTGTACACTCTGACCCCTGAAACACTCAACATCACCCACAATGCCCTCATCTGGCTGTTTAAAAGCTGGCTGCACTGTTAGATGGGATACCAAATCCTCTGGGTACTGCTTGAATCCATGTTTTCCCACAAAGGCCCCAGGTGCTCACTGCTGGTGGTTTATTTGGCCTGTGCAGCAGAAATAGGCAGCAGCTGTGAGAGGCACTGATGGGGAGGGAGCTCCTCTGTGCCCCTCAGAGCCCTGCCTGCCTTGGGCTCTTGTGCTGTTGGAGGCAGCCCCTCTCCCCTGCAGCACCTGCAAGGTCAGGATGAGGAGAAGGCACTCGAGTCCCATTCCCACCCCACAAAGTGATGCTCATTGCCCACTTGCAGCCTGCTCTTTAATTTCTAGCTAGAGCTAATAGAGCCTTTATGTTTCCAGGTGTGCTGTTAAAATCTCAGCACATGCTCTGGATGACTAAGGATGCTTCCTCTGGTTTATTTAATTTTTCTTTTTTCCCCTTTGCCCTCCCTTCCCCCTCCTTACATCAGCAGTGGGTATAATTTGTTTGCAGAGTTCCAGGGTGTTTTATCTTTCTTTGGCTGGCCCCAAGTGCATGGGGGTTTGTTGAAGCAACAGCATTCTTGATTTCTTAGAGCTAGTATGTGGGTGTTGGATTGTGTCATTTGTAGGAGGTGAACGTCAAAGGAAGTGGGATCAACTGCTGGAGGTTTTTAAGCCAGGTACTTAATATTTGGTTTCCTGGAAAAGCAAGGAAAAAATAGCAAAAGAGGCAGCCTTTGTGTCTTTAGTTTTCCCATGTAATCAGAATAACGCAATACCTGGGGATGTTCAAGCACAGTTTGGGTTGGTTTTGGTTTTGTTGGGTTGGTTTGGTTTTTTCCCCTTGGTTTATTCAGGATGGAGAACTACTGCATTTTCCTTTAAATAGTTTCACATGTTTTGGTGTATTCTGTTGAATGTTTATTCCAGTAGTACAAATAATCTGTATTCTGTAAGTGCCCTCACAAACGATGCGATTTATTATCAGGTACATTATGTTGTCTTTTTATTTTATGTAAAATGGTGTCTTTGAGTTAAAATTAGACAGAAGAGCCATTTGAGACTATTTTGTTCATCTCCAACTGGTTTTTTTCAGAAGTGCATTAGTCTGATGTATTTCATGGGCAAAATACTGAGTTATTTTGGGGGGAGACAAATTATCTGCAAAAGAAAAGTATAGCTGCTTATTTTTACAGTAGTTTTATGGTAATCGCTGTTTTATTTGACAAGTACAGATACCGAGCTAGATAGAAAAATTCCAGCAGAGTACTTTCTCCTAAACTGCTCTAGGGAGCAGGTATCTTTTGCAGTCCTTGTTCAGGCTAAGCTCAAAAATTAAATAAGACGGAGGTACCCTTTAAAAAAATTATTTATCCATCTTATGGATTAGGCGAAAGGACTGTAGCAGCTTTCTTGGCACTTCCCCCATGCTTGTTTTCCCATGTCTGTCAAAGGGATCTGTAGGTCAGGAGGAAGGAAAGCTGATGGTGAAGTGTTCACAGGAGGGCTTGCCTGTAATCACTGGAAACACAGCCCTTCCCCCTGACTTCAGCAAAGCATTGTGGTGTAAATTTATGGATCTCATTGATATTTTTCCTGATTTACACAACAGTAAGCGGTATGTAAGCACAACAGTAAGTTAAGTAGCAGTGGGCCTTAAATATTTATCTGGTTTATTTTTAGAATGGCAGTTGCAGCTATTTATAGAGCAAGGAAGCAGTGATACAAATCTGACTGGATTCCTTCTTTGCTTTGGATCTGCAGTAGGGAAGCAGTTGGGATTTTTTTGACCACGAGCACTTATTTACTATGTTAAATTTGTTCTGATTAATATGTTATCGGCTTCATTTTTCAAGAGCCTCTGAACCCCTGCTTACAAGCATTAGGGATCTTGTTACCTCTGTAAAGGAGCGTTGATGCAGCCTAAGAGTAGCTGTGAGACTGCCCCGCGCTGCTGTGCAGGCACTAATACCTTACATGGGTTTATCCCTGGGGAAAGGTCCCAAGGGAAAACACACTTATGGTTGGTCATTTCTTACCCATAAAACCCCAGAATAGAATATATTCTGCTCTGGGAGGCTTTGCTGGATGTGGGATGGGTGGATGGGGGTGTTGCTGTGAGTGAGCCTGTATCTATCTATGCCAGTGTGGTGGGGAAGGAAATTCCCTCTGGAAAGCAACACGAGGGGTAAACTAGGCTGGTGGATGGAGATGCCAGAAGAGAGCGTGCAGTTGTATGTGCTGACTTAGAAATTAACACTTTTGGCTCTTAGGTCACTGGTTGATAGGTGGCTTAGCTTAGTAGTTACCTAAATCTGTTGTTTCCTTTTGATTCCAGAGGGTTTGTGGTAATTAGATTGGTGATCCTACCACTGATGTTGACAACCTGACTGCAACTCAGACACCAGGGCTTCACTGCAGCTGCACAGCCCTCACCCCATACAAGCAGGCAGGTCAGCACCTGGCAGGACCAGTTTTATTGCTGCATCCCTCCTGTGGAGAAAGAGGGCTTGCCCACTGTCATGGACTTCAAAACATCATTCTGTATTCCATTTTAAAACAAACCTTGAGAGCCTGGGAAGGAAAGAGAGCTAACAGAAGAAGTCAACCCCCTGTGTTTGCTATGAGAAACCACAGAAGGTGGTAAGGTTTTGTAAGGAGGCCACGGGAGCAATGTTTTATTTATGGATAAGTGCATGTCTGTCTGTCTTGTGCCTTCAGATTTATCTTTATACTGGCTGTTGTTTCTTGCTTCCCCATTTATACACTAGCCTTTAGTAATTGTCCTGGGATTTGATGAAGCACTCTCAGAAGAATGAATTGCTAGCAGTGTTAAACAAATGTGAAAAGAATTATTCTCTTTCCAGAGTTTCTTGAAATTAAATTTTAGCCCCGGTGTGCTCAGCTACCTTCAGGATTAATCTCTGTATTGTCAAAGGAGCCTGTCAAGCTCTTTTAGATCAAAGGAGGCTGTTTTGTATTAAGAAGATTCTGATGATGTTTTCCAGCTCTTGGGTACAACACAAAGGCACCCTGTGGCTCTCCACTGCTGTTTGGCCCGTTAAGTTTTTGAGTGTCTCGCTGCTTCCTATTTTCTTCGATGTGTGTGCTCTGCCAGGTCCAGTTCAGGCAGGTGGCCACTAGCAACCCCATAACCAGGCACTTCCGAACTACCTAAAACATCTCCTTGCTCTCTCAGAGCCTGTCTGGTCAGGGTTGTTGATGGTTTCTTTTCACAGCTTGCTGTTCCTTATGGATGCACTGCTGTACACCTGCACGCACATGGAACCCACCGGTGCGCAATTCCTGTTGCCAGCAGAGCACACCAGCTTGGCATGCATCCCCTCCCTTCCCAGCATGCCTGGCCTTTCTAAATTCCTACTTTTCCCACTTTTAGACACAGTCCTCTGTCATTATACGTTTTCTGAACAGGCTGCTTAATGACATTTTTTGTTCCTCACCAACTCAGAATTTTTTGACTGCTGCATTTGTTCTATTTAAATATAAACATGGGAGAGACTAAGAAATAAGTGCTATGGAATGATTAGGTAGAGATATGCCAGTGGCTTTGCCTGATTAATGGATTTACATTGTACATTACTCACAGGCAGCTTTCCAGTGTCTTTCTCCAAAACAAGGTAATTTGCTTAAAGGGCTATGTTTTTGTAAAATGCCGATAAGCAAGCGATACTTGGTGCGTGTACGGATGTCGAGGCAGGGAGAGCCAGGATAGGATGTACAGTCATTTTGCCCCTGCTAGTCACAGCCATTCCTGCAGGTACTTGAGGAATGCAGGATGTGCCCCAAATAGATCTTTACAAATATTCCCCGATGGAGTCATTTCAGCCTCTCCTGACATCCGTATTAGCTCTTGCTGACAACAACAGGATTTTTGTGACGGTGACTGCAGCAGAGTACAAATGCTTTTCTTCTCCTTTCATGCCAGCCAGCAAGTGAAGGTAAAGACTTGCTATGCTGACTCAGAGGAAAGGTTGAACAAGCCTGGGCTCCTGCCTCTGACAGTGGCCAGAGAATCTTCAAGAAAGTCAAAGAAGAAAACAAGCACTTTTCCCTGCATCATCCTCTTCACAAAGTGAGTGTTTCCAGCTCTGGCATCTATTCTGACAGGATAAGAAAGGATAACTTAAAAAAATAGTGTGGCAAGGTGAGGAGAGAGGCTTTCTCTTCAGAGTACTAGCAGGGTTTAGTTTTCTGATCTGGTGCCAAATGCAACAAAGGTACTTGCCAAATGCCCTTGCAATAGGACTTGTCCAGGAGCTTTACAGCTTTGCACCTCTCTCTCTGTGTCCTGCTGCTCTGATTCTGTTGGACTCAGTGGGATTCCTCTGGTGCTGAGCCTGTGTGAAAATCCGGCTTCTCCTGACTGCAGGGCAGGTGTCCAAGAGTGTGAAAGAGCGGGAGAGCCCAGTTCATGCCATTAGCAGGGTGTTAGTGAGAGCTGTAACTTCTTCTTGGCTGTTTGAGACTGGGGAAGGACATGTCTGCTGAGCAGGGAGACAGTCTGGTTTATCTGCTATCCAGGTTACCACAGTGACTCGTGAACTGAGACCACCTTCTGAAAGTGAGGGGTGATGCTGGGCTGGTCTCTGTGGTTCCTACCATCTACTCATGACCAACTTTGTCTCATGCTTCAATTTCCTCCGGATGTGGAGCCACATTCAGTGTTGTTATAAATCTGCCAAAGGTTGTGGCATCAGTACCAGGCTCCTCTGAGGCGCAGGTGCCTGGGGGAGCCTGGCTCAGGATTAGGATGCTGGATTATGTATGCATATAATGCTGAAAATGCACAAGAGATGCAGGCAGGAGAGTGACTCCAGGCTGAAAGTCAAAACTCCTTTTCCATGCACTGCCAGCTTTTTTAACTGCATTCCTCTGGCCTTTCCAGTTCTCTAACATGAATGCAAAGGGATATAAAATATATCTGTCTGTCCATTATGTCAAAAGGTTGAAGTTAAGTGGAGACTGAGTTTCTGGCTTGGATTTTTTCTTTCACTCCTAGGAAAAAAACCCTTTTTAAGGTGTTTATTTCAAAAACAGCATGGTCTGGAAACAAGAGCTTTTCTTCTGTGTCATTACATTTCAAGTCTGTTCCCAGAACTGTATGTCCAAAGGAAAGCACCCCTAGGCAGGTGTTATTTGCCAGCTGACTTGGACCTTTGGCACTTCCCAGCTCCGAGCAAGCTTCCTCGTCATGGAGACATGCCACAGAATTGTGAGCTTGCAAACACTGTTCCCTGCTTCAAAGGAGTTACAGTACCAAACACACCAGGGGATCCTGCCAGCTCCATAAGCCAAACAGGCTGCAGTCTGAGGAGGTCAGAAACAACTTAGACACACCTGGAAATACTCATAAAGCCCTTGAGCCTCGTCATTATTGCTCAAGGTGTGCAGCAGCTCTGCAGACATTCAGATGGTGTCTGAGCCAGGCAGGTGTGGCTTCAGCACCTCGTATGCCCAAAAAAACTCAGCAGACTGGAATCACGCAGCTAACACTTGTCCGTTTCTTAATTTTTTGTTATCTAAGTCTCTATAGTCCTTGTAGGGAGATAAGATGCTGGCTTTTCCAGGTATCCACATGCAGAAAGGACAGGAATAAAAATATCCATGGTTGTGTTCAAAGACAGTGGGGAAAAAGCAGTGCCTGCTGGCATCAGGCCAGGAGAGAAACATCCCACTCCACAGGCAGGTGGCCACTGCCTGTGGCACAGCTCTGCTCCTGCCCTTCCCATCTGTGCTGCCTGTTGTCAGCAGCAGCACCTTCCAGCCCGAAACGCCCATGTTTGCTAAGCTGACCTTGTGTGGCCACAGGATGCCTTTAGAAGAATGTTAATTTTAGAGAAAGACAGAGTACTGCCACTTGCTGAGAATTAAGAAACTTTTAAAACATCTCCAAGTGACCACAACCTGCAGTGCTCAAAATCGTTGTCCAATGTTCTGTAAGCATATATTGCTCTGCAAATGTTCCCTGTTGTTGGTTTTGCTTCCAAGCTGTGCATCCAAGCCAGGTGCTATAATAGTTTCTTTTGCTGTGAGTCATAGCACCACAGCCCTGAGAGAGAGCATTGCTACATCCACTGAAAATGGAGTCTTCAAACCTTTGAAGAAGAAAAATGGGAAGGTTGTGGAGGGGTTACCCATTGTGTGCACAGACCTTAAAAATGGGGGGAAACAGGAGCAGGGAGACTGTGGGGGAGCAACGGCTGGGGTGTTCCTCAGCCCCTTCCAGCAGAAAGGTGGAACCATTTGGGTCCATTGACTCCTTTTATTTGAAGGATAATTGGCTGTTGAGCTTTGAAGCCTTACCTACGTGGCTAATGTGTGGTTAGGGTGCCCGGCAATGGGGCCGAGTGCTGAGATGTTCCACACTGCTCTGGGTTTCCACTGTTGTGCTGCAGCTGGGACCAGCTTTTGGTGGGGAACCAGACCAGCTGCTGCTGCTCTTGTTCTGAGCACTCACAAACAGAATTTGCTCCCTCATGGGAAGTACTGATGAGATTTAAATTGTTTTGATACAAAGCAACGTTATTGCAGATACTGTGCTGTTACTGATTTAGTAGGATTTATATTTCCAGCATGGCTAACAGGTAGCCAGTGCAAACCTCACTGTGGATTGTTTGATGTTCCTCAGAAGCAGGCGTTCTTCAGCCAGGGTCTCTTGCTCCCTGACGCTACAAAACACCATGCCCTTCCCAGTCCAAAGGCAGCATTCCTCCTTTGTTCACTACTGGCATTTGCAGGAAAGAAATTCTTCCGTTTCAGGCTGAAATAATTCCTCCCCAGTCGTTTTCAGCTGTATGTTTTCAGTGTATTGGGAGCAGAACATCAGACTGGTATTGTGTGGGGCATGGCACGTGGATCTGCAGGACCTTTTTTGTATTAGAGGCAAGTAGACATCCTGAAGGCCCTAAACGGCACAGAGAGAAGGTGATGCCAGGACTAGACAGAGTGAGGGTCAGGCAATGCAGTGCCACCATGGATGGGATATGAGTGAGCTGGGCTTAAACAGTCTTGGTTTGGCTATTGGTCCTCTCAAGTGGGGCTTGACTACAAAATCATGAACCTCAGCCAGTTTGGAACTGGGATTTCTTGCTTAGAGATGGTACATTCCCTGCCACAGAAACTGCATTAACTCCTTTAGTGACAGTTTGCAACACAAATCCTGGCTGTTTAATTGGATTTATCATGGCTATTGGGAGCATAAATGTGTTTACAGATTTGTTTTGAAAGCTTTTTTGTGTGTTTTTCTCATAGCAAGTCAACTTCCATGTGGTGCAATTATGTTCAAGATGTTCCCTGTAGCACTGGAATAATGTCAGATTATACTCTGCATGTTGTTCTTTGAAAGGATTTTATCTGAGGCATGATACACTGTGGCAGGAGGAGGAGAAAAGGAGCTTAGTTTTTATTAAGAGAGGCATAAAAAGCTTAAAACACAAAAATTTCTGTCAAACCCTGTTTCCTTATTATAGGAAATACTTGTCTCCGTCCACTGAAATGTGAAACTTTTTCCCCTTTAACTTCCTTCCTGCTCCATGCAGCTCTGCCAGAACTCAGTCCACACAGCTTGCTACTGTTGTGCCTCAGCCTTTCCAGCTGAGGCAAACACAGCAAGACATTTCAGAGACAAGCATTTAGGGGAAATAAAAGAAGAGATGACTTTCAGTTGTTTTGGAAAGTGTCTTAGTTTCTCTTTGGTTGATGGTGTGGCCTGGAAACTTGCAGTGTGCTTAATGCAGTTTAATGCAGAGGCCCATGTGAAGCCTGCTCACATCCCCAGCTATGGGGCTGGCTCCAAAGGGGTGCTGTGGTACAGGAACCACCCTTGGGTGTCAGGGGCTACAGCACACAGTGCTCACTGTTAGATCTGTCTTATTTTTTTCCTTATTTCTTTTATTATTATTATTATTATTATTATTATTATTATTATTATTAACTTGGATAACAATGCAACCTAATGTACAATTTCCTATCTGATGGCAGTTCAGATATTAAATGTCACATCTGCCTAGTATTTTAATCCTTAACTGTGACAAGTTTTCCCAGCACTTCTAAAAGAGGCAGTTGTGATATGTTTCACTCCCTGCTGAATGGTAGTCAGAACCCCAAATTTGTTCCATAACCCATCATTATTACTACTCGTAATTGTTGTTATTAGTAAGCCTTGTAAGAGGAGTTTCTTGGAACAGCAGCACAAGAGCTCTCCCCACTGTGGGAAAGGTCAGGGTTTTCAGATGTCACCGTTTGCAGCCTGTCACTCTGTGTGTTGGTCACAGCTTTCCTTTTTCAAAGCTGCGCTGAAGGGCAGCTCTCAGGAAGATGCCTCTGCTCTCTCTTGCTGCCTCCCGAGTCCATCCCCTCCCCACAGTGCCTCTCTGTCCCGGGGGAAGCTGCCGAGCCCCTGGCTGAGGTCGGCAACGCAGTGAACAATGCAGGCATTTGAAAACTAGAAAGCTCAAAGCTCATGTTCCTGTGACCAAAGGGATGCATGGGAAGATCAAAGAAGAGGACACACAACTTGGAAGGGTGTAGTGGGTTTTGGAAGAGAACAGCAGTCAGGCTCAGTGCCTGTGATGCACAGAGCATTGCTGCTGTGCCACAAAAATGCAGATGGGAAGGCACGAGGAGCTTGCAGCTGTGCTTTGCTTCTCAAGGAGCTCCAGGCAGTGGCTTGCCTTTCTGTCATAAGCTCTGATGAGGTAAGGGAGCAGGAGAAGGGATGCAGGCAGATCAGAGCTCAGTGGAAAGGGAAACCCATGTGGCAGCTGCTCACTAAAAACAAAGCTGAGTGATCTCTGGCAATCAGATTTCTGGTGGCCCTGCGTGGATTCACACCACCGAGAGTGGCAGCAGAGCTGAGAGCAGGGTAACTCTGTGAAGCTTCAGGTAATAGTTCCCCCTGGCTTAGCTAACCCCAATCTGCAGGTCTACTTTGCCAATTGAAAATTTGGCCTTGATTTTAAAGAAGGGAAAAAAAAAAAAAAAATAAAAGCCTGAAGCTCTGGGCAGGTATGTAAGAATGTACCCAAGAATGTAGAAACACACCTTTGTGGGCTTAATCAGGTAGATATTTGCCAAATTTTCCAGAACAGTTTGTATATTCAGAAGAAAATCACCTTTAAAAATCAGCATGCTTTACAGAAACTTGGCGTCCAGATCATTTTACAGAATTTGGGTTTTTACTCTGCTCCAATGAGGGTAAAAAGCTTGAAGGATGAGCTGTTTTAAGGCATTTCACAAGACCCGTGAGTCATGCAAAATCCTATCGCGTTTTTCCTCTGGTTGAAATCACAGAAGTTACGAATGCTAAAAGAGTTATTAGATCATAGATAAAGAATGCTGCACAATGGGTTGGTGAAAATAAATAAATAAAACCCCCTAATTTTCCGCCAGCTTCTAATTCCCTGGGGAAGAATTCAAGAGGCAAGAGCGGAGTATCGCAGCTCACCCTCAAAAAGGAGTGGCATGCAGCTGCATCCCTTCCAGAGCTGCCATTCCTTCTCTTGGTTTCTTCACTGCTCCAGGCAAAAGGAGATTTTAAAACCACTCCTTTATCTAGCACAGTTAAATTCCCCACCCTGTACCAGCTCAGCTTCTCTGGCAGGTATGTTGGGGGATGGTGGACCCAAGCTTTCATCTGCTCCCAAGTCTTCTGCTAACAAAATTGCCCATTTGAGATCCCACAGAACCTGCTCTTTACCGGGAGAGATCCAGGCAGGCAGGCAGAAGGTGACACTGTGTTTATATAACTCAGCCCTACCAGTGCTGCCACTTCTGCCGTGTTAGGATACCTGTATGCCCCAGGTATTTTTATTACTAGAATAAATCCTGCCTGGAACTACTGCTGGCATCTGTGGGTAAGTGCTAGGCTGGCCTTCCAACTTTTTTTCCCTGTATTTATTTCTTACGACACTGTCACTTCTGAAATCCTTCTCCTTTTAGTTTCCTTTCCCTGAACTGCTGTGGTTGGGTTTCCCAGACTTGTTCCTTGTCGATCGGGAATTTCTAAAGGCCGAGAAGGAATTGCAGGAAAGCACTAGGTAGTGGGTCTTGTGTGACCATAAACCATAAAAACATTTAATCAGAGGGAAAGTCTCACTTCCTATTTCAGTCACCATTTTTTGGAGCACATATTAGAGGTCAGAAATTAATTTTGGCACAAATAAAGTAAATTCAAATAAGAGGAGAAACATGTGCCATTTTTGTCAGTATTCTGTGGCAAAAAAAAACCCCAGCTAAAGGAAAACAATTATTTTTAATTGCTTACATGATTGAAATCTGTATGATTAAACTGGTGTTTAGCTGAGGGAAAATAGTGTAGTTCAGCAACTTTGCATGTGGCACAGAGATGAATAGTTCTGCTTCTCAACAAACCTGAAACGTTCTCACTGTTCAAGACATTTCTAATGACCTCTGGTTGCTACTTTTTTCAGGTTCCCTTTTTCACATTTTTTTTTCTTTCCCACAGTCATTTCATCCTCTCTCTAAACAGTTCCCACTGGAGAAAAGACAATGGAAAAGAGAAGTGCAGCAGCAACCTTTGGGCATTCAGCTTCTTCCTTATTCCCACCACGGTGTAGCATCTGTCATCTTCCTCCAGCTGTGCATGTGAAGGGTCAGTAACACCCTTGAAACAGGTAAAATTAAACCTACTTCTGGAAGGTTGCAAAATTCCACACATTGTAACAAATGGTGATACTAATTTACTGTAAAATCTTTTGTGCATGTTAATGCGCTTGGTCTTTCCTATGCTAAAAATAAGTCTCAGTGTAGAAAAGGCTTGCAGAATGAGCAAAATTGCTCACTCCCAAAAAAATTTCATCTGTTGTCAAAAACACCTGATCATGTAAGAACTCCAACTCTCTGCGTCTTGTGGGGTAGCACCAGACCTACTTACCCCTGCTCCTGCAGGTAGTGGGCATACTGAGCAGTTTTAATGTCCTCTGTAGTGAGGATGGTGATACAAGACTTCTCAAAACAGGTATGAAGATGCATCAACTCAAGGTAACTCAACCTAATTATTTGGATTGAAATTTTCCATGTCAAAGTCTAGCCAGAAGGTTTCATTCATCAAATGTTAGGTAAGAGATGAAGCTTCCAGCTCTGATAGTATTCATCACCTTGGGATGGATCAGCACCTTAACAAGATCATATGTTGTTCTGTCTTTGAAAACCTGGCAGTGAATTTTGGAAAGAAAAAGGCCTATACAGCCTTTTTATTTATTGGAGTCAATCTTGCAGCCAGTCACACGATACTCAAAGGTGACCATGTCTTTTCTGCTTTGTTTTCTTAGCAAACCCTTTGGAAGAGATTCTGTTCTGTGTGTATTTCAGTATATTTCAAAGCGAGGCTTCACTTGTATGTGACCTTTCTCAGTGATGTCAAACTTGCACAGAGGAAAGCAAAGCTGCAGGCTTGGCTTTTTCTTATTTGCTGCTAAACCCCAGGTCTCACGTGTCTGTGTTGGCCAGCAGTCACTTTCTGACAGATCACAAGGCTAGTCTTTGTTCCCTTTCACCCAGCTGTCACTGGTGCTCTCTAATGCACTACCACCTAGGTTGTATGTCAGGAAAAGGCAAAATTTGCTGCTCTACCTCAAGGAAGCAGCTAGAGGAAGAAAAGAGTGGGACTCCTTACTCTAGGTCCCGTGGAGGTGGCCACAAGTGGGACTGGTGACAGCTGTTGGAGCTGGTGATGTGTGTTGTGTGCTTCCAGCTGTCCCAGGGGGTGTGGCTTCAATGCAAGGATCGGAGGTGATCACACACGTCTTGGTGGATTAGAGGAAGAAAATTTGTGGTTTATTTACGTGTCAGTAGCACCAGGATATCCCAGGTGTGGGTCAGAACCCCCTGGTGCTGGATCCCGGTGACAAGACAACCCCAGTGTCAAGAGATTGGGAGTGAATGTGTGAGTTCAGCAGGGACAGGTGGAGGGGATCTGTTACAGAATCACAGAATAGTCTGAGTTGGAACGGGCCCACGAGGATCATCAAGTCCGACTCTTCAGTGCATGGCCTGTACAGGGGTTTTGATGAACAGATACGGACTTTAGCAGAAAAAATAACACCCCCCCCTTTTCCAAGGAGAGTGACTCGTAGGCATTGTGTCAGGAGACTGCCTTAAAAGACAGCAAACTGCCTGCTTTATAGCTTTGGACAGATGTTTTGCCATGTGAAGAGCACTTTCTCTGAAATGCAAAGTGCACATATTGTTCTTGTGCAGTGGATGTTCCCCGTGCTGGTGTGTCACCATGGCGCTGGACTGAGGAAGCTGAATATCAAAAGCTTTAGGGAGCTGTTTGGCTCAATTGTTTTGGCTTTCATCATCCATTAAAAAAAAAAAAAAATCTAAATGGAAGATGAGAACCTGCCTGCCTGATGTTCATATGGAAGCAACTGCAGGACCAGGCAGCAGCAGGGTGCTTACTCAAAGATGAGTAGATGGCAGGGCCTCTACAGGAAATCTGTAGCAAACAGATCATTCAAAACCAACTTCTTGAGGCTATGGGATGTAAATGAAAAGAAATAGCTAATCAAAAGGAGAAAACACTGAAAGGAAGTGTTTTATCTGATGTCAGAAGTTGTTGGCTTTCATTCTGATATTCTTGGTTTTTTCTGTACATAGCTTTTAGAGTGCTCTTAAGTACTCTCAAAAGGTTATTACTTTTCCAGTGGCATTAGAAAGGCTGAGATGATATTTGCAATGAGGGTAAGTGACTCTCTTGAGGTTTTGGCACCCACAGCTCCAGATTAACTGGAAATGCAGGCATTTAGTAAATCTGAAAATAAGTGCCTCTTGGCCCTGTGCACTTCAGAGAAGTCAGCCTAAGTTTTGTGAGTGGGACCAGAGCAGGAACACAGTATATTCCACACAAGGGACATATATTTAGGAAAATTAAGCCACACAGAATGAATGCCAGCTCATAAGGCAGTGGCCTCCATTCTGTTTGTCCAGACTATCTCATTCATGGAAGTCTGGGAAGTCCTGCTGTTAGTTGCATTGACGGGAACAGCAAGACTTCCCTTTCTGGTATTAGTTTTGGCTGACCAGAGGTGTAATTCTTACAAATTTCTGTTATTTACAATCTCCTCAGGTTTCCAGTTTCTGAAGTAAAAGGGCTCCATTCAAGGTCTGGAGTGGATTCAAGCAGCGACTGCTAAACCAGAACTGGTTCTTGAGATGCTGCACTGGTTGGGAGATGGCTTCAGCCATGATGAGGTGAAAGGCCAGGGGGACCTGGCGATCAAAAACCAGCACAGGAGACAGAAGGATGATACCGATGAGGCATGTGTACATACATACTCCCATACACACAGCTATGTCTCACTTGTACAGAAATGTTCCCTTGCCTCCCCAGCAGTCACTAACCCACTGCTTTTCTTCCAGAAAGTAAATCCTTGACAGACTTGAAGTGATGAGTAATGACTCCACTTTCTTCCATTCCAGCTGCCACACAGGCATGTACGTTGGTCCCTCATCGACCCAGCAAAATTTGAATGTCTTCCCCTTTTGTTGTTGTCCTGTGTTTGCCTTATCAGTTGCTTGCTGTTATGGTACAGTTGGGATCACCTTCTCTCAGCAGGCACTGTAATTGTTTTTCACAAGGAGAAAGAAAACGCTGGTAAGCAGTGGTACACATCGAGGGAAAATGTCAGCACTTAAACCCAAGCCTTGCTTTTTCCCTCTGAGCTGTCATAGCTGGATCCTCTGCCCTTCCTTACAAGTGGGTTTGAGGAGGTGGTTGTTTTGGCTGGAATTGGAGAGGCACAGGTGGTACCACCAGCTGTAAATTGGAGGAGGCACTTCCTGATTATGACCACTGCCTACACACAGATCACTGCCAAGAGAGGAGCTGGAAAGCGCAGAAGCCTTCTCCTTACTTGGAAAAGGAGGGTAGTCATCACTCCCCTCTCCTGCAGGCTTTCACCTGTAGGCTTTGGGCTTCTTTGTCAGTGCTTGGCTTCCTAAAATGCTGTGATGTGAACAACCTTCAGCCACCAGTGAGAGATAGATACACTGAGGCATGGAGTATATAAATTAATGCATCTAACATTTAGGTACTCAGGTCTGTATATACAAGTGCATGGCATGTTTGAAAGCCAGCTTACTCTTTTAAGAGACTTCAGCATGAATTCAGATGTCTGCTTAGCCATGGCAAAATAAGTGGTGAATGACTTCCTGACCTCTGCAATGTCAAGATTTTGCCCTCTGGCTCTAAATGTCCATGGGGAGAGGCTTGTACCAAGCTGTAGAGCAAGCATGCACCAGGCTCACCTTCGAGGAGTTTGGAATGTTGCTCTGAGAGTGGGGGCAGGAATTTCAGAGGGCAGTGACAGCTACCTGGTCTCAACTGCAAGCACACACCCCCATTTGCACTTATGTACTTTTAGTTCCAGGCTACAATTTTTAAAATACTGTCTGGTGCTCCTGTCTCCACCTTCACATAATGGAGACCTCTCTTTGCTGGCCTTGACTTGCCTTGTCTTCAGGAAAACTGGGCTGCCTTGTCACCCTGTGTGCTGAAAGCCCTTTCCCTGGGGTGATGCCTTAGCCTATTGCCACCTCACAGTCTTGGTTTTCATTTCTTGTCCTAAACGTGGATCCACCGCATGGGGTGCAGCAAGTGAGGGACAGGCACCGGAGGGTTCACCCACCACTGCGCGCTCCACGCCCACGAGCACCAGAAGAGAGCCAGATCAAAAGATTAAAGTCACAAACTGCAAACCCCCTTGGGCTCCCGATGAGATCTGAGTGCCTGGCTGCGAGGCCAAACTCCCACTCCGGAGATGCGGAGCCGCGCACGCTGTCGCTCACGCTGGAGCCGCCGGCTCCCGGCATCCCCTCCTGCTGCTGGCTCCCGCTGGGTTTACAGACCAAGAATTAAATAATAAACCAGTTTTGCCCTGAAGGAGGGTCCTGAGTGATGCCTTGGCAATACCCAGGGGCTCAGGGGATGGCTTTATGCTCCCCTCGTTGCACACCTGAGTTTTGGGGTTTGCAGCTTCCACTGGCACCTTGCTTGCTTGTGTTGTGGTGGCTGGATTGCTTCGCTTGGGATGTGGGATGGGACTGGAGAGGGAGGGGTGGCAGTCAGGAGCATGGTAACCACACAGGGAGGGTCGTGAGTCCTTCGATGCCATCTGGTCATTTCTTAGAGGTCTCTTACAAGCCTCACCCGAGCAAAACTACTGCTAGGTATGCCCGCAGGCAGTGTATTTTCTCTTTCTTTTATTTTTTTTTTCCTCCCACTTGATCTTCATTAGGACTGGGCAAATAATGGCCTTTTTGAGTTTATGGCTGAAAGGCACAGGAGTCAAACTGTCACAAAGCACTATTACTGCATTTCTGTCTGTAATTTTTATTTGACCAAAGCAGTGAGTCAGAGCCAAAATGATGATTCCATCATCAGCACAATACTCGGCATGCTGAGCTCTCAAAAGCAATTTTTTCCTGGTTTTGTTTTTTTTAATATTGTTTTTACATTTTTTGAGTGCTTTTTTATCAGAAACACGTTGTTTCAAAGCAAAAAGTCCAGCCCTGCTATTTTGAAAGCGTTGAAACAGTGTATTTTGACTTCTCGGCAGTTGTTCCTCCTTCTCCTCCCTGTGCTTTTCAGACGAAGCTCTTTGTCAGACACAGGCTGAACCCGTGAAGATGTTCAGTTCTGGATCTCCCTGTTTCAGCACACTTCCCAGCTCTGCTTCCCAAGTGCTCAGGTGACACCAAAGTACAGTGCGTGCCAGCACCTTCTGGCCCTTGCAAGAAACGGTGTGGGGATGTGTGGTGGCCAGACAAGCAGTGCTGGCGTGACCATGAACTGTCCATTATGCAGCCGTGCCCCTCCTCCAGCTGTGGGAGCAGTGGGATCTGTGCCTGGAGGGAGGACAGCAGCAGGACCTGTGTTTCCCAAGGCACTGAAATGGGCGTAACCAAAATATCACACAGGCACAGCCCTAAAATGCAGTAATTTCCAGGTTTGTGCCTGTTTTGATGAAGACTAAATGCTAAGTTTTAGCAGTCTTTTTTTTATTAACTGTACGCTCACACAGTTCTTTGTGATGAATCTGTATCCTCCAACTGATTATAATTAGTGCACTGTTTTATTTACATAGGATTAATGTAATTCAAATGACTAGATGAAATTCTTTGATCTCCCGGGTACAAGAGGTGAGATTATGATGATTTATGATTTTAAACAGTTGCTCCTGGCCATAAAATCTATTCATTTGAAAATCAATAGAAAGATATCACTTGCCATGTTGATGAGATAATTTCCTCTGCTACTCAGCCCTGACCTATTCTCCTGGTTTTCACCATCCTGTCAAGTTTAAATACCTTTCTTTTTCCTGGAAGCTCTGCTCCACCTGATCCTGCGCAGCTCTTCTGCGTGTCTGGGGTACCCTACTTTTAATTTGAAGCCACTTTCTGATTTATATGCTCCAAGCATGCAAATTCTTCTTCAAAACTCTTTTCCCAACCATGCATTCAGTCAGGTGCTGTAGCTGCCAAAAATATATCCAGCTTCATATTTGTTCTTTGTTGCACTGGGTGAATTTATAGGTGCAGTGTATTGGAGACTAAACTTTCTGATCTCTAACAGGGGCTGTTGTCTGTTCAGCAAGTCCTGCCCATTGCACAATGGTATGAATATTTATGATGCTAAATAATAATGCTTGCCTCTGACCCTCTTCATCAGCAGATCTAGCATTGCTTCACTGAGGAAACAGTCAAATCATTATCCTAATATCCAGATGGGGAAACTGAGGTGCTGCAAGGTGAAATAACTTGTCCAAAGTCAGCAAAGGAGAGCTAGAGAGGGAATGCAGCTGTCTCTGTCCCCAGCTACATGGTACAGCCGCTAGACCCTGCAGCCTCCTCAATGACAGCTCATGAAATTTGTCTTTATGCAATGCATCCTTCTCTATTAACAGCAAACAATTCAAGTGTTTTCTTCACAGGTATTAATAGCCTGCCTGAGACATATGTTTCAACATGCATTTTCAGCAGTGCTTGTGTGTGTGTTGTGCCCCAGCCAGCACCTGTGACCTGCTAGAAAGAGCCAAACTGGGGCGAGGTTGCACCTACGCCCCTGCACTCTGTTCCTCTGCTCCAGCACCCCTCTGCTCCTCCAGTGGCAGTCGGGGAGGTTGGGGACCGACCACGGAGACATTCTGCAATACCAGCTGCTGTGTTGGCAGCCTTGGAGTTGCCTCTGGGTCTGACTTACTGTCTTGTCTCCTTGAATATAATTGCTCACTGCTGAGGTTTTTTTTTCCTTTCCCTTTGATTCTGTAGCACTCGTACCCTACTCAGATTCCTCATCGATCTCGCAATCTGGGGAGTCTGAGGAAACAGAGAACGGATCATCTGCAGACTTCTTCTGTATATTATGAAAGTGTCCCTGTGCCATGTGTGATTCCAATCTCTTTTTCCTTTAATCAGACAGAACATCAGAGTGTCAGACTGCACCAGCCAGGTCTGTGCGCTGGGCGGGGAAGGATGGGGCCGCTTCTGCGGAGGTGCTCCCGGCTCCCTAGAGGTGATGGCACATCCCTGGCTTCCCCCTCCCAAACCCTTTTACCTCCCCACAGCACACCCTGCTCAGCTCAGCCTTGCAAATGTTCTATGGCAAGGCATGTTCTGCCCCTGGCCGAGCCCGCTGGGGCACGACTGCTTGAGCAGCACTGGCTATGGGGAGTCCTTGAGGAGCAGCAGAACACGTCTGCCTGGAAATCTGCGTGTGCCGCAGATGAACCCACCTCTTGCTGTTTGGAGGTCTCAAGGGACCAAATCACTTCTTGGCCTTGGCCAGAATTTTAGCGGCTTCCACCCAAGTCCCTTAGCACAGGGGTAGAAAAAGCATGTGTAGAAGGTTGGGTGGGTTTTTGTGGGTGCAGGGGTGCGTGTGCTCCTTCTACATTACACTGGAAGTTCATCACAAGCTTTTCAGCACTCTGTAGGGCCTCTGTCATGAAGATCAGACTAGGTAGTCGACACTATGTAGGGGCCTTAAATTTTGGCATTTATTCCCTAGCTTGTAAGCATTTTAGGAAGGAAAAGAGATCTGAAATAGAGGTGAAGTTCTGCCACCTTCATCATTTGTTTAGTGTTTTATTTACTTAGTGTTACAATTTTTTGCTTTTGCCTACCTACTCTCAGTACACTACAACCATTTCAATACCGAAATATAAGAGTATAGAACAGCTATAAAATTAACAGAACTCTATCCACCCGCCCCTTCCCATTTGTGCAGGGCAACATCTGAAGGACAATTTTACCTCCAGATGTCAGGACATGAGGGAGAGGGAGCAGACTCAGAGCTTGTGTGTCCTCTGTGGGATGTAAGCAGAAAGAGTACCTAGACAGGAAAGTGTTTGAATGTTAATGATAGGACAGTGCTCAAAAACACTTCCCTGCTTTTTGCTGGGGAAATCTCAATTTGTTGGCTGCCTCTGGCCTTTTGCCCAGCCTTCTCAGATCTACTGGTGAAGGGAGACAGCAGAGCACGTTTGTCCTATTCCTCTTCCCCAGAGTGAGATGCCAGACTGGAGCAGATATGCTGCTGTTCATGTTCCTAAGGACACACTACAGCGGGGACTACAGTCCATTCAACCCTTTCCTATATCTGCCCTGATACATTCAGTAGCCCAGGGCAGGGCCGAGTTACACCTAACTCACCAACAGCCTCTGGAAGCACAGCCAAGTGGTGTGAGAATCCACAAATCCATTTGAGTGCTCCTGGAGCAGTGCTGTTAGTCTCTCTCTCCCTAGGATATGCACTCACGCTCCCAGGCATGCAGTACTCCTGCCTGAGTCCCAGCACAGCATCAGCATCACCCTGGGTGGACTTCAGCGATGTCCCAGGAGCTTCTTGCAGGAGAAGGGATTTGTGTCGGGCACTCCTGGTGAAAACTTGGCTTCCCACCCTGACGTGCATTGTTCCTGCTCCTTTTTTCCATCGGAGCAGCCAGATTTCTGTTGCACAGTATATAAAGCATTTAGGACGAAAAGTCTATAGAAGTGCGATACTAATAATATTTTACGGCTTTAATTACCATGATTGTAGTGCCTAGAGGCGTATGCAAAAACATTTTGAGTGGGTGGAGAGGAGGCAGTGCTGTGAACATTTTTGTGGTTTTGCTGGGCAATGCGCAATGGAGTTTTCTCATGGGAACCACAGCATGCCAGGGAGAAAAGCTGCCTCTGCCTCCTCGTCTGCTCTGTTGGGATACTGGATCACACCCCAAAGACGAGGAGACAGCCCCAGCCACTCCAGTTTCAGGGAAAAGCCGGGCTGACCCATGCTCTGCCTTGCAGAGGGGCTCTAGGGGCAGGTGCCGCTCGTTCCTCCAGGCAACAGGTATTTTTCCTCAGGCAACATCCCTTCCGTGCAGTCAGCGGCAGCTTCACCTGCAGGGCGATTTTAGGATTGGGCAAGCGCTGGTTTGGGGCACGGGCTTGCCAGCAGGCTGGAGAGCAGCGTGCCCGGTCTGGGTCAGGGTGTGCAGCGCAGACAGAGCTCCCGGCAGCCGCCCACCCGTCCCTGCCGTGCCTGCGTGGGCAGGGCCGGGGGCGCACAGAGGGGCCCTGTGTGGCACCCGGCAGCGCCCTGCCCCACTGCCAGCAGGCACAACGCGACCCAGGGTCACAACCAGCCGGGAAACAGGGAAATACCCCATGCGGGAGTGCAAGTTTTTAGAGTTGGGGTGTTACAAAATAAGAAGGGTGTGAAAAAAGGGCGCTTGCATTTCCACAGCTCCCAGAGCGCAGTCCTGCATCCTTAGAAAACTTTTAAAAACTTTGTTCCTACATAATATATTAATTTTTAGACGTTTTTATGTAGTTGTGGTGACAGTGATTTGACATAGACGGTACAAAGCCTCAGCCTTCTATTGGAAAAACCGAAGGAGAAATTCAATTTTGTTTGGAGCTGTTTACCAAGGAGTCAGGTCATGACTCTGCTTCCTGCCTGGCCTGTCCCTCCTCAGACAAACAGCTGTGAGGTGCAACGGAGCCCAGGTATGGATGAGAAGGCAAGGAAAAAGGAAAGGAAACCCCGTGTGAAAGGTATTCCTAGCTCTAGGCAGAGCAGGACGTTGCCTACAAGACAAGCGTATTTTATCGAGGCTTTTTTTCCCTCACTCGCTGATTTTTTCCACCCATTGAATGCTTTTTTCTATTGTTATCTGCACTAAATACGAGTTACTTAATTTATTACTTATTACTTAATTTATCACTGAAACATGACTTACTTAAAAACGCATAGTTTAACCAATTCTCCATCAGTAAAACAAACACACGCTCTCATTGCTCCTCGCTTGAAATGATACTTGGTACTTTCGCACCGGTTTCTGCACAGCTGCGTTTCGCACCCCAGGCCGGCCCTTTCTGCCCCGTCCGCCGCCCCCGGGGCGGTGTGCCCGCACCGGCAGGGGCCCCTCCGCTGGGTTCCCGCGGTGTTTTTCCACAGGGAAGTTGGGAGCCGCGCTATTCCCGCGGGGGCGGCGCGGGGGGGGTCGCGGCCCCGGCGCGGTCCGGCCGCGGGGGGGCGCTGCCGCTGCCGGTGCCGCCCCCGCCGGGCGCTGCGTCACGCGGCGGCCGCGCGTGGGCGGGCGGCGGAGCGCGCGCGGGCTCTCCCCATGTGACCGCGCGGGAGGGGGCGGCGTGCGCGGGGGGCGGGGGCCGCTCCCTCCCTCCCCTCCTCTCCCTTCCCTCCCCTCCCCTCCCCTCCTTCTCTTCTTCCTTCCCTCCTTCCCTCCCTCCCTCCCTCCCGCCTGCCCGCCCGCCTGCTCGTCCCCCGCGCACGGCGAAGGCGCGGCCGCGACGAGGCGAGGTGCGGTGCGGCGGGGCGGCCGCGCGCCCCCCCGGCGGCGGCGGCAGCGAGGCGGTGGCGGGGACAGGCTCGCCCACCCGCCCCGTCGATGGGAAAGGAGGAGCCTGGGCGGGGGGGGCGCGGGCAGGAACTTCGGCGGGGCTGAGTCTGCGGCCCCGGGACGGCACCGAGGGGAGCCCCGGGCAGCCGGCGGCGGCGGCCAGCTGCAGAGTACGTGCGGGGCCCCGGGGGGCGCGGGCAGCGCGGCCCCGGCGCCGCGGGGCACGGCCGGAAGGAGCGGGCGGGTCGTGCGTGGGTGATTCCCGGAGAAATCCGGCGCGGGGGGGACGGGGGAGTGGGCGGAAAGTGCAGAAGCGTCCCCGCCGTGTGCGCCGCGGGGCGGGGGGCCGCGGGGCGGGGGCGGCGGGCGGGACGGCGCGGACGGGACGGGACGGGCGGAGGCGGCGCCCCGGCGGCGGCCGCTGCGGCGGGGTCCCGGGTGGGGGGCGGCGGGGGCGGTGTGGCACTGGCCGCCCCCCGCGCCCCAGGCTCTGCGGGGCCGTGCCCTTCCCCGGCTCGGACGCGAGGGGTTGTCCGGGCGCTGCGGCGCCCCGTGGGGGAAAAGCCCCGACGGAAAAGCCGCCCCGGGGAGGTTCCTGTCACCGGGCTCGGCGGCCGCGAAGTTTGTGTGGGGAGCGCAGCCCCCCGTCCGTGTCCGCGCTGTGGGTTTCCTTCCCGTGGGCTCCATCCCGCGGCGCGGGACCCTGCTCTGGAGGTATTTGTGCGCTCGTCTCGTCCTTACGCGAGGGTGTTTTTGCACGTTTCAAGTTTCTCATTAGTTGCGGCGAGGTACGGATTTGTACGTAAACGCGGAGCTCACTCATCGGCTGTATTTTGGCACATCTCAGAGCTAGACAAGACTATTTAATTTGCGAAGTCTCTCTTCTGCAGCTACATGTAATTTTCTCCTCCTGCTAAAAGTCCTTTGGAAACGCTGCAGAAATGTAATGAATATGCAAAGCAGCCAGCTCTCAAACCCAAACCCGGTTTGTCTTCAGAGACTTTTCAAAACGCCCAAAGTGATCAAGATACATTATGAAATAATCACTTTTGCCTAAAATACGGGGATGTGATGTTTCACACTTTCTCCTTGTATTCCTAATTTAATTGGTGACAGCTCAATTAGAATTCACCTGAAATAAAATCTCTAAAAATCGGTTAGAGTTGCTCGGTTGCTTTTACTTCCAGTGCAGCCTCAAAAAGCAGGAAAGCTGCTCGTGAAGCCCTTGTCCCATGCCTACATCCTACAGCTCCCGTGTTTTCCTTCTCCCGGTGCTTCACCCACATCCACCACCTGCCTACTTCAGCCGCGTATCTTCCTGCCACCTCCGGGGAGTGTGCGGCTCGGAGCTCGGAGCGGGCACAACGGGGAAGGAACGAGTGTTTTCCCGTGGTTAAAGATGCTGAGCGGGGCTGCTACTGACGCTGCCTGCTGTCTTGATAGAGGGAGCAGGTTGTGATTCCTGCACTAGCTGTTTACAAATATTTAAGAGCGCTCTGTGGTGTCTCTGTGGTTTTTGTTTTCCTTTTTCCCAGGAGTTATGTTTGTGGTCAGAGTTAAGGTGACAGCCAGCTCCTGGAGAGGAGGGCATGGCATGTGGGGTGATGGGCTGTGGATGTGAATGAGGTAATGTGGAAAATCAGAATGCATGGTTGTGGGTTGCAAACGCTGAGTGAAAATCTAACTTGTGATTTCCTGGTTCTCCCATGGCTATAGCAGTATGCAGCCTTGCGTGTATTTTAAACAGCTTTGTCTGCTGTGGGGAGTTTTCTGGCTTCTTTGTTCTATACGTGAAAAACTTAAGAGATGGCTGCTCTTCCCTGTGTGTTCTGACACTTCTCACTGGTATGGACAGCAAGCAAAGAAGGGGGAGAAGTAGCAGCTCAAGTGCCATGGCTGTGTTCATTTATTCCTGTAGACCTCCCCGTGCCAGCTTTGCACTCCTGCCTCTTGCTGGAAAAAGGGTTTGCAGCTGGCCACTTGTTAGATGTACCTGCTCACTCCTGAGGCAGCAGATTGTTCTGGCTGGCTTCTTAGGGTTTGCCAGAGGACATGACCAGGCTGTTACTCCTGAACCAGGTTGGTTTGGGATCACAGATTAGACAGCCTAAGACTTATCGAGCAGGCTGCAGAAGAGGGGGATCACACATGGTGCCTCAGGGCCTTATCCAAGATGCTCTTCCTGGTGAGGAGCAGACATGAGCAGGCTGTGAGCTTGTCCTGCATCTTCTCGTTGTGTAACCTCTCCTCGTGCTCACCCTTTGCCCCAAAAGCACAGTCCCCAATGCACTAAGAAATGAGAACAGTGGTGGAAAGCAGTACTTCAGGTCTCTTAGATACAGCTTAAAGGTCACCTGAAAGATGTGGGGCGCTGAGACTTGAGTGGGTGTGCTAAGGCTTTGCGTAGCCGGCCAGGTGAGCAGGGCCAGCAGCAGCAGCAGTGCCTGGTGTCCTTTGGGTTCACGGTCTCCTCGGGTCCCGGCAGTGCTGTGCTGCTTTCTCAGCACTCCTTGCTTGTTGCTTGTCCTCTTCCTAAGCCTCATCTTACTCCTGCAGGTGGACTAGCATAGCTGCTTCCCGGGCTTTGTAGGCTGTGAGCTGGGCTGAACCAGGGACCGGACCGGTCATGTCTGGAGAAACAGCATAGCTGGCAGCAGGAGAGGCCGTCTCGGAAAGGAGAGGGAGCCTTCCCCTTGTTAAAGTTTAGAAATAACTTGGGATGGCATTGAGGTGAGTGCTGGAGGAGCTCTGTTTAGTGCAAGGAGAAAAGAGGTCAAAAGGAGGAGTGTTTGAAAATGCCTTCTCTGCAGAAATCAGTAGCAGTCGTACGTGGAAAAATTGCTCGGCCCTCTCAGGAGTTACTGTACTGAATTTGAAAAACAGAATGGGTCTGTAAAGTACGAAACAAAGGGATTTCAGTCTTGCTTTAAATGCAAATCTCAACGCAGTCTGAACCGTGGACTCTCTGCTGACGCCTCCATAGCACATATTAATCCAGTTTTATCTGTCATGAGGAGATTTGTTGATTAGAAGCCTCTAGGTAAAGGCTGCTTGTGGACTGGTGCTGCTCTTCCAGCCTGTGGGCTGGAAAAATGAGTTCAGTTCCATGGCTTGCCTGGAGCTCTTAGGCTGTGTGTAATTTCACTGCCACCGTCCTTCCAAGATTCAATTTAGCTCTCTGCAAAGAGTCCATTTATGTAGATTTATGTAGATTTTGTGCTAAGATGAATGACTTTCAGGGGAAATGGGCCTTCTTTTAAAAGAAGTTATATAAGTTAATTTGTGGTATTGATGGTGAAAAGTCAGCATCATTTGAAATGGGAGGGTAGGAACAGTTTACTGAAATACCACTAAACCGTAAGCTGTTAATTTTGTTTGTCTTGACAAAGTTTGTCAAGAGTGGGAGGATTTTTCTAAGAAATTTAGTGAAATAATGACTTTTTTAAAATAGTGAATTCTGTGCCCTGAAAAGGGTTTCCTTTAAGTGATTTTCCTCATTTTACTTGTTGCTTCTTGTATCTTTGAGTGTAGACAGTATGTGATTGATTTTCTGCAGTTAACTATTATTTCCGAAGCCAAACTGTGTTTCTAAACTTTGTAGCTCTCAAATGTTTACAGTTTCACCCTGGGTTCCAAAGAGTGTAGTTTATTAGCTCTTAAGCTCACCAGCAGCTCCTTGAGGTAGCTGCTCGAATCTAAACTGCTATTGCTGTCCCTTCTGCTTTACACATTCTGGCACACGAGGAACAGTATGTTCAGCTGGTGGTTTAGGGGTTTTGTATGTTTTGGGTCTTTTTTTTCCCCGGGCACCATCTCTCTTCCTGAAGAGACTGAATGAAGGTATCCTGTTGCTGCCACATACATTTCTGGAAAGATTCTGTTGTCCTCTTGATTTTATTTTTCTCTAGTAGAGTTAAATCAGAATTTTGTAGCAAAAGCCTGGTCTTCCAGAAGCCTCCTGAATAGAAGTTGGGCTCTGCTTGTTTTATCTGTATGTTTGACTTGCTGAAGAAAAGGCTCATATTGTAAAAAAACAAAACACCCAAACCATTTCTTTACAGTATTTTACATGTTTTACAATATGCAAAAGCACATGTAAAAATAATTTCTCTCAGAGTTGTACTTTTGATAACCAATCTCCCAATGCCCTGTAGCAAATGTATTTGCTTGCATTGCAGTTTTGGAGGAAGGGGAGTTGCACATTATTAAAATACTTTTCCCCCAGCGTGTGCAAATCTTTCTGTAGGTGTTGTTTTTTAGGTTACTACTGTGGTTTTTTTCAAGTCCAGTGTGATAGTAGACCCAGAGCAATGTTAGCAGAGCTGCTCAATGTTTTAGTTCTGTTACTTTCTCAACCAACTATAAATTACATGCTTTAGACCTTATTGATTGGTGGTTTAGCTTAATACAGTAATACTGGAAATTATCTGCTTGTGGCTGTGAAAGTCACAGTAGAGTGAAAAGGTGTGTGTGTGAGATCTTAGAATTCTCTGAGGAGTTTATTATTTGTGGTATAACTGGATAAGGGGTTTATGGAGTTGAAACCTGTGCAAATGTTTTTTCCTGCTGCCATAAGGGCTGAACACCACAGCGATCTGTCTGTTGGGAGCCTTTAAGCACAATTGCTGTATTGCTGAATGGTATTTCATGTCCCAAGTGTCAGTGACAAGGCAGCCTTGTTAGCAAATGAAATGGGCAGGTGAATGCAAACTAAGGTTTTTAAACTATATGTGTTGGAATCCATCAGTATTTTTGCTTTGTCTGCAGCGGTTGCTGCCATCATTAAGATCAGCAGAGACATTAGGTCCTTTTTATGCGAAACAGGTAAAACTGTAGAAATACTTGGTTCTTAAATACCCTTTTACTGACCCAGTTTCATTAATCCTCTGGGGTTCTGTGAAGCACTTTTCTTCTTTGCTTTCCTTTTACAGTCCTCCACACTTTCTATGGGGGAAAAATGATGCGACAGTTAAGAAGAATTGAAACTGATGAGCTTTTTTCTTCAGGGAATCAAGTATTCTGTAATTCTTCAGGATGTGTTTTGTGATCATTTTGATCCTAAGATATAAGAGAATTGAGTAGAAGCTGTGAGCGATATTGACTGACATTGTTGGGAATAAACATGAAGTGGGAATGTTGAAAACAAGCTGGCTTCATGTTTGAATCATCTTTTTTGTAGGTACATCACAACTATCCGCTGATTTGGTTTTTTTTCAAAAATATTTCCATTAAGTTAACAAGTCAAAAAATAGAGCTTTTGCCCCTTTTTCGTTTCTGTGTGTGTTCTTGTAATGAGAGAAAGAAATGCTGTCCTCTGAGTTGACAGCCTTGTGGAAAGGTGAGCGGTGGGACAGTGCATCTGGATCTCAGTGCTTTGGTGCTGATCTTCTCTCTGTTTTTACTGTTTGCAGGTTCTGTCATCCGTGATGGCGTCAGCTCTACCCAGAACCCTCGGAGAATTGCAGCTGTATCGAATACTACAAAAAGCAAATCTCTTATTCTACTTCGATGCCTTCATTCAGCAGGGTGGTGATGATGTCCAGCAGCTCTGTGAAGCAGGTGAAGAGGAGTTTTTGGAGATAATGGCTCTCGTAGGCATGGCTAGCAAGCCACTTCATGTCCGACGGCTGCAGAAGGCTTTGAGGGACTGGGTCACAAACCCTGGCCTTTTTAACCAGCCTCTCACCTCCTTACCAGTCAGCAGCATTCCAATATATAAGCTGCCAGAAGGGTCTCCTGCATGGCTGGGGATATCCTGCAGCAGCTACGAAAGGAACAGCAGCACCAGAGAGCCTCACCTGAAGATTCCGAAATGCGCTGCCACGACGTGCGTGCAGAGCGTGGGCACGAGCAAATCTGATGTGGTGGGGAGCTTATCACTGCAGAGCAGCAGTGAACCGAGACTCTGGCAAGGACACCACACCACAGAGAGTGAGCACAGCCTTTCCCCGGCTGACCTTGGCTCTCCAGCCTCACCAAAGGAGAACAGCGAGACCCTGGATGCTGCTGCTGCTCTGTCAGTTGCTGAATGTGTAGAACGTATGGTTCCCTCCCTGCCCAAAAGTGACTCCAATGAAGTCAAGGAGTTACTGAAAACAAATAAGAAACTGGCAAAGATGATTGGTCACATCTTTGAGATGAGTGACGATGACCCTCACAAAGAGGAGGAGATCAGGAAGTACAGTGCAATATATGGCAGGTTTGACTCGAAAAGAAAGGATGGCAAGCATCTCACCCTCCATGAGGTAAAACACCTTGAGTGGCACTGGGCTTCCTCCCCTATTCCTACACCTTTGACGAGATGTGTTTATAGGGTGCAATTCTTGTATGGGCACTTCCTGCTGAGCGATGAGAGTTGTGTATTTGAAAGTTGCATGTTGAGTGCTGTAGGCAGCCCTGGCCCAACATGGAAATCTCAGGTGCAGCACAGGTCGTCCCCTTTTGTGGGTGGATGTGTGTGCACGTGCTGATTTCAGCTTGGTGTCATCAGACTGTTTGGTCGCTGGTGCGGCCTGTCAGACAGAAGGGTTAGAAAGTTTGGCACCGAAACAGCAACCAGAATTGCACTGAGCGTGGCCTTTGGGATTCTAAGGATTTGGTACCTTTTAAAAGAGGTCCTGTCATGATATTTCCTTGCAGCTTTGAGAGTAGACTTGTTTGGAAGATCAGTAACTAAAATTGCTTGTGTCTGATGTGGTTACTACCCTCTGCTGTCTTCCCTCACCTCAAGACTTTGCTCTGTAGCTTGTGCACTTGAGGTAAAAAGGTTTCTGTCAACGAGGTCCCTAAACCCAGTGGCATGGATTTATTTTTTTTTTGTTTGGATTGGGATGAAGCTCAATTATACAACCTGTGGTGTTTTTTTGGCACGGTGGTCTTAAGCCTGTCAAGTGACGTGCAGACTGTGTGAGGAGGAAGGGAAAGGACTGTCTCCAGTGTTCATGGGTGGCTGTAATCTGAATGTTTGTCCTTTAATCCCTCAGTAGCATCTCTTCCCTCTTGTCTTTGAAAGTCCATGTGGGCCTCCCTTGCTCCTCTTGTGGCATTCCTGAGGCTCACACTGCGTGTGTTGTAACGCAGTAGGTGTGTCTGTGTGGGGAGTAGTTTCCTAGAGCCAAAGTACAGTACAACAGGAGAACAAACATTAATTCAAAGCAGTGCCAAAACACTGTTGATACGAATGCTGCATCAGCATTTTCACAGTTAACAGTGATTGCAAAATTTCAGTTGGATTTAAAATTTGGCATGTAAAGCTTAGCTCCCAAAAGGAAAGGGAGTGTTTATGTTACAGGAGTGCCAAAAAAACTGTACTGGCTTTAGCCTTTTTTCGCTTCAAGAAGTTTTGTAGGTGTGTGATCCATAGCATAAGACTGAGTTCTCTTTATGCTTCTGAGTAGAAGGGCAGAAGGAAACAAGGCGTATTTCTTTACATTTTTGTTTATGTATTTACATTTATAAGGCAACTGCACATCACCAGCAGTGACTTGACAAGGGCTTTTACTGCAGACTAGGGAGACACTTCCACAGTAGTCAGCCACATTCCTACCACACAGTTCTAGCTGTGCAGCTTTCACTTACGTGCTTTGTGGCTTTATGTAAAGCACTTATAATCTATGAATTCATGCACTGTACAAGACGAGATCTCATCTTACTCCCCTGACCTTGTGGAAGTCTCTCTCGTAACAGAACAAGTTGTGTATGAGATGGAGGCAGGATTTGAAAGGATTAGTTGTGTAGATGCCCTGTGTACATGGCTGCAGATTCAGGATTCAGAGAAAGGGCGTTCTCCCCACCTCAGGATGGAGGCAGTTGAGGTGTACAGCATGTGTGGCTGTGTGCTTTCACAGCCTCTCTCTGGGGTAGCAACTGCAGAAAATGCTCTGAAATCTGGCAGACTTCTTGTAGGGTAATTTTCTGGCATCCAGCAGTGTACTGGAAGGTGGGCTCTGGGGCACCTTTTGTGTAGGCTCAGGAGTGGCTGTGCAAAGCTGGAGGAATGAACACCGGGGTAGTGATTGAAGGAGCGGGATAGCAATGAACTGGAAGAAAGGACAGCTGCTCTGCATTGTTAATTTTTTTTAGTATTGCACTACAGATCTTTACTACATCATTGTAAAACCACGTTTAAAAATGGAATGAGAGCATGGTTTGGCTTTAGGAAATATTTCTATCGCTATTGTGATTAAGGGCACAAGATCAAAGGAGTCTGTGGTTGACTTATGCCTCACTTACGCATGTGGGGCCTCGCTGAACTTGATGGGAACTGCACACATGCAAGCAAGAAGAATTTGCTCATAATTGGTTTACTGTTGGCTTAAAGAGGCCGGATTTCACAAAGTTTTGTCTTGAACAGTTTGGTCTTCATTTCTTTTTTCAAGCAGAAAATAAATAGCACCAACGAGACCATTTATTTTTTGTTTAAAATCTGGTAAACCAGAGTTTGCCTTTCGTAAACTCAGCCTCAGTGTGTTTTTTGGTTTTGATGGCTTAAACAATTTGCTGCTCAGAAGGAAGGACCTTAAACAACCAGGGAGGTAAGTTTCTGCTTGTCCAGAGACTGTTTTCCTGCACGTGTTAATACATTCCAAGGCTGTCATTCTGCCTCACAGTTCAAGGTTTCTCCTTGCAGCTGGCAAGGAACAGCTGAATAAACTTCACTGTGAATTTAAAAAGCTTAAGTGGTGGTTAGCTTTTTAATGTAAAGATTAGGGTATCTCTGGGTCCTCAAGCACAGAGGAGTTGCATGTAAATTAAAATTAAACCTGATGGAATTATTAGTGGTGAATTAGAATATTTTGTTTCAGTGTGAGCACTGAAGTGTCTCAGAGGGCTGGAGCAGCCATTAGAGGCCTGTGAGAGCTGCAGACACAGGGCTGGTTTGGAAGTGTGTGCTGCTGGTGGGAGTATTTGCATAAAGCATTAATCTGACATAAAATCCAATGCAGAATCTTTCGAAGGTGTTCCAAAACTAATAAACATGCTGTTCTTAATCCATCCCATTGTTTCAGTATTACACAGCTTTTCAAACACAGAGAGCACTTAATGTTTAAAGTTGGACTGGAGGAGGGATGAGTACAAGGCATGTCCTTGAACTTGGTGACCCCTGCAAGTTTGAGTCAGATTTGTAATTTGTGTGTTTATATTTCAGTGCTTGTCTTGTACCTATAAAATGGAAAAAAACTCCAGTTCAGGGGAATTAGAAAAAGAAACAATAAATTTTGTTTAGCTTGGTCTCTTCCATCTCTTTTGCTGACTCACCAAAACAGTACGGTTTGGTATTTAATTATATGGTTTCTAGTGAGGGAATCTGTGAACCCCATCAGATGGAAATATACCCATCCCTCTCCTGTATGGTTATGTGCTGCTCCATATCCTTAAGGCTTCCAGCACACAGAATCTTTATTTTTAGGCATGCAATGCTTTGTATCTGCAGTATTATGCCTCCTGAAAAGGCAGGAAGCCATGATGCACTTCAATTCAGTAAGTCTGAATGTGACCTGAAAGAGGAAACCAGGAAAAACAAGCAAATAAACATTTGGCTTTTCTCACATATTAGGATAAACAGCATTTGCCTATGACTACCCAAAGCATTTTCAGTCATTTCAGCTCTTTGCAACCTCTCAGCACTTTGAAGGATAAAAAATACCTCAAATTATTTTGTAAGCATTAGCCATATTATTCATCCTTGGCAAAGTAATAGCTATCACTGTTACAGAAATTAGTGCCTGCTTTGGATGGTGATTCTTTTAATCGGTGTTGTATTAATCTTATATTGTATCTTTTTCTTGTGTTTTTTTTCTGAAAAGACAGACATTGTAGAATGTCTGTCTAAGGGGTTATAGTTTGTTATTTTAGTACCTTGTATTGTAGGATCATAGTAACCTGTTTGCGCTCTTGTACATCTGATCTCTGTGAGATTTGGTTTTTTTGTTGTACAGAAACTAAAGGATCAGGCAACATATCTAGTTTGCCTGTTAAAAACAAGTTTGTGCTCTGATTAACATTTAGGTACCATAGGAAATGCCCTACTGAGATCAGAGGCTTTTAGGCTAAACACAGGAAAAATTGCTTATGAAGTATTAGGAGCAGCAGTTCTGTGTGAGATTTTACTGGAAATACTGCACAGGCACAGGCCACTGAGAGAAGACTCTCGGCTCTTCTTGATACATGTTTTTGTTTTTCCAGCCTTCCTGGAGAACAGGTGTCACATTGGGTAAAATGAATTTTTGATGGTTTGGATGCCATCAGGCCCCGTGGCGAAGGACAGCGTGGCTGCGTGTTGTTCATGTCTTGTGACAGCTTCCATCCTTCAGGGATGGAGCGTGCAGCGATTCGGGTGAGCTGCTGGCCTCTGTGGTTTGATTCACAGGTGACACTGCAGCGTGGTAGACAGCAGGGTGAAGGAGTGAGCTCTTGGCCTGCTCCCAGGAGACAGCCCGTGACTGCAGACCTGCTGGTCTGTGGGAGCAGTGGGTTGGGTGTCTGAGGCCGCACGTGGGCTGTCCTGCCTGTGCGGCTGCTCCCGGCACTGCCAGATGGAGGGTCGGGGATGGCACGTCTCCATCCATCGTGGATGTGCTGACTGTGCTGTGGAAACAGAGCTGCTCCGGAATATTCACTAGCCTGGGACAGATACAGAACGTACTGTTGACAGTAGCTCCAAAGCAGCTGTGCTCCTTTGCCAGAAGCCAAGCCTATTCAAAGCAGCTTAATTTCTAGAAGTAAAAGAGTAGAAAGAGTTGTGGGCACTTGGTCAAAACACCTGTAGTATTCTGTTGGCCTCTTGCTGTTATGCCTCATTACACGTTCTGGCTGTTCTTCAGCTGAGGAAAAAGTGAGAAAGTCTCTTCAAGCCCTGCTTCCTGTGGAAGGAGCTTGGAATAGCCTCTCCAGCTATCTCGATTTGTGTCTCATTGCATTAATAATGTTGTGTCCATACTGCTGACCATAGGCTTCTTGGAAAGCAGTATTATTAAGCTGATACAATTCATGGCAGTATCACCACTTCCTATAGGCTTCTGAAGAGCGTTGCAAAACCATTTTGAGCCTCAACTTCAGGCTTTTTTCCCCCCCGCTTCTTTATGAATCTTTTGCCAGCAGCAGAGGCACTAGAAATGTGTCCTGGCAGGCTCAGGAAAACATCCTTGAAACAAGTTACATTTGATTCATGTCTGAAGATAGTCTTCAAAAACACGAGGGTGAGAAACATAGCTAAAAAAAGTTTAATCGTTTCTTAAACCATCACCTTCTACACAATTTATTCTGTATTCACCAGGGAAAGCCATCTGTACTCACACTGTCAGGGTGGTTGGTTTTTTTTTTTTCCCCAAGTCCTGGGCATATTGCGTTTATAAAAATAGTATTCCCTGTAAGCCAGGCTTTGGAAGCCAAACACTGTGAACGTTCAGAGCTACTGTTTTATACTGAGATTTAATTAATGCTGGGATGAGGCAAAAGCAGTGCACATTGAGACAGTCCTACAATAATGTTTTACTTGATGCACCAACTACATTCGTATCTTTTCTCTTCCAAAAGGCTTACCTGGTTTAGTAAGGGATATAAATAAACTGAAGAAACCCTCCAGGGTTTAGTGTACAATTATAGGTAATTTTACTTGCCATCAAAATTTTCTATTATTTCAGAAGAGGTACTTTTACAAGCACAGTAGGTGAAAGCATGCAAGCTCATGAGTGCCTGTTTGTTTGATTTGCAGCTAACAGTTAACGAAGCAGCTGCCCAGCTGTGTGTGAAAGATAACGCCTTGTTGACCAGGAGAGATGAGCTCTTCGCCCTGGCCCGGCAAATCTCTCGGGAGGTCACCTACAAGTACACCTACAGGACCACCAAGTAAGGCTTCATTAACTCAGAGGGTCTTTACTTGCGGGGAACTAAGCAGGCTGATGGCATTTCTTCTGTAGCACTAGAGACACTTTCTTCTTGCTCTTCAGCCAGCAAAGTGCTCTTCTGAGAAAAGGAGGAAAATGCTATTTGAGTCCTGAAGCTTTTAAACTGATAAGATTCAGCTGTCTTGAATTACCTTTTTATTTACTGTCTAGTTTTCCGAGTATTTTGAGGATAGCGCATGCTGAGAGGCATCTGAGAGGCTGGTATTTCAAGCATTTGAGGCATTAGTGTGTTTTAAGGTTAATGTAAATTGGCAGAGTAGTCATAGATGCTCAATCCATCAATTTCCTTTTTTCCATATACAGATTTGGCTTGTTAGCCAAAAAGATAAGGTCACAGGGAGTGGCTTACAAACTTGCTTTAAAGGAACTGAAGCTGAGTCCTAATTTCAGTTGTTACTGTTCTGTTAAATGAGCTGCTGTTATGAAATGGTGACAAAAGCTTAACAGCTTTTAAATACAATTAAAACCTTAGAATTAGTAAATATGATTGAATGTCTTGATACTTCCTTTAGATTTTAAGTGTTAATTCCCTTGCCTGTAATGTAATATCCTTTCAAAATACATTTTTCTACACTTCTAGAAAGTTTTCCTTTGCTCCTCTTTCTTCCATGGAGATTCATATGAATATACATCCATGCTGGATAAGCAATGTCATGGGCATTTCTGTAATTGTCTGTGCTTTCCTTCCTCTTTGGAAGGAAGAATCCATGAATCTCTTGATGCTTCTGAAAACAACACAAAATACTTGTGTTCCTCTATAGCTGAATGACTCTCACTGCCATGTCAAAGTGAATTGGAGGTTTTTTTGTGCATCTCACTTGTTCTTCCCTGATCTATTTTTTTTCTTTGACTCCTTTTCATTATTATTGATGGTCGAGGTTAATGTGCTGTTTACTGATCGTGTATGTGTCTTCTCTTCTAGATCTAAATGTGGAGAAAGGGATGAGCTGTCACCAAAGAGAATCAAGATAGAGGTACAGTAATGTGACTCCTGTATTTTGACCTGTGCATGCTAAAATTCAGTTTTGTTTTGAAGGGATCTGTCTTAAGGAAATTTGTCAGAAAAACATTTGATAGACAGTTGATGGGTATGACAGAGAGCGAGAGGGTGGGAGAACATCACCACTGTCTCTGTAAATGTAAGTGCTTGATGGAGAAACCTGTAGGAGCAGGGGTAAAGAGTAGGATTTGTTTAATGGTAAAGATACTCTCAGTGTTTTGCACTCAGAGTGAGTAGGAGGGGAGGAATGGGACTGACTGACTTCCTGTGGTGGAATAAGCTCGAGCACTGTAGGAAATGTCTTCCCATAAGGCCTCTTGCTTTTCAGTCATCATGAGGTGGGGTTTGCCTAATTCACTGGAGTCAGCTGTTGATCATGTCCAAAATACGGAGTTCTGGATAAGGACTGATGGCAGAATATTAGCTGTCTCTGACTATGCCATAAATTATGACACTGATCATATTGAAAAATCAAAAACTAACTAAAAGCTCTGTATCTCAACACAAATGGTTGTGCCTGTAGATATTAATTTACAGGTTTTTGTAATGAGTTTTGTGGCAAATGCATGTAGACATGGCTAATGTATACACTTGCACAAGATGTTGCTTAGGGAGATGCTGGGAATGTCTCGTTAGGAGTGCAGGAGCAGCATGTATATAGTTTACCTTTTTCTTCAGTTACCACTGCTGGAAGGGAAATTTGAGGCCTTTTAAAAAGTTACTTTTAACAAAAAAAGTAAAAATAAAAAAATGTCAGATGTACATATGTATACCTATGTACCTGGTAAGAATAGCAGATCTTTCTTTTTAATTTGTATTTTAAACAAATTACTGTTTCACTGTTACGTGGGTATCTAATTTATCCTTAGCACTGTGGGTGTTTTTTGTTGTACTGTCTGCTCAAAAAGGTGTAGGTAAAATGTGTGTTAGAATATGAGCTAGACCTGAGCTAGATTTGTATGTGACACAGATAGGTGATGTATTTTTTAACTGTAGAGGAGAACTGCAACACATTCTGAAATGTGTTTCTCATATGTAATGCATTCTGTGATAAATGAAGCACTGTATGTAGGAAGGCTTTAATTTTTTTTTCAGTACTGCAATGCTTTTTACCTGTACAAAGGCTTTTCCTGTGAGGCAAACCCTGGTGAGAGCAGTTAGTTTTGAAAAGGCACAGAGGAATTCATCTTATTTATTAAGTTCCATCAGCCCATATACTATTGTAGTTTTGAGTTTATGTAGTGCAAAATATACATGTGCAATGAGGATTTACTGGTAGCTTTGATAAGTCAGTAATGTCATTTATGTGTGTCAGGATTTGCTTTTGACCTATGCTTGTTCTTTGATCCACAAAAAAGAGCAGGGAAAAGCTGCATTAAATGATTTTATCCAGCTTCACCATTATCACCCTTGACCAACATGTTGCAGGATGGTTGCTTGAGTCTCCTCTCTTTTGTTCAGTCCAGGCCTAATTTGTTAGAGCTGGTGGGGAGCCACTCCTCTGCTTGAAGTAGTATTTCAATGACTTAGATTTCAGCATTAGGAAGTTTTTCCTTCATTCAGTAATAAATGATGATGAGCAGGTGTCTAAAATGACACACTGCAAGGGAGGTGCTGTTTTTTACAGGCTCTTCATTGAAAGAAAGTGTAAAATTAAAATCCTGAAAAATACAGGCTAAAACTTGAGGTTTTTTGGAGAGCAGGAAATCTGGACAGCCTTAGGGGATGTGTATTCTCCTATTTTCTGCATGATGAAATCTTAGAGTCTGGAAGGCCTGCTTCTTTTATACCCTTTTTAGTTCAATAATTCTGAGAAGGGATGTTTACTTGGGTTTTGTTTTATCTAAAATTAGCAGTTATATTTTAAAATGCTTGTGAAAATTTCATGTCCTAATTGTACAAATGACTATTTCAGAAATAGGTCATTTTTCCAAAATAAGAAATTGAAAATTAAATTGAATTAAATATTCTTTAATCTGATAGCATAGCATTATTTATTTCAAAATTACCCGTATTGTTATCAGCAGAAATGTCTTTTTTCCTTACAACTTTGGGAGGCTTCTTAGGAGGAGTAAAGCATTACTTCAGTGCATTATAATTTTGAGGTATGCTGTAAATCACGGGCTTTACTTCAATGAAATGTAAAAAAGATGCAGTATGACATAGTAGATCACTGCTGGTTTGGGTTCCTGGGGCTTGCATTTTGAAAAAAAAAAAAGTAAAAAGTCCTTTTTTTAGTAGCATGTTCAGGGATTTTTTGAGAGTTTGTTTGGGTTTGGTTTTTTTTGGAAAGGTGAAAGTAAAAAGGAAAATGGTAGCAAATGCAGATTTTTCCTTCTGTTCTGGGTAAGAATTCCTTACACTGTTTTTGAAGTTGTAGTGCTTCATTGTGGATCTGTTTGCTCACTATCATGAAAACACAGAGAGGACCTGAACATGGGGTATTTTTTTGTTGTTATAACTAGCTCTTTTCTGTTTTCCTTTTTTCCTTTTTTTTTTTTTTTTTTTGAGAAGGGTTATTTTGCCTTTCTGTTTTAAGGCTGAACTCTGTATTTTGATTCACCATTCCTTTAACCATTAGTCATTAATGTCTCTGTGAAGCGTGGCCTAAAATACTAGGGCTTCAGTTTGGAAAGACTTCACAGCCTGTTTGCATAGTGTAAAAGATTACTTAAAAAAAAGATGAGTTAATTTCCTGAAATATAATAACACTTAAAAAAGCCTCCAGAGAGGCTCTGAAGGTCATCCTTGAGCAGAGCCAGCAGAGCTGTGTGTGCAAGCTGCAGCATTGTCAATCTGCAGCCACATTGTAAATTTATCCTTTTCATGAATATGAAACTCGCACAAGCGTTACAAAGAAACAATGTGCCATGAATTACATCAAATTACCTGTAAAAGCCTTTCTCTTCCCCTGCGAGCTCTCCCCCTCTTATTCGTTGAGTGGGTGGGTGAGCTGTGGGAGTGAAGTGTAAAGAGGAGAAGGGAAAAAAATTCCAGGCAAATGACAGACTAAAGGTGTGGAGGGAGTGAAAAAAGGAGTGGAGTGAATTGGTATTTGGAAGCAGATTATAAAAAGGGGTGGTAGTTCCTAAATCTGCTCTGGACAACGAGCAGGACAGGTGAATAAGGATGGAAATGGCATATTGTCCTGCAGACCAAGGATCTCTCCTGCTTAGGTGTTGTGAGGCGGGGGCACCCCTTATTTTGTCGTCTTCTGTGACTCAGTGCTGGCACCACTGAATGCAGTGAGCTGTTGTGGCACCGGCTTAGAAAGCAAAACAAGTCACAGGTACATCAGGCAGAAGTCGCAGAGGGAGAGGCCGTTCATCACTATTGGGGTCGACCAGGTTCCCCTTCAGGGTCAGCATGATCAGCCAAGAGAGGAAAAAAGGAGAATTTTAAAAAATATTCTTGTTGTCTGTGTTCTAAAGAAATTAATTTGTGTGTCAGCGTCTCCATTCATCTGAACAAGAGGCATGGGAAGAGCTTTCAAAAACTGATTTCCCAAGCTCAGTGGGAGTCGGTGGGGCACAGACAGGGAGACCTGAGCGGAGGCTGTAAGGAAGCGTCTTGCCTTGGTGCCAGTATGGGTGGAGGAAGAGGAGAGAAAAGCCCCATCTCCCCTATTTCTGAGAAGGCTGAAAAGAAAACCAAAGTGTGGGATTTGTGTTTTTCACAAAAACAGCAAAAGCAGTAGAAGCTACTGTTTTCATAGGAAAAATGTCATTAGAGGGAGCAAAAAAGCACATGTGGGACTGGGAACATCTGCTGCACAAAGCCGCTTGGAAAACAACTGAGCAGCAGCATGGCAAAACAAAAATGCTGCAGTGCATGTAGCAGGACCTGCAGGCAGCCATGGGGCAGAGCAGGTTGGTGCTTGGCCCAGTGTGCTCCTCATCCCACGGGGCGTCGGGGGCAGCCAGCGGTGGGAAGGGGCTCCGGGAACGTGATCCAGAACCACATCACTCTCCAGGAGTTACCTGCCTGACTGAGGGGTGACACAGCAACAGGCAGCCAGACCCACTTTTGGGAAACAGCCTTTGGTTCTGTATAGGCAGGTGATCACAAATGTGTTATGAAGAACTGTGTTACCTGTTTTGTTGCAAAAATAGGATCCTGAGTGATAGGATTTTGTGTGTTCAGCTTCTCATCTTCCTACACATAATCATTCTCTTCTGCCAAACACATTCAGGTCTTAACTATGAAAGTGGTCAGTGCTCGTGGAAAAGTGCTGCAAATCCTTTGTTTCTGGCTTAGGCTAGCGGCTTTGTGGCAGTTTACCTGGTTGTGAAGTTTTTGCATAGCTATTGTGTTTATTTGTTCCCTGAGGGAGTATGTTGGGTGCTTAAAAGCAATATGCAGCATTCAGACAGATTTTAGGGTTTTTTCCTGAGCATGAAGAATAGGTTTAATGGCATTACATTGCACTGAGGTTCTGGCCATCTGCCTTGGGTCAGACCACTGCTCTGCAGGTCAGTGGGCAGCCTGCCAGTGGAGGGAACCTTGTGGTCCTACCCCTGTGTTTTTTCAGTAAGATCACTTCTATTTTTCTTGGGCTGTAACCCTTTTGTCCATCTGTTGTCAAAAATGTAATCATTGACATGTGTGTGTCTTTAGAATCTACAAGGAAAATATACCTAATTTGGTGTATTTTTGAGACCCAGGTCTGCATAACCTCAGTGACGGATGTCATTGTTCTCAGGTTTGGGTCTGTCTTAAGATCTCTGGCTTCCTCTCACATTTTGACAGAGTTACCTATACTGTGCTTTTGTAAACGTTTCTGGGTATTCCTCCAGTGCACATGGGCTTTCCTTTTGTAATACCAAGCTGGATAAACTCCTCATCTTGGACCTTTGCTTCAATGATTAATTTATTTTAATGGAGTCTGGCAGGCTTTCACAGGAACTTTATTTGCTTTATTGATACATGTGCAAGCTTCAGAAGAGATTTGCATGTCATAAGAATTTCAGACTGGAAGAATTATTGAATCATGGTTTCCCATAGTCTATAAATTTTCCACCGTACTTCTGAAATGGTGATATTTCATTTTGTGACACTAGTGTAGGTTCTGTGTGAAAAATGTTGAATTTCAGGAGGCTTTTCTCAGTTTCACAAGGTTAGTATATGTCCTTGACTACAGATAAACTTGATTTCTGAAGAATGATGGAAACTATAGGCCTAAATCTGCCTGTGAAGGCTGAATGTAAACTAGTTTAATGTCAGTAACAGAGATAGTCTGGATTCACCTGAGAGTGAGAGAGATGAGATTGTCTATGCCATGTTAGGTATATAGCAGTTGCTGTGGAGGGGCTGTGTGTGTTTTATGCACAAACTGAAATGAAATGGATAGCACAAACATGTAAATTGCACTCCAGAATTTTCACAGAAGTTCAGGAATGTGTTTTTTAGGGTTTTGGTTTTTTCTTTTTTCTTGTAAGTGTACAGAGAGGGTGAAGAAAAAACAGTAATATGTCCCTCTTGGTTTGGTTTCTTTTTATGCTCAATAGGACGGTTATCCTGATTTCCAGGACACAGTCCAGACGCTCTATCAGCAAGACAAAATGCCGCTTGCTTTGGCTAAAGGAAAGAGTGAAGACTCAACAGCTCTTAATTCCCAGGTAAACCAACTACACTACACTGTGAATAACATAGGCTGTGTCTTTGTACACTGGTTTTGGCGTGTTGTTGTTTTGATGACTGAATTAATTCCCATCATTTTTAAAAGGCTACCTAGCTTAGCTGTGATTGCATCACTCTTAATTTGGGTTTAACTCCCGAAACTGTTCTGAAACAGTACTACAGCTTTGCCCTTGTTAGTTCCAAGGAGGTAAGATGCAGCATAGTAGGCTTGAAAATCTGTGGTTGTCTGTTGGGAGCAAGTAGGGTAGTATTGGTACAGTGTGTGCTGTGTTACTTGCGTTATCCGCTATAAATGGAAAGCTCAAGTTACTGAGTCGAGAGGAATAGAGTAGGCGATCTTGGAGTCTTCAGTTCTGACATGTCTTACAAGAAGAAAGGCCAATATGTTTAGGTAATAAGTGAACCTCTGGATCTGAGAGTATAAATTGGCTTCCTAAACAACACCTAGCCTGGTGGAAGCGCAGTGATCCTGAGCAGACAGAAGGCTTTGTGTAAGTGAAGACAGGTTTCCGATTCTTTCTTTGTCTTTTCTGTAGCGTATCCCAGCCTTGAGGCAAAATACCCATCTCCTACTGCCAGTTCTTGCCAAGGAGGGATTTCATGCTAAGTTGCAACAAATTTATTTTGTATAGCTGATTTGGGCAAATGTAATCACCGTATTTGCACGTAAGATTACATTTAGGAGTTACCCTCCTGTTTTCTGAGAATGGATGTGTTACCCTATCATTTACCACCTTCTATTGCAAAGTAGTGCTTGGTCATACAAATCTGTGATACATCAAATGCAATTATGCCACATGTTCTGATGTCACAGAATAATTACGTGAGCTTATTTTCATTTTGTATATGCTTTAACGTTTTTGTTGGTCACTGCCACATAACAGTGGACTACAGGTTTAATTCAAGCTTAAACGTATCTGCAACTCTGCGGGTTTTTCTGTGGTGATCTGAAGCATCGTTGAAGTTTAAAATTCTACTTTTATCCCAAGTAAACAACAAAGATAGCATGAATGAGAAATGTTTTATTCTTTTTTAAAATTACTGTACAGTTCAAAAGTTGGTAACAGAAGTGACGGAATAGCAAAATTAAAGCACACTTGAAGGTAAACTGTTTGAAAATAGGTTTTTTTTACCTTCCTCCCAAGACCAAGCTAGAGCTATCTGTGGTCTTCTGCAGACTCTGATGAGCTCTGAGCCAGAGTATGTAAATACTGGCCATGTCATTACCCTGCTGTCAGGGTCACCACTGTGCTGGAGAAGCCCAGGCTTTGCTGGTCTGTTAGGCTGTCATTGTACATTTAAATTATTGAACTATGCTGAGCAAGTAGCCTTTTGTGGGTAGGCAGGGCTTTCAGCATCTCCCAAGAAAAGTGAAATGCTCTGCAACGAATAGAGCTATGTAGTAGTTGAAACAATTATGGCATTACCTGAAAGATAAATTAATTTTTCATATCAATCGTACATGTTAAGTTTGTACACTTCCTGTTCTTATGTTCATTGTGGCTCTTCTAGATCAACTTTCTTGACTTGTGATTTTCTTCTTATTTTTGCAAGATGCTTATTTACATTCTCTCGAGAACAAGACTATAGTGAAAATTAGAATTCTCTTGGCATTAAAGTCAATGAGAAACATTCAGACGCCATTTCCTCCCACGTTGCACTGGATTGTTTAGCTCCACTCTTTAGAGGTGTATAGGTCTTGTTCTTCTTCTAGACAGACATTTCACACCTTTATCCCCCACAAACATACTGTCATCCTACACTTTCAGAATGGCAGATTTTTAAGCTTGTGTAGTGCTGTTTCCTAAAATAAAGATTCCAAGATGTCTGGTGAAATCTTGGCATAAGTTTTTAGCAGATGTTGCAATTGCTCTTGGAATACTTTCTGGAATACTTTGTGAAGGCATATATTTGAACAGAGCTACCTGGATAATTATGACGTTCTTTTTTGCTTTTCTTGATATTCTCTTCACATAACCTGCAGTCCTAAAGTGCAGGAAGTGATTTTTGTGTGTTTTTGAAGAACAGAATTTAATGTTGCATTTCTATGTAGATGAACTACAACAGCTTGCATTTTAAGTATTCTTGAGTGACTCAGATGTACATTATGAAAATCTCTATGGGTGCAAAAATATTTTGTTTGCTTCATAGTTTTGAAGAAACCGTAAAACACACATCTGTACATATGAGTCAACAAAAACCACTATTTAGGCTGTTAGTCTTTTCATCTGATACTGTTTTTCCCCCTGTGTTTTGACTTGCTCTATGTATGTATAGAGAGAGAAATCTTTTTTTTGTTTTAATTGCAGTCGGAAAAGGTGATGGCAAAACAGATGGAGTTTCTTTGCAACCAGGCAGCGTTAGAGAGACGTCTTTCCACAGGGTGTTACAGGCAGAACTCGGAAGAGCACAGCCCCAATGGCATGTCATTAGATAATGCTGATGGACAAGGTATGGTAGCTCCCAGGCACGTCGTTGCTGCCAGCAAAGATGTTGGATGTTATGCAACCTCTGTCAGTGGTGGTGTTTATCTCGTACAGAACCCTGAGCACTGAATGGACAAGACAAGATCTCTCTCTGCCCTGAAGTGCTTACGGTCTAAATAATGCAATCAGATGTACACTCAGGTTCTGTTCTGTTCCTGTTGTGTATCTGGCAAACTGCTTTCCCCAGGGATAACGTGGGGAGGGAAGGAGGTTGGGTGCACTGCTGTTATTGACAGCAGGACTTTGCTCTAGCTTTATCCTCCGTTTTGAAAATAAAGCAGAGTGTTGCATTTCATTTGTGTTCTTGTTTTGTGGAAATTGAAATCAGGTAATATAGTTGGTACCCCCTTTTTGTTTACCTGTTTGCGCAGTCTAGGAACAAAACCTGAGGAGCTGGCTATGTAAATTACTTCGCACTAAGCAGATTCTAATGATGTTCTTAGTAGCTTGTTATTCTTCAAAAAGCTTACAGTTCTGTGGTTCTCTTTGATTTACCAACTGGCTATTCCTTGTCTTGAATTAATTTTAGGAGTGTTTGTTTTGTTTGAGCATTTCTGTTTCGATTGCTTTTTTTACTGTTGTGAAATGAGACAAAACGTTACAAACAAAAGAAATACAACCAGAAGTTCTTATGTCAGGTTTTTAAGTGCTAGTTTTTTTTAAGGGGGTTGAAATGAAGTAGTAGAGGGACAACTAAGGGAATCAATACAAGTAACTGTTAAAAAACAGGTTTTCGTTTGTGTGTATTGGTCAAGCAATGAGGTACAGAAGTAATCATGAAGAATAGGTCTATGGAACCAGCTTTCCTTGGCCAAGCAAGCTTCCTGATGCCATTTAGCCATTGTGCAGGGGAACTGGAAATTTTTAGGATCTCAGAGGGATTGTGCAATGGGAGAGGAAAATTTTTGTATCTCAAGAGGATTTTTGAGCAGAATAAAGGGGTTTTTTAAAAGGATTACTTTTTTTTTTCGTCTTCTTTTTTTTTTTTTTTTTTTTGTCTGGCTGAGTGTCCCTTCCTAGCAGTGCCTTGGAGTAGTCTGCAAAGCAGTATATTTACATAAGCCTTGTTTTGCTAGAAAACTTCCCTGAGCAGCTGGAATTTAGGATGCACTTTTGCTGATAGAATTAGTATGTGTTTAAGTCTCTACCTGTTTTTTAATACTGCTTTCACTGTTTCACTGTGAACAACTTGCAGGTGAAAGACCACTGAACCTCCGAATGTCCAACCTGCCAAGCAGACAGATGCAGCACATTTCACTTGATGGAGAGCAGCACGTTGGGAAATCTCTGTGCAGTGATTTGATCCGGCTTTACCCCAGTGGTGAGGCAAAGTCCCAGTCCTCGGGTTAGTGCTGCCCCTGAGAAATTACCCACCATTTCTTACTTTTCTGTGATGTCTCTGAGTGAAGCAGCCAGGAAGGCAGCCTGGCATGCGCTATGTGTAACCATGCCATCAAGGCTTTGGAGAAAACTCCAAGAGGAGTGTTACTTGTTAATCTAGAGTGAGATTGAGATTGAATATTATTTGGGAAAAGTTTAGGGGATGCAGTAACTGGAATCAGATAAGCAAGTTCTGGCATGTGTCTGACCTCAGAGAGTGGTATTGACCCAAACTTCTGCTGTTAAATACTTAAACTGCATCACACTGACAGCAACATGATTATGACATGGCTTTATTCTGTATAAAAGAATCAGGCTTTTTATTAAAAAGACCTCTTTATTCTGGTTTGTAAGGACCTAGCACTGTTTCTCTGCTGTGAACTGCATGTCATGCAGTAACTCTTTTCCACCTGGGTTTCTAATTCACTGACCTCTGCTCACTGCCAATCTTGTCATTTACCTCTGGCATTGAAACCCACTCTAAGTTTGATAGAAGAGAGCAAGAAACCTTTGTGAAATCCCTATGGGTGGTTTCAGTTTAATACTCAGTGCACTGAGATAAAGCCAGGAGTTCTTGAGACTCTTGAAACTTTAGGAGTAATAATAAAATCTCACCTGAGTTTGAAAGATGCAGTGGGAAAGAGGTTATTTGAAAAACAAGATGCAAAAGTAGTTGTTTTGAAGACAGGGCAGAATCTTGCGTTTTTCACTTTGGGATACTGCAATCTTGTCTCACCTCTTTTGCAGATTGTCCCAGTCCCAGTGATAATTCACTCAGTGAAATCTCTAGTAGGGGATTTTTACCCATTGCCTCTCAAAATGCAAGTGCAGAGCGCATCTCCATTAGTCCCTGCTCCCAGAGAGGGTTGAAGTAAATCTGTGATGCTTCCTCTGTCATCACTGCGGTGTGACTGAGGTGGTTCTAACCCAGCTGGGTTAAAGCTGAGGAGGAGGAGGCAGAATTTATTGCTTCAGCTGTTGATATTCATATGGTTCTTGGACCTTTTTGTTGATTTAACAACAAAATACATTTGTTTCCAAGCAGTGTTTTAACATCTTTCTTTCTTTCTTTCTTTTCTCAATGCAGAAGGCCTTGGTATTTTAAAGGATTTTCCTCATTCAGCTTTTAACAACATCGAAAGGAAGGTCATAAAAACAGAACCCGAAGACACAAGATAGTTATTCTGCTCTGGAAAACAGTGTCATAGTAAAGAATGAAACTTCACAAGAGATAAAAAAACCAGCCTTAATAACCAGTGTTGCCTCATTCAAATAAGAGATTTCAATAGCCAAAGCCTAAGAACTGGTACAGTAATCCTTGGAACAGGAAAGCAAGAGACACTGCAACTAAAACAGTAATACAGGTGGATAAACATTCCTGTAAAAGTGGTTTTATAACGTGGGAAGATTCACAAATTAATATTGTGGGTCTTCATTATTTAAGAATGTATTATGTATTTGTATAACTTATCAAAGTAAATCTAGATGTCGGGACGTGTATTGAGTCCAGTAGATGTGGCTACAGTTCATTTTACTTGAAATTTCAATGTCTACTTTCAGTGTACCTAGCGTAGATATGGTTGTTAAACATTTGAATTAAAAATCATTGGAGAATTAGGAATGCAAACCTCGTGACACAATTAACAGCAAGTTTGCAACAATATTTGTAGAAAAAGGAAAATGCATACAATATTTTCATGGTTTAAAATGTTATGTGGATATAGCATTTGATAGACCTAGACCCTGATTCTGTATTATAGCAGATGTACTTGACACTTAACTATCGCTACATCACTTCCAATGGTTTCAGCAGCCTTTGTGTAACACACTTATAGCATAATACCTACATACAGGTCAGGAGTGTGGGAAATGCCAGTTAGAGTATGGAAGAGTCCATATGATTGGCTCCCATTTCCTTGGGAAAAACTGGGGTTTGATGTACCATACAATTACTAAATCTCATTTGGTAGGAAACTCAAGAGACCAAGTAGTATGGACAGGGCTGCAAGAATTGTCATTCAGACCATTATAACTTCTTGGACTTCTCTGTGGATCTTAAAAAAAAAAAAAAGGGCATCCCAAGTGTGGCAAAGATGAGATATGGTGCGGGATTTATGCATCGGTGTAAAAGGTTGCACTTGATATCCAGAAACCATAAGATTTTTTGGAGGAGAGAGACAAGGAGTTATGAATTCAGCACGTAACTCCTTATTAAGTGCTGTCCAGCCCACATGATTCTATGAATATACTGTATACTGCATACAGTATGCCAATCCGTTTCTTTATGTATGTGATTAATTAACATCTGTATTCATTATTTATTTGACAGTTTTTATTTTTTGTACATGTTCACTTTTGAAGATGTCATTTTATCTAAGGAGGAGTAGTTGGCATATAACTTTGGAATTTACCATGGTGTGTTTGTGTGCATCCATCTTTCCTCTGTGCTGCTCTGCAGTCAGAACAGTTATATGCCTCAATTTCTGAATACAGTTTTTGCTTACAACATGTTCTGGAGGGGAAAGGGAGAGCTGAAGAAAGTGAGTTACCATGCCAGCAGGTAAACTTCCCTATTCAGGTGTGCACTTCATGTCTGCAGTTTGCTCTGTGTCATAGGTGTGTATTAACAAATCAGTCTCTTATCACTGTAAACATATCTAATTATTTTATCACTTGATTTGTGGAACAAAGCTTTATAGTAGAAACACCAGTAAAACAACTTTTTATACTATTAAAATGTTTGGTTTTTTTTAAAAAAAAAATGTTTCTTGAACTGTATGGTACTGTTTCACTTACTGAAGTATCTTACTTTAAGCAATGGAGTTCACAGCTTTGCTGTTTAGGCGTAAGAGATTGAATGTGTAGTTATATTTCCTCTTTCCTGTTGTGTGAGTTAGCAGCACGGATGTTTCTTCAGTTTGTAACATTAACCAGTGCCCTGGTTAGTACCTGAGTAGCTTTCATGAGACGTGTATGGAACTTGTTAAAGGACAGCTTAAGGTTTGAACTGTACAGCTTGAGCAATAGAAGGTACCAAGCAGCAAACCTTTAGAGATGCAGGAAACATTTGGTTTTCTCCAACATCTGACACCATCAAAAGTTGTGTGTGGGTCACAGAAGAAGCTCTGAAGCTTACTGGTCTCTTCAGTTAAAGTGAGAGGAAGGAAAAAGAACTTGCTAAGCAGCACACTGTTTCAGTTGAGTCCAGAATTTATTTTGTAAACACTAATGTATTAAATTTGCTATAAATTAAAGTATATAACAGTTATATTTTTGAGTTGTAAATACAGTACTTTGTGTCACAACCAGTTGGTTATCTCCAGAACGATATTTCAGTTTATAGTCCAACAGGCCATTTCAGTCTCAATAAGCTGGAAGCAATTTTTTTTACTGGTTTGCAGCTGTATGGTTTTTTGTTGGTTTTTTTTTTTTTTTAAATCCTGGGGTGGGGGAGGCGGGAGGTACATTCCAAGATTGCACATACGCTTGGTAATAGCAAATACTCAAGCATTGGTCTTTCCATGACAAAGGTCTTGGTGGACTGCAACCTGGCCAGCCTCTGGAGTCGCAGGTAAAGGCTTGCCTTCGTCTGCTCGGGAAGGGTTGCTAGATCCAGGGTACTCTGGATCAAAGGCCAGCCCTGCAAATGATGCCTGTTTTATTCACATGTTTATATTGTTGCTTACAAAATAAAATTCACCGTGAGAACTCTTTAGTTTCCCCAGGGTTTGTCCTTTTTTTTTTTTTTAATTGTGTTTTCTAAAAGGAGATGTTAATTTTGGGGGGGATAGGGGAGGAGGGAGTACCTCGAACTGCAGCTCTCACTGGAGGAAGCCTTTTCCTGCTCTTGTGGTTGAATCCTCATTTAGGGGTGGCCTCATTATGTGCACAGCCTGCAGGGCTCAGTGGGCCCAGGCAGGAGGGAGGAACTAAAACCCTGGAAGGGTCTGCAGCACTGAGGTACTGAGTTCCCTTCTCACCTCCTGCGCTCCCGCTTTTGCATGTGCTCATATTTACGCAGGGTCGTAAACAGCACAGAGCTGCTAGGATGGGATGCCAGGCGTGTGTGTAAGTGCTCTTTGGGAATTGGGGAGGCAGAGCATTGCTGCCCTCAGCAGCTGCCTTGGTGAGCCACCCTGTTCCAACTTGCTTTCTAAGCAGTGGCCCACATCTCTGCTGAGAGGTTGTTAGGGGGCACAAACTGGATGGGAGATGGGCTGTAAAAAGGGAACAGCAGACAAGGGAGCAAAAACATCAAAGAAAAGTTGGGGGAGGCAGGGGGTAGAACCCCTCCATAAACCTTCAAAACTTGGGCTGAGATGGCATGGAAGTCAGGAGTGGTTTGAAGCAGAGATGGGGTCAGAGTAGATGCGATCCCCCTGCCTTCTCCCAGCCCAGAGGAGGGTAAACATGGGAAACCTGGAGCAGTGTTTGCTGGCTTCTACCTTGCACTTTAGTGCAATCTTGCCCTATTCTGGGAAAGAGGAGAAGGGAGCAGCTACACACTCTGGTGTTGAACATGCAAGGATGGGGGAGAAACAGCCATGTTATCTGTCAGGCTCCACATAAATGGAAAACCTTTAGATGTCTATTTTTTCTAACTTGACGTGGGCTGAGAAGTGGCTACCCGAAGTTCAGTAAGAACACAGTGGTGCTGCTGGTACCCACAGGTTTGCATTAGGCCTGCCTGAGTCAGTGTCTCATCGAGCTGTGAGATCCTTGGTTGCAAAGCACTGTTGGATGGAACAACTTACACAAGGGTCATTAATGTTCATTTGGAGCTTCAGGAGGCTTCTCATATAGCCAAAATTTAAAATTTTATTGCTGGCTACCTGCCTGAAGCTCCTGTGTCTTTTTCTAGATAAGCAGTTGATGTGAGGGTCAGCCAGGACGGCCTTCGTCTGTGGCTGAGCCTCTACTCACAGCAATGACTTTGCCCATGATAACAGCTGCAGAACTCATTTCCTCCCCATTTTCCTTTCAAAATACAGAGAACTCGTACACAGCACCAGTGTGAGACCTGATGGAAGCATGTCAGCAGCCCCTAGTTAAAGCACAAAGGCTTGTTACTGTGGCAATTGGGATTTGTAACTCTTTGTCTTGGATCTGGGCTCACAAGGCCGTGAGGAGAGCACAGCACGCTCAGTGCACCCTGCTCTGCTCCTTCCCTTGAGTGTGGAGCCATTTTCCAGCTGAACAACCAGCATCATTCCAGGCACCTTGGTGCTGCCATCAGGCAGGCTGGGCTGTGGTTTTGGGGTGCCACCTGGCAGAAGGAGGGGTGTCTGCCCCTCCAGACATGCCCCCACCCAGGGCTAGCAGGGCTCGCGCTGTTCCCGGCCTTGAGCCGGGGTGCAACTGGGTCGCACTGTGGAGCTTGCTGGCTGTCTCCTTAAGCAGGAAAATGAGGAGAAATGCCATGAGGCTCTTTTGTGCTGTACAGAAGGGTTGAAAAGATGTTGTGCTGCAGTGATTCAGTGGGGAAAGGATAAATCCCTCACATACACCTACGCACCACCACGAGAAAGAACTCCGTGGGCAGAGAAGGAGCAGAACATGAAATATGAATTTCCTCGAGCTGCTCAGGAGGGATGGCTTTCCAGAGCCCTTCCCCCGGTGGCTCTCCGCTCCCCCTGCCTGGCTGTGCCGGGATGAAGGCCGACCCCCTCAGGGAAAGCCCCAGGTGGGGCTGCTTGCCCTGCCCATCACCTGCACCTGCAGCCCTGGGCAAGGGCGAGGACCCTCCACACGTGGTTTTGGGCTGTGGTTCTCACCCAAGAATGGGGCTCCAGCTGACTGGCTGTGCCTGGGTTAGCTGGCAGTACCGGCAGGCAGCAGCTTCAGGGCTGAGGGGGATGGCGGCGGTGGTTCACACTGTGGAAAAGCTTGGGAAGCCCTAATGTAGGCTGCTGCCAAATCTTTGGGTCATCAGATGGTGCTCTAGACACCTGCTCACTCCAAAACCACCGCTCAGCCTGATTCCTGATGCTCCTGTCTCCCTGTTCTTTGGGTAAGTGCGCAACAAATACTTCTTTTGGCCATTTAAAAAAAAATATTTGGAAGTCTTCAAATCATATTTGTTTGAGGTGCACACTGTCTGTGACAGGTGCTAGTGAGGCAGGGGCCATGTGGAGCCTGGGGCACATACAGAGTCTCTGGAGGAACCATGGCAGCAAAGGTTATCACTGCTGGTTTGGGCAGATTTAATTTACATTGCAAGAGGTCTTATTCAATTCTATTTGCTTTGTTAAACATTTTGTATTACTTCTCAGTAAATCTGAATTCCTCCTATGTCTATGGAGCGTATGGGGATGCAGTTAATTTCCTATTACCTTGGGGATTTCAGACAGCTTCATTCTCAAAGCTATTTAGAAAATTATTTAATCACCTTGGAAAATCCTATGTAGCCAAAAAATCTTGTGTTTACTTATTACTCAGTTGTAAATTTGTGGTGCAAAACATAACAGTACTGGGTTGTAACACTGCACATAAGCCTCCATTGAAACCCAGTGCCAAAATAAAAAAAAAAACCCTAAAAACCACATTGACTCTCTGCATGCAGTGACACGAATACAGATGAATTTTTGCATCACAAGGCTGGGCAGGAATTTCCGAGGTTTCTGCGGAGCCGCGTAACCCCACAGATGCAGGGGAGCTCGTTGTGACACACTGAATTAGGATGTGATCATATTTACGCATTTTGAAACCCCGTAATGACTCATCCCCATGCCGTTAGAAGTTTGCTCTTCGTAAATGTGTGTTTGGCTGCTGCGAAGGGGCCATGTGAACGCCCACGGGACCTGGGGAAGGCAGCCCTTCCTCCCGCCGCCTCCGTCGGGCAGGGAATGGAGGCAGGGATGCTGCTTGGCAGTGGGTGCCTGCCTGTGACCTCCATTCTCCTCCCACTGGTCCCCAAAATGGGATTTGCACTGACACGAAGCTGCTACCAGAGGGGCCCTTAGGTTCAGCATTGCCATACAAAGAAGAGTGAGCTGGTCCCACCCTTAATTCAGAAATATTGGGGGACACGTTCTTGTGTTTCGCAGGGACCTGTTGAAGTCATCCCTCTGCGCTTGGCACCACAGTTCACTGGACTTGACACATGTATAAGAGCCACCTTAAGGGACAAAATCCAGCCTTTCCCCCACACACTGGGTGTCTGGTGAACCCCCTGCTGAGCCTGGCAGGGGGCACAGCCCCAGCCTGGGGGTGACATGGGCTCCCACTGGTTTTGGTGGAGCAGTGTCAGCCTGACACCCACGCGGCAGCCTCGGGATCCGCCTCGCGCTCATTCAGGAGCTGCAGCTTCTCCGCCACGCACAGACTGAGCTCAGAGCATCCCTCTGGTATCTCCCCTCCCTGGCTCGCTTCCAGCCTCTCTGCGTGCGCCCGGTTATTACTGTAGCATCCAGCATGTTTTACTTCATATTCATCTCTCTTGCACATACCGGCCCACTCACGTATTAGATCCGAATCCTTTTTTTTTTTCCCTTCCCTTTTTTTTTCCGGCTTGTTGCTCGACAGAGCGGTGAGGCACGACACGCCGCGTGTTGTGACACATCCTGACAGGTCTCGGCGGCACGGCATGCTAGGCTTGGAGCAGCCGTCTCTGCTGTGTCCCGCTTTCCCGCTGGCCGGACCCACGGGTTCCCAGTAGCAGCCGCCTCTGGGGAAACGGAGGAGAGCTTTGGATGCTATGGGTGGTGATGGCACCTAAGGTGTCTTGGCTTTTAACGTACCTCTTGCAAAAGCAGGGGAAAGGCAAAGAAAAACGCAGCCACTCGATATTCCCAAAGCGTTGCTTGCAGTCTTTTTGGATAATGTTTTGGCCTTTCATTCTCACAGGTGGTGGTGGCTGTGTTAGCTGAAGGTGACTCCGCAGGGCTGGCTGGGGCCATGCTGGATTCTCTGCTGTATTGGTAGCACTGGCAGGTGAAGTGCCAGAAATAGTGTGAAGACAGAGTTTTCAAATTATTTTGGTGTGTTAGGCATGTAGTTAGTTTTGAAGGGCTTGTCACTGTGCTCCTCAGAAGGGTAAGAAAAGCTTTTGAAGCTTGATAGGAACAAAGAATTGCACATGAGAAGGAGAATGGAGCATACCTTGCCGCTGTGAGTGGCTGGGGAAGGCAGCACTGGTGCATGGCTGCAGTGGGAGCGGAGAGGGCATTTTCTGAAATATTGTTTTTTGATTTGCGGATTTTCCTCCTCTGAAGCGACCTAGTCAAAAGGCTAAAACTAATTCTGCTGGCTGGTAGAGTCTGGGTTTTATTTAAATCTGTGGAGGAAAAAAGTCAGGATGATATTCAAAGTGGCCATTTTAAAGTATGCATCCACTGCAGGAGATCCCTGATGTATCTGTGCATGTTTTAATTATGAGATAGAGGAGAATTCATGTCAGTGCTTGAAACCAAGCTTACATCTCAACCTCACACAAACATTTTTTTTTTGGTGTCCAAAGCAATCCCGTGGGTGTCGGTGGAGTGGGGTCCCATCTCGCTGCCCAAAGGCAGTTGGTTTCTTCCCTCAAATAGAGATGAGCTGGCCTGGAGAGGAGCAGACACTCTGCAAATTGCTTTGTTGGCTCCACACTCGTGGCAGCTGTTTCATTTCACCCTTTGCTGTGCCCAGCAGTGGCCAGACAGTGCTGGGTCTCAGACTGGACACTTGCCGAGGTGGATTTGTTTATTTTCTATCCATTTCCATGCCTTTGGAGGCAATGAAGAGGATTGATGTGAAATCCACAGCCAAGACAGAGCTGGTGAAGCAGGTGGCAAGCCGGCATCGGGTGCAGGGAGGGGAAAAAACCTGCAAACCAAACTGAAAGGCTTTTAATTAAAACAAAAGATTAGATCAACCAGGTATTACAACAGGTGGTTAAATCCTGCGGCTAAACAGTCCAGGCTTTGTTCTCCGAGTCTGATGCATGAAGAGAAACTTTCTACAGGGCAAACAGGGGATCCTGTATGCGTGGCATTAAATGTTTATTACAGGTAACACAGCAAAACTGGCACCTGCATTTCACAGGGAGAGAGCAGAGACATGTAAATGCACGGCTCACATCGACAGGGCCTCTCCAGCAGTGTCAAAAGTTTGCGTTCCCATGGGATGGCAAGAGGCTGATTTGGTTTGCTCCTTGCTGTGGCTGTGCTGGAGCTTCTGGCAGCCCCGTGCACCCAGGAGGTGTGTGCTGCTGGCAGGGGACACTGAGGGATCCACACTGCCTGGTTTCCTTGTGTCCTGCCCCTGGCTGGCAGTGAGGCTGGTGCAGCCATCACTCCCCCTGCTCTACACCCTCTTTGTTAAATTAATGGGACGTGTTTTGCTCCTCGTGGGCTGTGGTGTTTGCAAAGCACTCGGATGTGTGCATTGTTAGGGGTTCTGGGCAGTTCTGCAGCCATGCTGGGGAAGGGGCTGTTTCATTCAGTCCAGAGCAGAAAACCCATGGGCTGAGTCAGGCTGCTCGGCTGTGAGTCACATCCATCGATTTCCCAGCACTCCTGCCAGCAGGCTTGCCCAAGCAGGGGCTACAGCCTGCCTGCTGCTGACCCTGCTCCCAACCTCCTGAGGGGCAACTGAAGTGCCTGCCAGAGGTGCCTTGTTTTATGTGGATGAGCTACATCTTGACTTTCAGGACTGTTGCACCATATTTCAGTCTCCTGATCTCGGACGCCTAAACCTCAGAACACGGACCTGATGGAATGAGTCCAGAGGAGAGGCACAAATGTGGTCAAAGGGCTGAACCACCTCTCCAATGAAGATGGGCTGAGTTAGTTCAGCCTGGAAAAGAGGAGGCTTTGGGGAGCCTTATAGCAGCCTTTCAATACCTAATGGGGGCCTACAAGAGAGCTGAAGAGGGGCTGTTGGCAAGGGCATGTAGTGACAGGACAAGGGGTAGGGGCTTCAGACTGGCAGAGGGCAGGTTTAGATTCGTTATTAGGAAGGAATTCTTCACTATGACGGTGGTGAGGCCCTGGCACAGGCTGCCCAGAGAAGCTGTGGCTGTCCCATCCCTGGAAGTGTTCAAGGCCGTGCTGGATGGGGCCCCAAGGGGATGAGGCCAGTGCCATGGGGATGTGCCCTCACTGCAGCTGAGCACCACACTGAAGGCATTCCTGACACTGCTTGTGAGTCATCCCCATGGTGCTTCAGCATCAGGACTTGGGGAAACAGATGAATGTTCTGCCTGCTCTCACAAACACAAATGATACCAGGAAAAAGAATCCCTATTCAGAATTGTTAGAATTTTTCCTTTTAATTAAGGCTGGAGGGAAAAAGAAAAAACAGAAGAGACCCACCACTGAACTGTTTGGTTGCTTTGCTCTACAGTCCGCATTCAACAGAATCTGGGGGAATGACTCTCTTCCTGAAAGACAGCCTTTAATCAGAAAAAAAGTCCAACCTAAAACCCTCATTAAAATGTTCCAAAGGGAGGAATTGGATTACCTATGGCTGTGCACTGGGAGAAAAAACCCCACGCTATCATCTGATGCTTTTAAAACATCAGCTGAGACACCATTTTAGGCAGCAGGTGAGTATGGCAGGTCCCAGAGCAGTGATGCAGCTCTCCCACAGAGTGGGTACTGGCAGGCACAGACCCAGCTCGGAGCGTCACTGCCAGCGCAGGAACCCTGGGAAGCAGTGCTGTTCCGTGCCCCGGCACCGCCTGCTATTTTTTGCAGAATGAGGAAAACGCTCTCGCCTGACCCGGGGGCTCCTTCCCCCTGGGAGAGCACAGATGGTCTCCTGGTGAAGGTGTGGGCCTGGAAATCGGGAGCTCTGGATGCCTTTCCCGGCTACATCAGAAACTTGCTATGTGGCACCACCTACTTCTGCGCCCACGTTTCCTCCTACTCCTTCTCTCTCGCTCGCCGCTTTTTCCAGACCTTTCACCTCGCTGTTCGAATGTGTTTTTCCTTTTGCAGAGTGCTTTTCTCAGACTCCAAAGCCTCCTGGCATGCTGTCGCCAGTACCTGGACCAGACACCCACTCCTGCCCAGGCTTCTTCTGCCTCTTCACCCTTCCCATCAATCTCTCCCTTCCCCTTTTAGTGCTGCTGCTGTTTGATGTCTCCTCCTGACACTGCTCATGTCCAGAATTCTCCTTGCTCTTCTCTGGGAGCATCATTCCTGGTTTTCCGCAGGCAGAGTGTTTGGAGGCAGAGCCGGGGTGGGTGCTGAGGGCAGAGCCAGCAGCAGACAGGCTGTAGCCCCTGCTTGGGCAAGCCTGCTGGCAGGAGTGCTGGGAAATCGATGGATGTGACTCACAGCCGAGCAGCCTGACTCAGCCCATGGGTTTTCTGCTCTGGACTGAATGAAACTCTCAGAGCTGGGTCCTGCTCATTCTCTTGGCTGCATCTGTCCCGAGGCTCTGGGTTTTGCTGTAATTTGTTGCTTCAAGGTGATGTTCCCCATGTTTGGCTGGAAGCATCTGCTTTGTGGAGAAGGCACTGCCTAGCTAACAAGCCTGGGACACAGGTTTTTATTCCTCAAAGATGATCTGTGTGACATGACACTGTGCGTCCCCTTCCCAAGAGTTCCCTGCAAGGGCTTTGCTTTCTGTGCTCCATCCGAGCTGCGGCTGTCAATGTCAATTGATATTGACTGACTCATCACATCGTGTAGGTTATTTATTGTGCCTCAAAAGGACGAGATGCCCGCTCCTAAGTCAAAACATCTGCAGGATTTCTAAAGCCAGATCTACTCCCAGCTGCCTGGCATGTGTTGCTGCTGCTGGTCACCCGAGGGTCAGATCAAGATGGTGAGCCATGGTTAGCAGTGCCCAGATGTCAGTGGTGTCAAACCCTTCAGCAGCATCCTCTGCAGCTGCTGTTGCGGCTCACTGCCCAGAGCAAGCACCAGGGACAGCCCTGTTTCACTGCTGTTCACACTCGGGATGAGCTTTGGGATGAGACTCAGGCTCCTTCCAACCCACGTTGGTGCAGCTTGTGCCCCTTGGAGAGCTCTGTTCCAGCAGTCCCATCCCTCAAGGTCCCCCTTGGTCGGGTTCTACCTTGGGCACACACAGCGGTGATTCCATGACTTCCAATCCCAGCAGAAGCCTCCTCTTGATGGAATGGGAGTGGCTGTGTTGGCCTGGTTAATTGGGAATTTTAGTGGTGGAGCATGGGAATGCAGTAGATGCTGCAGTCCTGGTCTCCAGCCAGGCTTTCGGTGGGCAGACTCATGAAGGATCTGGCAGGATGTCATCTGTCTGCAAATGTCCGGGGAGTCTGAGAACACCAGAGACCTCATAGGAGCGTGCTTAAGAGTAGAGACCAGAGGCATTTCCTTCCTTCAAAACACCAGTGAGGAGAACTGGCTCACCTAGTCTGCAGAGAAAAGCTGGGGGTGGGTGAGGGAAAGAAGCAATGCCAGCAGATTAAGGGGATGCCAGGATATAACCCTGGAACCTACAGCTCACAGCTTTAGTTTTTCTGGAGCACCCCAAAGGTGGGACAAGCCCAGTGTTGCTGGGAGTGGGGTCTGAAGCTGGTGGCATCCCCACACGCTGCAGAACGGCAGGGAGAGCAGAGCAGCTTGGGAATATGTGGCAAAGCAAAAGGTGAACCACAGGACTGGTTGAAAATATCTCTACTTTTCATAACCCAGTAATCTGTCTTGCATGTAAATCAGCTGTCTGAGGTGTTCCCACCACCATCAGCAGGATTTCTATCTGCCTGCAAGAAAGGGAGCTGGGTAGGAACCTCGTGTTTCTGAATAATCCTGCAAGAGGAGAAAATATAAAAACTAATTAAATGAAGTCTTATTTAATACTTGGCTCAGGGTTAGGCAGGTAATAAAAGAAGAGAAACTGTTTCCTTGTAGTAATATGGTAGAGCATTAATTAAAGAAAAAAAAAAAAGGCCCCAAATGGTTGTGATGCCAAGCTGCATTAATATCCAGCTGTTGTGCTTTGCATCTGCTGGAGCACTGAGACAGTCCTTTAAAATATGCGGCTTCGGGTTTGCATAAATAAAAACAACGATCAAGGCTGAGGGACAGCAAACCAAGGGGAAAGCAGAGATGCTCTGCTGTAGAGGGGCAGGAGACAGAGTTTATTAAGGACCACCAGAGAAGAATACAAACCCCTGGTCCTTCAGACCTCTCCTGCTGCCACTGCAGCCTCCAGCAAGGCTTCTGCACAGCGGAGCTGGTGGGGTTTTTCTTTCCCCTACTCAGCAAAAGACATGCCCAGTACAGCTGATGAGAAAAACAAGGGAATATTACTTCATCCCTAAACCTGCAGTCTTTTGATGTAAAATTGAGGATTTAGGGATGTCTTTTGATCTTTTAAAAACCTTATACAATTAATGCACAAATATTTTTATCAAAGTATTTTAATAACTTATTTTGCTATTTTAATTTATAAATGTATTGTAGATTTGAATAAAAATCTTAGATTATTTATCTAGGACCTTCTTGATGAGACAGAGACGTGTCTTTGAAATATTCTGGATTCACCAAATCTGACTTTTTTTGGTCCTTGGAGGTCACCTGGTTCAGAAAGAGTTCAGCAAATTTCTGTGATAATACACTGCTAACCAAATCAGGCTTCAGCAGACATTATTTGAAGATGATGTTTTATAAACCCAACATATGATAGAGATAAAAAGTTCATTGGATTTCAGGACTCTTATGAAATTCTCTGCTGAATTAGAGAAAACCCAAATATTTTCAGTTTTTCATAAATTGGAATTTTGGGAAAACTTTTTATTATTGTTGTTTTTAAAATTATTGTTTTGTTGTTTTTTTTTTTAATTTTCGAATGCTTGAGGAAAATCTGGTTAGTGTGTGCGGATGTTCTGCCATTCCAGCTTTTCGTGTCATCCCTGTAAAGGCAGTGCATTACATGCCTTACAATTACCTACACATCATAGCATGACGTAAGAGCTTCAGCTATTTTTATTTTTAATTTTTTAATTAAGAGTGGTTTGGCTTGATACTGATTAATCTCCCTCGCCTTTGTTTCTAGATCAAAGTGGCTCATGTTCATGTCGTAACAAAATGGTTTGATGACTTTGCTGGGACACAAACAGGAGCCACTTTGATCTAGAACAAAGAAAAGATGTCTTGAACAGCACCAGATAACAGCTGTTCTTTGTGATTGTAATGGCAAGTAAAAGGAGAATATTTCAACTATTATTCTTGTCATAATATGACATGATAGAGTAACTACTTCTGACATGTAATTTAATAGGTAAAAATAATATTATTTGAATGAAACTCCATAAAATAAGATTTTTTTTTAATGGAGGAGCCTTCATTTATAAAGTGGCAGCTTTCATCCGTACACGTTTCACCACCAACTGAATTCTGTTGCGAGTGCCTTTGTGAAGGAAAATACTTAGTTTGACCAAAAATTAAGGAACAGCTGTCATTGGCTTGGGGTCCTCAGTGTGCAGCCTCCTGGGATGCAGAGATGCTCTGGCAGATGTGCCCTGTACCAGGGGACAGGAGAACAGCTTTGCTCTGCTGGGACTAGGAGGGGGATGCTGACCACCACTGAAAAGTGGGAAAGCTGCAAGATTTCTTCCAAAAAGACTTACTTGCTCAGGCTTTTTCCGAAGCTGCATGTAAACAGCCCTTGTGGTCTCAGTAGGTGACTCTGTGACCTCACCTTGTGGCTCTGACTAATGCCTCTCCCTGGGACACAGAGAGCTGGTGTGGGAGGGGAGGTTTCCTCAGCCCACCACAGCTGGGGTCTCGCTGTTCTCACTCCAAAATCAAGGACCCTGCGTTGCTGACAGCTGTGGTGTCGTGTGGCTGTGACCCATTAAACATCCCCCCTCATCTCCTGGCAGATGCCAGGGCGGGCAGGGACCCGATACAGCCCTTCCCCTTGTCCCTGCAGCCTGGCCACGAGCCCACCTGGCGGCTTGGCCAGGACCAGAGAAGCCCTCTGGGATTTGGGGCCAGGAGGCCCAGTCTGCTCCCAACCAGCCGGCGAAGTTTGCTGAAACTTCAGGAGCTGCCAGCAGGGTTGCTGGCCAGCCTTAGCCGCAGGTGCTCCAGTGAGGAGCAGCAAACAAAAACTAAATTCTTCTGTGTATGTAAATTGTCTCCTGAAACAGGCGTTTGGCAACCCTAATGGTTTTCTGCATGCCGGGGTGTAGCCAGGCACTAAAATAAGTCAGGCTGTAGGAGGGATGGGAGGTGGGAGATAGGGAAGACTCTTTTTATATTACTCCCCTTGCTATATTAAGAGGCACTGTTCCCTTTCCTGGCTTGAGAAAAAGCTCTCCCTCGCCTTGCAGACGGTCTCCCATCCTGGTTTAACTGCTCACAAACCAGGATTTAGAGATCCTTGTTCTTGGTCTTGCCACCTGCATCCCTGTGACCTGCAGGGATGTGAGGAGGCCCTAGCCGAGCCTGGCTGCAGGGTAAGGCTGCGGCAGTGCTGTTCACTGACACCAGGCTTTGGGGGCTGCCCTGTGTCCTGACTTGCAGATGGAGAGAATCTAGATAACTGAGCATTTGAGGGAGGTCCTGCTCTTCCCAGGGAAGGGTGGGATGGCCAAGGGGATTGCTCCTTGCTTTTCTCCTTATTTTTCCCCCTTCTCTTCCCCCCCCGCCCCCCCCCCAAGGCTCGCAGCTGGGTGTTGCTGGGGGTGAGGCTGACAGGGGGTGGTAACTTTGGATGTACATGTTTTAAATCATGGCACTGAGCCCAGAGCTTTTTGGATGGGTGCCGCCTTAGTATTGTGGAAATCCAGGGAAATAAATAACTAATCATTGACTGACACACAGTTTCTGCTCATGGCTGGCTACTATAGGTGAACGTAATCCCATAACAATGACAATTTACAAGCGCTTCAGGCACTCTGTAATTCCCGTCCTTGGAAAAGGATCAATGAGATAGATGTTTAATCAGTGACCTCCCCCTATCTCTAGAGCTGCACCCGCTCTGCTGACACGACTTCTTGCCTCGCTGGCAGCCCGGCGCTGCTGGAAGCCGACAGAAGTGAGGAGGAACTGAGAGCAGGCTGTTTTCTTCCCGGAGTGAGTGGGAGTAGGGAGTGGGCGATGCTGCTCCCCCGCTTGTCACAGCTGTTGTTTTCCGCCTGAGCGAGGGGAAGAGATGCAGGCATGGAGAAAGCTGGATCCCACCAAACTGCTGTCCCCGCAGCCGCTCCAAAGCCCAAACCCATCCCAATCCATCACGCTGCTCAGAGTAGTAATTAAAGGGTGTTACAGCGTTCCCGAAGAGAGCAGCTCAGGTGAAAAGCGGAGCAGGAACACTGATAGCCCCAGGTGCCCATGCAGTGCCTGGCAGGTTTGGCATGGCTGGCTGGGGAACCTTGGGCTCCTCACCACAAAGGGGATGGGAGCAAAGGCTGTGCCTGGGGTCAGGGAATGCTGGATAACACCCCAAGCCATTTCTCTGAACATAAAGATTTCTTGTTTTTCCATGAAGCCTAAATACCGAGTTGCAGTGGAGGTGACTGTAGCTTTTAGTTCACCAGGCTTTAGGATGAAAAGCAAATCAGGGGAGTGGTCCCACAGGGATGTGTGCATGTTTATTCACCCTGCTCATTGATGTTTGTGGGCTACAGCCTGAACAGAGCAGCTGAAATGACACTCTTTGTGTGGATATCGCTATTAACATCTACCCTTGATGACAGTGTCATCATTCCTACACAAATTACTTCCACAGAGAAAATGCAGGGGGTCCCTGCAGTAAGGACTGCCTGGTTTGTGAGCCAGCTGCTGTGGCACAGCCAGGCTCCGCATCCCCAAAGTGCTCTCCTCTGCTTCAGTAGTGCAAAGGGAGTAAAACGTGAGGGTGAGGGTGCTCCGTGGGTCATCCTCATACTGGGGTGCAGAGGAACCCCTTGCCTCTGTATTTCTGGCACGTGTAGGGATGTTGTGCTGATGACTAGGCTGTGAGGAGGAGGAGGGAGCAGGATGCTCGGACTCTTACCTGCAGGAGTGACAGCTCTCTGCTGGGGCTGCCTACTACAACACATCACTCCTGGGGCTTGGTGCACACCCAGTCCCTGTACTACAATGGCAACTTCAGGGGTGCAGGAAACACATCAAGGAGCATCTATTAAAACTCAATAATGACAAATTAACAAATTCCTCTGTGGTGTCTAGAGGATTTCTCCCTGTGCTCTCATCGTGTAAATGCTGATTTACTCAGGAAAACCCAATGCATATTTTAAAGCCTAATATACCATTGTAATGACTTTGAGTACTAATTCCAGAAATGATCCATTCCCATTGCTGGAACAAAACCCCACCAATTTTCCACTGTAGGGACCGTGTTTGCCTTGTGCTTTGTATAAGATCAAGGTGTCCCATAGAGCCTCCAATACTGGGAGACAACTAATACAGTATTTTTCAACAGGAATGTTTCTACGGGTAGAAAATAAGCCATTTGTTAGCCATTACATCTATGTAAGTGTCACCCTGTGTTTTATTCCCTTTTTCTTCCCTCTTTCCCTCTCCCTCACTTTTTCTCAAGCTCTCTAGAAACAGCTCCTGGTGCTAAACGGAGCCCCAGTCTGACAGTGTGACTATTGAGTACATCCAAGATTTCTTCCTGCAATATCAGGTGTGCTTTGAGGATTAGACAGCAGAGCCCTCACCAGATGCCTTTGCTATCAAGCCTCATGAAATCTGCTCTGACAGGGGCAGGCGATCCCTGCACGGAGCCTGCTGACAGGGCTGTCTGCCTTGTGATGCTCAGCTTTATTTTTGGAGCGCTCGGAGTCTTGAATGTGTTAGGTTCTGAGATGCCATTTTGCTTTCTCCCAAAATAAATTCACAGTCTTTGTAGTTGAGGGCAAAAATGCCAAGTTTATGTTTTTCTTTCCATTGTTAAAGAGAAGACAGAAGAATTGTCCTTTAAAGCTACTTTTTATATGTATTTCAAAGAAAGAAGAAAAGGCATTAGGTCCTTTTTGCTCTGCAAATCACCTTGAATTCCCATTTGCCATCCTCTTGGTCCTTGGTAGAAGGAAGCAAAATATAGTGAATTTTTACCTTTTTTTTTGTTTTCTTTTTTAAAATTAGCTCCCCAGCTGAAATCAAACTGGTGGTCCTGGTGCAGCTGGGAGAGGGGCAGCAGCTGGCCCCTGTTCCCCAGGGACTGTGCTGATTACATTTCCTCTGGGCAGGCTGGGATGCAGCCTGTCCCTCCTTGGGCTCCTGCCTCAGCGTCTTTACTAAAATTTCTCTTCCAAAAAGAAGGCAGAAATCATATTTAAGCAGATGCTACATTTTTACCTGTTTTCTTCTTTGATCTGCTGAGGACTTTCCTTTGAAAGGATGGAGAAGAGAAGATGTAAGAGGATGCATGTTATCACAGTGCCTCAGGCTTTGGTGAGATTAAAGCCTACCTTGTGGCCACTGGAAATTGGTAGCAGAAGGAAAAGGTGGGTGACACTGGCTTTTGCTTTGCTGTTTGCATGGGATTTGTCTGTGCAAGGCTGATCTTCAGGTCAGTAGGACATCAGCACTCCTGTAATGCCAACTCAGGCTCTGTTCATGGCAGAGGGCTCCCAAAAAAGGGAGTTGTTCTGCTGTCCAAGCTGCAAAGTCACCTAATTCATTGTGGGCACAGCTGGGTCATGAACCACATCAACAGGAGAGGTTATAGGTTTCCTTGCTGCTGTAAGTAGGTGGGAAATACAAAGGTACGCGGCACTTAGGGACATGGCTTCATGGTGGACATGGCAGTGTTAGACTTATGGTTGGACTCAATGACTGCAAATATTTTCAACCTAATTAATTCTATAATTCCAAGGTGAATAAAAGGGGACATTCAGACATTAAATATATTGTTAATACCCCAAACGGTGTACACTGCCAGTGGGGTTTAACCTAAAGGACTGTCAGTGTGGCTGTGCCCAGATGGATTGAGGTGTTTAACTTGGAAGTGTTTGATCAAGCTTGCTCTAATCAGGTTTACTAGAGTTGGTGCAAAAGCCTTTCTTTTGCCTTTGTTTGTTTAAATACGGGATGAATTGATTTTTAATTAAACAGACTAGGACCACATTCCAAGTGAAACTGAGCATTTTCTTAAGCCAAATAAATGTTTGAAAAAGGGTTTGTGTTGGTTAAGGAGTCAGTGGCTGGGGAGGTGCAGAGAGCTGGTGGCAGGGGACAGCTGTAACCCCCATCCCTGTGCCGGGTGTCCGTGGGCTGCCTCCCCTCTGCGGAGCGATGCCGTGGCTGTTCGGCCTGGGGCTTCCCAGCCAGTGTGGCTTTGCTCCTCTGAATGGATCCAATTCCTGCTGCAAGTGGAGCCAGCAGCGCCCGCGCTTTGGCACCCGCGCTGGGAACATTGGTGGGGCTTCTGCGCGCTGTACCAACGTCACTCCTCGACACACAGCTCCCTCCCTGTGCCGGAGCGAGCGGGAACAAATGTTCCCCCATTCACACACAGCCAAGGTGCTTTCAGCAGCTCTGAATGGAGAGGGAGGGCTCGTGGGGAGAGCAGCTGAGTGCCAAGATGCAGCAGAGAAGCAAGGCTGAAAATCTGTGTTCAAAGGCCACAGAGGTGTGAGCCTCCACCAAAGGGAAGCAAACACCCCATCTTATCCCAAAGCAGCAAACCCCAACAATATGCCCCTTGATCACAAATAAAATTTGCAAGAAAGGATATTTAAGCCAAAAAAAACCTCCAAAAACAAGGAGTGTTGTGCAAGACCCTGGGAAGGCTCTGAATTTGAACATTCACCCTGTCTTACTCCAAACCTCTGCTCCAGCAGGCAAACATCCACCTCTGTGCCTGCCCACACACATGGCTGTCATGTTCCTCCCACCTCCTGCATCCCCAGCAGCCCAGGATGCAGGAGATGATTAATGCCAGCAGAGCAGGCATGCGAGTAGTATTTGTCTTGATCCTAAGTAAATAAGACGCGTATGGAAATAACTGAATAAACAACCATATTTTAACTGCAGCTCTTCTGGGGTGTATCATTTAGAGCTGATGTGTTAGGAATATTAGGGGAAATCAGGCAGTTTCCATGTGGTTTTGTGATTAGTTTTGATTCTGTTTATGTATTGCATATCCTTTGTGGACCTGGAGGACAGCAACTCTCCCTCTTGTGACTTGATTGCCTTGCCACTTCCTACTCGGAAGCACTGCAAGGGATTGGCAAGGGCTGAGTGCTGCTTTCTGAGCACGATGCTCAGTACTGCTGATGGCCATCAACACCCTAAAAATATTTGAGATTGTTGAGGCTTCAGTTACCATATAATATCTATTTTCTTAGAACTCCGCGTATCACAGGTTGCCACTCCGGCTATTCAAAAAGCATTATTCAACTTCCAGTGAAACTGGTGAAAATCTGGGTTAGGCCCAAGGCAATATTTTTCAGGCTGGTGAAATGTGCTGTTTTCCCAGACTTGCATGCATCATTCCTATTGAGCATAAAAAAAGCACAGGGAAAGTGCAATGCAATTCAAATCAAATCACACAATGTTTTTTCTACCCCTTTCTCTTCCTCCTCCCCCAGTTCTCCTGAAAACAAACAAAAACAAAACGAAAGAAAATGAACAAAAACAACCAGGGGGAAAAAGGGAGAAGGGGTTGTTCAGTACTGAAGTGCTACATAATTGTAGGTTTCCCAGAAAAAACACCCAGGGAGTGCTACCCCTGGCTGGCGATCCTTGCCGTGCTCCCTGGGGCACTTGGGCTATTTTTGGCACTTTTTGGGGTGTCCAGGAATGGGGCACAGCTGCATTTTGCAGTAAGGGCTGGTCACCCTCTTGATGCAATGTTATTCCTGTGACAAATTACTGGATTGAGATTCATGCTTCACTAGTCCAAGATGTTTACAATAAGAAGCAGCCCCCCTGCAGGCCGGCCGAGCAGGAGGAATTGCTGGAAGATACAGCACTCCAAGGGAGAGCTGAGACCAGCTGTGCACGGTGCAGGGAGCGCCCAGCTCCACCGGCTTGGTTTAAATGAACCTCTGGCTGCCAGAGCTCCTTTTACAAGTCGGCTGCACTTTGCAGGGGGAGATGGATGGCCACAGGTTCCCCCCTCTCCCCTGGTGCCAGGCATGATGGCAGTGCTGATACCCATTAGGAGGATGGATGGGGAATATAAAAGGGTGAGCCCAAACACCAGCCACTGGGAAGCTTTGAAGATTCGGCTTTCTGTTATTCATCTGCTGTGCAGAAGGGAGTTAATTGGTTCTATACCCAGGGAGCAAAGGGAAGCAATTTGGCCCTGGATTTCCCATCTCTAATTGCATACCTGCAGCTCTCTTCTCGCAGGGAGGTGACAGGAGCTTTGCCATTGACTTCAGGAAGATCAGGTGTAAGCTTCAAGTTTCACATTTTTATTTTCTTTTCCTTAATATTTAGCATTTTAGGCATGTCTTGGAATGATCCTTGTGACAACTTCATGAAACCCATCTGGCTTCTCTCTTTTTTCTTTTTTCTTTTTTTTTTTTTAATTGTGTTTCAAATGCATCTGTGCAAACCTAAATAAGCCATTAGTGATATTCACCCTGTGAAGTGTGAACTCCGTGTGCTTGGAGCTTGTTATCAACGAGTGCAAATCCACCAAGAAAGGCGTTTCCAACAGGGCCTCCTGTCCTTGATAACTCAGGTGGTGTTTGCGCAGATAAATCAGGGCACCAAAGCATTTATTTGCTTTTAGTGACAGGCACCATCTGCTACTTGCCTGTGAAGCGTTCAGGAAGGAATGCTGCCTGCCTGCCGTGCCCAGGGAGGCTGTGGAATGGGAATAATGCTGGTGTCTGCAGCGGCAGTGTTCGAGGAAGGTACACCTGCAAGGTCGAGTGCAGGCACAGCCAGTGGAGCTGGCTGTGGGAGGGGAGGGGTAGCTCAGGTGCAGGCTGGCACGACCTGGCCAACAGCCTCCAGGTGGGAATGAGCATCTCTGGCTATCCACACTTAGCCATGACAGCATCCTCCACAAACCACATCATGGCTTGAAGAGATGTCAGGCTTCGAAATGTTCCCCCATGGCTTTTGTGGATCCACCCACAAGTGCTGGATAGATCACCAGGAGAAAATACCCACTTGGGAAGAATTCGGGTATCCCTGGGGCACAGCTCTCGGGGTTTGGGATAACGAGGGACCACAAATGTGCCAGATAGTAGGCATGAAGCCTCGGTGGGTGTCATTACTGCCTTCCCCTGTGACAGCAGCCAAACTGCACTGCCTCGAGGTGCCCAGGACGGATCATCCCCGCTGCCTTCATTAAGGTGCTGCCAGTGGGAGGCTGGCTCCCGCTCCTGCCAAAGTGCACCCTGAGGTTTGGCACCACCACGCTGCCATCTGCAAAGTGAGGAGAGGGTAACAAGCTGGTGGAGGTGGGAAAAGGCTGTGAATGAGTTTGGTGGAAAGGGGTTCTGAGCCTCACTGTGGCCTTGTATCCGAGAATAATGCTGTCCCTGCTACGTATACATACATATATATAAATAATTTTTTAGAGCACAATGGGACTTTTCAATAGGAAATAATTGCTCTTCTTTTTGGATAAGTAAGCAGTTCCCTCCTGGAAGAAGTTCCCAGGAATTTAGTGCTCTCGCATGCCTGTGCATTTCAGCAGGGTCAGCCCTCCGTGCAAGTCAAATTCATGCAAAACACCATACATGTAGGCTCTAGTCTGCTGGGTTTAGATCAGAGACGGATCAGATGACTCACAGGAATCTATGGAAATAGATCAAAGTAGCAGCACACATTTGAAGGGAGCGTTCGGCGGGGAGCGGGGCTTTTCGAGCACGGCTCGGAGCATGAGTCAGAGCGTGGGCCGGCGTGGGTGGCGGCGTGGGCGGCTGCAGCTGTGGGTGTCGGACCGAGACAGACGCTGCAGAGAGATGGCTGCAATTAAGTAGTTAGTGAAATGACTGTAATAGTAAAAGGAATTTAAAGGCGCAGGTTGCAAACGCAGCGTTTCCCAGCTAGCTCCTTCCCGGCAGCTCGGGGGCTGGCGGGCGTTTCCCGTTGGATGCCGTGCTCCTGGAGCCAGTTATCCCTGCTGATGTGGGAGGTAACTCGGGTAGTTGCTGGTTGGAAATGGGCTGGTTTCCAGCTGCTGTGCGCACCCCCAGGAGGGCACAGGATGGGTGGGGAATCCCTGCCTGGGGCCGCAGGCACTGACCCCGGCAGAGGGAAGGAAAGCTGAGGAGAGGGAGGAATGCCAAGCAGAGACAGTAAGGGAACAAGGAGAGGAGAACAGATCTACATTTACTGGGAATAGTTGCAAAACGCCCACGCACTTCTGTGGGACTAGGATCATGCCCAGAGCTCACAGAAAAGCTGGAGCTGGTGGGGATTTTTTATGTTGCCCATCACTATCGCTTCTAGGGACTGGTGCTGGATCCCACTTGAGACATGACCCTGGTACTCCTGCCCAGAAAGCTCTTGGGCTGTACCACTGCCTTTGCAGTCAATGCAAATCCCTTGCAACCAAGTGCCTCCAAGGGACCTGGATCTGGCTCCTTTGCTGTTGGCCTCGGTGCCCCTGCAAAGGGAACAGCATCCATATTACACCGTCTGGCCGACTCTAACCTGGGGGGCCCCACCTCGCTGCAGCCCCATGTGGCAGATTTTTGGGAGGAGGGTGGAAGTGGAGCGAGACTCTTCCTCGCTGCTATTTTTAGGAATTGCTATTTCGTGCCCTGCCAATGAGATTTGATGAGTGTGCGTGACATGAGAGAAATGTAATTAAAATAAATAAATCAATAAAGCCCTCGTTTGGTAAGGGATGTAGGAAACTCAAATCTTGTGGCCACAAACCTGCATAACCAGCTAAACCTCCTTGTGTGACCTGGGCAAGGGATCAGTGGAATGACACCTGCTTTGGGCTGCTATCTAGGCTTTTGATGTTCAAGCTTCACTTCTATGCAGCAGTACTGCTGACTTAATTCATAGTATTAATTTACTTGAGTCTGTTAGTAATTTTTATGTGTTTTGAGGAGAAAAAATTTTAAAAGTCATTCTCCAAGGCCATCTTTGCCATTCTGTTACAAGATGAGAGATAAATAATTCCCTATGTGTTTTCCTGCCGCTTTTAATGATGAATTGTAATTAGATTTGCTGCCAGCAAATGCAAGTGGCTCAGGCATCTCATGTGCCATGAGGATATTGTGTGCTAAAGCACAGCTCCCAGAAGAGATGTTGTCCCAGGTCCTACAAATGGGCCCCTGCACGTTTCCAGGTCTGCCAGTTCAGGATTGCCTGTAGGCTTCAGAAAACCTCTTAATTTCTGGTGGAAACCGTGAGTGTTTTTAGTGGTATTTTGGTAAAGTGGCCCTGCCAGGAGACATGTATACTGGGGATTTCCTTCTTTACACAGATGGCTGTGGAAAGAAGGCTTTATAATTTATTTGATTTTTTTTTTTGGAGGTGTTGTGCACAGAGAAGGGTCTAAAGGATTGCTCTTCACTCTGATTGATATGCAGAACAAATTTTAGCAGAGAGAAAGGGTGTTATTTTGAATAATTAAAAAAACACACCCCAAAAAACCCCAACCTCTTGAAGTAGTAGATGTGTAAAATTAATGTATTTTTAAAAGTCAGTGTAAGTGCTTCTAAATGTGTCCACTGTAGCATACTCTGCCCACGCAGTTGCAGCATTTCCCAGCACGTATGAGCAGCCCTGTCTCTGCTGTCAGAGCTGAGCACGGCCACCGTCAGCTCCAGTGCCCAAACCTCACCGGGTTTCTGAACCTCAGAAACTACTCCAAGACTACACCAAGCCGTGGGTGCAATGATTTGCTTTCTGTGGCCACACAAGGTCATACTGAAACAGCTGCCCGGTGTGGTACCTTCACAGCTGGTTATCCCTGCCAGCAGGGAGGAAAGGCACCTGGTAATGAGTTGGGAGACTTTGAGGCTGGGCAGTGGATGTCCTCTACAGAGGTGAGGTACTATACAAAGGTGAGATTAAACTGTCAGTTCCAGCCACCCTAGTGCTCACCTTACTTGCTGCACTTCCTGGGAGATTGCCTGCAAGCAGTTTCATGGAATATAACTTACTGGAGATAGCTTAGGTTTGCGTATTAGGTAGTTTTTAATTTACAACGCTCTGTGGTCTACAGAGGTATTACCCATCTTAATTTAAAATACTTATATTTCAAATTATGGATTAGAAAGGGAAAGAAATTTAATTGCAACATGATTTTTTTGGAGGCAAATTTCTATTCCTGCCTGTTCTCAGACTGGGGTGCAATTACAGTGTGTCGTAGCTCATATTTCCTTTGCCCTCTTTGATTGCCAGGCAGTCAGACCCCCGCCTTTCCCCACCTCCCAGCCCTGTAATTTAGCTGCTACTCTGCCATGACACTTGGCTCTGGTTTAATTATGATGATCACTCAATATGGAAAGCTGTTTCAAGGGGGCTGAGGGCTGGGTGCCTTGAGCCCCTCCTGCTTGAAGGCTCTCCTGGAGCCAGGGCTGCTTCCCAAAGCTTTGCCCAGCAGGCTGGGGTCTGGTGGCTGTGCACCCGGCAGGAGGGCTTCGCATCTCGTGGGAGAAGCATTTTAGGCTTAAAACCAGGATCAGGTGACTGTGAAGCTGCCGGATGTGCAGGATGCAGGAGAGAGTCTGGAGCCATTAACCATCAGTTTTCTGCTTCCTCGTTGTGTGTAAAATCAGGTCTTTGGTGTTTTTTTTTTTTTCCCTGTGGCACTCGGAGCCCATGTGTTCTGCAAGGACCCCAAGCAGGAGCTCCACGCCTGCCCACATCCCCACTCCCCCAGTCCTGCTCAGGGCCCTCGCCCCAGCCCACTCACACTGACTCATCCTCCTGCCCCGCTGCACCTTCACATGCTGCTGTTGCTGCTTCTCCACTCCCTGCATCACTCCGTCTTCCTTTTTTTCTTTTTTCTTTTCTTTTTTTTAAAGCCTCTTGAAGCACTTAAAAATCAAAACCCATTTTTCTTGCCATTCCCCCTGTCCCCTGGGGATGGCAGCGAATGGCAGCCTCTTGCCATGCTTGTTGGGCACCTCATACTCTCTGTGGTTCAGTCAAGATGTCAACCAGCTTGTGGATCTGTCCAGGTGCTTCAGGGGATGGTGCTGTGGTCCCTGAGGTCTTTAAAACTTTGTTCCTCCTTAGTACTGGGTCCCACAATCCAGCTGGACGAGCACCTCCCTTGGCTTTTGTTTTCCTGGTGGTGGGATTCCAGGTAGGAGCATAACTATTTTTAAGCTGCTTCTGCTAAATGTCATAACTGAATTGTTGTTGAACTTTTAATGTTTTGGGAATCATTGATACCAAACCATCTCCTTCATCTCTTTTCCTGGATCTAAAGGTCTCCTGCTGGGGCTTCCCTGGTGCCCTCCTGCTGGTAGCTGCAGCAGGACCTGGTGGTGGCAGAACTCCGATCACCTCTGTGATCACAACCTGTGCCCCACAGGCAAAGGGGCTTTGGGCTAGGGAAAAACCAAACAACTCCAATTTGAAAGTTTTCTGTTGAAAGGAGCACTGAGATGAAGAAGGGAAGAAACAGGATGAGATATATGCCATGGATGCAGGGGAATAATTCATTCCCACCAGTCACTGTCCCTGCCCCACCAGAGCTCTTGACACAACCAAGCAATTTGGCTGCTGCTGCGCTGGGCTCACGGCAGACACTGAGTGTGAAGAGGATAAAACCATTAGAATAACACTTTTTTTCATGTAAATATATCAAATAGCTGTTTTTTAATGATGGCAGTTCCCCACCTGTAATGGAGAAAGGGGTAAGCCATTTTATATGCAGCAGCCAGGGACATGTTTCTGGCAGTTTTGACTTTGGTCAGGAAAGACTGTTCTGGAGAAAATCCTGATCTCTGTGCATGTAGTCTGGTCTTTCTGCAAGAGGAGGAAAATTTGAGGAGCAAACCACAACTGTGCTCTTCCCAGTGCCTTTCCAGTGGCAATTCATGAGGATGACTGGGATGGAGTTCATCTGCTGCAGCATCTTCCCAGGGTGAGCCAGCCCTGCTGCCCTGCCTTCAGACAGGCAGCAGGCCCTGCCCTGGCCCAACTGGGCCCTTCTCTGCCCCCTTTCCCACCCCTCACCCTCTGAGTAAGAGGAGAGGGGTCCTCCAGGCCCTGGGAAATGCCAGGTCCTCCAATGATGGTGCTGCACTTAATGAAAAAATCACAATATTCAGCCATTGCAAAAATATGTGAAAGTACAGAGTGGCAGTTCAGAGGCAACACGTGCTTTGGTGTTTGGTGTAACATCAGCCTCTGTTCAACGCCCATTAATGTGCGGTTGAAAGATGACATTTCATTTTCTTCTGATTTTTCCTTCCCCCCCCCTTCTCTTTTTCTCAGTTCCAGTTACTTTTATCTCTGCCCTGCCACAAGGCTTGGCTTTTGCTCCGCAAGGCTGTCATCTCTGAGCAAATATCCTTTGCTGATACACTTTGTACCAGCTAAGGAGCAGCTCCGTGTGCCTTGGGAGATCCGGTTTGGCCACACGTAGAATTTACAGAGTGAATTTGTTTATTTAAATAACTTTTGTATTTTCTCCCTACATGAACATTGGTAGATTTTGGGGTGCCAGAGCCAGTTATGCTCTGGAGAGGGAGATGGGAACAGCTGGGTGTTTGCTTGCTGCCTGTAGCCACTGTAGCAGAAGTGCAGGAGGACACATTCCCTGCCATGAGCCTCCCAGAGCTCCAGGATGAATGAGGACTGGAAAGTGAAAGCTGGAAACAATTTGGGGAGAAGTAGAGGGATAGCGAGGTGATGGGAATGATGGGGCTATGCAGCACTCAGGCCACGCAAGCACTTCTTTCTGTGTGTTTTTGGTCTACTCCTCTCCCTGCTGCATGTGTGCATGGGAAATGCCACCCTGCATCCCTGATAGAGCATCTCCATCCTGAGATGATGACTTCAGTTGTGAGCTTGCTTATTTTTTGGCAAGAATGAGTGTGGGTCATTTCAATCCCGGTGCCATGGAGCAGTGCTGGGGCCATGTGTGTTTCTGTGCCAGTTGTGCTGCTCAAGCTGAGCTGTTTGCTCAAAGCCAGTAAAGCAAATCTCTTATGTTTTCTTTCCTGAGCATCCCCCGGATGTAGGAACTGTGTTGGTCACCCTATTATTTTGTTCTTTAGTTTTAAACCTATGCTGAAGCATTTAATTTCTGTAAAACTCATGCTTTTCATGGTCTTTTAAAATTTAATGAAAGTCTCTTGCACAAAGAAGGGTGATGGAAGCAACGTTAGCCACCAGTCTTTACAAATGACTCATCTCTATTTCCAGGTATTCCAGGTTAGCATAGGCTGATGGAGCCTGTAAGCAGGAGATGGGCCTGAGGGTATGTGAAGCTATGCAGGGGGATGTCAGACATTTGTACTCCCACACTTCCACAGGGCTGTTGAAAATGGGTTTCTATGAAGCATCCATCCTCCCCTTTGTATTTGTTCCAGGAGGGGAACAAAATACAAGGCTGTATGGATTCTGGAAAAGACACCCACATTCATGGCAGCATTTAGGAGCAAAACCAAAGCAAGAGAACACGGCATGACTCCCGACTTTATGAACCATCCTAATCAATGTTTATATTTAATGGTCATAATTGCTTTGATTTGCTCCTCTGCTAGTCACTCAGCAGCTGAGGCTTTGTGGCCCAGCAGCTGCTTATGTGGAGGATTCCCCCAGGTGATGCCTCCTTTCTGGGTGTGACAGACCTGAAGCTCAGGCCTCTCCTTTTGGGCAAAGCAATGGTTGTCACTCCCTCTTACCAGTGGTCCAGCACAGCCAAAGGCACTTACCCAGGGTGCAATTCCTGTTATCCTGGGGCTGCTGTCCAGCTGACGGTTTCCCAGCCCATGGGTCACCCAGAGACTCCTTTTGCAGGCTCCCTGTGCAAAGTCCTCAGGAGCAGGGGAGTCTGCAGTGCCAGTGGTGTAGAGGGTTGGGTGAGTTCCTGGCGGTTCCAGGACATTTTCCCTCTAGGACATGATGCACTGATAGTGATGGGCTGATTAATGCAGCTGCTGTGCAACATCGCTGAAGCCCACAGTGTTTCTGGTGAGCTGATTGAGAAGAGATTTGGGCTCCAGAGGATCCCATTGAGTGAAAGCAGTTGTTGAAGTGCTTTAGAAAATGACCTATATAGTGTTTACCTCAAGCTCTGAAATTGCTGTGAGATGAAACATTGGTATTTGCCTGTGTTTTTTTACTTAGCGTTCACAACTCACAT